>CM046667.1:95980618-100888118 GCA_025594165.1 Tamias sibiricus | reverse complement strand
GTTAAGTAGTTTCTCCCATACAATGGCTGCCTCTGCCAGAGGATAAACCTTCCAAAGCATAATTATACTTTTTCTTCTTTTCATGATTCACAGCATTTCACTGCTTTATCCCCCTTAAAGTCCCTGAAAACAGTTCCGAACTGCCATTCTCTACTCCTCCCAAAACCCTGTCCTTGACGAAGAAAGCAAATTACACTATGACAGGGCTGCCGAGTATAGCTGTGTAGGTTGTGCACTGCACAACCCTAGTGGCGCCATTCAATTATAGTCTATGTGAATGGCACCCTCTCCTAGGGTTGTGCAGTGCATAACCGTTTGTGGCAACCCTGCTTGGAAACATACCTAGAATTTGGGAACAAAGGCAATAATAATAATAATAATAATAATAATAATGCAGTACTCAGACAACCACTATTAAGTACAATGTTGTTGAGAAACAGGTAATATCCAAATCTTATGAAGAAGATAAAAAAGAAACTCAAGAGAATAACATGGTCAGAGCACAGTTTTTTTTTGCATGGAATTTGAAAAATCCAGGAATATCAGCAGGATGCAGGGGCTACTTGAGAGGCTGAGGCCAGCCCAGGAAACAGAGTGAGAAAAAAGAAAACAGGAACATCTGAGAGAAAAATTGTTATTGATGCGCCTCTAGCTGCAGAGAAAGGAAAGGACATACAAAGGTATATGGACAAGTAAAAAGGAACAGTTCTCCTTGGCCTACCAATCCCTAAATGGACTCTCACAAGACCCTTTACTCCATTAGATTCTAATTTTAGATTATCCAGCAAACCCTGTTGAAGTGGCTTCAGGAATCTTGATATCAGAAAGAGCTAACAGACACAAGTGTTACTGTTTCTATATAGGTCTCACTCTCATTATCAATCTATTAATTGGCATTGTGTTTTATCAATATACTAATATAAAGCTGGGGATTGTTGACTCAGACCATTAGAAATCAACATCCCTGGGTAAGCTGATAAAAAGTTGGCTTTGAGCCTGTGAACCAAATTGCAGAGTTAGGCTCATGCAAACTCTACCAAAGCTCAGACGCCCTCGAACTCAGCCAGAGCAGCCAACTCATTCCAGTCTCCCTAGCACCTCCAACATACCAACAGTAACACAGGACTCTCCAAAACTGATCCATGAAGAGCTGGGGATATGAGTCATGATGACAGGACAGCTGGTGATAGTCAGAACACATCAGACGTTAGGTTTCTTTCTTCTTTTTGTCCCCACTCTAGTTGAGTTTAGCTTCCCAGTTTCTATTTGCTCTATCAAGCATATTTCATTCTACTTCTTCCAACCCCTGTAGATATTCCTTGCATAACCCACCCAAACTCACTCTTCCTTTTCTGAACACCCTATGGTACTATATGCTATAGATGCCCTGTCCCCCTTGTCTCAAAGGAATACATTCCACAACTGCCAGTGGAGGTCTAACTGTGCAAATAGTGCCAACTCCTATATACACTATGTTTTTTCCTAAACATATATACATATATATCTAGGATAAAGTTTAATTTATAAATTAGGCACAGAAATACATGAAGAACAATAACTAATAACAAATAGAACATTTACAGTAACATTTTAATAAAAGTTATGTGAATATGATCTCCCCCCAACACACACAATACTGCTACATTCAAGCTGACAACTAAGATGGCTACTAAGTAACTGATAGGTAGACAGCATATTTGGTGTAGATATGCTGGAGAAAGCAATGATTCAAATTGGGGTGGGACAGAGCAAAACAACATACAATTTCATCATGCTACACAAAATGGTGCATGACTTAATATTTATGACTTACTTATTTCTGGAATTTTCTATTTCATATTTTTGGATCAATTGACTGGTGATAACAAACTGTGGAAAGGAAAACTGTGGATGAAGGGGACTACCATAATTTTTTTTCTTTTTTATTAGTACATATTAATTATACAGACTAATGGGTTTCACTGTTGCATACCTGTACATGCACAAAACACATTTTGATCATTTCCACCCCCCTATTCCCCTGTTGATTACTCTCTGATTCTTCTGAATAATAACAACAGTAATTGGCAACAATCTTTTTTTTTTTTTTTTTTTTTTTTTTTTTAAGTACCAGGGATTGAACCCACAGGCGTTTAACCACTGAGTCACATCCCCAGCCACTTTTAATTTTTTATTTTGAGACAGGGTCTCACTAAGTTGCTCAGAAACTTGTTAAGTTGCTGAGGCTGGCTTTGAACTTGCAATCCTCCAGCCTCAGCCTCCTGAGTTGCTGGAATCATAGGCATGTAGCACAGGGCCCAGCACCAACTTTTCTTTATTGAGTACTTACTGTGGGCTAAGCACTATAGTCAGCATCTTACATGTATTGTTTCATGTATTCCCCATACAAATCCTACTATGTAAGTGATATTATCACTACCATTTACAAATGTGGAAAGTGAGCTACACAAAGGTTAAATAACCTGCCTTTGGTCCCGCAACAAATAAGTAAGCCAGAACTGTGATTCTAATGGTCACGTTTGCAGACAGTACTACCTCTTCTTCAGTACAGGATAATTTGTCTTTTGCTGAGTTTCCTCTCCCCACCCCTCCCATAGTGCCTACTGCAGTGTCTGACACAGAAAAGCTCCCCTAGACACATGGGCCAGTGTGCCCCTGATCCCTGGCCAGAGCCCTACCCAGGACACAAGCTGTAAGAGAAGGTAAGAGGACACAGTGAGCATGAAAAGGCTTGAGCTTTTGGGGAGCCACAGGAGTCCTCTTCCTCTGACCCATTTAAGAGAGGATCATGCTGCTGCCTTGACCTCCATCCCAGAAAAATATTTAGAACAGGATGACCTGGTTGCCTTGAAACTCTTCAAGAAAACTCTGAAGTAACAGAGCATAGACCAACTCGTGGGAGGGAGGGATGGTATCCAGTTCCCTGCAGGAAGGCGACCAACTATGTCAGGGTCACAGCCACGTGGGCCAGCTAATGTTTGCAGGCATCTGGCACAGATGAGCTAGCTGTATGACTATGATCAAAGTTGGTGAGTGGGTGAGGAATGGCATGGGATAGGTGTACTTTGAAAGAAGACAGGTTTTTCACACTTCTTTAGTGCTCAGTCTTCTCATCTTTTAAAACAGGAATATGAATGCATGCCACTTGCAGAGCTGCTAAGGTATAAAATGAGACTGCCAAAAATTCAGCTATTGCATAGTACCTGCATCAGTTCATTATTACAGGGTTCTAGGTACACACAGAGATGCAAGATACAATTCCTGTCTTCATGCAGCTCACTGTCTGGAGTACACGATCAACAATGTTGAAACTGGGTGGCGAGTTACCCTACCTATCTCTCAGCAGGCCATTTTGTCAGATGAAAATCTGGTGGGGAAAAAAACAGTGAAAACTTCTGGTAAGAGTAAGAACTAGAGATTAAGTCGTTGCTTCTGGGTCTCTGTGGTCGATCTCCCATCCACACCTCTGTATTAAAAAATTAGGGAAGGAGATTCTACCATTTACTAATTTGGAAAAGCAGCAGGTAAACTCTCTTCTTTCACAGCATGCATCACCAGTTCTCATTTATATATAGCTGTTCTTTTGTTAAATGTTGATCTTCCCCACTGACTGTAAGCTCCTGGTGCATGTGGCTGAGTGCTGCTCCTCACTGTTGATCCAGAATCTAACACAGTCACTGGAACATATAGGACACTCTCGTCAGATACTGCTGAATGAATAAATGAGACACACAGGTATCTCTATGCTACATGGATATACTTGGTTACCTAACAAAGAGACCTTTAAAATATCTGCTTTATTTATCCACAAGGTACATCTCAAAATTTTCAAGAAACTGGTAATGGTGATTTATGTGGAGAAGAATTAGTAGATTTGGGATTAGGGGTCAGAGGAAATCATACATGCCATTCTTCCTTTCAAGTTGTTTATAAACTTTTAAACAATCAAATATAGACCCAATAAGATGGTCTGCTCTATTTGAAGCTGAAACAAGCAAAATTAGAGTATTTCCATAAAAATGTGAGTCACTGGAGGGAAGGGGAAGGGGATGGTGCCCAAGTGTGACTAAAATCCTAAAAACGGAGGGATTCTTAAGAATGAGGCTGGTATGTAAATGCTAACATGGGAAAGATGATCAAGGTATCAAGAAAAAAGTATATCGTGCACCAATTTTAAAAAGTACACACAGATATATATCTCATTCTTAGCATAAAAATACAAAAAGTTTAGCATTTGCTGGGAGAAAACTCAGGAGGAAATACACTTCCAGTGGTTACCTCTGGGAAAGGGGCTTCTAGAGGACTTTTATTTGCTATGGGTCATATTCCTATAATGTTTTCAGGTTTGAAAATGAGCATGTACTGCCTTTATAATAGAAAAACACTACAAAAAGGCAGCTTCTCCTTCCAAAACCCAGAGTTTAATTTTGCTAATCACCTAGGACATGAGAAGGAAGTTGGCTGAAAGTTGGAGCAGGTTCAAAAGTCTGGAAAGTTCTGAACAAACTATGCAGAGGAGAGAGGAACTGCTATTGCTCCACACAGATAATCCTTCTTCAAGCAACTGGAAAGATTTATTTTAATCCCTGACACTGCCTCAAGCCACTGTTACAGCCCAGATGCCATGCCAGCTGGGTAACTAGATATTTTTTTGAAAAGAAGGCATCTCTTTTGTATGCACCAGTAATGACAGGGGTCGTCACACTGAGACTCTTTAGATTGCCAAGCTTTATAGGCAAGTAAAACTAAGGTATAGAAAAGGTTTTATATTTCCCCTACCTGTCTCAAACAGCCCAGAACCCAGCTACTTGGCTTGCTGTAAAACTCAGTGACTCTAAATCCTAAATGCACCTAGGGAGTTTATTTATTTATTTTTTAAATTACCAATTCCTGAGACCTTTGCCTCAAGATCCTTATTCATGTAGTCGGGCTGAGGCCTCAGTATTTCAAAGCACCCCAGGTGATTTGAATGTATAACCAGGTTTGCAAACCACTGTTCCACCCACTGCTTAATACCCCAGTACCCTTAGAGAAAGGGACCTCAGTCACTATTTTTAAAATTTTTCTTTATACAGTATATTCCCCTCGAAGAAAGGCAGGCCAACGAAGTCTGTAACCAAGACAACAAGCTGTGAGCACAAAAGAGATAGGTCTTCTATGATTCGAAGCCAGAGTAAAAAGTATAGAGTTCTGCAAGCAGTCACTGAAAAACGAAATGTTAAGCACATCAAATCCCTGCTTCAGCTCTCAAACTGGGTATCTTGACATAGATGCCCTACAAGCTGAAAGCAACCTGGAATTAGCAAACTAAACCTTTAAAAACCTGATTTCTTCTCAATGGAATTTATGAAAAAATGGAAATATTTGCTTTGGAGGAGGTTGCAAACACGTTTTTTTTTTTTTTTTTTCTTCCAAGCTTGCTTTCTGTTCCCGCACATCTACCTGACCCAATTGCAAAGCGGGATGACAATGAAACATGAAATCCGCATGTGCTTGGATTTTTAAAAAAGGGCTCTTCCTCCTCTGTGCTCTGACCCTGGAGCTTGGGTCTTGTTCCCAACCAGGGAAGCTCTGAGATGGATGAAAGGGCTGGAGATGCTGCAAATTGAAAGCATTGGAGTTAGCCTTTCTCTTTCTTTTCTTTTTTTTTTTTTCCCTAGGCAGGGACTATTCTAGAAAGCAGACATCAAAAGGAAAATTCAGCCAGTGATGAGCTCAAATTGGACTGAATGTGATGAGGCATAAATGGACCAAAAAAGAAAGAAAGAAAAAGAAAAGAAAGGGGAAAACAAGCCTTTTTGTATCAGAAGGGGCTCTTTTCTGAAAACTGCCTCAAATTATAGCACTTTTCACATTTGCTTCACTTCAGGAAGTTTCAAATTGTACCTAACACCATAACACATTTTGCCACATGTTATGAAGAGAAATTGAGACAGATGCAAATGGCCCAGAGTTTGCTGGTTTGGCTGTCACAAGGGGGAAGGAAATGTATGACTTCAGGAACAGCCCCGTTATACTGACACTGTTCCCTCAGCTCAGACAGATGGAAGTTTATTCACAGTGACATTAAAGAAGGGACATAAAAGCAGATTTGTGATTAAGCAAACCATTGGTGGCTTGAAGGAATACAAATATATATACGACCTTAAAGAGGTGTAATGAGGGGCTGGGATTGTGGCTCAGTGGCAGAGTGCTTGCCTCGCACATGTGAGGCACCGGGTTCGATCCTCAGCACCACATAAAAATAAACAAACAAAATAAAGGTATTGTATCCATATACAACTAAGTATGTGTGTGTATTTTTTTTCTTTTATTATTTTTAAAAAGAGTTGTAATGAATATTGCCAACCAGGCTCTGAGAACTTTACATGGCCTGGTAGGAGGGTGCTTGACTCTCACAAGCCTTTGAGGCTCACTTTGTGCTTATGATCTTTTAAATTAGTCACCTGCCAGGTTTTTTCTTCAGTACAGAATAAAAAAACAGCCTGAGGTGAGAGTCTTAGGGCATATCCTAGTAAAAACCAGGTGGAGAACTGAGAGCTATGCCATACCCCCCCCCCCCCCCCCCAATCAGCCATAAACCTACCACAAGAACCCAACCCTCATCAGCCCCAGGCTTACACCCAGAAAAGCACTTTTCCCTTCTTCCTGGATCTATTGATGTTTCCTCTCATCACATGGGTCTTTCTCCTAAATGCCTTTTAACTCAAAGTTGATCCATTAGGCTGTATGTAGATGGACACAATACCTCTATTTTATTTGTTTATTTATATGTGGTGCTGAGGATCGAACCCAGCACCTTACATGTTCCAGGCAAGTGCTCTACCCAGTCCCCATTAGTCTGTATGTAAATCACTGTTCTGGCAGAGTCTATTCTGAGCAGGAGAAACTCCCCAGGAACCACAATGAGAAGCCAAATAACATTCAGCAACAGGTATTCAAGGTCCAGGATGGATACCCCACATGCAAAATGCTGTGCACCAGAAAGTGTTTCAGATTTCAGTTTTTCAAATATTGGAATAACTGTATGGACTTTACTGCTTGCACATTCCGACTTTGAAAATTCAAAAGCAGAATTTCAAAATTCTCCATAATCTGCAACTTTTTTCCTGGTGTTTATACATTCAATTTTTCCCATTCAAATTTATTTTAATTGTGTATATTTAAAGGGTAGTGATAATTCAATATATGTAAACAATGTAATGATCAAATCAGGGTAATTAACATGTCCATCTTCTCAGGTATTATCATCTCTTTCTGTTAGTATACTTCAAACTTCTCTCTTGCAGTTCTTTAGAAAATGTGTATTAAGAGCTGGGTGCGGTGGCGCATGCCTGTAATCCCAGCACTTGGAGGCTGAGGCAGGAGGATCACAAGTTCAAAGCCAGCCTCAGCAATGGCAAGGCACTTAGCAACTCAGTGAGACCCTGTCTCTAATAATATACAAAAAAGGGCTGGGGATGTGTCCCAATGGTCAAGTGCCCTTGAGTTCAATCCCTGGTACCCCCCCCCAAAAAAAAAGAAAATGTGTGTTAAAAATGGAACACTTCATTAGTTTGTGTGTCATCCTTGTATAGCGGTCATGATAATCTTCTTTATATTGCTCCAATTTGGGTACATGTGCCACCAAAGAATACTAAATCTGAAACTTTTTGAGGATCAAGTCAGCCTTCAAGAAGTTGCAGATTTCAGAACATTTCAGATTTTCAGATTAGGCATACTTAACCTATTGTGTGTAATTTTCAATAGCTGAGGCCGGCTGCAAACCAAATGATCTAAAGCCTTCTCCTAGCCCTGCCAGAACTGTATAAAACTACTGCCACTACTTAAATGAATAATAACACCATTTATCAAACCACATGCTTATTAAATGCCAAATGGTTTAGAAAATTTAAAACAGTGTTACTAACATACTAGCAGAGGGATTTTAGCAAATTGCACAATCAAGAAATACCCACTGAGCATTCAGTTATGTTCTACACTCTACACATGTGAAATCCTAGAATAATGAAAAGCCATCTGTCATGTATAAATTCTATAACCAGTGCCTTGGGTAAGCTATACTCCTTTACCTTTCCTCCAGGCCCAGCATTAAATGAACCAAACCTAAATCACAGAAGGAACTTTATGCATTACTTCATTCTCCTGTTGTCCCCTGTACACCACCAGTAGTGGCCTTGGTCAAGCGATTTGAAACAGCCTCAGATACCCACAGAAGAGTAAGTTGTTCCAATGTATTTAGACTTGAATTATAGAAATGTATGGCTATGGAAGGAAATGCAATTGCCTGGGAGTTAGAAGCCCTAGGTTATTATAACCCCCAAACAGCTGCTAACTGAAGTACGGATTTAAAAAAAAAAAAAAAAAAAAAAAAAAAAAAAACACTGCCCTCTTGAAATTTCAGAGACCACATCTGAGAAAGAAGAGGGTTACACCAGATTGGGAGTTCTCAGCATGGTTTAGCAGCTCATGGTTATATCTCATCAGGTGAGAAGTGAAGCAAGTTAATTTATTGTGAATAATAAAGTACTAAGTTCTTAATTTATTTGCATATATATTAATTTGTATGACAATGATACCCTTTCTCACTTGCATTGCTATATGTCTTCAGGAGTCAGAAATAAAAGGTTTGAATTACAGATCTAGCAGTTAGAAATTCTGCATAACTTAAATATTATCTTCTTATTGATGCGGAACTCAGCTTAGTCTGCTGAGCACATAAAGACCATCCATCATGTCTACAGCAGCTACAAAAAAAAAAGGTTGAGAACCCCTGGACTAGATCACTCATTCACCTGCCATATAGCTAATGCTAAGTGCTAGAAATACTGCAACAAGTAAAAGAGACAATATCTTTGCCTTTTTTTTTTTTTTGAGTGTTCAGTCTAAGAGAAATTACATAAAGCTTGTAAATCACACTATAGCAAAATCTGTGACCAGAGTTTTGAAAGCCTAAAACACAGATGCTAGTTAAGGGGCTAGAGGGTGGGGGAGAAAGTTCTAAGCAAGGGAGAAAGCACAGGTACAGGCTTAAATGGTCCAGAGGTTACAAAGATACATTCAGAAAATACACAGTAGTTATTTTTGCCTGGATAATACAGGGTGTCAAAGGAAATATGGTAAGAAATGATACTGGAGAGGTGAGCAAAAGCCAGACCACACAAAGCCTAGGAGGTCTTGTGAAGGAGTCTTAATTGCTCTCTCCCAGGGAAATCCCTATAATTGTAATCAGAGAGTAAAGCTGGGATGTGTGCCTAGGATCACAGGTCTAAACCCTGATGCTTTTCCCATTAAAATCACTTTCAGCAATTCTGGTTAGGGGCTACAGTACTGTCCTTCTAATCCACTTCTTATTAAATAGACTTTTGCCAGATGGTCTCAGAACCTGACCCACAAGCAGAATATTGTGTCCATGGGAAAATGCAATCTGAATTCTAAATAGACTTCCAAAGAAACTTTTGGTACAAAATCCATTCAACAGTTGTTGGGAATGCCTGGAAAGCAATGAAACATAAGACCTTGCTTTACTCCATAGAGACAGTGTTTGAAAAAAAGACAGAACACTATAACCAATCTCTTTAAAATAAACACAATATCCTCATTTTAATTAGTAGGGTTATAGTTAGATACAACCACTGAATGACATTATGCAGTGCCTATTACAGACTTAAATTACTACAAAACCCCAAATATGTTAGGGATGACTGGCTATTTTCACTCTAAATAAAAACAATGCCAAAATAGAGAAGAAGGTGTTCTCTTTAGAAGGAAACATGGATGCAAGCCAAGTCTAATGTACACAAAATTTTCCTATGTCCCTGCCCAATCAACTCTCAATTATCCAGGCATTAACTCAACAAAGATGTGAATGCTAAGTGTCATCTAATTCTGCATGGTGGCATCTCTATTCTTCTTCACTTTCCTTCCAAAAAAGAGTACTTATGTATGTGCATTTAGAAAACTGCCTCTTGACACCTTGGAACACCCCCACTTTTTTCTCCCCACTCACTCACTTGTTCTACTAATAGTAGGTGCCACAGAAGCATTGGTAATTTCCCAGAACTACCTACTAAATACTTCTCAGGTCTTTCTATATAGTAAATATTCATAAAGAGTGCATAAATATCACCTCACGAGGAGTGGGTTAAAATTCGGATTCCCACCTCAATTCCTCTCCCTTTTTCCCAGTATCTAGGCTTAACAGGTTTGGGGTAGAGCCTAATCAGCATTTTAAATTAAGTGCCCACAGTGACTATGACACAAGTGGGTCAAGAACCACACTTGGAGAAATATTACTGTGGATTTTTGACACATCTGAGCCCCAAATCCTGAAATGAGAATAGTTGCTAAGAGCCCAACATTAAACTGAGTATATTTTTACTATTATCAGGTAAATTGGCATTACCGGTACAGCAGTCTTCTATGGGTACCTGGAAAAGAACACTAACAGAGAGCAGGCAGAAGAAAGGAATCAAAATGAGAGAAGAAACAATGTTAATTTGCCTGACCTCACCCCAACGTGTTTCATCCTCCTTACCTCTCCTTCAAGTTGTTTCCATTTCTGGGGCTCAATGCACTGCGGTGGCCATGAAGAGAGACCAAGGTGGAACACTCTTCTATTATTCACATTAATGCTTTTGTCTAATACATAAATAATCAAGACTTGACTGGAAAGGGGAACAAATGAAAGGCAAATACTGGGCCGAGAGGTTAAATAGGATAAAGAAGACCCCCTGCTAGTTGAGAGCTGTGAGGTGATAAATGAACAGTCAGGATCCCTGCCTCTTTTCATTCACACTATTTTGCCAGGAACACGAACTTGAAGCCCATGGCGTCAGCACCAAGCATCAGAGAAATAATCAGGTATCTGTGTTTTTCCACTCTTTTCTATACTACCTAGAAGAGCCTTCATCATGTAATGTTAACCTTTACTGTTAACCAACTGCTGTTGGTTGGCTCAACCCAGAGTCTACAATTGTAAAAGCTGGGGCCTAGAGCTGATCGGTTTCATTTTAAGAAAACCCAGTCCCATTAAAGCCAACTCGAGAAAAAGGGAAGCCAGTGGTTAAGAATACAGATATCCCATGGGTGTCCTAGGTGGGGTAAAGCTGGGCCTCAGAACAGGATCACTGCTTCTGGGTTTTGTGGTTGTGGAGAACAGCCCCTCTCTGTCTATACTTCCCTTCCCAGTTCCCTTTCTTTATTCACAGTGTCTGTGCCCTCACAGCACCAGCTTGAACACAGTCCATCAGGACTGCTTGCCTCCACATCATCTTGTGGCTCTTGTCCCTGTTGCAAACTATCTTATTTAGCCTATTACACTCCCAATTCTAATTTCCTAGGAAAGGAACACAAATGGCTCAGTTGCTCTTGTCAAGCCCGTTGTTCCAGGTGATGGATGGGCTGGCTGTCAAAGGGACAGGTAATCTACTCTTTGTCTAATCAACCCAAGCCAGGAAGGCAGGGTCTCTGACACTGTTCATGGCAGAGCTGGCAGGGAGAGGTTTATCTTAAAAGGCGACACAGACCAAAAGGCACAGTGTGATATATATGTTAGAAGCTGGATGCTTAGCATGTAATTTGAAAGATAATGAAATGTCATTCATGATCACCAAGCAACCATAATCTTACCTTTCTTTCTTTTATTTGTTTTTCCAGTACTGGGGATGTAACCCAAGGTCTCACGCATGCTAGAAAATGCTTCATCACTGAGCTGCATCCCTGGCCCCAAATTTTACCTTCTTAATTAAGATAAAAGCCAGCCCGTGACCCCAACCCTGAAAGCTTACCCTCTCTCACTCCTACTAAACTTACTTCTTGAAACTAGTAATGCTATGATGCTGGCTCCCTGAGATAAAGAGGGAAGGAAAAGATAGCATAAGACAAACAAATCCTGATAAAGTGACATCAATGGCCGTTAGCCTCTATCTCTGCAAGCAGTCAGTTTACTTTATACCCTATTATCACCTTATCTTCCTCTAAATTTTGCCAAGTGCCATGTGAGGTCAGTGTCCAATGTTAAGCAGAAAAAGGCAAGCAGCATCACAAACCAACAGATGGCAATTGAAAGCTTATCATTCTTGGATTATTTTATTTCTAGGAGTGATACATGCTAGAAAAGAAAGCACGTTATTTTGACAGCCACCCAATAATAGCTGTCAATATTCTACTACTTCTTGGCAAACCCTTCTTCCAGATATTCTCCTATCAATTCCCTGTTGCAACAGCCATAAATACCACACCTGATAAGGTCAATAGGAGCTTTGCTAGTGACAACTGCCCAGGACCAAGGAAAAAAACAAAGAAACACTGACAATCATTAAAAATTGACAGATCAAAATAAAACCTAGTGATGGACATCTTGCAAAATCAGGAACAATTAAGGGAAATTAAAAGGTTGTGCTGCCAAGAAAATGATGTTTCTCAAACTCTGAACAGTGCCTACTGGAGATGAATAAAGAGATTCCAAAAGGTTTCCAAGTCCAAAGCTGCAAAGCCCAAAGGCATGTGAAAGAATTTGGTCATCTTAATTATTTCTGAGTAGCTTATTTTAAGTTTTCCTGTAACTCTTTTTTTTTAATTGTTGTCTTTGTCATGAAGAATTTTTTATTCATTTATTTATATGTGGTGCTGGGGATCAAACCCAGTGCCTCACACAGGCAAGGCCAATGCTCTACCACCAAGCTACAGCCCCAGCCCCTTCCTGTAACTCTTTAAGAGTATTAATTGATTTGTATCTTCCCATTCCCAGTTAAATTATAGTAGCCTGCAGAGAGACAAATGGACAGTATGGTGCCTCTGTTGTTGGTACCCAACAGGGGTTATACTGTCCACGTGTCACCTATCATCCCTTTTTCAGAGTAGCCCTCAAAATCCCTTACATTTCTTTCATACAAGAGATATTTTGTAGCTGTTGAAAGAAATAGTTGTATGCGCTGGCATAGAAAACAATTCATGTATATTATAAAGAGAAAATTTGCCTATCACAAAGAATCACTCCATTTTGTAAAAAAATTAGAAATAAAAATGTGTAAAGAAAAAGCCCATAAAGAATAAATACTAGTTATTAATAATGATTATCCCCAGCAGATGGGATTATAGAAGATTGTCACTTTCCATTTTTGCCATTTCTGGCTTGCTGAAATTGTTCTTACAATACATGGGGGGTATTTTGCAACCAGGACAAGGATATTTTTAACTCCTTCCAGTTTGTTGATAGGTGGTATATCACAGCTTGAATTTTCATTTTCAATTTGAACAAGTTTTAGAGAAGCTAAAGGACCAAAGGTATCAAAGAAAGAAACCTGGGGTTAGAACAAAGCAACTCACTCTGTTTATGGTAGTTAGCACTAAGTAAATCCAAATAATAAAATAGAAGACAGTATGGCACACAGGTCAAACACATGGGCTCTGAAGTCTGGTTTCAAGTCCCTCCTATACTAACCTATTCTGTGTTTCTTCCTCTGCTTATTCATAATGTCTATTAAACACTTAGAACCCATCTAGCACATGATGTGCCCAATAAACTGTAGCCATTTGCACTTTTATTAGAAGAAACTATTGTAATAGAAAATCACTTCCTTTTAGTTATAATATATGTAATTTATTCTGAACTACTTTCACTACAGACACTGAGATATGTATGTCTTATTCTACCCTGTTAGTTGACATTCTGTGGTGTGCTGGGGAGCCTTATAACAGAGGCCAGAAAGAGTTGATTATGCATATCTTTTCCCAGCTCTGCTTTGTTACTTAAGTAAAGACAGATTGGTAGCTTGAAATTGACCTTGGAAATTGGCAAATGCTACAAATTGGGGATTCAAACATTTTCCAGCACATCACTATCAAAATCTAAAGAATCCTAATTACACTGGAGGGGCAATTAGTTAGCAAACTGAAATCTCTAATCAAAATCCCCCATCAATAAATATTACAAATCAAGTTGGGTGTGGTGGCGCATACATATAATCCCAGTAACTAGGGGGGCTGAGGCAGGAGGATCACAATTTCAAAGCCTGCCTCAGCAATTTAACAAGATTTTCTCAAAAGAAAAAACTTAGCAAAAAGGGCTGGGGTTGTGTTTCAGTGGTAAGGACCCTTGGGTCAATTCCTGGTACAAAAACTAAAACAAAAACAAACAAACAACTACAAGTCAACAACAAAAAGATAACCAACCCAGTATTTTTTTTTTTATGGGAAATGGGCAAATTTGTCTTATTTGGAGAAATAGACATTTCTCCAAAGAAGCATGCTAATGGCAAAAAAAAAGCATATAAAAAGATGGTCAATATCATTTATCATTAGTGAAATGCAAAACAAAACCACATGAGATACTACTTCACGACTACTAGGCTGGCTACAATTGTAAAAACAGAAAATAACAAGTGCTGGTTAAGATGTAGAGAAATTAGAACCCTTGTACATTAGTAATGAAGAAGTGAAATAACCCAGTTGGTATGGAATACAGTTTGGCAGTTCGTCAAAAAGCAATATACAGAGTTACCACATAAACCAGCAATTCCACTCCTAGTTACATATCCAAAAGAACCAAAAGCAGGGATTGAAACAGCTATCTGTAGGCCAATATTCAGTGGAACATTATTCACAATAGCCAAAAGGTAAACAAAACCCAAGTGTCCATTGATGGATAAATAGATAAACAAAGCTTGGCATATCCATACAATGGAGTATCATTTAGCCTTAAAAAGGAATGAAGTTTTGATACATGCTACAACACTGAAAACTCTGCTAAGTGAAACAAGCCAGACATATCTGTATGTTTCTATTTATAAGAGGTTCCTAGAATAGGCACATTCATAGAGACAAAAAATAGAACAGTGGTTACCAGGGACTGGGGAGGGAGGAATGGGAAGTCATTGCTTAATGCTTAACAAGAAAGAGCTTCAATTTGGGGTGGGGAGAAAGTGTTTGGAATAGTGTGATTGTTGTACAATGTTGTGAATGTGATCAATGGCACTGAATTATATAATTAAATATGCTTAAAATGGTAAGTTTTACATTGCATATATTTTACCACAATCATTTTTTTTGTGTGTGTATGGTACTTGAGATTGACCCCAGGGGTGTTCTACTACAGAGCTATATCCCTAGATCTTTTTCTTTCTTTATTTATTTCTTTTTTTTTTATTTTGTGACAGGGTCTCTCACCAAGTTACTGAGGTTAGCCTTAAATTTTCAAACCTCCTGCTTCTGACTCCCAAGGACCTGGGATTACAGGCATATGCCACCACTTCCAGCTCACCACAATCTAGGAAATTCATAATGTAATATACCAAAAAAACACTGAGTTGTATACTTTGAGTGGGTACTGTACATCAATTATATCTCATAAAAGCTGCTTAAAAAAAAAAAAAAAAGCCCAAGCGGGGTGTAGTGGTTCATGCCTGTAATTCCAGCAACTCAGGAAGCTGAGGCAGGAGGATCACTCATTCAATTTCAAAGCCAGCCTCAGCAATTCAGTGAGGCCCTAAGCAACTTAGTGAGAATGTGTCTCAAAATAAAAAAGTAAAAAGGGCTGGGGATGTGGCTCAGTGGTAAAATGCCCCAAGGCTCAAGCCCCAGTACCAAAAAAAAACTTTTAATTAAAAAATAAATAAAAAGGGCTGGGGATCTAGCTCAGTGATTAAGCGCCCCCAGGTTCAATTCCCAGTACCAAAAAATAAAAATAAAATTAATAAAAAACAAAACAAGGCATAGAGGAATTTGGGGGTGGGAGTTGATGGAAGTATTCTCCTTCTTGATTGTAGTACATATAAAATTGTATGTGTTTATCAAAACTTGCAGAACTGGCTAGGCATGGTGGTTCATGCCTATAATTCTGGAGATTCAGGAGGCTGAGGCAGAAGGATCATAAGTTCAAGGTCAGCCTCGGCAACTTAACAAGACTCTGCCTCAAAATATTTTTTTAAATAGCTAATTATGTCATTTAGTAGTAGAATGCTTGCCTAGCATGCACAAGGCCCTGGGCTCAAGCCTTAGCATTGCAAAAATAAAACAAAACAAAAACATCTCACAGAACTGAACCCTAACAGGGTTGAATTTTTGATTGATTGCAGCACTGTGAATTGAACCCAGCGCCCTGTGAATCCTAAGCAAGCACTTTACCACTGAGCTACATCCCCAACCTAAATGGGGGTGAATTTTATTGCAGGTAAAATATACTTTAACTTTTTAAAATAGAATAAAATGCTACACTCAAATGTTTCAGCTTTGAGACACTTCTGACAGCTTGTTCATTACAACAATGAACACTAAAAATGACATTTCACTGGGGAAACTGCTTCGTGTTCAAGATGGATCAGTAGAAATATTATTCAGTCACTCCACCCTTGGAGGAATTAGATAAAAGATGCTGATTTGCCTAATGTCCTTCACCCGTTTGGGATGATACCTTAGGCTCAAACATCCCAACAGATCTTACATCCAGATACTTAATGGAAGGTTTGGATGTGCCTTCTAATTAAAAGTTTAGCAAAATCCAACTGTTGGAATATTGTCACATCTATAGCCAGTGAACCTTTTGTACAAGATGGTGGTTGGAAAAAATATCTGTAAAGTCTGAGTGTACAAATCAGGCTATATGATATATATTTTGTGTTTGATTATTATTAAATGTTTACATGGCAGAATTTGTTCTAAAGTGCTTTCACTTTAACATACTACTTGTGGAATAGAAAGCTATAGTTTTCACCTATTTCTAACTACTAAAGATTAGTGATATCCACTCCAGAAGAGAACCTAGTAACGGTGGACAACCAAGTCAACTCAGGTCAATTTGCAACACATATTTTTGAAACTTCTCTGCAGTGTTGTGTCTGATCTGAGAATTCACTTTAAATAAAATCATAACAGAAAGGACAAAGAAATTATTTACTTTCCCATTCTGGCTGTATGGACTAGTGGGGGGTCAGGGATGGGGTTAGGGTGTTTATTACTCATTTACTAGGGAATGCTATTAGCCAGGTGTGGTGGTGCACGCCCGTAATCCCAGGTACTCTGGAGGCTGAGGCAGGAGGTCCCAAAGTTCAAGGCAAGCCTCAACAGCTTAGCAGGACCCTATCTCAAACAAAAAATTAAAAAGAGCTGAGGATATCACTCAGTGATAAAGCACCCCTGGATTCCCTCCTCAGTAGCAAAAAGCAAAAACAAAACAAAATGAGATAATGCTATTAAAGGGCTGTTTCATAGATCTACTTCCCATTTAAGGCTATTGTTTTTCCCTGGTGTTTTATCTAAAGGGTCAGAGTCAAATTTCACTATATGGATCCAAGGGAAAAGATGACATTTAAAAATGATATCTCTTTAAACCAGGCTACAAGTCAGAGCCCAAATTATCAGTTTTGGGGTATAACCTCTAGCCACAGAGGAAATATAGTTAGTTGCTAGTAAGCTCAGGACATGAGGACTTGAGGCCCAGTAGCACGTAACTCCAGAGGGTGGATGCACATAGGGGAAAGGAGGTTTCAACAGAAGGAACTAAGTGAAGAATTCATTTAGTTCTTTTGTTTTAAATCATAATTTTGTCAACATGAAAAGTGACTCTGTACACAACTCCTTAAAACAGAGAGAGAAAAACTGCTGACAATCCACATGCTAATTCATCTAATAGAGCTGCTGCTACAGCTCTAAGATCTTAGTCTCTGGGGGACCCTAGATCAAGGGAGACCATGACACTGGTTCCATTTTCCTGAGCATTTTATAAACGAAGATGTCATTCCACTACAAGGAAGCTGTAGCCTGAAAAATAGGGAAACTTTTGAGGCAAACCCAAAACATAAAAATCACAACTCAAAAAACATAATTCACATTAACAAAGGAATTTTTCAGCTGCCTCTCTACACATCAAGTAGGATTTGACATATAGATTTGTATCACTAGCAATTTTTTTCAAAAATATATTTCTTCTCACTCACAAAAGAAATAGCAACAGAAATGAGTAAACCTGAGAACTTCTGATCTGGCTCTTAGAAGGAAGTTCTCTGAACATTTTAGTTAATATCTATGATTTATCTCTGAGTTAGTCATGATGATCCTGACCTGTTCTTTGCTAACATTCCCAGTAGGGCAGTAGACATGAAAAACCCTCTGCCTCCCTAATGAATTTCCATGTTAGTGTTACACAAGCCTCCCTCTCTGAGCCACACCTAACCCCTCCCTCATCCACAAGGGATGTATCACTCTCAGAAATTCTGACCCAGATAATACGGAAAAATCAAAATCCAGATCCACTGGATCTATACAGCACAAACCTGTTAAGTGAAAGCCAGTCATTTTGTAAGGGAGGTGATGGAGTAATCGATTTCTGGTGTTATTTCTGAAGATTAGGAGATCAACTGGAAAGCTTTCCTTAAAGTCAGGCCAACAGAGATATCCAGGGTGGAAGATCATGTCCCCCAAATATGGAACACAAAGTTTCCCTGAATCAAAAACAATCCACCCCACCCCCACTGCAGAAAGCAGAGGCCACTTTCCCAGGAATCTATTCTTAACAAGCCTGCCAGAAGGATCTACCATCCATTCATCCATTGATCCCCCATCCCCACCTCTGCCTTGAAATAAGACAGAAACCTCTCAGACAGATGGTAGTTATCTTAGATCTCATTGGTGAAAGCAGCTCTAGAACTTTCCTTGATCATCTCACACCTAGAAATCCTCCCCCGGTCAAGAAAATATGTCTTATTAAGTCCCTCACATCCAATATCTCATCTCCTCTTGCTCTGAGGATTTGTATTTTCATTTTCAGGACAGCAAAAGTGAGCATGCACAAGGATGATGAAAAAAGAAGTTGGATCATGAGCTTAACCTTGTGGTTATTACAAACATAAATGAACTCCCTACCGGGGCTGGGATTGTGGCTCAGCAGTAGAGCGCTCGCCTAGCACGTGCGCGGCCCGGGTTCAATCCTCAGCACCACGTAAAAATAAAATGCATTGTGTACAACTAAAGCAAATAAATAAATATTTTTAAAAAATAACAACTACCTATTGAGTCCTGACTAGGTCTCAACAACCTTGCTATACAGACACACTGTACAAAGACCATGCAAGGCAGGCATTACCATCTCCATTTGACAGATGGATAAAGTGAAGTTCAAAGAAGTAAACAAATGTGCCCAAGCTCAAACAACTAACAAGTGACAAACCAATCAAATTTATTAGTGTCTGACTCTAGGTATCTAGCAGAATTCCACAGTAAAGATACACGGCAAGAAACTATGCTACTGCTAGGCACGGTAGTGCATGCCTATAATCCCAGCAGCTCAGGAAGCTGAGGCAGGAGGATCATTAAGTTCAAAGCCAGCCTCAGCAACTTAGCAAGACACTAAGCAATTTAGTGAGACCCCCTGTCTCCAAATAAAAAAATTAAAAGGGCTGCGGATATGGATCTGTGGTTAAGCACCCTTGGGTTCAATCCCTGATACCAAAAAAAAAAAAAAAAAAATCTATGCTACTAACCTCTTCCAAGATCAGCAGAGAAACCATTCAAAGACAACTGACTTTTGCAAAAGTTTAAAGTGTACAGCTTAAGGTATTTTCCCAGCCTTCCACCCACAACAATTTAGAGGAGAACGTCGAGTTTTCCTTTAATCTGGCATCAATAAGGAAGCTGCTTCACTATGCAAAGAGAGAAAAGTGCTAGTCGCAGTTATTCTAGTTCTCCCTCAAGAGCAGGAAATGAGGTGAATGAAGCCCACACAAGGCTGCCTTTTTTGTCAGCAACTGACCAACTATGAGCAAAGTATACTTGGTTTCTCAGTTGCAAGGCCTGCAGACCCATGGATATTTAACTGTTGGCTGTGTCCCAAGGCTCTTTCTGGGTCAAGTGTTTATGAAGATTTCTAGGTATGAGTTAACTAGAAAATGTTTTCCCAAAATGAAGCTTATCCTGAGCTAGGCCATCTCCCTGAACCAAGCTGGGCCTGGAGTTGGGAATAGAGGGGAGGGAAGAGAATGGGAGTGGCTGGGACAGCCAGACAGATGGGGAAGTGTGAAGAGAGGGAGGGTCTCTTTGGTAAATGTTTTCCCTTACAATGAGTCCAGAGATCTTTAGGATAATGATGGTTAATTATTAAGCCCAAGCCCTAAAGTCATGACACAGTGATGGAATTATAAGCAACATAATAAGGAAAGGGTGAGGACAGTGAAGAGTTGGTAGAAGAAAGAAATATAAATGTTCAGCCTAAATCAGTTTAAAAATGAGACTGAAAGATTTTCTCCTAACAATAAAATTAGAAGTTTCCTCTGGTCCTTAATGAAAGCAGGCAATTGGAAACAGAATGGGTAGATACCCATTCTGGTTTCTAAAAATCAAAGAGCTACTCAAGACACACTTTTTTTTTTTTTTTTTTTTTTTTTTTTTTTTTTTGGTACTGGGGATTGAACTCAGGGGCACTCGACCACTGGGCCACATCCCCAGCCCTTTTTTGTATTTTATTAGAGACAGGGTCTCACTGAGTTACTAAGTGCCTCGCCATTGCTGAGGCTGGCTTTGAACTTGTGATCCTCCTGCCTCAGCCTCCCAAAGTGCTGGGATTACAGGCGTGCGCCACCGCACCCGGCTTCAAGACACACTTTTCAAGGTACCTTCACAAATGGCACTTGTGCTTGTGGTTAAGCAGAGGAGATGATCCTTCCTTCGCTCACATAGGCAGCCATTCTCTGCCACTCCTCAACTACCCACTGTCAGCACTCTGTACTTGTGTGTGTGTGAGCCACACAATAACTGGAAGCTAATGCAAAAATAAATCATTTGTGTTTTCTGATGTAGCTGGTTTTGGTGGAGTTTGTGAAACACTACTACCTGTGCCTATCCAATAAGGGAAAAATCAATACAATCCTCTTCTAGTAGCTTCCAATGCCTGGGCAAAGTGACCTTGCAACACTTCTCTCATCTGTCATTCATGGATCTTTAATGGTTCCCTAATAGACCCCACTAGTATCAAACGCAAACATCATGATGGTATTCCAGCTTGTTCTGCTTTGCTTCCACCCTACCAATCTGACCCCATCTTTCTTCTCCCCCAACATGGATCTCCCACTGGAGTTAGTTTCCACTCTGAAACAAACACACTTTTTTTTTTCTCTCTCTCTCTCTACCCCCCTCTCTCTCCATGTTTCTACCAGGGTTTGGGCTTTGTCTTCAAAATTCCAGGCAGTCACAAATTCAATGTTACTATAGGTTACTATAAATATTCAGCTTCTCTTGGCCATAAAAATGGAGAATGTACCCTTAAATATTCTGTCTGATCTCACACAGGTAGCTACAAGCTATGTATGGCTATTTCAAGTATCTTAAGTTAAATAAAATGAAGAAATAAGGTCCTCAGTTACAGCAACCACATACCAAGTGCAACACTGCCACATGTGGTACCACACATTGAACAGCATAGATATAAAAAATTGCCATCATCACTGAAACTTCTCCCAGACAGTGCAATATTATATCACACATGCAAGAGAATAGTATGCTCACGTATACTCAAAATGGCGTTTATCATCTCTTGTTAAACTTGATGATCCAGATTTCACACAAGGGAGTGACTAGGACTAAAGGACACAACCCATCTTAAGTAACTAGCAAAGCACCTCTTATCAGGGATCCACCAGTTCTGTAAACATCACAGGTGATTGTGACATCACATCTAGAAAAAATATTACAAGCAGAAGGCCTCAGGAACCTTTCATCATGGCACTAATAGACTAGTCAGTCTACCGTATACTAAGCACTCTGCTAAGTTTTGAGGGTCCATATAAAGAAAACATGACCCAGTCTCTGCCCTGGGAATAAAGCCCATTCACAGGTAACCACAACAGGCTGCAGAAAGAGATAAGTGCCCTAAGAGAGGCACACAGTACTGTGGGGATTCAAAGACAGAGATTATATCATGTGGGAGGATCTAGGGAGCATTGCACGGACTGTAGATGAACCCAGATATGGAATAGGTACTAAAGATGAGTGAAATCTTCACAGAAAGAAGTAGAGAGAAGCAAGGGGAAAACTGTGTGACCAAAAGGAGGGAAAAGTTTAGGGCCCCAGGTACATTTATGGAGAATTGAGGCAAAGAAGCTATGACAACCGATAATCATTTGAAATATTTTTCCAATCACCCTAATAATCAAAGAATTATACGTGAACTTAGATGTCATTGTGATGTTCTTTATTTTTTTAAATAATGTTATTGCATTTTTATACCTTTATTTATTTATTTTTCCTTGCCTTTTTCCCCCCAGGGCCAAGGACTGAACTCAGGGCCCTGCACATGCTAGGCAAGTGCTCTGTCACTGAGCTAAATCCACAACACCTTATTTATTTATTTATATGCAGTGCTGTGGATAGAACTCAGTACCTCACAGATGCTAGACAACTGCTGTACCTCTGAGCTACAACCACAGCCCCCTTAGATGCCATTTTAATCTTCTTATTTTTTAAAATATTTTTTAGTTGTCAATGGACCTTTATTTTTTATTTTTATATTTAAATACTTATTTATTTGTTTTAGCTGTATACAATGCCTTTATTTTTGCGTGATGCTGAGGATCGAACCTGGGCTGCACACACACTAGGCGAGCGCTCTACTGCTGAGCCACTTCCCAGCCCTAGATGCCATTTTCAAAAAAAGATTTTGCTTTAGTGAGAATGTTTGATGTTGGCAAAGACAAGATGGAACAAGCTCTTTCAGTTCCCAATGATGATGGGAATGAAAATGGGCATTACCTTTTTGGAAAGTAATATTAAGCTCCTAAACATTCATATCCTCTGACTCAATAATTCCACTCCAAGGAAAATGAATTAGGAAATAATCTGAAACAAAGATCTGTGCACAAAGTTTTTGTAATATTATTTATAACTGCCAAAATTATGATCTAGTTATAGGATGAAGTACTATATAATCATTATGAATTATGCTTCTGACAAGTTTTTGGTGACATGGATGCTTATGAAAATGTTAAAGGAAAAAAAATCATGGCATGAAATTGGTGATACACATTATAGTCACAACTATGGAAAACAATATGAAAGCAGGAGGAAAATTGTTAAAAATGTTAACATCTTGGTGGTATAATCATGGATACTTTTTGTTCTCTACACCACGGGTCAGCAAGTTACAGTCTGTGAGCCAAATGTGGCCCACTGATTCCCATATGCTTTACTAGAACACAGCCACACTTGTCCATTTACATATTGTCATTATCTGTGGCCATTTTTATGCTTCAGTGGTAGAGTTGAGTAGTTGTGTCATGGCCCGTAAAGTTTTATAACAATTCCTACTCTAGCCCTTTGTACAAAGTTTTCTAACCTCTGTATCTTCCAAATTTCTACAATGAGTATTACTTTGGTGATAATTGTTCTAAAAGGTCCATTTCCACACTGTGAATGTACTTTAGGAACAGGCTAACAATTTCAGATTTTATCTTATAAACAACTTGGAACACTTAGAAGTTTCTGAGGAAGGTGGAACATGATTTGGCATGATGCCAACTCATAAAACACTGAACTCCAGGTTATTTCAGAAGATGGAATTCATGCTGTATGCCAGGCAAATTCTATGATCCATCAACAGCTGTGATTCTGGGCCACTCCTCATTTGTAGGTTAGTCTAAGATTTGACTCATTATTGATTTCAAACTTCCTGCTCCGGATGAACCCTATGACATAGCCTCCTCCCTGAAGTAATGACCAACAGAACTAAAGTCAAAACAAAATTGTGAGTTTTGCCTAGAAAGACAGTTTGAAGTTTAGGTTAGTATTTCTGTCTTCTTGAAATAGCCCCCCATTTACAAGCTTTTTTCCTATCTCCTACTTTATTTTCCTATTCTGGAAGTACAACAGGAAAACAGGGAGATGGTACTGTGTCAATAGGAGGGGCAGGAAAAGACACAAAAGGGGAGAATAAATAGAAAGTATTTGGAGCTTCTGTCTGAAGAGCCTTCAAGGTGCCCCTGGATCTACCCACCCACAGAGCCTGGTTGTGAAGACCCTGACACCTATCCCCAGTGAACATGGGCCATCTGATTGGTTTTATCTTTAGAAAAAGGTGAGAGCTGTGTCTCTGAAAGAAAGCCTCCAACTGGGCATTGTGGCACACACCTAAGTAATCCCAGTGGCTTGGAAGACTGAGGCAAAAGGGTCTTGAGTTCAAAGCTAGCTACAGCAATGGCAAGGTGATAAAAAACTCAGTGAGACCCTCCCTGTCTCTAAATAAAATACAAAATAGGCCTAGGGATGTGGCTTAGTGGCCGAGTACTCTTGAGTTCAACCCACAGTACCTGCCCCCAAATAAAAAGAAAAGAAAGCCTCCATATCCACAGGCTTCCTCCAGATTCTCGATGCCTTCTCCACCTGGCTCAAGCCTATTTCCCCAGATGCACTGCAAATAACCAGTTCATACAAATGACTGTTTACTCATTCTCTCAAGCATGAACACAAAGGATGGAAATGCTCTGACAAGTGGATTCCCTTCAAATAAACACACTATCAATCACAAAGATTAAACATCTACAGAATGAAAAACTCCAAACTACCATAATTTCAAGTCTGCATGGCATAAAAACATGGAACTGGTCTGAGTTTCTTTTTTCTTTTGAACACGTGTTTTTTTTTTTTTTTCATTTCTGCAGATCAAGACTATGAATTTCATTTAAGGCACATGCACTTTATTTGAAGTTAGAAAGTGGAATAATTTTCATTAACTATGTTTGCTTTTTTCTCTTTAATTTTATTTATGTTTTGTTTCATTAGTTTGAGAAAGAAGACACAAAATGCATTGAGATGCTCAATAATTTAACAAATCATACTTAACATTTTATATTTTAATATATATCTGTGCCAACAATTGTTCTCATGAGCTTTCTGAACCATTAAGCCACACTGTTCTCCTTCTTCTAAATCAAATATAAGTAATTTGTTGTCATAGCAATGCTTCTTCCTACTCCAAAATAGTTCAATATATGCTTTGTTTCAGCAGGCAACTCTTTGTCTACAAAAAATTGGTCATTATTTTCCATCTTCTTGACAAATGTCTTATTAAATTTAGCTGGCTGACTTTTACAATCATCAGTAGACTGTATTTCTATGGCACTTTCTAGCACCTGTACAGGACCTCTCAGGAAGAATATCACAGCTAAGTCGCTGGGTGACAGCTACTCTTTGTAGTCATGATGACAACAATCTTCAGCATTATTACCCAGTTTTAACAGTTTATAGAGTGCTGTAACCCACTTCATTGTATTTGAGACAATACTAGATGATGCTTTTATGCTCCATCAATTCCCTACATCAGATTGGTTATTTATCTGTGCACATCAGTATTAAGTTACATTTGTTCTGTCCTTTCTTCCCTGAGGTTGAGTTCTACTTTTCTGGCCTTTTGATGGGTATATATTAAGATAATGAGGGTAATTAAATAAGCTACTAGAATTGCAAAGAGAAACAATAACAGAGGCACGGGATATCATTTTGTCAGTGTCTTGAGCAACAGCCCATAAACAGATATTTACTGTTTAGAAAATCATGTGAGAATACATGCCATATTCAGTGCCATTATTAATGCTAATCTCTTATGTATAGGGCATGTTACAGTTCACATAACAGTTTCATAAAAGTGATCTAATGTGAACTATGCCTCTTATACACCCATTCTCCCATATGGATAAATAGAGCAGGATCACAGTGTGTGTTTCTAAAACCTTATTCTCTGCCTTATAGTTTATCCATTTTTAAATAAGGATGAATAATTGGTGTTTCAAATTGAAAGTCCTTTAAGCCTTGACCTTCATTTTACGCAGCCATAGTCTATAACATCTAGAGCTCCTCCCCAATCAAGTTTGATCTTTTTTTTTTACACTATACTTGTGAAAAATGCAAACCAGAAGGAAAAGATCTCAAAGTAGGGAGGAATCTTTGACATTGATCAAGGTCTTTAAAAAGAAATAGGGCAGGGAGACAAAATTATCAGGAAATTTCAGTGTTCCTTTATATATTTCTATATTTTTTAATTTCCTTATTCACGATCATATTACTTCTACAATCAAAAATAAAAGATTTGCTGGGCACGGTGGAACATGCCTATCATCCCTGTGGCTACAGAGACTGAAACAGGAAGATCTCGAGTTCAAGGCCAGCTTCAGCAACTTATCAAGGCCCCAAGAAATTCAGCAAGACCCTGTCTCTAAATAAAATATAAAAGGGCTGGAGCCACTGTGGTGGTGCACGCAACTTGGGAGGCTGAAGCAGAAGGATCACAAGTTCAAAGCCAGCCGGCAAAAGTGAGGCCCTAATCAATTCAGTGAGACCCTGTCTCTAAGTAAAATATAAAATAGGGCTGGGGATGTGGCTCAGTACCCATGAATTCAATCCCCTTTACCAAAAGGGGTTGGGGGCTGGGGATATGACCCGAGGTTAAGTGCTCCTGGATTCAATGCCCAGCACCAATAAATAAATAAATAAATAAATAAAAATGTTTACTTTTTAAAACAGACAAAGGAATATGGTTAGATTTAAGAGAAAAGATACCTGAAACAGGGGACCCTAACTAGCTCATCTGCTCCCCCATCTTTGAAACTCCCTGGGAGGGAAGGATGAACTAGTGAAGAAGACTAGCTCAGAGCGCTTCTTTGGGAAATGCAATCAACATCAGGAGATGCCCTAACAGAGCCTGAAAATAAGATTTCACAGCATCACATAGGTTCAAGGAGCTGGAGCTGAAAAGTTCCATTCCCACTCAAATGTGACCAAATGTAATTAATTTGTCTCTCTGTATGACTTCCAGCTTCACATAGTCCAATTCCATTCAAAAATATAATAAAAGGGACAGTAGTTGCCATCATGTCTGTTGCTTGGTCCTTGTGTGCACTTGTCTCCTATAGACTTTAGATTTTTTTTCTGCAGAGTGAGCAGAGGAACTGATAAATTATTTAGAACCCCTATGCAACTATTATCTCAATTTCTCCACACCTTCCTCCTGTCACATGGAATGGGAACAAGAGTTACTCACATAATTACAGCCATTGAATGTAAAAAGAAGTGACAGATGTAACAGAGTTTGAGCCAGGTCCCACAGAAAAATATTAGCAATGACTAAGGATCTGAACCCTGTCTGGCCAGTCTCGAGTAATTCCAAAAGGAATAAAACTCCCCTTCCCAACTCCTTTCCAACCCCAAAACAACTCAGCTTTCAAAAGCCTCTGGCATTTGAGGATATGAGGGTGTTAATTTTGTTTCACAATGTCAAAGTTAAAAATTTACTATAATTCTTTAACCTAGAAGGTGCAATTCTGATTTAAATGTGTTTCTTCCCTAAAGCCCAAATCCAATTTACCCAGTCCACCTAGAGGGATGCTTTTGTTATCATATCATCACCCTTATTGATCTACCTACAGGCTAAGTTGCTGTGGAACCCCTATCTTGAATATTGGATCAATGGATAAAACAAAGAAATGCAAAATAATTAACTTATTATACCAAATAACATATCTTCCAAATATATAAAGAAAAAGTTGAAAGGATTAAAAGAAGCAAATAAATCGGTAGTAAATTTTAGCAACTCTCCAGTAACTGATAGACTGATAGACAAAAAATCAGACAAGGTTATTAAAAAGCAACACAATTAATAAGGTTGATCTAGGAGACACTGGTCTCATGCTGAGCCATAAAATAAGTCTGAGAGAATTTCAAAGAAACAGAAGAGACAGAGCACATTCTCTGATTATGTTTCTATGTAAGAAATCAAAAACAAAAGAATAGCTTTAAAATATTTAGAAATATCTTTAGAAATCCTTCTAAGCAACCCATGGGTTAAGCAATCACAATAGTAATTACAAAACTCTTGACTAAATAAAATACAACTTGTCAAAATTTATGGAATATAGCTAAAGTAAAAGGTACCAAAAATTATCATCCTTTAATATTTACAGTCAAATAAATGAGCTAAGCATGCAGCTTAAATTATAAAAAGAGCAAAAGGCGAAAAGCCAGAGAAAACAAATTTTAAAAGAAAAAGAAATTAGCAAAAGAGGTAACAGACATATAAAAGAAAAATAACAAAGCCTACATTGTTTCATATAAGAGAAATAAAACTCATGAACTATTAGTGAGGTTTCTTAAAAATAAGCAATTAGGAAAGAAAAGGAGAACATCTTTTTAACTGTGTTAACTATAGTTAACAGACCATCAACAATTTTAAATCAATAAATTTGAAATTTTAGACCAAAGAGTCACATTCCCAAAAAAATATAAACTATCAAGAGTTATTAAAAGACTAAATAGGATACCTTAAAAATCTAACCACTAAAGAAAGTAAATCAGAGCCAGGCACAATGGTGCACACCTGTAATCCCAGTGACTCGGGAGGCTAAGGCAGATGGATCTCAAGTAGAAGGCTAGCCTCAACCTAGTGAGATACTGTCTCAAAATTTTAAAAAAGGGGCTGGGGAATGTAGTTCAGTGGTAGAGTACTTACCTAGCATGCATGAGGCCCTGTGTTCAATCCCCAGCACTGCACAAAATAATTAAATAAAAATAAAAAATAAAAGGGGCTGGATATGTACCTCAGTGGTAGTGTGCCCCTAGGTTCAATCCCCAGTAATGGAAAAAAATTAAATCAGTAATCTAAATCTTCCCACAAAGATGACACCAAATCTGATAGTATTATGAAAAAGTTTTAGCAAACATTCAAGAATAACTCAGATCTCATGCAAATTTTCCCATCTTTAGGAAAAGAGGAAGCACTGTGCGATCTATTTTATGAGGCTAAAACAAACTTACTATCAAATCCTACAGGGAGACTATGAAAAAGGAAAAGTGGTGCCAGATTCATTTACCAACCCAGTTTTAAAAGCACCAAATAAAACATTAGCAAACCATACCCAGGAACAATAAAGAAGACAATACATCATGATCAAGGAGACTTGATCCCAGGAATGTACAATCTGTTTAATATTGGACAATCAATCTGTATAACTCACCACACTGACATATTTAAAAAACAAAAGCCATATGATCACCTCAATAGATAAAGAAAAGCCTTTGAGCTGGGCGCAGTGGCACACGCCTGTAATCCCAGCACTTGGGAGGCTGAGGCAGGAGGATCTCGAGTTCAAAGCCAGCCTCAGCAATGGCGAGGCACTTAGCAACTCAGTAAGACCCTGTCTCTAATAAAATACAAAAAAGGGCTGGGGATGTGGCCCCGTGGTCAAGTGCCCCTGAGTTCAATCCCCGGTACCAAAAAAAAAAAAAAAAAAAAAAAAAAAAAAAAAAGCCTTTGATAAAATGCAACATTAATTCATGATTTTTTGAAAAAAATTTAGCAAACTCAGGAATAGCAAGGAAGTTCTACAATCTAATAAGGAACATCAATGAAAAAAATCCATAGCAAACATCACATATAATAATGAAACACTGAAGACATATCCTTTAAGTCAGGGAACAAGAATCGAGGGAAATCTATAACCACTTATTCTAAACATTATATTAGAAACCTTAACTGAATGATGAAAAAGACACATAACTTATAATGAAAAAGACATATGACAAATGTATATAATGGCTGCCAAGAACAAGATGAAAGTCTCATTATTTGCCAAATATATATGATTATCAAAACAGAAACTCAAAAGAATCCCCAGATAAATTAATTATAATTAACTTAAGGGCATTTAGCAAGGTTTCTAGATACAAATGTGATGAAGGGCAATTGATTGCATTTACAGATACCAATAACAGACAAAATTATAACATGTCAGTTAAAAAAGAAAAGGAAATGATTAGAGACTTTACTGAGTAGTTGGTTAAGCCTATAGGATATCTAGTTTCCAATCCAAGCTCTATCCCTCTAGCTGTGTAACTCTGGACAAGCTCTGTACCCTACCTCCTTTTAGAATTTTTATGATGATTAAATGAGTTAATACATGTCAAATACTTCGAACAGTCCCTGGCACAAAGTAAGGGATAACTAAATGGGAGCTGTTATTATTACCATGAAGAAGTAGCTAACAGGCCTATCATTCAGGGCTACAAGGTTCTAACTATTGGACTCCAAGACATCTCCAGGGTAAAGAGTCAGGGAGGCACCTGTCACAGGAGCCAGTGAAACTCATCCATGTTTTCTGAAGGCTAGGCACTGAACTCCCACACACATCATACAGCTCATTACCTAAGTACCCTGTTGTCTGCACATTACTTAGCAGAAGAACACACCCTTTCTCTGGAGATTTATGCCTCAATCTTATCAACTCTTTAAGTCAACAACTTCAAGCTTTCTGTGAAGACAAAATCCAGAGTGCCTGATGGATATTTTTTTTTTCATCAAAATAAAAGGCAAACCTCAGGCCCTCTGGACTGATGCCAAGAGAGGTTCATGAAGTATGAGAAGAAAGGCTGTTGTTACTAGTTCCATTTTTGGAGAGGGGTGAGAATATTTTTTTGAATAGCTACTATGTGTCATAGAGCGTTCTTAGGGCATTAGAAATATGAACTCACTTAATTCTCTCAATAATCTGATGACGTAAATAAAATCTTTAGCCCATTTTACAAATAAGAAACAGAGTCACAGTGATTAGTTGACTTGCTTAAAGGCATATGGCCCATGAGTGATAGAAAATAGCTTCAAACTCAGATTCAACTCCACAGTCCTGTGCCAACCTAGAAAAGAGATAGCCTGCAATCCCAACTACTCAAGAGCCTAAGGCAAGAGAATGCAAGTTTGAGACCAGCTTCAGCAATTAGTAAGACCCTATCTCAAAATAAAGAATAAACAACTCTGGGGTGGAGCTCAGCAGTACAGCCCCCTGGGTTCAATTCCCAGTACCACAAAAGAAAAAGAAGAGATAAAGGAGGCTAGTTCCTGAAATGAAGAGGGAAAGGAGAGAGGACACTCCATGTGAAGCTGGGATTTCAATTCTTCTCCTTTCCAAAACCACAGGCCAAAATTAGAATGGGCAGACAAACAATAATTATGTGAACAGAAGACTGAAAAGCAGCAAACCTGCAGGGTATCCAAGTTAGTATTTGTCAAGTGCACAGATGAAATGTCGGTGCCATTTTGTGGAATGACTGAGCAATATCTATTAAAAAAAAAAAAGAAAGAAAAGAAAAAACACTACCACTCTGTAGCTCTCCCTTTCCCTGTCCCTCTTCAGTATGCACAGGTAGCTTGGGTTTAGATGCCACCTGCTTTTAAACCCTTCCATGTGGTGACATTGCTGGGCTTACTGACTCAACTACCCTGATACTTGAGTCCACCAGTGATGTGTAATTCAGAGGCTTCAACCTGAAACCAGTGAACAGAGCATGAACACAAAGCTGTTTAGCAATGATTGTATGCCAAGCATTACTGCCATCAGAGCCCACATATTAGAACTTCTGCTTCCTGTCCCCAGGTAAATAATTTTGTTTCTCCTAACAGCAATACCTAATCTGGCCTTCCAAGAAGAGCCTGAAGACACACATGAACCAGCAAAAGAGGAGAGAAAAAGTTGGGCACAGAGCTGCACACCTGTAACCCCAGCAGCTCTGAAGGCTAAGGCAGGAGAATCAGGAGTTCAGAGTCAGCCTCAGCAACAGTGAGGCGCTAAGGAATTCAGTGAGAACCTGTCTCTAAATAAAATACAAAATAGGGCTGGGGATGTGGCTCAGTGGCTGACTGCCCTGAGTTCAATCCCTGGTACTCCCCTCAAAAAAATAAAAAAAAGAAGAAGAAGAAAGAAAAGAGCCTGGCATTGGGGGCAACCCCTTAAGCCCCTGCATGATACATGCTGATCCACAAGCTATCCAACATAAGGGCCTCCAGGTTCAAGAACACACACCTACACACACACACATACACACACATGCACGCACATCCACACACACCACAATCATAACAACAATATGTTGAAGATCAAAACTACCATTCTAACTGCAATATCAGTTAGGTTTTATAGATTATTAACCTTGGTGTTCCTCAAAGCAAGGTCTTCTCCTGATAAAACAGATAAACGAAAGGTCAATTACACTAGACCTAGTTGTGTACCTGCTCTTAAATTGTGCAAGGAGATAAAAATCGTAGGTATGATCTGTTGTTCAGATTGCTTCTCTTCTAGAAACCACCATCTCCCAAAGCCCTCTTGTGAAACAGAACACAAATTCTAGTAATTCTAACATAGAGCAATAAAATATGTGCAACTCATACATATTTAAGTGCACTGTTACTTTTCAGCCTTTAAACCATGTTTACAAAAAATTTTTAGAGACTACAAGGCTGAAAATTAAATAACAGCCATTTTAAGAAAGTACTGCCGGGCACAGTGGCGAACGCCTGTAATCCCAGCACTTGGGAGGCTGAGGCAGGAGGATCGCGAGTTCAAAGCCAGCCTCAGCAATGGCGAGGCACTTAGCAACTCAGTGAGACCCTGTCTCTAATAAAATACAAAAAAGGGCTGGGGATGTGGCCCAGTGGTCAAGTGCCCCTGAATTCAATCCCTGGTACAAAAAAAAAAAAAAAGAAATAAAAAGAAAAGAAAATACTTTCTAGCTGGGCTTGGTGGCACATGCCTGTAATCACAGCATCTAGGAGGCTGAGACAGAAGGATTGCAAGTTCAAAATGAGCCTCAGCAATTTATCAAGGACCTAAGCAACTTAGGAGACCCTGTCTCAAAATAATTAATAAAAAAAGGGCTGGTAGTGTGGCTCAGTGGTTAAGTGCCCCTGGGTTCAATTCCTGGTACAAAAAAAAAAAAAAAAAAAAAAAAACTAAGAAAATACTTTCTGATGTGGGTAAGGAGCTAACTGAAAAGAAACTTCATTTCATTATAAATTCTCACAAGGAAACAAAGCCAACATGTAACTGGCTAAGCATGATAAAGCCATTTGATGTTAAACAACTCTTCCAAAATGTACTATTACACTCTCCCCACTTTCATGTTTCTGATATATTTTCTCTCTCATTCTATTCTCAAGTTTTTTTCATTCTGCCAGGAGGCAGGAAATGAACCAAAGTGTCACCAAATATCAGAGCTCAAGGGATCTTAGTTATCATGTAGTCCAATCCTCTCACTTACATATGCAGAAACTGAAATCTCAAGAGAAGGAAAGTGAGTTACTGGACATTGTAGGTCTCCCAGTAAGCCCCACAGGGGGAAATTTCTGTATGCAAAACTCTTCTGTTCTGACCAATTCCCTGAAAAGGCTTGCAGAAAACTGTCAAACTTCATTGATACAAAAATTTAACTGGAAACTTCCTTTAATGATAGGCTCTACTAGCAGGTTAGGGGTTGAGCATCCCTAATCCAAATATCTGAAATCCTTAATGTTCCAAGATCCAAACCCTTTTGTGTGCCAATATGATGTTTGACCAATAAAGTAGATGCAAATAATCCAAATCCAAAAACCTCTGAAATCTGAAGCATTTCTGTTCACAAGCCATTTCAAATAAGGAATGCAAAAGCTGTAATTAACGATGCTGGCTTTAGAATCAGCTAGAACAAGATATCAATTTTCTAGCTATATGAACTTGGGCATATTATTTAACCTCTCTGAATTTTATTTTCCTCATTTGTATAATAGGAATGCCAGTAATAGCATCCCTCTGAGTGCCTGGTACATGGTAACTGTTCAATAAATGTTATTTATGATTATTACCCTAAGCCTGTTTGTATGGGGAGAGGTCTCTGGGAAGAGTAACTCCAATATCTTTAGCTTGAATTACACCTGCCTCTTCCAAGAAAACCTCAGACTTGGATTTGAATTTCAAGTGACAGGGAATAGAGCCAAAATATTTAGCCTGATGTTATTATCACTAGGAATGGGCCCCACTGAATTAATTCTCAGGCCCGCACATAAAACCAGGAACCTCTCTTGCCTCTAATAAAAGTTTCACAAAAGGGGAAAAAGAGCAACTGAGACAGAAAAGTCATTAACACTAAGCTTGGGAAAGCCTCTTAAAAGGAGTAGAAAAGCATCATAGACACAGGGAAACTAGAGTCACTGGCTGTTTCAGTAAAGGGGAAAAGACCCATCCTATGTCACATGGGCCTGAGCCAGTGGTTACTCAGCAGTGGGTTACCTTGCCTGAGGGCACAAAGTCTAGAGACTAAAACCCATCCTGGCCTCCCTCAAACCATAAGGAAGTCTGGAAGCACAAAACACAAAATAGATATTTAAAATTTTAATAAGGACCATTCGGTTCCTTTGTCCTTCTAATGAGACAGAACATAGTGTAATAGGACTTCAAAGGGTGGTGGCTTATACACAAATCCTGGCTCTGCCACTCCCAAGTGGTATGACTTTGGGCCAAGTAGCTTCCCCTCTGGGCTGCTTTGCCTATCTGCAAAACAAAGGTCATGAACTCAAACTCCCTTTGACCTCTAGGATTTATTGGTCATAAATTTTGTACACACCTGCCACCTGAAAATGCAGTAAACTGACTGTAAATGAGCCTTGATAATAAGTTCCCTAGGGCAAAAAGTACATAAAATATTTCTTGTATTTCATGATGATGCTGGGCCCAGAGTAATTGCTTAATAAATGTTCAGTGATCTTGATTTGCCAACAAGTACCTAGCATATCACAAGCTTTTTGCATGCTGGGAAGGTCTCCTCAAACTTCTCCCACCAGATTTTTCATATATGGTAGGTTTTGCCACTCCTGGGCTTTTAATAAAAAGAAGTATTGCATAAGAAAACAAAGCCCTTGAAATATCATGTGACAATGATTGAACACCTAGGTGGCAGGCACTCTGCTTTGTATAGGGAAAAGGAGCTGGTCTGGGCCTTAATATTTGCACCTATAAGTTGTATTATTCAGAGTGAGTCAATTTACCTAGCCTGGTGCAAGGCCCAGAAAGGCAGCTACTATTATGGAGAACTCCAGAATTTGACATCATAGACCTCAGATCACTATATTTTAAATTTTGTTTTAATTGTAGATGGACACAATACCTTTATATTATTTATTTATTATTTATATGCAGTGCTGAGGATAGAACCTAGTGTCTCACAGGAACTAGGCAAGCACTCTACCACTGAGCTAGAACCCCAGCCCCCCTTGGAACACTTTTTTGACAGATGAACAGTTAACTAGCATGAGATGAAAAGAATACTTGACTAGCAGTGCTTCCAAAATGCTTTGGTGGTTCAGAGGAGGAAACCGCTACATTTGCATATTATTCAGCACACACACACATGCACAGGTGTGAACACCCATACACTCACACTTCTAAGAACCAGTTTAGGCTAGAACATACTGAATCTAGTATTCTGCACTAGTGATTCCCAATCCATCTGCAGATTAGAATTACTTGAGGGTATTTAAAAGATGCCAATGTCCAGGCCCCAGCCCAGACCAATTATTTAAGATTAGGGTAGAGAAGCAGGTATTGGCTGTTTTATTTCATTCTGACCAGGTGACTGAGAGGTCCAGGGTTAAAGATGCTGGCTTCCACATTCTCCATCTCCATATCTAGACCCAAACTTATTGGCAGGTCCTGCAGTTGACTTGGAGGGCAGCAGGAGTCACAAAAATTCCATTTCAATCACTTACCCCGTATTCTCTAAGCCAGTACAAGATACACTGCCACAGCCAAAGCATTTGTGGTAACCCAAACTTGAAAGGGGTTCTTTTTTTAATAACAGGTTTTTAGACCTTTATTTTATTTATTAATTTTTATGTGGTGCTAAGGATCAAACCCAGAGCCTCACACGTGTTAGGCAAATGCTCTACTAACCTTCAGTTAGTCAGAGAAGGTAATCAACCAGTCCTCTCTGTGTCTCAACTATTCCATTTATTTAGCCTAGGCACAGTGGCACACACATGTAATCCCAGCAGCTTGGGAAATTTAGGCAGGAGGATCTTAAGTTCACAGCCAGCCTCAACAACTTAAGCAACTCTGCAAGATCCTGTCTTTAAATAAAAAGTGTTGGGGATGTGGCTCACTGGTTAAGTGCCCCTGGGTTCAATTCCCGGTACCAAAAAAAGAAAAAGAAGAAAGAAATCTCTTTTCTGGAAGATTCCCTACTCCTCAAAGTGCTGTATTATATCATGTCCCTTTTCAACCGCCCATTTTCCTGCTTCATACTGATGTTTCCTCATAGCAATGAGCACTCCCTAATCCCTCTGCAGCTCTGTACTGAGTCTGTTTTTTCTCCCTCTCCCCGTCTCCCTCCCCCCCCACACACACACACAGGTTTGCTTTTTTAATTCCTTTTTAATCAGCTTCTGCCTGCCTCTTGGCCACTTAGCTAACTCTTCTACTTATTCCTTCTCCTTTCAGCAGAACTTCCTGGCAATGACTAACTGCCTCAATCCAGCATAACCTCTTCATGGCCCTGCCTGGCTTCACCCCACCAGCTACCCAGGCACATGATGTTTTCTCAGTTGCCAAATCCCCTCTTGTGAGTTGGCTTCCTTCATCCATTGAAATCTCATTTACTAAACTATACCTCTAGGCTGCCAATCATCTCCATTCTTTATTTTTATTTATTTATTTATTTACTTATTAACATATTTATTTTGGTGCTGATGATTGAACCCAAAGAGGCCTCATGATGCTAAACATGTGTTTTGCCACTGAGCTATATTCCCAGCCTTTCTTTCTTTAAATATTTTTCTTCATTACTAACCTGTACTTAAATTCAAACAATACAAAAATGAATGTAATAAGTGAGAGTGTCCCCCCCCCGTCCTTTATCACTCATGAGTAAGCACAATTTGATATAGATTCTTCTAGACTTTCTAATATGTTCATAAACATGCACATATAAAAGAAGTGGTTGGGTTTTTTCAGAATATGGGTTTCCATCACACCTATTATTCTGCAACTAGATTTTTAAAAATTTTAACAATATATTATGAATATCTTTCAAAGTCATTACACACATTAGCCTCATTTTTTTTCTTTCTTTGCGTGGAGAGGATACTTTGGATTTAACCTAGGGGTATTCTAACACTGAGCCATATCCCCAGCCCTTTCTGATATTTTATTTAGAGACAGGGCTTGCTGAGTTGCTTAGGGCCTTGCTAAGTTGCTGAGGCTGGCTTTGAACTTGAGATCTTCCTGCCTCTGCTTCCCAAGTCCCAAGTCCCTGGGATTACAGGCATATGCCACCATGCCCAGCTCAGTCTCCCTTTTTAAAAAGTAGGACAATACTCCACTGTCCATAAATTTACCAATTCTGTTACTGATAGGCTATTTCCCAATGTTCTCTATTTACCAACATTGGGTGGGGAAGCTGGCCACAGGGGCCAGGTCTTTCCTCAGGGGCCAGGTCTTTTGTTGGTCTCATTGTCTTTGCCCCACATGACATGGAGGATTAGCTTCTGCTCCTTGAAACAACTCCCACTCTTGGGACTCATTCTACTACCTCAATGACTGTTCCTTTGCTAAGCCTTCTTTCGGCCTTCCAAAAGTACACATTCCCTGGAATGTTCTTCTTTCTCTTCTCTGGCTTCTAAGATACCTTCATTTTCTCCTTTATCTTATCTAAGCAAATGACTCCTAAATGGACCAAGCACAACTCAGTTCGCCCGTGGGACATTCCAGCTTCCATGTCTCAAACATCTGAAACTTAAAGAATCTAAAAATGAACTCATGACCTTTTTCTCTGTCTACTCATCTGAAAAACAAAGGGACTGGACTAGTCTTCCTTAAATTTCATTTTAAATTTAGGAGTCTAGAATGTACCAGAAGCTGTGGGGATTAAAAACATAAATAAATAAAAGTCAGACTTTTCATTTAGAGAACACACATTCTACATAAATAATTACATTATATCAAGCCAAATAGACAAGAGTAACCAAATCTGGCTTGGAAGCTAGAAAATAGTTTACTTGGAATGTTTGAGCTGAGCTTTGAATGATGACTAGCATTTCAACAGGAAAAGAAAGTATACTTCTGATTGAGGGTGCAACATGAATACAGTATAAACTCAAAGAAGTACATCATGCATGTGGCTAGATCAAAAACTCATGGAAGAATGAACTAGAACAGCCAGGCACAGTGGTGCACCCCTGTAATCCCAGCAACCCAGGAGGCTGAGACAGGAGGACTGCAAGTCCAAAGCCAGCCTGGGAAACTTAGCAAGACCTTGTTTTAAAATAAAAAAGGGCTGGGGATATAGCTCAGTGGTAGAGTGCCTCTGGGTACCCCCAGTACCACACACAAAAATGTAGATATTAGAAGACAAGGCTGAAAATGTTGGAAGTAAATCATAGAAGATCCTGAATCCTAGCATTAGAAGTTCAGGTTTCCTATAAAGGGTTTATTTGTCAGTCTATGAGGCAGCTCTGTCTAATTGATAAGTGACTGCCTAGAAAGTTATGCTAAAAAAAATTTGAACCTAGTACTCCCTGGGAAAGCATGCCTATAGCTGATTGGCACAGTTGGCCAGGGATACCATAAAGTATGCATCTCTGTGTCTGCCATTCCTGCTGAAGGCAACGGGGAGTTATTGGAGGCTTCTGAGGAAAGGAATGACATGACCCAACATGCATTTTACTTGTATCCTTCTGCAGTTGTGCAAAAGATGGATCAGGAAGACGCCCTAAAGAGGGAAGATCAGGAGGCTACTATAATAAAACAGATGATAATAATGATGATAATGATGATGATGATGGTGGTACACAAAAACAATCAGGGCAGAGGAATAAAAGAAGGAAGAGACAGGTGGAAGAGATAATGAAAGAATCAAAATGACTCAGACTATGAAGATGGAGGGGAGGAGAAGGGGGAAGAAAAATGTTAGCAAGGGTCCCAAGGGATTTAACCTGGGTCACTAGATGGACTGCAAGGCCATTAACTAAGGAGCATTCTAGGAAGAGTATCATAACGATCCTTGTTTTGCTTTCCAAATCCTCCAATCACTTTTCTGGGGATGCATAGTTTTCAAGGCCTCTAGAGGACAGTGAGAGAGAAAAGCAGGCTCTACATTGCTTGGCATTCCCAGCATTATACAACTGCACTTATAAAGCCACCATTCTGTCTTCTGCCAGACTACCAAGAAAATACCCACTAACATCTGAGTATGCAAATAACAGGCTAGTAAAGCTCAGAATGCTCACTCTCTCAAAAGATGGTGATTCATGGTGCTTACTCTTTGAAAAAAGAAGGGTAGAGATCATCCCTATCTTACAGATGAGAACAACCCTAGCTCATATTTACCAAACATTTGCCGTGTGTCACTGTTCCAAACATTTCACATGCAGTCAAGCATTTAATCCTCACAAGAACCCCACAAAACAGACACTAAAGTTATCCCCATTATGCAGATAAGAAAACAGGCCCAGAGACATTAGATATATTTGTGTGGTAACAAACAGTAAAAATAATGAACTTTAGGCGGGCGCGGTGGCGCACGCCTGTAATCCCAGCACTTGGGAGGCTGAGGCAGGAGGATTGCGAGTTCAAAGCCAGCCTCAGCAATGGCGAGGCACTTAGCAACTCAGTGAGACTCTGTCTCTAATAAAATACAAAAAAGGGCTGGGGATGTGGCTCAGTGGTCAAGGGCCCCTGAGTTCAATCCCCAGTACCAAAAAAAAAAAAAAAAAAATGAACTTTGAAAACATCAGAAAAGAAAAAAAATCAGGTGCAGAGGTGTCAATTAATTTACCCAAGGCCACACAGCTAGAAAGGAGCAGAGCTGGGATTTGAAGCTGGCTAGTCTGGATCTAGAGCCTGTACACTTAACTAGTACAGTACATTTCTTTATTATATAAGATTAGGGCACAGACAGGCTACTACACATTTTTGTTAACCAGTTAATTATGAAATGACCTCTCCCACTGGGCTGACAGGATATTTTGACCTTTTTCTTCTTTGGTTCTTGTCACTTTGGCTAGACAAAGGTTCTGAATTCTGATTTTGATCTGTTGCCCTGAAGCCTCCGTTTGTTCATTAAGATCAGATGCAGGTCTCTATTTGGAGGAAGTGATGAATTTAGTTTATATCCATAGCAGAATGGGTCTCATTTCTAAAAAAACAATATCTGGAGGCAGGTCCAACTGGCTCTATACACAGGCTCATTTGCATACATGTCTCTCTGGACCACCTGCCCAATGCAAGCAGCAAGCAATAACTGGGACCTGGCTCCTATGTGAAAGAGAGGAATCAGAGACAGAAAAACCAAACTGAAAAAGCAGTCACTATAACAGTCAGGTAGACAGGTGGCTTGTAGCCACAGGATCCTCACTTTTGAGACTGCAATGGGAGCCAGGCAGATTGGGGCATGCCTATAATACTAGGGACTTGGGAGGATGGCAAATTCAAGGTCAGTCTCAGCAACTTAGTGAGAACCTATCTCAAAATTTATATAAAAACTATCCATATCACATATAATCATAAGAATGGGATCCTAATCAGACTAAGTTATACTCAATGTATGTATAGTATGTCAAAATACACTCTACTGTCATGTACATCTAAAAAAAAACAACAACAGAAAAAAGAAATAAAGAGGGTTGGAGATGTATATCACCCCTGGATTCAATCTCCAGTATCCTCCCTACAAAAATATTGCAATGAACAATAATTTAAAAAAAAAAAAAAAACAACCTTTCTGGGGCAGGAAGAACAGTTCAGGGGTTGAAAGCTTACCTAGCATGTATAAGGCCCTAGATTTGATCCCCTACATAAACAAAAACCCCAAATCCACAGGATTTCCATTTCTCTAAGTGGATAAGAAAAAAGTCCAGTTTCTTTTATGCTGCAATGGTTAGGGATAGAAAGAGGCCATGTGTGGCATTACAGAGAAACACCAATCTGGAAGTCAGGAGACCCAGGTCTGTTTCTACTTAGCTGTGTGACTTTGTGCAATCATTTTACCTCTCTGGGTGTCAGTGGAAAATGAGGAGAAGGGATGAAGGGAATCTCCTGAGCTGATCTCTGAAGTTTCTTTCAGCTTTCTTTCAGCTTTGACTTCATAAAACTCTTTTATTTCAATAATCTGAGAAAGTATTGCCAGAACATCCTGTGTCTATAAGTCAACAAAAGAGGAAGTGAGCCAGAAGCAAAACAAAGAATTAGATAAAATAAAAATGACCTTTATGGAAGGCTGCAAATGAGGTAATATACAGGCAGCAGACTTAGCACCGTGTCTGGAGAATATTTAATAAGTGCTCAAAAATGTTACAAGTGTTACCATCACTACTGCTACTAATTTTCCACAGAGTATACAATATAACCAAAAATTACAGTCAGCTCTTCGTCCTAAATTTGATACTTTTTGGCACATCTGAATCTGTTCTGGGTTCACAGGTCTGAGGGAGGCCCTAGCCCTAACTGAGCAGGGCCCTTGAAGTCTATGCCCTTAAAGTCCATAGGCAGTTATGACTGGAAAATCAGAACCCCACGCCAAGGGGAGACACAAAGAAAGAATGCAAGTGGTAGAAACCACGACTGAATCCCAGTTCACTAACTGACTGAGCAAAAGAGTGATTAAAAAAAAAAAAACACTTTGGGAGGCTGAGGCAGGAGGATCGCGAGTTCAAAGCCAGCTTCAGCAATGGCGAGGCACTTAGTAACTCAGTGAGACCCTGTCTCTAATAAAAATACAAAAAAGGGCTGGGGATGTGGCCCAGTGGTCGAGTGCCCCTGAGTTCAATCCCCGGTACCAAAAAAAAAAAACAAAAACAAAAAAAAAAAAAAAACAACCAACAACAGGTGCAGGCCACAATGTACTTTGCAAATTGTTTTTCAGGACAGACCCAAAGCAGGGAGTAAGAAATTTGGGAAGCTGATCCTAGCCTGGTTTCAACCTGCATCCATCTGAGCAAACACAGCACTGGCTGTGAGATGTGGCCAAACATGACCTAGCCAGTCAGGAGACCCTGCAAGACGGCGGGCTTCACATTCTTCTCCATGAACCTAATGTAGCCTTGACCTTAAAGGTCATCCTGACTCCTTCACCCAAGACAGTACTCCTCCTAAGAGGCCTGCCTAGGGAGGACAGTCACAGGGCTGGAGGTCAATCAGTTCTTTTCACTCACTGGCCAGAAAACCTATAAGCAAACAATGAAATATGGTCTTGGCTTGTGGGCCTATTCTAAAATCTGGACTACAAAGCAGAGTATACACAGCAGAACAGAGACCCAAAGGTAAAACTAACCCCTTTCCTCAGGATGCCCATCTTTCCCATGGGACTGGGAACCCAGGAAATAGGGAGCAATGCCTATGCAGGCTGCCCTAGGGGCCAAGTGTGAAGGCACTGAGGATAATGAGGCACTTGTGCACGTGACCCTCAGCGACATTCCTGCAGAAAATAAAATGCAGATGAAAAGAGTAAAGGGCTAGGACAAGCACACACACACTCAAGTGCCAGGAGCTTAAAAAAAGGAAACTCTTAACAAATACAAACTAAGGAGTAACAAATGCTGATATGAAGAGGACCCTTTGTTGCAATCTTCCTTAGGTCTTGAAAGCAGTGAACTCCCACAGCTAATTTCTAAAAGGTGCTGTTTCTTTGGGTTACTGTTTATTATAGATGTGCCCTCTAAACCAGCTCCTCCTAGAGAACCAGGACTATTATAGAAAATATGACCTTAGCCTTCTCAATCCTCAACTCCAAGACTAAGGAACTATTTACCCACAATGCTTGGGAATATGCCCAGAGGTCTTTCAGTGGCCTAGGCAGAGTAGAGTACCCCTACGCCCAGGCTGTAAATTCACCTGATAAAGGCACAGACCCTGGAACAATGCACTGAAAGGGAGCCCTCCTCTAGGGTCTAATGGCTTAGGCCTCAGAGCATAGTCTATTCTGAAACACAACTGCAGGTATTCTTTTACAGGTTTTGGTACTGGAGATTAAACCCAAGAGTGTTCTACCACTGAGCTGCATCCCCAGTCCTTTTTTTTTTCTTTTGAGGCAGGCCCCACTAAGTTGCTGAAGCTGGCCTCAAACCTGCGATCCTCCTGCTTCAGCCTCCCAAGTCACTGAGTTTACCCGGCCACAGTAGTAGGTATTGAAAAGAGAGGTTTACCATATCCCAGAGATTTTTTCTGTCCATTTGCTGATGTGTAAGGAAAGACACAATGAAATGGGCTCCCTCAAGCAGCACATTTTCCATTGCACTGTGCATCTCCTTTAGCTAAGATATTGATCCTCTTGAAGCTTGTCTTTCACAGGGCATGGTGGCACACACCTGTAAGCCCATTAACACTAAAGGCTGAGGCAGGAGGATCACAAGTTCCAGGACAACCTGGGAAACTTGATGAAACCCTGTCTCAAATAGAAAATAGGTTCTGGGGATGCAACTTGGTTCAGTGGTAGAGCATGCCTGGGTTCAATTCCTGGTACCCCCCCAAAAAAAAAAAGAAAAGAAAAAGAAAAAGAAAACATGTTTTGAGGCTGGGGGTGTAGCTCAGTGGTAGATTGCTTGCCTAGCACAAGGCCCTGGGTCCAATCACTAGCACTGCAATAAATAAATAAATAAATAATACCTGGGCGCAGTGGTGCATGCCTGAAATCCCAGCTACTTAGAAGGCTGAGACAAGAGGATCTCAAGTTCAAAGCCAGCCTCAGCAACTTAGCAAGGCCCTAAGCAACTTAGTGAGGCCCTGTCTCAAAATAAAAAAATAAAAATGGCAGGGGATGTAGCTCAGAGGTTAAGTGTCCCTGGGTTCAATACCTAGTGCCAATAAATAAATAAATAACCTTCCTTTCTCCTCTGACAATTACCTAATCTTGGTAACAGGTGGCAAAGGAACATGTTGAACTCCCCTCAATCAAGACATTAATGTAAAAGTAAACCCATTCATCTGTCTCTTCCCACCCTACCCACCCAAAACCACCTTTCCTACTTCTCTCATCTACTCACTGGTTTTCTAGACTACCCACCTCAAAGCAGTTTCCACCATGGAGTCAACCCACTGATAAGGAACATCAGTAATAAGCCAAGCCTCCTACCATTGACAGCCATATTCACATTCTTTGAAAAGGACTGGGTAACTTAAGGAAACCTTCACATTATCCATAAAACTGCTCTTAGGCTTCAAAGGGCCACACAATTCTGCCTGTCAGAGATCATCATGGAACCAGTATTTTTGCCCTTTGTATGAAACAAAGATGGCAGGGAAGATTTTCTTAGTTGAGGTTCTTAAATCTGCCTTCCTTTTCAAATCCCTACCATTTTTTCCCAGTACCAGGCACCCAAGCAGGAAGCAGCAGCCATAGTGATAATGACAATGGCTGTCATCATTACCATCATCCTTGTGGTGGCAGTGGTGGTGACTGCTGTCATTGTTGTCATCATCACAGCTAAAACATATTTGCATGTGTACTATATGCCAGATATCCCAACTGCTTTCCTAATATTTTCTCACTATTCTCACTTAGTCCTCACAAGAAGTTTAGCATGTTTAAGTATGATTATTCCATTTTATAATGTGGAAACTGGCTAAAAGGTTAAGTAACTTGCCTAGGATTACAGAGATAGTGGGGGGATTTGAACCCAGGTCTTGACCACCTCAGAGCCTATATACTTGCCCAATGTACCTGTGCTTTCTTGAAATGTACAGCAATGCTATTACCACTATTAAAACCTGCTAACATTTATTGAGTGCACAGAATGAGCCAGAAGTTCTGTTCAAGTCTTTATTTAAATTATTTCATTTAATCCTCATAACAACCCTATTTGGTAAGTACTATAAGTATTCCCATTTTACAGAAGAGTGAAACTGAGATTCGGAACCATTAAATACCATGTCTGAGGACACATGGTGATGGAGCTCAAATCCAAACCTGGGAAATATGATCTAAACACTCTCTCCACTAAGCTGAACTTACTTGCATTAGGAAAAGAAGGTGTTATTAGTGCTCTACTTAGTCAAGATCCTTGCTATGTCCCAATCCAGACCTGCAGAGTCCTTGCAAGAAATTGAGAAGTAAATGCCAATAAGGACACCTGTCTAGCCCTCCTATACGTGACAGCAACTTAGGTCTGGTTAATCTAGGAAAAGATGATGAAACCTCTTTCTAGAAGTGTCTCCTCATCCCCATTTCCCCTCAACCTGATTTCAGAAGATAACACCTCACCACCAGCCTGTGCAAATGTTCTGCCCAGAACATCTAATAAGTGTTTACCCAGGGCTCCCAGAGCCATAGTTAAGGGCCTTAATGTGCAATCTGGCTCTGCGCCTTATTTAATCAGTACCTGAATGAAATGTCTCTTTGCTAGCAACAGCCAAAGCACAGTCAGCTAGAGTCTTTCTGCAAACACAGCTGGTCGACTGGCAAAGGCGATTCAACTCATAGGCAAAATATATCCCAAGTTGATACCACTGCTCTGTGATGAAGATGGGGAGGCTGAAAGCATTAGGATGGAATGAGGATGGGCTCATACTTCCCCTCACCTTCCCTCCCCTCCCCTGCAGATGATCTCACTCCTCACTGCCCTACCCACCCAAACACCTGCCACAGGCCAGAGTTTGCACTGTTTCTGCCAAACAGGCCAATCTTCTTTCACCTCCTGGCTCCTGCCATCTACTTCCTTTCCTTAGAACTACCCAACCCAGGACAAGATTCATGCTACCTTCCTCCCTCTAGCATTTCCTCCAGCAGCTACTATACAAGAAGCAAAACCAACCAAGAGGTCCCCAAACCCACCCCCTCAGATCTCAGGTTGGCAATGGTTCCAAGTGTTTTAACACAATATGTACTGGCAGATGTGCAAGGCCTGCCCCATGCAGCTAGGAAAGAGCTAAGTGGGCACAGAGCACTGGCATCCAGAAGAGGAGGGGTCCTCTCTATGCCTTTAGATTAACTGCTGCATCTACGCACCTTGGAGGAAAACTTAAATTAATATACCCTGGGGGTCAGCAAACAGGGTGGAAAGATACTGATGACCCCAGTTTTCCTGTTCAGGAGAAAAGGGGAGGAAAAGAGGCCAATACTTAGACAAGGGGAACAAGGGAAAAGCCACTTACTCAAAAACACTCAATACAGCCCACCAATTAGAGATCAAGTTTACATAACAAAACCATTTCTAAAACTCATCCTCTCCCTGATGTCCAGTGGGGTCTGTCTATGTGCCATTCCCAATTCAGTATCATCTCTTCAATGGGATTGCTTTCCTGCCAATTCTCTCACAGATGTCACACCTCCTGTGATGAAATGGGCAGTTTAAATTGTAGAAGGGGTTATTTTGGAGCTCAGAATACTCTGGAAGGCCAGGTGTGCTGGTGCACGCCTTTAATCCCCATGACTTGGGAGGCTGAGGCAGGAGGATTACAAGTTCAAAGCCAGCCTCAGCAATTTAGAGAGGCCCTAAGCAACTCAGCAAGACCCTGTCTCTAAATAAAATATAAAATAGGGCTGGGAATGTGGCTCAGTGGTTGAGCCCCTCTGGGTTCAATCCCTGGTACAAAAAAAAAAAAAAAAAAAAAAAAAAAAAAAAAAAACTGGAAGGAGGCCTACTTGGATGGGGTGAGTCAGGTGAAGTGATTCGGAAACAGAAGAATATGAAAAACAAGGGTAAAAAGACAGCACCAATCTCAGAGAAAAAAGAAAGAAAAAAAGTGAGGAAGGAGACAAAGAAGGAACGGGGGAGAGAGGGAAAAAGGTAAGTAGGGAGGGAGGAAAGGAAGGAAGACACGCATACCATATTTCATCAGCTCTGCTATGGAGACTCAGGGCAGCAACTATTCCGTGAGCCACTAAAAGGTATCTCTTGGTTGCATGTGGGATACCTGCTAACTCCCCATATTTAATGTCTGCTCATTAACCTCAATGTTCCATGCATTTGGCCTTGACAGTGTGGGCCCTCCTTGGGACAACAAAAAGAACACACTATTCTGTCTTGCAAGTCTCCTATTGAGAATTCATGAACATCTGCGGTTCTCTTATCAACATCGCAGAGATGACAGAGCATTCCTAGAGTTTCACTTGGCTTGCCGAGAGAGAAATAAGAAACATGCCCCTGCAATAAGATGCAAATGACTTCAGGTTACAGTTGAGACACTTTCCTGTGAAGAAGGAAGCAACTCTATGCCTTATGCACACATATTGTTTCTTATGTCTTGAATTCCCTTCTTTCCTCTCTGTTCTCATTCATTCACACACATCTGTAGAGCACCTACAAGAGCCAGGCCCTATTCTAGGTACTAGAACAGAACACAAGACAAAGAAGAGTCCTTGTTCTCATGGAGCTAACATACCTCCTGCATGAGCCAGCTCAAATGTCACCCCCTCTAGGAAGCTTTCCTTAAATGCACTAGGGGGAAAAAGACCCTTGGCCCTCTGTGTTTTGTTCAAATCTGTCACTGTGCATGTAATACTGAGGTTTGGTTGATCTGTTTTCTTACCTGTCTCATTTCAATTGTAAGAAACACAAGAGCAAAGACTGATTCTTAATTATCTTTGAATCTCCGGTGCCTGACTCCAATGTTTGGCACATAACAGGCATTCAGTGAGCACTTGTTGACTGAATGCCAAAATAAATAAATTCCCATGAGCATTTCAAACAAGAGTCTTGAAAACAGAGTTAACCTACAACAACCAGGTGTCAACATTTCCTCCTTAGTCCCTACAGATCTTAGAGATAGGAAGAAGGGAATGTAGAAGGACCTAAAGGGGACAAAGGAAGCCTGCTAGAAATAAGTCTGATGACATAACTCATGATACTCTACAACAACCTTAAAACCTACCCTGCAATAATAACTGGGGGAGCCCAACCTCTAATTTGAACCACACCATCTGATGGTGTTGCCAGAGGACTAAATGCCTTGCCCACAGGCCACCCAGACTCACTCCACCAGGGAGAAGCACTTGAGCCAACTTCCCATCTAATACTTCAGCCAGCAGATAATGTCTCTCAAAGTGGGTCCAAGGCTCACCAACACTCGATTTACCAAGGAGCTTGTTATAAATACACATTCCCATCCTTACCCTGGACCTGCTCAAAATTGCCACGCAGAAAGCCAAGCAGCTGCACTATAACCAGCTTTCAAACATTTCTTTCACAAAGGGAGTTCGACAATCAGTGTTCTCCACACTCATGGTTTCTTCGTGTACATTCGTTCAGTTACAGGCAGGAGAAGAATATTTGAGACAAGACACTTTCAATGTAACAAAAGCTGTGGGGTAGACTGGCATTGGGGATGTGGCTCCATGGCAGAACATTTGCCTAGCATACACAAAGCCCTGGGTTCCATCCTCAGCACCACAAAAAAAAATTACATTTGGAAAAGATACAAAAGACTAGGAGAAGCTGAGAAATTTGGTGCTTTTTGTAGAGATTATTTCAATAAAGCATATTGACAATGAGATACCCACTGAAAAGTACAGAAGGGGAGAAATTAAAAAAGAGAGTCACTGACCTAATAACATTCTTTTTATTTATATGATATTAAAGAAGCAAGAGAAGAAAGTTGGCCTGTTCAGATGTCTCCCAAGGGATTAAGACCTAGAGCGAACAGCATAATTTCCTGATTGAGATGAAAGTGAACAGATACTTTGGGTGAGAATGGGCTACAGTTTTAATAGCCAGTTCTTTGTGATGGAGATTCTACAAAAAGATGTGAGCTGTAGCTGAGACTGCCTCTCTCTTCTCTTTCAAAAACAAACAAACAAACAAAAAAAGCCAAGCAAACAACAACAAAAAACAAAACAGAAAGATTCTCTTAATGGGCACAATGGACACAAGAACTGTTTCCATGAGACCTCAAGGGAACACAGACAGGGCCACCAGAGGGGAAAGAAAAAAGGAAAGCAAACACTCAGTTCCATCACTCAGTCATCATTATCTAGCACATATTAAACAATTAATGCACGTGTATAGTATTATACTCAGTTCTGCAGGGAGTTACACTGCTGTATGCCTTTCCTTGTAAAAATTGCTCCTGCTAACAGTAGAGACTGAAGAAACACGTAAAAACAGGCAACCGAGCCAAACACAAAATCACCTACTCACACTCAAAGGTATACATTTTAAAGATCGGTTTTTCTGTTGCTGTGGATAAAGCCCAAGGCCTCACGTGTGCTAAGTGCACACTCTGCCGTTGAGCTCTACCCAAGTTCTTGAACCCAATACTCCAAGAAGTAGTCAGAAGGTTGGGAAAGAAGGACAAAAGTTGTTTCCAAAATGACACAAATAACTGGACTCAGGTCAGAATCTTCCTAAAAAGTTTTCATAGAGAATCTTCAGAAGAGTACTTATAGAGGGAGGGGATCCAAAAGAAATCCCACAAAGCCTGAGAAGGTGGCACATCTATGACAAAGTGAAAAAAATTCCAAGGAGCCTATGGATCACCCACTGAGTAGGAGCCAGCAACATACGGTTATTCAAAAGCAAGTGTGATACTGGGTTGTAATAACAGGTGCATGGCATGAAAAGGCTGGGAAAAAAATCTTTCCTCTTTGCTTGGTGCAGGCTGGACCTCTGGTAAGAGTTATGGCATCCAGTTTTGCATGCTGTGCATTATTATAAGAGTATGCAGACATGGGCAAGGATCCAGAGAAAAGCAACTGAAATCATTACAGGAATGACTTCTAGCAGCTATCAAGAAAGATGAAATGGAGAAGAGGTTTGTCAGTCTGAGTCTGCAGTAAAACTGTGTTGGTCATCTGTCACTTTGAATCAGCTCTGTGCAACTTCTGTTTTTTTTTTTTTTTTTTTTTTTTTTGTGTGTGTGTGTGTGTATGTGTTTAATGTGTGTGTGTGTGTGTTTGTTTTGTTTTTTGGCCATGGAATTAAACCTGTTAACCACTGAGCCACATTCCCAGCCCTTTTTATGTTTCATTTGAGACAGGGTCTTGCTAAGTTGCTTAGGGCCTTACTAAGTTGCTGAGGCTGGCTTTGAACTTGTGATCCTCCTGCCTCAGCCTCCTCAGCAGCTGGGATTACAGGCATGTGCCTCCACACCCAGCTGCCCAGTTTCTCTGTTTAAGTGATCACATAATTCTTCAGAGGAATAAAATGCTTTGTTCCCATGTGGCCCATTTCATAGAAAAGACTAGGATAGGAAAAGGATAAATAATTTGCTCAGGTTCCCACAGCAAGCCATAAGCCAAAAAAAGTATCATAATTTTAAATCCCAGTGCTGTCTCTGGGTCGTTTAATCCACCAATCCATATGACCTCTCTTTATAATGAACACCCCCAAAAGACTCTAACAGTGAAAGATGGGAAAATTCTCTGCAAATTTCCTTTGATGGGGGAGAAATAAAACAAACTAAAAAGGAATATTATGCCTCACTGTCAAGGCCCATATAAATACCATCCCCTCCAGTCCCCCTGGATTTATGATACAGGGACACGGTCCATCTGATAAGCTGTCAGCAGATGGTTAGATCCCTCATTGTACCTATTACCCACCAATGTTGACTCCAAGCAGGAAGAGTAATCAGTGCTCCAGACAACAGATGGGAATGAGGAGGTATGTGTCTGGTCTGAACCCAAGGGGTAAAAGAAAGCCTAGTCCTCAACTCCATCAGGTTTTCTCTAAAATAAATCTATCACATGGTAACTGGAATGCACCAGTGTGTATCTACTGAGTTGCAAAGGATGTCACCAAAATCTCAGGATTTTTTGAGTACATGCCATTCTATACATTTACTAAGGAGGAGGAAAGTAAGAAAATCATACAGTGAACCCAAAGCAGATAAGTCATATTTGGTGGAAATCAAACTTCTAATTATTATAATGAAGACAGAAAGTCAAATAGGAGTGGCAATTCTAAAAAAGAATGGGGCTCAGTATTATTGGCAAAAAAAAAAAAAAAAAAAAAAAAACAGTAGCCAGGTGTGATGGCACATGCCTGTAATCCTAGCACTTGGGAGGCTGAGGCAGGCGTATCGCGAGTTCAAAACCAACCTCAGCAATGGTGAGGCACTTAGCAACTCAGTGAGACCCTGTCTCTAATAATATACAAAAAGGGCTGGGGATGTGAGCCAGTGGTCGAGTGCCCTTGAGTTCAATCCCCGGTACCAAAACAATTTAAAAAAATTAAAAAAAAAAAAAAAACACAGTAGCTTGGATCAAAAGGGTCAATGGCATCAATTACTATTTGCCAAATGTCCAACCTGGCTTTATGTGCATAGGCATTAAGAGTTAAATGACATATGGTATGCTCTGCTAAGTCCAATGCTAAACAGGAGCTGTTGGCACAGATACATACAGAACCATCAGGAACTGGACAGTTAAACAAGACATCCCAAAATGGGATCTTTTCATTAAGTTCTTATGACAAAAACAACATAACTGGACTCAAGGAAGATACAGGGCCATTAAATTAAGGCCACTAGTCTTTTAGCCAAACTGGCATTTTAACCCATCTGCTGAGAAACTGTAGAAGGTTTTTGAAGTCCAAGAACTCAGTTTATTTTGATAGTCATTATAAAGTAAAAAAGAAATTAAAACTAGACTGAAAAACAGTCAATGAATACTAAATAAATGTATTTTAAACATAGTTCTTAAACTTTTATGTTTATTCATGTTTATGAATTGGTTACTACTTTTTGCAGTTGATTTAAAAAATTTTTATTGGTACATAATTATACTGAATAGTGGGATTCATTTTAATATATTCATACTTGCAAATGGCTTTTAAGATTTAAATAGCTATGGAATCTCTTCCAGATTCCCACTGCAGTAGCTTACATCTCAGACCACCTCTGCTGCTAACTGTAAGGGGATTTTTGGTAAAGAGTACAATCAGTACATTCAGTTTCTGTCACACATACCTGCCAAAATCATGGGCAAAATGGGAGTGACTGGCCATGCCTACTGGTACAGTTGGTAGACATCACCAGTATTCAGCAAGGGGTGTTAAAAGTGGCATGATATCCTTGATTCTTGTTGATCCTGAGAACCCTCAAAACATCTCAGGCTGTAGTTGAGCTGTGAGATGGTGCTACTTCAATCCTATAACCCTCTACCAGTCTACAGTCCCAAAACCCCTAAGAAATCAGATGAGACCAAAAGGAAACCCAGCATCAGGAACAGTAATCAAGAATAATTCAGACCGGGAACAGTGGAGGAATGCCTGTAGTCCCAGCAGCTCAGGATGCTGAGGCAGGAGGATCGCAAGTTCAAAGCCAGCCTCAGCAATAGTGAGGTGCTAAGTAATTCAGTGAGATCCTGTCTCTAAATAAAATGCAAAATAGGGCTGGAGATGTGGCTCAGTGGTTGAGTATCCCTGATTCAATCCCCAGTACCAAAAAACTAATAGTAGGAACAATAATAATAATAATAATAATAGTAATTATTATTATTATTATTATTATTATTATTCAGGGCTAGGATTGTGGCTCAGTGGTAGAGAACTTGCCTAGCATGTGTGAGGCAGTGGGTTCCATCCTCAGCACCATATAAAAATAATAAAGTTTAAAAAATTAGCATATTTTAAAAAAGAATAATTCAGACATAAGTACTGCCCTTCCTTATGCTACTACAGTTGGCAATCACCTGACAGCAGCATGGCTATGAAGAGGGTCTGTGTGAAAAGGTACTGGGAATGAATATTTTTCAGACTGAAAAATGGGAGATGGAGAAAATAACCAGTTTCCCTCCAACTCTTCTAGTTCCTATCACAAAGCAATAGCCCTTGTTACAAACTTATACTGACTCTGAGGAAGAAGGCCTGTCTACAAAACCAAAATAGTCAATGGGTTGGGGAGTCACATAACAGAAATGCCCCTTGCTCTTGCCTAGCATGTGTGAGAACCTGTGTTCAATCCCTTGCAAAAAAAGAGAAGAGAGAAGAGAGAAGAGAGAAGAGAGGAGAGAGGAGAGAGGGAGGAGAAAGGAGGGAGGAAGGAAGGAAGAAGGAAGGAAGGAAGGAAGAAAGGAAGGCCTGTCCGTCCCTTGCTAAGCTACTCCTTTTACTTCAGTTAACATCTCCCTTTCCTTTTCTGGACTCCACAGAATATACTGTTATAATATAGCCTAATACACCTAATTCACTTGCCAAAGCATTTATTTATATACAATATCTCCCCCTTGGAATATACACAGTCATGAGAAACATTTTAACATCTCTTCCTCTAGTCTCAAACTGATCTATCACAACCCCCAAATAAGATAATGCATATGAAAGTGCCTTATAAATGGTAAAGTGTTAGATAAATGCATGGTATTATTAACCTTACATTTTATCATTAGTCATTGCTGCAACCAAGTCAGAAAATTGTTTCCAACCATCTGCTGTTAATTTTTTCTAGGACTCACAGCAACTTTTAAAAATCTATACATTCCTGCTTCCAGGGAAGAGCCACATGGAAGGTATAGAAAGATGGATATTGAGAGCTAGGTCCTCTCGTGCGCCAGAGGTCACTATTTAAATGATGTAAAACAGTGACTTAGGGTAATCAGCACAGGAGTATAATCCTGATGAGGCTCAAAAATTCCCCAGCATGACTCCATTCATGACTCATGTTCCCACCTTACAGCTTCAGCATTTAAGCACAGTAGAAAAAGCACAGGTGACAGGAATCAGTCCACAATCCCCAAATATCCACCTCTCCCCCAAACATCATCATCCTCTGAAAGTGGCCCCAAGGGTGGTACAGTCGAATCTACTGGGGAGACACACAGTGCAAAAGATAAATAGGGGGAGATGAGAATAGGAAAGACAGTAGAATGAACTAGACGTAACTTTCCTATGTTCACATATGAATACACAACCAGTGAAACTCCACATCATGTACAACCACAAGAATGGGATCCTAATTAGAATAAGATATACTGCATGTATGTATAATATGTCAAAAGACACTCTACTGTCATGTATACCTAAAAAGAACAAATTTAAAAAAAAAAGATGAATAGGGACTGGCTAACTAAGCTCCACAGAGAAGAAACTATTTTTCTTTTTGGCAGAAGGACGCCAAAAGCCTTTCAGACTAGCTCTGGGTTGCATTCCTATCTACTTCTTATGAATGAAAGAATCACAACACATGACTGTCAAGAGCTGAGATGCAACTCTGCCTCGTTTTACAGATGGAACAACTGAGGCCCAAGAAGACAACTTTCCCTTAAAGTCATACAACCAATTAATGCCATACCTAGGTCTTCTGAGTCTTCTAAAAGCCTCTGAAAATCTTTCTTCTAAAAACCATGGTGCCGTCTTTGATGTCATCACAACAGCAGCAGTCCCAGTGAGGTTGAATTTAGTCCTTTGTTGACCATCTAGATATGTGGTTGCCAGAGGCCTCAAGACCCCTTTGTAAAAGGGCTACCCTCTGACACTCACTACCTCCCATCCTAAAAACACACTCCTGTCCTGAGAGCCTCACAGCATCAGCTGAGATGTGTTGTCCTCTCTCATTAACAAAAAGCCCATTCATATAAAAAAAGAAAAGAAAGAAAGAGGACTGGCTCAAATTTATACAGCAGGTCTAGCTGGGGCAGACCTGGACTTCCTGTGAATAGTATCACCTCCCAAGAAACCTTTTCTGAAATACTGCTGCCCACTCCACTCCATTCCATGCTTACAGTCAGTCAATAACATCAATAACAGCCTCCTTATTTCAAAGCTATCCACACTTCCTCACTACATCTGCAAGATGGAAATGGGTCACACATCTTTTCACCACATTTTACAGACTGGGAAACTGAGGTCAGGCACTGCACACAGAGCTAGCAAGTATCTGAGACACAAGGAAAGAGTGCCATGTATGCTTATCTGCCACGTTTATCAGCCCAGGCCTTCCCAAGGGACTGCCCCACCACCCACCAACCCCCCCCATTTTGGGATTGACAGCTTGCAACTCCAGAGGGTGGGTTTCTTTCCATCCCAGAGGCTAATTCATCTTTTGGCTGCAGGCAAGTGACTTTCCAGCCCTGAGTGCCGCCAAGGCTGTAAAATGGAGATAATAATCTCAACCTCCTGGCCCACACATGGTTGTCATAAGTCCCAAATATAAAAGTCTACAAATATAAAAGCAATAAAGATGCTAATGACAGGTTTCAAAACTGCCCCTAAAGAAAATGTACCAGGTTTTTTACAGCCTGAAATCTAAAGACAGATTGCTTTCCCCTTATCCCCTTTCTCCACCTCCTCCTCCTTCATGATTTTATAGCTTTGGAACATCTCTCTGCACACTGCACAGGCTGAGTACAGAAAGACAGTCTCATGCTTGGTCCTCACCCAGATTATTTTTATGTATCTGGCAACTTTCCTTTTCAATCCTTTTGTTTTCCTTAGCATCACTAATGGGTAGAAGCTGAGGAGGTAAAGAAATCAGCTTTCTGAGCACCCCTGGACCATAACCACAGAAGACAGAATGAGAGTGATAAGATGGAGAAGTATGCAAAATGTAAATACCCTCTCACCAGATAGAGATCACCAGCCCAAAGTTCATGAGTCAGCCTGGGGCCTGTTTCAGGGAGCACTTGGTAAGAACCTGGGGCAGCTCCAGTGCCTCAGAACTCAAAGGCATACCTCACCCCAAGAACATAAACTCCCCAATGAAAGAGTCATTAAGAGTATTCCCCCAAAGTACCACAGTGGAGACAAGGAAGCTTATGTGACAACCTCTGGAAAGAGTGTCACCAGGCCACTGAGAACTGAGCTATCACCAAATGCAAAAGGGCTGGGCCATGGTCCACAGATATGATTCAAAAAGAGTGCCTGGCTGGGCCATGACTTCCTGCTTGTGAAAGGCCAGGCTAGGGCAGGGTAAGACAGGGCCACTGGCCTGAGTGCCAGGGGTTCTCAGGTTGAGGCACAAGGTTCCTCACCTCCACTGTGGGGCTGACCACACAATGTGCAAAGCCAAATCTGAAATGGGCACAAAGGCAGCCACTCATTGGAAAATCATTTTTAAGGGTCCCACTTCCCATAGGGATGAGGTGCTCTATACTACCAAGTGTTACTGAGCACACAAATGACTCAGGCTGCCCAGGAAAAAGTCAACAGACTCACATGCATCATGGTGACCAGGTGACAAGGGTTGAGCAGGTAGATGACGGTCCTGGTGGCGAACTTAAAGCCCAGCTCCACCCCGAAGGTCAGGCACAGGGCTACTAAGAGCAGATTCTTGCTCAGGCTCTCCTTGCCTTCCTCTGGCCGCTGGGTCACCTGCTGTGGCTGGCTGCCATGGCCACCCCTACCGTCCTCCGTCTGCCTCAGGATGTGCCGAAGGGCCACCAGGATCTCCAACAGGGCCAGGGTCAGGACCACCACACTTTCCAGCAGCCGCTGCTGCCAAGAGAGGAAGGCAGCACAGTCGGGGCCCCCATTGCCTGCAAAACTGGGGTCCACGCCCCCATAGAGCCAGTCCAGGAGACTATGGTAGCTATACCGGGACATGATGCAAAGTGGTTCCCCTTGACCACTATACAGGAAGCAAGAGAGAGATGGAACACGAGCTCAGAGGGTTGCCCAGGTGGTGGAACATGTAAGGAAGGGCACACCCCCGCACCCCTCTCCAGACGCCGGGGCACCTAGAGCAGGGGAAGGGAATCTACACGCGAGGCCCGGGGTAAAGTACTGGCTCTAACTTGTCCCCACGGCTGTCTGGGGAGCCCCCCGCGCTTCTCCAGTGGCCACCAACGAGGCAGGGTTGAAAGGAGCCGTTGGCCAATCTAAAAGGAAGGAGAGGAAAAAAAAAAAGGTCTCAAAGAGGCAATTGCATCGGGAATTAACGAAGCAGGGAGGGAGGGTTAACTAGCGAGGGAAGAAAAGGGGAACAGGGGCAGTGGCAAAGCAAGCAGGGGTCAGGGAAGCCAGAGGCCGGGAGGGTCTGGGCAGGGGCCGAGGGGACCCTGCAGTGCCGCCAGAGGGAACCGCGGGATGGGGGGCAAAGCGGGTGAGAGCGAGGGGACAAGCGGAGGCTAGGAGAGGGGCTCGCGGGCCGGGCAGGCGGGGAGGGCGACGGGGATGGCAGGGACGCCGGAGTCCTCGTCTCACGCACTCCACAGGGGGATCTCTTACTCCTGCAACCGCGTGGCCGTCTCTGCCCCCAGCTAGCAACTTCGCCGCCGACGAGCCCCTCCAGCCAATTTAGAGCCGTCCCGGTCCAGCCTCCCGCCCCCGGGTACACCCCCGAACCCCCCAGCTCCACCCCCCGCCCCGGCCCTAGCCGCCCGCCCTCCAGGCAGCGCCACCCTCAGCCCGCGGCCCGCCCGGGACCAGCCCCCCTCGCGCAGGCAGCGGCGGGAGGAAGCCGAGAAGGAGGGCGGGAGGCCGGGCCAGCCAGGGGCTGGACTACAGCAGGCCCCCCCGCTCCGCCCCGGCGCCGCCACATCTTCCCGCGCCTCCAGCCCAGCCCTGGGGACGGGCCGCCAGGCCCCTCAGGGCTCCACTTACCGGCAGCGCGGCCCGTGGCCCTGCCTCGGGCCACCGCTCTGCTCCTGCACTCCCCGCGCCCCGGCGCTGGGCTCCCCTGGTGGCCGCAGCCACCGCCGCTGCTGCCGCCGCCGCCGCCGCCGTCTCGCAGGGCTCCTCCTCCTGATCTTCCTCCCCCTGCAGCAACCGCGCTCGCTTCCTCCTTCTTCCCCTCCCTCTCTCCTCCCCCTCGCGGCCGCCGCCGCCTCCCGCGTCCTTCCTCCCGTCGGGTGCAGCCTCTCGCCCCAACCCACCCACCACGTCCTCGGTCCACCACTACGCCGCGTAGCCTCCTTCCCTCTCCCGCCCGCTGCCGCCGACTCCCCCCACTGCGTCCACCCTTCACACCTCCCACCCTGCCTCGCCTAGGCGCTCCCACCGCCTCCCTCCTGCGATTCAGTCTCCGCCTCCTTCCTCCTTCTCCCGGCCTGCCTTCACTTCTGCACTCTTCGAGGAGACTGCACGCGTGCAGAGCCACCCTCCACAACCCTGTGAAGAATTTGTCTCCCGGCGTTCGCTGACTCCGCCTCCCGTGACCCTGTTCTCCACGGCAATTCGTTGTATAACTGGCACATAGTAGGCACTCAGCCGGCTCTCGCTAACTTCTTGTGGCATGGGTAAGCCTGGCTAGTGATGAGCAGTTGAGCAAGCTTGGCTTTTGGGGGTGTGGTTTCCTCCCTTCTTCCATGAAATGGTAGGTTCGTGCAAGACCCAGAAGGCATCTTCTTTCACCTTTCCAGCCACAGCTCCGCCCCCCACTTCAGTGCCTAGGACGGAGTCTTCTTGGCCCTGCTCTTCTCCCTCCTGGTCAGGTCTTGTGTTTTCCCCTCTACCTCAGGCCAACTGCCCACTCCTGCCACTCCCTCACCTCCTTCTCCCTTATCTCCAAACCTGCCTCGGTGGTAGACAAGCTGGAAGAAAAGGAGCTTCCCCTGGCTTCTTTGCTTCCTTTTTTGCCTTCTTCTTCCCTCTCCCGCAAGAGAGCAGCTGCAAAAGGCCATCCAGGACAGTGTGAATGCAGAGGGACAGGGTCCCCTCTTCACTGCTGCTTCCTACTCATCAACTGCATTTACTTTTCTTGGGACAAGGAAATAGGAAAAGGATCTCTAAAGAATCTACTTCATGTTGATTTAATATTTATTGAAGACTCACATGAGTTAGAAGAATATCCAGAAAAACACAGCCAGGAACCTTGCCTAGGAAACACTCAGATTTGGGCTGTAAGCCAGGCTCAAAACATAAAATACAATCTATTGTATTATCAGGCCATTGCCCTCCCATCCTTTCCAAGTCTGGTTTTCCTACCTTTCCAAGGTAGTCTGGTCTAATTCCGAGCATTTTGCAGTATCTACCATATGCAAAATGCTCTTCAGTTGCTAATTAATAAAGAGCAACAAACAAAAATTGATTTCAGAGGCTCACTCATTCATTCCCCTTAGGTGTTTTCTTAAATCCTCAGCAACATAACCAAGTAACATTAAGGACAAAGCTTGGGGGTTCCTGGCTATGGCATGCAGTGTTCAGAGACCTCAAGTTCCTATCTTCAAAGTAAGAATGAGGGTATAGCACTCAGTAAATGGCTTCACTAATCCCTCCAATTTCCATGCTGAACTGAACACCAATTGGGAATTTGGCGTAGCTGCTCCTGTGTTTGCAAAGTAACTGTTCTTAATGACTATAGCCAGGTGAATTTCCTCACCTGAGCCACAAATTCCTTTTCTAAGTAAAATAGCAAAGTATCTCTAGGATTGGGATTCAAATCTAATTTATGCCAATTACTTGCTGTGTCACCTTGGGCGATTTACTCAGCCTCTCTGTGCCTCCATTTCTTATCTATTCATGGAAAGATACTATTTTCTGATTCACAGGCATACGCAGATTTCAGTGAGTTGAATTTTGTAGACCATTATGCAGTATCTGGCACGCAGAAAGTGGCCACCAAATGCTACCTGTTGTTACCCATCTGTGCATTTGTGTATATGAACCTGTGTTCACTCCGAAGCAAGCAAGCATACAGGTGCATTCAAATTCAGTGCCCACCCCCATATCTGAATAAACAATCCTACCCATCCTTCAAAGCCCAGGGAACATCCTACTCTCCCCAGTTCTCCCCACCATCTCCAAGAGCTCTCTCCCTCCTCCGAACTTCTACAGCATTTATTGCCGGCACTACTCATTGTATTCTGAATCACATACTGCCTTCCATTGTTCTCACATTGTTAGTCCTGCCTCCCACACCCAGCTCTTTGAGAGCAGGGGAAGGGTCTTACTTAATCTTTTCCAAACCTCTAAGGTACCTAGCAGAGTGGCAAACACATAATAAGCACTAAATAAACACTAGCAGAGGGTTAGGGCTGTAGCTCAGAGGCAGAGTGTTTGCCTAGCATGTGTGAGGCACTGAGTCTGATCTTTAGCATCACATAAAAACATATAAAATAAAGGCATACTTGTCCATCTACAACTACAATTTTTAAAAAACAGTAGGAGGGGCTGGGTTTGTGGCTCAGCTGTAGAGCGCTAGCACGTGTGCAGGGTTAGAATTTAGGCAAAGTTTCTTACGCAGGGAATGCCATTTTAATAAAAGGGAAGTTTATTAGGGGCCACGAGTGGAAGGGGGAGAAAAAGAGAAAATGGGGAACGGACGGGAACAGGGGCAAGCACGAACAGAGAGAGATTTCAGTCCGGGGGTGGCTTAAATAGAGTGGGGGGTCAGAGAGCCCCCCCTGGAGTGAGTCCTTGCCTTATAGGCTACCAGAGGTCATAAGGTAGTGGCCAGGGCACCTGCTGGTCAGTTTTTTTTGCTGGTCATGCTGAGGATCTTGGGAGCTGTAGTTTTTAACAAAGCACCTGGGGAGGTGTGGCCTTCTGCCTGGGAGGCGCAGCCTCTTGCCTGGAATCCAACATGCGGCCCGGATTCAATCCTCAGCACCATGTAAAAATAAAGGCATTGTGCACAAATAAATAAATATTAAATTAAAAAACAGCAGGAGAGGGCTGGGGCAGTAGCTCAGTGGCAGAGCACTTGCCTCACATGTGCGAGGCACTGGGTTTTATCCTTAGCACCACATAAAAATGAAACAAATAATGGGGCTGGGATGTGGCTCAGCGGTAGGGCACTTGCCTAGAACGTTTGCGACCCCGGTTCGATTCTCAGTACCACGTAAAAATACATGCATTGTATACAACTAAAAATGAAACAAATAAAATAAAGGCATTCTGTCCATCTATTACCCATCTACTACTACAAAAATTTTTTTAAAAAACAGTGGGAGATGGTTGTCCCCTTAGGTAAAAGGCAAGCCAGAATTGAGCGAAATGGTGTGTTAAACCTTAGAAAAACACAAAACAAAACTTTAGATCATTGTCCTCGTTATTTCTGTACTAGGACATGGGACAGAGACTTCTTGTCTCTAAACATTAACAAGAGCAAACTTTGCTTTTTTAAAGGAGACTGTTGTGGCACACAGTGAAATGGGAACCTGAAATCCAGGCTTAGCTCAATGAGACCTTGAGGATGATTTTTCAAGCAAAATGAAGGGGTTGGACTAGAAACGGTTTCTAAAATACCTGCTGGCTCTAATCTATGAGTCTATGAACTCAGCCTCCCTGACTTTTCATCCCAGTGTTGTTGGAATCTTGAAGCAGACAACTTGTCTACCTGACTTGGGGATATGAGCCACTCTCTGCTTGTGCAGACAATGCCCTGAATTCTTTCTGCCAAAGTGCCTTCCCAGTTTTGAGCCCAGGTAACCTCCTATGGAGTGCTGTGTCATATGAAATACAGAAATTATTATTAGTATTTGGTACCAGGGATTGGATTCAGGGGTGCTTACCCACTGAGCCACATCCCCAGCCCTTTTAAATATTTTATTTAGAGACAGGGTCTCACTGAGTTTCTCAGAGCCTCGCTAAGTTGCGAAAAGCTGGCTTTGAACTTGTGATCCTCCCAAGCTGCTGAGATTACAATTGTATACCACCACACCTGGCAGAAATCATTCTCTTTATTGTACCATTGAATATCTTGTTATAGGACAGAGGCATATCCCAAAGCTGAGGCAGTCACAGAGGCCAGTTCTTGTGAACATGCCAGGAATTTTTAGGCATGTGGCTCCAAGTAACAGGAATGAGTGTTTTAGAAGGGATAGGAAAGGGAAAGAAGGGACCCTCTCAAGGAAGAGAGTGGGTCCTCTCCAAGAGTATACCTTTCCTGCTCTCCAGAATCACTGGGTTACAGGGAAGTTTCCGGAGATTTCTACATAGGTCCACCTTTTGACTTTGGACTGACAGCATAGGAACTGCGGTGCTCACAGAATTGGAGTTTTTAAGGAAATTGAGTCCCCCTGTTTTTACCTCAATTTACTGTCCCCTTTAATCAGTTTATTAGACTTTTGACTGGCCCTCAGCAAGCTTTCTTTATGAGGTTCTTAATGTTTAGGTTTCCAGGGTAATTGGGGGTTGTGACAGTTTCCATGATAAGGGAATGTAACTATGGCTGGGGCAGGTTTTAACAAGAGCCCCCTTCTTCCAGGAGCTTGCCTGTCAGATAAGGTTCCCTGTGGTTTTTAGTCCCCTTTCATTGTCCTTTCCCTATTCACCCATCCATGCCTGACTAGCTACCTAACAATCTGAGTCTCAGAAATGTAAAGTGACCTGTCTTAATGTCATGCAAGACGTGGAGGAACAAGGATGAGAACTTGGTATTCTCTAAATCCAGTATTCTTTCAACTCTATGGGCCAGAGCAAGCTTTTTCTTTTTGACTTGACTATCTGACCTTTTCTCCTCCTGCACTTTATTCTTTGAATATACTCCTGCCCTTCTATCCACAATGGAACCTGAAAGTCAAATGCATGCAGATCTCCCACAAGCAAAAAACAATGCACAATCCCAATCTTATATGAAGTGTTATCAGTAATAATAAACTGGAGGAGAATGAAGAGAGAAGCCTTTGTCTTTATCTGACTATCTGCTTACTGTTTCTCCCCCTCCCATTCATTCAACACCAGCATTCATTCCATACAGATCCACTGAGACTCTATTCTGTGAATAAGAATGTGCTAGACCACTGGGCCATCCCTGCCCTAGAGGAGCTTGAAATTCAGACAGAGAGAGAACTTAAAAACAAGAAATGTTGGGCTGGGGTTGTGGCTCAGCGGCAGAGCGCTGGCCTCGCACGTGCGCGGCCCGGGTTTGATCCTCAGCACCACATAAACATAAATGTATTGCATTGTGTACAACTAAAGTAAATAAATAAATATTAAAAAAAAAACAAGAAATGTTAAACCCAGTGTGGTGGTGCATGCCTGCAATTCTACCTGCCCAAGGCTGAGGCAGGAGGATTGCAAGTTTGGAGCCAGCCTCAGCAATTTAGTGAGGCCATAAGTAACTCAGCGAGACCCTGTCTCAATATAAAAATACAAAAAAGGATGGGAGTGTTGCTCAGTGGTTAAGTTCCCCTGTGTTTAATTCCTGATACCAAAATAAGTAAATAAATAAATTAATTAAAAAGGTTACATAACAATGCATAAAGTAGGTATAAACTCAAGCCAAGCAAACTTTCTTTCTTTTTTCATAACTGGGTATTGAATTGAGGGACAGAGCTACATCTCCAGCCCTTTTATATCTTATTTTGAGGCAGCGTCTCGCTGATTTGCTTAAGGTCTCACAGATTTGCTGAGTCTAACTTTGAAGTAGCAATCTTCCTACCTCAGCCTTGCAAATCTCTGAGATTACAGTCATGTGCCACTGTGCCTAGTGAGCTGCATACTTTAGAGCTGTGTGCTGTACTGAATGATAGTGATACTTCAATTTTCAGAGTTCAAAAGTGCACTCCTATAATCCCTGCTACTCAGGAGGCTGAGGTAGGAGGAGAGCAATATCAAGGTCAGTCTCAGCAACTTAATGAGGCCATGTGTCCAAATGAAAATAAATAAATAAAAAGGGCTGGAGATATAGCCCAGTGATAGAGCACCCCTGGGTTCAATACCTAGTACTGAAATAAACAAATGAATGATAGCTCTGAAAAGAAAGTAAAAACAGAAGCTGGGATTGCCAGGAACACCTACATAGAGGAAGAAGCAGCATTTGACTAGGGATGTGAATATATCTAACCCTGTGGTTGTCAGCTCTAACTGCACTGCACATGAGAATTATGTAGCCTTTTTTTTTTTAAATACAGAATCTTAGGACCCACCCTAGACCAATACAATCAGAAACTCTGAAAGTTGGTCCTTAAGATCGTGGGTTAGTCATATTTTCATTGCTATAAAAAGTGCCTGATAAAAACACTTAAAAGGAGGAAAGAGTTTCATGGTTTCAGAGGCTTTAGTCCTTTGTTGCTTGGCCCTGTCACTTTGGGCCTGTAGTGAGGCAAAACATCATGGCAGGTAGTGTGAGGTGGAGCAAAGCTGCTTACTTTAAGGCAGCTGGAAAGAAAAATTAAAAAGAGGAAAGGTCCAGTGTCTCAATATACATTTTTTTTTTTTTTTTTTTTTTGGTATTGGGGACTGAATCCATGAGTGCTTAACCACCGAGCCACACCTCCAGACCTTTTTAAATATTTATTTTTATTTTTTTTATTTTTAAAAATTAATTAATTTTTAAAATTTTACAGTAGAATGCATTTTTTGACATCTAATACACAAATGTAACACAGCTTCTCATCCCTCTGGCTGTACATGGTTCAGAGTCACTCCACTAGTGTAATAATACATGTATATAGGGTGATAATGTCTGTCTCTTTCTACTATCCTTCCCATCCCCAGAGCCCCACCCCTCCATTTATTCCCCTCTACACAAACCAAAGTTCCTTCATTCCTCCCTATCTTCCCACCCCTCTATGGATCAGCATCAGTTTATCAGAGAAAACATTCAGCTTTTGGTTTTGGGGGGTTGGCTTATTTCACTTAGCATGATATTCTCAAATTCCATACATTTACCTGCAGGTGCCATAATTTCATGTCTTTAAGGCTGAGTAATATTCCATTATGTATATGTACCACATTTTTTTATCCATTCCTCTGTTCAAGGGCATCTAGGTTGGTTCCACAGTTTAGCTATTGTGAATTGAACTGCTATAAACATTAATGTGTCTGTGTCCCTGTAGTATGCTACTTTTAAGTCCTTTGGGTATAAACAGAGGAGTGGGATAGCAGGGTCAAATGGTGGTTCCATTCCAAGTTTTCTAAGGAATCTCCATACTGCTTTCCATAGCAGTGTGTGAGTGTACTTTTTCCCCCACATCCTCACCAACACTTCTTATTGCTTGTATTCTTGATAATTACCATTCTAACTGGAGTGAGATGAAATCTTAGAGTAATTTTGGTTTGAATTTCTCTAATTACTAGAGATGATGAACATTTCTCCATATGTTTGTTGATCAATTGTATTTCTTCTTCTGTAATGTATTCAGTTCCTTAGCCCATTTATTGATTGGGTTATTTGTTTTTGAGACAGATTCTCCCTAAGTTGCTTAAGGTCTCACTAAGTTGCTGAGGCTGACCTTGAACTTGTGATCCTCCTGCCTCAGCCTCCTGAGTTGATGGGATTACAGATTTGGGCCACAATGCCTGGCCCAATATACCCTTTAAGGACATGCCTCCAATTAGCTACTTCCTTCCACTAGGCCCCACCTCCTAAAGATTTTACCACCACCCAATAGCAACAAGGCTGGCAGTCAAGCCTTTAGCACATGGCCTTTGGGGGACATTTAAGAGCCAAACCATAACACATAAATATTTTTTTAAACCAAGATTGAAAACTACCATGTGTTTAGTCACTATAAGAGTATCTAGCACCATTAAGTGACCAAAAGCTTTTGCATACAGTATCTCATTTAAGCCTCATGACAAAATACCTTTAGAGGTAATCATTGTTATTATGATCCACATTTTACAGATGATAAAATGAAGCTCATTTTTTCATACTGCTTATAAATACTAAAACTGGGATTTCATCCCAGATCTGCTAACTCCAAAGCCAGTAACCTAAACCCATACATAATATTGCCTCTCAGCAGACCATGTCACTGAGAAAGTACAAGCAGAGGTCCTTGGTAGATTAGCTAGCTGTCAATGAATATATCAGTGCTTTTAATATTTTTTTTCTGTCTTAAAGTGTCAGGGAGCTGGGCATGGTGGCACATGTCTTTAATTCCAGCAACCTGGGAGGCCAAGGCAGGAGGATCAGAAGGTTGAGGCCTGCTGGAGCAACTTAGTGAGACCCTATCTGAAAATAAATGGGCTAGGGATGTTGCTCAGTGGTAGAGACCCTCTGGGTTTAGTCCCTGGTAACAAAAACAAAACCAAAAATCAGAGTCAGGGTCTTACTCTATGTTTCCCAGGTTGGCCCTGAACTCCTGGGCTCAAGCTATCTTCCTGCCTTGCCTGTAGAGTAGCTGGGAATACAAGCATGCACCACCATGTGCAGCTTCATTTTTTAAAATCAAATATTAATTTACATATACTAAGAAGAATTATTAGTCTCTGGTGTACAGCTTCATGAGTTCGACAAATATATATACTTCTGTACACCACTCAGATCTTCATGCCCACCTCCTAGTCAATCCCACCCCCAGAGGTTAGTGTTGGTCTGATTTCTATCACTATAGATTTATTTTACCTGTTCTTGAATGCCATGTCAATAGGATCATTCAGCATGTACTCTATTATATCTGGCTAACTTTTCTCAGCATTCTGTCTTTGAGGTTCATCAGATTATTATTTATGTCACAAAATGAATACTAAGAGTGGAGGACATTCTAAACCAATCAGACTCAGCACCCACCAAGGCTCACGTCTTTAATTGAAGGTCTAGGAATTGCTGTTGCTGGAAAGTCCTTCTCCTCCATCTGTAAAGCTAGAGTTTCAGTTGTTCTCTCATAGCTGATATTTACAGGGGGACTTCCATGTCACAGTTCCACAGAATTGTTCAAAGACACTTGGAATACATCGACCTCACACAATCTAGGAAGGAAGAGAATCCAGCTTTCTAGTGTAAGAGAAATGTGTGTGCTGCAGTGAGGTCAGCTTCTGGACTCCAGGAGCACAGGAAGAATTCTGATCCTCTCAGTTGTAGAAAGATCTCCAAGACCACAATTAATGTGTGCACAAGGGGTGGGGGCTGGGCAAGAGGAGGTCATTCCTGGTCCATGGTTTGGGTGTGGTTTGTCTCCAAGGTTCACATGTTGAAGGCTTGGTTCTCAATGTAGTGATGTTGGGGAGTGATAGAACCTTTAATAGGTGGGGGGGGGGGCTTACTGGGAGATTCTTAGATTATTGTAGTCCTGCCCTTGGAAGGGATTAAGGCAGTTCTACATGACAGTAGAGTCCATTTGATACAATTATACAAATATGGAATATATCTTATTCTTATTTGGACCCCAGTTCTTTTTTGACCCTGAACTAGTTTCTAAGATGGGGTTGTTATAGAAGGAGCAAGCCCAGCCCCTTATACTCTCTCTCGTTTCCTGTTTGGTCATGTGATCTCTTCTTCCCACATGAGCTCCTGCTACATGTCATGAGCCCACAGCCTGCACCATACTGTTTGGACTTTCTGTTTCTAAAACTATAAGGTAACGATACCTCTTTTCTTTATAGAGTTAGAATGACTCAGGTATTTCATTATAGTAACAAAAATGAATTAATATTTCTGGTGCACCCCAACTTTTGTTCAATAAAGTTCTCATACTCCCCAATCAAAGCTGAGCCTAAAATGCCCTGGATGAGCCCAAAACAATACCACATGGGCACAAATACTCCCCCTCTCCTTCCTCCCTCCTTCCACCCCAAGCTAATCTCAGACTCTCACCTTCATTTGCTTAATTATTGTAAGCTATTCCAAATTTCTAAGGTTTTAAAGTCCATTGCTGCATGCTAGCTCTTTTCCCATAGTAGATACCATATAACTTTTTTTTTTAATTGGTACTGGGGGTTGAACCCACAAGTGCTCTATCACCGAGCTACATACCCAGCTCTTTTTGTTGGTTTGTTTTATTTTGAGATAGGGATTCACCACATTGCTGAGGTTGACCTCAAACTTGTGACCCTCCTGCCTCAGCCTCCTGAGTTGCTGGGATTACAGGCATATGCCACCAACACCCAGTTTTATAACCATTTTAATGGGTTTAGTCATATTGATACAGTTTTACTCTTTTTATCCCTCTCCATTTGGATTCTTAAGCTTGAGGCAACATAAACTTGAGATCCCACAATGTGCAGAGTTCTGCAATCAGTTATGTTTCCTTGGGGTATAGCTTAGTAATAGAGCATGCACTTGGCATGTGCAGGGCCGTGGGTTCAATCCCCAGCACCACAGAAAGAAAAACAAAACAAATTCAGAGCCGTTAGAAGTAGAAAACTACAAATCTTGCATTCTATCTTCTAGCTTGATTTTATTTATTTATTTATGTTGTAGATGGACACAATAACTTTATTTTATATATTTATTTTTATGTATGCTGAGGATCAAACCCAGTTCCTTACATGTGCTAGGCAAGTGCTCTACCACTAAGCCACAACCCCAGCCCTTATTTATTTATTTATTTTTTTAAGAGATGGGGTCTCTCTATGTGGCCCATGCTGGCCTCAAATTTCTGGAGTCACAGGATCTTCCTACCATAGCATCTCAAGTAGCTGAGACTATAGGCATGTGTGTGCCATTATAGGCCTGGCTTCATTTTAAATGTTTACTTTCTATAAATTTGTCCTTTTGCATTTGAACTTTATTTGTAAATTTTCCCATAGTCTCCAGATGTAAAGCTAACTTTTCTGTTTGGTTCCCTAGTATCTGGTGGATTTTTTTGTTTGTTTCGTTATTTAGACCCCTAATTTCTTACCTACTTGATCACCCTAGCAGCAATTTTCACTTTTTTTTTTTCCCACTGTGCTGCTTGATAAGATATCTGACCCAGTAATTGAGAAATATACTATTTTAGGAGACAGAAACTATCCAGATTGTAATCTTAAAACCTTGACTTACATTGTTTTCCTCATATTTGGCAGAATGGCACAAATCTATTTTTTTTTTTTTTTTTTTTTTTTGTGGTACCGGGGATTGAACTCGGGGCACTCTACCACTGGGCCACATCTCCAGCCCTTTTTTTGTATTTTATTTAGATACAGGGTCTCACTGAGTTGCTAAGTGCCTTGCCATTGCTGAGGCTGGCTTTCAACTTGTGATCCTCCTGTCTCAGCCTCCCAAAGTGCTGAGATTACAGGTGTGCGCCACTGCGCCTGGCTTGGCACAAATCTTAACCTCTCCCTGCTTCACAAGAATATGTCTAGAACAAATGAGATTATACACATGAGGCTCTTTGCAATATTGCTGATCTGTCAAATTGAAAGGTAATTGCCATCTTTAAATCTTTGTGTTTGTGAGTGTTATACTGGGGATTGAAGCCATGAGAGCTCTTCCACTAAGCTACATCCTCAGCACTCCCCCCATTTATTTTTTATTTTATTTATTTATTTTGGGGTACTGGGGATTGAACTCAGGGGCACTCAACCACTGAGCCACATCCCCAGCCATTTTTTGTATTTTATTAGAGACAGGGTCTCACTGAGTTGCTAAGTGCCTCGCCATTGCTGAGGCTGGCTTTTAACTAGCGATCCTCCCTGCCTCAGCCTCCCAAATGCTGGGATTACAGGCATGCACCATCACGCCCGGCCCCTCTTTTATTTTGAGACATGGTCTCACTAAGTTGCTGAAGCTGGCCTTGGCCTTAAATATGTAATCTTCCTGTCTCAGCCTTCCAAGTCACTAGAATTATTACAGGCATCATTATATCTTAAGACAATAATGCTTTCAAAGAGAGACCATATGAAAAACATGTATCAGGTACATACTGAAAAAATGAAACCTTCAGTAGCAGCCCAGGAAATATTCATTTGGGGTAAACTAACTTTAAACAGACACCAACATTATTAAACCATTTATTTATAATCTAGAATGTCCAAACCAAGTGGAAGAAAAAGCTTCATACCAACAAATTATTCCTCAAGCTTCCAAAGTTAAATCTTCCCTTAATTTCATTAATTGATTATCATTGGAGAAAGTCTTTCCTGGCATATAGTCCTAAGGTACCATTTACATTGTTATCAGAAATTCAATTTGGCATTATTTGGTTATTTAAATCATGAAGCAATCAGGCAGTTGTCTCTCTTCCAGGGGTTCCAAGAAAAGTCTGTAGTTAAATGTCATGGACTCAAGCAGAGCCAAAAACTTGCTGAGGCATACTGGACAAAGCAGAGAACTTTTCAGGACTCTCCCTGCCCTTGAAACAGCTGAAGAAAGCCTTGATAACAGTGTCAAGTACTTGGAAATATAACAGTCTGCGTGATCTGTAGGAGATACATTCTAAGACCTGTACTGACCTCTCTATGTAGTATGCTTTTTTCCTATTCCTACATACACAAATTTAATGCTTTTCCATCTGAACTAGGCACTTACTGCTCATTGAGATCATAACTTTTGTGGCATGAGGTACAACAACAACACTACCAAATTTCCTTTTATTTCTTCATACATTCACAGAATATTCATTCTTATCACAGACCTTAGCAACCTCAGCATACAATTGTTTTATTTCCCTCAACTATATTTTTTCTTATTGAGAACTTTCACCTTTTCATGCAAAGTTAGCACTTTATGGCTTATCATGATTTTCAAATTGCCAATATGACCACTCTTGTAATTTGGGGCTATTATTGAGGAAAATATGGATTACTTGATTATAAGCACTCTGATACCAGAACAGTTCATCTGATAACTACTAAGTGACTAATGGGTGGGTAGCATATACATAGTGGATATGTGGTACAAGTGGATGGATGATTCCAGGTGGGACAGAGAAGAATGGCATGAGAGTCATCATACTATTCAGAATGGTACATGATTTAAAACTTATGAATTTTTTATTTCTAGAATTTTCCATATAATATTTGCAGACTGAGTTTGATGATAGGTGGGTGACAAACTACAGAAATTAACATCCCAGAAGATGAGTACTTACTGTATAAGAGGGGACTGGTGGTGAGAACACCCGAGTTGAATTTGACTAGCTTGAATAAGTCACTCTTTGGGCCTCAGCGGTTTGTTTTGTTTTGGTTTGGTTTTGGTACCAGGGATTGAAGCTAGTGGCACTTAACCACTGGGCAACATACCCAGCCTTTTTAAAAATATTTTATTTAGAGACAGGGTCTTGCTGAGTTGCTCAGGCCCTTGCTAAGTTGCTGAGGCTGGCTTTGAACTTGTGATCCTCCTGTTTCAGCCTCCCAAGCCACTGGGATTACAGGCATGCACCACTGCACCTGGCTCTGTGTTCTCTCTTGAAAACCAAAGAATTTCAATCACTCACCTCTAAATTCCCTCTAGGTTTAATATTCCTTGGAAACAACTAGGAAAGTTGATGTGAAAGAACTGGTCTTAAAATTTGGACTGTTTTTTTAGAACCTAGCTCATTTCTCTCTTTTCTGTCTAGACCATGATACAGTAATGAAAGAATTGCTTCAGTGAACAGAGACATAAACTGATACATTCCAGGCTAAGGTAATCAGAGATGCATGGAAGATGGAAGACCCTGTATCTTCCTGAGGAAGACTCATTGCTACTGACTGTATTTTACATCTTTTGCTATTGTTATCATTGTTTTCATTTTAATAAACATGTGTATATTGTTGCTATATGCCAAATAATATTGTATAAACAAGTATTTTATAGCTAAACTTTCACAGACTATATATATTTCAAGCATTATGATGCATAAATGTACATCTTTGCTTTTACAGAGGTTGAATGTTGCAAGAAATATTTTAAGTTCCTGAGGCTGAAATAAACATAAAAGTAAATATGGCTCCTGGCATGGTGGCACACACCCATAATCTCAGTTATTTAGGAGGCTCAGGCAGGAGGATTGTAAATTCAAGGCCAATAGCAACAATTTAGTAAGACCCTGTCTCAAAAAAAGGAGTGGTGGTACAAGAATACAGCTCAGTGGTAGAAAACCCTGGGTTGAGAGACAGAGAGAGAGCGACAGAGAGAGAGAGAGAGAGAGAGAGAGAGAGAGAGAGAGAGAGAGAGAAAAATTGATTTTATTTCGTGAATCAACATTTGAATAACAAACTATATGAATAATTTGGACCTGAAATCAGAGAGATATGAGACAAATTCTTGCCAATGATGAGTTCTTGCAACCCTAGGCAAGTAACTTAACCTCTCAGAGTCTTTTCCTCACATGTGATATGCTGTTCACAGTATCTACTGTGCATTGTGGTTGTGAGGATCAATGAGATAATATGTATGTAAAGTAGATAGCTCCTTGTCTGGCAAGTAAGTCACTCAACAACTGCTTACTTTAGGGGTTCCCCCACTTTCAATTCCAAATATTCATGTTTTAATCTTGAGGCAGAAATCAAATCTACCCCAAGTGTATCAAGTGGGCAAATTACTGTCGTATACCCTTTCACATCTGTAGCATCAGGTGGAACTGACATCCTGTCCTGCCACAACATAGCAGGAATGTTATTAGAAACCACACACTTTCCTGCAGAGAGAGGAAGATGAAAATTTAAAAAGAAACCCAAGCATCTGCTACATGTGCAAATGATTTTGAGATGTGGGCAAGCTGGCAGTTTGTAGTTGCTCTTTTCCTGAAGTGCAACGCTGTCAGAAATCAATATGCTGAAAACAGTTTTGGAAAGCTAGCTCGGAACCCCTGGAGGATTCTGAGAGCTGTTGGTCACATCCATTCCAGCTCTAGGCAAGTCCCCTATCTTCACCCAGTACTCTGTGAAATGAGCATTCAGGTCACTATCTCCTCCCTGTTACATGTGAAGATAAAATTTTCAGCCCCTCCCTGTGGGGGAGGCCAAAAGCTTCAATTCATGACTCCATCTTGGAGTCAGATTGGGGAGAGGAGATAGATTTCATTTGACTTGAGATTTACTAAGACCTATTGATAATAGTATCATCCCTTCATGGAGTGAGTTAAAAGGTGTCCCAGAGCCAGGTGAATTTGTATCTCCTCTGAGAATTTTTTTTTTTAATGGTACCAGGGATTGAAACCAGGGCCACTTTATTACTGAACCACATCCCCAGCCCTTTTTTTGTGAATTATTTAGAGACAAGATCTCCCTGAGTTGCTTAGGGCCTTGTTAAATTATTGAGGCTTGCTTTAAACTTTGGATCCTCCTGCCTCAGCCTCACAAGATTCTGGGATTATAGGCATGCATACAATGCCTGGCTCTTCTGAGAATTCTTGAAGCATAGCAGTAGTAATCAGCTTCCAAATTTATATTTGGATCTCAAACTACACCCACTATTAACTATAAAAATAGCAACAGCTATCATTTATTAAGTAGTTATGTGCCCAATTATCTCAACCCTGGGAGAAACTGAGGCAGAGAGAGAGAGAGAGAGATATTTGCTTACTGCTCACTGGAGGTAAGTAGAAGGGCAAGTTTCCAAGCCAGATTTGTCTAAATTCAGAGCCTGTCCAGCTGAACACATACTTACTTTGCCTCTTGCCCAGAATCTTGCAGGAGCCCTGTTTGGGGAGATGGCTTAAATTGCGGTGGACTACGGGCTTTGGCTTTGGACATGTTTGGGCATTGGCGCCTTCCGTAGTCTCACGGGACTTGGCCTAGGATCTTGCGAGACTTGGCCGGAGATCTCGAGGGACTTGAGCCAGATTGCGGAGGAGGTCTGCGCCATTTTGGAGGTTAGAGGAGTGTGGATGGCGTGTCGGGGTGTAGTTAGAGCCAGAGAGAAAAGTTATCAGAATAAAGAGCTGTTTGTTTCCAGTTCGTCTCTAAACTTCTTCCCGCGGCTTCTTTGCTCCAAGCGGCCATCGCTTCAGGCGACTACAGAATCTCATATGAATTGTGGCTTATTCCTGCAAGATGTTTGATAGGTGTGGAGGATCTGATTGTAGATAGGGGTGCAGTGTCTACTGTTGGGGATAAGAGCAAAGAAGAGAACAGGCCACAGGGGTTTCCAGCCAAGGATCTTAGTCTCATTCTTTGAGTCATCTGAGCAGTTGGGTATACCTCCTCCTACCAGGAAAGATTGGCTTTTTTACTTCCTACTTCAAATAAGGAAGCGCTTTAGCTCTTTCAAGGACATAGCAGCCATCTGCTTTTCAAAGCACTTGGGGATTGAATAGCTTGAGAGTAGTTATTTCTTGGATGGGGTTCTCCAGATATTGATGGATTTGTTTCTAAGGAAAAAGAGGCAGAAATAAAAGAGGCATTAAGAGACAGGAATCACTATTTTGTCATTGGTTAGGCCCCAGCATGCTGATCACTTATATAAAACACAGGTTAAAAAATGAACATTTTATGCTGATTCTTTGTTCATCTCCATGTATTCTAGCCACTTTCCAGAGCCTCCTCCACTTTGCACTATTCTTTGTGGCAGAGCTTTAACTTCAGGGCTACTTCCTGCCACCTTCCTCCACCTCTTTTCTTCTTCAATCCTCCATATGTTCTTTCCTCTAGATTTTATTTCCAGATGCCCTCCTTGCCCTGTAAAGGATACACAGTGTGGCGTGTGTTTGAACCACACAGCTCGTGATATGCTATCAGACCACATCATAATTATAGATTCCATTCCTTTCCATATTTGATATTTCCTTTAATCTGACTTAGAACAGTTTGCAGAAACTCTATGTAGAGAAAGGTGCAATTTTTCACCAAGGCAGTTGAATAATGAGCTACGGTGACTGCACGAAACTCAGATGGAGTTTTCTGTTTTCCTTTGGAATGGTCCATCTTTGACAGGCTGTTGCCCATGGCATTCCCTGGTTCTTTAGAGGTCATACAGCAAAATATTATATAATCTTGACTGTGTACACAAAGAGTGAAGAATTGACCATTATAAACTCTACTTGAACTTTTAAAATAAAATAAAATTGGGTAAAAGGTGTATGAGATTTCTCTGTAGCATTTCTTATGATTGCATGTGAGTCTACAGTTACATCAAATAAAGAGCTTACATAACTTTCCTATGTACATATATGAATATATCACAGTGACTCTCACCATGTGAGAATATATCACAGTGACTCTCATCCACAAGAAATTAGTTTCAAAAAATAGGGGAATGGCTGGGCATGGTGGTGCACACTGGTAATCCCAGCAGCTCTGGAGGCTGAGGCAGAAGAATCATGAGTTCAAAGCCAGTCTCAGCAACTTAGCAAGACCCTGTCTCTAAATAAAATCTAAAAAAGTGCTTGGGATCTGGCTTAGTAGTTGAGTGCTCCTGGATTCACTTCCCAGTACCAAAAAATAAAAACTAAAAAATAAAAAAAAATAATAAGGGGAAGGAGAGGTACTGCTATCTGATATATTCTGTGCTTTTATAATTATGCCAACATGGATTTTACTGCCATGTATAACTAAAAAGCCAATACAAATAAATAAAATAGCTTACAGCAAATAGAAAATCATCATATATAAGATTTCTAAATGAAAGTGACCAATTTATAATTGAGTTCAAAAAATAAAGGTCAGAATAACTCTGATTCTGAATGCAAAAACCATATATATATATATATTGTGTGTGTGTGTGTGTGTGTGTGTGTGTGTGTGTGTGTGTGTGTTTTGCTGGAATTGAACCCAGGGCCTTGTGCATGCAAGGCAAGCACTCTGCCAACTGAGCTATGTCCCCAGCCCAAAAAAACATATCCTAATGAATATTCAATTGTTTTAAATTTGAAGAAAGAAAGAAATGAACGAGTTGGGAAAAATAAAGTGTCATGAAAAATATCTCATTCTTCCCTCTGCTTTTTGTTTTGGTTCTTTTTCTTTCTTTCTTTCTTTCTTTCTTTCTTTCTTTCTTTCTTTCTTTCTTTCTTTTTTTCTGTGCTTGGGATTAAACTCCAGGGCCACATGCATGCTAGGCAAGTGCTCTACCACTGAGCTTTACTCTCTAACCCTGGCATTATTTAATCTTTTTTTCTCCATTAAATTTTTTTCCTTTAGTTGGGTCCAAAGAAATCACTGAAGCTAACTTTAACTGAGCTATGTCATCTGCTTGGGATTGGTGATGTGGACTCTACACAGAAGGGAGCTCCCTAAAATGTTTATTTTAGTAAAACATTTATCACCATTCTAGGGCCATTAGCATCCTCTGGGCTTCTCTCAACCCTGTTGGCCTCTTTTCCTTTCCTTTCCTGACACATCATCTAAATATTGGATTTCATCCTGCTTTCTATAGGAGGCAGACCAGGCTTGCCTGGAAAGTAAAACATCTCTGGAGAGATTAGACTCTGACTAATTCTCATTTCCAGTATCTAAAGGCAGTAGATTAGATTAAGAAATGAATAACGTAATACTGTGCTCCAGTTGCACTGCATGAGCTCTTAATATATGACATTTTAAATGGAGGCCAGCCAAGGTGGTTCTTAGAAGCAGATGCTGAGTACTACATTGGTTACAGGCCCTGCAAACATAGGAAGAAGGCAAGAGGAATGACTTAAATTTATAGCAGAAAAAAGGCTTCTGGGTTTTCTTTTTGCTCTGAGGTAAACTTTCAAAGTCACAAGTTTTACACTGAAGTGTGTCTTTGTGCAGGCTGGGGTAGGGAGGGCAGATATGCTATTTTTATAGCTTGCACCTATGGTCAAGGAGCCTGGTAATTAGGAATAAGCAGGAGAAGCCTGGGTCTTTACTTCCTTTTTCTTTCTTATACTTTTCCAACATCTCTTACTGCTCCATCAGTTCCACTTATATCTTTTTTCTCTTCTTCATCCTGTCTCCTTCTATTTCTCCTTTCCTCTGGCCCAGAGAATTATATTTACTTTCAAAAACAGCCTACCTGGGATTGAACCCAGGAGCACTTAACCACTGAGCCACTTCCCCAGACCTTTTCAAATTTTATTTTGAGGTAGAGCCTCACTAAATTGCTTTGGGCCTCACTAAGTTGCTGAGACTGGACTCTAACTTGTGATCCTCCTGCCTCAGCCTTTCAAGTCACAGGGATTATAAGTATGCATTACTATGCACAGCTGGCCTACAAATATTTAAGTAATTCCACCTGACTTGCAATATAGGCACGTATTTTTTAGTCTCCCATCATTGGCCCCCGCTTCTCTGGATCTGGTCACCTCTCTAGGGTTAGATACCCTCACCACCTTGAATGGCCCATAATTTTTCCAAGCATCACAGAGTACATCTGAATCTTGCCACCTATGGCTAGCAAAAATAAGGTGGAGAGAATGACTTGCCTGTGCTAAGGGGACTCCCTTGGCTGTTCTCCAACCCTACATAGAACTACAATTACATCAAGGTGGCTATGACATTTCCCTGCTTTCCACCCTCCTTATCATTCCCTTCAGCCAACATTCTTGCCTATTCCTCTGGGCAGGTGAAAAAGCACCTGCAGAAATGACTACTGCTTCTAGACTTGCTATAACAACCAGTGAAAGCAACATTAGACTCTGCAGAGGAAAAATGGCAGGGAGAGAAATAGAGTCCTTCACCCATTACATCAGCACTACAAAAAAGCACAAGCAGTCACTGGCCTCTCTTATGGAGTCCTCGTCCTATAATGACAAGTGAAATCAGAGGTGAAAGGGAGAGCTTTTAGGGAATCAGAAGATAAGCTAGAGTTATGTTTTTATAGGTTTAATTCTTCCTCCAATCAAAAAGCAAGTGGAAATAGTGGCCTGAATCCCAGGTAAGCAGTTGCCTGAGTATGTGATGGAAAATGCAGTGCTGAGTGCCTGGAGTTTCTTAATGGGTATTGTCTGAGTAGCACTATTGCATGACAGTTTGGGAGTAAGAGGCTTTGAAGAGAGATTTGTTGTTTCCTTTCTTTCATTTTGTTTCCTTTTGTATCTTTTTAAATTTTTTATTTACTTATTATTATTCTCTTATTTTAGACAGGGTCTTGCTATGTTGTCCAGGCTGGCATACAACTCCTGCACTCAAGCAATTCCTCTTGTCTTAGCCTCCCAAGTAGTTAGGATTACTGGCATACCCCACGGGAGCCAGAAGAATAAGAGAGATATGGTTCAAATCCTGGTTCCCTTACTTACTAGTTCAATTCATTCCGTTCATTCCACCTCTTCTCATCTACTTGCCCATTATGTTCCATCATGCTGTTAATGCAATGCCTAAGAAAACATAAATGCAAGGACTGGGGTTGTAGCTCAGTGGTAGAGCACCTGCCTAGCATCTGTGAGGCACTGGGTTCCATACTCAGCACCACATAAAAAACAAATAAATAAACAAATAAATAAAACGTATCATGTTCATCTACAACTAAAAATATTTTTTAATTATTAAAAAAACAATGCAGTATCTAAAAATCTCAAGTTGGGCAAAAATATACCACTTGTGGAAACTTTGGAATACATTTTATGTTTTTAGAGATTTATCATTTTAAGAAAAACAAAGGTGACTGATTAATGATAATATTCATTAATATTGCTAATGATAATAAATTATATTAAAAGTTCTAGATTGTGATTTCCAACCTGTTTTAATGCACCTGTGTCAATTTCATTGAAGTATACATGAAATTGAAAAGTTGGAACTTAATGGGTTAAGAACATGACTCCAGGATAGGAATATAGTTCAATGGCAAAGTATTTGCCAAGCATGTGCAAGGCCCTGGGTTCAAGCCACAGGACTGCAAAAAAATTAAAAATAACGCCATGACTGAGCGGCTCAGGAGGCTGAAGCAAGAGAATCACAAGTTCAAAGCCAGTCTCAGCAACTTATCGAGGCCCTAAACAACTTAATGAGACCCTATCTCAAAATTAAAATAAATAAATAAATAAAAAAGGCTGAGGATGTGGCTCAATGGTTAAGTGCCCCTGGATACAATCCCCTGGTACAAAAACAAACAAACAAACAGACAAACAGACTAACCAATAAACAAAAAGCCAACACTCCTTGAATTCCCATCCTGCTCTTGCATCAAGACCTTCTTTTCTGTTACCATATCTACTATATTAAAAATAAAACCTTCTATTCACCCCATCCCCTTCAAGCTGTTGTCCATTTCTTTTCCCTGTTATAGCAAAATCCCTTGAAAGAGCTGTCTATACTCACTATTTTCAATTATTATCCTCCCTTTCTTTCTTAAATTATCTTCAATCAGGCTTTTTTCTGTTACTCCAACAAAATCACACCTCTTGAGGTCTCAAATGAATTTCCATGTTTTCAAATCAAATAGTCAGTTCTTACTGTTAATTCCCAATTTTTCTGGACATTTCAGCAGCATTCTAAACATATTAACCTCTGTCCTTCTTGAAATACTTTGTCCACTTGTTGAAGATTTCCAAATTTGTATCTGAGCTTCAGATTTCTTCTCTCTATTCCAGGTGAATCTATCCAATTGTCTACTCAATGTTTCCTCTCTTCAATATATCACATTGGCTATGATTTGAATGCATGTGTCCCTCCAATATTCATAGGTTGAAACCTAATTACCAAAGTAATGGTATTAGGGGTAGGGGCCTCTGACAGTTGAATAGGTCATGAGGGTCTGACCCTTTTCAATGAAATTAATAAGCTTATTTTTAAAAAATCCATCAGAGAGCTGCCTCTCCTAGCCTCCCCCCACCCTTATTTTTTCTGTACCAGGGATTGAACCCAGGGATGCTTAAACACTGAGCCAAATCCCCATCCCCTTTTTATATTTTATTTAGAGACAAGGTCTCACTAAGTTGCTTTAGGGCCTTGCTAAATTGCTGAGGCTGGTTTTGAACTTCCGATCCTCCTGTCTCAGCCTTCTACGACACTGGGATTATAGGAATGCACCACCACGCCTGGCCCTCCCAGCCCTTTTCTGACCTGTCATGCCCTTTTCCAGCTTCTGTCCACTTATTTTCTTTGTTATAGCAAGTCCACAGCACTTAGGGTACCATTTTGAAAAAACAGACCTGACATTCACTAGACATTGAGCCTATTAATGCCTTGCTCTTTCCAGTCTCCAGAAATGTGAGAAATATAGTTATGTGCCACATAACAACCCTTTGGTCAATAACAGATTGCATATATGACAGTGGCAATGTATGTATCTAACTGAAGTATATAGAAGCCTATACCTTCTAGGTTTGTGTAAGTACATTCTGTGATACTTGTGCAATTGAGAAATTGCCTAATAATGCATTTCTCTGAATATAACCCCACCATTAAGGGACTCACTACTGTAAATTAATTATTTATCAATTACCCAATCTTAGATATTTTGATGTAGCAGCACACATAGACTAAGACAATGTTCACACAGAATCCTTGATTCCCTCTTCACCTAATTTTCCTTTAAATCTTTCCCATCTCTCCATGGCAGCCTTTATCCTTCCATTTGCTGAAGTTAGAAACCTTGGAGTCATCTTTAACTTATTTTTTTCTCTCATATCTCATACTCAAGACTTCTGCAAAACATGTCAAACTTTTCTTAAAAACATCATCAGAAATCTATCAGGCTTCTCTGCACCCCTGTCACTACCAACCTGATTCAGGCCACTATCCTCTCTCACCTGTTGGTCTCCTTGTTACTGCCTTTAACCATTTATAGACTAGTCTCAACCAGGAATTAAACCCAGGGGTACTTAAACACAGTTTAAGTTAGATCACATCATTCCCCACTGATGATTATTCATGGCTCCCAATTTTATTCAGAGTAAAGACCAATGTACATAAAATGATCTGTAAAGCCCTAACTGATTTAGTCCCCCCACCATTCTATTTTCTCATTCTTCTCCAGTCACTCTGGTCTCCTCAATTATCCCTTTATCATGCCACGCATGTTCCCATGTTGCCATTGCACTAGCTGTTATCTACCTAGGAAATGCTATCCCTGGATATCCCCTCGGCTTCCTGCAGACTTCCCCCCAAATGTTCTCTCCTGAAAGAGTCCTTCTCTAGTCCTTACATACATAAACAACACTCCCTTTTTCCTGTACCCACTTTATTGTTTCCCTTGAGAAATATCACCATTTAGTATATTATAGTTTTATTTGATTGATGTCTGTGTTCCCCTAGAATGTAAATTTCTAGAGGTTTTATTCACTGCTCTGCTCACCAGTACTTGGAAGAGTGCCTGACATATAATATCCAATAAATATTTGCACAATTGACAAGTGAATGGATGAATGAATCTCTCTACCAAAATCCCTCCAAACAGTGTCATATACAACAAGCCATCCATAATATTTAGGCAAACTAGCTGAAAAGTCTAGCTCACCCAGAAACAAAATGGATGCACAGCTTAATTAAAAAATGTCTCAGAATATAAATATTGATAGCTTGGTATTTTCTTTTTATACCTGATCCTCATACTTGGAAGAAGAGGTATAAATCTTTATTTTACAAATGAGGAAAATGATGAAGCTTAGAGAGTTAGAGAAACTTTCCAAATGCCACCCAGGCAGTAAAGTTCATCTTTTTGTGTGTGTGTGTGTGTGTGTGTGTGTGCCTGGGATTGAACTCAGGGGCACTCGGCCACTGGGCCACATCCCAGCTCTTTTTGTATTTTTTTATTAGAGACAGGGTCTCATTGAGTTGCTAAGTGCCTCACCATTGCTGAGGCTGGCTTTGAACTTGTGATTCTCTTGCCTCAGCCTCCCAAGTGCTGGGATTATAGGCGTGTACCGTGTGCCACCACGCCCGGCCATCTTTTATTTGTTCACTCCTTCAAATATTTATTAAGAACTTCCATCTGGGCTGGGGTTGTGGCTCAGTGGTAGAGTGCTCGCCTAGCATGTGCTAGGCCCTGGGTTCAATCCTCAGCACCACATAAAAATAAGTAAATATAATAAAGGTCCATCAACAACTAATTTTAAAAAAGTGCTGTTTCATTGATTTGGTGGTAGATGATAGTCCCGGAACACACAAACACACACACACACACACACACACACACACACACACACACACACACACATTCCCTCTCTCTCTCTCTGATACTGGAGATTTCATCCAAGGGTGCTCTACCACTGAGACACTTCTCCATGCCTTTTCATTTTTTAATTTTGAGACAGGGTCATGCTAAATTTCCAAGGCTGGCATCCAACTTGCAATCCTTCTGCCTCAGTCACTGGAGTCATTGGGATTACAGGCATAAGCCACTGACTGCACTGGGCAGAACATGTATTTTTAAGAAGCTGATTCTGATCCAGGGTTTAGGCCCAATTTTCTGCATTGCTGAAAAGCTCTAGGTGCTACTGTTTCTAATATAAATTACAGTGTCAAGGAAATAGTAACATCTACTTGGCCTCTGTCCTTTCATGTAACAAAGTCTAGATAAAAGGGTTACTTACAGCAAGTGAAGCAAAGTAGAAGGGACCAAGACTTCAGATATCCTGACAAGCGTGTTAAATAGGGTTCTGGAAGCTTCAGAAGCAGCTGGTGTTGAGAGATTCAGATGAACAGGCAGCAAGTTCATAGCTCCTGGAGAAGAATTCCAATTGCTAAGAAAGCAGTGGGTTGGGGGAAGGACTTGAAATAATAGGGCAGATTCCTGGTTATAGGGATTATCAATGACTGAACAGAGACTCCAGAAAAAAAAAGGCCAGAATAGAACAAAGCTATAAGATGAAAGCTTGGATTTGCAATGAAGAATAAGTCATCACCATTGTATCGTAGCAGGACTTGCCTTGAACCTGAGCATTGAACTAGAGGCCCTTAAATTCATCTTGCTGAAGTGCAGGATTGATTCTAGGGATGTTATGGAGCTCACTGGGCTTGTAGATTAGTGTCAGTGTTTGGTGGGGGTGGGCTTTGAAAAGAGGAGAATTGGGGGTGGGACAAAGTACCAAGCAGATTCCACAGGGCTCCTATTAGGAATTCTTGGAATTTGCAAAGGGGCAGAAAGTGTGTTGGGCTTTGTTTTGACTGGCATGGTCTCAAAGGGAAATTTAACATTGATTATTGCTTAGTGATAGTGACAAAATACTCCACTGATTTTTTTGTTGTGTATCATGCTAAATGACACTTGGATAAGAAACATATTAAACTAATATCGGGAAGAAAGAGATGGCAGAAATATCTGTTGAGAATGGACTGATGGAGGAGATTGACAAAAGAAGACAAAGGGAATCTGCTATTTACAAATTATGCCCCCAGTGAGATAAGGAGAAATGTGGGAAGAACACGAGGAAGCCAGTACCTAACACTGTAAATGTCACACCAGGGTCAAATGTCACAACAGTGTGCTCCAAGTGAACTTTGCAAAAAAGGGCCTTTAAGCTCCAGGTTCTTACAATCTCACTGAACAGAGTGGCCCAGAGAGGCTGACATGTCTCCATCAAATCGAGCCAGAAAGGCAGTGTGGCCCTGCTGACATAAAGTTTTGGTTAAGCATCTGGCTTCCAAAGTGTGACAAGCATGGGTTTAAAATCCAGCTCTGAGCTTGGCATAGTGGCTCACACCTGTAATCCCAGTGACTCTGGAGGAGGCAGAAGGAAGTTCAAAACCAGCCTCAGCAACTTAGAGAGGCCCTAAGCAACTCAGCAAGACCCTGTCTCTAAATAAAATATAAAAAGGGCTGAAGATGTGGCTCTGTGGATAAGCCTCCTTGGGTTCAAACCCTGGTACAAAAATCAAATCAAATCAAATCAAATCAAATCAAATCCAGCTCTGCTATTTAACCTTTACAGGCCTAAATTTCCTCATGTGTAAATAGGGATAATGAGAAAATTGTCTATATCAAGAGCTGTGGTGAGATTTAAATTACTCAATGCATGAAACGTGCCTGAACTGAGCTGGATACATTGTTTGTTTTCCTTTGGTACCAGGGGTTGGATCTAAGGGTGCTGACCACTGAGCCACACCCCCAGACCTTTTTGATATTTTATTTAGAGACAGCGTCTCACTAAATGGCTTAGAGCCTTGCTAAATTGCTAAGGCTGGTTTTGAACTCATAATTCTCCTCCTTCAGCCTCCCAAACTGCTGGGATTACAGGTGTGTGCCAGGGTGCCTGGTTGGATACATTTTTAATGTCAATAGATGCTAATTGGTACTGTTGCTGCAACAAGGAAGAGTTGCAAGGGATGTGAGTCCAAAGCTCTCCTTTACTAGAAGAAAGTTTGAGATCCAGAGAGAAGTAGGGGATTGCTCCAGGTCACCCACAAGCTCATAGCATATCTAAGAACAGAAACCAGGTCTCCTGAGCTCCATGCTCTTCCTACCACCATTAACTTTCTTTTTTTTTTCTTTTCTTTTTCATTTTCTTCTCCTCCTCTTCTTCCACCTTTTTGTACCAGGGATTAAACCCAGACGCACTTAACCACTGAGCCACATCCCCAGCCCATTTTATATTTTATTTAGAGTCAGGGTCTTACTAAGTTTCTGAGGATGGCCTTGAACTTATGATCCTCCCTGCCTCAGCCTCCCAAATTGTTCATGGGAAATAGTTGATGTAATGCAATACCCAAGTTAAAAATTGTCAAGCATGACAATTTTAAAGATAATGGGTAGGAGAAATTTTAAACTGTATTTAACTGTTGCCATATGATTGTAACTCTAAATGGTAAACAAAAATCACTGCTAAACATTCTCAGATTTTTTTCTTTGTCTTGTGTGTGTGTGTGTGTGTGTACGTGCACATGTGTGTGGTATTGAACCCAGAGCCTTACACATACTAAGCACACATTCTACCACTGAGCTAAATGTTCAGCCCCAGTAAAACTTTTTTTTTTCAGTGCTGGGTATGGATCCAAGGGCCTTGTTTATTCTAGGCAGGTTCTCTACCTCTGAGCTATATCCCCAACTCCTCTCAGAATTATTCCTTAATTATTGAAACTTTGAATGTTGCAACACCTTCAGAAAGATGCTTTTGAAATAAATTCAGCTACCTTCTATAATCACAAAATATTCCTGAAAAGAAACATAATGATTGCTTTTATAAAGGTAGTTTATGTTCAATCGCCAGTTCAACAAAAAATATTTATGATGTCTGACAGCTCAATGTATGTGTGTATGTGTGTGTGTGTGTGTGTGTGTATAATCACTACCCATATTAAGACATGGAACATTTCCTTCATTCTCCATATTCCTCCTGGTTTCCACCTCCTATCTCAAAAAATACATATATATAATTCTGACTTATACCATCATCAGTTATTATTTCTTTTTTAAATATTTATTTATTTACTTTAGTTGTACACAATACAATGCATTTATATTTATGTGGTGCTGAGGATCGAACCGGGGCCACGCACGTGCGAGGCAAGCGCTCTGCCGCTGAGCCACAACCCCCGCCCATCAGTTATTATTTCTATTTTATACCTCCTTTTAAATAAAATCAAGCTTTTTTTTTTTTTTCTTTATCCACTACCAGGGATTGAACTCAGGGGCACTCAACCACTGGGCCACATCCCCAGCCCTTTTTTGTATTTTATTAGAGACAGGGTCTCACTGAGTTGCTAAGAGCCTTGCAATTGCTGAGGCTGGCTTTGAACTCATAATCCTCCTGCCTCAGCCTCCCAAGTGCTGGGATTACAGGCGTGCGCCACTGTGCCCGGCAAAATCAAGCATTTTGCGTACTTTTGTATCTGCATTTTTTTCTACTGGGGATTGAATCCAGGGGTTTTCACCCAGCCCTTTTTCATCTTTTATTTTGAGACAGGGTCTCACTGAGTTGCTCAGGACCTCGCTAAGTCACTGAGGCTGCCTTTGAACTTGCAATCCTCCTGCGTCAGCCTCCTGAGCTGTTGGAATTACAGGTGTGCACCACCAAACCATCTATCTGTCTTCTTTTGCTCAATATGGTGTTTGTGAGATTCAACTACATTGGTATGTGTAGTATGAGAAGGGAATCTTTGCTGGGGAAACACTTATAGTAGAGATGGGATACTGATCACATACAGGTCTATTAAGGACAAAGGAAGCTAGGTTTTTCACTGTTCAAGAAGGGAGTTAAAATAAAGAAAGGTATAAAACAAGAACGAACCTCGTGGCACTGGATTGAATTTGGAGATACTGATATGAACTCAAAGCTATTTCTTGCTATAAGAAATCACCACAAATCTGGTGGCTTAAAACAATACAGATATATTCCATTATGAATGTTGAAGTCAGAAGTCTAAAATTAAAGTGTCATTGGGGCTATGTTCCTTCTGGAAACTTTAGAGGAAAATCTGTTTGCTTGCCTTTTCCAGATGCTACAGGCTGCCTGTGTGTCTTTGTTTATGCTCTTTCTCCACCTTCGAAGTGATTCTCTGGTTGCATCATGACATCTTTTTCTGAAGTCAAATCTCTTTACATCTCCTTCTTCTAAGACACTTGAGATTACATTGGGCCTACTCAGGTAATCCAGGAAAATTCGTCCATCTCAAGATCCTTAAATCACATCCAACAAATTCTCTTTTATGTTTTTAGGGAACATATTCTCAGTCTCTGGATATTAGGACATGGATATTTTTGAAAGAGTTATTCAGCCTATTGCCACCCATGATACACACACACACACACACACACACACACACACACACACACACGGATAGGTATAGAAATAAATATGGAGGTAAATATAAATGTTTATTTACACATATGTGTGTATGTATATGTATGAAATAACATATAGATCTTGGCTTCTAAAGCCATTCTGCAGTAAGACAATTAGCATTCCTTCAGGAAATGACTGATTCCAAGGCTGTGGCAGAAAAAGTACAAGATAAGTCTGCAACTTATATTTGTTTAAAATTTTCTTTTCTTTTCTTTTTATGGCATAATGAAATGTACCAGGCTCCAGTGACTTAGCAAGACCTTGGTTCAAAATTTAAAGAAATGTAGCTCAGTGGTAGAATGTCCCTGGGTTCAATCTCCAGTACCAAACAAATAAACAAACAAACAAAGACAAATGGGATCATGTCAAAAGAAATATATATCAACTTGAAGGGGCTTCCATTGGCCAATCTGGGACATTTTGAGCATTAAAATAAATAATGAAAGTATCTATGGATACATTGAAATAAGTAAGAAACTGTGTCTGTATTGATAAAAGAAAATAAATGAGGAACAAGACAAATACACTGAAGGGAATTAATAGCAGATTAACATTGTAGAAGAAAACAATTAGCAAATTTGAAAACACAGCAATTGCTATTCCTTATCTATTACCATGTAACAAATTAAACCCTGAATTTATCCACTTAAAACAGCACATTTATTACCTCAATGTCAGTGGATCAGAAATCCAAGTACAATTTAGCCAAGTCATCCAGCTCAGAGTTTCTCAGAAGCCTGCAAACAAGGTGTTGGCTGGGCACTTGATCATGTCAAGGTTCAAAAGGGGTAGGATTCAAGTCCAAGTTCACTCACCAATTGTTAGAATTCACTTTCTCACAGGCTGTTGGACTGAGAACCTCAGTTCCTTGTTGGCTGTTGGTCACGAGCCACCTTTAGTTTCTTGCCACATAATCCTCTCCATGTGGAATTTCATGGCATGTCAGCTGGCTTCATCAGAATAAGCCAGTGAGAGAGCCATGGAGAGTAGAAAGGAAGGCGATTCTACAATATTTTATAATGTAATACTAGAAGGGTCATCCTTTCAGTTTTTCTGAATTTTGTTAGAGGCAAGTCACTGGGTCCAGCCTACACTTAAGTGGAAGAGGGTTATACAAGGATGTGAGTACCAGGAGTCATTAGGAGTCATATCAGAAGCTGCCTCATATAGTCTGACCTCTGGCCCCAATGACTCATGTCCCTTCCACATGCAAAGTATATTCACTTACTCCTTAGTCTCCTTAGTCTCACATCATTATAGCATCAGCTCAATGCTTAGGAATCTTTTTCTCTAAATGACATCCAGGAGCACTTAAGGCTCCTCAGATATACTTACTTACATGTATCAACTAATTCCTCTCAATTTGGATATCTGTACAACTAAAGAGTCAGACTGTCTGCCCTTACCACAAACTTCCCACAGATAAGGGTGCAACAGGCAGAATAGGATAATTGCTATAAACATCCTTGGACAAAATGGGAGGAAGTTGGACACACAAAGGGGTCTCTGGTCCATAACAATTCTGAAATCCAGCCAGGCAAAAGCTGGATTCCTTAATTAGGTTTCAAGGACTGGGAATAATTTTTCATGGCACTAGATTATACCCTCTGAACTTTTGGTTTCATTCTCTGATTTTTTTTTTCATAAAAGGTAACACATGTCTGTAGATGTGTAGTTTTTTCAGCCTGTTTACTACCAATAGAATTGTGGACTAACTACTTCCATATTTTGTACCATTGGTGCCCCTTTAAGTCAAATATGTCAGTGTTTTTGCAGATTGTTTGCTCAAAATATTTTTGAAGTTTCTGTGATTTTTATTGGGGTTTACTACATTATACACACATGCATGTGCGCACACACACACACATACACACACACACTACAAATCTTTAAAATAAACCTTAACTCTATCTTGGAACTCTGCTATCCCAGCTGAGAGAAAATGTCCTTAAGTTTTCTAGAGTCCCCAGTGTTCAATTAGAAGATCTGTGGAATTGAGCACACATTTAATTGCTTTAGTGGGGTCTTTGGTGTTACTGAATAATGTCCTTATTTCTTTTTTGAATTTAACTAATTTATATTGGTACATTACAATTATACATAATAGTGGGATTCATTGTGACATATGCATAAAATATAATGTGGTCAATGTCCTTCCCCAGTACCTTCCCTTTTCCTCCCCTCCTCCCTCCCTTTGGTCCCCTTCCTCTACTGGTCTCCCTTCTAATTTTGTGAACATTCTCATTTCTTAGCAAAAGGTTGTATAGTCATACACTCAGATATATCTGTAGGACATTTTTCCTGAGAGTGCCAGGAAGCCATTTCTTAATTGAGGCATCTTTTTCTCTCTGGAGAGGCTGAGAATGTTCAAAACCATTGATTTCTAACTTCTTTTTTGTTAAATAGTTTTCCTCTCAATTTATCTATCTTTTCTCATATTTCACTTAAAATGGCAGGAAGAAACCAAGTAGAATCTTCAAGACTGTTCTTACAAATGTCTTTAGTTAGATCACTAAGTACATTAAACACATACTTTGCTTTCCATGTGACTGCAAATGATAATGTCACTAAACTTTCTGTCACTATGTAATAAGGATCCCCCTTCCTCCAGTTTCTAATAACATGTTCTCTGTTTTTACTCCCAAGGCAATTTGGGTTATTTTAGTTTTGTTTTTGGTACCAGGAATTGAACCCAGGTGTATTCAACCACTGAACCACAACCCCAGCCCATTTTTCTTTTTTTTAATTTTGAGACAGGGTCTCACTAAGTTGCTTAGGGCCTTGGTAAGTTGCTGAGGCTGGCTTTGAATTTGTGATCCTCCTGCTTCAGCCTCCCAAGTCCCTGAGATTACAAATGTGCACCACTGTGCCTGATACCCAAATATGTATGAGTTACCTATCACTGCATAACAAATTAGCTGTAAATTTAGAAGCTTGACACAGTAATGTTTACAATTTCACAGTTTCTCTACATCAGGAATCCAGGTGCAGGTTATCCAGGTTCTCTCTTTCATGGTCTCTCACAGGCTGCCGTCATATCAAGGCTTGACTAGGGAAGGATTAGCTCTAAAGTTCATGCTTGTGGTTGGCAGGATATAGTTCCTCACAAGCTATTGGGTTGATGACCTGAGGTCACCACTGGCTGTTCATAAGAGGCTACTTTCAGTTGTTTGCCACATAAACTTGCCCATTGAGAACCATACAACATGGCAGCTTGCTCCATCAGACATACATAGAAGAAGAGCCAGAAATAGTGTGGGCAAGACATAACATATGGTCTTTTATAACCTAATTTAGAAAAGACATCCCAGCACTTTTGCCTTGTTCTATTAATCAAAAGAAAGCCACTTGATACATATCACACTCAAAAGGATGTTATTACACAAGAACATGAAACCAGGAGTTGAGGATCATTGAAAGTGATTTTCAGAGCTATCTACTACAGCAGTAGAAACAATTTAGAGTCAAACACAAAAAGAGAGTTTATAAAAATAAGAGCATTAGTGAGCTGTGGGACAACTTATGTGTGTAATTGGATGCCCAAAGGAGAGAAAAGATATATAGAGAAAAATATATTTGAAGAAATAATCATCTCAAATTTGACTGAAACTGTAAATTTACAAATACAAAAAGCTCACCTAATTTCAAGCACAAGAAAGATAAAGATAACCATGCCAAACAATCACAATCATCTTGTTCAAAACTGGCAATACATAGAAGATTTCAAACACAGATAAAAGGACATGGGCTCTTCCTATTCTCCATCATGGCACAGGATCAAGGCGAAAAGGAGAACCCCATGTGGGAACTTTGCACCCGCAAGCCCTGCCTCAACATCTGTGTTGGGGAGAGTGGAGACAGACTGACCTGGGATGCCAAGGTGTTGCAGCAGCTCACAGGTCAGACTCCTGTGTTTTCCAAAGCTAGGTATGCTGTCAATCCTTTGGCATCAGGAGAAATGAAAAGATTGCTGTTCACTGCACAGTTTGTGGGGCCAAGGCAGAAGAAATATTGGAGAGAGGTCAAAAGAGTATGAATTAAGGAAAAGTAATTTCTCAGATACTGGCAACGTGGTTTGGGGATCCAGGAACACATTGATCTGGGGATCAAATATGGTCCAAACATTGGGATTTACAGACTGGCCTTCTATGTGGTGCTGGGTAGGCCAGGTTTCAGCGTCGCAGACAAAAAGCGCAGGATAGGCTGCAATGGGGCCAAACACAGAATCAGCAAAGAGGAGGCCATGCCCTGGCTCCCACAGACGTATGATGGGATCATCCTTCCTGGCAAATAAATTACTGTTTCTATTAAAAAGGCCAATCAAACATTTTCAGTAAAATGCTAAAAAAAAAGGAAAAGGAAAAAAGAAAAAGCACATGGTCTGTACAGAAAAATAATGATGCCGGGTGCCGTGGAGCATGCCTATAATCCCAGCAGTTCAGGAGGCTGAGGCAGGGAGATCACGATTTCAAAGCCAGCTTTAGTAACAGTGAGGTGCTAAGCAACTCAATGAGACCCTGTCTCTAAATAAATAAAATACAAAATAAAGCTGGGGATGTGGCTCAGTGGTTGAGTGCCCCTGAGTTCAATCCTTGGCATACCCTCCCCTTGGGAAAAAAAAAGAAAAAGAAAAAGAAGGACAACAGAATATTCATGAGAAATAATAAAAACGAGAAGACACTGAAGCAAAAAGAAAAAGAAGGATGACAACAGAGTTTTCATGAGAAACAATACAAACGAGAAGACACTGAAGCAATGTCTTTAAAACATTCAAAAAATGTCAACTTAGAATTCCATACCAAGCGAAAATATCTTTCAAGGAGTACAGGAATGGGATCAAAGAGGAGGGAGGAGGAATGGGAAAAGGGAAAAACTGAATAACAAAATTGACCAAATTATTCTATGCACATGTATGACTATACTACAGTGAATTCCACCTTCATGCATATGTATACAGCACCAATTAAAAAAATAGAAGGGAGACCAATAGAGTAGAGGAAGGGAGCAGGTGATGGGAGAAGGGAAAGGAAAGTGGAATTACTAAAGATTCAAATGTAGCAAATTATAATACATGTATGTATAATTACACCAAAATGAACCTCTCTCTCTCATATATATATGAATCTGGACTATTAACCCCACACAGCAGTAGTAACACAGCAGTAGAACATAGTTCTTCACTTTCTGAAAGAAGTCAGCTAAAATGGAGGTTTAAATAATATATAGTTTCAGAACATTATGTCTGAAATATCCAAATTTCAATAAAAAAATAATTTCATATACCAGGGCTAGGAAGATCTCAATTTGAATATAAAAGAAATCAATCCGTAGGTTTCAACACCAAGATGACAGATATGTCAGAATTATCTGACAATGATTTTGGAACATTCATCATAAAAATCCTTCAATAAGCATTTACAAAAATGACTGTAGTCAATGTAAAAAACAGTCTCAGAAAAGAAACAGAAGATACGTAGAAGAACCAAATGGAACTTTAGAACAAAATCATAAAAAAAAACAACAAAAAAATCTCAATGGATGGGCTCAATGGCAGAATGGATGGGGACAGAACTATCAGTGAACAGAAAGCTAGAATAATACAATTTACCCAGTCTGAACAATATATTGGGGAAAAAAGAAAACAGTCTCAGCAACTAGTAACAGAACTTCAAAATACATGAAGTAAAAGCTGATGAAATTTCAAGGAGAAATAGGCATTCTACAAGTCTAATTGGATATTTCAATAACTTCTCTCAATAATTCATAGAATAAGTAGACAGAAAATCAGTAAGGACATAGTTTAACTCAATAACACCATCAATCAACTGGATTTAATTGACATTTATAGAATGTTTCAGCCAACAACAACACAATGCACATCCTTTTCAAGTGAACTTTAAATGTTTACCAAAATAGACCATACTCTGGGCCACAAAATAATTCTCAGTAATTTATAAAGATTCAAGTCATAAAAAGTGTATTCTTTGACAGCTGTGAAGTTACATTAGACATCGATAACAGAAAGATACCCAGAAATTTTCTGCATATTTGAAAATTGAATAAAATATTTTAAATGACCAATGGATTAGGGAAGAAATCAAGGGGAAATCGGTAAGCATTTTGAACAGCATGAAAATGAAAATACAACATATTAAAATATGTGGGATATTGTCAAAGCAGTTTTTAAGGAGAAATTTAGAACATTCAATATTTGTATTAGAAAAGAAGTATCAAATCAATGATTTGAGATTCTTCCTTAAGAAGCTAGAAGAGACAATGAAACCTAAAGTCAACAGAAGAAATGAAATACTAAAGGTAGATCCAGAAAAAAAAATAAGTAGAATATTGATAATAAATGTAGACAATTAATGAAATCAAAAGCTGGTATTTTGAGAGGATTAAAAAATCAATAAACCTCTAGCCGGACTGATCAGGAAAAGAAGACAAATTACTAGTTCATGAGAGAAGTGACATCAATACAGATATTAAAATGAAAACAGAAGAATATAAACAATGTATTTCTTAATAGTTAAAATCTTAGAGGGAATGAATACATGCCTTAAAAGACAATCTAGGGCTGGGGTTCTCAACAACACATATAAATAAATAAATAAATAAATAAAATAAAGGTCCATCAACAACTATATATATATATATATATATATATATATATATATATATATATATATATATAGACAATCTATGGGCCAGGCATGGTGGCACCTTCCTGAAGTCCCAGCTACTTGGGAATTTGAGACAAGATGATAGAAAGTTTGAGGCTAACTTGGGCAACTTAGTGAGACCTTGTCTAATTTTTTAAGGGTTCAATCCCCAGTACCTGGGGAAGAAAAGGGAAAAGACACTCAACACGAATTGAAGGAATTCCTCAGGCCATGTGTATGGCACTGAAGGAGGATGCATGACTATGGAGCAGGCACACCTGCATCCTCTCAGAAGCTAGAGGCACACCTCTGCTGTGAGCCAAGCTCCCTTCAAAGCACACTGGCTAAAGATACTTCCTCTTCTCCTATAAGCTGGGACGTAAAGAATCAAAAGTAGTGGCTCCAGGCATTCTTGCAAACGAGGTGCTTGGTGATACTTGGTGGGCGTGTCTGCAAACTGAAGTTCTGCCAAGAAGGTGTAGAACAGATAGAGAAGAAACAAGTAGTTTATCAGAAGTAATGGGTGCCGTAGTTCTTGCAAAGGAAGCGCTTGTTACTCCTTGGATGGGGCGTGTCTGCAAACGGAATGTTCTGCCAAGAGGTATAGAATAGATAGAAAAGAAACATTACTTGCAAACGAGAATGTTTCTTTCTTGTTTCTTCTGTCATGAAAAGAAGCAAAGCTCAGTACTTCCCAGTCCAGAGTAGATTAAGAAACCATGAAAAGGGCGGCTATCTACTTGCTACACATTTGCAAACTTGCTGCATTCATTGCTGTTGGCTATTTGCCTTCTTTGTGGATGTATAAAAGCGCTCTATTTCTTCATTAAACTTGAGTCTATGTCACTGAACCTGGCTCCCGGCGGCGTGGTGTTTTCGCTGTCGCACTCACCTTCCTGGACCCTGCTGGACTACTCTGCGTTCCATTTGCAACAACGAATGGTGTGATATACTTTGTATACATCCAGAGATATGTAAAAATGTGGTCTATATGTGTAATATGAATTGTGATGCATTCTGCTGTCATACATGACAACTTAGAATAAAAGAAAAAAAAAATAAAAGCTCACTCAAAAAGAAATAGATAACCTAAATAGCACTATATTTATTATAGAAACCAAATTTGTAGTAAAAACCCTTCCCCCAAGGAAACTCCATGTTCAGCAAACTCCAGAATTCATAGCAATTCTATACAAACCCTTCCAAAAAATTGAAGAGGGAAAAATCCTTTCAAACTCATTTTGTGAGAACAGCCTTACTCAAATCAGACAAAGCTGGTACAAGAAAACTAGAGGCTTATATTCCTCATGAACTTAGATGCAAAGATTCTAAAGAATTTTTTTTTTTTACCAAATTGAATCCAAAACCATGAAGAATAATAAAGATAAAACACCATAGCCCACTGGGGTGTATATCAGGAATATAAGATCTGCTTAATATTTGAAAATTAGTCAGTGTAATTCACCATATTAATAAAGGTAAAAAGACTATATGATCATCTAATTAGATGCAGAAAAAAGTCTATCATCCAATTCTGATAAAGAGTCAAAATTTACCAGGAACAGAAGGGAATTTCCTCATTTTGATAAAGGGTATATCTATGATAAAACTATTCTTTATTAAAAATATTGAATGCTCTCCACTTAAGATAAGGAGCAAAACAAATATGTCCACTCTCACCACTTTTCTTCCATGTTGTACTAGAATTTCTAGCCAGAGCAATTAGCTAAGAAAATAAAGAAAAATTAAAACTGTATTCAATCATAGATTACATGAAAATCTATGTAGAAAATCTAATGAAATCTACAAAAGAGCTACTAAATTAATAAGTGAGTTTTGTGAATTTGAAGGATACAATATCTATATAAAAAATCAGTTGGGGCTGGGGTTGTGGCTCAGTGATAGAGTACTTGCCCAGCACATGTGAAGCACTGGGTTCAATCCTCAACTCCACATAAAAATAAATAATATAAAATAAAGGTATTGTGTCCATCAACAACTAAAACATTTTAAAAAATCAATTCAATTATTATATACTAGTACTCAACAATTAGAAATTTAAAATTTAAATATACCTTTTATATTAATATCAAAAATATGAGATACTAAGCAATGAATCTGACAGAAGGTGTGCAGGCTGTGCACTGAAAACTGTAGAACACTATGAAAAAGGAATTAAAATGCTCGAAATAAATTATAATTATACCATGTTGATGGATTAGAAGATTTGAAGTTGTTAAGAGGTCAGTTGTTTCAAATTTTTTTTCAAAATTCAACATAATTCCAATAGAAAAATTTCAAAAGTCTAATGGAATTTGACAGTCTGATTCCAAAAATCCTATGGAAATGCAAAGGACCTAGAATAGACATAACAACTTTGTAAAGAACAAAGGGGAAAGAGTAGAAGGAAGAAGAGTAAAAGAGTAGTATCTGGTATAGATACATTTTTTCTTATCTGATTTTAAGATTTACTATAAAGCTATACGAATCAAGACAGACTGGCATAAAGATAAACAAATAGATCAATGAAACAAAATAAAGGGAGCAGAAATAGACATATACATGTATGTACAACTGATTTTTTAAAAAAATTTAGTTGTATGGCTGGGATTGTGGCTCAGTGATAGAGTGATCGCCTAACATGTGTGAGGCCCTGGGTTCGATCCTCAGCACCACATAAAAATAAATAAATAAAATAAAGTCATTGTGTCTACATGAGTCAAAACCCCAGCCCCTGTACAACTGATTTTTTAAAATACTTTATCTAGTAGATGGACACAATGCCTTTATTTCATTTTTATGTGGTGCCAGGGATAAAACCCAGTGCCTCACATGTGCCAGGCAAGTGCTCTGCCAACTGAGCCACAACCCCAGCCCTGTACGACTGATTTTTGACAAATTTGTAATGGCAATTCAGTAGCAAAATGGAAGTCTTTCCAACAAATGGTGCTGGAAAAATTAGATATTCAAATAAATAAAAATGAACTTTGAACTATATCCCTCTTTCCAAATAAAAATTAACTCAAAATGGATCATACATCTAAATAAAAAATTTAAAACTGGAAGTTTCTGAAGACAACATAGGATTTGGCAAAGATTTCTTAGATATGACACCAGGAGTATGATTCATAAGAGAATAAATTGACAAATTTGTTTCCACCAAAATTGAAAACCTGTTCTTCTAGAGACACTGTTGAAAGAATGAAAAAGAAACACACACCTGCAGAGAAAACATTTTCAAATTATATATCTGACAAAGCAATTGTATATAGAGTGTACAGAACCTTTCAGTCTTGGCAGTGAGAAAGTAAATAACCCAGTTTTTTAAATGGGGGAATAATTTGAACATACATATTATCAAAGAAGTTATACATTTGACAAATAAATGCATGAGAGATGCTTAACATCATTAGTCATTAAGGGAATGCAAATTGAAATTACAATGAGATCACTTTTCAAATATTAGAATGTCTAAAATTAAGAGATTGATCATACCAAGTGTTGGTGAAGATGTGCCTAAGAGGGAAGACTTATATATTGCTGGTAAAAATGTAAAATGATGAACCAATTTGGAAACAGTCCAGCAGTTTCTCCCCAAACTTAAACATATACCTACCATATGATTCAGCCATTCCACTCTGAAATATTTATCCACAAGAGACATATATCCATGTGAAGATGGTAAACAAAGATTCATGAATTTTACTTGCAGCATGTAAAAGCTGGTAACAACTTGTATTAGTCAGGGTTCAATTCCAGAAATAGATCTAGTAGGGAACACATATTTGGGAATTTATTACAAGGAATTGACTTGTGTACTTGTGGAACTGAACAGGCAAGTTCAAAATCCATAGGGTGGGACATCAACTGGGGTAAACTGGACCACTGGCCATGAACTGAAGTTGTAGTCCATGGGTGCAATTTTGTTTTCTTCAGGATAGGCTCAGTTCTACCCCTAAGGTCTTTCAACTGATTGAATTGGGCCCACCCAGATGATGTAGGACCTAAAGTCAACTGATTGTAAACATTGATCGTATCTAAAAAATACTTTCACTAGGTTTCTGTTTAATTGAATAATTGAAGATTATCAACTCACCACAACGCAAATATCCATCAACAAGTGAATGGATAGACATGTGTTATATCCATTTGATGAAATGCAATTTCATCAACAAAAATCATGAACTATTGATACTTGTAATAACCAGGATAAATCTCAATATAATTATGCCACAAAGTTCATACTATATGCTTTCATTTACATGAAATGCTAGGAAAAGCCAGTTCATCTGTGGTGTCAGAAAGAACATCAATGGTTGCCTGAGGAGAGGGACAAGATAGAAGACAGAGTGGGCAGAGGCAAAGGATCACTAAGAAGCTTTAGAGAATTGTGTGTGTGTGTTTGGTACGATTCTTATTTTGACTGTTGATGCTTTCACAGGTATATACAGGTCAAAATTTACCAAACTTTTTTTGAAGTTGTGTCAATTATAACCTCAAAGCTATTACAAATTTAAAAAAAAAAAGCTAATCTGACAGCCACAAAATAAAAATTATGACACAATAATATGCCATCACCTGCAGTTTGAAAAACATGGTGGGAGGTGTCTGCTTTTTTATTTATTTGTTTGCTGTCTACCACCCATTTTCTTTCTATTTGACAGTTATCTTCAAGACATGAAGAGTTAGTGAGATACAGCACCCAGCCTCAAGTACAGAAGTGGAAGGATAGCTGTACCCTTAAAAGAAAGACGCATGCCTCTCACTGCCTATTGCTACTCCTTTCTCCAGGTTGAAATATTGACAATTTGGGGAGCAATAAGATCTTATTCCAACCTCCACACTAGCCCTGGACTACTGAGTGAAAAATTAACTTACATCTCATTTAATAGTTTGGAGTCTCTTATCAGAGTAGTTGAGTATAATTAACAAATAGGCAAATAGTAGGAAGATTACGCCAGAATAATAGCTACTTCGGAGTTTTGCTATGAATGTTTAGAGAGAGAAAGGCCCTTGTCAGCCATTTTGTCCAAGGTCCTCATTTCAGATGAGACCCCTGGAGAGTAAAAGGATCTGTCCAAGGCTTCACAATTAACTGGGGTTGATTCTTACTCTGTTGCCACCCCAGGGAGGATACTCTCTTCATTTATGTACTTTGCATTGTTAGATGCCAACAATAAATGTCCTTTATAAAATTATTGAATTCAACTTGTTCTTGTTTCCAGATGGGCCATTTTTGTTGTTTGTTTTTGGCACTTGGGATTAAACCCAGGGACACTTAACCACTGAGCCACATCCACAGCCCTTTTTATATTTTATTTAAAGACAAGGTCTTGCTAAGTTGCTTAGGGCCTCATTAAATTGCTGAGGCTGGCCTTGAACTCGCACTCCTCCTGCCTCAGCCTCTGGAGTTGCTGGGATTACAGGTGTGTGCCACCGTTCTCAGCTCAGAGCGTCCAGTTTCTAAAAGCAGATCTGTGGTAGCCAGAATACTGTTGAATTGCAGTGGTTAATATTTTGAAAAGAAATCATATTATGAAGTGACTAATCACACTATGACATACTGGAACTCAATTTGTTTAATAATAAGGATATTTTAATTGCAATTTTTCTGTGACTCAGCATAAGTTTTCAGCCAAACATCCAGCAGTGACTTTGTAATAGTAAGCAGTTCTAGAACTTGGCTGAAGTAAACACTGAGTTGATGAGATTGGCACTTGTATGACAGGCATTCAGTGCATGCATCAAACATCTATTACATGGAAAGCATGTTTTTGAATTAATTCATTTTTATAACAGAGCACCAACCCAAATAAATATCATTATCCAAAAGCTAAAAGCTCAGGTAAGCAGAGGAGCCAGATTAATTTCGGCAATCAGGAATGAATGACAATGATGTTATACCAGGACAGAGAAAGATGATTTGAAAGAAAAAAATCTGATTATAAAATGATGCTACAAGCCAGGTGGGGGTGGCACACCCCTGTAATCCCAGTGCCTTGGGAGGCTGAGGCAGGAGGATCATGAGTTCAAAGCCAGCCTCAGCAACTTAGCAAGGCCCTAAGCAACTTAGCAAGACCTGTCTTTAAATAAAATATAAAAAGGGCTGGGGATGTGGCTCAGTGGTTAAGTGCCCCTGGGTTCAATTCCTGGTACCAAAACAGAATAAAATAAACACGATGCTACAGAGCTACAGATATTCTGCATTGCTCCACAGAGTGAAAACTCCTCATCTTATCACTTTGTATGGTGTTGTCTATAGTTAGTTGTGATAGGACTTAGTAGTCCTACTTACAGTTTTGAAATGATTGTTGGAGGAAGGGTACAGCAACAGCTCAGCTTAGGTTATAGCCTTTGAAGTGGATAGAGCTAGATTTGAACCCAAGTTCTGCCACAAAATGGCCTTTTTTCCTTCAATTTTCCAAGTCTCAATTTAGTTATCACTGCAATACAGATAATATCTCCTTTCTCACTTGGTAACTGCAAGGATTAAACCTGCAAGAATATGCCCTAATTACTTAATGCAGTGTCTAGCATATAGTAAGTACTCAGTAAATATACGTTGCCATTATCATTGTGTTTATATATGCCTACGTAATTGGAGCCTGTTTGAACTGAAGCAGCTGGAACTACCAAAGACTCTTCACAGTAAGGGTAGCATAAGAGGTTTGCCCAATGAATTTGAAAAATATGTAGATTCTGGGTCCCTATTGCCAGTTTGAAAATGATGAAACATTTTTAAACAAAATTTCCAGGTGATTCTAATAGATTTGATCCAAGGATTATATTTTGAGAAAGATTGGGCTAGGATCCTAGAATGTATACATAAGGACTGAGGAAAAGCTGTTAGAGGATTTCAATTATCCAGCAGTTCACAGCTAAATACTCTGAGAGTGACAAAATCCTAGTTCATTCTCTTGCTTGGAAATGGGGATGGCTGCTAAATGTGGGCCTTTTCAGTTCTATTAGGCTATGCATGTTTGAGAGTTAAAGAAAAAAATTACAATTTAATTTCCTTCAGCTGCTTTTACCTGCTACTTTCTGAAAGCTCTCTCTCTCTCTTTTCCTCTCTCAAGAGACAAATGATTGCTGACCAGACAAAGATGAGGCTGTTATGGCTATGGTTGATTAAGCTGTTAAGTGAGGAGCATTCCACTTAACAATTGTCTTTTTCTCATCAAAATTAGAACTGTAGAGTGGCTGATAATGGGATAAAGAAGGCACTTTCTCAGGCTCCCTTGATGCCTATCCAGAACTCACCAACTAAGATATTTGCTCCTTTTAAGCTGAGATCAGAAATAGGGGCAATAGAGGAACCATCCTTCATCTTTTCAGAAGACCCCATGGAATGGTTAACCTGATTAAAAACAAAAACAAGACAATCACAACAACAACAAAAAAGCACTTCCCCTTTTGGCTAAGACAGCAAAACAAGATTGAAGTTGCTACAAAGGCTCTGTAAAGACTTAAGATTTGGCTGGGTACAGTGGTGCACGCCTGTAATCTCAGTAGCTCAGGAGGCTGAGGCAGGAGGATTGAGAGTTCACATCCAGCCTTAGCAAGGGCAAGGCACTAAGCAACTCAGTGAGACCCTGTCTCTAAATAAAATACAAAATAGGGATGGGGATGTGGCTCAGTGGTCAAGTGCCCCTGAGTTCAATCCTCAGTATCAAAAGACTTGAGATTTGATAAGAATAGTTTAGACTCCATTCTACCTTACCTCCATGATGAACAAAATGACAGAGACAGCCAGCATCTCAGAGATGATGACTGAAAAAATAATGTTAGTGAGGAGATTCTTAGAGGGTGAACTTTGAGTTGTCAGTTATTCCTTCTGCAATATCCTGATTTGCCCAAGGAGTGTTTTTTGACGTTATGAAATGGATCTACAGAATAAGAACAGGGCCTCCATGGGGATTTACCAAACCCAAATCATCTTCCTTAGGAGTTTGGTCTTCAGTAACAAGTCACTAGTGACACCTTCCCTTCACCAAGAAGCCCATTAAAGAAGCTGCACAGAGACCCAAAGGTTTTATTTTTCTCCGAATTTATAGTAAATTGGACACAGAGGGAACCATAGGCCTTTCTACATCTGTGGAAAGAGGGAAAAGGCTCACAATAGTTTACAGAGCAGTTTGTCTGTATAATTCTGCTATCTTATAAAACTCTACTATACCATGCCTGCAGATATCTGGTATTTAGCACAGGCTACATTGTATTATCCTTCCAACGTATGCCCTTATCTGCCCCAGGCAGAGACCATAGTAGGGTGCACAGGGTACTGTACATTTGTTGATGATAATCACAGGCAGCAGAACACTGGCCTATGAGTAAGGAGACCTGGGTTCCAGTTCAGCTCTGTTACCAACATGTTGTGTAACCTTCAGCAAAATCCCTTACCATGTCTCAGAATAAATTACCTCATCAGTGAAACAAATAAATTTACTTACTTTTTTAAATACTAGGAATTGAACGAACCTAGGACCTTATATGGGCTAGGCAAGTGATCTACCACTAAGCTACAACCCCAGCCCTTTCTTTTCAAATTTTATTTGAGATAGGGTCTTGCTTAAATTGCTGACACTGGCCTTGAATTTGTAATCCTCCTGCCTCAGCCTCCTGAGTAGCTTGGATTAAGGTGTGCTAAGGTAGAAGCTTTCTAAGGAACTCTCCACACCTGCCATTCTATGAATCTTCATATAAAGTTTTAATTAAGTGTAAATTAGTTCTATCGCATCAGCAACCCCAAAGCCAGCGACTCCTAAAATGTAGTGTGCAACGGAATCAACTAGGGAAGCGACTCTCATTTGGAAATTTATCCTACAGCTACAAAATGATGTGTGTACAAAATAATTCATTATGTAAATTCATTATATTGCTGAAATATTAGAACCACCCATGTGCCCATCTGTGATTAAATAAAGTAACTGGTTCAATAAAGTCTGGTAAGATCATGTAATTAAGTGCTAAACAGCTGTGAAAACTAGTAAAAATAAAAAATTCTTTTTTGACAGATAAAGACCTTTATACATTATTATTATTGTTATTAGTAGTAGTTCTGGGGATCGAAACCAGGGGTGCTTAAGAGCATCCCCATCTCTTTTTATTTTTTATTTTGAGACAAGTTCTCACTAACTTACTTAGGGCCCTGCTAAATTGCCAAGGCTGGCCTAGAATTTGCAATCCTCCTGCCCCAGCCTCCCAAGTTGCTGGGATTATAGGTGCATGCCACTGAACATGGCAGGTAAAGACCTTTAAATTATATTATTGTTAAAGGTAGGAACAGTGTGTAAAATATGTTAATTTGGGGGCGTGATCTATATATGAAAATATGTTACATAATCTATAAGTATATATACATTATGTTATATATTTACATAATTATATAGATGGCATATTATATAATCTATATCATAAATCATATGTATACATATACATATGTATACACATATATATAATCTACATTTACTGGTATCTGGTAAAAACTCTGAAGGGATTCATGATAAATAGTTAACAGTGGTTGCCTGGACTTTTATGGCATCTGGGGGATGGGGTAAGGTAGGAATAATGTAGCTGAGGACAGGGATGGGAGAAGGCTTCATGCTATATGGTTTTATATTTTTAAAGGTTAGTGTCATGTGAATTTGTCATCTGTTCAAAATTAAATGATAAAATGGAATAACAGAATCCACTTGAGAGCTGGTTAAAATGCAAATGGTTGAGCTAAGTGAATCAAAACTCAGAGTCCAGAATCCGTATTTTTCACTAAGTTCTCTAGTAGGTTCTGATGTGAGGGGTAGTTAAAGTATATGATGAGAAACACTGACCTAAAACCTTTGCAAAATAGAAAGGATGACAAAGATGCCTACAACATATGATAGGGACTTCAATTTAGCAAGTTCTTTCCCAAGCAGCACCATATCACTCTGAAATCACAAGGCTTCCAAGTCCACACTTTGCCTTTCTACCTTCCTGCATCTCCTGGTGATGTGAGCAAACCTTCTTTGAGAAACTCTGAAAGTTCTCAACAGTGGGAAACAGGTCTCCAGAACTTATATTTGTATGACTGTGTCAGAAGCTTTTCTGTTATATAATCCAGCTAGCAGGAAGTGTTCATACAGAGGAATAAAGACTGTGGGAAAAGAGAAAATCTCCTCTGAAGGATGAGATCAAAGAATGCTTTCACTTGCCCGCATCCCCACTCCTACTGCCAGCAGCAGGCCTGAGCTTTGGTGGCTTTTGCAGAGTCAGCCTTAGAAGACTGACAGTAGTGGCACCCTTCTTGCCTCCTGTTCAAGAGACCTGTTTGAAGATTTCAAATCAGAGTGTGGACAGTATGCAGATTTTGCCTGATGCACGCTTACATTTATCCTTTGACTCAATTTTATGCCCTTTTAAAATAATATTAGCTGGGCATGATGGCATATACCCATATGTAATCCTAGCTACTAGGGAGGCTGAGGCTAGAGGATTTCAAGTGTGAGGACAGCCTCAGCAACTTAGTGAGACCCTGTCTCAAACAATGAAAAGTTCTGGGGATATAGCTCAGTGGTAAAGTGCCACTGGGTTTAATCCCCAGTACCAGTAATAATAATAGACAAAAGTGCATTGCTTATGTGTGCTAAGCACTTACACATTCTTTTGCTTATTTTGTCAACCCAATAGGAAAAGTACTAACTACACTGTTATCTCCCTTTTACAGACTTAAGTAGGTTAAGTGAATATATATACTTAATATATATGTATGTGATATATATATATACTTAAGACTTAAGTAGGTTAAGTGACTAGCCACAGGTCACACAGCTAATAAGCAGGACTCACTGGTGATCTAGGATGGCAGCTGGAATTTACATTCTGGCATGAGATGCTATAGTCTTTGCTCCTAAGCACTCCACATACTGCCTCCCTTTGGTGATGGTGGAACAGAGGTCAAACCTACTCAAGTCCAATGCCAGGTCACCCAAAGAAAAGTTTCTGCAACTCTATCCTAAGAGCTCGGGGACTATCCATGGACTCTGCTTCTAACTTTCTTTTGCCCTGGTCTGCTGTGTCTTGTTTTCTTCCTAGCTTTGCTGAGTCCAGATTCTGTCCCTCTGGTCTGACCATTGGAATTGGCATCTCAATTAGACTGTCTACCTGGATTTTGTTTTCAGTTTCTCCTCTGATCAATGAGTTACAGATCACCTTTGGCTTAAGCTCTGAAGTCTCCAGGTAGGTATAACCCTAAGCTCAACCCAGAGTCTCAGGCTCGGTCCCCAATATAAATATTATATCCTGAGATCTTGCTTGTCCTGCAAAGGAGGGGAAGACAGATTCTCATAGTCTCTCTCAGAGCTTTCTCAATTATATGCTTCTGCTGATCCCTCACATAGGTGTCCCAGGTCTTTTCTTAAAAAATTATTTTTAGTTATAGATGGACACAATGACTTTATTTTATTGATTTTTATGTGGGGCTGAGGATCGAACCTAGTGTCTCATACATGTGAGGCAAGCACTCTACCACTGAGCTACAACCACAGCCCAAGTCTCCCAAGTCTTACCAACAAATTGGTTATGTTTTGCATACAACAAAGAAGACAAGCCAACAACAAGAACTTATTGGTGGCCCAGGATAGGCCCTTGGAACTATAACTATGTTCAATGCCATTTGCTATTCTTCCTTACTAGCACCTGGATACATACAGCCCAGGCAGTGCAGAGACAGGAAGAGAAAGTGCCTAATACAAAAAGTGTAGTTCATGGTCATTTTTGTTTTTTTTTTTTTCTGGAGGAAGAACGAATTTGCACCAAACTAATCACATGTTACTGCCTTGTTTTATGGTGGGATGCACTGAGAGACAGTTGTCTATAGCAGAGAAGAGAAAAGAGTAGCCAAATAAGAGAATAAAACAAGTTGATTCAGCTTGAGAGTGAACTGGAAACTTTAATCAAAATCAGCGGACACAAAAATCCCTTATACAAAGTGGCTTAGCATTTACTTACAACCTACACACATTCTCCCCTATACTTTAAATCATCTTTAGATTGCCTAAAATACCCAATACAACATAAATGCTCTGTAAATAGTTGTTATATTATTGTTTGGGGAATTATGGCAAGAAAAATTCTGTATGTTCAGTACAGATATAATATTTTTCTTTGAAAGGTTTCAATTTATAGTTGATTGAATCAATGGAAGCAGAACCTGTGGATACAGACCCAACTGTACCATAAACTGGGTTGCTTATAAACAGCAGAAATTTCTCACAATTTTTAAGGCTGGTAGCCCAAGATCAAGGCACTGGCAGATTTGATATCTGGTGAGAGTCCACTTTATAATAAATAACACCTTTTCCCTGTATCCTCACAGTAGAAGGGGCTAGCTAGTCCTCTGGAGTTTCTTTTTTAAGGACACTAATCCAAATAATCTTATTACCCTCCCCAACATAGTCCCCACCTCTTAATATCATCACTTGGGGGTTAGTATTTCAACATACAAATTTGGGAGGGGCACAAACATTCAGACAATAGCATGATCCCCTCCTGAAGATAATTTTGAAACTATTTTTGCATTTATTTTATTTTATTATTTTTTTGAAGTGCTGGGTATTGAACCCAGGGCTTCACTCATATTAAGCAAGTGATCTACCATTGAGCTACACACCAGCTCCTCTGAAGCTATTTTAAATCTCAAGCTGTGTTATCTCCTGTAATAACAGCAGAATTGAATTATTAGGTGAGATGAATTGATGCCAGACTGTCTGGGTTTGAATCCCAGTTCCACATACTAATTGTGTAAATTTGGTCTAGTTACTAAACCTCTCTGTGCCAAAGTCTCTACCATCTGCAAGGTTGGGATGATAGTATTGGTAATATTTCCCTTATAGAGTGGTTATGAGGATTAAATAAGTTATTTCAGGTAACCTACTTGGAACATTATCTTGTATACAGTAACTATTTTATGTGTGTTACCCTTTGCTATCATTGTGGTTTTGATATGGACACGTTCATAGGGTATATTAATTTTTCCTTGTATTCCCACAAACATTGTCTTCTTCACATTCTGTTATATGTGTTTGTGTTCCACCAAAATTCATATGCTGAGATTCCAAACTTCAATGTGATGGCATTAGGAGGTGGGGCTTTTCAGAGGTGATTAGGTCATGGAGATGAAGCTTCAAAATGGGCATAGTGCTTGTGGCTGGGCTTGTGGGTGAGTGGTAGAGTGCTCACTGAGCATGTGCGAGGCACTGGGTTAGATCCTCAGCACCACATAAAAGTAAATAAAATAAAGGTCTAAAAAATGGGCATAGTGCTTTTATAAAAGAGATCCCAGAGAGCTATCCTGCTATTTTTCTACCATGTGAGGACACAAGGAGAAGTTGGCAATCTGCAACCTGTGCAACCTGGAAGAGAACCCTCAATAGTACTAGACTATGCTGGCACACTGATCCCAGACTTCCAGCTCCCACAACTCTGAGAAATAAATGTCTGTTGTCCATAAGACACCCACTCTATGGTAATTTGTTTTATCAGTCTGAACCGAACTGACTCTGAAGAATACCATTCCATTATTTCTCTGATTTCAGGATTTAGTTAGTAAGCCCATAAGACAAGGGCTAACATATATTAAGCATGCATGTTCCAGATTCTGTGCTAAACAGTTTGTACTCAATTCACATTTCATACCCCAAAATCAAAGTATTTTTCAGTAATGGGAATTGTACCCAGGGGCACTCTACCACTGAACTACATTCCCAGCCCTTTTTATTTTTTATTTTGAGATGAGGTCTCTTGAGATGAGGTCTCATTATGTTGTCCAGGTTGGCCTCAAACTTTCCATCCTTTTGTCTCAGCCTACCTAGTAGCTAGGATTATAGGTACATAACACCACACCCAGAAAAACCAAAATATTAATTGGCCTATTTAAGTTAGGGAAACTGAGGCTCAGAGATGTTAAGTGGCATCGCCAAGGTCAAAAAAACGATTAAGAGGAAGATCCAAGATTCAAACCCTGGTCTATTGAACTCAAGTCCTAAGTCCATAACAAATATATTACACTATTATCTCTCACACATATTATATCATATATTTTAATGGAATTTTTTTGGTACTGGAGACTGAACCACACAGGGTCACTTTGCCACTGAGCTACGTACTCAGACCTTTTTTTATTATTTATTTATTTATTTACATACTTATTTGCTACTAGGGATTGAACCCAGGGGTGCTTAACCACTGAGTCACAAGCTCAACTCCCTTTTTCATTTTTTAAAATTTTGAGACAAGTTCTCTTTAAGTTGCTTTCAGCCTCACAAATTTGCTGAGGCTGGCTTTGATCCTCCTGCTTCAGCTTCTCAAATTGCTGGGATTATAGGTGTGCACAACTGTTACCGGCTCACTGGTATCTTTTTCACATTTTCCAACTAAGAAGAGCCAATCTGTTTAGGATTTCCTTGGGCTTCAGCCATTATCTCCAAGACCTTCTTTAGACCTTGTCTAGGGCATTGTACAATTGTAAATGCAACCTACATATAGTATTCTAGGTCTAGCAATATGTAGGGTATGTATGTGTGTGTGTTCAGGGCTGGGTCTATGAGTAGGCAGTGTGATCAAGATAAAGAAGTGAGTTGGGGGTTAGTGGAAATGTGTACAAGACCCTGTATTCAGCCCCTTCACCACAAAAAAAGAATAAGATAAAGATCTAACATTAATTGACTTCATATGTGTGTGTGTGTGTGTGGGTGTGTGTGTATACATATCTTTTTTTGTTTTTTGTTTTTTTTGTTTATTTAATTATTTATTTACTTATCATAATGCACAAGTATAGCATCTTTTTACATACAACTGCTTGTATACAAAGTATATAAGTACCATTCAGATCTTCAACCATGTATTTAGGATAATGATATCCATCTCATTCAACCACCAAGTTTTTTTCCCTTCCCCCCTCCCTCCCCCCTTGCTCCCTTTCTTCCCCTCCCTTTCCTTTGACCATTTTAGTGTTCCTCTAATCCTATGTACCACCATCCAACAACACTGTGAACTAGCCTCCTTATATCAGAGAAAACATTCGGTATTTGGATTTTTGAGATTGACTAAATTCACTTAGCATTATATTCTCCAACTTATCCATTTACCTGCAAATGCCATTATTTTATTCTCTCTTATTGCTGAGTAAAATTCCATTTTGTATACATACCACATTTTCTTTATCCAGTCATCTACTGAGGGACATCTAGGTTGGTTCCACAACCTACCTATTGTGAATTGTGCTACTATAAACATTGAAGTGGCTGTGTCACTGTAATATGCTGTTTTTAAGTCCTTTGGGAATAGACCCAGGAGTGGGATGGCTGGGTCATAGGGTGGTTCCATTCCCAGTTTTCCAAGAAATCTCCATACTGCTTTCCATAGCAGTTGCACCATTTTGCAGTCCCACCAGCAATGTATGAGTGTGCCTTTTCCCCACATCCTCTCCAACATTTATTGTTGTTTGTGTTCTTGATAGCTGCCATTCTGACTGGAGTGAAATGAAATCTTAGAGTAGTTTTTATTTGCATTTCTCTAATTGCCAGAGATGTTGAGCAATTTTTTCATGTATTTGTTGATTAATCGTGTATCTTCTTCTGAAAAGTGTCTTTTCAATTCCTTAGCCCATTTATTGATTGGGTTATTTGCTTTTTTGGTGTTAAGTTTTTTGAGTTCTTTATATATTCTAGAAATTAGTGCTCTATCTGATGTGCATGTGTTAAATATTTGTTCCCAATTAGTTTTGATCTCTATTCACCTCACTGATTGTTTCTTTTGCTGAAAAGAAGCTTTTTAGTTTAAATCTATCCCATTCATTAATTCTTGGTAATAGTTCTTGCGCTACAGGATTCTTATTAAGGAACTTGGGGCCTAATCCGACATGTTGGAAATTGGAGCTTATTTTTTCTTCTATTAGGCGTATTGTCTCTGGTCTAATATCTAGGTCCTTGATCCACTTTGAATTGAGTTTTGTGCATGGTGAGAGATAAGGGTTTAATTTCATTCTGTTGCATATGGATTTCCAGTTTTCCCAGCACCATTTGTTGAAGAGGCTATCCTTTCTCCATTGTACATTTTTGGCAACTTTATCTAATATAAGATAGCGGAAATTATATGTATTAGTCTCTGTGTCCTCAATTCTGTACCATTGGTCCACCAGTCTGTTTTGGTGCCAATACCATGCTGCTTTTGTTACTATTGCTCTATAGTATAAATTAAAGTCCGGTATCGTGATGCCCCCTGCTTCACATTTCTCGCTCAGGATTGCTTTGGCTATTCTGGGTCTCTTATTTTTCCAGATGAATTTCATGACTGCTTTTTCTATTTCTTTGAAAATGACATTGGAATTTTGATTGGAATTGCATTAAATCTGTATAATGCCTTTGGTAGTATGGACATTTTGACAATATTGACTCTACTTATCCAAGAGCAAGGTAGGCCTTTCCATCTTCTGAGTTCTTCTATGATTTCTTTCTTTAGTGTTCTATAATTTTCCTTATAGAGGTCTTTCACCTCTTTTGTTAAGGTGATTCCCAGGTATTTTATTTTATTTTTTTGGTACCAGGGGTACTCAACCACTGAGATTACCTGTTAAAAGGGATTGCAGCTCAGGCCGCGGGAAGGAGTCCGGAGACAGGATACTCTGTCTCTGTCTCTTGTAACCACTGAGCCACTCTCACAAGAAAACCAAGTACCCAGCCCTTTTTTTTCTGTATTTTATTAGTCAGACAGGGAGACTACGGAAGGCGACAATCCCAAAAATCACTGCTGAGTTGCTCAAGTGCCTCGCCATTGTGTATGGCTTAGGCTGGCTATTGAAACAGGGCTCGCCCAGCCCTTTTTTTTGTATCCTCACTGCCTCAGCCTCCAAAGCCTCCAAAGCTGGGATTACAGGCGTGTGCCACCATGCCCCGCTTTATTTTATTTTTTGATGCTATTGTAAATGGGGTAGTTTTCATCATTTCCCTTTCAGAGGCTTTGTCACTAATGTACAAAAATGCCTTTGGCTTATGGATATTGATTTTGTATCCTGCTACTTTGCCAAATTCATTTACTAGTTGTAAAAGTTTTCTGGTAGAGTTTTTTTGGGTCTTCTAGGTAGATTATCATGTCATCAGCAAATAGTGCAAATTTGACCTCTTCCTTTCCTATCTTGATCCCTTTAATTTCTTTCGTCTGTCTAATTGCTCTGGCCAGAGTTTCCAGTACTATGTTAAATAGCAGTGGTGAAAGGGGGCATCCCTGTCTTGTTCCAGTTTTTAGAGGGAATACTTTCAATTTTTCTCCATTTAAGATAATGTTAGCTCTGGGCCTTGCATAAATAGCTTTTATAATGTTGAGATATGTTCCTGATATTCCTAGTTTTTCCAGTGTTTTGAACATAAAGGGGTGCTGTATTTTGTCAAATTCTTTTTCTGCGTCTATTGAGATAAACATATGATTTTTATCTTTAAGTCTATTGATGTGATGTATTATGTTTATTGATTTCTGAATGTTGAACCAGCCTTGCATCCCTGGGATAAACCCCGCTTGATTGTAGTGCACTATCTTTTTGATATGTTTTTGTATCCAATTTGCCAGAATTTTGTTGAGGATTATTGCATCTATGTTCATTAAAGATATTGGCCTAAAGTTTTCTTTTTTTGGATGTTTCTTTGCCTGGCTTTGGAATTAATGTAATATTGGCCTCATAGAAAGAGTCTGGAAGAGCTCCCTCTTTTTCTATTTCTTGGAATAGTTTGAAGAGCATTGGTATTAGTTCTTCTTTGAAAGTCTTGTTGAACTCAGCTGTAAATCCATCAGGTCCTGGACTTTTCCTTGTTGGTAGCTTTTTGATGACATCTTCTATTTCTTCGCTTGTAATCGATCTGTTTAAATAGTGTGTAGCCTCCAGATCCAGTTTAGGCAAATCATATGACTCTAGATATCTGTCAATGCGTTCAGTATTTTCTATTTTATTAGAGTACAAGTTTTCAAAGTAATTTCTAATTATCTTCTGTATATCTGAGGTGTTTGTTGTGATATTCCCTTTTTCATCACGAATGTTAGCAATTTGAGTTTTTTCTCTTCTTCTTTTTGTTAGCATCACTAAGGGTCTGTCAATTTTGTTTATTTTTTCAAAGAACCAACTTTTAGTTTTGTCAATTCTTTGAATCGTTTCCTTAGTCTCAATTTCATTAATTTCTGCTCTGATTTTAATTATTTCCTGTCTTCTGCTGATCTTGGTGTTGGTCTGTTCTTCTTTTTCTAGTGCTTTGAGGTGTGATGTTAAGTCATTTATTTGTTGTTGTTTTTTTTTTTCCTTTTAAGGAATGAACTCAGTGCAATGAATTTTCCTCTTACTACTGCCTTCATAGTGCCCCAGAGATTTCTATACAATGTATCTGTGTTCTCATGTACCTCTAGGAATTTTTTAATCTCCTCTTTGATGTCTTCTTCAACCCCTTGTTCATTCGGTAGCATATTGTTTAGCTTCCAGTTGTTGGAGTAGTTTTTCTTATTCCTTGTTTTGTCGTTGATTTCCAATTTCATCCCTTTATGGTCTGATAGAATGCAGAGTAGTATCTCTATTTTTTTTTATATTTGCTGAGAGTTGTCTTGTGACATAATATATGGTCTATTTTGGAGAAGGAGCCATGTGCTGCTGAAAAAAAAGTGTATTCTTTTATTGCGGGATGAAATATTCTATATATGTCCGTTAGGTCTAAGTTATTAATTGTTTTAAGGAGGCATAAGTTTTCTTTGTTTAGCTTTTGTTTGGATGATCTATCTATTGGTGAGAGAATTGTGTTGAAATCCCCTAGAATAACTGTGTTGTGGTCTATTTTACTCTTTAACTTGAGAAGAGTTTGTTTGATGAATGTAGGTGCTCCATTATTTGGGTCATATAGATTTATGATTGGTATATCCTGTTGATGAATTGTTCCCTTAAGTAGTAAGAAATATCCATCTTTGTCCCTTTTTATTATCTTTGCCTTGAAGTCTACCTTATTTGAAATGAGAATGGAAACCTCTGCTTGCTTCCGCAGGCCATGTGAGTGATAAGACTTTTCCCAGCCTTTCACCTTCAGTCTATTGATGTCTTTTTCTATGAGGTGTGTTTCTTAGAGACAGAAAATTGTTGGGTCATTTCTTTTAATCCATTCAGATAATCTGTGTCTTTTGAATGGCGAGTTTAGGCTGTTAACATTTAGGGTTATTATTGAGATGTGATTTTAATTCCCATCCATTTTTATTTGTATTATGATCTTTAGCTTGATTTGGTTTCTCTTCTGCTTGGTATTTCCCTTAGTTTAATATCTCCCTTTGTTTATTTTCGTTGTTATTTTTCTCTTCTTCTTCATGAAAAATGTTGCCCAGGATGTTCAGAAGTGCTGGCTTTCGAGATGCGAAATCTTTTAACTTTTGCTTGTCGTGGAAGGTTTTTATTTCATCTTCAAATCTAAAGCTCAATTTCACTGGATATAAGATTCTTGGTTGACATCCCTTTTCTTTCAGAGCTTGAAATATGCTATTCCAGGATCTTCTTGATTTTAAGGTCTGGGTAGATAAATCTGAACATAGTCTGATTGGTTTCTCCCTATATGTAATCTGCTTCCTTTCTCTTGTGGCTTTTAATATTCTCTCCTTGCTCAGTATATTAGGCATTTTCATTATAATGTGTCTTGGTGCGGATCTGTTGTGATTTTGTTGGTGTTTGGTAAGCCTCTTGAACTTGGTTTTCCCATTCATTCCTCAAGTTTGGAAAAATTTCTGTAATTATTTCATTAAATAAATTACTAATTCCTTTGGCTTGAAACTCTGCCCCCTCCTCTACCCAAATCACTCTTATGTTTGGTCTTTTTATGTTGTCCCATAATTCTTGAATGTTCTGTTCTTGGTTTCTTACCATTTTTGCTGTGTAATCTAGATTTTTCTCTAGGATATATATTTTGTTTTCACTGTCTGAGGTCCTTTCTTCCAAGTGATCTACTCTGTTGGTGATACTTTCGATTGAGCTTTTATTTTGGTTTATTTCTTCTTTCATTTATGGAATTTATGTTTGGTTTCTCTTTAGAGCCCTATCTCCCTATTGAAGCAATATTTTACTTCCTGTATTTGTTTATGGAGTTCTTTGTCAAAATGATCTTTAGCCACCCATATTTGCTCCCTCATCTCATTTTTGAGTTCATTCTTAAGTTCCGCAAACATTTAAAATATGTGATTTCTAAATTTCATCTCTGGCATTTCACCAACTGTGCATGCCATGGAATCTACTCAGGAGGTATATTGATTTGTTTGTGTCACTTTCTTCCCTTGTTTCTTCATATTGCTTGTGTGTCTATTCTTCCTGCACTGTGGGAACTTGACTATTTTGATTTTACCTTAAAACCTTACGTTGCTCCTGTTGTACAATGCTATCAGATCCCCTTATATTTCCTTTACACTTTAAAATCAAACACTTTCTATTCAGAGAATCCCAGTTTGATCCAATGTACAGATTTAGTTAACCCAGATGTTGTTTCCAATTTACTCTGTACGCTTCTGATGGGGTTTTATAATTTCAAGTAATGGACACAGAGGTGATATGTTTAGGAAGAAGGAAGTGAGTGTATTGACTTGTTCTTTGTTAGAAAGTATGAAAAGAGAGTTCTATGGAAGTGGTTTAGTATCAGTAGACAAGAGAGGAAAGAGAATGGAGTGAAAGATTATGTGGAAAGACCGATTTATATATGCAGGAGCCCTGTTTGGGGAGATGGCTTAAATTGCGGTTGACTATGGGCCATGGAGATTTGGGCATTGTCGCCTTCCGTAGTCTCACGGGACTTGGCCCGGGATCTCGCGGGACTTGGCCCGGGATCTTGAGTGACTTGAGCCGAGATTGCTAATCGGGTCAGTGCCATTTTTTGGTGGTGTGTGGTGTGTGTTAGTCGTTGTTAGAGCCAGAGGGAAAAGTTATCAGAATAAAAAGCTGTTTGTTTCCAGTTCACCTCTGAACTTCTTCCCGCGGCTTCGTTGCTCCAAGCGGCCATCTCTTCAGGCAGCAACAGGTGGCCGCCTGTCTGGGGACTTTGGAGCAGACAGATAAGAACTGAAAGATCTATAAAGATGGGTTCGAATATAACTGAATCCCAACTGATAGAGGCTATGCAAAGACTCCTTGATATACCTGACACTGTTCTCAGTGAGGAGGATATAGAAAAAAGTGAAAGTGATCAAAAAAGCCAAAAAAGCGTAGCTTCCACTGGGCCAGATAAGACCAGTAAAGAGAGTATTAGAAGAGTCCCAAAATGACAAAAATCCAAGCTATTAGAGCTATTCGGGAGTTATTGGAGATAGCTGAAGGATACTTGCTCTTAATGGAACCTGGGCCTCAGGATATTGCTGTCAGTGAAATTAGCAGTGGTGAGGAATCTAGTAAAAGTGATCCTGTGAAAATGTGGAAAAAGAAACTAAAAAAGACCAAGAAAAAGGACCGTCCAATAGAGGAACCACTTGTGTCCTCTACTCCCCCATGGGTGGAATCCATTACAGAAAATATGAAGGGTATTACTAGGCATTTGCATACCCTAGAAACAGAAATAAAAAGTCTTTCTGATCACTTATGCGCTCTCGAGGGTAACTCACAGATACATTGGGAACCGCCAGCATTTGAAAAGTTAAATGGACAGAAGGCCCATCAGTCAGTAGATTTCAAAACAATAAAAAATCTCAAAGAGGCAGTAATGACTTATGGGCCCCAAGCTCCTTTCACGTTGAGTATGCTGGAGTCCCTTAACACCTTTAGCTTAACCCCCTCAGACTGGAAAATTCTATGTAAAGCAGCATTAAGTGGGGGGCAATTCTTGGTTTGGTGATCGCAATTCCAAGAACTTTGTATAGAAACGGCTAAAAGAAACGCGGCTGCAGGGTTTGGAAACTATAATATAGACATGCTCACAGGAGAAGGGAAATTCGCAGTCTTACAGGCTCAAAAAGATTATGACCCAGATGTATAAGCTCAGACAAACGCAGCTGCCTTAGAGGCATGGAAAACTGTACAAGGACCTGGGGATCTACAAGGTAGCTTGTCAAAAGTGATTCAAGGACCTAATGAGCCATATGCTGATTTTGCTGATCGACTTTTGAGAACTGCAGGTAGTGTGTTTGCAGATGTTGATCAAGCTATGCCATAAGTTGTTCAATTAGCATACAAAAATGCTAACAAATGCTGCCAAGCAGCCATCAGGCCATGGAGAACTAAAAAGGATCTTTCTGTATATATACAACTATGTAAAGATATAAATGACGCCTTTGTCACAGGAAATGTGATTGCAGCCTCAATGAGAGGTGCTTCCCCTCGAAATATCACAAAGGCTAAACCTAGACATTATAATCAATCAGGATATTCCAGGCAAAATTATCATAATCAATCAGGCTATTCTAGGCAAAATCCCAAAAGAGAAATAGGACCAAGCTCATACCATGCCCCAGGCCTCTGCCCCAGGTGTAAAAAGGGAAATCATTGGGCCAATAAATGCCATTCAAAATTTGACATCCATGGAAATCCTTTGTTCAGGAATTCAAAAAACGGGTCACGGGGCCCAATACCCCAGGGCCCACAAATGTACGGGGCATTGGAGGAGGAGTATCCTCAAGCATCTACTCAGATGCTTCCCCGACACAATCCCTACTATCCATCCAGTCCCTCGCCAGAGGAACAAAAGGAAATGCAGGATTAGACTTCTGTTCCACCGCCCGAATAGTGTTAACACCTGAAATGGGGGTTCAACTGATTACCACAGGAGTCACGGGACCTCTTCCCTCAGGAACTGTAGGACTTATTATCGGGCGAAGTCCTAAAAGCTTATTAGGTTTGTAAGTGACCCCAGGTGTAATAAACTCAGACTACAAAGGGGAAATAAAAATAATGCTTAGCTCACCCCAAAGTATAAGTTCTGTTAATCAAGGAGATAGAATTGCTCAGCTGCTTCTCCTTCCCAATTTACATAATTCATTTAAAATGAGTATGCCTCAAAAAGGGAACAATAGAGGATTTTGTTCCACTGACTCAAGACCCATGGCTTGCTGGGTTCGAGACTGTTCAAGGAGGCCTATGTGTAAAATAAAAATCCAAGGAATAGAAATGGAGGGATTAATAGATACTGGAGCTGACTCTTCCATTATTAATTTACGCCAATGGCCCAAGCACTGGCCTCTGCAAAAAGCTTCAACCAGTTTAAGAGGCTTGGGATATAATAACCTCCCAGAAAAAAGTGCGGTAATTTTAAAATGGGAGAATGATGAAGGGCATAAAGGAACATTTCAGCCTTATGTTTTACCTAACCTACAGGTTACTTTATGGGGAAGAAATATTTTGCAACAAATGGGAGTACACCTTGCAACCAAGCCTGCAGGTGTTAAATGTGAAAATCTACAGGGTAATCTTAACCATAAAAGAAATCATTATCAAAAAGTACAGAGTAATCTTAACCCTAAAAGTAATCATTATCATAAAGGAAAAAGATATTTTTTTTCGGGGCCACTGAGAAAATAATTTTGAAAATTTCATGGCTTTCTGATAAGCCAGTGTGGGTCCCTCAGTGGCCCCTATCTAAAGAAAAATTACAAGCGGCCCACCTACTAGTTCAGGAACAATTAGAAGCAGGACATATAGAACCTTCCACCTCTCCCTGGAATTCCCCCATATATGTGATCAAGAAAAAATCAGGAAAATGGCAATTGTTACATGATCTTAGACAAATTAATAAAACCATGCAAGTTATGGGCCCTACTCAACCTGGACTTCCTAGTCCTGTAGCTATTCCAAAAAATGTCCATCTTATTACTCTTGATATAAAGGATTGCTTCTTTTCTATTCCCATACATCCTCTGGATGCCCCCAGGTTTGCTTTTTCAGTTACTTCTATTAACAATAATGGCCCTGATGAGAGATATCAATGGAAGGTTTTACCACAGGGAATGGCTAATAGCCCCACCATATGCCAAATATATGTGGACAAGGCTATCCAACCCATTAAAAATAAATATCCAAACCTCATGTGTCTACATTACATGGATGATATTTTATTGGCCCACCCTAATCAAAAAATCTTATTTAATATATTCAGTGACTTGGTAGAAAATTTAAAAAAAAATATGGATTATATATAGCAGAAGAAAAAGTTCAAAGCAGATCACCCATATTATTTTTAGGATTTAAAATCATGGATACTTTTGTTAGACCCCAAAAAATTTTAATAAATAAAGAACATTTGACCACCCTCAATGATTTCCAAAAACTACTGGGAGACATTAATTGGCTTCGCCCTACACTAAATCTCACTACTGGCCAACTAAAACCTTTATTTGACATCCTTCGTGGAGACCCTGATCCATCTTCACCGTGAACATTGACTCCTGATGCTAGGAAAGCTTTAATTTAGTAGAAAAAGCCATCGAAGGAGCTCATTGTGATAGATTTGATTTAACTCAACGGCTGATGTTGATTATTATTTCTTCACAATATACACCCACAGGAGTATTTTGGCAACAAGGGCCTTTATTATGGATACATTTGCCCATCTCTCCTAAAAGTATAATTGAGTCTTATACCTCCATGGTGGCTAAACTTACTCTTCAAGGACTTAAGACTTCTACTAAAATATTTGGCATTCACCCTGCTACTGTTATTACTCCCTATTCATCATCACAGATTGAATATTTATGCTTCAATGATAATGATTGGGCTATAGCTAAATGCTCTACTTCTTCAAATTTTGATAATCATCTTCCTAAGTCTCCTATATTATCTTTTTGTATTAATCATCCTATTATAGTTCCACAGGTAATAAAAAATCAACCTATTCCTAAGGCATTTAATGTATTTACAGATGGGTCCTCAAATGGTACTGCTACAGTAGTCACTAAAAAAGAAAATATGACTTAGAAAACTGCACACAAATCAGCTCAACTAGTGGAATTGGAAGCTGTGGTAAGAGCTCTGGAAAATTTTAGGGACCAGCCCATAAACATTTTTTCAGATAGCCACTATATTGTACAAGCCGTCCCAAAATTAGAGCTAGCAGGACCAATAGCACCTCATACTCCAGCCTTTAAATTGTTTTATCAAATACAAAAACTTTTGTGGGCAAGAAAAGAACCTCTATTCGTAGGCCATATTAGAGCACATACTAATTTGCCTGGTCCCCTCCATGAAGGTAATCAAAAGGCTGATGAACTTACAAAAACAATATTAATACTTTCATTGCTACAACAAGCTACTTTATTTCACTCCCAGTTTCATGTCAACAGCACCTCCTTGCAACGTAGGTTTAAAATCACAAAGGAGCAAGCCAGAACAATTGTAAAAGATTGTAAATCTTGTATGACACATTTGCCCAATCCTCATTTTGGTGTTAACCCTAGAGAATTAATGCCCAATCATTTGTGGCAGATGGATGTTACGCACGAGCCAAGTTTTGGAAAATTGTGATTTATTCATGTGACCATAGATACATGCTCAGGCATGATTTTTGCTTCCTTACATTATGGAGAAAAAGTTAAAGATGTTACATCTCATTGTTTGCAAGCTTTTGCTGCATTGGGCATCCCCAAAATGCTGAAAACAGATAATGGCCCTGCATATACGTCCTCATCTTTCAAACAGTTTTGCGCAAAATTCAATATATCCCATAAAACAGGCATCCCATACAATCCTCAGGGTCAGGGCATTATTGAAAGAGCAAACCGCACATTGAAAATTATGTTATTACAACAAAAAGAAGCAAATTGGAAAAATCCTAAGGACAGATTGGCAGTTGCCCTGTTTACCTTAAATTTTTTAACTTTAGACTCTAATGGTTATTCTGCTGGAGACAGACATTGGAATCCACACCAACAACATAATCCTTTGGTTTACTGGAAGGATGTTCTTTCAGGTACATGGAAGGGTCCAGATCCAGTATTAATTTGGGGGAGAGGATCTGTTTGTGTTTTTCCAAAACACGAATCTTCTCCAATATGGATACCAACTAGATTAGTAAAATAGGTACCACATCAAAATGATCAAGATGAAGTTGTTGAAGAATCAAGATTAATATAAAAGGTACAAAATCAAGAGCACCAAGATGAAGGTATAGAATAATTCCCTCAAAAGAGTCCTTCAAAATATTTCACAACTTAAGTGTCATTCCTCCCGGCCGGGACGAGGAGACCTCTCTTTAGTGTGCACACAATTGTATTTTTTTTCTTTTTATACATGTCTTTATGTCTGTACATTTGTCTACATTTCATGTTAATGTGATGTCACAAATACATGTTTGTATGTTTGTGCGTCTGTCCAGTGTGACGTCACAAATAACAAAGCGCTTATGAAAAATATACATATATATGTGGATCCAAATAACTTTAATTCATTTTAGGTTAAGAGTATTCAATTAAGAGTAAATAATTTTATAAATGAAGGTACTTTCAATTTTGATTTATAGGTGTCCCTGGGACTTCTCTTTAGCAAACAATATGACTAGTGCTATATAACCTGATATTTTGGTGTTTTGACATAAGATTGTTTGTTATTAACTTCATTTGTTTAATAGCTCATTAATTTCAATTATCTTAACAGGTAAAAGATTGCTCTGTATACAGAGACTCAAGGGTTCCAGCTAACAAATCATTTCTCCAAAGTGCCTTTACCTTTTCTTTAATCTATCTTTAATGCAGTAATTACCCTCAGTCTTTCTTTGTTTTGTTCTAAATATGATATTTTTCCAACTTATGTTTGTAGAAGCTCAACCAGCGATGTGTGTGAACAAAAATCAACTTTAATTTTCTAATCTAATTATTCTATTTTGTAGTTTGACAACTCGCCTCTTAACTCAGTGCTGCAATAGCACTGCCTTTCCTTTAATAATTGATGCTTGAGTTTCTAGGTCGCGGGCCCTGAAGATTTGCCGGTGGCATTGTCTAGACATAAAAAAGACGGCTGCTGCTACAGCTGCAGGGATCGCGGTCGCCGCAAGCATCCCTGCTGCTCAAGCATCAAACAACCTCACCAACAGTGTGGCCTCTGCTCTACATGCATGGGGCCTCCTACATCAACGTGTTATAACAAATGGACATTTTGATCTTTCATTGTTTGGGACTTTATGGGACAATGCCTTGCGGGTATTTGTCTAGAGAATTCACTGTGTTACTTGATGGAACTTAGGGCAGCTGATTTGTTTAAACAATTTGATATGCTATGCAATTTGGTTCGTCACCAAAAGGCTTGTCGCCTTAAAGCCGCAACATCTTCTCACAATTGGACGGCTGTTAGTCATCATACACAGTCGATCCTAAAGGGCTCCATTGGATGGCTGGTTAGCCAATGACGGGTAAGATCCCCAGAGTGGGACAACCTAAGACAGGCACAGTCACACGGGACAGTCTCATGTGGCCGACATATCAACCTAAGACAGGAGTCAAGGGCACAGCCTTGATTATCCGATGACGGGTAAGAATGTTGGTTGCACATAGACGTCCTAGAGCATCCCCTCTTTTAAAACAAAAGGGGGGAAATGCAGGAGCCCTGTTTGGGGAGATGGCTTAAATTGCGGTTGACTATGGGCCATGGAGATTTGGGCATTGTTGCCTTCCGTAGTCTCACAGGACTTGGCCCGGGATCTCGCGGGACTTGGCCCGGGATCTCGAGTGACTTGAGCCAAGATTGCTATTCGGGTCAGCGCCATTTTTTGGTGGTGTGTGGTGTGTGTTAGTCATTGTTAGAGCCAGAGAGAAAAGTTATCAGAATAAAAAGCTGTTTGTTTCCAGTTCACCTCTGAACTTCTTCCCGCGGCTTCGTTGCTCCAAGCGGCCATCGCTTCAGGCGGCAACATATATATAAACCTAACTTATGCAGAAGTTGAGAGAAGAAATAAAGAAAGATGGAAAAGAAAAAAAAGAAGATAAAAAAATGACCAAGGAGTAGAAATTAGTGTAAGAGAGAGGAGAGAGAGAGTGAGTCTAGAAAATAGAGAATAAACTATATATAATACCACTTTGCTATATATTTCAATTGTACCCATTCTAAAAATCCCAATTTCTGCATATAACTTGTTTTTTGCCTCTGTTGAGTATGCAATGGCAGGGTGTAAATAGGGAAGATGAAGGAAGCAGAAAAATACAAAAGTTAGAAGGAAGAAAAGAAAGAAAGAAAAGAGGAGCAGAAGCAAACAAACACACTGTCAGTCAAAACAAAAACAAAGCAAGAACAAACAATTGAAAAAAACCCTAAGAAACAACAAAACAAACAAACAAAAAGAAAAATGTTGAACCCAGGAACAAGTCTCAAACAAAATAGACCCTTGGAAGGCCCTTTTTTTTTTTCCCTTCCAGTTTAAGCCAATTGACCTGGATCATGTCCAGTCAGCAATCCTGTTAGTGGAGTTAAGGCTGCACCTTTGGCCCTTTGCAGAATGGCACAGTGGAAGAGTGGAGGGGGCTTATCCTCAGGTTGGGCCCTGCGTGCAGCAGCAGGGAGATGATACTCTGGGCCCTGCAGGCCAGGCAAACTGGCAGCTGGGTCTCTCCTTCTGGGCAGGTGGGTGCCTACCTTTTGTTCTGGTCGCAGCTGGGCAGGTCACACAACCCCCGGGAGTGAAGGGGGCCCTTCCCCAGGTCTGGCCGTGCATGCAGCAGCAGGGAGCTGCCACTCTGGTCCCTGGAGGTCAGGCAAACTGCTACATATCTTTATTTATTTATTTATTTATTTATATGTGGTGCTGAGATTCAAACCCAGTGCCTCACACGTGCCAGGCAATTGCTGTACCACTGAGCCACAACCCTAACCCATAGTTAACTTTTTATATTCCAAACACTTTGCTAAATTGTTTACATGAAGTATTTTGTTCAATCTTCATAACAGCACTAGGATGCTAATAATGCTATCATTCCCATGATATGGTTGATGAAATAGAAGCAGAGGAATCTTCAGAAATATTGATATGACTTTGAGGGATAGAGAAAACCCCTTTTCTCCCTAGAACACTCCCAAGTAGCTTCCTTCCTATGTGAGTTCCTATTATTAAAGATGATTGGTCTTATCAAAGCCAGCATGCTAGTGCTTATCTATAATCACAGCTAAATGGAAGACTGAAACAGGAAGATCACAAGTTTGAGGCCACCTTTGGCAACTTAGGGAGACCCTGTCTCAATAAATAAAAAGGACTGGAGGGCTTTTTTTAGTATGCATGAGATCATGGATTCAATGCCCAGTACTGCAATTAAAAAAAAAAAATCTCCCTGGAAGAGATAACATATCTAGCCTTCCCAAACCTTCACACCTCAGTTGAAATTAGCATACCTCAATTTGATTTCTCTTTTATCGTGCATGGTAATGGGGATAGAAGCTAGAGCATCATACATGCTAGGCACATTAGATATAACCCCAGCCCTTTTAATTCCATTTCTGAGAGCTAATTTTGACAGAAGAGAGAACAAGGGCATATTCAGCCAGGAGCAGACTTTGGGACACTATTTACTGACTAATACAGTGTGGGCAAGAGGCAGAGAACTGGCCTTAGGTTCTGCTTCCAAATTGCTCACTTGAAGGAATCAGCTACTGCCCACTTAAAGCAATTACTTTTTTTTTTCCCTACTGGGGATTGAACCCAGGGCATGCCTTATCCCTGAGCTGTCGCTGCCTGAAGCGGAAGCCGCTTGGAGCAGCGAATGCCGCAGGAAAATTCGGAGGCAGGATGAAAATGAAAAAAGGTCTTTTCTTCTTCTTCTCTCTCCAGCTCCAGCAATCACTCCAAATGCTCTAACTCCAACCACCACCTTCTTCTTCTTCCCACACACACTAAACGAACCTCACCCAGTTATATACATATAGCTTAACAAGGACATGTGCTTACAGCTCGAGCTTACAGGTGCGTCACGCAGTGTTCAAGGGCATACAAAGATTCTTTGAATAATGTATTAATATCAGGTGGAAACTAGAACATCTTTTATGGCTCTCAGCTAACCGCAATCTTTAGCTATCTCCTTGATTATAGGCTCCTTCATTTCCCCCTTTTAGTTTTAAAAGAGGGGATGTTCTAGGACGTCCATGTGCAACTGACATTCTTACCCGTCATGGGAGTCTAGGCTGTCCTGACTCCTGGCTTAGGTTGACATGCCGGCCACATTAGACTGTCCCGTGCGACTGTGCCATGTCTTAGGTTGTCCCCTTCTGGGGATCTTACCCGTCATAGGCTAACCAGCCATCCAATAGAGCCCTTCAGGATCGACTGTGTGTTGACTAACAGCCGTCCAATTTTTAGGAGATGCTGCGGCTTTAAGGCGGTAAGCCTACTGCTGACGAGCCAAGTTTCCATATCGTATCAAGTTCTTTAAGTGAATCAGCTGCCCTTAGTTTCATAAAGTAATGCACTGAGTTCTCTTAGACAAATACCCACAAGGCATTGTCCCATAATGTCCCCAAATAATGGAAAATCAAAATGTCCATATGATATAACACATAGATTCAGGAGGCCCCATGCATGCAGAGCAGAGGCCACACTGCTGGTTAGGTTGTTTGATGCTTGAGCAGCAGGGATGCTTGCGGCTACCGCGGTCCCTGCAGTTGTAGCAGCAGCCGTCTTTTTTATGTCTAGACATTTCCACCGGCAAATCTTCAGGGCCTGCTACCTAAAAACTCAAGCATCCATTATTAAGGGAAAGGCAGTGCTATTCCAGCACTGAGATCAAAAGGTGAGCTGTCAAACTAAAAAAAGAATTATTAGATTAGAAAATAAAAGTTGATCTCTGCTCACACACATTGCTGCTTAAGCTCCCACAAACATAAGCTGGCAAAATATCACATTCAGAAATAATCAAAGAGAAACTGAGGGTGTTTACTGCATTAAAGATAAAGAAAAGCTAAAGGCACTTTGGAAAAATAATTTGTTAGCTGGAATCCTCGAGTCTCTATATACACAGCTATCTTATACCTGTTGAAATAATTCAAATTAATCAGCTATTAAACAAATGAAGTTAATAACAAATAAATGATCCTCTGTCGGAACACCAAAATATCAGGTTATACAACATTAAACATATTCACAGCTGAAGAGAAGTCCCGGAGACAACTATAAATCAAAATTGATTATCAATATAATTGATTATCTAATTAAAATATTCTGAACTTATATGAATATCTATTTATCTATCTATCTATTGATTATCTAATTAGAATATTCTAAGCTTAAATGAATTAACGTTATTTGGATCTATATCTATCTACCTATTTTTTTTAAGCGCTTAATTATTTGTGACATCACACTAGACAGACGCACATATAAACATATATTTGTGACATCACATTAACATGAAATTTAGACAAATGCACAGACATAAAGACATATATAAAAGAAAAAAATACAATTGTGTATACACTGAAGAGAGATCTTCTTGTCCCGGCCGGGAAGATGAAATTTAAGTTGTAAATTTAATGGAGGACTCTTAAGAGAATCACTCCATACCTTCATTTTGGTCCTCTTGATTTTGTACTTGTTTATTCAATCTAGACTCCTCAATAACTTCGTCTTGATCCTTTTGACTTTGTACCTGCTTTATCAATCTAGATGGTATCCATATTGGAGAGGATTCGTGCTTTGGAAAAACACAAACAGATCCTCTCCCCCAAATTAATACTGGGTCTGGACCCTTCCATGTACCTGAGAGAACATCCTTCCAGTAAACCAAAGGTTTATGTTGTTGGTGTGGGTTCCAGTGTCTATCTCCAGCCGAATATCCATTAGAATCTAAAGTTAAGAAATTTAGGGTAAACAGGGCAACTGCCAATCTGTCCTTAGGATTTTTCCAGTTTCCATCTTTTTGCTTTAGTAACATATTTTTAAGTGTCCAATTTGCTCTTTCAATTATTACTTGTCCCTGAGGATTATAAGCGATACCTGCTTTGTGGATAATATTGAACTTTGTACAAAATTGTTTGAAGGATGTGGATGTATATGCAGGGCCATTATCTGTTTTAAGCATTTTGGGGATGCCCAATGCAGCAAAAGCTTGCAGACAATGAGATATAGTATCTTTAACTTTTTCTCCGGAATGTAAAGAAGCAAAAATCATGCCTGAGCATGTATCTATGGTGACATGAAGAAATCGTAATTTTCCAAAACTTGGCTCATGTGTGACATCCATCTGCCACAAATGATTGGGCATCAAACCTCGTGGGTTAACCCCATAATGTGGATTGGGCAAAAGTGTTACACAAGATGGACATTCTTTTACAATTCTACGAGCTTGTTCTTTTGTGATTTTAAATTTTTGTCTTAAGGTAGTGCTGTTAATGTGGAACTGGGAATGAAATAAAGTAGCTTGTTGTACTGTAGTAAATATAAATATTGTTTTAGTGAGAGCATCAGCTTTTTGATTACCTTCATGGAGAGGACCAGGCAGATTAGTGTGAGCTCTTATGTGACCTATAAATAAAGGTTCTTTTCGTTGCCATAGGAGATTTTGGATTTGAGAAAACAATTTAAAAGCTGGAGTATGTGGTGCTATTGGACCTGCTAGCTCCAATTTTGGAACAGCATGTACAATATAATGGCTGTCTGAAAAAATATTCATAGGCTGTTCTTTAAAATTTTTCAGAGCTATTATTATAGCTTCGAGTTCCACTAATTGAGCTGATTTTTGATTAGTGATATGAATCATTTTTTCATTTTGAGTGACTACTGCAGCAGTACCGTTAGAGGATCCATCTGTAAATCCAAATTAGGTATTGTCCCCCACTTAGTACCGCTCTGCATAGACTTTTCCAATCTGAGGGGGCTAAGATTAGGGTGTTAAGTGACTCTATCATACTTAATGTGAATGGAGCTTGAGGCCCATAGGTCATTACCGCCTCTTTAAAATTCTTTATTGTTTTAAAGTCTAGGGACTCGTGATACCTTTGTCCCTCTTCATTTTGAAATACTGGCAGTTCTAGGTGCTCCTGCGGTCTATGTTGTTCGAGAGCATATAAGCGCTCAGAAAGGCCACCGATTTCTACCTCAAGGGCACGTACACTCTGATCAATACTCTTTATTGTTTCTGTTAGGGATTCTATCCATGAAGGAGCAGAGGGCACTAGTGGTTCCTCGATTTGACGGTCTTTTCTCTTTTTTAATTTCTTTTTGTTCTTTTTATTGGAGACTGTGCTCTCCGAATCGCTTTTTGATTCCTCTTCACTACTAGCTTCATAATTCCTAACCGGCTCAGCGGAGGAGACCGTACTTTCATGGTTTGGCTCCTTGTTACTATTATTACTTTCACTAGTATCCTGAGTTTCAGCTTCTAAGGAGAGTGCATACTCCTCAGCTAATTTTATTAAGCTTCTGATGGCTTTTGCAGTTCTTACTTTTGAATTTACATTCCTACTCTCCTTGCTGGTCTCAACTGAATCAGAGGATATGCTTTCTTGTTCACTTTTCTCACTATCTGAGTTCTCAATATCAAAAATTTCATTCATGGCTTTTATAAACCGACTTTTTGTTATATTTGCTCCCATCTTTTTAAATTTTCTTTTTTCTTACCTGGCCGCCGAATTCCCCGTACAGGCCACCACCTGTCGCTGCCTGAAGCGGAAACCGCTTGGAGCAGCGAACGCCGCAGGAAAATTCGGAGGCAGGATGAAAATGAAAAAATGTCTTTTATTCTTCTTCTCTCTCCCAGCTCCAGCAATCACTCCAAATGCTCTAACTCCAACCACCACCTTCTTCTTCCCCACACACACTAACGAACCTCACCCAGTTATATACATATAGCTTTAACAAGGACACGTGCTTACAGCTCGAGCTTACAGGTGCGTCACGCAGTGTTCACGGGCATACAAAGATTCTTTGAATAATGTATTAATATCAGGTGGAAACTAGAACATCTTTTATGGCTCTCAGCTAACCGCAATCTTTAGCTATCTCCTTGATTATAGGCTCCTTCACTGAGCTACATACCTAGCCCTTTTAATTTTCTTTACTTTGAGACAGGGTTTCACTAAGTTGCTTAGGGCCTCCATAAATTGCTGAGGCTGGCCTCAAACTTTAAATCCTCCTGCCTCAGCCTCCCAAGTTACTGGGGTTACAAGTGTACACTACCATGCCTTACCATTAAAACAATTCTAAAGAGAGGGATAGGGTATCTCAGTGGTAGAGCACTTGTCTCGTATACACAAGGCATGTATTCCAGGGTTCCATCCCAAATAAGAGAGAGGAACTAAAAAATACATATTCTGTGCCCACCATTACCCAAGCATTTTATCAATTGTCCAGTCATCTTCCCTGAAGTAGTATTTCCATCCATAGCTATCATCCTATGTTGCTGCCTAAACTAGTTAGGGGAAAGAAAAGAGAAGAGATGTGTCAAGAAAATTTCCCTATGTGTCTGGTCCTACATCACCCCTATCTATACCCCCAACTCCAACTGAAAATATAACTTGATAATTCAAAGTAGCTCCAGTTGGAAAGGAACATGTGCCTCTTCCAAATGAGCCTAAAATTTAGTGACACTTATAGACCACACAGCTTCTGTTACATGTATATAAAAGCACCATTTTGAACATATGCTTTTCTCATATTGACTGTAATCCCACAAATGCACAACCCAAAGAGCCCAGTTCCCTGGGTCTGTGTTCCATATAAATGTGGCAAGACTAGGAAGAATATTTGAGTCTGCCTTCTTATGCTCATTCTGCTCCTGTTCCCAGCCAGATGCTGGCTTCCCTGTAGAAGTATGTGTGCATATGTGTGTGTTCATGCATATGTGCTCACAAATACATGTATCTGCATTTGTCAGTAGAGGAAAGGGAGTTGAGGAGAAGAAGAAGAGGAAGGAGGAAACTTCAATCCCTCATTTGGGTGATTTGAACTAGCAATTTTCAAACTGTTTCTACAAATGATCAGCAAGTGAATATTTTAGGCTTTGCAAGCCATATGGTTGGTCTCTGTAGCAACTATACAACTCTGTCATTATAACATGAAAGTAGCTACAAATGATATGTAAATGGATGAACATGGATATATTCCTACAAAACTTTATAAAGATTTGGATTTTGCCTGAGGACTGTAGTTTGTCAAATCCTGGTTTAAACTACTTGGGAAGGTTGAAAACCATGAATATATGGCCATTGTTTGAGTTTATGCTGAGTTAAGAGTCTTGCAAGTTCATAGATCATTATTGTGAACATCACTCATTACTACCCAGATGTAGGAGTGAAGTCACATTAGGATTCAGGGGATTGGAATGGGTTGATCTCAGGACATGCTTCTTTGAAACAGAAATCCTGAAAGGAGTTTGTTTCCTCATCTTTTTGTTCTACTTCCTAAAAGTATAATGAATTTTTGTTTGGGGAGGAAGGTAGGAGAAAGGAGAAAGATAGGCAGATTCTGCTTATCTGTGGCCTGTCACCTCTATGTTAGCAGCGGAGCAAACTTGCTCACTAGCTCTAGTGAGGGTTTAGCTTTGCCAGGGCTAACAGCCTTGCTCCTCAGTATCCAAGGTTCCCAAGTGGCTAGATCATATTCTTCCTTTTTTTTTTTTTTTTTTTTTTGTAGCAGGGAGTGGACTCAGGGGCACTAACCACTGAGCACAGACCCAGCCCATTTTATTTTTTGAGACAGGGCCTTGCTAAGTTGCACAGTGCCTCACTAACCTGCTGAGGCTACCTTTGTACTTGTGATCCTCCTGCCTCAGCCTCCTGAGCTACGGGGATTACAGGTGTGTGCCATTGTGCCTGGCTTGATCATATTCGTGTAGGCCCAGAATATACCTGGAGTCATGATGCTCCTGAAGGGGTTTCTGTAATATGCTGGCAGGGTGCTCTGGCCCAAGGGATATGAATTTATTCTACACCTCAAATGGCAAATAGGTTTTGCTTTATGTGCCAATTCCAGCTGATTTTGTAGGCAGTTGCTCTCTTGTGAGAACAGTTTTGAGGCCACATCATGGTTGAATAGGAAAGTCAGTGTGCTTGATTAATGAGGCCTGCTATGGGCAGGGAAGAAATGAGGGGAAGTGTGAGATTATCATCCCTGCTCTAGGCCCAGGGATCTGGAAAGGATATCTCAGAAACAAAGATTATTTGCTGAGTCCTATCTGCTAAATGTCCGGCTGGTAAGAGACATTCCTTCAAACATTTGAGCCAATCAAATAACTCATTGGGAAGGTAGCCCATAGCCCATTAAAGGTCTATGCCATCTATGGTGCAATCCAGAGGATATTCCTACCTAGGATGTCCTGTGAGGAGAGGTGTTGCCTCTGTTTTTTATCATCTGTATTAATTGGTTGCCTCCTACCTGTCAGGTATTGTGCTGGCTCTGAGAGAGCCCAACAGAGATGGGTGAAGGAGGGTCCTAGCTACAAAGTTTTTTAATAAAAAAATTTATTTATTCTTTTTAGCTATACTTGACAGTGTGGTATATTTTGACATATCATACATACAAGAATTATAAATTCCCATTTTTGTGGTTGAACATGACAGGGAGTTACATTGGTCTTGTATTCATATGAGCATAGGAAAGTTATATCAGATTCATTCTACTGTCTTTCTTATTCTCATTCCCCTCCCTTCCCTTCATTCCCCTTTGTCTAATCCAATTAACTTGTATTCTTCCTCCCCGCCCCCTTATCGTGTGTTAGCATCTGCCTATCAGAAAGAACATTTGGCCTTTGTTTTTTTAGGATTGGCTTATTTCCCTTAGCATGATAGTCTCCAGTTCTATCCATTTACTGGCAAATGCCATAATTTCATTCTTATTTCTGGCTGAGTAATATTCTAGTGTGTGTGTGTGTGTGTGTGTGTGTGTGCGCGCGTGTGATTTTCTTTATCCACTCTTCTATTGAAGGGCATGTAAGTTGGTTCCTTAGCTTCTAGCTACAAAGATTTTTCCAGTCTAGTGGCAGAGACTGATATGTGATTTAATATCTAAACCATAAAGCAGATTGTAAGAGCACGTTAGGGAAAATGCCATGGGAGTAAAGAGAAAAGAAATGAGTTTTAACCCAAAGAAGATGAGGTTGGGGCCTTGGAGAGGGAGATCAAGGAAGTCTCTATGGAGGGCTTGGGCTATGAGTCAGGCTTTAAAGGATGAAGTGGATCTTAAAGTTCGGGGAGGATGCTGAGGAACTGCTTCCTTAAAGATCTTCCTGCCTATGGTCTGGGGGGTTTCCAATCTTATTATACACACCAACATACTGGAGGAATTCATATGTGAAACGGATTTGAACACATATATTGTGCCTAGTTGTGATCCAGAGACTTTACTACAGTGGCAGTAATGTGGCCTCATCTTTCTCCTAGAGGACCATGCTACTCCAATGAGAATCTCCACTGCAGTCTCATTTTTTTGTGTGCCAACCTATCCTTCATATTGCAACCAGAACCTGGTTGCTTGATTCAGTTTTAATTTTGAAGCATTTTATTTATTTTCAATGAATTAATACAGGCAAATGATCTAAATGATGCAAAAGGATATAAATAAAAATAAGTTTTATCCCCCAATCCTGCCTTGTCTAACCATTGTTAACAGATCCTTATGTGTTCTGTTAGGAGTTGATATAAATGCAAGCAAATTTATATGTATTCTTATCACAAATGGTATCAAATCACACACATCATCAGCATTTGGCTTTTTTTCTAGATCCATACATCTTAGAGATGCATTCCATAATAACATAAGGAAACTAGCCATTTTATAGCTTCATACTTTTCCTTTGTATAGATTGTCATAAATTATTTAATCAATCTCCTATTGATAGATATTCAGATCTCCCACAATCTTTTGCTAATGGATAATCTTTACACTTGTGGAAGTATATTTCTATGATAAATTCCTAACTGGAATGGCTGCATCAAATGATTAATTTACTTATGAATTCTATACATATTGCAAAATTTCCTTCCATTGGGAAGTTTCAATCTACATACCTGCATCATGGTTTTGTTTTTTTTTTTTTTGGTACCGGGGATTGAACTCAGGGGCACTCAACTACTGAACCATATCCCAAGCCCTATTTTGTAGCTTATTTAGAGGCAGGGTCTCACTGAATTGCTTGTCACCTTGCTTTTGCTGAGGCTGACTTTGAACTCGCAATTTTCTTGCCTCAGCCTCCTGAGTTGCTGGGATTACAAACGTGTGCCATTGCACCTGGCTTCTTGCTAAAATATTTCCTGGTTAATTATTATGGGACTTTTTCAAGTCAAAGAATCTTTCAGAATCTTATTTAAACTGTATACTCATATATAGCACACTTACAACTTTGCATTTACTTTTAGGGAGTTCACAACCTTTCTAAAGAGTAGTGGGGTTTGGGTTGGTTTTTGTGCAGGGGGATGGTTGAACCCAGGGCCTTATGCATACTGAGCTACATCCCCAGCCCTAGGAGTAGTGTTTTTTGAAGTGTGACCTAAGAACAACCCCTATCAGAACCTTTTGGGACTCTTGTTTAAAAATGTAGACTCCTGTGGCTGGGGTTGTGGCTCAGAGTGCTCACCTAGCACATGCGAGGCCCTGGGTTCAATTCTCAGCACCATATAAAAACAAATAAATAAAATAAAGGCATTGTGTCCATCTACAACTAAAAACAATTTAAATGTAGACTCAAGAGCCTTTCCCTAGAGCTCTACAAATGGATAGGTCCATGAAATCTGCATTTAAACACATTCAGATAATTCCAACACATACTAAATAATCCCACAATCTAGGGGACATCCATAGATCCAGGTTTAAAAACCCCAAGTTTAAGTATCAACCTTCATCAAAAGTATTGAATTATTATAAAATATTAAATTATTAATTTTTGTACCATGGATTGATCCCAGGGGGACTTAACCACTGAGCCACATCCCCAGCCCTTTTTATTTTTGAGACAGGGCCTCACTAAGTTGCTGAGGATGGCTTTGAACTTGCAATCCTCCTGCCTCAGCCTCCTGAGCCACTGGGATTACAGGTGTGCATCACCACTCTGTGCTTATTTTAAAATTTTATGGTGCTGTGGGTTGAACTCAGGGCCTCACACATGCTAGACAAGCATTCTACTACTGAGCCACATCCCCAGTCCCTACAGCATTTGAATTCTGATAGGACAATTTGAAAGAGAAAATCTCAGGACTCGAGACTTAAATGAAACCATGAAGATGGAGTGATTAATGGGGAAAGTGACATTTGTGCATAGATCTCTCAAATTATTCCACGTGGTCAATCAATTATATCCATGCCCTCACAAGCGTGTGTATGTGTGTATGCATGTGTGTGTGTGAAGGAGTAGAATCACATGTAGCTGTCTTTACCTTTTCTGACATGTATATCAAAATAGGCTTTTCAGTCTCTCTTCCTTTCATGTACTTCTTTCATTGAAATAAAAGCAAAGCTTGTCATCACTGGAGGAGGAAATAGTGCTGTTGAAGGGCAAAATAGCTCATTTAGTAGAACCCTGAATCCTGATGGAATAGGCAGTTTATAAAGGTGATTTGATTAGCATTTTATTTTTTCACAGAAGAGCGTTCTAAGGGGAAACTGTCACTTTATTATAAGACCTCAGCTCTTGCTTTCTGGGTGCCACAGGGCCATTCTTTCAGGTTGGTGGCACTTTCACCTCATCTAGGCAGCCTCCCCCAGGAACTCACTGGCTTCCTTTGTTGATCAATGTCTACTAATACTTTCTTCCTGTGAAATGCACACTGTGGTCAGACTACTCTGTTATCATAATGTCTATTAATTGTGTGGCATCTACCTGGACAAAAGTACTAAAACACAATTTACAGAGACTGTCAGGGGTCCATGAAGTTCATAAGGCTCATCCATGAGTACTCTTGGGCATTACTTTCTAAACTGTAGTCACAGACTGGTAAATATCTGAGTCACTCAGGGAGCATGTTCGAAATCCCAGTCCCTAAGCTTTATTCCAGACCTAGCGAACCAGAATCCCTGAGGCTTCTGCCTGGACAAGTTTTCCAGGTGACCCTAATGCACAGTAAACTTTAGGACATCACACTTGGTCTGAGTTAAGAACCTGCTAGAAGATTCCTACCTGTGTCAATGGATGGGATCCTGCAGTTCCCATGGGAGTCCTTTCCAAGGGAAACAGTGAGCTCAAGGGAGTGCGGGACATTTGAATTCATCATGTGGGCCTGGAATAGCTCCAAAAAATAAGGCTGACATTGATTTTATTTTACCCCAGATCAGTCCATATCAGGGAGCATGTTGGGAGGTCAGGCAGACTTGGGAGATGAGAAAATACAATAGTCCAGTCTGAGAGCTATTCAGCAGGTCGTCTTTATAGGACAGTCTCTCTGAGCCCTCTAAATCTAAACATAGGCTTAACAACTGATGGTGGACAGCCTGCTGCTGCTCAGGGGGGAAGGAGGCTCAGGTGAAGCAAAGCCCGGTTAATAACAGGCCATCTGGCCATGGCAGCCTGCCTAGGTTTTGGCAGCCTGAGAGTGTGAGGGAGACAGGCACCCTTCCCCAGCTCCATTACGCAGCCACCACTCCCAGCTTCCTCAAAGCCTAGTCAGAGAAGGCTCTCAGAGGTGCTATCTGACTCTCCAGTACAGACCCCTCTCTGCCCTGCTATGTTTCAGTTAATAAGCAATCTTTGAAGAGCTGGAAGCACAGCCCTCTTGGAGGGCTGCATATGCTTCTTCTATCAGATGGTTGCAAGAGGCACAGCAGGGGAAAGGAGGCAGGCAGGTGTAAGCTCCTGAGTTTTGGTGGCAAAAGAGGCATGCCACGGTTTGTTTCATGGAACAACAGTGTACTGCAAAGTGGTTACCTTTGTGGTAGGGTCTACCTTGATGCGCAAGAACTCATCTCAAATGTCAGTTCCCAGAACAACCACTGGGCCCAGTGGAATCCACAAGGATAAGTAAAAAAGTGTAGGAGACTGTTTTCCAAATGAGACCTCCATTATAAATTACCAGTGACAGTTCTACCTTCAGCAGCAGCACATGTTCCCTACTTGATGTGGTTTAGGTGCAGGGATAACTTCTTCTAGTTCCCCAATCCAAAACATAGCACCATAGTACCTTGGAGGTAGTTCTTTGCATTAGGACATACATTCTTATTCATATCCAGCCCCTCAGTGCTGGGGGTTTGATCCCCAGGACTTGTGCATGCTAGGCAAGCACTCTATCACTGAGCTACATACCCAGCCCTGGGACATACATTTTCAACAAGAGTCAGGGTGAAAATTGGCTGTTATCTCTTACAGTGAAGGGGATCTTAAATATTATAGTGGTGTGTGCCCCTCCAAAGGGCAACAGTACATAATTATGTACACTATATCTATGGTATTAAAATGTCATGGGGATAGGGAATTAGGCAGGAAAATGCCTTAAAATGTTCTTTAATGTAGCAATAATGAAAAAAAAAAAGTTGGGAAATACGGGGTTAGGCGAAGGGTAAAGAACCTCTAACTCCAAGGCCAAATTCAATCCTCAGGCTGCTTATTTCCAGCTTGGCCTCCCATTGCTCTGGTCATTGCTGTAGTAAGCCAGAAAATAACATTTTCCTAGGCAGATTGCCCTAGCTGACTCATTTAGAGGGAAGCAGTAGGTTGAAGGATGAAGAGCAGTTGAAGATTTGTGAAGGGTGACTGAGCTAATAACCCAATTAGAATTTCAAAGGCTGAAGCCTAAAGCCTAAATTAATTTCGGAAGGCAGCTTATCTTGCTAACATTCACCTTCAGATTCTCAGAATTTATAGTGTCTCTTTGCTTCTGTCTCAATTACACGAGGGTACATTAAATCAGGGAAGGTTTCTGAATGATCTTTGCTAGGGTTGGTGATGCCAGATAACAAAAGCACTCCTCACCATCCAGTAAAGGCATTGATCACCTCACAGAATGTTCTTTATTACTGACACTTTCACTGAACCCTGGCTTCCTCAGAAGGCCTCTTTAGTGGAGGTAGCTCATTCCCGCACAACCTCCCAGCTTCCAAGTCATGGGAGGGGTAAGTATCTTCATTGTTCCTGTGTTATTCTTCCAGACCTCTATTCTTCCACTTTCACATTGAAAACTCTACTACCTTGAAATGCCTTCTGGCCAGAAATACTACCTTTTCGCCTTGTACATTCAGAGAATACATAGGCAGCTGCTTCTCTGCCTTCCACTGCATCCCAAATCCTTCCATCTTTTCTGGATTTCTACTCAGCACTTTGGAAATCCAATCTAAATTTTCCTTCAAGAAAGCAAAGTGATATCTCAAAAACATAAAAGATCATGTCACCCATCTTTTCAAAATGCTCCAATGGCTTCCCATCATTCTGGGGGAAAAGTCCATATTACCCACCATGTGTGGATAACAAGGCCTTGTGTGATCTGGCTCCCACATACTTCTGGTCACTCCTCTAGTATTCTTGGATTATCTAACTCTGCTCTGGCCAGGACAACCTGTGAGTCCCTGAAGTCATCAAGCTTATCCCCTCCACTTGGCAGGGTTTTATTTTCTCCCCAATTTTTGCTTGCATAGCTACCTCTCTTCCTTCTAGTTCACAGCCAAAGTGTTCCTTCAGAGGCATTTCTTGGCTGCCTTACATAAAAATAGCCCCCTACTTCCATGTTACCCTGCCACATTCCTTCACATTATCCTATTTTATTATTCTCACAGCATGTGTTACAATAAACAGTCTTTCTGTTTACTTGTTCACTGTCTCTTCCAACTTGAATGTGCCAAAAAAATGCTTTTGTCTGTCTTGTTCACTGCTGTTTTCCTAGCACCTACAACAGAGTCCCCCATTTAGCAAGTATGGCAGTCAGTCTCTATGATGGCTCCCAATGATCTCTGCCTCCTTTAATTCATGTCCTTGTATAATTCCCTGTCCTTAATGTGGGCCAGACTCCAGCTTGCTTTTAGCAAACATAATGCAGCAAAAGTGATGGATGTCACTTTAGAGATTAAGTTACAAAAAGACTGTGTCTTCCATCTTGAATATCCTCTTTAATATTTTTGCGCACTCACTCTGGAGGAAGCCAACTGCTATGTTGTGAGCTTCTCCATGGATGGCCTACAGAGCAAGGAACTGACATGGTCAACTACCAAAGAAGCCCTGAGGCTTGTCAGCAGACAGGTGTGTGTGCTTGCAGGTGGACTGGGAGTGGATCCTCTTTCAGTCAAGCTTTAAAATGTAGCCCTGACCAATAACTTGACTGCTGCCTTGTGAGATATGCTGAGACAGAGGTAACCAATTAATACATACTCAGACTCCAAACCCACAGAAGCTGTGACATAACAAATATTCATCATGTTAGGCCTCTGTATTTTATTGCACAGAAATAAGTTATTAATACAGCACATCATCAAAAAATACCCTTTGAATGAGGGAATCATTGGCGACCTTGACATCCATGTGATCTTCTCATCCTTGGTGACCCTGCTTTTCATCCCATTTCAGCCACCCACTCTCTTGGCTACACCCTTGTCCTTGTTGTTGGCCAGAATTGTTCCACCTTTAAGATCATACACTAGTACATCCCATCTGTTACCAAACCCTTTGGTCCTTACAGTTCACTCAGTTGTTAAAAAGTGCCCTTGCTGGAGCTTAGCTCAGTGGTAGAGCACTTGCCTAGCATGTGTGAGGCACTGGGTTTGATCCTCAGCACCACATAAAAAGAAATAAATAAAATAAAGGCATTCTGTCAATATACAACTCTAAAAAATTTTTTTAAAGTGTCCTCAGGATTAATATCTGGGAAGGGAGAGGATGAAAACAATTGGGAAGAAGTCGGGCTGTAATGCAGGCCCAATAACAGCCTTGGCTAAACCTGCAGGGATGCTCTAAAGCTACAATACCCTGTAAAAGTCAATCTGAGCTGGGCCAAGATGGCTAGGCCTTTGTACTTCTGTCTCAGTCATCGGATGTGGGCCATTAGGGAGGTATGTGATTAGGTAAGGCATCTGTCTGCATAAATAAGGCAATTCCCAAAGGGTGTGGCAGCACATCTGAAGGTAGACTCTGACAGTGTTTCTAGCAACCAGGGAAATGAGTTCTTCACTGCAAAGAAATCAGATGGCACACCAGTATTTGGTATACATTAATCCATTACCCTCCTTCCTGTATTCACTTCTTTCCCTGTTCAGCATATATATCGTTGTTTGTCACTCCAACTATGCTCAAGTACCCTCAGATCTTTGCTTCATTGCTTTATCTGCCCAGGCAAAACCTCCAACTTTAATTGACTTTAAGTAATCTTATCCTTTCCTGCACCTGGGCTACTGAACATAGAGAAAATCAAATAACTGTGCATGTTGGTGTTTCAATAAATTTGTGGCCTAACAACTCAATTGGAACCTCAATGCAGCCTATCAGTGCTAATGTTTCACTTTCATTATACGCTCACTGAAAATTCCAGCTATATAAAACTTTCTCTGCACTCTTCCAAGTATTCAACTCCTTACATCTTCCTTCTGCACCCCAAAACACGACCTCACCTCCTATTCAAGAATATAATCATTATCAGAGGAGATTTTCCATAACTTCTTTCCAACAAATCTCTAGGCAGGAAAGGTCTTTTAATTCTACTGCCAAATAACTTTCAAATCCATTCACTTCTTACTATTTTCCTTTTTTTTTTTTTTTTTTTTTTTTTTTTTTTGTAGTACTGGGGATTGAACCCAGGGGAGCTTTACAACTGAGCTACTCTTCCAACACTTTTTATTTTTTATTTTGAGACAGGATTTCACTAAGTTGCTGAGGCTGGCCTTGAACTTGCAATCCTCCTGCCTCAGCCTCCTGAGTAGCTATTATAGGCACACACCACTGTATTGGCTACTATTTCCCTATTTCATTTTACTATCCTCCTGTATTTGAATGTCTGCAACTGTCTTCTAAATGATCTCCATGACTCCTGATTTTTTTTTCCCATTGAAGTGAAACATCATGATTACTTTCTCCTCACTCCCTTTACATGTAAGTTTCTCTTTGCCCAGAATATTTTTCCTTTTCTGCTAATCCCTTCATCATGGCTAATTCCCATCTTCCTGTTCAGCCCTTAGCTTAACACACTCTTCCATAAGAATTGATCTTGTTCTCCAAACTAGATTTTTATCCCATGTTATATGTTTACATAGCACATAATATTTCCTTTTTCATAGCACTCATATATCTTTTATTAATTATGTCTTGCTGCGTAAAGAATTACCCCCAAATTTAGTGGCTTAACAGAACAGACATTTATTATCTCAGTTCCTATGGAGAGAAATGGCTTACCTGATCATTCTAACCTAGGATCTCTCTTGTTGTAGACAAGCTGTTGACTGGGACTGTAGTTAACTGAAAGCTTTACTGGAGCTGGGCAACCTGTTTAGAATATGTCTCACTCACAATGATTTTTGGCAGAAGGTTTCAGTTCCTTGCTGTATAGACCTGTCCATAGGGCTTCTTCATATATATATTTAGATGCTGATGGACCTTTATTTTATTCATTTATTTATATGAGGTGCTAAGGATTGAATCCAGTGCCTCACACATGCTAAGCAAGTTCTTTACCACTAAGCCACAACCCCAGCCCCTCCACAGGGCTTCTTTAGTGTCAAAACATACCAGCAGTTTTTCCCAGTACAAGTGATCCAAGAAAGAAAACAGGAAGGAAACTGCTATATCTCTATGATCAAGTCTCAGAACTCATACATCATTACTTCTGCCACCTTCTTGTTAGAAGTGAGTCAATATGTTCAACCCACACTCAAGTGTGGGAGGATTACATTCTATCTCTTGAAGAGAAAAGTATCAAATAATTTCTTTCCAACATCTAGAACAGTGCTTGGAGCATAATGGAAGTACAATAAATGTTTCCTGAGTGAAGGAAAAAATAAGTAATGAATTAATAACTCTTATTAGGATGGGGAGGAGAAGACACTACATAGCAATGATTTATAAACCACAAATCTCCTAGATCATACTAATTGACAAGTTTAGCTTTGGAGAGAATAGAGTCTAAGTGAAGAATTGTTATATGACAGGAGCTATGTGCATCTGCATCCAATGCTCAGAAGTTGTCTTATGAGAAACCTGCATGTTGGAAGTAATTCATGAAGAGCCACAGGGGGGGAATTGGAATGTCTTTCTTTCTGTCAGCCAACCTTCCTTCCTTCCTTCCTTCCTTCCTTCCTTCCTTCCTTCCTTCCTTCCTCCCTCCCTCCCTCCCTCCCTCCCTCCTTCTTTCCTTCCTTCCTTCTTCCTTCCTCTTTTTTCCCCTCTCTTTCTCTTTCTCTCTCTTTTCTTTCTTTCTTTTTTTTTGGCATTCCTTTAGGTAGAAATAAATGATAAAGCCAATACTTGGATTTTCATTCTAGGATCTTACAAATTCTCCTTTCTGGAAGTGACCATACTCTAATTCATTTGATCACACTGAGGTGGAACGATCAGGACACTAATAGAGGACATTCAGAGGGTTTCACATGCCCTTTATTCTATACCAAATGTGGTGTTTACAAGTCACCAGATTTTTACAACATTGCTTCCACACCTCTGCCTAAAGGTGGGAATGACCAGGAATCCTAATGATGCCAACTGTAGCCTCTAGTATTTGGAGTTGGTAATGGTAGTGGCAGTGATTTCTGCAACAGGCCAGTTCAGAGGTATACTTCTGGATATCATTCTTGGCTTCTTTGCTTCCAATCTTTTTCTTCATCCCTTCCAATTATTCTATACGCTGTCTTAATACATCCATTTTCTTCTTCTTTTTCAAACATTTATTTTTTTGTTGTAGGTGGACACAATACCTTTATTTTATTTTTATGTGGTATTGAGGATCGAACACAGTGCCTCACGCATGCTAGGTGAGCTCTCTGCCTCTGAGCCACAACCCCAGCCTCATCCATTTTCTTCTTTAATCAACTAGGGTCAGTTTCTTGAAACTAAGAACCTTGACTAATATGGAGAAATAGAAACATAATTACTAACTAGCCCAAAGTCACTCACTCAGAATACTGTGAAATTTTGCCTCAAACATGTGCATGTTTGTCTCCAGGGCCTCCTAAGCCTTCTTACCTTTTCTTCCTATATAAAGTTTTTTCTCCAAACAACAAGTCCATAGCCCAATTGCCTCCCTGACAGTAATGTATCCTTGATTCAATCTAATAACTGGAGACAGGTGGGGTATGCCTGGAGGAAGTGGTTCATTGGTGATGTGGCTATGGGGTACATATTTGTATCTGGTGAGTGGAGTCTCTCTCTCTGCTTCCTGATCATCATGTGAGCTGCTTCCCTCTGCCACACTCTGCTGCCATGAATGGAGTCTGCTGTCTATGAATTGAGAATTCTGAAACTGTAAGCCCCTAAATAAAATTTTCCTCCCCTATAGTTGTTCTGGTCGGGTCCTTTTAGTCACAGCAATGAAAAAGCTGACTAAAACAGGTCCATTGACAATTAAATTTTTTTTAAAATAAGCAAATAAAAACCAAGTAGGCAGGCTGGGGCCGTGGCTCAGTGGTAGTGCACTTGCCTGGCATGTGTGAGGCACTGGGTTCGATTCTCAGCACCACATATAAATAAATAAAATAAAGATCTATCAACAACTAAAAAAATAAATAAAAAAAAACCAAGTAGGCTAAAATTAGTGTGGGTATAAAGGGCTTGACATTACTGTGGGGAGCAAAGTTCTTAGCAAAAAGAGATCACACCCAATTAGAGGAATAGAAAAAGCACATGAAGGTAGTATTAATTCAGGCCATGAGAAACTCTATAGGACAAACAGGATTTTTAAAATAAATACATTACAAAGAATAAAATAAGAGAAAGTAGGTTGTCTAGAGGTTAGTAGACAGTTCAGGAACTTATCAAACAATTGCAAATATGTGGATCTTTTTTTTCCTGATTCAAGCAAACTGCAAAGAATACACATTACGCATATGGATGCTTAATGATACTAAGGGCTTTCTGCTTATGTATTTTGTGAGAGGACATCTTTTTTAAAAAGATTTTTTATCTTACAAAGACACATACTGAAATAGTTGCAAATAATATGGTTTCTTGATGAATCTGATTCAAAATAATGCCAGGGGTGGGGCTGGAGATGTGACTCAGTGGTAGAGCATTTGCCTGGCATGTACGAGGCCCTGTGTTCAATCCCCAATACTAAAATAAACTTCTAAAAATAATGCCAGGCAAGAAGGTGATTAGTGAGTGGGACTATAGATGAAATAAACTTGACCATTGAGTTGTAATAAGGTTGACCATGAGTTGATAATGTTTTAAGCTGGATGATGTGTAAATGGAAGTTTATTATATCATTATTTCATCTTCTGGAAATGTTTAAAATATTTCATAGGAAAAGTCACCAAAGGAGGAGGAAGAGACATTGTGGCCGAAGTATTCAGAATGTGGACTTTGGAGCCCCATGACCTTACTTCGTATTCTGTCTCTGCATTTAGTACCTATATGTCTCATGTAAATGTATAGTCAGGGCAGGAGAAACCCTGGATTATGGAGGCTCTACCATCTTGTGATACCATCATATCAACATATAACCTCTGAATATGATACAAAAGGGAAAGAGAAAACAGGAGGAATGCATGGGGGTGTTTTAAGGATTAGGCCTAGGAATGGCTTTAAACACTTCTGTTCATATTCTATTGGCTAGAATCCAGCCACATTGTCATGATCAAATTACAAAGGAAGATGGAAAATGCTTGTTTTGGAAGAAGATAAATCAGACTTGATGTGTATAGCATAGTTTGTGCCACATCAAGTTATTTAACTCCCCTGTGCTTCAGTCTACTCCTCTGTAGAATGGAGATGATAAGAATAGTGTATTTCATAGGCCTGTCATAAGTATTAAATGAGTTAATTTACCTGTAAAGCTCTCAGAACCAGCCTAACACATAGCAAGTGCTTAACCATATTTATTTATTTATTCACTCATTTATGTAAATTGAGCCTTGTCACATGGGGTACATTATTAACAAAGAAGGGGGTTGGTGATGTAGTGTATTTTATAAAAAAATAAAGGAGAGCCTGAGCAAAGGGGGAAAAGGACATGTGGAATGTGTTCAGGAAATACAGAATGTGTGGTGTGCAGAGATGCATGGGTGGAGACATATCTAGAATAGTAAGTTGGGGATTGATCATGGAGTCTCTCTAATACCTAAATTTAATAAGCAATAGACCATGATGAAAAATTAAATGACAAATTATAGACTCACACAGAATTTCTTTTTTCACACAGAATTTTAATGATGAAAAGACTACTGTGAAACATATGGGTTAATCTCATCATTTTACAGAGAACATAACTGATACAAAGTATTAGGTGACTTGTCCAAGGTGACATAATTTGTTGATAGCATGACTGAGTTGAGTTCAGCCTTCTTTTTTCTTTTTAGGTAGACATGACAGTAGAATGTATTTTGATGTATTATACATACATGGAGTATAACTTCCCATTCTTTTTTTTAAGTTTATTTTTTGTTCTTTTTAGTTATACATGACAGTAGAATATATTTTTACATATTATTCATACATGGGATATAACTTCCCATTCTTGTGGTTGTATATGATGTGGAGTTTTACTGGTTGGGTATTCATATATAAACATAAGAAAGTAAAGTCTGATTCATTCTACTGTCTTTCCTATTCCCATCCACCCTCCCTTCCCTTCACTCCCCTTTGTCTAACCCAATGAACTTCAAGTTCAACCTTCTTGACTGCCCATTCTCTATTTTTCTAACCGTTCTTCACACCTCTGAGCAACTGCAAGAGGCTTTAGGAAAATGAATTCATTGGGATGTAATTTCAACTTTGCCACTAGCTTGATGGACAATTACTTAATCTCTAGATCATAGTTTCCTCTTTCATGAAATGAAGGTTGGATTACATGATCTCTAAGTTCCTTCTTCTAGCTCTAAAATCAGAATTAAATTAGACTTGAGAAATGTTAGAACCAGTTCATTTTGATAGTCTAAGATGGAGACTGATAGTTGTCCCCAGTACCAGTTATTCTCCTTCCTTAGTTTAAAGCCCACAATTTCCAGCTGAGAATATAGCCACTAGAATAATGTTTATATTTACAGCCTTTTTTGGAGCCATGAGTGGTCATACAAGTATATTCTGAACAATGGAATATAATTTATGTTTATATATGCTGAATTAAATACTCAGGAAGTAGCCTTCTTTATATATATATATTCATATATATATATTTATACATATATATTCATATATATATTTATACATATATATACATACATATATATATATATATATATATATATTTGCTGGTGGGAATGCATAATGGTGGAGATGTGTGTTTTGAAGAACAGAGAAAGAGGATAAAAGAATTCTGGATCCCAGTGATTGTGGAATTACCACACTAACCCCAGACTGTCTATGTTTATATTAGTGAGAAATAACATCTATCTTGTTAAGCCACTGTCATTTTGAGTGTTCTGTCACATGGAGTTAAAACTAGGTTATAACTGAACCAGCAGATAACTAGTATACCTGAAGTCTGAATAGATTGATAGCAGTCACTCTACGAAAGCACAGTGTATTGAAGATGGTTACAAGATTGTAAGTCTTAATGACCATTATCAGAAATAAGGAAGTCAGGCCTGTACATGCCTGTAATCCCAGTGACTCAAGAGGCTAAGGCAGGAGGATCACAAGTTCAAAGCCAGCCTCAGCAACCGCGAGGCACTAAGCAACTCAGTGAGATCCTGTTGCTAAAGAAAATACAAAATAAGGCTGGGGATGGGGGTCAGTGTTTAAGTTCACCTGAATTCAATTCCCAGTAACCCCTCCACCAAGAGAGAGAGAGAGAGAGAGAGAGAATGACTGGTTGAAAAAATTATATTATAGCTAACTATACTAAAAGAGGTCAGTATATAAAAATAAACCATTGATCAAAAAATGTAGTAAGCTTGGGGAAGAGTAAAGTTCTCAGAAATACCTTTAGATTGGGAAATTTAACCCAAAGAATGGAGAAATAGATGATTTGATAAACCTAGAGTGACTTCCTCTTTTTTGGAGGCTAGAAAATCAAAACTAAGACTCAATAGTCCTATGAACTGAAGACAATGGAATAAACCAGTTGAGGCTTTGATAGAGACATGTGTGAGCAACTAGACCTAATAATTGACCTCCCTTGGATCCACAGGACAACTTTAGGAGAAACTGAACATATCAAGATAAAAGAAGGGAAGAAGCCAGAGGTAAAATCTAGCTTTAAATTAAACTATGATATTCAACTCATAAGGGAATGATAAAGATTTATAACTGATTATTTATTAGTCCACGTTATAGACCCAAGTAGTATGCCAAAACTATGATTGAAAAACTAGTGGGCTGGTGATCCCTGAAGATATATAGTTTACATAAATTGATATGCATAATGGAGATTTGGGGTTGGAAGAGTCCTATCTATTGCTGCATTGCAAGTTATATAAATTTAGCAGTTGAAAGCAACAAACACTATCCCACAGTTTCTGTGGGTCAGAAATCTGAATATGGCTTATTACTGGTCTTTTGTTTTAAGGTTTCTCATAAGTCTAAGTAAAGATATCAGCCAGGACTGAGGTCTCATTGGAAAAACTAACTGGGACAGGGTCAAATTTCCAAAATGCTGTGGTTGTTGGTGTAATTGAACTCCTCAGTGTTTTTTAGACTAAGAGCTTCAGTTCCCTCCCGACTGTTGACTCGTAACCTACCTCGATTCCTTGCCATATGAGTTTTTCCAACAAGGCTGCTTGCTTCATCAAAGCATGCAAGCCATGACATATACAAGATAGATGTTATTTCTCACTAATGAAAACACAGCTAATTGAAAGAATCAGCTAGCAAAACAGAGTTAAAACTTTAGGTAACAATCTCAGAAGTGGCTACCCTGCTAAGTGCAGTGACACATAACTGTAATCCAAGCGGCTTGGGAGGCTGAGGCAGGAAGATTGAAAGTTCAAGGCTAGCCTCAGCAACTTAGTGAAAATAGCAGCAACTTATCGAGACCTTAAAGTATCCTTAGGTTCAAACCCAGTACCGAAAAGGAGAGAGAGAGAGAGAGAGAGAGAGAGAGAGAGAGAGAGAGCGGGCGGGCTCCCAACATCTTTGCCACATTCTATTGGTTAGAAGAAAGTTTCTAAGTCAGCCCATACTCAAGAAGATGGCATTACACAAGATATACCAGGACATGGGAATTATTAAGGGTTATCTTAGAGTGTTCACCTCAATTATGGTATCTGCATGTGTGCTCTATTGGTTCTGGAGAATTGGTTTTGCGTATAGTTAGAAATAGATTTGGAAAACCTAGGTATGTTGCATGATTCTGAGCATAAGTTGTGCCACTTCATGGCTTAGGTGACAAAGTTGGGAAAAAAACAACCTTCTCCCTCCCTTTACCACTGTCTGCCACAGACAACAGTGCCATTCAGGATGGATACCAGCAGAGGACAGCTGGGCACTATTCAAAGTGTTCTCATGGGGTGATGGAGGGCAGAAGCAATTACAAGGGGACTTTATGAGGAATCAGGACTAAAAGGACATGAGAGGACATATTTCTAAGTTTAAAGTAAGATGCAGATGGAGACTTCACTTTAGGAATCTTTGAGGAAAGACTGAGTTTCTTCCTATGCAGGTGTCTCTGAAAACAATTGTCATTTGGGCATTAAATATTCTTGTGATCTCTTGATGAAGCCTGCAGTCAAATCTAAAACCAATTCATTACCTTTTCTTTCAAACCAGCCCTTCCTTTTACTTCCTTATTTCTCTTTTGTTGGTACTGGGGATTGAACTCACGGGCACTTGAACACTGAGCCACATCCCAACCCTATTTTGTATTTTATTTAGAGACTGGGTCTCACCTTGCTTTTGCTGAGGCTGGCTTTGAACTCGTGATCTTCCTGCCTCAGCCTCCTGAGTTGCTGGGATTACAGGCATGGGCCACTGCACCCACCTCTAAATTAGTCATTCTCAAATGGAGGCTATGTACTTTTCCATAGAAAATAAACATTTTATATTCTCTTGTCAATTTTCAAGATCTTTTAAAATCTTTTTTAAATTTATTTTTAAATTTGTTTTAATTTTGAATAACATATAATCATATATATAAGTGAGTTTCAGTGTAATATATCAGCACATGCATACAGCATGCACTGATCAAATCCTGAAAATAATTTGTCAAAAATTTAACATTGGGGCTGGGGGATATAGCTCAGTTTATAGAAGTGCCTATCTCGCATGCACAAGGCCCTGGGTTCAATCCCTAGCACCACAAAAAGGAAAAAAAAAGTTAATATTGTTTATGAAAGTCTCTACTTCGGAAATATAATTATTTTTACATGTTAACATTTTTTCTATTCCTAATAATTATGCTATTTTCCTTTTAGTATATTTTCTGAGTGCAAAATACCCCATCTTTTTGTGATATAAGCCATTTGTTTTTCATGTCTAGATGACTCCAAATATTCCAATATTCATTGCCATTCAGTATTTATTATCAATATTCTTCACCTCCATGGAAACATCTTTCTCAGAAATATTATCTAGTCTAATTTAAATTTATTTACTATTAAACACCCACTGATACAGCAAACATTAGTTATGCAACTACTATGGGTTAGATGCTGGGATGCAAAGATGACTAAGATATGAAGTTTTACCCCAAGGAACTCACGGTTGAGTGCAGGGGGACAGGTAAGTCAACCAATATTTTTACTGCAGAAGTGGAAGAACTGTAAGTTTGAGGCCAGCCTGGGCAACTTAGAGAGAACCTGTTTCAAAAAAGGACTGGGGAAATAGCTCAGTAATAGAATGCCCCTGGGATCAACCCCAAGTACCCACCAAAAATACATATGAAAAGCTATGGTAGCATACTGGTGGAAGTGCACAAACTCCTGAATGGGTGGGAGAAGTTTTATTTAGAAGGAAACTTTGAGATGAGCCTGGAAGCCTGAGGAGAATTCTTCAGTTAGAGAAGACAGTAGAGCATTCTAAGTGGAAATAATGTAATGTTATGCATGTCCAAGAATATCTCTATTGAAAATCATTCTTAAATAGAACTTAAAAAGATTTTAAAATTGATTTCAAGTGGTTTTATGCTCTCTTCTAATGTTTCAGAACTACTTCAAATGATTAAAGATATATTAGAATTTGAAGTATATGGTGAGTGTATTTTTTGCCCTTCAGATTAGGACACGTGATTTGAAAAGTGCAGCTATAATTTTGGGAATAATAAAATGAAGTGTTTGAATTTAGATTGGTCTGAGAAAATCAGATATTAGTATGTAGGGTCTATGTGGAGAAACTTGTGATTATAATCAAAGAATTAAATCAGACTGTCTGAAGACTGTTTCAGTGAATTTGCTGGCACTTTTAAAAACAATTACACTGGAAGCTCATTTGGAGGTTCTATCATGGAAATCCAATCATTCAAGTATCTTTTGGCTGTAAGTAATGGAGACTGCACTCCAGGTAGTTCAGAAAAGTAAAAAGTTTGGAGGGGATTGCTTTGCAGAACCCTGTGGTATCTCATGGAACCAAAGCAAGAGTGACACAACTAAGGCCAGATTTCTTAGTTAATTTTCTTTGGCTATAACAAAATGCCTGAGGCTGGGTACTTCATTAAAAACAGAGGTTTATTTATTGACTGTTTTGGAAGCTAAAAGTCCAAGATTGGGTGGGTCTATCTTTTTGGCCTCCAATGAAAGCCTTCTGGCTACATCACAACATGGCTGATGGCATGGAGGTGGGAGCTTGTGCAAGAAAGAGATCACATGATGAGACAGGAAACAAGAAGGATTCAGAGGCTAGGTTTGCTCTTTTTGTAACAACCAGGTCTCATGAGAACTAACCAAAGCCCTTCAAGAGGACTCTATTAATCCCTTCTGAGGGCAGTACCCCCAATGACCTAATCATATTCCATCAGGCTCCACCTCTTAAAGGTTCTACCACCTTAACACCACCACAAAGGAAACAAGCTTACAGTATTCGAACCTTTGGGGACAAACCATAGCACTGGGGAACAGCAAAAACCAAGGCATCTCAGTAGTATGCCGTTGGAGAGAAACGATCACAAACTCTGGAGGTCAAGCAGGGGTGAGCCTACTTTCTTCTAGCTAATTGTTACCATACAGGAATTTGGCCCAGTATTGCCAGATCCAGTAAAGCCAGAATTGCAAATTATTATGTAATATTCCCTGGGATTTAAATATTGAGTACTAAATAATTTTTAAAAATACAAGACTCTAAAGAGCACCCCCCCCCCAAAAAAAAACATGTCTGCTACTTCTGCTTCAAAGTGGTGCCACTGGAGTGACTCAACTTCCTCAGTTTTCTATGCTTTACTCCATTCAAAATTCACATTTCCTGGAGTGAGAATTCAATTGGCTTGGTTTGAGGCATGGACCTACTTCAGCCTTTTTAGCTATGATTGTCAGAGGTGGTGGGTGGGGGGCAGAGTTACTTAGACATGGCAATTAGGGGCATATATATATATATATATATATATATATATATATATATACATATATATATATATAGACTCTTAGAGAATAACAATCACAGCTAGCACATACTGAGTGCTTTCCATGTGCCAGGAGTTGATCTAGGTATTTAATGTACATTATTTCATTTAAGATACACGACAATCTAATGAGGGAATACTCTCATTCTCATATTACAGATGAAGAATTTGAGGCTCAGAGAGTACTACAGTTTGAATGTTATTTGTCCCCTCAAAACTCATGTTGAAATTTAATCCCCATTTTGGGATATTAAGAGATGGAACCAGGTAGAACATTTAAGAGGTGATTAGGGCTCTGCCCTCATGAATGGATTAATTCATTCATGTGATTAATTGATTAATGAGGTAATGGGTTAACTTGAGAGTGAGTCTGCTCTAACTGCCAGTTTGGATAGGTCTCTTACCATGTGCTTCCCTGAACTGCCTAAGGACTCTGCCAACAAAAAGTTCATCACCAGATAAAGTCCCTTGATCTTGGATCAGAACTGTGAGCCAAAATAAATCTCTTTTCTTCATGATGTACCCAGGTTGTGTCATTATGCTATCAGTTACAAAACAGACTAAGAGAGGTTAAGGGATTTGTCTGAAGTCACATAGTTAGAGGTGGGAAAGCCAGGTAGTGTGCTCCATGATCTTATGCTCTTAACCACTTCACCATGGTATTCCTAAGAGAAGGGGTTTTTGAATAAGGCAGCCATCCTAACTTGCTTGATCGAGTAGGAACTTTCAGGAAACACATATGTAACATAATTAAGGATAAGGGGCCATCAGTCTTTCAGATTATGACCTTTAGGAAACTGAGTCTCAGGCTGGGAGAGTAGCTTCTCAAGGTTATAAAGTTAATAATAGGAGGCTGGGATCCCTCGGAATCCCCTGTCCTTTCCAACATAGCCTCCCATTCTCCACCAATTGGCCTCAATATTCACACTCCCCAAAGCCTCACTAAAATTTGTGGAATCTCATAAAATTCCTCCTCTATTGTGTTCCTTCCGTCTAGCTTCTTAGGTATAATTCTGTATATCTACCTTTTTGTCCCAGAGTTGCCTATTTATGAAAATCAAGGGAAGTCTTACAATGCCTTCCAGAACAAGAAACACACCATTTCCCACATGCATTTTTTTTTCATTTGTCAGAGATTGCCTGTCACAGAGAAATATCAGCAGCTTCCTAACACTAGTCCAGATGGACCCAATGTTGGACATAAAGAAGTATTCAGAGGTTAAACACTGGAGGACAGTGTCCATTGTCATGCTTGCCACACCTCAGGCTAGCCTTGGGTTGAAAGTACATACAGATCTCAGAAATAGAAAGAATGGCTTCAGGAAGAGTGCTGGTGGTTGGGCCAGTCTTAGGAACTGACCTGGAACTTCAAAACATGTGGGGAAATCTTGGGCCTGGTGGTTCATCTTGTGTGGTATGTGGAGATACCCTTGGGCATCAGGCCTTCTGAGAAAAGACCACAATGAAGAAAGAGCCTGAGCCTGGGTCAGATTGGAGAAGGCAGAGTGGGAGAGGCAGAATTAGAATTAGACAACCCTTCTTAAGTCACCCAAGTTTGCCTCCCTCCTTTTTTACCTTCTTTGTTAAAACCTCTGGAATTAATCTGTTCTACTTATCCCCGTGAATGGATACTGACTCTTGCTCAGGAGTATAGTTTTCTCATCAGCTAAATTTAACAGAAAGTCCCATATCCCTAGGGAGGTGGTGTGTGAATAGGCTTTAGGAAACCCAAGAATCTTATGAAAATATTTACAAAATGTTGGGAAGCACATTGTCCTAGGAAGGGTAGTCACAGATCTAATCAGATAGTTAATGGACTCATAATCTTTTTATTAAAAATACAAACCAGGGGCTAGGGCTGGGGCTCAGTGGCAGAGTGCTTGCCTCACACATGTGAGGCACTGGGTTCGATCCTTAGCACCACATAAAAATGAAGAAACAAAATAAAGATATTAAAAAAATACCAACCATTGGCCCAGAAGTTTTCAGGAGAAATATGATAGAATGGAAGCCATGGAATTTTCCCTGAGTCCTTAAAAACCACATGGGATTCATGAATAAAGTCACAGAGAATTGGCCTAGGAGAGGTAGGCTATATTGAGATGGACCAAAGAAAACAGGTGAGGAAGGCAGTAATAGAAGAAGCAGAGATGTTAGGAGATTTGAAAGAAGGCTGGAATCAAATCAAAGCAAGACATTTTGAAAAAACTGGAGCAGAGGAGCCAATCTGATAGTTCTCAGCAGAGCTCAGCTGGGTAAGAGAAATGGAATCTGAATGGCTGAGAGCAGAAGCTGTCTTGAAGATGATTTATGTTTAAATGTGATATTTAATATTTTTGCAAGGCAAAAGAGTAGCAATCAATGTGAAAGTAAGGGAGCAGCTGCTGCTTCCCAAATACTGTCAACAAGACAGAAAATGTGCGAGGTGTTATGAATAACGGTTGTAATTAAAGCAGTGCAGCAATTCTGGTAGAATAAGCAGGATTCCCAGGGTTATGATTATCAACTTCAATCTCAGAAGCACTACTTTTCTGTGTGTATACATATGTGCAAGTGCATGCCAATGTACATATGTGTGCATATACTTATGTGTGCAAATGTAGAGAGCTGTGAGAAAAAGACAAAATCTAGAAAAGAAATTAGTGAGAAGGGAGAAGGTAAGAGAGAGAGAGAGACTTAATGGTGTGAGATGATAAGAGGAAAAGGGAGAAGAAAGAAGAGTGAAAGTGTTAGCTTTTTGTTCTATGGGTCAAATCACAACAACCTACCTTACTTGACCACCTATATAAAATAGGTTAAATACACACAAAACACACTGCTAATCATTTTCACTACATACTATATTCTATAATAATTATCTCTCATTTTCTTATTTATTGCTTCCTCCTCTATAAAGGCATTGACCATATTGCTCTCATTTATAATGTACAACAGTCAGTTTAGGCTAGGTAATGCTGTGGTAACAAATGACCCTTCCTCAAAACACACACACCACACGCAAAAATTTATTTCTAGCTCATGTTCCATGTTGGCTATGGGTTTTCTGTGGCTCTCATCTATGTGTCTTCATTATGAGAGCCATGTTCACAGGGTCAAGTAGTGTCTGGGATATTGATGTTTTCATGGCAGTGAGAAGACAGACCATAGCATTATGACTCTCTGGCTCTTAAAGCATTTTCTTGGAAGTGACATAGTCACATTTCATTGACCAAAGCAAGTCATATGGGCACTCTAAAGTTTAACAGAGTTGAGATGTATAATGTGCCCTCAGGGATGGTTGATGAAAAATTTAAACTGCAATACAATCTGCTATACCACTGAATTCTCAGTACCTAGCACAGTTCCTGGAACAAAGTAGGTTGTCCTATCAATGGTGCCCCATGGCCTTTGACTGTTAGAATATTTTGTTCTAATGGGTGCTCTGATATTGGCTATAAGAACTTCCTGGTTCATATTATATGATATAAAATTGGATATTTTCTCAGTCTTATGTATAAACAAAGGCATCTTTACAGAAAATTTCTCTTTTTATTGCTTTTTAGCATGGAATTTAAGTGAAAATTACACTCTTTTTATGCAAAGGCATCTTTAAGAAAAATCCCTTAACCTCCTTCTAGACAAATTGATTTCTTTAAGGTTCTTCAACATAAAAATCTCAAAGCCACTATTACATGTAGAAGAGCAGGGCTGGGTCAACCTGGGGCAGGAGCTTTGGAGATTTGCCAAATAGTTCAGGGAGATAGAGGTTTCATCATTCTTTTGAAGTCTAAAATCTAAGATAGTCTGGGAGGAACACTGAAACATGAGACATTGAAGAAGCAGACCAAACTCATGACTGAAGCTGAATTTCTAATATTTCCTTATCCCCAAACCTGCTCCACCTTCAGCCTTTTCCATTTCATTAAATGGCAACTCCTTCCAGTTGCTCAAGCCCAAAATTTTCATGTTGTCCTTGAATGTTCCCTCTGCCTGTCTCTGTCTCTCTTTTGCTCTCAGATTCCACATCAGATCTATCAGGAAATCCTGGCATTCTGCCTTCAAAATATATTCTGAATCTGATGATTTTTAATCATTTCAATTGTGATCACCTTGGTCTAAATTATCATCAACTCTTGGCTGGATTATTGCATGATCTGTTCTAGCTGTTGGCTATTGCTCTGATGATATTGCCAAACAATCCCAAAATGTCAACTGCATACAACAAACACGTGTTTTGCTTACATAATGGTCTGGGGTCAGTTGGGATGGCTCTGATTCAGGCTGACAGTCAGGTTATTATCCCCTCCTTTTATCTCTTCAGTTTGGGACCATCAGCTGGCTGGGACATATTCTTTTCCTGGTAGATGGCAGGTGCACAATAAGCTACACTAAATCATACAAACATATTTAAAAACTTCTGCTGGCATCTTATCAACTGGCATTCTATTGGATATAGCTAGTTGCATGGCCATGTTTAGCATCATTGTGGTGGCAAAATATACTGTTGCTCTAGAAGGAATCACTGCAATGTCAACATGACAAGAAGATGTATATAATATTCTATAAGAAGAAGAGAGTGAAAACTTGAGAACAAGAATCCAATCTATCATGGTCTCTAACCTTTCTCCTTGCTTTTGTCCTTTTCCTCTTACAGTCTATACTCAGCATAAGAGAATAGATTCAGCTTTTTCAGGTTTTGGCTCAGATGTCACATTTTTAGGGAGGCTGTCACTGTGTACATTATTTAGAATTGTAATCCCCCAATCACCCTTCTTCCTCTACCCTCCTTTTCTGTTTTATTTATCTCCATGGCACTTATTACTTAATGTACTGTTCATTTTGCCTATTTAATTAACCATTTTCTTTTAATAGAATATAAGCTCCCTGAGGGCAGGTATTTTGATTTTATTTGTTTTACTGCTATATTCTGAGTGTTAGAACAAACTGCACATGGTACATAGTAGCCCTCAATAAATAGTGAATGAATGCATGAATGAGTGAATGAGCTATGAGTGGCAGGACAGGGAGCTGAATATACTGAGGTGGGAAGAGGTTGCAAATGGCAGTGGTATATGGTCCTTTATGCAATGGGCCCTGCCATTTGTAAAGAGGGGAAGAGAAGAGGCAACAAAAGCATCTCCAGAGGGGGAAATATAACCAAGTATCTCTTTTCACAGCTTTTAGGGTCTGTAGGCAATTAAGTGATATGATAACTCAGGACCAAATGTCTGCCATACTTACTTCCCCTCTGGCCCCTTTCACATTCAGAGAGGCAGAACCAGGACTCACATTCAGATTTCCTGTGTTGCTCTGGTCTACTCTCCTCCCTTGCTAAGAGACAACTGCAACCTTCAATTGCTGAAAGCAATAAGGTCTGCTAGGATGACTGGTTGTCCCTGCGTGGGTCCCAGTGGGTGATTGCCTTGGTATAAAATTTTGGTTGAGAAGCTGCCCTGGCTCTGGTCTCAGAAGACAGAAACAATTTCATGGGAATAAGGCCCAGGGTCTGTCCTACAATCATGGTCTTTCAAAATTATTGGGATATGAGAGATTTGACTGAGCTACTGGAGGGAACACTGAAACATTAAGAGGATCCAGGCCTGGGAATAGGTTTCAATACTTGTATAGCATTTTGAAGTGGGATTAATGGTTTCTGAGCCAAAATAGCTGCAAATTTTGGCTTTATAAAAATCAATTCTGCCGGGCATGGTGGCACATGCCTGTAATTCCAGCACTTGGGAGGCTGAGGCAGGAGGATCGCGAGTTCAAAGCCAGCCTCAGCAACAGTGAGGCACTTAGCAACTTAGTGAGACCCTGTCTCTAAATAAAATACAAAAAAATAAAAGGGCTGGGGATGTGGCCCAGTGGTCGAGTGCCCCTGATTTCAATCCCCGGTACAAAAAAAAAAAAAATCAATTCTTGTGTCAATATGTAAATATGTCTATGTGCATATGTACATGTGTGCACACATATGCACTCCACAACATATGAGATAATATTTGAACACATAGAATATATGTATTCTTTTTTCCATTTAAAACGTTATTTATTGATAAAAACAATTCATGGAAAAGCAAACTTCAATTGTCATGCCAAGTGTGAAAATATTTTAGCTATTAATTTAGTAGAGCTCCTTCTAAAGTTATCCTGGGTATTATTATTGAATAGTATTTATTTATTTATTTATCTATTTATGTTTTCTAGATATACATTAGCAGTAGAGTGTATTTTGATGTATTTTTTAAATATTTATTTATTTGCTTTAGTTGTTCACAATGCGTTTTACGTGGTGCTGAGGATCGAACCCGGGCCGCACACGTGCTAGGCGAGCGCTCTACCGCTGAGCCACATCCCCAGCCCTATTTTGATGTATTATGTGTACTTGGAATATAACTTCCTATTCTTGTGGTTGTACATGATGTGGAGTATCACTGGTCATGTATCAATATATGAACATAGGAAAGTTATGACCAATTCATCCTACTGTCTTTCCTATTCCCCACGCCCTCCCTTTCCTTCATTGCTTTTTGTCTAATCCAGTGAACTTTTTGAATAGTTATTTAAATTGTGGTAAATAATAAATCCATTAAAATAATGATTTTCTCAGATGGGTTACAGTAGAGCAAAAACATTAAAAAATTATCCTAGTAAAATTTGGCTTTCACTCTACTCAAGAGATACAAATTTTCTCTTGTGAAGATGGAGGGACTAAATATTAGCAGAGGTTGTGATGTCTGAAAAATCATTACTGAAATATCTGTAATTATTATTAAATTTTCAAGATACATGGAAGTATTCTGGGCACAATATTACCATATCACTTTCTTGTCCAAAACCCTGCAAGGATTCTTTCCAACTTGCCTGCAAAATTAAGTTCATTCTCCTCAGCTTTTTTGTTTAAGTATTCTGTGATCTAGGACTTATTTACTTTTTTATTGGTTCTTTTTAGTTATATATAACATTAGGATTCATTTTGACATAATTATAAGAAGCATGGAATATAACTTGCACTATTTCAGTCCACAGTATTTCCCCTTTCCCTTTATTCTTTCCTCCTTCTGTTCTCTTCCTTCTATTCTACTGATCTTTCTGCTATTATAGATTTTTTGAAATTAGTGTCTTGTGGATGTACTAGATGGTTAGATTCACTGTGGTATGTTCATGTATGTACATAGGAAAGTTAGGTCAGTTCATTCCACTGTCTCTCCCTATTCTATCCCTCCTCCCTTTCCTTCATTCCCCTTCACTACTCTAATAATCTCTTTTTTATATTTTAATCCCCCTTATTTTGGGTTAGCTTCCATGTATCAGAGAACACATTCAACCTTTAACCTTTTGGGACTGGCTTATTTCACTTATCATGATAGTCTTCAGTTCCATTCATTTACTGGTAAATGCCATAATGTCATTATTCTTTATGGCTGAGTAATACTCCATTGTGTACATATACCACATTTTCTTTATCCAGTCATCTGCTAAAGGGCACCTAGGTTAGCTCCATAGCTTGCTATTGTGAATTATGCTGCTGTAAACATTGATGTACAGGTGGTTCTATTCCTAGGGTTTTTTTTTTTTTTTAAATCTTCATACTGCTTTCCAGAGTGGATGCATTCTCACTCTAATCAGAATGGTATATGCATTCTATATATAGCTAGTGTGATAGTCTCTAAAGATGGCCTCCACTAACATGTAAAATGTTCAACATCTCTTGTTGCCGCCGGAAAGGGATTTGCAGCCCGGAACAGCGGCGCCGCGGGAAGAAGCCTGGAGACAGGATGGAAATGAAAAAATTCTTTTATCTTTCTCTCTCTGTCTCTTGTAATTTCTAACAGCACATACACACTCTCACAAGAAACCAAGGCACGTACTCTTACAAGAAACTACAATATATATATATACACAATAGCGTTAACCCCGTCTGTTCTCTCTCAGGTCTTATCTCATGTGCCCGAGCAGGAATGGCGCCGGCCCGATCTCAATCTCGGCTCAAGTCTCTCGAGATCCTGGGCCAAGTCCTGCGAGATCCCAGGCCAAGTCCCATGAGACTACGGAAGGCGGCAATGCCCAAACATCTCCATGGCCCGTAGTCAATCGCAATCTTAGCCATCTCCCCAAACAGGGCTCCTGAATTTCCCCCCTTTTGTTTTAAAAGAGGGGATGCTCTAGGACGTCTATGTGCAACCAACATTCTTACCCGTCATCGGATAATCAAGGCTGTGCCCTTGACTCCTGTCTTAGGTTAATATGTCGGCCACATGAGAATGTCCGTGCGACTGTGCCTGTCTTAGGTTGTCCCACTCTGGGGATCTTACCCGTCATTGGCTAACCAGCCATCCAATGGAGCCCTTTACGATCGACTGTGTATGATGACTAGCAGCCGTCCAATTGTGAGGAGATGCTGCGGCTTTAAGGCGACAAGCCTTTTGGTGACGAGCCAAATTGCATAGCATATCAAATTCTTTAAACAAATCAGCTGCCCTAAGTTCCATCAAGTAACACAGTGAATTCTCTAGACAAATACCCGCAAGGCATTGTCCCATGAAGTCCCAAACAATGAAAGATCAAAATGTCCACTTGTTATAACACATAGATCTAGGAGGCCCCGTGCATGCAGAGCAGAGGCCACACTGCTGGTGAGGTTGTTTGATGCTTGAGCAGCAGGGATGCTTGCAGCGACCGCAATCCCTGCAGCTGTAGCAGCAGCCATCTTTTTTATGTCTAGACAATGCCACCGGCAAATCTTCAGGGCCTGCTACCTAGAGACTCAAGCATCAATTATTAAAGGAAAGGCAGTGCTATTCAGCACTGAGTCAAGAGGCGAGTTGTCAAACTAAAAAATAGAATTATTAGATTAGAAAATTAAAGTTGATTTCTGCTCACACACATTGCTGCTTGAGCTCCCACAAACATAAGCTGGCAAAATATCATATTTAGAACAAAACAAAGAAAGACTGAGGGTATTTACTGCATTAAAGATAGATTAAAGAAAAACTAAAAGCACTTTGGAGAAATAATTTGTTAGCTGGAACCCTCGAGTTTCTGCATACACAGCAATCCTTTACCTGTTGAAATAATTGAAATTAATCAGTTATTAAACAAATGAAGTTAATAACAAATAAGCAACCTTATGTCAAAACACCAAAATATCAGGTTATACAGCACTAGTCATATTTTTTGCTAAAGAGAAGTCCCTGGGACACCTATAAAACAAAATTGAAGGTACCTTCACTTATTAAATTATTTACCCAAATTGAATACTCTTAAACTTAAATGAATTAGAGTTATTTGGATCCATATATATATATATATATATATATATATATATATATATATATATACATATATACATATATATATATTTCATAAGTGCTTTGTTATTTTTGATGTCACACTGGAAAGACGCACATACAAACATATATTTGTGACGTCACATTAACATGAAATTTAGACAAATACACAGACATAAACATATATATAAAAAGAAAAAATAATACAATTGTATGCACACTAAAGAGAGATCTCTTCGTCTCGGCCGGGAGGAATGACACTTAAGTTGTGACATATTTTGAAGGACTCTTTTAAGGGAATCATTCCATATCTTCATCTTGGTCCTCTTGATTTTGTACCTTTTTTATTAATCTTGATTCCTCAACAACTTCATCTTGATCCTTTTGATTTGGTACCTGCTTTATTAATCTAGATGGTATCCATATTGGAGAGGATTCGTGCTTTGGGAAAACACAAACAGATCCTCTCCCCCAAATTAATACTGGATCTGGACCCTTCCATGTACCTGAAAGAACATCCTTCCAGTAAACCAAAGGTTTATGTTGTTGATGTGGGTTCCAATGTCTGTCTCCAGCAGAATAACCATCAGAGTCTAAAGTTAAAAAAATTAAAGTAAACAGGGCAACTGCCAATCTGTCCTTAGGATTTTTCCAGTTTCCTTCTTTCTGTTTTAATAACATAACTTTTAGTGTGCGGTTTGCTCTTTCAATAATGCCCTGACCCTGAGGATTGTATGGGATGCCTGTTTTATGGGAGATGTTGAATTTTGTGCAAAACTTGTTTGAAAGATGAGGATGTATATGCAGGGCCATTATCTGTTTTAAGCATTTTGTGGATGCCCAATGCAGCAAAAGCTTGCAAACAATGAGATGTAACACCTTTAACTTTTTCTCCAGAATGTAAGGAAGCAAAAATCATGCCTGAGCATGTATCTATGGTCACATGAATAAATTGCAATTTTCCAAAACTTGGCTCATGAGTAACATCCATCTGCCACAAATGATTGGGCATTAATCCTCTAGGGTTAACACCATAATGAGGATTGGGCAAATGTGTCATACAAGATGTACAATCTTTTACAATTGTTCTGGCTTGCTCTTTTGTGATTTTAAACCTACGTTGCAAGGTGGTGCTGTTGACGAGAAACTGGGAGTGAAATAAAGTAGCTTGTTGGAACACTGAAAGTATAAATATTGTTTTTGTAAGTTCATCAGCCTTTTGATTACCTTCATGGAGGGGACCAGGCAAATTAGTATGTGCTCTAATACGGCCTACAAATAGAGGTTCTTTTCTTGCCCACAAAAGTTTTTTTATTTGATAAAACAATTTAAAGGCTGGAGTATGAGGTGCTATTGGTCCTGCTAACTCTAATTTTGGGACGGCTTGTACAATATAGTGGCTATCTGAAAAAATGTTTACGGGCTGGTCCCTAAAATTTTCCAGAGCTCTTACCACAGCTTCCAATTCCACTAGTTGAGCTGATTTGTGTGCAGTTATGTAAGTCATATTTTCTTTTGTAGTGACTACTGCAGCAGTACCATTTGAGGACACATCTGTAAATACATTAAATGCCTTAGGAATAGGTTGATTTTTTATTACCTGTGGAAATATAATAGGATGATTAATACAAAAAGATAATATAGGAGACTTAGGAAGGTGATTATCAAAATTTGCAGAGGTACAGCATCTAGCTATAGCCCAGTCATTATCGTTGAAGCATAAATATTCAATCTGTGACGATGAATAGGGAGTAATAATAGTAGCAGGGTGAATGCCAAATATTTTAGTAGAAGTTTTAGGTCCTTGAAGAATAAGTTTAGCCACCATGGAGGTATAAGACTCAATTATGCTTTTAGGAGAGACGGGCAAATGTATCCATAATAAAGGCCCTTGTTGCCAAAATACTCCTGTGGGTGTATATTGTGAAGAAATAATAATCAATATCAGCGGTTGAGTTAAATCAAATCTGTCACAATGAGCTCCTTCAATGGCTTTTTCTACTAACTTTAAAGCTTTCCTAGCATCTGGCGTCAGTGTTCGCGGTGAGGATGTATCAGGGTCCCCTCAAAGGATATCAAATAAAGGTTTCAATTGGCCAGTAGTAAGGTTTAGAGTAGGGCGAAGCCAATTAATATCTCCCAGTAGTTTTTGGAAATCATTGAGGGTGGTTAAATGTTCTTTATTTATTAAAATTTTGGGGGGTCTAATAAAAGTATCCATGATTTTAAATCCTAAATATAATATGGGCGATCTGGTTTGAACTTTTTCTTCTGCTATATATAATCCGTATTTTTTAAAATTTTCTACCATGTCACTGAATATATTAAATAATATTTTTTGATTAGGGTGGGCCAGTAAAATATCATCCATGTAATGTAGACACATGAGGTTTGGATATTTATTTTTAATGGGTTGGATAGCCTTGTCCACATATATTTGGCATATGATGGGGCTATTAGCCATTCCCTGCAGCAAAACCTTCCATTGATATCTCTGATCAGGACCATCATTGTTAATAGAAGGAACTGAAAAAGCAAACCTGGGGGCATCCAGAGGATGTAGCGGAATAGAAAAGAAGCAATCCTTTATATCAAGACTAATAAGATGGAAATTTTTTGGAATAGCTACAGGATTCGGAAGTCCAGGTTGAGTAGGGCCCATGACTTGCATGGTTTTATTAATTTGTCTGAGATCATGTAATAATCGCCATTTTCCTGATTTTGTCTTGATCACAAATATGGGGGAATTCCAGGGAGAGGTGGAAGGTTCTATATGTCCTGCTTCTAATTGTTCCTGAACTAGTAGGTGGGCCGCTTGTAATTTCTCTTTAGATAGGGGCCACTGAGGGACCCACACTGGCTTATCAGAAAGCCATGGTATTTTCAAAATTATTTTCTCAGTGGCCCTGAAGAAAAATGTCTTTTTCCTATATGATAATGATTTCTTTTAGGGTTAAGGTTACCCTGTACTTTTTGATAATGATTTCTTTTAGGGTTAAGATTACCCTGTAGATTTTCACATTTAACACATGCAGGTTTGTTGCAAGGTGTACTCCCATTTGTTGTAAAATATTTCTTCCCCATAAAGTAACCTGTAGGTTAGGTAAAACATAAGGCTGAAATGTTCCTTTATGTCCTTCATCATCCTCCCATTTTAAAATTACCGTACTTTTTTTCTGGGAGGTTATTATATCCCAAGCCTCTTAAACTGGTTGAAGCTTTTTGCAGAGGCCAGTGTTTGGGCCATTGATGTAAATTAATGATGGAAGAATCAGCTCCAGTATCTATAAGTCCCTCCATTTCTATTCCTTGGACTCTTATTTTACACATAGGCCTCCTTGTACAGTCTCGAACCCAGCAAACCATGGGTCTCGAATCAGTGGAACAAAATCCTCTATTGTTTCTATTTAGAGGCATATTAATTTTAAATGAATTATGTAAATTTGGAAGGAGGAGCAGCTGATCAATTCTATCTCCCTGATTAACAGAACTTATACTTTGGGGTGAGCTAAGCATTATTTTTTTTCCCCTTTGTAGTCTGAGTTTATTACACCTGGGGTCACTTGCAAACCTAATAAGCTTTCAGGACTTTTCCCGAGAATAAGTCCTACAGTCCCTGAGGGAAGTGGTCCCCTGACTCCTGTGGGAATCAGTTGAACCCCCATTTCAGATGTTAACACTATTCAGGCGGTGGAACAGAGGTCTAATCCTGCATTTCCTCCTGTTCCTCTGGCGAGGGTATGGATGGGTAGTAGGGATTGTGTCAGGGAAGCATCTGAGTGGATGCTTGAGGATACTCCTCCTCCAATGCCTTGTACATTTGTGGGCCCCAGGGCATTGGGCCCCGTGCCCCGTTTTTTGAATTCCTGGACAAATGATTTCCATGGATGTCAAATTTTGAATAGCATTTATTGGCCCAATGATTTCCTTTCTTACACCTGGGGCAGCAACCTGGAGCACAGTATGAATTTGGTCTTATTTCTCTTTTGGGATTTTGCCTAGAATAGCCTGATTGATTATGATAATTTTGCCTAGAATATCCTGATTGATTATAATGTCTAGGTTGAGCCCTTGTGAAATTTTGAGGGGCAGCATCTCTCACAGCTGCTGCAATCACATTTCCTGTGACAAAGGCATCATTTATAACTTTACATAGTTGTATATATATGGAAAGATCTTTTTTATTTTTCCACGGCCTGATGGCTTCTTGGCAATATTTATTACCATTTTCATATGCTAATTGAACAACTAATGGCATAACTTGATCAACGTCTCCAAAAACTCTACCTGCAGTTCTCAAAAGTCGATCAGCAAATTCAGCATATGGTTCATTAGGTCCTTGAATTGCTTTGGACAAGCTACCTTGTAGATCCCCAGGTCCTTGTACAGTTTTCCATGCCTTTAAGGCAGCTGCATTTATCTGAGCATATACTCCTGGGGTATAATATTTTTGAGCCTGTACATCTGCGAATTGCCCTTCTCCTGTGAGCATTTCTACATTATGGTCTCCAAACACTGCAGCTGCGTTTCTTTTAGCTGTTTCTATACAAAGTTCTTGAAATTGCAATCGCCAAACCAAGTATTGTCCCCCACATAATGTTGCTTTACATAGACGTTTCCAGTCTGAAGGTGTTAAGCTAAAGTTGTTAAGGGACTCCAGTATACTCAACGTGAAAGGAGCTTGGGGCCCATATGTCATTACTGCCTCTTTGAGATTTTTTATTGTTTTGAAATCTACTGGCTGGTGGCCCCTCTGTCCATTTTCATATTCAAATACTGGCAGTTCCCAATGTATCTGTGAGTTACTCTCGAGAGCGCATAAGCGCTCAGAAAGACTTTTTATTTCTATTTCTAGGGTATGCAAACGCCTAGTGATACCCTTCGTATTTTCTGTAATGGATTCCACCCATGGGGGAGTAGAGGACACAAGTTCCTCCACTTGACGATCCCTTATCTTGGTCTTCCTTAATTTCCTTTTGTTCATTTTCTCAGAATCACCTTTACTTAATTCCTTCTCACTACTACTACTCTCATTGGTCCTAACTGACTCAGTAACATCCTGAGTCCCAGGTTCAATTGAGAGCATGTATCCTTGAACTATCTCTAATAAATCTTGAATAGCTTTAGCAGCTCGGATCTTTGTCATTTTTGGGACGCTTCTAATACTCTCCTTACTGGTCTTAGTTTACTCAGCGGAAGCTACGCTTTCATGATCGCCTTTACTGTTTTCTAAATCCTCCTCACTAACGACAGACTCAGCTATATCAAAGAATTCATCAAGAGCCTTGTACACTTGGGTCTTAGTTATTTTCAAACCCATTTTAACCGCTCTGACTAGAGACTCCTGCGAGGTTTCTCAGTTCTTACCTGCTGTGCTGAATGCCCTGAACGGGCCACCAACTGTTGCCGCCGGAAAGGTATTTGCAGCCCGGAACATTGGTGCCGCGGGAAGAAGCCCGGAGACAGGATGGAAATGAAAAAATTCTTTTATCTTTCTCTCTCTGTCTCTTGTAATTTCTAACACCACATACACACTCTCACAAGAAACCAAGGCATGTACTCTTACAAGAAACTATAATATATATACACAATAGCGTTAACCCCGTCCGTTCTCTCTCAGGTCTCATCTCATGCGCCCGAGCAGGAATGGCGCCGGCCCGATCTCAATCTCGGCTCAAGACTCTCGAGATCCTGGGCCAAGTCCCGCGAGATCCCAGGCCAAGTCCCGTGAGACTATGGAAGGCGGCAATGCCCAAATATCTCCATGGCCCGTAGTCAACCACAATCTTAGCCATCTCCCCAAACAGGGCTCCTGCAATCTCTGGCTATTAGAGAAATGCAAATCAAAACCGCTCTAAGATTTCATCTCACACCAGTCAGAATGGCAGCTATTAAGAACACAAACAACAATAAATGTTGGAAAGGATGTGGGGGAAAAGGCACAATCAAACATTGCTGGTGGGACTGCAAAATGGTGCAGCCAATATTTGAAGCAGTATGGGGATTCCTTGGAAATCTGAGAATGGAACCATTTTATTACACAGCTATCCCACTCCTCGGTCTATACCCAAAGGACTTAAAAATAGCACACTACAGGGATACAGCCACATAAATGTTTATAGAAGCACAATCACAATAGCTAAACTGTGGAACCAAACTAGATGCCCTTCAGTAGATGAATGGATAAGGAAAATGTGGTATATATACACAATGGAGTATTACTCGGAAATAAAAGAGAATAAAATCATGGCATTTGCAGGTAAATGGATGAAGTTGGAGAATATAATTCTCAGTGAAGGTAGCCAATCCCAAAAATCCAAATGCCAAATGTTTTCTCTGATATAATGAGGCCAATTCACAGTGGGGTTGGGACGGGGAGCATAGGAGGATTCGAGGAACATTAGAATGGCCAATGGGGAGGGAGGGAAAGGGAGGAAGCAAGAGGGAAAAAAAGATGGTAGAATGAGATAGATATCTGAAGGAGCCTATAATCAAGGAGATAGCTAAAGATTGTGGTTAGGTGAGAGCCATAAAAGATGTTCTAGTTTCCACCTGATATTAATACATTATTCAAAGAATCTTTATATGCCCGTGAACACTGCGTGACGCACCTGTAAGCTCGAGCTGTAAGCACGTGTCCTTGTTAAAGCTATATGTATATAACTAGGTGAGGTTCGTTAGAGTGTGTGGGAAGAAGAAGAAGGTGGTGGTTGGAGTTAGAGCGTTTGGAGTGATTGCTGGAGCAGGAGAGAGAAAAAGAATAAAAGACCTTTTTTCATTTTCATCCTGCCTCTGAATTTTCCTGCGGCATTCGTTGCTCCAGGCGGCTTCCGCTTCAGGCAGCAGCAGATATCATTACCCTAAGTGCATGTATGAAGACACAGATTGTGTAAATATACTTTGTATACAATTAGAGATATGTTAAAATGGGCTCTATAAGTATAATGTGAAATGTAATGCATTCTGCTGTCATTTATAACAACTTAGAAAAAAAAGAAAACTTTTAACTCAGTCAAAAGATTTGAATCGTCTTTCAGTATGTATGTGTGCCTGCCACTCCATTCATCAAAGAGTTGAGTCTATTTTGTCCTCTTGAATCTGGTCTGGTTTCATGTTTTACTTTGACTAGCAGAATTTTATGGAAGTAATGCCATGCCCAGTTCCAGATCTAGCTTTACAAGGCTTAAGTGTTTCCTCTTTCTTTCAGGGATAGCCAGCTCCCATATAAGAAGCCTGACTACTCTGAGATTGCCATGCTGTGAAGAAGCTCAAGCTTATCAGACAGTGAGAACTGAGGTCCTAGACAGATACCTCCAGTCAAGCCATCCAGATAATGCAGCAGCTGTTAGCACCATCAAGCTGAGACTCATGGAGCAGAGACAAGCCACTGAAACTGTTGGGATTCCCAGCCCACAGAATTATGAGCACATAAAATGATTGTGACTTTAAGCAATTCAGTTGGTGGGTAGTTCTATAACAATGGAAAATATTGACACAACAATAGAAAGTGGGTACTGAGAAGGAGTTTAGTGTGTGTCGAGGCTGTGAACTCTGGATAAAGACTGCCTGGATAGCAACTGCATGAGCTTAGGCATCTCACTGAACCTCTCAATATTTCATTTTCCTTGCCTTGAAAACAGGCTTAGTAATAGCTCAAATCAGAGTTGTGATGGGTTAGTTCATGCATATAAAGCCCTTTGAACTCTGCATGGCACATAATAAGTGCAATGTAAGTGTTAGGTATCATTGTGATGATGTGTATTTTCCATTTTGGTTCAATCATAGTCCCATTTCTATCCCTGGGACCCCTGAGGAACACCATCATTAATAATACCCAAGTAGATAAAGATAAAATTATGACCTCCCCGGATGCTAGTCTATGGCCTTTGCATGTAGTATGTACTCATTATTTTTGGACTTAACTGAAGGCCCCAAATAATTTCTGGTTGGCAAAAGAAAGAACTAGAGGATTGCCCCCCTCCTCCATCCAATTTTCCCTCTGTATTTCTATTTCGCGTAGGCAAATGTTCAAGTTTGGCTTCCTCAAGCATACATCCACAGGCTGTCATGGGAGCAAAGGAAAAGACAGCTCAGAAACCCGCTGGGAGGCAAACTTAGAGAATGACGATGCTCTCAGATAATCCACAAAGTGGATAATTCATGGGAGAAATCAAAGGCTGACTTTTGTAAATTACTTTTTCCCAAGAATTCTTAGTGGCCTGAAAAGTTCATGTGGCCTCTCCAAATCCCTACCTTGGATAGAGGGGAATAGTATAGGCTCTGGGAGAATTGGCTTTAATATAAAATAAAGTAGATAATAACCATTTCCACCCTTCTTGTCACTCTCGTGGAAATGCAAGCTGCCAAATCTGAGGGGAGGTGGGTGTTAAGTGTTCACATGACTAATCTGTAAATCAGCATGATGCAGTCTGTGCCCAGGTAGTAGGAGGAAATTGGAGGCAAGATCTGGGCCTCTGAACAATGTTGTGCAAATGGAATTTGGAGGGCTTTTGGAGAGGCACAGGGGCCATAGCCTGAGCTGGAAGTCAGAAAGATGTGGAAGGGGGTCAGAGTGAGAGATGAAGGAGAGCAAAGTCCTTCCCCTGCCTTCTTTGGTCCTTCTTGCCACCTGCATCTGTTTCCCTTATTTTCTCCACTGCTTCACTCTTGTCATGCCACATTTCTGGCCCAACTTCACATGGCTCCTCAAACACCAAAGCATACATATTTGATGTATGTGAAACTGCCATTTCCTTGGAGAGCTGAGCACACTCTAATTGAAGTCCCTAAAGCAAGCTGGTTTGGTTTAGCTATTAGGTATTCAACAAAAGCCCATATATGAGACAATACAGGAAAGTTTAGAGGAAAAAATGGTTGGATTATGATATCTTTAACCTAATAAATTAATCCCCTGATGGGATTAACTGAGTAGAACCTGAAGGAAGGAGGGGTGTGGCTGGAGGAGGTGGATCATTGGGGGCATGGCTTTGGGGTGTATATTTTGTGTCTGATGAGTAGAGTCTTTCTCTCTGCTTCCAGATCATGTGAGCTGCTTCCATCTGCCACAATCTTCTGCCATGATGTTCAGCCTCATCTCGAGCCTTTAAGGAATGGAGCCAGCTGAACATGGACTGAGACCTCTGAAACCATGAGCCCACAAATAAACTTTTTCTCATCTAAAATTGTTCTAGTCAGGTCTCTTAGTCATAGCAGCAAAAACAGCTTACTAAAGCATAAGCTAAGGTGAGAGAAGCAAAAAAGAGCTCCCCCTGAGTGAGGTGTGTGAAAGCTAGATATGGAGTAACCAGGAAGAGTTCTAGAATTCAACTGATATCTAGAGAAGAAGGACAGCTGCCTGGTTGCTGGAGAAGCCTCCCTTCCCTGGGATTTACATGGAACACTTAGGGCTCCAGAGTTCTTGGGAAGATCTATAGCTAATATATGTCAGGATTGTGGGGTGACAATGGCGAAGGTCCAGTGAGGAGTGTGCCAACAATGGAAAAAAACAAAAAAAGCCCTCTCCTTAGGGAGCTACCAACTGCTGTGTCACTTGGCTCTTGCACATTCCAACAGGGCCACTGTCTGCCTGGCACATGATGTTGCAAAGAGCAAAAATAGCCTCTGGTAACTGCAAGAGGATCTGTTTATAGAGTTCCGGCCTTCACACCACCTGTGAGTTATACCCAACCAAGCAATCCTTTCTAAGGAACAAATTTGCTTTTTCTCTGAAGGGCCCACTGGCCAGGAAAGGCTGGTGGCTATTTGTATTTCTCTCTCCTTTGGAGCAATGCCTTTCATCTCTCCCCTATGTACAGGACCCTCCTTTTGCCCACCAGGCCCTGTTCTTCATGGGCATGCCCTCAAGCTCTGAGTACTTCCCCTTTCCCTCCCCTCAACAAAGCATACTTGTTCTGTGCCCTCATTCTCTGCCCTTTTCTGTTGCTAAAGACTAAATAGGGCTGGGGTTGTGGCTCAGCAGTAGAACACTCGCCTAGCACGTGTGCAGCCTGGGTTCGGTCTACAGCACCACATAAGAATAAAGGCATTGTGTACAATTAGAACAAATAAATAAATATTTAAAAGAAAAAGACTAACTAAATAGCCTGAGCCAACTTCAGCAAGCCTATTCCCTCAAGTTTATGGGAACTAGCATAACGGGTAGCAGGTTGCCCCTCCCAGCAACATATTTTCTTTTTGATTACAGAGTTCTGTATTTTTCAAAATAAAGATCACATGTTATTTAGAGGCAATTTGCACACAAGTTACAGAAAAAATAGTTGCCCAGGTATAGGCATACACAGGTTTGTTAATTATATACAACATATTTTCGTTTTGAAAGGAAAATACTAAGTTTTTTAACATAAGAAATGAGTGATAGTGTGAATCTCAGGCAGGCAGGCCATGAGGAAGCTGTTTTTGAGGCATAGGGGCTTTGTGATGGCAACTTGTCTCACCAATCGGTGCTGGCAGTTACAAACTCTGCCGCAGGTTGAAGACTAACCTTGTGCCATTACAGTAGGGATTACAGACACAAATACAGACCAAGTGACTACCCAGCCATGTGGGCAACTGAAATACATTTAATGGGTGGGGTAGACTGGTTTCTGTGGCAAACTGGACATCACATGTCCATCTGAAATATGAAATAGCAGTGCAAAGGGAGATAATAAACTGTAGTGAATAGCTTGCCTCAGTGCTGGGCAAGTAATGGGACAGAGGAGAGCCAGGAAGTGAATGTATGCTCTGTCCAAATAGAACAGCTGCTACTCAGTTTCAGCCCAATGTTGCCACATGTCAGACTGCATACCTACAGTTGTCAGAGCTTCCAAGTTTTGAAGAGAAACCAAAAGAGCTGATGTATTTTTAACGCAAAATATCCAGCTTTTTTTTTTTTTTTTTGCTGTCAATTACATGAACAGTAATGTTCAAATACTAAGCATGCCAAGCAAAACACATCTCTAGGATTCATACAGACTGCAGGCCATCTCTGCTGGAGGGTATTAGACTACACAACCCCAGGCATTCAATCAACCCAAAATTTTTTATTTTTTCAATTATGATCAATTGATTTTTTGTTTTCACAGTTAAAAAATTACTATATATATATAGTAAAAATTACTACATATATAGTAATTGTGTACATATCTATGTGGTATAGTGTGGAATTTAAATATATATATATAAATATATATATAATGGGTATTGATTAGATTAGGGTGATTGGTGTATATATATATATATATATATATTTTGGGAGGGTACTGGGGCTTGAACCCAGGGGTGGTTAAGCACTGAGCCACATCCACAGACCTTTTTATTTTTTATTTTGAGACAGGGTCTTACTAAGTTGCTTAGGGCCTCGCTAAGTTGCTGAGGTTGGCCTTCAACTAGCAATACTCCTGCTTCAGCCTCTGGAGTCTCTGGGATTACAGGCATGTGCCACTGTGCCTGGCTCAGATATATATCATTTCTTTGCATTAGGAACATTCAAAATCTTCTCTACTAGCTATTTTGGAATAATCAATTAATTGTTGCCAACTGTAGTTACCCTACTGTGCTACAGAACATTAGATATTATTTCTCCTATCCAATTTCACCCCTATCCCCATTAACCATCGTCTTTTCATCACCCAACCCTCAAAAATCACCATTATACTCTCCACTTCTGAGATAAACTTTTTAAAATTTCACATATGAATGAGATCATACTGTACTTGTTTCTCTGTGCCTGGCTTACTTAATTTATCATCCTCCAGGTCCATCCATGTTGTCTCAATTGATAGGATTTTTTTTCTTTTTATGAGCCCATGTTCATGAATAGAAGAATTGTCTAGGGACAACTTTCTATACCTCTTTTTAAAATCTCATGAAATGTGTTCAGGTGAAGCTACTGATTTGAAGGTCTTCAGACTTAGCTAGTATTTAAATTCAGTCAGTATTCCATTATCCACAGAAGGATTACTACTCAATAGATCAGCCAAGGGGATTTTAAAATCTCAGCTCATTTATTCTAACACTCAATATATCCCTCAATGAGTTCACCCATACTGGAATGGAAAAAGAAAGTGCTGAGCAGTAGGATTGATACTCAACTCATACAACAGTTAGGAAAGCAAATCTGAGCCGGGCGTGGTGGCGCACGGCTGTAATCCCAGCACTTGGGAGGCTGAGGCAGGAGGATGGCGAGTTCAAAGCCAGCCTCAGCAATGGCGAGGCACTTAGCAACTCAGTGAGACCCTGTCTCTAATAAAATACAAAAAAGGGCTGGAGATGTGGCCCAGTGGTCAAGTGCCCCTGAGTTCAATCCCCAGTACCAAAAAATAAAAAGGAAAGCAAATCTGTAGTGAAGGTAATCCCAAAATTCATCTCACATTCCACGTACTTGTGAATCTCTTGCAGAACATAAAAAGGATAACTCCACTTCTAACCTTAACTCCATCTAGTAGAAGTTGTAAAGGGTAATTTTTCTATGCCATTTCTTATTTGTCTAAAGTCTTCTCAAGTGATCCATAAACACAAATCCCTATGGAAAATTTTTTTCTTTTCCCCCATTTAGTTCCTTTCTTTTTTCTTATTCTTTTCATCTTTAAGCAATTGTTTATTGAATGCTTTGTGGATCAGGCACTGTGCTAGTCACTGAGCATAAAGGAATGAACAGACAATGGAAGATTGGCTAGCTCCACAGAGAAATTCATGAGCTGCAATCTGTGACATGTATTGGGGTCTATGGAAGCTTCTTAGTACATACCTATGGAAATTTCACCATATTCTGAGACCACAATACTACATTATGCTGTGTAAAGAAAAGTATATGGGCCTTGGAATCATACAAGTTTCTAATTTGAATCCTGGATCTACCATTGCTGTGTGTAAACTTGAAATACATACATATATATATGCTTTTGTCTCCTCATCTGTTTAAAATGAGGACAATACTAACTTCATGAAGCCATGTACTTAGCTGAGGAATTGGTACATAGACCGCAGAAACATTAGATTCCCTCTTTTATCCCTCTAATCTGAAAGTGATGCTACTAGTCCTCCATTCAGAATAGGTACTTCTGAGCTAATTTTTATTGGTGGAGATGGGTATTGTTAATACATCCATTGTTCTTAATTTATATTTGCAGATCTTTATGCTGGCCCTGGTTACATTTAACACAAGTTCAAGAATCCTGGCCAGTGGTGTGTTGGAGCCAACTGTACCAGTGAGCTCACTGTTCACATCTATTCCCAATACTGTGTTCAGAGACATCTGTTGATAGCTTGAAATTGGCCATGGTTGGAATATTTTTACTACAGAAATTAGCAAATATTACCAATAAAAGCTTTTTATCCCCAAAAGAACTGATTTGTGAACATTTACCAGCACACCACTACCAAGGATTAGATGGAACCTCACTAGGTCATTTGGTCCATTCTCTGCTTCATGGCTAGGACTAGGGTGAACCAGGAAGGGCCTGGGCTAAAAAAGTGAAGATATTCTCTAAAGGTCACATAAAAGCAGGCTTGGCATGCTGTACTGAGAGCTTGCTTCATTCTAGTCCCTGCCCTGTTCTTATTCCATATGAGTATGAATTCAATCAATATTTATTGATCATTTATTATTTTTTGGGTTCTTGTACAGAAACATGCAAAATCCTTGGCTTTATGAAGCTTACATTTTAATGGGAGGAGGTATACATGATAAATAATTAAATATATGTTAGATGATAGTGCTAAGGCAAAAAATAAAACAGGGAAAGGGAAATGGGAAATGTTTTCAGGTAGCAGGGTTAGGGAAAGCCTCACTGAAAAGTGACCTTTGATTAAGGACTTAATGTGGTAAACAAATCAACACTAATGGTTTTCTTCCATAGTGCAAGAGATCTCCAGGCAAAGAGAATCCATAAGCTTCTATCCTAGGCTCACATATTGATCCATTTATATATTCATTCAGAACCTATTGATTGAATGCCTAATGCCAGGCCTTGTGTTTGCTAAGGATAAAATAATTGCTATTACTTACTGTGTGCTTACCATGCACTAGGCACCACTGCAGGCATTTGGCATGCATTTACTCACTTGCTCCTAACAGTCTCAGCAGGTCAGTTCCATTAAGATCTCCATTTTTACAGATAAGTAACTTGAGGCACAGGCATAGAGATGCTTAAGACATATTACCTGTCCTCAAAAACCTCTCTATAATGCAGCCTGATAGAAGGAAGGACACAGAAGGGCCCTATTTCAGCCTCAGAGATTGGGAGTGGTAGCTAGGAAAGGTTTCTCAGAGGAATCCACTGTTCTCAAGTTCATTATAAGACAGTCCTGAAGTATGCTATCCACTAGCTTTTATAGTAACCTCTCTTTATGAGAATCCTAAGAAGATGTTCTTTCAAATGCCAGTAAAAACCTCTGAGCTTCCCTTGAATGGTGGGATCTTTTTTAAACTTATTGACACTGTGAGTCTTGTAATGAAGCAAGGTTCTATCCTTGCTGTAGTACCAGAAAACTTAGAAATAAATTTGTGGTCTACCACTCTAGGAATAGAAGATTCTTGTGGCATACATTCTTTTCTAGGTTAAACTCTATGTGTTTTTTTCCCCTAACTTTTATTTTCTTTTGGTCATGATTTTATAATTTTTTTTCTAATTTTGTACATTTTGAAAATCACCTCAAATATTTGTAAGAATAAAATGTAATATAAAAAGCAGACTGCTATATTCCCCATTATCTGTAGTTTTGCTTCCTGAGGTTTCAGTTACCCAGAGTCAGCTGTGGTCTGAAAATGCAGAAAATATTTTGAGAGAAAGACCACAATCACATAACTTTTATTACAGTTTATTGAGATAGTTGTTCTATTTTATTATTAGTTATTGCTCTTAATTTCTTATGGTGCCTAATTGATAAATTAAACTCTATCATAGGTATGCATGTATGAAAAAAAATAGTATATATAGGGTTCAGTACTGTCCATGGTTTCGGATATCCAATGGGGATCCCTAGATAAGGGAGAACTACTAGAATAATGAGACACTAACACTTTAAATGAGTCTTAAAGGATGAATTAATCAGAAGTACAGAGATAAAAGGACACTCTAGGTAACAAGTGCAGAGGAATGAAGGCATGAGAAATGATGGTATATATTAGGAGAAAAAATGTTGGGCAAGAGAGTGATTATGAGAACCTCTGGTGTCAGACATAGTGGGTCTGAGTATTAATTCCACAATTCAACAATGTTATGACTTCTTTCATGTATCTAAGACATTGTTTCTTTTCTGTGAAGTGGGATGAATAGTTTCCCTATCTTGTCGAATTATTGTGAGGATTAGATTCATTCATGTACCCAGAAATATGTATTGAGGACCCTCCAGGCACTTTGCTAGCCACTGGGAATAGAGTGAAAAATAGAGATGATGGTCTTGCTCCTCAGGGAGCTTACAGTCTGCTGAAAATAACACATATAAGGTATTTAGCACATGACAAATGCTCAATAACTACAATATATAATACTATAAATTATAATAATATTAGAATGTTCTTTTTTTTTTTTTTTGGTACCTGGGGTTGAATTCAGGGGCACTCGACCACTGGGCCACATCCCCAGCCCTTTTTTGCATTTTATTAGAGACAGGGTCTCACTGAGTTACTAAGTGCCTCGCTATTGCTGAGGCTGACTTTGAACTTGCGATCCTGCTGCCTCAGCCTCCTAAGTGCTGGGATTACAGGCGTGCGCCACCACGCCCAGCTAATTATAATAATATTAGAATGTTATAGATATTCCTCCATGTTCAGAACATGAGAGTGTATGGAAATTCCTGTCTAAACAATAGCATAGAGGAAACGAATGACAAAAGAGAGAATGACAAAAGATGTTGCTGGAAAAATAAGTAGAAATTGGATAGCTATCCTAAAAGGCTATAGGTGGAGTATGGGTCATTGACTAGTTAATTAATTAATTTTTTGAGACAGGGTCTTGCTAAGTTGCTGAGGCTGGCTTTGAACTTGCAATCCTCCTTCCTCAGCCTCCTGAGCTGCTCTGATTAATAACATGTGTGTGTGTTACTGCACCCTGCTGGAGTCATAGATTTTTGAGCAAGAGTGGGAGAGAGAGAGATGGGGGGGGAGAGATGTGTGTGTGTGTGTGTGTGTGTGTGTGTGTGTGTGTGAGAGAGAGAGAGAGAGAGAGAGAGAGAGAGAGAGAGAGAGAGAGAGAGAATGAGAATGTGGATGATGTTTGGTCAGGGGAGGAGGGAGGTAATCATTTTATGTTGAAAAAAAATTTTGAGTTCTTGAGTTCTTATGTGTAAACCAAAATTCTCTTCTAGTTGTTTTTAGGTTTGTTCCTCTTCCTGTGGTTTTAATGCACATTTCTATCATTCTTCTCCTTCTCCTCCTTGTCTTCTGTTACTGCTCCTGCTCCTACTAGCTTTCATTTCTTGAATGATTATATTGCAAGGTACTGTTTTAATTCTTAACCTGTGCTTTAGGGTATCTACCTCGCAGGGTTGTGAACATTATCATTTCTATTTTGTAGGTGTGAAAACTGAAGTTTAATGAATTTAGGCAACTTGCCTAAAGTCACATGGTTAGTAAGTGGTGGCATTAATTCTGAACCCAGAACTAATTACAATAATGATGGCTATTTCATGAGTGCCAGGCAATCTCTGTACCTAACTTTATTTCATTTTGCCCTCACAATAAATTTGCTAGAGATAAATATTATCCCCATTTCATAGATAAATTGAACCTCAGAAAGTTTAAGTAACTTTTCCAAAGTCACATGGCTTAAATGTAGTGTAGCTCTACATTCAATTTTGGATAATACTAATATTTTAAGGGGAATATTTACAATGTTTGTTCTTAAATTCTGGGTTTTTTAGATGAATAGATAGGCCAAGTGAACAGTAGTTCTTGTTTTAAGTAGGTCACCCTTTCCTAATTGCCTTGTGAAAGAGCCATAAGCAACTACCTGAAGTCGACTTCCCATTGAAACAGTTTTCTAGCAGTTTCTGAGGCCTTGGTCTTTTAGCAGAAAGTTAAAAACTAGAGTTTGTACACAAAGAGTCATCTCACCATTCAGTCCTGCCCCTCACATATGCACACCATCCACCCATAGGTACTCTGATGTCACTAAAGAAGTTGAAAAAGGGGGATTGTGCACAGGGACTTCAGCCTGACTGTGGATGGAAGCAGCCACTGGGTGGTAGAAATTAATGAATCTGGGTTTGACAGATCTTTTCATGCACACACTTATTTTTTATAAAATGCCACTGTCTCTTGAAGCATCTCAGCCTGGCTCCTAATTCATGGTGCACAAACTCAACGTTGCAGGCCTGCCACCTTATTGCCACACAAAACATTAATCTTCTGGATTTTTCCACCCCCTGACAGCACAGGGTAATCAGACAGAATTACAGCTCTGAGACTTTCATGGTCATGGGATTTGCACCATATAAACGGATCCAGCTTTGGAGTTGATGGCTGTAAACTTTTCTTTTCCTATCTTTGACTTTTTTTTTCTTTTCCCAGTAAGCCAAAGGCACATTTCTGCATTTTTATTCTACATATATTTCTTCAAGAAGCTTTGATTCTCCATTAGCAAAAGAAATTCATTTGCAGTACCCACAACAAGCATCTGTAGATATTGGAACAAACAGGGGTCTGGTGTTAGCCCTGGGTTATAGGATCCTAGCTTGGCATTTCTATTTGCTGAATTCATTGGCAGGGTGGCAAAAGGATCAGAGCAGAGGCTTTGCTTAGGAAATGCAATGCCTGCATAAAGGCAGGATAGGAGATAGACTTTAGAAGGTCTGAGCAGACTCCCTCCCTCTCTGTCACTGGGCTTAGTGTTGCTGCTAAAAAAACATCACCACTCATGTTTGATTTCTTTGGCCTTTGGTTGAAATCAAATGTCCTTGGAAGAAGCATATTAATGTGTTTTAGGGAACAAGTTTGTCATTTCAAATATATAACTAGCTAAAACCAGGCTGTTCTCATAATTTAGTGTTTTCAAATAAGCAGTGCATTCACATGTTTCAAAATTCAAAACTACTTGAAAGGGACACATAACAGAAAGATCAGTAGACAGAAGGAAGGGAACAGGGAGAGGGAGGAGGGGAGGAAAATTGGAAGTACTGGGGACTCTACTGGAGCAAATTACATTCCATGCTTTGTATAATTACAAAATGAACCCTGATATTATGCATAACTAAAAAGAACTAATAAAAAAGAAGGGTTGGGTTTGTGGCTCAGTGGTAGAACACTCACCTAACATGGGTGAGGCACTGAGTTCGATCCTCAGCACCACATAAAGATAAACAAATAAAGGTATTATGTACATCTACAACTAAAACATATATTTTTTAAAAAGATATAGTAAGAAGTCTTCCTCCCACCCTGTCTTTTTAAAATTTTTTTTATTCAAAGTTGTTGTATTTATAATAGTAGTATGTATTACAATTCATAATGCACATATAGAGCATCTTTTTACATAAAACTGTTTGTATACAAAGTATATTTGTACCATTCCAGTCTTCAATCATGCATTTAGAATAATGATATCCATCCTTATTCAACCACCTTTACTTTTTTCCCCTCCATCCCCCCTTGCTCCCTCCCTTTACCTCCCTTCCCTTTGACCATTCTAGTGTTCCTCTAATCCTCCTATGTACCCCAACCCAACAACACTGTGAACCAGCCTCCTCATATCAGAGAAAACATTTCATATTTGGATTTTTTAGATTGACTCATTTCACTTAGCATTATGTTCTCCAACTTCATCCACCCTGTCTTAATATACCCCATTCTTTTTCTATCCCAAAGCCTATAATAGGTAACCAATTTTCTTAACTTCTTATGTAAACTTCATTAATTGTGCACATATATGCATGAGTTTTTCATATGTTCCTCTTTTCATTAAAGTAGCATACTGTATGCTCTTTTCTATACTTTGCTTTCCTCAATATAGTACATATCATGAAGGCATTTTGGTATCAGTACTGAGTTTCCTCAATCACTTTTTTTAAAAAAATATTTTTTTATATGCTTTAGTTGTATGCAATGCAATGCATTTATGTTTACGTGGTGCTGAGGATCGAACCTGGGCTGCGCAAGTGCTAGGCGAGCGCTCTACCGCTGAGCCACAACCCCAGCCCTCCTCAATCACTTTTTTAAAACACCTGCATGATACTATATTATACCAATGTACCATAGTTTATTTATCCATTCTCTGGAGGTGGAGATATGTTGTTTCCAAACTTTCACTATTGTAAACAAAACTTAAATCAATAGCTGTGTTCATGAGTTATTTCTAAAGTATGAAGGTCTACCTGTAAGACAAATTCCCCAAAACATAGATATTGATGAATTACCAACAGCATACCAACAGCAATATATGAGAGTGCTCATTTCCCCTCTACTGTACAATAGACTATTAGAAAACTCTTTAGATTTTGGTAAATTGAATATGAGGGAAATAATGTGTAAGTTTAGTTTTAATTTAGACTTATGGATGTGGTTGAGTAACTTTTCATATGTTTAAAAGCTATTTTAATTTCATTTTCTGTGGATACTATGTTTATATCCTTTGCTCAATTTTCCATTGCACTGTAGTAGTTTTTGTGCCTATTGATTATACAGAATGGTGGGTTTCATATTCTTACATACATAATAACATAATCTGATAAATTTCACTCCCTAATATCTTTCCCACATCCCCTCTTTTCTCTCTCTGGTCACTTCCGGTATCCTAATGTGGTCTTTCTTTCTTTCTTTTTCTTTTGGGGCTCATTGTCATTGTACTTTCATGGCATCTTTTCTTTTTCCTGTTTTTTCCCTTCTAACTTCTGCATATGAGAGAAAATATGATACTCTTCTGGGTTTGATTTACTTTGCTCAAAGTTAGGGTCTCCAATTCTATCTATTTTCTTGCAACTGACATAATTGTATTGTTGATCATTTCCTTATGGGTTTCAAGAGGTCTTTGCAAGATTATCCCTGTGTAAAGAACACATTTTTAAAAGAGAGGAAGGATGGATCAAATAGCAGTACAATATCAGGCACTGCCTGAAAAGATGTAGGCTTTGGTGAGGTAGCTGAAAGATAATGCAAGGTGACTTGTTTTCCATTCATTTGTTTCTTCATTAAGCCTTCTACAACATTCAGAACATACTTATTGGTGGCTGTGGTGTTGCATGCCTGTAATCCCAGCGTCTCAGGAGGCTGAGGTGGGAGGATCACAAGTTGAAAGCCAGCCTCAGCAACTTAGTGAGGCCCTGTCTCTAAACAAAATATAAAAAGGGCTGGGGATATGGCTCTGTAGTTAAGTGTCCCTGAGTTCAATCCCTGGTCCAAAAAACCATACTTATTTAACACTTTCTATGCACCAGACATTTTGCTAGCATTTGGGATTTATCAGTGAACAAAGAATACAAAGATATCTGTCCTCCATAGAATTTCATTCACCTATGGGTTCATTCCTTGTATAAACCCTTAAGCAGGCACACTGGGTTTGGATAAATTGGTAAGACATAGATTTTCCTTAAGGTTCAGTTTGGCCAGACAAAGAAAGAATCTACTACACTATGGTAAGGTAATGTTATGAACGAGGTTTCTACAGAGTGCTAAAGGAGTACTAGAAGGTAGCATGTAAATCAGACTGGACACATATTGGAACCCGATTTGAGAAAGAGTAGGAGACTGCCAGGCTGAGAAAAGGGCAGAGAATATCTTTAGCAACACAAAAGAAGGGAAATAAGGGAAATAAGAAAATTCATGTCATGTTTTTGGAACGAGCGGTAGTTCCTACTGCTGGCATGGGGAGGGACAGAGGTTAGAGAGGGTGGACAGAAAAAATAGTTTTCAGCAATTAACATAGTGTTTGACACTTATTGGTGTTTATTAAATATTTATTGGTTGGTTGAATCAATGAATGAATAAAATGAAGTTTGAGGTAATATAGTAGTGATATGTTAATTATCTTTTGCTGTATAACCAATTTCTTTTCTTTTTTTTTCTTTTTCTTTTCACTGTTGGGGATGGAACCCAGGGAACGCTTTGCCAAAGTATTTTATTTAGAGACCTGGTCTCTCTAAATTGCTGAGACTGGTCTTGAACCTGTGCTCCTCCTGCCTCAGCCTCCCAAGTTTCTGTGATGACAGTTGTGTGCCGCTGTGTGTAACAAATAACTCCCAAACTTGGCTGCTTAAAATAACAAACATTGAATATCTCACACAGTTTCTAAGGGTAAGCAATCTAGGAGTGATATATCTGTGACTTGGGTAGTTATCTTAAGGTTCAATTGGGGCTGGATGACCCAGTTCCATGCTCCCACACATAGTTGTTTCTAAGCCTCAGCTCTTCATTGCATATTGTCAATGTAAATCTTAAAAGAATGCCTGACACATACTAAGTAGTGTATAAATACAAGTTATAATTATTATTACCTAAACTAAGGCATAAGCAAAAGACTTTTTTTTTTGTACTTGAGATTGAACCCAGGAGTGCTTAACCACTGAACCACATCATCAAGCCTCTTTTAAATACTTTTAGTTTTATTTTGAGTCATGGTCTCACTAAGTTATGTGGGGCCTAGCTAAGTTGCTGAGGCTGGCTTTGAACTCACGATCCCCTGGATTCAGCCTCCTGAGCTGCTGGGATTACGAGTGTATGACACCGTGCTCAGCTAGGCAAAAGATTTTATGTAAGAGGAGTGACGTGACCATTTTTGCTGTTTTAGAAAACCCCTTCCTGCTGTAGTGTGGAGGGCAGAGTAGAGAGGGAAAAGCTGTTTTACAAGTGAAAGATGACAGTGGCCTGATCACCACTGAGTGGTAACAGTGGAAACAGAGAGAAATGTGTGCATACAGGGTATATTGTAGAAGTAGAACTGACTACACATCAATCACGTAGGCCAAGTGGGAGAGGCAGCTAGGGAACATGGGAGGAGGAGTAAGGTCCTTCATTTGTGGAGGAGAGGTTGGGAAGGTAAGTTGAATTAGGACCAAATAGAAGCTAAGGTGCTTGTAAGACATCTATGTGGAAATGTCTAAATGGCAGCCAGTTCTGCAGGTATGCAGCTCAAAAGAGAGATTTGGGATAGAGATAAAGGCGTCATTAGCTTATGTGTCAATGAAACCACTAATGTGGATTTGATTGCCCAGAGAACAACATGTTCAGTGAGACTAGAAGTCCTTTTGGACACAAGGCTGAAGATCACCAGCAGTAAAGAAATGAATGAAGGAAATAGAATCTGTAAAAGAGTGTCAAAAGTCATGGCCATAGGGAAAGAGGAAAACCTGCAGAGTGTGGCAACATGTAAGCCAAGAGATTGTCTCATGAAAGAGAGAAGGAAGGATTGACATTGCCAATGTTGCCTGATTAAAAAAAAAAGGTCACAGGAGATAAGGGCTGAAAGTAGTCCATTGAATTTACCAACAAAGAGATCATTGGTGTTCTTCATGAGAGCCATTCACTGGAATGGGTCAGGGCATCCCTGTCCCAGCCTCCTTCTCTAGGCTATGAGGGCAACTTCATGGGATTTATAGTGTTGTGTACTAGCTCCTTCCCAAACACATCCTTTGATTCCACTAGATCATCTTTTTCAAGATATAGATTCATGCTTAGGAGCCATTGAAACTGAAGTATATCATGACCAGATGATGATCATAAATTATAACTGCTAGCATATATTGAGTGCCACTTTGGTTTGGATGTGGTTTGTCCCCTCCAAAACTCATGTTGAAATTTGTTGTCAATGTAACAATGTTTAGAAGTGGTGGGACCTTTAAGAGGTGTTAGTGCCTTGAGGGCTCCACTCTAATAAAGGGATTAATGCAGGACTGGGTTATTACATGCCAAGTATTGTGTCAACTACTTTACACATGTCAACCTAGTTATTATTCCCATGTTATAGATGAAGAATTCAGTGGCCCACATCATAGTACAGCCCCCCAGTCTGAGTCAAAATAAGCCAGATCAAGGAAGAGGTAAACCAAGACCCTCAGGAAGTATAGCACTTAAGTTGACTCTGGGTTCCAGGAAAAGCCTATACTTTGAGGAAGTAGGTTATTGGGATAGTACTGTTTGGATAAGGGACTATCAGGTCAGGGAATGTTTTAAAATGTCATTCAGGTGACAATGATTCCTTGCTTCACTGGGCCATCTAAGATGATACTCATTAAGCACTAGAAGGCATCTAACATGGCCTAACATTTTCTCCCTTTTGGGTACAGAGAAAGCTCTGGGTACATCAGAAATCTAATTTAATGAAGCTCCAAGCCCCCATATGTTCCAGAGCAGACACAGTAGATTGCCAGTTTTGATGGTATAAGTGTGGAAACTGCCATCATCCCAGCTCCTCTTTTAAGCTCTCTAGGCATGCACCAGTGTCCATATGTTGGGAAGAGAGCACATCTGCTTGGATCTCTCATTGCACTCAGTTGCCTTCCTGTGGCAATCTGCCCATCAATTTGTAAGAAGGCGAGAGCAGCTTGTCCTCTCCAACAGACTATCAACTACTACCATAGAGATGGAATTGTGTTTATGTGGTGCCTCCCATGACTTCCCAACTTTTAGCACTGTGCTAGTTTCAGATTAATTCATAAGAAATATTTGTTGAATTAGTAAATAAAGGAATGAATGAATTTTTCCTAAGTACAACCCTTGTTCCAGCTTAATCCTCATTTATATTCATAACAAGATGAACTTCCCTAACCAGAAGAGCATCTGTTGCCTTTTTAAAGGCAGGAATATCAAATAATGAATGTTGGAAGGCTATATCAATTTGATTCAATTCAATAGGTATTTAGTAAGCCTGCCATGAACCCAGCACTGTATTGTATGTCCTCTCAGAAAGGACATGAACCTAGGTAATTCAAAGGTTTTGAAAATGCATAATTCAGCTGGGCATGGTGGCTCACGCCTGTAATCCCAGCTGCTTAGGAGGCTGAGGCAGTTCAATGCCAGTCTCAGCAACTTAGGCCCTGAGCAACTTAGTGAGACTCTGTCTAAAAATTAAGAAATTAAAAGGGCTAGGGATGTGGATCAGTGGTTAAGTGCCCCTGGGTTTAATTCCTGGTACAAAAAAAGCATTATTCAGGCATACAAAAATGTATAACAGTAAAATGACATATATCATGTGCCCATAACCTCACTTCAAAAATAAGACACAAGCAGTATGCATAGTCCAAAAGGCTCTAGAACTCAAGAGATTTTGTGTGTGTGTATTATTTTTTTTTTTAGCATCAAAAGTCTTTTGGAGACAAAACTTAAAATGACCTCTCAGACTATCTCATAGTGCACATCTATCCCACCAAGTGTGACAAATCATACATTCCACTACAAAAGTATTAATGTTTGATAATGGGTGTTGTCTCAGCCCTCACTGGGTATATTACCCAATGTCTATCATATGCTTATAGTACCTTTCTCAAATCCAGACAATTCTGGATTCCAAAATACACATGGTCACAATGTCTGTAGGTGAGGCATTGTAAATCTGTGGTGTATTGGGCCACGACTTGGAGCTTGGTTATTTTTTTTAAATATTTATTTATTTGCTTTTAGTTGTACACAATGCGTTTATTTTTACGTGGTGCTGAGGATCGAACCTCGGCCGCGCACGTGCTAGGCGAGCGCTCTACCGTTGAGCCACATCCCCAGCCCTGGAGCTGGGTTATTAAACAGTTTGTTTTCATGGGCCCCAAAGGCAGGAAGACAGAGAGGAGGGATGGAAAACGGGTGAAGCAACCAAAGAGTGTTTGGCACAGGTCTTTATCCTTGTCATCCATCAGTTCCCTCCTCCATACCTCTTCCTTAGGCTCCACTTTTCTTTCAGCCCTTGGTTTGCTTGAATCTGTTGTATATTCATCATATATACATTTCTCCCACCAATATTTCTCTGTTTCCCTATCCCTCAGTTTCCATGCTTGCCTCTTGCCATTTTTGGTCTAGCTTTTCCCTCTCAGTTTTTGATCCCTTGTCTCTCACCTGCCCAGTCCATCTTTTTGCCTACTCTCATCTTGGTCCCTGAGTCCTAATTTACCAGCTCTAGACCCACTATCCCTTCCTATATATCCTGGAGGCAACTCATTCTCTCTAGTGCCATTGTCTTTTTTTTTTTTTTTTTAGTGTCTTTTAAATCTATGTATAACTCTTTTTTTCCCTCCCTCATCTTCCAGTTTACTTCTGAAATAGGCATATTTAAGTTAAAAAGTGGACCACTTTAAAGAAAAATGTTGAAAAGAGTATACAATTGTATGTCATCACATGGTTAAAAATTCTGATGACAGTACTCACATGATATAGAAATCTTGTTCCATAAATTATTTTTTTAAAATTGTTTCTTTTTACTTATATGTAATATTAGGGTTCATACTGACATAATTATATAAGCATGGAATATAATTTGCTCTAATTCAGTTCCCAGTACTTCCCCTTTCCCTCCTCTCCTCTCTATCCCTATTGCCTTCCCTCTACTCTACTTATCTTTCTGCTATCTCCCTATAGTTTTTTTTTAAAAATTAGAGTCTTATGGATATACAGGATGGTGAGATTCACTGTGATATATTCATATATGTACACAGGAAAGTTAGGTCAGATTCATTTCACTCTTCTTCCCTTATCCTGTCTTTTCTCCCTCTCCCTCAGTCCCCTCATAATGTGTTTTTGAATGAAGGTTTTTTAAAAAATTAGTTTTATTGAATGATGGGCCATCTAGTGGTGAACAGAGGATGAAAATATTTCTAGCCTGAGAAAAACACAAAGGATCCTTAAAAGAAAGGCAGATTAAACCCTCAACCCAGGAACCCTAATAGGTCCAAAGCACTAATCCACAGAAGCACAAATACAGTAACAGCCAAGTCCTCTTGGAACACAACTAGGTTAGATGTATGAGTTTATCCTGGTGTTGCTCTGTGATTGAAGGTTATATATTAGCGTACATGTACTTGTTAGGATATATGCATCTCAGATGACTCCATGGCCAAATTCAGAAAGCCCACAAACCCTTTTTACAGGTATCCCAAGAGCCTTTTCACCAGGACAATGTAAATTACTGCCTTGTGTCATACCTTTATTCTGGGAAGCCACATTAAGAGAAAATTAATGCTGTTCAAGAGAGGAATTCAAATTGTATCTTCCAATTTCATAAATCAACTTTCCAAAACACCCAAGTCAATATATTTCAATTAGTAGACCTTTATTCATCCAGCTAACATTTATTGAGCCACCAAATGGCATCCTAAGATACTATGTTCTTATGACTACACACTCACATTTTACAAAAAGAAATTACCTAATTTCTTTACCTAATTAAGAAATATATACAGTAGAGCTGGGCACAATCCAGAAACAGGGAATTTCGGTGTGTCTAAAAATGTGCTTCTCTCAAAGTTGCCCCAGTAAGAAATTTTAGCTGGAGTAGCTAATAAATATGGAGCCCCTCAGATAATCTTCAGCAATCATTTTTTTATTGAACTGGATAGAATAGCTAGGGCCTGTACCTGCTATTTGCCAGTAAAAAATAATGTATGTGAATAAGTGTTTGAAGGGCTTCAGAGAGGTCTGTCTTTAGAGTGACCAAGTATCCCAGCATGACTAGGTCTATCTTGGTTTTAGCAATGGAAGTTATCCATCCTGGGATGCTTCTCAATCCTGGGCAAACTAGTATGGTAGTTCACTGTACCTTCCTTAGAGTCTTCTGGAGGACTGATCTGGAGCAAAGGATCCACCAGGCAATCAAACCTGGAGAAGAGAACTATAATAATCTAAGCTGTGAAACAGTTGCTGAATGCTTTTTGCACCCCCCCAAAAAAAAAAACAATCCTATGAGACAGATACTATCCTTATCCCTTACAGACGAGGATACTGAGGCACACAGAAACAAAGAACTGCTTAAGATGACTTTGTGAATAAGTTTCAGAGGCAGGAATTGAACCCAGGCCTGTGTAGTGATAAAACCTGTGCCTTAAAGGGCATGCCATCTTTCCACTACTCAGACAGGGTTCAGTCCTAGCACTTTATTTTTTTAAATAAAAAGTAGGAAGTGTGTGTGTGCATTATTTTTATTTGGCATCAAAATGAAAATCCTTGTAGCCTGAGAAGGATTTTCAAACTCCACCCATGTACCCAAATCATTCAATAAGGAGAATTGGAGTTATCAAAGATCTTGATATTTTCTTCAAATATTTTGGCAATGAAATTCCAGATCTTAGAAAATTAGACAAGTGATTCAAAATGTGAATTTCCACGTATCAGATTCAGAATCACCTGCCTACTTAAACTAACAAAAACAAACAAATAAACTAACAAAAAAAACCCCAATTGTTTTAGGCGATTTTTTCTTTTAAAAATATTTATCTTTTAGTTGCAGTTGAACACAATACCTTTATTTTATTTATGTATGTATGCATTTATTTATTTATTTTTATGTGGTTCTGAGGATCAAACCCAGGGCCCTGCACGTTCTAGGCAAGCAAGCTACCGCTAAGCCACAACCAAAGCCCCTTTAGGCAGTTTTTTCACTGCTGTGACCAAAAGACTTGGCAAGAGCAATTTTAGAGGAGGGAAGGTTTTAGTTGAGGCTCATGGTTTCAGAGGTTTCAGTCCATAGATGGCCAACCCCTTTGCTCTGGGCCTGAATGAGGTAAAACATCTTGGCAGATGCGTATGGTAGGAGAAAACATCTCAGGACTTTGCACCAGGGACAAGGGAGAGACTGCCCCACTCACCACAGACAAAATATAAACCCCAAGGGCATGCCCCCTATTAGATATGGAAAATGACAAACCCCAACAGTAGTGAGACCCAGGGAAAGGGGAGTGAGAAGGAAAGCCATACATTGAGAGCATTGATCCTTTCCCAGTACAGATCTTTCCTGGTGATAAAACAAACCCTGAGGAGGAGGTGTCCATCAAACCTGGAAAGGCAGTCTCTGGGAAGAGGCTGAAGCATTAACCCTTCTGTAAACAAATCCTCCCCATGTACCAACCACTGATCCCAGGCCCTCCATCAGGTCCAGTACAATAAATTCTACAAACTGACCACTGACCCTAGACTCCCTCACATTTTTAAAAAATATTTATTTATTTGCCTTAGTTGTACACAATGAGTTTTTTTTTTTTTTTTTAAATTTTTACGTGGTGCTGAGGATCGAACCCGGGCCGCACACGTGCTAGGCGAGTGTTCTGCCGCTGAGCCACAACCCCAGCCCGACTCCCTCACATTTTGCCCTGTAAAACAAACCCTAAGTCCCTAAGCACTAAAACTGACTACTTCACTGATTGACAAACTCCCAATTCCTGGATGCCCAAAGAAAATTGATATGCTCACTAGACCACCTCTCAGAATAACCTGTATAAGCCCAGGCCCTTTCTTTGTTTAGGGGCTCATTTTCCACCAGGACAGTGGGTCCCACCATGGCATCATTTCATCCTTGCATCCCCTGCTCCTGTGTGAAACTTCGTTCCTGAATAAAGCACTGAGCTGATTTGTGAAGTTTGCATTCGTCCTGGTCTTTTTGTGCTAACACCCCCAACGACTTATCTCTTCCATTCATACCCTACCTGCTTACAGTTACCACCCAGTTAATCCACTCAAATGGATCAATCCGCTGGTTTAGGTTAAGACTCTCAGAACCCAATCATTTCACCTCTAAACTTTCTTGCATTGTCTCATACGTGAGTGTTTGGGGGATATCTCATATTTAAACCATAGCACTAACAACAACAACAACAACAACAACAACAACAAACATAAGATTTAACTCAGACCTACTAAATAGAATGCCCAGAAATCTGCATTTTTAACAGATGCCTAAATCTACCAAGGTACATATTATTTTGAGAATGGCGCTGAGTTGGAAAATTCTGAAGAGATCATCCTAGATCTACAACTTTCACTTCATCCACTTTCTCTATTCTTCATATCTTCTCTTCCTTCTTTCCCCCACCAAATATGGACATATTTCAAGTTATTCTGTCTTCTATATGGCCATGTCTCTCTATTTCTTTCTTTCTGTGTCCCTCAGAGGCCTCCATTATCGCCTCTCCAAGTGCATTGTATGAGGAGGTGGAAGACTTAGGTCCTACTTCCCATTTTACCATTAATTTAATGACATTGGGCATGTCAGTTCCTTTTTCCAAACTTCATCTTTCTCACCTGTGAAATGAAACATGATTCCTAAATTTCATGTTAAAGCAATTCTAGGTTTAAGGTCCGTGGTCTACCTAATTATTCTCAAAGTGTGGTATAAAGCTCAACAGTAACTTTCACCAGAGTGTTTATTAGAAAAACACATCTTGGCTGGGGGTGTAACTCAGTGGTAGAGCATTTACCTAGCATAAGAAATACGCTGGGTTCCATCCCAGCACCACTGGCAATTAAATAAAGAAATACAAAAAGAAAGCACATGTATTTGACAGGTCAAATATATAAGGAAAGTATGGTGTATACAATGGAACCTTATGCAGCCTTTAAAAAGAAGGGAATCCTGTCACATGCTACAACATGAATGAAACTCAAGGACATTATGTTAAGTGAAATGAACCAGTCACAAACAGACAAATGCTTGATTCCATTCATATAAGGTACATAGTTCCAAAACTCAGAAAGTAGAAAGGTCATTGCCAAGGACTGACAGAGGGAGGGAGAAGGAGAAAGATCCATATAAATTTTAAATTTTACAAGAGGAAAAACTTCTTGAGATCTGTTGCATGACAATGTGAATTTACTGAACACCACTGAATGGCACACATAAAAATGGTTAGGATGGTCAATTTAATTTTATGTGTTTTTTCTGTGTTGAGGATTGAACCCAGGACCTCACACATGCTAAACACTGAGCTATACCCCAGCCTCTAACGTTATGTGTGTTTATTTTTTTACCACTATGAGGTACAGTTCTGAAACCCACCCCAGAGCCATTGAATCAAAATTTTAATAGGGGCTGTGAATGTGCATTATGAAGTTCCTCCACAGGATTTTTATTTTCCTCTAAAGTTTGAAACTCACTGACAAGAATTCATAGTAAATCTTCTGTTCATCACAAGAAATTTGATATCATAATTTTTGCTTCTCCTTGCCCCAAGAATATTTCTGTGCATTTTCACTTGCTGCCAGCTAGTGTGCCTAGAGAATATAAATTCATTTTATTATTAGCCAAATCAGAAAGGAATCCAAAAGGCAAATGTGCTGCAATCGAAGGTTATCCAGTCAATTTCCAAGCCAAACAGATGACTTTGGATCCAGAACAGTTTTGGATTACCCATGACTCTGATCTTCTCCATTAGAGTGAGTAATTGGAAGCTGGCTATGTGTATGCTTACAGAAATTATATTAAATTGTTCACATTAGATAAATTTTAGCCTGTGGTGATGTCTGTAAGAAGCAGTGATAAGAATAGTAATGAGCACTTTCTCTGGAATAAGAATTTGTAACTTCTAAACAACTGTGAATCTCCTGTTTACATTATCAAAAATTAGGGAGATGCTGGGAAGAGGCTTGCATTATTCAAGTTCATTGTCAGATGAGGGATAAGAATATTAACTCACATTTCCTGGGCACTTACCATGTGCCAGGCGCACGACTCAATGTTTTCCATAGAGAATCTCATTTAGTTCTTATGCTAGGCTTATAGATAGATGCTATTATTACTCCTTTGCAAAAGGTAAATGAGACTCAGAGAGCTTTAGCAACTACTGAAGAGCATGTAGCCTGTGAAACATCAGCTGGTCCTGAAACCTGGGCCTTAATTTTATATAATACATATATATTATATATAAAATTAAAATCATATATAATTGTATATATTTATGGGATACAAAATGATGTTATGATTTTTAAATACAAAATGGGGTGATGAAATCAATCAAATTAACATGTCCATTACTGACACAGGGACCCCCCATGAAAAACATGACCCCTCAGGATTAAGGGATGAACACCTTTCAGGGAAATGAGGCAGTCAAGCTACCTCTCGGCCATAGGGGAGAACATCCACACCAGAAAATCAGGAGTTCACTGGGCACAGAGGTGTACGTGTGTAATCTCAGTAGCTCAGGAGGCTAAGGCAAGAGGATGGCAAGTTCAAAACCAGCCTTAGCAACTTAGCAAGGCCCTAAGTAACTTAGTAAGACCCTATATCTAAATAAGATATTTTTTAAAAAATGGTTGGGATGTGGATTAGTGGTTAAGTGCCCCTGGTTCCAAAATGAAAAAAAGAAAATTGGGAGTTAAAAGGTAAAGCAGTCTTCAAGGCTAGGGAAATGAGATAACATCCCAGGAGATGGGAGGATGAGAAAGTCAGCTCAGTCTTTTTAGACTATGTGGTCAGAAATACCTGCTCACGCCAGATAAAGCAGGGTCTGCACATTTCTAAAAATAATAACATTGGAGACTTTTAATGAGGGCAACTCCAGGTATGAGGGGCAACTGCATGTGTAGAAAAGTCACCAAAGCAATGAAGAGCTATCTTCACCTTATTAGCCTAGCAAAATGCACATCCCTGGTTGGAGACTTAGGGTTGTAATGAGACGCATGAAGACGCATGATGGAGAAGAGCACAAGTGCAACTAAAATTCCACTTCTGCATGTGAGGTCATTAAGAGACCAAGTTCCTGCCTACCCTGTAGATGCCATAAGGCTGTATACTTTTGTTCTTTGCTTGAGCCAGCCCGACACCCTCCCCTATACGTGTGGCAACTCCCTTCTGTATAGTACTCAATTATTAGTTATATTCACCAGTTTGTAGCTTGGAATGTTCTTTATTCCTTAACTTACAAAAACAATATTTATACTTTCAGCACTACAACAAGCTACTTTATTTCATTCCCAGTTTCACGTCAACAGCACCACCTTGCAACGTAGGTTTTAAAATCACAAAGGAGCAAGCCAGAACAATTGTAAAAGATTGTAAATCTTGTATAACACATTTGCCCAATCCTCATTTTGGTGTTAACCCTAGAGGATTAATGCCCAATCATTTGTGGCAGATGGATGTTACTCATGAGCCAAGCTTTGGAAAATTGCAATTTATTCATGTAACCATAGATACATGCTCAGGCATGATTTTTGCTTCCTTACATTCCGGAGAAAAAGTTAAAGATGTCACATCTCATTGTTTACAAGCTTTTGCTGCATTGGGCATCCCCAAAAATGCTTAAAAACAGATAATGGTCCCGCTTATACGTCCTCATCTTTCAAACAGTTTTTGCGCAAAATTCAACATATCCCATAAAACAGGCATCCCATACAATCCTCAGGGTCAAGGCATTATTGAAAGAGCAAACCGCACACTAAAAGTTATGTTGTTAAAACAGAAAGAAGGAAACTGGAAAAATCCTAAGGACAGATTGGCAGTTGCCCTGTTTACTTTAAATTTTTTAACTTTAGACTCTGATGGTTATTCTGCTGGAGACACAGACATTGGAACCCACATCAACAACATAAACCTTTGGTTTACTGGAAGGATGTTCTTTCAGGTACATGGAAGGGTCCGGATCCAGTATTAATTTGGGGAGAGGATCTGTTTGTGTCTTTCCAAAGCATGAATCCTCTCCAATATGGATACCATCTAGATTAATAAAGCAGGTACCACATCAAAAGGATCAAGATGAAGTTGTTGAGGAATCAAGATTAATAAAAAAGGTACAAAATCAAGAGGACCATGATGAAGATATGGAATGATTCCCTTAAAAGAGTCCTTCAAAATATGTCACAACTTAAGTGTCATTCCTCCCGGCTGGGACGAAGAGATCTCTCTTTAGTGTGCACACAATTATATATATATATATTTTTTACTTTTTATATATGTGTTTATTTGTGTATTTGTCTAAATTTCATGTTAATGTGACGTCACAAATATATGTTTTGTATGTGCGTCTGTCCAGTGTGACATCAAAAATAAAAAAGCGCTTGTGAATATATATATATATATATATATATATGGATCCAAATAACTCTAATTCATTTAAGTTTAAGAGTATTCAAAATGGGTAAATAATTTAATAAGTGAAGGTACCTTCAATTTTGTTTTATAGGTGTCCCAGGGACTTCTCTTTAGCAAAAAATATGACTAGTGCTGTATAACCCTGATATTTTGGTGTTTTGACATGAGGTTGCTTATTTGTTATTAACTTCATTTGTTTTAATAAATGATTAATTTCAATTATTTCAACAGGTAAAGGACTGCTGTGTATGCAGAAACTCGAGAGTTCCAGCTAACAAATTATTTCTCCAAAGTGCTTTTAGTTTTTCTTTAATCTATCTTTAATGCAGTAATTACCCTCAGTCTTTCTTTGTTTTGTTCTAAATATGATATTTTGCCAGCTTATGTTTGTGGGAGCACAGGCTACAATGTGTGTGAGCAGAAATCAACTTATTTTTCCAATCTAATAATTCTATTATTTAGTTTGACAACTCGCCTCTTGACTCAGTGCTGGAATAGCACTGCCTTTCCTTTAACAATTGATGCTTCAGTCTCTAGATAGCGGGCCCTGAAGATTTGCCGGTGGCATCGTCTAGACATAAAAAAGACGGCTGCTTCTACAGCTGCAGGGATCGCGGTCGCTGCAAGCATCCCTGCTGCTCAAATGTCAAACAACCTCACCAGCAGTGTGGCCTCTGCTCTGCATGCATGGGGCCTCCTAGATCTACGTGTTATAACAAGTGGACATTTTGATCTTTCATTGTTTGGGACTTCATGGGACAGTACCTTGCGGGTATTTGTTTAGAGAAACTCACTGTGTTACTTGATAGAACTTAGGGCAGCTGATTTGTTTAAAGAATTTGATATGCTATGCAATTTGACTTGTCACCAAAAGGCTTGTCGCCTTAAAGCCGCAGCATCTCCTCCCAATTGGACGGCTGTTAGTCATCTTACACAGTCGATCCTAAAGGGCTCCATTGGATGGCTGGTTAGCCAATGACGGGTAAGATCCCCAGAGGGGGACAACCTAAGACAGGCACAGTCGCACGGGACAGTCTCATGTGGCCGACATATCAACCTAAGACAGGAGTCAAGGGCACAGCCTTGATTATCCAATGACGGGTAAGAATGTTGGTTGCACATAGACGTCCTAGAGCATCCCCTCTTTTAAAACAAAAGGGGGAAATGCAGGAGCCCTGTTTGGGGAGATAGCTAAGATTGCGGTTGACTATGGGCCATACACATTTTTGGGCATTGTCGCCTTCCGTAGTCTCACGGGACTTGGCCCAGGATCTCGAGAGATTTGAGCAATGACTCAGCAGATTGACATTTTTGGGCATTGTCGCCTTCCGTAGTCTCACGGGACTTGGCCCAAGATCTCGAGAGATTTGAGGAGTGACTCGGCAGATCGAGCAAGCACCATTCCTGCTCGGGCGCATGGGATGAGACCAGAGAGAGAAAGGACAGGGTTATAGCTATTGTATAGATACATTGTAGTTTCTTGTAAGAGTACGTGGCTAGGTTTCTTGTGAGAGTGAAAGGACAGGTTATCGCTATTGTATAGATACATTGTAGTTTCTTGTAAGAGTACGTGCTTGGTTTCTTGTGAGAGTGTGTATGTAGTGTTAGAAATTACAAGAGACAGAGACAGAAAGATTAAAGAATTTTTTCGTCTCCATCCTGTCTCCGGACTCCTTCCCGCGGCGCTGCCATTCCAGGCTGCAATCCCTTTCCGGCGGCTAACACTTAGGGTTTCAGCACAGGTTCTATACTTTGAGAGACACACCAATGAGCAAGACAGACAAATCCACTTTGTCTTTCCAATCTCCTTCCCTTCATGGATGCTCCTACTCACCTGCTTGGACATTTCTAGATTCCTTGCTGCTACTCTGCTCTTGGGTTGGTTAACTTGGTACCTCAACTGAACCTCTGTGATACTGATGACCTTCCAAGACCATGGCTGGTGTGTCTACTTTCTGCACTCCATGGTTTTCGCTCTGGTCTAGAATTCTCATTGCTTCTACCGTTGCTACCTCATCCCAGGATGCAGTCTTAGGTTCAAGCTCTGGCCTGTTGATTCCTAAACTACCCCCATGTAACTGAAGGTAACTTCTGTGTCCAAATGTTCTTGTGATATACTGTGGGCAAAGTCCCCACCATTTTATACATAATTTTTCATGATGGCAGAAAGTGTTCTTTAATGGAAGCTTCTGACCCAAAGGCTTCTGTGAATATGTAATAAATATGTAATGTCATATGTAAATATGTAATGTCAAAGCTGGTCCATTTAGTCCAAACCTTTTATTTTCTGTATGGGAAAAAACTAAGTTACGGAATGGTCAAGAAACATGCCCAAAGTCAAATGGAAATTAGTAGCAGAAATAAACTAGATCTTAAAGTTTCTAACCCCTAACCAATATTAAATATTTATACAACGCTGCATGGGGTTGGAGAGGAAATGCCAGATGATGCATCTCTCTGAAAGAATGTTCTGTGGTCTATAATGAGAAAGCCATCCAAGGTAGGATGTCATCATCAAAGAGCCCAGAATAGATTATCATTAGTCAAGGTAGTATATGAAAATTTTAGAGATAGGGCTCCCTACAGAAGGCAATGTTATTCTATGTTATGTTATGGCATGTTCTCTTATATTACAGGATACCACTGTATGATATAGCATGTTATGAAAAGTTATCAAATTCCATATTGTAGCATGTCATCATATGGTATCATATGTTATGATACATTGTGTGTTGCAGCATGTTATCACAGCAACTATTATGACAGTTTTGACATGTTATGTGGTATGTTGTGACATGTGATCATGTGGTACACCACACATGTTATGGTACATTATGATATGTTACCACATGATGTATCATGACATGTTGTTTTATGCTTCACGTTTTGGTGTGTTATAATGTTATGGTGTGCTGTCACATATCATTATGTGTCATGTTGTGGTATGGCTTGCTATGGCATCATGTATTATGTCATGTTAAGCATGTTATAACATGCTATGTTATTTTATGGCCTGGCACATCATGGTATGATGTTATCATATGGTATGGTACAGTGTGGTATGGTACAATATGGTTATAATCTGTTGTTTTTTATGTTATGGTGTGTTATGTTATTTCATGTTTTGGCATGTCTAGTATGTTAAGTGTACCATTGTATTGTATAGTGTATTATGGCATGTCATTGCATGTTGTACCATGGTTGTTATGTGTTATGATATGGCATACCATGCCACATTGTTGTGTGTCATGACACATCATTCCATGACAGGGCATGTTAAGGCATACTGTCATGTGACATAGCATGTTATGGCATGTATTGTTAAATGGCGTATTATTGACATTGCTCCCCAGCTGCCAAGCCACACAGGCAGCTGACTAATCCCCACTGAGAAGGGGCAGTGGAGCTGTGGAGCTGGAGCCATGAAAGTGCAGGCCATGAGCACTTGCCTTGGCAGCACAGAGCCAAGCCCCTGCAGCTTATGTAGACCCCACCCAACAGCAGAAGTGAAAAAACTCCTGTTTTATTATGGCATGTTATCATTTGATATGGTGGGTCATCATGTGTTATTAGATGATATAGTGTTTTATATGTTATGATGTGGTATATCATGGTATGTTATATCTTCTGTGGTGTTATGTTATATCATGTTGTAACATGTTATCACATAGCATGGTATATTATTGTATGCTGTGTCTTATATGTTGTAACACATTGTGAGGTGTTATGGCATGTTACCACATGACATGTATCACATGTAAAAAGCAAAAGGGGATAGGAAACAGAAGTAGGTAGGAAATTTTCATACTACCTGCAAGTATGCATGTATGCAAGTATGCCCCTGTGAGAGGAGAGGGAGAAGACAAAAGGATTAAGCAGGAAGAACATGAAACCATGACAGAGTTCTGAGAAATCCCAGCCAGCCTGACAAGTGATTCCAATACAAATACAGAGGTCTACTGCACTGGCCAGAAATAGTGAGGCACTTTTACCCACAGTGTGCTCAGTCATTTTCTGTGCACTATCCAGGAAGCATGTAGCTTCAGCTGTAAAGATGAAGCGGATCCTAAAGATGCTACCGTTGGATTCCGGGCAGAGAGGCTGCGCATCCCAGGTAGAAGGCCACACTTCCCAGGTACTTTGTGAAAAGACCACATTTCCCAGGTACCTCAGCCTGGCCAGCGAACCTGGCCTCCAGCAGCCTATAGAGCACGGACTCGCTCCAGGGGCTCTCTGACCACCATTTTGCTATTTAAGCCTGACCCGGACTGAAACTGCTCTCTGTTCGTGCCTGTCTCTGTTTCTGTTCTCCCTACTTTCCGTGTGGCCCCTAATAAACTTCCCTTTTATTAAAATGGCATTCCCGGCCCTAGGTTAACTTTGCCTTTTTTCTCTAACACCTACCACTAGAGAGTATCAGTTAATTGAATTTCTTGTGACAGGTGTTCTCTTAAATGGAGATATGAGCAGTCTCCTGCCATTGTTGCTACAAACAAGTTGCTAGGATGCATTTGGAGCAGCTTCAGCATTTTAATGAGCTGGAATAAAACAGTAATATTACTCCTTGAGCTACCATCTCTAGTGTTCAGGCCACCCTTTCCAAGGGAGGTGAAATTTGGGTTTGAACCATGTTATTATCAATGAGAAGGAAAAATATAGAATGAAGAGGACAATTTTGCCAACTGTCCATCTTCACTAGTGTGGTACTATGGCTAGAAAAGGGGGAAAGCTGCTTTGTGATGAGCATCCTGAGAACTTATTGGAGATCTACTATATGTTGGAACCTATACTAAATCCTGGGACTATAATAACAAATGATGTATGCCATTTAGACACATGGAAATATTAGCTTTGTAAATGCAGAGGTTAGGACTTCAGGATATTTTGTCCTGGCCTTAGACAAGGCACAAGCATTTTAGAGAATGGCAGTCATGGGCAAATGCGGGTCTTCCATATGTCCCAGTGATACCGCTGTTTACTGGTGACAAGTTCTGCTCCCCCAAAATTTGAAGTTTGAACATGCTGAGGCAAGCATATAAAGCAGAGTTTATTTAAAAGGGGTCACATAGACTTCTCCTGGGAGGGAGAAGGGGTCCATAGCTGGTATCCCAAGAAGTGAGACAGGTCTGCCTTTTTATATGTCCCAGGGCTTCCTTTGTTCTCCTGCTCTCGTCCCTTATCTCTGTCCTTCCTGCCTATGTGACCAGGCCTGTGGGATGGCCAAAAGGTGAGAAGCAGATGGGCTGAAGGGGGAAGGGCAGGATGGAGCAGCCCAGGACACATTAACAACTTCGTAGCTCCCTGTAGGGAGGGGCAGTTCCTGGGACAGGTTACCTTGGCAACAGGTTGGGGCAGGGGGCAGGTTCTTGATAAGGGTGGAGGAAGGGCTCTGAAGGAATTAACATTCCAATCCCTCAGGGGACAGTCTCCAACTTCCCAGAACTCACTCAAAATTGGCTTTCTAGATCTGACCTGACTCGATTTACTTATCTATATTGACTGCCTGTCAGATTCTGGCTTCACCTGTAGATTGTATTTGGAGCCAACTATTTGCTATAATAGAGCAGCTCTCTCTGTACTCCTCCCTTAAAATTTGCTCTAGGAGAGTCAGGATATCAATCTTCTGGTAGTAGCAATGGGCATCTATCTGATGCCAGTACCAGATCACCTTGGTTAATTTAGATGTAGCTATATGCATATATTCATCTAACAAGCATGTATTGAGAACATTTTATCTCTCAGGTACTGTTCTACACATTGAGTGACACACCAATGAGCAAGACAGACAATATTTTTTTTCTCTTTGAACTTACTTTTGAGGTAGTGGATACAGATAATAAACAAACTGACAAATAAGATAATTTTATAATGTATTAAATGCTACAAAGAAAATAAAACAGAGATCAAAATGATTGAGTGGGGCTCAGGGGCTCAGTGGTAGAATGCTTGCTTAGCATGTGCAAGATCCTGGATTTCATCCCTGGCACCACAAACACACACACATAAGTGATTGAGTGGAGATGGAGTGGTGCTAGGAGACTATATCAGATGAGATAGTTAATGAAAATATCTTTGAGAATGCATTTGAACAGTGACTAAAAGCTAAACATTCAAAGGTCTCAAGAATATTCTATGGAACCACCATTTGATCCAGTTATCCTATTCCTCAGTCTATACCCAAAGGACTTAAAATCAGCATACTAGAGTGATAGAACCAACCTAGGTGCCCTTCAACAGATGAACGGATAAAGAAAATGTGTTTGTATACATAATGGAATATTACTTGGCCATAAAGAAAAATGGAATTATGGCATTTGCCAGTACATGGATGGATCCTGAGACTATCATGCTAAGTGAAATAAGGCAAGGCAAATAAACCAAAGGCACAATGTTCCTTCTGATATGTGGATGCTAAGCAAGGGAGGGTGGGGGTGGGAAGAATAGAAGTTCATTGGATTAGACAAAGGGGAATGAGGAGAAGGAAGGGGATGGGAATAGGAAAGACAGTAGAATGACTCAGACATAACTTTCATATGCTTATATATGATTATGCAACCAGTGAAACTCCACATCATGTACAACCACAAGAATGGGATCCTAATTAGAATAAGTTATGCTCCATGCATGTGCAATATGTCAAAATACACTCTACTGTTATGTATATATTTAAAAGGAACAAATAAAAAAAGAGCATTCCAGGCAAAGAATGAAATATCCCTAGGACCAATACAAGATTTTCTTGCAAAAGGAACAATCAAAACAGGCCAGAGAAGCTTCTAGTTTGGACAATATTGTGAAGACCCATTTTTCCCTGCTGAAGACAAATATAAACACTGAAAGTGGCATAAGATACAACCAAGGGGAATTATAAATGGTGAAGGAAAACTATCTTGGGACTCCTGGAAAAGCAGCACAATAGCAGAGAGAAGCATCTTGCTTCTCTATACCCAACAGAAAAGGACTGTTATGATTTCGATGTGAGGTGTTCCCCAAAGGCTCAAGTGTGAGACAATGCAAGAAGGTTCAGAAGAGAAATGATTAGATTGTGAGAGTCTTAACCCAATCAGTGATTTAATCCCCGGATTGATAGGGATTAACTGAGTGGTAACTGAAGTGGTAGGGTGTGGCTGGAGGAGGTGGAAATTAGGGCGTGGCTTTGGTTATACATTTGTATCTGGCAAGTGGAGACTCTCTCTCTGCTTCCTTATGACCATGATGTGAGTTGCTTCACTCCGCCACCCTCTCCTGCCATGATGTTCAGCCTCACCTCAAGCCCTGAGGAACGGAGCTGGCCTTCTATGGACTAAGACCTCTGAAACCGTGAGCTCTCAAACAAGCTCTTCCTCCTCTGTAGTTGTTCTGGTCAGATCCTTTTAGTCATAGCAGCGAAAAAGCTGACTAAAACAAGGACCATCTTGGGCTGGAGTTGTGGCTCAGTGGTAGAGCACTCGCCTGGCAGAGTGCACGGCCTGGGTTCGATCCTCAGCACCACGTAAAAATAAAGGCATTGTGTACAACTAAAGCAAATAAATAAATATAAAAAAAAACAAGGACCATCTGGACTTGGCACTTCCTAAACCCAGTCTTACTTCCATAAAGCAGCCTAGTTAAGATCATTTCCCCCTCAGGTATTATGGGAGTCTCTGACAATACTGAATCAAACACCATTGGAAGGTGAGATCAGTTAGGATCCTTGAAAAAAATAAATGAGGAAGCACTCCTCTTCCCTGCAGTTGGGCCCAAGACTCTCCTTTATTTCTGAGAGTTGCTGAATCAGACAGGCAGAATAGGCAAAATAATGTACAATAGTAAGTGGCTTGTTCCATAAAAGCTTCCTTGTTTCTATAAACCTGAGATTCTCCTGCTCTTCCCAGAGACAGCAGATAGCTGGGAATACTGGTAATAATATCCTACCACATCTCCTCTCTCACCAAAAGGCACCTTTCAGCCAGCCTGAGGAAACCCTTTCTCCCTCCCAGGCAGCAAAATCAGAGATCAGTAGAAGCCCCAATGGCACCAGGTAAACCAAAGTGACTAACATGACACCTCATAGACAGAAAATGAAATTACCATTGAAATCACAGCCCTTAAAATTAAACTAGGACCTGTGCTAAATCTAAGCAGGATAACTGCCTGATAAATTTAAAATATATGCAATTGAGCCAGGTGCAATGGTGCACACCTGTAATCCCAGGGTCTCTGGCGGCTGAGGCAGGAGGATCACGAGTTCAAAGCCAGCCTCAGCAAAAGCAAGGCACTAAGAAACTCAGTGAGACCTTGTCTCTAAATAAAATACAAAACAGGGCTGGAAATGTGGCTCAGTGGTTGAGTACCCCTGAGTTCAATCTCTGGTACACTCCCCCAAAAATATATGCAATGAGACATTACTTTCCTGTGTTCATTTATGAATACATGACCAGTGTAATGTCACATTATGTATAACTACAAGAATGGGAAAATATATTCCCTGTATGTATAATGTGTCAATGTACATTCTACTGTTATGTATATCTAAAAAGAACAAATAAAATATTTTTAAAGGAAATAAATAAATAAATAAAAATATATGCCTTGGATCCAGAGTCTCCTAACATTAATAATAGATTAAAATGCAAACTCATAAGGTCAAGGTCAATATATTTTCTCTTATATGTGGAAGCTAAAGAGAAAAAAAGGAAAAGAAAGGTGGGGGTAAACTCATGAAAATTGAAGGGTGATCAGTAGAGGAAAGGCACCAAAGGGTGGAAGGGGAGGAGGGAAGAGGAAATGCTGGAGAATGATATTGGTCAAATTATATTGTTATATTGTAAGCATGTATGAAAATGCAACAACAATTTCTATCATTATGTACAACTATAATGCATCAACAAAATGTGGAAAATAAAGAAAAAATAATCGACAAAATGCTTAGGATACAATTTACCTGTCATACTAACAACCAGTGAGACAACAACTTGAATTAGAAAAGCCAATCAACTGACACCAATGCTGACGTGAATAAGTTGTTGCAATTATCTTAAGTAGATTTTAAAGCAGCCAGCATAAATATGCTCCAACACTGCACTTCTTCTGGAACAAATGAAAAAAAAAGAATATTACAGAAAATCAATAGAAGTTACAAAAAAAGAATAAAATGGAAATTATAGAACTTAAAAATACATAACTTAAATGAAAAACTTGCTGAGTAGGATCAATAGTAGAGATGATGGGACAAAGCCTGACAACTAAAAAAATGAGTTCAGTAAGATTGCAAGATACAAGATCAACACAAAAGTCACCATTTCTGATACTAACAATGAACATGAAGAAACTGAAGTAAAAAATGCAATATCATTTATAATCATTCCAAAGAAAATGAAATATTTAGCAATATTTTAAGAAACATATATGTGATTCATATGTTGAAAATCACAAAATGCTGATAAGAGAAATTCACGACCTAAATAAATGGAGAAATATACCATGTTTATGAATTGAAAGAATCAACACAGTATAGATATCAATTCTCCCCAAATTGATCATAGGTTAAATGAGAGAAATCCCTCTCAGAAAACCTAGCAAAGGTTATTTGTAGACATACACAAGCTTATTCCAAAATGTATATAGAAAGGTACACACCCTAAAATAGCTAAAACAATCCTGACAAGAAAAAAGTGGGAAGATTTGACACTACTTGATCTTAAGGTTTACTATGTAATTATGGTAATTAAGACAATGTAGTATTGGTGGAGGGATGGATACATGGATCATGGGATTAGAATGGTAATCAATGGAACAAAATAGAGAATCCAGAAATAGACTTTCACAAATATGCCAAACTGATTTTTACAAAGATGCAAAAGCAATACAATGAAGGAAGATGATACTTTCAACAATGGTACTAGAGTAATTGGACATCCATTGGCAAAACAATCATCCTCAATCTGTCTCACACCATATATAAAAACTAACTCATGGAGCTGGGATTGTAGTTCAGTGGTAGAGCACTTGCCTAGCACATGTGAGGCACTGGGTTTGATCTTCAGCACCACATAAAATAAATAAATAAAATAAAGATATTGTGTACAAGTATAACTAAAAAATGTTTAAAAAATCAACTCAGGATGGAGCACAGTCTTAAATGTAAAATGTAAAAGTATAAAATTTTTTAAAAAACACATAGAGAATATCCCTTAGACAAATACATAGAGAAAATCTCTTAGACTTAGGGATAATCAAGATCCTAGCCTTAGCCCCCAAAGTATGGTCCATAAAAAATAGTTAATTTAGATCTCATCAAAAATTTTAAACCATTCGGTCTATGAAAGCCTACATGAAGAGACCAGAAGCAAATATGCACAAAGAACATATCCATCAAAGTGCTCATAGCTATAAAACAAAAAATTCTCAAAACTCAGCATCAATTAAATCCAGTTGAAAATGGGCAAGATATATACAAAAATTTCACTAGAGAATACAGATGGAGAATAAGCACATGAAAAGTTATTCAACATTGTTAACTGTCAGATAAATGCAAATTACAACTACCAAGAGGTATCACTATATACATATCAAAATGGCTAAAATATAATAATAGTGATAGCACCAAATACTAATGAGGATGTGGAGAAACTGCCTCACTCATACATCGGTCATGGGACTGTTAAATGGAACATCTGCTGGGGAAAATGGTTTGCCAGTTTTTTTTTTTTTAAATTAAGCACATACTTATCATATAACCTAGCAATTGTACTTTTGTGCATTTATCCCAGAGAAATGAAATGTTCACATAATCCCTGCATATGAATATCACAAATGCCTATCAATAAGGAAATGTTTCAATGCAGGCACATCCATTCCATGGCCTACAACTCAATAATAAGAAGGAGCAAACTATGGATATGTGCAACAGCCTGGATGAATTTCTAGAAAATTATGCTGAATGAAAAAAAAGCCAGTTCCCCAAAGTCACATACTGTACAATTCCATCTATGTAATGTTTGTGAAATGAAAAAATTATGAAAATGAAATATGATTAATGGTTGCCTGGAGTTAATGAGGTGGTGGGGGAGGCAAGTGAATATGATTCTAAAAGGGTAACAGGTAGGAATTTTGATATGATGGCACAGTTCAGTATCTTGACTGTGGTGGGGGATACATGAACCTACACAGGTGTATAAAGTTATATAAAACTAAACATGTACACACACAAGTATAATTAAAACTGGGGAACTCTGAATCATATTGTTGGATTATACCAATGTCAATATTCTGGTTATGATATTATAGTTTTCCAAAATGTTACCATTGGACAAAACTAGGCAAGGTATACAAGGGCTCTTAGTATTTGTTTTCAACTTCATGTAAATCTGCAATTATTTTAATAAAATATTCAATTGAAAAAGACCAGTGTTGCTGGAGCTTAGTGGATGAACAGGAGAATGGTGAGAGACAGATGAGCTAAGCAGAGGCTAGATTGTTCGGGGCCTCGTAATCCATACAAGGAATTTGGATTTTATGATAAACCCATTGGGAAGCCATTGTAGGAGAGATAGATGAACTGGTTTATACTTTAACAAATTATTCTGGCTGATGTGTGTAGGGCCAAGAGTGGGAACAGGGAGACCACTTAGAAGACCGTTATAGTAGGCAAGTGTTTTCCCTTTGTTGCCACCATTATAACAAGAAATTCTGCTGGCTTGGATCAGAAGTGAGTGAAGACAGAAAGAAGTGGACAAATGCAGGATATATTTTGGAGGTACAGCTAACAAAAACTCATAGTTGGATGAATGGTTATAAAGTTCTTAATCCGGAGTGTTTTCTAGAATGGGGCCAAATTCTACATATACACCCTGAGTTATTTGTATAGGACAAGTGAATTTTCAGAAATAGAGATTGTGTCCCCACAGGCTGGGCAAATGTCAAGAGCATAGCCTATCATATAGGGCTAATAGTAGCCTATATATTACCTTAAGATATTAGAAACCTCACATCATGTACAACCAGAACAATGAGAAGTTATACTCCATTTATGTATGATGTGTCAAAATGCATTCTATTGTCATGTATAACTAATTAGAACAAATAAAACAGATAGATAGATAATTAGAAACCTCAAGCTACATAGACATTTCCAAAATAGAATAAGAAAAAAAGGCCCCTTTTGTCAGACAAATTGGAAAAAAGAGGTCAACCTCCAAGTGGCTGAAGCTCTGTTTAGGGCACAAGGCTTGGTGATAAGAGTAGGAGCTGAATGTCAGTCCCAAATAAGCATCTTTGAACAGCACAAACCTTGCAGCCCTGCTCCTGTACCTAGTAGTTTAATTGTCCTATCTGCTGTTACTGCAGCTCTGTGTACACCAGGGGGCAGCCAACCACATAAATTCTGTCTTCCCTTGGGCCCTGTGGGTGATGTGGCCAGGAAATATGGACCAGCTTTCAGCTTCAATGGAAATCTATTAGATCCTGAAGGCTCCCAGACTTGGTGGACCTTGGAAATTAATTGTTCATTGATCCCATTGAGACTTTGAAGAATTTAGCTGCCAGTTCATTTCACTGGCAAAACTAACCCAGTTTTCTGCAGGTTTGGTTATACTGTGAGTAAGTAGAATCATGGACTGTTTCTTTTTTTTTTTAAATTTATTCTAAGTTGTTAGAAATGACAGCAGAATGCATTACATTTCATATTATACTTGTAGAGCACATTTTTACATATCTCTGGTTGTATACAAAGTATATTCACACCATTCATGACTTCATACATGCACTTAGGGTAATGATATCCATCTCATTCTACCATCTTTTTTTTTCTTGACCCTTTTGCCCCCTCCCTTCCCCTCCCTCCCCATTGGCTATTCTAATGTTCATGGAATGTTTCTTAAAAGATTTGGATGGGAGGCTAAGGCAGGAGGATCACAAGTTCAAAGCCAGCCTCAGCAACTTAGTGAGACCCTATTACCTCTGCCCCCCCCCCACACAAAGAACTGGGGGTGTGGCTCAGTGGTTAAGTGACCCTGGGTTCAATCCCTGGTACCAAGAAGAGGAAGAAAAAGAAGAAGAAGGAGAAGGAGGAGAAGGAGGAAGGGGAGGAGGAGGAGGAAACTGAAAAAACTCCATCAGAGTCCACATCATTCCAGCAAAATATCATCATATTCTTATTTGCAAAAGGGATTCCAGTGTATTAATGTTCTTCCAGCAATGAGATAAAGAGTGTGCTTTACAAAATGTTCCCATAGAACCCTTGGAACCTGATGTTTCCAGTTTATAATTGTATCTGAACAACTTGAGCCGAGTGAGTTCTCTTATCAATGTCTTAAGTACTGGCACAAGTGGAGGCCAGGGCACAGGTCAAGGAAATTGATTATGCAAATATTTCAGCAGCCTCTTTGCCTGGCACTGATGCAAGGACATGGGAGGATACTAGGTAGTCTCTGGTATTCCCAGCTTTAGGGACTAAGTCTGCCTAATCCAAAAGTATGGACAAAAAGGTGAGTGTGTGAAGCTTCCAGAAAACTAACAGATGGCATTTGAGGGAGTTGTCTGAGATCCAAATGAAGGGATATGGCTACAATAGTGAATGGCTGTAGAAGGAGAGAAAAGGGCAGTATCATGAACCATGAGTGGAATCACCTGGGACTCAAAGAATCAAAGTGGATGGAAATAAGATCTTGAAGTTAAGCTGAAGCCAGTCAGGAACACAAGCATTCAATGCCCCTAGCTGGAATGTTTCATATTTGTTTTTCTCTTGACAGACTTAGCCTTAGTTAATGAGGCAAGGGTGAGGGAAATAACAGTGAGGCATTTGATAGAACAAGTCTAGTAACAACTTTAGGGAACTTGAGAAGGGGCGGTGTTGTGTTCTGGAAAATGGGAAGGAGTGGGTTTCCTCATATTTCATCTTCTCTCACAGTGTCGTTGCATATCTGGGGACTCAGCTGTTGTTGAATATTTCTATCCATTGAGTATATTGAAAAGTCATAGAGGGACCAAGGAGGCTAGCAGGGCCTTTCAGCATTTTCCACAAAAATTTTGGGCAAAAGAGTGATCACTTATGCTACTAGAAATTGCTTATGGTGGGGGTTTCTTTTCTGTGGTGTATGAAAATATTGACTTTATCTAGTATTAACCCCCTGAAAATAGTTTATCCAAATATGAGCTCATTTTTCCTTCCCCTTTCCAAGAACACTCTTCTCAAGTTCCCCTATCAATAGTTGTCTCACTTCCTTTTAGAAGTCACTCCCAGTAGCTGCCATAGTTCACTTTGGCAAAAGGAGTACCTAAGAATGCACAAACTGGCTCAGGGCTTACTCATGCTCCTTATCCGGGGCTCAAAGCCATCTGGGCTCCTCTCCCCAGTGCCAGTCACAGTCATCAATATAACAGGGCCCTTTGTGTCTGGAAATTGCTGCAGAAACCTTTGGAGAGGTTTACGTGGGACTTGGTTCTCCTTTTACTCCAAGAAAACCCAGATAGCCTTCAACCACTGGCTGATAATACGATTAGTAAGAAGCAGATGTGGCATTTGAACAGAAGTCTTTTGACTACAAATCTAGTCCTTGTTCAGTGACATTGGAGGGCCTTATGAACAACAGACACTTGATTCATGTTCATGGAGAGGCTGCATATATAACAATGGTTAAGATCCTAGCTTCTGACAACTGGGTTAGTGTGTGTATGTGTATATGAGTGACAAAGTATACACAAGATAAATTCATCATTTAAGCCTTTTTTTTTTTTTTTTTGGTGCTTGGGATCAAACCCTGGGCCTTGTGCATGTGAGGCAAGCACTCTACCAACTGAGCTATATCCCCAGCCCATCATTTAAACCATTTTCAGTGTAAAATGCAGTGGCATAAAGTATATTCACAATGTTCTGTAATCATCACTATTACCCATTTCCAGAACTTTGTCATCATCCTAAACAAATACTCTGAACTCAACTGGTTTTGAATTCAGATTCTGCTGCTTAGTAGCTGTGTAAACTTATATAAATGCATTAGTTTCTTGGGGCCCCAATTTCTTTGTTTGCAAGATGAGGATGATAATGATAGTATATTCTTCATAGGTTTTGTGATATTTATTAATATTAATCACTATATCAATGCCTTGGTTAGTTGAATTATGTTTACTCCATATTTACTGAACTCTTACTCTGAGTTTGCCTCTGCACTGCTTGTGCAGATTCAATGAGATAAGCATCCTCAGTGCCTGCCACGGATCATCCCCTCAACAAATTCTGGCTATTGGATCCTTATCATTACTGCTCTCAAACTGAGTTTGAAATTCATGCCTCCTTAGCCTCTCTGGTGATAGTAGTTCCTCTCTCTCTCTCTCTCTCTCCTCCTCCTCCTCCTCCCTCCTCCTCCTCCTCCTCCTCCTCCTCCATAAAGAATGTCACAAATAGCAATAAATTTTCCTTCCACTTGAGAAGAAAGAGGCAGGAACCTACCCCTGGGAACTGCCCCCCTAGCTTTATGGTTAGAGTATACGCAACTTCTTTCTCTCCCATGGTAGGTCCTGGTCTGTCAGGGCCGGTTGTGACAAAGACCAAATTATCACCACCAAGACCACCCCAGATCCTTCCAGAAGCAGATGGCATTGGCAAGGGGGAGGAGAAGAGAAAAGAGAGTCCTATACTATTCTGCCAATCGCTCTCCCACACAAGTGTCCCCACCTCACTCTCTTGTTCTTTCATTGCCATTCTCTTGCCTGGGTTAGCCAGAGGTCCAGAAGAGGAGAAAGGGAAGCTGAACAGAAGGGGCAGAAAAAGAAGGTGATGATTCCTATCTCCTGATATTTTCCCAGCCCTCATTGGGGATTCTCTTTCAAACCCACAAACTTATTCTAGATCCCAGTAACCTTTCTCCAGAAACTCAAGTCACTAGATTCCCCGTCTTTATGCCATTCACACGGCCCCACATGAACTAAGAGAGTCATTGTCTAGCTCCAAGCATTTCCAATAAGCTGTCCCTGTTCCTGCTGTCCTGGATAGTATGGGATCTTCTAATTTTATATCTGAATTCTTCTCGAATACTCTGGTCCAACAGGAGGAATGATTGCCATTTCTAAACCACAGCACATTTTTTCTTACTTCCATGCCTTTACTTCTGTTGTTCCTTCTCCTTCAAACACCCTGCCCCATCACAACCACTGTCCATCTCATATTCTGCTGTTTTATTAAAGATTTCCTAGGTTTTTACTTCCCAGATATGCCATCTTCCTCTTTTCGATCTTTGCTCTTCCCTGTATGTACCCCTCCAGATGGCACTTTGAATAGCCTCTTATAATAGACGCATGTGGATGTATTATCTCCCCATTAAAGGTAATAACTGTCTTAGAGGAAAATACTCTTTCTGAATCATATTTGTAGCCCTTGAACTGCCTTGTACATAGAAGGCACTTGGTAAACATTTGATCCAAATCGACAGCATTTTCTACAAATATGGATAGATTTGGGTGACTTTATTAATTTGGGTGGTGGAGACTCAATGACCATGTGACACAATGATTCCATTTGTTGGGAAATGCAAGCAATCTTTAAATAAGCAATTTCCACATGTTTATAAATTGTGCAAGGCCTAGATTTATAGCAGGAAAAGAATGCAAGTCGGTCATCTGCAAGTTGAGTCTCCACCACCAGAGGGCAGCATCGGTAGCACCCAAACTGAAAAACCTTGAGGCCAGGTTCCTTTTCCCAGTCTGGTCATCCTAGCAGTAACAGGAGAAAGAGGATTCTCTAGTAACAGGAAACAACACCCCCTATCAGCTTTGTGGAAATTCAGTGCTGGGCTAAGAGGTGGTTGAGGAAGAAAAAGAGAGAATTGCCCCTGTACACATTAAACTTCCTTCCATTGGATCCAAGTCAATACATTTCTTTCAATTCTGATGTAATATTACATATTAAAATAACATAAAATGTCAAATTGCAACTCATGTAAGTTATGGTTTTTAAATTACTCTGCCCAAGGATCCTAGTTTTTTGTTTGTTTTTGTTTTTTGGTGCTGGGGATTGAACCCCAGGGTGCTTAACCACTAATCCACATCCGCAATACTTTTAATATTTTATTTGGAGACAGGGTCTCCCTAAGTTGCTTAGGGCCTCACTAAGTTGCATCGAACCTGCCACCCTCCTGTCTCAGACTCCTGAGCCCCTGGGATTACAGGCCTGTGCCACCATGCCTGGCAGATTCCTAGTTTTGATTTGATTTTCATAGGCCTTTATAACCAGAAGGGAATTTAAGGGATTGGTAGTCTAAGTACTCAAGATCCTCACAGAATTGAATAAAAACTTTTAAATTAAATATTTCAGGCATATGAAAAGCATAGACAATATCAACCAACACTTACACTCAGCTTAAGAATACAAATTTTGCAGATACAGTATTAATTTGTGCACATTTTTGTACTTATGTTACATTTCAATAATATTTACCAAACTTCTCCTAATCTCATTTGGCTACAGTCTGCAGAGGTCCTGAATGTGAAGATTGTCATTCTCACATGCATTTTTGTACTTTTACCAAATATGCGTGCATCCATAAAAAATACATAGTGTTCTTTTGCATCTTTTGAAACATCATGTAAATGGTGATCTGATTATATCCTTCTTCAACTTGTTTCTATTGTTCCACATTGTTTTTTGTATTATAAAGTCAAGAAATGCATTAGAAAATAAATGATGTGAGAAATTTATCTACGTTTGTGCCTGCTTATATCTGTGATTATTTTTCCTTTGTGCTTTAAGACTATCTCCTTGAAACTTTTTTTTGGTACTGGAGATTTAAGCCAGGGGTGCTTTACCATTGAGTCACATCCTCAGCTCACCCCCCCGCTTTTTGAGACAGGGTCTCACTAAATTGCTTAGGGCCTCAATAAGTTGCTGAGACTGGCCTTGAACTTGAGATCCCCTTGTCTTAGCCTCCCCAGCTGCTAAGATTACAGGCATGCACCACCACCCTGATCTTTTTGAAACTTTTGAAGAAGTGATTAGGGTTGAGAGAATCACCAATCTAAAAGAATCTCTAGAAAATAGCCCCTATTCTCCTTGCCAAGTTCCTGTTCTGCACTCAAGTTCCCATCTTAAACATGCTTTAATGTATTCAATCAGCGATTTCAAATAGCAAACACTCTCTGAAAGGCATCCTTGAAATGCAAGGTTGTGAAGGAAGGTATTAAGCTGTATATGAAAATGTTACACAGGTAATTTTTATTTCTTCTGAAATGTTAATGAGCTATTACACCTATTCAATCAATCCTGCATCTAGTTTTGTAAAAATCTCTACTTTCAAAGAGAGGCATATGAAGATAGGTGGAAGGAAGAAGTTAGGAAAATATTTTGCATACAAATTTGATTTAATTTCTCTATTATGAAGAGACAAAAACCTTCAGATATCTCCCTCCTCTGCCCCTCAACATTTGTATCATTTATTTTATACAAATGACTGTTTGTCAGGTCAAAACTAGCTTATCACACAACTCTTCTGTCATTCCCTGATAAAGATATAACAACTAATACCACATTTCTTAGAAAGATTTTGGGTAACAAAAATGTGAATCTTGTCAGGAAAAAATATTTTAGTTTTAATCTAAAAATTGGAAGTCCAGCCATTTTGAAGAACACCTCATTGAAAAAGGAAGAAACCCTCAATTTAAAGCTCTGCAAAGAGGAGCATTTCATGTCTCCTTTTCCTCATTAGAGTTTTCTTTCCTTTAATATTCTATCTATTGCAAACTTAAGGAGTTGTTAATAAAGAGATGTGGCTTTGGTTGCACTTTGCAATGCCTGGGATGAAGGAGTTGGTTGGGAAGTCCAAATTTAAGTCAAATAATCTACACATTCTAGCCAGGTGCAGTGGTACATGTCTATAATTCCAGCTACTCAGGAGGCTGAGGCAGGAGGATTGCAAGTTTGAGTCAAGCCTGGGTAAGTTAATGGGACCATGTTTCAAAACAAAACTTTAAAGAAAGAGGCTGAGGATGTAGCTTAGTGGTTCAGCACTTGACTAGCATGCATGAGACCCTGGGTTCAATGGCTAGTACTGAAAAGTGATAGTAACCATAGGTAACAGACAGACATGAGCAGCGGAAACATGAAGTTAAGAGGATAATTCTATAAACTGGTCCCACTGTTCTGATCCCCACATGCTTTCTTTTAAAAAACAATTTACCTACAGCCCTGCCTAGCTTAAGTCAATAGGATATGCTATATACTTTAGCAAATACCCTATTATCTGCAGAAGAAATGCAGGCCCAAAATGCCAACAATAACAACACAAGTTACTCTGAAGGGTGGGGAGAACATTGTGACCCTTACACAGGCCAGATTTCAGAACTCATGGAGATAAGGATAATTTGCCCTAACCTTAATATCTCTAAGAACAAATTCCAAATAGAACTAGTCAGCAAGGGGCAAAGCGACCCAGTGTTGCCTTGCTCCTTTACCATGTGAAGTGGGGACTTGAAGGTCTGATTCAATCCTGTTGTCAGTTAACAGTAAAGATGTAGACCTGGGCAGGATTTTGGAAACTTCCATGGGAACCCCAATACCTTCATGGGAATAGGAGAGCAGGAGGGATATGCTGTCCTTCTCCTCTCTGAAAGGAACCACTCTCTTCCTTGAGAGTTTCCCTTTTTCCATTTTCCTAACCCTTTTAATACATTCATACCTGCTACTCCAAGTGACGAATTTGAAGTCTTTATGGCACAATCTCAAAACCTGGTAACCATGGATATCTGTGATCACTTCAAATCTTCCGATGACCTTGCTCTGCAAAAATAGCAACAACAACAATAATAATACCACACATTCAATGTTACAGTCACTTTCCTATAATTAAACAGGTGAGCTTTTACTTTTTCCAAAGACCAATTAAAGAAATAGAAAAGCACTAAAATAGTCATAAATAAATTTGGGGATGATCCTTGTTGTGGGAAAAAAGAACTGGTATTTCTGCCATACAGTCATTCATGTAATCTACAAATATTGAGTCCCCACTGTGTGCTAATCAATGTCTTAGGTGTTGAGGGTACAACAGTGAGAAAGTTTGACAAGGTCCCTTTCTTTGTGGAATTGATGTTGTAGGGCGGAGAGATAGATAAGTAAAGTAATAAAATCATCAAGATTATTTTAGACAGTGGTGATTGATATGTAGAAAACAAACTGAGGGAAAGTGATAAAGATTGATGGTGGAGGTGTGTGATTATTTTAGAAGGCATAGCCAGGGAAGGCTTTTGATGGGAGGTAACCTTTAAGCAGAATAATGAGTAAATTGAGTAATTGACAAAAACTTAACATAAATTTATCATATGAGTCAGCAATGTAACTCCTACATATATACTCATTATGGTTTAAATATAAGAGTTGTCCCCCAAAAGCTCATGTGTGACACAATGCAGGAAGGCTTTGAAGAGAAATCATTGGGTTATGAAAGCCCTAACCTAACCAGTGTCTTGATCCACCTAAATGGATTAACTGGGTGATAACTATAGGCAGGTGGGTATGGCTGGAGGAGGTGGGTCACTGAGGGCATACCTTTGGGTTTATATATTGTCCATGGTGAGCAGAGATATCTCTCTCTCTCTCTCTCTCTCTGCTTCCTTGTTGCCATTCCTGAGCTTTCTTCCTCCCCCTACCACCATAATTTGTTTCACCACTGAACCAGAGAAGACCTCTGAAACCATGAGCCAAACAAATGTTTGCTTTTCTAGTTCTTCTTGTCTTTTGGTCACAGTGGCTAAAAAGTTGACTAAAACAATACTCAAGAGAAATAAAAATCTATGACCAATATACCACAACTAATCCACTTTTATATATAATTTTTAGTGCCTCAATTAAAAAATATATAAGGGAGAGTGGTAGAGGAAGATGATCAGGAGGAGGGAGGAGGCAAGGAACTGGGGAATGAGACTGATGAAATTATGGTATGTGCATGCACAAATGTTTCACAATAAATTTTTATGTTATATGTAATTATAGTACACTAATAAAACCCATAAAAATTGTACATGAATGTACATAACAGCATTATTCATAATAGCCAAAATGTGAAAACAACTGAAATATCAGTCAACTAATGAATGGATAAACAAAATATGGTATATCTGTACAATGGAATATTATTTGACCACTAGAAGGAATGAAGCACTAATATAGCATGGATAATTTCAAAACCATTAAGTAATTGAAATAAGCCACTCACAAAAGGCCACATATTCTATGATACTATTTATTTGAAATGTCTAGAATAGTAAAATCCACAGAGACAGAAAGTAGATCAGTGGTTGTTTAGGGCTGGGAATGGAGTGATGTGAGGCACGGGACATAATAGCTAAAGGATTGTGCATTTCTTTTAGAGTGATGAAAATGTGTGACATTAGATGCTAGTGATGGTTTCACAACTCTGCGTTTACTATAAACCATGGAATTGTACATTTTATAAAAGGTGAATTTTATTGTATGTGAATTTTATCTCAACAACAACAGATGAGAATTATATTGGGAACTCATGAGAAACACTTCACTATTCTTTTCACAGTGACAGTAAAATATTTAAAAAGAAAAATAAAGAGTGAGGGAGGCATATGGCGATGGGAGGGAAAAGTATTCCAGGCAGAGGGTACGTCAAGTGCAGACCTCTGAGAGTGGGGGGAACTGGGTTTATTTGAGGAACAGAAAGAAGCCTGATACAGCTGTCATTAAGCAAATTAAGAAGAGTAGAATGAGAGATAATGTGGAAGAAGTAGGTAGAGATCAGATAGTTTAGTTTTTTGGGGCCATTTTAATTAATTCAGATTTTTTTCTAAACACAGTGACGAAGGATTGAAGGAATTTAGGCAAAGGAATAACATGAACTTGTAGAAATTTTTCAAGTATTCCTCTGGCTGCAAATGGTTTATGAAGTGGGGTAAGAGTAGAGGAAGGGAGTGGGGTGCAGTGGCACATGCCTGTAATCCCAGTGAATTGGGAGGCTGAGGCAGTAGGATTGGAAGTTCAAAGCCAGCCTCAGCAACTTGGTGAGGCACTAAGCAACTTAGGGAGATGCTGTCTCAAGGTAAATAATGAAAAGGGCTAGGGATGTGGTTCAGTGGCAGAGGACTCCTGGGTTCAATTCCCATCACCCCCCAAAAAAATGAGTAGAGAAAGGGTGACTCTGGCAGCAGTCCAAGCAAGAGGCAACATTGATCTGTATTAAGGAGGTAACAAAGAAGATAGAGAAGTGGGTGGATTCAGAACATATTTTTGAGATAGAATTATCAGTGTATGTTGATGTAGAGAATGGGATGCAAGGGAAAAGGAAAATCAGGTTCAACATCTAGATTTTTGATCTGAATTCTGAACAAATAATTATCATTAGAGATCTTTTGGGCTATGTAAAAAAAAAAAACTCTAGGTGAAACTCAAAAAAGCAATATGTAGATTTGTCCTTTGTTTATTTATTTATTTTTTTTTTGTGGTACTGGGTATTGAACTCAGGGGCACTCGACCACTGGGTCACATCCCCAGCCCTTTTTTGTATTTTATTTAGAGACAGGGTCTCACTGAGTTGCCAAGTGCCTCGCCATTGCTGAGGCTGGCTTTGAACTCGCGATCCTCCTGCCTCAGCCTCAGCCTCCCAAAGTGCTGGGATTACAGGCGTGCGCCACCGCGCCCGGCTCCTTTGTTTATTTTAGTCACTCATTTAGTTTAAATATCAGCTTTCACCCTTTGTTCTCTCAAATAATCTGCCCCCACCAAAGCTATGTGTGATAATAACAATGAACAGCCTCCTTTATCTTAGTTTTCTGCTTCAATGTTATGTTATTATTTTCTCTTACTGTTCTTGCTTACCTCCTACTTGGACATGTAGACTTTCTAGAACATAAACTTTTCATGAAGGTTACTGTCTGACCAGTTTTATCTGCCAGTGAGGTCAGCCCAGGGTTCTAAAATTACATGAGGACATTTTTTCCCCCTGAGAGTTACCCATGGAGCTTTGACTTGTCTGTGGTTTTCAATTACTTGTCCTACTCTCCTTTGTATCACCATAGCTAACTGAGTTGGCTCTAAGTCTCTGAGGGAAAAAGAAGGTTTTATAATGAAGAGTGGAAAATTGGCCAACTTCATGCAACTCAGCTAAAAAGCTCTATATGAGAAGCTTTTTTTTTTTTTTGATACTGGGGATTAAAACCAGGAGCACTTTACTGCTGAGCTACATCCTCAGCCCCTTTTATTTTTTTATTTTGACACAGGGTCTCACAAAATTGCCAAGGCTGGCCTCGAAGTTGTGATCCTCCTGTCTCAACCTCCCAAGGTGCTGGGATTACAGGTGTGTGTCACTGTGCCCAGCTACATGAGTACCTTTGTAAGGTCACAACAATATATTTTTTCTCCTCAATGCACTCCAGTTTGATTAAAACTTTGGTTACTAAAACAGCTTTTTAAATTAATGAAGATTTCTAAATAGAATAGACTTTTTGCTAAGAAATGAAGTAATTATTATGAACTTAATCTTCTATTTTATTAGTTGCACAAAATTAAGCAATCTCTTACTAAGCTATATGGAAGTTGTTTACCTTTCTTTCAGATGCTGTTTACGTAGCAGAAATTGAAAGAGACCCTTTTACATTCAACACATCCACAATGTACCCCATAACTTTGCACTCAAGCCTGATTTCTACTATGTCTCCTGTTGTAGTAAACAGCACTTTTATCCAATAAGTCAACCAAGTCAGAAACCTTCTCTCATCTCCCTCATTGAATGACTTACTAAATGTTGTCACCTGCTTCCTAAACACGCCACTCATGTACTCAGCTGTCCATTTCTGTTCACGCCCATTTCCCACTGCTTTGCCTCAGGCCTCTCTTTCATCTGGAATATTGCAGTAGTGTCCTGACAAGTCCCCTCCTTTTAGTCATCTTTCTCTCCAAGCTATCTTTTCCACTACAGATATGGTGATTTTTCTAAATGCAAATCTGATTTTTAATCTCCTGCCTAAAGCTTTCCGTTACCCCTCCCTACAGCCTGTGGGATAAAATCCAAACCTTCAGCACAGCATGCATACACCTCTGTTATTGTTAAGGGCCAGGCTATATGGGCAATGACCAAACAGACTCTGTTTTGCTCTGAGACTCCATGTCATGTAAAAAGTGCTTCTTCCATGGTGAGCCCCACCTCTGTACCCACCAACAATTGCTTAGCATAGCATGTTTGCCAACACAAAATGGCAATTCTTATACAATGTAAAATTGGTCTTTCTTTGATTCCCATTTTTCTTGGACAATTTACCCTGTCAGAGATTGATTGTCTAGATGTTAGATTCTTTAACTTGTACTCAACCAGGGATATTTTGGCCCACTTCCTTTTCTGCTTGTGATTTTTGATCTCATGATGTTTGTTTATGGTTTTGAATCATAGCAACAGCCACTTATGCTTTAATATGGTTTTGGACTCTAAAAGATGTACTCAAACCTGAGGAGGGGGTAGAAGGGTGTAGACTTGCAGCCTACCCCTTGGCCAGCAAGCTGGTGGATCCCAAATACCAACTGGTGAATAAAGTTTCTGTCTCCTGCTTTAAGATTGAATTAGTGATTTATTGCAATCTTGCCTTAACATTATTTATTCACTACTAATTTTCCAGCATCACCTCTAACCCTTTCTCTATCCTATAGGTATAATGAGTTACTTCCAGAGCCCTTAAATACATAAGAAGTTGTATACCCCATTGACTTTGTAGATGCTGTGTCTCTGAACAATGCTTCCTTTTTTGTCCCACCCCACCTCCCAGCAAATTCCTATCCTCTTTCAAGTCCCAGCTCAAATGCCTTGCCCCTGATAGAGTGTAGGTGCTTGATGAATTCTGATGAATGGGTAAATGCATGAATGGATGAAAGGTATCTCATGGGGCCAATGGTGGGCAATACAGCAGAAAGGGTCAAGAATGAGGACTCCAAAGCACAGGAGGATGTGAGAAATTGAAACAGAGAGGTTGGATTAGAGACAGGAAAGGAAGGCAAGTTGCAGAGAACAGAGTACTGTGGTTTCCCAGTTTCAGAACCACTTTCTTATACTTAGTTAACTCTTTTCCAAGGAGTGAAACATGGTAACCACTGAGCCGAAGCTGCTGATAGGGGAAAGGCTCAGAGATAGCCTTCTTAGTAAGAGAAAGGAAGGTAAAGGTCATGTGAGATACACATTATTGTTACAAATAGAGTCATATGTTTACACATAACCCCAAAGAAATACACATTACAAAGAACCCTACACACATTTATTGTTTTACTATCTCCTCTTTCTGCTAATATAATCTGGAAGGATTACTTTTCATCCCAGGAATTTTGCAATGAAAGCTGAAAGTCCCTGAGAGCCCAGAGAGTTTCCACTGTGACTTTTTTTTAGTTTTTTTAAAAAATTATTTCTAGTTGTATATAACATTAGGATTCATCTAGACATAATTATAAAAGCATGGAATATAATTTGCTCTAATTCAGTCCCCATACTTACCCTTTCCCTCTTTTCCTCTGTTTCCTCCCCTTTCTTTCCCTCTCCTCTACAGATCTGTCTGCTATATACTTTTTTATTTTTATTTTTTTAGCTATACATGACATTAGAATGTATTTTGATATATTATTCATGTATGGAGTATGGCTTATTCTAATTAGGATCCCATTCTTGTGGTTGTATGTGTTGTGTAGTTTCACTGGTCATGTATTCATATATGAGCATAGGAAAGTTATGTCTAGTTCATTCAACTGTCTTTCCTATTCCCATCTTCCTTCCCTTCCCTTCATTCTCCTTTGTCTAAAACAATGACCTTGTATTCTTCCCTCCTCTACTTTTAGTTTTTTTTTTTTTAATCAATGTCTTGTGGATGTGTATGATGGTGAGATTTGCTGTGGCATATTCATATACGTACATAAGAAAGTTTCCACTGTGCCTTTTAATCTACATTCAATGTGGGGACAAGATGTGCATTATTAACTCAGCCCCACCCCACCCCCAAGATAGTCCTTAATGCTAAAAGAAGAAATAGCTGTAGAATGTTAGGTTAGCAATGCTCATGAAGGTCCTGTGGCTCAACCCTTATGTATCACAGGTGAGGAAACTAAGGCCCACAAGGTTCTGGTCAGTAGGAGTCTGTGCTAGGGGAGAGAGAAAATAGAAAATTTATGGCAGTATGGAACGTGAATGAGAGTAGTGTGCCTAGGGTATTATGCAAAGACAGAGATGTAGCAGAGCTTAGGAGCAGTATAGAAATATGTGTCAAGTTAAGAAGTCTCCCTAGAAGAAGTAAAACTTAAAGAAGAGGAAAAGTTACCTTGGAATAATTTTCTCTTCTCCTGACTTCTTATAGCCTTAGCTTTACTTGCTTGACACAGATTTTTGTCACAGATTCAAGAAGAATATCTTAACTTCCCCAGGAGATTCTAAGTTTCTCAATGGAAGGACCCTGTCTTTACTCTTTCCTATTGCCCCATAATGCTTCCCTCCTTCTTGTGGAATTGCATGGAAAATAGTAAACAAATACTTGTTAATTTTGTGGATAAATGAGTGAATGAACAATTATAATTACTGAGTGATTACACGTGTTTTGTTGTGTTTTTTGTTGTTGTTGTTTGTTTGTTTTGGTTCCAGGGATTGAACTCAGGGACACTTAACCACTGAGTCACATCCCCAGTCTTTTTTTTTGTATTTTATTTAGAGACAGGGTCTCACATAGTTACTTAGTGCCTCACTAAGTTGCTGAAGCTGGCTTTGAACTTGTGATCCTTCAGCCTCCTGAGCTGCTTGGATTACAGGTATGCGCAATTGCACTGACTGCTTATATGTTTTAATTCACTAAAATATCATATAAATTCTACAAGAAAGTAACCACCATTACCTCATCTAACCTCATCTAACACACAAGGAAACTAAGGTAGAGGGTGGGTTACTCATTATGTAAGTAGAAAGAACAAGGAATCAAGACATTTGAGTTCCGGACCCCAAAAGGATGAGATTAATAATCACTTGGTGTAAGTAGCTAAGCACTCTAGGCCTCTCCTTCTCCCCAGTTAAGCATCATACTTATACTGAACTAAATTAAATAGAGTTTCAGTAGTAATTGTGGGAAATGATTCATCTGAGCAAAAGTTTGGCTTCAGAATTATAGACCAGGTTATTTGAACATAAAACTTTGAGTTGTTACTATATAATTTTCATGGTCCAACAAGTTATAGAGTCAACCTGCCTTATTCTTTCTCACCTACAGTTAAGGACTTTTAGCGGCTATTTAAAAAAAAATCTTAGGACCTACTAGGACATGGCAGCACAGGCCTGTAATCCCAGCTGCTTGGGAGGCTAAGGCAGGAGGATAAAAAGTTTGAGGCCAACTTGAGAAATTTAGCAAAAACACTGTTTTTTTTTTTTTTATTTTAATACTTTTGTCCTTTAATATATATTCTTTTGTTTGTTTGTTATTTATTTATTTATTCATAATGCGCAAGTATATCATCTTTTTACATACAACTGCTTGTATACAAAGTATATAAGTACCACTCAGATCTTTAATCATGCATTTAGGATAGTGATATCCATCTCATTCAACCACCATTTTCCCCCCTTCTCCCCCGCCTGCTCCCTCCCTTGACCTCCTTTTCCTTTGACCATTCTAGTGTTCCTCTAATCCTATGTACCCCCATCCAATCATACTGTGAACTAACCTCCTTATATCAGCGAAAACATTTGGTATTTGGATTTTTGAGATTGACTAATTTCACTTAGCATTATATTCTCCAACTTCATCCATTTACCTGCAAATGCCATTATTTTATTCTCTCTTATTGCTGAGTAAAATTCCATTTTGTATATATACCACATTTTCTTTATCCACTCATCTACTGAGGGACATCTAGGTTGGTTCTACAACCTAGCTATTATGAATTGTGCTGCTATAAACATCGAAGTGGCTGTGTCACTGTAATATGCTGTTTTTAAGTCTTTTGGGAACAGACCCAGGAGTGGGATGGCTGGGTCATAGGGTGGTTCCATTCCCATTTTCCCAAGAAATCTCCATACTGCTTTCCATAGCGGTTGCACCATTTTGCAGTCCCACCAGCAATGTATGAGTGTGCCTTTTCCCCCACATCCTCTCCAACATTTATTGTTGTTTGTGTTCTTGATAGCTGCCATTCTGACTGGGGTGAAATGAAATCTTAGAGTAGTTTTTATTTGCATTTCTCTAATTGCCAGAGAGTTTGAGCATTTCTTCATGTATTTGTTGATTGATTGTATATCTTCTTCTGAGAAGTGTCTTTTCAGTTCCTTAGCCCATTTATTGATTGGGTTATTTTCTTTTTTGGTGTAAAGTTTTTTGAGTTCTTTATATATTCTAGAAATTAGTGCTCTATCCGATGTGCATGTATTAAATATTTGTTCCCAATTAGTTGGCTCTCTATTCACCTCACTGATTGTTTCTTTTGCTGAGAAGAAGCTTTTTAGCTTAAATCTATCCCATTCATTAATTCTTGGTAATAGTTCTTGCGCTACAGGATTCTTACTAAGGAACTTGGGGCCTAATCCGAAATGTTGGAAATTGGAGCTTACTTTTTCTATTAAGCGTATCGTCTCAGATCTAATTCCTAGGTCCTTGATCCACTTTGAATTGAGTTTTGTGCATGGTGAGAGATACAAGTTTAATTTCATTTTGTTGCATATGGATTTCCAGTTTTCCCAGCACCATTTGTTGAAGAGGCTATCCTTTCTCCACTGTACATTTTTTGCACCTTTGTCTAATATAAGATAACTGAAATTATATGTATTAGTCTCTGTGTCCTCAATTCTGTACCATTGGTCCACCCGTCTGTTTTGGTGCCAATACCATGCTGTTTTAGTTACTATTGCTCTATAGTATAATTTAAAGTCCGGTATGGTGATGCCCCCTGCTTCACTTTTCTTGCTCAGGATTGCTTTGGCTATTCTGGGTCTCTTATTTTTCCAGATGAATTTCATGATTGCTTTTTCTATTTCTTTGAAAAATGACATTGGAATTTTGATTGGAATTGCATTAAATCTGTATACTGCCTTTGGTAGTATGGACATTTTGACAATATTAACTCTACCTATCCAAGAGCAAGGTAGGTCTTTCCATCTTCTGAGTTCTTCTATGATTTCTTTCTTTAGTGTCCTATAATTTTCTTTATAGAGTTCTTTCACCTCTTTTGTTAAGTTGATTCCCAAGTATTTTATTTTTTTTTTTTTTGATGCTATTGTAAATGGAGTCGTTTTCATCATTTCCCTTTCAGAGGCTGTGTCACTGATGTATAAAAATGCCTTTGACTTATGGGTATTGATTTTGTATCCTGCTACTTTGCCGAATTCATTTACTAGTTGTAAAAGTTTTCTGGTAGTGTTTTTTGGGTCTTCTAGGTATATTATCATGTCATCAGCGAATAGTGCTAATTTGAGCTCTTCTTTTCCTATGTGGATCCCTTTAATTTCTTTCGTCTGTCTAATTGCTCTGGCCAGAGTTTCCAGTACTATGTTAAATAGCAGTGGTGAAAGGGGGCATCCCTGTCTTGTTCCAGTTTTTAGAGGAAATGCTTTCAATTTTTCTCCATTTAAGATAATGTTAGCTCTGGGTCTTGCATAAATAGCTTTTATAATGTCGAGATATGTTCCTGATATTCCTAGTTTTTCTAGTGTTTTGAGCATAAAGGGGTGCTGTATTTTGTCAAATGCTTTTTCTGCATCTATTGAGACAATCATATGATTTTTATCTTTAAGTCTATTGATGTGATGTATTATGTTTATTGATTTCCGAATATTGAACCAGCCTTGCATCCCTGGAATAAACCCCACTTGATCGTGGTGCACTATCTTTTTGATATGTTTTTGTATCCGATTTGCCAGAATTTTGTTGAGAATATTTGCATCTATGTTCATTAAAGATATTGGCCTGAAGTTTTCTTTTTTGGATGTGTCTTTGCCTGCCTTTGGAATTAATGTAATATTGGCCTCATAGAAAGAGTCTGGAAGAGCTCCCTCTTTTTCTATTTCTTGAAATAGTTTGAAGAGCATTGGTATTAATTCTTCTTTGAAAGTCTTGTAGAACTCGGCTGTAAACCCATCAGGTCCTGGACTTTTCCTTGTTGGTAGCTTTTTGATGACATCTTCTATTTCTTCACTTGTAATTGATCTGTTTAAGTTGTGTATAGCCTCCAGATCCAGTTTAGGCAAATCATATGACTCTAGAAATCTGTCTATGCTTTCAGTATTTTCTATTTTATTAGAGTACAAGTTTTCAAAGTAATTTCTAATTATATTCTGTATATCTGAGGTGTTTGTTGTGATATTCCCTTTTTCATCACGAATGTTAGTAATTTGAGTTTTTTTCTCTTCTTCTTTTTGTTAGCATCGCTAAGGGTCTGTCAATTTTGTTTATTTTTTCAAAGAACCAACTTTTAGTTTTGTCAATTCGTTGAATTGTTTCCTTAGTCTCAATTTCATTAATTTCTGCTCTGATTTTAATTATTTCCTGTCTTCTGCTGCTCTTGGTGTTGATCTGTTCTTCTTTTTCTAGTGCTTTGAGGTGTGATGTTAAGTCATTTATTTGTTTTTTTTTTTTTTTTCTTTTAAGGAATCAACTCAGTGCAATGAATTTTCCTCTTATTACTGCCTTCATAGTGTCCCAGAGATTTCTATACGATGTATCTGTGTTCTCATTTACCTCTAGGAATTTTTTGATCTCCTCTTTGATGTCTTCTTCAACCCCTTGTTCATTCAGTAGCATGTTGTTTAGCTTCCAGTTGATGGAGTAGTTTTTCTTATTCCTTGTTTTGTCGTTGATTTCCAATTTCATTCCTTTATGGTCCAATAGCATGCAGGGTAGTATCTCTATTTTTTTATATTTGCTGAGAGTTGCCTTGTGACATAATTTTTGGTCTATTTTGGAGAAGGAGCCATGTGCTGCTGAGAAAAAAGTGTATTCTTTTACTGTGGGATGAAATATTCTATATATGTCTGTTAAGTCTAAGTTATTAATTGTTTTAAGGAGGCCTACGGTTTCTTTGTTTAGCTTTTGTTTGGATGATCTATCTATTGGTGAGAGAGGTGTGTTGAAATCTCCTAGAATAACTGTGTTGTGGTCAATTTTATTCTTAAATTTGAGAAGGGTTTGTTTGATGAATGTAGGTGCTCCATTATTTGGGGCATATAGATTTATGATTGTTATATCTTGTTGATGAATGGTTCTCTTAAGTAGTAAGAAATATCCATCTTTGTCCCTTTTGATTAGTTTTGGCTTGAAGTCTACCTTATTTGAAATGAGAATGGAAACCCCTGCTTGCTTCCGCAGGCCATGTGAGTGATAAGCCTTTTCCCAGCCTTTCACCTTCATTCTATTTATGTCTTTTTCTATGAGGTGTGTTTCTTGTAGACAGCAAATTGTTGGGTCATTTCTTTTAATCCATTCAGACAATCTGTGTCTTTTGAATGGTGAGTTTAGGCCATTAACATTAGGGGTTATTATTGAAATGTGATTTTTATTTCCATCCATTTTTATTTGTATTATGATCTTTAGCTTGATTTGGTTTCTCTTCTGGTTGGTATTTCCCTTAGTTTAATATCTCCCTTTGTTGATTTTCGTTGTTATTTTTCTCTTCTTCTTCCTGAAAAATTTTGCCCAGGATGTTCAGAAGTGCTGGCTTTTGAGCTGCAAAATCTTTTAACTTTTGCTTGTCGTGGAAGGTTTTTATTTCATCTTCGAATCTAAAGCTCAATTTCACTGGATATAAGATTCTTGGTTGACATCCCTTTTCTTTCAGAACTTGAAATATGCTATTCCAGGATCTTCTTGCTTTTACGGTCTGGGTAGAAAAGTCTGAACATAGTCTGATTGGTTTTCCCCTATATGTAATCTGCTTCCTTTCTCTTGTGGCTTTTAATATTCTCTCCTTGCTCAGTATATTAGGCATTTTCATTATCATGTTTCTTGGTGTGGATCTGTTGTGATTTTGTATGTTTGGTGTTCGGTAAGCCTCTTGAACTTGGTTTTCACATTCATTCCTCAAGTTTGGAAAATTTTCTGTAATTATTTCATTAAATAAATTGTTCATTCTTTTTTGGCTTGAAACTCTGCCCCCTCTTCTACCCCAATCACTCTTATGTTTGGTCTTTTTATGTTGTCCCATAATTCTTGGATGTTCTGTTCTTGGTTTCTTGCCATTTTTGCTGTGTAATCTAGATTTTTCTCTAGGGTATATATTTTGTCCTCATTGTCTGAGGTTCTTTCTTCCAAGTGATCTACTCTGTTGGTGATACTTTCGATTGAGCTTTTATTTTGGTTTATTGCTTGTTTCATTTCCGGAATTTCTGTTTGGTTTCTCTTTAGAGCCTCTATCTCCTTATTGAAGTAATCTTTTACTTCCTGTATTTGTTTATGGAGTTCTTTGTCAAAATGATCTTTTGCCATCTGTACTTGCTCCCTCATCTCATTTTTTAGTTCATTCTTAAGTTCCGCAAGCATTTGGCAAATGTAATTTCTAAATTCCACCTCTGTCATTTCACCAACTGTGCATGCCATGGAATCTACTGAGGAGGTATATTGATTTGTTTGTGTCACTTTCCTTCCTTGTTTCTTCATCTTGCTTGTACATCTATTCTTCTTGCACTATGGGACCTTGACTATTTTGCTTTTACCTTAGAACCTTACGTTGCTCCGGTAGTACAATGCTATCAGATCCCCTTATATTTCCTTTACACTTTAAAATCAGACACTTTCTATTCAGAGAACCCCAGTTTGATCAAAATGTACAGATTTAGTTAACCTAGATATTGTTTCCCATTTTAGTCTGTAAGCTTCTAATGGGGCTTTATAGATTCAAGTAATGGACACAGAGGTGATATGTTTAGTAAGAGGGAAGTGAGTGAACTGACTTGTTCTTTCTTAGAAAGTATGAAAAGAGAGTTTCTATGGAAGTGGTTTAGTATCAGCAGATGAGAGAGGAAATAATGAATGATTAGGTGGAAATACGAATTTATATATAAACCTAATTTATGCAGTGGTTGAGAGAAGAAGTAAAGAAAGATTGAGAAAAAGAAAAAGAAAAAAAGTGACCAAGGAGTAGAAATTAGCATGAGAGGGAGTGAGTCTAGAAAATAGTGAATATACTACATACAACACCACTTTGCTATATATTTCAATTGTACTCGTTCAAAAAATCCCAATTTCTGCGTATAACTTGTTTTTGCCTTTGTTGAGTATGCAATGGCAGGGTGTAAATAGGGAAGATGAAGGAAGGAGAAAAAATACTAAAATGAGAAGGAAGAAAAGAAAGAATGCAAAGAGGAGCAGAAGCAAACAAACACACTGTCAATCAAAATGAAACAGAACAACAACAGCAACAACAACAACAACAAAAAAAAAACAACCCAGAAAGTAACAAACAACCCCCCCAAGAAACAAAAAAACAAACAAACAAATGAACAAAAACGTTGAAACCAGGAATAAGTCTCAAGCCAAATGGACCCTTGGAAGCCCTTCTTATTTCCCTTCCAGATTAAGTCAATTGACCCGGAACTTATCCAGTCAACAATCCTGTTAGTGGAGTCAAGTCTGCACCTTTGGCCCTTTGCAGAATGGCACAGTGGAAGAGTGGAGGGGGCTTATCCTCAGGATGGGCCCTGCATTCAGCAGCAGGGAGCTGCCACTCTGGGCCCCGCAGGCTAGGCAAACTGGTGGCTGGATCTCTCCTTCCCGCGGGGCGGGTGAATGCCTACCTCTTGCTCTGGTCACTGCTGGTCGGGTCGCGGGGAGTGTAGGAGGTATTTCCCCAGGTCTGCCTGCGTGCAGCAGCAGGGAGCTGCCACTCTGGGCCTGGAGGCCAGGCAAACTGGCGGCTGGATCTCTCCTTCCCGCGGGCTGGCGGATGCCTCAAAAACACTGTTTTGAAATAAAAAATATAGCAGGCTGGGGATGTAGCTCACTGGTGGAGTGCTTGCCTAGAATATATGGGGTCCTGGGTTCCATCCCTGGGACTGAAAAGAAAAGAGTAAAGAAAGAAAAAGAAAAATCTAAGAACTCAATCATCTTCTAGATCTCCTGTCATCACCCTAGGCTGGCTGGTACCCATCCCACTGTCTTCCTCAAGGAGTATCCTAATGGGCAGATATGCTTTCTAAGCAGTGGCTCAGGTCTTGATTTCAGGCCAACATAGCAACTGCATTTATTTTATGTTAAATGTGTTATACCACAATGAGACAAAAAACTAAAATCTTGCAAATCCTTCATGAAAATATTTGTCCAAAGAAAAGATATAGAAACCTAGGTTAAACCTAAGTGACACTTGTTTACATTTCTAACTATGTGATCATAGGCTGGCTTTGGATATTTTGGGACTTTACAAATACTTGCCAAGATTTCAGTGCTTGTTGAATCAGTGGCATACACTTGCACAAACACATTATCAGGAGCCAGAAGAAGAGAGAACATGTATACATGGAGATAGGAGGTTGCCATAGTCATGTAAGCCTGTAAGCCAGTTACTAATCAACCCTGGCATTAATTTGCTGCTCAATCTTCTGTTGAGAACACATAGAACATACACAATTGCTTGCTTGTTTTTCCCCCCTGGGGATTGAACCCAGGGGTGCTTTATTACTAACCTACATCTGAGACTTTTTCTTTTTTATTTTGAGAGAGTGTCTAAGTTGTCAAGGTTGGCCTCAAACTTGTGATCCTTCTACCTCAGCTGCCAAAATTGCAGAGATTATGGGCATGCACCAGTGTTCCTGACTCTGATTATGTTTCTAAGAAGCAATCTGGTAGAGCCAGGCATGGTGGCACATGCCTGTAATCCTAGCATCTCAGGAGGCTGAGACAGGAGGATCACAAGTCCAAAGTCAGCCTCAACAATTAGCAAGCCCCTAACAATGTAGCCAGATCCCGTCTCAAAATAAAAACGATAAATAAAAACAAAAAGGGCTAAGGATGTAGCTCAGTGGTTAAGCACCCCTGAGTTAAATCCCCAGTTCCAACAAACAAACAACCACAAATCTGGTAGAGACATATACTTATCTATTTTATTTTTAATTTCTATTTTTGGTACTGGAGATTTAACCCAGGGGTACTTTACCACTGAACTACATCCCACCCCTGCCCCTTTTGTTGAGGCAGGGTCTCACTAAATTTTCAAGGCTGGTCCTTGAACTTGCAATCCCAGAGACTTAGCCTTCCAAGTCTCTGGGGTTGCAGGCATATACCACCACACCTGCCTATACTAATCTATTTTATGAGTGAAATGATGTGTCTGCAATTTGCATTAAAATACTCTTTTCCTCCAACCCCTCCATTTTTTTTTTAATTAGGGAGAAGATCGGATGGATGAAACAAGAATGGAAAACATTTTTCTCATGCAATAGCTATGTTCATATATTGTACATAAGGCTAATTTGATGGCTGAAATGAACACAGGCAGGATACGTATAACTCTTATGTTAACTAACTTTATTTTCCTGGCCTTACATGCATTTTTGATGTTCTGTCTCCTCTTTCTTTGAATTAAACAAGTTCTTGTATTTTTAATTTATCATTTCATCTTTATTACAAACATATATGAAAGTTCAAGAGAGTAATATAGTGATTTTTTTTTACATGTAACATAGGTATGACCTCCTTTTGCCAGACACCAAGCACTACTTTACATCCTGGCCAGGCGAGAGCATGGAAATAGCTGTTTTCCACTTATTGAACAACAGCATCCATTTTAGCAGTGTGATCCCATTGGAATGAAAGTTGTCAAATCCCAAAAGTTAACTGAAAGTCCCCCACAGGGACTGAAATGTGGAACCATTATTGACTCATGGGTAGAAATTAAGCAAGAAAAGGACAAAATCTGTCTATCAGATTATTGATTACAGAATCAATTCATGATTCAATATCTCACTCAGGTTTATTCAAAATGTTGAAAGTTGGAAAGATGAACCTTTGCAATGAAAACTGGCGGATTTTGTAGTGAGCAAATGTTGTATCTTTCCACTGGCACTTCTGGGAAAGGCCTTTGCCAGAGAGAGCTATGTTTGATTCTGAACCCTGTGCTCTTGCTGGCTAATACCTGCTGCCTTCAGGCCAGGCTTCCTTAAGATTGGACCTTAACCAAAGCCTGGAGGGATTTGGGAGCAGTAGAGAGAGGAGGAGGAAGTTAGAAAACTGGGCCAGCAAACTGACTTAGTCACATGTTATCTTTCTTGCCATCATGCCCTGAAGAAATTCTCTTAGAGCACTTAGTGGTTGGCATTTGTAAAGGGCACAGGGCCCTTTGACTTTATCTGGCATCTTAGTCCTCTTGATCACTGTGGCCTGTCTTGGCTTATGGCACATCAGTTTCCTAAGTTTTATTCTGCGAGTTTACAGCTTCCCAAGGCCAGTGGAATTTCTTATGACTTAGCACAATAAAATCAGGGAAAGATAGGGTTCTTACACCTGGAAGAGAATGAGAGGAAAATAATAATTATAAGTATATAGAAACCACAGATTCTTCCAGCAACTGATTCCTGTAATCATACAACAATGGTACAAAATAGGAACTGTTATCAATCCCATTCTACAGACGAGCAAACTGAGTCTAATGTTACATAGTCTATAAGTTGTAGAATCAGGATTTGAATCCAGGTCTGCATGACTACTGAGCTCATACTTTTAACCACCCTGTTTTTATACCACCCCCTAAAAGTATGCCCACTGAACACCCATTTATTGACATGGACCAGAGTTGTTCCAGGGGAGGAAGTATTACCAGATTGAATGTGTAGGTCAACAACTCTGGTTATTCTTTTTGTGTGCTGCTACCACCTTTAACCCAGTTCCTTGTGCAATACATATATTAACTAGTTCATTAGAAAGAGTTGAGAGGAACAGATTTCTCTCTAGACCTGTTGTCGTCTGAAGCGATGGCTGCTTGGAGCAACGAAGCCGCGGAAAGAAGTTTAGAGGCGAACTGGAAATAGGCTTTTTATTTTGATAACTTTTCTCTCTGGCTCTAACAATGACTTTAACACGCACCACACACACCACCAAAACCAACACACCAAATGGCGCAGACCCGATCAGCAATCTCGGCTCAAGTCTCTCGAGATCCCGGGCCAAGTCCCGTGAGACCAAGGAAGGCGGCAATGCCCAAACATCTCCATGGCCCGTAGTCAACCACAATCTTAGCCATCTCCCCAAGCAGGGCTCCTGTATAGACCCAGTTGGGTAACTCTTCTTTACCCAAGGACTAAACATTTCTGATGTAGAAGCCAACAATTTACATCACTGTGTGGGATCACAAGTCATGAGTCAGAGTTCAAGGTTACTCTTAATTAGGGGAAAATGTTTACAAACTGAAAAGAGCAATGTTGATATAAGCTGAAATAGAACTAGAGATGAAATTCCTCTCTTGAAGACTCACCATTTGCATGGGAGGGGGATTTTGGGAAGAAAAATTTCCCCAGGGCTCTTGTAGACACAATTATGGTATCTGGTACTGCTATATAAACTACAATGTATTACTTTATTGCTAGAGAAAGCAAAAGGAGCAAAGTCGAATGAAATTCATGAGGAAAGTCTTCCTAAAACAGGGACTTCAGCTGGATATATAAAATAAAAATAAAAGCCAGTGGCTATGACTATAATCTCAGCAACTTGGGAAACTGAGGCAGGAAGATTGCAAGTTTGAGGTCAGCCTCAGCAGCTTAGTGAGACCCTCAACAACTTAGTGAAACCCTGTTTCAAGATAAAAAAAAATAAAAAGAGATGTAACTTAGTGGCTTAGTATGTCTGGGTTCAAACCCCAGTACCATAAATAAATAACTAAAATAACTTTTTAAAAGTAAAAGAAAGAAATGAAAAATCAAGATGAGGGGAATGGAATACAAGAAGACTTAGAACTGTTTTTGAGATTAGTTGGCCATATTTGACTGGATTATAGAATAAGAACAGATTAAGCAATAATTTTTTCATTATATAGTATATATCAGGCATAGTACTAGGTGCTGAGAATACAAAGGGAAAACTGAATATGGCCCTAGGCAGCCTTTGGGGACCTCTCATTTAGTGGGTGGATGGACCAAAGAATATATAAGCCCTCATGATCCAAAAGGGGCTGCAGAAGAGGAATAAATAAATGTACATGCTTCATGGGAAGGTTGTGGTGAGCAACCTCACATCTGGGAAGGTTGGGGAGGACTTTCCAGATAAAGGAGGTTTCAGCTGCATCTTGAGGGATGGATGGTTTTTCCAGGAGGAGGAGGAGTGGAGTGAGGGACAGGCATTCCAGGCGGAGGGTCAGTGTCTGTGTGAAAGTACATGTCCCATGGGCAGGACAATCAGCGGGGTGCAACTGGCAGCAGCAGAAGGGAGTAGATGAGATGGTTGGGGTAAGCTACTCAGGGCTTCTCTGGCTTAGAGTTCTGTTCTCTGGGCAATAGGAAGCCACTGGAGGTGTCTGTTAAGGCGGGGGAGTGACACAACTGGAAGATGATTCTTACAGCTCAGCTCAGGGAATGACTGTAAAGGAGAGAGGTGAAAGGCAGGCGGACCCACTGGCAGGCCATGTCAACACTCCAGACAAGAGTGGAAAAGTGCTTTGAACCAGGATAGTGGCAGCGAGAGCTGAGAGGAGGGGATGGCTTCGGGGCACATGTCAATAGGTAGAAACTACAGGAGTGCCGAGGGGAAAAGGAGAAATGACCCCAAAGTTCCAGCTTGAGCCCATGGTGTTGTTAACAGAGGTGGGGAAATAAAAGACTACTTGCAGGGTGGGGATTGATGGAGACAGGTGACAAGTTCAGTTTGCACTTGGTTTGGGCATGCCTATGGGACTTCCAAGTGGACACGTCCAGCAGAAAACTGGGAATCATGGCTTAGAGCCCAGGCAAGACATGGGAGCTGGAATCCACCAGGGTCCAAGTGGCATTAGTTGATCTCTTGTGAATGGATGGGGTCTCTTTCCTCCCATTTTATTCCTCCAGGGCCAGGAGATGGCGACAGAGCCAGGTGAGCCCTAGCATTGAAAGAACAAGGCGGTGGTGACAGAGATCCAGAGTGAAAAGATACCCTTTTTCTGGCCCTTCCCAGAAAACTCACCCCCTTCCTCTCAGGATCAGGGTCCTTCCAGGGCTGCACTCTGACCAGCAAATGGAGGGAGACAGGGAGAGAAGAAGGATGAATGGCAGACAGGAAGGAAAGAGTTCTATGTATAGAATTCATATACACGGGGGCCATGAAGGACAGGACAGTAACTTCAGCTCTTGAGTTTTTAAAATCAAGAATTTGTTACAGGTAAATCTACTACTACATTAGTGACAGGATTTGGGGCAGAAAGAACAAATACCACAGCTACATAATGGCCACTGGAGCATTTAGTGCTATGGAGCTGAGGCTGGGAGTACATTAGTGCCAACATTTTCCAAGATCCAGTCTATGGAAAACATAGCCACTCTCCTAGGAGTCCTAAAACTTTAATTACACATAACAGGTCCCAAAAACAAATCAGATAATCCTGTAAGTCTAATGCAACAAGTTAGGCATGAGAGTTTTAGTCACACTCTGAATGTAGGTAGCATTTATTCAGGATAGTCAGAAATGGTTCTTATCTACTATCAAAGGCACCACTTTAAGATTTGTCATAAAGAGTCACTACTACCTGAGCTGGGGACATAGAAACTAGAAAGCTTGTGTACACGTGCACATGCTCTCAGACACCCACCTACACACACACACACACACACACACACACACACACACACATCCTGTGTCAATTTAATGTCTGCCATATTTGGCTCTTATACAAGTCCTGGATTGGGAATAGACACTGGGATCAGATTTCCTAGGGTTTAGCATAGGATCCAGCCATACAAGGCCTCTTCCCTACCACCTCCTTCATTCTCTTTAGGTGTGGTGCACTTACTTGGAGCCCTCTCCCCAGATGCCATCTGAGGATAACCTAGAAATTCTGGAAATATTTGGAAATACTGTTACTGGGAAGAGTAGTTGCTCATCCCTCTGGGACCCAGATATTCCCCAAGTTCCCACAGCCACTTTTTACAATACAAATCTAGGATTTTTCCTCAGAAATACTTTCCTTGAGGTGTTTCTGTCTCACTTCAGGACACGAATAACTGGACATCAAGTATGAGGAATGTGAGGGAACACAGGAGCAGCTATTAATATTTAGCTCCCAGGCTCAAGAGTGATAAACATTAGCCTTCCATGCCACTGAGAGTAACCATCAGAAAGGGAGCTATGTTCTCTCTGAGGTTCCCAAAGTCTTGCAAAGGAGTCCATAGGAAACTCTAGTTTAACCTTAGCTCCTGATCCTGAACCTGGACCTATGACCATTGACCTAAACTTATTTTTAGAACACTATATCTAGGGTGGATTTGGTCTTCCAGTGATTTTTTTGGTTAAATCCCAGGGGTCCCAAAGTCAATTGTTTAGAACTCCCTTGGGATGGTAGGATATAATCTGGTAAACTCCATGTCTCTAGAACCTCTTTCCTTGTATGAACTTTTTATGATACAGTCAGCCTCTCCAACCCATAAGACATAATTCTGTTTCTCTTCTGAATACAGGAAGAGGGTGGTTATGGGTAGATGCTATCTCAGATAAGCCCCAAGTCAGGGCAAATCTGATCATTTGGATCATCTAAGTCTGAAGGGCCTTGTTTCCTGTCCCTGCTGAAACCATTTTCAATGCCCTTGTGGTTTCCAGAGCTTAAGAAATGTACTATCATGAACAGTCATGTTCCTCAACTAGTAGGATAACATAATTACTAAAATTTTCTTTTCTCTTATTTCTTTCCTTCTTATAGTAATGGGGAACTCAGGCTGAAGGACACAACCGATAAGCCTTGATACTTTTACAATAAGAATTCCAAGATTTTGATCAATGGTTTTGGTGCTGTTTTCAATGCTTGTTTAACATAGATTTTGCTCCATGCTCTACTCAGAACCATATAAGCCCCTAAGCTAGCACAACAAAATGGGTTTCTCTGCTATCTTCCCGCTCCTGCATGGCAGGAGTTTTCTCTCTTCTCCCTTAAATAAATTCTACTGCATTTACACTTCCTTTCTGTGATTGTCCATGGATTTTGTTCTTCAAATTTGTGATACAAGAACACAGAAGGAAATTGATGAAGCAGGGAATCTAGTTTCATCTCAAAACTCTGGTTTCATTATTTTGTCCCTGGCACAAACTGTTAACAGCAGTGGGGACATGAGACTAGCTCCTGGTTATCCCGGAGCCAGTTGCCACTATGTCTGAATGGCTGGTGTCTAAGAATACCAATATTCCTGAGTGATGGGGACATTTGACACTCCCTAGGAGAGCTTAGGAGTTATCCTGAGATTTTTATCCAGTCCACATAACCAGCCCAGGAGCCAGGATTTTTGAGAAGGGGGCTTTCCTGTCTGAAGGATCCTTCAGAGTTTGTAGTCAGGACTTGTAGCCAATTGAAGTTAACTTGACACTAATCCTGAGGAAGCCCTGAAATTAGAATAGAAATGTTAGGTAGGAGTTTAGGGACATCAAGATGATGTAGGCAGGGTACAAGAAAATGACTGGGGTACAAGATGGGAGTTGAATCTGTCCCTGTTTACCATAAGTCACATTACCATGACAACTACCTCCACTGGGGATTTATCACTCATGGCAACTCCCATCACAAGTTTGGTATTCTAAAGTGACCGATGGAAAAAATGAGGGTATTTAATCAGGTCCGTAGGGGGAGGGGAGCACCTCACAACAATATATAAGATAGGAATCCTCTAACATGGGGTCTTGGAGCCCCTCTCTGTCTGTCTCTCTTCCTATATCTCTCCCATCTCCTTCTCTCCCTCATCCCTCCTTCCCCTCTCTACCCACCCCTGCTTTACATTCTAATTTACAGACCATTATTTTGTCCTTCAATAGATCTAGGCTTTGACTGTCACTTCTGTGTGTCTTGCTCAGTTCTTTGTTCTGGATGTCAAGAACCTGGACTCCAACTAGACATCCCATCAGTAACAGAAGCAGTCCCAGATCTGGGCACTGGGGCACACACCTGTAATCCCAGCAATACAAGAGGCTGAGGTATGAGGAACCAGTTTGAAGCCAGCCTTGTCAATTAATGAAACCCTATCTCAAAAGAAAAAAGATTAAAAGGACTGGGATATAGTTCAGTGATAGGGGACCTCTGGGTTCAATCCCCAGTACCACCACCAAAGAAGGAGGAGGAGGAAGAGGAAGAAAAGAAGGAGGAGGAGGAAGGATTCCCAGTTGCAACCATTGTTTACCTTGGTGGTAAATGATCTAGCCAGAGGTAACAAGGGGTAGGACCCATCTTGTAAATACCAAGAATCTAGTGCTTAGGGTCTCAGCCTCTGGAGTCAGATAGATTTGGGTATGAGTTCAAGCTCTGCCACTTTCTAGCTTTGTAATCTAGGACAAACCACTCAGCTTTAGTTTCCTTGTGTATAAAATGGGGAATATGTAACTTCCTCACAATTCTAATGTAAGTATTAATTGCATGTATGCATGGAAAGTCCTTTAATTTAGGACCTGACTGAAACAAAATTCTAGAAATGATGCTTGTTATTTTCGCTATCACAGATCTCATTAGCCAGCTCACTGGGATATAGTGGAAAAAGAAAAGGCCAGGGGCCAACTACTGAACAGGCCAAACTGCTTGGCACTCATGCCTCATCAGGCAACCTTGAGAACATTGATTTCCAGTTACTCTTCATGATGTTTTCTTCCATAGTCCATGTGACCTAAGCTGTGGGTGTCTCCAGAACTGTGGGATCTGTAGTATATTCATTTTGCTTTACTCCCACCCTGCCATCATTGAATTTTATCACTTGTAGCCCAAGAGCCTTTCCCCCAAGCCAGGCTCTTGTTCTTTCTCCTAGTGCATGTGATCTCAATCGTAGGTGGCTGCCTCTAAAACTGATAAGATCTGGGCTAATTAGTATAAGCATTGCTTTTTTAGTGAGTATACTAGGACAGGATAGGTGGGTGGCACAAAGCAAGAATGATTCAGTGACATTTACTGACCAAGCCTGGCTTGTCCTTAAGGAATTTCTTCAAAACTAACTAAGCAGCCTTAAAAACAGATTCCTTGGCCTGTCCTCAGAGACTCTGATTCAACGTGTATAGAGAATTCAGGGTAGAATACACTCCCAAGATGAATGTGATATAAATCCAGGCTCAAGAAAAAACCAAATTCCATAAATATCTATCTGAAAAACAGTAATTCTCACATTTTAGTGAGCATCAAATTTACTTGGTAAGATGGGACTTTTAAAATGCAGATTTCTCGGCCCATCCTGCTAGTTCTGATCTAGCAGTTCTGGGGTAGGGCTCAGACATTTGAACAAGCAACACCAGGTAACTCAGGCCTGGGGTAAATTATTATTCCCTTTGTAATCATTCCTGTCTGGTATAACCCAGGATTCTCCAGAGAAGAAAAGCATTCTTGAAACTGTTACAAGTTTCTCTACCTTTTTCATATTAATATATAATCTCCTTAATCCCTTTTAGAAATCATTGAAACATTTTCTCATTCTTTTTTAAAAAAATATTTTTAGTTGTAGATGGGCACAATACCTTTATTTGTTTTTTTATGTGGTGCCTCAGTGTCTCACATGTGCTTGGCAAGCACTGATCCACAACCACAGCCCCCATTTTCTCATTCTTGTGCTGATATATAATAAAAAGTGATGTGAAGCAAGAAGATATTTTAATTTAAATCACTATTTTATTGAAATTATGTTAGCTATCTATTGCTACAATACAAATACAAGTTATTCCAGAATCATCAGCTTAAAGTAAATTGATTATCTCACAGTGTCTGTGGGTCAGGGATTTAAGCATGGTTTAGTTAGTTGTCTCTAGCTCAGGGTTTCTCAGAAGACATAGGCCATGGCCTTTGGTCTCAATCTGAAGCCTCAACTAGAGGAGAGTCTTCATTCAAACCTCTTACATAGTTTCTAGAAGGACTCAGAGACTATTCCTTGTCATATGAGCTTCTCCATATGGCAGCTCATAGCTCACAATATGGTGGTTAGCTTCCTTCAGAGTGAGAAAGGGAGAGTGAGAGACAAAGAGTAAGCAAGTCAGAAGTCATACTAGTCTTGGAAGTGAAATCCCTTTACTTTTGCCATACTTAGTTGGTGTTTTAGTCAGCTTTTTCACTGCTGTGACTAAAGGACCGGACCAGCACAATTATAGAGGAAGAGTTTGTTTGAGGGCTCACGGTTTCAGAGGTCTTAGTCTATAAAAGGCTGGTTCCATTCCTCAGAGCTGGAGGTGAAGTTGAACATCATGGTGTGAGAGGGTGGTGGAGGGAAGCAGCTCGCATCATGGTCATAAGTAAGCAGGGAGAGAGAGTCTCTACTTGCCAAATACAAATATATACCCAAAGCCACGCCCTAATTCCCACCTCCCCAAGCCACACCCTACCGCCTCAGTTACCACTCAGTTAATGCCTATGAGGGGATTAAATCACTGATTGGGTTAAGGTTTTCATAAACCAATCATTTCTCCTCTGAACCTTCTTGCATGAGGGACACATCACATCCAAACCATAACAGTTGATTAGCATCAAGTTGCTAGGTCCAGCCCACCTAAAGGTTAGGGGATTACACATGGGCCTGAATATCAGCAGGCTGACCATTGATGGTCATCTCAGAGGCTTCCTATCACAAAGTTCATATTTTAAAGTACATTTTAATGCAAAATTTAATATTATTTAAAATATAAATAAATTTATTTTATTTTAGTAAGCAAATGAACATATTTTGACAAGTACATTTAAACATAATGCTATTGTGTGTTGTATTTGAAAACTTGATGTTTGTTAAAATGTCAAAAGCAATTTAAGTATGTGTCATGTCATGAAAAAATAGACAAAAAATGCTTTCATGACATGATTTCTGAGATTATTGAATTTTTATACCATAAAAATAAATTTATTTGTTTACATAATTTTAGTATTTTGTTTCTAAATGATGCCATTCAAAGAGAATGCTGCCATTTTTTATATCTTCTTCACTGTTTTAGTCAGTTTTTGTGTTGCTGTGACCAAAAGACCTGGCAGGAACAACTTAAAAAAGGAAAAGTTTATTTTGGCTCATAGTTCCAGAGCTTCAGTTCAAGGTCAGCATACTCCATACCTCTGGGCCTGAGGTGAGACAGAACATCATGGTTGAATGGCATGATGGAGGAAAGCAGCTAAGGATGTGATAGTCAGGAAGAAGAGGAATAGAGAGCTCTGCTCACCAGGGACAAAATATGGACCTAAAAAAGCACACCCCAGTGACCTGCTTCTTCCAGCTATACCCTACCCGCCAACAGTTATCACCCATTTAATCCCTATCACCTGATTAGTCCACTAATTAGGTTAAAGCTCTCATAATCCAATCATTTCACCACTAAACCTTCTTTCATTGTGTCACACATGAGCTTTTCAGGGATACCTCATATCTAAAATATTCACAAATAACATAACAAATATGTTTATTCTTTTTTCCAATATATTTGGAGACTAACTGGATATAACTCTCACTATACTTTCAGTTTTACCATGAATACTAAAGTCTGAAAGACAGTTTCATGTACAGTATAATTTTAAAAATCAGACTGTTGTCACTTGAGGATTTGCGGAAAATCAACTCCAGATTGTGTGGCTTAAACAACAAACAATTATTCTCACAATTCCGGAAGCTAAAAGTCCTAGACCATGATGTTGTCCTCTCTCCTTGGCTTGCAGATGGCCATTTTCTACCCATGTCTTCACACAATCTTCTCTTTGTATGTGTCTATGTCCAAATTTCCTCTTTTTATAAAGATACCAGTCATAGTGGATTAGGGTCTACCCTAGAGGCCTTGGTTTAACTTAATTTCCTCAAACTATCTCCTAATTCAGACACACTCTAAAGTACTAGGAGTTAGGACTTTGACATAAGAATTCAGGGGCAGGATCCAGGTGTGGTGGCAAGCGCCTATAATCACAGCAACTCAGGAGACTGAAGCAGGAGGATGGCAAGTTTGAGAACAACTTGGGCAATCTAGTGAGACCTGTTTCAAAATATAATTTTTAAAAAAAGGACTGGGGATATAGCTCAGTGGTAAATTACTCTGGATTCAATCCTCAGTGTCATAAAACAAAATGGAACAAAAAATATAAATGAATAAATAAACAAACAAACAGATTTGGGGGTAATGTGCATAATTCAGCCTATAAACAACAAGTTTTTGGAATTGTTGTCATTCTTATCACCCTCATTCTCTTCTATTATATTTCTTATCTTTAGCCAACAGTCTACTGTTGGGTATAAATGGAATAATACATGAGTATAAATAAAGATAACTTGAAACTCTATGCTGAAAACACCAGGCTAAGGGGGTGGGGTGTAGCTTAGTGACAGAGTGTATACTTAGTATGTGCAAGGCTCTGGGTTCCATCTCTAGCACCAAAACCAAAACACCAGGCTAGCCTGCAGTGCAGACCTAAGTGATAAACGAGCTGAGTAATAAGAGTTTAAACATTGCAGTCCAAGATCTGCTAACTGCCATGTGAGCTCACTAGTTATTCCCTAGAGGTTATCAAACTTCTTTTAAAATGACTGCATTTCAATAACTTTCAATATTGTCTTCATAAATAAAAATTGAAAACAGATGTCATTACTGTTTTTTACAATGTAAAATCCTGGGGTTTATGAACCATCTCTTCGGAAATGCTACCTAAATTCAGACTTCATATCTACTGTCATAGATTAGAGGCACTCAGTGTTCATTAAATGTTTTTCATGTACCCAAATCTGGATGTGGACCTGGGCAAGAGGCAAGTGGCATTGAGTTATATTATTTCATTTAGCCACTCTCTACCGAAAAATCAGGCCAATTCTCGAACATTGTGAACCTAACACTGAAATACTTGAGATAGTTAAACAGAGTATGGCACCAGGGTCAGCAGGTGCCATAGTCCCTCAAGAAACCCAGAAGCCTCCACATTGGAATTGCAATAAAATTCCCCATTTCCCCATCCTCTCTAACTAAACCTGCTTATTAGGCTGGGTGTGTATCTCAGTGACAGAGTTGCTGAGCATTTGTGAGACTCTGAGTTCCATCTCCAACATGATAAAAAAAAACTTTCTTGGCTTCAAGCATTAGCATTTGAGAAAAAATTAAAAATAATTATTCAATTTTCTTTCTCCTTCACTTAATTGTTGGTTTTGTTACAACAATTTTCTGCTATTTTTTTTTTTTTTGGCCAAGATTCAGCATTTCATTGACACTGAAGGTTAAATAAGATCTTGTGGGTTGGACTTGGAACCTACTGAAATTTATATCATTGATTCTTGGGAAAATGGGATCTGAAATTTTAAAAAATTACAAACACATTTTTAGAACTGTCTCTATGTAAGCTTGAAATGGCTTGTGTCCTATATGAAAATTACCCACTTAAAAAGGATAGAAAGGCAATAAAATATATCTGACATTGCAATTCTATCAAGTGTAGCTGATTTTTTGAGTGTTCTGAAAGCCTTTCAGGATCTTGCTTTTGTGATAAACAGCAGTTAAAATGGTGCTGAAGTCATAGGAAAATGCTAACCTCAGCACTTTCCTTGAAGTGGGTAACCCCTCTCCCTGAGATGGGCTGAACCTGGTCCCCATTCTACAACTATTTCAGTAACTAATACTCCTAACTAAATGAAGAGAGGGACAGTCAAGTTCACATGTCAATTTTCACTTGAGTTCAGGGTAGGGGGATGGGGGGGAGGATTTTCTGGCTTTGGGATAAGATACCAAAGACCCAGAAGACACAAGGAAGACAGTTTCTGCTCAAGATGTTATCTATCTGAGATAAGCTTGAATTTTACAACAGGCAATTTTTATACCTTTCAGCCTTCTAACTTTTATCAGCTTTATTTTAGGAGATCTAGGATCCGTTCATTTGTTGGCTTTTCCTTCTTAAATTGTGTTTGTTATCATTATAATCCATTGGAGGCAAAGTCACATTTGAATAAAGCTTTGGTATGTCCATATTTGACATGGCAAAACTAGTTCCAAAAATTGTCCTAGCAGATGTTTCAAAGATCATTAGCTGAATATTTTCTCAGATGATCGCCATTGCTAAAACATTTTCTCTGTGCTCCATTAAAACTCTCCAGCATAAGCCGGGCGCGGTGGTGCACGCCTGTAATCCCAGTACTTTGGGAGGCTGAGGCAGGAGGATCGTGAGTTCAAAGCCAGCCTCAGCAATGGCGAGGCACTTAGCAACTCAGTGAGACCCTGTCTCTAAATAAAATACAAAAAAGGGCTGGGGATGTGACCCAGTGGTCGAGTGCCCCTGAGTTCAATCCCCAGTACCACCAAAAAAAAAAAAAAAAAAAAAAAAAAAAAAAACTCTCCAGCATGGGCTAGGGGATGTAGCTCAGTGGTAGAGTGTTTGCCTAGCGTGTATGAGGCCCTGGGTTCAATCCTTAGCATTGAAAAAAAAAAAAAGCAGCTTTTCAGTGCATTCTGTACTCAGCAGCAGAGTGTCTACAAGATAATACTGACTGGGTTCAATTGGTTATCATATTCACTTGCTAAATATACAGAAATATATTCAAGATCATGATAATGGAGTTCTTGGGCAATGTGGCAGGACTAGTGAGTATGGTGTAGGCTACACTGTCCAAAAGCCAAAGAAAAGCAAAATCTGACCTGCTTGGGAGCATACTTCAGAGCCAAGAAAGGCAACTCCCTTCCTAGAAGCTGTGCAATCATGGAAACTTTGGTTATTTAGTCACATTTTCTGGAATACACTATTTAATGATTGTGCTTATTAAATGGTTGTGTGGGGGTGGTATCTCCGGAAACTTGGAATCTGACTTCTAACCTCATAAGATAAAGCTGGACTGGGTTGAAAGGTGTGGAGAAACAGTGACAAGAGATTAATAAGAGACAAGGAAAATATTAAGAGGAAGAAGTACAGAAATACATGAAGGAACAAGAGACATGAAGCAACAAAGAATTTATTCATACTTTGATTAAATATTTAATAGAATTTTACATCAGCACTGACTTAAGCCACTGGAATAGGAAATGGCTTTTCTTTTGTTCCCAGGCCAAAAATTGCAGTGATACAAATTGGGTTTTATGATTGTCTTTTAATTTAAAAATGTAGCTGTCCTGAACTCTTTGAAAAATTTCTCAAGCATTCAGGTTAGAATTAACCAATCTAAATGACTTAGTTTTAAAATAAAAGATGAAAATGCTGGGAACCATGGCTCATGCCTATATTCCCAGCAACTTAGGAGGCTAAGACAGGAGGATCTCAATTTCAAGGCCTATCTCAGCAACTTAGTGAGACCCTTAGCAATTTAGCAAGACCCTGTCTCTAAATTTTTTTTTTAAATGAAAAGGCCTGGGAGATATGGCTCAGTGGTAGAGCACCTCAAGGTTTAATCCACAAATACCAATAAACAAATGAACAAACATGAAACTAATTTACTGGATAATTAATATGACTTCAAATGACCTTTCCCAGAAGTTTCTAAGTGCAGGCTATAAAATGTTATTTTTTGCATCAAAGTTATCCATGATCTGGGTGCAGTGGTGCCTGCCTGTAATCCCAACTGCATGGGAGGCTGAGGCAGGAGGATTGTGAGTTCAAAGCCAGCCTCAGCAAAGGCAGGGTACTAAGCAACTCAGTGAGACCCTGTCACTAAATAAAAAATACAAAATAAGGCTGGGGATGGGTCTCAGTGGTCGACTGCCCCTGAGTTTAATCCCCCATGCCAAAAAAAAAAAAAAAAAGTTATCAATGAACTACCAGCACCAATCTACAGTAGATATTTGTAGCTTTGCATGGTTCCTATTGATCTGGAGTTGTGTTCTCTGAGTTTGTAACTACTGATGCTTTGTCACTTGTATTTTCATCTCTGTCTAGGGAGAGAATCCCAATGTAAAACAGGAACTCTTTTTTCTCAGGAGTTTGACCTGAAATTGATCTGGGAAATTGTGTGTATGTATGTTTGTCTATGTCTTTGTGTCTGTGCTCTCTAACACTTTAAGGACAAGTGGCTTCTTGATTTGAGTTGAGGTTTAAAAAAACAAACAAACACTACAACTGCAGTTCAAAGAAATGTCTTCCACTTCAAATTTAGAGCTCCCATACTGGGTTGTATTTTCAAAACGCAGCAAATGAAATTTGGAAAAGTTCATAGACTTTTGCCACTAGTGGGTGCCAGAGGTACAGTGAGACACTAGATAAATTTAAGAAAGCAATTTTCCTTTTGTCAGATTGAAGAAATGAAAACATTAATTTTTTTTTTGGTACCAGGAATTCAACACAGGGGCACTCGACCACTGGGCCACATCCCCAGACATTTTTTTTTTGTATTTTATTAGAGACAGGGTCTCACTGAGTTGCTAAGTGCCTCACCACTGCTGAGGCTGGGTTTGAACTCACAATCCTCCTGCCTCAGCATCCAAAGTGCTGGGATTACAGGTGTGTGCCACCAGGCCCAGCTTGAAAAGATTAATTTTTAATAATTTGAGGATCCCTTCAGATTTTTTATTTTTCAAGTTGGGATGATAAACAAAGACTTCAGCTTCTATTGGATACTTTTTGATTCTCATATCAAATGAGTAAGAACAGTTTAATTTTCCAGAGAAACAGAAGGAGTCAGAACAACAACTGTTTATCAGCTTCCCATGGCTTACTATGCACCAGGCACTGTGCAAAAGGGTTTACAGGCCATATCTCATTTAATCCTCACAGGAATTTTAGAGAGTGGATGCTATTCATATTTCCAGTTACCAAATGTAAAACACTGGGGCATAGGGGTTAAGAGCCTTGCTTAAGGTGAGAGAAAGTGGTAGAATTGAAATTCAAACCCTGGACTCTGTGACCCTAGAACCTGAATTTAATTCTATACCACACCACCTACTCGTTTTCTCTATTCTACAAATTTTCTAATAGGTTGAATAATGAGGAATGTTTTACCAATTATGTGTGGGTAGGCTTTTGAGTAAACTCAAAATGTTTCAACTACATAAAGATTAAATGGGACAAAGAAAAAAAAAACAAAAACAAATAAAGCAGGGCTGAAAACTCCTAGCTGGGGAAAATCTCAGCTAAAAAAATCTGCCCAGGTACACTTCTGGATGTAGTGAACTGTCCATTCAGATTTGGTTTCCTTAGTCTGAGAGTCCAGAGGTTTTTTTTTTTTTTTTTTTTTTTTTTTTTTTTTTTTTTTTTTTATCAGCTGTCAGGGAGAGCCAATGTCTTTAGCACTGGAAGTGGAAATATTGTCATCTGGAGAAAATTCTATCTAGTCAGAGACATTGGTTTTGTACTCTACAAAACCAAGTCATGTTATTATTTATGCTACAGCCCATTTCACATACAGGGCTGTCAGAGGACAAAGGTACAGACTAATGTCTGTCTTGACTCCTAACAATAGAAGAAATGGACTTATAAGAATAAAGGAAGTAATAATAAAGCTCTCAGCTCTGTGTGAAAATAGAAGGTGAGAAGAGGCCTTAAAAATCCAAAATGGCTGAAAGACCAAGACTCATGTGATTGTGAACACACCATATTGTCAATTCACCTTCCTGATTATAACTCACTCTTTCTTTCTTTCTTTTTTCTTTCCTTCTTTCTTTTATTTTTCTGTGGTGCTGGGGATGTAACTCAGAGCCTTGTGTATGGTAGGCAAGCACTCTACCACTAAGCTACATTCCCAAACCCCTGATTATAACGTTCTATAGCTAATACTACAACTACTTTGCACTTTAAATTTTTTAGCATAAAGAACATAATAGAGACTTTAAATTGTGACATTTATATGCTCTAAGCAGTTTGCTAAAAGCTTGATTTGAATTATATTATTCAATCCCCACAAAACCCCTTTTTAGCAGTTACCATTATTATCAAAGTAACAAATGAACATAGCTGAACAGATAGTACCCAGGAGTCCTATATTGAAAACATAGCGTCTCCACTCCTCCTAATTCCTGTGTCTTTCTTCCAAGACACAACCATTGTCATCTCTCTTTGGTTGTTGTTTTTTTTTCTTTTGACTTTGCTATTTAGCTCTATTTCCCAAATTACAGTTTATATTGCTATTTGTTGATGTTTCAATTTTAGGTGTTTTCTATTCACTTCCTACAGGGGATATGATGATTTAGGTCCCTTATAATCCTTCCCCCTTCTTACATACACACACTTCTCCTGTTTTTCTGAGTTAATAATGACTTCCTTTCTCACTAGTTTAGTTTTATGTGCCTATCACTACTAACCCAACACCAGACTTTCCAAAAGGACCCTAAAACTCTTCCCAATATGGTCAATATGCCAGGTAACTTAATGATTCCATCTATTTTCTGAAAATACTTTTCCAGAGCCCTTGATCTACCTGTCTTTAACCCGCAGCACAGCTCTTTTCTTGGGCTTTCTTTTCACCCTCATCCTGGGAATTTTCTTCATTAGTCTTATATGTTGTGTCCTACGCTTCCTGGTTTGCATGTTGTCCTCTGCCCACTGCCTCATCTTGTGGAGCACATATTCTAGTGGATTCTTGAGAAAGGATTGGTAAGAGGTAAATTTTTTCAGACCTTATCCCTAGCATTCTGGAATTTCATAATAATGTGCCTCAGTATGGAACATACAATCATTGTACCAGATACTTAGTTGACCCTTTAATCTGGAAGTTCATTTGTTCATGAGGGAAAACATTTTTAAAATTATGTTTTGATTATTTCTTCTCATCTGTTTCTTTCAGTTCTCTCTGGGTACTCATAAAGGATATTAGTTCTCTCAGTTTTTTGTCTTTTTCCCTTCCTTCTTGCCTTTGTGTTCTACATCTTGAGAGCTTAATGCAAATGTATCCTCTATTGAATTAAAAAATACTTCTGCTCTAATAGTCCAGATTGTCAAGAGCTCATCCTTGTGCTTAGAATGATTCTTTTTGTTTCTAAAATAAGGGTTTATTTCATGGATATAATTTTTTCTATGTGTCCAAGAATATGAATTACAGGGTTCATTTCATGGTTTCTTCTGCTCCCTGCATTATTTCTAATTCTCCCAAGTTCCTTTTATCAATATTTGATTCAGACTCTTTTTAAAGTATTCTTCTCCAATGTCTTATTTATTTAACTATTCATTAGAATTTAGGATGGCTGAAACTTGAAAGAGTCTCTCTCTCTCTCTCTCTCTCTCTCTCTCTCTCTCTCTCTCTCTGTGTGTGTGTGTGTGTGTGTGTGTGTGTGTGTGTGTATGTGTGTGTGTGTTGGGGCAATTATTGACTGGTGGGTCTTATTACCTCCTTCAGTATACTGGTCCTTTCATTGACAATCCTACAAATTCAGTAACTGTGGGTCTTCTCTTTTAAATCAATTAAATTCCCTAAAGATAAATTGTTACTGGAATCCTAGGACAAAGACTTGTTTCTTGAGTTTCCTATGAATCAGGTCCAGCCACTCACTCCCAAAAACCAAACAGCAAAAATAATAGTGAAAACAGAAAAGGAACTTTAATCAGTATAGCTATAATGGGAAGACAAAGGAAACCAGTATTTCTAGACCTGTCTTTGAGAGGTGCCTACATGAACTTTCAGATTATATAAACAAGTAAACAAGAGGGATAAGACATATGCATACTCAAGCAATCATGGTCAAATCTGTGGTCTGGTTGATTATTATCTAAGGATTGGTCATACTGGGCCTTGTCTTTGATAAGAAATTTGCTGTTGCCTGGGGGGACAGTTTTGACTCATCACAGAATGTTTATTAATCAAACTTATTCTTGCTGGAATTGAAGGTGACTCAGAACAAAGAAGACACCTGCAAAATGGAGGCAGAGGTGCCAAGATTTTATCTTGCACTTAGTTATCCTGCATTGGACATTTGCAGGCCCAAGTGAAGAGTCTAAATCCTTGTTACAGAATCTTTCAATATCCTGCCTTGTGGATATAAGTTGAATTGCCAACATTAAGAATATTGATGGGGAAATTAGAAATCAATGATAAAATAAGAAATAAAAGCTACTCCAACACCTGGAGACTAAATAATATGCTACTGAATGAACAATGGGTTGCAGGAGACATCAAGGAGAAGATTAAAAAATTCTTACAGGTGAATGAGAACATAGACACAACATATCGAAATCTCTGGGACACTATGAAGGCAGTTCTAAGAGGAAAGCTCATTGCATGGAGTTCATTCCTCAAAAGAAGAAAAAGTCAACAAATAAATGAACTAACATTACACCTCAAAGCCCTAGAAAAAGAAGAACAATCTAACGCCAAAAGCAGTAGAAGACAGGAAATAATTAAAATCAGAGCTGAAATCAATGAAATCGAAACAAAAGAAACAATTGCAGAAATTGACAAAACAAAAAGTTGGTTCTTTGAAAAAATAAATAAAATTGACAGACTCTTAGCAAAGCTAATGAAGAGGAGAGAGAAAACTCAAATTACTAACATCTATGATGAAAAAGGAAATATCAAACAGACAATACAGAAATACAGAAGATATTTAAAGATTATTTTGAAAATATGTACTCCAATAAAATAGAAAATATCAAAGGCATCCCCAAATTTCTAGAGTTGTATGATTTGCCCAAATTGAATCAGGATGATATACACAATTTAAAAAGATCAATTTCAAGCAATGAAATAGAAGATGCCATCAGAAGCCTACCAACCAAGAAAAGTCCAGGACCGGATGAATACATAGCCAAGTTCTACAAGACCTTTAAAGAAGAACTAATGCCAATACTCTTCAATTTATTTCAGGAAATAGAAAAAGAGGGAGAACTTCCAAACTCATTTTATGAGGCCAATACCACCCTGAACCCCAAACCAGGCAAAGGCACATCAAAGAAAGAAATCTTCAGACCAATATCTCTAATGAACATAGATGCAAAAGTTCTCAATAAAATTTTGGCAAATCGAATACAAAAACATATCAAAAAGATAGTACACCACGATCAAGTGGGGTTCCTTCCAGGGATGCAAGGTTGGTTCAACATATGGAAATCAATAAATGTAATTCATCACATCAATTGGACTTAAAGATAAGAACCATATTATTATCTAAATAGATGCAGAAAAAGCATTGGACAAAATACAGCACCACTTCATGTTCAAAACACTAGAAAAACTAAGGATAACAGGAACATATCTCAACATCTTAAAGCTATCTATGCTAAGCCCCAGGCCAACATCATTCTAAATGGAGAAAAATTAAAAGTGTTCCCTCTAAAACCTGGAACAAGACAGGGATGCCCTCTTTCACCACTTCTTTTAACATAGTTCTTGAAACACTGGCCAGAGCACTAAGACAGATGAAAGAAATTAAAGTAGAACTCAAATTATCATTATTTGCTGACAATATGATTATATACCTAGAAGACTCAAAAAAATTCCACCAGAAAACTTCTAGAACTAATAAATGAATTCAGCAAAGTAGCAGGATACAAAATCAACACCCATAAATCAAAGGTATTTCTATATATCTTTAGTGTTCTGTAGTTTTCATTATAGAGGTCTTTTATGTCTTTTGTTGATTCCCAAGTATTTTTTACGCTATTGTAAATGGGGGATGGGGAGCATAGAAGGATTAGAGGACCACTAGAAAGGCCAATAGGGAGGGAGGGGAAGGAAGCGGGCAAAAGGGTGAAGAAAAAAAAAAAGATGGTAGAATGAGATGGATATCATTACCCTAAGTGCACGTATGAAGACACGAATGGTGTGAATATACTTTGTATACAACCAGAGATATGTAAAAATGTGCTCTATATGTGTAATATGAATTATCATGCGTTCTGTTGTCATATATAACAACTCAGAATAAAAGAAAAAAAAAGAATACTGATGGGACAAGTGAAGGGAGAGGAGTTGTTTAGTATTGCCCTTGTTAAAGCCGACCATGGTAATCCCACTTAAAATCAGCAGCAGCATCTTTGTAACAAGAACCAACATTTATTGAAGACTTGCTTCATCAAATACAAATATGTATGTACAAGCATGTTCTTTACACCATTATTTAACATTTAAAAATTGGAAATAATTTAAATGTCCAAAATAAGAGATTGGGTACAAGCATCATGGTGTATTGATACACAGAAATGGCAAGTAGCAATTAAAAACAATCTAATAGCCCCAGTTATTAGGGCCAGATACCTACCAAGAGCTACTTACTTGAGGTTTCATTTCAGTGGAACTGGACTTACTACCACCAGTACCCCAGCCACCAAGAGTTGGATTGGAAGGGAGTAGAGGTTGCCCTTTAGGAATTGCCACAATGGTGAAGAGAGACTATCACATCTCCTATTTTTCTTCGAGAAGGGAGTTAATGATATGCTGGTAAATATTTAATATTTAATATACTGTGTAAAGGTATCTCCACAGTATGAAAACTGGCTAATACATTTTCTGAAAGCTTAAGGATTGGCCTCCATAAACTAGATGAGCTGATTTCAGTATACGACTGGAACTTAGACTGTGTTTAGCCACCATGTTTGCTTTGCAGACCAGACATAGTACCAATGGAAAGGATTCAAGAATTCTAGAACTGAGGGAATGATGATGTTACCAGGTAAAAAGGAAGAAAAACTCTTGGGTTTCTGAGTCCAGAGAGTATGGAAGCCAGGGCCTTGGAGGAGATTATGAACCACAGGTTTTCCTATCCCTTGGCTCTCCTCCTGAGAAACACACACATGGCATGAAGTCAAGAGGTACATGCACCTTGGGAATGTAGAAATGTCACCAGCTGGAAGATGCAAATGCCTAGGTGTAAGAGCCTTAATGAGGAGGTAGCTAAGATGGTGGCTGGCTGAGAGCCAAAGAGGAGGCGTTTAATTGTTTTCTCCTGACCTTAATGTAATCAACTAAGAATCTTTCTGTACCTGTGAACACTGTGTGACGCACCTGTAAGTTGAGCTTGTGACACGTGTATACGTGTTAAGGTGAAGAGTATTTAACCAGGTAGGGTTGGAGTCGTGAGGGGAGGGGTTTGTTGTTGGAGTTGGAGAGAGAAGTCAGAAGAGAAAGCAGAATAAAGAACCTACTCATTCCCAATCTGCCTCCGAATTCATTCCCACGATATCGTTGCTACAGGAAGCAACGAGTGGTGGCCAGTATGGGGAATTCAGAATCGGCAGGTAAGAACTGAGGAGTCTCTAGTCAGAGCGATTAAGATGGGCTCAATAATGACAAAAATCCGAGCTGCTAAAGCTATTCAAGATTTATTAGAGATAGCTGAAGAATACGTGCTCTCAATTGAACCTGGGACTCAGGATGGTACTAAGTCATTTAGGACCAGTGAGAGTAGTAGTAGTGAGGAGGAATTAAATAAAAGTGATCAAGAGAGCACAACCTCCACTGAGTCAATTAGGACCAGTGAGGATAGTATTAGTGAGGAGGAATTAAGTAAAAGTGATCCTGAGAAAATGAGCAAAAGGAAATTAAGGAGGACAAAGATAAAGGACCATCAAGTGGAGGAACCCCTTGTGCCCTCTGCTCCCCCATGGGTTGAATCAATTACAGAAACTATGAGGAGTCTTTCTAAACACTTGTGTGCCCTTGAAGCAGAGATTAACGGTCTTTCTGAGTGCTTACGTGCCCTTGAGTGTCAAAACTCGCAGGGACATTGGGATCTACCAGTATTTGAAAATCAAAACGAGTAGAGTAAAGGTACCACCAATCTTTAGATTTCAAAACTATAAAAAAAATTTAAAGAAGCAACAATTACATATGGACCCCAAGCTCCTTTTACCATAAGCATGTTAGAAGCCCTTAATACTTTGAATTTAACTCCTTCAGATTGGAAAGGCTTATGTAAGACAGTATAGAGCGGGGGACAATAACTGATTTGGAGGTCTCAATTCCAAGAGTTCTGTGTTGAAACAGCTAGAAGAAATGTGACTGCAGGATTTCCAAACCGTAACGTAGACATGTTAACCAGAGAAGGGCAATATGCTGATTTACAGGTTCAGATTCAGTAAGATCCTGGAGTTTACGCTCAAATATACGCCGCAGCTGTGAAGGCATGGAAAACATTACAAGGAACTGGTGACATACAGGGTAGCTTGTCTAAAGTGATTCAGGGACCTAATGAGCCATATGCTGACTTTGCTGATCGACTTTTGCGAACTGCAGGTAGAGTGTTTAGAGACGTTGATCAAGCCATGCCATTAGTTGTTCAGCTGGCATATGAAAATGCCAACAAATATTGTCAAGACGCTATCAGACCTTGGAAATCTAAAGGGACCTTTCTGTGTATATAAGGCTATGCAAGGACATAAATGATGCATTTGTTACAGGTAATGTAATCGCAGCAGCCATGAGAGGTACTTCTCCTCAAAATTTTACAAGAAGGGCTCAACCTAAAAATTATTATCCCCGAAGAAGGCAAGAGACAATAGAAATAAGGCCAAGCTCGTCTCATGCCCCAGGCCGCTGCCCCAGGTGTAAAAAAGGAAACCATTGGGCTAGTAAGTGCACATCCAAAACTGATGTTTATGGTAACATTTTGTCTGGCAATTCAAAAAAACGGGGCACGGGGCCCAATGCCCCAGGGCCCACAAATGTACGAGGCATTAGAGGAGGAGTATCCTCCAACATCCATCCAGATGATTCCTCGACACAATCCCTCTTACCAATTGACCCCCTTGTCAGAAGAACAAGAGGAAGTGCAGGACTATACCTCTGTTCCACCGCCCGAATAGTGCTAACACCTGAAATGGGGGTTCAAATGATTCCCACGGGAGTCAGGGAACCTCTTCCCTTAGGAACTGTAGTACTTATCTTTGGGCGAAGCTCTAAAAGCTTATCTGGACTTCAAGTGATTCCAGGTGTGATAGATTCTGACTTTGGAGGAGAAATCAAGATTATGCTCAGTTCACCTCGAGGCATTAGCTCTGTTAACCAAGGTGATAGAATTGCTTAGCTGCTTCTCCTTCCCAGTTTACATGACTCATTTAAGAGTATGCCTCAAAATAGAAAGAATAGGGGATTTGGTTCTGCTGGCTCGGGACCTATGGCTTGCTGGGTTCAGGATTGTTCACAGAGGCCTATGTGCAAAATAAAAATTCAAGGAATAGAGATGGAGGGGTTGATTGACACTGGGGCTGACTCTTCCATTATCAACGTACGACAATGGCCCAAACACTGGCCTTTGCAAAAGGCTTCAACTAGTTTGAGAGGCTTGGGATACTCTAATAGCCCAGAACAAAGTGCAACAGTTTTAAAATGGGAGGATGATGAAGGGCATCAAGGAACATTTCAGCCTTATGTTTTGTCCAGCTTGCCAGTTACCTTATGGGGAAGAGATGTTTTGCACACAATGGAAGTACACCTTGCAACCAAGCCTGCAGGTGTTAATAATAAAAGATGGAGTCCCAGGGAAAAACAGGGATATGTTCCAGGTAAACGACTAGGAAAAAATCTACAGGGTGATCCTAACCCTATTGAGCTTAAAGGAAATCGTCATCGAAAAAGCATAGGATTTTTTTTTAGGGGCCACTGAGAAAACAATTTTGAAAATACCATGGCTTTCTGATAAGCCAGTTTGGGTCCCTCAGTGGCCCCTATCTAGAGAGCAATTACAAGCAGCCCACCTACTAGTCCAAGAACAACTAGAAGCAGGACATATAGAACCTTCTACCTCTCCCTGGAATTCCCCCATATTCGTGATTAGGAAAAAAATCAGGAAAATGGCGATTATTACATGATTAGTGAAATCAATAAAACTACGCAAATTATGGGCCCTACTCAACCTGGACTTCCTAATCCTATAGCTATTCCTAAAAATTTCCATCTTATAACCCTTAACATAAAGGATTGGTTTTTTTTTTTCTACTCCTTTACATCCTCTGGATGCCCCCAGGTTTGCTTTTTCAGTTCCCTCTATTAATAATGATGGACCTGATCAAAGATTTCAGTGGAAAGTTTTACCCCAGGGTATGGCTAATAGCCCTACTATGTGTCAAATCTATGTAGATAAAGTTATTCAGCCTATCAAGAACAAATACCCAGAGCTTATGTGCCTCCATTATATGGATGATGTTTTGCTTGCTCATCCTAATCAAGAAGTCCTATTCACCATATTTAGCGATATATCAGAGAACTTGAAACAATATGGACTAAACATTGCTGAAGAAAAGGTTCAAACTAGATCTCCAATATCTAGGATTCCAAATTATGAAGACTTTTATTAGGCCTCAAAAAATCTTAATAACTAAGGAACATCTAGCTACTCTTAATGATTTTCAAAAATTGCTGGGAGTCATTAATTGGCTTCGCCCTACACTAAGCCTCACTACTGGCCAATTAAAACCCTTATTTGATATCCTTCGCGGGAACCCTGATCCATCTTCACTGCGAACATTGATTCCAGATGCTAGGGAAGCTTTAAAGTTGGTAGAAAAGGCCACTGAAGGATCCCATTGTGATAGAATTGATTTTACTCGACCACTGATATTGATCATTATTTCTTCACAATATACACCCACAGGAGTATTTTGGCAACAGGGGCCTTTATTATGGATACATTTGCCCGTCTCTCCTAAAAGTACAATTGAGTCTTACACCTCCATGGTGGCTAAACTTATTCTTCAAGGACTTAAAACTTCTATTAAAATCTTTGGTATTCACCCCGCTACTATTATTACTCCCTATTCATCATCACAGGTTGAATATTTATGCTTCAATGATAATGATTGGGCTATAGCTAGATGCTCTACTTCTGCAAATTTTGATAACCATCATCCTAAGTCTCCTATACTATCTTTTTGTATCAATCATCCCATTAAATTTCCACAGGTAATAAAAAATCAAACTATTCCTAAGGCATTAAATGTATTTCTAACAGTACGGCTGCAGTAGTCACTCAAAAAGAAAATATGATTCATATTACTGCCCATAAATCAGCTCAATTGGTAGAGCTAGAAGCTGTTATTATAGCTCTTGAAAGTTTTAGAGAACAGCCCATAAATATTTTTTCAGACAGCCACTATATTGTACATGCCGTCCCTAAATTGGAGCCAGCAGGTCCAATAGCACCTCATACTCCAGACTTTAAATTGTTTTTCAAATTCAAAACCTTCTATGGGAACATAAAGAACCTTTGTTTATTGGACATATCAGAGCTCATACTAATTTGCCTGGTCCTCTCCATGAAGGTAATCAAAAGGCCGATGCCCTTACTCAAACGATCTTTATATTTTCAGCTGTCCAACAAGCCACCTCATTCCATTCTCAATTTCATCTTAATAGTACTACTTTACAACAAAGTTTCAAAATAACTAAAGATCAAGCTCAAACAATTGTGAAGGCTTGTCAATCTTGTGTGACACATTTGCCCAATCCACATTATGGGGTTAACCCAAGAGGATTAATGCCCAATCATTTGTGGCAGATGGATGTCACTCGTGAGCCAAGTTTTGGAAAATTGCGATTTATTCATGTGACCATAGATACATGCTCAGGCATGATTTTTGCTTCCTTACATGCTGGAGAAAAAGTTAAAGATGTTACATCTCATTGTTTACAAGCTTTTGCTGCACTGGGAATTCCCAAAATGCTTAAAACAGACAATGGCCCTGCATATGTGTCCTCATCTTTCAAACTGTTTTGCGCAAAATTCAGTATACTTCATAAGACTGATATTCCGTATAATCCTCAAGGCCATGGTATAATTGAACGAGCTAATCGCACACTTAAACTTATGCTTTTGAAACAAAAAGATGGAAATTGGACAAATCCTAAAGATAGGTTAGCCATTGCCCTTTTTACTTTAAATTTTTTAACTTTGGATTCCAAAGGATATTCGGCTGGAGACAGACACTGGAATCCACATCAACAACATAAACATTTGGTTTACTGGAAGGATGTACTTTCAGGCACATGGAAGGGCCCAGACCCAGTATTAATTTGGGGGAGAGGATCTGTTTGTGTTTTTCCACAGCATGAATCCTCGCTGGTATGGATATCATCAAGATTAATAAAACAAGTGCCAAATCAAAAGGGCCAAGATGAAGTTGTTGTGGAATGATTCCCTTATCAATCCTGTACCTGCGCGAGTTTGTTTCTTTTCCGACAAGGGAACCTCATCTTTGCCTTTTCAGCTAAGAAACTTTTAAGCTGCGCGCTTTTTTTTCCTTCAATAAATTCACAACTTAAGTCTCATTCCTCCTGGCCGGGACAAGAGGATCTCTCTTTAGTGTGCACACAATTGTGTTTTTCTTTTTTACATATGTCTTTATGTCTGTGCACTTGTCTTGATTTCATGTAAATGTGACGTCACAAATATATGTCTTTATGTTTGTGCGTCTGTCCAATGTGACGTCACAAATAACAAAAACCGAGCGCTCATGAAAATTAATATAAAAAAAGAGGATCCAAATAACTTTAATTCATTTAAGTTAAATATATTCAAATTGGGTAAACAATTAAAAAATGAAGGTACCTTCAAACTTAATTTATAAGTATCTCAAGAACTTCTCTTCAGCAAGGAATATGACTAATACTGTATAGCCTGATATTTTGGTATTGGACTTGGGATTGTTTATTTGTAATAAACTTTATTTGTTAAACAGCTGATTAATTTAAATTGTTTCAACAGGTATTATTTGTAATTAACTTTATTTGTTAAACAGCTGATTAATTTAAATTGTTTCAACAGACATATTCATAAAAGGTTGCTATGTATGCAGAGGCTCAAAAGTTCCAGCTAACAAAATATTTTTCTAAAATGCTCTTAGTCTTTCTTTAATCCGTTCTAAATGTGATATTTTGCCAGCTAATGTTTGTGGGAGCTCAAGCAGCAATGTGTGTGAGCAGAGATCAACTTCAGATACCTGAAGATCTAATAATTCTATTTTTTAGTTTGAATTGCACTTCTACAACTCACTTCTTGACTCAGTGCTAGAATGGCACTGCCTTTCCTCTAATGATTGTTGCTTGAGTTTCTAGGTACATCCCTATGCCAGTCTTAGCGGGCCCTGAAGATTTGCCAGTGGCATTGTCTAGACATAAAAGAGATGGCTGCTGCTGCTACAGCTGCAGGGGTCGCAATCTCTACAAGCATCCCTGCTGCTCAAGCATTAAACAACCTCACCAACAGTGTGGCCTCTGCTCTGCATGCACGAGGCCTCCTAGATCAATGTGTTAGCAAGTGGACATTTTGATAGATCTTTCTACTATAGGATGTTTGGGACATTGTACGGGACAATGCCCTGCGGGTACCCCTTTTCTTAACCCTACTAGGGCAGCTGATTTGTCTAGAGAACTCAGTGCATTACTTAATGGAACTTAGGGCAGCTGATTTGTTTAAAGAACTTGATACACTATTTAATGGAACTTGGCTCATCAACAAAAAGCTTGCCGCCTTAGAACCGGAGCATCTCCTCATGATCGGACGGCTGGTAGTCAATGACGGGAAAGTCTCATGTGGCCGACATATCAACCTAAGACAGGAGTCAAGGGCACAGCCTTGATTATCTGATGATGGGTAAGAATGTTGGTTGCACATGTAGACGCCTAAGGCAGGCACAGTCGGTCCTGATGTGGTGAGGGTTCACCCATCTATTTATCCCTGTTTTAAAACAAAAGGGGGTAAATGTAAGAGCCTTAATGAGGAGGTAGCTAAGATGGCGGCTCACTGAGAGCCAAAGAGGAGGCGTTTAATTGTTTTCTCCTGACCTTAATGTAATCTACTAAGAATCTTTCTGTGCCCGTGAACACTGTGTGACGCACCTGTAAGTTGAGCTTGTGACACGTGTACACGTGTTAAGGTGAAGAGTATTTAACCAGGTAGGGTTGGAGTCGTGAGGGGGGGTTTGTTGTTGGAGTTGGAGAGAGAAGTCAGAAGAGAAAGCAGAATAAAGAAGCTACTCATTCCCAATCTGCCTCCGAATTCATTCCCGCGGTATCGTTGCTACAGGTGGCAACACCTAGGAAGTGCTGTTCATCACTGAGCTCCTCAAGAGGACCCAGTTGCAGATTCAATAAGAGAAGGTGGCAAGTAGTCAACTGTTTTTTGTTTTTCTTTTTTTGATCCAGCAGCAGAAGGGTAATTGTGTACTACAAAGTAGGCAGGACATGGAATAAAGAGAGGGAATGAGGAGGAGGAGGAGGAAAGCTTTGAATCAAATAGGAGATTAAAGTTGCAAAACAAACAGAACAAGCCTGAAGAACTAGAATGGACCTGTTTTAACAATCAGAACCTACTACAAACCAGACATTGTGGCATATGCATATAATCTCAGCTACTTGAGAAACTGAGGCGAGAGGATTATAAATTTGAGGCCAGCCTTGGCAGCTTAGTGAGACCCCATCTCAAAATAAAATATAAAAGGCTAAGGAAGTAGTTCAGTGGTAGAGTGCCTGCCTAGCACGTGTGAGGCCATGGGTACCCCAGTACTGAGGTAAGTACCCCAGTACTGAGGTAAGAGTTTAGGGATGTCAAGATGGTGGAGGAAGGGTACAAGAAAAATGCCAGCTTGATTACAAGATGGAGAGATGAGTCATTATGTCCCAGTTTATGATAAATCCCATTACCTTGGCAACTCCTGCCACTGAGAGTTTATCACCACAGCAACTCCCGCCAGAAGCTCTGTATTCTAATTAGGGAAAAATAAAGTAACCAATGGAAACTGTATTTTTTTTTTTTTTTTGTACCAGGGATTGAACTCAGAGGCACTCAACCACTGGGCCACATCCCCAGCCCTTTTTTGTATTTTATTAGAGAGAGGGTCTCACTGAGTTGCTAAGTGCCTCGCTATTGCTGAGGTTGGCTTTGAATTCCTCCTGCCTCAGGCTCCCAAGGGCTGGGATTACAGGCATGTGCCACTGCACCCGGCTGGAAACTATATTCTAATTAGGTGAAAATAAAGTAACCAATGGTAACAAATAGGTGAAGATCATCAATCAGGTCTGTAGGAAGGGGCAAGAGAAGACTCACCCAGTCAGCTGTGGTGGTGCATGCCTGTAATCCCAGCAACTGTGGAGGCTAAGGTAGGAGGATCACAGGTTCAACACCAGATTCAGTAATTTAGTGAGGTCCTAACCAATTTAGGGATACCCTGTCTCAGAGCAAAAAATAAAAAGGGCTCGGCATGAACCTCAGTGGCAAAGCACTCCCGAATTCAATCCCCAGTACCACAAAAAGATTCACCCAGACGTGGGGCCTTGAACCACTCTTTCTTGCTTGGCCCAATGCTCTACTGAGTGCACTTTCATGCTCAATAAATCTATACATTCTGCCTGTTAGTTCTGTGTCTTACTCAATTCTTTCATTTTGTAAAAAGTTTTTTTATAGTTGTAGATGGACAGAATGCCTTTACTTCATTTGTTTATATTTATGTGGTGCTGAGGATGGAACCTAGTGCCTCACACATGCTAGGCAAGTGCTCTTCCACTGAGCTACAGCTCCAGCCCTCAATTTTTTCTTTGGGAAGACAAGAACCTGGGCCCTAACTGGACACCTCACCAGTATCAGTAACACTAACACACAAACACACACACACACCACAGTTACTACAGTATTATGAACCCATTGAGATGGCATGAGGGGCCCATGGAAGAAGGAAGCATGAAAGGGGGTAATTGGTAATTTCAGAAAAATTTAAACTGCTGGGTAGTACGTGGTCTTGGACTGTGAACATGTTACCAAAAGCTTGGTCCTTGTCCACAATGCCAATTTAATAACAAGGATATGTGCAGGAGCCCTGTTTGGGGAGATAGCTAAGATTGCGGTTGACTATGGGCCATAGACATTTTTGGGCATTGTCGCCTTCCGTAGTCTCACGGGACTTGGCCCAGGATCTCGAGAGATTTGAGCAATGACTCAGCAGATTGACATTTTTGGGCATTGTCGCCTTCCGTAGTCTCACGGGACTTGGCCCAGGATCTATCTTTAATGCAGTAATTACCCTCAGTCTTTCTTTGTTTTGTTCTAAATATGATATTTTGCCAGCTTATGTTTGTGGGAGCTCAGGCTGCAATGTGTGTGAGCAGAAATCAACTTATTTTTCCAATCTAATAATTCTATTTTTTAGTTTGACAACTCGCCTCTTGACTCAGTGCTGGAATAGCACTGCCTTTCCTTTAATAATTGATGCTTCAGTCTCTAGATAGCGGGCCCTGAAGATTTGCCGGTGGCATCGTCTAGACATAAAAAAGACGGCTGCTTCTACAGCTGCAGGGATCGTGGTCGCTGCAAGCATCCCTGCTGCTCAAATGTCAAACAACCTCACCAGCAGTGTGGCCTCTGCTCTGCATGCATGGGGCCTCCTAGATCTACGTGTTATAACAAGTGGACATTTTGATCTTTCATTGTTTGGGACTTCATGGGACAGTACCTTGCGGGTATTTGTTTAGAGAACTCACTGTGTTACTTGATAGAACTCAGGGCAGCTGATTTGTTTAAAGAATTTGATATGCTATGCAATTTGACTTGTCACCAAAAGGCTTGTCGCCTTAAAGCCGCAGCATCTCCTCCCAATTGGACGGCTGTTAGTCATCTTACACAGTCGATCCTAAAGGGCTCCATTGGATGGCTGGTTAGCCAATGATGGGTAAGATCCCCAGAGGGGGACAACCTAAGACAGGCACAGTCGCACGGGACAGTCTCATGTGGCCGACATATCAACCTAAGACAGGAGTCAAGGGCACAGCCTTGATTATCCAATGACGGGTAAGAATGTTGGTTGCACATAGACGTCCTAGAGCATCCCCTCTTTTAAAACAAAAGGGGGAAATGCAGGAGCCCTGTTTGGGGAGATAGCTAAGATTGCGGTTGACTATGGGCCATAGACATTTTTGGGCATTGTCGCCTTCCGTAGTCTCACGGGACTTGGCCCAGGATCTCGAGAGATTTGAGCAATGACTCAGCAGATTGACATTTTTGGGCATCGTTGCCTTCCGCAGTCTCACGGGACTTGGCCCAGGATCTCGAGAGATTTGAGGAGTGACTCAGCAGATCGAGCAAGCACCATTCCTGCTCGGGCGCATGGGATGAGACCAGAGAGAGAAAGGACAGGGTTATCGCTATTGTATAGATACATTGTAGTTTCTTGTAAGAGTATGTGGCTTGGTTTCTTGTGAGAGTGTGTATGTAGTGTTAGAAATTACAAGAGACAGAGACAGAAAGATTAAAGAATTTTTTCGTCTCCATCCTGTCTCCGGACTCCTTCCCCCGGCGCTGCCGTTCCAGGCTGCAATCCCTTTCCGGCGGCTAACAGATATGGTTTTGAGAAAAGGGAAAAAGAAGGTTTATTGCTTTGCTAGCAAAGGAAGAGCACAGGGGACTCCCGTCCCAGAGGCTATGGTTCTGCCCATCAGGGAGAACATTGGGTTTTTAAAGAAGCTATTCAAAGTCTGTACTCTAGGTGTGCCCTGATGGGGGGTCCCAGGTGCACCCTGATGGTGTGTTGAAATTCACTTGTTAATTTGGGAGATAGTCACTTCCTAGGTCTTCCTGTGACATCTCCTTACTGTGGTGGGCCTGGGCTCATGGACAGATAACTAGGCCTAGGATGGGAAAAAGGTAATCTTATTCTCCCACCTCCAGGTTATGGAAGAGGAAAGGGAGAAGAGGAAAAGTAAAATATCCCTTTTAAAACAAGCCTGGCAGGCCTGGTGCAGTGGTGCATGCCTGTAATCTCTGCAGCTTGGGAGGCTGAGGCAGGATCACAGGTTTGAAGCCAGCCTCAGCAACTTAGTGAGGTCCTAAGCAACTCAGCGAGATCCTGTCTCTAAATACAATTTTTAAAAATGGGCTGGGGATGTGGCTCAGTAAGTAAGTTCCCCTAGGTTCAATCTCCAGTAGCAAAAAATTAAAAAAAAAAAAAAATAAGCCTGAGAGTAGCGAAGGCTATATTCAAAAGGGAAGTGGATTACTGTTACAAATGTATGGCTACTTAGAGTTTTCTTCTTTTTGTGTGTGTGTGTGTATTAGCTATTTTGGTGCAACTAACTTCTGTAATAAATACTACTTTTTAAAAATTTAAGATCCATGTTATTGATGAGGGCAAAGATGATGTCAGGAACAGATAGGAAGACATGAAGTTAACAGAAGAAAGCTAGCTTCAAGATGACCATGTATGAATACACCATAATGAATCTCACCTTTATATATAATTATAATGCACTAATGAAAATAATAATAAAAATAGAAGGGAAATTAGTAGAGAAGAACGAGTGGGTCGGGGAGGGAAGAGGGGACAGGAAGGTACAGGAGAGTGAGATTGATCAAATTATGATATGTGCATGTACAAATACAGTATAATGAATCCCACTATTCTGTATAATTATAATGCACCAATAAAAAATAAAAATAATATCTGTGTGTTTACAAAAAGAAGTATCATGGGGAATGCCCTCTGGGAAAGAGAAGGTGCCAGGGTCACAAGGATGCAGCTTCCTTAAAAACTCTGATCCAGCAATGGAGGGTGACTTCCCTCCTAGTCATTCCTTGAGAGCTTCAGAGAGGGTGCTTTTGCAAATACAGTATTAGATCTTTAAATGAAAATTTTAAAGCTGCTTGAAGTAAGATGACAAAGGTCAGATATCCTTTTGCTCTTATTATATCACAGGAGAGGCGACATTTGGTCTGAAAAGAGCAAAAAAATAATTCCTGTGATTTATACATTACCTAGAAACATCTTGGCTTCCTGGAATTCTTAATATAAATTCTATTTTCACAGCAACAATGTTCAGGCATTGCTGTGAACAGCTTGCTTAGCCTCAGTTACTGAAACTGTTTTTGGCTCCAGCAAAGGTAATGGTATTGACTTTGGCAATGAATCTGAAGCAAAGTCAAGTTGTGCTTTCAACAGGCCCCCTGCCAGTTCCTTAAAATTATCCAAAACTATCCATCCATTTTAAATTTCTCATTTAGCAACTACTTCAAGTTATTTAAAAATGTCTTGACCACTATAAAAGCATCTCCCAGGAAAAGATTCAAATCCTTTTGTTACATTTTAAAGTTCTTATAGTGTGATCAACCCTAAAAGGGCATCATATATGTCCTGCATTTATGTGGGGCCATTCTGAATTTTGAGTGCGGTCTGGTGATACTTGACTGACATGTTTCTGAGATTACCTGTGACAAGGTAGAATTCAACTACCTCTAAGTGTTACTGGAGTCCAAGTCCAAAGGTTGGACTAGGGATCCAATAAATCAAGTCGAGCCACTTGCCCCCCAAAACCAAACAGAAAAGGTAATGGTGAAAAGCGTGAAATAAACGTTAATCAGTATAGCTACAGTGGGAAGACAAGGGGAGTCATGTCCTTAGCTCTATGTTTGAGGGGCTGAGAATGACCCTGAGGCTTTATAGCAAAGGGAATGAGGGCACAGGTTAGGGGGGTTGTACAGATGGAGGCTTTTCACAGCTGCCAAAGCAGGTGATTTTGATCAGATGTGATAAGTCCATTATCACAGGATTGGTCCAGATTGGTCTGGATTGGTCAACAGAAAGTTGCCATTGTCTGGAGGACAGTTTCCATTCATCTTGTTTATTGGATCAGACTTTGTTCCTGGAATCCAACATGATTTGGAGTAAAGGAAATAGAGGCATAATGGTGAGAGAGGTGCCAAGTGTTTAATCCTACTTTTAACTACTCATGGGACATTTGAAGGCTAAAATGAAGAGTTTAAATCCTTGTTACATAAGTAGTAATCAGTCCCTCACTGGGTCTTTGCTCTGATCACTCCCACAGGCTAAATATTGTGTGTGTGTGTGTGTGTGTGTGTGTGTGTGCGCGCTCGCACGCGTATGCTTACGTGCATGCATGTGTGTGTGTGTGTGTGTGTGTGCACATGTGTGCACATGCATGTTAGATACAAGGTGAGGTAAGTTCCTCCTTCTGTCTTTCTGTTTGCTACTTACTTACTGCCCTGGAACCTGTTGAAGTGACCCTGAGAATAACAGCTCATCTTTTGAGTCAAGTTGCTTGAATTTGTCTCTGTAGTTTTACAAAGAGCCAGGTAATTGCCCAAGCCTTCACTTTAGCCAAAAAAAGTGTGTCCTCATTTTTCACTTTTATTCAAACTCTTGGGTCTTTGAAGCTGATTTCATTTTGGCCCAGCCTAAATTACATTTACAACCTGGACAAGGATTTTTGTGTAATCTAATGTTCATGGCTCTGGGTTCAACATTATTTAGAACATGGTAGATGGTAGAAATTTGATTAAGAAAATCTTTAGATGATCCCCAGAAAATAAAATTGTTTTCAATAGTTTGGTCCTTCTGTAGGTGAAATATTTAAAAACCAATGATGCTGGGGATGCAAATGTCTATTCCATTGCATAAGAAGGGAAAAGGTTGGATATGTTCCCTTCTTCAGGGCCTCCAAGGGAGAGGCTAGGGGATAATTGAGATTGTCCTCTTAGTTGTCAGTCCCCTTTCCTTTAATAATTCATTGGGGGTTTGTTAATGGTGAATCGTTCTTTGCCTTTTGGGGGACATGGCTTATATTGCCAGCTTGTCAGGATAATGGATTCTCTAAGTTTCCTCCCCACTGTGTAAAATTAGACTCCCCTTGATTTGGTCTAAACTTACCTCATAAACTTAAAAGAGATTCTTCACTTCTTTCTGTTTTAGAATTCACTGTTCACTGTATGATGCTCTTTGTGATTTGAAAGGTTCCTAATGCATCCTCCTCCCAGCCTTTCTGATTGAAGAGCAGCTAATCTTTTAAATCATGCCTCCTTTGTGCCCTCCCCCTCCTGTGCCCTTAATCTCTTTCTATACACTTCCCTAGCTCTTCCTCCAACCCCTCCCCCTCTGTTAGGCAAGTCTTTCTGAAATGGCAGTGACCCAAACTATCCCGGGGGTATGAATAATGGGATGAGTGCCCTAACCCTGCATGCTGGGAGTTCCCACCCAGCAGCAGAAACCAGGTGGTTGGTGGGTTGGAGGGGGTGGAAGAGGCCTGGAAGGACAAAGAAACTGGAAGCTTGATCCATGGGAGTGAAAAAAAGATCAATGTACTCATGAATTCATTAATCTTAGTAACTAAATTGAGGCTGACTACTAGATATGGTATTCTTGCCTTCCTTACAGTTCCATGAACCTTCTTCATTAGAGCCACCTTCTTTGGCTTCCAAGACTACCCTTTATGTTTATTTACCACATTCAATTTGGAAAACATACTTTGTTTTGGGAAGAGGTATGTGGGGCCTACAGTTCATTGAGGCAGTATACCAGTGAAGAATTATCCTAGTACAGGTGCTAATTATTTTGGTTAAAGAGGAAGAGAGGAGACTGGATCCTGGGTCTTATAGGTAAGGAATATAATAATCCCTTAACTACCTTTGTGCCCAGAGAGTTCCATGGGCCTGAACTTCTCTGCCTCATGCCATAAGTATTATTATGTGCTCAAGAGCACTCTGAAAAATCTGAGTCAGAAGACCTATCAAAGTGTTCTCAATCCATGAACTAACTGGTCTGAGCCACAGACTGCACTAAGAATCCCCTAAGGGACTGCTTTCCAAAGTGACTCATCCTTTGATTCACTAAAGGATTGACTGGGTTAGGCTTAGAGGTGACTATGAGAGTGAGTGAAAGAGGGGAAATTAGGGGGGAAAGTAAGGTGCTTCATACATGCACAAGGATCACATCTTTCTTTTGGGGGAGGGTAGCAGAGATTGAACCTGGGGTGCTTAACCACTGAGCTACATCCCCGGCCCTTTTTAATTTTTTAAAAATATTTTTAAATATTTTAATAATATTTAAATAAACACACAGTATCTTTATTGATTTTTATGCAGTGCTGAGGATGGAACCCATTCCCTCACACATGCGAGGCAGGTGCTTTACCAATGAGCTACAGTCCCAGCCCCCTTTTTATTTTTTATTTTGTGACAGGATCTTGCTAAATTACTGAGGCTGGCTTTGAACTTGTGATCCTACTGCCTTAGCCTCCTCAGTTGCTGGGATTACAGGCGAGCACCACTTTGCCTGGCTATGGAATGCATCTTTGAAGGACATTGCTTTCTGTCTTCTTCCCTGTCTTCAGACCAAGGATAAAACTTTCCCCTAAGCTCTTTCTATATCCATGACAGTTTGTATTTTCTAGTGAAATGTCCTCTAGGTCTTTGGTAAGTATATATGAATGTTGGCTTTATGTTGGATTTTCTCATTCTCTTCTCTCTCTCTCTCTCTCCTCTCTCTCTCTCTCTCTCTCTCTCTCTCTCTCTCTCTCTCTCTCACACACACACACACACACACACACACACACAAACAGAGGAAATAAAAATGGTCATACATGATGCCCTTCAGTAGCATCAAGTCTAAGTCAAACCTGGAGTCTAAGCTCACATTTCAATGAATTTCCCTTGAGCAAAAGCATCTTTTCTTCCTGGAACTTGGGCTGAGTACACCAAGGAAAACTCCCACACATACTTAGTCAGGTCCTGGCCCACAGTATTTCTCCAGTAGTTGCTTCTACTGAATTATGGGATTGCACAATAAGCTTACGAAAGCAAAGAACATGGCCAAAGAATAAACTCCTAAAGGGACCTTACCCAGATGTTATTTGAACTTTGCCCTGGTTTACTAATGTGGTCCTAGCCGGTCGTGATGGTGCGCGCCTGTAATCCCAGCACATGGGAGGCTGAGGCAGGAGGATCGCAAGTTCAAAGCCAGCCTCAGCAATGGCGAGGCACTTAGCAACTCAGTGAGACCCTGTCTCTAATAAAATACAAAAAAAAAAGGGGGGGGGGCTGGGGATGTGGCCCAGTGGTCGAGTGTCCCTGAGTTCAATACGTGGTACAAAAAAAAAAAAAAAAAAAAAGTTTGTTCACCAATGTGGTCTTTGTCTTGGCAAAAATAGTACAATGTAATAAGGTAGGTACCTTCCTATCCCATTAAGCTCTACTTAAAAGACACTTGATCTCTGGTATACACAGAATTCATACACTCCTTGCTTTCAGCTCTTAAATTCCGCCTACCAATTGAATAAATGTGAATTAAAACTTTAAGGTTCATATTTTCTAGTGAAATTTCCAAGTTTTTTTGGTAAGTATATATTAATGTTAAATTTATATTTAAAATTTATTTTATTCACCTGGTGTTCAGACATGCAATTATCTGAGGAAAAAAAAATCACTATCCTTGCAATTGTCAAGTAAAAGACAAAGTCTTATCAAAGCCATAGATAATAATACTCAGATATATCTGGGTTTGAAAAATCCTGGCTGTTCAGGCTAAAAATAGTTGTTTCACTTATGGTGCAATTCAGCTAAAAGTCTTCTGTGAACCAGACTCAGTACTACCTGTCCATAAGGCCTGGGTCATTGAATGTTCTCTGACTCACATGCTGACTAGAAAGCTGAGATGGGTTTTCCCAGTATATACTAGAAATCATCCTTTTATTTATTCTAGCCTGTTTGTATGGAAGAACAAGTAGAGGAAGGGACAATATTGAAAAAAGTAAGTATGAATGTTTGCAGACCTATATCCAGTAGACAATGAGCCTTTGTACCTAGAAAACACACAATGAGTGTGTGTTGATTTGAAGACTGAAGTCCAGGCAATGGTGTTTGGCTCTATTTAGCATCCATTAGAATCTTCACGTGGCTATTGGCATGAAATGTAGCATTCCAGTTACCACTAAATCCAGTCCGTCAGAGAGGCTGGAGAAATCTCCAGAATATCCAAGATATTATATCTAAATCCTACTGCCACTCTACACTCTGCCATCTCTGCAGCAAACACAGCTTGGGGGTAGTACAGGCTGAAAGACTGGTTGACTTTCTTCTCTCAGAAATGAAAACACTGGATTCCATTTTTCTGTAAATTTATTCAAACGCCTAATTTTAAAAGCCAAGGTCTGGTCAATTTTTGTGTGTATTGGTTTGTCAACCAACTACTCTGACCATGGTCAGAACCATGAGGGTTTGGGCAGTTTGGGCAGAGAAGGTTGTAGTCGTTACATTACAAGACCAAGAGTGCTCACCATATCCAGAATGCAAACTTCTGGTAGAAAAGATTTGTAGAAATAGGTGAGTTTGGATTTTTCAAGGTTGTCAACTTAGTAGGGGATGCACTTGGATTGTTCAGGCATCCAAGGATGAATATAGTGGTGATTCTGAGAAACCTTTAAGTATATGGTAGAGTAACAGGGTATTATTATTGTGATGGCAATGAAATTGTAACTGGCCAACATACCAAACGGTGCCAACTATATGTGCAGCCCGGGAAACTCCTGCCTCTTTAGTTGTTTGTTATGTGGTTTAGAATTCTCGTGTATCCCTTCTTTTGGTGGTAAAGGGACCTGGCAGACTATGTGTAAGTCCCGTTCAACAATCCCCATGATTTCCATTTTAAATCAGAGCAGAAAAGCAAGAGTTCTTTCTTATTTTCTTCCTAAGTAGCTTTTGGGGAACAGAAGCAGGAGACTTCAGGGAACTGCACAGGCAGAGAACTAACACGGGGCAAATCAGGACTGCCATTGTATATAAGGGAAAGAAGAGCTTCAGGGTTTCCACAGTCACTGTGGGCATGGTAGAGGTCTAGTATGAATGTGGGCATGTGACTGTGACCCTTAGAATATGTGCTACCATGCCAAATCTTTCAAAATTGGCATCTAGAACTTGGAGGCTAACACCTCTCTCTGATCTCTAAAGGAGCATAAAGTTTCTATATTCTCAGGAACTTGAAGCATTTGCCCTTATTTCCTTTGCATGAACAATCCTGGGTCATTATGATCTCAAGGCCTATAACCTTTAACAGATCTGGTGTCAGGAAGAATGACTTGGATTAAAAACAGCCCTAATTTAAGAAATCAACATCAAACACTGAGGTTTCCACTAGGCAGTTGAAGGGGAAAGACTGATTAATGACAAACCAGGAATAGCTAGCCAAAAGCCAGTTTTCTCAGTCATGAGGGGTGCTAGGCTAAAATGTGAAGACAAACAGTAATGTCACAAACAGCTGGTCATTTTTGTGTTTGCTCTGGTAGGGAAATCTGTCTTGAAGGATTGAGTAAAGCAGCTGGCAGGTTGGAGAAGCCATTTGTCACTTCACCAAGGAAAGCCTGTAATCTAATCGTTTTGGATCTGCTGGAAACAAGAGCATAAGGGCATGTCTGCTCTGGAGATGGCAATCTGAGCAGTGCCAGAGTGCTTGGAAGAACTCCAGACACAGGCTGTGGGTGCTGGCTCCTCGGATGGCCTTACCCAGAGAATAGAGGCCTGAGGCAGTCCTGGATACTTCCCACACCTTGTTACTTGCAACATGGAGTCAGCCATTTTGTCTCCCTAGATATCAAGCTTTTCATTTGTGAAATTGAATCAAGGATAGCAAATCATGCTTCTAGTCAAACAAGGCCAGTATTCAAAATGCCATCCTAACGTTTCCTGTTTGCCCTTGGGCAAAGTTATTAATTCCTATGAATCTCTTCAAATGTTCATTTCTTTGTAGATAAAATGTGGGAAATACTACTTCTTGTGTGGAGCTTAGGGAGTAAAACAATGTACACAAATATACTAGCACTCAATAAGTGTTTGTCCAGTCAATAAATAAATCATAGTGCCTGGCACATAGGAAATGATATTTTGGGTGTAGGTTGGATTTTTAAAAAATTTTTTTCTTTAGTTGTAGATGAACACAGTACCATTATTTTATTTATTTATATATTTTTATGTGGTACTGAGGATGGAACCTAGTGCCTCACACATGCTAAGCAAGTGGTCTACCATTGAGCTATAACTCCAACACCTGATTTTATTTCTTCCCAAAACAGACATGATAAGGAACCATATAGTGAGATAAATTATTTTTACTGAGCTTCAAGATCGAGATATCAGCACAATACACTAGCAACTATTAAATCTACATCTTCTATGCTTCCCCTCTGTGGACACTCTTCTGGCCAAAAACATATATCTTAATTACACTGATGGGAAGTATGTCATGGTTAAAGGTAAAAATGCAAATTAATGTCAAGATTACCCAGCTAAATTATCAAGAATACAAGCAACAATGAATATTGACAAGGATGTATGGAAAAGTTACACTCATACACCACTGTTGGGACTGCAAATTGATACAACCACTATGGAAAGCAGTACTGAGATTCATCAGAAAACTTGGAATGGAACCACCATTTGACCCAGTTATCCCACTCCTTGGTTTTTACCCCAAGGAATTAAAATCAGTATACTACAGTGATGCAGCCACATCAATGTTTATAGCAGCTCAATTCACCATAGCTAAACTATGGAACCAAACTAGGTGCCCTTCAATAGATGAATGGATAAAGAAAATGTGATATATATATATATATATATATATATATATATATATATATATATGAATATTTCTCAGCCATAAAGAAGAATAACTTTCTGACATTTGCCAGTAAACAGATGGATCAAGAATCTGTTATGCTAAGTGAAATAAACCCATACCAGAGAACCAAAGGCTGAATGTTTTATGTTTTTTCTGATATGCGGATGCTAATTCACAATAGGGGGAGGGCTGGGGAAGAATAGAGGTACTTTGGATTAGACAGAGGGGAGTGAAGGGAGGAAAAGGAGTATGGGGGTAGGAAGGATAATAGAATGAATCTCAGACATTATGACCCTATGTGCATATATGATGTACAACCAGAAGAATGAGAAGTTATACTCCATTTATATATGTTGTGTCAAAATGCACTCTATTGTCATGTAAAACTAATTAGAACAAATAAGAAAATGGGGAAAAGATTACCCAGCTAATATCAGAAAGGGAAACAATCTCTCTCTATGGAAAACTGTGCACATATCCATAAACACAGAGAGTTCTGCATATAATCTCAAGGACATTCTAAGTCCCTAGGTTGGAAACCTCTGGTACACAGACAGGAGGGGTAGGACAGTGAGTCAGGTAAGTAGCTTAATAATCCTATAAATTTTGCCAAAAATTGTAGGTGGATGCAAATCAAAAAGTAATATTAACTTTTTCCCTCAAACCTTCATCTTAACAGACCATTGTTTTCTATTCTTAATTACCATCTTTTCTATATCTTTCCTTTCACTTTAAAGATGGTTGCAAGCCTTTCTTGAAAAAATGAATACTGTCATTGGTTTATAACATTTCTGTCTGTCTTATCTGTCCTATGTTGAAGTTAGAAAGGCCAACAGTTAGTGATCAATAAGCATTTTAATTTAATTGTTTTACTTCACATGTTAACCATTAATATTCTTTATGGCAATCACTAATTGGTCCCAAGTTGCCATGTATATCCATATGTAATTATACATGCATATCTATATCCATGATGATTATTAATTGCCTACCTTCCTTTGATCTATAGTTTTAACTTAAAGCTTAAAGTTATTTGTCCTTTGGACCTCCCAATGCTCTTTTGTAGAAAGGGTAACAGTGGCACTAACTGCAGCACACCTCATATTTTGTCTGTTACGATTTCCCCCAGTAACTGCAGCCTATATTTTGAAGTCATGACTGGATGCATACATAACATTGTCCCAGTTTAATCTATCAAATTGCAGCTATTTGAATATAGGGCAGTTATTCATTTTCCATTCTAAAGAGGCTGTATTTCAATGAGTACTGTTTCTGTTCAAGTAGGAAGGCTATGTTCCAGGAACTGCTCTATCATTGAATATTTAATATAGCTCCTGGATTGCGCTGCTAAAGCAAGGGACTTTCATTATGGCCTAAATCTATAATATGATTCTGGGTACACTGGCCATCATTTTTTCCAGGAGTAAATCCCTGTGGATTTTTGATGGTGAACTTTATTTTAGTGGAAAGCATAATAGCTACCTGAGGCAGGTTTTTCTCTTTCTTTCTTCCTTTCTTCCTCCTTCCTTCTCTCTTTATTTCTTTTCTTTCTTTCTTTCAAAATAGGTATGATAGCAGTCTCCTTACTTACTTTATCAGTGGTCAAATGCATCAAGACAGAATGTTCTTATCAGTTAAACATTCATTTGTGAGTCACTTCCTCCTTCACTGTCTCTTACCAAAAGCTCATAAGCTCAAAATTTGTACACTGTCCTTCAAGAATGAGCAGCCCTAAAAAAGCTCTGAGGGTGTATGGTGTGTGGCAAGGAGACTGGGAGCAATAAATCCAAGAAACACACAGAAAGCTTAAACCTTTCACTCAAAGATCTTTTGAAAGCCATAGTTTCAGTCTCCAACTTATTTACCATACTAGACTCTGCTAAAATCTTTGTCAAAGCTCATCTTATGCCTAAATTAAGGGATATGGCAAGGAACAAGTAGCACAAGATCTCATATTTTACTTTCTTCTCTCTTTCCCTCCTTTTCCTGAATATTCTTTGTATTCAAACAGTGTTATGTTAAAAGGTGCTCTCTATATATGTAATATGAAATGTAATGAATGCTATTGTTATATATACAATGTTGAATTAAAAAAGGAAAAAAAGAAAATCTGCTATGGGCTGGGTGTGGTGGTGCATACCTGCAATCCCAGCAACTCTGGAGGTGGAGGCAAGAAGATCACAAGTTCAAAGTCAGCCTGGGTAACTTAGCTAGACCCTGTCTCAAAATGAAAATGGAAAGGAATGAGGATACAGCTTAGTGGCAGAGGACCTCTGGATTCAATCTCCTGTACTGGAGGAAGAAAGGAAGGAAGGAAGGAAGGAAGGAAGGAAGGAAGGAAGGGAGGGAGGGAGGGAGGGAGGGAGGGAGGGGAAAAGAAAAGAATGAAGAAAGAGAGGGAGAGAAAGAGAGAGAGAGAAGGAAATGCTTGATCCAAATGACTCTTCAGATGTAGGGTCACAATGATGATTTATATTTCAGCACTAATACTTAGAGAAAGTAGAGTGGCAGTCTGATGGTTAAGGGCATGCCAGTTCCAGACCCCAAGGCTCAAATTCTGATTCTGAGTCTTAGTATCCTAGAGACTTTGGTTTTCTCATCTGAGATACATCATTAATAATAGTGCCTACCTTGTTGTGTTGTTGTAAAGATTATACTAAAAACATCATATATGTCTATGTCTGTATGTGTCTTCAAACAGTGTCATTGTCATTATTATTATTACTAGTACTACTACCAGGGTTGAGGATTTTTTTTATCTTTCCCTGTCCTGGTAACTTTCATGAATTCTCTACATTGTCCTTGGACGTCAATGCTCTGTTTATCATTCCAACAGTATCTTCAACTTCATAGAATTAGACCACACCTATTAAGGTCAGTGAGCATGCTCACAGGGCTGCCCTAAATTCTCTTTGTGGTGGATCTGGGGTCTACTCGGAACCTTAATATCATAGCAGAACATAAACTCCTGAATCTCCAAGGGAATAAGTAAACTATAAAGGGTGAGGGAAATAAAACAGGCAACTCGAAGGCTGCCTGACATACGAAGGCCCCTCCAGGACAGTGTGAAATAGAAAAGCAGAGATATGTCTTTGGTTTGAGGTATGTTCATTTTGTTCCATCCCCCACCCCTGCCCTCCCTCTTGTTTTTCCACCCTTTGTGAAAAATAGCATGTTGAGACTGCTGATGCAGAAGTCTGGCTTGTGGTAACTCTTACTGGGTGGTGACTCACCCGAGGAGCAGAAATCATTTGCCTCATAGGGGAGGGAAAGGAATTTGTGTGTATGTGTGGGCACACCAGGAGATTGTTGGCCAGGTAGGCAGTGGCTGCAAAAGCAGAACAGAAGATTAAGAGGATGTTCTCTCAAGAAAACTACCCCCTCAGTCCCTGGAGTATGGCACTACATGGGTTTAAGAAAGGAACTGGGAGAGACAGAATGACCAACCTTCAAGTTTGGAGTGTGGGGAAGTTGCATAAGGCTTCAGAGCTCCATGATTCAAAAGATCTTGGTTATTTCAAACCTAAATCTAGAGGATTTGTATAAAGGAGAGTGAAGTGATGAATGAAGGGCACCTGGTTCTTGGTGCTGTCTCTTCCCCTAGCCTCCAGGGACTCTGGGATCTTGGGATGCTCAATTCTCTTCTGAACAACTCTCTACATGGCTGTCCCTCAGTATTGCCAAGAATCCCCAAAGTTCATCACAGAGGAATCCACGAGTGGGAAACTTGAGCCATTCCATGGTAGGGCCTTAGCTTTTGCTGGGCTGCTTACTCTGTGGCCCCCCATGCACTTTCAGTGTCAGGCTATGAGGAGATGTGGGCAAGAAGCTAGGTATTTCCCTCTTTCCCGTGAGGCTTGGGTAGGCCTGTCCCTTCACCTACTGTGTTCATTCACCAAGCTCCTCATAGATACAACTGTGCCCTCTCCCCCATGGTCCCTACTCATAACTTCACAGTTTGGGCCAATCTCAATGTAGTTCTCCTTAGAGAAGGTCAGGGATACTTGCTTTGGATCTGACTTCACCTCTTACCCTTGTAAAATTTCTCTTAACTTGTGCTCTTTCTTAAGCCCCTCTGGGTGACCCAAACTGGTCAAATAAGCAAATCCAAGTTTGAGTGTTGTGTCAGATACAAGCTCAGTCTGCTACTTTTCTCAGGTGACTTTTACATTTTATTAGGATCCTTCAATTAATAAGCACAAATATTGGCACACTTTTTTTTGTAAAGGGCCAAATAGTAAATATTTTAGGCTTTGCAGGCTGTACAGTCTTTGTTGTTGCAATGATTTAATTCAGCTATTGTGTCATGACATCAGCAATCGACAATTCACAAAAAAAGTGTAGTGGCTGTGTTTCAATAAAGAAATCAGTGGATCATTATGTAACTTTCTGTCTTTTTTTTTTTCTGGTACTGGGGATTGAAACCAGGGGCACTCTACCACTGACCCAAATCCCCAGTGGCCCTCTTTTATTTTTTATTTTAAGACAGGGTATCACCAAATTGCTCAGATGGACCTAGAACTTCTAATTCTCCCACCATAGCCTCCCAAGTCACTGGCATTTCAGACATGTGCCACCCTGCTAAGCTTATCATGTAATTTTCACATCATGAAACATCATTATTTCAGCCATGTAAAATATAAAATCTATTCTTAGCTTGAATATATAAAAACAAATGGCAGGTTGAATTTGCCAACTAATGCCTTATAAAAGGATTGATTCAAATGGGGTTATCACATGATGTTATAAGTCGAATGGGATGGGGTGAAAGAACTTTTTAGAGTGGGATCGGGGGCAACCTCGCCAACCTTTTCAAATTACACTATTTAGGTAGGTGAACTATCACATGCTTGTTATTTCATTCTGCATATTTTACTTAATAACTACTACATGGCAGGCACTGTGCTAGGTACTATGTAATATATTCATTGATAAAATAAAACAGGTATACTCTATACCCTTAGAGTTTAGGTACAATAGGGGTGGAATAGACAAGAAGTAAATAACTAGTAAATATATTATTACAGATTGTGACAGGTGTATAAAGAAAACACAGAAGAACATTTGCAGAGACTGACAGGGGAACATACTTAGAAGCTGTGATCAGAGAAGGAGGACTTATGTGTGGAGATGCTTTTGTTAAGGAGTTAGTCTGGTGAAAATGAGTCAGGAATTGGGGCATGAGGAGGAGGGCACTAATAAGAGTTCTATTATGGACAGGTTATTTTCAAGAAGCCTTTGAAATTTGCAAGTAGATGTCTAACCAAGTAGACATCTAAATGCTAGATGTCATGTGAATCTCACATTTGGAAGGATGTTTGGGTTAGAACTATGAATATAGAAAGAAATCAACATATATATGACATTTAATGAGACTAGAAGAGATCATTTAGGGAGAGAGTGAAGGTAGAGAAAAGAAGAAACCCCAGAAACTAGTGCAAGGGCATTCAAACATTTATATATTGGATGGAAGACTAGCCTTGAAAATAGACCAAAGGGGGGCAAAAATATTAGCGGATTAAGAAAAATATGTAATGTTACATAAGCAGAGAGAGGAGACTGTTGGAAGAGAGTGATCAACTTGATCACTGTTGGAAGATAAAATTAGATGGGAAAAAAAAGGACACTGTTGGGTTTGGTAACATGAGGTTTTCAGTGACCTTGGCAAGAGGTTTTGGTAGGGTGGTAGGGCTAGACTGGCAATGATTTAGGGATGTAAGACCAATTCCAGAGCTTTCATCAGGCTATATAACTTAGTGGTTTGGTAGTTTCCAAGGCAGTTACTACATCAGGCAGCATTGAGTAGCATGGCCCCAATGGCATAACATGGTTCCTTCCATTCTTTCAAGGTTAATTTGAAAAAGAATAAGATTCCTATTCATTTATTTATTAAGCAGTTTATAAGTGCAAGGTACCCTAAATGCTGGAGATAGAAGAGTGGCCAAACCCAACAAAACTCCTGGCTCTATTGGAGCTTACATTCTAGTGACTAGTAATGTCAAGTAAATAGGCAAATATAATCACTGTTATTAAGTAGCATGACAAAAGGAAGATACATTAGTGAAGGTAATTAATTCTAGTATCTGTAACAACAACAACAAACACCTCACAGCTCTGTGGTTCACCACAATAAATTGTGTTTATTATTCATGTTATAGGCCAGTGCAGGTCAAGCAGCTCTCCTGAGCAGCTGTTGTCCAAGCAATACTCAGAACCCAGGCTCTTTCTACCATGTGGATTCACCACCGTATAGACCTCCAATGAATTATCTGTATTCTGTGGTCCAACAAGTAGGTACATGGAGTATAACACAGCCAGATTTATGGCCAGACTTGAAAGTGACCAGAAGCCAATTTAATGGCAGGAGATCCTGGGAAATGTTATCTTCCTCTTTGCCCAGTCAGGGAATGGAATTAGAGAGAATCTAAACAGTCTCTTCCACAGAAGTGTTATGATGGCCCTATGAAAGTTCAGAGAAGGATCCTCACTCTTAATGTTTATTTAAGGTGTCAGAAAAAGGTTCCCGGATATCATGACATCAAGACAACAGGAATGAGGAAGAATTAACCTAGTGAAGTGGAACTAAGAATATTCCAAGAAGTAGGAACAGCAGGTGCTAATGACAGGAGGTGAAAGACAGCCTGATATATTTGAGGAACTAAATGGAGTTCAGCACGGCCAGTGCCAAAGGTGAGTGGCCCTGTATGGTTATACTTTCAAATGGAAGAGTCAAGAGTTCCCACAGGGCAGCCAGACCCTAATGAAGGCCCTGGGTAGAGGATAGAGGTCTCAAACTCCAAGGTCTTCAGGGCTAAGCAGAGGAGTAGAAATTGAAAATAGCAGGGAGCAGTGGTGCCTCTAATGAGGTGGAATGTGTGTGCTGTGCCTAAATACAACACATTCAAATCCAAAACCAAAACCAAACCTAAAGACCACTGTGCAGAACAAGCAAACCACATCTACTGTGGCTTCTTGCTGCTGGTCTTAGGTTTGTTTTGAGCTCCCTGTTGGAAGGCTTCAAGTGAGTTCTTATGTTTTCCAAGTCCAGGTCAAGAACAGAGAACAGGAAGATTTCAGAAACAAGATTTTGCCTCTAAGTTTCTTGTTGTTAAGGTGCTGGTTTGCAAAAGGATTTCACACTTGCTTTCTACTGTTTTCAGTTAACTGACTGGTAAAATGTAAATTTCATTGAACACAGAAATGGGATTGGCTTGCTTCTTTCTTTCCTTCTTCCCTCCCTCCCTCCTTTCTTTCTTTCTTTGGGGCACTTAACAACTGAGCCACATCCACAGCTCTTTCTAAATTTTTACTTTGAAACAGGGTCTCACTAAGTTGTTTAGGGCCTCCTCACTGAGTTGCTGAGGCTGGCCTTGAACTAGTGATCCTCTGCCTCAGCTTCCCATGCTGCTGGGATTTCAGGCATGCACCACTGTGCCCAGTGAAATCGGCTTATTTCATTCTTATAACAACAACAGCAGCAACATTTAAAATGCCAGGCACTGCTCTAAGCACTTTATTAACTTATGAAGTCCCATTCTAGATGAGGAAATTGAGAGAATAACCACATAGTGACTTGCCTAAGGTCACCCAGAAAGTAAGTAACACAGCTGGGATTTAAACTAAAGCAAACTGCCCCTAGAGTCCATGCTTTTTTTTTTTTTTTAATACATGTTCTTGCAGAAGTCTGCCACTCAACAAACATTATTCTACACTGCCTCAAAGAAAATATTTACTGAGCCTCAACTAGAGATACTGGGCTTAATCCTAAAGAAAGTAATGAAGTGATGAATAAGACAAACCCCTTATCCTCAAGGAGCTGTCCATTTATGGCAGGGACACTGGTCGTATCTGGCCCACTGCACATGATACAAGAAAATCAAATTTCAGCATCCATTAATAAAGATTTGTTGCAGCACTAACACACTCATTTGTTTATGTATTGTCTATTGCTGCTTTCAGAATACAGGCAGATTTGAATAGTTTAAACAGGACTATGTGGTTCACAAAGCCTGAAGTTTTTACTATTAAGCCCCTCACCAAAATAGTGTGCTAACCCCTTGGTCTACAGGATTAGATTGGTATTTAAACATAATTTCAATACAAAGCAAAGGAAGGCAGTATTGTGTTGTTGGAAAAGTATGGACTTCGACTCTATGGAGGCTAATGGACTTGGTTTTGAATCCCAGCTCCATTTCTAACAGCTGTGTGATCTTTGGCAAGTTATTTAACTTCTCTGAACCTATTTCCCAGATGACAAGGCTAATAATACCTTTACCTTTTTTACACTACCTTTGTAAAGACTAGAGATAATGTATATATAGTGCTAGCACAAGATACTGAAAAGTGATGATACTACCAAAAATAACAATGTTAACAATATGTTTGTTTGTTTATTTATTCATTTGCAGTGCTGGGGATTGAACCCTTTGTCTTGCACATGCTAGGCAAGTGCTATACCACTAAGCTCCATCCCCAGCTAATGTTAATAATATAAGAGAAGAGGAAAAGTGCAATGTAAACATGGTACATGGATACCTTAAGATATTTAGAGGGTTTATGAAACCTTCCTGGAGGATATGACCCTTTGAGTTGGCCTCAGGTGTCAGGTGGACCTATTTTGAATATATTCTTTTACCTCCAAGCTGTATAACCCTTGGCAAATTACCTTACCTTTTGTAGTCTCATTTTCCTCACATGTAAATAGAGCTAATAATAACAATAATGCTGAGCTTTAGAGTGTTCTGAAGATTAAATGAAGCAATGCATATACAATACTAAATACTTTGTTTGGCACTTTGTAAGGATTCAATGAAAGTCAGTCATCATTATTGTGGTTTGTAGCAAGAGAGAACAGGGCTTCAATTCTGGTTCTGGGGAAGTTATTTAATGCCTTTAAGTCTCAGATTCTTTATCTGTAAAATAAGGATAGTAACACTGAGTAGGTTGGTTATCAGTTTTCAATGAGACAATCAACTTATCCCAATATCTGACCAATAGGTAAGTGCTCAACAAATGGTAGCCATTGATATTTGGTACAATGATGTCAACATTTAGTGCCCAATAAATATTGAATGACCAACTAAGTGGTGGGTCCAGTGTATTCATATTCAGTAGTTGAGAGAGGAAAACCCATCAACTTCAACTTCACCTTTGACATTATAAAATGGGCATGAAGCCATCTCTACCTGAAAAGTTTTTTTTTATATAATTTTATTTTTATAATTTTTAATATGTACAACTCATAGTGCATATATTTAGTATCTTTTTACATACAACTGTTTGTATACAAAGTATATTCGTACAATTCAGGTCTTCAATCATGCATTAAGGAAAATGATATCCGTCTCATTCAACCACCTTTTTTTTTTCTCCCCCTCCCTCCCCTCTTGCTACCTCCCTTACCCTCCCTTCCCTTGACCATTCTAGTGTGAAAAGTTTTGATAACATATACATACTAAAACCTTTTCAGAATTTCCTGTTATTTAGTAACTGCCAGTCCTAAGATGATATGTAAATGACTTATGCGTGTGTGTAAAAGTTACTAAGCGGTATTGGGTAATGGTTCTTGTCATTACTTTTTCCATCAATAAATAACCCATCATTTGATGAAGCAAAAAGGTTGTTTCCCTAAGAAAATGCCAGAAAGTACATCACTCAGAACTTTAAAAAGCCCTGTTTGGAAAGACTTTGGTAAATATATATTTAGATAATGATAAACCAAGACCTTAGGCTACACTTACAATCTCCTCCTCTGCTTCTGTAGCTGTAGTTATGCAAGGATATGGAAAAAAAATGTTCAAAGAGCCCAGGGGCCCTGGTCCAACATTTGAACTAATTGAATTTCCTAACCCCACTTCCTTCTGTGGCTCTTTCCCAGCCAGGATAATGGCCTGTATGCAAGACTGACTCTCAGAAAAGTTATGTAGCAGGCTAATTTTGTTTTCACTTCCTTGTAGCCTCCCTTTCCGTTCCTCTCTGTTCTGGGTTCCCAGTATTTTCATGTGCTTCTCCAGGACCCTCAAGTCCTTGTCTGCAACGTCGTGTACAAAGTAGCTTTTCAAGGCATAGAAAGCCCATGCCCTTCCTCCCATCAAAGCTGACTTATCCCATAGGTCACTCCTTTAGGGCTCTGCTTCTCAGTTCTTAAGGTGGCAATTGATAAAACTAATAGTGTAGCTACTGCACACTGTCCAAGTGCTGGCAGATTAACATGTTAAATTCATTGCCCGAAAGACTAGATCTAGGAGTTCCTCTTTGACACCTTGCTAGGAGTGCTAGGTTTCCTAGGGTGGGAGTGGACTTGCTGCATGAGACCCATGTAGCTACCAATTGGGCATTCTGCCTATAGCAGTGAGTTGGCTTGTGCAGTGTGTTGTCCAAAGAAAAGCTCTGCACCATGATTTCAACTGGGGTCAACCTGGGGTACCAGTGAAATGAAGATTTAATAATAATAATAATAATAATAATAATAATAATACCAACCCCAACCTCCTAGGGATATTGTGATCATTAAATGAAGTAATACAGTTGGCTCTCCATAGTCTGCATCCACAGATTCAACCAACCATGGATTGAAAATGTAGCTAGGCGTATGATGGTTGTGACTGTACTGAACAGGCAGAGACATTTTTCTTGTCATTATTCCCTAAACAACACAGTATAATAACTACTTACATTGTACTAGGTATTAAAAGTCATCTAGAAATTATTTAAAGTATATAGAACTGGGGGGGGGGGGGCGTAGCTCAAGGCTAGAGCTTAGTGGTAGAGAGTGCTTACCTAGTATGTGTGAGGCCCAAGCACTTGAGCATCCATAAATTTTAGTATCCATGGCAAGTTTCAGAACCAATCCTGGCACTGATAAGGATGGAAAACTATATGTGAAAAACTTTCAGAACAATGCCTGGCACCATGTAAGTGTCAAATAAACATTAGTTGTTAGCTGGGCACAGTGGCACATGCCTATAATTATAGCAACTTGGGAGGCTGAGGCCAGTGGATTGTAGGTTCAAAGTCAGCATCAGCAACTTAGTGAAGCCCTAAGGAACTTAGCAAGACCCTATCTCTAAATACAGAAATAAAAAAGGGCTGGTGATGGCTCAGTGGTTGAGTGGCCCCAGGTCCAATCCCTGGTACAAAACAAAACAACTTAAAACATTACTTGTTGTTGTTGTTGTTGTTATTCTCACCCACTGAAAACTGGGTGGCTAACCAGCAAGGATTCTGATCCAGCACATATGGTGTTTACAAATGGTACCTCTCATGTGATCCCCTTTTATAGACCATTTAGAGAGTCCATTATAAGTGGTGCTCATCACTCACTTAAGGACCATATTTGGAGCTCCTCCTGATTCTTTCTTTGTCCCACCTCCCAGCCTGCCCTGCCTACCTGCTGCTAAGCCCCTGTACTATCAACACAAAAAAATGCCAGGGCCCTCTTTTCCCTCAGAAAACCCAGAGGTCATATACTGCCAATAAATTGCACTGTGGACATGTTGTTTTTGTTTTTTTTTTTTTTGTCTGATTTGATATTTTCAAAAAATTTCAGTTGGTTGACAACATTTAAAAATCAGGAGATTGGGCTGGGGTTGTGGCTCAGCGGTAGAGCACTAGCCTAGCACGTGTGCGGCCCGGTTCGATCCTCAGCACCACGTACAGATAAAGGAACTGTGTACAACTAAAGCAAATAAATAAATATTTAAAAAATATCAGGAGAGTCCCTGTAAAAATCTGGCAGTTTGGTTTCTTTCTTTTAATTATTTTTAAGTCTTAAAATCCAGCAACACAGGTCCTAATCCCAATTGGCAAAAATCTATAGCCTCTGAGTTGTGGTTGCCTCCTTTAAGCCCTAAATTTTCTGGTTTGCCAGTGTCCCCATTAACCCACCTCCCCAATCCCCCACCTTGGTACTAGATGATTTCTCTCTTTTACTGACACCAGAAACAGTCCTTCTAGCCCCACCAGAAAGAATCTCAAGAATCTCAATGACTTATTAATATTGGAGCCCAGTTCAGTGGCAACAGAAAACAGGTTTGTCTTCCCTGGAGCTAAGACAAGGGGCTCAGTGGACAACCTCAATAGCCTGTATCTACTTTGTGAAAGGAAGAAGAAAATGTTCCTTTCACCTTGGGGAAGGTCACACTTCACAGGAGATGGGCCAAATGACACCTTGTAATGCAGAGAGGAAAATATATAAAACTAACTGAGTGTGTGTGTGTGTGTGTGTGTGTGTGTGTGTGTGTGTTGCTGAATGTGCACATCCTGCTACAAACTCATCTCTCCTCAGACGAAGCAGTCGGTCTACATATCTCTCTTTATACTAAGCTATCTTTCTTCCCAACAAGTAAGACTTTGTCTATGGAGTTTATAGGGTCATGTATTATTCAAATACTTTGGGCTTCTTCTAGACATACACTGATGTCTATTCACCTGAGAAACATTTTGGATGCTAAAAGCTTGCAGGTTGGGATAGAGAGAATATTGAATGTTAACTTGGCCTGACTTCTCCAGAGGAACAGTTACCCTCTGGAGTGAACCAGGACTACTACAAAATCTTCTCAGTAGTCAGGCCTCGCTGGAATGCTTGTTGGAGTGCATAAGCCCTGAAGTGTCTACAGCTTACTCCAAGTTTAAAAAAGAAAATAGTGGATCTGTTCTTCTGAACTTGAGGGTAATGATAACGAATGTGATGTTTACTATGGGTCAAGCACTGTTCAATCACCTCTTGTTACTATCACCATTTTTATCAAAGGGGGAAACCAAGACATAAAAGAGGTCAAGTCACTAGTTTTGAAGCCAAATAATATCCAAGAGGAGATTGTAACCAGGCAGTCTGGCTTCAGAGCCTGTGTTCCTGAGTGCCACACAATGGTTCCCAGTTATGGTTACAAGACCAGCAGCATTGCTGGGCATGGTGGTGCATACCTGTAAACCCCAAGACTTTTGGAGATGGAGGCAGGAGGATTGCAAATTTAAAGCCAACTTCAGCAACTTAGGGAGACTTTGTCTCGAAATAAAAAAGTAAACAGGACTTGGGATGTAGCTCAGTGGCAAAGCACCCCTGGGTTCAATCCCTAGTACAAAAAAGAAAAAGAGAAAAAAGAAACCCAGCAGCCTCAGTACCACCTAAGAACTCATTAGAAATGAAAATTCCTGGGTTCCAGTCCAGACCACCTGAAATGGAAGCACTGGGAGTGGAATGTATCAATTTGTGATCCCAAGGTTAGCTCAAGTCCAGAACTGGTGCTCTAGGGGATTAGGAACCCCAGCATTTGTAATAGAGCACCGGGAGGTTTTCTTCTAGGAAGAGTTGGGTTGGCGGAATGACAATATAGAAGTGGGGGTGGGAATGGGATGCCCCACTTATGCATAAAGTTTATCCTAGTACCTGGAAATTCCACTATTAGTCATTGAGTCCTTTGAACAGTGAGGGTGTCATGATTTAGAAGACATCTTTATTAAAATACAATGTACCTGGCAAAAGGAATGTCATAAACCACTTTTCAACCACTTTTCGGATATGTGGAAACTAACCAGCCATTTCTGTGTTCCAATTATCTCCTTCCCCAAGAGGATGCACACACCACTGGTTCACCCTAAGGATGGCTGCGTAGACCAGTGTAGTCACAGGGAAAAGAACAAAGGTTGAGAGGAAGGCACAATTACACGGTTCAACTGTTATGAGGTACTCAAGGAGTTCCCCTTCTTCATAAACCCCTCTGTCCTACCTGTACCCCCAGCATACAATTTGAGAGTAAAAAGTGATTTTTTTGGTTTACTGCATAGTCTGGCCCTGGGGTAAATGTTCTTCTCTGCATGAGCACTACTGTAGGTCAAGACCAAGGACCCTCAACCATCGCTGACTGGATGGGAACTGACTTTGCAAGAAAGCCATTCAAATTTTGAGTACTCTTGGCAAATTCACTCTGTCCTGTCACTTGAGCCACACAGAAGCATTGGGGGAAGATTGGAACCCAGCTAACTACCCAGGTGAATGCAAATGTCATGATAAGGAAGCCATGCAAATACTTCCAGAATTAACCTTGCAGGACAGTAATCTGAAGGGATATACAAAAATGAATAGTATACAGCTTTCTCTCAGGGAAGTCCAAAACAGCCCCCCTTGCTTTCCCTTCACTCTGCCATGCCCCCTACTCCTCAGATTGAGCTTCCAACCCCGAAGGTCAGAAAGGCAAAATACAAGACATCCTTTCACAGAGGGGAACCTTAAAGGTTACAACAGGAAGCAAACAGCCATCTTCTTGTTATATTTTCCACAGGATTAACAATTACTTGGCTGTTTTTCTCCTACTCCTTAATAACCCAAGCAAGTTCAGCTATTAAGTGATAAATACTCTGTGTATTCATGACCGGCTGGTTTAATTCTGCAGCCCAAATGGCAACAATCAAGATAATTGAGCTATCTTGGAAGCATTAGGGATGCCAGCTGCTGTGTAAGGCAGAAAACAAACTCAATTGGCAGCAGGAGCCTTGTCCCCCAAAAAGAAATGCTGAAGTAGGAAACAGTGGGATGAAGAATATAAACTTTAGGATGGGAAAGTGGAAGAAGAAAACAGGGAAAAGAGTTTCTGGTTCCTTCTTGTCATTCTCCCACCTCATCTTTTGGCCTGTATCCTGACAAACAGCTGGAGGCAGCTGGTGGGATTTACTTGAAGTAGCTCATCCAAGGAGATATGAATCAGAAGGATGCCCTTCAACTCCTGTTCTTTCAATCACTGTTTGCCCCAACCAACATTTGTTCCCTAAAAAGAAACACAAGAAAGGAAAGAATGAGAACATTTGCTTGTTGGTGTTGCCCTCACCTTCTGTGAATTTTGGGTATTGAATTGTGTTGGCTGAGCAAGCAGATGATGTTTTGATGATGGGCTTCTGAGTCTTTATGACTTAGGATGGGCATAATGTATTGCCTGAGCCTCACTCACTTGCTGCAGAAGATTGTACCAAGCCTGGTATCCTCTTTGTAGGCTTTGGGCATTTAGAAGTATTTCTACTGTATTTTCCTGGACAATAAGCTCCAACTTACAGGTTCAACAGCTGAGCAGATGGAATAACTCACAATCTCTTCATAAACAGGTCAGGACTTGACTTACCTCTACATGATTTTAAAGTCACTCTTAACTCCAAACTCCAAAGTTCAAACATCCTCATCTAGCCATACAGCATTTGGCAAATAAATTAAATAAACTCAAAATCTTCTCTTTGGCTGAAGAGTGTGAATGAGAGTTTTGTGTACCAGGGCCAATCTCTGTTCTGAATGAACCACGTTGAAGAGCGTGAGTGAGGAAATATCTGCTTGGAACAATGTTTTCTCATCCTGCCTCAATGTCTTCTCCTTCCAAACTATTGTGCACACAGATAATCTTGACAGATTAATCCTTCTGCAATTTTCTACCTTTTAAATTTTGAAATAATTACAGACTCTCAAGAAGTCACAACAATAGTGCAAAAAAGTTATTTGTTCCTATCACTCAGATTCCCCCAATGGTGATATCTTTGGTGATGATTAAAACTAGGCTCATTGGCTCATTGCAATTAAGTGGAGCACAGATGTTGCTCAGATTTCAGCAGCAAAAAATGAAATTTTAAAAGATGGGAAAGAATCCCTAGTGCCCAAGGCTTCCAATTCAGATGTCTGCCTGCCATTCAGGTCCCTCTTTGGTAGGCCCCATGCCTTTCAAGCAGCCATAGTCCCTACTGCCCTCTGAAGCACATACACCTCTTCCACTCAGGCTACTTGGCTCATTGTTCACCACTAGCTTTGGGCCTCTGCCTCAGCTATTCTCTCTTCACTCCCCTTTCTCCAGACTATACACTTTCATTTCAGACGGTTCATCTCTTTCCATTTCTGTATAACTTTCCTCAAGGGCTGGGTGGGTGACTCAGTGGCAGAGCACATGCTTCAAATGCACAAGGCCCTGGGTTCCATCTTCAGCACTGCAAACAAAACAAGTTTCCTTAGTTACTCCAATCCTCCTTAAACTTTCCTCATTCTGAGTTCATTACAGATGGAAGTTACTTTAAGCTAGGCAATATAATCTAGCATATGAGGCTTTTCAAAAACATCTTAAATTTTTAAAATGTGTTAAAATACAAGTAAAATAAAATATGTCATTCAAACCATTTTCAGTGTAAAAAAATCAATGGCTTTAAGTACATTCATGTTGTTTCACAATCATCACCACCATCCATTTCTAGATCTTTTCCATCACAATAAGCAGTAACTATGTTCATGAAAGAATGGATTCTCCAGTTCCCTCTGCCCAACCCCCAGTAACCACTATTCTACTTTTTATCTCTATGAATTTGGCTATTATAGTTAAATATCAGTACCTCATATAAATAAATCATATATGTGTGTACCCTTATTATTATATTTTTATATTTTTTAAAGGCTTATGCTAGGGAAACTCTGCAAAGATGCAGTAACCTGCTTAAATAATAAACATATATTTATTATAAAACATATATATTTACATGTAACATAAAATACACATATCATAATAATATATTGTATGATATATATAAATATTAAATAATTTAATTTATGTAATATATGTTATATATCACATGTGATATATATTTATGCATATTTTACAATGATGTACTTAATATGATAGTTGCATATGATGCAATAATATAATAATTACATATACAACAATATAAACATATGACAATATATAAAAATATATACTAACATTATATATTATATATGCCATATATAATAACACATTATATACAATTATGTATTATGTATAAATATATTTTTATGTAATATCTACTTATATATTATAAATATTATATTATAAATATATATATATATTTTTTCTCACACTACCCAGCACAATTCTGGGTGATTAATAGAGTGTATTTTTTTTCACTTTGTCAGGAAACCAGCACCCCTCTATGCACAGCATTTTGTTTTAAAAACCAGGGGAGAGATCCAGCCTCCAGTTTGCCTGGCCTGCAGGGCCCAGAGTGGCAGCTCCCTGCTGCTGCACGCAGGGCCAGACCTGGGGAAGCACCACCTCCACTCCCCGCGACCCGCCCAGCGGTGACCAGAGCAAGAGGTAGGCATCTGCCCGCCTGCGGGAAGGAGAGATCCAGCCTCCAGTTTGCCTGGCCTACAGGGCCCAGAGTGGCAGCTCCCTGCTGCTGAACGCAGGGCTCATCCTGAGGATAAGCCCCCTCCACTCTTCCACTGTGCCATTCTGCAAAGGGCCAAAGGTGCAGCCTTGACTCCACTAACAGGATTGCTGACTGGATATGTGCCGGGTCAATTGGCTTAATCTGGAAGGGAAATAAGAATGGCTTCCAAGGGTCCATTTGGCTTGAGACTTATTCCTGGTTTCAACGTTTTTGTTTGTTTGTTTTTTTGTTTGTTTTGTTGTTTCTTGGGGGGGTTTGTTTGTTAGTTTCTGGTTTTTTTGTTTTTGTTTTGTTTTGATTGACAGTGTGTTTGTTTGCTTCTGCTCCTCTTTGCTTTCTTTCTTTTCTTCCTTCTTACTTTAGTATTTTTTCTTCTTCCTTCATCTTCCCTATTTACACCCTGCCATTGCATACTCAACAAAGTCAAAAATAAGTTATACGCAGAAATTGGGATTTTTTGAATGAGTACAATTGAAATATATAGCAAAGGGGTGTTATATATAGTGTATTCTCTATTTTCTAGACTCACTCTCTCTCATACTAATTTCTACTCCTCGGTCACTTTTTTTCTTTTTCTTCCTTTTTTTTCCCTTTTTTTCTTTTACCTTTTTCTCCATCTTTCTTTATTTCTTCTCTCAACCGCTGCATAAATTAGATTTATATATAAATTGGTCTTTCCACCTAATCATTCACTATTTCCTCTCTCATCTGCTGATACTAAACCACTTCCATAGAACTCTCTTTTCATACTTTCTAAGAAAGAACAAGTCAGTTCACTCACTTCCCTCTTACTAAACATATCACCTCTGTGTCCATTACTTGAATCTATAAAGCCCCATTAGAAGCTTACAGACTAAATTGGAATCACTATCTAGGTTAACTAAATCTATACATTGTGATCAAACTGGGGTTCTCTGAATAGAAAGTGTCTGATTTTAAAGTGTAAAGGAAATATAAGGGGATCTGATAGCATTGTACTACCGGAGCAACGTAAGGTTCTAAGGTAAAATCAAAATAGTCAAGGTCCCATAGTGCAAGAAGAATAGACATAAAAGCAAGATGAAGAAACAAGGAAAGAAAGTGGCACAAACAAATCAATATACCTCCTCAGTAGATTCCATGGCATGCACAGTTGGTGAAATGACAGAGATGGAATTTATAAATTACATTTGCCAAATGCTTGCGGAACTTAAGAATGAACTAAAAAATGAGATGAGGGAGCAAGTACAGATGGCAAAAGATCATTTTGACAAAGAACTCCATAAACAAATACAGGAAGTAAAAGATTACTTCAATAGGGAGATAGAGGCACTAAAGAGAAACCAAACAGAAATTCCGGAAATGAAACAAACAATAAACCAAAATAAAAGCTCAATCAAAAGTATCACCAACAGAGTAGATCACTTGGAAGAAAGAACCTCAGACAATGAGGACAAAATATATACCCTAGAGAAAAATCTAGATTACACAGCAAAAATGGTAAGAAACCAAGAACAGAACATCCAAGAATTATGGGACAACATAAAAAGACCAAACATAAGAGTGATTGGGGTAGAGGAGGGGGCAGAGATTCAAGCCAAAGGAATGAGCAATTTATTTAATGAAATAATTACAGAAAATTTTCCAAACTTGAGGAATCAATGGGAAAACCAAGTTCAAGAGGCTTACCGAACACCAAACATACAAAATCACAACAGATCCACACCAAGACACATTATAATGAAAATGCCTAATATACTGAGCAAGGAGAGAATATTAAAAGCCACAAGAGAAGCCGGGCGCGGTGGCGCACGCCTGTAATCCCAGCACTTTGGGAGGCTGAGGCAGGAGGATCGCGAGTTCAAAGCCAGCCTCAGCAATGGTGAGGCACTTAGCAACTCAGTGAGACCCTGTCTCTAATAAAATATGAAAAAGGGCTGGGGATGTGGCCCAGTGGTCGAGTGCCCCTGAGTTCAATCCCTGGTACCAAAAAAAAAAAAAAAAAAAGCAAGCCACAAGAGAAAGGAAGCAGATTACATATAGGGGGAAACCAATCAGACTATGTTCAGACTTTTCTACCCAGACTGTAAAAGCAAGAAGATCCTGGAATAGCATATTTCAAGTTCTGAAAGAAAAGGGATGTCAACCAAGAATCTTATATCCAGCAAAACTGAGCTTTAGATTCGAAGATGAAATAAAAACCTTCCACGACAAGCAAAAGTTAAAAGATTTTGCAGGTCAAAAGCCAGCACTTCTGAACATCCTGGGCAAAATTTTTCATGAAGAAGAAGAGAAAAATAATAACGAAAATCAACAAAGGGAGATATTAAACTAAGGAAAATACCAACCAGAAGAGAAACCAAATCAAGCTAAAGATCATAATACAAATAAAAATGGATGGGAAAAAAAATCAAATTTCAATAATAACCCTGAATGTTAACGGCCTAAACTCACCATTCAAAAGACACAGATTATCTGAATGGATTAAAAGAAATGACCCAACAATTTGCTGTCTCCAAGAAAGACACCTCATAGAAAAAGACATCAATAGGCTGAAGGTGAAAGGTTGGAAAAAGTCTTATCACTCACATGGCCTGCGGAAGCAAGCAGGGGTTTCCATTCTCATTTCAAATAAGGTAGACTTCAAGCCAAAACTAATCAAAAGGGACAAAGATGGATATTTCTTACTACTTAAAGGAACCATTCATCAATAGGATATAACAATCATAAATCTATATGCCCCAAATAATGGAGCACCTACATTCATCAAACAAACTCTTCTCAAATTCAAGAGTAAAATTGACCACAACACAGTTATTCTAGGGGATTTCAACACACCTCTCTCACCAATAGATAGATCATCCAAACAAAAGCTAAACAAAGAAACCGTAGGCCTCCTTGAAAAAATTAATAACTTAGACTTAACGGACATATATAGAATATTTCATCCCGCAGTAAAAGAATACACTTTTTTCTCAGCAGCACATGGCTCCTTCTCCAAAATAGACCATATATTATGTCACAAGGCAACTCTCAGCAAATATAAAAAAATAGAGATACTACCCTGCATGCTATTGGACCATAAAGGAATGAAATTGGAAATCAACGACAAAACAAGGAATAAGAAAAACTACTCCATCAACTGGAAGCTAAACAACATGCTACTGAATGAACAAGGGGTTGAAGAAGACATCAAAGAGGAGATCAAAAAATTCCTAGAGGTAAATGAGAACACAGATACATCGTATAGAAATCTCTGGGACACTATGAAGGCAGTAGTAAGAGGAAAATTCATTGTGCTGAGTTCATTCCTTAAAATGAAAAAAAAACCAACAAATAAATGACTTAACATCACACCTCAAAGCACTAGAAAAAGAAGAACAGATCAACACCAAGAGTAGCAGAAGACAGGAAATAATTAAAATCAGAGCAGAAATTAATGAAATTGAGACTAAGGAAACAATTCAAAGAATTGACAAAACTAAAAGTTGGTTCTTTGAAAAAATAGACAAAATTTACAGACCCTTAGCGATGCTAACGAAAAGAAGAGAAAAACTCAAATTACTAACATTCGTGATGAAAAAGGGAATATCACAACAAACACCTCAGATATACAGAATATAATTAGAAATTACTTTGAAAACTTGTACTCTAACAAAATAGAAAACACTGAATGCATTGACAGATTTCTAGAGTCATATGATTTGCCTAAACTGGATCTGGAGGCTATACAGAATTTAAACAGATCAATTACAAGCGAAGAAATAGAAGATGTCATCAAAAAGCTACCAACAAGGAAAAGTCCAGGACCTGATGGGTTTACAGCTGAGTTCTACAAGACTTTCAAAGAAGAATTAATACCAATGCTCTTCAAACTATTTCAAGAAATAGAAAAAGAGAGAGCTCTTCCAGACTCTTTCTATGAGGCCAATATTACATTAATTCCAAAACCAAGCAAAGACGCATCCAAAAAAGAAAACTTCAGGCCAATATCTTTAATGAACATAGATGCAAAAATCCTCAACAAAATTCTGGCAAATCGGATACAAAAACATATCAAAAAGATAGTGCACCACGATCAAGTGGGGTTTATTCCAGGGATGCAAGGCTGGTTCAATATTCAGAAATCAATAAACATAATACATCACATCAATAGACTTAAAGATAAAAATCATATGATTGTCTCAATAGATGCAGAAAAAGCATTTGACAAAATACAGCACCCCTTTATGTTCAAAACACTAGAAAAACTAGGAATATCAGGAACATATCTCAACATTATAAAAGCTATTTATGCAAGGCCCCGAGCTAACATTATCTTAAATGGAGAAAAATTGAAAGCATTTCCTCTCAAAACTGGAACAAGACAGGGAAGCCCCCTTTCACCACTACTATTTAACATAGTACTGGAAACTCTGGCCAGAGCAATTAGACAGACAAAAGAAATTAAAGGGATCCACATAGGAAAAGAAGAGCTCAAAATAGCACTATTTGCTGATGACATGATAATATACCTAGAAGACCCAAAAAACTCTACCAGAAAACTTTTACAACTAGTAAATGAATTCGGCAAAGTAGCAAGATACAAAATCAATACCCATAAGTCAAAGGCATTTTTATACATCAGTGACAAAGCCTCTGAAAGGGAAATGATGAAAACGACCCCATTTACAATAGCATCAAAAAAAATAAAATAAAATACCTGGGAATCAACTTAACAAAAGAGGTGAAAGACCTCTATAAAGAAAATTATAGGACACTAAAGAAAGAAATCATAGAAGAACTCAGAAGATGGAAAACCTACCTTGCTCTTGGATAGGTAGAGTCAATATTGTCAAAATGTCCATACTACCAAAGGCAGTATACAGATTTAATGCAATTCCAATCAAAATTCCAATGTCATTTTTCAAAGAAATAGAAAAGGCAATCATGAAATTCATCTGGAAAAATAAGAGACCCAGAATAGCCAAAGCAATCCTGAGCAAGAAAAGTGAAGCAGGGGCCATCACCATACCGGACTTTAAATTATACTATAGAGCAATAGTAACAAAAACAGCATGGTATTGGCACCAAAACAGACGGGTGGACCAATGGTACAGAATTGAGGACACAGAGACTAATACATATAATTTCAGTTATCTTATATTAGACAAAGGTGCAAAAAATGTACAGTGGAGAAAGGATAGCCTCTTCAACAAATGGTGCTGGGAAAACTGGAAATCCATATGCAACAAAATGAAATTAAACTTGTATCTCTCACCATGCACAAAACTCAATTCAAAGTGGATCAAGGACCTAGGAATTAGATCTGAGACAATACACCTAATAGAAGAAAAAGTAAGCTCCAATTTCCAACATGTCGGATAAGGCCACAAGTTCCTTAATAAGAATCCTGTAGCGCAAGAACTATTACCAAGAATTAATGAATGGGATAGATTTAAGCTCAAAAGCTTCTTCTCAGCAAAAGAAACAATCAGTGAGGTGAATAGAGAGCCAACTAATTGGGAACAAATATTTAATACATGCACATCGGATAGAGCACTAATTTCTAGAATATATCAAGAACTCAAAAAACTTTATACCAAAAAAGAAAGTAACCCAATCAATAAATGGGCTAAGGAACTGAAAAGACATTTCTCAGAAGAAGATATACAATCAATCAACAAATACATGAAGAAATGCTCAAACTCTCTGGCAATTAGAGAAATGCAAATAAAAACTACTGTAAGATTTCATTTCACCCCAGTCAGAATGGCAGCTATCAAGAACACAAACAACAATAAATGTTGGAGAGGATGTGGGGAAAAAGGCACACTCATACATTGCTGGTGGGACTGCAAAATGGTGCAACCGCTATGGAAAGCAGTATGGAGATTTCTTGGGAAAATGGGAATGGAACCACCCTATGACCCAGCCATCCCACTCCTGGGTCTGTTCCCAAAAGACTTAAAAACAGCATATTACAGTGACACAGCCACTTCAATGTTTATAGCAGCACAATTCATAATAGCTAGGTTGTGGAACCAACCTAGATGTCCCTCAGTAGATGAGTGGATAAAGAAAATGTGGTATATATTTGTGTATATATATATATATATATATATATATATATATATATATATATTTTTTTGTAATGGAATTTTACTCAGCAATAAGAGAGAATAAAATAATGGCATTTGCAGGTAAATGGATGAAGTTGGAGAATATAATGCTAAGTGAAATTAGTCGATCTCAAAAATCCAAACACCAAATGTTTTCTCTGATATAAGGAGGTTAGGTCACAGTGTGATTGCATGGGGGTACATAGGATTAGAGGAACACTAGAATGGTCAAAGGAAAGGGAGGGAGCAGGGGGGGAAAAGGGGGGAAAATGGTGGTTGAATGAGATGGATATCACTATCCTAAATGCATGATTAAAGATCTGAATGGTACTTATATACTTTGTATACAAGCAGTTGTATGTAAAAAGATGATATACTTGTGCATTATGAATAAGTAAATAAATAATCTAAAAAAAAAAAAACCAGGAATGTTTTATAAGACATCTCCCAGACCTTTTGTTGTGGATTTATCAGCTTTGAGTTAAAAGCACATTCTTGGTGCTGGGCTTGTATCTGCTTGGATCCAGTGGGTTTGACTTGTGTGCACTGTGATAAGATATGTATGCTGCTGAAGTTGCCTTGCTTTGGTCCATCTTGCCAGGTAGGCTACTTTTTTGATGTTTCCTCACAGCCCATGGAAGTGTCTGCTCCATAAAAAAAGTTCTTGACCAATATTGTCAAGGTGAGCTGGGGGTTGGTGCTACACTATTGTCAAGGAATTTAGTCTGATAATAGTTGAAGATAGTTAAGAACTGAGCACCTGCTTATAGGTAAAACCAGAGCTTGCACAGCAACATACTTCAGCTCTTGATGTTCTCATTGAGGAAAGAAGGAATGATAGTAAGAACCAATATTTATTGCATACTGAAATACATTTCATGTATCGCTCCACACCCTTGACATATATGACCTATTTTAATATTCACAACAATCACATGAGGTAGGTATAATTATTCCCAATATACAGATGAAGAAATTGAAGCATAGAAGGATTAAGTAATTTATTCTGTTTATCAAAGAAGGATTAGGATTTGAATTTGGATAGATTTCAGAGTCTGCACTCCTGGAGTTGTGTGAGGAATCAGAGTGCATTAAGTCCTTCAGACACTAAAGCATTTAAAGCTGCTTAGTTGAGATGGTTAGAGCACAGGGCCAGGGGAATGGACATGATGGATCAATTAACTTTGCTCCCTTCCAAGGCCTAACCTAGCTGGAAAATTATTGCCCTTAGCCACAGGAGCCAGAGTTACAGACAAAATGATTTGAATGCAAAAGAACTCCAAGGCTACTGCCTACTCCAACTCCTATTGCTAATGGGTCATTAAGATTGTGTTCATATGCTAAGGACAGCATATTTGGGGTATTAAAGAGCCCCTGTGAACTTCTTAGAAGCTAAAGACTATATAAACTCTGCATACTGCAGGATTATTACTTAAGGCAGGTCCCTTGAAAGGGCCATTGTGTTTCACATGGCCCCTTACCAACACCCCAGAGGGCCTGTTTATTTTACTGTAGGAAATGAATAATGTTCAGCAATTTTTTTTTACCTAGCTGTGAGATTAAAGTACGGTCCCTTGGGCACCTGGCCCACTTCATGTACATAGGAAGAGGCCCCCAAGAGGCTGACTCAGTTTTAGAACAATACCTATCCTTCAGGGATACTTCCTGTCACAGAACTTCACTGAGCCCTTGAAGTAATAAAGAGCTTTGATTCAGGTGAAAAGGAAAGAAGATGAAGCAATGAAAATGAATCACTGGGCTAAAGGGAAAGCCTGGTGGGGTTTTGTGTCCAGGAATGGAGGATCAGACCAAGAGAAAAAGGATATAGGGGAGAATTTCAGAAAAGCAGTAGGAATGTTCTAGGTATCTTTGGGGGACATTGGGTGAGTAACTTGGTTGAAGTAGATGATACCTGTTAGGGTGCAGGGGTATATAGGGTTGGAAGTGTAAAGTATTCCTAAGGAAGAAAGGCAGGCAGGAGGATTTGCATTTGAAATAGTGAAGAATTACGGTGTTGTGACTAGAAATCTTGGCTTAAAGGCTGACTCCAATTGACTTCATTTGTAAATGAAGGACATTTCACTGGGGGCTGCTCAGGTCTCCCTTCTCTCTCCTAGCCTATACTTCTTTTAAGTGCAAACTATGGCAGTCATGGGATAAAAAGGAAAATGATAAGGGTAGTTGCACTTCTCAGATATGAGTTCCCTCCACACTATAACAAGGGTCCTGTCAGTTACCCACTATTGTACTTTAAGGTTCCCAAGACTAAAGTGACACAGGAAATCTGTTAAATAAACTCAGTCCCTTTTTTAACACATACATCAGTGGGCATCAGAAAATCCCTGCCTACACACTTTGTGTAAGCTTTTCTCCAAAATTCCCCAAAATCTCAGCTAGGAGCATCTGAGACACACATGAGGGTGCTTGAGCCCTCTCAGAGCTTCCATGAATATCTACCCCTTCTGTGTTGCTAGGGAATACATCCGGGCAATATTTTATTGATCCCAATGTCAGACTATACAAAAGACCAAAACAAAATTTCTTTCTTTCTTTTCTTCCTTCCTTCCTTCCTTCCTTTCTTTCTTTCTTTCTTTCTACCAGGGATTGAACCCAGGGACACTTATCCACTAAGCCACATCCCAGCCTATTTTGTATTTTATTTAGAGACAGGTTCTCGCTCAGTTGCTTAGGGCCTCACTAAGTTGCTGAGGCTGGCTTTGAACTTATGATCCTCCTGTCTCAGCCTCCCAAGCTTCTGGGATTATAGGCATGCAACCACCATACCCAGCTCAAAATTAATTTCTTAATCTTAAGCTATGCCCAACTACATTGCCCAGCCAAGCTCCTTGAATAAGCTTTCGATGAACAGAGCAAATAGCAAGATAGCCAGAGCAGTTTTGTCTTTGCAAAAGCAGACAATGTTTGGTTTGGGCAGAAGCATAGTCATTTTCTCTCACTTGTTTCCAAAGTTTTTTGAGCAAACTGAAGTCCCTCCTCTCCTTCCTAGGGTGGTTGTCTGGGTTCTGTACTGTCCCAACCAAAGGTGCCTGGATCTGTTTTCCAGCAGCTGTCATCTGGTGTGTCTTTGCTTAGAAAGGCCTGGTCCATTCAACCCTCCAGCCTTGGGTGGTTCTCCTCTGATATGTCTCTTATTGAGAAGTTTTCTTTTACGTAATTAATTCTAGATTATTTGCTGATTATAAAGTGTTATGTAGTCATGTAGACATGTGGAAGTTACACAAAAGGATTAAGAGGCAGAACCAACCTTCACCCAGACATGATCTCCCCACCTAGCAGTGACCAATATAAACACAAGAGTGCATTTCTCTTCAAGTCTTTATTGCTGATAAATTTCCTGACATGCTTAAGATCCACTACCACAGAAATTACCCACTTTCCCCCCAAGTAGCATTTTTCTATGCCCTTAAGAATTTTTGTTACCAGAACTTAAATGGAAGCTTCATATTCCATATTAAGCTTTAAGTTAAAGTAATGACATTTGACATTGTGTGAGGACTTCTGGTATGCCAAGTACTCTTCTAAGTGCTGCTGATGTGTTAATTCATTAAATCTCACACAACTCTAAGAGGTAAGTGTTGTTATTATCTCTGTGGGAGAGAGAAGGAAATTGGGACCCAGGGGAGATGGGTGATTTACTCAGAGGAACACAGCTTTGAGCCTTGCCATTGTAGCTACAGAGTCCATGCTCTTAACAACTATAAAGTGGTCAGTGCCAGAACTAAATGCAATGAAGTCAGTTTGCAATGTTACATACAATATGCAATAACATGTTATAGTCAAGAGCAGTATCCTCAAAATCCAATACACATTGTACCATTAGTTTGTAATCTAGACTCATAATACTGTTGATCAGTTATAAAAACACAACTTTTACAACACTTTCAGAGAATTTATGAGGGAGAGGATAGACAGAAGAAAGGTGGTTTTGCTTCTCTTTATCTGCTAATAAACTTAAAACTTAATTAGGAGAGAAATCTCCCATGATGAGAGTAATTGTGACATTACCATAAAATCTGGAGAAATTTACCATTTGTATAGTGAGCCTCTTTTTCCTCAGAATAGCATTTTAAACATTTCTCTCTCCCAATCAAATGTAGACAATTATACTTCCAGGATCCAGAATCCTTCTTAGTTCCCTTTCTTTTCTCTTCCTTATCTTAAAAGCTTTCCCATTTCCTCATCCAGATTGTCTGAGATTCAGCCCCTTCTTTCTCTGGTCCCTGCATTCCCATCACTGAAGTACTGATGTGGGTATGGGCTTTGGTCAAAGTCAAAGCCTCCATCTTCTCTTGTGAGCAGAGCTCCCCACAGTAACAACAGTCAACTTGCCTAGCAAAATTCATTACAGTACGTTCCCAGAAGTTCTGATCCCCTGGGTATCTCTCTCCATTTCCCCAACCCTGACAAGATTCCAGGGTTAGCTCTATGCTATTCTGCAGTTGCCCTTCATCTCTCCTCCCAGACCTCCTCCTTAGTTCTTTCAGCTTTGTCTGGATGTCTTCCAAAAGAGAAGCCTCCTCAAATGAAGTCTGCAAAGAAGACATTACTGAGCATGGAGGCCCAGTCTGTGTCCCCTCAGACCAAGGGATAACAGACTTTGTTTCTTCCTCATACTTCTCTAGTTGAGGCCACCTTTCCAAACTCCCTGGAGGCTTTCCCTGTAAAAGGGTCTGGGCTGGCTCTGCTTCTGTAAATGATGCCCAGGCTTGCACTGTCAGAGGACAGAGATGAGCCAGGGCATTTTTGTGCTTTCTATGCCTCCTTTTACGTTTTCTTTTATTCCCTACGTTTGCTTCACTGTTAGGAGCAGAAGACAACTCCTCCAGGGAAACCCATCTTAGAGCTGCAACTGAGCTTGAGTCACCAAAGTCTGTGTCCTGAGACAAAGTAGAATTGACATGCTATCCTCCCATCTTTGACCTCTACTTTTCAGCCCTATGCTGACTGCATCATTCACCATTGGTGAAGGCCCTGTAATAATGGTCTGTTCTGGATCTGGGCCTGTGAAAGATACCCAAGCCTGTACTGTCAGAGGCCAAGGGCTACCTGCAATCTTTTTGTTCTTTTTATTTTTCTCTTTTTGTCTGCTTATCTGCTGTACTTTGTTCTCCTCATTGGTTGTCACAGAGGCCTCCTCAAGAGAGGACAGAACTGGACTTGTATCTGGCAGCAGGGCACCTTCCGGTGCCTCCCAAGGCTGAGCAAGAACTGACATCTCATCCCACCTTTGCTCATTGCTTGCCTGCCCCACATTAGCAATTGGGAAAGACTCCATGACACCAGTTTGACTTAGAACTTGGGCTGCAGAAGATGCCCGAGTCTGCAGTGTCAGAGGCAAAGGAAGATACACCATCTTACTTTCCTTTTTATTCCTCCTTTTACGGCTGTTTTTCTTCCCTACATTTTCCCCACCATCAGCAGCACAAGAAGCTTCTTCCAATGCAGCATGAACCAAAGCCAAATCTGGGCATGGTCCATCAGCCTCTGCACTCAGACACAAACTAAAATCAGACACTTTTTTCATCTCACCATTGTCTTTCTGACCTACACTTTTCTGCCCCACATTTACTCCATGACTTGCAGTGGGTGGAGCATCTTCAAGTGGAGTCTGAACTGGGGGTGCCGCCACTGTGAGTGCTCCTGCTGCTCTGGTGGCTGGGTCTATGTCATTTGCCTGGGTGATCAGAGCCTCCATGTGAGCTGAAAGGTCTTTGTCCATGTTTCTCCTCATTCTCACTTTGCTTTGCTTTTGTTTCTGGATCAGGTGGAGTATTTACCTAGAGCAGGAAGAGCAGAAAGTATTCCAAGTGGTAAATGTGAGCTGTACTCAAAAGAAGGAGAAGAAGGAGAAGGAGGAGGAGGAGGAGGAGGAGGAGGAGGAGGAGGAGGAGGAGGAGGAGGAGGATGAAGAGGAAGAGGAGGAAAAGTGTCAAGCCTCAGATCTGAGGACTAAAATCAAGATTAGTCCCCAAAGGCTACATAAAATGAGTTAGAACTGGGAATACAGGGCAGGTTGAGGAGGCTATAATCAAGGCAAGGGTGTCAGACATCTATTATCATTGGCAGCTGGCTCTTTGATGCATAGCTAGATCCTCCAGGACCTTCAAAATGCACCTCTCCCAATACAGTGTGTTAACTAGGGACCTTGGATGCCCACAACAATCTAGTGGGTGACACTATTTTAATCTTTATCAGCTTTTATATCAACACTATCTTCTTTGATTGCAGATAACAATACTGATACAAAAACACATCACAAAGATATTTGGATAAACATTTCCACTTTCACCTAAGGGAGACAGAGACATTGCTTAATGGTCAAATAAAATGCTTTGGTATTGTTGTTACCTTTTGATGCTTCAGATTTCAGCCTCAGGAGACCAACTCACAGGTGAGAAAGCTGCAGTCAAATCTACAAAATCAGAAAAAAAGCATCATCCAAATGAACCTCTGCAGGTGTCCCTGGATGTCAGTCTGAGCAGACACTTACCGACTATCCTGGAAATTGGCTATCCCAGATCTTCTTAAGCTCTCTGTCTTCAATCACATGCAAAGGAACTGGTATCTATGCTGATGACTCAGAGACTCTACATAATTCTGTAAATAATGTCAATTGATGAAGAGTCCATTTGGTTCAGTATGGTGTTAGCATTTAGGTTTTCCTCACTGATATCTGGCTCTTTGTGAATTGAGAATCCTGGTCTGGGCTGGGGGCCCTCATTCCACTAGCCAGAACCATCCATCCTACCCATGTTCTAGAAAGACAGACCTAGTGAAACAGTTTCTATTTCCAAGATTCATAAACTGATCCTGCTGCATATCCCAGTCCTTTTAAAAGCTTTCCACAGTGCCATATATGCACAACATAATCTTGGAATGGGCTAATTGTTTACATAATAACTTTTCTCTTTAAGCAAACATTTTTTGTTGAACTTTTCAACAAATAAAGAATAAAAGTAAATCAAGATGGGATCCAACTCCCTTTTCTCCAATTATGACTGACAGAGAATGAGGCCCCTGTGTTTTCCTTTGATAAGAAAGGGTAACCACAGTGTAACTAGCATAAGGCGAGGCGTGACATTGGCCTGGTAAGTTTAGAAATGGAAAACTTGTGTTTGTTTTTATCTGGAATGCATTTTTTTTTAATCTAGAGCAAGAGGTGCAGACATTCCTCTGTGAATATGGTGCTTTCAATGGAAATGGGGAGCGCCCTCTGCACCTTCTCTGGGCTTCACAAAAGACAACTAACTCCTGCACAGTCAATATTCTTCCCAACCCTCTTTCACATACTTCCAACATAAGATCATAGAAGGGGGAATCATACTGATTATCCAGCATGGTTTGTGTGCTCTTTGTGTCTCTGTAAATAGTTGCAGTGCCAAGGCTAGCTCAGCTCATGATAAAGGCAGAGGTTATCACTACATGAAAGCCAGCAGCCTGGCTGCCACGGGGCCACAGAAGATGAAGTTTACCTTATTCAATGCAGTATGGTCCAAGGTCTGACCCCCATACTGAGAGTGGGTCTGTAGTCCAGTGGTAGGTGTATATTAATCAAGCACACAGATTAAGGTTTCTGTCTATGTTTATCTCTATTATATTTATCCATCTCCACATCCAGGTTCCTATCTATATCTATATACATGAAATTTCCTGTCTCCTGGACTACATATGAAGGATAACTGCCTACTTCTGGCTTCTTAGATTTCCTCTGCCATGTTGACACTTTTGTTCATGCTGATTCATTTATTCAGTAAATATTTACTGATACTGCTATGTGCCAAACATGAGGCTAGGTGCAGGAGAGCATAGAACTAGTTTTCAGGTTGCTTAATTACAATCACATTTCATTTTGGTTTCTCTGAGGTGACGAGCTTGAATGGAGTTTTGTAGTTTTCAAACAGGCACATTCTTGGTTGGCTGTCATGGATGTCAGATAACATTCCTTCTGTGGGGATTCTACTAGTTTAATTCTCAAAGACCAACTTCAATTAGACTTTCTCGAGGTTATTGAGGCCTACACACTCTTGACCTCCCTATGCTGACAACCTCTCTCTTTTGGATGGGAAGAGGAGAGCTCCTGATTACAATTCCCTTCCAACTTTTTAGTAAAGAGATAAGGACTGTTTGCTAGCCATTTATTTTTGCATTATACGTGAGTTAAATTAATGCTTTCTGAGACATGAGGGTGTTCTGATGTCCCCCCTTTGAATAGGCAAGAACAAGTGAGTGCATAGGCCTGGTGAACAGGGTCTTAAGGGCAGAGATTAGAAATCATGCCCCAATATTGTTTAGGATCCAGGAAAAAAAAGCCATATCATGTGGAATTCTTTCATTGCAAGTGACAAATAAAAGACTCAAACTGAATTAAGCAAAACAGGCAATTTAGAGTTCACTGTAATTTAAATATTCAGGGGTAGAACCAACTTCAGGTATGGCTTAATCCAGAATGCAAATTATTTCACCAGGAATCATCAGAGATACTTCTGGATTGGTTTCCTTTTGTAGGCTCCAACTGGAGACCTCTGGTATCTTCAATCTCACAATGCCTAACCCACCAGTGGAATCTGCTTCCCTAGTGGAGCAACTGAAATCCCTAAATTTAATCATGTTGGTATTAATTGATCTGACTTGGGTCATTCCATCACTGAAATGACCCATGTCAGGTCAATTAATTATAGTATTGTGGACAGATGGATGGAGTATTCAAACACCGGTTCTCTTCAAATCCAAGAGGGAATCTGGAAAATAAGAATGAAAGTACATGATCAGAGATGGTTAGGACAACAGGAAAGGTGAGGGGGAAAGAGGTATGTAGAAGTAAAAAAGGCTTAGAGCAACTTCTGAATAGGAATGTAGACATCAACATTGATTTTAAAAAATCATAGCTTTCTTGCACTTGTGTATTTCCCTCATTTTACAACCTCTGTCTATGCCTTTAAAAATCATAGCTTTACTGGGCACAGTTGCACACAACCTATTATCCCAGCAACTCAGGAAGCTGAGGCAGGAAGATCACAAGCTCAAGACCAGCCTCAGCAACTTATTAAGGCTCTAAGCAATTTAGAGAGACACTGTCTCCAAATTTAAAAATTAATAAAAAGGGCTGGGGATGTGGTTCTGTGGTTAAATTCCTCCTGGGTTCAATCCCTGGTACCAAATTTTTTTTTTTAAATCATGGCTTTATTGAGATAATTTACATACCAGAAAATACACTTTTTTTTTTTTTTTCGCAGCAGCAGCAGCAGTATTTAGGGATTGAACGCAGGGCCTTATGTATGATAGGTAAGCATTCTACCATTGAGCTTTAGCCCCAACCCAAGTTCATTTTTTTAAAGTTATTCTTTTTAAAAAAATTTTTTTAGTTGAACATGGACACAATACCTTTGTTTTACTTATTTATTTATCTAATTTTATTTTTAAAATATTTATTTATTTGCTTTAGTTGTACACAATGTGTTTTTACGTGGTGCTGAAGATCGAACCTGGGCTGTGCACATGCTAGGCGAGCACTCTACCGCTGAGCCACAACCCCAGCCCTATTTATTTATTTTATGTGGAACTAAGGATCGAACCCAGTGCTTCATGTGTGCAAGGCAAGCACTCTACCACTGAGCCGCAATCCAGCCCTTAAAGTTATTCTTTTTTTTTTTTTTTTTTTTGGTACTGGGGATTGAACTCAGGGTCACTCGACCTGAGCCATATCCCCAGGCCTTTTTTATATTTTATTAGAGACAGGGTCTCACTGAGTTGTTTAGTGCCTCACCATTGCTAAGGCTGGCTTTGAACTTACAATCCTCCTGCCTCAGACTCCCAAGTGCTGGGATTATAGGCATGCACCACCAGCCCGGCTTCTTAAAGTTATTCTTTAGGGCTGGGGACATAGCTCATTTGGTAGAGTGCTTGCCTTTCATGCATAAGGCCCTGGGTTCAATCCTTAGCATCATAATAAATAAATAAATAAAGTGCTTTTAAAATTAAAACTATATTCAGAGTTGTGCATAAATCACCACTACCCAATTTCAGAACATTTTAATCAACCAAAAAGAAACCCCATAGCTAATAACATTCATTCCCCTTAATCAGCTCTTGATAATCACTCATCTAATTTCTGTCTGTATAGATTTACTTATTCTCAACATTTCATATTGGAATCATATAATATATGACAGGAGGATCACGTATCTGGCTTCTTAGCTTACTGTTTTCAAATCTCATCCATGCTGTTAACATGCATTAGTACTCCATTCCTTTTTATGGCCAATAAATTTTCCACTATATGGATATATCACATTAATTTTATCCATTCATCAGTTGAAGAACATTTGGATTGTTCCACCTTTTGCTATTTTGAATGTTGCTGCTATAAACATTTGTGCACAGGTTTTTTTGTTTGGCATGTTTTCAGTTCTCTTGAGTACATGCCTATCAATGGAATTACTAGATTATATGGTAACTTTATGTTTAACTGAGTAATAGCCAGACTGCAATTGTCACAACTTTTTACATTCTCTCTGGCAATACATAAAGATTTCAGTTTCTCCAGATCCTTACCAATACTTGTCATTATCAGTCTTCTTGAGTAATGCCATCATAGTGGGTTGGAAGTGATATCTCATTGTAGTTTTGGTTTGCATTTCCCTGATGGCATGGTATTGAACATATTTTTATGTGCTTATTAGCCCCTTCTATTATTTTTTTTTTAGGAAAAAAAATGTCTATTCAAATCCTTTGGTCATATTTAATTGGGTTATTTATATTTTTATTATTGAGTTTTAGGAGTTCATTATATACTTCTAAATCTGTCGTTTATGATATGTGACTTGCAAATATTTTCTCCCATTTAGTGGGTCAACTTTTCAGTGTCTTGATAGTGTCCTCTAAAGTACAAATATTTTTATTTTGATGAAATTCCATTCATTGATTTTTCTTTTGTTTGTGCTTTGGTTGTCATATCAAAGGAATGATAGACTAATTCAGGGTTGTAAAAATTTGTGCCTATGTTTTCTTCCATATAGTTTTTGTTGGATTCCGGGCAGGGAAATGCACGCCTCCCAGGCAGCTCAACTAGCCACATCCCCAGGCGCCTTGAGACTCCCAAGCACCCCAGGTCGGCTACACTGCTGACCACGCCTCAGGTTGACCATGCCACTGACCACTCCCCAAGTGCCTTACTGAGCCAATTGCGACATATGGGCTGGCCTTCTGACCCCCCAGCGGCCTATGGAATTGGGGCTCCCTCTGGGGGGTCCCTCAGACCACTGGCGCGCTACTTAAGCGCCTTCCAGACTGAAACCGGCCCTTCTTTTTTCCCCTTTTTCCTTCTTCTTTTCCTCCCATTACACGCGCCGATTCTCCCTTCCCCCCACGTGTCCCTTCGGCGGCTGATTAATAAAATCCCCCCCCCTTTCTATACGGCGGTCCCAGTGTATTTCATCTATCAGTTTTAGATTTTACATTTAGGTCTTTGATTCGTTTTGAGGTGTGAGGTAGGGAGTACACCCTCATTCTTTTACATTGTCCCAGCACTATTTGTTGACAAGCCTAGCTGGGTGCAGTGGCACATGCCTGTAATCCCAGCTTCTGGAAGAGACTGAGGCAGGCAGATCAAAAGTTCCCCTAGTCTGGGCAATTTAGTGAGACCCTGTCTCAAAATTAAAAAAAAAATAAAGTATAGGGGCTGGGGCTATAGCTCAGTGGCAGAGTGCATGCCTAGCACATGTGAGGCACTGGGTTCAATCCTTAGTACCACATAAAAATAAACATATAAAATAAAGGCATGCTGTCCATATACAAATACATTTTTTTTAAAAAAAATTATATATATAAAGGGATGGGAGTGGAGCTCAGTGCTAATGCACTGAGGGTTCAATCTCTAGTACTGTAAACAAAACAAAACAAAAACAAACAAAAAACAAGAGAAAAAAAGGCGGGAGGATACTATTCTTTCACCATTGAATATTCTTGACACTGCACAGTAACTTTTTTTTTGTTTTATTTTTTGACATGTTGGGGATTGACCCCAGGGCCAGTCACATGCTAGAAAGTGGTCTTATCTCTTTAATTCCTTTTATCATGGTTTGCATCAGGCATGTCCCCCCAAAGCTCATGTGTTCTCTGCCATTGAGCTATATCCCCTGCTCTGACCTTTGGTTCCCAGCCCTTTTTATTTTTTATTTTATTTTGAGACAATTCTCCCTAAGTTTTTCAGGCTGGCCAGGAACTTGTGATTCTCCTGTCTCAACCTCTGGAGTCAGTGGAATCACAGGGATACACGATGGTACTGAGATGCATATTGTGGTGGCTTTTGTTTGTTTTGTTTTGGTACTGGAGATTTAACCCAGAGGTACTTTACCACTGAGCTACATCCCCAGATCATTTTATTTTTCATTGTGAGATAGGGACTTGCTAAGTTGCTCAGGGCCTCACTAAATTGCTGAGGCTGGTTTTGAATGTGCAATCCTGCAGCCTCAGTCTCCTGAGCTGCTGGAATTAAAGGCATGCACCACCACGCCTGGCTCATATGACAGCTTTTAAAGCAGACTTAATGTACTTCATGCATTCCCTTCTTTTGGGGAGTAACACAGAGATAGGGGAATTTTTAAAAATCCAGGCAAATTTAAGTATGAGAATATTCTTAATAGTATGCGAACTATTCTTAAATGATATTTCCAAAAGAAAAGTATAGGCAGCAAGAGCATCAATTGATGAATACATAAAATTTTCTCAAGATTACCTTTGATGAAAGCACTGATTTAGAAGCAAATGTTCCATTCTAAACAAAGTCATGGAAATTTGAGGCCATAGATCCTGATAATTAAGAATGTGGACTTTAGAATTGGATAATCTTGGGTTTGATTCCAAACTCCACTACTTACTAATTGTATAAAGTACTTACCATTCTGATCCTCACTCTTCTCATCTGTAGTAAAGGATAATAGTGCCTAACTCATTTAAATTTTTTTTTGTTTTGATGATTTCGAATTAAATTTTTTAAACTTTATCCCACCTACTTTATTTTTGCTTTTTCTCTCACATACATTCAAATATTATTTTTCTCAAGCATTTTGGAGTAAAATGACTCTTTATTCCAAACTATTTCAGTGTATATTTTCTAAGAACAAAGACATTCTGTTATACTATTGTACATTTATCTAAATCTGGAAAGTTAAAATTGATACAATAATCTGCAGAACATTTAAAGTTTTCATTTTTCTGAATATTGTCCTTTTTAGCTACTTTTCCCAATTCAGGATCCAAAATGGGATCATGAATTCACTTGTCATATCTCTTGAATTTTCTCTTGTTATGCTTTACATCTTGCATATCTCCCAAAAGTCTCACATGTTGAAAGCAGGGTCCCCAAAGTAGCAATGTTCAGAGGTGGGGCTTTTGGGAAGTGATTTGATCATGAAAGTGATTGCTGAATGGGCTATTAGGTGATAGGGACTAGTTGGAGGAAGTAGGTCACTGCCTGTAAAGGGTACATCTTGTCCTTGGCCCCTTCCTCACTCTCTACCTTGTCCTTCCTGCCATAATGTTCTGCCTCACATGTCCACAGGAATGGGGTCAAGTGATATGGACTAAAACCTCTGAAAACATGAGCCAAATAAGTATTTTCTCCTTTAAGTTGTTTTTCTCAGGTATTTTGTCACAGCAACGAAAAGCTAACTAATACACTACTAATCTCTAATAGCTCATCACTTTTTGTGATTTATGATATTGACATGTTTGAAAAGTACAGGTCAGTTATTGTGCAAAATGTGCTTTCATTTGGGTTTGTCTGATATTTTATTGAATTGAGATTTTGTATTTTGGCAAAAATGGCACAAGAGTTATATGTGTCCTCAGGGCATCACCAAAAGGCACAGCATGTCAGATGGTACCAATATTGGCAATGTTAACTTTAATAACTTCATTAAGGTTTTCCTTCATAAAATCATCGCTTTCCTTTTGTAACTAACAAGTCATTTGTAAGGGATTATCAATTGGTTTCCTAACATCAAAAATATGACACATGAAATATTCATCACAGTGCTGGTACATTATAAATGTGCAAAAAATGTCAAGCATCATCTTTGTTACTATTCTTACTAGTAATAATCATTATTGCTAATTAACAATACTTTTGAACCTTATGTGACATGAAAAATGAGTCCAGAACATAGAACAATGTAAGTTAAGGAAATACTGAGTTCAAGTACCCAGTGCTTTGTTAGACAAGAATACTTCCATCCCCTTCCAACCTTCAGATCCTAGCTTCTTCGTTTCATAAACTACTGGCTGATTATAAGACCCTTGACTATGCATGCACACCCTCAATTCAGGCCATCTTTACTCTTACTGTGTTGTATTCCTAGAATTCACATCAAAGAAGGATCATTATAAAGTAGGTTAATGGGCTTCTGTAGGAGCAACATTAAAATTACATGGTATGTTTCGATTAAGCTTTAACTAAAATCATAACTATGTTGAGCAAAGCAAATATTAAACAGCTATAAATTCAATCATAATTGTTTTACATAAAAAATTTAAAAATCAAAACTAATACACAAATAGTACAGAAGATATTATGATGAGAAGCAACTCCTCCTTTCCCCATCTCAGGAATAGCAGGTGTCCTTGTTTTGTTTTATTTTAATGAGAAGTTCTCTAAAAGTTTCACTATTAAGTATGATGTTTCATGTAAATTTTGGATTGATATCCTATATCAAGTTAAATAAAGATTCACTTCCATTCTCACTTGTTTTTCTTTAGGAAATCAGATAAGTATTGAATTGTATTAATTTGGGGAGGGGTTCTGGGGATTGAACCCAGGAGTGCCTTACCACTGAGCCACATTCCCAGCTCATTTTATTATTATTTTTTTTTATTTTGAGACAGGATCTCTACTAAGTTGTGTAGTGCCTCACTAAGTTTCTGAGGCTGGCCTTAAATTATTTGTGATCCTTCTGCCTCAGCCACTGCATCTGACTAAATATTATTTTTTCATCTATTGAAATGGTTATATTCTTTCATCGTTAATCTGTTAATGTGGTGATTTGGTTGGTAGACTTTTATAATGTTGCAACATCCTTACATTCTTTTAATGAATTCTACTTGTTCATGATGTACTTTTACTTTACTGAATACACTTGCCAAAATTTAATTTTCTTTTTTACATTTATATTTGGGGATTTGGTCTTTAATTTTTCATGTAGTATTTTTATCTAGTTGTGGTATTTATTTTATGGATCCATTGTAATCTCATAAAATGAATTTTTGAAGCTATCTGTCTTAAACAGTTATGACAAAATCTACCCCCAAAAAATTTGAGACCTGCAATATATGTGATGAGGAGGCTTTTAATTGTGCTTCAAATTATTTTCTTGTTATTTGTTTATTCAAAATTCAATTATTTATCCTTAAATCAAATTTGGTAACTTATATTTTTCCACAAAAGATGCCATTCATACATCTTTATATTTATCCACACAAAATTGTTTACTTTATCCTTTCATGCTTTTAAAATTGCTACACTTTGTGAATATGTCTATGTTCCTTCTTTTTGCACACAAAGAACAGAAATTACAACAGCATTGAACTTTATAGCATCAATATTGGAAGCATAGAGACAGTGCAACGATAAACAAAGATATTGTCTCAGAGAGAAAAGTATTTTCGTTCTATGATTCTATACCCAGTAAGGTTAGACTAAAGTTACTTCCAATCATGCAATTTAAGAAGGAGGATTTAAAAATTTTTACTCCTGTTCGTCCTTATTTTAGGTTTTTGAAATATTTTCTCCAGCAAAATGAGTTAGTAAACCAAGAAAGAAGACATGAGGTCCAATAATTAATTGAAGGCATTAACCTGCGAGGTAGAGAAGGGAAGTTCCAGGATGCAGCAAGCCTACAGAACAATCAGTTCAATTAATAGACAAATAAGGAGACAGGCATCTCTGAAAAAGGAGATTCCAATATATAAAATGGAGTTGTTATATTATCTGATACACTTAGAAGGTTAAAAAAAATTAGTAGGCATTTTGCTGATCTGGTAAAATATTTTGACAGACATATAGAATCTAAGGAAATGAAAATCCCCACAAAATTCTAGGAACTGTAAGGAAAGCAAAAGTGTACATGAGAAAGAAAACAATCATGGAATTGGTTCAAATGATGAAAGATATTTTTACAAATGCTGAGCAGTTATTTAACACAATGAGTTGGAAAGTTGGAAGAAATACTCAAGTACCAAAATAGGAAGTCAATTGATAATGAAAAACAGATAAAAATTGGCAATATAAGTTTACAGGTTATTCATAGAAATAGGTAGATAAATAAAAGAAGAGCCCAGTTAAAAGTGTTAAAATGTGGTTGTCCATGAGAAATGTGACTGGCAGGTGAAAAGGGAGAAAAGAATATCATTTTTTCATTATAAGAGTTTGAGTACTGTTTTATTTTTTAGGTTTATTTATTAATTTATATCAGTATGGACTTGTGTACCTCTATTTTTTTCCTTTGGTGCTAGGGATGGAACCCAGGGCCTCACTCATGTTAGGCAAGTCCTCTACCCCTGAGCTACACCCCCAACCCCTATGTGTTCTTATTTTATTCATGGATTCTAGTCTTTTACTATCATTATTTATTTTTAAATATAACATTTAATTTTGGCATAATTGGAGGTTCACATGTAACTGTAATAACTAACACAGAGAGATTATCTTTAGTGGTACCCCAGTTTTCCCTAATGGTAACATCTTGCAAAACTATAGAGCACTGTTTCAACTGGGAAGTTGATACTGATGCAGTTAAGACACAGAACATATCCATCACCACAAAGATGCTTTGTGTTGTTTTACAGTCATACCCACTTCCCTTCCTCCTCCATCTGTCTTCCCCACCACTGGAGACCACTAAACTTCTCCATTTCCAATGTTTTGTCATTTTGAGAATGTTATATAAGTGAAATCATACAGTGTGTAATGTTTGGGGACTACCTTTTTTCATTCAGGCCAATTCTCTGAAGATTCACTCAGTTTGTTGTATGTATCCATATCTTGTTCCTGAGTTGTATTTCATGGTATAGATCTGCCACAGAATGTTTAAACATACACCTATTGAGTGGTCTCCAGCATGAGGTTATTATGAATAAAGCTGCTATAAGCATTCATCTGTGTGTTTTTCTGTGAACTAAGTCTTCATTTATCTGGGATAAGTGACCAGAAGTAAAATTTGATGGCTCATATGGTAATTGCAATTTAGTTACATAAGAAGCTGCCAAACTGTTTTCCAGAGTAACTGTACCACTTTACATTTCCAGCAGCAATGTACAAGTGATCTAGTTTCTCCACATCCCCATAAACATTTGATATTGTCACTGCTTTAAAATTTTAACTCTTCTGATAGGTATGTAGTAATATCTCACTGTGATTTTCATTTGTATTTCTCTAATATTTAATGATTAAACATATTTTATGTGCCTATTTGCTATCTATGTATCTTCTTTGGTGAAGTCTCTATTCATTCCTGTCTGCTTGTCTTCCTTCCTTTCACCATGCTGGGAATTGAATCCAGGGCCTTGTTTGTGCTAAGCAAGTGCTGTACCACTGAGCTATGTCCCCAGCCCTCCTTGCTCATTTTTTTAATGTTGAATTTTGAGTGTTTGTTATACATTCTAGATACTAGATCTTTGTCAGGTATGTAGTTTGCAAATATTTTCTCCTACTATGTAGCTTATCTTTTCATCCTCTTCACACTGTCTTTTGCAGAACAAATGGTTTTAGTTTTGATGAAGCCTACTTACATGTTTTCATTTTATGATTCATGCTTTTGGTGTCAATCTATGAGGCCATTTTATTTTATTTGTTTTTGCCTAGCCCTAAATTCCAAAAATTTCCCCCTACATTTGTTTTCTAAAAGTTTTATAGTATATGTTTTAAAATTTAACTCTATTGTCTATTTTGTGTTAACATTTATGTAAGGTGTAATATTTAAGTTGAGGTTTGCTTTTTTGAAAATCCAGTTTCTCCAGTACCATTTACTGAAAACACCATAATTCTTCCATAGAATTGCTTTTGCAAAAAATAAATTGGGTATATTTGGGGATTCTGTGTTCTTATTGATTTATGTGTCTTACTTCCACCAATACCATACATTCTTGATTGCTGTATTCTGGTAGGCTGAATAATGACACCTTGTAGATATCCATAACCTAACTTGTAAATATGTTTCTTAATATGGCAAAAGGAACTTTGCAGATGTGTTTGAGGATTTTTTTTTTTTTTTTGGTGGGGGTTAAGTGCCAGAGGCTGAACCCAGGGATGCTTAACAACTGAGTCACATCCCCAGCCCTTTTTATTTTTTATTTTAAGACAGGGTCTTGCTGAGTTGCTAAGTGCCTCGCTAAGTTGCCGAGGCTAGCTTTGAACTTGCTATCCTCCTGCCTCAGCCTTGCGAGCAGCAGGGATTACAGGTGTGTGCCACCACACCTGGCTGGTTGAGAATCTTGAGATGAGAAGATTATGCAGAAGGCATGATGATCAAAGTTAGGGAAAAGAGACTTGATGATGGAAGTAGAGGTGAGGGTGATGCCATTGTGAGCCATGTATCACAAGTCAAGGAATGCAGGTGGCCTTTAGAAGCTAAAATAGGCAAGAAAACAGATTTTCCCAAGAGCCTCCACAAGGAATTCAGCCTTGACAACACTTTCACTTTATCCCAGTGAGATTGATTTAGTACCTCTGATTGTCAGTAATATAACATAATAAATTTGTGTTGTTAAAACCATTAGCTGTGGGGCTGGGGTTGTGGCTCAGTGGTACAGCACCTGCATAGTATGTGTGAGGCACTGGGTTTAATTCTCAGCACCACATATAAATAAATGAATAAAATAAAGGTCCGTTGATTGAATACTATATATATATGTATACATATACATATATATATACATATACATATACATATATATAATTAAAAACATTAATTGCAATAGTTTGTTCCAGTAACAATAGTAAAATGATACATGTAGATATTTAATAAGTCATAGAATTGGATAGATGGCTTCCACCCTCTTTATTCTTTATTTTTGAAAACTCTTTTACCTATTCTAGTCTTTTTGACTTTCCATGTAAATTTTAAATTAATCACGTCTATATATACAAAAATATCTTGTTGGGATTTTATTTATTTTTTCTTTTCTGGGGATTGAACCCAAGGCCTACTACATACAAAACACTTGTTCTACCACTGAAATACATCCCTAGCCCCTTGCTGGAATTTTTGCTTATCAAACCTGTGTATCAGAACTGAGTCTTTAGAATATAGAGTCTTGCAATTCATAGATACAATATTTAAATTTATTTAAATCCTCCATTTATTTAAATCTCTTTTTGTTTCAGTTATCAGCATTGTATTCATTTTATCATGGATGTCCTATGTAAGTGTTTTATTAGATTTATAATTATTTTATTTTTTCTTGGTATTATGTTTTTAATTTGTTTCCACATGTTAATTTCTAATGTATACTCTACATGCACATCATACATACATATAATATACACGTATGCATATATACATATGTATAGACCATACATATACATACATACATACATACATACATACATACAATTGACTTCTGTATGCCTATCTTAATCCTTTAGGCATGCTAAATTCATTTATTCGTTCTAGGAGTGTTTTCTACGTATGGATAATCATTTTATCTTAAAAAAAGGGACAGTTTAATTTTGTCCATTCAATGTTTGGTAGAATTCAGTGAAACCATTCAGTGAAATCAGTGATTTTTGGAATGGTTCAAACTGTAGATTTGATTTTCTTAATTATTCTAGGACTATTAAAATGTTCTATTTTATATCAGATAAGTGACAGTAGGTCATGTTTCCTCAAGAAATTGTTCCATTTCAACTAAGCTGTCGAGTGTATGTGTATAGAATTGTTTATAGTATTCCCTCATTACCACCTCATGTCTGCAAGATCTGTATACCCTGTTTCATTTCTCATGTTGATAATTTGTGTCTCCTCCCCTTCTTTTCTGATGAGTCTTGTTCAAAATTTGTCAATTGTATCGATATTTTCAAAGAACAAGTCTGTGCTTTATTGATTTTCTTGTTTTTCTGTTTTTTACATCATTGATTTTCATACATAATTTTATTATTTCCTTCCTTCAGATTACTTAGTATTTATTTTGGTCTTCTTTTTTCTAGGTACTTGAGGTAGGAACTCAGATTATTGACCTGAGACTTTTTTTTTTTTAAGTAAGCATTTAATGCTATAAATCCTACTCTGAGGACTTCTTAAATTATAGTCCACAGATTTTCTTTGATTTTTTTTTTGTGTGTGTGGTGCTGGGGTTTGAACCCAGGTCTTTGTGCATGCAAGGCAAGCACTCTTCCAATGGAGCTATATCCCCAGCCCCATAGTCCATAGGTTTTTATGTATTTTCATTTTTTAGTTCTCTCTCCATATTATTTCTTTTAAGACTTTCATTTCAACACCTGAATTGTTGTTTAGTTTCCAATTATTTTGAGATTTTCATTATTGACCTCTGTTTTGTTTTATTGTGATAAGTGAATACTTTTTGTATAATTTCAATTATTTTAAAATTTGTTGATGCTTGTATGGCCCAGGGCATTGTATATCTTGTTACGTGTTCTGTGAAAAAATATTTGTTCTATTTTCATTGTGTGGAGTATTCTATAAAGGCCAACTAGATCCTGTTTGTTCATAGTCTTGAATTTTCTATATCCTTGCTGATTTTTCATTTATTTTTTTATATTTTTTAGTTGTTATATTTTTGGTTGTTATTTTATTTATTTATATGTGGTGCTAAGAATGAAACCCAGTGTCTCACACATGCTAGACAAGCACTCTACCACTGAGCTACAACCTCAGTCTTTCCATCAATTTTTTTTTATCAATTAAGAGAGTGATGTTGAAGCCTCCAATTAAAATTGTGTTTTAGTTTCTCTCTCTCTCTCTCTCTCTCTCTCTCTCTCTCTCTCTATGTATATATATATATATATATATATATATATATATATATGTCTTAATCCTTTTTTTTTCAGTGCTGGGGATTGAACTCAGGGCCTTGTGCATGCTAGGCAAACACTCTACCACTGAGCTACCCACTTACCTTATTTGTGTATTAAATTTTATCAGTTTTTGCTTGGTTCTCTCTTTTGTTTGTGCAAATTAGGATTGTTATTATTCTTAGCGATATTGACTCTATTATTATTATAAAATGTACCTCTGTATATCTGATCATTTTCTTTCCTCTGAAGTCTATTTTATCTAATATTAATATAGCAAATCCTAATTTTTTTATTAATGTTTGCCTGATATAACTTTTACCATCTTTTCACTTTCAATTTACCCACATAGGTATATCCAAAGTGAGTTTCTTTTAGACAGCTTATCATTGGGTCATATTTTTTCCAATATGTCTTTTAATTGGTATAGACTCTGTAATTTGAATGTAATTATCAATATGTTAGATCTTTAAGTATGCTATTTTATTTTGTTTATTTTTTCTGTTTATTTTTCTAATTGTCAAAAGGATCTTATATGCTATTATTAGAGAAAATATAAAGCAAGACATATTGACATGAAAAGGAAAAATATGATGAAGCCATAATAATAAGCATTTGTCTTTGCTTCTTCACTAAGTATAATTGGGAAAATGTAAGACAAAGACCTGTAGAACTTTCTAAGTCTGTTACCCACCCCCCCATACCAATCATGGAACTGTATGTATAACAAGATGGAGATCTTGGGCTGGGGTTGTAGCTCAGTGGTAGAGCACTTGCCTAGCTTGTGTGAGGCACTGGGTTTGATTCTCAGCACCACATAAAAATAAGTAAAATAAAGGCATTGTGTCCATCTACAACTAAAAAACTATTTTTTTTTTTTAAAAAGAGATCTTTACTTTTGGTATTTATCTAGGATTTAGAATGTTGACAAAGTTCATAAAATGAATTAGGGAGTTGTATATAGCTGGATTTTTGCGGGAAATAAAGCTGTTTACTTCATTCGAAAGTTCTTGAAACACAATACTTTTGTCTTCTTGTGCTTTCCTGAGTTGCTTCATTGTTTATTCATCCAATAAGCTTCTCCTCTTTTTGCCCTTTTCTTCATGTGGCCAGAACTCAGCACTTCTCTCAGCACTTTTTTTCTGTTAACTTATTTTGCATCTGATTGATTTGCTTATGACCTTTCATGAATCAACTTTTTGACTGAAGTATGTACATTTATGCCATGTCCTTTAGTGGAAAATTCCAGTGGCCCCAAAGGCATCCTTTCTGTGTTCACAATTTTCATGAATTTTTGATAATTTGGCTTTTCATCATAGGCTAAACAATGAATACACTTGCCAAAGATTGTGCTTCTTCACTTTCTCACTTACTTGCTTTTATTCCATGATAGGGAAATCTGGGAAGCTTCATGGTAGAAATGACTTTTAAACTTTCACTTCCCTTCCAGCTACCTCCATTCAGGTGGAGAATTGGAAAAGCACTGGGTTTCACTCTAGCATCTGCTTCCAAAATAAGCCCATGTAAACACTTACTTGGGGAGCTATTCCAACAGATTTTGTTTTGGCATTCTGGACAGAAACAGGGTCCTTCAGCTTCTGTTTCCAGGGAAATTTCCTGCATGGCCATCATAGCAGTCACTTAGGATTTCAACTCTGTCTAGACAAGGTGTTCCCTTGTGGACATCCAATCTGGTATAATCTCTCTTATTCCATTATGTCTTCTCTAGCATTTTCTTTATGCTAGTTGTGGTTTTCACTGGGAAATTTTCTGTAGGTAAGTAAATAATCTGTAAGATAAACCCCCATCTTGATTTTTGTAACACAGAAATAAATTAGCTGCTTTTATATCACCAAGAAATATTCATTTCCACGAATATATTCCAGTACATCTAGCATTCAGATACCTAGCTGTAGGATGATTGGCGTTTTTTAAAAATTTTTTTTTAGTTGTAGATGGACACCATATCTTTATTTATTTTTATGGGGTGCTGATATTCGAACCCACTGCCTCACGCATGCAAGGCAAGTGATCTACCACTGAGCTACAACCCCACTCCCATGACAGCTGGCTTTTTAAAAGTACTATTGTGTCTGAGATCATTTGTGAATTTATTCCTACACATCCTATTACCATAAATACGTAATCTTACCTTGAATTCAGTTAGGCCACATCCATAAAACAGAATTGCTAAATAATGAAATTGTCTGAGTTATATCTACTTTTTAAACATTTTTTTGTATTTGTCAGTGGATATTTATTTATTTATTTATTTGCAGAGCTGAGATTCAAACCCAGTGCCTCACACGTGCTAGGCAAGCACTGTTCAACCCCAGTCCATATCAACTTTTATATAAAGTCTTTTTTTTTTTGTAGTTCTCTGATAAACTTCCAAAAATAATAGGCCACTTACTTGGGGCATTCCACTCTTATTACATGCCTTGCATCTTTGTTAGTCTGGTTTATTCACAGGGAAAGCTAAATATATCAATTCTAATCCTCTATTGCTAATCATCTTGCCCCACAAACATCATTTTCCCCTCAAACTAAATCTGGAAGTGTAACATGAAGTTTATGTTTCTCTTAAATATAAACATGAAGTTTATATTTCTTCTTCTTGGTGGCAACACTTTGGGTCTCAGTATCCTCTGCGACTGGGCCCCTGTTATCTTTGTTTATCATTTCTTCATTCTTGTAGGTTACTTGAATATTTATTAGAATTCCACTTTGATTATTTATGGTGTCTTGCAATGTAATTATTTGCATGAATAGCTTAGTGGTCAGTTGATGTCTTACATTATATGCATGTAACTTATCTATTGGTGTCATTATTTTACCAGTCTGGGTAAAGCGTGAAAACATTACCTCCTTTAATGTCCCTTTATACTTTCCTGTTTATAATTGTCTTATATATTTTATTCATATACATTTAGAACAACACATAAGCCAGTGTAGTAAATTTGTTTCAACTGTTAAATATAATTCAGAAAAATCAAGAGAAAAAAACCTGTACTATTCATCCACATTATTTTTACTATGTAAAAATTGTTGCTGTGCTCTTTCTTATTTCCTGATATTCCAGGCTTCCTTTTTGTATTATTTCCTTTCTGTTTAGAGAACATCTGCTTAGCCATTCTTTTAGGGTATGTCTATTAGCAACAAATCCACTGAGTTTGCCCATGTCTGAAAATGTCTTGATTCACTTCATTCCTGGAGGATATTTTTTGTGCATGTGAAAAAGCTTTTTATTTTAAATCAAACTGGTTCACCAATCTAATCATAAAAATGCTCACCATTTCCCATTTTTGCCTTTTTTGTTTTTGGTGCTGGGGATTGAACCCAGGGACTTGTGCATGCAAGGCAAACACTCTACCAACTGAACTATATCCCCAGCCATTTGGCAATTTCTATCACTCCCAATTTTTGGCAAATCTTCCCTATGTTCTCAGTATCATAGCACCTATGGCCCTCAGCAACCATCCAGAAAACAGAGATGATCTAATAATACTACCTGTTCTTAATTTTATCTAATAAGTTTAAAATTCTTTCTCTACTAAGAATCATTAATAAAATTTTCATGCCTCTTACAAAATGTTTAACATCTCATACAATGATCCTCTGTTTGGAAGCAAGGACAGGTTTCCATTATAGTCTGTTCATCATATAACTGTTAAAGGGGAAAAAAAAGGAAGATCCATACTTCTCGAGTTTTTTTTTTTTCCAAACCCTGAATTTCTTCTCAATCTATAATGAACCAAACCCAAGATCCACACTTCTTATTGAAACTATTTTTCTTATGTGAGGTTTTTGTCAGATCCTGAATTTCTTCTAAATCTAGAATGACACAACCACAGGATTGGGAACATTGCTTCTGAGAAAGACCCATTTGCTGATGAGAAAGTCTAATTCCAACTGGGGAAATTTACCCATGTTCCAGCCTTTTCAGTTTAACATTACACCTGTCACCTAGAAAAATAAATCCAATTACCCATCTGGATTGAAGGAAAAGAGTTACTTATGATTTTATGGAAAAAGGAACTATGTAATGTAAAATTCCAAAAAATGTCAGATGATGTTACATATTTTTATTTCTTAGGAGAAAGGAGTTGCATAGAAACTTCTCATTTTTTTCTTTTACTACCCTAGTCCAAAGTTGAAGGCAGATAATACTATAAGGTCCATCACAGCTTCTTAACTAAAACACCACTCATACTACTTTTCTTCCAGCTTTGGCCACATGGAAAACTAAGTCTAATGTGTATATGACTCCACAAAACAGGATGAATAAAACTGTAATACAGCAGCCTCTCATCTTAGGGTGGAGAATAGGGTTCCGTCACTGGGCTCATGTTTGCTTTTACCATTCCTTCAACTAAATGCAAGCATGCATTCATAAGATTACCTGCTGCACAATCTGGTCCTTCTGGAGAAGAATGAAAAAAATTAAAAATAGCAAAAGTCCCAAGACTTTGAAAAAGTCAACAACAGTTTCTTTCTCCAGGAATGCAATCCCTCCTTTCACACAAAAATGTGTATTTACACATGGAAAATATGTATTTGTATAGAATCTCTTTAGGTCTATTCAGATACAAAGTCAATCTTGATATCTTGTCTTTATGCTTCTTTATCACATCAAAGGGATAATTGCAAAACTGGACCTTTGTTTGTCCAGTAAATCTATGTCACTAGATGAACCAGGATTTAGAGACATATGTAACTTTTTAATGTTACATATGTCTTTTCAAATTGCAACCAATATTTTTAACTTACTGCTGCAGGCTCAAATATGCTTTTCATGATAGTGGCCCAAACTAGAAGACATTAAAAAAAAAACTGAAGTAATCTGTACTTGCCATGTATTTAGTCTTCTTGTTTGGAGTAATAGGTGAAGAATTCACAAATACCACAACCTAAGCACCTGTTACAAATTAAACATCAGCCTTCATATTGCAAAAGAATGTTTTGATAATTGAGCCAATTGCAGCAGAAGACCCATATCAGTTGCTTTTTTCTTCTTGGAGAAGTCACCAGGGTAACTAAGGGCTTCTTTCTGTGTTGAATCTGATAGATGGAACAAAAGAAAGCAGTCTTTTCCATTTCAAACCATGGAGGTAATGTGTAGAAAAGTATCCATATTTCAATAGTGAAAGTGGCTGGATAAAAGAAGCAGGACTACCTGCTCTAGAAGACAACATAAAAATACCTGCCACATCCTGAGTTCAGAATTTTGTTTTGAGATGAATAAAAAAGCATCTAAATATCAGGCAAGTGTTCTTTCTGTGTGATAATGATTCTCACATGGTCCAGCAGACACAATTGGCTAATCTGAGGCCAGCCTGCCCCAGGCCCAGAGGCCAGACATCAGATGGCCAGACCACCTAGGCATAACTCATTCCGCCATCTTCCCTTCCCTGGAGGATATTGTTTGCTGGGTCTAGGATTCTGGGTTGACAATTCTTTCAAAACTTGAAAAATATTGTGCCACTTCCTTTGGGCCTTCATGTTTTCTGATTTGAAATTTGCTATCATAAGAATTGTTCTTACTCCACAGGTAATACGTTGTTTTTATTTGGCAGCTTTCAAATGTTTCCTTTGTGTTTAGGTTTTTTTTTTTTTTTTTTTTTTTTGATGTTTAAATATGATGTGACTTTGTGTGGATTTTATTTCGGCTTATCTTGTTTGGGATTTGTTCATTTTCTTGAATTTGATCTGTAGGTTTATGTTTCTTGACAAATTGGGGAAGGTTTTATCCTTTTTTTTTTTCTAGCCTTGCTCACTTTCTCCTCTTTTTATGAAACTCTGATGATGTGAATGTTAGGTGTTTTGTGATAGATTCATGGGTCCTTGCATTTATGTTCCTTTTCTTTTCAGTCTATTCATTCTTTGTTGTTCATATTGGGCAAAATTTTTTGTTCTATGTTATAGTTAATTTATCCATTCTATCCTGTTTTGAACTCATCTGTGAGTTTTTTTTAAAATCCTGTTATTATGTTTTTAAGTTCTAAAATATATATTTGGTTTACTTTATCTCTTCTAGTTTTTTTCCGAGATTTTCCAATTTTTCGTTTGTTTCAAGTGTGTTTATGATTGAACATAGAAAGCATTATTACCATGACTACTTTAAAAGATTTGCCAGATCATCCTAATGTCCTTTTCATCTCAGTATTGGTGGCTATTGTCTTTTCTCATTCAGTTTGAAATTATCCTAGTTCTTGATATGAGTGATTTATTATGTTTTAAGCCTTTATTTTATTTGTTTTTATTTTTTTATGTGGTGCTGGGGATGGAACCCAGTGCCTCACACATGGTAGGCAAGCGCTCTACCACTGAGCCACAATTCCGGCCCTGAGTGATTTTATTATTAAAATATGAGAAATTTAATATTATATTAAGAGACACTGAATCTCACTTTAAACATCTATTTTAGCTGGCTTTCTCAGGCATTGCTTTAGAAGGGGAAGGGGTGGGTCTTCCTCATTTCTGTCAGGTAAAAGTACAAGTCTAGGTTTCTAATTTAACTTTGATTCATACTTGAAATTGAGGGCTTCTTGTTACTGAGGGAAGTTTGGATCTTTCTAGTGGTTTCCACTGACACCAGGGGAAAGGAGGAGGAATCATTATTGTTTAGCTGAGATGAAACTCTGGTTTCTCTACTTGGCTTGCTTTACTTGGCTTGCCCTATGTGGGGGTATAGGATGTAAGTCTAGAATTGCCAGTTGACCTTTGCTGGTATTGGTGCAGGCGAGAGATTTATTCTGTGGTGTTTTGCTAGAGTAAAGAAGTTAGTGTCTAAAAGTTTTCTGTCTTGCTAAATCTTCCCCTTACTGGGAAGTCCTAAGTGATGGCTTAAATAATTAGACTTTTTTTCTGTATTGTTGGTGCTTCTGGGTTTCCAGTTTTGTCAGTTCCAAGTCTGAGAAATGTGAAGCAAAAAGAAAATCCAAGTAAATCATCAAGTGTCATTCCTTGAGTCCCAGAGCCCCCAGTTGGTTTGCTTTCATCTCTCTACCTTTCAGAGTGCTCTTATATTTGTTTTATCCAGGGTTTTTAGTTGTATTTAATGGGAGGAATTGAGAAAAGCATACCTACTACATCTACTGAGAAGCAGAAGTATCCTGTTTTCTTAATCATGCCCATGCTTATTTTTACCTATAATCTATCCTGTCTATCTATCATCTAAAGAAAGACATCTAAGGAAGATACAGCTAAAGTCTTTTTCTTCCCTTTTGGATATACAGATGTTAGTAATCACTGCATTTATTACAAAACTGTGTTCAAATCATGAAAGGAGGTGTTCAACGTATCTTTGGTTATGATAATGACACTCCTATCATTAAACTTATTTTCTAGGGCACAAAGTGACGAGTACTTATGCTCTACATTCTTTCATATTTTAAGATGTGATTGGAGGAAAAACAGTGTAGAGCATATTGTTAAATAATATCTGTAAAAATTCTGGATACATTGGATAAGTATCTGAAGCTCCAATTTTGAAAAAATATGATACAGAAAAAGCAACAAAAACAATTTCTAGCTCTCATTAGTTGCAGTGTTCCCATGTATTAAACATTTTCTGTAGGATAATGATACAATGCATGTAATTGGGACAAGGGAACAGTCACAAGTCTGGTATTTTTTTCCTGCACACATAGCTCAAACACTAGACTGTTTTTGTCTAAACCAGACACCTGGCAACTCTAGAATCTCACCAGGGAGAACCAGACCCTCTGGAGCAGAGCAGGCAATCTGGGAAGTTTCCAGAAAGTTAAATTCAATAAGCATTTATTGTGCAAAGAGAGGCCATCTGGACCATTGTGTAGCACATTGGTAAGATCTAACAGTAGGCAATAAATAAGCAGATAAGGGGCATCAGCTGAATCTCATTAGGGACTGTAGTTGGGTTCCCCAGAAGCCTGGAAGAACTTACTCAGAAGTATTTGGCCATTCCCAAAGCACTGGGATGTTTATCAGGAAACAAGTAGACATTGAAGTTCGAAGAGAGACAATGTAGTGAGGGAGGTGGCAGAGCATCAGGTCTAGAGGTATTAGGATTTGAGGATTATTAAATCAGGTATGCAGGTATAAGAAAGAAAGGTGAGCACCAAGCCAGAAGAAATAAGGCAGGAGTTCGATCTGAGTACAGAGAAGCCAGACTCTTTCTTCCAGTCAAGTCACTTTTATATCATCTCTGGATACCGACTCACTTAAGCTTGTGCTGTCATTGAGTGTAAAAATTTCAAGAGGCTTCTCAACTCACTTTGTCTCTAGGATTTCTTCATGTTTGATTTAATTCACTCAAGTATTCTTTGCTTCTTAGATTGTGGTGGATGTCATTGGTGTTTATTTTGTTTTGTTTTGCTCTTACTCTGATTCAAGATTTTAGCTCTTGCATTTAGCTCTGACATGTTGCCCTTATAACTGTACATGCTGCCATGACTTTGGTTCATGCCATCTTCCAGGACACCTGGAAAGCCTGGCTATTCTTTTTGGCTTTTCACATTATAGCAACAGGAGAATGGTGCACTGTTGTTTCCATTAGAGTCATCCAGTTGTTTCTATGCTTTGTCCAGCTCTCATCTGACAAAGGGAGGGATCCAATACAGACTAACACTGTAGTTGGCATTTGCTGGGACACCAGAGCTACTGGCCTACATACAGCTCCTTAAATTTTCTTGACTAGGCACACTGTGACTTGGATGGGGCTGTGTCTGCATATTGGGTCCAAATTATCCAGTGAGGCAAGTCATTTCTCTTACCTCCTACTATCTTTAAAGCTATTAACCAATTTAAATAAATATCACTTGGAAGTAATCATTGTTGCTGAATCACTTTTGCACAGACAGCATTTTATATTTCATAGAAAAAACTATATATGACAATTACCAGGTATTTAATGCAGAGTTATAAAATATTCCTCATACAATGTCCAAGATACACTTAACACTATATGTAGGCTCTTGTCTTGGTGTGTCCAGACACTGGTAGGAAATATTAGGTGAATGGGAAGGAGAGTAAAAACAGAGCAGTACATGTTTACTAGGAGCACCAACTGAGCAATGTTAAAGTCTAAGAATTCATGAATCAATGAAAGGTAAATGTTAAAGCCTATGCTTTTAGAATCGTTATCCTTGTCAGTGTTCCTTATACACCAAAGTACCACATTCTCTTGTGTGTGTGTGTGTGTGTGTGTGTGTGTGTGTGTGTGGTGCTGGAGATTGCACCTAAGAGCCCTATACCACTGAACTACAACCCCAGGCCTTTTTACTTTACTTTGAGACAGGATCTCCCTAAATTGTCGAGGCTGGCCTTCAACTTACAATCCTCCTGCCTCAGTCTCCTGAGTAGCTTTTTGCTTTTGAGATGAGGTCTCACTGTGTTGTGTAGACTAGTCATGAATTATTGGGCTTAATTGATCCTCCTGCCTCAGCCTCCTGAGCAGCTGGGACTATTGGTACACACCACTACACTCAACTTTCTATTTTTCTTTTTAATATAAAAAAGTGGATAGGGATTGTGGTACAAGTTGAAGGACCAACTCTACCAATTCTGTTCTAACAGGCAAGAATGATGTAATAACCATGCCAGTTGGCTAGTTTTGAAAGTTGATGGGGCAAATATAAATGCTATGGAAGACTTTTCCTTTTATAGGTTCTTGGGGCTTTGAAAGTGTCTTGATCTTTTTCTATATTGTGGGAATTCCACTAATTATCAGTCTTAGATCTTTCCTCCTTCCTTTATATATTTGACATTTTCCATAACTGCAAAAAGAGGTTTTAAGGTGCTGAGCATTTTTAATAATATAAAATAACACTGTTAAGTGCACTCAGTGATAGATATGAACTTGATATAGCCTTTATGTAAGTATTGTGCAGTTGAATGCAAACCAGAAGATAAGAATTTCCCAATTAGTACATAAATGACTTCAGCAATTAAGTAAAGAAAAAATAAGCTCCAAGGAGAATGAGGGAAAGTTTGCTTGCCCAGAGGCTTTTGCTTTTGAAACGCTAACCCACTAAAAGAAGCTCTGAATCACCTGTGGTTTTATAATGGAAGAGGAACGTGAGTAAATCCCTTGAACCAGGAAAGCCTTTAAGCTGAAAGGTTTCACTAGCTAAAACTTGCCCTGTGATAGTCTGAAAAAGTGCTCTGTCAGTATGTTAGTTTTGTTTTGTATCAGTTAAAATAATATTGCTATGACTTGCCTGATATTCTAAGAAGATTTCCGCAGTAAACTCTTTTATGTATGAATACTGTTTATATTAATTTTCTACTGGCCTACATGTTCTCTGGGAGGCTCATTCTGAGTCAATTTTGAAGCAAAGGCACAAGTGTTCACCTCTTCAAGGTGAAGACTCTTCAGAGACATGGGGAGTGCCTCTCATAGCCCATAGGCATAGATCAACCAGCAGAACAGGACTCAGGAAGGTAAGCGATCCTAAGTCAACATAAAGGATGGGTCGGAAGTTCAAGAAGTTAGACAAGGGGAAGCTTGCAGAAGTTCTTAAAGGTGGAAGAGCTGGGTGCAGTGGTGTATATCTGTAATCCCAGAGGCTCGGGAGTATCACAAGTTCAAAGCCAGCCTCAGAAATTTAGTGAAACTCTAAGAAAATTAGTGAGATTCTGTCTCTAATAAAACATTTTAAAAAGGGCTGGGAATGTTGCTCAGTGGTGAAGCGCCACTGGGTTCAATCCCTGGTACCATAAGCAAATAAGCAAATAAATAAATAAATAAACAGATAAATAAAAAAAATATAAAGATGGGGAAGGGTCCAAATTCAGAATGGCATGGGATTTAGAGCAGTGACCATGGGTAATTTTTAATGTTCTTGTGCCTTGATTTTACTTTCTGTAAAGCAGTTAATCAATGTTATGACTTGAATTATTTCCTCAAAAAGATATGTTGAAGTCCTAGAAGTCCTAACTGCCAGTACCTTGAAATGTAAACCTCATATGCAAAAGAGGTTATTGAATATGTGATTAGTTAAGATATGGCTATTCTGGAGTAGACAGAGTAGGGGATATGTGTACAGATCTAAACATGGGGAAAAGTTATATTTTATTCCTGTTCATGATAATAATTAATAATAATAATAATAATAATAATATGATGATGATGATGATGATGATGATGGTTGTTTTGAGGGGCAATCTGCCTTAGTTCCTGAGCGTCCCTGCATGCTTTTGCTGGGTATGCCACAAATGCAAAGCCCTGACTGATCATCACCTGGGCCATTTCTTAGAGATGTGTTTGCAGAATATAACCTTGACAGAGGAGGTAACATCTCTTTCTGGATAAAGAACAGATTTGCTTACTACTTTCAATAAAAACTATGAATGTCTAAAGCTGTTTCTTGACTCTGATTCAAACCCACTGTATGCTCATCATCCACCTGTGTTCCCATGTGTCATCCATTGAGAAAAAGGGGAACTGATACAAATTTCCTGAAGCTTGTGCTTTAGCTGTGTTCTAAGTAAAATCTTTTATTCTTAAACCAGTGGTCTCATGTCTTCTGCCATCATCCATGAAAATGTGGTGAGCTAATTTGTGAGCTTCCAAGTAGACACAATAATAATATCTTCATCTGCTCTAATTAACAATACTAACAGAAAATAAGAACTTTTAAAATTAAAAAAAATATATTAGTCATTGTGGGCTTACTATGTGCCGGGTACTAATTTATGCCCTTTATTTTTTAAAATATTTTTAGCTGTAGATGGACACAATATCCTTATTTTATTTTATTTTTATGTGGTGCTAAGATCAAACCCAGTGCCTCCACATGCAAGGCAAGTTCCCTACCACTGAACTACAACTCCAGCCCTAATTTATGTACTTTACATAAGTTATTTCATACCCACAACAATTTTACTAAGGAGTTAAATGACTTTCCCAAGGTTGTATATTCCCAAGTTATCCTGATCATTATCATGACTGTTCTTTCTTCCTTAACAAGAATCCTTGTTAGCCCTTATTTCTACCTTCTTATTATAATTCCTTAGTCTCACATTAAAAAGATAATCTAAAAAAGTAATATAAAACTCATTCCCCAGAAAACTCTTATTTAATTTTTCTTATTCTCAGTGTAATAGCTCAGACCCTAGAGCTAACCTTCACTCACTAGCTGGGTGATCTTGGGGCAAGTTGTCTAATCTCTTGTGTCTTAGTTTCCTCATTTGTAATACAGTGGATAATAACAGCACCTACCTCAGACAGTTGTTGTGAGGTTCAAGTGGGTTAATATAAAGTACATTTTACAACAGTGCCAAAAACACAGTAATAGTTCAATAGCAAATCAGCTATCCTTCTCACTTTTCTGAAGGCAGAATAATCCTGAATCTTTTCTATTATATAAATTCCCAGTTGATGGTGATTGTACTAATCACCTTCAGCTTCCTCCTCCTCAGCTTCACTTGAGTGCATAGCATTGCAAGGTAAGTATACTGCATTTACATCACAATAATGTTCCACTTCAAAGGTCTATCTTGCCAGGGACCTAGCACTACTAGATAGAACAGGAAATATAAAACAATATTAAGGCATTGTCCTGGCCACAAAGGACCCTGCAATCTACCCTAGGATATAAAATTAATACACATGAAATCATTTAATTGATTTTTGGTATGACATTGCTCAGATAAACTCATATGCATACAATATGAGCTCAGAGAAGGGTAACTACTATGTGACTTAAGTAGGCAAAAAAGCATTCATATGGTAGAAGTAAGAATCATGCTGTCTTAAAGCATAGGCAACATTTTCTTGAGCAAAAAGGGAAAAGTTGAAGATTCTATATTTAACACTTTCTAGTTTGTATGATTCTTTTCCATACATAGATTCATTTTATCTTGTGACAAATTTTTAGGGTAGACAAAAGAGGAATTCTTACTATGTTGGCCCATAGTTGGATCCTGATGCATAGAGCAGTCAAGTAATTTGCCTAAGGTGTATAGCCAATCAGTGGAAGCCACTAAACACTCCAGTTCCTACAAAACTTCTGCCTGCAAGGAGCTTACACTTGTTAATTATGACGTTTATGCAGATATAACATGAACACATGTTAAAGATTTTATTTAACTCATTATTAATGAAAGAACAGGTAAGAGGCTACAAACAGTTCAAATGAGTAAAGATGCACATATTTATATGAAGTAGAGGAAAATTGCAAATAATTTAAAAATGGATCAGCAACTGTCATTTTCCATAGTGGGGGAGAGAAAAGTCAATTGAACCCCCAACAATATATGTGTGTGTGTGTGTGTGTGTGTGTGTATATGTATTCTTTTGCATTGCTATCATTTTTCTACAACTCATAGAATTTTGAAGTAGATGAAATAAAATGAAAGGCTGGACTTGGGTAGCCCAGAAGGATGTTCTCAAAAAAAAAATGCATAATTTCCATTGGAGGAAGGGAGGGAGCAAGGGGGCAGGGAGGGGGAAAAAAGGAAAAAAGAAAAAAAAAAGAAAAGGTGGTTGAATGAGATGGATATCATTATCCTAAATGCATGATTGAAGACCTGAATGGTACTAATATACTTTGTATACAAACAGTTGTATGTAAAAAGATGCTATATATATGCATTATGAATTGTAATACATACTACTATTATAAATAAAAAATAAATTAAAAAAAAAGAAATTTAGTGAGGCACTAAGCAACTCAGTGAAACCCTGTCTCTTAATAAAATACAAAACAGGGCTGGGGATGTAGCTCAGGGGTCAAGTGCCCCTGAGTTCAATTCTGTATAATAATTAATTTTCTAAGGAGCTCCAGACTAGCTTGGGAGCCCAAGGTACTGTGCTAAGTATCTGTAAACCCCACCTTCAACCCTACAGCCTTGGACCTGAAGGAATCAAAAGTCAGCATACAATAGAGATACCTGCATACCCATGTTTATCAGGGCACTGTTCACAATAACCACGTTATAGAAGCAGCCTAAATACCCCCCCCCCCCAAAAAAAAGAAGTGGTTAGATTATAGGGGCTGCACCCTCCTGAATGGATTAAGGCCATTGTTGCCGGAGTGGATTGTTTATCAAAGCATAAAATTCAGCCCCTGTTCCTCTTTCTCACATGCTCTTTCACCAAAGGATGCCTTCTGCCATGTTATGATGTACAAAAAGGCCCTCACCAGATATGGTTGCTTGATCTTGGACTTCCCAGCTTCCAGACCCATTTACCAAATAAATGCCCATTATTTATAATTTACCCAGTATGTGGTGTTCTGTTTTTCCATCTTATTTTAAATTTTTTAAAATTATTTTTTATTCTTTTTAGATATACATGACAGTAGTGTGTTTTGGCATATTATACATACATGGAGTATAACTTATTTTAATTAGGATCACATTCTTTTGGTTGTACATGATGTGGAGTTTCACTGGTTGTGTATTCATATATGAACACAAGAAAGTTATGTTGGATTCATTTTACTGTCTTTCCTATTCCCATCTCCCCTCCATTCCCTTCATTCCCCTTTGTCTAATCCAATGAACTTCTATTCTCCTCCCCCAAAATTGTGTTCTGTTATAGCATTAGAATATGGTCTAAGACAGCTACACATTGAGTTATAGACATAAACATCATAAAAGTGGCACAATAGCAAATGGTCCAAGGCTGTAGGGTTGAAGGTGGGGTTTACAGATACTTAGCACAATACCTTGGGCTCCCAAGCTAGTCTGGAGCTCCTTAGGACCAGGAAACTAATCAAAGATGAAGGAAATAGTTTTGTGATAAGGAGACATTCAAAGAGGTCTGCTCTAAACCAGGCCAGTTTTGAGTTCAAGGGAGACTGAAAGGTGATATTTTGAAGTTGCTGAGTGAAAGATGGCAGTGTTTACATCCCAGCCTGAACAACTTTATAGGACCCAAATTCCGAAGTTCAGATCACCATTTTCTTAAGCTTATGTGTAGCACAGCTTTTGTATGTAAAAAGATGCTAAATTCATGCACTATGAGTTGTACACATTAAAAATTATTTAATAAAAAAACAGAAAATAGTAATTAATATTATGAGATCAACATGGATTTACTTTCAGAGACTAGAGATACTAAGTGAGCTGAGGAACATTTATTGAGGTCCTAATGAACGGTTTGTACAGACATGCCCTTATGAAAATTAAATATATATTCAAATATGTGAATATGTAGCTCATCCTTTAAAATATAATTAGGCACTTACACAAGGTGATACTAGTATTAATACATAGACTTGGCCTTCCATGTAGGCAGCCACCTACGTGGTGTGATCTGAAGGGTGATCAAAAGCCTCCCTGCTCCCAGATGACTCCTAGTAATCTGCCATTTTTATGATATTCCCACCATTAATGATATTTCTCTGGGAAAAAGAGCTGCAGAAGATGTCTGTTAAAATGCAATGGAAACTTTTAAAGAAGACTAAGAATAGAACGGGATGAAAAGGTCTAGAATGCAGGCAGAAATGTCAGGCCTGAGAAAGATAGCATGTGGGCATCTCTAAAAACCCTGGAGGTGACATGGGAGCCCTAAGCACCTGGAAGGAGGATCAGTGACAAGGAGGGCCGGAAAGGAAATCTGAAAACATGAGGAGACAAATTTGAGTGTACCACAAATTTGTGATGGCCCTTGGTAGTATGCAATGATACAAATACATGAAGAATTACCGTGGGGTGGTTGTGGTGGCATGCACCTGAAATCCCAGTTATTCGGGAGGCTGAGGTAGGAGGATCACTTGACCCCAGGAGTTCAAGGCCAGCCTGGGCAACATAGTGAGATCCCATTTCAAAAGTATATTATTCTGTAGAAGAATTGATTTTCCCTGGGCATTTACCTGAAGGAATCAAAAGTCAGCATACAATAAAGAGACCTGCATACCCATGTTTATCAGGGCACTGCTCACAAAAACCATGTTATAGAAGCAGCCTAGATACCCATCAATAGATGAATGAATAAAGAAAATGTTGTATGTATACATACAATGGAATATTATTCTGATATAAAGAAAAAATGAAATCATGTTATTTGCAGGAAAATGGATGGAACTGGAGATCATCATGTTAAACAAAGAAAGCCAGACTTAGAAAGACAAGTATCACAGGTTTTCTCTCTTATGTGGAATTTAGGGAAAAAAGATGACATGAAAATAGAAGGGGGCTGGGCATGGTAGTTTAAATGCCTGTAATCCCAGTGATTTGGGAGGCTAAGGCAGGAGGATCACAAGTTCCAGGCTAACCAGGGCAATTTAGCAAGACCTGTCTCAAAATTGAAAAAAAAAGAAAAAGAAATGGGGACATATCTCAGTTGTAAAGTGCTTCTGGTTTCAATGCCTAGTTAAAAAAGAGGAGAGAGAGAGAGAGAGAGAGAGAGAGAGAGAGAGAGAGAGAGAGAGAAAAGAAAGAAACTGCTGGGGGGGCTGTGGCTCAGCAGCAGAGCGCTTGCCTTGCACGTGCGCGGCCCGAGTTAGATCCTCAGCACCACGTAAACATAAATGCATTGCATTGTGTACAACTAAAGTAAATAAATAAAATATTAAAAAAAAAAAAGAAACTGCTGGGCGTAGTGGTGCACACCTGTAATCCCAGCAACTCCAGAGGCGGAAGCAGGAGGATTTAAAATTCAAAACCAGCCTCAGCAATTTAGTGAGGCTCCAAGCAACTCAGCGAGACCCTGTCCCTGAATAAAATACAAACATGGCCGGGGAAGTGCCCCTGGGTTCAATCCCTGGTACAAAAAAAAAAAAAAAAAAAGGAAAGAAAGGAAGGAAGGAGCTTAAAAATAATAAAGAGTAAAAGGGGACTATTAGGAAAGGGAAAGGGAACCAGGGAAAGCAGAAATGGGTATTAAGAAAGGGTAATAGGTGGGGCTATAGCTCAGTTGGTAGAGTGCTTGCTTTGCATGCACAAGGCCCTGGGTTGGATCCCCAGCACAAAAAAAAAAAAAAAAAAAAAAAAAAAAAAAAAAGGAAGAAAAAGAAAGGGGTGATAGGGAAGGTAGATACAATGAAAGTGTGTTATATGCACGTATGAAAATATCAGAATGAAACTCATCATCTTGTACAACAATTATTTTGTGCTAATAATTATAACAAAACATTATTATAAAGCATTATTATTATCAGAAAAAGAATTGAGTTTCAAAAATCCAAGTCACATGTTATATAAGAAGCATCTCATTTTCCTAATGTTACTATGCTGTTGAAAAATATTTGTCTACGTATTGAAACTCTAGAACCAAAGTTGTGAATCTGGTATTACCAGGAAAAAAGAGTCCAAGTGGGAAAACTGGTTTATTATCCAAGGTTAAGTAATTAAATGCAAATAGCCAAGAGAGACATCTTTACTACCCTCTACATGTTCATAATCCTTGGGATCAAAGCAGTCATTAAATACCTATTGGTACATTGAGCTGTAGCAAGTGATTATGCACGTGCACACATGGTATTTGTAATGGTGTAGATAATTACATGGGAGGAGTACAGTAAATATATACAGAACTTGAAAAATTGATAACTTGCATTAATTTAGCAAATTACATTTTTTAAAAAATATTTTTAGTTGTATATGGACACAATATCTTTGTTTATTAGATTTTTATGTTATGCTGAGGATCAAACCCAGTGCCTCACATGTGCAAGGCAAGCACTCTACCACTGGGCTACAGTCCTAGCCCAGCAAATGATATTTTCATTGAGTGCAAATATGAAGGTAAGTGCATTTACCAGAGAGTTGAGGAATTAGAATGTGAAATTACTGCCACTTTCTTAAGTGATATCTGCTAGCAATAGACTTTCAAGAACTTTCTAAACGATGGAGTGACGGAGCTTGTAGAATTAAATGGAGTACATTTTAGTAGAATATTCAGGGATGAGAATGGATAAATGATCTGGGTGCAGTGGTGCACACCTGTAATCCCAGCACTTTGGGAGACTGAGGCAGGTAGATCATGAGTTCAAAGCCAGCCTCAGCAATGATGAGGCTCTTAGCAACTCAGTGAGACCCTGTCTCTAATAAAATACAAAAAGGGGCTGGGGATGTGGCCCAGTGGTAGAGTGCCCCTGGGTTCAATCCCCAGTACCAAAAAACAAAAAAGAGAGAATGAATAAATGATACATGTTAGGGAAACCTCCATTTCATTCATAGAACCCAGGTTCAAATATTCAGATCAGCCATTAAGGTTGTATCTAGCACAACTTTCTTTTTTTTTGTTGTAGTTGGAAACAATACCTTTATTTATTTATTTATTTTTATGTGGTGCTGAGGATCGAATCCAGTGCCTTGCACATGCTAGGCGAGCACTCTACTGTTGAGCCATAACCCCAGCCCACATTTTTTTTTTTAGAAAAAGAAAGTAATAATTAATTTTGTGACATCAACATGGATATACTTTTCTTTCTGCCAGAAACTAAGGGTACCCAGTGAGCAGAGAAGACATTTTATTGAGGTCTTAATGAAAGGTTTGTACAGACAGGCACTTATGAAAATTATATTTATATTCAAATATGTGAATATGTGGCTCATCCTTTAAAATATAATTATACGCTTATACAAGGTGATACAAGTATTAATATATAGACTTGGCTGTCTGTGTAGGTAGCCACAACATAGTGTCCCTCACATTTCCTTGAGGGAACATACATTATAGCAACCCCTGTGGTCTTTCTCTTTGCCCCCCACCCCCTTTATGTCCTATCAAATAGGAAAGACTCATCCAAGCAATGGGTTTTTGAAAAGAAACTGAGAATGCTCTGCTTTGCAATTTTTAGTTATTATTTCTTAGGTTTTTATTGTAGTCTAATCTTAGTTTGTGGGGCAAACCTGATCTTGTCCTTCTATGCAAGTGACTAGGTGGGTGAGGCTTCCTAATTAAGGGTAAGGAATGGTATTAGAAAGAAAGCTGAGGATGTACATTTCAGCTATGTCTTTCAGTCAGTTGTATAACTGATGTTTTGATCTGCTATGTGTCCTTGTCTCACTTATTTTCAAATTAGGAAGATAGGTATTGATAATTGTTTTCCTAAAACCCAATAGAGCAATGGGGAGATTTATCAAACAGAGGTGGAGACAGTTGATAAGAAAGGCAGATAATTCCCACAAACTGCATGAAGAAACCCAAACTTCACTGTCTTCCATTTTCCTTTTCATAATAGTTATCACTAAGATATACTATTTAGTCCAGGGCTTATCAAATTATACTGAAGGAAGAGCATTTCATTTTTAAAAAAATTTTAAAATTTGTTGTTTTTAGATATACATGACAGTAGAGTGTATTTTGACATATTATGCATACATGGAGGATAACTTATTCTAATTAGGATCCCATTCTTGTGGTTGTACATGATGTGGACTTTCAACTGGTTGTATATTCATATATAAATGTAGGAAAGTTGCATCCATTTCATTCTAGTGTCTTTCCCATTCCCATATCCCCTCCCTTCCCTTCATTCACCGTTTACAAATCCAATGAACTTCTATCTGCCTACCCTTGTTGTGTGTTAGCATCTGCATATCAGAGAGAATATCTGGCCTTTGGTTTTCTGGAATTGACTTTTTTCAGTTAGTATGATAGTCTCCAGATCCATCTAGTTACAGGAAAATGACATAATTTCATTCTTCTGAGTAATAGTCCATTATGTATATATACCACATTTTCTTTATCCATTCATCTGTTGAAGCAGTTTTCATTCTTTTTCGAAAATTCCAATCCATCATGGACTGATACATTTAAAAAATGCAATAAAAACAAATTTTTATAAAATGATATTGAATAAAACCCCAAAACATACAAAATATAAGCCCCCCCTAATATTTTAATGATTGGGTCCAACTGACAAAAGAATAGTGGTACATTGCTGTAAATGTTTATAAAAGCTAGCTTTCAAGCTGGGCGCGGTGGTGCACGCCTGTAATCCCAGCACTTGGGAGGCTGAGGCAGGAGGATCGCGAGTTCAAAGCCAGCCTCAGCAATGGCGAGGCACTTAGCAACTCAGTGAGACCCTGTCTCTAATAAAATACAAAAAGGGGCTGGGGATGTGGCCCAGTGGTCGAGTGCCCCTGAGCTCAATCCCCAGTACCAAAAAAAAAAAAAAAAAAAAAAAAAAAAACAAAACAAAAATGTACTAATAAAAACTTACCTGAATGCCATAAAACATTAACTGATTGTTTCCCCATATCAAACAAACACTCTTTTCAATAAGGCAGAGCTAATATAAAGTCTGATTTGTTCTCACTATTATGGTCTTTTGTCTGTAGGCCCAAAACAGAGGCAGTTTGGATTACAGGGACTGTTTAGAGTGTGCCTCTGGCCTCACTGGGGTGCTGAGTTTCCTTTTCTGTGGCAAACTGAACCAACTTTAATTTTTCCAGTTTGTTCTATTAAAGCTACAGGTCTCGTGTTCCAAATTTACTTAAAGGCACTACAAAGTATGTTCCTGTATGGGTTATAAAGGAAATGCTATCTATTGAAACAGGTGAACCACAAGATTTCAGAGATTAATTTTTTTAACAGAGAATATAAGATCAATAACATATTGTGGAGGGGGTATAAATTCAGGGTGTCAACAGGTAGTATATTATGTTCATCTCTGATTTTAATGATTTTGGAGTCCTGATGATTTCTCACCAGTGATGGGACGATGGGGTGTAGGGAAGAGAACATAAGAGCTATCACAATGGAAGATTTCTTACATCGTTATATTAAAAAAAAGCTGAATGATGAATAAGACAACCCCTCTCAGAAACAAAGCCATCTGGCAGGTCCTTAGCTGAATTTAACATGAAAAAAAAATGTTAATTATCAAATACCCATTCAAAATTAAAAGCCCTTCTTGATCCTCACCTAATGAGTAAAATTGGTGCATGTTTACCTGGAATGTAAATTGCAAATTCTTGTCTCACCTGTCTTTGAGTTTTTATTTATATAAGCTGGAGGATTATTATTTTAACAATTGAAAAGAAATGACTCTCCTGCTGCTGCTGCCCTCTTTCTGTGAATGTGAAATAATCCACTTCCTGGTGGAAAGCCTCACCTGGAGAAAGCGAGCTTTCTCTGCAGTCACACATTCAAATGTAGTTACAGAGACAATGAGACTAATTAAGGGGAAGTCAACCTTTTAATAAGATGGAGTCAAAGAGTGTCTTCCAGGAAGCATCACATTTTTCATTGTATCATGCAGCCACCTGTAACCAAGAATAACTTGACTCTGAGTCAATAGAGTAGCTTAGGCCACAGTGAAAGAATACTTGGCTAAAATGCCTTTGGAACCTGGAGGCAGGGAGCAACTGTAGAAGCTGCTAATGCTCCTGTGGCATTTAGCCCCCACCTAGACCCCTAATTCCATCTGCCATGGATAATTCGCCTAACCTTGTTCCTGTACTATTTGAGCTTTGGGAAGGGGGATCTGGGGTGAAGAGATTCATTCATTTATGCTTCCTAGTAAGTGCCATTTAATTGCATGGGGGTTCTTTTTGGATAATATGTTAATGTTTTGAAAACTTTCTGAATTTGACTTCTTTATTTTCTGTTGAGTGAACCTCAAGGAAGAGTTAAATATTTAAGATCTCTCTGTCTCTTCTCACTTTCCCTCATCTCTTTTCACTTGGGAAATTCTGAAGTCCTCTGAGAGCTAATTCTAGATCTCCATCTAGGTCCTTGAATAGTCACTGCTTTCCCAGGAGCTCATGATTCTTAACTGGCCTCATTGCAGGGTGAACCTTCTGGATAAGGTAACTCTGGTAGAAAGGGTTTCTAAACCTCATTTGACATCCAGAGTAAATTCAAGGGCCTCTTAAGCCATTCTTGGACCCAAGGATTTGAGATGAATATACTTAGTGGTCTAAAAATAGTTGCTAGGCAGCAAAGGCTAGCCAGCTTGTTACTTGGGTGTAAAAAGAAAACATTTATTTTACTCAACACTTATATAATGCTCTACAGTTTTTAATGTGTTTTAACATTGTCTCATTAAATCCTCCCAACCTATGAAGTGAGGAGTTAATAACATTCCCATAAGGAAGCTGAAGTCAAAACATGAACTTCCTGAAATGTATTACTCCAAACTCAACTGGAAATGTAACTTTAGCACCAAAGAGAATTTATTTGTTCACATACCTGCATGGTACCTGGCAGAGTTGAAGGGAGAAAGAGTTGCCAGGAACCAAGGCCTCAGAGATTGGAATAAGGACTCAATTTGCCAGAACTTTCCTTCTGCACATCTTTATTTCTTCTCTTTGTTTGGATTCATTGTATAGACAAGCTCTCTCTATATGGTGAGCTACATTTATTTCAGACACTTTTAGGTAAGGATTCCAATTCACTTAGCTAAGGTTATATGACCTCTCCTTTAGACCAATCCCTTTTTCCTAGGAAATGCAATGCTGTAGTTGGACCAGGCATGGATTGTGTTCCCACTCTTATGGTCAGGTGAGGGGGGGGACCTATCCAAAAGGAAAGGAAAAATGTTATGGGGGTAAAAAAAAACGGAAAGTTTGTTGGGTAGGGATAGACAAAATCAAAAGTCCACTATACCAAAATTCTGGAAAGTTCAGTTTGTGCTTCCAAAAACACCACACTAAGACAGAATGAGGAGAAACAAACTGGAGAGTGTTTAAGGAATTTTAGAAGGTTATTTTAGAGCACTTAAGCCATTATTTTTGAGAAGCCATAAAGGAGATCTAGACCTAGAGAAATGAAAACTTTGTGTACAACCTATAGTTGAAAAAATAATTGTCTTGGTGAGAGTGATGTTTAGAAAGCTTAGAACACAATAGTTCTCAAACACTGTGGACTGAGGAGCCCTTTATGCTCTTAAAAGTACTGGAGACCCCAAGGTCTTTTGTTTATGTGAGTTGTGACTATCTAGATTATCAGGCAGACATTAAAACAAATATTTGTTAGTTTATTAAAAATTAAAATAACTCATTGAGTGTTAAAAATGGCATCTTAATGAAAAACAATTATTTCTGCTGCTTTGTCAAGAACATTTTTAAGTGAAAGTCAGAAATTTCTTTTTCTGGTAGTCTATGGTAGTAAAGAACACAATGACTGCTGTAATGTGGTGAAGCATGCCTATAATCCCATCAACATGGGAGGCTGAGGCAGGAAAATTGTGAGTTCAAAGCCAGCCTCAGCAACTTAGCAAAGCCCTAAGCAACACAGCAAAACCCTGTCTCTAAATAAAATATTTTTTAAAACAAGGCTGAAGATATGGTTCAGTAGGTAAGCACTCCTGGGTTCAATCCCTGGTACAAAAAAAAAAAAAAAGAAAAAAATAATAACACAATAAACAGTAGTAGAGTTTGGTAGATATTGGTGCCCTGCCTTGATCTATGCTATAGTGCCACCAAATTTAGCCACTATTGTTCATCATTGATACATTTATCAACACTCTGGAAGAAAAGTGGTATTTCATTATCATTATGAAAACAAATTTGACCTCTCCAACCCCCTAAAAGAGTTGTGGAAATCCCCAAGCATCTCTGGACTACATGTTGAGGATATAAACTGTTCCAATAGAGTTAACCAAATAGTTAATTTGCCTATTGAGATTATCATCAAGTAGTGAATAGTTACCAGCCCAGCTTTGTATAAAGAAAATCCTTCTATGACATTTTAATTGCCTTCTTTGATAGAAAAAATTAGGCCTAAGATTTAAAAGTGAAATAATATCATTGTAATGAAATCATTTTGAAATTATTTAAAAGTTGTTAGTTTTCACAGTCATCAATACCAAAAAGTATTTGTCAACCTTGCAATTACCTTACTTCTAAGGGTTTATAATATGAGCTGGAATATGTCAACAGAGTTCACCACAGGAATCCATATGTAAGAAAAGCAGGAAACAAGCTTTTAAAAAAATCAAGCTCATATTTAAACAATTGAATTGGTACATTGAATACTCAGATCTCATTTAATGTCACAGTCTTATCCACAATGCCATACTCAGTGGTAGGTTATAAAGACTTGTCAGTATGAACTGCATTAAAGATGACATCTGTCTGGTAGCCCACACCCAATAAGAGACTATTGGTGGCTCATTATTGAAGTGAAAGTAATACCCATTGTGGTACTTCACAGACTGAGTGCTGGCAATGGTATGGCAAATCCACCCATGAGTCCAAAAAAGATCAATTAATACATTGTATGTAGTTCTAATTTAGATACCGGATTAAATTGGGACAGCATCCTGGAAGGAGGCCAGGCAATATTTATTAATATATCAGGTCACAAGAGAAAGTTTTAGGGCATAGAAATTCTAGTGGCAGAGCTGTATAATTATAAATTTGAATGCTTATTTGTTTAGTGTCTGCCATTCTCATTCACCAGTGTCCACAGAGCCTGACATAGAGTACTGTTCAGTAAATATTTGCTGAATAAATAAAGAATTGATTGCTTCTACCTGGACCTTCCCTACCTATCTTTCCAGTCCCATCCCCCAAGATGCTCCATCTGGCTTTCTGAACTCCAATCATAGTGACCTTATTTCAATCTTTTGAATATGCCATTCCTTCAAAGAGCCTGTGTTCTTCCCTCTGCTTAGACTGATCCCCTACCCTATTGCATAATAGAGTAACTTATCAGATTTCATCTCTAGTTTTAGATTCAGTTGTCTACCATAAGCTGCCATGACCTCTGTGATGAACAGGCCTCCTTCTACATGCTTTTCTGGGACCTAGCATACGCACAGGTTTATATTTACTTGTGAAATTCTTTGACCTATGTTTGTCCTTGTCCTCACCTGACTGGATTTTAAGTGACTTAAAGGCAGAGCCTAGGTTTGTTTTCACTAAGCATTATGGATCCCAGCACAAATATATGTTAAATGAAGGAGAGAATAAATGAAGTATAATGATCCCTTGTCATCTAAAGTCTCTAAGATGATTTGGGATTGTGGGGAGGGCATTGGAGGAGATGTCACTATCCTTCCATTTCTTAAATTATTTTCATTCCCTTTATCTCCTCTGCAGTTCATTTGCTTTCTGTGGTTACTTATCTGAAGTGGCCTTATAACTCTGATAGGCTGAGATAATTATTTAGAGCAGAGGTTGACAAACTATGACCCATTAGCTAGCCCATGGCTTGTTTTTGTAAATAAAATTTTATTGAAACAAACTGCATACATTTACTTACATATTGTCCATGACTTACTTTTTCCCCACAGCAATATAGTTGAGTAGTTGCAGTACAGACTGTCTAGCCTGGAAAGACTAAAATAGCTCCATTAGGCTCTTTACTGAAAAAGTTTGCCTATCCATTTGACAGAAATGTATGGATTTTTTGAAAGTCTTCTATCTGTATTTAACTTCCAATGTATCACTGGACCTCCTAGTTACACATTTATTATGATCATTGTGTATGAGGGATGGACACAAAATTTTATTGGGCAACTCCTTTCTACAACATCTTTACAAAAGATGTCCTTTGATTTGTAGCCAAGGTTCCCTTTAAGAGCCTGATAATTTTGAGTCTCTTGCACAATAACAGCTTCCATTTACTTAGCATTTCATTTTTTTTCTGGTGGTGGAATTGAACCCAGGTTCTCACTCTTTCTAAGCAAGAGCTCTATCACTGAGTTATGACTCTTGCCCCTATTCAGCCTTTCTAACATACTGGGCTCAGTTCTGAGCACCTTACACAGGTTATCTCATTCATTCCTCACAACAACTCTGTAGTGTATAGAATATTATTATTATTGCTGCTTTACAGATAAAGGCACACAAAGGTTATGCAACATTCCAATATTATACAGCTGGTGGGATTACCTCAGCAGAAATTTAATATGAGAACTCTGACTTGAGACAAGACCCTCTGCTCTTAACCACTCTACAATCCTGTTTGAAGACTTTTCTCCAAAAGAGCCACCTATTTCCAATTTTTAAATTGGAAGAGAGTTTATGTGCTGTCATTTCCAAGTGGGCCCATTCAGAGTTTTGAGGTTTGGGGGTAAAATGTAGAAATGTTTTAAAAAGCCTAATGCTCAGCAGGGTGCCAGACACATAAAATTCTTTCAGCAGATGTCTTTATTGTTGTTGGAAATGGGATGGCATTGAGGAGGAAGAGAAGGGAGACAAATAAATCTCTACTAGGGGTGTTACTTCATCATAGGTCATTGCCAATGAGTGAGGAAATAGTTCTGGGTATTGGTTTCAGTGCCAAGGGATCTGGCTACCTCTGAACATTTAAGAGGGAACATAAATATCACAGTACTTTGATTACATCATCCATGTAAATAAAATAGAATATTAACATAATTAACATAATTAACTATATAACTAAATCAGTAAGCCACATTCTATAAAGTTTATAAGCAATGGAAACAAGGCAGGCATGGTGACACATGCCTGTTATCCCAGTGGCTTGGGAGGCTGAAGCAGGAGGATCACAAACTCAAGGCCAGCCTCAGCAACTTAGCAAGATCTTATCTCAAAATAAAAAAATGAAAAAGATTGGTGATGTAGCTCAGTAGTAGAGTGCCCCTGACTTCAATCCCCAGTACTGGGGGAAAAAATGGAAACACATTTCATTGAACAAAATGGGACTGTAAAATCTAAACTATTTTAACAAGTTTTCTTGATATGACTTAAAAGATTTCATCAGAACAATCTGTCATAATTTCATCCACAACCAATGATTAGCTTTATTTTTTCATTCCATATTTTATTTATTGTTCTTCTAGGTATAGGCTAGTTCAGTGGTATACTCTGACTCACCTTTTCCTTTTCCCATAAAGTGGTCATATGATCTCAGATATAGTGTCACAGAGAAAATGTCCAAATTCTAACAAAATTAAGACTCCATCCACCAACAGATAAACCATGTTGTTTTTCAGTTTGTACACAATGTTTTGCTTCTGCCTTCTGTGATAATAAATGCACCATTTGGGGCCATCATTGGTAACAATGAGTTTTAATGTCCTCTATTCTTTTGTTTGTGATACAATGTACTAACATTATTTCACTGCTAGTAGTCTGATTATATTCCAGAAATTGATTATTAGTGAATCTATCCTGAAAATTAATTCTAATAGCTTTTCCCAACACACTTGTAACAAATTTAAGAGGCATATAGGTTGCTGGGCACAGTAGTGCACGCCTATAATCCGAGCAGCTTGGGAGACTGAGGTAACAGTATCACAAGTTCAAAGTCAGTCTCTGTAACTTAGTGAAGTGCTAAGCAACTTAGTGAGACCCTGCCTCTAAATAAAATAAAAACAAGGGCTGGGGATGTGGCTCAGTGGTTAAGTACTCCTGAGTTCGATCCTTTGTACCAAAAAAATAAAAAATAAAAAATAAAAAAAGAGGAATGTAGGTGATTTTTGTCAGTTTTGTCAGTTCCTACCAGTAGCCCCATACTGTTTTACTGTACAGGAACTTGTGAAGCTGAAGGAGTATTCAAAACAGCCAGATTTATTCAAAAGTTGCCATAGCCCACTTTGGTTAATGGTATTCAGGGATTTTGCTAGATGAAAATACCATGTGAAATCCTGTTATTATTTCACATACAATTTTTGCAAAATCTGCCAAATGATCACACACAGAAAAGCATCTTGCTGCTTTAGTGTCTTATTCTAATTCCTTGGGTTCATGGTTGCAAGGTGCTATATGAAGAAGGATTTTGCCAACCAGAGGAATAGTAGGAATACATTCTTTTATTCAATTGCTATCTATTGTGTGCTTACTATGTGTCAGCCTGTATTCTAAGAGCTAAGTATATTGCAATGGAACAAACTGGACAAAAATCCTCTGCCTAAACTAGGTAAAGTGGTGTATGTCTGTAATTCCAGTGGCCCAGGAGGCTGAGGCAGGAGGACTGCAAGATCAAGGCCAGACTCAGCAATTTAGCAAGACCCTGTCTCAAAAAATAAAATGGGCTGGGAATGTGGTTCAGTGGTTCAGTGCTCCTGGATTCAACCCCTGGTACCCCCACCAAAAAATATCCTCTGATTCCATGGAGTGTATATACTTGTTGGGAGGAAAACAGAAAAACAAATATAGGAGGCTGGGGTGTAGCTCAGTGGTAGAGTCCTTGCCTAGAAGACAGGAGGTCCTGGTTCTGATGTTCAACACTTCAGAGGGAAAATAGGATGTTAGGTGGTTATAAATACTATGAAGAATAATAAAACAATGCTGGGCATGGTGGTGCATACCTGTAATCCCAGTGGCTTTGGAGGCTGAGGCAAGAGGATCATGAGTCAAAGGTCAACCTCAGCAACTTAGCAAGGGCTTAAGCAACTTAGTGACTCTGTCACTAAATAAAATATTTAAAAGGGCTGGGGATGTGGCTTAGTGGTTAACTGCCCCTGGGTTCAATTACTGGTACAAAAAAAAAAAAAAAAAGAAAAAAAAAAAACAAATCTAAGGAGGAAGGAGACAGAGATGTGGATGGCAAAGTTACATGCTACTTTAGATAGGGTATTTACAGTAGTTAAACAGGGCAATTAAGGGAAGCCTTGGTAAAGTGTATTGCATATACTATTAGCTGAGAGCTGAATGAAGTGGGGGATGTGAGGGGAAATGGCATTCTGAGTGAATAAAAGCAATACAAAGGCCTAGGGCTACTATAGCCCTTGGGATATTGAAGGAACAAAAAGGAAGCCAAAAGGGCTCAATCAGGGCAAGAAGGGTGAGAACAGTACAAGATGAGTTCAGTGGGATAGTTGGCAACTAGCTACTGTATGAGCCAGTGGGATAAGTCAAGGCTTTTGCAATCATATTATGATAAAAACTAATCTTAGTTTTACAGTTTTTGTTTTAGAGTTACCATTTGTGAACTGGAACATTCTTTTTTTTTTCTGTATTGGAGATTGAACCCAGGGGTGTTGCCATTTGTGAACTGGAACATTGATAAATATAACAATGTTTTATTTTGATATTTAATTGCAATGGTAGAAGCAGCTAGCACATATCTTAGTAGCTTAGAAGTCTTTATTTTCAACATGCTGGGAAAACAAGAATAGGAATTGATACATGTATGATGTAACAAAGTAATACCCAAGACAGACTAGCCCTTGGTAGATGACTTATTTGGGGCATGATAATGTCTCACATTTAAGAAAATGCTTTTAAAGTTCTGATCTTATCAGACTCTCATTAGCAACCCCAAGAGAGGAAGGACAGGAGGTATTACTGATATGAAAACAGAGTTTGTATGGTTTACCCCTAGATTACTCCGTTCTGAGTCATTATCAGAGGCACAGACTCCTGACTTTGAATACCCTATCTCCTCATTGCCTACTAAAAGGATTGTTGAGTAGCTTTTTGACTCAGAGTTCAGAATGTTAAATCGACTAAATTATTAACTTGTTTCTCTTAGCTCCCAAGGGCATGAAAATATGAAGTACAGAATTGAGATAATAAAGAAGTAGGGAGTGTTGCTTCTTTTTTCTTTCCCTTTTTCCATCTTCCTCCCGCCTGCCTGCCCTTTCCTCCCCCTCGCGCCCCCACCCCCATCTCTCCCCTTTTGTCTTTATTTTTTTCTCCTTTTTTTTTTCCCACAGCAGGGTCATTGGCCAGAAGCTTATATACTTTGAAAGCATAGTTCTATTCTCTGGTTGGGCATGTAGGACCTTGACCTCCTTGAAGATCACAATAGTCAAGGGGCCATCTCTACCCACTGTGGTGGGAACTTCTCTGGAAGAACACAGCATCTCTTGAGTCTTACTTATTTTGCTCAATATTTTAACAAATTAAACATTGAAACTATATTCTCAATGTACAATATATTCTCTAGCAGTTCCCTAATGAGATTTTGTAAAACATGAAAGTACCCCTCCTCCAAAATGGCACAGACCCCTTTGACACAGGCAGCACTGATTTAAATAGGGAAGAATTATTTCCAGTAATTGGGTAGCCAGGAAAAAGAAAGAATTCAGGATTTCAGGATTTCAGAAGTGAAGAAATCATCCAAGCCTGGCATGGTGGCAAATGCCTATAATTCCAGCAGCTTAGGAGACTGAGGCAGGAGGATCACAAGTTCGAAGCCAGCCTCAGAAACTTGGTGAGGCCCTAAGCAACTCAGTGAGACCCTGTCTCTAAATAAAAAAAAAAAAAAAATTAAAAGGGCTGGGGATGTGGCTCAGTGGTTAGGTACTCCTGGATTCTATCTCCAGTACCCCCCCAAATCAGCCATGTATCATCATGACCTCTTTTTCATTACAAATGCTGGCATTTTCTAAGGCCCATTTTTCAATTCCTTTTCCCATCTTACTGTGTACTTTCTCCCTAGGCAAGCTCATCTGTATCTACAGCTTAATTACCACTTTCATGTGGATGAATTCACCAATTCATATTCCCAGCTCAAACCTCTCATCTGACCTACAGAACAATATATCCAACTACCTACCTGACCTCTTCTCTGTGATGTCAGAAAGCCACCTCCAACAAAGCTTGTTTCCCAAGCCTGGTCCTCTTCTATGCTTCCCTGTCTCGGTGGCTTGCCCTACTATTCTATAGAGTTGAACTTAGGGATCTTTTGGTACCTCCTTATTTTTTCCTCCATCCCCAAACTCATCTTTTTACTTCCTGAAAAAATATTTAGATTACACCCACTTTTTTTCCATATCCATTACCCACCATTGATTGTATTATCACATCTTACCTAGACTATTGCAGTATCTCCTTATCTACCCACATCTACGTTGTCTTCTTTCCAATTTGTTCTCACTGCAGCCAAAATGGCCTTTAAATAAGGAATGCCATCTCATTCTCATGTTAAAATCTTCGTAGTTTCCTGTTACTCTTTATGACAAACACAAAGTGGTGGACAAATCCCTGCATCATGTGGCACATAATTATTTTTCAGCCTCATCTTCAACTGCCTTACTTTCCACATTACAGTTACATTTGCTTTTAAGTTTTTCATGTCACCATGCTCCTGCTTCACAAAGGGCCTTTGCATATTTTGATTTATCCGTTTTGATGGAACACTTTTTTCTGTCTTTTTCACCGGACTCTTATTCATTCTTCAGATTGAATTTTGAGTAATCCTTTTAGGATAGCTTTTCTTGATCTCCCTGAGTAGGTCAATCTAGCTGTTACAAGATGTCAGCTAACTGTACACTATAGCTTTGTAGTATTTGTCACTGTTCTCTTCCCCTTTATAGCAGGGTTACTTGATTATATTTTTTTAGTTGAAAATCTTGATTAATGCCCGGAAGTGGCAGCTAGCATGGAAGAGCTTTAGTCCTCTCATTCCTTGGCAGGGACCACATCTCTGCCCCTTAGCAAAGCCTTTCTTTCTATCAGGCCTTATGATTCCAATCTGGAGACAACTAGGCCAGTTTCCTACTCTGTCAAGGAGCAGAGCAAAGGAGTTCCTGTTTTTTTTTGTTTTTTTTTTTTTTAGTTGTTGATAAACCTTTAATTAATTAATTAATGTGTGGTACTGAGAATTGAATCCAGTGCCTCACACATACAAGGAAAGTGCTCTACAACTGAGTTACAACCTCAGCCCAAGTTCTTCTGTTTTGAGGACTCTTTCCAGCCCCTCCAGGGGCTTCCCTTCCACGGATAGAACAAAGGACAGCTGACCTCAGAAACTGGTGACCTTGGTTATGATTACTTGATTATTATCAGTCTCTACTCACTTGATTGTTAGTTCCTTGAGAGTAAGGACGCACAATGGAATTCCTAGTGTCGACCACAGTGCCTAGCACATAGTAAACTCTTAATAAATACTTGAGTGAATGACTGAATATGTTTATGTATACTGGGTCAGTACTTTCTCTTCTGAGGTCAATGCAATGGACATTTTCAGTTTTTTAAACCTTACTTAAACTCTCACTGGATTCCATATCCACGCCCAAGTTCAAATAGCTACCTATGTGTTGTAATAGCATGGTTTATGATGGCATAAAAATAGGCCTAGTTATGGCTCCTCTAAAACTAAATACTAGTGTTATGAGAGGAGTATACACAGCTTAGCAAAGGGAATTTCTCATATAAATCATCTAAATGAATATCATCTAATTTTGCCATTAAAATAATTGTCATTGTTTTTCCCTTTTCTCATAAATTTTACTTTATAGATCAGTTTAATGTCCACAGCAAAATTCCGTAGAAAGTAGAGTTTCCATGTACATCCTGACCCTACATATGCACAGCCTCCCCACTATCAACCTTCTGCACCAAAGTGCTGCACTTTACAATTGATCACTCTACTTTGATATACCATTATCACCCAAAGTCCATAGTTTACATTAGGGTTCTTTTTTTTTTCTATATTAGAGATTGAACCCAGGGGTGTTCTTTTACTGAACTATATCCCTAGCCCTTTTTTCTTTTCTTTCTTTTTTACTTTTTTGAATTTGAGATAAAGTTTCACCAAGTTGCCCAGGCTGGCCTCAAACTTGCCATCTTCCTGTCTTAGTCTCCCAAGTCACTGGAATTACAGGTGTGTACCACCATGATGGGCAACTTTTCTTATCTTACTGCATTATCTAGGGCTTCCAGCACAGTGTTTAAAAAGAGTGATGAGATAGAATATCTTTACCTTGTTTCTGATATTAACAGGAAAGCTTCTAGATTCTCACCATTAAGTTATGATTTTAGCTATAGGGTTTCTGTAAAATTGATTTATCAAGTAGAGGAAGTTTTACTTTAATTCTTTTCTGCTGAGAATTTTTATCATAAATAGGGTTGGTTTTTGTTAATTGTTTCCTCTGCATCTATTGATATGGTCATGTCATTTTTTTTCTTGAGGTTATTGAAGTAATGAATTATATTAATTGATTTTCAAATGCTGTACCAGGCTTATACATCTAGTATATGGTGTTTGTCATGGTGTATTTTTTGTATGTCATGCCTGTAATCCCAGCTATTCTGGAGGAAGAGTCAGGAGGATCACAAGTTCAAATCAAGCTTGATCAAACTGGTGAGACCCTGTATCAAAATAAAACAAAATGGGGCTAGGGTTATGGCTCAGTGGTAGAGTGCTTGCCTAGCATGCGTGAGGCACTGGGTTCAATACCCAGCACCACATAAAACATAAAATAAAATGGCTAGAGATGTAGTTCAGTGGTAGAGCACTTGCCTAGGATGCTCAAGGTCCTAGGTTCAAACCCTAGTATTGTGAAAAATAACAAAAAATAACTTTGTCCTTCCTCTTACTGGAAGCCCAAGGGGACTTTACTCTGATCTCCACCATGAGAAAGTGGTAGAACTCCAGGAGGTAAAACTCATAAAGGAATTCTTAGACCATTGCCATGTCCACACTGAGTATACATCAATTTATTGGTTACAGGTTTAGCTTTTCCTGCCCTGAACAAGTTCCTGTGGAGGCCTCTGCTCATGGTTTTCTGCACAGGGATGTGTGTTTCTCTAGATCCACCTGTCTCTCCAGTTTGGGTGCCAGTAGTTTTCCCTATGATCTTATTTCTTTGACATATCTAAAAAAAGTCATTGATTTTTCAATTAGTTTTTTATTTGTTATTAGGACAGAATGGCAACTTCCAAGTTCCTTATATGCTGGTCATGAAACCAGAAATTTCTGTTGTATTTTGTGATAACACAAATGTAGATGGCAACTCTTTAGATAGTAATTAGAAAAAAAATGATCTAATCTATGTTAAAGAATTGGTTGCTTACTGAAATATTAGCAGGCTAAAAATTTAGGCACTTCATTGTGTACTACTGTGCAATTGATCAAAGAGTTACTCTCCTTAGGTAAAGTTTAGTGTTTTTTTTTTTTGTAATAAAAGAACTTTAATTTTAATGAGGAGAGCAATAATGTTTTGCTTTCAGAAGACTGACACTACATCTCAAGCCATTCTTTTTAAAATTTTATTTCACTTAATTTCTGCAATATCATCTTCTCCCCTTGAATTATTAAAACACTGTTGGCATAGTCATCCACATGTGAAAGAGTGACTGGAAATTTCATTAGTGATGCAGTATTATTTCTCTCCCCCCCCCCTCGTAATGGGGATTGAACTCAGGGGCACTGGACCACTGGGCCACATCCCCAGCCCTTTTTCGTATTTTTTTAGAGACAGGGTCTCACTGAGTTGCTTATTGCCTCACCATGGCTGAGGCTGGCTTTGAACTGGCAATCCTCCTGCCTCAGCCTCCCAAGTGCTGGGATTATAGGCGTGTGCCACCGTCCCAGGCTTGTGATACAGTATTCTCTACACTAGTGTGTATAAGAAAAATCTAATTCTGTGGACTTTCATGGTTTACAGTTCTAAAGTTTTATTCCGTTGCAGCCTGTTATCTCCCAAAGAGCCTTCTCACTCTTCCTCAACATGCATATTCTGTTCCTGTGAGGCACATTTCTGGATTTGTCCCTAAATTCTTTATTCTTTGTCATTCTCTGCCTTTGCTCATATTGTCTCTTCTTCCAGGGAAGTACTGTCATCCTTTCTGCCATCTAGCTAAAATCCAGACTTCTCTCTGAAACCCTCTACTACTTTAGCATTTTTTGGACTTGTTCTGATGTTTCTAGACTGCTCCACAGCCTTTGGTCTTTTTGTTTTATAACTTCCTCTGTTTTATATATTCAAGTCTTGTCTCCTCAATAAGAGATTATATGTCTCTTTCATATGCCCCACAGCTGAAGGCACATAGCAGCTTCTGCATGTTAGTGACTTGTTTGACTATTGTCTGCCTCATTGGAGCATTTACTGCTATGAATGTCTGAAATTCTATAGTTAAGGAGAAATCTGCCTTTCTTTACTCTGATTTTACAGCATTTCCTTGGGAAAGAGGCGACCTGTTTAGTTACCCAACTTCTGCTTGCTATGGTGGAAACTATTGGAATACATGTCAGATCTAGTATGATTCTACTTAACTTCATTCAAAGCTTTCCTTTTTGGTGATCTTGGTTTGTCATTTGATTTTAAGGATTTCTTCAAGGCATTGGTGATATAGTTATTAAAGAAACCTAAGACCCAACTGTGATGACCTTCAGATTAATGTTGCTTTAGCACTATTTCTACTTACTTAAATTTTCTATGATATCAATTTTCTCACTGTGGTTTTCTGTTTTATCTCAAAAGGATTTGACTCTAATATTCAGTTGCATATCTCCATGATTATCTTAGGATGCTATATTAAATTTCCATGACATACACTGGCATATGATCTCAGCAGTATTGATATTCACTTTCTTGATGCTTTGCATGTCATTTTGTAAATATTTTCCATGGCATACATTCAGACTACAGAAACACTTGGATGTTATATGAATTACATGTTCATTGCAAAGCAAGTTGGAAGTTTAACACAAAGACCAATTTCCAGGTTCCTTGTTGGGTTATGAGCCTTGGCTGTCATTGATTAAAATGAACCTAATTCACAACCTTTATTCAACTTTTTAGTGATAGAGGGAAATGGTCAGGATACCAGCATTCACATTATAACTGACTATATTACTATGGAATGTTAAGTGGGTCTTATATGAATCGTTAAATTCTCAGGCAATAAAATGTGTGGTTAGAGTTCAGAATATTTGTGTTCCTAAATCATTTAGTAGTTGATAATATGTTGTGGAAGTATTGGTAGTCAATGATTATTTTTCTCTACTTGCCACAGTGCAAAAATTGTGAATGCTTGTTTTCCACATTGACCAAACAGTTCCAAGAAAATGAGACAAAGGACAAAATAATAATAGTAGTTTTCCCTAAGTTGCAAAAGTCAGGATTTTCAGCAAAGTAATAGTCAAAAGAGATGGACTTGTATAAAAAGAAATACAAGTCATTGAAAGATGCAAGTGGCTCCCTGTGGGAAGTGTTTATAAAAGGAAATTTACAGCTTACCAAGGGGGATAAAGTTAGATGACTTTTCTGAGGGGGGAATGTCCTCATTAACCTTGAAGACTATCTAGAGAATTTACAGAGGATCAGAACTATAGCCAGTTAGTATGATGTGAGACATGAAAACTTGCATGAATCTTAGTGAAAACAATAGAGTTCCTTAAGAGCTTGAAGGAAAGTGATAGCTCTGATGTGGAACAGTATTCTTCTAAGATCAAGCCAGATTTAAGAAGACTAAGTTTTTCATTGAATTGAGGCCTAGTAAGAAGAAATATATAACTCAATTATCCCAGATTTTTCCAGCTGTTGAAATGAGATCACACAAATACTAGTATCCAAATTTCATCAGCTGCAAGCCCCCACCTGTTCACAAAGGAAATTGACCCCCTTACAAAGAGTCTCCAGTTATTTCTGGTCATCCTCAGCAGAATGATTTACCACATGTGCTTGTAGGGAGCTAACTCACATTCTTATACTCTAGCCTATTAGTCATCACTGCTTCTACTACTGATGCCCTTTGTGTAAACAATATTGTCTGGCCTAGCATGTGCCACAGACCTGTAATTCCAGATACTTAAGAGGTTGAAGCAGGAAGATCACAAGTTAGAGGTCAACCTGGGCAAATTAGTAAGATACTATCTCAAAATAAAAATGACTGGGGATGGAGCTTATGGTAGAGAATACCTGCTAAGCATGTGTGAGGACTTGAGTTCCACCTCCAGGAGGAAAAAAAAAAAAGGATGGTCTGTCCAGGCTTCCAGATTTCCCAGTTTTTAGTCCCTGAGCTATTGGGCTTTGGGGTTCTCATCTAAATCTATGATAATTTTGACATTTTAACCATGAACAGCATTATTTGAGCCCAGAACAGACATAGTCTTTGATGAAAATGGTTCTCTCAGTTTTGACTACCTACTCTTCCCCACAAATCCAAAGGGTCAGCCAGAGCACCAATGCTCTACCTTCGTCTGTATTCTTTCCAACTTTCTTTTCCTTTTCTGTGTGCCCCCAGGGTCAGAGTCAGGGGCATTTATGTCTTCTGCTCAGACCTCAAAATCTTTATGCATACAGATTTATGCAGATGAATAAAGGAAGGAATAGAGGAAAGTGTCACCTAATTCCTCTGAGGTTCTAGTACTAGCTTCAGCCCAGCCAAGACACTCTGGCACACATGTAATAAAACATAGGCTATGTTCCTATTAAGGCTGGGTGGAAACAGGAAGAGCATTTCAGAAGAAAACAGTGATATAAAAAGAAACCTCCACTTCAGAAAGAAGAAACCATGAAAAAGATAGCCACTCTACTTGTTTTTCTTTCTTACTGCTGTATTTCATTTTTTTCAGGTTTAATTCAATATTGGGTCAAACTATTTACTTCCTTCATACTTAGCCTCAGAAGAAAAGCAATTAGCATTCTCAGCTTAATGACTACTAGTGAAGATGATTTTTAGGACAAAATGCTACAGAAACTGAAGGATGATTTTAAGTTTGGCAGACATTTTTACCTTAAATCATTCTATTTCCTATCTGCATTCAAAGCCTTCTGTTCCAGAAATCAGTGGAATATCTTTCCAGGGCAAAGCAGCCTTAATATAAAGACAGTATCACATGGGAACTACAGTTTTTGCAACACTGATGAATTTCAAGTAGTCATTTTTACTCAGTCATCTCAGTGTGCAGATTTTCAAACTGAAAAAAAAATACTGAACTGTTGCCTGGAAATAGAAAATTTTACAGACTTGATTTCTTATATAGTGTTACACATGAGGGAAATGATTTTGGACCCTACTTCAATTGGTATGTTGTGAATAGCCAGACAATAGTGGAGAGGGGGAAAGTTCTGGAAGGTATGTATAGAGACACAGGAGATTTTACAGTTGTAAGAATTCTTAAATATCAAGAGTTTCTGACAACATGGAGAACCTGGAATTAGTAAAATTATTGGAAAGGGTGGAGAGTGCTACAACAAAAAGGTAAATGACTAGATTGACCTAGAACAGTGATGCATAATTGAGGGAGACTTTTGCCCTCTAGGGGCTATTTGGAAATATCTGAAGATATTTTTTATAATAAACAATTTGTTAGAACAGTTTTAGAGTCACAAAAATGTTACAAACTGGCTACAAACACTTCAGTATGTCTCCATTGTTTTCTCCATGTTGATAACTTATATTAAGGTGATATATTATTTCGACAAAAATGGATATTGACACATTGTTATTAACTGAAGTTTATACTTTATTCAGATATACTTAGTTGGTACCACATGTTCTTTTTCTGTTTCAGGACTCCATCCAGGGAACCAAATTAAATGTAGTTCTCACGTCTCTGTAGACTTCTCTTGGCTGTAACAATTTCTCAGAATTTCCTTGTTTTTGATGATCTTGACAGTTTATAGAAGTACTGATTAGGTATTTTGTAGAATGCTCCTCAATTGGAATTTATCTAGTGTTAGTCTCATGATTAGACTGGGATTGTGGGATTTTAGGAGAAAGGCTATAGAAGTGAATTGCCATTTTCATATCTAGGGCAATCAACATGACATTCCTGATGAGGTTAACCTTGGCCATCTGTCCACGATAGTGTTTGTGAGATTTCTCTATTTTAAGTTACTTCCCACTATTCCATACTGTACTATTTGGAAGCACATCACTTTGTAGAGCCCTCACTTAAAGGGGGAGGAGTTATTCTCTATTCCTTCAAGGAGAATGTATCAATATAAATCATTTAGAATTTTTGTGAGTGGAAATATGTCTCTTCTCTCATTTATTTATCCATCATTTATTAACATTAGTATGGACCCCTGGATATTTATTATAATATTTTTTCAGGGGCCTGGAACTTTTTTTGTTTACTGGGGGTTGAACTCAGGGGCCCTTGACCATGGAGTCACATCCCCAAACCTATTTTGTATTTTATTTAGAGACAGGGTCTCACTGAGTTGCTTAGCACCTTGCTTTTGCTGAGCTTGGCTTTGAACTTGCCATCTTCCTGCCTCAGCCTCCTGAGCTGCTGGGGTTACAGGCATGCACCACTGGCAGGCCTGGCACTTTTGACATTCAATAGGCAGAGAATAGGGATGCTGCTCAATATCTTATAATATACTGGATAGATCTCCCAAAGAGTTCTCTGTAAAATGTCAATGGTTCCCCAACTGAGAAACCCTACTCTAGAGTTTCTGATGTTCTACTCTGCTAAGAGATTCTGCATGTGGAAATAAAACTTTACCTTTAATAATGAGGTCTGTAAATAAAAGATATATTTTCAGAAAACTTTGTCAGAATACCTAATATGAATAATTCTTTTGGTGTTCTGAGGATATATAGAGGGTTTAGTCTCTCAAAGGCTTTGTATAAACAAAATGAACTGCAAAGTTAAGGCAGCTGCCCAGACTATTCTAATTTAGTGATATCTTCCACCCACCACCCTGTTTTTGAGGAAAAAATTTTGGCTCATGTGTATAAATAGGTAGTCTGCACTGGATGAATTTACTGAATATTTACTTGGCATCAGTATATGTGTTCCAGAGGCAAGAGAATCAAAAGATGATTTGGAATGAACCTGAGGTTGGAAATGTGAAATTAAAAAGAAAATGCCATTTTCTTCAAATTCTACCTTCTCTATGGCAGTCTTTTTTGTCTTCCTTGCCTCTCACTAGAACAGTGTTGTCAACCAGGATCAATTTTGTCCCCGGCAGAAGACATTTGGCAACATCTGGACATTTGGCAACATCTCTGCAACCTGGGGAGAGGGATGGTACTAGAATCTGCTATGCTATAAAATAACATGCTACAAGGCAAAGGGCAAGTCCCCAAATGTTTATCCAGCCTGAATGTTAATAGTGCCAAGGTTGAAAACCCTGTAGTAGAGTAAAGGAAAACAATGTTTCAGGTTGATAAATATTTTTTTTATAATCTAGGGTTATCTCTATCTTAGCATATCCCTCTTTTTCATGTTACTGGGAATTGAACCCAGGGGAACTCTACCACTGAGCTATACTCCCAGCTCTTTCTTATTCTGATTTTGAGACAGGGTCTTGTTAAGTTGCCCAGGCTGGCCTCCAACTTATGATCTTTCTGCCTCAGAATCACGAGTTGCTGGAATTATAGGCATAAACCACTGTGTCTGGTGGCATATCACCTTTTAATAGTGGTGTGTGTGTGTGTGTGTGTGTGTGTGTGTGTTTCACTAACCTTCTTCTAGCTATTGCTATTGCAGATTATTGTTGGTGTTGAAAGACACTTCTGAGCATAGATGTACTTAAGTAAAATCAGACCACTTACCTTGGACTATAATACCCTGAAAAACTAGCCCCTTTTAACTTCCCTGACTTTTTCCCATTCCTGTCTTTGGTTCTCTATAATCCATTGAGATGAACAAAGTCCAATTCCATGCTTGCCTTATGGCTTTTACACTAGATGACCCTTCTGCCTGGACCACTTTTCCCTATGACCTGGGCTTGACTGGGTCCCTTTAGTCATATGAATATCTCAACTGACATATCACCTTCCCAGCAAGGGTTTTCCAAATCACCCTATCTACAGTACACTTCTACATGAATCACACTTTTGATCTCATGTTCACATTTTATGTTGTCCATGACACATCACATTCTGGAATTAACTAATTTTTTGTCTTCTACTTCAACATATAAGTTCCCTAAGTTCAGTGACTATGTCTCTTTAGTATAGCACTATATCTGTGTGCCCCATTCCCTGACATGGGCTCAGAGTTAAATAAATATTTGCTGAATGACTGAATAAGCTGGTGAATGAATTTGGAGTAAAGATTTTAAATTTCTGGAAATTCAGCAGAAAAAAAAAAACCAATAAAACATTTTTGGTGCTGTGGATTGAACCCAGGGCCTTTAGCATGCTAAGTATGTGCTCTACCACTGATCTACACCCCCAGCCTTCAGAAAACATTTTCCTGCTTTAGCCTTTTCAAAATAGAAATTTGGGAGTAAATTTTTAAAATACAGATTATTTTAAAAACAATCATTCATGTTTTTTAATGCTACATCATTTAGGAACATACTAGAAAATGTGCAATTCTGGTTAGTTCAGAAAATGATTATTATACTTGTTATATAACATTATGTAGTACTGGATTTTTTAAAAACAATTAAAATTTCAGCCAGGTATGGCTAGTGGCTCAGGAGGCTGAAGCAGGAGGATTAGCAGTGGCAATTTAGCAAGGCACTAAGATACTTAGCAAGACTGTCTCAAAATAAAACATAAAAAAGGGCTGGAGATGTGGCTCAGTGGTTCAGCACTCCTGGGTTCAATCCCAGGTACCAAATTTTTAAAAAAATTTTATTCCTAGTTCTTGCTTATCTGAGAGATGCAGAAAAACATATGATGCTAGATAAAAAAATACTATAGTAAAGCAAATGAAATTAGTATATTGTAGAACTTAGGTCCAAAGCAGATACAGAAGACATTCATTCTTAGAAAACAAGCCAAGACATTTACTGCTAATTGGATGGAACTAGAAATGATTGTGCTAAGTGAAATAAGCCAATCTCAAAACACCAAAGGCTGAATGTTCTCTTTGATACGCAGATGCTAACACACACAATAAGAAGGAAGTGAGGGGCTGGGGTTGTGGCTCAGGGATAGAGCTCTTGCCTAGTATGTGCGCGGCCCAGGTTCGATCCTCAGCACCACGTAGAAATAAACGCATTGTGCACAACTAAAGCAAATAAATAAATATTAAAAAAAGAAAACCTTAGAGTTTATATTAAAATAAAGAAGTAAGTGAATAATAGAAGTTCATCGGATTAGACGAAGGAGAGTGAAAGGAGGTTAGGGGGATGGGAAAAGGAAAGACAGCAGAATGAATGGGACATAACTTTCCTATGTTCGTATATGAATACACGACCAGTGTAACTCCACATCATGTACAACCACAAGAATGGGAAGTTATACTCCATGTATGTATAATATGTCAAAATGCATTCTACTGTCATGTATATCTAAAAAGAACAAATAAAAAAAGTAAACAAACCAAGGTAAATGAGCAAGATAATCACCCCATAACTCACTGAACACAAATTTTACCAAGAGAGCTTAATTAACTGATTCCATTTTGTTTTCTGAGATATTACTACCAGCAGTGTCTTCTCTGATGCTTCATTTCATGAACTTTTGAAAAAGTTTACAATCTTTTGCTTCATGCTTTCAATGCAGATTTTTTTAAAAAATATTTTTAGTTGTAGATGGAAACAATACCTTTATTTTAATTATTTTTATGTGGTGATGAGGATAGAACCCAGTGCCTCACACATGCTAGGCAGGTGCTCTACTACTGAGCCACAACCCCAGCCATTATTTTTTAAATAATAATTTATTTAGGTAAAATTCAAATAATATAATTTAAACAATTTAGTGACATTTAGTACACACAATGTTGTGAAACCACCACCCCCATCTAGTCCAAAAATCTTCCCATGGCGCCAAAGTAAAACTTCTTACCCACTAAACAATGTCTCCCTTCCCCTTATTTCCTGGTATCTACTATTTTATTTTCTGCCACTATAAATATATTTTGGATATTTCATCTAAATGGAATCACAAAATATGTCATTTTCTCTGTCTTCCTTCTTTCACTTAGCATGCTACTTTCAAGATTCATGTTGTAGCACTTATGAATACTTCATTCCTTTTTAGTTTTCATTTCTTCTTTTTCTTCTTCTTCTTCTTTTTTTTGTTTTGTACCAACGATTGAACTCCGGGGCACTTAACTACTGAGCCACATCCCCAGCCCTCCTTTGTATTTTATTTAGAGACAGGGTCTCACTGAGTTGCTTAGGGCCTTGCTAAGTTGCGGAGGCTGGCATTGAACTTGTGATCCTCCTGCCTCAGCCTCCTGAGTTTCCAGGATTACAAGTGCGCACCACCATGCCTGGTTACATAATTTCTTTTAATGAATGAAAAACAATTCCTTTGTATGAATATAACAATTTGTCCAGTTATTTGTTGAGAGACATTGTGCTGTTTCACATTTTGGCTCTTGTGGATAGTACTGCTGTGAAAATGTGTGTTCATGTTTTCCAGTACCAGTTTTCAGCTACTTTGGGTAAATATTTGGGAGTTGAATTGTTGGGTTCTATGGTATCTCTATGTTTAACTTTTTAAGGAGCTGCTGAACTGGTTTCCAAAGCAACTGCACAATTTTGCATTCCTAGGTGCAATATAGGACAATTACAATTTTTCCATATCTTTGCCAACACTTCTAACTGCGTTTTCTTATATCTTTACAGCCATCCTAGTGTGTATGAACTGGTATCTCACTGTGCTTTTGATTTGTATTTCCTTGATGATTAATGATGCTGAGCATCTTTTCATATGTTTGTTGCTTAGTTTCATTATTGATTTTTTTTTGCTTTGAAGTATTTCTGAACTTCCTATTTTTTTTAATATGTAGTGCAGAAAATGAAAGATCAGAAGCAAGGAATGAGAAAGCTAGTATTACAAAATTATATTTGGCAGAAGCCCCAAATGTCTTTGAGTACCAGTTTTCAGTTATTTTGGATAAATATTTGGGAGTGGAATTGTCAGGTTAAATGGCTCTGTTTAACTTTTTGAGAAGTCTTACATTTTCTGCAACAGTGGAAAGTTCCTTTGTGATATCAAGATTATGGGCCTGAAATATTTGCTAATAGAATTAAATGAAATATTAAGAATGACATAAAAGTGGAAGAAGAGAAATAAGAAAAGTAATGGCTGATGGTAAAAACGCAATATCAACCTCTTCAATAAATTCATTGGGTATGAAGGCGGTACAACCTGTAGTAAACTTTTATAAATAAGTAGATTAAGCACATTAAGATAATAGACAAAGAAACTGGAAAAGTTTGGGTTTTTTCCTTAACAAATTGTGTAAAGGATAAGAAATCATCTTTCCCTTCAAAAATTCCACTTGTTTCCTCAAACACATTCCATATAAATTGAACAGATCATATTTTCCTGTTTTCCTTAGATATTCCTGATGGTATTTTATCCAAATAAACCAGGGTATGTTAACAAATGTGGTTATAGTAATTATGCTTACAGTTAAATTGTAAACCCTCTGGGAAATTGCTATGAGGTAAGCAATGTGGTAAAGTGGAATGAACATTTAACCAAGAGTCAGGAGATCTATGTTCTAGTCCCTAGTTCTGATATAACTAGGTTTATAGCCATGCATGAATTTACATAACCTCTTGCAGTCCCAGTTTCCTCATTTGTAAATAAAGATAACTGAAATCTTACATGATCTTTAAAGTCTTTTACAGCTCTAAAATTGTATTTGAGAAATGTATGTTTTAGGTACTTTAAATTTCAAAGGCAAATGAAATTTTTGTTGTTATTCTTTGCATGTATAGAAAGTAAAGGAGTTGCTTTTTTCTGTCAAATCTGTATCAACAGAATACTGGGCCCAGGGACACAAAGTTCCAAGTGCTGAAGTCATGCTCTGCTTGGTGTCCTGACCAATACACTTGTACATGTGATGATATTCCCTCTGCCACAAGGTTTCTTAATCCATGTTTTGCAATGTGTGTCATAGATATTTGTTTATAAAACACAGCATGACTAGCTCAGACAGGATATAGCTCTATTCCCTAGCCAGTGGCTAAAATATTTCTCATCTTCTGAACTTTTCCAGTCTTTCATTCCATAAATTCTGTGACCTCAAGTGAAGACACCTTGACTTTTCACTTTTCTGATGATGCATTTTTGTTTTCCATGGGAAAACACTGCTTTTTAAAATTTTAAAATTTTAGATGGACACAATACCTTTATTGTATTTATTTATATTTTATGTGGTGCTGAGGATCGAACTCAGAGTCTGACAGTTGCTAGACAAGCACTCTACCACTGAGCTACAACCCCAACCCAGCACTGGGTTTTGAAATGCCTCTTTTCCTCCCCTTCACTTGTACGAAAATCATAATACACACTGAGGTGATTCTACTCTGCCACCGTAGTGGTTTCCCTGTAGACCTTCTAAGATAGGCTCCAGTGAACTCCAAGTAAACTAATTGCCATTGGCTTTTTATTTTAATCCCAAGATTATACCCAGCCCATGCTATGTACCTAAATGTAACATTAATTCTTCCCAGGTAGGTCTTTTCTCCTGATTGCTCATCAGAAACTGTAGGAGCCCTGTTTGGGGAGATGGCTTAAATTACGGTTGACTATGGGCCATAAGGATTTGGGCATTGTCGCCTTCCGTAGTCTCACGGGACTTGGCCCGGGATCTCAAGTGAATTGGCCGAGATTGCTGATTGGGTCAGCGCCATTTTGGTGGTGTGTGTGGCGCGTGTTAGTCGTTGTTAGAACCAGAGAGAAAAGTTATCAGAATAAAAAGCTGTTTGTCTCCAGTTTGCCTCTGAACTTCTTCCCGCGGCTCCATTGCTCCAAGCGGCCATCGCTTCAGGCGGCAACAAGAAACCACAATTGCTAATGACAAGGGCAAGAACTGTCATTTCAGATGAGTGTAGTTGACATGATCAATGCATTAGTGCTACATATATCCAATTTTAGTGGTTTACTCATTTGAACACTGTAGCACATAAAATCTCTATCAAAATTCACTATTAGAGAACTTTTATCAGGAAATAATTATTATGTGCATTACCTAAATTCTTGTTCCTGATATTTTTATTACCTCTCATCTATTTATTTTTTTGTTACTTTACAAGTATATTTTGCCTCAGTGCTTTTCTTGTGTTTCTGTGTTTAAGTCTTTCTTTCAACCTTAAGTCAGGTTGTTTATTTCCCAAAAAAAGCAGCAGTTTCTGCACAATGCTGTGATATATAGTATAATGTGGGGTAGGGGTAAGGGAGTGTAATTGAAGTTGAAGGATCTTTTAAGATTAGTGCATTATGTTTAATTCTGTTCTCTCTCTCCTCCCACTTTTTCCCAAGTAGAATTTTTTGTTTGTTTTTTGGGTACCAGGGATTGAACCCATGGGTGCTTAACTGCTAAGACACATTCCCAGACCTCCCTCTATATGTATATGTATATATTTTATTTAGAGACAGTGACTTTCTGAGTTGCTTAGGACCTTGCTAAACTGCTGAGGCTGGCTTTGAGCTTGATTCTCCTGCCTCAGCCTCCAGAGTTACTGGGAATACAAGAATGTGTCCCTGTACCTGGCCCCAGTAGAATGTTGAAATATTGTAACCCTATAAAAATCTTCCCAACTCAAATCCTGAACAAAAGAAATGACCTCTCAATTGACCCTGAAACATGATTTATCTTAGGTTGGTTGCTTTTTTTTTTTAAGAATCATTACTTTTCATCTAAAATTACTTTTGTTATTATGATATTATATAAATAAGTAGGTAAGTAGAAGAGTATAGAGAATACATAGATAATTGTTTACACAAATATAATCATGGTAATGTTATATCAAATCAATGGGATAAATTATGATTTAAAAATAATGCACTTTTCACCCTTAGGTATCCATATCCATATGGAAGAAAAAATATTGATCACTGCCTCATCATGTTCAAAAGTAATTTCTAAATGCATATAGTCCTAAGATGTATTTTATAAAAAGTTAAACATTAAAAATTTTCAAGACAACGTAAGAATATATTTGTATAACATTGGCATTGAGAGAAATTGTTCAACTAACACTGGAAGCTCAGGAGATGTAAAGAAAAAAATGACATATCCGACAACACTAAAGTTTTCCAATTCTTCTACAAAAGATAAAATAAAATTACCTTTGTGATTTTTAACTTTTTTTAAGTTATAGGTGGACATAGTACCTTTATTCTATTTATTTTTATGTGGTGCTGAGGATCAAACCCAGTGCCTTACACGTTTGAGGCAAACGCTCACAACCCTGAGCCACAACCCCAGCCCCACCTTTGTGATTTTGTAGCACCAGTGCGTCAATTTGTTTTCTTACTGGTGATCTTCTTATCAACAGAATTATAACTATAAACTATTTTCAATTTCTTTGAAAATCAGAGGAAGAATATTTGATGATGAGTCAATTATCTTAAAATATATAATTTGATTTACAAGTTTATATCTAGGGGTTCTAATAAATTAGAAAGAGATATGAATTTATTTTAAAGGATATTTGTAATGCACTGTTAATATGGAAATATTGGGGGACCAACCCAAATGTTCCACAAACAATGGAGTAATAATGATTAAATATGTTACCTGACACTTAAATGTTAGAGTGTTACACATTCCTGAATATTATGTCTTTAAAGAACTTTAAGAACCTTTCAGGAGAACTCAAGTTTAATGTTAAGTTAAAAAAAAAAAATAATACGATCTGTATAAAATGGTTCCAATTTTGGGAAAAAAAAACATGCTTAAGAAGAAACTGGTAAATGGAATTTCAGAATATTAACAGCTTAGTTGGGTGTGGTGGCACATACGGGTAATCCCAGAGGCTCAGGAGGCTGAGGCAGGAGGATCAAAGCCAGCCTCAGCAATTTAGCGAGGTGCTAAGCAACTCAGTGAGACCCTGTCTCTAATAAAATACAAAATAGGGTTAGAGATGTGGCTCAGTGGTCGAGTGCCCCTGAGTTCAATCCCCAGTGCCCCTCTTCAAAAAAGAATATTAACAGCTGTTTTCAGGGTGCTAGAAGTGTAAATTTAAAAAGCATTCTTTACATATTTTTGTGTTTTCCATATTTGCAACAATGAGTAATTATTACTTTCAGAAATAGGTGTAGAATGTTATTAAACATTTTTAATGAAAATTATGCAACAATGAGAACATTTTTTTGCCTATCAGATTGGCAAGATTTTTAAATTATTAATATTCCAATTTGGCAAGAATATGAAGAAACTGGCACTCATACACTCTAAGTTGGAGGCTTTTAAACATTTACTTTATAAATATCCTTTCAGAAATGTATTTAGTCCATATACAGTGATAATACAGCTGCAAAGAGCTTGACTGCATTTACATAGGGGCTAATTTTCACCATAGCTCAATACAGTATAGTCAAAGAGAGAAACAGAATCATAAACCAATCTAGATCACTTGCTTAAATCTTTGCCCTGTGATGACAAAATCACATTTGGTTAATTATTTCATACATGCTGAAAGTTGTTTTTATAGGTGGTCTGGATTAGTACACATAATAGCTAAAAATGACTTTCTTAAAATCTATGAGCTCACCTTCAAAGTATTTAGTATAAATGTCATCTCATGACAGGGGTTCACACTTGATATAATACAGAAGTAGGATGTTACAAAATGAAATTTCGCTTCTTTTTTAAAATTTATTTGCTTTAGTTGTACACAATGGAATGCATTTATGTTTATGTGGTGCTGAGGATCGAACCCAGGCCGCACGCGTGCTAGGCGAGCGCTCTACCGCTGAGCCACAACCCCAGCCCTCGCTTCTCTTTTAGGTGTATTTATGTGATATTGAGATGGATGTGTGAGATATTACTTATTCATTCATATACATATTTTCCTCTAAAATAATAATGGTACCTACCTCAGGATTTTTAAAGGGTTAAATAAACTAGCGCATGCAATGTGCTTGGTGCAGCAGCTAGCACATAGTAAATGTATTATTTGAAGACATTGCTAAGGATTTCTATTTGAATAACAATAACATGGCTTATGCCAGGTGTCATGTGGAGTTCCAGTGAAGCAGACAGTTCTATTACACTATTTAAGTTTGAAGAAAGATTGGTTTAAATACATTTCTGAAGGTTCAAGCAGAGTGAATATTTGGATATAAATATGGGATCTCTCCATTTCATAGAAGGGATAAACAAAGGGAATATTTGAGGATTGAAGGGAATGGGGATTGGCTTAGAGGTTAGACACTGATTTAGTGAATGAAGTGGCTGTAGACCACTTCTCAAGGACTTTAGCCCTTAGCTTTAATGAGAGTCATTTTATAAGTGGGAGAATATGGAGAAAGACTGTTCTGGTTGTAATTTACTTTTTTTCCCCATCTGTAAAACAAGGAGGTTGAACTTGGTAATCAATAGCCAACATTTTCTACACACTTGCCATAAATCAGGTGTTTTATAAGCACAATTTCATTTAATTTTCCCTCAGATAAGCCTTATGAGTAAGGTACCATTATTATTTCCAGTTTGCAGTGAAGAGGCTGAGGTTCAGAAAGAAGTCATGTAATGTGGTCTAGGGTGGCTGGCCTAAGACCAAAACCCATATGGCTTTTCCTCTGCTACTCTGCTTCTCAGGGCCTCCCAGCTCTAATAGTTGATGATTTGGGGTAAAGAACATTTAATTTTTTTGTTATTTTACGGTCTTTTAAAAATGGCACATATTGGCATATGCTTGTATATGTAAGGAAAGAAAGATTTGGATGAGTTATGAGGCTGATGCTCTATCTTTTCTCCTAAAATTACTGGGCCAGAACCATTACAAAGAGTGGGCAAACATGTAAGGTAACTTTCTTGCAGGTTTTAATGACAATCACAGCACATTTCACTCCACCTTGGTCTTGTGGATAATAGAAATATTTTTTCTTTTTAGGGAAGATTGGTAAAGCAATTTTCAAAGATAATTGGAGATGATTTTATTTAGGGGGGATAGTATTTAGCTTTAAAAGACAATGAATGAGTTCTATGAGAGAAACTGAAATTAAGTTCCACTAAAATCATGCTGGGATCTTGATTTAAACTGCAGTGACTTTATAGATTAATTTGGGAAGACCTGACTCTTTATAATATTTCATTTCCCATTCAGGGCCATTACATATCTTTCCATTTGTTTTTGTCTTTCAAATTAGTTTCAAAACTGGTAAAATGTACTGAAATGTAGGGAAATGTTTGTTTGAAAAAATTAATCATTTCTTCAGATATTTAGAACTAGCTACTATGCTTTTGATAATTTTTATGTTTTTTTCATTTGTGGTGATGGAGATTGACCTTAGGGTCCCAAGTGTGGTTGGGCAAGTGCTCTACCACTGAGCTACACCCAGCCTTTCCTCTGTCCATTTTTTGAAAGGCATAGCTTAAGTTATTTATATTCACAGGGATATTGGCCTAGGTTTCCGATTTCACTAGCTGTTTCAGACACACCACTACAGACAGTATTTGTACTAGTTATTCTGCAAAAAAACAAGGTTTGATAAAGGCAACCCCTAACAATAACTTGTCTATGCAAATATTATTATAAAGTCCTGCTGCTTGTAGTTGAACCACAATAGTCAATTATTATTCTACAAGCCTGTGAAGAAGGATTAGAATGCAAAGGTTTATTATACAGTTAATGAAGAACAGTTGTTTTCTGTTCTTCCATAAATAACTAATGCCAAGAGCAGCCTGGCTATCTGTTTCAGCTTCTTGTTACAGAAGAGCAAAATAGGCAAGGCCTAGATATCAGCGCCTGCCAACAGAGTGGTCCTGTTCAATTCTTTTTAGCTTTGGAAGGTTTAATTTTCATGTTTTCAGTGTTTTTTTTTAATGTCGTATTTTGAATCTTTCAACAGCATTGCATATTTCCCTAACTCTTCTGTTTCCATATATTTATCTCTTCAGTTTCTAATTGAATTGATAGTTCTGGGCAGGGTGATGTAATGGCAAGCTGCCTGGTGTGGTAGGAAATCCAGGCTCTGTTTAACCAGAATGAAGAAGAAAGAAAAGCTATTAGTTATTTACATGCATCTGTTTCTTCATCTTTTAAAAAGGGATAATGGATAATCTCCTTCTTCCTAACTAGTAAACAATGGTACAAATGTTTTCTCTGAAATGTCTGAAAGCTGCTTGGGGAATATTTTGCTCTTGTGTAGTAGTAGTTCTTGGAGTTTTTTTTTTTTTTTTTTTTTTTTTTTTTGTACTGGGGATTGAACTCAGGGGCACTACCACTGAGCCACATCCCCAGCCCTATTTTGTATTTTATTTAGAGACAGGGTCTCACTGAGTTGCTTAGCACCTTGCTTTTGCTGAGCCTGGCTTTGAACTTGCAATCCTCCTGCTTCAGCTTCTGGAGCTGCTGGGATTACAGGCATGCACCACTGCACTTGGCTTGTCAGAGGATTTTTTAAAAAATTTTTTTAGTTGTAGATGGACACACAATATTTTTGTTTATTAATTTATTTTTTTATGTGGTGCTGAGGATTGAACCAGTGCCTCACACATGCTAGGGAAGTGCTCTAAGACTGAGCTACAGCCCAGCTTGGTTGGAGTATTTTTGATGATGAGAAATAAAAGATTTGTTTTGACTCCCAAGAAGTGAAAAAGGAAGAGCTGGAAACAGGGCAGATATATTTGGTTTCCTTTTTGAAGATGTAGCTTTTCTTCTTCATTCTGGTTAAATGTGAAGAAAAAGGTGAAATATGGTAGGTAATAAAGATGCCAGAACTGTGGGCACTAATACTAGTTTAAATGATAAAGATTTTGAAAGTACAAACAGTTTTCTTGGTCTGATAAATATATTTATATCATGCAATATGCATATACATATATTATAGACAGACATACATACAAACAACAACAATAACAACAAAAAGATCATCAGGCTCTAGTGACTTCTTTCCCCTGTATCTTGTAAAGTTGGAGGAAAATCAGAAAACTGAAGACTCAAAGTTTAGATGAATTATGTAAATGAAAATGTCTGGGCTAAGAGAATGATAATAAAGGAAACTGGCAAAAGTACCCTTTAATTACAAGTTCTTTTTCATCTCAGATTAACAGATTGATTTTTGTCTTATACTGGGTCTGTGTTGTGTTTGTTTTATTTCCACAGCTAGATACTAAGTGTGTTGAGGGCAGGGATGATCATTCTTCCAACTTTTGTGTTAACCCTACTACAGATGACAGTTCTGTGTACATTCTAGGTAACTAGTGAATTTTATCGCTGAGAAATGATTACCTATTTCTGGGATTAACAACAAGATCTCATAAAAAATAAAGATGACAATTAAACCTGTTGTTTGAAGTCCTGAACTTTCTAGGTCAGTGTTGAAAAAGGAAACTGCATGACTGCCTCAGCAATATTTATAGGCAAATTATGTTTAAGTGGCTGGGTCAGTTGGAAATTAAATGAGTACTATGGCTTCAGAGCAATAACACAGTAACAGGGGAAAGAAGTCACTAGAGCTTGATGATCTTGTTGTTGTTTGTATGTCTGTCTGTCTACAATATATGTATATGCATATGTGCATGATATAAATATGTTTATCAGACCAACAAAACTGTACTTTCAAGATCTTTATTATTTAAACTAGTATTAGTGCCCACAGTTCTGTACTCTCAGCTAGCCACATATATTGTCATCTGGGATGCTTATCGAAAACTTAATTCTTAGCCTCACTCAAATCCTGATCAAGACATATGGGGTTTATAACTTTAGGTATCCACATTTGAACAAGAGCCCCAGATGGTTCTGATACACACGTTTAAGAAGTCTTGTAGTCTGTAATTTGAAAGGGTGAGGCATATCTGGTAATTCTATGGGGAAATGGAAAATAGCAAGCGAAGTGAAATGCACACTATCAGCAGGAAGAGGAAGCTAGTCCACCATTATGCACCAGGGAACTGGAAGAATACTTGACATTTATTTCTTTTAGTGATCTATTCTTGGCAGTTTGTCCTGGCTCATTTGTAACTGTCATCTGTCCCTTTTAAAGTCCCGAGACAGTTCGCTGGAATTTTATTTTTACCAGTATAATTTCTTGAATCTCTTGGGAAAGGCGTTTGTAGGACTGGCTTATTAATAACCATCAGGGCCAGTAAGATGTCACAGTGCTGCAGTGACTTTTTCTTATCAGTTCTGAGTTCTTTTGCATTACATAGTCATGAAATGGAAGGCGTAACGGGAAAACCCTGCATCCTTGTGATTATTTCATTAGCGGGAGGGAGTGGGGATCTTAACGCAGTGTGGCGAGATAAACGGATGAGAAACATTAGCTCAGGCTTCCAGAAGCAGGAATGCCTTCAGTCCAAGGGTTAAGGTCTCCCTATAAAAGAAGAGCAGTGACGTCCAAAGATGAGTCTCTTTAAAGGGAATCTGGAAGACGAGCTCAGGGGAACTTTAGCCCTGGGGTGGAGTCCGCAGCAGCAGGTGTGGGCGTGGGCCGCTTCTGCATCTCTCCGCAATTAGGCGCAAGGCCCATTAGAAACACACTCGACCGTACTGCCAGCAAGCTGGGGAGCAGCGGCAACCCATAAGGAGCCGTTAGCCGCCTCCGCGCCCCCTCAGCACCCTTCCTTTACAGCCCGAGCCTGCACTGCTCCGCCTTTTCGACTGACGTCCTGGGCGAGCGGGGGCGGGCATGTGGGTGGGCCGAGCCGTCTGCAGCCTGCGATTCGGCCGGCTCAGCCACACCACCGCGTGCCCCCGCTCCTCCCGCCCCTCCGGGCGCGTCTTTTCCGGGCTCGCGCCGCGCCCCGCCCCCGCCGGCTATCCGGGTGCGCGCGCCGCCGCTGCGGCTTTTTCTCTGGCCTCCGCGGCGCGCCCCTCCTTGCCTTAGTGCTCGCGCGCACGCGGCTCCCTTTCGTAAGCTTCCCGAGGGCTAGGCGCCGGCCGGCTGCAAAGACGCGGAGGGCAGCGCGTTGGGTGAGTAACCCCTGATGACGAGGCTGTGGCCCTGGCACCTCTGCCTTTCGTTCTCTGGGCTCCAGCTGCCAGGGGGTTAGTGTAGCTCACCTGAGCCTGGAGGAGGATAGGTGGGTATTCCTGTCCCCAGAATCCGCTTGCTTTCTTCCTGAGCCCAGCCAATCTACCCTCCCGTCTCTCCCGAAGCCAGGAAGATTCCTGAGGTCACTTATCTTCTCCTTTGTTGGAGACTGGGGTCCTCGAGAACCTGGCTTGCCTCTTTCTGCTGCTCATCTTAACCCAAGGCTAGAAGTCATCATCCTGATAGGAGTATGAGGCTTTGCCATGACCCTTTTGAGAGGAGCACATCAACTGCTTGCTAGACCTCCAAACGACCTTTAGGGCGCCCCTAGAACTAAGCTCCATTTTGTCCCCTAGCAGTCGCTCTCTGAGAGCTGGGGGTCTTTCTGGCTACAGAAGCATCCGCCCTCTGGAATTTGAGGGATGCCTTTATCCTGTTAACATCCATACCTTTAAAAGGTGATGCTAGAAAACAGATGGATTCTAGCAGAAGCATGCTTTCCCCAACCCCCAACCCTGTCCTTTATATCTACATCCCTGACTTGGTGCTGTATATTTAGTATTAGCTTTATTCACTTCCTCTTCCTCTCATTTGAGTACCCAAAAGAACTGTGGCTGAAGTCTATAGACACAGAAAATCCTAGGAGAATATGATTCATTGCCTAAACCCATCAAGGGGTTACATATTTGAATTAAGACGTCATTTCTCTTTTTACTCCAGCATCTCCTCCGATGGCATTTTTTTCCACCCTCTTGAAATTAACTTGTTTTATTCGCTATTTTCACCTTTAAAAAAAGTCCATCCTCCATCTGAGAAATGATGGTGAGATGCAGATAAGGGTAAAATAACACTGAAATGAACTCCATTGAAAAACTAAGCAGTTTGATTTATTGGTTAATGGTTTAATCAACTGCTCAGTTTCCTCTTCTGCAAAAATAAGGATGTTGGTGTAGAGCATAACTTAGTTTCCTTCTAGTGTTTTCATTCTTGTACCTCTAAATTAGTGCTTGCTAACATGTTGCTGCATAACAGAGATTTGACCTGAGGAAAATCTATTTCCCATTGTTGCTTGTAACTTTAGTTTTTCTTTTATTTTGCCTCTTCACAGCAGTTTTAAATGTTCTTGATATATAAGGCAGCAAGTGGAGTTTCAATTGTTGTACTGCCAATTAGCATATCACTCAAGATTTTAATGGTGTAAGGTCTGTTCCTTAAATTGTAAAATAACTCATCTTTTCAATTGAACCTGCTAAAGGCTAAGACATGTAACATTCCTGTTACAATTAACACTCTCTGCCAATTAAGTGGCAAATGAAACATTGAACTGTCAGTACACTTCCATCTTAGACTAGAGTGCCTAATCAGACTATAAGTGATTTGACACCTAAAAAAATCCATGGAAAGTGTAATGCAACAATTAACTTTGAGTACATTCAGTTTTGTGTATGTGTGTGTGTCTATGTGTATTTTGGAATACCCCTATTTTTAAAAAAACCCACAAATAATTCAGATTAAGTTTTTGTTTGAGTATTTGGGGCAGGGATGAGATGGGTGGACAAAGAAGAGTCTTGCCCAATTCAGTGAGAAGAAAATGAGTTGGGACTCTGGAGAGGCTCAGGTACAAGTTCCAGCTCTACTTAGATTTGTAACCTTGAGCAAATCATTTTACCTTTCCTGGTTTTCACATTTTAAAGTGTCTTCACACAGTTGGCAGAATGTTCTGGAAGTTCCTCAATTTGATTGAACTCAGGGGTACTTGACCACTGGGCCACATCCCCAGCCCTTTTTTGTATTTTATTTAGAGACAGGATCTCACTGAGTTGTTAAGTGCCTCGCAATTGCTGAGGTTGGTTTTGAACTCCCGATTCTCAGGCTTCAGCCTCCCAAGTGCTGGGATTACAGGCATGAGCCACCACGCCACCTCACTGAATTCAGTATTCTTATACTCAAGAGATATGATAAATATGTGTGTGTGTGTAATGCACTTTACATTGAGGCTCTGTCATAAACCCCGATATATCATTTGCTATTTAGAGTGTTTTTCTCAAAGGTCTGCATAAGCCAGCATCAATTTAAATATACTTAGTTCCTAATTCATCATAACTTAATGAGTTCCTTACTATATGTGGAAGTCTATAAATTGGGAAGCATTTTACAAAAGTCAGATATATTGTTAGCTTCTCTTTGTAAATGAAAGGTATATATAGATAAACTGGTTTTTAAATTCCCATGGCTTTTAGAAATTTGTAAGGAGATGTGTACATACTGCCTTATAATTATTATTGGCTAAGAACTTTAAAAGAATATGCAGACATCTCATTAATAGTGTTTATTCATTCAATTATCTTGTTCCCTCATCTGTCACTTATTTTGTGCCAGGCCCTCAAGATATGATGGTTATAAAGACAGCCCCTACTTTTGAGTATATAGTCTTAGCTAGTGGTGGGGTTGTGGAGAGACACGTGTATGTGCAGTTAATTGTTATTAAAAATGGCAGCCAGGGCTAAGGATATAGCTCAATGGTAGAGCACTTGCCTAGCATGTAGAGGCCCTGGGTTTGATCACCAGTACCACAAACAACAACAACAACAACAACAAAACACAAGACATAAATAAAATCCTGGGGGAAATTAAGGTTCCATAAGGGAGGAGATGATTGTATTAACTATGGCCTATAGACTATTCAGAATTACTTTTGTTTCCTTCATTGACTTTCAATTGCTGAGCCCTTAGCAAAAATAATAGCATTCCCCCTCTTCTGCCTTTGACTTGTCTTACACACTCTTTTTTCTTTCTTTTCCTTTTGACTTTGAAGTTTGACATAGTTGTAGATTGTTTTATATGTATATAAATGATTGTCCCCAATGGTAACATTATGCTTAACTATTTTATAACATCACAACCAAAAAATTGAAATAGATACAATCTGGCCATTTTATTCCAATTTCATCAGGGTTTTTTTTTTTTTTTTTTTTGGTGGTGGTACTGTGGGTTGAACCTAGGGTTGCTCTATCATTGAATTCCCAGCCCTCTTTATTTTATTTATTTATTTTTAAATTTTGAGACAGGGTCTCACTGAGTTGTCCAGGTCAGCCTGGAACTTGCAATCCTCCTGTTTCAGCCTCTGGGATTACAGGTGTGTGTCACTGAGCCCATCTGATTTCGCCAGTTTTAACATGAACTCTTGTGTATATTTAGTTCTCTCTAATGTTATCAGTTAGAGATTTGTATGATCACCATAGGCAAACTACAGACATCTCCCTACCTCCCTGGGCACTTGGGAATCATTGATTTGTTTTCCACATCTGTTGTCTTGTCATTTTAAGAATGCTAAATAAATGGAATCACACAGTTTGTAACCATTTGAAACTAACTTTTTTTTTCCACTTGGCATAATTACCTGGAGATTCATGTAGACAATGTATCCTTTATCAATATTTTGTTCCTTTCATTGCTGAGTAGCATTCCCTAGTACTGATGTGTGTTTAATCATTAACTTCTCAAAAGATATCTGGTGTTTCTGGGGTTTTTATTTTTTGGGGGTGGGGTGGCTATTATAAATAAAGCTCCTGTGAAAAATTTCATACAGATCTTTGTGTGACCATTAATTTCCCTTTCTTTGCTTTAATTGCTCAAGAGAACAATTGCTGGGTTGTTTGATAGTTGCATATTTAGTTTTCTAAGGAACTGTCAAACTGTTTTCCACAGTGGCTGTATGATTTTTTTACATCCTCATTAGCAATGTATGAGTGTTCCTCATCCTTGCCAGCATTTGACATTGTCACTGTTTTAAGTTAGCCATTCCAATAAGTTTATAAGATATCATCCCATAATTTTAGTTTGTGATTTTTGAACAGCTAATCATGTGGAAAGTCTTTTCACTTGCTCATTTGCATCTCTAGATCTCCTTTAGGGAAATGTCCATTCATGTCTTTCGTTCATTTTCTATTTGCATTTTTTAACTGTTGAGTTTTGAGAGTTCTTTATATATTTTAAATACTAATCCTTTAGATATATGGTTTGAAAGTATATTATTTTAGTCTGTAGCTTGTCTTTCCAGCCTCTTCACAGAGACGTTTGCAGAACAAAGACTTAAGTTTGGATGAGGTCCAGTTTATTAATTTTTACTTTCATGGACTATGCTTTTGGTGTCAAGGGATCTTACATACTTTTCTTATCTAATTTTATTTCCTTCTGTATAATATCAATGATTCCTGTAAGCAACGTGAGCATTTTCTCTTTCAGTAATCCTACAGCTCAAATATATTTTGTTTACAAGTGGCCTTGAATTTAGTATATGAATACTCACACATACTTTTACTTTATTAAAATGGCTCCCATCCTCTTGTGCCTCAAAATATGATATCTACTTCACCAGGCCCTCACATACAACATAAAAATGTGTATTTTAAAATAAACAGACACATGATGTGCCAAGAAGGTTTTTGGTTTCACTTTCTAAATTTAAGGTATTTTGGCAAAACTGTATGTTTCTCATGAAAGATTTTGATAAGTAACCCAAGGAACAAATTTGTGTTCTCAGTTAAACATACTTTGAACATCTACTTCTGCATTTTGAGTAATTATGAATCATAATCATGTATTTGGTAGGCTTTTCTCATTGTTATTAGAATAATGAATAAAAGATTATTGAATCTGGCTGTTCAAACTCCATATTTTCTTTTTACAGTTGTACTTAGCATTCATTTTAATTGTTTTTAAAATAAAATTTAGGGCTAGGGTTGTAGCTCAGTGGTAGTGCTTGCCTAGAACATGTGTGGTACTGGGTTCTATCCTCAGCACCACATAAAAATAAATAATAAATAAATAAATAATAAAAATAAAAGTCTGTGTCCATCTACAACTAAAATATTTTTTAAAAAATAATTATAGCTTTAAGTGATGCTGATCATTTTATATTTAAATATGTATGTACTTGATGGGCATGGTGGTGCACACCTGCAATCCCATCAACTCAGGAAGCAGAAACAGGAGGATTGCGAGTTTGAGACCAGCCTCAGCAATTTAGCAAGGCTGTAAGCAACTTAGCGAGATGCAATCTCAAAATAAAAAACGAAAAGGTCTGGGAATGTTGCTCAGTGGGAAAGCACCTCTGGATTCAGCTCCTAGTATAAAAACATAAAGATATGTACTCATAAGAACTTATAGGAAAAGTTAGTGATTAATTATGAGAATATTAATGTTTGCAAAATGGTATTGAAATTATCACTTGTCCCTTCACTGTTTTCATATTTGCTCAATTATATTTGTAGCTAGTGTAATATATTCCTGTTTGAAGAAGATCAACATTGATTTAAGGTAGGTACCAGGAAAATGCTCCCTGTAGCGCCAATCCTACCTATTACCTGTTTTAGTAAATAAACTTTGCTGGAATGTAGCCACATCCATTCATTTAAGTATTGTCAGGCTATATTTACAATACAACATCAGAGTTAAAACAGGCCTTGTGGCCTGATAAATTAATTTACTCTCCGGTCCTTTGTAGAAAAAGTTTGATCCCAGAGATGAGGCAACCTTATAAATTATCATTTTTGTATGTTATCAAGGACATTTAACAGACTTTGCTTTGACTTTTTGTAATCTTTGTTTATATTTCCAGGGGATATTGTGATTCAGAAGACTGTATTTGTTTTCTTGACAAAGTTAACAGTCTTAGTAAGGCATACATTGAGAGATGGAAAGGTTGATTTTGTTATTATTGTTGAAGTATTAGTTATTTCAATGTGAATGTAAATTTACAGGTATGACAACTAGAGGCCTATGTAGTCATGATGTCCTTAATTGTGAGCCATAGTGATTGGTAATTTGTAAGCCAGGCATGGCAGCACTTTTGCTCCTGAAATTGCTACGTGATCTTTAAAGACATAGTAGTATGAGGTTACCAAACTGAACTTAAACTATTGTCTATTATTTTGTTTGCCCAGCTTCCTTCTTTTGTAAGTTAAATTGACACTTTATTTCTTTTAAATGCCCAGTGTTGTTGAGAATGGAAATAGATTAAAGACAGTTGCTTATACATTCAGAAGGAAATGGATACCTACCTCTTATCATACACAGAAATTAAGATATATTTTAAAACATAAGCACACATTTTTAATACTTTTGGAAAGTGTGACATCATAAAAAGTTGAAAAAGTAAATGTGAGTCTAGAAAGAAATAGCTTCCACATATGCAATAGAAACATTAATTGACTTCCACTTACCTGATTCACCACATTAAATTAGGATGTTCAATTTCCTATGCACTGAACCTTTGCTATTAGTAGGTAAATCTCTAGCATTCCAGTGTGTTTGTGTACCAAGATGTTTTTATTTTTTAACCTGTATAGTTTGGTTGTACATGTTTTTTAAACATGAAATTTGTTTAATATTTTGTAACCTGGTCAAATACAAGTTGGGTGATTTGGAGCTCTTACTGAAAATTTACAGATTAAGTAGTACAGTGCCTGGGATTTGCACGTTATTATATGGGGGTGGGGAATAGAGTTGGGGAGTGGATAGATATTGAAGAAAACACAATCCATTACATAAGCTTCATTATAATGAAACAATTGAGTGTTTTAGGAAGAGTTGGAAACAAGTTGCTAAGGAAAATACTAAGTAGGTATGGCTAAGACAACTATAATAGATTTGTGTAAAATTAATGTAGAAATCAAAAAAGTTTTGCACTCACATTACTTTGTAAGTATCTTTTAATTTATTTGAAGTTTTACCCTAAGAATTCAGTTTAAAATTCTATACAATCAGTGGGCCTGGAGTTAAAAGACAAAAGTTTTGGCCTCTTGGCCCTATATCAAAATGTTGGTGAATGATTGTACATTTATTACTGATAAAATGAAATGTGTGTAATGCATATTTTAAAATGATTTTCACCCAAGTTTAACTTTCTAATTAACTATCTAAATCACATTAGATAAAGGGCTTCTACTGTATGATGTGCATGATATATAAAGAGCTTCTATGGATAAGTAAGACAGGCACCCATTAGAAAAAGTGGCAGAGGAATATAAGTTTGCATTTCTCAGAAAAAATGAATAAAAATGATGAATAAAAAATAAATTATTCTCAAATTCTAATAATTAAGAAAATGTGGGTTGGGGTTGTAGCTCAGTGATAGAGTAGTCACCTTGCATGTGGAAGGCACTGAGTTCCTCAGCACCACATAAAAATAAAATAAAGGTATTGTGTCTATCTGCAACTAAAAATATTTTTTAAAAGTAATTAGGGAAATGTAAACCATTTTTCACCAACTACATTGGCAAAAACTAAACCATTTTTAGCAAATGAGCACACTTGTACACTGTGCAGGTCTTTGAGAAAGACTGATCCAATCCTTTTATTTTAAAATGTACATATATTTTGAACCAGCAATTCTAGGGAATATCTACACATGTATATGAAGCTATATAAGGTTTCACTACAGTGAAAACAGCAAAAACCTAAATATCCAACAGTAGGGGAATGATTTAAATAATAGGTTGTACTGTAGAATACCATAGAGCAATTAAAGGAAAAAAATAAGGAGACCTATAGGAATTGACATAGGAGTTCTAGAGAACGTTGTTAAGTAGGAGATGAGGTGTACAGTTGTACACCATAATTCCACTTATCTAAAAACAAATAAACCCTTATCATTGGTACAGATAATAAAAAAGGTCTGATTGATAACACACCAAGAGTAGCTACCTCTAGAGGAAAAAGGAATGCTGTTAAAGGAAGGCCACATAGGGATACTTTAACTTTTTACCCTATAAAATTCTATAGTTTTTTTTTTTTTTTTTTTTTTTTTTTTTTTTTTTTTTTTTGTGTGTGTGTGTGTGTGTGTGGTGCTGGTGATTATACTCAGGGCCTTGTGCATGCAAGGCAAGCACTTTACCAACCGACCTATATCCCCAGCCCCTCTATAGTGTTTCAAAAACAATTTATAATTGATTTTATTAGTAATTTTGAAGATTAATATGTGAAATATTGGCACACTGAAGGATAATTACAATATGGTTTCTTTATTACATAACAGTACTGTGCTAGAAATGTAATGGCTTGGACTGAGTGAGCACTCAGGTGTTTTTTTTTTTTATTATATAAGATTTTCTCTTTAACTTTTTACCCTATAAAATTCTTTTTTTTTTTTTTTTTTTTTTTTTTTTTTTTTTTTGTGGTGGTGGGGATTGAACTCTGGGCCTTATGCATGCAATGCAAGCCCTCTACCAACCGAGATATATCCCCAGCTCCTCTATAGTGTTTTTGAAACCCAGGTATACACACTTGTAATCACAGGTGCACACATGTATATCATATTTCTACAAAAATGGGTTGTCACCATACATCTGATTTATAACTTGCTTCCTTTAACTTGAAACTATACTGATAACATTGTTCAGGATCGGTAACTCTGAATGAATGAAAAAGATGTCTGGTGAGAATACAACAACACTGTGCCATGTAAATATAATGTTTCAGTTAAAATAACTAGTTTCTAGGACAAACTATAATCTTGAAAAAAAGTTACGGTCGCCAGAAACAAATGACCAAGGAAGCTTTATGTTCTTGGTCTTGACCAGTTCAGTTCTGTTTTGAATGTAACTGTGAACATGTTATAGTCATTTGTCCCTTAGTGATGGGGATGTCCTGAGAAATGTATCATTAGTGGATTTTTTTATGCTGATTTTTGTCATTGTGTGAACCTAGGTGGAATAACCTACTGCACACCTACTGAACATAATTGTATATGCTATCCTTTTATATTACTGATAGCACAGTAGTTTTGTTTACACTGGCATCACCACAAACATGAGTAATTGCACTACAACTTTTAATAGGTGATAGGAATTTGTGAACTCCACGATAATCTCATGGGACTACATCATATGTGGTGCATCTTCATGGAAACATCATCATACAGTACTTGCCTGAAATTAAATTGTAGTTGCTAGTGATGACATATAAATGAAATACATTAAAATGTCATTAGGAAGTTTGTGTGGAGTTTGGTTTTAATGAACATTTAAAAACTTAATCTAAATGATTGCTTTTGGTAAAAGAAAAACCAACTGCTGTGTCTAGTTTTTGGCTAAAGTTGTGCATGGCAAAGCTATATTATTTTACAATTTACAAGAGTAAAGAAAATCTAGGTATCTGTAACAATGTCATTCATCTTCTCTGATACCTCCAGAAAATGATGAGCAGAGCTGTGATGGAGAACCTGGATAGATTTGGGCAATTACGTCTGTAAGCCACTCTCTCCTATCACTTATAGGCATTAATTAAACAAATCCACTGAATGCCCACTATGATATCCTCTGGGTTTATGCTGTGGGGTTTAGAGGCAAAATTACATTGTTTTTTGATGAAGACTTGTTCCTTTAATCATTTTTTTCACAAATTCAATTGTGCATTTTATAAAAGAAGACTACCTGTGGACAAGGATGTTAATATGACGGATCTGCCTAGCCACTCGTATTTTTGTTACGATGATGGAAACAGCCTGTATTTTTCAAGACTATATGCATGTTGGCCTTTTCAGAATTGATTTTATAGCAGGAGGTTTCTCTCATAGGTGCTATCAACTTACCAGACTTTACAGGGGAGTTGGGGTAGAGGTTCCCTATTTCTTGGTTGATTAATGAGAAGGGGGTATGAGATTAGATTTTAAAAGAGGTTTTGAAAATGTTAATGGTGGATTCTAGTGATTGTTGGATATTAATGCAGTGGAAAGCATGATGCAATACCTGTTTTCTCTTAGGTATTTTGTTTATTACATTTAATGTGTGCTTAAACTATTTTATTACTATAAAAATGTAATGATAGGTTTTGAAGGACCACTTCCCTGAGGGTACCTGATTGATGTGTCTTCAAAGAAAACCTAAATAAGTGGGCAGAGCTGTTACTGCTAGGAAGATGGTGATCTTTCATTGTGCTCAGAATGTTTCTGTTTCTCAGAAGAACTGAAAGCTAAAAAGTTCCCTCAGACAGGAAACAGGAACTTGGTAAATAAGCTTAAAAGTTAGTCATTACTTTGAGGAGAGAGCTCACACTAACATTGCATGGAATGAATCCAAGCAAAAGATGCTGTGTTCCACATAACCACTGAAGATACCAAGTTGAGAAGTAGCTTAAAAGAATAATTGAAAAAGCATAACTTTACTGAAGGTTAGAACTGGGCAGAAGTATTCATAACAATTGTCACATGAATGTGTTTTAGACAGATAGGGCAGAAAAGAGAAAAGCAGGTCAGAGATAATGATATTCCTACAATTTGGAACCACCACTTTCTGAAATTGGTCAAAGGTCAATTATAATGTTAGTCTAGGATGGTTTAAAGTCTTTGGTGGAATATTTGGGGTGCAGAAAGTGTCAGGTAGCAAGGCAAGCCCCAAAAGGTTTTAGGAGTCATTGAGATCCTCTCTACACCTAAACAATTCCTTACTGAATGAGTTAAGAGTTTCCAAGATGCAAGTTGTTTCTATAACCTGGAAGCTAGAAATGGCAGGGCTCAGGTGTAACTTTGGTGAATTATGCAACCTTTAATTGGGAATCCATGTAGTGTTTATTTCCCCAAATAGTCAGCATTAGCATTCTCATTCAAACACAGTTACATATTATACATTTTTTAAGCAAAATGACTGACCTCTTAAGGATGTTAAGCAACTCAAAATTTTCCCTAGAAATTTGTGACTGCTTTACTTAGATTTCATTTTTAGTGTCAAGTATAAAGGCCAGAATTTTTATGTGGAAGCAGGTTCTTTTCATTTATAAACATATTTGCATTTATTTTTTAAACATTATCTTGATTACCAAAAAATTAAATCTTAAAATATTTGTAGGAGAGAAGCTTTCTTTAGGAAGTAGACCTCAGAGAATTCAGGAGGTTACTCTTACCTGCGGTGTTCACTTTCCACAGTTTCAGTTACCCACTGTCTTAGTTATCCACAGTCAACCAGTCTGAAACCATTAAATGGAAAGTTCCAGAAATAATCGGTTTATAAGTTTTAAATTCCTTGTATTACAGTATGCTGTGATAATTAATCTATTTTTATCACAGTCTCTTCTTGTGCCTAATTTATAATTGAACTTTATCAAAGGTATGTATGGTTAGGAAAAAACAGTGTATATAGGGTTTAGTGCTAGTCACAATTTCAGGCATGTGAAGAATGTCTTGGAATGCATCTCCCATGGATTTGGTGGGTATCATACTTCATTACAGTTGGTATTAAAGTACAGGCTATTTTATAAGAGACAACTAACTGTACAATGAAAACCTTCCTGGTGAATGCTCCTGCCTTATTTTGTATTTCTCTTTTGAAATAGACTTTCCCAACATCACGTTTAATAGGTCAGTCATACCTTTGCATTTCTTTTGGGGACTTGCTTGGCTAAAACTGTATGATTGGTAATTCTCAGCTCCAGGATTACAAAATAGTTAGTGCAGTTAAAAAGACACTTACACCAGCCCTGCCAGCTGTCTTGAATCCTAGCTCAGTAGAGGTATAATAATAAAGTATAAGTAAACATAAGTGCTCTGTAAAGGTGACAGCTCTGGCACTTGGGAGGAAGAAGTTCCAGTGGTGGGGTAACTCCCCAACCCCTATCTTATCCCTGTGGTACTCTGCATTTATACTATTGTTGTTTGTTTACCTGAAATATTTCTGTGGAGTGATTGACCTATGATTGCAATGATAATAGAAAACTGGGGATTTGTTCCTAACACAGTTTTCAAATGTTTTTCTCTAAACAAACAAACAAACAAACAAAAAACAAATCTGTTAACACTGAGGACTATACTTTGTATAATAAGGACAATGTATTTGTCTGCTCACATCTTGTTTCCAATAGTCCTCAACTTGGGAAGGCTGTTGACCACCTTCCTCCGTGACCTTTGTTTGAAGGGTCATCTTTCTCAGGACACTGCCAGCAGGAAACAGGAGGTGGATGCTATATTAGGGCATTACCGAAGATGTGGAGGAAGTAGCATTGAATTTATGGTCTAGAGCCAGGGAGCTCCTTGAGTTTTGAAAACCAAGAATCTCAAATCCAGCTTGTTCTTAAGAGACATATTTAAAAAATGAGGTGTACCTATGGGTTCATTAAGCTAAGTAATATATTGAGAAGCTCTGCAGATTTTAATTTGATGATCAGTTGCCAGTGAACATTAGCAAAATTGAGTTAGAACTCGTACCATTTTTTATCAAAGGTGGAATTATTGTTATTCAATACTTATATGTTGCTTCAGTGACTTTAATAAAATGGAAGCAATCATTTTGGAGTAACTGACTTTGGTTACACATATTGTTTTTCAACCTACAGTGATTTCTCTAAATTTTGGCATCATTCCTAGCTAAGGTAACAAGCACTTAAAGTCTTATTATTAGTCTAGTCTTTTCTAGATATAACATTTTGTCACAAAAACATGGGAAAACATTTCTTTTTCATTGGGAGAAGTGACCAGGAATTTAAGATGGAAGATTAATTCTTAAACTGTGAACTCTGCTGATGACTTCTACCTCTGAAGCTAAAGAAAAATCAGTGATATTTGAAAGTTGTACGGTTACCTATTTGGGTTTTTGGGTTGCATAAAACTGTCCTGTGAAATGATCTAAACTTTAGGAGGTTTTTTTTTTTTTTTAGTTTTGTCCAAGTCTGTGGCCACATCCTGCTATTGCTAACCATTTTCTCATTTTCTCCCTGGCACTGCCTCATTGCTGTTGAAAGATCACCATGTTGACTGGACTTGGTACCAGGCTCTGAACTTCAGTATCGTTCATTTTTTACTTTCAGGCATAGCAGTCCTAGAAACTATAAGTTGAGGGTGTTGAAAGCATTTTGATGATACCTTTTCTTATTCTTTTTTAAAAAGTCTGGCTTGTAAGACATTCTCACATAACCAACAGAGCTCAAGATGATTTATGGTAGGAGGAAACATTTCAAAACCATCCTCTGTGTTGACCTTGGTTTTGCCTTTGAAGAAGAGAAGCAGAAGATTGCTCCATACAGATGAAAAAGCAAACTACGTTCTTATCTTTTATTGCTGTTGACATTGGTTACAGATGCTTCAAGAAGTATTGAATTTCTGCTTAGTTTAAAGATGATATATTTTAGATTAAATAATCACAGAAATAACTGCAAAGGGATATCTTAAAGACACTATACATTGCCTATTCAGCAAAAGCTAAATGCATTAGGGATTTATGGGCAATGTCTATTAGTAGGAAATATCAACACTTGAAATTGCAGCAGGTTCCTTTACTGACCTTTGTGTGGAGACACGTAACTCCCTTTTCCTTAAATGGTATTTCATTTAGATGGGGGAAAAACACTTCTGATCTGCTTGGGGTTTTAGTACTCTAGCACTTCTCTTTTAAACTTTTCTTAGAGTTCTTGTTTTTTGCAGTGCTAGGGCTGGACCCTAGGGCCTTGCACATGCTAGGCAGGTGCTCTACCACTGAGCTATAACCCTAGCACTGAGTTCTTATTTTGGCACTGTGCAGAACTGTGCATATATTGAGGCATTTTAAATATTTAGGTACTGAAACCTCTGTTGGGTATGTTTCACAGTGGAACTAACCTATTCCTAATTTGATATTTGCTGGAATAAAATAATGAGACAAGATTGTAATAGCTGGCTAGTTTTAGATGAGATTGATCAGGGCCTTTGAGTTTTCTGTTTGTGCTTTTTGTCACTGAATTTTTCTTCTATTTTTTAGAATAGAAGGTCCCTTTTATGTCCCTTTTAGAACTTCACTTTCATCCTTTGCTCTGCATACTTTTTCATACCCAAATATTTGAAGAAACTTAGAAAATAAAATCCACTTTTAGGCAAGCCAGCAAATACATAAGCAGTAACAGGTATAACTGGATAATCACAGAGGGTAGCTGTTATTACTAAATTTTTAAAAAGCCTATAATTGTCTAGATTGTTATAGGGTTGAGGATTGCCTCCTTGGTGACCTTCCTTTCCTATTCTATGTATGTATTTATCTTTCTGTTCTACCCATTTTAAATATTGCCTATTGAATAGTAAGCTCCATGAGTGTAGAACATAGTATGTACTCACTGAATACTTCTTGAATATGTGGCCTTCCTTTAACTCCTCTATTCTGCATGTTATTATGATGGGTAGTCTTCAGGCATGATGTTTATGAAACTTAACCATTTTTCTCTTGTTTCAATGACTCTACTATGCTCGGTAGGGTGACATTACTTTCATATTTAGGAGAGGACAGATGATGTAATTGTCTTTACAATTTTCTGTTGTAATGATAGGAGGAATAGTGACTTACTGTCAAAGATTATTCCACTATATGCCTTTTTATATATAGGAATGGTTTAATCAAATTGATTCATCTAAGGTGGATGTGGTGGTACACACCTGTAATCCCAGCTACTCGGGATCCTCCAGCTGAGGCAGGAGGTTCACAAGTTCAGGACAAACCTCAGCAACTTAATGAGGTTCTAAGCAACTTAATGAGTCCTTGCATCAAAATGAAAAATAAAAAATGCTAGGGATATAGCCCATTGAGAAAGAACCCTGAGTTAAATCCCCAGTACAAAAAATATGGATTATTTTAGATTTTTAAAAAGTTTTTACTTTGTGCTTCTATATTTTAAAATTGTGATATTACTAAGTGGCTTATTTTAAAATTAATATTTAATTTATTTATTTATTTATTTTTTTACTTTTTGGTACTAGGGATTTAACCCAGGTGTGCTTAACTACTGAGCCACATCCTCAGACCTTTTTATTTATTTATTTTTTAATTTTGAGACTGGTCTTCTGAGTTGCTTAGGTCCTTGCTATGTTGCTGAGGCTGGTCCCCAACTTGCAATCCTTCTGCCTCAGCCTCCTGAGTCACTGGGATTATAGGCATGTGCCACTATGCCTAGCCTATTTTGTAATAATTTTAGATTTACAGAAATGTATTAAAGATAGTCCAGAGGTCTGATGTATAATTTGTACCTAGATTCCCCTAATGTTAACATTTTTTATAACATAACACTGGGGCAATACTATTAACTCTAGAATTCTCTTGAATTTTCATATTTTTCTACTAATTTTTTCCTATTCCAGGATTCCAAAATCTTGTATATATTAATCTTAGAAAACAGATATAGATAAAATGATAAAAAGCAAACAAAGTATTATAATACTTGTATCAGAGACAACTGATATTTTAGTATATATCATTCTCTCTATATATTTTTTCTTGTGGAGAATATAGAAATCCATTCCCCCTCAAACTATTTGAACTTATGTAAAAGTTAGGTTACAAAATATTTTATATACCTTTTTTTAGTTGTAGTTGGACAAAATACCTTTATTTTATTTATTTTTATGTGGTGCTGAGGATTGAACCCAGGGCCTTGCACATGCTAGGCAAGCCCCTTATATACCATTTTTAACTTGCTTTTTTACACAATATAACAGTTTCTTTGAGGATCCTCTTTCCACATCCCCTGTTTTTAATACGGTTCATTCTGTATCCTTAAGATATCTTTTTATGTCAACTTCTTTGCTTAGTTAATTCTTGGTATCTTTTAAGTAAAAGGCCAACCATGCATATAGGGGTTCTCAACCTTTTCCTTATTAATAAACCAGACAAATATGACATATACTCATCAGTAGGTGACTTCTAAGAAGGCCAGTGATTTTGAATATGTGTTTTAGGTTGAACCATTTGAAATTGCTTTTTTTTTTATGTAACAGATTTTTCACTGTCGGCAGTTTCATGTGGTTTGTACTAAAGTTTGAAAAATCTTTCTAAGTTATCCCCTTCTCCTTTTCCTTCCTTCATTGAGAATCATAGTGAGCTCACCTTCCAGGATGCTCTGATAAGCACAACATTCTACCCTGTGTTGATGGTAGACGTAGGGAACTTGAATTCCAGTGAATTATTTCTGTCCGTCAAAGTAATGGCGACAGACTTGTGAGCTTTCAAACTAAGCTCTGCAAAATAGCCTCTTGGTTCCCTCCTGGTTTCATTTCTGCGGTGGTAGATAGGGGCACTAGTGCCACCCAGTGGCACCCTCTACACAAGCTGCTGAATGTTTTACTCCACCATATCACTTTTTTTTTTTCTTGCATGCTTTTCTGTGATCATGGTCACACCTTCCTTTTCTTCTTACCATCTATGCCACTGGTGCTCAAGGATTTCATTTGGCCCAGCTGATAGTATTCAGGGAGATATATTAGCCTTATAACTTTGCTGTGATATCCTATTTTAATAGATGCTTATTTTAATAGATGCTGTGGAATATGGAGCATGAAATAATAAGTGTAAACACATATTTGTTTGGTTTATTATACTTGGTCAGAGTATGGACACTTGTGATGTTTAATAGCAAGCCTCTTGCTGTATGAGAGGAAGCAGTCCTATATATCTCAAATGTGAAGAATTATAAACTTCCACTTAGAGTGAAAGATTTAGTTTGAAAATCCTTCTTTGGTTTCCTTTCTCCATTGCATAATTTATTATTTCATTCCATATTTATTCAAGGAATATTTATTAAGCACCTAGTGTGAACCTGTACTGTGCTAAGTACTATGGTGATCAAGATACACATGATCTTTCTCTTTGAGAAGTAAAGCCTAGCAAGGGAACAGAAATTTAGAAAAGTTTAAGTGTGGTGCTATAGGGTGCTTTGATTACAAATAGCAGATGTAGCCAACATAAATAAATAGGAGGTCAAGGAAGGCTTAGTACAAATTTCATTTAAACTAAGATCTAAAAGAAGCAAGAAAAAGTAGTAGAGAATGTTCTTGGCAGCATAAAAAGGTATGTACTAGAAGGAGAGATGAGAGATTAAGGTTGGTGCTTTTGAGAAACTGAAACAAGTTCATAATGGCTAGGGCTATGAGTTTAACTATTTTAAACCTTACAAGAGTCCCAGTATGTAGTAGTAGTTCCTCTGTGTTATAGTTGAGGCAACTTAGGCTGAGGTTAACTTGCCCTAGGTCATTCATCTCTAGTAAATGGCATAGCCTGGAATTGAACCCAGGTTGTCTGACCTTACCATATTGCTCCTAACTGCCATATGGACTGCCTTCCAGCTAAGACATGGTGTTGTATTTGAAACCTGAATTGTCACCTCCCTTTAAAGCATAGCTCCTGCTGGTCGGTAGTCTCCCCCCCTCCCGCCCCCTGCAATGGGCCATTTTAAATACAATCTTTCTTAGTATTCTGATTGGTAGGCTATACTGAAGAAAGACTCTTCCAGGAGTTGGAGCTTGCAGTATCTGGATTAATTTAGAAATGGTTCAGATTTGCTTTAATCTTTTATCACTGATTTAGAATCATATACTTCATTTGATATGCAACTCTAAGGTTGCTCACCTATATTTTCCAGAAAATCATAAATGGGAAATGATAACTGTTTTATATTTATATATTTTTAATTAGCATAAATATGTATTCCTTGCAAGTATAGATTTTTTGTTTGCATGGTAAAGTTAATTCAGCAGTATCTTTTTCTCTGAATTCTAAAATTAAAGGGTAAACACAACTTCTTAAATAGGGTTATACTCTTTAAAAGTCATATGAACCAAAAACCTGTAAAGGAAGATATTTTCTTACAGTGAATCTGATTTATTCTGTACTAAATTATACTTTTTTTCTTTTCTTTTTGGTACTGGGAATTGAACCCGGGACACTTAACCACCGAGCCACATCTCCAGCTCTTTTTATATTTTATTTTGAGACAGATTGTTGCTAAATTGCTTAGGACCTTGGTAAGTTGCTGAGGCTGGCTTTGAACTTTTGATCCTCCTGCCTCAGCCTCCCAAACCGCTTGGATTACAGGTGTGCACTATTGTACCCAGCCTAAATTATACGTTTTTAAGATGAGAAATTGACTTCAGGTAGTCAATAGTTAAGGTGTTAATCTAGATTTTAGTTGGACTCTAACTGTTCAGTTGTAAATAAACTGTTTAAAATTAGTAGTAATTTGATATTGTTGACACATTTGGAGTTGTGTATTGGTGTGTATGTGTTTAATGTCTTATACCTAGTGCTTTCATTTATTTGCCTATCATGTGACTGAGGATTCAAACAGGAGTTTATACTTGGAGGCGTTTTTCATTAGGGTAGGTTGGCTTCTGCTAATTTAGCCATATTTTCTTGCCTTGTTCTCTGTGGGAAGAGTTGGGGTAAAACTAGAGTCACTACTAGGATATTTCTGCAAAAGAGAGGGTCTTTGATAATACTTTGGGACAACAAATGTAAACCAGTGCTTGGCAAGCTGGGAAATGTGATCACTTTCATTTTAACCAGTTCACCCAGGGATTAAGTTTGTGAGTTTTGCTTCAGGAGCACTGGCTCAATGCAATTGAGTTAACCATCAGCCACAGAGCAATTTCCCTTTACTTTGGGGTAAAAGCATTAATTTTTTAAATCTATTTTCAAAATTTTTAAAAAATTTTAAACCATTAATTTTTGAATAAAGATATTATTGTATATTGTACTGAAATTGTATATGTAGCAACTGTATTCTTTTTATGATACTTAGTGTTGTGAAATCCGTGCTGCTAGGCCCTGTTGGTTATTGCAAGACACAGTCATAGATGTGTGGGCCCTACAATAAACAAGATTACTTAATGATAACTTTACTGTTTCCCAAAACATTTTGAAATGAAAATGTTGAGGAAAAGAAATGCAGTAAAGCCTTTTCTGTATTCCCCTTCATTATGAAGTCAGCTGGTACACATTTGTAATGTGATAGCATAGTTGATTAGAAAAGATGATATCGTCTGAAGTTTGAGTTTTTGTTCCCAGAGACCATGTTGTAAACAAGAAAGGAGTGACAGAGTTCACTTCTTAAATCTCCTCCTTTCACAGGCCCTCTCATCATCAATGTGGAAAGCAACACTTTGGGTATACCTATTACAGGCATTTAAGGAGTGATACTTATTTGGTCCTTTTTCTTGAGATACCTTCTCTAGGGTTAGGCTTTATACCCTGTAGGAAACTTTGATTCTGGTCAGCTGAAAACTTGTTCATTATGGGACAAAAACATATGAGTATAATGTGGCAGTATCTATTAATCTTATGCCAATATCATTCTCCATTTGAGTTCCTGTTTGTTTGAATAGGATAAGTAAGTGGAATTTTTGTCTTTCAGAAATTATACTTTTATCTATTGCGGAACCCTTTATGATTCATGATTGTCTGGCTTTTTGATATTGCCCATTCTTTTTCTAGTACTAATTAATTTTTGTTAGTCACATTTTGATATAGGAGACAGCAAGAGTGCTTAGCCTTTGGAATCATTTAACTTTGTAGTTATATAAGAAAAAATAAACATCATTTTATTTAGCATCACAAGAGTCTAGTTTAAAAACTAAGTATCTAATCTACTTTCCTTAGTACAGTTAAAGTCAACTTTTGGTGTCACTTTGCCTCCTGAGTATTGCCAAACATCTTTTGAGCCATATTCATTGTCACACACACATATATATACTAGAAGAGATTGAAAACCTGGTGCTATATTTTGACTATTATTATTACTATTATTATTATTATTATTATTATTATTTGGTACCGGGGATTGAACTCAGGGGCACTCAACCACTGGGCCACATCCCCAGCCCTTTTTTGTATTTTATTAGAGACAGGGTCTCACTGAGTTGCTAAGTGCCTCGCCATTGCTAAGGCTGGCTTTGAACTCGCGATCCTCCTGCCTCATCCTCCCAAGTGCTGGGATTACAGGTGTGCACCACCATACCTGGCTTGACTTTATTATTATTAATTGATGAAACTAACATTTTTGTAGAAGTTTTAAAAAATTTGGAGCAAATATAAACTAAAAATCACCTATAATTCTGCAACTCAGACATTTTGAATTATAGTCCATATAAATCTGAGAAAATTGGTATTGTATTTTCACTTTCATCTTAAATAAATTTTACTTCATGTATCTACCATGTTTTCTCATATCCTTAAATAATCTTTGATGATGGTGCAACATTAGTTTGCCCGTCTCCTTTTGGGAATTTGATATTGCTCCTAATTTTCCTGTTATCTATAACACAGTGATGACTATTCCCTGATTTTTGTGTACGTGTCTCATTATTTCCTGAGGATATTCCTAGAAGAAGGAAGTGAAGTTAGCAGGTCGAGTTATGTCTTAAAAAGCTCTCAACACATATTGCCAAATTGCTTTCTATAAAACATGTACCAGGGGCTAGGGTTGTGGCTCAGAGGTAGAGTGCTTGCCTACCACTTGCATGGCCCGGGTTTGATCCTCAGCACCACATATAAACAAAGGCATTGTGTACAACTAAAACAAATAAATAAATATTAATAAAAACATGTACCAATTTCCACCTCTGTCAACACTATTATATAAAGTTCCTTTTTATGTACTTTTGACAGCACTGAGTAATTTATTTTTAATTGGCAATAGTTCTGATGAAACCCCAGTGCATTGCTATGTTTTTTTGTTTGTTTTTTGTTTATTTGGTGCTGGGGATCGAACCCAGGGCCTTGTGGATGCAAGGCAAGCTCTCTACCAACTGAGCTATATCCCCAGCCCATGCTATCTGTTTTAATAAATAAAATTGTTCATGGGGGAAATAAAAAGTAGAGACATAATATTACAAATAATAGTACTGTAAGGAACTTGCAGCCCTAGGTAATACTATGAGAATCATTCAAACAGGTGATGCTTTAATTATAGGAGTCTGTGTTTCTAAAAATGTATTTTTAAAATTTTTTTGTATAATTTATAGGGGAAGTTGTATTTTTTTTTTTCAAAAAGTTATTATGCCATGAGTGTTTGCTGCTCATTATATTCATCATTTCTGTGTATATACTTATTAGTACACATGTTTTTGTGACTTTTTAAAAACAAAGCATAACTTCTGGCCAAAATTGTACACATTTTGTGGAAAGTCATGATTGTTATGTAAGAATTCTTCCTGGTCAAGATCACTAAAGTAGCAAGCACTTCCTTAAAGTATTATACAGGTCTCTTAATGAAAGCCTTGGAAATTCAGATTTACTTGTATCAACACACTTCTTGAATAAACTTGAAAGGGAGAGATTTGGTAATTTTAGTGTTTACTGTTATGCATTTTATTTGTCAAGAATATTTAAAAATCACTATCATAAGCTTCTTGTTCCCCTAAGTAAAAAATTACCACTGTGGAAGCAATTTTCATCTATTGAAAGTTTTTCTCCTAGATGTTGTTTCAGAATAGTCAAGTTTTGTCTTATATAGACCTTAAAAACATGACTAATTGATGTTTATGATTTGTTAATGTTAATGACTTTTAAAATTCTCATTTAAATGCAATTAATATATTGACAGCTTTTAAAGAGAATGTTTTCATCTTCCTTCTCCTTCCCTTCCTCTTCTTCCTTCTCTCTTACTTCTCCTCCTCCACCTTTTTCTTTTTCTTTCTTTCTTTTGAGACAGGATCTTACTATGTTGCTTAAGCTAACTTTAAACTCCTTGGTTCAGTGATCCTCTTGGCTCAGCCTCCTGAGAAGCTGGGACTACAGGTGTGTACCACTGCACCTGCCTTGTTTTACTTATTGATACTACTAATTTAATCTCTGGTAACCACAAAAATAGGAATAGTGTCCTGTGTGGGGGTATTATTTCTTATATTTTCACATTCATTGTCTATTTAATCTCTTATGATGATAGTAAGAGTAAAACTACAATTGAAACTTATTAGAAAGGATTCTTAATTTTACCATACAGAGAAGCAGCAGACCCTACTTTAGCATCTATAGTCATGGGAGGGAGGATAGTTTCGTTTTGAAATGATTTTATAATTTTATTGTGCTCAATCTTTTTGAAATTTTTACAAAAATCTTGTGAGATAAGTAAAGAGTAATTGATCAAGTTTAAATATCAACTAAGTCCCTCACTTCATAAGTTGTTTTAAACTAATTTATTTTAAGCTAGAATACATACCTACCCAAATTTCAAGATTTTAAAAGATTTATTAAGAAGTAAATGAAATTGTATAGCCCTCTCTTCACCATCATTTTTTCTTCCATTGGACCAAATGTTGAAAATCTCTTCCATGTTAATAGCTTCTGTTTTTTTTTTAAATATGAGGGAGAGGTGAGTTAGAGGCTAAAGAAAATAGAAACATTTTTCTAAAAAGTAAGTATTTAAACTGAATTTGAAAGCCATGATAAAGAGTGTGGCTCAGAAACTTTGGAGATTTCTAATAAGCATCAGGTAAAGGGAGCAAATGGGCAGGAATAAAAAGCATCCAGACAGAATATCAAACCAGGTAAAGTTTGTGTTTGAGCATCTTCCATTTCTCATGTTAGCATGCATTCCACTGCTTAATTCCATCTCCTGTACCCTGCCCTATTTCACTGGCAACAGAACAAGTACCCTCATACAAAAACTGTCCTAAGAAATGTAAACTGCACATTTCTAAAACTGAAATGGATAGACTCATTTGGTGTTCCTATTGCTGCACAACATAATTTATATTTGTTTTAAATTAGAGAATGATGATTAACTATATAATTTTAAAATTGGCTTTGAGAATTGGTACCACAAATTATTGTCTAATTAAGAAACACTTTATTAAGACATGATTGACATACAAAAAGCTGTGTAGATTCAATGTATACAACTTGATGAGTTTAGAAATATGTATACGCCATGAAACCATCACCACAATCAATGCCATAAACCCATTCATAAGTTCCCAAAGTTTCCTCCAATGGTCTTATTTATTGTTTGTGCATGGATAAAGACACCTATCACAAGATCTACCTCTTAATATTTTTTAGTATATGTCACAGTATTTTTAAAAATATTTATTTATTTCTTTTAGTTGTACACAATGCCTTTATTTATTTCTACGTGGTGCTGAGGATCAAACCCGGGCCACGCACATGCTAGGCGAGTGCTCTACTACTGAGCCACAATCCCAGCCCTGTCACAGTATTTTTAAATAATATTTTTAGTTGTCAATGGACCTTTATTTTATTTATATATATGCAGTGCTGAAAATTGAACCTAGTGCCTCACACATGCCAGGCAAGTGCTTTACCCCTGAGCCACAACCACAGCCCCATGACCCAGTATTTTCATCTGTATGTACTATATTGTACAGTAGATCTTTAGGACTTATTTCTCTTGCATAACTAAAACTTTGTACCCTTTAGCTAAAACCACCCCATTTCTCCCTCTACAAAACTGCTGGTAAATAATCATTCCACTCTCTACTTCTATAAATTTGACTAATTTTGGTTCTTAATGTAAGGGCTATTATGTAGTTTTTTGTTCTTCGGTGTCTTCTTTATATCACTTAGCATAATATCCTCCAGGTTCATCCATAAGAAGAGTTTCTTTTTAAAAAACCAATTCATGGGGCTGAGGTTGTGGCTCAGCGGTAGAGTGCTCGCCTAGCACGTGCGTGTCCTGGGTTCGATCCTCAGCACCACATACAAATAAAAAACCCATTTTGTACAACTAAAGCAAATAAATATTTTTTCAAAAAACAGTTCATTACTTCACTTTATGCTTATTTTGGCTCTGAAACTCTAACTTTGTTAGTAAAGAATGGGATTTGTATGCATGCCATCCCAGGTGAAGTCTGGCACTCATAATAGGCACTTGATGGATCTGTCTATTTCCATACTAATTAGAGATGTAGTTATGTAACAGAATGAGTGTTAATAGAATTATTAGCTAGGGTTGAATGTTTTGACATTCAAATTAGACCATCATTGAGCTTAGATGAAAACATGGGTCTAATATATAAACAAGCTTTGCTTCAAAACTGGCAAAGTGAAACTATCAGTATTACAGATTTAACTATGCAAAGAAATATTGCATTTTTTCATAGGCATGTGCTTACATTACTGTTCTTCCAGTGCTCAAAAGACTAATATGTGGGTTTTGTTTAGCTATCATAGCTTATCATGGTAGCTTTTTGTCTACAATATAACTGTACTTACAGAAATTTCCAAAAATATCTATTGACTTGAAAACCTAAAAAGTATTATAGTTTAAAAAGTTACAAACAAATGAAGTGAAAGGTAGATATGAACTGTGATAAAACAAATGGCTTAAACGAGCTGTATATTCTGACAAGTGTTATTAGTTCCATGAAACATTTGATGCTATTTACAAGCCCAAATAGGTATAGAGAATTTAATAAGAAACAGTCATTGCCCCAAATGAACTTACAGTTTTAGATAAGTGATTAAGAGAAAGTCATAATACAAGGTAATATAATACAATTTAAGAACTAATTAGAGCCATTAGAGAAGAGCTATAAGAGTTCAAAGAAGGTCAAAAATTTTAGCTTAAGGTATTAGTGAAGGTATTCCAGGAAAGGTGGCTTTTAAGCAGAATTCTGGATTGAAAAAAGGGCATGAAGCAAGAGAGCTTCAGATAATGTGAATATAAAATAGTTTTAAAGGCAATAAGTAGTTTCTTTGGAGTAGAGTACAGGCTAAGTAGATATTTTTGTCTATTAAAATAATAAAAGTATTTCATAGTAAAATAGTGGAGCTGATGGGAATATAAATAGATACAACATTTCTGCAAAGTAATTTCTGGTATATATCAATAGATTCTCCTCTCACCCTCACCTTACCACCCACATCCCATAAAAAAAATCTATCTTTGACCTGGTAATCATACATTCAGGAAATATGAGGGAATAATTTTATAAACTTGAAGTGCATATATGACCCAGAAGCTAGAAAGAAGATAAATTTTACTACTTCAAACTTAGAAATCATTATTTGTCCAAAATAAGCACCCAAAATGAAGAGAAAAGCTATGCTGGGAAAATATTTGCAATATTTCAAAGGGCTTATTTTTTTAATATACAAAGTGCTCTTAATGAATCAACAAAACAATGAATAATTAAATAGAAAATTTGGCAAAGGACTTGAGCAAGATCCTAATATGAGAAATTTAGATATAATGAAATATTTTTGGATATTCATTGAATAAAAGTGAAAAAATTTTAAGGACTCTACATACTGCTTTCCATATTGTCTGTACCATTTTGCAGTCCCACCAGCAATGTATGAGAGTGCCTTTTCCCCCACATCCTCTCCAACATTTATTGTTGTTTGTGTTCTTAATAGCTGCCATTCTGACTGGAGTGAAATGAAATCTTAGGGTAGTTTTGATTTGCATTTCTCTAATTGCCAGTGATATCGAACATTTTTTCATGTATTTGTTGATTGATTGTATATCACCTTCTGAGAAGTGTCCGTTTAGTTCCTTGGCCCATTTATTGATTGTGTTATTTGTTTTTTGGTGTTAAGATTTTTAAATTCTTTATATATTCTAGAGATTAGTGCTCTATCTGATGTGTGTGTGGTAAAAGTTTGTTCCCAATTAGTAGGTTCTCTATTCGGCTCACTGATTGATTCTTTTTCTGAGAAGAAGCTTTTTAGTTTGAATCTATCTCATTCATTAATTTTATATTTTAATTCTTGTGCTATAGGGGTCTTAGTAGGGGCCTAATCTATATGATGGAGGTTTGGGTCTACTTTTTCTTTTATAGATGCATGGTCTCTGGTTTAATTCCCAGGTCCTTGATCCACTTTGAGTTGAGTTTTGTGCACCGTGAGAGATAGAGGTTCAGTTTCATTTTGTTGCATACTGATTTCCAGTTATCCCAGCACCATTTGTTGAAGAGGATATCTTTACTCCAATATATGTTTTTGGCACCTTTATCTAATATAAGATAGCTGTAGTTGTGTGGGTTAGTCTCTGTGTCCTTTATTCTGTACCATTGGTCTACAGGTCTATTTTGGTGCCAATACCATGCTGTTTTTGTTACTATTGCTCTGTAGTATAGTTTAAGGTCTGGTATTGTGATGCTGTGCCACCTGCTTCACTCTTGCTAAGGATTGCTTTAGCTATTTTGGGTCTCTTATTTTTCCAGATGAATTTCATGACTGCCTTTTCTATTTTATGAGGAATGTCATTGGGAATTTGATTGGATTTACATTGAATCTGTGTAATGCTTTTGGTAATGTAGTCATTTTGACAATATTGATTCTGCCTTTCCATGAGCAAGGGAGATCTTTGCATCTTCTTAGGTCTTCTTTAACTTCTTTCTTTAGTGTTCTGTAGTTTTTGTTGTAGGGGTCTTTTACCTCTTTTGTTAGGTTAATTCTCAAGTATTTTATTTTATTTTATTTTTTGTGGGTATTGTAAATGGAGTAGTTTTCCTCTTTTCCTTTTGATTTGTGGGTGTTGATTTTGTATCCTGCTACTTTGCTGAATTCATTTACTAGTTCTAAAAGTTTTCAGGTGGATTTTTTTTTTTTGGTATTCTAGGTATAGAATCATATCATCAGCAAATAGGGCTAATTTGAGTTCTTCTTTTCCTATCTGTATCCCTTTAATTTCTTTTGTCTGTCTAATTGCTCTGGCCAGTGTTTCAAGTACTATGTTAAATAGAAGTGGTAAAAGAGGACATCCCTATCTTGTTCCAGTTTTTAGAGGGAGTGCTTTCAGTTTTTCTCCATTTAAAATGATATTAGCCTGGGGCTTAGCATAGATAGCTTTTATAATGTTGAGATATATTTCTGTTATCCCTAGTTTTTCTAGTGTTTTTAACATGAAGTGGTGCTGTATTTTTTTAATATTTATTTATTTATTTACTTTAGTTTTACACAATGCAATGCATTTATGTTTATGTGGTGCTGAGGATCGAACCCGGGCCGCGCACGTGCGAGGCGAGCGCTCTGCCTCTGAGCCACAACCCCAGCCCGGTGCTGTATTTTGTTGAATGCTTTTTCTGCATCTATTGAGATGATCATATGGTTCTTATCTTTAAATCTATTGATGTGATGTATTCCCGAAGGACTTAAAAACAGCATACTACAGGGACAGAGCAACATCAATGTTTATAGCAGCACAATTCACAATAGCTAGATTGTGGAACCAACCCCGATGCCCATCAGCAGATTAATGAATAGGGAAACTTTGGTATATATACACAATGGAACACTGCTCAGCACTAAAAGAGAATAAAATAATGGCATTCGCAGGTAAATGGATGAAGTTGGAGAATATAATGCTAAGTAAACTTAGCCAATCCCCAAAATCCAAATGGTGAATGTTTTCTCTGCTATAAGGAGGCTGATTCACAGTGGGGTTGGGACTGGGAGCATAGGAAGATTAGAGGAACACTAGAAAGGTCATTGGGGAGGGAGGGGAATGGAGGGGGCAAGAGGGTAAAAAAAAAGATGGTAGAATGAGATGGATATCATTACCCTAAGAGCATGTATGAAGATAAGAATGGTGTGAATATACTTTCTATACAACCAGAGATACGTAAAAATGTGCTCTATATGTGTAAAATGAATTGTAATGCATTCTGCTGTCATATATAACAACTTCTAATAAAAAGAGGATTGAAATCTACCAAGTTTTGCTCTATGTAAGAATATACCACAATGAATTATATATGTATATATATGATTATATAATTACATGATTATATACACATAATATACATGTATATAAAATAATAATAAAGGGAGCTCATAGAACAAGACATTGATGGAAGTAGGAGGGGAGGGGAAAGGAAGGTCCTGGGAAATGAGATGAATCAAATTATGTACTTGTAAATATATGGCATAGCAAACCCCACTATTGTGTAAAATTATAATGCACCAATAAAAGAAAGAAATTACAAATTAATATATTTGTATAGAAAAGTAAAGCACACCTAAGGCTTTATATTAAGACTGCAGACTAGAAACTCATTGCCAGTTTTTGTCCACGTATATTTCTATTTTTCCCTAAGCATGCATATTTTTAAAAGAAAACAAAAATTGTGGAATCAAATAATGATAATCTAGGGAATGTGTCTTCTGTTTTATTTATTGTTTTAGCAAACATTAACATCCCTCCTATTTAAAATTATTCTTTGAAGTGAGTATTTTTAGTAGACACAAGCGCCCATCCTGTCCAATTTTTATTTACCAGTTTTTATACAACACTTGACATAGAACTGGGCATATAGGAGGACTCAATGAAAATGTTTTAATAAAGGAATTGCTATTTAGCAATTAAAAATGTGAAAAATTTTAAATAAAACAATGTTTTAGTTACAAAACATACTGCTAAATCCAGTGTTGGAGCAGATTTGAGGAAATATGCACATTAATATGATGCTGGCAGTAATGTAAATTTGTACATTCTTTTTTGGAAAATAGTTTTTCATTTTTGAAATAAGTTTTAGATTTTTACTAGAGTTGTTAAAACAGCACACCATTTCTATGACTCTTCATACACCTTCCTCTAATCTTAATGTCTTATATATAATGATACTATCATACTGTTAATGTTGGTACAATACTATTAATTAAACTACAGACTTTGTTCAAGTCCCACCAGTATTTACACTCATGTCCTTTTTCTGTTCCAGTATCTAGTCCCACCTTGCATTGAGTTATTTGTCTCTCTAGTCTCCTTTAATCCATGATAGTTCCTCAGTCTCTGTCTTTTATAACCTTGACAATTTTGAAGAATATTTGTAGAATGTCCCCAATTTGGGATTATCTTGTATTTTTCATGATTTGCCTGAGATTATGAAATTTGAGCAAGAATACAACCAAAACAATATTGAGCTCTTCTTAGTGCATCCTGCCAGAGTTTGCACAATATTGATGTGCTTCATAACTAACTGATGATGGTAGCTTTTATTTCCTGCTTAAGATGGTGTCAATGTGTTTTTCCACAAAAATGTTACTATTTTCCCTTTGCAATAAAGTAATATTAATACTTACATTATATTTTACTACTATAATACAATATTTAGAGGAGATACTCTGAAACTATGCAATATCCACTTTCAACTTTGAACTTTGCTCACCATTGTTAAGCATTCACTGTTTTTTATTTTTTCTTGTAGCAAATATTCATGTTGTGTTCTGATGGAGATTTTCTATTTCCTTTATTTCTTCTACATGTATTAATTAGAATTCTTATGTAAGGAAGATTTGTCCCTTTTGCCTCATTTGCTTATTTAGTCAATCATTTATTTGTAGTACTAGGAATCATGAATATCATATTATTCTTTAGGATATCATTATTTTGTTGCTCAAATTGTACCAGTTTTTACCGTTAGGTTTGGCCCCTGTGACTTTTTGACATGTTTCTTTTTTAAGCACTTTCTTTTTTTCTGGCACCAGACTATACCAGGCTCATATTACATTTTGCATGTTCCCCTCCCTGTCTCTGGAATCAACTAACTCCAAAGAGTTCTTGTTCCTTTTTTTTTTTTTTTTTTGGTGGTGCTAGGGATTGAACCCAGGGCCTTGTGCATTGGAGGCAAGCACTCTACCAACTGAGCTATATCCCCAACCCTCTTCTTCCTTTTACTGGGCAATATTATTTGGAAAATCAAGATCTAGTTGGTGGATATGCTCATTGCCACTGGGGTATCACTGTTTCTAGGCCTGGAAGGCAATTTTTAACAGAATAAACATCTAAAAGATCATATCCTTTGACTTAGCAGTTCTGCTAGAAATATATCCTATAGTGGTACTGGCATAGATATGTTGATAAGTATGCTCATTGTTATATTTCTAATAATGAGAAATCAGGCAAAACCAAAATGTACACAAATAGAAAATAATGATTAGAGATATGGTCATACGATGGAATACCAGAGAACTGATAAATAGTGTACCTCTGTTCTCTGACATGGAAAGAAATGTAAGAAAGTTGTATTTTTTAAAGCAAGTTGCAAATGTGTATGATTTGATTATATGATAATATGATTCAATTTTTGCTTTAAAATTGTGTGTGTAATTAAAATATGCCTAGAAAAAAGGATTCAAGTTTACTTGCTAAATTTATTTCTAATCAAATAAAACAGGTACTTTCCCTTTACTTAATATATTTTGTAATGTTTGGATAGATATAAAAACTCTACTTGTTTGTTTCTTTGTTTATTTATTTATTTTTGCTGCACTGGGATTGAACCTGGGGTGCTTTATCACTGAGCTACTTTCCCAGCCCTGTTTATTTTGTATTTTGAGACAAGGTCTTGCTAAGTTGCTGAAGCTGGCCTCCTGACTTGGCCTCTAAAGCATCCTGGATTACAGATATGCACTACTGCACCTGGCTTTAAAACTCTTTTTAAAAAATGTTTCTAACTTTTCCATGAAACAACATTTTAGTCTATTACAGTCTAGTATTATCTCTATAGTTTTTATACTGTACACAATAAAATTTGGTAGTTATATAAGTTTTAATATTTAATATATTTTAATATTTATGAATCAAGTGAACCATAATAATCTTATGATCATTTTAGCTGCTGGGAACACTCATACACATATATGTTCTTACGGGGAAAGAAAAGATTCTTTCATAGCTTAAAGTCTGAGAAGTACCCTCCAATAGTTTGGCTGACATGGGACAGTTATGAAGTCCTATTTTAAGTGAGTCATTTTTTGTTCCTTAGTAATTTTAAAATTCAATTTTAAGTATACCCTTTTTATTTATGAAAATTTTGGAATATATAAATGTGTAAGAAACTAAAGCATATAAAATTCACTTGTAATCATCATATAGCAGTAACTTGCCTAAATATTTGGTGTTCATGTTGCTAATTTTTCTATAAATTCATAACACTCAAACATAGGTATATTATAATGGAATCATATTTACTGTTATATTATTTCTTTTTAAAAAATATTTATTTATTTGCTTTAGTTGTACATAATGCATTTATATTTACATGGTGCTGAGGATCAAACCCGGGCTGCAAACATCCTAGGCGAGCTCTCTACCGCTGAGCCACAACCCCAGCCCCTATATTATTTCTTGATAGTTCTAAACTTTGAATTGCATTCCACTATGACAGTTTTTACCCACAAGTATTTGCCAGTTTATATATTATAAATACTTCTCTAAAATAAAACCTGTATAAGACCATTGCTTAGGAAATTGCTTTAAAAAGGACTTGCCAGAATCTACTTTCAGATTTGAATATTATGTGATAGTTTTTTAATGTTTTTCCACTCTTTTCTGAAATGTTCTATTTTAAACTTACTAAGATTTGTCCTGAGACATTAAGTACCAGATGATAATTCATCATGCTTGAAATATTTCCAACAGATGCTATCACAAGTTTAGTATTTACTTTACTTTTGGAAGAAGGTTTTCAAAATATTGGTTAACAGACTAACTTATTTACAGAGAGGGCCATAACCAAACACATTAGTGTTTTGTTTTTAAGTCTATCCCAAAATATGAGGATTGTCTGAAATTAAACAACACTGCCTGTATATGTATCACTGTTTGCTTTTTTAAAATCATGTTTTACTTTCATTAGTTGCATGAATATTGTTTTGCTTGATGACTTGGACTTTTTCAGTTCTGCCTTCTTCCCTAATTGTAAAATTATAAAATTTCAATGCTCTATTATCTTTTTTCATGCTACCAGGGTATTATTAAATAGAAACAAACCATATTCAATACTTTAGTGTGTTAAAAATTCTTTAAGCTCAGACTTTACAACTTCCATATATTACCAAAAAAATTTTAAAAAACAAGTGAAAAGTCTGAATAAAGTTTGTATTATAATTTTAGCCAAATTATCCCTGTCCCTGATCATGTATAAATAGAACCTGCATGGTGGTAATCTGCTCAGTTCTTTTATATTAAATTATTTCTTCAATTTATTTTAATAGATAAACTGTAAATGACAGTGTGGTTTTGTAGGAGGGAGGCTGGGAGAGAGGAGAGTACAGGACCAATTTTTCTGAAGTATAGAAAAACTCTATTAGGCTAGATTTGAAAGATTACTTTCATTTTCTTGTTTTTCCCCCTAGCAGTGGGTGGTCGAGTGAGGATGCTTGAGATGCAACTCAGGGCTGCACATGCTAAGTATATTCTCTTCCACTGAGTTACAACCTCAAACCCTCTATTTTTTTCCTACTAGAAATTGAACCCAGAGGCACTTAACCACTGAACCACATCCCCAGTGCTTTTTATGTTTTATTTAGAGACAGGGTCTCATTGAGTTGCTTAGGGTCTCATTGAGTTGCTGAGACTGGCTTTGAACTTGTTATCCTCCTGCCTCAGACTCCTGAGCTGCTAGGATTATAGGCATGGGCTACTGTACCCAGAAACCCCTCTTTCTTTTTATAAAGGAAACGACCTTTAAGGTTATAGGCATCAAGAAACATTTTACCTTCTTTTGGTGCTGGGAATTGAAACCAGAGTTCTTGCTCATGAGTGTTCTACCACTGAGCTACAGTCCCAGCCCTTTTTAAAATTTTTATTTTGAGACGGGGTCTTGCTCAGTTGCTAAGGCTGGGCTTGAACTTGGAATTCTCCTGCCTCAGCCTCTGGAGTCCTTGGGATTATAGGCATGTGTCACTAGGCTGGGCTTTATCATTCTTTGTATTAAAGAACCTCTTAGAGTTGATTCTCCTTGCCCAGCTGATTCAGGGCCATGAGATTGTATGTGACTAGGTTGAAACTGGTGCTCTCATGAAGCTGGAAGAGTTTTCTGACACTTGACCATCCTCTACAACTTCTTCTCTAGTGCCAAGGGTCAAGTGTTGACTATCCTCTGCAAATTTTTATTGATGGAATTATTTTCCAAATGCAATAAACTAGTTGATAGGTTTAAATATTTTCCTACCTACTCCCTCTCCCAGCCTCCCACCACTTACAGATCTTTTAATGCTTTTACAGAGGGTATTTTTTTGGTCATTTTTCAGTAATCAGCATTATCTGTGGAAGAAATATAATTCACATATACAACTGTGAAGTTTTTCTCTTACAACAGTTACCTTGTGAGAGCTTTGGACTTTAATATGTATATTCAGGATTATCCACCCTTCATATTAGAGTAAATGGGAGAAAAATAAGAAAATCTTAAATAGCCTAACTTCTGTTTATTAGTAGTCTTAACCATTTGTGTTTAGACTTATACTTTTTATATATGAGATAGCATTTATCCTAGTAGTAATATGAAAGCAAAAGCAAATGTACTGATAATATTTCCAGTAATCTCTCCCAAAATGTAGATGAAGGATATTAATTTGAGGTTGAAAATATTTTTTTAATTATTTTTGAGGTTGAAAGTAATTCTGTTAAACAGAACAAAAGGCATCATCTGTTATTTTAGTTATAGGTCTGGACACAAATCATTCTTTCCAATGGTACCAAAGGAGAAAATTCCAGTTAATACTAGCCAGTTAGTGTGATGATTACAGATATGTGGATGTTTGTTGTTATGACTTCCATTGGGATATCTAGATTAAAAATACTTGAAGGATTATTCTCACAACATAATTGTATGCAGGTAGTAGTGAGTGCTAATGGAATAAAAACTTCAGTTTTTCAGAATCATGGCATCATATGCCCAGGACACTCCTATGGTGCTGAAATGTAAGTTAAACATATGAAATTAATGAAGGGTCTCATTTTACTGAATTACTGCTGAATGATGAGTGTTCAGATGGTAACTAATCTTCTACTGCATTGTCTAAAAATGGTTAATTCTGAACCACAAAACTGATCTTTTTTGTATTTTAAAGAACATCACAAAAGGGCTGAGGTTGTAGCTCAGTGGTAGAGCACTTGCCTAGCATGTGTGAGGCACTGGGTTTGCTTCTCAGCACTGCATATAAATAAATGAATGAAATAAAAGGTCCATCAACAACTAAAATAATTTTTAAAAAATTATAAAAATCATTATAAATTGAGGGAAGATGAAAATATCTTTAGTTTTCTACTTAGGCCAGTGTGCTGTATTTATATTTGCATGTTTAAAGAAAATATTTATTTTTAGTTTAGATGGAGACATCTACAAACATTTGGGAGTTGGGATGCCTGTCTTGGTAGATTGAATAACTTGCTGTGGTCAGATGTTGTCTTCTGTCTCTGGACTTGGTAGGGAAGCAAAGGTACAAAGAAAGATATTAAGAACAGTTTCCTATTTTTCCTTTGGTACCTGGCTTACATAGGCTATAGTACATAGGTAATGTGAAATAGCACTTGGCTTTTACAGGATTCATTTCTCATGTCACTATACTCATAAATGTTGTCTCTTACTGCAGATCGAAATTACAGAAGACATACACATTTCTAAAAGGAAAAGAGGAAATCTGTAAGTATGGGTTGTTTAGAACTACTAAATGTGTAATTGTATCAACTTTTTGAGAAAATTAAGGACCATACTAACTGGCATCTTGATACTTTTTACCTACATCAATGGTGGTGTTTAAAAGGCAATACTTGGAAAAATAAAATAGGAAAATGTTTTACCCTGTGCAACTTCTAAGATTTAAACCATTTGCCACTCACTTAGAAGAGCAAGTAGTACCTAAGTTCCAAATAAATTCTTTTTTTTTGAGTCATACCCAGAAAGGAATCTCAGATTGGAATTTCAATTCTGATTACTGAGGGGTACAAGCTATGTGTCTTTGGCAAGTTGCTTGCCTTCCCATTGCTCCAGTTTTCTCATCTGTAAAATGGGCTTGAGAGTAAGCACATAATCATTATTTTTAGTGAAGCTAAATCTATAGCAATTATATACTTGCCCCAATAAATTAAAGCTTATTTCTAGTTAGTGGCTATTTCTCAAACTAATTTAAGTTTATTTTTGATCTTTATGAATTTACGTATCAGCAATGTGCTTTACTGAGGTCTTTACTCTAGACCATGATATGGAGTAAAATAAATATAACAGAACACCTAAACTTAAAATCGTAGTATTGGAGCCTTGGACTTTGAAAATTACCTAGTCCAGTGCGTCCCAAATACTGATTTTTAGACCAGTGGCTGTCTAATGAAGGAGTTTTTTTTACTGCTTTGATGTGAAATGAGGAAAATGACAGCAGATCATGAGTTTTTTTTTTTTTAAATCAAAACATTTTTAATTTGAAGGATTGCTGATTCTTATAGGATATATACTTCTAATTTTGGAGAGTAAACATGTTCTTTTTATTTTATGAAATGATGGTGATAGTAAATGGTAGGACTTTTTTCCTAATGTTCACATCTGGCAAAAAATTGACAGCTCTGTGTCTTTTCTTCTCACCATCTTATTTAAAAAAAAATTAAATTGTCTTTGATGTCTTAAAATTTGAAGTGAACTTTCTCATTTTACAGATGAAGAAGTAGGCATTGAGAAGTTATTTACTTTGTTACAGGCCTTATAACTCAATAGCTCCTGAACCAGGACTAAAACCCTGTATCTGATGCTGCGTCTCTAGTATTTCTGGTCTTTTGTGAATTGCTTTCATTTTAATAGCTTATGAATGTACAATAACTTTTATGGACCAGTAACTAATTTTTATTTCTGAGCTCAAAGAAATTAAAAATATTTAATGTTCTTATATATCTAAGCATTGTCAAAACATCTGACCAATTGTGTTTAAGAATTTACAGATAGTAGAGAATTCTCTTCAATTATCATAGCTTTGTCTCAGCTCCCCCAAAATACGTTTCAAAATAGAAATCAATAATTCCCTTATCACTCTTGCCTCTTTAGTGAACATGGATCAGGTAAACAAATGAATATAAAGAGAGAGAACAGTGTGGAATACATTCTTGCCCCTAACCATGGAGACATAGACTTTAGAAGTAATTTTCCATGGCTTCTTGTAATTGGTTTTGTGTGGCTTCTTATTTAAGTTGAGAATTCTTTAATTTCTGAAATGTTAGACATACTCTTAATGAAATCTTAAAACAAAAAATGGCTTTTTAAAATTATCTATTGTCTTTGGTATATGTGCCCTTCTCTTCTTTATCAGCCGCTGACATGTGAATGTTGATGGAATGGCCATACAATTTCAGTCTTCAATAGACTTATCAGTTTGAGCTCTTTCATTAGTTTCACTTATAAGATATTTAATACTGAAGAGTAGAGAGAGATCTCTTTAAAGACATGCTACAGTTTCACATTAGGATGGTTATGCAGCTGACTTATAGTGCAGACTTGGCCATTTTGTAAGAAATGATTTAAGACTATCTTGTTGCATAACTTTTAGCAGTATAAATTACTGGGAAATAACATTGGCAAATAACAGACATTAAACTGCCTCCTTCTCTAGCAAATGGGGAGGGAAGGTCATGTGGCAAAAAATAAATCTAGTTGCAAAATTCTCCTTGTGACACAAAGATATTCCTATGGGAAATACTGCTAGTTAGAGATTATTTTTGAATAAACACTCATATTTGACAGCCCTCAATTTACTTTGTAATACAAATTGTGTATTTTAGATGATAGGAGATAGATATATAACCTGCAGATATACCCTGTATATCTGTTAGTTGAACAAAATGCATTTATTATAAGTTAACTCAAAAGTTAAGTTCTATGACCCAACTATTTCTGATTACCTTATGTTAAAATCATATATGTGTCTGACAGCAAAAAACACCCAGTAAATTGAAGATTTTACAGATGAAAGCAAAATCACACCATAGTGTTGATTGGTAGTATCAATTAGCAGTAAGGTATAAAATCTTGAAATTGTCATTGTGTTATCGGCTTCCCTTCTGTAGCATTGAACTATTTATGTTTCTCTCCAAGTACCTAACTCCCAGAACATGTTTTTTTCTCCATTTTTCATGATGTTTATTAAAGTTGGATCATAACATCATACTTTGTCAATAGGTGCCACTTTTAGCAAATTTTACATTCAATATTACTTACAGCTTTGAGGTAAATTATGTACAACTCATTCCCAAAGTAAGAAATCTACATATTTAAAAAATCAATTACATCTCAATTGCTTAAGATGAGCAGTAGATATGTAATCATATACAGTGTATATATAGTGTATAGGCAGCAACATTGGCTCCTAGATCTCCTCATTTCAACATGTATAGATAGGATCCAAATTATGACACTTATGACCTAGAAAAAACATTATCTGATGCATGTGAGAGATCCTCTTATGGCATTATGGGAGGGAACTCATGCTAGAGCATGAAAGAGCATCTTGAACATGGCTGCCGAGGTGCTTTCTTTACTGGGAAAAGCCGGGAAGAGACTGGCAGGATGGCGACTGCAGGAGTTAATATCATTCCAGGTGATGAAGTAAACAGGTTTGGTTAATCTTGTGAGAGACGCACCCAAAGATCAGTCAGAGTTGTGATATGCTTTGAGTCAAAGTAACTAGGCATAAGTGTAATGTGTTGGCAAAGGGCAACTATATATTCATCCTAGGATTTTGTTTTGCTTTTTTTCAGTTTTAAAATGTATTTATTATAATTACTATATACCTGAGGTTAAAGTTCGAGTGTATGAATTATTTCATATTGACTAGACTTATTATTTATAACAATTTTAACTTGGTGAGACTAAAGAGGGGCAATCTGATATATATTTCATGTGCTAATTCACCTTGCAGACTGGCTGATAGAGATCCTGCTAGCTACTCTTAATGCCTTTATTGTCTTAAAATATTAACATTTTCTAAGTTTAAAGTATAAAGTCAATTACATTGTGATATATCTCCTTTGAGTTTGATTTCATTTAACAAATATAACCATTCTTTTTAAACATAACATTAGAACTTTCTCTTGTATATTTTAAAATCATTTGGAACTTTTTAATAGCGTGTGAAACAAGATTTTTATAAAAGCACTCCACCCCTTTACAAAAGCTTTGGTGATGCAACATCTATTTAGAAATATGATTTTTAAAAGCATAACAGGTATTCTTATTTTTATAAATCTTTTGGAACTTTTGTAATTGTTTTCTGATTTAATGCCTAATTGATACAGCTAATTCTTTTTAGAAGAGAAATATCTCTCTTTGGTATTTAAATTAGTCTTAAAGAACGTGGGGCTTGAAAATGTGATTTCTTAAATGATTTGAAAATGATTGATTTTCAAATTAATATTTTTTTAACATTTTCACAAGAGGTTAATGTCAAAGCCAGGTGTATTTGTCATTGCTGTGTTTCAACTTGACAAATGCACTGATCTTTGCTTGATTTAGTTCATTTCCTAAAACTTTTGGAAAAATATCTTGGCATTAATTGACTTCAATATATTAATTTTTCTTTACTGTTAAATTGGTGTTGTGCCAAATGCTTCTGGGGGAAATTATTTCTTCTCTTAAATTCAGATTTTAATTACTATGTAGTGTTTGTTTACTTTGTGTACTGGAGCTTAATGTATCACTAATGCTTTTTGTGTTTTTCTCAGAGAGTTTGAAGTAACTGGAATGAAATACTTATCATTAAACTTGACCTTAGAGCAAAAAAATTAATTATATCTGTTTTTTTTTTGCTAAAACTTCTAGGATTCACCAAACATCTTGAGAGCTTTTATTTCCCCCCAACCTTATAAATTGCCATAGGGTATAGGACAGATCAGTGTTCAGTATTCAAAATTGTTGCCAAGATTTCTTCATACATAAAGTTCATCATTCTTGTCTATTTAAATTATTCTAGTATGAGCAGGATTACAGGTAGTAGAATCAAAAGTCCAAGTCCCTATTCACTGTACTTACTTTGGGAAATTACTTAATCTCTATAAGACTGTTGTAAAGTGAGGGTATTCTTTGAAGAATTAAATGAGACAACATATCTAAATATATATCTAAATATATATTAGATGTATCTAATATATCTAAAGGACAGCACAGTACTTCACCCATAGTAAACACTCAACAAGTAGTTAAGAGTATGATTCCCATATAGAATTAAGAACTCAACAGGAGCACTTAACTATCCCATGACTGAAGATGATGCCCTTTCCAGACAAATACATTGCCTGATCTTAAGGAAGCACAACTCAGACTTCATGTTCTAACAGTGGGACAGCAGTATCACTTTTTTTTTTGTATATAGAAGGACAGCATACCTTTGTAAAAGACATCAATAAAAGAGCATAGAGTGAAAATTGTGCAACCCTTGTGCTTTTTAATACCAGTCTTTTACTCTCTGCAATAGGTGGTTTTTCCAGCCTAGTGTTTTCTATTAAGAAACCAATAACATATTAAAATTTATTCTAATTGGTAGGATTGTAAGAGCATAGTATTTCCTAGAGTGTTGGCACATACAAATGATCTTTTTTTTTTCTTTTTTTTTAGTACCTGGCTTGGAACCCAGGAGCACTTAACCACTGAGCCTCATTCCCAGCTCACTTTTTAAAAATTATTTTTTAAAGTTTGAGCCAAAATCTCACTGAGTTGTTTAGGGCCTCACTAAATTGCTGAGGCTGGCTTTGAACTTGCAACCCTCCTGCCTCAGTTTCTGGAGAGGCTGGGATGATAGGCATGTACTACTGTACCTTGCCACAAATGATATTTTAAATAAGGTTAACTGCATATAGATTATTGTACTTATGTATGCTTTTACTTTTTTAGTTTCAGAATAATTCTATGTACCTTTTTATTCAACAGATCTATTGAACAGCTAAAACAATAGAGTTACTATTTTGGTCACTGAGGATTTAGCAGCAAACTACAAACTCTCTACCTCATGGGGATTATGTTCTAATATGGACATAGACATTGAGCATGAAAAATAAAACCTATGATATATTAGTGAAAAGTGCTAAGGAGAAAAATGAAGCAAGAAAGGAAGTGTCGGAGGTTTGGTTTTCAAAGAGGGTGGCTGGAGAAGGCCCTCTGAGAAGTTATTTGATTAAAGACAAAAAAGAAGCAAGGGAATAACCTACACAGATATCTTGAAAGAACATTCCAGGCAGAGAGAATAGAAAGTACAAAGGCAAGATCATGTTTGATATGTTCCAGGAACATCAAGGAACAAGTAGAACTGCTGCAGAATGAGCCAGGGCAAAGGGTAGTAGGAGGTGAAGTAAGAAACTTGATGCGTAGCAGAAAGATCATGTATTTTCGTAGATCACAGTAAGAACTTTAGCTTTTGAATGAATCACATGGCAATTCTTTGAAGATTTTTTGAGCAGAGGAATGATAAGATCTAATTTACATTTTAAGAAGAGCACTCTAGCTGCTGAGTTTAGAATTTATTATAGGGGCAGAAGGTGAAAGTAGGTAGATTAAATCAGCTATTGCATTTATCCGTATGAGAGGTGATAATGGTTTGAATCAGGATGGCAATAGTGGAGGTGGTGAAAAATAGTTGAGTTAGATATTTATTAAGTAGAGCCCTTAGGTTTTCCTGATGTACTGGAAGTGGAATGTGTGAGAAAGAGAAGACTAAAAGTATGAATCCAAGAATTTTGGTCAAAGCTACTGAAATATACTAAGACAGGCAAGACTGGGAGAAATAGAATTGTGAAAGGACAATCAGTAGCTTAGTTTTGAACATGCAAAGTTTGAGGTATTTAATTGACATCTAAATGGATTCATTGAGGAAATAGTTGGATATACAATTTTGTATTTAAGGTAGTCCTCCAGGCTTGGGGGAGAAATTTAGAAATCATCACCATATATATAATATTTAGAGCTGTAGGACTAAATGAGATCACTGTGGGATTGAGTGGAGATAAAGGAGAGATTCATGGAATAAACAGTATAGCATTTAGAGGTCAGGGAGATGAGGAAGAAGCAACAAAGACTGAAAAGGAACACCCAGAGAAATAAGAAAACCTGAAGAATGTGGTGTCCTGGAAGCCAAGCAAAAATTTCAAGTAGAAGGGTCAGGTGTGTTAAAGGCTACCAGTGGGTAAAGGAAGATGAGGGTTGAACTTTAATTGGCCATTGGATCTAACAATATGCAGTCATTAGTGATGTTGATCAGAGAAATTTAATGTAGTGGTAGGGGACAAAAGCCTGCATGTATTGGCTTCCAGAGAAAATTAAAGCTAACTGTAAGACAGTGCATAGATTGTTGCAAGGAGTCCTAAAGAGAAGAAGAACTGGCTATAACTGAGAGCTAGGTACAAGAGAGGGAATGGTTTTTAAGGTGAAAAATAGTAGTTTGTTATAACACTGATGTGAACAATTCAGTACAGCAGGAAATATTAATGGTGCAGGAGAGAGAAGGACAAATGTGTAGAGCAGCACCACCATGACGATGTATGTACAAAGGTGTCATGTACACGTGAAGGGGTTTCCCTCAGCTGTGAACATACATAGTTCATCCACAGTCACAGAAGAGTGAAGCACACAGGGCCACAGATGCGAGTAGCTTGATCGATAGTCAGGGGAGTCTGTGAAGCTTTTTAGATTATTTCCATTTTCTCTGAAAAATAGTAAGCCAGGTCAGAAACTGAGTATGAGGATTGAAGTGGAACATTGGGGGTTTGAAGAGAGAGAATAAGGTGTGAAACCTAGAAGAGTGAGCTAGTGAGTAGACTCATGCAGTGTGGCTACTGTGCAACAATGGAGAGTCAAATTGAGGTAGCAACCATGAACCTAAAGTGAGACATTCAGTACAGTGATGTGTTTCTCCAAATTCAGCTATGTGGCTACAGTTGCACATTACATGGGGGATTGAATTGAACCAGATTGTGGTTTAGCTGAGTTCAACAAAATGAGAGAGTGACAAGAGTTGAGAGTATGTGCCAGGAAATGAGAGTATGATTGCCCATGGAATTTTTGTGGGAGAAGACAAAGGATTCTCCCAGCAATACCACAAAGCAGGTAATACAAACAGTATTCCTACTTTACAGATGAAGCTGCTGATAAAGTTTTTTTTTTTTTTTTTTGGATATTTCAATCCATAGTTTATTTATGTTCTGCAAAGCAGTTTCTTTGGAAAAAAATTGTATAAATGAGAACAAGAGTGAACACAAGCCACAATTTTTGTTGAGTGAATATAAACCTTTTGTGAAGCTTTGTAAAGGTTACTGGTCTACTCTTGACATGATATTCATGGTTGCTCTCATTTTCAACAGTATTCATTCCTGTATTTCATCATGCTGATAAAGTTTTTAAGTGACAGGTCATATCTCATCACTTGTTCAAAGTCACATTTAAAAGCAGACATTGAGGTGAGAACTGATAACTGCCTGGGATATCATACTTTCTCTTCTTAAGAAAACAATTCATTTTCCCCTAATATAACAGCAGAGCATTCAATCTTGAGTTGGCAAAATCATCATACACATAAGTCTTTAATGTCTAGCTGCTGTGTAGTAAAAGTTGATTAGGAAATCATTGTTTTCTCACAGACTTAGATCATAAAAATGGAGGAGCAGTTTACATGGAAAACATTAAACATTAGCCATAATACTTTGTTCTTCCCTCTTTTATTTGCTCAACTATTTGTTTTCACTGGTAGAACTGTCCTCATGTCCCAATCATTGTCCCTTGCTTTTGAAAACATAGCTATCCTTCACAATTATCACAAAAACTGTGTGTGTGCACGTGTGTGTGTGTGTGTGTGTGTGTGTGTGTGAGAGAGAGAGAGAGAGAGAGAGAGAGAGAGAGAGAGAGAGAGAGAGAGAAACAGACAGACAGATAGATACAGACCTTTCTTGATGGCTGTAATTTCTTATGCTCCCCAAAGTGGATGCAATTTTCCTGCTCTTTTGAATTCCTTTAGCATTTTGTTTCTTCTGCTTTTATGGGGCTTTTTATATTCTGCTTTATGGTTATTTATGAGTTAATCTCTCTGTTCCTACCATGCATTTGAACACATGTATTATTTGAACATATACAGGCATTAAAGTTTGAGGGTGTATTTTACTCATGTTTGTATCAACTGCTCAACACAATTCTCTTACATGCAAACTTTTTTAAGTGAAATGAAAAGTTCAAATCTTTTTTTGAAATTAATTTACCAGTAAACCAAGTGTGACTCCAGAAAACCTTTGGCAAAGAAGGATTTTAAGATGATAAGCAAAACTGGGCAGAGGCCAACTGCTGTGCCTGCAAGAGCACTGGGTGTTCAGTTTGTGCTGTACAATTCATTTGGTTCTCTTTAAGATTAGGGATCAGAAAATATCAGTGGTTTGAATACACAGCTGAACAGGACGTTCTAATGAGTCCCTTCATGATCTGGTACAGCCTTCTCTACCTGAGCAGCTCTGCTTTTTGTTTTATCTATATTTGTATTTTCACATCCATGTAAATTTTATTCAAATGGATTGCCCATGACTCCCTCACTATGACCAGAAAAAATTGAAAACCTTGAAACTGAATGGTCTCTCTGGTCTCCCCTCACCTGAATGTTTTTTGAGCATTGCTTAATGTGTGCATTCATGTGTATGTCTCTGTACTAAGCGCTGAAGATATGTAATTCCTCCAAGACTTAACAATAAATACATATAATAGATTAAATGTATACAACATCATGAATGACTAAAAAACACACAAAGCAGTTTACATCCAAATGCTTTTCAGAGACTGTTTTCTACTTCTTTGTATGTCTTTGGCCCTAAGTCTGACAATTTTTTATTTGAGGGTAGGGTGGTATTAAAGCCATTTTAGATATTTGAAGACATATTTTTTGTCTTCTAATATTGTCCCTGAGAATATATATATTCAAACAAGTATTTTTAATTTCTAACTTCAATTACCTTTTGGTATCTTTTATATTTCCAATAAAAAGTTATGTTTTAAAAATCATATATGTAAGCTAGCTTATCTTTCAAGGTTTATTAAGGGGTATTACCAAATCTTTGTTATAAAAAAGAGGTATTGGATTTGACAGGGTTGAGAACTGCTACTCTGTGCCACATAGTTAGGTGCCCCATTTTATGGAAATGATGGTAATATAATGAAGTATCAGATTGAATGGTTAATAATATAGGAACCTAGAAAAAGGCAAGATTATTGTAGACTTGAGTAGTCACAAAATTTCCAATGAAAGAGAGGACTGGAGCAGGAGATGTTGTGTATATGAAGGCCAGGGGCACTTTAATAGATACTTGACATACCCTATCTTGAAGAAATGAATGACCAGACTTGTCAGACTGAGAAAGCAATTCCTAGGTGTTAAGTGTGTAATTGAATTTAAAGTTGGAAGGTGTTTTTATTTAGCTTTTTGCCTGCTGTGACTAAATGACCCAACCAGAACAAAAAGGATGAAAGGTTTGAGGGCTCACAGTTTCAGAGGTCTTAGTCCGTACAAGGCATTCTCCATTATTTGGGGCTCAAGGTGAGGCTGAACATCATGGAGGAAGAGGTTGGCCGAGGAAAGCAGTTTACATGATGATCACGAAGGGGGGAGGGGTGGAGAGAGGGAGAGAGAGAGAGAGAGAGAGAGAGATATTGAGATTCCACTCTCCAAATATAAAGTATGTACTCCATAGCCATGCCCCCGATGAACCACTTCCTCCAGCCACACCCTACCTGCTTCCAGTTAACATTCAGTTAATCCCATCAGGGAATCAATTCACTGATTAGGTTAAATCTGTAACCCAATCATTTCTCCTCCAACCTTGCATTGTCTCATACATGAGCTTTTGGGAGACACCTCACATGCAAACCATAACAGAAGGACTTTTTCTGACTAGGTCAGAAATTCTTAATTCAGAGTTGTTGTCACACATTAAGGTTCATGAATTGAAATCAGGGAACTCATCCCCTGAAATTATCTATATAATATGCATATCTTTCTGTGGTGAACAGGATTCATAATTCTCACTGAATTTTCAAAGGATACATCTCCTAAGAGGTTAAGGCTTACTGATCTAATTTGATCCCAGACTAAGATGATTTGTTCAAGGTTACACAGCCACTTGGTGGCAGAGATGAGGTCTGAAACTCAGTGACTTCTGGTTTCTTGTTCACTTCACCACACTCAGTTGAAGGACATGAACAAAGGCATAGGCAGGATTAGGTTACCATTTTGTACTATCAATGTAAAAACATCTAGCATGCAGTCAATTGATTTAAGACTATTAGTCTGTTTGCATAAGTTGCAGAAGGATGTGCTTCAGTTTGTCTTTGAAGTGAACTGATATTTTAATTTTCATAGTTGAACTATACCCTGCCACTCACCAAAATAGCTTTTTTAGCTGAAGTCTGACTCCCTGCCAGATAATATTATCCCTGAGAATGTTTCTGCTCTTCCTTTCCAAAGGCATGGTTTTTCTTACCTGCTTTGGCTCCAGTTTTTTGCCTAGTCAAATCAAAACTACTTTGCTTAATTTGTCAGATCTTGTACTACCATAGTCTATTTAACCAACCTGTATACCTTATCCCCTAAAGTCTTCTTATTCCCACTTCAGTATTTTTCTTCATGGGATTTCCTAATCTCAACCGCTCTCTATTCTTTCTCCATCTACAGATGCCTAACATAAGATCTAGCTTAAATAAATCTAATCCCTACAAAGCCCCTTCTAGTTACTCTTGGCCATTTTGCATTTCTTTTGTACTCCTTTTGCATCTACTGCATACCACAGCACTCTGTTGCATATTACCTCAGTGCTTTTCAGTGGAAATGTTCCAGTGGTCACCTTGGGAGTTGGGTTCCAGGAGGTCTGGAGGAGGACCCCCAGACATCCCTAATTCCTGCTTTAGTCAAAGCAACTCCAGTTCAGTATTAAACATTGGCAGTTTGTGTAAGTTTTTATTTGAAGAAATGGTTTAGCTGCCTTCCTTCCCCCATCTTCCAAAGATTGAATAACGTTGGATCTTAGGTGCTAATTGCCTCAGAAGTGTTAACACACCATAGGCGAAGGCCAGGATTTAATACTGCTTCAGACTTGTACTACTCCTCCCAAGCAGCTGATGCAATTTTGAGTACAACATGGGTACTTGGGAAATAATTTTACAATCGTTGCTCCCATTTTGGGAATAAGAGATAGTGATCAACATTACCTCAGAAATTTACCTTAATGAAGAACTCAGAATAATATTTCTGGGTTGTTCCTTGAGAAATTAACCTAAATTGTGCTCATCCTCTCATTGGGACACAAAACCTAATCTAATTTAAAGCTGTCTTGTTCATATACACATATTTAGTGAAACCTCATTATTGGCATACCCTGCCCTCCCAAATTTTGGCCTAACTTAAATATATTCATGTATTTGCACCAGCCTTAGTGTTACCCACCTGTTTCCGTCAACTTTTTCATTGCTGTGACCAAAAGACCTGCCAAGAACAATTTTAGAGGATGAAACATTTATTTGGCACTCATGGTTTCAGAGGTCTCAGTCCATACGTATCCTACTCCATTCCTCAGGGCCCAGAGAGAGGTAGAACATCATGGCAGAAGAGTGTGGAGGAGGAAAGTGGCTCAGGGCATTGCACCAAGAAGTAGAGAGAGGGGGGGGGAGAGAGGGGGAGAGAGAGAGAACACACATACACATGAGCGCGCTCTCTGCTCAACAAGGACAAAATGTAAACTCCAAAGGCATTCCCCTAGGGACTGACCTCCTGCCTACAGTTACCACTAAGTTAATCCCTATTGGGAAATTAATGCACTAATTGGGTCAAGACACTTATAACCCACTCATTTCACCTCTAAACATTCTTGCATTTTCTCACACATGACTTTTAGGGGATACCTCAAATCTAAACCAGGACACAAACTGACTTATAGAATGCTGTGGAGAGTACCATTGCACCTAGAAACTCAGAAAACATTAAACTGAAATTTGGTGTACTGAAAAACATTTATTGTCATTAATGACTGAAAATGAAAGATGCCAGTCTTTCAGACCAGTTATTTCAGCTTCTCTGTATTAAATCAATTATATAAACTAATAAAAACCTGAGTATTTAAATCAATTGTACTATCAACTTGTTAATACTCTTATTTTTTTTTTTTTTTCCTGCTTTCTGCCTGGTTTATTGTCTTCACCTACAGGTGTACTTTTTTGTCAGCTTCCAAAGATTACTAACTTTTATCTGTATCACTAAAACTGAACTGCCTTGGCTCTACTGCTACTTTTACTGCTGCTTCCATTATTGCCTTCTTCAGCAAACTAAGGCTTTCAGAAGCCAAAGAATAACAAGAAATAAGCATCATTTTAGAAGCCTTTCCACTATGAAACTTAAACTAAATGTGCTCGCCATTATTTTGCTGCCTGTCCACTTGTTAATAACAATATATAGTGCCCTTATATTTATTCCATGGTATTTTCTTACCAATGCCAAGAAGAAAAACGCTATGGCAAAGAGAATAAAAGCTAAACCCACTTCAGACAAACCTGGAAGTCCATATCGCTCTGTCACACACTTCGACTCACTAGCTGTCATAGACATCCCTGGAGCAGACACTCTGGATAAATTATTTGACCATGCTGTATCCAAGTTTGGGAAGAAGGATAGCCTTGGAACCAGGGAAATCCTAAGTGAAGAAAATGAAATGCAGCCAAATGGAAAAGTCTTTAAGAAGGTAAAGCATTTTTAAAAAATTTTTTAAGGAGGTTCATTTTGCTTTTATCATAAATTGAGGGCATTTTAAATATGCTGACATTCGGTTACAGTACTTTGTAACTAAATATCAAAAGGCACTTCAATGCTTCTGTATATTTGCTTAAGGGCATTTTAAGACTTCTGCACTTTGAATAGTATTGTGATTACTTATTTGAATAAATATACCAATATTAGAGAATGTCTCACTTTAACAGCTAATTCTGGGGAATTATAAATGGATGAACTACATCGAAGTGAACCGCAGAGTGAATAATTTTGGTAGTGGACTTACTGCGTTGGGACTGAAACCAAAGAGCACCATTGCCATTTTCTGTGAGACCAGGGCTGAATGGATGATTGCAGCACAGACCTGCTTTAAGTACAACTTTCCTCGTAAGTGCCTTATGTTTTGAGAGAGAGGGGGCTTTGCTTAAATGTGAAAATTGGTCCATAGGCTGTGGATATAGCTCATGTTAAAGCACTTGCCTAGAATGTCCTATGCTCTAAGTTCAATCCCTGCACAGCAAAAACAAACAATTATTCTGAGATGCTCCTGTTTTCAAAGTAGGTGTTCTGATCTGGTAGTGTAGCTCAGTGGTAAAGCGCTTAAGGCCCTGGGTTGAGTCCTCTAGAACTATAAAACAAAAATAAAAACAACCCCCCCCAAAAAACCACTTTGAAAACAAATAAATGCTCTTTAACTTTTCTTTTGCATGAATTATGTCTATAAAATGGTATGTACTATTGTGACTAAAAGATGTCCAACAACTCCTGTCAAAGATAGCAACTTGTAAGAGCTAGTTTGAGAATTGGCATCTTAATGGGTATAACTTGGAATTTTACTTTTCAATTGAAAATGAATTGTGCCTGAAAGGTTTGGTATTTGGGGGTTTTGGTTTTGGATACACAAAATGATTAAGGCAATGAAAATCATTGCTTAGGATAATTCTAGTTCATTGGTTGACTTAGAGGCCCTTTATTTGACTTATTCCATTTTGCACATGAAATTGGCTTATAACATCTTGAACTGGTATTTGGTATTAGATATGTTAGATGGAAAGTAAAATTGGGTATGTTTCTGATTTGTAAGCATTTGTTTTTGCCATTGTGCAAGAAACTTTTAATATTTGAATCAAGAACAATGTCTTGCCAAAAACCAAGTACTCAGTTGTTTTTTTTTTTTTTTGAGTGAAATAGAACATCATAAGTTTAATGTAAGCATCAGAGTTTGTATATCAAACAAAAATAGATAATATGAAAATGATTCCATATGTACCCGTCACCCAACTTGAATCATCAACAATGAAAAGTGGCTATTCTTAACTATGTTTATGTTTCTGATTACCAAGAGCTGAATTTCCATGTCCGTTTTAAGTTTAGCAGAAGTCGTTTGATTCTACCTAATCTTGCTTTAAGTTTATATTTGTGTAGTGGCTGCTAAGGAGTAGAACTCCTTTGCCCCTTCAGATAAGGCATGGAAGTCACTAATCAGATTAGAAATTGTACCCACTGGAAAAGCTTCTTAGAAGGAGTAAGAACATTATTAGTGGCTAATCTTCTGATGTGACATTCTCAAGCTTTATCAAGAATGGATCAATTTGGGGGAACCATGACCAATGAAAGTGTGTGGCACAAGGGAGCTCTTGCTGGGGTAGCCCTGACCTAAGAGTTCAGCAAGGACCTGATGGCCTTGAACATCACAGTTGACTGACTTTTGACCAGTTATGGCACTTGTACTATTTCTGGGTTTGTTCGGGTTTAAAAAGTTAGAGTGGGCCGGGCGTGGTGGCGCACGCCTGTAATCCCAGCACTTGGGGAGGCTGAGGCAGGAGGATCGCGAGTTCAAAGCCAGCCTCAGCAATGGCGAGGCACTTAGCAACTCAGTGAGACCCTGTCTCTAATAAAATACAAAAAAAGGGCTGGGGATGTGGCCCAGTGGTCAAGTGCCCCTGAGTTCAATCCCTGGTACCACAAAAAAAAAAAAAAAAAAAAAAAAGTTAGAGTGGGTTGGGGGTATAGTGCTTGCCTAGTGTACATGAGGCCTTGGTTTTCATCCCCAGCACTACAAAAAAAAAAAAAAAAAAAAATAGATTCCTGGGAATTTGTAAGGATACCTTTGGGGTACTTGGGAGACTATGTGATAAAATTAAACTATAAAATGTATTTATGTCTTTTAGTGTTTATATCATTAACGGCTGACATAAATATTATCTTTCTAGTGTTTATTATTTAATATTTGTTTTTTAAATTACATAGTTGTGACTTTATATGCCACACTTGGCAAAGAAGCAGTAGTTCACGGACTAAATGAATCTGAGGCTTCTTATCTGATTACTAGTGTTGAACTTCTGGAAAGCAAACTTAAGGTAAGTATGAAATGTTCTTTTTTTAAAATTTATTTTTGATACATAAAAATATCAAACTTATATTCATGGAGTATCGTGATGTTTCAAAACATATACATTATGCAATGTTTAAATCAGGTGAAATTAACTGTCTCCTCAAACATCATTTCTTTATGTGAAAACTTTCAATATATTTTTCTTTTTTGTTTTAATAAACTTTGTTCTAGCTTTTTTATTTTATTTTATTTTATTTTTTTTGTGGTTACCGGGGATTGAACTCAGGGGCACTCAACCACTGGGTCACATCCCCAGCCCTTTTTGTATTTTATTTAGAGACAGGGTCTCACTGAGTTGCTAAGTGCCTTGCCATTGCTGAGGCTGGCTTTGAACTCGTGATCCTCCTGCCTCAGCCTCCCAAAGTGCTGGGATTACAGGCGTGCGCCACCACGCCCGGCTCTAGCTTTTTTAGATACATAATCCACTATTGTTCTCTGTAGTCACCCTACCATGGTATAACACACCAGAACTTCATGCTCCTATCCAACTGTAACTCAGTGTCCATTGCTAAACCTCTCCCCATTCCTCTCTTTTTATTATCCCCAGACTCTAGCAATTACCATTATATTCTACTCCAAGATCAACTTTTTTAGAATCCACATGTGAGTGGGATCATGCATTATTTGTCTTTTTGTACCTGGCTCATTTTATTTGACATAACAATCTCCATTCTATCCATCTTGTTGTGAAGAATAGAGTTTCATTTTTATGGTTGCATACCATTCCATTGTGTATGTGTACCACATTTTCTGTATTCATTCATCTGCTGATGGATACTTAGGTTGTTTCTATTTCTTGGCTTTTATAAATAGTGCTGCTATGACTATGGGAGTGCAGATGTCTCTTTACCATAGTGATTTCACTTTATGTGGATATATACTCAGTTGTAGATTGCTGAATAATATGATAGTTCTATTTGAGGAACCTCCATACTGTTTTCCCTAATGGATATACTAATTTATATTCCTATCAACAATGTACAAAGGCTCCCCTTTCTTCACATTCTTGCTAGCATGTATCTTAAGTTTTTCTGATAATAGCCATTTTAACTAATATCTCATTATGACTTTGATTTTCATTTCCCTAATTACTAGTGATATTGAGCATTTTTTCATACACTTTTGGCCATTTGCATATCGTCTGTTGAGAAGTGTCAATTTAGGTGTTTTGCTCATTTTTAAATTTGGCTATCTGTTTTTGTGCTCTTGAGTTTTCAGAATTCCTTGTGTATTGTAGATATTAAGCCCTTGTCAGATACATAGTTTGCATATATTTCTTCCATTTTACAGATTGTCTCTTCACTCTGATGATTATTTTCCTGCATGTGGATATGCAAATTCCCCAGCATCATCTCTTTTCTCTTTTTATTAGAGCACTATGATTATACATACCATTTGGGTTTATTTTGACAAAATCATACATGTAAAGAATTTGATTCCATTCCCCATCACTCCTTTTTCTTCCTTCCTCCCACCCCTATTCTCCTTCCTCAACTATACTAATCTTCCTTTCACTCCTTTATTAATTTATTTTTGATTGGTACTTTCTACATATATATAAGTTCCCTTTAGTGTGTGTGTGTGTATGTGTGTGTACATATATATATATGTACATATATATGTATATGTATATATATATATGTACATATATGTCTGTAACATGATTCTGTTAGATTCATTCCATATTTCTTCCCCTTTCCCTTCCTTCCTCCCTCCTTCTTATTCTCCTGCTTCACTGATCTTTCCTATATCCTTGAAATATCCCATCTTCTCTTCCACTGCCATCTTTCCCTTTTTGCTCTAGCTTCCACATGAGAGAAAACATTTGACCCTTGATTTTCTGAGTTTGGCTTATTTCATTTAGCATGATGTTTCCAATTCCACCATTTAGTGCAAATGTGCAAATGCCATTATTTCATTCCTCTTTATGGTTGAGTAGAATTGTATTATATATATATATATATATATATATATATCTCACTTTTTTGATCCGTTAATCTGTTGATGGGCATATCTGGGTTGATTTCATAATATCGCTATTAGGAATTGTGCTTCTAAAACATTGTAGGGGCTGTATTGCTATAGTATGCTGTTTTTAATAGTTTTAGATAAATATCATACTTTTGCTAGTTTTGTGAGGAATCTCCATACTGCCTTCCAGAGTGGTTGTATTAATTTGCTATCCCACTAACAATGTATGAGTGTCCCTTTCCTCCTACATCATTGCCAGCATTTATTATCATTTGTATTCTTGATAATTGATATTCTGACTGGAGTGAGAAAAAAATCTTAATGTAGTTTTGATTTTCATATCCCTGATTGCTAGAGATGCCAAATGCTTTTTCATATATTCCGTGGTTATTTGTGTTTCTTCTTTTGGTAGATTTCTGTTTAGTTCTTTTGTACATTTATTGATTTTTTTTTTTTTGGCATTGAGTTTTTTGGGCTCTATACTGGATATTAATCTGCTCTCAGAGGAGTAGTTCCAGCACTGTTTCTTGAAAAGACTGTCCTATGTGCTCTTAGCATCTTTGTTGACAGTTGGCTATAATTGCTTGAGTTTACTTCTAGGCTCTCTATTTTGTTCCATTGGTCTATGTGTCTGTTTTGATGTCAGTGTCATGCTATTTGTATTACTATAGCTTTATATAGGATATTTGAAAATGAGATAGTAGGATGCTTCCAGCCTTTTTCTTTTTTCTCAAGAGTGCTTTAGTTATTCAGAGTTTTTTTCATTTTTTCATACAACATCTTCATAGGGATTACATTGAATCTCTAGATCACTTTGGATAGTATGGATATTTTAACAGTATTGATTCTTCCAATCCATGAACAAGATGTCTTACCATTTATTTTTATCCTCTTCAATTTCTTTCACTAGTGTTTTATAATTTTTATTGTGGAGATCTCTTGCCTTGTTTATTTTTTGTAAGTATTTAATTTCTTTTGTAGCTATTGTAAATTAGATTCTTTTCTTGATTTCTTTTTGAGATAATTCACTACTGGTGCATAGAAATTCTGCTGATTTTTGTATGTTGATTTTGTTTCCTGCGATATTGCTGATTTCATTTATTAGCTCTATTTTTTTTTTTTTTTGTTGCTGATGGTGGAGTTTTGGGGTTTCCTGTATATAAGGTCATATTATCTGCAAACAGTGACAATTTGACTTCTACTTTAACAATTTGGGGATGCCCTTTATTTCTTTTCTCTAATTGTTCAGGATAGGACTTCTAGCACTGTGTTGAATAAAAATGGTGAAAATGGGCATCCTTGATTTGTTCCAAATTTTAGAAAGCTTTCAACTTTTCACCATTCAGTATAATGATAGCTGTTGGTTTATCATAAATGTTCTTTACTATATTGTGGTATGTATATTATATGCCTAATTTGTTCAGCAGTTTTATTATGAAGGGATTTTGCATTTTTGAATGCCCTTTCTGCATCTGTTGAGATGACCATATGGATTTTGTCTTTCATTTTTGTTGACATGGTACACTGTGTTTGGGTTTCCATATGTTGAAAACACCTTTGCATACCTGGGATGAATCCCAGTTGATCATAATAATATCTAATGATACTTTCTATTTATGTGGTGTCAGTTGTAGTATCTCCCTTTTCATTTTTTATTTTATTCATTTGAGTCTCCTTTCTTTTTTTCTTAGTCTATCTATGAGTTTGTCTATTTTGCTTATTTTTTGGAACAAACACCTTGGTTTTGTTGATATTTTATGTTGTTCATTTAATGTCTATTTCATTTATTTGTGCTCTGACTTTTTTATTTCTTGTACTAATTGGGGAATTGTTCTTATTTTTTCTAGTTCTTTGAAATTTAGCTATCAGTTGATTATTTGAGCTCTTTCTGTTTTTTCTTTAAATATAGATATTGATTGCTATAAATTTCCTTCTTATTACTGCTTTTGCAGTATGCCATAGGTTTTTGTATACTATGTGTTCATTTTCATTTGTTTAAAGACATTTTCAATTTCCTTTTTGATCTCTTCCTTGATCAATTTTGTTTAAAAATAAGTTGCTTACTTTTCATGTATTTTTAGATTTTTTTCATGTATAGATTATTCATATATTTATAGATTTTTGCTTTGTTGTTATGATGAAGCTTACAAAATTTCTTTTGTTTTTCACAAACTATTTTGAAATGATATCAATTTAGCATCTTTTTAAAAAAGAAAAAAGAAGGAATATATACTATAAGAAAACCCTACACTTGCATTTTTTTCTTCCCCACAGTTTGAATTTTTGGTATTTAATTTTACATCTTTCTATATTGCCCATCTCTTAAGACATTAGTGTAGTTGTTTTTATAGTAATTGGTTTTTTTTTTAGTTTCATCCTGAAGATAAAAGGGGCTATGTACCATATTTAAAATGTAAAAGCATTCTGACTTTCTGTGTATAGTTGCTCTTAATAGGGAAATTTTCTTTTAATTGACCATAGTCTTTATGGGTTGGACTGGAAAATGTTCAATTATTGAGTTTTTGTTGCAGGCCCAAATTTAATAGCTGGGTTTTCTTTCTGTTCAACAGACTGCACTGTTAGATATCAGTTGTGTTAAACACATCATTTATGTGGATAATAAGACTATCAATAAAGCAGAATACCCTGAAGGATTTGAGATTCACAGCATGCAATCAGTAGAAGAGTTGGGATCCAAGCCAGAAAACTGTGAGTAAAGCAGTTAAAATCAATTCATTTATCTATTCAAGGTTTGTCATTTTAGTAGGTAAGGAAAATATGTGACGTGAGGGAAAATGCTAAAGTTTTTTGATTAGAAAACTTTTTAATTATTTAAAAAGTGTCAAAACATATATGATTAAGATTTTTTTTTCTCCCTTTTTCCTCAAGAGGGAACCATTGTTTAAAATTTGCTAAGTAGTTGTAATAAATGGTTCAGACTTTTGGCAGTTTTTGCCAATTTTTTTTTTTTAACCAGGGATTGAACCTAGGGGTACTTAATCAATGAGCCATATCCCTGGCTCTTTTATTTTTACATATGTATTTGAGACAGAGTCTTGCTAAATTGCCTAGTCCTTTTTTTGTACCAGGGATTGAACCTAGGGGTGCTTAATCACTGAGCCATATCCCTGGCTCTTTTATTTTTATATATGTATTTGAGACAGAGTCTTGCTAAGTTGCTTAGTCCTTGCTAAGTTGCTTAGGGCCTCACTAAGTTGCTGAGGCTGGCTTTGAACTTGCAGTCCTACTGGTTTAGCCTCTTGAGCTGCTGGGATTATAGGTTAATAATCCCATAATTATAGGATTACACCACCACACCTGGAAAAACTTTCCTTTTTAAAAAAATAATTTACAAAACTCTTCCATTTTGGACTCATAAAATAAAAGATCTTGGGCTTTCCATTCAAAAAGTTTTTTAAAAATTCTTAATACTAGCTATCTTAATGATGTCTCAGAGGATCAAATATGTTCACCAAGATTAATGCTTTGATTTATTTTACCACTGAAGTGGTAGTTGGTATTTCATTTGAAACTAGTAAATGTACCTTGTAGCACACTGGTAGTCATTAGGGAAGAGAAAATTAATGTACAATGAGAATGGTTTTCTTCTTATGTTGTATGTGAAGGCCATAATACTGAACTAGATGAGGACAGGATACATTTGGGCAGGAGAAAATATTGGTTGAACCTCTACTCAGCCTCTGAATAATTTACCATTAGAGAATGAACATATATTTACAATTACAGGAATAGACCATAGCTTACTACCATGTGTGGAAAATGACAGAGTCTGTCTGAAATTTGACCCTACTTGCAAGTGAACAAGTGAGCCTGCCAAATTTCTTGTCGACAGAAGACTTTTAGGTCAAGGATGAAGTTTTTATCACTAACAACACTAGCAGTAACTAGTGTATCATATCAGTTTTTGTGTCATGGGAGAGGAACTTAGGGAACCCAAATGTTTCATTATCTTTATTGTACTGGACAGTAAGCACATCAGCTGTTTGCTCTGTTTAGAAGACTATCTCTGTGCAAACATCCTTGAAAAAGTAGTTTGGAATAAAGTCTGTTCGCAAATGGACAGAAACATGAAACCCGTAACAATTATTTCTGAATATCAGGATGACCCTTCAAGATTGGGGTGTACTTGACTAGGACAACATGATTGGTAGGGATTAATCAGCAGATTACCAATTCTGCTGGTTAATTAGAGGATGTTTGTAAAAAAAACTTTAAGGGGATATCAGTCCTCATAGTTTTGTTTGAGCAATAATATGACAGGCCACATATCTTACCTAGTTCTACTCTTCTCTAGGATACATTTCTTTTTGTGGTACTTGACCTGAGTAGATAGTTACTATTATGATGACACTTTTTTGAATGCTTGTTCAAATTGGACATGTGGAAAGTGTCATGTTGTGTGCTAAGATTGAGAGCTTAACATGTCTATTGCTGCTGCTTTAGTTAATCATCAGAGGAGATATGCATTCCCTAATTTGCTTGGTTTATAAACAATGACAGTGGATATGTGTTTTGGTTAGCATTTTCATTGCTGTGACCAAAAGACCTAACAAGAACAATTTTAGAGGAAGTAGTTTATTTGGGGATCATGATTTCAGAGGTCTCAGTTCATAGATGGCTGACTTCATTCCTCAGGGCCCATGGTAAGGCAGGACATCAAGATGGGAGAGTGTGGTGGAGGAAAGTGGCTCAGAACATTATACTAGGAAGCAGAGAGAGAGACTTCTCCTCTTACCAAGGACAAAATATATACCCCAAAGGCAACCCCTCACAGACTCACCTCCTCCAGCCACACACTACCTGCTTATATTTACCACCCAGTTAATCCATTCAAATGCATTTATACACCAATTATTTTAAGGTTCTCACAACCTAATCATTTTGCCTTTAAACATTCTTGCATTGTCTTACACATGAGCTTTTGGGGGATACCTAATATCTAAACCATAACAATATCATTAAGAACATTAGATTGAGCCAGTTTAAGTGTAACTGTGTGTTTCAATGGTATATCTTGCTTTTTAAAATTTTTATTTTAACGTATAAAATGTTAATCATTTTTGCAAAGATAATTCTTTATTCTAATACTATTCATAAGCTGTTATTTAATTCTAATGATATGTCTGCCATTCTTGGCCATTTTGGTGTATTCTGGGAAGGAAAGGTAGTCACTGAGTTAGCATGATAAGACTATCTTGAAAATGGAAGCTCTAGTGTGCTGTTTAAAACTTTCATTAGAATTTTAAAATCACCTTAAAGATCTAGTCTAGTAGTTTTCAACCACAGAATCACCTATAGAGCTTTTGTTCTATCCCAGACATAGTAAATATAAATTCAGAAATGGGGTTTAGAAATAAAATTTTGTTAAAGCTCTTCAGGTGATTCCAGTGCCTATCAGTGGTTAAAACCATGATCTAGTCAATTGACTCATTTTAGAGGTGGGAAAACTGAGGCCTGAAGAGTTTACATACAATAGTGTATACCGATTCTCCAAGGCCTTGGAAATCTTCTGACAACACTGCTCAGTATATAACACTGGGAAGAGGCATGAACAGACAGGTATGAACAGACATATGTGTCCAGAAAATGAACCAAACTGAGTTTGAAATTCTCATTGTATTTAACCAGAATTTTTGCTTTTGATGATCAATATATAGTATTATCATTATGCAGCATTGAATATATTATTGTTTAGTAATTTAGCTTTTGAACTGAAAAGAAAAAAACAAACATGGTGCTTTTTCATTCATTTAGCAAGCATTCCGCCAAATAGACCAACTCCTTCAGACATGGCCATTGTCATGTATACCAGTGGTTCTACTGGCCGCCCTAAGGGAGTGATGATGCATCATAGCAATTTGATAGCTGGAATGACAGGCCAATGTGAAAGAATACCTGGACTAGGGTAAGAGAGAAATATTCAACTTTATTCCTTGAAATACAGAGCTCATGTTCAGCATTCTCTGAACTATATGAAAATGATAAAGTTATTGATTTTTCTGATTTTATTTTTTTTTTAATTTTTAAAATATTTATTTGTTTTAGTTGTACACAATGCCTTTATTTTTATGTGGTGCTGAGGATCGAGCCCGGGACACGCACGTGCTAGGCAAGCGCTCTACCGCTGAGCCACATCCCCAGCCCTCTGATTTTAAAATTCATTTTTAAACTTGAAGTGGAACCACCATTTGGCTCAGTTATCCCACTCCTTGGCATATACCCAAAGGACTTAAAATGAACATATTATAGTGACATGGTTACATCAATGTTCATAGCAGCTCAATTTGTAATAGCTAAGCTATGGAACCAACCTAGGTGCCCTTCAATAGATGAATGGATAAAGAAAATGTTGTACATATACATGGTGGAATATTACTCAATCATAAATAAGAAAGTAATTATGGCATTTGCTGGTAAATGGATGGAACTGAAAACAATCATGCTGAATAAATAAGCCAATCCTAAAAATCCAAAGGCCAAATGTTTTCTCTGACATGTGGATCCTGACTCACAGTAGGTATTGGGGGTTGGAGGTTCACTGGCTTGGATGGGAGGGTGATGGGGTAAGGGAGAGGGGATAGGAATAGGACAGACAATAGAATAAATTGTACATAACTTTCCTATGTTCATATATGAATACACGACCAGCTAATTCCACATCATGTACAACCACAAGAATGGAAAGTTATACTCCATGTATATATAATATGTCAATATATATTGTACTGTCATATATAACTAAAAAGAACAAATAAGAAAATGCCTTTTCAAAAGTGATTAAAATGTCTCTCCTATTTTATTTTAGACCAAAGGACACATACATTGGCTACTTACCTTTGGCTCATGTGCTAGAATTGACAGCGGAGATATCTTGCTTTACCTATGGCTGTAGGATTGGATATTCTTCTCCACTTACACTGTCTGACCAGGTGACAAATTTTTTAGTACATTGGTGTTAAAATATTAAGTTATATTAGGTGGCATATTACTTAAACATGAGATATTTTAATTCAGTTAAAACTTTATCTGTAACTTAAAAAATACCTTTTATGAGCAATATGTATCTTCTGTAAATAGCTCTGTCATTTTGTTAGCATTATTTAAGCTACCTGTTTTAAAATTATTTTGAAATGAATGATTATTGTCATCTTTTCCTTTCATATTAATTTATTTACTCTGGAGAGCTAAGGTAGAGAATATAAATGTACTGAGCCTTTTTGACATATTAACCCAGGACCATTGATGGGTTCTTCTAGAGGAGATGTGGAGTTTTGGCCCAGTATTCATCTGAATTTTCTCTACACTTGTGCTGTCCTAAACAGTAGTCACTAGCTGCATCTTTAAATAGAAATTAATTAAAATTTTAAAATTTTCTTTATCATTTTCACTAGCCACATTTCAAGTTCTCAATAGCTATGTGTGATCAGTGGCTGCCATATGGAATAGAACAGATACACATTATTTCCATGCAGAAATTTCTTATTGGACAGCACTACAGTATCTCCAAGAACAGCCCTTGGCTTACTATACTGAGTCAGGGTTCTCCCTTATCTGTTATTCATGGCAACAAACCTGACAGTGGGTATGGCTCACTCATACATTTTAAGCACATCTAATACCTATTGTCCACAGTTCTGTGAAGGAGCCCTAATTAGGAAGGGCTGTTGTAGCTAGCTGGAAGCCATGGGTTCCACCTGATATGTATGTGACGCACCTGTAGGCACCCGCAAACCTGAAGGTATATAACCGGGTGAAAGCGGTCCGAGTTAGGAGAACGGAGAATTCAGTCAGCCGGGCAGTCACTCGGTCGGTCAGAAGAATCAGAGCGGCCAGAACGTAGGCAGAGCGGTTACAGAAGAGAAACCAGATAGAAGAAGTAATGACTGGTCAGAGTTAGGCCGAGACTCCTGAGGAAGACAGAAGACAGAAGAAAGAAGAAGGAAGAAAGAAGAGAGAAGAAAGAAGCTCTAATCTTTCTCTAAGCTAAGCTCTATCTTTCTAAGACTATATCTTTCTTTCTCTCTAACTCTAACTCTAAAAAGCTCGCTTTAATCTTTCTCTTTAAAAATCTTTCTTTCCCTCTCTCTAAGCTCTAAGAAAGTAGAAGTAAAAGTAGTAAAAGCTTAACTCTGCCCCCGAGAGTTTTTATCCCGGTTTACGGTACCAGGCAGCTTACAAATGGTGGTCCGTCCGGGGCTCGGCAGGCAGAGAAGAAAAGCTAAGAAATAAGAGCAATGAAAAAGCATAGCCTCAGACTCAGTTGAGACCAGCAAAAAGAGTAGAAACAAGAGAGCAGAGCCTCTGACTCAGTTGAAGCTAGTTAAGAATTAAGCCGAAGCAGAGTAGCTGGCCAAAAGCTGAAGCAGAGTAGACAGCGAAAAGCCGAAGCAGAGTAGCCAGTGAAAAGCCGAAGCGAGCCGGCCAAAAGCCGAAGCAGAGTAGCCGGCCAAAAGCCATAAAAAATATAGAGAAAAAGCCTTGAGCTTTAGTATAAAGAAAAAAGCCATGAGCGTAAAAGAAAATAGAGAATTAAATAGCATGGTAAAAACCATGCAGAAAAAAATCCATTGAGCTTTGGCAAGAAAGCCATAAAGAAAAATAAAGAAGAGAAAAAAAAAAAAAAAAAGTCAAAGCCGCTTATGCAATTGTGCTTAACTAGGTGCGTTAGCTGCTCCTCAGCATTAGGCTTCCTTAAAGCCACAGCACCTTCTCAAAAAGGGCTCAAATATCCACCCTTTCAAAAATAAAAGGTGAAAAGCTAGGTAGGGACAAGAAAATAAAAGAAAATAGAGAAAATAAAATAGAGAAAATAGAACAAAAGCACCTTTTTAAACTAAAGGGAAGGAATATGAAGGAGCCCTAATTAGGAAGGGCTGTTGTAGCTAGCTGGAAGCCATGGGTTCCACCTGATATGTATGTGACGCACCTGTAGGCACCCGCAAACCTGAAGGTATATAACCGGGTGAAAGCGGTCCGAGTTAGGAGAACGGAGAATTCAGTCAGCCGGGCAGTCACTCGGTCGGTCAGAAGAATCAGAGCGGCCAGAACGTAGGCAGAGCGGTTACAGAAGAGAAACCAGATAGAAGAAGTAATGACTGGTCAGAGTTAGGCCGAGACTCCTGAGGAAGACAGAAGACAGAAGAAAGAAGAAGGAAGAAAGAAGAGAGAAGAAAGAAGCTCTAATCTTTCTCTAAGCTAAGCTCTATCTTTCTAACTCTATCTTTCTTAACTCTAACTCTAAGCTCTAAGCTAAGCTCTATCTTTCTAACTCTAACTCTAAGCTAAGAAGACAAGAAGAAAAGCTCGCTTTAATCTTTCTCTCTAAAAATCTTTCTTTCCCTCTCTAAGCTCTAAGAAAGTAGAAGTAAAAGTAGTAAAAGCTTAACTCTGCCTCCGAGAGTTTTTCCTCCCGGTTTACGGTACCAGGCAGCTTACAGTTCTGTTATATGCCTTCTTTGGAATAGTTGTCATGGAAAAGACTCAACCTGTTACAGGGAAAAAATAGCTACTAAGAAAGTTGTGGGTTTCAGGGTGCTGAAAGAGAAAGTGAGTGTAGGAATGACTTCACTCTGTGTGTGGCTCTGACACTTCTGAGGACCCAGCAGTTATTTTTTTTAAAATATTAATTTATTTGTTTTAGTTGTACACAATGCCTTTTATTTTTAAGTGGTGCTGAGGATCGAACCCGGGCCGTGCACGTGTTAGGCGAGCGCTCTACTGCTGAGCCACAACCCCAGCCCCCCAAGCAGTTATTTTTAGATCTTCAGCCAACAATGAATGTTGTTTGGGGTCTGATGGTGCTCATAGTTAGAGATTGTATTACTTTTAACCTTTTTATAGATATTCCTGTTCAGGGAGATTAGTAGGTTGTATAGTAGTAAGACAAAAAATTGAAATGGATATTTTTCAGATTTATTCAAGATTCCAACCACCTTTATCTGTTTTTTTTTTTTTTGCTTTTGATGTATAACTTAAAGTGCACAAATATTAAGAATATTACTTGATTAAACTTAATGTACACATGTAGATTTCTCATCATTACCATCCAGATCAAGAACAAAAGAGTGTTTTCAACATTGTAGCATTTTCCTGTGTTTCCTCTTAGTCATTACCACCCCACAAAGACAATTCAGTTTCCTTTTAAAGTCATTTTTGCTATGAAGAAGAGTTCTGTTCCAACTAACTACCAACTTTGTACTTTAGAGGACACAACCTATTTGTACAGGTGCTGCTGTATTTAACTCTAATACTCAGCCCCAAATTATTATCTTTAAAGTTTGCCAGAATAGTAATAGGATAAGTAAACTATCAAATAAACTAATAAAATTTGATCTAGTAAAGTCACAGTAGGCCTATGTATATACGGGGCTTAAATTATGGGAAAAATTTTAGACACATTTGTAAAGGTTTCTGTTTTGAGATTGTAGTGGGAATTTATTATGTTCAGAGACATTAAAATGTGAAAACATGGCTGGGGTTGTGGCTCAGTGGTAGAGTGTTTGCCTAGCACACGTGAGGCACTGGGTTCAATACTCAGCACCACGTTAAAAAAAAAACGAATAAATTAAACTTACAAAAAATGTAAAAACATTTCCATAAGCTTTGGGTATGTTTTTTACCCCTTTGGGGAAGTTCACAAGTCTAGACTAGCACCAGTGACCCCCCCCCCACCTCTTTTTTACTGCCTTTCCAAGAACAATAGGCTCATTGTGGGGAAGGAAAAATAGTTGGGAGTCTATTGCTGGTCTGACTTTTTAATTCTTGCTGTCTGTTAGGCAAAGCTCTAGTACATTAGAAGCCTTTTAAATGAAACTCACTCCTACTTTGTAAATGAACTTTAGTCAAAGATTCTAAATCTTACTAGGAATCTAAAATTTAGAAATCATTCTCTAATAGGAAATCACGGAGATCAGAGGCACCACATTTAAAGTTAGCAGATGATAGTGATGTTGTCATAACTGGGGTTACTGTGATCATAATAAGACAAATGAACTGATAATACAGGTTGGGCACCCCTAACATGAAAATGTGGAGTCCAGAAAGCTCAAAACCCAAAACTTTTTGAGAGTTGACATGATGCCACAAGTGGAATATTCCACACCTGATCTCATGTAACAAGTTACCATCAGAACACAGGAACACTAAAAATATTGTATGAAATTACCTTCAGACTATATGTGTAAGTTGTGTATGAGATGTAAATAAATCTTTTGTTTAGACTGGGGTCCCATCCTAAGGTATTTCGTTACATATATGCTTATATATAGTGTGTGTGTGTGTGTGTGTGTGTGTGTGCACGCGCCTATGCATGTGTACACACATTCCAAAACCTGAAAATTTTAGACCAGACACTTTTTGTCCTGAGCCAGCCTGCCTGCCTTCCTGCCTTCCTTCCTTCCTTCCTTCCTTCCTTCCTTCCTTCCTTCCTTCCTTCATAGCATTTCTAATAAGGGCTACTCAACCTGTATTACTATGAATAATAAAGAAAACATGGAGGGGGCTAGGGTTTGTGGCTCAGTGGTAGAACACTTGCCTTGCATGTGTGGGCACTGAGTTCAACCCTCAGAACCATATAAAAAAATAAAATAAAGGTATTGTATCAAAAAAAAAAAAGAAGAAGAAGAAGAAGAAGAAGGAAACCAAGGAATGGCTCCATGTGGCTCCTGCTACTCTGGAACATATTTCTATGGTTACAATTGGTCAGTAACACATGAAGGGCAGCTTTTACTTGAAGGACTTAAGAGCTGATTTTCTCTCTATAAAGTGGCTTTCTCATACATAGTGTGCATGTGTGTCTACAAACTTCCACTCACAAATGTGCACACACTTGCACATACATATGACATAAGGAGTTGTTTTTCTCTCTTTTATCTGTGTTAAAGAAAAGCAGGAGATACCTGTATGAAGACACAATTGTAAAAATATATAAAACCAGCAACTTGAAAAATTGTGCTCTTTATATGTAATATGAAATGAAATGTACTCTGCAAACATGTATAACAAATTAGAATAAAAATAAATAAATAAAAACAAAGAAAAATGGGAGAAAATCAATTTAGTTCTACCAGCAGAACCTTCTGTATGGTCAATCTGGTGGTTCTTGTGGTTCACATGGCTTTTTAAGAGTTGGTTATCTTCTCCCTGTATTAGCCATCTAAACTTACAGATTAGTAGACTTTATTTCAGGAGTTTCTTACTTTTAATCTATTTTTGGTGGATAATTTTTATCAATTTTTCTATCTGTTGATCTGACATTTGGAATCCCAAATAGTATTTATGGGTAAAAGAAGAAAGGAGGGGAGGGAGGTAGGAAGAGAAATACACATTTATATATATTTATATATGCACACACATCTGTCCAACTTGACAACTGGCATTGTCTTCCTATTTTACTGAGAAGAATATTATCCAATTAGGATTTCTGTATGTTAGTTGATACTCATAGGGATGACTTTGAGATGTGTCTTTGCTTATTCATTAATTAAAGAAAGTTGCCTTTGATTTTGTTTTATTGTTAAATTTACTTTAATTGACCTTTTTGAAAATGTCTGTAAAAAAATTAGTTTGTGCTACATTTGATGGTACCTTATTAATAAGAATTTTTGATTCACCAAAACTTACCATTCTTCCTTCTAGATTAGAGTTTCTCCTCTATAGAAAGCTGAGACATGCTAGCAGCCATAATCTTCAGGATGAAGCAGTAGATTGCTTACCCTTTGGCCTTTTAGGTTATGATAATAACTCATACAGCAATAGAAGAACAAATTCCTTGTGTAGTGCTGTCTTTGTTATTAATACTTGAGTTGGAACATTTTTTTAAAATATTTATTTATTTGCTTTAGTTGTACACAATGGGTTTTTTATTTGTACGTGGTGCTGAGGATCGAACCTGGGCCGTGCAGGTGCTAGGCAAGCGCTCTACCGCTGAGCCAAAACCCCAGCCCTTGAGTTGGAACATTTTTTCTAAGCTTGGTTTCCTTGATCATATTTATCTTTTCGTTATTGTAGTCCAGTAAAATCAAAAAAGGAAGCAAAGGAGACTGTACTGTACTGAAGCCTACACTTATGGCTGCTGTTCCGGTGAGTACCACATATGAATATGAACGGAAGAGGATCCCTTGTATAATCTCTTGCTTACACTTGTCTTTTTAAAATGTAATACTCTTATATATATGCATACATTTCAAAATAATTTTACTTTATTGAAATCATGGCAACTGTGTTCCTTCAAATCTTAGATATGTTGGCAAAGATGAAATGGCAACCTTCTGAAATCTATGTCTGTTATTATTTGCTGATCCTTGAAATTTAGGTGATGAAAATGACATTTTTTTCAACTACCTAGTTTGGGAATTGGTCTTTTTTTTTTTTTTTTTTTTTGGTGATACCAGGGATTGAACTCAGGGGTACTGGACCACTGGGCCACATCCCCAGCCCTTTTTTGTATTTTATTAGAGACAGGGTCTCACTGTTTGCCTTGCCATTGCTGAGGCTGGCTTTGAACTCGCGATCCTCCTGCCTTAGCCTCCCAAGTGCTGGGATTACAGGCATGTGCCACTGCGCCTGGCTTCTTTTTTTTTAATATTTATTTTTTTAGTTGTAGTTGGACACAATACCTTTATTTTATTGATTTATTTTTACATGGTGCTGAGGATCAAACCCAGAGATGCGCATGTGCTAGCTGAACACTCTATCACTGAGCCACAACCCCAGCCCAGTCATAATATCTAAAGATAGGGTATACTCTAAAGATTGTCCTGGTTAATCCTCCCTAAGACTCTGCTGGGTGGGACCTACTATCACTACTTTTTCTTATAAAGAATGAAATTTAATATTTGGTAGAATCAAAACTTGAACTCTACCAGTCTGATAAAAAATCTTCTTAATCACTATGACTGTCTATTTAGGATAGTTTTATGTCTTGTTTTGGGAAACAATATATTGGTTTGACTACCCAAAGTACAGGACTCCCTAGTGAACTTCAGTGTAGGGAGGGGGATTGGCTAAGGTGTCAAGTCAGGCCTGATTTTTAGTCCAAAAGGATAAGCAAGAATTAGCAGATGGGCTATTTATCCTCTAATTTCCCATCACCCTTTCTTCCCTGCTCTTGTTGGAGGGCTAACTTCTATGGGTGAACTACCGGGGCTTCGTTGCCTTATAATTTCTGATGGGGTTCACCTAATTGGAAGTACTCATGAAATACTAGAGAGTAGGAAGAGAATGACAAGTCTGTATGTTTCTTACCTCAGTTTCTTCCCTGCTGGCTTGAGAGTTTGTCAGTTGTCAAGCACCTGTTGGGTAGTCCCTTTCCAGTTAGATGTAACCAGGTCTTTTCCATGGCTATAGTCTTATACAGGTGTGTCTTACTTCTTCAAGCCTAGGGATAGTGAATAGTCTTCTGTGTTGCTAGTCCATTGGCACTTCAGAACTTGCTGATTCCCTTAGTTCTTTCCCACTCCTCTACAAATAGGATCTTTTTTTTTCTCTTTTTATTTATAATAGTAGTATGTATTACAATCCATAATGCACATATATAGCATCTTTTTACATACAACTCTTTGTATACAAAGTATATAAGTACCATTCAGATCTTCAATCATGTATTTAGGATAATGATATCCATCTCATTCAACCACCAAGTTTTTTTTTTCTTTCTCCCCCCTTCCCCCCTTGCTCCCTTCCTTTCCCTCCCTTTCCTTTGACCATTCTAGTGTTCCTCTAATCCTCCTATGTACCCCCATCCAACAACATTGTGAACTAGCCTCCTTATATCAGAGAAAACATTCAGTATTTGGATTTTTGAGATTGACTAATTTCACTTAGCATTATATTCTACAACTTCATCTATTTACCTGCAAATGCCATTATTTTATTCTCTTTTATTGCTGAGTAAAATTCCATTTTGTATATATACCACATTTTCTTTATCCACTCATCTACTGAGGGATATCTAGGTTGGTTCCACAACCTAGCTATTGTGAATTGTGCTGCTATAAACATTGAAGTGGCTGTGTCACTGTCATATGCTGTTTTTAAGTCCTTTGGGAATAGACCCAGGAGTGGGATAGCTGGGTCATAGGGTGGTTCCATTCCCAGTTTTCCAAGAAATCTCCATACTGCTTTCCATAGCAGTTGCACCATTTTGCAATCCCAGCAGCAAAGTATGAGTGTGCCTTTTTCCCCACATCCTCTCCAACATTTATTGTTGTTTGTGTTCTTGATAGCTGCCATTTTGACTGGAGTGAAATGAAATGTTAGAGTAGTTTTTGATTTGCATTTCTCTAATTGCCAGCGATGTTGATCATTTTTTCATGTATTTGTTGATTAATTGTGTATCTTCTTCTGAGAAGTGTCTTTTCAATTCCTTAGCCCATTTATTGATTGGCTTATTTTTTTTTTTGGTGTTAAGTTTTTTGAGTTCTTTATATATTCTAGAAATTAGTGCTCTATCTGATGTGCACGTATTAAATATTTGTTCCCAATTAGTTTCGTTCTCTATTCACCTCACTGATTTTTTTTTTTTTTTTTTTTGCTGAGAAGAAGCTTTTTAGTTTGAATCTATCCCATTCATTAATTCTTGGTAATATTTCTTGCGCTATAGGATTCTTATTAAGGAACTTGGGGCCTAATCCGACATGTTGGAAATTGGAGCTTACTTTTTCTTCAAATAGGCTCTTTTTATTTATTTATTTATTTATTTATTTATTTATTTATTTATTTATTTATCTATTTATCTATTTATTTATTTTAGGCTCTTTTTAAAAGAAAGAATTTCCTTCTTGAGAACTATTTTGTTGTCATTATTGTTACTCTTTTGTGGTGCTGGAGATCGAATTCAGAGCCTCACGCATACTAGGCAAGCTCTACCACTATTGTTTTTTGAGTTTGTTTCATCCTGGGTAAAAATAAAAGAGTGATTTAGTACTGTTAATATTCACAATGTGATAATTCAGAATAAATCACTACTTCTTCTAAGCAGTGACTCAGTGAAACATCATGTAATGTTAGTTTTAGATAAAGGGTGATTTGATGAGCTAACAGTAAATCCTGCCAAATTGTTGCAACTCTAAATGTTACATACTCACTGAGGCCTTTCCACACCCATGATTATTATCTAGTACTGAAAAAAAAAAAAAAAAAAAAAAACAATGGAAGTGGTTCTCACACATCTGTCTCACTCCCAGGCACTTGCTTTTTTGTGTGTGTGCCTTTTAGGAATGAACCCTTATGTTTTTTAACAGGGATAGTTATAGGATTTTAAAGTTATTTAAATATTGGGATTTCTCAGTCACAGATCTAGAGAAATATTTCAATTATACAATCATTGATTCCTTTTGTAGAAATGTAGAAAACAACCTTTTAAGGAATGGTTCTGCTGACTTCATTTGTGATTGGCTCTATTCTAACATTGAAATAACCATCCATAAAGTTATTCATTGTAGGACAACTTAATTTATACTGATTATTGACGCTTGAAATATTTAGAACCAAGTATTTTTAAGCAGGTGTGCTTTATGCAATATTTTTTTTATTAATTTTTTTCTAAGTAATTTCAAGACAACATCATTTAGTGATTAGGATTTTTTTCTCTGTGTTGTATAAGTTAGCCTGGGAATTATAATATTCTAAATCTTGTCCTACCTCTAATTTTCCACATAGCTATAAGAATATGACTCTTTTTTTGTTATAATGGCTTCCATTAAAATGGAATAGGAATGCCTAAATTACAGAGACATAAGATTTTTAAGAAAATGTATTACCCTCTATCATGCCGCAAGTCACAAGGTCATAATTAAAAGAGATAAAAATATTAGAATTAGTTTCAACATATTTGGGTATGTCAATGCCATCTGATAATAAGTAAATATTTCTGTGAGGGCTGAATGAATTCTCTGTACTTTAGTTAACATTTCTTAAAATGTTATATGAACTTAGGATATAGAACTGTAGAAACCCCTATACTTACTTGTTCTTTTTTTTTTTAAGTTAAAGTTTTATTTTTGATTGTCAATTGTATGTATATATGGGGTCCAAGGTGTTATTTTGATATATGTATTATCATTAGTCTTTTTGAAGGAGTGAACAAGTAAAATTAATTCGATAATGAAAGAAGTAAATACATCCATTATCCTAGAGACATATACCTGAGATATTACAAATAAGGTATTTTCAACTATAGACTGTACCAGTGTTAGTATAATTATTTTCAGATTATTAAATGTTTTGTTTATCTTTTAGGAAATCATGGATAGAATTTATAAGAATGTTATGAGTAAAGTTCAAGAAATGAATTACATTCAGAAAACTCTATTCAAGATAGGGTATGACTACAAATTGGAGCAGATCAAAAAGGGATATGATGCACCTCTTTGTAATCTGTAAGTACATTTCATAGGCCCTGTGCACAATTTGAGCCTTTACTTACTTACTTATTTATTTATTTATTTATTTTGAGATCAAGTCCTTCCTTGTTTCCCACATGCTGTCCTGAAACTCCTGCCTCAGCCTCTTGAGTAGCTGGGAATATGAGTCCATACTATTGCACCTGCATTATGTGTGTTTGGGTTTGTGGACTTTAAGAATATGACTTATAAGTAAATAGCAAGGTAATTTAGTATCACTATTACTGCCATAATCATAAGGCTGAATTTCTCTTTTATTCTCAGTATTTATGCAGCAAGCATAGGAGTCTGAACTCTGAACTTGGCAATTTAATAAATTTTAATAATCAAGTAAATATTTAAGATTTAGTTATAAAAGTGGGTCTTGTGAAGGAAAATGAATAGAGGTTTGAGTCAAGACACTTGAGTTTATAAAAAGTTTCAGTTCTGGCTTAAAAAAGTGATCCTCAAGATTTATTTTACATGGAGTTTTCTGTTTTATTGTCTTCATAATATAGTATAGCAAGTATATGAATATAACAGTTATTTTAATTGTGGTACTGGGGTAGGGGTGGGGAAGCATATTTTATTGGAAGGAAGATAAGATAGGTGACTAAATGCTTCAAAGATAACTATATTTTTTCCCCAGTGACATCGTTTTCATTCATTTACTGTATGTCAGAGCAGTTTCCTGATACTGCATATTCAGGGTGGGTGTGTAGGAGCTTTACTGCATTTTTTTAAAGGTGTAATAGTTGTTTCTTTGTTAACATCTTATTACCATCATGCTTCTGAAATTTGCATGTTCAACCATAGTTCAGAAATCTTTTCCAGAGGAGTTTATTAATTAGTATGTCACCAAGAATAATGTATGCATGTATTAATATCATTTATCTCTCCAGGTTACTCTTTAAAAAGGTGAAGGCTCTGCTGGGAGGGAATGTCCGAATGATGCTGTCAGGTGGGGCTCCATTGTCTCCTCAGACACACCGATTCATGAATGTCTGCTTCTGCTGCCCCATTGGCCAGGGTTATGGACTGACAGAATCATGTGGTGCTGGGACAGTTACTGAAGGTACGCATTGTTAATGGGGCAAAAAATTCTATATTAGTCACTACTAATAAAATTCATTTGAATTACCTTTGGAAACCATGATTGCTTTATGATATCTCTTAAATAATATCAGATTCACTGCAAACCTACATAGTTTTAATTTCATGAATGCTTATTTAAGAGTACTGTGTGTACCCTTGTACCCTTTAGCTTTAAGCCAGGTAAATATTTATGCCACATTTTCAGTCCTCAAAGTTTTGTCACCCTGGTCCTTTAGTCTTCTTTTTTGTAAATTATCACTCCTTTGAAGAACTGTACTCATGGAATGAAGTATCACTAGTATGTTCCCCTTAAATAAACATTCCTGTCTTAAAATCTATATTTTCACATGTTTATTTTCAATATCCTAAGGCAGGATTTCTCAAACTTTGAAACAATTATTGCTGAGTGTTCTCCTGTGTATTGAAGGATGTTTAGCACTCAAATACTAGTTGCAACTTGCTTACCCAAGCTGTGACAATGAAATGTATCTCCAAACCTTGCCGAAATCCTTTGTGGGACAAAATTACCCCAGGTTGAGAATCACTGGGGTATCGGAATTTTTTAAATGATCTCACTATTACTTTAAACTCATTGTGTCCAAAATCAGTTCCCTTATCGCAAACTGTCTCCCCATTACCACATTATTTGTTTTTGTCAATGGTATCATCACCCTTAAATTCATTCAGGGTACCAGCTTTTTTTTTTTTTTTTTTTTTTTTTTTGGTACCGGGGATTGAACTCAGGGGCACTTGACCACTGGGCCACATCCCCAGCCCTTTTTTGTATTTTTATTAGAGACAGGGTCTCACTGAGTTACTAAGTGCCTTGCCATTGCTGAGGCTGGCTTTGAACTCGCGATCCTCCTGCCTCAGCCTCCCAAAGTGCTGGGATTACAGGCGTGCGCCACCGCACCCAGCTTCAGGGTACCAGCTTTGAAGTCCTCTGAATGTTTACTTTGTAATGTTGTTAATTATGTCAGATATTCCCACTCCTTAATTAGGTTGCTCCTTGCCTTCCATGCCAGTGTTGTCATTCTACCTTTCATGACTTCAGCTGCTCTGAGGTGACAGCCTTTCAGTGACTGTATCTGTCTGTGTTCTGTCATATCAAATCCATCCTTTATTCTTTTATTAGGCCCATCAACCTCACTCACTGCTTGATAGATGGTGTAAGAAATCTAAATACACTTTTACCTGGCTTTTAAGACATCTTTAATCTGGCACTATTGCACCTATCCATCATCATTTTCCATGAACATGCATACCTGGCTTTTCTTTTGAAGCAAGCCAATCATGGCCTCTTTCTTATACATGGAGTTTTGGTCTCACCTCTCTATAGTTTCTCTTCCCTTCTCTTGAAATGTCCTTTTGTTAGCTGCTCACAGTCATCCTTTAATGCCCAACTCTTTAATAAAGTCTTTCCAAACTACTTCATTTTACGTTGATATTTCAAGTCTCTAAGGTACTATTGTGTTTACCATTAGTACCATGCTGTTTAGTTTTTAAATGTTCTCTCAATTGTTTCACGTGTATTTCTTCCCAGATACTTCATTTGTAAGATCACTGAAGGCAGGATTTCCTTATCCTTTATGTGTTTCCTTCAAAATATTTAATATAGTGGTGGATACATAATAAGCTGTCTATAAATATATATGTGATTATTGCTAACGGTAACCACAAATTACAAAGGATATTATCATCATGACCATCATGTTTAGCAGAGACTAACATGTATTGAACACTTAATTTGTGCCAAGAAGTGTTAAGCACTGTCCATATGCTATCTCATTTAACCTTCACAGCTTATCCCTTTATGAGGTAGGCCCAATTACTATCTCTGTTTAATAGATGAAGAAATGGTACCGAAAACAGGTTAAGCAACTGATCCAAGTTACATAGCCAATGAATGACAGGGCAGGAATACTCATCAAAGAGATTGGTATATGTAATTATCTAAAATATAATCTTGAAAGGCAAAAATACACTGTTGAAATGGAGTTGAAACACTGAAAAATGACCACCCTTTGCACTCCTCTCACTACAGCCTATCCTTTTGTTATCTTTCAAACACTGGGTTTCTGGGTTCTCAATATGTACATCTGAAATGTAGTATGCTAATAGTTGTTGCTTTTCTTTCATAGTTACTGACTATACTACTGGCAGAGTTGGGGCTCCACTTATTTGCTGTGAAATTAAGCTAAAAGACTGGCAAGAAGGTAAGAATTTCATGAAAAGCTCTAGTGATTCTAGTGATTTTTCATGGATGCCTATGCCCTCTGCTTTCTTTTTACTCAGTAATACTTTTAGATTCTCACGAAGAAAAGAAAACCTCTAGATTCTAGGCCTGGTGATTCTCAACTTCAGAATACTTGATGGGAAAGTGGGAAAATTCTTAGTGAAGTTTTCCCTGGGTTTGAAGAAGGTGAGGATCCTTTGAAGCTCAATTTTGCTGGTAAGGATGTTGGGGCTGAGAAAGAAAACCCAGATTTTCAGGGATGGAGTGACTAATTTCACATGTACACAAACTAACATTTTAGATCTTGACTCTAGCAAAGATTTTCATAATTCAGACTCACTTTTCTAGCCATCTGTAGAATAAAATTTTTACATGTACCTATAGAGACAAGCCAGTTAGAGAAAACTTGCACTGTACAGAAATTGGTCAGAATCCTTTTTATAAATAATCCTTTTTATAAATAAGCCAGGTGCAGAGAAATGATTGTAGTAAAACTTGGTAAAGATACTTTTGCCTTTAACTTTTACTTTCTAAATTCCTGGTGGTGCATTTTGATGTCAGTTTGAGGGGGGAGTCTGTATTTGAACATATATTTGGGATTTTCCTTGCTGTCAAGGATTTGTAGCATTATATAATAGGAATGATCTTAAAGTTTTGCATATAGTGGGTTTTATCATATTGACATATTGAATACTTTATAAGGACAGCTAATAAAGGAACTCTTTTTAATCCTTTTATGACTCAAAAATCTAATCAAAATCACATTTTCTAAGTTAGGATTTTTATATATTTTTTCCTTGAAGTAAGCTTTATTTAGTAATAAAGAGGCAGTGAGTAATGATAATATATTTCAGTAGTTATTGTCAATTTTTTCAATGTCTTAAATTTTAAAGTCATGCCTAACCATAGACAAAATAAACAAATTTTGTCGTCTATTTCCCATAGCCTCCCTTTCCCATTCACTTAAGAGTATTGCCTTTCTTAGGTACTTACTACCTATTCTCTTTGATTAAAAACCTTCTTAGAAAAAATCTGAAACACATTGATATCAACTTATTAATAATTTATTTATAAAACCTATTAGTGTTGATCATGTAGGGGGTGATATGAACCCTAAGCTTCAGTGGTAAAGGTTTTTGTCATGGGAAGGTAGTTTTTGATGGTGATTACTGTTGAGCCATTCCTGGTGCTCCTAAAGTCATAGTCACCCACTATCTTCACTTAAAACTGATTAAATGTAAACTAATACTCTTCCAACTAATAATGAAGAATTTTAAAAAATTTTTAGTTGTAAATGGATAAAATATCTTTATTTTCTTTATTCATTTTTATGTGTTGCTGAGAATCAAACTCAGTACCTCATACATGCTAGGCAAGTGCTCTACCACTGAGCCACAACCCCAGCCCCTATAATGAAGAATTTGATCAGCAGAAAAATATTAACAAAGGAACTTTAAGAATTAGTGAAGTTATGGGGAAGTGCTGGCAAATGAAATCTACTAAATTATGCAATATCCATGTCCAAACATGCCACAGTGAATCCCACTTTTATATTTATATTTATATATATATATATGCATATATATATAGCACTTAATAATAATAATAATAATATCAGCAGAGTAGAACTAGTGGATCAGGAGGAATGAGGAGAGGAGGGAAAGGAAAGATACTTGGGAATGAGATTGATTAAATGATTATGTGCATATATGAATATGGAATAATGAATCCCACTGATATGTATAATTATAATGCATCAATAAAAAAGTTAATGAAGATAAATTTTGTTTTAGAACAATAACTGATGTGCTTTTATTAACTGCAGGTGGTTATACAGTTCATGACAAACCAAATCCCAGAGGTGAAATTGTCATTGGTGGGCAGAATATTTCCATGGGATACTTTAAAAATGAAGAGAAAACGGCAGAGGATTATTCTGTGGATGAAAATGGACAAAGATGGTTTTGTACTGGTGATATTGGAGAATTCCATCCTGATGGATGTTTACAGATTATAGGTCAGTGTATGTTCTTTTCATGTATTTTTCTTTAGTTTTTGTGATTTCAACATATATGTAAAATAATAGTGGTCAGGTCATCAATAGGGTTGATGGTTATATGGGTTCAATCTTTGGGGAAATTATTTAATTTATGCCTGAACTTCACCATTTATAAAATAGGGACGACAATACCAATATCGTACAATATCTGTTAGGATTAAATGAGTTGAGAAGTACCTCAATCTTAGTAAGCAGTAGCAACAGTAGCAGCTGCAGCAGCATTTGAGTGTAATAAAAATGGGCAGGAAAATAAAGATTGGTTAATGAGAAAACAAAAATAGTTCAAGAGAAGTATGTTTTGGTCAACTACATGTGGTTCTGCAGAACTAGTTACTATAACACCCTATTCTAGACCTTACACTTTACCTTCCCACCCAAGCATCATCTGTGCGTGTGCGTGTGTGTGTTTGTGTGTGTGTGTGTGTTTTCCTGGTGGCCATTTATATGGCTCTAACCAGCCCTTAAACTTAGAAAATGATAATATCTATCCTAAACACCAGACCATTTATATGGCTCTAACCAGCCCTTAAACTTAGAAAATGATAATATCTATCCCAAACACCAGACTACTCTTCTGAGAATGTCTGTTGCTTTGGCATTACCCTTACTGAGCTTACAGAAGTAGACCTTTATGTCCAAAACCAATTCCAAAAGTGGCTCCAATTGAAATATTCTATTCACTTTAATCAGGCAAAAGTTGACTTCCTAATAAGAGTCCCAGTTAGGCCCTTTCCAAGCCATATATTTCCTTAAGTCATAGCTTTAGGGACCTATTTCAGTCTATTGCTGGACTTTATAATTTCTGGCCCAAATATAGAGATTACCTGGGAAAATTGGATTTTAATCTAGAACTTTCGTTTGCTGGGGAAATTCCCAGGAAACATGGTTCAGTTGAGAACTATGAACTAAGTCTTTTTCCCCTTGAGTCTTAATTGCACTGGAATCAAAAGTTGTTTCTGTAGAGTGGTCTCCCAGGCTATGAGTAGGTAAATCAGTGCTCACACAAAGATTGTCAGGCAAGTTGGTGATTATTTAAGCTGGGTCATCCTGTGCCAGCATTTTCTTAGAGCACAATTATTTAAAGAAAATTTTAAATATGGAAAATTGGGGGAATAACACTTTTTTAATTTGCTCTATGTGGCAGATATAGTGTGACATCCTGTATGAGTTAGGTATCAATATTCCTGATAAAAGTGAGAGTGAGATGGGCTGGGGTTGTAGCTCAGTGGTAGAGCGCTTGCCTAGCATGTGTGAGGCCCTGGGTTCAATCCTCAGCACTGCATATAAATAAATAAATAAAATAAAGTTTCATTGACAACTATGAAAATATATATTAAAAACAGTGAGAGTGAGAGATGTTAAATGACATGCCAAGAATTTCATAGCTAGTACTGGGCAGAGCAACCATTCAAATCTAATGCTTCACCAGGGCACAGTGGTGCATGTCCTATGATCCCAGCAACTTGGGGGCTGAGACAGGAGGATGGCAAGTTTGAGGCCAGTCTGGGCAACTTAGTGAGATCCTGTCTCAAAGTAAAATTTAAAAAGGATTGAGAGTGGCAGGGCACCCTGGGTTCAATGTCCAATACCACCCCCCCCCCAAAAAAAAACCCTCAAAACCCAAAAAAACTAATGCTTAAAAATTCTGTTCTTTCTACTAACTTCATTGTAATATTTAAGATTATGATAAGGTGTTCAAACTCTGAGCATAGGGTATAGCTTTTAGCCAGTACTTCTTTAATTAGGCATTTTCCTTTTAACTGATAGGTATAAACAAGCAATATGTCTATATATATAAAACAATATTTTTAAAGAAGTACTTTGTAAATAAAGATTAAGGCAATGAAATCAAAGAAAATCAGATTTGTTCATATCTGCTGGGTGTGGTGGTGCACACCTGTAATCCCAGTGGCTGGAGACTGAGGCAGGATGATCACAAGTTCAAAGCCAGCCTCAGCCACTTTGGAAGGTCCTAAGCAACTTAGCAAAACATGAAACCCTGTCTCTAAATAAAATATAAGAAAGGCTGAGGATGTGACTCAGTGGTTAAGTGCCCCTGGGTTCAATCTCTTGTATCCCCCCCCCACAAAAAATAGAATTGTTCATACCTTAATGAAACACACCATGAATAACTTAACATTATTCATGTCTTACAGATCGTAAGAAAGATCTGGTGAAATTACAAGCTGGAGAATATGTGTCTCTTGGGAAAGTAGAAGCAGCATTGAAGAACTGTCCTCTTATTGACAACATCTGTGCTTTTGCCAAAAGGTTACTTTCAAAAATGATGTTTTATGATTTATATACTTATAGTAAAAGGAAAATCAGAAAATAATTTGATTATTTATGATCATAAGGATAACATCAAACTCCTCTTAGAACTCTAAAGCTTTATGCCTATTTTTTTCTTCTAGGGGCTTTATAGTTTTAGCTCTTAAATATTTAGGTATTTGTTCCATTTTGATTTGATGTTTGTATATTTTGGAAGGTAATGGTTCACCTTTATCCTTTGCATGTGAATATCTAGTTTTCACAGCATCATTTGTTGAAGAAATTGCCCTTTTGTCATTGAATGGTCTTAATACCCCAGTTGCAGATCATTTGACCATAGATGCAAAGGTTTATTTATGGACTCTATTTTCTAGTCCATTGGTCTGCTTTTCTGTGCTTATTTCACTGTTATGTGTTTTATTACTTCTTACTGAAACATTAACAAATAAGAGAAATATATGTAGTTGAAATTATCTGTATTGTATCATTGAATATTATGTTTTTGCTTAATCTTTTAATTTCTATTTTATTTTCTAATTTTTAGTGACCAGTCCTATGTGATCAGTTTTGTGGTTCCTAATCAGAAAAAGTTGACACTTTTGGCACAACAGAAGGGGGTAGAAGGAACTTGGGTTGATATCTGCAATAACCCTGCCATGGAAGCTGAAATACTGAAAGAAATTCGAGAAGCTGCAAATGCCAGTAAGAAATTGCTAGTTTGATGAAGCCCATAAAAATCATCTAATAATGTCATACATTACACTTTAAGATTTTTATTTAGTAATACCTCTAAAGTATATGTAATGAATTTCCATGTTGGAAAGATTCTTAAAAGTCATATAGTAGAATAACCTATCTAGTTGTTTATTGTATATTGTAACATCCCTACAAAGTAGTTATTTAGCCTGTGTTTTGTATAGTCCATCTTTGAAGAGGTGTTTTATATAGGTCTAAATTATATTTGCAGCTAGAAGCTAATAACTCTTTAGTAGATAATATAGCCATGACTATGCTTTATATTCTTTGGCTTTGTAAATGGACTGTCTTAGATGGTATATTAATAACCAATTGGAGAACATATGAGTAGGTACTATGTGTCAGGCAGTGTATCAGGTACTAGGAATATAAAAAGGTAGTAAGATACATTTCTTTCTTGTGTGTGTGTGGGGGGGGTACCATGGATTGAACTCAGGGACACTTAACCACTGAGCCACATCCCCAGCCCTATTTTGTATTTTATTTAGAGACAGGGTCTCTCACTGAATTGTTTAGCACCTTGCAGTTGCTAAGGCTGGCTTTGAACTCACAATCCTCCTGGCTCAGCCTCCCGAGCCACTGGGATTATCGGCGTGTACCACCTTATCTGTCAAGATACATTTCTTACTCTCCCAGAGCTCATTATCCACTGAAAGGACACAAGAGAGATAGCCATCTTAATAACAATAGAGATATGAACAGAGAATCATGGTACCAGAGATGAGGGTATTTAATCTTACCTGGGAGTTCATAGAAGGTTTTCTTATAGAAATGTCACTTAAGTTCATTCTTAAGGATTAATTAGAATTAACTAGGGGAAGAATTCTAGGCCAAAGAGAATCAGGAGTAAAGGCATAGCAGTATGAAAAAGGAGATGTGGGCAGGGAATAACAAGGACTTTGGTGTTACTGGTAAAGTACAAGATGAGGTTGTAAAGATAAGCAGAGGCCAAGACCTGTAGTGCTTTGTATGCCATTTTCTGATATTTAGGCTTAATACTGTAAGCAGTGGGGAACCATTGAGGTTTTATCAGGGTAGTGATTTGGTCAGATTTGCATTTCTGACAGATACATTCAGTGCGGAGGCCAGCCTGAAGATATTATTTTAGGGGATCCAGACTGAGACAGGAGACCAATTTAATTAAGAAAGCTATAGTAGATATTTAGATGAGAATGGGAATGATAATGCCCTGAACCAGGAAATCAGGAAAGCTTTAGAAAGCAACATTGGCAAGCTTTGATGATTACTTGAATAACGTATGCAAGGGAGAAGGGGTCTAGAATGTCCCCTAGATTTGTAGCTCAAATGATGTTGCTATTGATTGAATTAGAAAATACAGGAGGGAGAAGATTATAAGGTCATATTGGGACATACATAATTTGAAATTCCTGTGGGATAATGAGAGTTAAAATTTCCAGTAGGAGGTTGTGTATGTTCATCCAAACCTTATGAGAGAGGCCTTTATTGTACTATCAACTTGGGAATAATTGAAATCATGAAGGTAAATGCACTAACCTTGGAAGAGAAGTTAAAATGAAAACAGGAGGCTGAGGACAGGTCCCTGGAAAACACCAGCATTTAAGAAATGGATGGAAGAAGAGGCTTGTGTAGAGGGTGTGCTTGATGAGATACCAGGAGAACAGACAAGTACAGAGCTGCTGCTGACAGAACTTCAGGAAAGAGATTGGTCTCCAGTTTCAAATCAACAGAATGGTCAGCTTGCTAGAACTTAATAGAACATTGACTGGAAAAAATGCTTACATGAAGCTTACTAGAAGATTGGGAAATTAAATGTATTAAAAATTAATTGTCAAGCCAAATAGTAGACCAGTTTTATAACCTATTTAAAGTTTTACTCTTTAATTCTTTTCAGTGTAATAATACACACAGCTTTTTAAATAGCAAATAGTATCACAAGACTTGTCAAATAACAGCACTCTATGTTGTATCCCAAGTGTTTTAAAGTATGGCAATTGTCTGCATTTTCTTTCTTTCTTTTCTTTTCTTTCTTTTTTTTTGCTCTTTCTTGCCCTTTTCATTTGGACCTGTGGACTTCCTACCACAGAAGATGATGTAGCTCTCTTCTCTCCACCCCATCTACATACTCCCTTTTCAATATATAGTCCAATTTTATGTTTTGCATTGATGTTTGTATTTTTGTAACTAAAAATATTCACAGCTGAGCTGCATATTATTTTATGACTCCATTTCCTTTCTTGGACAATTTTTTGTTTTTGTTTTTCTTGATTGTAATAGTACCTCTCTCTATACTTAGTTTTCTGTGTACCTACTATTAATTCTTCCCCTGAATTCTGATAAAGTTATAAAATATTAAGTACAGGAAAGCAGAGCATATCTTGTATATTTCTTTTCCTGGCAACACCCTTCTTAGAGCCCTTCATCCTCCCACTATAATTTGAACTGTTTGTACCCCAGAACTTCCCTTTATTCTCATTCTCGGAATTTCCTTTGCCTCTCTCCTGTGTTACATTCTGTTTCCTGGATCTTATGTCTTTCTTTTCCCTGCTTTGCTCACTCATTTGGATAAAACATATCCTCCAGCAGTTTCCTGAGAGAGGTGCACAGTAGGTAAATTTTTGAGATACATGTACACATCTGAATACATTCTTCTTATATCCTCACCATTGAGCTATAACCTGGCATATTTTAGAATTCTAGATTGTAAATCATTTCTCCTTTATAATTTGTCTTGGAGTCTTGGTTCCATTGTCTTCTAAATTTAGTGTTGCTGGCTGAAAAGTCCAGTTTTGTCCATATTCCTGTTCCTTTTTGTATTCTGTATCTAAGTTTGCAGATTTATTATATCAATTTCTGGTATTCTGATAGTTCATAATGATGTACCCTGGTGTAGGACTTTTATCACTTATCATTATGTAGATATGGTATGGTCTCTTTCAATCTGGAGATCTCTGCCCTTCAGTTCTGGGAAATACTTATCTTTTTGTTCATTTGCTTTTTTTCCCTCCATGGTTCTCCTTCACCCCAGGGTGTGTGTGTGTGTGTGTGTGTGTGTATGTGTGTGTGTGTGTGTGTGTGTGTGTGTGTGGTGGAGATTGCTTTTATATGACTTTGGACTACTTCTTTTCATCATCTAGTTTTATCATCTTTTTATCTCCTTGTCTTTGTGTTTCATATTCTGGCAGAGTCCCTCAGTTTTATCATCTCTTATATCTATTGAATGCTGAGTTCCCAGTCTCAGACTGTCAATTTTCAAAAGATTGTTCATGTTTTCCCAGTGTTCCTTTTAATAGTACTCTGTAGTTCTTTTATGGATGCAATCAATGTGTTGTCTGTTATTCTTCTAAGGATATTAAAGGAATTCCTTTTATGTGGTTCCTTCTCCTATTAGTGTCTCCTTTTCTTCCAAGTTCTAGTTTATGCTTGCATTGGTTGTGGCTTCTCAAGTGTCTGATGATCCTTGTCTGTCCATTCATTTTTAAGATCGAAGTACTTTAAAAAAAATATTTGGAAAGCTTCTTGGGCTTCACTGAAAACTTACTCAGATGTTAGTGTCTTTTTCTCTTGGTTAACTCTATTTCTCTGAAGAAGACTTTGCCCATCTCTTGACTGGGAAATATTAGCCTGACTGGTAGCATTCTTATAGCCAATGGGAGCAAGGGGCCATGGGAGAGATGGGGTGGGGCATACGGCACGTCCTACCTTCGCTAAATTCTTACTCTCTTCCTGTATTGTGCCGAATGTTGAGTCCAGAGTCTCTAGTGCAGTTTTTCCAAAAATAAATCTGTCCACAAGCTGGTTTGGGAAGAGCAGAACAGGGTGATAGAGGACCATTCTCTACAGGCTGGGGACCACCCTCCTATTTTCAGTGATACCCATTCTTTGGCTCAGTGGACACTTTTCTTGAAACTACCATGAGGTCACTTTGCTTCTTTTTAATGCTCTTCTCTGTTGACACTTGTTTTATCCCTTTGAACTCTAAGTCAGTTACCCCTAATACTTCAGCTTTTTATCTTCTCAATTTTGGGGGGCGGTATCAGGGACTAAACTCAGGGGCACCCAACTACTGAGCTACATCCCCACCCCTATTTTGTATTTTATTTAGAGACAGGGTCTCACTGAGTTGTTTCGCACCTCGCCATTTCTGAGGCTGGCTTTGAACTCTTGATCTTCCTGCCTCAGCCTCCCAAGCTGCTGGGATTATAGGCATGGGTCACTGCTCCTGGCTTGTCTTCTAAATTTTATTGAACTCTCCTATCCAATGCCCTCTTCCTTTTGTTTTATTTCTTTACTTGTAGTTAATACGTTTTTCATTTAAGAATTTAAATTATTTAAGTTATTTTCCAGAGAGGGCAGGGAAAACCTATACATACTTCATGTTTAATTGGAAGCTGTTAATCTAATTTTAATCCATTTTTTACACTTAAAATAAAAGTAATCATTTTTTCAGATTATAGATTTCCTGTACTCATTATAAAATATTGGACAGTGTAGAATATTACAAAGAAGGAAATAAAAATCACTTGATGATAGATTCCTTTAGGTAATGAGATTATTTTCTAGCACATGTACTTAACTCTCAACATCATGAACATTTTCTAAGTCAGTAGCTATAGAATTACAATATCATTTTAAATTTCTGAATGTTATTCCAGTATAGGAATATCTATTTAAGTCCTTGTTTTAGGTGAGTTACCCATTTTCCACCACTTTAAGAAAATGTAACATGTATCTATTATACTCAATAATTTTCTTGTGTGATAATTTTGTTAGTAAGAATTCCTAGAAATTGAGAGTTTCTGAGTCAAAGAGAATATACAGTTTAAAGGCTTTTTCTCTGCATTGCCAAATTACTTCCTTTTTCTCCAGAAAAACTTACTAGTTTATATTTCCATCAGAGATACTTGTTACCCTAACTGGGCTATTATTATTTCTATTCATTAAAAAGTAAACTACTTAGGTTCCATTTTGGTTTAAAAACATAGTCAATAGTAGTTTTTCAATTCATTAAAGTTTCCTCAAGAACTTTGTGAACTCTAGACACTATAAAGATCTAAATAACAATGGCCTATTAACACAATCATATTGAAAAGTTATTTATAACTATAGGAAGTTTGGCTTAATGTTTTCTTTCTTTTTTTTATTTTATTTTATTTTTATTTTTATAATTTTTAATATGTACAACTCATAGTGCATATATTTAGTATCTTTTTACATACAACTGTTTGTATACAAAGTATAATCGTACAATTCAGGTCTTCAATCATGCAATAAGGAAAATGATATCCGTCTCATTCAACCACCTTCTTTTTTTTTTCTTTTCTCCCTCTCCCTCCCTTCTTGCTCCCTCCCTTACCCTCCCTTCCCTTGACCATTCTAGTGTTCCTCTAATCCTCCTATGTACTAATGTTTTCTTCTTAACATAGTGTTAGTTACAGGGTTAATGATGTAATACACTTTGATATTAATGTCACCAAGCCTCCTGAACTTTCTTTTATGTAAATCCTAAAGTTTTAAAAAATGTAGTATTTCAAAAAAGTATTTTAACTGGTAAATTACTTACCGGAGGTATACTGCAGTTATTTTTAGTTACTCTCTGAATGCAATGACAGAATATATATTACTTGAATAATTATTGCATATTATAAAAGCAATAATGGAGAAACTCAAGCTGCATCTTAATCAGGTAGAAAATAGAATAAATATCCTAAGACCCACTAGGCCATCATAAATTTCCTGTTCTTGGAGTGAAGCATGTAATTGAACGATTTGTTATTTGAATAATGAATGATAATCATGATCTGAATGTATAAATCATAAGCTTTTCTGTTCCACAAAAGATTGCTCTTGCTAACCTTTTGCTTCAGTTTGTCATTTTGGAGAGTTATGCAAAATGGTGTAAAATAGTCTGGATTGTATTCAGCAAATCTGTCTGAGATTTTACATTTTTCCTAGTAGTCCTCCTCATGTTTAAATACAAGTGAGGTAGAGGTAGTATCACAAGAATGCAAAGTAGTTGTTTTTGGGTGATTTGGACAAGTACCAAAGGCTATAAAAAATTGATAGTTGCTGCCACCTACAGGCCACACATGCAAACATTGTTTGTTCCTCCTTCCCATAATCTTTCATCTTTCTCACTTTGGGCAATTACTTTGTTCTTTTTAAAGGAAACTGTATTGTGTATTACTCTCTGCAGTTTATGGTACTAACTAATGTTTAGGATTTCTCAAAATGAAACCTTAAAGCAGCCCACTGTTTCCTCTTTAAACAAGAATTTAGCTAATGAAGATTAAATACAGGGACATTTATAAATGTGCTTTCATTAGTTTGTGTGCAACTGACATAATGTGCTTGCCTTGCCCAATTTTGTCAGCATCTCTGGAATAGGACCTATGTAAGTAGGGGAACTAAAATGAAATAAAAGATTTTGGAGCCACATCTGAAGTTAAGAATTGAATAGTTGTCTTGAGATCCAAATGTGACCTTGCAATCAGATATTTCAGGCACTTCTATGTAACTGAGCTATAATGTATGAACAAAGCAGACATGGTTAATTCAAGCAAGGTTTATGTTCATTTACGTTCAGGCATTATTTTTAGTAAGTTGGTTCTAAGTAATATTTAAAAGATTATTTTTCAACTTGACTTTATATTCTCATTTTAATGAGAAATTAATTAATTTACCAAAGCTTTCATAAAACTCAGCAATGACATGAACAAGAACTTCCTTGAATTTGAATTCTTTGTACTTGCCACTGAAATAAAATTGTTTCTAAAGTTGTCTAGTCTGTTCAGCAGTAGTTTTTTAAACATGCAAGTATTTGCCTCTGCAATTGCTATTTTAAACAATTGCATATAAAATAACATTTATTTATAGATTAACATTGTTAATGGGCATTCAGAATTTTAAGGAGAGCTTGTATTAATTATAAATAACTTGGTGGCTTGGCCGGGCACAGTGGCACATGCCTGTAATCCCATTGGCTCAGGAGGTTGGGGAAGGAGGATCACGAGATCATGAGTTCAAAGCCAGCCTCAGCAACTTAACAAGGCCCTAAGCGACTGTCTCTAATTAAAATACAATAAAGGGCTGGGGATGTGGCTCAGTGGTTAACTGCCCCTGAGTTCAATCCCCAATATAAATAAATAAATAAATAAATAAATAAATAAATAAATAAATAAATAACTTGGTAGACTATGAACTCAAGAATTTAGTCTCAAGAATTAAGCTAAAATTTTTGGATACTGTATTCATTACCTCTACCTCCTATTTTCTTACACTTCTAACGTGTATTGAGTTGACTAATTCAAGTACATATGCTGTATCAGTTCAAAGGGAATTGATATTTACAATCCCCCTTTGATCTGTGTTTTAATATATAACAACTTATGAAGAATATTTGTCTAGAGGCTTAATTTTTTTGTAGAATGAATTAATAAACTTATATGTATTTATTAAGGATGTAGCCCTGTGGATGGCAGTGAATAAACATAGACCCTGCTTTCATGGAACTTGAATTCTAGTGGGTGACATATAATGTGTTGGGGTGGGGGTTAGTACTTTAATCAAGCATAGCATAAGAAGATACAGAGATAAGAGGACTCCCCTTTTGTTATAAGTGGTCATGAAATCCTCTCTGAGGAGGTGGCTTTTGAACAGACACCTGGAAGTAAGGAATTGAGCCATACAACTATATTGGAAAAGACCATCCCAGGCCGAGGGAACAACAAATATATTCCTCTGAAGAGGAAGGTGTGGTATGCATGTGTGTGTTTATATGAATAAAAAACCACAGACTAAAACTATCTAACTGAAACAATTCATGTGTACTTTGAGAAATATAAAATAAAATGATAAGATAGTGGTATCATTACTAATCGTCTATTAATAACCATTAAATAGGTTTGCCTCATAACTTGTGTCATCTAGGTAAATTCTACAGAATTCATGTTTTATTAATTGTTCTTCTCTTCTCCTCTACTCTCTTTTCATTCCCCTACTCCCCCGACTTCTCATCTTTCTCCCTGTCTTCCATTCCTTCGCTTCTCATTTCAGTGAAGTTGGAGCGATTTGAAATTCCAATCAAGGTTCGCTTAAGCCCAGAGCCATGGACCCCTGAAACTGGTTTGGTAACTGATGCTTTCAAACTGAAAAGGAAGGAACTGAAGAATCATTACCTCAAAGACATCGAGAGAATGTATGGGGGCAAATAAAATGTTGCTCTTCTACTTATAGGGGCAACTGCACAGAGGGCGACTTGGTTCTTCTTCTGTTCTAGAGTTTAAGCCTTTGTTGAACTGTCTGTTAGAATGTAGGTATATCATTCTGAAGATGTAGTAAAAAAAAAAACTGATTACAGTAGTTGTTAAGTCTACTTTAACTTAGTTTTGCATAGTTCTAGTGAACCTGAAATTGAAAAGTTATTTCCCTTTAGATGTATTATTAATTTTAGAGCAGAAATTCTGTTTTAAAAAAGCTTGATACACTTTTATCCATAAATCGAAGTATTTGATGTTGAACAAAATAAATTGGAGTTGGAATAGAATGTAGTTTGAGGAAATTTGCAGATTCCAATGTCTATTGTCTTCCTAGTTCAGAAGTTTAAATATTAAGCATGACAAAACTATGTATTAACACTACTCAAAGCAGAAGTGCTGCAGGGCTTTAAAATTCTCTTCTATCTATTTATCTTGAAGGGAAAATTCAGTCATGATATAATAGAGCAAAATAATACCTCAGGAGGTATTATTTTAAGACCACAATTGTTACATAGGTTAGATGTAGAGTCATTGTAATATTGTGAATAATTACAGTGCCTAAAGTAAGAATAAAACAACATATTCATACCAAAAATATCTAGTAACATATTCAAAGGGGAATTGAATAGCTATTTAAATCTTTGAGATTAGTAACTGTAATTATTTGAATGACTAAAGAAGAAAGTACAATTTTTAAAATGCTGAAAATTGCCTTTCTGTGTTTGTCCAAAATGAAAAGACTGAGACCAAGAGTAAACTGATGGAAAGCTAATCAAAATTTAACCACATTTTCTCTGTTAGAAAAGGTGATGAAAACTTAAGTATTTAGAATTATGAACCTTGCACAGCACTGAACCTGGAAAAGAGATTAAGACTCTGAATTTATCTTTGATAGCAGGGATTGATTTGAAAATATACTCATTAAACTACATTTGTAATTTATGATCTATTTGCTATTGCTGATTTGATTCTTGATCAGTAGTTTGCATTTCAGAGAGCCTTTCATTTTGCTTTAATTTTAGCAAAGCAGGTTATGATGAATGGCTTCCCCAATATCTTGTTCAAACCTATGGTTGATTAATTGTCTTGGTTGAGTTTTGGGAAGTTAAAGGGAAGAAAACACTGTTACCACATTTTTCCTGTTTGTTGAGGAGTAAAGAAACTGGAAATGCTACATTTGGGAGAAGGGCAGAGTTACTTGATAAGGGACTGATGTTTGTGCAGTAACTTGGAGTGTGGGTTTCTTTTTAAATCTTTAATTAAAATATGGGATTAGATATTCACACATGAACCATAGTTACTGTAAAAAGCAAAAATTCTTAATACTGTTATTCTTTGCACTTTTTCTTAATCATTTTATATATATATATATATACACACATACACACACACACATATATATATATATATATATATATATATATATATATATATATATATATATATAGCTTACATTGCTTTGTACAGATGTGGGCCACCACTGCAACAAAGAGAATTCTTTTTGCTCTGAAATATTTATAAAGAAAATATTTAAATGTTATGTATATGGTGGTAATAAGGAAAATATCATCTGGTATTATAAGCAAGAATGAAGGTTTTTGTAAAGATTTCTGTTCAGTGTTCTGCAAAGTAAAATTCTAGGTAAGTTTTCTTGAAGTTATGTATGAGTATTCTCATTCTTCCCAACTTGCCTTTGGAGAGTGAAACACCATTATTATCAAGTAGACTACTATTCAACTTTTACTACTCTTGGCCCACTGTTAATCCTCTACAGATGATTTTATTAGATTTTTTAGTATGTGATCCCCCAACCACATTTAGATCGGTGATTTTAAATGTGTGAGTGCATGCATACTATCTTATCTCAGATGTTTGCACCCCTACTCAACCCCATCTCCCTAAAGCTGGAACACTGCCAACTAATCTGTTGAATAGGTTCTTTAGAAACAGTAATTAACACTTAAGGTTGGGTGCTGCTAATTCTTTGCGAAATCCAAATATTGTTAAGGGACCAGGGAGATGCCACTACCCCCTGATTTTTCATCCAAAATTATACATGTTTATGTAAATGGAAATCTTTCCATATTCATAGTGACTTTTTAAGTATTGGAGCCTACAGATTTTGATCTCACATTTTTATACCTGTTTAAATTGTTCATAGTTATGTGTAAGCCATCAAATACAGTTGTACTTAATAAATTTACTACAAGTATGTGCATTTCTAAGTCAAATACTTGTGACTTTTGCTTTAATTAAATGAAAGTATCTTGCCTACTTGATACTTGTATTCATTGTTTTTTCTCCTAGAATGGAGGTATCATTGTATGGCTTTTCAGAACCGAAATACAGATGAATGATTCAAAAAGTCAGAAGTTAAGGAGAATAATGTTTCTTTGATCACAAAGACTGATTTAGTAATGCTGCCTATGTTTTCCTAATAGCACATGACAAATGTTTCTAAGGTAACAAGATGAGAACAGGTTAAAGATTGCGTGGTGTTTAGGATTTGGAGAGAAATGTTTTAATTTTTGAATGTAGTTACAAATTATAATGTATTCATATTTGTACTTTCTGTTAAAATGCATGATTGCAGGATTGTTAGATTTTGTGTTTATTCTTGATGAAAAGCTTTGTTTGTCATTTTTAAGTTTGCACTCAAATCTTGTGAAATAAATCCACCCGTTTTGTCAATCCCATTTGTACTTATTTATGCATTGAGATGATATCTATAAGTTTGAAAATGACCCAAACTTTTAGGCATATAATCTTTAAAATTATCTTGGTTTATGGAATTACATGAAGCAGTTAACCCAGCTTTCATAAATTCTATCCATTAGTATGGATTATTTGAACTGAAAGTTCCTGCTTTAATATCGTAAATAGAGTAGGAGTCCTTTGTAACACTGATATTGTAGGACAAATCATAATCACATTTCAGGGATTATTGGTAGGTGCTAGTAAATGAGAACTATTACTTTTAGGCTGGTTAATATTTAGTAAGATTAATTTATGGGTTAAATGGGAGTATATATAAAATGGTATTTAGAACTCTGGAACCAGACTGCCTCAGCCTATTTCCTGCTTTTGTCACTCACTAGTTTTGTGACTCTAAGCAAGTTAATTAACGTGCCAGAGCCTCATTTCTCCATCTGGAAAATGGTATTGATTGATAATGGGATCTGTCATTGGGTTATTGTGAGAGTTAAAATGAGATAATCCATGTAAAGTGTTGAGAACAATAGCTTAATTAGCTATTATCATAATCATTATTGTATCCAGACAGAACTCATCAGTCAGGTTGTTTAAAGTATTGACTAGCATACTAAAGGCCTTGTAGAATTTCCTGCCCCTGAATATTTTGTACTCTTTCAAGAAACCTAGGTGCATTGTATCACTAGCTTTATAATCATGGGCCAATCTTACAACACAGCCTCTTCATCTTAATTTCTTCTTTCCATTGGAAAAGAATCAGACTCAAAAAATGGCCTTTGCCAAAAAAGAAAGACAAATGATAGGAGAAATAGGAAATGTGATAGCCCCTAAGGTCTATTGTGCTGTGCTTTTGCATTGTGATACTGCTGTTCCAAAGTGGTTTTATTTATTTTTAAAATGATCGCTAGGTCCCAAGTTTCCCATTGGGATGTAAGGCTATGGAAGATGCTATCAGAAGAGGTGAGGATTCTACTAGGTACAAGGAGTCTGTCAATGTTATTTATTTATGCATTTATTTATATATTTAGGTGCCAGGGATTGAACCCAGGAGTACTTAACCACTGAGGCACTTCCCCAGCCCTTTTTATGTTTTATTGTGAGACAGGGTCTCACTGAGTTGCTTAGGGCCTCAGTAAGTTGATGAGGATGGCTTTGAACTTGGTATCCTCCTGCCTTAGCCTCCCAAGTCCCTGGGATTATAGATATGCTCCACCATGCCCAGCTATGTCACTGTCATTTTTTTGTTATTTAAACAAGACCTTTTGTTGGTAAAAGAAAGAATAATGGTGTACAAGCAGGAAATTTCCTCTGTATAGTCCCAAATAATTGGCTGCCAGTGTCACTGTTATTTAATCAGGGCTATATACACATATTTTTTCTTCTCCTTCCTCTGCTCTACTTTTCTTCCTTTTGTGTATGAATTGTTTTTTTTTTAAGTGGTGCTTTATAGATATATATAAAGGTGGAATTCGCTGTGGTATATTCCTGCATGCACATAGCATAATTGGTCAATTTCATTCCACAGTTCCTCCCTTTCCTATCCCCTCTCCCTTCCCCATATTCCCTTCCTCTACCCCACTGATCAGCCTTCTGTTTTCATGGGATCCTCCACTTTTTCCCTCTTAGTTTGTTCTAGCCTCCTCATGAGACAAAACATTTAACCCTTGGCTTTCTGAGTTTGGATTTTTGTTTTTTAATTTATTTTGGTTGTTGATGGACTTTATTTTATTCATTTATTTACATGGGGTGCTGAGGATCAAATCCAGTGCCTCACACATGTGAAGCACGTGCTCTACCACTGAGCCACAACCGTAGCCCTAGGGTTAGGGTTTTTAAAGCAGTTCTTTCAAATTTTGTTTTTTACTGTGATCCTCAGTGCTATGCACATACACTTCTGTGTATGCAAAACAATATTTTACAATGCTGTTTTCATGGAAAAACATTAATGAGATGCACATGGATTTCCTATTTAAATGCTGGCTGTGGCTCACTAAATTGATTTGATGACCTATAAAATACTGCTGTCTAGTAGAACTTCCTTGAAATTGAAAATGTTGAATATTTGTACTATCTGTAATAGTAGCCAACAACACATGTGGCTGATGAACATTTGAAATGTGGTTAATGCAACTAAGGAACTGAATTTGTCATTTTCATATTGGATAGCATACCTGTAGAGAGATTACAAGGCAAAGATTGAAAAGCACAGATTTAAAATCAGCTGTTTTGCTGTCTATGAAAGACAGCTGTCTCCTTCCTTCTTTTCCCCATTTCCTGTGTCCCAGAGTCAACCACTTTCAATTCTTGGTTGGCTATTTTGGTATTGACAATATTGTATCTAAATAACACCCTTGTACCCTGCTTCTTGCTGTTGTCACTATTTCTTGACCTCTCACTATGTACAGGCACACCTCTCATCCTCCAAGTATAGACATGTAGTAATATCAGTTCCATCTTTACATTATCATAACAATGTCATTCAAAGCTGAAAGGTATAGTAGAAAAATGATTAATTTTTCTTTCCTTCACTTTAACCCTCTGTAATTTCTTTCTTTCTTCAATATGCTTCATTTTCTATGTACTTATTACTGATTTAACCCCTTCCTCTCCACCAATAATATAAAGCTTTTCTCAACATATCCAAGGCTTGTTTAGCATGCACCAAGCTATGGGTTTTTATCTCCAGGCACTTCAAAAACAATACATCCAGGTAACAAGAATTCTAGCAATTTCATCTGGAATAAATCCAGAACTTTCTGTTCTACTCTAGTGTATGTCATTTCCCCTCTTTTCCCTGGTACACAGTCATTAGAATGGAACTGTCACCATCTTCCTGAGATTAACTTTTCCCTTTAGCATGTGTTGAATTTTCTGTCCCTTATATCCTGTCTTTTTCTTACTTGGATTATTGCCTTTTTTTTTTTTGATGAAAATTTCCTGTAGTAGAGGGAATTCTGAGGCCTTCATTGATAATTTGTTTGGGTGTAGAATTCAAAATTCCTTTTCCATGTTGAAAGCATTATTTCATTGTCATTAGGCTTCCCACCTTCTCTCCAGAAGGCACCTATTTCACTTCTATGTTCAGTATGTCAGTCATCCCTCCCCATGGCTCTTCACCCTACACATACTTGGGAATCACATGGGTATGATAACAATAACAAAAACAGTGCCCATGCCTCATCCTCTCTCATTGGACAATGGAGACCTTCCTGCTAGATATTTAAATTTTCTTTAGTAACACTTATCTTTAGGATTAAACCACAGAATAGTTCATAGAAGAGTGTATGGTTTACACAGGTTGTCAGAGGCAGAGTCTGTTGGTTAATTGTTGACTCCTCAATACTTTCTTGTTTGGGTAGGGTTCATTTTTTTTTTCTTCCACTAGCTAGCTGTTTCAAGCTAGCTATTTCTTTTGACACTAAAAAGAAGAGATTCTGAAAGGATGATGTATAGAACCAGGGCCTTTCTTGGAAGATACTTCTAAGAGTATCAAGAATTAGAAATGGGCTCTAGTAAAGGATGAAACACTTGGGAATGCCAAACACCAACTTATCCCAATTTGTATTTTTGACCTGGGGTTGGTTTAAAAAAAAAACCCATCAAAAAGATCAAAAGATTGATAGGGAAAAAGGTAAAAGGGAAAAAAGAGTGTGGAAATCCATTTGTCCATGTGTCTCTTCAGAGTGACTTTCACAGTGGAAAGTTGAAAATTGTTCTTTTGAAGTCAGGTATTTATTCTTTTGCTCAGCTCTTTGCTAGCCCATAGAGTTATAAGAAGCTCAGAATGAGATATGCATATACATACACATATGCTAAAGACATGTCCACTTATATTTTCTTCCTCATGGCTAACAGCTCTTCTTAAAAATGCCTTTCTCATCTTAGCTGTGTCTGCAGTGTTCCTTAAGCTAGAGCACTACATTCAGTTTGGAATGGTAAATTGCACACATCAACATAGGAAAATAGCAATGTGGCTCCCCAAGAGCAGGTGAAGAACAAAGACAGAAAGAAATCAGAAGCCTTCCTGTCCAGACAGTGACTGTTTGAAGGATGAAATAATTCCAGGAAACAAATCGGTCAAACATGATCTCCAGTCTTCCTCTAGGTGGCATCATTTCTCATCCAGATTTGCTTTATATTGCCCATCAGGATTCAAGATGGCAACAGAATTAACCTTTTTGAGGGAATCCAAGTGAAGGATACAGAACAGCAGAGGCTTTTGTTTTCTTTGCAAGAGCCCCCCACCCCCTGGAATCTCTGCTTATGAATTCTTCCCTTTTGCTTATGGTATAAAAATTAGCTTTCTTGCCCCATACCTAAAGTTGTGGACTATCTTAATTGACCTTTAGGTTTGCTCAGAGAAGAAAAGCTCCAAAACTGCCCCGAAACTGCAGGAATTTAGGATCCTGTCTCCAGGAGTAAGGAAGTAAAAATATGTTAGCTTGAGCTATTGACTTTATTCTCTCTTAACACTTTGGAACTTTCTTAAAAGTTTGTAAAGACAGGTCAGGTGCTGACCTTTTCTTAGATATCAAAGCCACTTCTGTTTCAAAGCCCGGTTAAGTTCCAGTACTATTAGATTTGCATTGTCTTAAAACATGACATATAAGAAGTGCTTCTGGGCTGTCTGTTATTTAGTCCTGTCAGATGCTATGGGGAGACCAAAGAAGGTCATGGGGATGAATTAGAAGCTGAACTTTGCGGTAAAGACTCTACATATGTAGGAATTTGGAAAAGACAGAGAACTCTTTAGGCTTCAGTTGTCTGGGAAGGCTTCCTTGAAAGCCTCTAGTCTGAGCCTAATGCTGAAGAGGCCAGAGTTACCAAATTCCAACTAGTGTCCATCCATCCCCAGCAACATCACCTCAGTGTCCCATCAGCCTTCAAGAACTAAGTGGCATGACAGCAAGAGAAAACTCATGGGCCATGGCTTGAGGTTCAGAGACAAAAGACCTCCAAGAGATTATCTGTGTGCCCAAGATACTGAAGCTTTCATCCCTTGGAGTGTCCAGAGGTCCCTGGCAGGTTGCCTTCTTACCCATCATCCCAGGGCATCAATATATGTTATGTGTGCAACAGTTGGAAAGCACTGTTCTAGATGCATTTATCTTCTTGGAGAGCATTAATAAAACATGGTATGAATGATTGGTTTTCCTATCTGTAGTCCCAGGCAGACTGTTATCAGTTTTGTGAAGGTAGACACTATATCATTCACTCTTACATCTCCAGTCTCTGCCACTGTCCCTGACATCTAATGAATGAGTGGCTGAATCAATGAGGAAGTCTAGGCTTTGCAGGACAAGTAAAATTTAGATAAGGAAAGGTTGAGAGTCTGCAGAGGAGATGAATAATAGGAACAGACTCTGATATGCTGATGGTAAGTGCCAGGCACAGTTTGCAGAGCAGCTGAGGGTTCAGAGTTGTTCATGTTTTGAGGCACTGGGAAATTATCAGGCCCCATCATGCCTATTTAACATGACTTTGGATGAATAATGAGCCACTGAAGCATTACTGCCGAAGAACAAAATCAAAATTAAAACAAACAGATGGTAGTTGACACAACTGGTTTTGATTTTTCTGTTAGCATCTAATTTCAAGTCAGGCTCTGCCTACCCACCATGGGAACAATTTCTCTGATGGTCTGGGGCCTAATTCCAATAATTCTTCAATGATCCCATATCATTCCAGCTCAGAAACCCTCATTAAAACTCCCAGCACACCCAAGGCAAAGGATGCTATGCCATCTGTCCTGATATGGGGTGAAGGGAGGTGAACGCTGTTTTTTTTCCCCCTAATGTTACAAGCCTTGCTTTCTACATGGAAAAAGGACTGAATGGCTACTCCCTGCTGCATATTCATCTCAGTTGGCATATCTTCAGGGAAGTCTACTCTGAGTTATCTGAGACTGTTAAATGCTTCTCTGGTTCTACAGTGCCATATGCTTATTGTTAATAATGAAATAACAACTGAAGCCTCCATTATTGAGCATTTAATGTGTTCCAGGTGCTATGCTAAGTATTTCATAAGCTTACCCTTATTCAATCCTTGCCACAAAATCCTATGGGAAGCACTGCTATTATTACCTCCATTTTGCAGATAAGGAAGGTGAAACAGAGTAGTTGAGTGATTTGCTCAAGGTAACACGGCTGGTAGATGGACAAGGCAGAAGTAAAAGGAAGGTTTGTCTGAGGCTGGAGCTGCTATTATTCTTCAGCACTGTGCTGTGCTATTGACCTCTAACAGCACCGCCACCACACCTGGTTGTAATGGTCTGGCCTAATGTCTCTCTTTCCTTTGCCCCTCTATTCCAGAAAGTCACCAAGTTTCATATAGAGCCCCAGAGCCTAACACAGGACAAGCCCAGAAACTGACAGTAAACACTAGAGTTGCAGAACATTCTGAATGAAGAGAAACAAACATCCAGTCCTCCACCAGATGGTGCTGTGGCAATCCAAGAGAAAAGTGCCTTAGGGGACTTTTCCTTTCCCACAGAATACCCCACAATGTTTTCAGAGAAGACTGAGTGGGAGAAACATTTCAAAATAATATTCATATAGGAATTGACACAAGTTCGACAAATTAATTTATGACCTCATGTCTTTACACAAAATGGAAGATTGACCTTACTTTGCCCTTTTACATTTATGCACTTCTTTCAAAGAACTTCAAGTGCTTGTCCTTTTCACCACTGAAAAGCTAGAAATAAAATTGGAATTGCCAAAAGCATTGAAGGCGGACATGCAGCAGAATGGAAAGGTTTCCTGAATGGGAGTGAGGCAGGAGATTTGGGGTTTGCCATTAACTAATGTGGGACTTCAGCATCCTCAACGGTAAAATGAAAGATTGAATTAAACGTCCATTTGGGAACTTTTCCCCCTGCTACTCTATAAAAAGAGCATTAGGGTTGGGGTTGTGGCTCAGTGGTAGAGCGCTCACCTAGCACACACAAGGCCCTGGGTTTGATCCTCAGCACTACATAAAAATAAATAAATAAAATAAAGGTATTGTGTCCAACTACAACTAAAAAAATAAATATTTTAAGAAGAGCATTAGACAGCAGTGTTGTAAGTGTAATGCCATGGAAATAAAGATTACAGACTCTGGTTCAACTCTGAGATTGGCCACCTATTATCTACGTGACTTTGGGCAAATTATGTAACCTCTCCTGACCTGTTTCTTCATCCATACAATGGGAACAGTATTGTACCTATTTCACAAAATAGTCATTAAGGATTGAGATAATTCATAAAAAGTGCTTGACACAGTGCCTGTCATGCATAAACTTTCAATAAAAGCAATTATCATACAGAGCTAGCCCTCACATTTTAGCAACTTTCTAGAGTTTGGATGAATATTTAGTAGTTATCAAATCTGTGGGCAATTAAGTAATAAAACACAGGCTTTTCCCTTTTATAAGTATAAAGGTAAATGCATTTAATGGATACAAGACAAGATTAAGTATGTGATTGAAGCAGAGGCCTGCAAAAGTAACCACAAACAATTGGAATCCTCATACATTATTTGTGGCGGTGTAAAAGACAACCACTTTGGAAAAAAAAATCAGGCAGCTTCTTATAAAACTAAACTATATCTTTCCAACCATCCAGAATTTCCATTCCATGTATTAACCTAAGAACAAGTAAAACATGTCCACAAAATGATTTGTATAAGCATTCACAGTAGCTTTCTTTTTAATAGCTAGAAACTAGAAGCACCCCAAGTGTGTGCCAGTAGGAGAATGAATAGATAAACTGTGATCTTGTCACATAATGGATTACTACTCAGTAATAAAAAACAAGTTACTGATCAAACAACATGGATCATTCTCAAAAATATAAGGCCAAGTAAAAGCAGTCTTCTTTGAAAATGGAACTCCTATACACTGTTGGTGGGAATTTAAATTTGTATAGACACTATGAAAAACAGCACAGAGTTTCCTTAAAAAACAAAAAATGGAAATACTCTATGTTCCAGCTATCTCACTCCTGAGTATATAACCAAAGAAAAGGAAGTCAGCATACAAAAAGATACCTGCATACCTGTGTTTATTGCAGCATTATTCACAATAGTCAAGCTATAGAATCAGCATAGGTGCCTGACAAAAGATGAATAGATAAAGAAAATATGGTGTTTATATACAATGGAGGATCATTCATCCCTAATGAAGGATGGAATCCTGTCATTTGCAGGAAAATGAATGAAATGAAGGACATCAAATTAAATGAAATAATCCACAGAATGATGAGTATCACATGTGCTCTCTCATGTGTGGAAACTAAAATAGGGTCAATCTGAAAGTAGAAGAGGACTAGGGACTGGCAGGGCGCTGGGGGAAGGGGTGGGGGGTGGAGGAAGGGTAGATGGATATGATCAGTGCACAATATATATATGTATGGAAATATCAAAGTGAATCTCATTAATATGTACAATTAATAGGTGTTAATAGAAATAAATCATTTAAAGAAGTATATTATATGATCCCATTTATTATGAAGTTATGTAACAGGCAAAACTAATCAATATCAGAAAAATTGAAACAATTGTTGCCCCTGGGGATGGAAGGAGGAGATTCCTTAGGCAGGGACAAGGAGAAACTTTCTTGAGTGGTGGTAGGGATCTGTATTTAGTAGGGGTAACATTTGTCAAAATGTACAAACAATGTGTATTTCATTGTATATATAGTTTAATTCAAAAGGAAAAAGAATAATAAGCAAATAGGAAGCTCTACTTAATTACAGAATGAGGGAAGTGCTAGGGAGTGAATTGTATCAACATCAGATAATGGGTAGGTGGATGGAAGGAAGGATGGGTAGGTGGATGGAAGGAAGGATGGGTAGGTGGATGGAAGGAAGGATGGGTAGGTGGATGGAAGGAAGGATGGGTAGGTGGATGGAAGGAAGGATGGCTGGGGGAGGGATGGACAAAGCCTGTGTAGGTAAATATCATTGGAAGAAATTAGGTGGTAACAAGGTATGCATGTAAAATTCTTCCCATTTTGCTGTATCTTTGAAAATTTTAACAACATTGTTTTATTCATTTATTTATATGTGATGCTGAGGGTTGAACTCAGCACTTTATACATGTGAGGCAAGCACTCTACCACTGAGGTACAACCTCAACCCTGAAATTTTATATAATACATTTTCTGAAAAACAATGTAACCACCACAATTCACATGTTCCATAGAGCAATTCCTTTTCAAACTTGGAAAGCTTCTTGGAAGAAAGCATAACCCAGACCTATGCAAGTATTTCATAAGCAATTATTGTGCACCAGGCACTGTGCTAGGCAAGATGAATACAACTACTGCCCTTCAAGGGGCTGTAGGGGCCATCTGATGAGCGGGCTGGTGCAATACATACCATTGCTTTAGGGGGATTGGCAGGCAATGGGGTTTTCATGTACCTGCAATGAGTACTGGGAGCAGGTGGAAGCATCAGTAAGGAAAAGAGAGTTTCTGAATGACTCAGAACTTCTCTGTAGACCAAAGATATGAGATCTCAGTCTGTTCCTCTGGGAAATTGGAAGCAATTTAGTATGTATTTCTCTCCTACTTTTTCATCCCATGATGTTGTAGCTCTATAAGACCATAAGGGTTGTTTATAGCTAGCTTCTATTCCAATTGTTCATTAGTCCATTATGCTTGGTCAGTGCTCAAGATATCCTGCTGTTAAATATTTTTAATATCATGGCAATCACCTCGTAGGGTTATTGTAAGGTCATTGTAAGGTTATTTAACATAATATCAATAATATGTCTGGCACTTGGACTATATTTGATACTCCAGAATGTGGCCCCATTACAAGCCATTAAGATCCCTGAGAAGTCTATACAATAGGTAATTGAAGCCCTTCTAAGGCCCATTTCCACCCACAGATATGATCTTTATCAAATCCCAGTAACTTTCCAATATTGTGCATATTCCCATTAGTGCCACATGGACTTAGGAACTGTCCTATTTATTCTTGGCCATCATTTGAGAATGTCTGTGCTGTACTGGTTTGTCACAGGGCACACCCTCAAGATAGCACTGCTAGGCACCTGTGGCAATCTAGCAGAGGATGGTAAGCTCAGACAACCTAAGTTCTTCCTTTTTTTTTTTTTTTTTTTTCATAAGAAACTTTGGAGTCAAGTGTTTAGAACTTGGGTCCAGAGTTATAAACCAGAATTCTGGCTGGCCTCCCTGCCAACTGCTCAATGGGCTCCATGTCCTGGCACTCCCTGCTTGTCCTCAGTTCACAAAGAAGTAGCTGTGAGAGTTATAAAGGCACAGACTGTTCACCAATGTGACTTGCTCACCGATGTGTCTCTAAGACCCAGCACAGAGCCTTTCACAAAGTAGCATTTGATTCCTACTTGACAAATGAATATATGATTCACTCTCAATCTGTATTTGGTACTTCATGAAACCTTCTTTCCTCCCCTCCTTCAGAGCCCACTGTGGCTTTGCCAGTCTCCTGGACTCCAACAGTGCTTACCATCTGTGCCTGTCCTTTGGCAACTGGCCAAACTCAACTTGGTTCAATTCAACCAACTTCCATGGAGCTGCACTATTGGCAGGAAGCACTCACAGTCTTGAGGAATGGTGAAAGCATTTCCTAGTCCATGGCGCCTCAATTGTACTTTTCAAATAACCTTGGCATGCATTAGAACCCTTTCCAAGACTTTTTAAAATTTAAATAATTGAATATAAATTAATTCCCTTTGTCAATACACTTGATGACCATTCAGTAATGAATGAATCCTGGACAATGATAATTTGACAGGTATGGGTCAGGTGTTGAAGTAGGGTGGAAGGGTGGGGAAGAATAAGAACCAATATTTGTGCGATGAATTCATAGTTTCATTAAGTATGGCATCTCAACCATTCAGGCCTGGCCTGAGACTGGGATTTGAAAGGATGCCCAGAAGCCTCTGCTGTAAAAAGAAGGCCAGAAGCCTCACAAATACCTGTTGTTTTTTCTAGGGTGTAAGTTGTCTGTCACGGCCAGTCACGGCGCCGCCACGGGAAAATTTTTGGAGGTAGAGTTAAGCTTTTATTACTTTTACTTTTACTTTTTTAGAGCTTAGAGAGGGAAAGAAAGATTTTTCTTCTTAGCTTAGAGTAGAGTAGCTTAGAGTAAAGAAAGATAGAGCTTAGCTTTTCTTTTTAGTTTAGAGTAGAGCTTAGAGAGGGAAAGAAAGATTTTTCTTCTTAGCTTAGAGTAGAGTAGCTTAGAGTAAAGAAAGATAGAGCTTAGCTTTTCTTCTTAGCTTAGAGTAGAGCTTAGCTTAGAGAAAGACTAGAGCTTCTTTCTTCTCTCTTCTTTCTTCTTTTTTCTGTCTTCTGTCTTCTGTCTTCTTCGGGAGCCTCGGCCTTACTCTGACCAGTCCTCTGGAGCCTTGGCCTAACTCTGGCCAGTCATTATTTCTTTTATCTGGTTTCTCTTCTGTAACCGCTCTGCCTACGTTCTGGCCGCTCTGATTTTTCTGACCGACCGAGTGACTGCCCGGCTGACTGAATGAATTCGTTCTCCTAACTCGGACCGCTTTCACCCGGTTATATACCTTCAGGTTTGCGGGTGCCTACAGGTGCGTCACATACATATCAGGTGGAACTTATGGCTTCCAGCTAGCTGCAACAGCCCTTCCTAATTAGGGCTCCTTCACTAGGGGATGGGCCTATTTACATTTTACAATTCCCCATTTCTGTTTCCACCCTCTTAGGTACCACACCCCATGCCAGTCTTCTGTAAATTAGCAAATTTACTTTCTCTCTGGAAATGTTTCTTTTAATGGAATTAGAAGTAATCTTGTATGTGTTCATTAAAACATTATTGTTAATAGAGAAAAATGTGGAAATAACAGAAATCTTACAATAAGGGCTAATTTAAATAGATGATAGTAGATCTAATAGTCTGAAATACTGTGTAGAAAATGAAATTCTATTATAGAAAAATCGTACATGATGTGGGAAAAATTCAAAAGTGAGAAAGATAAGCAATGAAGCAAGTCTCTCTGTGTGTGCATGTGTATGTGCAAGTGCACACACATGCATGTGGGAGATGTGCATGTACACTATCAGTGATATTTTTCTTGGTTCCTTCCTAGATTTCTGCATTGGATGCAATGTGGATTAAGGAAGAGCTGTGAGGGGCTCCTTGTGAAGAATCTGAGAACACAAACCAGGGTCATGTAGCAAAGTTTCTTTCAGGTAATGAAATAATGAAATTGGTTTTTGTTTGTTTGTTTGTTTTGGTACTGAACCCAGGGCCCTTTAACATTGAGCTACTTTATCAGCCCTTATTATTATTATTATTTTAAATTTTGAAACAGGGTCTTGCTAAGTTGCTGGGACTGGTCTCAAACTTGCAATCCTCCTGCCTCAGCCTCCCCCAAGCTTCCGGGATTACAGGTATATGCTACCACCCCCAGCCAGGCAGTGAATTTTGAAAAAGGCAAAAGGTATAGAGTATTGGAAATGAACTGCAGGAATATGCCATTTTTTCCAGTTTGAAGAAAGAGAAGATGGGGTCTATTGGTGATGAGGATTTAAGGCCCACCAAAGATAGGGGGCTCCATTGAAGAAACAATGAGGAGGAAGTAACTATGGTGTTATGAATATAGGGATGGATTTATGGAAGTGGTGTTGGAGGAGAATTATTCTAGCCACAGCATGGTGTATTGGGTTATAGGCAGGGAGATCTGCCAAGAGACTCTCAGTCTGCATATTTGACCTGAGGTAATGAGAGCTTGGATTAAACATGTGGCAATAAAACTAGAAAGGAAGAAACAGATGAATCCAAGAGATGCTACCAAGAAAGAATCAGAGAAAGAGATTCAAATTTGACTAAATACATGTCAGGTAGTAGGTGAAACCATGTAAGGGGACCTTTTCCAATGAAATGGGTATTAAGAGAGCAGAGTTGAGGATTGAGTTTCCCGGGATTCCAAGAGTTAATGGGAGGAAGAAGGAAAGAGGAGCCAGCAAAGAAGACAGAGAATGATGGCTCAGAGAGATAAGAAGAGAAACTTGAGAATACAATGCCATGATAGCCAAGGGTAGGACAGTTACAGGAAGGAGTGGGTGGTTGATGGTATCAAATTCATCATCAAGGTTAAAGAAGAAAACTGAGCAGAGACCCTTGAAATTGCCCGGGAAGTCACTGGTGAAATAACAGAACAGTTTTGGTAGAATGCTCTGGACTCTAGAAGGTTCCAGAGGAGGGAGAGATGAGGAAACAGAGGTAGCTCATGAACACCAGCCGTGTGACAGGAGTAATGTGGTAGGACTGAGAAAAATAAGATCAAACTTTATAATTCTAGTCCTGCTAAATTTAACCACTCAAAACTTCGGTTTCCTCTTTTGAAAACAAGAATAATCCTACTTGTACATAAGGCTGCTGAAAAGTACAAGTTTAAATGATTATTCTTTGTTACAATGAGATATGTCCTCCACTCAGTCTCCAACCCCTACCAAATAAACCCCTAGATATTTCTGGACATGTTTTAATAGATAAGAGGAGTCTTTTAGCTCAACAGTGGTATACCTAGATTGGGACTGTTTTTACTGCTTCGAAAAGTCCCTAGCTGGTGTCCGTCCTCTGGCATTCATTATGCTGAGTCACTTTAACAATTCTCCCCTGATCCCCTCTGAAGTGAAAGTATTGAGGCACTGGTCAGGGTCATGAGGCCTATGTAGACTGTGAAGCAAGACCCCAAGACTGGATAGTTTGGTGCAAACTTCAGTTTAATACATAGGAGACTGTAGCCCTTAGCCAGGAGTAGGATGGAAGATGGCTTGGGCAGAGGCACCAGGAAATCTTCTTTTTGAAAATCTGTGTCACCTGCAGTTTGAATGGCCCCTGGTTTGAGTGGTCTTGAACAGGCAGCATGGTTTTCAAAGTGTGATAAGGGCATATACTTTTCTTTCCTTCTAGTCTCATTTGGTGACAATATTCAACCAGACTTGAATAACACTACCTCAAATTTTTTTTACCTCAATATCTACAAATCATCCTTTTTCCTTTGTGAAACCCAGCCTGTTTTCAGTTTACCATAGTCTAAACTAACCTTTTTCTGACTGCCTTCTTCTCCCTAGAAGAAGATACCCCCTGAGAAAATATGGCTTCCCCAGATGCCATCAGGGCCTAGACTGACAAGTCCAGGAGAGATACATAGATGTGCTAGTCTAACTGGGAGGCAGGTGAGTGTAAATTCTAGAACTGGCACTTCCCAGATCCTGAAACATCTAGAGAATATAGCCAAAGGGTCTTTTTAATGTTCTGGATCCTCTTAAATTTTTTTTCTTGTGCTGGAGATTGGATCCAAGGATGCTCTACCACTGATCTATACCTCAGCCCTTTTTAATTTTTTTTTATTTGAAGCAGGGTTTCCTAAGTTGCCCATGCTGGCCTCAAATTTGTGATTGTCCTGAGCCCCTGGTATTACAGGTATGTGTCATGGTTCCTGGCTGTTCCTGCTCCTCTTAATGGAAGAACTTGGTTCCATTTCTGGGAAGATGGTTTACCCAAAGGAAAAAAGGTCCCATCATGGATGGTACCCTCATATACTAAAATGTGCAAGCCCCTCAAAAAGTGTGACAGAAGATCAGAGCAAGGTACTACTTTCTAGCAGTCTGGCACATCATCCAGCAACCGTTTGGGACAACTAGATAGCCCTAATCTGCATTGGCCTTCTAAGCAAGTACCTAAGCAAGTACTCCATCTAAGCAAGTACTCCATCACCGAGTTTGGCTTGAGCGGCTCTTCTTGCAGGGGAGTTTGGGGGTGGAAAAATGGTATGAGGATGAGAAACATAGGCCAAGGTCCTTGACATGGGAGCAACTACCATGAGCTATGGACAAGGGGTCACTGCTGCCATGTTAGGGGAAAGCTGCTGGAAGGCATCTGAGGTCTTGCTTGAGCATGCAGGGGCAGGTCCTGCATTGGGGGGCCCAGCCGCTGTATCTGGGCCAAAGCCGGGCCTGCAGGGCAGGTGGCCAGAACTTGGAAGGAATTCTCTTCCGCAGCCTTGGGTCCAGGCTTGGCCCCAGAAAGCTGCCCTGCCAGCCTCGGCTGCCTGGGGCCTCCCGCATTCCGAGCTCCCGCCCCCTCCCTCTCCGCCTCTCCTCTGGGCTCGCCCCCTCCCTTGTCCCCTTCTCCTCCTCCACCAGCTGTCCCCTTTCCCCAAGCGGCGAGACAGCCGGAGCCTGGGAAGAGGCAGCCGCGGGCCGGAGGGGGCGTGGTGGGGAAGGGGAGGAGGGGCGGGGCGGGGGTGAGGGGATAAGGAGGTCCTGCGGCCGGCGCCCCTAGCCACTGCTGGCCCGCCCCAGAGCTTGGTGCCGCCGCTGTCGCCATCGCTGCGCCCTGCCCGCTTGCTTGCTTCCCCTTGTCCAGGGGTAAAGGTCAGCAGCGTCCTGGAGCCTCCGTGTCACTCCCCGACAGCCATGAACTGCAGCGAAAGCCAACGGCTGCGAACCCTGCTGAGCCGCCTACTGCTTGAGCTGCACCATCGGGGCAACGCCAGCGGCCTGGGCGCCGGCCCCGGCCCGAGCATGGGCATGGGGGTCGTGCCTGATCCTTTCATGGGCCGCGAGGTGACCAGCGCCAAGGGCGACGACGCCTATCTCTACATCCTGCTCATCATGATTTTCTATGCCTGCCTGGCCGGAGGCCTCATCCTGGCCTACACCCGCTCCCGAAAGCTCGTGGAGGCCAAGAATGAACCATCTCAGGCCTGCGCTGAGCACGAATGGGCTCCAGGAGGCGCCCCCGCCGCTGATGCTGAGACTGCCACCGGACCTCCGCCCGAAGGCTGCCTCCAGCTCGCCCCGGAGGCACTGCCGGCCCTCGCCCAGGGCGCTGAGCGGGTCTAGATTCACAGCCCCAGCTCCCTCGCTCGCGTCCTCCTCGTCTCTGTTATCCCTGGGCGTGGCTCTTGTCCTCTCCTCCCCTTCCAGGGCTCGCCTCACCTGAGGCCCAGACAAGAGACCTGAGACCTTGTCTGTAAGGCCCTGGAAGGAGAACCATTGCCTTACTCCTTCCTGGCTAGTTTCTCCCTCCTTCCGCTCCCCTCCATACCCACCCCACACCTCCAACTGCACTAAACTGCCTCTGCTTTCTTGTCTTCAAACAGCCCTGACACCATGCTCCAGCCCTCTGGGAACTGAATCCAACACGTCCAACACTTGGCATTGAACTGAAGCAATGAGGTCTATCAGAACTCTGGGCCGTCTAACTGGCAGCAGCTCCAGGGACTGCTCACTCTGAAGAGCCAACGGGCTTGCCATCACTGCCAGGCCGGCTGTAGCAGCTCCAGCTTCCTGTTGCCTTAGGGACAGAGACAAAGAAAATGAAGAGACCTCAGACATCTTTTCCCTCCCTCTCTCTTTCAGCTGGGAGCTAGTGGGGAAACTAGGATCAGTCTGGGGGATAGAATGGACTTAATGGAGACTGAAGGGGGAGGGGATCAATGGGATGGGACAGATCTATGACACCAACTGTATGGTTTTCTTGCCTCTCCAGTTTTCATCCCAAAGGTAACTTGACTGAATTTTAGTAGCTTTGCCATCTGCAGCTGGGTGCATCACCCCAGTAATTACAGATTCCTCCCCTATAATGATTCAGTTGTTATTGCTGTGTCTGCTTCATCCATGGAACATGAGGCTCAGATATCCCCTGATTTGTAACCCTGGGGAATGTCAGAGGCAAGAAATAAAGGTTGTTTAAACAATAACCTAAGACTCTTCTCTCAAATATCCCAGCCTAAAGAACCATTACTATATAGAGAAGGAATCTTCTTTTGCTTTGGAAAATGACCTTTGGATTTTGGAGGTGGGTTGTTATTATATATACATTTATGTGTTCAGGTGCAATATAATAGGTGTGATTGTGGGTGAAGAACAGTTTTATGTGGGGTGCAGTAGCTAGCGCCTGTTACTGCAGCTATTCAGGAGGCTGAGTCAGGAGTATTGCTTGAGCCTAGGAGTCTGAGACCAGCCTGGACAACATAGTGATTGTAGGTTAACAGTGTAGGTTTGTATGGTTAAAGGGTTGTTTTTTCAAGCATTTCAAAAATTATTCCTGCTTTATTACTTCCTCCTCTTTTTGTCTTAATTCAGAAGCACTTCCAAATACCGACAGTGCTAAATAAGGGTTTCCCAATTTCCCTCCCTTTTGCAGTTGTTTAGCATGCACTTAAAAAATTCTAAGCGCATCACTATTTGTTATTATCAGAGCTAATTTTTAGAAGCCACTTTAATAAACTCTCACAAAAGGTGGCTTAAGTCAAAGGAGGATGCTTGGTCTAAGCAATGTTGGGTTGTATGTTTATTTATTATTTATACCACTTATCTCAAGAAGGTTGTCACAAACTTGCCTGCTTAGGGTTGAAATGCTTATACCTGATAAGGACTTTGGCTTTCTTCAAACACACATGAAATTGTTCCCTAGCACTGGGCCAATTTGTTTAAATACAGCTGATTTGTCAGTAATAGGAAAGCAAAGATATTATGGGTCATTTAAATGTGTAGATAATATGCAAACCTCATTCATGGCATTGGTTTTGACTTTCCAGCCCATCTGGTGTTTTACAGGAGCTATTAATAAGTTAAACGAACTTACTTTCATTCCCAGGATTCAGTCCTTGAAGCTATACTGGCATTGCCCCATTGGCTCCTTGCCAGTCCTAGTTCCAGCCCCAAGGTCACTTCTTCTCCTTGAAGGTAGGGGCCAGAGATTGGGCAGCTGTCCAAGACAATGACAGGAAGAGAGGGGATGATGTGAGAGTCATCTCAGCCAGGCAGAGAGGTCTGAGAGGGATGTAGAGGGAGAGTACAATATACAGCAATGCTGAGGGGGAATGACGGGGGCAGTTCCCAACTTGTGTTTTAGGTACAACAATGATGTTCATTTCTCTGGCATAACTGGGGACACAAGGTTATTTTGATAATAAAACATAATCACTGCTTTATGTGTTGAAACTGTAAACATATTTGTAACAATTTTTCCATAGAAATTTGAAAGAATCTATTGCCAAAAATAAAAGAAGCTGGGAGTAGTTGGCACAATGCCCATAAATAAGCATTACTGTGCCAACTGTGAGAAGCAAATCCCATGGCAAAACGTTCCTGTTTTTAAGAACATTTTAACCTTTTTATGATGACTTAGGGTACCCACTGAGAACATATAACCAGGGTAGTTTCGAGAATGGTCCCAGTGAGATAAATGGACTGACCTGGGAGAGAACAATTTGCTTTATCACCCAATCACTTTTTTCAAACACTTTCATAGTTGCAACTGAATCTCAGATAATGAAGTTTCCCAAAAGTCTAGACACTCAACTTTCTACCAGCCAGCAGGGGCATCATCAGCATTGAAGTGATCATATTGTGATCAGCAGAAGATAGAAGGAAAAAAAAATGGTGCTTGGCCAACACTCAGTTTCAATAATGTATCCCCAAATAGCATGAGCTGACTGTACAAAATTGGAAGATGTTAGCCTTTTTCTTAATGTGATTTCAAAGATGGTAATTATTCTAATAAATTAGAGTGATTCTTTTTCACCCCATCTAGCAGTCTGTTTCTCCCCTCTGCATATACAGATCCTGTTTCCATTCAGATTCAGATCTTTGCTCCATTATAATAATGAAACAGATGACCCCATGTTTCCTTATTTTAACTTGAGGCTTTCAACAAAAAAGGGACTAGGAGATGTTTTGCGTTCCAGTGTCTGGAAGTGCTCATCAATAGTACAAAAATAAATGGAAGCTTTTCTTTCATCACAGACATATTTCTATGTTGTTGACTTTTCTAGAGTGGTACAAATGGGGTCTTTCATTTATCTCTAGTTAGCATCTCTTCTCCTTTTCAACTTGCCATTGCTTTTATAAACTCAAGATCTGCACAAAATTTGTGTCAACAAAGAGTAAAGGGCCTGGGCTGCTTTACAAACAGTCTTGCCTGGAGGCTAAAGTAAATGCACTATGATGTCACAAAGAGAACATAGGACCAAGAATCAGGAGAACTGAGGTTCAGCCCTGGCTTTGACAATCAGAAGGTTTTGTTTCTCAGAGTGAGGTGCTTAACCTCGCCAGGCTCCAGTCTCCATAGTTGTGGGGATTTGAGAATCAGGTGAAATCAGAAATGGAAAAGGTCTGGGAGAAGTATAGCAACTATAGATGTATATACTATTCAATTTATATTTTTCCTTTTCCTTCACTGGGGGAGTGCCCTTGAGTAGTTAGCTGGGGAAGTGAATGGAAGAGAAAATTCTCTGCTATGTAGAGTCTACTTTTATTGCTCAAAGAAAATAATTGTCAATATTGTACTTAACCACTAGCTCCCAGATTTCTCAGCCAAGCTCCCCAATTCTCAGATTCTTGATTGACCAGGAAACTGTGCCTAAGTGTTTTATCATCTGTTATGGTTTAGATATGAGGTGTCCCCCAAAAGCTCATGTGTGAGACAATGCAAGAAGGTTTAGAGGTGACTGATTGGGTTAGAAAGCTTTAACATAATAAAATGCATTAATCCACTGACAGGGATTAACTGAGTGGTAACTGTAGGCAGTTAGGGTGTGATTGGAGGAGGTAGGTCCCTAGGGATGTGCTTTTGGGGTACAGATTTTGTCTGAAGGGAGCATTCTCTCTCTCTCTCTCTCTCTCTCTCTCTCTCTCTTTCTCTCTGGTGTGATGTCCTGAGCCACTTTCCTCTGTCATACTCTTCTACTATGAAGTTCTGCCTTATCTAGAGTCCAGAGCAATGGAGGCAGCTGCCTATGGATTGAGACCTTTGAAACCATGAGTGCCAAATAAGTTTTTTCTCCTCTAAAAGTGTTCTTGTCAGGTCTTTTGGTTGCAGCAGTGAAAAAGCTGACTAAAATACCTTTCCACTCTTTTCCCTTTTCCCACAGGCCAATGGTGCTTTTAAAAAATAATTATGACAAAGGGAAGGGATGGGAAGGGAGGGATCCCTGTAAGGGGGGAAGGGGGGGAAAGAAAGAAAAAGTGGTTGAATAAGATGGATATCATTATTCTAAATACACGATTGAAGACTTGGATGCTACGAATATACCTTGTATACAAACTGTTTTGTGTAAAAAGAGGCTCTATATGTATAGTACGAACTGTAATACATACTACTACTATAAATAAAAATTTAAAAAAAGAATATTGACCACTAAAATAAATAAATAAATATGACAGGCTGGGCATGGTGGTGGTGTGCACCTATAGTCCCAGCTCCTTAGAAAGCTGAGAAGGGAGGATGGCTTGAGTCAAGGACTTTAAGGCCAGCCTGGTTAATATGGTGAGATTCTCATTTTAAAAACTGATGATAGTGGGGCTGGGGTTGTGGCTCAGCAGTAGCACACTTGCCTGGCATGTGTGAGGTACCTGGTTTGATTCTCAGTACCACATTTAAATAAATAAAATAAAGGTGTATCAACAACTAAAAAATATTTTTAAAAAAACTGATGATAGTAATACTTTGTTTACAGATCTTCACCAGAACTGTAGTCTAGATTTTTAAAAAATATTTATTTATTTGCTTTTAGTTGTACACAATGTGTTTACGTGGTGCTGAGGATTGAACCTAGGCCACACACGTGCTAGGTGAGCACTCTACCGCTGAGCCACAACCCCAGCCCTGTAGTCTAGATTTTGAAGACAAAGGTCCTGAGGAATTGTCAGAAGGCATAAGAGAAGAGAATAAAGGGCAAGAATCAGGAGCTGTGGGCTTTGTGAGGGAAGGAGGAGGAAGAAAATTTTAGACAGGGTCTCACTATGTTACTGATCCTCAAACTTGTGATCCTCCTGCCTCAGCCTCCTGAGTCACTGGGATTACAGATGCATGCTATCATGCCTGGCAACATCTTTTTAAAAGTTTACAGTTTAAGTAATGCTAAGTGCATTCACATTGTTGTGCCACAGTACCCTTTTATGTCAGAGGAAAAGGCAAAGAGCAAAATTACTTTATATAGAAGTGATAGAATTTAATCGCTGCCTCAGATGACTCCCGTATTAACATAGATGACTTGAAACAGCATAAAGGTGAAACTTAAGGAAATAACCTTCTAGTTGTGGGTTGCCACAGACTCTGTAAAGAGAAATACCTTAAAATGTTTACAAATGTTGGGGAGGGTACTAAGGAGGAGGTGATGTACGTTTCCACAACTTCTCAAGCCACATTCTGCTTTTACTGACAGATGGTCTTGGGACCCTGGGGAGGACTAGGGTGGCCATGAATGACTAGATGGCAGTCATTTGAATTTACCGAATTCCTATCTATATACCTGACCCTTAAGATGTCCATTTATGAAAACACCATAGGTCTCTGAGAGGACAGAGGGTCTCTCTTTGGTTCTTTTGGGGATGCAGATGTGATCTAGTAGGGGTTGCAGCTCCAAAAAGCCTGGCAAGAGAAAGAATGGAGATAAGCAACCTGCTAATTTTGTTTCACCTCTCATGGGGCCCCTGCTCTAGGAGCACTGTGGTCTATGTGATTGGTATTTATTTCATTTCCCTTCTTCCCAATCCAAGCTTTCCCCTGCCCCTGCCACTCCCAGTTCCAGTACTCCAAAACAGTTTCACTCTGCTGCCAGGATCTAACTGTCTTATTCCTTTACATCTAATCTGCAAGTCAATATCATCCCCAGCAATGATATAAAGAATTTATCTTTTTTTCCCTTTTTTTCTTATTTAAATTAATTACTCCTTCACAGGAATTATCTATATCTCAGGAGTCTTCTTGTGCCCAACTTCCACTCATTATCTTGTTTTTCTCAACAGCACTTTAAAGTAGGTATTCATTTTTCTCCTTTTTCAGATGAAGAAATAAGCTTAGAGAGATTCATTGTCTTGCTCAGGGTCACCTAGTTAGTATCTAATAACAGAAGATATTTGACTTCAAGTCTGTTGGTCTCTGAAAAATGGGCTCTTGTCACATTATTTTATTCTGAGCCCAGTGGTGAAGACTAGTTAAATCAGTAAGGTGACCTTTTACTGCATCATCTTCTTTTTAAGACATAAGAATGTATTGCCACTTGGAATCTTATTTATTTTTGTGGTACTGAGGATTGAACTCAGAGGTGTTCTACCAGTGAGTTATATCCCCATACCTTTTTATTTTTAATGTTTAGGCAGGGTCTCACTAAATTGCCCAATCTGGCCTTGAACTTGCAATCCTCCTGCCTCAGCCTTCAAAGTTGCTGGGATTACACTGACTGGCAATAAATTAGAATCTGAGTTTTTACCCTGTTAGGAGAGGATGGCCAGTCTCTGAAGTAGGACACTGGTGTATATTCATTGTTGAGGAATGTATCTTTATTTATCTATTTATTCATCTATTTATTTTTTAATTTGCACTGCTGGGGATTGAACCCAGGGCTTTGTGCATGTGAGGCAAGCACTCTACCAGCTGAGCTATATCCCCAGCACAAGAAATGTATCTTTAATGGTAGTTTTCGGACATTTGGGTGAGGAAGAGATATGAAGAGATTTTTGTCCTAGTACATTTGAATCCAATATGAGTAAGGCTAGCTGTGACAGTCACATCATTTCTGTAAGTTTTTCAGAGACATAAATTTGACCGTTTTCTTTAGTCCCACTGCTTCTGGTGAAGTTCAGAGGACTGCAACCTTCAGCCATCTAGGAGGGCATCTGAACTTCTGTGAGTCTCCTAGGGTGGGGGATGGGATGAGATGGGGTGTGCATGGGAGTAATTGGAGTGGGCAGAAAGGAAGAGAAAACTTTAACCTATTATCCATTCTACTGAAAGCTACCTTCATAAACTGGACCCATGAGGAATGGCTGAAAAGAATAAAAAGAGAAATAGGATGATGGGTGTGCCAGGATTATGAGGTGGAATTATCATCATTTTCCTGCCCTCTAAGTCTGTACCAAGCCAAAAACATAACTAAATGATAAGCTCTACCTGGAGGTGGCTGTTCTGGAGTTGGCTGGGTTATTCTTCATCCTTTGTCCCAAATAACTGGCACTATGAAGGAGCCCCAATTAGGAAGGGCTATTGCGGCTAGCTGGAAGCCATAAGTTCCACCTGATAATAAGTATGTATGTGACGCATCTGTAAATGCACGTGAGGCACCCGCAAAGCTAAAGGTATATAACCGGGTGAAAGTGGTCGGAGTCAGGAGAAAGGAGAACGAAGAATGAATTCATTCAGTCAGTCGTGCAGTCGCTCCGTCGGTCAGAAGAAGAGTTCGGGTCGGAGAATCAGAGCGGCCAGAACGTAGGCAGAGCGGTTACAGAAGAGAAACCAGATAGAAGAAGTAACGGCTGGTCAGAGTTAGGCCGAGGCTCCCGAGGAAGGAAGAAGAAAGAAGAAAGAAGAAGCTCTAAAAAATAATCTTTCTCTAAGCTAAGCTCTCTCTATCTCTTTCTTTCTCTCTCTCTAAGCTAAGAAGACAAGAAGAAAAGCTCTCTCTAATCTTTCTCTCTAAAAATCTTTCTTTCCCTCTCTAAGCTCTCTCTAAGAAAGTAGAAGTAAAAGTAGTAATAGCTTTACTCTGCCTCCGAGTTTTCCGCCCGGGTTTCGGTACCAGGCAGTTTACAGCACTATCCCTGGCAAGTTTGGGATTTTCCTCTAGCAAATCCAGGGTCATGGCCAGTTCAAGAGCCCCTGCACTTTAACTTTCTCCATCATCCATTAAAGTGGAACATAAGGCATAGGCTCTAGCACTACACTGTCTGGGTCCAAATCTATGGTCTGTCTTTTACTAGCCACGTGACACCAAGAAAGTTACTTAACCTTCTCTAAGCCTTTCCCCATCTGTTAAATGGATGTAATAAATTTCCCTAGGATTGTTGTAAAGATCAAATATTTAGCATAGTACTTGACCCAGAGAAAGGGTTTGATAATAATAGGTATCATCCTATACTTCCCTCTCAACTTCCAATCCCTCCACCACAACCTTCTTTTCTCCAGGGCCATCAGCCTTTCTCTGGCTCCATCTTCCTTATTCCTGCTAGCATACAAAGTATGTCAGTCTTTCCCACATTAAAAATAACTCTCTTGTCCTTTTTTTACCTCTAGCTATTATCCCATTCCTCTTCTACCCTTTTGAGTAAGACTCCTCAAATGAATGGATATACTTTCTGGCTCTTCACCTTCCAATATTGCCTCAATCCATTGCAATAGGATTTTTATCTCCAATGACACATGTTCAACTTGGCTATCAATGACCTGTATGTTGCCAAGTCTAATGCTCGATTGCAGATCTTCATTTTCTGTGATTCCTTAGCAGCATTTAATGGAGCTAATCACTTCTTTGATGCTTTTTTCCAGTGTCTCTTTGTCTCCTTATCATCAGTTCTTTTTCTTCTGTGTTTCATTTGCTGGTCTCTCCTCATCTCTGTCTCTTGATGTTGAACTATACATGGTTCCATCCTGGAACCTCTTCTCATCTCCGTTTTACTCTTAATATCCTTGGTCATGTCGACTAGTCCCAATACACTAAATGTCACTCTCATCTATGAATATCATCTTTACAATGATGACTCCCAAATTAATATTTTCTGTCTAAGAATCCCCTACTCTGAGCTCCAGACTGTCATATCTGACTGTGTTCTTGACATCTCTACTTGAGTATCTAATCTGTTTCAAAGTTAATGTGTCCAAATCTGTTTTGGAGAAACTTCTCCCAAAACTTTGAAAGATCGAGCAGTCTTTCACATCTGGAAGCTGCTGTGGCATTTACCTTTAGTTCTCACTCTTATTAGAAGCTGGCCTGTTGTTCACAGGTAGACCATGCTATTCTCACTTTGGACATAAACAATTTCACAGAACACTGATGTCACACAAGTCTAAAGACAAAACAAAATATGTCTCTGGGACCATGATGTAGTGAGACAAAACAAGACCATTTTACAATGTTATCAAAGCAGTGGGGAAACTCACAAAATCCTCCTTTTCCAGCTTAGTTGAATGACTATTACTTCTTTGAAAAATATAATTTTCATCTTGTTCTAGCCTTCCTTTCTAAATTATATGTACTGATACTCAGTCAAAGAATTGCCCTCACTTCTTGGAAGCATACATTTTTGCAAATGCTACTACTGTGAACCATCTAGTTGGTCATGCAAAAACGGAAGTAAAACTAATTCTGCATTTCCCCTCATCCTCCCACATTCAATCTAGGAGCCAAACACTTTCTGCTCAACCTCCAAAAGAATTCTGCATATGACCATTTTTCATGATCTCTACTTTTACCATCATAGTCTATACCTCTTTAATTTCTTATCTGCATTAGCATGACACTACCCATTTGTTTTGTTTTATTTTGTTTTGCCTTGATGATTGCCCCTTTACACAACAGCAGAGCCAAATTAAAGCATAAAGTAGATTGTGACCCCTCTCTATTAAGAACCTCCATTTTATTACCCATAAAGTTAGAATGCAATCCCAACTCCTTACCATGTCTTTAAGGCCCCACATGATCTGACCCTTGCCAATTTCTCTAAGCATCATCTTCTGATATAGTAGTTCCCCCTTATCCATGTTTTTTCTTTCCATAGTTCCAGTGCTAGTAGTAAACTATGATTTGAACATATAAAAGGGAAATTTCCAGAAATAGACAATTCATAAGTTTTTAATTGTTCCCTGCTCTGAGTAGAATAATGAAATTTTATGCCATTCCACTTTGTCCAACCTGGGATATCAATTATCCCTTTGTCCAAAGTATCCATACTGTATATATTACCTGCCCATTGGTCACTTAGTAGCTGTCTCACTTGTCACCTTGGTTATGAGATTGAACATCATGGTATCACAGTGTTCATGTTCAAGTAATTCTTATTTTACTTAATAATGGCCCCAAGGTACAAGAGTAGTGATGCTGTCAAATCAGATAAGCCAAAGATAAGTTACAAACTTCTTCCTTTGAATGTAAAGGTGACAATTCTCAACTTATTAAGGAAAAAATTGTATGCTAAAGTTGCTAAGATCTATACTAAGAACAAATCTTCTATCCATGAGATTGTAAAAAAGATTAAAAAAAATCCATGTTAGTATTGCTGTCACACCACAAACTGCAAAAGTTACAGCTGCAGTGTGTGATAAGCACTTCGTTAAGATGGAAAAGGAAATTAGACATGGTAGTGTGTGCCTGGAGTTGCTTCTATTTGGTAGGCTGAGGCAGGAGAATTTTTTTTTTTTTTTGTACCAGAGACTGAACCCCGGGGCACTTAATGCTAAGTCACACCCACAGCCCTTTAACCATATTTTATTTAGAAACAGGGTCTCACTGAGTTGCTTAGGGTCTCCCTAAGTTGCTAAGGCTGGATTTAAACTCATGATCCTCCTGTCTCAGCCTCCCCAGGTATTAGGATTACAGGTGTGCATTACTATGCAGCATCAGGAGAATCTCTTGAGCCAGGGAATTCAAGACCAGCCTGGGCAACATTATGAGATCTTATCTCAAAATATAAAAAAAGTATAAAAATGGAAAAAGCATTATATTTGGGTATGTACATATAGGACAAAACATAGTGTATATGTGTGTGTCTGTATGTATACATATTTCAGTACTATCTGTGGTTTCAGGCATCCTCTGGAGGTCTTGGAATATTTCCTTCACAGATAAGGGGGCCTATCTTACCTTTTCCCTTTAGCTTATTAAACTCAAGTTATAGCTGTTCCTTGAATACATCAAGCTGTTACCTGCCTCAAAGCCTGTACATGTTCTGTTTCTTCTGCTTGGAATGTTCTTCCCTTATATCTTTTTAAAAACATTTTTTTAGTTGTTGATAGATCTTTATTTTATTTATTTATATGTGGTGCTGAGAATCGAACCTAGTTTGTCACACATGCCAGGCAAGTGCAGCTACCACTGAGCCACGGCCCCAGCCCCCTTCTATATTTTTATGGCTGTTTCCGTCTCATCATTCAGGTCTCAGCTCAAATGCCACTTCCTCAGAGGCCTTTGTTGATCATCTTATCTGTAGCTACTCCTTTCTGCTGTCTCCACCCAATTCTTTACCTCATTGCCCTCTATTTATTTTGTAGCAGGTATCACTATCTAGATTATATTTATTTACTCACTAGTTTGTGAGTGTTTCTCATGTAGGCTACAAGTTTCATGAAGGCAGGGACTTTTTCAGGTCAATGAAAAGATATTTATCTTGTATATCTTTTTTGAGGTATAATTAACATTTAAAAGTGCACACATTTTTTTTTTTGTTGTTGTTGTTCTGGGGATTGAACCCCAGTGTGCTTGGTACTGAGCTACATTCCCAGCCTTTTTTTTTTTCCTCTGTTTTTTCAAAATTTGAGACAGGATCTCCTTAAGTTGCTGAAGCTTGACTCAACCTGTGATCCCTGCGAGTTCAAAGCCAGCCTCAGCAAATTAGAAAGGTCCTAAGCAACACAGAGAGACTCTGTCTCAAAATACAAATTAAAAAGGGCTGAGGATGTGGCTTAGTGGTTGAGTGCCTCTGGGTTCAATGACCAGAACCAAAAAAAGAAAAGAAAAAAAAAAAAACTGGGGGCTGGGGCTATGGCTCAGTGGTAGAGCACTAGTCTCACATGTGTGATTCCCTGGATTCCATCCTCAGCACCACATAAATAAAAAAAATTAAAGGTATTGTGTCCACCTACAACTAAAAAAAATATTAAAAAGAAAACTTGTGATCCTCCTGCCTTTGTCTTCTGAGTAGCTGGACTTGCAGGCATGGTACAATGTACCCCACAAAAAGTGCACACACTTTTTTGGTACTGGGGATTGAAACTAGGAATGATTTACCACTGAGCTACATCCCCCGCCATTTTTTTTTTTTTTTTTTTTTGTATTTTAAGACAGAGTTTCACTAAGTTGGGTCTCACTAAATTGCTGTGGCTGGCTTCAAACTTGCAATCCTCCTCCCTCAACCTCCCAAATCACTGGAGTTATAGGTGAGTGCCACCGTGTCAAGAGCTGTGCACCTATTTAAAGTACATGATTTGATGGATTTTAGCACATATATATATATATATACCTTTGAAACCATCACCAAAAACAAAATAACAAAACCATTATCACTCTCAAATTTCCTTGTGATCCTTTGTGCCTCTCTCCTGCTGGCCAATCAATAATCTGTTTTTTTGTTGCTATAGATTAATTTGCAAATGTCCAAGACAGGAATTTTGTGTGTATAGATCTTGTATCCATCCCTCATGCCCAGGTACTTGAATAATATTTATAACATATGTAGTAGCTAAATATCTGTTGAAGGAAAAAAAAATGAGTTTCCTTTTTAACATAGGTCCAACAGTTGTCCTGTCTTTGCCCACTCTCAAAAACTTCACTCCCCTATCTTTTGTCCCATTCCTGCCTTTCTACTCTGCAGCCCTGAGTGACCCCTTGAAGGTGGCTGTTTCTACTCTTGGCTTATTGGAGAAACTCTGCTCATCGGGTTCCCTGCCAATGCTGCTCTCAACCCTAAGCTGGCCCCTCTGGCTGTTCAACAATCCGTTCATTCCTCACTTGCTGACTCCCTATCACATTCCCTACAGCAGCTGCTCCAAACTTCCTGCCCTCTCCTCAAGCCCCCTGCCCCAACCCTCCCGCTCATTCTCAGGAGATGACTTCACCTCCTTCATTACAGAGAATATTGAGACCAACTGACAGGAGCTTCTTTGGCTTCCATCTGAGCCATCTCCATGCAGCCATCTCAGGAAGATGTGCTGCTTCACCTTGCCAAGGTTAAGCTCTCTGCTGGCATGTTTGATCTTAGCCTCAACTTTAATGATATTAATAACAACAACAGCAAAAAAGAAAATGTACTCAGCCCTTGATATGGGCTGCACAGTGGAATGAACATTGAGAAAACGACTCTGAATTTAATTGAAAAAACTATGTCATTGACACATATTATTTATTTTCCCCTGAGCTTAACAATCATGTTTTAACAAAACTATTGCAAAAACATAAATACAGTTGTTCCTCTATATCTGTGCATTCCACATCTAGAGATTCAACAAATCATGGATGAAAATTATTTGAAAAAATCTTTATGTCTTTACAGAACACAGATCTTTCCCTTGTCATTATTCCTTAAACACCACAGTGTAACAGCTATTTACATACTGTTTACATTTTATTAGGTATTATTAGTAATATAAAGATGAGTTTAAGTATATGGAAGGATTTGTGTAGGTGATATGCAAATACCACACTATTTTTTTTCAATAAGCCACTTGAGCATCTGCAGATTTTGGTATCCATAGAGTTCCTAGAACCAATCCCTTGAGGAATGCAAGGGCCACTGTAATAGCATGTCTCACTTCCTTCCTTCATCCAGGTGTTTGCTTAAATGCCACCACTTCAGAGAGTGCTAAGATCTGTCTGCATATATAATCTAATTCAATGTTCATAACAGTATCATAGAGTAGTGCTTTTTCACTGATATAGAGACTGAGGACCAAAGAGGTTAAGCAACTTACTTAGATCATATAGCTAGTATATGGTGGAGCTAGGATTTGAGCTAAGATCTAAATCCAGAGCTCTCCCATTCTGTCTTCTAACTCTGTTCCCTCCTTTCTTTTTCCTTAAACTCAAATAATTATCTGAATTCCACTCCTTCATTCCTGGTGAAGTATCATCCTTGGTCAAAATGTTAAATGGTTATTATATTATTTTTTATTATAAAAAAAAAATAAAAGGAATGAGAGACTCGGTAGGGGAAAACATGAAGGATCCTTGCCAGACTAAGCACTTTGAATTTCGTCCTGTAAGCAGTGATTCCCAAACTGTGATAAGCACTCCTGGGTTGCTTGTGAATAGCCAGGTTCCTCAAATCTACTAGATCAGTACTTCTAGATATAGGCAAAAGGGGAAACAAAACATAGAAGACCCATTAAGAGACTGTGACAATATTCCAGAGAAGAGATGACAGTGGCGTGGACTATGGTGGTGGCAATGAAGGCGGAGATATTTTTATTGTTGTAAAATACATATAACATAAAACTTCCCATTAGAATGATGTAATTTTCCTATATACATATAGGAATATGCCACAGTGAACCTCACCATCATGTACATACATAAGACTTGGATCCTAATTAGAATAAAACACATTCCCTGCTTGTTTAAATATAGAAAAATATTTTCTATTGTCATTTATAACTAAACAGAACCAATACAAAAAGAATCATTTTAAAATATATAATTCAGTGACATTCAGTACATCCATATGGTATGCAATCATCACTTCCAAAACATTTGGAGAATTGCAAAAGGTAGAACTGGCAGAGCTCTATGACCAACAGAAAACAGATAGTGAGCAAGAGGGAAGGGTCAAACTCATTAGGTCTCAATAGCATATGGATTGGGATAGTGGTGATGTCTAACCAAGATGAGTAAATAAAAAGTGAGATCTGTTGAGTTCTTTTGCCTACTTATTGATTGGGTTTTTTTTTTGTTTTTTGGTGTTAAGTCAATAAATATATGAAAAAATGTTTAACATCTCTAGCAATCAGGGAAATACAAATTAAAACCAACCTGAGATTTCATCTCACTCCAGTCAGAACAGCAATCATCAAGAACACAAATAATAATAAATGTTGGCGAGGATGTGGGGGGAAAATTATACCCAGACATTGTTGGTGGGACTGCAAATTGGTGCAACTGCTCTGGGAAGCAGTATAGAGATTTTCAAAAAACTAGGAATGGAACCACTATTTGACCCAGCTATCCCATTCCTCGGGCTGTATCCAAAATATTTAAAATCAGCATACTACAATGATGCAGCCACATCGATGTTTATAGAAGCACCATTCACAATAGCGAAGCTATGGAGCCAATCTAGGTGTCTCTCAACAGATGAATGGATAAATAAAATGTGGTGTATATGCACAATGGAATATTACCCAGCCACAAACAATAATGACTTTATTTATTTGTTGGTAAATGGATGGATCTAAAGACTATTATGCTAAGAGACATAAGCCAGTCCCCCCAAAACAAAAAAAGTTGAATATTTTCTCTGATTTGCAGAAGCTAATAAAAAATAAGTGAAGTGATAAAAAAAAAATAGAAGAAAGATCAGTGGAGTTGAGGGGGAGGGAGGAGGGATGGGATAAGAAAAGAACAGTGCAATGAATCTGACCTAATTTTCCTATGCACACATATGAAGATACCACAGTGAATCTCACTATCATGTATATTCACAAGACACTGAGTTAAAAAAAAAAAAATAAAGAAAATAGCAGAAAGACCAGTAGAACAGAAGGAAGGAGCCAGGGGGAGGAAGGAAGGGAGGGGAAAGGAAAGTACTGGGGACTGAATTAGAACAAATTATATTCCATGCTTTTATAATTATGTCAGAATGAATCCTAGTGTTATGTATAACTAAAAAGAACCAATAAAAAGAAAAAAAATTAAAAATAATAATGTGCAATGAAATATAAAGCATGACTAGCTGAATTCTTTCCAATTGAAACCTAAAGGAAAGAAGTAAACCAAAACCTAAACAAAAAACAGAAAGTTCATATATGTGGCCTCAAACATTTTAGTTTTTATGAACATCATAATTCCAAATGCTACAGATGGAGAAGAAGAGACAGCTTCCCAGCATCAGCTGTCAGTCAACACTGCAGTCCAAGACTCACCCTTCCCACTCAAGGCTGCAGGCTCCTAGACAGCACAGGAATTTGTATTAATTAATTTTAAAATTGCAGATCTAACAAACCATAAGACAATAGACACCCCGTTGCTTCTTCTTATGCTCACTCATTAAATATCCATGCTACAATTGTGTAATTAACCATGATATACAGTCCCCTTCTTATTTACCTTCTAATGGTTCTGAATGTTTTCCTTCTTTGATTATAAATCTCCAGAAGATCCTTATTGCAATAAACATCTTTTTGCTTTGTAATAAAAAAGTGGGATCTCTCAGGAGTAGAAATGAACAAAATGAACATTTTAGAGATCTGCAGAAGGAAATAAGAAGCAACCAATTGGAGGGAACCTAGAGTACAGGTGAAAGTTAGGGCCTGGACAATATAATAAGAAACACTTCTATGAGGCTATTTGTTAGACAATGGTTCATGTGCTCTACATAAACAATCTCAAAGAATCCTCATGGTACAGATGAGCAAACAGAGGCACAGAGAAACTTGCCAAAGTTACTAGCATGTAACAGAGGGGTACTTTAGTCAGTTCTCAAAGACATCATGCTATGCTGCCTACTACTGAAGACTTTCCATCTTAATTGTAGGAGAGTGGAGGCAAGGCACAGGGCAGAGCCTTAAGGAAAATCCATATCTAGGAGAAAGGCATCAGAGGAACCCATTGACTGAGACAGAGGAGGATGGTTGAGGAAAGGAACAGGAAAGTGGGAAAGTTGCAGGAGTCCAAGAAGAGCGGACTTTCTAGGAAAGGAGTAGGTGATCCCAGAGATGTGTTGCAACTGAAAGCCGAGAAAGGGATATTTCAGATATTTAATTTGCTGGTGACTGTTACTGGTCATCTCCCAGATGGCTGGTTATCAGGGGACAAAGAAAGTCAGAGGAAAAGTGTTAAGGAGTGAGTTGGTGGTAGGACCAGAAAGCAGCTAGTGTGGACTCTTTGTAAAATGCTGAAAATCAAGTGATTGATAAATTTTTGAAAGGAATCAGTATAGCATCTTGGGTTATGCAGACAGATAAAACTTCCTGTTCTAGCCGGGCGCGGTGGCGCATGCCTGTAATCCCAGCACTTTGGGAGGCTGAGGTAGGAGGATCGCGAGTTCAAAGCCAGCCTCAGCAATGGCGAGGCACTTGGCAACTCAGTGAGACCCTGTCTCTAAATAAAATACAAAAAAGGGCTGAGGATGTGAGCCAGTGGTCGAGTGCCCCTGAGTTCAATCCCCAGTACCACAAAAAGAAAAGAAAAAAAAAAAACACTTCCTGTTCTGACACTTAACTTGCTCAGTGACCTTGGGTCAATGATGTAACTCTTTGGAGTCTCAGTTTCCAGATGATAATAACAAGGCTTGCTTACCTCAAAGGATTAGGCAGTGAGATGATAACTGTCCAATGTCCCCTGAGGGAGTTGGCCTATAATTAGCAATTGCAATTAGTTGCTCAGTAAACACCAATGAATGTAGTTCAGTGATCATGAATATCTAGGAAACTTCCAAAACCAGTCTCTTCAGGTTCATTAAGATCAGTGATTGGGCTGGGTTGTGGCTCAGCGGTAGAGCGCTCGCCTAGCACGTGCGCGGCCCGGGTTCGATCCTCAGCACCACATAAACATAAATGCATTGCATTGTGTACAACTAAAGCAAATAAATAAATATTAAAAAAAAATCAGTGATTGGGCTGGGATTGTGGCTCAGCAGTAGAGTGCTCGCGTAGCACGTGCGCAGCCCAGGTTCGATCCTCAGCACCACCACGTAAGAATAAAGGCATTGAGTTCAACTAAAACAAATTAAAAAAAAATCAGTGATGATTACACTGGAGTGGCCAACTGCTGTCAATAAGAAAAATCTTCTTAGAGTTGTTTTGATTTGCATTTCTCTAATCGCTAGAGATGTTGAATATTTTTTCATATATTTGTTGATTGTTTGTATATCATCTTCTGAGAAGTGTCTGTTTAGTTCCTTGGCCCATTTATTGATTGGGTTATTTGTTTTTTTCTTTGGTGTTAAGGCTTTTAAGAGCTTTATAGATCCTTGAGGTTAGTGTTCTATCTGATGTGCTTGTGGTAAAGATTTGCTCCCATTCTGTAGGTCCTCTATTCACCTCACTGATTGTTTCTTTTGCTGAGAAGAAGCTTTTTGGTTTGAATCCATCCCGTTTATTGATTCTTGGTTTTAGTTCTTGCACTATAGGGGTCTTATTGAGGAAGTTGGAATCTAAACCAACATGATGGAGATTTGGGCCTACTTTTTCTTCTATTAGGTGCAAGGTCTCTGGTTTAATTCCTAGGTCCTTGATCCACTTTGAGTTAAGTTTTGTGCATGGTGAGAGAAAGAGATTTAATTTCATTTTATTACATGAGGATTTCCAGTTTTCCCAACACCATTTGTTGAAGAGGCTGTCTTTTCTCCAGTGAACATTTTTGGCAACTTTGTCTAATATAAGATAACTGTATGTGTGTGGGTTCGTCTCTGTGTCTTCTATTCTGTACCATTGGTCAGCTGGTCTGTTTTGATGCCAGTACCATGCAAATCAAAACAACTCTAAGATTTCATTTTACTCCAGTCAGAATGGCAGCTATCAAAAAAAAAAAAAAAACAATAATAAATGCTGGCGAGGATGTGGGGGAAAAGGCACATTCTTACATTGCTGGTGGAACTGCAAATTGGTGAAGCCAATCTGGAAAGCAGTATGGAGATTCCTAGGAAAACTTGGAATGGAACCACCATTTGACCCAGCTATCCCACTCCTTGGCTTATTCCCAAAGGACTTAAAAACAGCTTACTACAGGGACACAGCCACATCAATGTTTATAGCAACACAATTCACAATAGCTAGATTGTGGAACCAACCCCGATGCCCATCAGCAGATGAATGGATAGGGAAACTTTGGTATATATACACAATGGAACACTACTCAGCACTAAAAGAGAATAAAATCATGGAGTTTGCAGGTAAATGGATGGAGTTGGAGAAAATAATGCTAAGTGAATTTAGCCAATCCCAAAAAAACAAAGGTCGAATGATCTCTTTGGTAGGACGATACTAACTTATAAAGGCAAGAGAGAGGGGATGAGAGGAATGAAAGAGCTTTATATAGAACAAAGAGGGGGGAGGAAGGGGAGGGGACAAGGGGATAGGAATAATGGCAGACTGAGTTATCCATGATTACCCTAAATACATGTATGAAGACACAATTGTTGTAAAATTACTTTATATAAAACCAGCAACTTGATCAACTGTGCTTTTTATATGTAATATGAAATGAAATGTACTCTGCAATCATGTATAACAAATTAGAATAATAAAAAATTAAAAAATAAAATAAAATACTTATATTCCATTTAAATTAATAAAAGCTTAATTTTAAAAGAAGAAAAAAAAAGAAAAATCTTCTTGCGGGGGTCACTTCAGACTGGACCCAAGTCTTGGGGATTAAATTCAAACCAGAACATCTAAAGATTAACACATTACTTCTTTTTATAGAGGAAGGTTGTTTAAATTCCATATGTGGGTGACTAGGTAGCATATCAGAGCTTCCTTTTGAAGAACAATTTATTTATCACAGACATTCTCTGGTTTGGTTTCTTCACAGCTAAGGAAGCAAATAAAAGCTTAAAACTTCTTGGTCTTAGATATTGAAGGAGATTGGCCACTTGTAAGATGGGAAATTCCTTTCCTTCTCCTGTCCCTTCTTCTCCTTGTGTCTCTCTTTTTTCATTTGAAAGCCTCCATAAATACCAAATAAATGTCTTTTTAAAAAATTAGATTATGATGCCATGAAACAACTATCCTCAATGTGATGGAATTTTTCTTTCAGGTTTCAGAAAGCATTTAAGGATTTTGCAAGGCTCTAGAAGTCAAAAGCATCTATTGTTCAGGTCTGTATGTGTACAAGCTGTAGAAAAATTTCCAGAATTTGCTTCCATCTAGGGTCATTTCTTGAATGTTACTTTGTTTAAAAAATCTCCTGTCACCTGCTTCTCCTTCAATTTTCTGTTTAATAACCCAAAGATAGACTTGTGCTTATTTAAGATCAACAGTTTATCAGAGACACATTTTTCAGGGGAAATTTTCATTGATTAAGTTATAGTGTGTCTGTCAAGAAGTTCATAAGCTGGGGCTGGCAAGTAACTTCAGTGCCCAACTTACCAAGCTACAGAGAAAGTGCTGGCTGAGTGCCCTTACTGGGCAACATGTTGGCCCAGGCTCTTAGGAGCTTCAGTCCAAAAGCAACTTATACACAGAAGGGTATTCATTTTCCTCTGCATTTTCCCTTTCCACTCCACAAAGTTTCTTCATTTCTCTGTCCTTGTTCTTATGCTCCTTTCCCTGGAGTTTTTTGGAGTGATCGCTCAATTATATCCTTTTCTGCTGCCTCACCTAGGTAAGCCTCAGAACTGTTTGCCAACTAAAGAGACCTCCTTCTCAGAGATGGAGTTGCTGCCTGTGTTGTCTGGTGACACTCACTAGAGATTTCCTAAATGGGAGTCTGCTTCAGCAGAGAGCTAGATTCCAGCAAAATGCCTGGTAGGGAAGAACTGGGGATAAGCAGTTATATAGTAGATTCAGGGAAGTCTGATAGTGAGCCCTTTCAGCTCATCAGAATTGTGTAGCAGGCTTCAGTGAAGCAAGCCTGGTCTCACCTATCTAGAGGAAAGCAACTTTTCAAAGGATGAAATTATGGCATTCGCCAGTAAATGGATGTAACTGAAGAATATCATGCTTAGTGGAATAAGCCAATCCTCAAAAACCAAAGGCCAGGTGTTCTTTCTTCTACCCAGATGCTAACACACAATAAAGGGGGTGGGGGTAGAAATTCATTGGATTAGACAAAGGGGAATGAAGGGAAGGGAGGAGGATAGGAATAGGAAAGACAGTAGAATGAATCGACTTAACTTTCTTATGTTGATATATGAATACATGACCAGTGTAACTTTACATCATGTACAACCACGAGAATGGGATCCTAATTAGAATAAGTTATATTCTATGCATGTAGAATATGTCAAAATACACTTTACTGTCATGTATATATAAAAAAAATTTAAAAAAGAAAGCAACTTTTCTCCTTGAAGGATACCATAATCTAAACACAATTGGACCTCTGTTTTGGTGAGTTCCACATTTCCAGAATCAATCAATCTACAGATCAAACAATATTTGAAAAAAATTCACATCTGAACTGCCACTTATAGAGTGTTTTTCCCTGTCATTATTCCCTCCACAATACAAGTATAACAAGTATTTACATAGCATTTGTATTGTATTAAGGGCTATAAATAATCAATTTTCTAATTTAAATATTTATATAAATTATCTAATTTAAAATATCTATGAGGATGTGTGTAGGTTATATGCAAATACTATGCCATTTTATATAATAGACTTAAGTATCTGAGGACTTGGGGTTTGGAACCAAACCCTACAGATATGGAATGACGACTGTACAATGTGACAGAGCCCACTTCTCATCTCGTCTTTCAAGGGGAGCAGAAAGGCCTGGTGCAAAGGCTACTGAGGCCATATTCAAAGTGTGGTTATTGCCCTTTGGGAAACAAGAAAGGACATCTATGGAGTAAACGCTGCCTCTAGAAACCTTCTGAGTGATTATGCAGGGGCCTGTCACACACAAAGTCCTCCAGCCTATAATTCTAGGTCACATTCGTAGTCATGATCAAGTTTCTATACTTCCCCTTTTTTCAGCTGCCCCAGGTAGGAAGTTGACCTACTCAGAGATTACCCTGCTTATTTCTGAGGATTCCCTAAAGTGATGCCTCCCATGTGCCTATGAATGGACTTGTCACTTCAACTCACCATGCTGTTCTTTTTCTTCTACTCCTCAAACCATTGTCCACATTGGCTATTGTTGCCAAAGGTGGTTATCATGTGCATGCTGGTGTTCATACCTGGGGATCTGTCTGCCACCACTTGCTCCTCTGGGAGCCACTGGAGAGCCAGGGAATAGGTACAGGCAGGACAAACCACCCTTTTTAAAATTGTTTTCCATATGACTCAGTGGGGACAAAATCCAGGTCAGCTTATGCCTGGAGTCTCATCAAATTGAAATTGAATTGTTCCATCAGCCTCTGGGCCCCCCATGCTCAATCAGAAGTTCCCAAAGTTTCTGTTGGTTTCTGGCCACTCTTCTTGACAGAGGGGCTTAAACCAATGTAGTGGGCCGGAGAGGGAGCAGGAGGCAGGCCAATCTTCCAAGTCAGTCTCTTCTCTCCTCAGCTAAAAGCCCATTTTCTCATCAAAGATGCCCCGTTTCCCTTACAGCATGCAATATTTTCTCTTTCTTTCAAGACAACTTGGCACCTCATATTCACTATCTCAGACATCTCCATTCCAAGGCAGTGTCTTTGCTTTTACAGTTACATAATTCAAGGGAGCAACTTGGAAGAGGACCTAGGGTTGAAGAAGCATGTTTATGTTTGCTTCTATTTTTTTTCTTTTTTTGTACCAGAGATTGAATTCAGAGGCACTCGACCACTGGGCCACATCCCCAGCCCTTTTTTGTGTTTTATTAGAGACAGGGCTAAGTCCTCTCCACTGAGTTGCTAAGTGCCTCGCCATTGGTACTGGATATTGAACTGAGCCCTTTTTTGTATTTTATTAGAGACTGAGCTTTTTGAACTCGTGATCCTCCTGCCTCAGCCTCCCAAGTGCTGGGATTACAGGCGTGCGCCACCGCGCCCAGCTGCTTCTATTTTTTAAGGAGAGTTAGGAGAGGTAGATAAGGTGAAGTTAGAGGATGCACAAATGGGTAATAGCTGGAGACATGACCTGAGTGGAAGGCAAAAAGTGGGACCTTTTTGTTTGGATATTAGGGATTGAGCCCAGGGGTCCTTAACCACTGAGCCACATCCCCAACCCTTTTTCATATTTTTATTTTAACACGGATCTCACTAAGTTGCTTAGGGCCTCACTAAATTGCTGAGTGAGGCTGGCTTCAAACCTGCTATCCTCCTGCCTCAGACTCCTGAGCTGCTGGGACTACAGGAGTGCACCACTGTGTCCAAGTCTCCTCTGCCCTTTGTGACAGCAGGAGGAAGGGAGCATGGGGATTAATGGTGACCAACTTATTTAGACAGTTTAAGAGGGGCTGGGGAGGAAGTTGAGCATTCACACCTGAAAAGTTTTTTATTTCTTCTATGAAATGAGAGAGGAGAGGGGAAGGATGTTGATCAGAGGTGTGATTTCAAAAATGTTTCAAATTGTCGCTGTGAAGGAGTTCTGAATAAGTTAATTAGGAAGTTAATTAGGTAGCAGCAGCAGAAAGGACCCAGTTGAGACTGGTGGTCATGGGTCTATTGACCCATGTACAACAGTCAAACCAACTGTATATTTCTCCAGCAGGACTTAGCAGCAGGTGAGTATAAAGAAGTTTCCAGTCTCAAAAATGGAAATAACTCTTTCTGCTTTTTCCTAGTAATGGAAACATGACAGAATTAGGAATAGAGAGGCCTGTATCCAAGTCCCAGTTTCAGTTTCATATTCATCTGTGTGACCCTGGGGCAACTAATGTGATCTTACCACATCCCTTACTGTACCAGAAGGGGCTGGTATATAAAAGAAAAATAGCAGAAAATGGCCAAAGCCATATGCAAGGCATGAAAATGGCAAAGCCAAAGAAATTGAAGAACAATTCCTCCATAAACACTTTGAAATATAAACTGTAGGACATTTTTATAATTTTTTTAGTTGTAGATGGACACAATACTTTTTATTTTATTTATTTTTATGAGGTGTTGAGAATCAAACCCAGTGCCTCCCACATGATAGGCAATCGCTCTACCACTGAGCAATGACCCCAGCCCTGTAGGACATTTTTAAAAAAGAAAACATTTGCAAATGTACAAGAGGGGTTTACTATAAAAAGATGTTTTACAAGTTAAAAAAAGCAGAAAAAAATTGAGAAAATAAATGAGTAGACAATTAACAGAAGAAATTATAAACAGCCAAAAAATATAAATATGATGTTCAACCACACTAATATAGAAATTAAAATTAAAATAAGCCACAATTACCTTTTCTTACTTCTCAGATTTAAAAAATTAAAACAAACCAGTAACAATTAGTTAGTAAAAGTGCGGGGACCCAAACATTCCCAGCCACTGTTAGTGGAATTGAAAATTGGTCTTATATTTTTAACCCAGGAGTTCAATTTCTAGCAATGTGTCCCACGGATATACTCATGCAAATACACAAAGATACACAAAAATGTACCTATTGCTTCAACATTTGTAATAGTAAAAAAACAAGCCAACAAGCAAAAATCCTTATATATAACTAAAATTTCCCTCACAGGAAAATTAAATAAATTATTGTATAAACAAACACTGAAATATTATACCACTATATTAAGAAAAATGCCATAATAGAATGCCCAAGAAAAATGATTAAATGAATATATGAATTACAGGGCTATATGTACATAGTCATATCCTATATAAAAATTATGCATATGGCAGAAAAATATGTCTAGGAATATAAAATGGATATATGCTCCAGAGTGGAGGCAATAGAAGGACGTCCTACATTTTATATGTCTATGTTTTCCTCAACATTTCATCATAATAAAAAAAAAAAATTATTGTACAGAAAATTCAAAAGTCTTGTACAGTGAATGTCTGTACAGAGACTACCTGGCATACTTGGGCACACTTAGTTTCCACTACTAATATTTTCCTTTACTTGCTTTATCAAATATCTCTCCAACTATCACTTTATCTATCTTTTCAATCCATCTTATATTGAAAGTATTTTATATCTACTTTACCTTCAAAGTAACTTTCTGACATCAGTGCACTTTTTTCCCTCAAATACTTCAGCATGCACATCATTTACTGGATTTAAATATTTGTTTAGATGTTTCCTTTTGTAATAAAATTGACGTGCAATGAATTGCATAAATCTTAGGTGAATGATTCATTAGGTTCTTGTAAGCAAATATACCGGTGTAATCCAAAACCCTATGAAGACATAGAGTATTATCATTACCCCAGGAAGTACCCTCTAGTCCATCCCAGACCTTCTCTACTGCAACTTCTTTCTGTAACCTTGAAAGTATTTAAATAAACTTTTAATTCTAGAATAGTTTTACATTTGTGAAAAAAAATTACAAAGATAGTAAAGTTCCCATACACTCCACATCTAGTTTCTTCTATTGTTGACACCTCACATCATTGGGGTCAAAATCAATGAACCACTATTGATATATTATTTTTTTTTTTTTTCAGATTCCATTCATTTTTCCCGTCCCAGAATATATCCCAGAATATCACATTACATTTAGTCATAATAACCCCTTAAGCTCTTCTGAGCTGTGATGGTTTCCCAGATTTTCCTTGTGTTTGATGATCTTGACAGTTTTGAGGAATATCAGTGAAGGTATTTTATATACTATCCATCAGTTTAGCCTTGTTTGATGTTTTATTCATGGTTATATTATGGTTTTGTAACTTCCCAATATTGATGATAAAATTTATAATAATCATGTCTAACTTTTGTAATCAAACTCAACAAAAATACATATTTAAAATATTTTAAAAAGGCATGATGGTAGGTTGGTGATGAAGAAGAGTGAGGGGAATGACAATAAGTAGCTAAAAAGAAGCATGTCCACTTTAAGCAACTCAGAGAAAATACATGGAAAGGTAGAAAGTCATGGCTGTCCATGGTGGTCCTGGCTGACCATGTGCAGGCACATCCTGCAATGGCTATAACCTGCCTGGGTAGGTGCTGGGTGTGTGTGTGTGGGGGGGAGTCTGGATGTGGAGGGGGGAGGGATATTCCCCAAGGGGGAATGAGATCTTTCCATAACAAATGTCTCCTAAATCAAGAAGCTTTTCTAATCTTGAAGGATTGACTATTCAGCACCACATCAAGTGAGAATTCCTCATCACCTTCTGCGCAGATAGTGACTTGAAGCCGGAGAGTGAAACTAGTTCTGGGAATGCCCGGGCATGAGCACAGCCTCAGCACTGGGTCTATTTTGGGGAACATTTGGACATATTCTGCAGCATCATATTTATACTTTGGCAAAACAAGTGAAGGTTCAAAGAAACAATCCTAGGCTTCTCCCTTACACTCCTCACTTTTAGCTATAGAATGGCATATTCTGAACAGAGATGGAGAACAGGGGATGTCTGGGTAATCATTATGACACTTGGCCATATGTGGGGGTCAACCTGGATTTGAAAGAGCAAGTGCCCATTATGCAGGGTTAATGGGGGCAGAGAGGGATCAAGTCAGTGAAATGTGAGAGAATCAATATGTGGAATGCTTGACGATAGCACATTCACACATTTCACAGAGGAAGAAGTCTAGGGTTACATCCAGCAACTGCAGATGCTTGATTTAAAAAACCAACCTTGAGCATTTGCTATTTGCTGGCTGCCTTGAGCACCCTGCAGGGCCTCATGAGTGGGTCTTGGTATCCTTCTTCTGTTCTCTCTGTGCTTCTGTCTGAGGCTTAGGACTACTTTTCCCCATGCCCTCCAGATCCCCACATCAAGTTCCACATGAACTTAGACCCAGAAGGCTTGGGCAGGGGGACTTTGTTTTCCAAGTGAAGGTGTGCCCCAAGGGAATGTGTGCATGTTGGTGGGGAGGAGGCTGGCCACAACCGGCTAGTGGAAAATGAGCAAACAGCTGGAGACACTCCAAAGCAAGATAGAATTTTAGATCCGGCCCTGGTGGAGACAGGAGGAAGAGATGGGGAGGGCTGGACATGATGGAAAGTGATGGAATCTAGGAGACTCTGCAGCTATTTAAGCAAAACACCTACCTGGTCTAGGACTCTGCATACAAATGACATATTAATTAATGTTCTAGTAATAACAAAGATTTGTTAAGCTCTTAAATTTCCCCCACGCACTGTATACGCATTATAATGTTTAATAAGTCAACACCCTGTGGGAGGAGCCATCGTATTATTCTCTGTTATATAAATAAGATCATGAATCCCACTGTGATCAAATAACTTGTCTAAGGTCACAATTAACAAGTGGCCGAGGTAGGATTCGAATCCAGAGTCTGTGCTCAGTTTCTTCCCTCATGGGACAGGCCTAGCATAGTGGGTCAGTGTTGGCAGGAAGAGGGCACTAATGTCTTAATCTCTTGTCTCCAGCTCCAACTCTTCCTCTTGAGGCAGGCCTCCCCACTCTTGCCAATAATATTCTTCCTGCCCCAGGGCCTGACCAGACCCAGGACTCTGAAGAGAGGAACCTTCCTCCAATTCAGCTTCAAAGATCAGGCTCTGGGGGAAGTGGAATGGAGATTGATGGCTTATCCCTCTCTCCTGCTCCTATCCTTTGTGAAGATCTAGGCTTCCTCACACCCCTCCTCCAGATTCCCACCCTCTTGTGACAAGAGCTACTTGCATCTGAGCTTAATGGCTCAAGTGGTGGGTGGCACAGCTGGAGCTTACATTGAGGCATTTCCAGGGACCTGGCCAACCAGGCCTGTGGGCCCTGCCTGCCTATCTTTTCTGCTCCGCTTTCTGCTACAGCTGCTCCCATCTGCATGTATTTAGAGGCTTGCTCTCTTTCCCTTAGATATGGGAACTGTGAGGTTCTTCTTCCCACGTTATGGGAGCTCCGGCCTCATCAGGCCATTGCAGACAGCTAGCAGTGGCACTAGGGGATTAGCAGCTCTGGGGCTACAGTGGATCTCCATCACCCGGCTCCCTGTGCAGTGCACACCCACCCCCTTCAACTACTCCTTTGCCTTCTGCTTTTTATTTTCTCTTTCTTCCCTTCTCTTCTTTTTTCTTTATTTTTTTCTCATATTCCCCCTTTCTGGTCTGGATGTCTTGCTGCTTGCTGTCTTTCTAGTTTTCTCTCTCCCCAAAATTTCTTTCTGTTAAGTACATTTTAAAAAATTCTTGTTTGTTTTTGATCCACACAAAGATGTACCTGGACAAAAAAGTTTTCTCTTCCTATACAATCTCTGGAGTATAACCAGTGTTAACAGTTTGATGTGTCCTGTCACATTTTTATTGTTAAATAAGATTTGTAGGAAGCCATTGGTTTGAACTGGGCTCTCACACTAGGCCCAATAGACCAAAACAAAATGGAGTTACTCAGGCTAAAGTTCTAAGCCATCAAGCCAAAAGTTATTCGTCTGACCTTCCAAGAACTAAAGGGGGTAGGGTAGAGTTAGAGAACAGTGAAATATCTCCAAACAGGACCAGGGTAAGGAAGTCCCCTCTGCTTTAACTTTTAGAAAGAACTGTCCAACCAACTTGCTTTTTGCTCTGTAATTCTGCTTTTTTTTTTTTCCAGCACATTTCTGCTCATAAAGACAAATTATTCTGCTAAGCTCATTGGAACACTCATTTTATTTTGTAGAATGAGGAATTCTCCAATTATAGCAACACAAATAAAATCCAATTTAATCTTTAAACTAGATTTATTGTAATTTTGTCTTTTGACTATACATACAAACATACACACACAATTTTAAGTTTTGATGCAGGCTTTCTTGAGACTGAAGACATTATGAAAATTGCAGATGCTTTCTGTTATCTGAAAACTTACCAGTATGGATTACATGTAGTACATACACCAGAATAGCCATAATCAGTCTTTGAGTAAAAATGAAATATTTTGGTTTGATAGACAAATACATGTTTACCAAATAAATGTTTAACCATAGTTTGTTATTCAGAAACATTTCATAAACTATGTTGAATAGCATTCAGAGGACGAGCTGAGACTATATGTGAGTGAGGACAAATTCTTCTCTGAATCCTACTCAGTGCATCCATATGTGACCCCTTCCTTTAACTTTTTTTTTTTTTTTTTTTTTTTTTTTGGTACCGGGGATTGAACTCAGGGGCACTCAGCCACTGGGCCACATCCCCAGCCCTTTTTTGTATTTTATTAGCGACAGGGTCTCACTGAGTTGCTAAGTGCCTCGCCATTGCTGAGGCTGGCATTGAACTCACGGTCCTCCTGCCTCAGCCTCCCAACTGCTGGGATTACAAGCGTGTGCCACCGTGCCCAGCTCCCTTCCTTTAACTGTTTTAAAATAAAATTTGCATTATATTATACAAAATACTTTGCATTTCTTTTAAAAGCAGGGAGAACAATAATATATCAAGGATAACTTTTCTTGCCAACACATAAAGGATTCCAGTATTTAGTATATGGCTGTGCTAAAGTTTTCTTTTGTGATAATACCAACTGCAGTGAACATCCTCAGGCAAAAATCAGAACTGACTTGTGAAAACAATACATTAGGATACATTTCTGGAAGAGACATTGGCAGATCAAGGTCCGTACATTTAAATATTTTACGAGTTGCTATTAGATTGCCTTCCAACATGGTCATAACTATTCACTCTTCTACTAGATGTAGGTGTAAGATAGTCACTGTCCCCACCATGTTCTTACCAACATTGAATGATATCAATGCTTTTTAAAAATGCCAACCTGAAGGGTAAAAAGATGTTGTCCCATAATTTCTAACATTTTATATCCTTGACAATCTACAAGGTTGAAATTTGTCATATGTTTATTGATATCTGTATGTACATTTCTGCAATTTCCCTGTTTACAACATTTACCATAATTTTTTACTTGTTTTTCTTGGAAAAAGTTTGGCGTTCTTTATATTTGAATTGCAGATAATTCATTTGCTTTTATTTGAATTGCAGCTATTTCCCTTAGTGGGATTTGTATGGAGTCTTTTGCGCCCCACCCCCAATAAATTTTAAAAATTTATGTTGTCAAATTAATCAAGCTTCTTTATGGCTTCTAAATTTCCTAACTTGTGAAAGAAGTCCTACCCCATTTTGAGTTTATAAAAACAATCTTCTTTATTTTCTCTGAAGATTTTCATGTGACAATTTTAATCTTTAATCCATCTAGATTTTATTTTATTTGCAGCACCAGGTACTGATCTAAAAAATTAATTCTGGTTTTCTAATCAATGAATATTTTTTCTTTCTTACTTTTTGGTACCAGAGATTGAATTCAGGGGCACTTAACCACTAAGTCACATCCCCAGCCTGTTATGGTTTGGAGGTGAGGTGTCCCCCAAAAGCTCACATGTGAGACAATGCAAGAAGGTTCAGAGGAGAAATGATTGGGTTATAACAGTCTTAAACTAATCAGTGAATTAATCCCCTGATAAGGATTAACTGAGTGGTAATTGAAATGGTAGGATGTGGCTGGAGGAGGTGGGAATTGGGCTGTGGCTTTGGGGTATATATTTGTATCTGGTGAGTGGAGTCTCTCTCTCTGCTTCCTGATTACCATGTGAGCTGCTTCCCTCTGCCACACTCTTCCTCCATGATGTGCTGCCTTACCTCGAGCCCTGAGGAATAGAGCCTGCTACCTATGGACTGAGACTTCTGAAACTGTGAGCCCACAAATAAACTTTTCCTCTCCTAAAACTGTTCTGGTAGGGTCCTTTAGTCACAGCTGTGAAAAAGCTGAATAAAACACAGAACTTTTTTAAGTACATTTTTTTGAGACAGAATCTTGCTAAGTTGCTTAGGGCCTCTATAAGTTGCTTAGGTTGCCGCACGATCTTCCTGCCTTAGCCTCCTGAGCCACTGGGATTACAGGCATTTGCCACTACTCCCGGCATCAATGAACATTCTTTCTCAATGAAAAATAATATCTGTTTTATTATAATTTTATTTCTAGCCATTCAGGACTAAGGCCTGCATAGCTTTTCACAGAGAGCTCAATGTGGGTGACAGTTCAATTCAACTACAAAGATAGACTCAATACATTTTATTTATGTTTTTAAAAATCATTTTATGCTTTAGTTTATATTTTAAATGATCAATAATAAATGTAAAAAAATAAGAAAAGGTGGTTGAATGAGATGGATATCATTTTCCTAAATGCATGATTGAAGACCTGAATTGTATGAATATACTTTGTATACAAACAGTTGTATGTAAAAAGATGCTAAATACATGCACTATGAGTTGTACATATTAAAAATTATAAAAAGAAAAAAAGAAAAAAATAATAAATGTATCACTTATGGAGTAAACCATGATATTTTTGTACATGTATACATTATAGAAAGATGAAATCAAGCCAATTAACAAATCCAGCACCTCACCAACTTATCATTTTCTTGTTGGTGAGAACATTTAAAATCTACTTTTCTATCAATTTTGATATGCACAATATATTATTATTGACTCTACTTACCAATGTCTAATTGAAACATTGCACCTCTGCCTCACCCCCACCACCATACTATTCTCTGCTTCTACTGAGTTCAACATTTTAAAATTCAACATATAAGTGAGATTGTGCATATTTGTCTTTCTGTGCCTGGCTTATTTTATTTAGCATAATGTCCTTTAGGTTCATTTATCTTAGCTTTTCTGTTTCAGCACTGGGGGAAGCTGAGGTCATTCTCAGGCAGGCCTGCAGCAGCCAGTATTGATGTGACCTTTTCTACTCAATATTTCTTATTCTCTTCATTTGATTTAGGTAAATAGTCTGTGGGATTCAGGTGATTTCCTTCTGTTTGTTTTTAAAAGATTTTATTATTAGTTATGCTTGCTAAGTTTTATCACATGTTTTTCACTACCTTTTGATAGAGTTGTGTAAAGTTTGTCTCCTTTAATTTGTGGATGGAATGAATTATATTGATAGATTGCCTAATTTAACTTAATATTTGCATTTATCAAATAACCCTTATTTTTCTTTACTACTCTGATGGAATCTATTTGCTTAAATTTTATTAAGACAATTTACATTTATATTCAAAAGTAAAAGTGGTCTACAGTTTTATTCTTTGTTGTATTCCTTCATCACATTTTCAAAAAGTTTACGTGTACAGTAAATTGGGGCATTCCCCATAAATCTAGGGCAGTTTGAGTAACACCAAAGTTACTTTTATTTAAAGTTGAGATAGAACTCAGAAATTTCCTGTTTACCCTCTATGGTTGCTGATCTGTTCAGATATCCTTCCACTTTTTGAGTTAATTATGATATTCTTTATTTTGCTAGAAATTTATTTAATTTATTCATTTTATTTAGATTTTCAAAATGGTTGACCAACCTGCATATAATTTTGTTCTTATAATTATGTAAGTCTCTTAAGTAATCACATCCTATTTCTCATCACTGATAGTGTACATTTTAATCTTTGCTTTTTCAAATTAAGTTTCTGAAAAAAGATGGTCTATTTTATAGATCTTTTCATTTTTTTCTTATCCATTTTCCTTTGTGTATCTGTGTGAAGGGTGCAGTTAAAGTCAGCTATATGATGGTGGTAGTTTCCATTTTTTAATTTTAGATTCTATCTTTATCAATTCTTTCTGATGCATTTAGGTTCATATTTTCCCCCTAAGGTTTATCTATTTATTTTATACCAAGAATTGTATAACGCTTAAGCACTTAGCCACATCCCCAGCCATTTTTATTTTTATATGCTTTTAGTTGTAGATGAATACAATACCTTTATTTTATTTATTTATTTTTTATGTGGTGCTGAAGATCGAACCCAGTGCCTCACACATGCTAGGCAAGCACTGTACCACTGAGCCAGATCCCTAGCCTCCATTTTTATTTTTTGAGACAGGCTCTTGCTAAATTGTGTAGGGCCTTGCTAAGTTGCTGAGATGGGCTTTGAATCTCTGTCTTGCCTTAGTCTCCCAAGCCATTGGGATTATAGGTGTGTGCCACTGTTTCCAGCTTCCTCTAAAGTTTAAAATTAAACTCTTGGATCATTTATTTTTCATTTCACTTTTTAATAACAATTTGTTTGTGGTTACAAATTGTCTTCAATGTTTAATTCCAAAGACATATCATAGATGTTCTCTTATGAAGTGTTTCTTCAATTAATTTCTAGATAATTTTTAATTTCAGGTTTCAGTTTTGATTGTTTTATACAAGAAATTAGCCTATATTTTAGAATTTATTAAGCTTTGTTTGTAGCCATATGCATGATTGATTTTTAGAAATCTTTTATGGATATATGTGAAGAATGTATTGATTTCATTATTCAGATTCTTTATATCATTGCTTTTTGTTTCCTTCATTTGTTAAATATTTCAAGATGTACATAAATTTTCCCACTATAACTATGGTTTTCTATTGAATTTCCTTGTATTTCTAATTTTCCCTGTGTATTCAGTGCTACATGGTTTAGTGCATAACATTGATGACATAAATTCTCTATGGAATATGTCTTTTATCATTATAAAACATATCTTTGTTCTGTTTAATTCTTTAGTCCTTGAATTTAATTTCACTCGATTTAAATATTGTTACTCTTGGTTTATTTTGTTTGCATGAGTCTTCCTGAAATTTTATTTTCATTTTTTCCCAAAAATTCATTATAAATACTATATAGTGGGACTTAAAAAAAAAACAGAATCCTCTTTATTTATTTATTTTTTTTTGAGGAAAGGCTAATTCAACCCATCTTCACTTATTGTAATAACAAATATATTTTGGTCTTGATCTCTTTTGTTGTTATTTTATAAAGATAACTGGCTCCTGCAAGATGAATTGATTAGGAATCAATGGAGGGTGGGTGCAATTGGCAAGTAATTGCTATAGTTCATACAAGAATTTTTCTCTTGGACAGTAATTGGTATTGTATAGATAAGAAGTTTTACCTAGGAGTATATAAATATTTTGTGTTTCAAGTACTCTTAGTTAACACATACTACAGTCAGTTGCTACATTATTTTCATTTTTTAATACTGAGCAATGAATATAATAAGTTGTTTATTATGCCCTTCATCTTTATTTATTTTGGGATTTTTGTTTTAATTTGAATTTGAGTAATTTCTTGAGTAATTTTATTAGAAAGTAAGCATGGATAGTATTATTTACTTCTCTTTTGGGGGGCAGGTACCAGGGATTGAACTCAGGGGCACTTGACCACTGAGCCACACCCCAAGCCCTATTTTTTATTTTATTTAGAGACAGGGTCTCATTGAGTTGCTTAGCACCTAGCTTTTGCTGAGACTGGCTATAAACTCTCAATCCTTCTGCCTCAGCCTCCCTAGCCACTGGGAATACAGGTGTGCAACACTATGCCTTGTTATTTTACCTCTATAATGTTTCAAAAATGTGTGTGTGTGTGTGTGTTTGCATTGGTCAGGTGAATGATATCTTGGATTCTTATAAAACTAATCACCGTCTTCTATATTGTTTATAGACATTATTCTATCATTTTCCTACTTTGAGGAAAATGAGCAATCTAATTCTACCTTGCTTCATTCCTTGGTAAACACAAACCCAAACTGAAAGAAACCTTTTCTTTCTCTGTAAGCTTGAAAGATTTTCTCCTTATCTGTGGAATTTGTAAGTGCAGGGAAATTTTCTTCTATCATATCCTTCATTATCATTTTTATATCTGTTCATTTTTTCTCTTCCCTTAAATCTTATTATTTTTATGTTGGATTTTCAAGATACATCTATATCTTATCTTTTGAGTCATAATTTCATTTTGCCTGCACTTTTGTTCTAATATTGTAAATTATTTAGTTTATCATCTGGGTGATTAATTTTGCTTTCAGCAATGAACATATCTCTATGGAAGTTTTAAATTTGGCAACCATATTTTATTTTAACTTCCTGAAATGCTTTTATATCCTCTTATTAAATCTACTTCATATGATTTATGTTTATGATTCCATAAAAATATAAGTAATTTAATTATAAAATTCAATAAGATATTATAACTTTGAAGAAAAAAAACAATGGTCTTTAGAGAGAGCAAAATTTTAAAAGGTGTTGATCATTAAATTCAGACTATAGGTACAAAAGAGTTTATGGTAGGAAAAAGTCTGTGAACAAAGAAAAAGTTCTATGTCATAACACAGAAGGAAGCAAGGAGGTAGATTTGACATTAAGCCATCATGTCACCCTCATGCCCCTGCCACCCTATAAAATGAGCCACAAATATTCAACATTATTCCTAGCAAATATTCCTTCATCTTTTTTCTCTTCCTTCTAATAGATAAAAATCCAATAAAAAATGAATGTCTTGTTTATGACCCTGCTATAATCCTTGGAACTTGATATTTGCATCTTGTCTGACTAATTCTCAACCCTTTTCTTCCTCTCACAGTCAGGGTACTAGATTGGACTGCTTTCTTCCTTCTCTTCTTACTCCTTTTCTCACAGATTTGGACAACGTAGAGAAGAATACTTGTCTTGCCATTCCTTGAAACTCAACCTCAGATTATGGTTTACTAGCAGTTACCCAATTTAGTCCACCCTAAGAACGTGAGGGAATTCAGAATGGCTGAATGTAATGGGTCTTTAAAGATGGATAGGCTATGAGAGGAACAGAAAGAGCAAAGACTTCACCACGGGGATGATAGTGGTGTGTGTATGTATGTATGTTGGGTGTTCTCAATGAAGAACTAACTTTATGGGAATGGAAGGTTTAATACAGAATGAGCTCCAAGAAGCTTCTCTGATGGGGAAGGAGTGGGAGCACAAGGATGAGTCTTGTAACTGGAAGGGTTCCTAAGGATCAGTTTTGGTTAAAGGAATTTCTTTCCCTAAGATGTGGAGTGATGTTGAAATCAGAACGGTATACACAACCAAGTGTCAAGCAAGGAGCAAATTCCATTAGGGCAGAAAAGAGAAGTGGACCAATTCATCAAATTCAAGGGGTTAAAAGATATTGAGAGAAAAGGTCAGGGATTGGAGATCCAAGAATATTGGGAAGAGGAAGCAAATTAAGAAAAACAAAGAATAGCCAGAAAAATTGTTTGCCAGTCATGGCTAACTCTTAGTCATCAGCTACAATGTGGTGTGTGGATATGCTCACTAAGTGAGGGATGGGTGAATGAAAGGAAAATGCCCAAATGTTCTCTGTCTTGAAAAATCAGAGTGAGTAATTTAGATTTGAGGCAGTGCGTAATAGGAAGCTATCAACAGATTTTTGAGCAGGGAGGTAATCTGATGTAAACACTATTTTTTGTGGATGAATTTTGGTAGTTCGGACGAATTTGAAGGAAGAGAGACTGGAAACAATCTTGAAGATTATCTAGGTGGTTCGGCTAGGAGATGTTGAAGTGTTGAGAATTTAGACTTGGGTAGTGAAATGGAAAAGAGAATAATACCTCCAGGAGACATGGTTAAGAAACATTCACTAGGATGTTAAGATGGATTAGGTGAGAAAACAGAAGAACCAATAAACATAAACAGGAGTTTTTGTTTTGTTTTTAGTTTGGAGAGGTTACCATGCAGTGTGGTGAAGGTTGGAGACATTGAATTTGAAGCAATGACTAGGCATTCACTTGGTGGAAAGCACTATTTGATATTTGCCTATGAGCCTGTGTCCATAGAGGGCTGCTATTGGGGTCTTAGGTGTCAAGTTGCATCAATGTAGAAATTATTAACGAAATTATGAGAGTAGATGAAAGGGGAAGAATGGAGGAGGGATGTAGGGGTAGATGACTGGATATTCAGCAAACATTCATATTTTGTAAAAAATAAGAAAGAGACAATGAAAGGTAAATGAAAGAGAAAATTGACAAATTCAGAGATGATACATTTTGGCAAAAGGAGGTGGTCAATTGGTTCAATTATACTGGGGCACAAGGGTCAGACTGACAAAGAAGTTGATAATTTTAAGGCTTTGAATATGGTTAGGACAATGATTTTCAAACTTGAGCCTACATCAGAATCCCCTTGAAGGGTTTCTTAAAATAGATTGCTGGGTTCCACACTCAGAGTTTCAGAAAGTCTAGGGTAAGGCTTGATAATTTGTATTTCTACCAAGTTCTCAAGAGATGCTGACGCTGCTGGTCCAAGGACCACAATTTGAGTACTACGGGCCTAGCAGAGTTGTCCTCTCTTTTTTGTTCTTGTTGCTGATGTTTTCTATCCCAACACATATGAGTACCATGAAGTAATTCTACTCATAACGGGAATTCTCACCTAGAGCTGGAGACCAGTGGATCTGGTTTTTAAAAGCCCTTCTGCCACCCTCAGATGATTCTGACCACCTTTCACTTGGGGAGAATTACTGAGATGATACATGACATAAATATATACCAAAACTGAAATTCAAACTGTAATGTAACCATAAACAAAACATCATTCTTTCATGATAAAGAAAGCACTTTGTGGGGCTGTGGCTGTGGCTCAGTGGTAGCACATGTGAGGCACTGGGTTCAATCCTCAGCACCATATAAAAATAAATAATTTAAATAAAAATATTGTATCCATCTACTACAAAAAATATTTTTTTTAAAAGAAAGCACTTTGGAACCTGGTCTGCTTCAGGATGCAGCTGCATGTGGGTGTGGTCCCTTCTAATTTATGACTCTTAAAGTGAGTCTGTAACTACTAGAAGTAGGGGCATTTGGGAAATTCACCTTACTGTCTCTCCAGCTGGATCGCCATCCATGGGTGGATAATCCTTGTAACCTTGATGCCCACAGTCATTTGCAGGTAGGCACTCCTTGTGAACCCATAGTCCACAGTGAGGGTGCTGTTGATGTCCATGGATATAGAAAAGTAGCTATCTCCTTCTTTGGCTTCCTGTTCTGTTGGTCCAGTTTTTTCTTCTCTAAGTATACCATATGCCTTGGATCTTGAAGAAGGGCTAAGCAGTTCTCAGAGTTCAGATTGGTCCAAAACTACAAATTGAGGGTAAGGGTAGGCATTGTACCCTTAGCCTAGCTACCTTATTCTCTTACAAAGGCATACTGCCTCACAGTCTTGATCCTTGGGGAATCAAGAATCAGAATTTCTCTTGGCCTCCACAGGTTAGCCATCCTTCTCTGATTTGCCCCTTTCTTTATCCCTTCCTTAAGTCTTCTCCCTTTTACCCTTTCATTTGCCCCTTCTCCCTGCCTCTTCTTTTCCAGGAACATGCCCAACCCCTCCCAACAGAAATAAAGTCTTTTGAAATATGCTGAACACCAAAAATAAAAAAAAGTGATCATGTCCCATGTCTCTGCTGTCTCCGGTGTCTGCTGAATGTCAAGGACTTCCCTCCTCTGCCCAATTTCTGCTGAATTTACAGAGGGGAAGGGGGAGCTCAAGCCATTCTATCTGATTTAGGTTTTAAATTTTTTGCATATATTAAACAAGTCAAGTGATATAGAGGCATATAAAGAAAAATATAGGCTCTTTATCTACCCTTGTAACCAATCCAAACTCCTGATGTTAACAGTTTGGTCTATATCCTTTCATACCTTTCTCTACACTTTTATAAATGTGTGTGCATGCAAGTGTTCGTTTTCCCCATGGTGGATAAGATATTTAAATGAGTGTATATCCTATGTATTAGTCAACAACTTGCTCATTGAGTAGTGGGACTGAATAAACTGATGGGTGGGGAAGAAGCTTTCTACCTTAGACTATGGATTCCAGAAGTATTAATCTCAGTCTTCCCCCAATCCAATTTACAAGAGACATTCATATTTCTCCTTTTATTTACATCATCAAGAATTTATTTCTTGTTCTAAAAGATGTTTACCTGAATTCTCCCCTCTAGCTGCCTAACACGCAGATAATTATTACAATACATCACCTTGACAGCTGCTTCCCCCTCTTTCTGGCTTCCCTGAGGCTGGACTTTATGTGCTGGCAGTGAGCCTTGTTGTTTTCTACCACATATGGTATGCCCTTCCAATGCTCAGCTATCCTAGACAGACTCAGGATGCCCAGTTTCCGCAACTGGACCCAATCTCCGGTCCTTGACTCCTGGCACCACACCTGTGTATCAAGTGCTTTTTTTGTCTGCTAGGTTATTCTGGGCCACGTTATCCTTCAGCTCAATTGCATATCTGTTAAGCCTGTTTCCTTCTTCACTCTGCCCCCTACCCTGAAGCTGAGGTCAGTGGACAGCTGGGGCTCCTGTGCAAATAATAATAAAGGGGGAATAAACTTGTGGAATCCTTCCTGATGACATTTGTGGGCATTGCCAGGAAAGGCACATGCTGATTTTCACTGTCCTTTTTTCTCAGGGCACAATATCACCCATGTGTATACTAAAGTTATGTAACTGCGAGGCCCCATTTTCACTGACTCAGATTAGAGTACTCTTGTGTTTTGTGTCCAATCCCTCCCCACTATAAGCACAGGTACAGATAATTTTCCTCCATCCCATTAGGTGCCCCAAGGTCCCCTGGGATATTACAGTGGTCCTGGTAAATAGGCCCTTCATGGAATAGTTGTACAATGTTAGACTGAAGTGTCACAGCACACCATCTTTAATAACTTTCTCATTTGGGGGACTGGAATTCATGCATATCTTTCTGCTTCTGGACTCTTCCCACTTTATATTTCCAAACAAAGCTCATACACTCTCTTTCTTAGTTCTGTTTCTCTGGAGAAACTGACTAAACTGTAAGAAGTTGGGATATTACTATAAGTACAACAGGAATCTTTCTCCCAAAGGCTTTGTGAAGGAGCTTACATAGTCTAATTTTTTTTTTTTTTTGTTTCAGAAGACCAGTTTGGCTATTGTGTGCAGAAGAGGCACAGTAAGGCAGTGTTAGAAGTAAGGAGACCATTCCAGGAGATATTACAGCAGTTTAAGCAAAAGATATTGGTATGGTGGTTTAATCTAAGGTGGAGGCTGTGGAAACAGAGTGAAGTACATTCAATTCTCATCATTTGTAGTAGTTATGTTCTGTAAAATAACTATGAATATTACACTATTATGAACCATGTGACTAGGAAATACAGCTAGGTTTCTATTGGTTTCTGGTCACAGTGTTTTTGTCAACTGATCAATACATAACTTTGTTTTGTGTGTTTTTCTATTAAAGGCAACTTATTTTAATTATGTTGTTGATTCATTCATATTGAACTTATAAAGAACAGCACTATAACTCATGCCTAAAGGAAACATACCTAACACATGTATTTTCTTTGAAAGGCACACCATAGCCTGTTCTTTGTTATCCTTGAACATGTTCAACCTACATGTTATCCCAGCTCTTGAAAATGAAACAGCTTGTTGAAGGTCCAAAAAGAACCCTGAACACTAGAAGGTACTTCAGCCCTCTGTTTAGAGACTATAAACAATGACACCATTAACATAAAAGCAAAAAAAATTTGATAAATGTGCCAAATAGACTCTGAAAAAGATACTCGTTTACAATATGAAAGCGGAAACAAGAAGGCAGAGTATCACCTTGTTTGATATCAACTGGAAATGTATGCATCAGTTGATATATATTTTTCATCACCTTGTACATGTCTGGGAATGACCATGAAAATGCTATGAGTATTGATTTTGTGGTTACAAAAATATTTTAATAAGCAAATTCATAAATACAGAACCTGTGAATGGTAAGGTTCAACTGTAGAGGTTTGTGAAATGTATTCTAGAGATAGAAACTGACCAAAGTTAATGACGGATTGGATGTTGGAAATGAGGGAGAAGAAGCTGTCAAGGTGGAGTCCCCAGGTCAACAGTGTTGCCATACATTGGGGAGGGGAGGATTGAAGGAAGGGGTAGTGGTGAGTTTAATTTTGAATGTAAGTTAGGTGAGGTGATTATCCATCCAAGAAGGGATGTCCATCAGGTAGTTAGATATATGAGAGCTCTTAGAGAAGAGGTTTAAGAAAAAGACATTCGGGAGGGGAGTGAATGGCATATATTATGCTAAAAAAGTATTGGCCCTTCTCTATCCAGAAAACTCTTGAAAATTGTCTGAAAATGAAGGATCTAATGGTACCTTTGCTCCCTTGGGTTCTCCCCTGGTTCTGCAGGGGGGTTGTTGTAGGTGAGAGTATCGTGTTTTATTCTTTTCTTTTATTCTAAGTTGTTATATTGGACAGCAGAATGCATTACATTTCAGAGTACATATATAGAGCACATTTTTACATATCTCTGGTTGTATACAAAGTATATTCACACCATTCATGTCTTCATATATGCTCTTAGGGTAATTAAATCCATCTCATTCTATCATCTTTTTTTACCCTTTTGCCCCCTCCTTTCTCCTCCCTCTCCATTGGCCTTTGTAGTGTTCCTCTAATCCTCCTATGCTACCCATCCCAACCCCACTGTGAATCAGCTTCCTTATATCAGAGAAAACATCCAGCATTTGGATTTTTGGGATTGGCTAACTTCACTTAGCATTATATTCTCCAACTTCATCCATTTACCTGCAAATGCCATTATTTTATTCTCTTTTATTGCTGAGTAATATTCCATTGTATATATATACTACATTTTCTTTATCCATTCATCTACTGAAGGGCATCTAGGTTGGTTCCACAATTTAGCTATTGTGAATTGCGCTGCTATAAACATTGATGTGGGGGTATCCCTGTAGTATGCTGTTTTTAAGTCCTTTGGGTATAGACCAAGGAGTGGGATAGCTGGGTCACAAGGTGGTTCCATTCCCAGTTTTCTAAGGAATCTCCATACTGCTTTCCATATTGGCTGCACCATTTTGCAGTCCCACCAGTAATGTATGAGTGTGCCTTTCCCCCCACATCCTCTCAAACATTTATTGTTGTTTGTGTTCTTAATAGCTGCCATTCTGACTGCAGTGAAATGAAATCTTAGAGTAGTTATGATTTGCATTTCTCTAGATTTTTTTTTCATGTATTTGTTGATTGATTGTATATCTTCTTCTGAGAAGTGTCTGTTCAGTTCCTTGGCCCATTTATTAATTGGGTTATTTGTTTTTTGGTGTTAAGATTTTAAGTTCCTTATATATTCTAGAGATTAGTGCTCTATCTGATGTGTGTGTGGTAAAAATTTGCTCCCAATTAGTAGGCTCTCTGTTCACCTCACTGATTGTTTCTTTTGCTGAGAAGAAGCTTTTTAGTTTGAATCTATCCCATTTATTGATTCTTGATATCTTACCTCTATTCATCACACAGATTGATAGGAAGGTCCATTAATGGACTCAGTACCTGTTATCCAGTTATGTCAGTAGGCCCTACATCCATTTTCTTAGAGTCACAGGCATAGAGATGTAGAAAATAGGTATGCAAAAATAAAGTTAGGGGGTTGTAGCTCAGTGGTAGAGTGCTTGCCTCACACGTGTGAAGCCCTGGGTTCGATCCTCAGCACCACATAAAAAAAATAAATAAAAAATAAAGATATTGTGTCCATCTACAACTAAAAAACATAAAGTTATGTCTCTATCTTATACCATATGCCTAATAAAAAATAGTCTCAGAAAAAAGTGTCAAGTTTTACCAGATGATGGCTGTATTAATCAGGTTCCTCCAGAGAAACAAAACCAATAGGACATACAGAGATATATAGGAGGAGTTTATTTCAAGGATTGGCTTACATGATTATGAAAACTGAGAAGTACCACTATCTTCTGTCTGTGAGCAAGAGAACCAAAAGAGGTGATGATGGGATTCCGTCTGAGTCTAAATACCTGAGAACCAGTGGAGTTGATGGTATAAGGCTTGGGGTTCAAAGGACTGAGAAACAGAAATTTTATTGTCAAAGGCAGGTAAAGAGCTCAAAAAGAGAGAGTGAATTTGCCCTTCCTCCACATATTATTTTATTGGATGCTAACCCACCTTGGTCAGTGCTTGACTTCCTTACTCAGTCTACTGATTCAAATGCTAATGTCCTCTGAAACAGCTTCTCAGACCAGTCAGAACTGTTTTACCACTATATTAACTCAGCCAAATTGACACAAAATTAATCATCACAATGGATGAAGGTATAACCAAAAGGAAAAGACAAGTGACAGAAAGTGAAAAATATTTAGGACATATGTAACCCAGGGTTAATAAACACCTTATCTAGACTCTTATAATCAATGGCAAAAGAAACTTCAATGGAAAAACAGGTAAAGAGCATGATGTGGCAGGTCATAGATAAAGCACTATAAATGATGACACTCATTAATGCTCAAATTTAGCCACTAATTTATTTAACATATATTTAATCAGTAGCTACTATGTGCCAAGCACTGTAACAGGGGTGGGAAATTTTGCAGTAAACAAAATATAGCAAGTCCCTGCTTTTTTGGGACTTACATTTTGATAAGTGAGGACAAGTGATAAAAAAATAACACATAGCTAGGCTCAGTGGTGCACATCTGTAATCCTGATAGCACAGGAGGCTGATGCAAGAGGACCTCAAGTTGAAAGTTAGCCTCAGCAACTTAGTGAGGCCCTAAGTAACTTAGTGAAACTCTGTCTCAAAAAAAAAAGATAAAAATGGCTGGGGATGTGGCTCAGCAGTAATGCTCACCAGGGTTCAATCCCCAGTACAAACAAAACAAAATAAAACAAAACAGGTATGTATCAGAGGTGAGAAATTACCTATAACAAAATAAAGCAGAATAATAGGATAGGTAGTGATGGGGGGAGTGCTATTTTACAAAGGATGGGTAGGGCACAGCTCTAATTAGATGACATTTGAGCAAGTGAGGCCTGAAGGATAAAGCATCATGGGTAGAAACAGAGACCATAATGAGTGTCTTCCCTAGAACAGTCCACATTCAGTAAAGAGGTCAAGTGGCTGGACTGGGGTTGGCATGAGATGGATTAGATCAGAGACAGTAGGGGTCTCTCTGGGGACCATGAGGACATTATAGGCAATCAAAGGACTTTGACATTCATTTAAACTAATATGCAAAAACATGGTTGGAGAGGGGGTAATCTGAGCAAAGGAGTATCATGATTTAATTGTTTCAAAGGATCCCTCTTGCTGTTGAGTGGGGAACAAAAAGACTGGTGGCAGGGGCAGACAGGATGGGGCAGGAAGATCTGGTAGAAGGGTTGAATAAAACTGGAGTCAAAAGATGATTGTGTCTTTGGCCAGGGTGGTATCAGTGGAGGTAGTGAGAAGTAGTCTGAATCTGTGGGTGTGAGAGAAATGTCAGAGTCGTGGATGGCTCCAGGTTTTTGGCGTAAGCAATTGGAAGAATGGAGTTGTCATTTTCAAGAGCTGGGATACCATGAGCTTTGAGCAGGTTTGAGGATAAGATCAGTTCGATATGGTCATGTTAACTCCCTCATATCTCAAATACTATTGTTGTCCATCTTTGAGTTCTGCTTTTAAAAAGTTTTTCCAAATTTGGATATTTATTTTAGACATGTTAAATTGACTTATATTTGCCCATTACATATTTTAATAGGCAGTTGATTTTGAGTACAAGTTTGAAGGTCATGAGTAAAGGCATACATTTTACAGTTATATTAGCTGGCAATTGAAAAAAATACAAACAAAAACATAATTTTTTTTCACTCATGAGTTTGTCAAATCTTTTAAAATTAAATGTCCTGCATGAGGGGCCGGGGTTGTAGTTCAGTAATAGAACACTTGCCTAGCATGCGTGACACACTGGGTTTGATCTCCAGCACCACATAAAAATAAACAAATAAAATGAAGGTATTGTGTCCATCTACAACTAAAATATTTAAAAAATAATAATGTACAATGTGAATAAAGGTATGGGAAAAAGAGTACTCATGCATTTTGTGAAAGCATGAATTGGTAAAGCCTATTTGGATGGAAATTTGATAAGTTTAAACAAAATTAAAAGTGTGTTTTTCCTTTGACCCAACAATTGCACTTCTAGAACTTTTTCCTTTAGGTATGCTCACACATGTGTGCAGAAATATGTGTATACTTTAATATGTTGATTTTAGATCTTTTGGATATATACCAAGGAGTTAAATAGCTGGGTCACAAGGTGGCTCCATTCCTAGTCTTTTGAGGAATTTCCAGAGTGGGTGTATTAATTTGCAGTCCTACCAAGAGTGTATGAATCCGCACTTTTGCCATATCATCTCTGGTATTTATTATTATTTGTGTTCCTGATGATTGCCTTTCTAAGTGGAGTGAGATGAAGTCTTGGTGTAGTTTTGATTTGCATTTCCCTGATTGCTAGAGATGTTGAATACTTTTTGATGTTTGTTAGTCATTTGTACTTCTTGTGAGGGATGTCTGTTCACATCTTTTCCCATTTATTGATTGGGTAATTTTCTTTTTTGGTGTTAAGTTTTTTGAGTTTACAAGCACATCAATGTTTATAGGGGCACAATTTACAATAGCTAAGTTATGGAACCAGCCCAGGTGCCCATTAACAGATGAATAGATAAAGAAAATGTGATATACATACACAATAGAGTTTTACTCAGCCATAGATAAACAATAAAATTATTGCATTTCCTGGTAAATGGTTGGGACTGAAGAACAGCATGCTAAAGGAAATAAGTGACTCAGAAAGTCAAGGGTCAAATGTTTTCTTTAATGCAGAAGCTAGAGCACAGCCAGGGGGGATGGTGCGGCAGATCTCAGGAAGTCAGAGGGGGAAATCAGTGGCATAGAGAAAGGGGATGGAGGTAGAGGGAGGAGGATCAGGGAAAGGGATAAACTGCGAAATGAAATGGACAAAATTATGCTATGTACATATATGAATATAACAGTGACTTTCATATTTATATATGTCTACAAAGCACCAATTAAAAAATAAAGAAATAGGAGGAAAACTAGTAGTGTAGAGGAAGGAGAACAGGGAAAGGGAGGAAGGGAGGGAAAGAGGAAGCACTGGGAACTGAAATGGAGTAAATTATATCCCATGCATGTATGATGTCAAAATGAACCCCATTATTATATTTAATTATAATGTGCAAGTAATAATATTTAAAATGTGTGCATAAGGACATTCAATATTGCATTTTAACAAAAATTATTATTATATCCAGTGACAGATAATGGTTAAGTACCTTGTTATTTAGTCATCCTAGAGCACTAGATTTTAGCTGAAATGATTGACAATATAATAATGATAATTTTCAATGAATGTTTATATGTCAGATATAATACTAAATGTTTTGTCTTATATTGCTTAAATTATTTTTTGCTGCCTACAGTCATTTCTAGTCATTAATTAATTGATGCATATAACAATCATCATTTTGCACCTACTATGTGCCAATTCTCCCTACTTATTCCATAAAAATGGTCTCAATTTCCCTGGACCAATAGCTACTAATCTCTTTAGCATTGTAATTTCCTTTGAGAAGCTGATGAAAGCTATGCCCCCAGTTCCAGGATAAATACTCACAAAATTTCCTTGAGGGATCGTAAATATCCCCTGAAGCTCTAGAAACTCTGTGGACCCCAGACCAGGTTCATAATCTTTGTTATGGTACATTGGTTCAAGTGCACACAAAGGCCAGAGTAGGAGGTGGGGTGGGGCAGAAGGCAAGGACAAATAGAAATCTTTGGTAGGTCAGCATGTATGGAAAATACTGGTTAAATGAAGATTTTTTTCTGCCAGGATGCTAAGATATCAGGATGCTCAGGCCTCTTAGTGAGTATTAACAGTGCCACTTGGGCCAAATACTCCCATTTCCTCAGCATCCCCCTCACCATCCCCCATCCTTTTATCTCCAACTCCCAAGCCAGGACAGCCTAAGACAGTCTTTCCATTCCTTCTTCAACTCCAGCCCTCACAAAGGTCAAATGTAATTAGCTATGATCCCAAGCCTTCTGCCCAGGTGGCTGGAGAGCCTCTCCCACCACCTGGGCAAGGGGTTTTAGCATAAGTCCTTGCTTTTTTTTTTTTTTCCTGCCTGTGGACATGTTCATGAAAACTGTCAGGCAGGTTAGTAGGACATCTGCTTGAGAAGTCACAACTTTCATAATTGACCAGTGTTTTGATTCAGCAAAGGATAGGCAACACAAAATCTGGGGTCATTTCTGATTCTTTATGAAACATATAGAAGATGGACTTATGAGTCAAAGAGGTTTATTAGGAATTAACACCAGTAAAAGAGGGAGGAAGCAAGTGCGGTCAGGAAGGTCTTCAGACCTTGAGGTTTAGGTAGCATTTTTTAAAGGAAAGAAGGACAAAAACAGAATAAGGCTAGCTGTGATGTGGATTGACAAAGTCTCAGCCAGTCCACAGAGTTCTGTGGAGCAAAGATAGTCCATCAGAGAACCCCGGCACTGGATGGAAATGGCAGGGCCTTAGCACCCTCACTGTGCTCAGTTATTTACTAGAGTCACTGCAGCAGACCAAGGTCTGGGCCCAAATACTGCAGCAGAGCCTGCAGGTGCTACAGCTGGAGGCTCTCAGCAACCTGTCCTTAAAGCTCAAAGGTAAGCTCTTCTGTAAAGGGAGAATTGAGCCGTGTTCACAACTGCCATACCTCTGAACCCCTTTAACCACCAAAAAGACTCACAAGATGTCTGTATTTGGCAGACCAGCTTGAATGTGAGGCATCACCTTATTTATAATGCTTCTAAGACAGGATATACAACTTGCTCCAGTGGGGGTGAGAGAGGATCCAACCCTGTGCCATTGTAATTTCTCTTTCAGACATTAGTCCAAGCTTTACATTAATTTACTTATGTAAGCTGCCTGTCGTGGCCAGCCACAATGCCGCGGGAGGAAAACTCTCGGAGGCAGAGTAAAGCTATTACTAATTTTACTTCTACTTTCTTAGAGAGAGCTTAGAGAGAGAAAGAAAGATTTTTCTTCTTCTTAGAAAGAGCTTAGAGAGAAAGATTAGAGATAGCTTTTTCTTCTTCTTCTTAGAGCTTAGAGAGAGAGAGCTTGAAAGAGAGAGATTTCTTCTTTAGAGAGAGAGAGAGAGCTTAGCTTTTAGAGCTTCTTTCTTCTTTGTTCTTTCTTCTTTCTTCCTTGGGAGCCTCGGCCTGACTCTGACCAGGAATTACTTCTTCTATCTGGTTTCTCTTCTGTAACCGCTCTGCCTACGTTCTGGCCGCTCTGATTCTTTTCTTCTTCTCCGACCCGAACTCTTCTTCCGACCGAGCGACTGCATGACTGACTGAATGAATTCATTCTTCTCCTGACTCCGACCGCTTTCACCCGGTTATATACCTTTAGCTTTGCTGGTGCCTCACGTGCATTTACAGGTGCGTCACATACATACTTATTATCAGGTGGAACTTATGGCTTCCAGCTGCCCGCAATAGCCATCTCCCTAATTGGGGCTCCTTCATATTCCTCCCTTTTAGTTTAAAAGGTGCTTTTTAATTCTATTTTCTATATTTTATTTTCTCTATTTTCTTTTATTTTCTTGTCCCTACCTGGCTTTTCACCTTTTGTTTTAAAAGGGTAGATATTTGAGCCCTTTTTGAGGAGGTGCTGCGGCTTTAAGGAAGCCTACTGCTGAGGAGCAGCTAACGCACTTAGTTAAGCACAATTGCATAAGCGGCTTTGACTTTTTTTTTTTTCTTGTCTCTTCTTTATTTTTACATACTTATTATCAGGTGGAACTTATGGCTTCCAGCTGACCGCAATAGCCATCTCCCTAATTGGGGCTCCTTCATACTTACACATTAGGCCTTCTGTATCTATGGGTTCTACATTTGGGGATTCCATCAACTGCAGATTGAAAATGTTCAGAAAAAGAATTGCTTCTGTATAGAATACAGACATTTTTTTCTTGTCATTTTCCCAAAACAATACAGTATAACAACTATCTACATATAATTTACATTGTATTAGGCATTGTAAGTAATCCAGAGATAATTTAAAGTATACTGGAGGATGTGCACAGGTTATATGCATATGCCATTTTATATAAGAAACATGAGCATCCACAGATCGTAGTATGGGGGAGTCTTGGAACCAATTATCTCCTTATATGCAGGGATGACTGTGTGTGTGTCTGTGCACATACATGTATATGACACACACACAAACACACACACATACACACACACACACACACACACACACACACTTGAACATGCTCTTCAATGTTTACAATTGGTTCTAGAAGTCTTCCAGCCAGGAAGGTTAAAGAAATAAAATTGCTTGCAAGACTTGCAATGAGTGGATACATATATATTTGATATATGGGCAGGTAAGCATCCCTAAGGTTTGACCTAAACCATTTACAACACAACACTACCATTTGTGAACTGTATGTTAAGAATATGAAAGGTCTGGTCTGAGTCTTACTTCTGCCACTGAGTGGGAAGCATAACAGATATAGTACCCCCAGAAAGATGGGAGAGAGGGTCATGGAAGTATGAGGGCCACTAGTTCCAAGTTTTGCCATTGGCATCCCAGATATTTGAGATAGTATGTTTGTATATTTATGTATATATATTTACATGTGTGTACGTGTAATTGAGATTTTCATGTGCAAGGGTTTCCTTATCACCATGCCTTCCCTTCCCTTTCAGAGTTATTATAAATTACCTGTTCAGGGGAAGCTGTTTTTCCTGATTTCTCTTGCTGCTTCCTCCCCTTTTATTTTAAGTTGTTTGGAAAGCACCATCTTTCCAAACGTTCTACAAACTCCCACCTCTTCCTACAGCCAATTTCTCCTCTGGTTCCTTCACCCAGGCTTGACATTTCTGGAAAAATTCAAAGTCAGTTAATTGTTAATTTGGAGGATGAGCCCAGACCACTGGGAATCCTGGGAACTACAAATGAACAGATTATCAAATTAAAGAAATCATTCCCTGAGGCTCTTTCAAGAGCAACAGGCCTGGGGTATGGGGTCAAAAGGGTCAGGGGAGCAGAGCATATTGGCCACCTCTGGAACCCCAGGGATCCAAGGTGGACCATGGTACCTGGACTTCCATGTTGCAGGCTTCTCTTGTTGATTTCTTGCCTTTGAGCAAGAGAACTGGAATTAATTTATAAGTCCACCCTTTTCTCTCAAAAATGTAGTCGCAAATTGCTAACCATTGCTTCAATGACCTGAATCTTATTTTTTTTACAGTATCATAGCCAACTTTATCCATATTGATTCAAAACTTTTTGTAGAGCTGTAATAACCATCTTTTAAAGACAGTGGAAAGGATGAGTGTCTGATTGTGGACAGTAAACCCTACCAATTAATTCTACCCTACAAAGAAATAATTTGGGGAAACAAAGAAAGCCAATCATAAAGCCAAAAATATAACCATTGTATTTGTGCAGCATGTGGCAATTTCCTTATCTGTTGTCTTTTGATCCTCACAACTCCCAAGTAGGCCAAACAGAGCAAATATCTCCGCTCAATAACCGAAGACAAGAGCCCAGAGTAAGCAAATTGCCTAAGATCACAAAGTACATAAGGGACAGAATGACCTTGGAGTACATCTCTTGGGGTCTGAGATCAGGATTTTGCTCCTTAGAGACCACCACATACTTGGACAAACTAGAGGTGTTGATATGCAGGTATTTGGGTGTTTAATGAGAGAAGGAAAGAAAAAACTACAAAACCGACTTAAAATTTATTGAAATACAGCTTATAGAATATTGAATCATGTTCAAAATCAGCTCTAATGAGATGCCTTTATTCTCTGCATGAGCATCAGAAATAGGGCAGGTTCTTTTCTGTTTCTACTCCTTTTCATCACCTCATCCTATTCCCAGATTACACCTAAAGACTAACCTAAACATTTGCTTTCTTAGCTCTGAACTTCTGGTGCTAACCAAGGAATGGGAGGAATAATATGCTGCCCTTTATGGCCATCAACAAATATGACATACCCGAGAGGTCAAAGAAGTTTTTGACAACTTACAAGTCAGTATAATGTCACTAACACATGGCACCATTTTTTGGAAGCTGCCCCCACACACCAAGAAAAAAAAATGCCAGTTGAAATATGCTTGCTCAGCTTTTTGGTTTTTCAAACTGTTAGTATAACCACTTAAATAAAAGTTGTAAACATCAACTAAGCTGGTTTGGGCTAGCATTTAAAAAAATTAATAGAATGTAATAGAAAATGTCAGGAATACATTGCAAGTGTAACCATTTTTTTCTTGGTTTATTTATGCATCTATATATTGGGTTATGATGTAAAAGATATAAATTATTGTGAATCAGTAAAAATTTGAAAGCCATCTAAGGATGCATGTGCCTCAATCCCAGACTTATGCTGGATTCCAAGACCCTATATGGGACATAATTCCAACAATGTCCTATACTTGTCTTTTAGTGATGTTAAAATGTGGAAAATATGTGCATCTTTGAAGACTTGAAAATATTTGATTTTAAGGGTTACTGCCTCTTCTCACTCTTCCCAAAAAGTGTCTGTTGACATATATTAAATATAGAATTAAATTTAATGGAAACATTCTTCCTAGAACTCATCTGTACTTTGATTTCACTGCCTCCTGAATATACATTTTGGCTAGTTTCTCAAGGTTAAGATTTCTTACTTCTTACCAAAATCTTCACTAGTACCTCAAACAGGTGAATACATGCGGAAAAGAGAATGAGTTAGTCTACAGAAAAAGTCCCAGATGTCAACCACTGTTCTCAACATTTTGTTTTTGTTTTTAAATATTTTTTAGTTGTAGATGGACACAACACCTTTATTTTATATTTTTTATTTTTATGTGGTATAGGGGATTGAACCCAGTGCCTCACGCATGCTAGGCAAGTGCTCTACCATGGGGCCACAACCTGGCCCTTGATGTTAGTTTTTAATCTGAAACTTCTTAATACTATAAAGAAGCAACCAGCTGTTTGGGAGCCTTAAAAACAAAAATCAAAACACCTTAAAACAAGCTTGAGAAAACTTTTTACAAGGCAAATTTTATTTTTTTCAAGTTATAAAAATAAAAGCATGTCAAAAATAGTCTAATCCATATAAGAGCAGTTCCAGCCATTTAAAAGTTATACAGATTTTGGAGAAAGCAATTCACAACCATTCAATTCAGTTATTGCTAGTTATATGCAGCTTTTATTTGTGACTGTTATCCACAAGAGAAAGGGCAGTATTTGGGCATTTTGTTGCTGCTAGAGCTGTGGTTATAAAAACAAAACAAACAAAAAAAAATCAAAATAAGAATAAGCTCGCTTTGAGTAGGAAATAATGTATAATTTTTGATCAGTACTAAATGGTGTGGTTTAAATGTCAGTTCCACCCTTCTCTCATTTAATTTTAATTTGACAGTATATCAGAAATATAGTGTGTAGCTTTATAAAATTAAGTGATAAGAAACATAAATCTTGGTTGCAATGTAGGAACAAAGCTGGCATATCTAGCTTTAAAACATAAATTGCAAATATTTTAAAACATTAAGCAAGAACCAGAGATAGGTTATTTTTTTTTTCCTCTTCAGTAGTCAACACATGAAATTAATCAATTTGTTTCTTTTGAAATTTATCATGAAGATCTGTTATTTTCTATTTTTCTCTCAAAAAAAGGCAATGAGATAGTCACGTTAATAGGAACACACTTTAAAATAAATGTGTCCAATGTCACATGGAAGAACGAATCACAAATCAAATATTTTAAAGCTTGAATAATAGATAATACAGTTGACAGCACAAATCATGGGTGTGGGGAATCACTCATTGGGGGGGTAATACATATAAATCTTTGGGTCTAAAATTCACTGGAAGACTTGAAGTTAAAGGTGTCACAAAGAGATAGCAATGGCTTTGTTTCCAACTTTCCTTTTAGACCCTGTTACAAGGTTAGGCATATTGCTGACATTCTACCCCCATAAGTTCTTGAATAAATAGATATATGATGGTGACAAGTATAAGGTGGAGTATTAAGACCTTAAAAAATCATTCTTAGCACAATCATGACATTTGGCAAGGATACATATTAACTTAGTGATTTAAATCCTAAAAATACGTTACATTTTTAGGAGGTAGTAAACGAATACAAAACTTTTACCATTTGGTTACCCCCCTCACTTTTGGCTTCAACCTTGAATATTTCTACATTTCTCCTTCCCCATTCTCCCAATAAAGCTATTAGTTCTTCTAGCACTCATTACCAAAATTTCTAGACCTAAAGCTGCCAAGATATATGTTTTTAAGAAGTTTTAATTCACCAAATTTAATTCACCCAATAATCAGGTGTCAATTTAAAACATGTTTTACTTATTTAGTTATTAATTCACTTATAAAGTAAAAACTCACAATAAAAAAACTTAACATAAAAAAAATTGCATTAAATATTCCACGTGCAATTCTAATACATCGTAGTAGTTATGAACCGATAAACTGTACTATATATTGCAACTGCATTACCAGTGTTAACTGAAAATAGGCATGTGGTTTACTAAAAATCCCACTTACTCCCAGAGAGTTATATTGTGCTGATACTCCAGATAGTATTACAAAAGGATTCCATTTTTGCGATAGGCTGGGTTCACAGTGAGTATGTTAGTACCAAGATCATGTGTTTAACATTATTTAAGAATGTCATTAGTGGAATGTATATAAGGCATGTAAAAAACTAGCATTAAAGCTCTGAAGGGCAACCATCCAAACTGGCAGCTGCTAGAAAAAGTGCTGCTAGGAATAAAAAAAAAATATTGAAGAAACTTAGTTTCAGCACAAACTGGTTTACAGTGTTTTTCTAATTAAGTGAATTAATTCACATAGACCTCTGCTTCAGGAACTAGCAGAAGAAAGAGTAGACTTTTACCCCTTTAATTACTAGCCCAATCTTGAAAACGGAAGCAATCACTAGCAATCTTCCACACAGTGCTATTAGGAGTGGATTGAGCAGTCAGCAGAAAGTTCTGGTTGAAGTAATGTTGTTTGTTTCCATCAAACTTCACAGTTCCACTGGTCACAACAAGAACTGTAGTCTGGGACTGCGTAGCTTGCTCTTTGTCCACAAAAAAGAAAGAGGTTAGTTTATGTCTCTAAATAGGCAAATTTTCAGGCTACATTTGCTTCCGATCTAATGTTTCCATAAACATTCTTTACCTTAAGCATAATCTTGAACATGTACATTCAAACTCAGAAAATGAAATGCTATTTTCAAAAATATCAAAATTACTTTTGATCCATAAATATCTGGGGATAATCTGAAGTTTCAAAATAAAGAAATTATAGCACCATTTGTTTCCTGTATACATTAATATTTCATTAGCTTTCTAACAGAGATTTATTGATATTTTACTTAAGTTATTCTTCAACAACTATAAAGGAAAAATAATCACCCTTAACAACTACTTAAGATACTAAGTACCCCACCTAGAGGTAAATATTATAAACTGCATCAGTTTACTCTAAATCAAATTCTGTCTGGCTTAAAGTCATCCTTTCATATAAAATAGTAATTTTTTTGTGAAATTTGAATATGCTGTAAAATACTAAAACACATTAGAGATATGGCATAAATTTTCTCTAGAAACCAGGTGTGATGATGCATACCTATAATCCCAGCAACTCAGAAAGTTGAGGCAAGAGGATCAGAAGTTTGAGGTCAGCCTCAGCAACTTAGTGAGACCTTGCCTCAAAATAACAAATAAAAAGGGCTGGGGATGTGGCTCAATGGTAGAGGATCCCTGGGTTCAATCCCCAGTACCAAAAAAAAAAAAAAAAAAAAAATCTCTGAAGATACACTTTATTTACAAAAATCATATTTAATCTCAATTTCTCATATAACTTTCAATAGGTCATAATTACATAGTCTACCAAAACCTATTAGTGATTCTATGGAGTGAGAAGCATCTAATGGAAGACCAAGATGAAATTTTCATATTTAACTTGCTCAAATAAGTAAATATTTCTACCCACTAAGTTATTTGCCACTTTTAGTATAAAAGCTTAGTGCCCATTAAAGAAAACAAAGGAAGTACTTTCAAAGATCATAATCTTACCATGAACTGGTTGGCAATCTAATGTATTGATCTGGAACTCACTAGAAGGCAACATCTCGAAAAAATTACTTAGGGCATCTAGCCCTGTAACAACATTTCCATTCCATATTAAAGTGGCCTTGTCCAAATACAGCCTGGTAAGTGCCTACAAAGAAAGAAAAATTTTAAAAGGGATTTTTCCCCCTCGGGTAAGCATTTTGTAGAAATGGATTAAAAGGTTGTGCATGGTATATAAACACTTTCACAGCTATACCTCCATCTCCACTTCCTTTGCCCCATTGCCACCAGAAACTACTGTAAACTAAGTGTCTATCTTATAAAGTTAGCCTTAAATATTATTCTGTCAATTCTTTATTATGCAATCAATACATTTTTCATATTTCCTTTTCAGTCATATTGAGAAAACCTTGCATGCCAACACAGAGTATTCAAGGTTTGGTTTCTGTTTTAAAATGAATTAAATGATCACAAGTTCTAAGTACATACAGCCCCAAACCAGTTTTATTTTCTGTCCCTTTTTGGGGGGGTGTGTACTGGGGATTGAACCCAGGGGCACTTGACCACTGAGCCACATTTCCAGCCCTATTGTGTATATTATTTAGAGAAAGGGTCTCACTGAGTTGCTTAGCACTTCGCTTTTGCTGAGGCTGGCTTTGAACTCATGATCCTCCTGCCTCAGCCTCCAGAGCTACTGGGATTACAGGCATGCACCACCATGCCCGGATTATTTTCTGTCCCTTTTCTAATGAGAATCAACAAAGAAAGTTCAAATTAAGCCCTACTATAATTTAATCCTAGTGGTTATATACATGAAATAATTTAATGTTTGTATGTATTAGGAAAAATTAGTTCCTTTTGCTACTACTCTATTAGCATAATATTTCAAAAACATCATGATCATTTGTAGAGCTCATAATTGAACTGGTAAGTGAAAAAAGGACCCACACAAAGGAAAATTTAAGTTACTTCTTTTTTTTTTTTTTTTAAATACCAGGGCCCAAACCCAGGGTCGGCACTTCACCACTGAGCCACATCCCCAGCCACACCCCCCTTTTAAATTTTGAGACAGGATCTTGCTTAGTTGCTTAGAGGCTCGATAAATTGCTAAGGTTGGCTTAACTTGTGATATTCTTGCCTCAGCCTCCCAAGGCTCTGGGAATAGAGGTGTGTGCCATCACACCCAGCTCGAGTTACCTCTTTAGGGTTAAGGGACATATAATTTGCTTTATTATAAAATTTAACTTGGGTCAAAAGACAACACATGCTGCCTTTTATTACTACTCTATTTTTGAAAACAGTGAGACATAATAAACATCCATGACAAGGAACAACACACATCCACTGTCAACATCCCTTCCTCAGTTCCCACATCACCAAATATCAGTGGCAGAATCATCTTTTATCTTTTGCCTTTAAAAACATATCTTAAAGATAGGGTATTAAGTTTTGCATCTGTAGGACAGAAAGTGTTCTCTTTAAAAATAAAGCACAGTTCTAATGTTGATGGGAGACTTAGGTAAGACTCAATTGATCACATAATGAAATAATTACTTAGACATAGAGCCCAGTGATAAATAACAATAAAAAAGCTGATAAGGTGAGAACTTGGTCTGTTGAAGTAGAAGCATCAACAATATGTGGATCCTCTTTTAAGTGCCAGTTGTAGTTGTCTTAAGTATAAATTATCTATTAATATATTAAATAAAGAGGACAAATAAGGAAACATCCCTGTAAAGCCAGATCCTTCCACTAATACTGATATTTCTTTCAAAATATTGGTTAAACAATGGGACTAACAAAATGTTACATAATTAAGTAAATATATGCTGGGCTCCACAGTGCAGTGCAGTATTTAAGTCTTATTAACTACCCGAAACATTAAATGCGGTTAATAGAAATTAGCAATTCATCCAAAGACCTGGAAATAAAGGCACATCTAGAATATGATTCTAGATTCCATACTATCATTACTACCAAACCAATCCTTCCATAATCAGCTAGTGTTAAAGAACACATTCATAGTTATCACTTCTGCAAGTCAGATAAATAGCTGGCTCAAAAACAAAAACAAAAACAAAAAACCTAGTGGAGCTGAGGTTGTGGCTCAATGGTAAGAGTGCTTGCCTAGCAGTGTGAGGCACTGGGTTTGAAACTCAGCACAACATAAAAAAAAAATAAACAAATTAAAGGTATTGTGGCCATCTATAACTAAAAATATTTTTAAAAAACCGGGTATTTTTGGGCTGGGATTGTGGCTCAGCGATGGAGCACTGGCCTAGCACACGCGCAGCCCGGTTCGATCCTAAGCACCACGTAAAAATAAACCGCATTGTGTACAACTAAAGCAAATAAATAAATATTAAAAAAAACGGGTATTTTAATTAAGAGTGGTATTACACTCACCCTTCTTCTTTTGTCCATTGTCTCATAGTAAATATTGACAAATTCCTCACCAGCTCTACATGCCTGATCTACACAAATTTTAAAATCCTACAAGAAAAATTACAGAAAGGTATATTACCATCCATCCAACCCCACAGAAACACAAAACAAACAGAAGCTGATGATTTCCACCACTATGTAGCTTTTTATACACAGTCCATGTTCTTCCCCATAAATTTGGACATTTTAAAGGTTAGAGCTTGAAAGATTCCAATTTTTAAAACTTTCACTATTTTTAGGTTAAGTCTTTTATGGCTTAATCATAATCATCTCAGTGAACTTTTTTTTTCACTCTTTAAGCACAAAAATTCATAATCTTTGCTTGGCAACTAAAGAAAGGAAGACTCAGAATTTTATAAATCATTCACCTTAAAATGACACTGTTTGACCCTTAAAGCTGGGGAGAGGGTTGAATATCTCTGAATAAGCTTGGAAAGCATTGACTTCATTTGTATGACCAATCTAAAAAGTTGAATGCAAAAACTGGTTCAAGAATTACTTGAGAAACTAGACAGCTCCACTTACAAACTTTCTCTCATTACTTAAACATTACAAACATCACTGTTTGTAAAAGAACTATTAAACCTGATAGGCTGATGGGGTTCCCGCAGGAGGGTGGAGGACTAAGTACCTCCTTCCTCAGCTATTTACTGGGCCAGGCGTATTACTTTACTTAAGAAAATAATGAATCACAAGTTTCATTTACTTTTCAAGTAATTGAAAGTGATTCAGAACGGGAGAAAAAACAAAGGACATTATAAGCCATGAACAACAGACCCGAACACCCACCTTCCGTTCCCCCACCTCAAGGTCCTTTCAGATACCCGAAAGAAAACGCGCGGTTTGGGGGACGGGCAGCAGTGGGTCCCGCCCCAGAGGCCAGCGGGCCAGACCCTGATTCGCCATTTGACCACGTGACCAACAGTCGCCTGGCTCCACGTCCCTCCCCTCGGCAGCCCACGCCCAGGCGACCAGGCGTCCTGCCGGGACCCCGCACACTCACCACCGACATGATCCTAGGGAAGCTTGAATAAGTCTGTTCCGGCTGTGGAGGCGTCACTACGTCCTCACGTGTCTGCCTGGCTCCGCTGCAGAATGAGGAAATATTTAGGAAAGCAGCGAAACCCGCCAAACGCACACAATTTTCTGCCCGCCCATTCTCTCCCGGAAGTAGCTCGGTCCGTTGTAAAAGCACTCCGACGTACCAACCTTAAGTAATACCTCACTTCAGTTCCGACGGATCCTTCCCATCTCTGCCTTACTTACTTGCTGGATTTAATTTAAAAGTGTATGTGGGGGGAATCCACTTAGCCTCGGACACTAAAATTAAAAGTTCAAACATGCGCCCCGGCCCAAGCTGAAACTAAAGGATCTAATTAGCGGGACTTCCTTTCTCTCGGAGGCGGGGCCCAAGATCACCGAAGACCACCATGAAAAGCTACTAGATTCTTAACTTAGGAAAGAGGGGTGGAGCTTGAAAAAAGGCGCGCATTCTGCACCTGACTGGTAAAAAAACATTTATAGTTCTGGAACTTTCTCGAAGAATCGACTCAAACACTGGTGTCTCTGTGGTATGCCTAAAATTAGTAACTAAGTGATTTTACACTGGCTATGTACAACAGAAAAGTTCACCCAGTTCCTCCCCACCACGGCTAGTCATTCCATTAAATAGCCTAATAATAGTTAAAATGTTTGGTAGTGACCACGTGCAAACTATTAAATATTTTTAACCTATATTCGCTTACTGTTTGTAGTAACTGTGAGGGAAATCCTGCTATTTATATTACACCTAAGATACAGCAATTATCCTGCCTAGGGTCACAGACTAGTTGAGATTCAAGTTCAAGTAATGTAAACACTATGGCAAGCTGGGAGTGGTGGCACAAGCCTATAATCTCAGTGGCTAAGGTGGCTGAGGCAGGAGGATCCCAATTTCAAAGCCAGCCTCAGCAATTTAGCAAGGCTTTAAGCAACTCAGCTACTCAGGGAGACCTGGTCTCTAAATAACCCTGTCTCTAAATAAAATATAAAAAGGGCCTGGGGATGTGGCTCAGTGGTTAAGTGCCCCTGGGTTCAATCCCTGGTACCAGTAATAATAATAATAACCCTACCAAGGCAAACTGTCACTCCTAGCCATTCCTTAAAACTTCTCATCTTAAAGTCACCAGTGACTCCTGGGGCTATCAAATCAGATAACTCTTGTTAGTCTCACCATGAATAGCTTTTTTGTTGATCCTCACAATAATAGCGGCTCCTTCTATAGTATTGTTCTTTGTCTTCCTGGCTCCAATCTCTCCTATATTTTCTCATATTTCTACTTTCTGATCTTTCACTTACTCGCGTTAGTCTGCCTCTAAAGGCTATGGCTGCTTCACTTACCCTTTTTCCTCCTCTGCAGGCTTCTGACTGACGTCACATCCGGGCGTCCCCCATTTTTAAAAGGTGCCCTACTCCCACGTGATATGTTAATGAGCCAGAGCAGCCAATCGCCAGCCTTGACCTCTAATCTGAGCTCCAATTACACATGTGGGATTTTACTGAACAGAAACACTGGAATGCTCTACTTGATCTACTAGCTTCTTAACCTCGTAAGCCAAAAATTTAAACTCATTATTTTCTGTGCTTTTCTAGCCTTCTGTATTCTCTCCATCGTCTCTCTTCAAAGATTCTTTGAATCTTTGTTGTTTGGTTCCCATCTCCCCATCATCATCATCATTCATCCAACAAATATTTATTAAGCATTTACTATGTGCCAGGCATTGCGAAAGGCTCTGGATATTGACTGGTGAACAAAGTAGATATGATCCATACCCTCTTGAAGCTCAAAGTGTAATTGGGAATGCCAGACAGCAAACATTAATGAGTTACAAAGGGATTTCAAGAAACTAACTTGGAGTAAATTGCCTAGTTCTGCCCATTTGCAACTTATCTCCACATCCCCACCCCCACACAATTAACAAGTACATAATTGTTATCTTGACGAAATTGCATAACTCTTCCTTTCTATACAAACTTTGACTTTGGTCACTATTCCCCGTTTCCCCAGAATTCTCCTAAACTTTAAAGACACATCTTGTTTCAGTTTCAATTTATTCTTCCAGAGTTCTCTCCCAAATTCACTAGCAGTTAACTACTGTGGTTTGCCAAAAATGACTTCTGTTTATTCTGTATTGGTAATGTTTTTTCTTGATTGAGAAATGATATTTTATCACATCTCTACCTTTTGTCCGTGATCAACTGTAGTAAGAAATGGTGTTTATAATGATTTCATACAATTCCCACAATCCTCAGGGAGGTAGACTTTTATCCAAAAATTTAAACATTTAAAATGACGTTTAAAGAAGTTTAAAAAGTTGGCCAAGATGAAACAGCTAGTATATCTGAGATTTCAACCTGAAACTGATCCTGCACACACTGCTATTTATGCATTTGCCTATAATTTTCTTATTTTGGAGTGTTTGTTCTCTCCATTGTAACCTGTCATTCAGGGATCCAGGCAGGTATAGTCTCCTCTCTGAAGCATTCCTCATTTCATGTACCCTGAACTTCAGTAACTTTGACTCTCCTATGACATTAAGGGTGTTATTGGTATGCGCAATAATGCCAAGGAATAGGGGAGTTCTGGGAGTATTGGAAAGGGGCAACTGAGTTGAAGGTGGAAGAAGGTCTCAGAGTTTTACACTGGAATTTTGCACAGAAATTTTAGCTGCAATGTGCATATTGCTACATTGATGTGCTACAAGGTTGGGAAGCTTTGTAAACTGATAATATAGTAACAAATGCTGGACTCTGATCCTCAGAGCAGTGAATTTAAATCACATTAAAACAATGTTGGGTATGTGTGGGGTGGGGAGGAGGAAAGAGACCAGGCAATCTCAGAATTCTTAACACAGAGATACACCTCACTATATAACTGCATGTATTAAAAGTAGGGCATCTGTGGTTGTAACTCAACTGTAAAGGGCTCACCACACATGTGCACGGTGCTGGGTTTGATCTTCAGCACAACATAAAAATAAATAAATGAAGGTATTGTGTCCAACTTAAAAAAAAAAAAGTAGGGAGAGTGACTAGGTAGGGTATTAAAGGACTTTTCTTGAAACACAGAATGACTTTTGTTGTTGTTGTTAGATACATTGTTGTTGGCACCAGTCTGGATTCAGATCTTAACAGTGCCACTGACTAACTCTGTGACCTTGGCCAAATTATATAGCCTGAGTTATGACTAAATCTGTTAATCTGTAAAGTGGATATTTGTATATATTTCATAACATTGTTGTGAAAATCAAATGAGCCACTTACTGTCATACAGTCTCTATTAACAATAGCCAAGATATGGAAACAACCTAGGTGTCCATTACTGATGACTGGATAAAGAAACTCCCCATCCCCCTCCTTCTCTTGTGCGCGCATGCGCCCACCACACACACACACACACACACACACACACACACACATTATTCAGCCTTTAAAAAGGAGAACTTGCCATTTGCCAAACATGAATGAAACTGGAGGACATTATGCTAAGTGTAATAAGCCAGAGACAGAAAGAAAAATATTGTATGAGTTCACATGTGGAATCTAAATAAAAGTCAAATATACCTAAAGAGTAAAACAGGAGCAGGTTGGGGAAGGAAATGGGGGAGCTTTAGATCAGAGGATACAAAGTAGGAGATATGTGGGATGAACAAATATAGAGATCTAATGTACAACATGGATGCTATAGTTAATAGTAGTGTATTTTATTCAGGATTTTTGATAAATGAGTAGATTATAGCTGCTGTAGCCACGGCGGGGGGGAATGGGCAACCATGTGAGATGATCAATTAATGAATATGTTAATTTGATTCACTATAGTAACTATTTTACTACATACATATTTCATAATATTATGTTGCATACCTTGAATATACACAATAAAACTTATTTTAAAAAAGAAATTATCATAGTCTGCCTTCTAGTTTTGATGCATTGACATTTTGTACTTGGTTTTAAGTTGCTAGGGAAAACATTATGTTTTTTCACATGCTAAACTCTTACCCAAATCACACACAAAGAGAAAAAAACCTTATACAAAGACTAAGTAGTTAAAACTGATTGACCAAATAAGATTTCTTCCTTCTTTTAGCTTGTCTCTATCTCCATTCTGAATCAATTCTGAAGGATGTGAAAGTGTGAATTAATTTCCTATAAAGGGAACTTTTTCTTCCTGTGATATAAAAGTGAAAGCATAATCCATTTTCACCTCATTACATTTCAATTGCCTCCTCTATGGGGCATTCACAAGTCTTATCTTCAAGGAAGAACAATTCTTTCAATTCCCTGCTGGAAACTTTTTCTTCAATAATTATTTTCAGAAGCAAAACATGTAATAAGGCCCTGTTGGTTGATCGCTCAGGTTTTGGGAAGTCCCACTAAGACTCTGGCTCATCTAGTCCACAAATTTCTTAGAAAAGTATGATTATGATTGCCGAGACATCATAATGAAAGGTTCCAGAAGAGATGAATGTTCAATTAACGAGATGAGAAAGTACATTCTGCAAGTTTCCTTGTCTGACTTGGCTCTACCTGTGAAGTCTTCTTCATACTACACACCTATTTGTACTTGTCTTCTCTCTCCCATCTAGGCCCAAACTTTTTCTTCCTTCCATGAACTCAGTCAAAATAAAACAAAACAGCAAGTGATCTCTCCACCTCTCAAAAGAGAAAGAAAATGTTATAAGCTTAATGTGGCAGCTCAGTTTTTCTCTCTTACCTTTAAGTATACTTTTTCTGATATTAGAATATATTTAACAACATTATTTTAGTTAGTATTTGCCAGACTTAACTTTTTTCTATCATAATCAATCTTTTGAGTATTTATGTTGTTGTACTGTTCATAAGTTGCATATAGCTGGAGATTTTTAAAAATTTTATTATTTTTTGGCCTAGAGACCTTTCTTTCTTAAATGTGATGGATATTTTAGGGATAGTAATGCTCATAATGTTTAAGTGATGGATTAATTGATGAATTTTATGAAAGTGTTTACCCATGTAACTACTAATACATCAAAAGAGAATAATTCTAGTGCTCTAGAAATCTCCTTCCTGTCCTCTTCCAGTAAATATTCACCATTTATTGTCTATTCTTTTTAAAAATATTTTTAGTTATGCATGGACCACAATATCTTTATTTTGTTTATTTCTTTTTATATGGTGCTGAGGATCGAACCCAGTGCCTCACATGTGCGAGGCAAGTGCTCTGCCACTGAGCCACAACCCCAGCCCTTGTATACTCTTTTAAAGATTTTGGAATATACAAGGCCTTATTATTAACTAATATCACTGTGTTGTGCAAGAGGTCTTGAAAAACATCTGGCTTTTTTCATTCAACATTAATGTATGATCCATCCATGTTGTTACATAATTAATTCTTTTTCATTGCTGTGAGGTATGTATTTATATAAATATTCAACAATTTATTTGACCATTCTTCCATTGATTGGCCTTTGCATTATTTACAATTTGAGGTTATTATAGATAAAGATACTACAAATATTCTTGTGTATGTTCTTTTTTTTTTCTATTTTGATACTGGATATTGAACTCAAGTGCACTTGACCACTGAGCCACATCCCCAGCCCTATTTTGTATTTTATTTAGAGACAGGGTCTCACTGAGTTGATTAGCACCTTATTTTTGCTGAGGCTAACTTTGAACTCATGATTCTCCTACCTCAGCCTCCCAAGCCCCTGGGATTATAGTCGTGTTCCACCACACCTGGCTACTATTCTTCTATATGTTCTAAAGTGGACAAAAGCACTCATTTAATTTGTATATATACATTGGAGTGGAACTACTACATTATAGGGTACATATAATCCTATAATGTAGATCACATATGATCAACTTTTTTCAGATTTTTGCAGAGGGTTTTCCAATTGACATCCTTGACAACCTATAAAAGATTTCAGTTACTCTATCTTCTTGTCCAAACTTGGTATTATCAGTTTTTTGGTTTTAATTGTTTTGTTAGATGTATACTGGTATTACATAATGGTTATAATTCATATCATGGTAGCTATTAAGTTGAGCTCCTTATAATACACTTATTGACTATTTATGTATCCTCTATAGTGAAAGGTCTGTTTTTGAGTGTTCTACTCACTTTTTTTTGTACTGGGGATGTAACCCAGGGGTGCTTAATGATTGAACCACATCCCCAGCCATTTTTAATTTTTTATATAGAGACAGGGTGTTGGTAAGTTGCTTAGGGCCTCACTAAGTTGCTGAGACTGGCTTTGAACTTCCTATCCTCCTGCCTCAGCCTCCCTAGCCACTGGGATTAACAGGCATGCACCACCTGGCACAGCTTCTACTCATTTTATTAAATGTGTATTGTCTTTTTAAAAGTCAATTTGTCAGACATTGCATGTTTTGGATGTAAGTATTCTCTCTTTCCTAAATTTATGCTTTTCATTTTTCCTCCTTTCATGATATCTTTTGATGAAAAGAAATTTTACAATTTTATGAAGTATAATTTGTCAGTTTTTTTTATATAAAAGTTAGTGCTTTTTGTGTCCCAATTAAGAAAACTTTGCTTCTTAAGAGATTATCGTGTGCTTTATTATTTTATCTTCCATGTCATGCCATAATCCATCTTGAATACATTTTGTGTGTGTGTGTGTGTGTGTGTGTGTGTGTGTGTGTTATGAAGCATAGATCAAGTAACACAGAACCATTTGTTGAAAAGACCATCCTTTCCCTTAGTAAACTGCAGCAGAGGCTTTTTTGTAATTCAAGGGATTATTTGCATATTTCACAATGCTTTATGTTGTTCCACTGATTTATCTGTTTTTGTATAACCATCAAACTTTTGAAGAGGTCTTAAAAACAGAGAATGTAGTCTGCCAACCATTTCCTTTTTTTTTTTTTTTTTTTTTTTTCAATATTGTCTTGACTATTCCAGGTCTTTTGCAATTCGTTCATTTGTTCATTCATTGTGGCACTCAGGATGGAGTATCAGCTCTTTTCATATTCTTGTGGTGTGTGTCTACTGATTAAAAAACAGCTTTTATTTTCTGTAAAACATTTTTAAAGTTATTTTTAGGTGTAGATGGACACGATATCTTTATTTATTTATTTTCATGTGATAATGAGGATTGAACCCAGTACTTCACACATGCTAGACAAGTGCTCTACCACTGAGCCATAACCCTAGTCCACATTTTTTAATTGAGGTAAAATCACATAACATAAAATTAACCCATTTTAAAATGATCTATTCTATTAAGCAGTTCCTAATTTCCCATTTTTTCCAACCCCAAGTAACCAGCAATCTGCTTTCTGTCTGTATGAATTTACCTATTTTTGAAATTCAATATAAGTGAATCACACAATATGTAACCTTTATGTCGGGTTTCCTTCACTTAATATAATCTTTTCAAGGTTTGTCAATGTTGTAGAATATGTCAGTACTTCATTTCTTTTTATGACAATAATATTTTTGTATAGACATATAGCATTTTATTTATCCATTCATTCATTAATGAACATTTGGGTTGCTCCCACCTTTTAGCTACTCTGAATAGTACTTCTGTGAAACATGCACATACATGTATTTGCTTAGTACTATTTTTCAGTTCTTTGGGGTGTAGTATATATTTTGCTTTTATTGTGATGTCTTTGGTGTTGGTATGAGGGTCATAATAGCTTCATTGAATGAGTTAGGAAATGTCCCCAGCTCTTCAATATTGTGGTAGTGTTTGTGCAAAATTGGCCTTAATCATTTTTAAGTATTTATAATAGACCTTACTAATGAAGTGATTTTGAAGGACTTTTGTTATTAGGAAGTTTTTGGTCCCAACTTCCTTAACAAGACTCCCAAAGCACAAGAAATAAAATCGAGAATCAATAAATGGGATGGATTCAAAATAAGAAGCTTCTTCTCAGCGAAAGAAACAATCAATGAGGTGAACAGAGAGCCTACATTTTGGGAACAAATTTTTGCCACATGCAAGTCAGATAGAGAACTAATCTCCAGGATATATAAATAACTAAAAATACTTATTAACAACAACAACAAAAAAACCCCACAAACAACCCAATCAATAAATGGGCTAAGGAACTAAACAGACACTTCTCAGAAGAAGATATACAAGTGATCAACATATATGAAAAAATGTTCAACAAATTTAGTAACTAGAGAGATGCAAATCAAAACTACTCTAAGATTTCATCTCACACCAGTCAGAACGGCAGTTATCAAGAATACAAACAACAATAAATGTTGGAGAGGATGTAGGGGAAAAGTACACTCATACATTGCTGATGGGACTGCAAATTGGTGCAACCAATCTGGAAAGCAGTATGGAGATTCCTTAGAAAACTTAGAATGGAATCACCATTTGACCCAGCCATCCACTCATTGATCTATACCCAAAGGACTTAAAAACAGCATACTACAGTAATGCAGCCACATCAATGTTTATAGCAGCTGAATTCACAATAGCTAAACTGTGGAACCAACCTAGCTGCCCTTCAATAGATGAATGGATAAAGAAACTGTGGTATATATACACAATGGAATATTACTCAGCAATGAGTGAATAAAATTATGGCATTTGCAGGTAAATGGATGGAGTTAGAGTATATCATGCTAAGTAAAGTAAGCCAATCCCCAAAAAACAAAGGCTGAATGTTTTCTATGATGTGTGGATGCTAATCCATAATGGGGGTGGGACATGGGATGAGTGGAGGAACTTTGGATGGGTCAAAGGTGAGGGGGGATGGTGCATGAGGGTAGGAAAGATGGTGGAATGAAATGGACATCATTGCCCTAGATACATGTATGATTGCATGAATGGTGTGACCGTATTTTGGGTACATCCAGAGAAATCAAAGATTGTGCTACATTTGTGTATAATGAATCAAAGAGCATTCTGCTGTCAGGTTTAACTTATTAGCAAATAAGTAAATTAAAATTAAAAAAAGAAAGCAACCCAAGGCCCTCAAAAATGTGTTTTCATTTCAAAAGGTAGGTTCTGCCAAGCTAGCAGGCAGGAGAGAAGGGGAGGAGAACTCTCCCTGTCCTGGACTCTGATTTTCACAGAGAGTGTCCTTAATTTTGTATCCAGGCCTGGGTTCCACTGTTCTGGATAAAGCTGCTTTTGTGTGGACTTCTGCAGGTAGTAAGCCTCTGAGCCCCTCCCCTCACAGTGGGTATAAAGGTCTGAAACTTTCTTCTGAGGGTTTGATGGACTGGGGCAAGAGCCCCCCTTCTGAACCTGGCTGTAGCCAGTAAATAAACCTGCTTCCTGCTTAAAGAAAAATAAGTTTTCAATTACTGATTAAACCTCTAACATTTTTTGTGTCTTTTCATATTTTCTATTTATTTTTGACTTGGTTTTAGTAATTTTGGTTTCTAGAAATTTGACTAGTTTGTCTAGATTATTTAATTTGTTGGTCTACAATTTTCAAAGGATTTTTTTTATTCTCCTTTTTATTTCAGTAAGATAAGTTGTTGTGTCCCCATTTTCATTTCTGATTTCAACTATTTGCATTTTCTGTTTTTTATTTGTCAATCTTGGTAAAGAATTGTCAGTTATATTAATCATTTAAAAATCAACTTTTGATTTCATTGATGATCTCAATTGCTTTTATTCTTCATTTCATCTACTTGCACTCTAATCTTTACTGGCTCTGGTTTATTTTGCTCTTCTTTCTTTATAATTCCTTAAGACGTGAAGTTATGTTATTGATTTCAGATCTTTTATTTATTTATTTATTTGTTTGTTTGTTTATTTGTTATTATTATTTTTTGTGTGGTACCAGGGATTGAACTCAGGGGCACTCTACCAGTGGGCCACATCTCCAGCCCCCTTTTTTGTATTTTATTTAGAGACAGGGTCTCACTGAGTTGCTAAGTGCCTCACCATTGCTGAGGCTGGCTTTGAACTCATTATCCTCCTGCTTCAGCAAGTGCTGGGATTACAGGCGTGCACCACTGCACCCAAATATTAGGAGTTTTGGACTGAATTCTATACAAGATGAAGCTGCTTCTTGAGGCAGAAAAGGAAGGAGGACCTATGTTGTTGTTTAGAAAGTATCTTTCAATGATCTGTGTTGATTTGCCGCAGTGGTGATTGCTGATATTTACCAGATACACTAGTTGCTGCCCTAGATAATAACACAGAAAAGATTATTTTAGGACTCCCAAAGAAATTTGTGTAATGTTTGTCAGAAGATCGATAATTTGGCAAACCAACAGGATTAGCATTAACGACAGGTTTTTCCATAGTCGGATGCTGTCTGTGTTTCCAAACTGAAATTTAGAGATTATGTAATATACTTTATCAAGACTATACCTTTTTATTTCTGGCTAACCACCTCAGGAGAATAGAACATGTGCTTACTTATTTATTTTTGGTACCAGGGACTGAACTCAGGGGCACTCGACCACTGAGCCACATCCCCAGCCTTTTTTTGTATTTTATTAGAGACAGGGTCTCACTGAGTTGCTAAGTGCTGAGGCAGGCTTTGAATTCGCTATCCTCCTGCCTCAGCCTCCCAAAGTGCTGGGATTACAGGCGTGCACCACCGTGCCCGGCCAGATCTTCTATTTAATATAGGCATTTACTGCAGTAAATTTATCTTTGAAAACTGCTTTCATTATATCCCATATGTGTCAGAATGTTGTGATGAAAAAAATCTCTTAAGTATATTCTAATTTCCCATGTGATTTATCCTTTGATCTATTTGTTGTTTATAAGCCTGTTACTTAATTTCCACATGTTTGTATATTTTCTACTTATCCTTCTCTTATTGATTTCTAACTTTGTTATATGGTGATCAGAGAAGACACTTTCTATACACATCATTTTAATTTTATTAAGATTGTTTATATTGATCTATCATCTGTTTTAGGGAATGTTCTTTGTACACTTAAGATAAATATCTACTTTGCTGTTGGTTAGTGGAGTGCTATTAGGTCTGTTAGATCTAGTTGTTTTATAATGTTGCTATAATCCTTTATTCCCTTATTGCTATTGTTTTTCCTTACTGCTTATTACATGTTCTATCCATTATTAAATTGGGGTATTGAAGTCTCTGACTTTTTGTTTATTTTGTATTATAGTATCATTATAATCCTATATTTATTTATTGATCTTCAGTCTGCATGTTCTACCCATTATTAAATTTTGGATGTGGAATTCTCTGATTCTTTTTCCTTTTAATTCAAACAATATTTGCTTCATATATTTTTGGACTCTGTTGTTTCATACATGTGTTTATAATTATTATATCTTCTTGATGAATTGGCCTTTTTGGACGTCCAACTTTCTCAAAGAAATTCTCTACTCAATTTTCCTCCTAGGCCTTCAATGCAGTATCATAAGCCTAAATCATAATCTTTTGCCTCAGGCAGCAGCATGTTGCTTTCTGCCTTACAAAGTCTTCAAGTAATGCCAACCTCTTTTCTACTCTGTGAATTCCCACTTGTGTTAAACAAAGACAAAAGCCTTACATCTTTTCTTCAGGTAGTCACCAGACAGGTTAAAATAAACTCAAATCTTTGCAAGTTAATTCTGTTCTGCTCCCTCTGGGATCAGGGACTTGGATTTTACCCTGGGAACCTGTGTGGGCAGTTGTTTCAAGACATCTGTCAAACCAGGCACAGTGGTGCACACCTGTAATCTCAGTGGCTCTGGAGCCTGAGGCAGGAGGATTGTGAGTTCAAGGCCAGCCTCAGCAATGTAGTGAGGCCTTAAGCAATTCAGCAAGACCCTATCTGTAAATAAAATATTTAAAAGAGCTGGGGGCTGGGCGAGGTGGCACACATCTGTAATTCCACTGGTTCGGGAGGCTGAGGCAGGAAGATTGAAAGTTTAAAGCCAGCCTCAGCAAAGAAAAATGAGGCACTAAGCAATTCAGTGAGACCATGTCTCTAAATAAAATACAAAATAGGGCTGGGGATGTGGCTCAGTGGGTGGCTGAGTGCCCCTGAGTTCAATCCCTGGTACCTGTCCCCCCCCCAAAATAAGGTGGCTGAGGATGTGGCTCAGTGGTAAAGTACCCCTGGGTTCTTTAAGACAAAAACAAACAAACAAACAAAGGACGTCTGTCAAGACAGGAAAGGGGTGAGACCAGGGTAAATAAAAATTCCACAAAGCATAACTACCATTTTAAGTTGCATTTTTCTTGATCCAGCTTTCATTTGGTTTCTATAAACCTATGTTTTCCATAGATCTGACAAATTTGATTCAATAGTTTTTGCTTGATTTTTCATGTTTCTGTGTATTGGAACTTTGGAGCTATTCCACCATTTTTCTAGGGCCTTTTTCATCTTTATTGTTAAGGATTTTTTTTCTAGGTAATGAATTTTATGTTTGTCAGTTTTTTTTTTTTTTCTTTTAGCACTTTAGCAGTCATCCTATTGTCTTTTGCGTATTATCATTTCTATTGAAAAGTAAAGAACATATAATTACTCCTTTGGAGGTAATATGTTTTCCCCCCCTCTAGCTACTTTTCATATTTTCTTCTTAATTTTCAAAAGTTTTGTTGAATAGGCTGTCTTTTCTCCAGTGAATGTTTTTGGAGCCTTTGCCTAGTATGAGATAACCTTATTTATGTGGGTTAGTCTCTGCGTCTTCTATTTTGTACCATTGGTCTTCGTGTCTGATTTGGTACCAATACCATGCTGTTTTTGTTACTATAGTTTTGTAGTATAATTTAAGTTCTGATATTTTGATATCTCCTGCTTCACTGTTCTTCCTACAGATTGCTTTGGCTATTCTGAGTCTCTTATTTTTCCAAATGAATTTCATTATTGTTTTTTCTAGTTCTATGAAGAATTTCATTGGGATCTTAATAGGAATTGCATACAATCTATATAACATTTTTGGTAGTGTGGCCATTTTGACTATATTAAGCTTGCCTATCCAGGAGCATGGGAGGTCTTGCCATCTTCTAAGGTCTTCTTCAATTTTTTTTTCTCTAATGTTCTGTAGTTTTCATTGTAGAGATCTTTCACCTCTTTTGTTAGATTGATTCACAAATGTTTTATTTATTTATTTTTGAGGTTATTGTGAGTGGGGTAGTTTTCCTAATTTCACCTTCAGTAGATTCATCACTGATATATAGGAATATGTCTAATTTATGGGTGTTGAAATTTGAAGTCCATATGTAACAAAATGAAATTAAACCCTATTTTTCACCATTCATGAAACTCAATTCAAAGTGGATCAAAGACTTAGGCACTAGAACAGAGAACCTGTGCCTAATAGAAGAAAAGGTAGGCCCAAATCTTTACCATGTTGGCTTAGGCTCTGACTTCCTCAACAGGACTCCTAAAGTGCAATAAGTAAAATCAAGAATCAATAAATGGGATGGATTCAAACTAAAAAAGCTTCTTCTCAGCAAAGGAAATAATCAATAATGTGAAGAGAGAGCCTATAGAATGGGAGAAAATCTTACCACATGAACCTCAGATAGAGCATTATTCACCAGGATATATAACAAATTCAAAAAACGTAACACCAAAAAACAAACAAACCAATAACCCAATTAAAAATGGATTAAGGAACTGAACAGATACTTCACTGAAGAAGAAATATAATTGATCAACAAATACATGAAAAAATGTTCAACATCTCTAGCAATTAGAGAAATGCAAATCAAAGCTACTCTAAGATTTCATTTCACTTCAGTCAGAATGGCAATTATCAAGAATACAAGCAAGAAAAGTTGGCGAGGATGTGGGGAAAAAGGTACACTCATAAATTGCTGGTGGCATTGCAAGTTGGTGCAACCATTATGGAAAGCAGTATGAAGATTTCTCAGAAAACTAGGAATGGGATCACCATCTGACCCATCTATCCCACTCCTTATTTTATACCAAAGGACTTAAAATCAACATAATACAGTGACACAGCCACATCAATGTTTATAGTAGCTCAATTCACAACAGCTAAACTCTGGAATCAACCTAGGTGTCCTTAAACAGATGAATGGATAAAGAAAATGTGGTACATATACACAATGGAATATTATTCAGCCTTAAAAAAGAATGAAATGATGGCATTTGCCAGTAAATGGATAGAGCTGGAGTATATCATGCTAAGTGAACTAAGCCAACCCCTCAAAACCAAAGGCCGAATGTTTTCTCTGATATGACGATGCTAATTCACAATAGGGGAGGGGCTAGGGAAGAAGAGAGTCAACACTTTGGATTAGACTGAAGGGAGTGAAGAGAGGGAAGGGGTATTGGTGTAGGAAGGACAGTAGAATGGATCGGACATTATTATCTTATGTGTATGTATGACTACATGACCAGTGTGATTCTACACGATGTACAACCAGAAGAATGAGAAGTTATACTCCATTTATGTATGATGTGTTGAAGTGCATTCTTCTGTCATGTATAAATAATTAGAACAAATTTAAAAAATTTCAAAAGTTTGATTTTGGTGTATTTTAGTGTAGTTGATTTGGGTTTCATAGGGCTTCTTGTCTTTGGTTTTATGTCTTTAGTTAGGTTTGGAAAATATTTAGCCAGTATTCATATATTGCTTCTGTTCACTGATGTCATCTTCTGCTCTGATTATAGGTATATAAAGTGTTTTATCATCTCAAATACCCTATTTCTGTATTTTCTATATATTTTTCTCTCTAAAGGGTTTAATATGGAATTTTCTACTCACATATCTTTTAGTTCACTAGTCCTCTGTTCTGTCATTCCCAATTTGCTGTTAAGCCCATCTGGTTAAATCCTCTTTTAATTAATTTCTTATTGGTGCATTATAATTATACATAATAATGGGACATATTGTCACATATTCACACATGTACATAGCACAATTAGGTCAATTTCATTCCCAGAACATTTCCATTCCTTCTTCTCTTCCCTCCCCTTGGTCCCCTTCCTTTATTTGACCAGGATTTCTCTTTACATTTCATGAGATCTACCCCTTTTTCCCTTTCTTTCCCCTCCATCTTTCAAATATGTGAAATACATATACATAGACTTTTTGAATCTGGCTTATTTTGTTTAATATATGCTCTTAACATTGATCTGTTGTCCTGCAAATGACATAATTTCATTCTTTATGACTGAATAAAACACCACTGTTTATAGATATGGCATTTTATTTATCCATTCATCCATTGATGGACCTCTGGCCTGGTCCATTAACTTGGCTATTGTGAATTACACTGCTATAAATATGGGTATGGGTGTATTATAATAGCATGCTAATTTTAATTATTTTGGATAAATACCATGGACTGGGATAGCTATTTTTGTTACTTTAGCTCTGTAATATAATTTGAAATCAGGTATTGTAATGACTCCAGCATTGCTCTTTTTGCTTAAAACTGCTTTAGTTATTCTGGGTCTTTTATTTTTCCATATAAATTTTTGGATGGTGTTTTTCTAGTTCTGTGAAGAATGTCACTGGATTTTTGATGCAATTACATTTAATTTGTGGGTTGCCTTCAGTAATAGGCCCATTTTAACAATATTAATTCTTCCTATCCATAAACATAGAAGTTTTTTCTATCTTCTAGTGTCTTCTTCAATCTGTTTCTTCAGTGTTCTGTAATTTTCATTGTAGTAGTGTTTTGCCTCCTTGGTTGAATTTAATCCTAAGTATGTTATTTTTTGAGGCTACTGTGAATGAAGCATTTTTCCTGATTGCTTTTTTAGCACATATGTTATGAGTGTATAGAAAAACTCTCAATATTTGTATGTTGAATTTTGCATACTGTTACTTTGCTGACTTTGCTTATTAGCTCTAGAAGTCCTTTGTTGAAGTATTTGGAGTCTTTTAAGTATAGGATTATATCATCTGCAAACAGTCATAGTTGGACTTTTTCTTTTCCTATTTGTGTCCAATTAATTTCCTTCTCTTGTATGATTGCTCTAGATGGAGTTTCAAGAACTATATTGAATAGGAGTAGAGAGAGTGGACATCCTTTCATTCTTCCTGATTTTAGAGGAATTGCTTTCAGTTTTTCCCCATTCACTATGATTTTGGTTCTGAGTTTGTCATATATAGCCCTTATAATGTTGAATAAAGTTCCTTCTGTCTCTAGTTTCTTGTGTTTTGTCATGAATGGGTGCTAAATTTTGCTGGTTTTTTTTTTTTTTAGTATCTATTGAGATTGATTATGTGATTTTTGTCCTTAACTTTATTTATGTGGTGAATTATTTATTGTTTTGTGTATATTAAACCATCCTTGCATGCCTGGAATGAGACTAATTTGATAATACTATGCAATCTTCTTAAGATGTTGTTGAATATGACTTGCTAATATCTTATTAAGGACTTTTGCATGTATGTTCATCAAGGATGATGTGTATTTTTCTTTCCTTGATTCATCCTTGTGGTTTAGGTATAATGGTGATATTCATTTCATAGAATGAATTTGGTAGTGTTTCCCCTTTCTATTTAATGGAATAATTTGAGCATTGACATTAGTTCTTCCTTAGTACCCAATGGGAAAACCCAAGTGTAGTGGTGCACACCTGTAATCCCAGCAATTTGGGAAGCTGAAGCAAGAGGATTGCAAGTTTGAAGCCAACCTCAGAAATTTAGTGAGGCCCTAAGGATTTAGTGAGACCCTGCTCAGAATAAAAACTGAAATGGCTGGGGATTTGGCTCAGTGGTTGAGTTCCCTTGGGTTCAATCCCTAGTACAAAAAGAAGAAAAAAGGAACTAATGGTAGAATTCAGCTGAGAATCTATTTGTTCCTGGGCTTTTCTTTTATAGAAGGCTTCTTATTATTCCTTCAGGCTCATTGTTTACAACTGGTTTGTTTAAATTTTCTATATCATTTTGTTTCAATTTTGATAAGACATATTGTCTAGAAGTTTATACATTTCTTCTAAATTTTCCAATTTATTGGAGCATGAGTTTTCAAAATAGTCCCCAATGATTCTCTGGACTTCTGTGATATCTATGGTGATATTGCCTTTTAAAAAATTTAATTTGTAAGCCGGGCGCGGTGGCGCACGCCTGTAATCCCAGCACTTTGGGAGGCTGAGGCAGGAGGATCGCGAGTTCAAAGCCAGCCTCAGCAATGGCGAGGCACTTAGCAACTCAGTGAGACCCTGTCTCTAAATAAAATACAAAAAAGGGCTGGGGATGTGGCCCAGAGGTCGAGTGCCCCTAAGTTCAATCCCCGGTACCACAAAAAAAAAAAATTTAATTTGTTGTATATGACAAAAGAATGCATTATAATTCATATTACACATATAGAGCACAATTTTTCATATCTCTGATTGTACACAAAGTAGAGTCACATCATTCATGTCTTAATACATGTACTTAGGGTAATGATGACCATCGTATTCCATCGTCTTTCCTACCCTTATGCCCCCTCCCATCCCCACTTTTCCCCTTTATCTTATATAGAGTTCATTTAATCCTCCCATGACCCCCCAACCCCATTATGAATCAGCATCCTTAAATCAGAGGAAATATTTGACATTTGGGTTTTTGGGATTGGCTAACTTCACTTAGCATTATATTCTCCAACTCCATCCATTTACCTGCAAATGCCATGATTTTATTCTCTTTTAATGCTGAATAATGTTCCATTGTGTATTTAATGCTGAGTAATACTCCATTGTGTATATATACCACATTTTCTTTATGCATTCATCTGCTGAAGGGCATCTAGGTTGGTACCACAGTTTAGCTATTGTGAATTGCGCTGTTATAAGCATTAATGTGGCTGTGTCCCTGTAGCATGCTGTTTTTAAGTCCTTTGAGTATAGACTGAGGAGTGAGACACCGGGGTCAAATGGTGGTTCCATTCCAAGATTGTCAAAAATTCTCCATACTGCTTTCTTGATTGGCTGCATCAATTTGCAGTCCCACCAGCAATGTATGAGTCTGCCTTTTCCCCCACGTCCTTGCCAACACTTATTTGTTGTTGTTGTTGTTGTTCATAGCTGCTATTCTGACTGGAGTGGGATGAAATCTTACAGTAGTTTTGATTTGCATTTCTCTAATTGCTAGAGATGTTGAACATTTTTTCATATATTTGTTGACTGATAGTATATCATATTCTGAGAAGTGCCTATTCAGTTCCTTGGCCCATTTATTGATTGGGTTATTTGCTTTTTTGTTGTTAAGATTTTTATGTTCTTTATATATATTAGAGATTAGTGCTCTACCTGACGTGTGTGGTAAAAATTTGTTCCCAAATTGTAGGCTCCATATTCACCACACTGATTGTTTCATTTGCTGAAAAGAAGCTTTTTAGTATGATTCCATCCCATTTATTGATTCTTAGTTTTAATTCTTATGCTATAGGAGACTTATTATGGAAGTTGGGACCTAATCTGACCTGATGGAGATTTGGACCTACTTTATCTTCTAAAAGGTGCAGTGTCTATGGTCTAATTCCTAGGTCCTTGATCCACTTTGAGTTGAGATTTGTGCATGGTGAGAGATAGGGGTTCAATTTCATTTTGTTGCATATGGATTTCCTGTTTTCCCAGCATCATTTGTTGAAGAGGCTATCTTTTCTCCAATGTATGTTTTTGGCACCTTTGTCTAATATAAGATAACTGTAATTATGTGGGTTAGTCTCAGTGTCTTCTATTCTGTACCATTGGTCTACTAGTCTATTTTTGTGCAAATACCAGGCTGTTTTGTTATTATTGCTCTGTAGTATAGTTTAAGGTCTGGTATAGTGATGCCACCTGCTTCACTCTTCTTGGTAAAGATTGCTTTAGCTATTCTGAGTCTCTTATTTTTCCAGATGATTTTCATGACTGATTTTTCTATTTCTATGAGGAATGTCATTGGGATTTTGATTGGAATTGCATTAAATCTGTATAGTGCTTTTGGTAGTATGGTCATTTTGACAATATTAATTCTGCCTGTCCAAGAACAAGGTAGATCTTTCCATCTTCTAAGATCTTCTATAATTTCTTTCTTTAGTGTTCTGTAGTTTTCATTATAGAGGTCTTTCACCTCTCTTGTTAAGTTGATTCCCAAGTATTTTATTTTATTTTTGATGCTATTGTAAATGGGTAGTTTTCCTCATTTCTCTTTCAGAGGTTTTGTCACTGATATACAGAAATGCCTTTGATGTATGGGTGTTAATTTTGTATCCTGCTACTTTTCTGAATTCATTTATGAGTTCTAAAAGTTTTCTGGTGGAATTTTTTGGGTCTTCTAGGTATAGAATCATATCATTGTTAAATAGTGCTAATTTGAGTTTTTCTTTATCTATCCTTATCTCTTTAATTTGTTTTGTCTAATTGCTCTGGCCAGTGTTTCAAGAACTATGTTAAATAGCAGTGGTGAAAGAGGGCATCCCTGTCTTGTTCCAGTTTTTAGAGGGAACGCTTTCAATTTTTCTCCATTTAGAATGATGTTGTCCTGGAGCTTAGCATAAATAGCTTTTATGATGTTGAGATATGTTCCTGTTATCCCTACTTTTTCTAGTGTTTTGAACATGATGGGGTGTTGTATTTTGTTGAATGCTTTTTCTGCATCTGTGGAGATGATCATATGGTTCATATCTTTAAGTCTATTGATGTGATGAATTACATTTATTGATTTCTGTATGTTGAACCAACCTTGCATCCCTGGAATGAACCCCACTGGATCGTGGTGTACTATCTTTTTGATATGTTTTTGTTTTTGATTTGCCAGAATTTTATTGAGAATTTTTGCATCTATGTTCATTAGAGATGTTGGTCTGAAGTTTTCTTTCTTTGATGTGTCTTTGCCTGGTTTTGGGTTCATGATGATATTGGCCTCATAGAATGAGTTTGGAAGTGCTCCATCTTTTTCAATTTCCTGAAACAAATTGAAGAGTATTGGAATTAGTTCTTCTTTAAGGTCTTGTAGAACTTGGCTGTGTATCCACCCGGTCCTGGGCTTTTCTTGGTTGGTAGGTTTTTGATGTTGTCTTCTATTTCATTGTTTGAAATTGATCTTTTAAAATTGTGTATATCATTCTGATTCAATTTGGGTAAATCATGTGACTCTAGAAATTTGTCAATGCCTTTGATATTTTCTATTTTATTGAAGTACAAGTTTTCAAAATAATTTCAAATTATCTTCTATATTTCTGTAGTGTCTGTTGTGATATTTCCTTTTTCATCATGGATGTTAGTAACTTAACTTTTCTCTCTCCTCTTTGTTAGCCTTGCTAAGGGTCTGTCAATTTTATTTATTTTGTCAAAGAACCAACTTTTTGTTTTGTCAATTCTTTCAATTGTTTTTTTCTGTTTCAAGTTCATTGATTTCAGCTCTGATTTTAATTATTTTTGGTCTTCTACTGCTTTTCGTGTTTGTTTGTTCTTTTTTTCCCCCTAGGGCTTTGAGATGTAATGTTAAGTCATTTATTTGTTGACCTTTTCTTCTTTTAAGGAATGAACTCCAGGCAATGAACTTTCCTCTTAGCACTGCCTTCATAGTGTCCCAGAGATTTTGATATGTTGTGTCCGTGTTCTCATTCACCTCTAAGAATTTTTTAATCTCCTCCTTGATGTCATCTGCAACCCATTGTTCATTCAGTAGCATATTATTTAGTCTCCAAGTGTTGGAGTAGCTTTTATTTCTTATGTTATCATTGATTACTAATTTCATTCAATTATGATCTGATAGAATGCAAGGTAGTATCTCTAAATTTTATATTTGGTAGTGTTGCTTTGTGGAATTATATATGGTCTATTTTAGAGAAGGATCCATGTGTGGCTGAAAAGAAAGTGTATTTGTTTGTTGAAGGATGAAATATTCTATGTATGTCAGTTAAGTCTAAGTTATTTATTGTATCATTGAGTTCTATAGTTTTTTTTCAGCTTCTGTTTGAAAGATCTATCCAGTGGTGAAAGAGGTGTCTTAAAGTCACCCAAATTATTGTGTTGTTGTCTATTTGACTCTTGAACTTGAGAAGAGTTTGTTCGATGAATGTAGATGCTCCATTGTTTGGGGCAATATATTTATAATTGTTAAGTCTTTTTGGTGTATGTTTCCCTTGAGCAGTATGTAGTGTCTTTCTTTATCCCTTTTGATTAACTTTAGCTTGAAGTCTACTTTATTTGATATGAGGATGGAAACCCCTGCTTGCTTCCACAGTCCATGTGAATGGTGTAATTTTCCCCAACCTTTCACTTTCAGCCTGTGGATGTCCTTTCCTATGAGATGAGTCTCTTGGAGGCAGCATATTGTTGGGTCTTTTTTTTTTTAATCCAATCTGCTAGTCTATGTCTTTTGATTGGTGAGTTTAGGCCATTAACATTCAGGGTTATTATTGAGACATGATTTCTATTCCCAGCCATTTTTGTTTATTTTGGCATTTAACTTGACTTGATTTCTCCTTTGATTAGTTTTTCCTTTAGTGTAATACCTCCCTGTGCTGATTTTCATCATTATTTTTCATTTCCTCTTCATGGAATGTTTTGCCAAGGATGTTCTGTAGTTCAGGATTTCTAGTTGTAAATTCTTTTAACTTTTGTTTATCATGGAAGGTTTTTATTTCATCATCAAATCTAAAGCTTAATTTTGCTGGATATAAGATTCTTGGTTATATGTGTTCCATGATCTCCTGGCTTTGATGGTCTGGGTTGAAAAATCTGTTGAGATACAAATTGGTCTCCCCTTGTATGTATGTGATATGTTTCCTCTCTCTTGTGGCCTTTAAGATTCTATCCTTATTCTGTATGCTAGACATTTTCATTATAATGTGCCTTGGTGTAGATCTGTTGTAATTTTGTACATTTGGTGTCCTATAAGCCTCCTATACTTGATTTTCCAATTCATTCTTCATGCTTGGGAAATTTTCTGATATTATCTCACTGAAGAGATTGTTCATTCCTTTGGTTTGAAACTCTGTGCCTTCATCAATCCTAATAACTCTTAAATTTGGTCTTTTGATGCTGTCTCATAATTCTTGGATGTTCTGTTCATGGTTTATTACTATCTTCACCTATCTTCACTGTGGGCAACTTTATTTTCCAGATTGTATATTTTGTATTCATTATCTGACGTTCTTTCTTCCAAGTGATCTAGTCTGTTGGTGATGCTTTTTCTACTGAGTTTTTTATTTGGTTTATTGTTTCCTCCATTTCAAGGATTTCTGACTGGTTTTTTTTTCAGAGTCTTTTGAAGTAATCTTTTGCTACCTGTATTTGCTCTCTTATCTCTTTGTTGGAATGATCAATTTTTGCCTGTATTTGCTCATTTAGGCCATTCTTTAATTTACAGATCATTTTAATTATAAACCTTCTGAACTCCTTCTCTGACATTGCATCAACTTTGCTGTCCATGGGTTCTGTTATTGTAATATCCTGGTTTGTTTGGTGTACATTACTCCCTTGGTTTTTCATGTTGTCTATCTGTGGATCTTGCAGTGTAGATTCGAGATATTACAGTTTCTACCCTATATTCTGATAGTATCCCTGCAGATTCTCTGTACTTCACCTTGATGTTGGGCTTCCAGACCCTGCAGGTGTCCCTTGATGTATGCTACTGAAAATAAAGGTGGTGGCAGCAATAGTGAAGGTAACTGAAGATAACAGTGGAGGTTCCCCAGGATGGATGCAATGTCTTACAGAAATGGGGCTGAAAGGGTGGGCCTTACACTGTTTTGGGGATGCTTGCTTTGGGATACAGCTGATTCTAGGTCTGTTTGTTGTCAAAAAGTAGAGGCTACTACATGGGGAAGGCTATGGTGATGTCTACAGTGTCCCAAGATGGAAGTGCGTTAGGCCTGGGCTCCCAGGTATGGGATGGTGGAAGACTTGGACCTGCCCTGGGCCTGGGTACCCTGCAGGTCAGTGTGGGCAGATCTGGGCTGGGCCTAGGCTCCAGTGGGAATCTGCTGGTCCTGATATTGCCTTTTTCACCTCCAATTTTATTGATTTGTGTCTTCATGTCTTTTGATTAGTTTGGCTAATGGTTTACCAATTTTGTTTATCCTTTAAAAAAAAAAAACACAAACTCTTAATTCATTAATTCTTTAGCACTGTCTGAAAATTTGAGGCTGGCTACTTTGTATTCCAGAGCTGAAATTCTGTCTTCTAAGTGATCTACTATATTGGAGAGACTTTCAATTGAATCTTTTATTTGGTTTATTGTGTTTTGTTCTTTCTCAGTATGTGTATCTATTTATTGAATTTCTCATTCATATCCTGTACTGGCTTTCTTAATTCATCTGGTTGTTTTTCTGTGTTCTCTTAGAATTCCTTAATCTTTTTGTAATCATTATTTTGAATTCCTTATCCAGTGTTTCATATACTTTGATATCTTTAGGGTCAGTTACTGGTGAATTATGAGCCTTAGGGGACATTATGTTGCTTTGTTTTTTTCATATTCCCTTAATTCCTGTGCTCATATTTGTGCATCTGTTGGAATGGAGTTTTCTTCACCATTTTTGTGAGGGCCTTTTTGAGGCACTGACTTCTCTTGTTGAAGTATTTTCGTATATCAGGTTATTGCAAATTGTTGAATAAATTTTCAAGTGGATTTCATAGCATAGTTTCCCTGCTAGTTCTTTGGTGATGATTAGTGTACTTTGATATATAGTGTGTACTATATAAGAACTTGAATATCCCATTTTCTCTGCAGGTCTCACAAGACTGGGGTAAATCTAGTGGATCAGAACATTGTGTTTTATTCAGCAGGGTATACGGCGTATACCCTCTCTGATTGTTCTCCTAGACTTGACAACCCTGTGTTGTAAATGGGGATACGAGTTATCTAGGTTGAGGCCCCTATAGGTGTAGTTTTCACAGTTTTGTGGTTATTTCTCCCTGTTATTGCTGTAGGAGTGGATGTCCATGAGTGGGACCTGAGGCCCCTCCATAACCATTCCTACTTGGGGGATGATTGTCAATTTTTTTTCTCTCCACTATTCTTTATGTTAAAGTACTGCTAAAGTTCAAGTGGGGATTGGTTGTGTATGGAGCAAGGTGTCCTCTCTCTTGCCTGGGTTGTGGGTATAGCTTGGCAGAAGAGTCTTTCTCCTGCAACTTGTAGTATCATAGTAGATTCCCTGAACATCAAAGGAAAGGGGGAAATATACAACAATGACAACATAATCAAACAGTATACATCATTAAAGTAAATTCCAGATGCCTACTATGATATCTATAACACCAATAACCACAAAACAGTAATAAAGGGGTCAGAGATTAACAACCACAATAAAAACAAACAATGATGAACTAGTTATAGCAATAAACACTATGACATCCACAATACTAATAACCACAATAATATGAATTGTTGGGGTAGAAAGTATATAAATGAAATAATTTTAAAAGATGGTAAAATACTGTTCATTAAGAGATAAGAAAATTAGTTCAACTTCTCTAGTAATTAGAGAAATGCAAATCAAAACTACTCTAAGATTTCATGCCATTCCATTCAGAATGGCAGTTTTCAAGAGTAAAAGCAATAATAAGTGTTGGCACAGATGTGGGGGGAAAAGTACACTCATACATTGCTGGTGGGACTGAAAATTGGTGCAACCACTCTGGAAAGCAATATGGAGATTGCTTAGAAAACTTGGAATAGAACCACCATTTGACGCAGCCATCCCATTCCTTGATCTATACCCAAAGGACTTAAAAACAGCATACTACAGAAATGCAGCCACATCAATGTTCATAGCAGCTCAATTCACAATAGCTAAACTGTGGAACCAATCTAGATGTCCTTCAATAGATGAATGGATAAAGAAACTGTGGTATATATACACAATGGAACATATCCCAGCATTAAAAGAGAATAAAATCATGGCATTTGCAGGTAAATGGATGGAGTTGGAAGATATCATGCTAAGTGAAATAAACCAATCCCCCCAAAACTAAAGGCCAAATGTTCTCTCTGGTAAGTGGATGCTGATCCATGATGGTGGGGTGGCAGGAGAAAGGAGGAACTTTGGGCAAATGGGAGGGAGATGAGAAGAGGGGACATGGGGTAGGAAAGATGGTGGAATGAGCTGGATATCATTAGCCTAGGTACCTCTATGCATGTATGGTGGGAGTCTACATTGTGTACAACCACAGAAATGAAGAGTTTTGCTCCATTTGTGTACAATGAATTTAAATGTAGTCTGCTATCATGTATAACTAATCAGAACAATTTTTTTCAAAAAGAAAAAAGAAAGAAAGAAGAAAATTGGGTAGGAAGGCAAAAGAGTTTTAGAGCATTCATAAGGTAGAAAGAGGGAAAGAAGAAGAGAGGTTGCAAGTGAAGGCCATAATGAAGAGGATGGAAAAATGAAAGAGAGAGTACAAGAGAATTTGAATCTTAGTGGGATACAAAGGAAATAAAGAATAATAAAACCAAAACCAAATAAAACAAAGCAAACAAAAATTCACTAACTCTCAAAAAAGGAAAAAAAATATAAGAAGAAAAAAGTGATGAAAAGAAACAAAAACGTATATACACAAATCAGTCAGCCAATATAAAAAATTCTTAAGGAAAAATGAAAAAATTGTCTTCATTCAGGTGTCAAAACTGTGGACAAGGATGGATATTCACTGCTTATTCCAGACAGTCATTCTTTCCATTTCTTCTTGGGTTATGCACCTGTTAAAGAGAGCAAGGGCAGGGAGCTATTGATTCCTTTCCCACTTTGTGTTACTTATAAAGATGCTGGGTGGAGTGGCCTGAAACTGAAACTAGTTGAAATGACTCAGCTTCTCTGCTCAACAGCACAAGGTAGAATGGAATGAGTAGAATTGGAATTTGATTGTGACCAATGTGATTGATGCACTCCCAGGATGGGGATGTTGGTTCTAAATGTGAAGTTTCAGTGGCTGAGATTTAGTTCTGATAGGAACTTTGGAACTTTGTCAGGTTGTGTCTACTCCAGAGAGATTAGATCAACATACCCCTTGGGTACCACAGATGCTAATCTCTGCTAGGTATCTGGAACTCAGAGGTCTCTCAGGATTTCTGCTCTTAGGGCATGTGTGGAAGGAGTACATCAGGTCTTATGCACTCCTTATGCTCTCCATATGACCTTCTAAGGCTCAATCCCCAAGTGTAATCATATCTGCCTGTTTGGTTTTCCCACCTTCTTCAGCTGGTTATGTGACCCACCAGACTCAAAGGGAAAACAAGATTACTCCTCTTCATATCTTTTCTGTGCCTGTGTAAATTTCATTCTTCTTCCAGGTGCTCCTGAGGCCACACAGTAGGTGCTGGTCAGGACAATGGGACAATGATTGTTAAGATCTCTCAGGTTCCCACAGCAGAAAGCTCCAGCATGACCTCCTTAAGATGGCGCCCATCTCAGTTCTTTGCTTACAAGTTTGAAATTTGTATTCAGGTATTGAACTCAGGAGCACATGACCACTGACCACTGACCCACATCTCCATGCACACAGCTGAAGCAGGTCTTGCTGGCTGACCTAAAAAAATGTATTTTATTTAGAGACAGGGTCTCACTGAGATGCTTAGCATCTTTCTGTTGCTGAGGCTGCTTTGAAATCATGATCCTCCTGCCTCAGTGTCCTGAGTTGCTGGGATTACAGGCCTGCACCCAAGCCTGGCTGCATGCCTTTATTTATTTTATTTATCTTTGGGTCGTGCTAATGATCAAACCCAGTGCCTCATGCATGCTAGACAAGTGCTCTGTCACTAAATAACAGCCCCAGTCCCCCATCTACTTAATTCTTAATTATGCTTTTCATACTTTATTTTATCCATTTTAAAAAATAGGGAGAAAAATCACGTAACATAAATGTTCTATCTCAACCATTTAAAAATATATAGTACAGTAGTGTTAACTATATGCACATTGCTGTGCAACAAAGCTATAGAAACATTTTTATATTGTAAAACTGAAACTATATGTATAGGATAATAATTCCCCTTTTCTCTCCTTTCCCAGTCCCTGGCAATCACCATTTTAGTAAGAGTTTGATTATTTCAAATACCACAAAAGTGGAATCATGCACTATCTATCATTTTGTGATTGGCTTATTTCACCTAACATAATGTCATCAAGGTTCATTTATGTTGTGGCATATTCCTTGTATGTATATATGACATTTTCTTTTGTTTTTGGTTTGCTTTAGTATATTGGATATTTTTCTAACATGAACTATAAGAAAGCAGTTCTGATTCAATGGAAGAGATGCTGAAAGATTCAAGATTAATGTCCTCCATTATTTTTTTAATTTAAATTTTTTATTTGTTTTAGTTATACATGACAGTAGAATGCATTTATATATTTTGATATATCATACTCAGATGATAATTTCTCATTTTTCTGAGTGTACATGTTGCAGAATCATATTGGTCATGCAGACACATATATACATATGTCTGTTTCATTCTACTGTCTTTCTTATCCCCACATCCCCTCCCCTCAGAGCTTTTTTCAAAAAAATTTTATTATTCTAATTTGTTATACATGTTTGCAGAGTACATTTCATTTCATATTTCATATAAAAAGAACAATTTTTCAAGTTGCTGGTTTTATATAAAGTATTTTTACAACAATTGTGTCTTCATACATGTATTTAGGGTAATCATGGTTAACTCAGTCTGCCATTATTCCTATCCCCTTGCCCCCTCCCCCTCCCTCCCCACTCTTTGTTCTACTTAAAGCTCTTTCATTCCTTTCATCCCCTCTATTTTGCCTTTATAAGTTAGTATCTTCCTATCAAAGAGATCATTTGACCTTTGGTTTTTTGGGATTGGCTAACTTCACTTAGCATTATTTTCTCCAACTCCATCCATTTACCTGCAAATTCCATGATTTTATTCTCTTTTAGTGCTGAGTAGTGTCCCATTGTGTATATATACCAAAGTTTCCCTATCCATTCATCTGCTGATGGGCATCGGGGTTGGTTCCACAATCTAGCTATTGTGAATTGTGCTTCTATAAACATTGATGTGGCTGTGTCCCTGTAGTAAGCTGTTTTTAAGTCCTTTGGGAATAAGCCAAGGAGTGGGATAGCTGGGTCAAATGGTGGTTCCATTCCAAGTTTTCCTAGGAATCTCCATACTGCTTTCCAGATTGGCTTCACCAATTTGCAGTTCCACCAGCAATGTAACAGTGTGCCTTTTTCCCCACATCCTCGCCAGCATTTATTGTTGTTTGTTTTTTTGATAGCTGCCATTCTGACTGAAATCTTAGAGTTGTTTTGATTTGCATTTCTCTAATCGCTAGAGATGTTGAACATTTTTTCATATATTTGTTGATTGTATATCATCTTCTGAGAAGTGTCTGTTTAGTTCCTTGGCTCATTTATTGATTGGGTTATTTGTTTTCCACGTAAATCTTAGGGAAAGATCAGTGAATTCTGCTTGTAGAATTCTGCCCCCATGGGAGATGTAAGTGTCAAGTCCAAAGCCATCAATGAGAAAGATGAAGAAAGATGGACTCTCATAGCATGGGTTTCTGGCTAGAATCTGTTCCTTGCTCACTGTGTCAATTTTTTCTCCTAGTCCCCTCAGGATGATTCTCTAGGTTAATATGGTAGAGATATGTTTGCTGTAGTAGAGAAAGGAAGTGATGGGTTGAACCCAGTGGCAGTGTTGAAAAGCTTCCCAAGTCACACTTGGCCTAGGCTTCTCCAAGGAAGATGGACAGAAGGAAAGGAGGGGCTGGCACTAAGAGAGAGCTTGGCATAGGGTGGATCTTAGGAAGGCCTGTTTTCTGTCTTCCCAGACCACCTAAAGCAGTCACGATGGAACTACCTCATTTGGCAAATTAGCCCCAAGTCGGAGCATTGAATCATGGTTCCTATCAGACCAGGCATCATCTTTGAAGTCTCTGGAAATCCTGGTTCATCCACTCCTCAGCTGCTTTCTCAAGGCAGTCCCTCCACCCCCACCCTGCCACCCCTACCCAGTTTCACTATGGGCAGTTTTCCAAAGTTCTCAGCCAACAAGACTTGTTTTAGCTGTGTGCATGTCCAAAAACTTTGAGGGATGGAGACAAACCAGCTCACCTCAGAAACTAGATGGGCTCTGTCTGTCTACCATGGTGTCCTGTCCAATACTAGGCTACCCTGATGCCCACTCTCCCAGGCTGCCCACCATGGACTTTATGGGTCTGGGTCAGTTCCACATGGGAGACAGGTTAGGGCAAGTCTTTATCATCCCCCATGTGACTCCATCTGCTTATGCATGATGGGGTTTGGATTGCTGCCCCTTGTATGAGCATTGCAGACTCTCATGGCCATAGGACTTTCTTGCTATCCAAGCAAGTCCCACCACCTGGGCCTCTAGCTCCTCTGAACTTTCCAGAGACCCTTACCATATTTTCTTTATTCATTCATCTGTTGATGAACATTTGGGTTGCTTCTACCTCTTGGCTATTGTGTATAATGTTGAAACGAACATAGGTGTACAAATATCTCTTCATGATCCTGCTATCAATTCTTTTGAATATATACCCAGAAATTGGATTGTTGGAGCATATGTTAAATCTGTATTCATTTTTTGAGTAACTGTCATACTGTTTTCCATACTGACTTCACCATTCTATATTTCCACTATTGACCAATCTCTCCACATCTCCCATGCTCCTTACTCACCAAAGTCTCTAATAAAATACTTTTCTATGCTTGACTTCTAGATAAACATTTTGAATTCCAAATATGAGTGAAGTTTTATGTTGTTTATGTCTCTGTGCCTGACTTATTTCACTTAATGTTCCCCAGATCTATCCATGCTGTTTCAAATTACAAGATTTCATGCTTTTTATGATTGAATATTATTATATTATGTATATGTACTACATTCTGTCTATCCATTTGTCTGATGATGGATATTTAGGTTGATTTAATTTCCTGAAAATTATAAAACAGTTCTGCAAAAAAAAAAAATGAGAATGCCTCTTTGACATGCTGATTTCATTTCTTTTGGGTAGTTATTTTGGTAGTCATATTTTTGCTTTTTGTATAATCTCCATATTTTTTTCCACAATGGCTATACTAGTTTACATTCATACCAACAGCATGTAAGACTTCCTCTTTCTTTGCAACCTAACCAGAATTTGTTAATTTTTGTCTTTCTGACAATATACATTCTAACTGGAGTGAAGTGGTTTGTCATTGTCGTTTTAATTTAGAGTCCCTGATGATCAGTGATGTTAAGCACTTTTTCTACACTTCTTTTTTTTAATTTGTTCTAATTAGTTATACATGACAGTAGAATGCGTTTTGACACATTGTATACAAATGGAGCACAACTTCACCTTCCTCTGGCTGACCATGGTGCAGAGTCACACCAGTAGTGTAATCATACATGTATATAGGGTATTAATGTCTGCCACATTCTACGGTCCTTCTCATGCCCACAGCTCCATCCCCCACCTCACTCCCCTCTGCAAAATCCAAAGTTCTTTCATTATCCCTCCCCCGACCCCTGTTATCAGAGAAAACATTCAGCCTTTGGTTTTTTGGGTTTGGCTTATTTCAATTAGCATGATATTCTCCAGCTCCATCCATTTACCTGCAAATGCCATTATTTCATTCTTCTTTGAGGCTGAGTAATATTCCATTGTGTATATGTACCACATTTTCTTTATCCATTTATTTGTACTTTTTCATATTTCTGTTGGCCATTTATATCTTCTTTTGAGAAATGTCTATTCTTTTCTATGCAGGTCTTTAACCCATTTATTAATTATATTATTTGGGGTTTATTGCTATTTATTTGTTTGAATTCCTTATGAATTCTGAATATTAACCTTTTATCAAATGTTTGGTTAACACATATCCTCTCCCATTTTGTAGGTTGTCTCTTCATTCTATTGAAAATTTCCTTTTCTGGGCAGAAGCTTTTTTGATGTGCTACCATTTGTCAAATTTTGCATCTGTTTTTGGGTTGTGTCCAAAAATCCTTGCCCATTCCAATGTCCTAAAATGTATCCCTTATATTATCTTCTAGTAGTTTCATCATTCTAGTTCTTAAATTAAAGTCTTTAATCCATTTTGAGTTGATATTTGTAACTAGTGAAAGATAGGTATCTTATTTCATTCTTCACCATGTTGATATCCAATTTTTCCAGTACCATTTATAAAAGAGACCATTTTTTCCTCATGTGTGTTCTTGGTTCCTTTGTCAAAAACAAGGTGTCTATGAATACATGAAATTATCTCTGGAATCTCTATTTTCTTGCATTGTTCTGTGTAGATGTTTTATGCAAATACAATGCCATTTTAGTTAGTATAGCGTTGTAGTATATTTAGTAGTCAGGTAGTGATACCTTCAGCTTTCTTCTTTATTCTCAAGATTGTTTTGGCTATTTGGGGTCTTTTTGGTTCCATGTGAATTTCAGGATTATTTTTTCTATTTTTGTGAAGAATGATATTGGTATTTTGATGGGAATGATATTGGTATTTTGATGTGAGTTGTATTAAAACTGCAGGTTGCTTTGGGTAATATGGATATTTTGACAATATTGATTCTTTTTTACTATTTTATTTATTTGCTTTAGTTGTACACAATGTGTTTATTTGTACATGGTGCTGAGGATCGAACCCGGGCCGCACGCATGCTAGGCAAGCACTCTACCACTGAGCCACAACCCCAGCTCCCGACAATATTGATTCTTCAAATACATGACGTAATGTTTTGCTGTTTATTTGTATCCTCTTTGTTTATTTCATCAATATTTTGGTAGTTTTTATCATAGAAATCATTCACCTCTTTGGAAATTTATTCCTAGGTATTTTTGTAGCAATTGTAGATGGGATTATTCTCTTGATTTCTTCTTCTTTTTCAGACAGCATATAAAAAATGATGTTGAATTTTATGTGTTGATTTTGTATTCTGTAGGTATACTGAATTAGTTTATTAGTTCTTTTTTGGTGGAGACTTTAGGATTTACAATACATAAGATCAAATCATCAGGAAATCATTTGGTTTTCTTGTTTTTAATTCAATGCCTTTTATTTATTCAATTTGCTCTTGCTAGGACTTCCAGCACTATGTTGAATAAAAATGTTCAAAGTCATAATCCTTATCTTGTTCCAGATCTTTGAGGAAAAACTTTAAACTCTTCCACATTCAGTATTTATATTATGTGGCCTTTATTGTGCTGAGATACATTCCTTCTATACCTAATTTGTTGAAAGTTTTAATCATGAAGGGATGTTGATTATTATTAAATAATTTTCTGCATCTATTGAAGTGGGAGTATGGATTTTGTCACTGTGTTAGCCGCCGGAAAGGGATTGCAGCCTGGAACGGCAGCGCCGCGGGAAGGAGTCCAGAGACAGGATGGAGACGAAAAAATTCTTTAATCTTTCTGTCTCTGTCTCTTGTAATTTCTAACACTACATACACACTCTCACAAGAAACCAAGGCACCTACTCTTACAAGAAACTACAATATATCTATACAATATCGATAACCCTGTCCTTTCTCTCTCTGGTCTCATCCCATGCGCCCGAGCAGGAATCGCTCTCGCTCGATCTGCCGAGTCACTGCTCAAATCTCTCGAGATCCTGGGCCAAGTCCCGTGAGACTACGGAAGGCGACAATGCCCAAAAATGTGTATGGCCCATAGTCAACCGCAATCTTAGCTATCTCCCCAAACAGGGCTCCTGCATTTCCCCCTTTTGTTTTAAAAGAGGGGATGCTCTAGGACGTCTATGTGCAACCAACATTCTTACCCGTCATTGGATAATCAAGGCTGTGCCCTTGACTCCTGTCTTAGGTTGATATGTCGGCCACATGAGACTGTCCCGTGCGACTGTGCCTGTCTTAGGTTGTCCCCCTCTGGGGATCTTACCCGTCATTGGCTAACCAGCCATCCAATGGAGCCTTTAGGATCGACTGTGTAAGATGACTAACAGCCGTCCAATTGGGAGGAGATGCTGCGGCTTTAAGGCGACAAGCCTTTTGGTGACAAGCCAAATTGCATAGCATATCAAATTCTTTAAACAAATCAGCTGCCCTAAGTTCTATCAAGTAACACAGTGAGTTCTCTAAACAAATACCCGCAAGGTACTGTCCCATGAAGTCCCAAACAATGAAAGATCAAAATGTCCACTTGTTATAACACGTAGATCTAGGAGGCCCCATACATGCAGAGCAGAGGCCACACTGCTGGTGAGGTTGTTTGACATTTGAGCAGCAGGGATGCTTGCAGCGACCGTGATCCCTGCAGCTGTAGCAGCAGCCGTCTTTTTTATGTCTAGACAATGCCACCGGCAAATCTTCAGGGCCCGCTACCTAGAGACTGAAGAATCAATTATTAAAGGAAAGGCAGTGCTATTCCAGCACTGAGTCAAGAGGCGAGTTGTCAAACTAAAAAATAGAATTATTAGATTGGAAAAATAAGTTGATTTCTGCTCACACACATTGCAGCCTGAGCTCCCACAAACATAAGCTGGCAAAATATCATATTTAGAACAAAACAAAGAAAGACTGAGGGTAATTACTGCATTAAAGATAGATTAAAGAAAAACTAAAAGCACTTTGGAGAAATAATTTGTTAGCTGGAACTCTCGAGTTTCTGCATACACAGCAGTCCTTTACCTGTTGAAATAATTGAAATTAATCATTTATTAAACAAATGAAGTTAATAACAAATAAGCAACCTCATGTCAAAACACCAAAATATCAGGTTATACAGCAGTAGTCATATTTTTTGCTAAAGAGAAGTCCCTGGGACACCTATAAAACAAAATTGAAGGTACCTTCACTTATTAAATTATTTACCCAATTTGAATACTCTTAAACTTAAATGAATTAGAGTTATTTGGATCCATATATATAATATATATATATATATATATATATATGCCGGGGTAGCTGAGTTACGAAAGGGGCCGAATTCTAAGCTATCTTCCTATCAGGCCCTGACAGGAAGTTTTTCTTGCCAGCAAGAAAATATAACTCGGCGAGAATGAGCTTAAGAACAGAAATCGCTAGATGCCTTACCTCTGTCTGTTTGAACAGATAACACGCCACACCTAGAAAGTCTTGTATATAGCTCACGGGATGTCCGGAGAACAACTTTTATTGAACAAGCATTGACTTAAATAGGCCTAGAACTAACCAATCAGCAAGCAAGGCGGTTCAGCCTCTCACGCGTCATAGCCACACCCCTTGGTTTAGCCCCGGTCCTTAAAGGTGTGGTAAGCAGTCAAATCTTTATCCCTTGGCAGACATAGTCCCAACAATTCCCCTTTTTTTGTTTATTTAAAAAATGGGTCTCTCCATTTATTTTTAAATGGGATGTCCCATCTTTTAGGGTGTCCAACTCATAGAGAGTGTGCCCGTCTAGGTCGACTTCTCCTCTTTGGGAAAAATCTTACCTGTTATTGGCTATCACTCTAGCACTTTAGGTGGACGTGTCTAGGGCCAGCAGGTGGCCAAGGGGAGCACACGGGACATGACAGTCACCTTTGGGAAGGCTTGACTGGATGGCATACCTCTGCATCCTGTTAAGGACCGTGGCCAAGCCTATAGGGCTATAGCTCAGCGTGACAGTAGACCACCCAGCTGTATCTGGCCAGTTCTATAGGGCTAAAGGTGCACACAAAGACAATGACAATTAGGGATTTCACCAAAAAGAGAAAGTCCACCCATTTAACAAGGATTTCACCAAAAGAGAAAGTCTACCCATTTAGCAAGGATTTCACCAAAAAGAGAAAGTCCATCTATTTAGTTCAGTTTAAAGGAAGCCTTTTGGCATAAAGTCCAGATGACTGTCACAGGAATGGGACTCTTCTCTTAGAGTCCAAAGGAAGCCGTCCAGCACAAAGTCTAAATAATTGTCCTAAGATATAGCGCTCTTCTCTCAGAGTCCAAAGGAAGTCGTCTAGCATAAAGTCCAGATAATTGTCACAGGAATGGCACAGTCCTTCTTCTCTCATCGCAGAGGGTTGAGATGTTGACAAAGAAGGAGTCCAGGATAGCGTCTTTGATAAATTTTGAAGCGGATGTGATGAGAAGTTTAATCACAGCACGACAGGAGCTTTGTCACGGTTTTTTCATTTCTGTGGAAAAAGAAAGGATCACTCCTCAAGAGCTTGTGCTCCTGGGTAGTCATTTTGGTTGGATTGGCAATATTTGAGATCTCTGGCAGGCACCCATATAGGGTTTTGCTCCCCCATTGGGAAGACACATCCAAAACCTCTGCCAGCACTTATTAATGGATCAGGACCTCTCCAGACTCCAGTTAATGGGTCTTTCCATCGGACCTCAACTTTCATATAAGGCGTTTGGTTAGACCAGTGTCTCTGAAATGCAGATAGAGGCTGCTGTTTGGAAAAATTTAAAATATTTAAAGCAAGCATAGCTGTTTTCAACTGGTCATGGGGGTTGCTTCCCCCATTTTGTTTTATTAATTGGTCTTTTAAGGTTTTATTATGTCTTTCTATTATGGCTTGTCCTTTTGGGTTATATGGAATCCCTGTGGTATGCTTAATATGCCAAGTTTGGAAGAACTTTTGTAATGATTTGCTTACAAAACAGGGTCCATTATCAGTTTTAACTTGTTTTGGCAATCCAAGAATAGCAAAGCATTGTAAAAAGTGACTTTCAGCATGTTTAGCCCTTTCTCCAGAATGTGCCGTGGCCCAACAAGCATGTGAATAAGTATCTATGGACATAAATATATATTTTAATTTTCCAAATGGCACATAATGGGTTACATCAGTTTGTCAGATAGCGTTGGGCCTTAGGCCTCTGGGATTTACCCCAGGGGACTGGAGAGGTGGGACCTGTAAGAAGGGCAAACAAGATTTACATGTCCTTATAATCTTTTTTAAATCTTTTATAGGAACTAAAGGAAATTTATTATGTAGACCTCTCCAATTTAAATGAGTAAGGTTGTGAAGACCTTGAGCTAACTGAAGGTCTTGTTGATATGGGACTGTAACTGTTAATACACCTGTGGTGGCCAAATGGTCAGCGGCCTGATTTCCCTCAGATAGGGGCCCAGATAAGCCTTGATGTCCCCTAAGATGTTGGAGGAACATAGGTTCATTACGCCCCTTTACCAGGGATCGAACCTGGATCATCAGAGGGGTGATAGGATTATTATCTAATCTTTATATATGAGGCATTTAAAGTAGGTAATAGGTTAATTACATATAAACTATCTGAGAAAAGATTCATAGGCTCTTGGACATGGGTCAAGGCTAATGCAACAGCATATAATTCTTTAAATTGAGCAGAACCAGTAACTGCTTCAAAGTATTGTGTCCTTTGGCCTGTGGATGGGTGAAATACTACAACTGCTGACCCTTCTTTTCCTCCATCTGTGAAGACATTTACTGCCTTGGGGAGTGGCTTGCTAGAAAACAAGGTGGGGGGAGTCCACTCCAGTTTGGGGAAAGAAGAAGTCCATTTGCTTGACCCGTAATGACAGTCAACTTTTCCTAGAAATCCTTCTAATGCATAGGAGACTCTAGGGTTGTTTCTCTGTATCCATTCAAAATCTGACAAACGGTAAGGAATTGTTAAAATATCTGGGTCTTTTCCATAATGCCTCAATGATGTATCTCTTCCTTTTATTACAAGATCTGCTAATTGATCTAATTGGGAATAAACTCGAGGTGCTCCTCCCACAGAGGAAATGTATCCATTCTAATGGATTTCCCATCTGGGTGAGCACAGCTGTCAGGAGTTTAGCACCTGAGAAAATCCATAAATATAGAGGTTGCTTTGGTTGGTATCGAGCCAATTGGGCTGAATTGAGGGCATCTTGGACTTTTTGTAATATTGACAGATGACTCTCTTCTAGTAAAATCACATCAGAGGGGGATTTTCCCCCGTAGCAACTCAAAGAGAGGTAATAAATCCTCAGTAGAGGTATGAAGCCAAGGTCTTAACCAGTTTAGCTCTCCTAATAGCTTTTGTAACTCTGTCAAGGAATAAGCTTTTTGAATGAGAAGTTGGGGTTTGAGAGGACAAACCGAGTCTAGGCTAATTTTTGTCCCCAATATTTTAAAGGGAGGAATAGTTTGTATTTTATCATTGGATATGTGTAATCCTCCTTTTTTTAAGAGCTCTCGGAGGGTTAAGTAAGCAGAGTTTAGTTGTTGGACATCAGTAGCACCCAGGATGATGTCATCCATATAGACATATAAGGTAAGCTGTGATTTTTTCATTAATGGTGACAGAAGACATGAAACATAATATTGACAAAAAGCTGGGCTATTAGCCATACCTTGAGGGAGAACTATCCATTCATATCTTTCATCTGCTTATGACAATTGGTTGAGGGGGGTTGTTTGTGGGGAGGTTGTAGGTGAATTAACTAAGCACACATAATCATATTCATACAAGTGTGTGCGCGAGAGAATACTATATTTAAAGAGAGATGAACATCTCTCATCTCTCTATAAGTGTAGCGAGAGTGTGTGCGCGTTGTGGGTTGTGTATATTTACAGAGGGGGCGTAACAAGATGATATGCATGGATTGGGAAAGTGAGAGAGATGGTGGGGGTGAGGTGGGTTTAAACACATGTGAGACATTAGGGAGGGTGTGGGTAAATCAGTGGGGGAACATGAGCGTAAGTTGATTGTCTGTGTTATGTGGGTGCGCAATGGAGGTTTGGGGGGTGTTTAAAGTTGGGGTTGGAGTGTGGGGGGTGTGAGTGTGTCTAGTTGGGTGGGGGGGGTGTATGTGGTGTGAGTGGGGGGGGGAGAACATATGAGGGTGTGTTGTTATCTAGGGGTGGTGGGGGGGAAGAGTGGGGGAGGTGAGTGAGGTGTGAGTGTGTGAGAGAGTGTATTTGTGGGGGGTGAGTTGTTGTGGGGAGTTATTGGGGGAGAGGGGGGGGGGGGGGGTATCTATAGTATCTTATGAAGGTGGTGGTTGTGTGATTTTTGATGGATGTTGTTGGGAGAGTAGAGATAGTTTTGTGGGTTAGGGGGGGGAATTGTGGTGGAGAGTATATATGGGTTGTTGGGGGGGGTGGTTTTGGGTGGGTGTGTTGGTGGTCGGTGGGGGGGGGGTTTGTGGGAATTATAGGTTATGTGGTTAAGACATATGGGGTTTATGTGTGTTTATGGTATTATCTGGGTGAGAGGTTGATCTTATATATTGTGTGTGGGTGTGGGGTGTGGTTTTTTTTGTGTGGGGTTTTTGTAGGGGGGAATTGTGTGTAGAGGGTTATGAGTTATTGAGGAGTATAGAGGTGAAGTAATTATGAGTGAAGTATATGTTTTTTTTTTTGGGTTTGTATATAATAAAGGTGGGTTTATTAAGTTGTAAGATAAGATTGTGTGGTGTGGTGTTTAAGAAAAGGTTTTATGGACTTGTGTGCATACACACACACATCACTTGAGTGCTGTCTCTGACACATAGGAAATTAATGATAGATTAGGCAGATAAGAATTATAATAATGAAAGGGGTGAAGTTGTAAATAGATTAATACAATAAATAGTGGAGGAAATATTGAATGAGGTAATTGGTTGTAGTTTATTGAGTAAATAAATGGAATGTTTGGTGAGAGGTATTTAAGTAAAAAAATTTAAGGTTGGATTTTTGTTAAAGATGATTAATGGTTTTTGGAAGGGAATGATTGGTGGATGATATAATTAAAGGGGATTTTAATCTTTAGGGTGTGAGTGAGCATGATAGAGAAGACGATGTGTAACGTCAAATAATGTTCAAAATGACAATGCCAGACAGTGAGACATAGCAAATGTTCTGACGGTATGGGAGCTGTATTTCTGCTGTTAATTCCGGCGTGGAAATAATGATAAATAGTTAATGCCGGGGTAGCTGAGTTACGAAAGGGGCCGAATTCTAAGCTATCTTCCTATCAGGCCCTGACAGGAAGTTTTTCTTGCCAGCAAGAAAATATAGCTTACTCGGCGAGAATGAGCTTAAGAACAGAAATCGCTAGATGCCTTACCTCTGTCTGTTTGAACAGATAACACGCCACACCTAGAAAGTCTTGTATATAGCTCACGGGATGTCCGGAAGAACAACTTTTATTGAACAAGCATTGACTTAAATAGGCCTAGAACTAACCAATCAGCAAGCAAGGCGGTTCAGCCTCTCACGCTACGTCATAGCCACACCCCTTGGTTTAGCCCCGGTCCTTAAAGGTGTGGTAAGCAGTCAAATCTTTATCCCTTGGCAGACATAGTCCCCAACAATTCCCCTTTTTTTTGTTTATTTAAAAAATGGGTCTCTCCATTTATTTTTAAATGGGATGTCCCATCTTTTAGGGTGTCCAACTCATAGAGAGTGTGCCCGTCTAGGTCGACTTCTCCTCTTTGGGAAAAATCTTACCTGTTATTGGCTATCACTCTAGCACTTTAGGTGGACGTGTCTAGGGCCAGCAGGTGGCCAAGGGGAGCACACGGGGACATGACAGTCACCTTTGGGAAGGCTTGACTGGATGGCATACCTCTGCATCCTGTTTAAGGACCGTGGCCAAGCCTATAGGGCTATAGCTCAGCGTGACAGTAGACCACCCAGCTGTATCTGGCCAGTTCTATAGGGCTAAAGGTGCACACAAAGACAATGACAATTAGGGATTTCACCAAAAAGAGAAAGTCCACCCATTTAACAAGGATTTCACCAAAAGAGAAAGTCTACCCATTTAGCAAGGATTTCACCAAAAAGAGAAAGTCCATCTATTTAGTTCAGTTTAAAGGAAGCCTTTTGGCATAAAGTCCAGATGACTGTCACAGGAATGGGACTCTTCTCTTAGAGTCCCAAAGGAAGCCGTCCAGCACAAAGTCTAAATAATTGTCCTAAGATATAGCGCTCTTCTCTCAGAGTCCAAAGGAAGTCGTCTAGCATAAAGTCCAGATAATTGTCACAGGAATGGCACAGTCCTTCTTCTCTCATCGCAGAGGGTTGAGATGTTGACAAAGAAGGAGTCCAGGATAGCGTCTTTGATAAATTTTGAAGCGGATGTGATGAGAAGTTTAATCACAGCACGACAGGAGCTTTGTCACGGTTTTTTCATTTCTGTGGAAAAAGAAAGGATCACTCCTCAAGAGCTTGTGCTCCTGGGTAGTCATTTTGGTTGGATTGGCAATATTTGAGATCTCTGGCAGGCACCCATATAGGGTTTTGCTCCCCCATTGGGAAGACACATCCAAAACCTCTGCCAGCACTTATTAATGGATCAGGACCTCTCCAGACTCCAGTTAATGGGTCTTTCCATCGGACCTCAACTTTCATATAAGGCGTTTGGTTAGACCAGTGTCTCTGAAATGCAGATAGAGGCTGCTGTTTGGAAAAATTTAAAATATTTAAAGCAAGCATAGCTGTTTTCAACTGGTCATGGGGGTTGCTTCCCCCATTTTTGTTTTATTAATTGGTCTTTTAAGGTTTTATTATGTCTTTCTATTATGGCTTGTCCTTTTGGGTTATATGGAATCCCTGTGGTATGCTTAATATGCCAAGTTTGGAAGAACTTTTGTAATGATTTGCTTACAAAACAGGGTCCATTATCAGTTTTAACTTGTTTTGGCAATCCAAGAATAGCAAAGCATTGTAAAAAAAGTGACTTTCAGCATGTTTAGCCCTTTCTCCAGAATGTGCCGTGGCCCAACAAGCATGTGAATAAGTATCTATGGACATAAATATATATTTTAATTTTCCAAATGGCACATAATGGGTTACATCAGTTTGTCAGATAGCGTTGGGCCTTAGGCCTCTGGGATTTACCCCAGGGGACTGGAGAGGTGGGACCTGTAAGAAGGGCAAACAAGATTTACATGTCCTTATAATCTTTTTTAAATCTTTTATAGGAACTAAAGGAAATTTATTATGTAGACCTCTCCAATTTAAATGAGTAAGGTTGTGAAGACCTTGAGCTAACTGAAGGTCTTGTTGATATGGGACTGTAAACTGTTAATACACCTGTGGTGGCCAAATGGTCAGCGGCCTGATTTCCCTCAGATAGGGGCCCAGATAAGCCTTGATGTCCCCTAAGATGTTGGAGGAACATAGGTTCATTACGCCCCTTTACCAGGGATCGAACCTGGATCATCAGAGGGGTGATAGGATTATTATCTATCTTTATATATGAGGCATTTAAAGTAGGTAATAGGTTAATTACATATAAACTATCTGAGAAAAGATTCATAGGCTCTTGGACATGGGTCAAGGCTAATGCAACAGCATATAATTCTTTAAATTGAGCAGAACCAGTAACTGCTTCAAAGTATTGTGTCCTTTGGCCTGTGGATGGGTGAAATATTACAACTGCTGACCCTTCTTTTCCTCCATCTGTGAAGACATTTACTGCCTTGGGGAGTGGCTTGCTAGAAAACAAGGTGGGGGGAGTCCACTCCAGTTTGGGGAAAGAAGAAGTCCATTTGCTTGACCCGTAATGACAGTCAACTTTTCCTAGAAATCCTTCTAATGCATAGGAGACTCTAGGGTTGTTTCTCTGTATCCATTCAAAATCTGACAAACGGTAAGGAATTGTTAAAATATCTGGGTCTTTTCCATAATGCCTCAATGATGTATCTCTTCCTTTTATTACAAGATCTGCTAATTGATCTAATTGGGAATAAACTCGAGGTGCTCCTCCCACAGAGGAATGTATCCATTCTAATGGATTTCCCATCTGGGTGAGCACAGCTGTCAGGAGTTTAGCACCTGAGAAAAATCCATAAATATAGAGGTTGCTTTGGTTGGTATCGAGCCAATTGGGCTGAATTGAGGGCATCTTGGACTTTTTGTAATATTGACAGATGACTCTCTTCTAGTAAAATCACATCAGAGGGGGATTTTCCCCGTAGCAACTCAAAGAGAGGTAATAAATCCTCAGTAGAGGTATGAAGCCAAGGTCTTAACCAGTTTAGCTCTCCTAATAGCTTTTGTAACTCTGTCAAGGAATAAGCTTTTTGAATGAGAAGTTGGGGTTTGAGAGGACAAACCGAGTCTAGGCTAATTTTTGTCCCCAATATTTTAAAGGGAGGAATAGTTTGTATTTTATCATTGGATATGTGTAATCCTCCTTTTTTTAAGAGCTCTCGGAGGGTTAAGTAAGCAGAGTTTAGTTGTTGGACATCAGTAGCACCCAGGATGATGTCATCCATATAGACATATAAGGTAAGCTGTGATTTTTTCATTAATGGTGACAGAAGACATGAAACATAATATTGACAAAAAGCTGGGCTATTAGCCATACCTTGAGGGAGAACTATCCATTCATATCTTTCATCTGGCTTATGACAATTGGTTTGATGGGACAGAGAATGCAAATTTTCATAATCATCTGGATGAAGAGGTATTGAAAAATAACAATCTTTAATATCAATAATAATTAAGGTTAAAAATCTCTTGAGATAGAAGGGATCCAGGGAAGGCCACGCAAAGGTGTGCCAACAAGGAACATCCTATCATTAATTTTTCGGAGGTCTTGTAACATCCTCCATTTCCCTGTGGCCTTTTGTATAACAAAAACAGGACTGTTCCATGGGCTAAGAGAAGGTCTAATGTGTCCTAGGGCTAACTGTTCTTGGACAATTGCCCTTAAATGGTTTAGTTTTTCAGTAGGAAGGGGCCACTGCTCGACACCAGATTGGGGGGCCATCTCGCCATTGAATGGCAGGAACTTGGGGAGCAGTGGCCCTTAGGATTGGGGGTGAAACCCTATTTGATGATTGGAAGTTTTTCTCTCCATATCATTTTTAGGCTCTCTATGGGTTGTAGTAATGTAAGCCTCAGCTTCTCCTAGGATGTCTTGACCTAATAAATTAGAGGTTAATCCAAGGGCCACAAGGGGGCGAACTTCCCCTTGGTTTCCATCTATATCTCTCCATTTAAGCCAATTTCTGGTCTCTTCCGAATGAGTGTTTCCACCTACTCCAAGTAACTGAGGCCCTGGGATTAGTTCCCATTGGGGTGGAATCTCTTCTTTCCTTAGTATAGTACGATCTGCCCCAGTATCAATTAGGCAACGAAATTTCCTTCCTGATATATAAATATCCATCTTTGGTCTAATCCCTGGAACAATAGGAACTGTCCAATGGACCTGAGGGGGACTGGGAGCAGGGGAACCTCCTTGATGTAACGGGGCTGGAGGCTGCCCCCTTAGGAGTTTAAAGGTTTCCCCTGAACATCAAATTTAGACCTGCAATCTTTTTTCCAATGATATCCTCTTTTACATCTAGGACAGAGTGTTCTAGGGGCAGCTGGACTTTGAGTCTGACCAGGGGAGCATTCTGGAGGCCTACCATGGCCATTAGGGCAGTCTCTTTTAAAATGGCCTTGCCGTCCACACTTAAAACAGGTTCCTTTTCCATTTAAAACTGTTGCTAATACCTCAGTGTGGGCATTGAGAGCAGTGCTCAATATCTGAGATTGGTGAGTTGTTGAACCCACATCTTTGGAGGCAATAATCCATCTTCCCATAGATCTATCTTTTAACCCAGCACAGGCCAGTTTGTGATCTGCGGTCATTCCTTCCCACACTAACATTTTTGCAAATTGATCCCTCATCGTACCAGGTGGAAATTTCCTTTGAAGGCTTTTTTCCACTCTCTCAATAAATGTGGCTAAATCCTCATTAGTTTTTTGAGTGATTCCAGCTATAGGAAGCTCTGTGGGACCTTCCTCTAGCTTTTTCCATGCTGCCAGCCCTAGAGCTCGCACCTGTTCTCTGTATGGAGCTGGTAATTCTGCTTGTTGAATTCCTGTGGCATACTGATCACTAGTTCCTGACAGCATCCCAAAGGTTATTGGTATGGGAGGATTTGTTGTTTGATTCCTCTCAGCCTGCGTATGGCATTCATCAGAAAAATATGCACACCATTTAAGGAATAACGGTCCTGGGAGCACAGCTTTTGTTAGATCCTTCCAATCTCTAGTGGTACAGGCACGATGAGCAAGATTTTGTAATATACATTCTGCCCATGGTGAGTTTACACCATCCTCTGCTACAGCCTTTTTTAATTCTTTTAATTCTTGAGTCTCCCAGGGATACCAAATGTTTGGCCTGTCTTCCCTCGGATTTAAATTAACTGGAAATGCCATTACAGGTGAAAGCCCACTAGAGGGCGCTGGCGCCTCTTGGTATGGTAATGGCGCCGAAGGCTTAAGAAGAGCTGATTCAGAAAATGGCGGATCACTTTCAGAAAGTTTCGAGCCACGTGGTTGGAGGTCTTTGTTCTCAGGGACCTTGTTAGAACTCTCTAAAGGAGGGGCTGTAGTTTCTAATTCCCTGGAGTGAGATTTCTTTAAATTCGCGGACCGGGAAAAATTAGGTGTTTGTTTTTCTTGTAAAAGGGAGTACGCTTTTAGGGCGGATAAAGCTGGATAAACTCCCGGAGGCGGGGGTTCCCCGTACTCAATTTCTCGGGTCCCTTAAAATTTGTGTTATTTCGTCCCAAGTCTTCCAAGAATCAAAATCAGACTTTGGGAGCCAGGGAGCCGCCCGTTTTAATGAACTCCAGATCATCTCCGATTGACCGTCAGATATTTGGAGACCTTGCTTTCTCAAAATATCTCGCCATGCCTCGAGGGCTGGGTCTCCTGACTTCCTGAATGTTAAGATTTGTCCCATAATAATAAAAGGGGATTTCTGCCAGCGAAAGAGACGCTGTGTCTCTAACCTTATTAAGCTCACCGATAATTTTTTTTCCTTGTTCCCGCCCCACGTTTGGGCGCCAACCTGCCGGGGTAGCTGAGTTACGAAAGGGGCCGAATTCTAAGCTATCTTCCTATCGGGCCCTGACAGGAAGTTTTTCTTGCCAGCAAGAAAATATAAACTCGGCGAGAATGAGCTTAAGAACAGAAATCGCTAGATGCCTTACCTCTGTCTGTTTGAACAGATAACACGCCACACCTAGAAAGTCTTGTATATAGCTCACGGGATGTCCGGAGAACAACTTTTATTGAACAAGCATTGACTTAAATAGGCCTAGAACTAACCAATCAGCAAGCAAGGCGGTTCAGCCTCTCACGCTACGTCATAGCCACACCCCTTGGTTTAGCCCCGGTCCTTAAAGGTGTGGTAAGCAGTCAAATCTTTATCCCTTGGCAGACATAGTCCCAACATATATATATATATATATATATATATATATATATATATATTCACAAGCGCTTTGTTATTTTTGATGTCACACTGGACAGACAGACGCACATACAAACATATATTTTTGTGACGTCACATTAACATGAAATTTAGACAAATACACAGACATAAACACATATATAAAAAGTAAAAAAATATATATATAATTGTGTGCACACTAAAGAGAGATCTCTTCGTCCCAGCCGGGAGGAATGACACTTAAGTTGTGACATATTTTGAAGGACTCTTTTAAGGGAATCATTCCATATCTTCATCATGGTCCTCTTGATTTTGTACCTTTTTTATTAATCTTGATTCCTCAACAACTTCATCTTGATCCTTTTGATGTGGTACCTGCTTTATTAATCTAGATGGTATCCATATTGGAGAGGATTCATGCTTTGGAAAGACACAAAACAGATCCTCTCCCCCAAATTAATACTGGATCTGGACCCTTCCATGTACCTGAAAGAACATCCTTCCAGTAAACCAAAGGTTTATGTTGTTGATGTGGGTTCCAATGTCTGTCTCCAGCAGAATAACCATCAGAGTCTAAAGTTAAAAAATTTAAAGTAAACAGAGCAACTGCCAATCTGTGTGGATTTTGTCACTGAATATGCTAGTATGGTATACTGAATTTATTGATTCCTATATATTGATACATTACATTACTAGTGAAGCAGACCAGGTATGCCCACCCCAAAAGATCCTCACCATAATTAAGCTTCTCCAAAGACCCTCCCATAATTATGCTTTTCGTCACCAAGGATTTACAAAGAGTGTCCACAGGATTTCATAGGAGTTCTGCAGAGAGCTCAGTGTGGTTTGAAGCTTCCCCTTCTTGTAAACGCCAAGTTTGCACACAAAAGTTGTAATAGACTCTGTCTCAAGCTTGTTGCTGTACAAAAGATACTATCTCTGTTTTCTTGGTAAAAACTGTAAGACCTCTGTCTAGCCTTATAATATGGGACAAACTGTTAAGTTCTCACCCACTTATATGTAACCAACCACCCCCCTGATTATAAATCTAAAAGGATTTCCAGACTCAGGGTCCACAGATTTTTAGGCCTTAGACCCTCTGGACTGCTGCTGTAACTTAAATAAACCTGCTTCCCCAAAATTCATAGGGTGTCCAGCCTCATCTGTTCTATATAACTAGGATGGATCCCACTTGATCATGGTGAATGATTTTTTTCACATGCTGTTGAATTTGGTATGCTCGTATTTTGTAGAAGTTTTTTTTTTTTTTCATAAATATTCACCAAGGATATTTATATGCAGTTTTCTTTTGATATATTTGTTTGATTTTGGTATCAGATTAATGCTGGTCTCATCAAATGAGTTTGAGAGTATTCCTTCCTTTTCAGTTTTTTTTTTCAGTTTGTGAAGGATTAAATGTTAATTCTTTTTAAAATGTTAGAATTTGATAGTGAATTTACCACTGGACATTTTTGGTGGGAGATTTTCAATTTTTTTTCAATATCCTTAATAGGTATAGGTCTGCTCATATTTTTATTTCTCCTCAATGATTCAATCTTGGTAGATGGTATGTTTCTAGAAATGTATCCATTTGTTCTAAGTTATTAAATTTTGTCTTGTATAATTGTTCATAGTCATATCTTACTAATCTTTTTATTTTTGTGACATCAATTGAAATATCCCTTCTTTCATTTCTGATTTTTGTTACTCAAATATTTTTTTTTCCTTAGTCAGTGGAAGAGTTAATACAATGAAATATACTTTTTTGTGATTAGAACTAGAAGTCTTTTTCTTCATCCAGTCTTTAACTTTCAGTGAAGAGGTTAGTCTCCTATGTTTATAGTGATTGCTGACAAATTTAGATTCATTTCTACATTCAACATCTTAATTTGATCTTTCTTTCTTTTGCCTCTTCTGTTTCTTTTCCTCCACCATTTCTTGGTTTTCATTTTTTAATATATATTTCTGTTTATTTTCCTTTTCTATTTGGAAATTATGTAATATTTTGATTATGTTAGTGGTTACCCTAGAAATGTCATTATTTGTATTTTATAAAGCTTAAAGTAAATAAAATATGTCTGCCATCATCCCAAATAGTATAAGGAACATAGAACTCTTTAATTCTTACCATTCTGTCCTGACTTATATGTATATATTGTCTAGAATTTTTCTATATTTTGACCCCACAAATTAGACATCATTTTATACTGGCAATGTTTATTTTAGCTTTTTCATATATTTATCACTTTCTAAATGTCTTAGATTAAGAAGGGAAATGTAAGATTGGTCAAGGCAAATCCACTGGCAGAGGTGCACTCTCCCAAGGTTCAGGATTGAATGTTTTGGAAATAAAATCCTTGTTATTGACATTAGTAGATCACTAAGATGACTAATCAAAGCTTGGCTCAGTGTATCAGTGATGGCCTAGTTGATAAAAGTTTAAATACTTGAATTTTCTTGATGTAGAGGAATGAATCCATACTATAGTGGAATTGTACTTCCTGATCACAAAAGTAATTTTAGATTCTTGGAGTGATAGAGTCCAAATGGTGGGACTTAACCATCAGAAATAAAGGTAGTACAATTATTGTAATAAACCACATGGACAAAATGGAAGTCAGAGCATTTTGGAATGTAGGGAACTATGGTTTTGACTAATTGGTAACAGAATTCCTCAAAATGAAATACAAGCAGCCTAATGAAATGCTGCTTATTCTATATATGTGGAAAAAATTAGGTATGCTAGAAAGAAAGTCTAACTTGAGGCACTGCATTGGGGATTCACAGCCTCTTACCCAGTTCTGAGACTTGAGTTGGAAATACACCTGGAACTTCTTGACTGGGAGATGGATGGACCCCTTTGAAGAAGCACTCTGCAACATGGCTAGAGGTGTATACTGTCACTCTTTTTCTCAGCTTTTCCCTTCAGGAACTTCAGCTATACAGGGCTGCACATACAGGGGAATGTGCAGTGGGTAAAGGGTCATAGCAGAATTCCTGATTATCTATTAGATTTTGGCTCTTATTCACTGACACAAGAGATCCATTCTACAATTATTTCCATAGCATCAGAATGAATAGTATGAATAGATATACTTATCAACTGAGAGAAATCCTAATTTGGTTCACAGATCTGAAGCATGAGGTCTCTTATGGTAGGAAGTGGCCAAGTAAAAGCTCTTAAAAATTCCCTTAATTCCACTCCAAGACAAACCAAAAGTAATACTCTATTTCTGGAGGAATTACAGTGATAAAGTACAGAGATGGAAGGTGGTGACTTCTCTCACATTCCCATTTAATTCATCTTATTGACTAGTACAAAAATAAGATCATGGGGGGGTGGAGCTCAGTGGTAGAGTCTTGCCTAACATTGAGGCCCTGGGTTTGATTTGATCTATAGCATTGAAAACAAAAAAGTAAGATAAGATAGTGGCATTAAATCATTAAAAAACTAACCTGGTGATAGTGCCAACTACAGCTCAAATTTTGGATGTTGTATTTTTACTCTGTTCCACTAAACTGACAATATTATACTAATTAGACTTGATGCTTAAGATGTAAAAATAAAATTAGATACCTTTGGAAGACAAAGTATGTTGTAGAGATAAATCAGTATCCTGTCATATAGGTGCAGTTTCTAGGGGTTTAATCTGGAACATCTTAAGATACACTTCTAAAGGGAAAAAAAATGTTCTTCACCTTGAAGAAAGAGGCTTAATGATTGGTGAGATTGTTTGAATTTTGAAGGCAATATACACTACATGTGAATGTGTTTAATCAGGTGCTGTTTTAGAGAACAGCCCAGAAGAGAAAGGATCAAGATCCTAGGACAAGATGCTCCACCATTTTGACCTTATGACCAGTAGTTTCTGAGTCTCTGAAAAGCACCAATAAGAAAATTACATTATAGAGTCTAAAGGTTGGAGCAAGTCCATGCTCTCCTTGACTTAACAACCAACTATCCATTCTAAAAGTACCTCTTGGCTTGCTAATGGCAGGGACTGAATTCCTGAAAGTGGGACATGTGGAGACTATACTGTACTTCCCATTATGAAGTGGTTGTGTTTACTATTTCACTGAATCCTAAAATAAATATTTGCATCAGTATCTCACTATAAAATTACAATAGTATATACAAGACTGGGAATAAACAGATTTGAAAGGCATCTGCTTAAGTCAATGATTCAACACTCCCCTGATATTTGTTCCTACTGCTTCATCATCTCACCTGTAACATCTTCTCTTTAATGGACTCACAGAGAGTTCTTTTTGAGCAGTTTCCATGATTTGAATGCTTTTGTCCATCCTTCCCAAACTCATTTATTGGAAACTTAATATCAAATGCAGCAGTGTTGGTAGGTGAGGTATAATGGGATGTATTTATGTAATGAGGACTCTGCCCTTATAGAGGAATTAATGCCATCATAAATAGGACTTGCAGGAGTGGGGTTTCTCTCTTCTGCCATGCAAGGACATATTGTTACTCTCCTCCAGAGAAAGCAGCATTCAAGGCATCATCTTGGAAGCAGAGAGGCTGAGACTTAACCTGAGGCACAAAGATCATAGGCTTTCTGGCCTCCAGAACTGTTTGATAATAAATTTCTGTTCTTTATAATTTATCTAGTCTGTGGTGTTTGTTATAGCATCATAAAATGGACGAAGACAGCAATTAAGGGAAGAACTGTTTGCTTTATTTATCCATGGGCTTCCAAAATAGGCCACGAATAACTGGAAATTTATGGTTACTCCCCTGTAAGCCTCTCTTGGAGGCCCTGACAGTGAAGAAGGCAATTCCTCCAAGATAACTGAACTTCAGGGGGAATACCTAGCTGTCTACTTTGTGTGGAAGAAGAAATGGCCTCAGGAATGTGTTTGTTTGTCAGGGAATTGTAAGTAACATAATTGGACAACAAAGTGGTAGGAGATCTAAGGAAAAATACACAGAGGGATCTCTTGGGACAGACACAGTGTGAAGATAATTATGCCCTATATAAATGCCCATCAGAAGGTACCTTGTACAGAGGCAATCCTTAGTGATTAGGTGAGAAATATGATGCAGCCAGTTGATGTCACCTAGACTCTCTCTTTAGCCTTTTCAGTACTTGCTCAAGAGCCCCATGAAGAGAGTGGACATGCAGGCACAACTGAGATTGAACCTGGACTCAGCAGCTTATTAAAGCTGATTCTGGCTATTGCCTCTACTAGATATCTATCCTGTCTGTAGCAAAACCAGTATTGAGCTCCTGTTATGGCTCTATTACCTGGGAGGAGCAGCTGGCTACTTGATAGCAGGTGGATTACTTTAGACCTCTTCCATTATGAAGGGGGTACTATGTTGTCTTCAGAGGGATAGACACATATTCCAGTATAGATTTTTCATTTTTAAAAATTTTTATTTGTTCTTTTTAGTTATACATGACTGTAGAATGTATTTTGATATATTACATATTCATGGAGAATAACTTCCCATTCTTGTGGTTGTACATGATGTAGAGTTTCACTGGTTGTGTATTCATATATGTACACAGGAAAGTTATGTCCAATTCATTCTATTGTATTTCCTATTCCCATCTACCCACCCTTCTCTTCATTCCCCTTTGTCTACTCCAATGAACTTGTATTAGATTCTTCTTTAATTTTCATATGGCTTCTGCCCACTCACCATTATTCATAGAATTAATAAATGATTAATGTATACCAGGGTAACTCATTGTGATGTTAAGTACTGTATGTCAACTTGGCTGAACCATGGTGTTCAGACAGTTGGTCAAATATTATTTTGGATACTTTCTGTGAAAATGTTTTCTTAGGTGAAGTTAACATTTATTTAAATTGGTGGACTTTGAGTAAAGCAGATTATTCTTCATAATATGATTGGGCCTCATTCAGTCAGTTGAAGGCTTTAAAAGGTGGAAAGTGAACACTGAGAAAAACCTCATATAGACAAGTAAGTCTATTCTTTGTAGCTTATAAGCCCACTTTCACCACCAGACTTCACATAAGTGCATCTACTGGTGATATCTAATTCTCATGAAAAATTCTAGTTGCAGGAGATTCTGAAGTGGGAATAAGATTAGAGTCAATCTATCCATAGTATTATTACTGTCTATTAAGTGTTATATAGTATTACTAACTACCCATTTCTGCATAAGGTTGTGCAAAACATTAATTTTGGGATATTCCTTGCCTACTCCTGGACTTTAGAAGCAGAAAAGGAGATGATTCACAAAACAGAATATGTGTATGGTTTACAAAATTATGGGAAAAATATTTTAAATAATTAATTAGAACCCCAAATTTGTATTAAAATAAAATATCAATTTTGGCCAAGGAAATTGACAAATATAAATTTGAGACACACTGAAGCTGGTGATATGGCAATAAAATAAACATTTTTACATCATTAACTATTGTTGATAGCATAAATTGTTTCAAATATTTTGGAAAATATTTACACCATATATGTTAAGAACCATTACTGATATCATATCCTCTGATACAGTAATTCAATTTTGGGGAATCTATCCTAAAGTAGTAATTCTAATATATTGTAAAGAGGTTTGTGTTTAAAGATATGCACTGCAGGATCATTTATAATAGGGGAAAATTGGAAACGTATATATATATATGTATATATATATATAAAAATAAAAAATTGGAAACTATATATGTGTGTGTGTGTGTGTGTGTGTGTGTGTAAAATAGAAAAATGGTTCAGTACAATTTGGAACACACACAAAATTAAATATTCTTCAGGCATAAAATAAGACATAAGTGCAATGATAAAAATGATATCAAGATGTTTTTATTTTACTCCATTAAGCACTATAAGCACAATGCCTAAGACCTATGAACTTTTCAAGGACCTGCAAAGGGGGATGAAGTTTGACTAAAGTTATTGACTTCAAAATATGAAGATAACCATAAAATCAAAAACTCAATATATATTTAAGGAAGTGTCATGGTATAATTCATCAATTATATAATTATTATAATTTTAATTCAGAAAAATTTCAGCACATTGGAAAATTATTGTTTAGATTATATAATTTGTAAGAATTACTGAATATATATAGTCTCTGTTAAGAAGTGTAAATAATAAATATAAAAAGCAAAGCTTTAAAATTATTAAAATTTTTAGCAAGATACGTTTTATGTAAGATATAGATACATGTCAAATTATATATGATATGATACGGGATAGGGCTTCCAAAAAAAGTGTGCTGAGGGCTTAGCATGGTATTAAAATGGTCTGGCAAAGAAATGCCATATTTTGAGCACCTACTGTGTTCAAAGACACTTAATGTGTTGCCTTATTTAATCCCCACAACTTTGCTGGGATGTAGTTCTGTTTATGATCCTTTCTTTCCTTTGAGGAAAGAGAGGCTTTAGGGAACTCAAGCCTTATGGGTAACACAGCCAGGAAAGGCAGAGCTGTGATTTGAAGGTAGGTCAGTTTGATTCCAAAACCTATGCTCATAATGAGAACCTATGTATGTTAAAATATCAAATTAAAAAGAAAATTCACAAAATTGTATTCGTGGGTGGATTATAATTTTGGAAAATATACAGTATTAAATGAAAACAAAATATTTTTTTCTTATTAGTAGTGTTCTGTACTACAGTGGACATGTAATACATATTAATTTAAAAATTGAGATTAGAGGAGTTTGTCAATACATAATGGTATAATAGTGACATCCTGTGGCTATGTGGGATCATTATAGCCTTGGCTTGAATTTCAGTCTGGGAGCTGACTACTAGAGGGCAGCACTGAGCTTTGTTTTGGCCAAGTTTTCTGGGCTGAATATGGTAGAAAACTGGGCAGGATACCACCTCACCATTTAAAAATCTACAAAAACAAACACATTTGCAATGCCATAAATATATTCGCACACATATGTAAACAAAATTTTGTACACACACACACACACACACACACACACACACACACAAAATACCTTCTGATAGCTAACCTGAAGCAATGTAGCAAAGTTATTCAGTGTCAGGCTCTGGAACCATGCTGCCTGAATTTGAGTCATGACTCCCCTGTTTACCGATGTGTAACTTTATCCAAGTTACATAAGCTCTCAGACATTTATTTTTTCTTTATATGTAAAGTAAGTTTAAGAATTGTACCTATCTCTTAGGGTTGCTGTGAGAAATATATGAATTGATACACTTATACTGCCAATTTATAGGAGGTGTTCAAAAATAAGTAATTATTAAATTGCCTGTTGCCCTTAAGGAACACAAAGATACAGCATATCTCTTGTTGAACACATTAAGCACTGTACACACAGAGAGCACTTTGTTACTACTACTGACTGGCAAAACAACTCTCAGTGAGACAGGATTATAGGATAATTTTAAAACAAGGTTGAGAATTGCATGTCAGAGTCCTTCCTGGATATAGGTAAGATGAGATTTGTCTAATATATTTTCTTGTAGTTTTCCTCTTTCACTCTCACTTGTCTTCCTGGCTACCTCCTTTGCCCCCAAGTTCTCACGTGACTGCCTGACTGTCCTGAGCCTTGTTCTGGATGATTAACCAGGACTGCACCATCCAGAACCTATTTTTATAGCCATGCCACAGCCCTGAATCTATCTCAAAAGGAAAACAAAGACCCTGGACTAATGTCATGTAAGGCCATTGCAACTTTCCCATGATGTATGTAATTGGGGGTTCTCTGTAGTGTTTAGTAATAAAAAATAATTAAATGTAAAAGGACTGTGTTTTTGTCTTTGCAGTGAGCTTTAAGGGGAAGCTATAGTGATGTGTCTGGCTTCAGAGTTTTTGTGGAGGAAGAGAGTGCTATTTTGGATCCTTTCATTCCATGGCTCCTTAGGAAGCAACAATCATCCAGAGATCCCTGAATTCTATTTCTTCCTAGGCTTTGACAGTAGGAACACAGAACATGAACCTATATGAGTTTCAACAAAATCTAGTAGAATCCCATGGATGTTGTGATGCTATAGGTCTATGAGAACACTGATGGCAATACTTTACGAGACGGTATAGCTGAGATTTCTGATATAGTAGTTCTTAAATGTCTGTAGGAATGTTCTTTAAGTTTGTAATCATAAATGGATTTGATATATCCATATATTTTTAAACTCACAAGGACTCCAAATGGTTTTGGATTTCTGTTCTAAAATCATGATTAAATTTATATTGTAACTAACATGTAGAGATTCAATGAGAATTTTTTGAGTGTATGGACAAATCTAATGGGCTCAAATCTGGGATTTCTTCAAGAGGCTAGAAGACTCAATTTCGAAACTAGGCTACTTATTTTCATGATGTGGTTCCACTGCATACATCCCAAATGTCTGTCAAATGATAAACAAAATTGGTATATCCAATGAAGTGAAATATTATTTGGTCACCAAAAGGAATGAAGTACCGATGTGTGATAGGATATGTGTGAATCTTGAGAATAGCTCTCTAAATGAAATAAGCCAGTCAAAAAAGACCATATGTTGTATTATTCCATTTAAATGAAATATCCAGAATAGGCAAATCCATAGAGACAGAAAGTAGACTGCTAGTTGTGTGGGGCTAGGAGGAGGAGGGGAACAGAGGGATTTTCAAGCAGACACAGGCTTTTTTTTGTGGGGATAATAAAAATGCTCTGGAATTGGAAAGTGGTAATGGTTATACAATCTTGTGAGTATACTAAAAAATAAAACCTCTGTATACTTTAAAATGGTGATTTATATCTCAATTAAGCTGTTATAATAATGGTTGTCTTATTTAGTAAAAATCATTTTTAGCCATTAACATCTCAGTCTTAACCTCAGAAATCTAGAACAGGGCCCTTAATGAATGATGCTCAGGACACAGATATACTGATAAAGAGAAAGATAGCTGTAAAGTCTGGGAACTGGTGTGTGTGTGTGTGTGTGTGTGTGTGTGTGTGTGTGTCTAGAAGGGTGTGGGGGAAGTTGGGGGTCTTGGAGAGAAAGAAGTGCAGGCCCTTAATGGAATAGAAGAGGGAAACAAACTTCACCTACTTTGAATTTTCCAGGGAGAGAGCCTGGATCATCTTTTGCAGGAGCCCTGTTTGGGGATTGACTTGAATTGCAGTTGACTATGAGCCGTGGAGATTTGGCCATTGTCGCCACCCGTAGTCTCACGGGATTTGTTGGGGATCTCGAGTGACTTGGCCGAAATTGCTGATCGGGTCAGCGCCATTTTTAGGGTGTGTTTTGGCGTGTGTTAGTTGTTGTTAGAACCAGAGAGAAAAGTTATCAGAATAAAAAGCTGTTTGTCTCCAGTTTGCTTCTGAAGTTCTTCCCGCGGCTCCGTTGCTCCAAGCGCTTCAGGCGACTACAATCTTTCGTATCTTGGGTTGGAATCACAGCTGATGAATGTTCTGGCATTTAGAGCTGTCCTGGAGAAAAGGCAATTTGTAGTTATTAGAAGGTAAAAAGGAAGAACACAGAGGTAAAATCCAAGGTTATGTGAGTCTGACTTTGAAGGTAGAAGAAAGCAGTGATCTATGGAGGACGCATTTATCTAGAGGTGTCTAATTATTTGCTAATCTCTGGTTCAATGAATGTAGGTCTGCCCTAACTCGTCTACAGGTGGGATCAATTTAAAGGATTAGAAGTGTCACTCTAAATCCTAATCCAGGTCTTGTTCTGTGGATGCTGAAGCGTGATTTTCAGAAGGTTTACTATCCCTCTCAATTATTTACCCTATTAATGGGATTTATCAATGGACTGGAGTCCTTGGCAGGATTATGACTGCATACAGGTTGCACAGAAATGGACATATTGAGGTAGCTATGCCAGAGATTTGCATATGCAGGCGGTAAATTGAAGACATTTGAGTGTTGAATTACATGGTGAGTAGTTGACAGCTCTTGTTTATAAGAAAGATTGTAATGAGGGAAAAACACAGCACACTTATGACCTCAGACTCTGAGATATGTTAGTTTTGCTGCAGTATGTAGTAAGAAAATTAAAGAATGAAAGAGGGAAAGGAAAGAAGGAATGACATAGGGGAAAAGATTTAGAGACACTTTTAAATCAAGGTTTGGGTTTATAGGCTTTCCTCCAAGCTTTCATTTGGTTTCTCTCATGAGTCTTTTTTATTTCTTCCTGATGTTGTCTTCTACAAGCTGTTAACTTGATTCAGGCTGTAACTGCAAAGATCAATCATCCATAGAAGTCCTCGGCTTGACAAGTTAGGATGAGGAGCCATTTCCCTCAGAGCTATTTGTCATAGTCTTTCTTTGTATATGTTTAAAGAACAGTATTTTCCTTGTGAAACCAGGCTTCCCACCAGATTATGAAAGCTACCTGAAATAAAATGATGCATCTCTATACTCTAGCCACTTTCCATGAAGCCTGATCCCACGCAGGTGTTCATACCTGAGTTACCTAGGCAACGGCCCCTGAATAACTGTGGGTCAACAGTATTCTATTTCCAAAATTTCATGCCTTCAGCTTTTATCTTAGTTATGTCCATATTTCCTGTTAACCCCAGGAAAGTCTTCAGCTGACTTGTTTTGAAGGCAATATACAATGTCTTTTGCACAAGAGCTCTATAATTTTGTCTTTAAATCCAAACCAGTAGGTGAAGCTTTAGGGCATCCTTCTTTCCTTCTCCCTCCCTCCTCTCTCCTTTCCAGTTTTTCTCTCCCTCCCTACTTCCCTTCCTTTTTAAAAAAAGAATAAGATTTCTTCTGTAAAATCTTGGGTTGGGGGATCCAGACTAAATCCTACAGTAACATAGAGCTTTCCGATTCTGCACTGAGTCCTAGAAGAATTAAAATGGGTGACACAGGCAAACCTGTTTCTGGCAATAAATAACCAGTGGACTTGACTAGTGCATACCAGTGCTGATTGTCACTGAAGAGAGTCATGCCATTATTTTGATATGTGATTAGTATTAAGGATTTACTAAGGCTTTTCCTCATTAACATCTCTTTCAAGCAATGAATTTTTCTCATTATGTCTACTAAGGTTATTTCTGACTTAGGATCAACTTGACTGTATTATTCATTCATTTCACAAACATATGTCTGATGCCTACTAAGTGTTGGGCACTTGTCTAGGCATTAGGGCTGTAAGTGGACTCTCGAGGAGTTTGCAGTGTCTAGTGGGCTCTGTTCTCCATTGATAGTTGCCATCATTGTCCTTCACTCCATATGGTTAAAAGTATGAGGTCCTGTAAGTATGGAGATGTCAAACAGTTCTATATTCTTGTCACAACACAGATCAGAAATAGAGACAGTTTATAATTGGTACAAGTATGAGGCACTGATGGGGATACAATGAACTCGATCTGGGGGTATTAACTAAGATTTCACAATGCAGGGAACACTTCAATATGGTCTGAAAGGCAGAGTTCATCAGGAGAACCTGAAAGGGGAAATGAGAAGAAGGAAGAGGGGATTCCAGGAAGAGTAAATGGCATTTTCTAAATTCTAGGCTTGACAGATGATACAACACATGTCTGAAGAACTACATGATATTTTACTATAGCATGAAGAAAGAACATGAGAGATGGGTTGTGGAGAAAGGCAAAGGCCAGAGACTTTGCATATGTCATTATGAAAGAGTTCTCTGATTGCTGACTCTACTTCATTAATTCCCATGTATTTTGTATAGATCATGGCCCATCAACTTGCATCCTTACTCTGTGGGTACAAATCCAATGGATACCTTTCTATCTTTAGCTTACTTGTCTTCTTGGCAGAATTTGATGTTCATAAACACTTTCCATCCTCAGAGTTTCATCTTCCTTGCACTGTAAACTATCATTATCTTCTGGATTTTGCTGCTTTTCTGGGTTTTTAAGTTTTCATTATGACCTCTTTTCTCTCCAACTGACCTTAAGTGTTGTGGGTTCTCACAGTTTTGTCCTTGATATTTTTAAAAAATATTTTTAGTTGTAGATGGACATAATGCCTTTATTTTGTTTATTTGTGTTTATATGGTACTGAGGATTGAACCCAGTGCCTCACACATGTGAGGCAAGCACTCTACCGCTGAGCTACAACCCCAGCCCCTTGTCCTTGATATTTTTAATGTTTGAGGATTTTTTAAAATTCAAAGTTGTTGTATTTATAATAGTAGTATGCATTACAATTCATAATACATATATAGAGCATCTTTTTACATACCACTGTTTGTATACAAAGTATATTCGTACCATTCAAGTCTTCAACCATGCATTTAGGATAATGATATCCATCTTATTCAACCACCCTTTCTTTTTTTCCCCTCCATCCTCCCTTGCTCCCTCCCTTTCCCTCCCTACCCTTTGACCATTCAAGTGTTCCTCTAATCCTCCTATGTACCCCGACACCCAACGCCACTGTGAATCAGCCTCCTTATATCAGAAAAAACATTCGGTATTTGGATTTTTGAGATTGACTAACTTCACTTAGCATTATGTTCTCCAACTTCATCCACTTACCTGCGAATGCCATTATTTTATTCTATTTTATTGCTGAGTAAAATTCCATTGTGTATATATACCACATTTTTCTTTATCCACTCATCTACTGAGGGACATCTAGGTTGGTTCCACAACGTAGCTATTGTGAATTGTGCTGCTATAAACATTGAAGTGGCTGTGTCACTGTAATATGCTGTTTTTAAGTCCTTTGGGAATAGACCCAGGAGTGGGATGGCTGGGTCAATAGGGTGGTTCCATTCCCAGTTTTCCAAGAAATCTCCATACTGCTTTCCATAACGGTTGCACCATTTTGCAGTCCCACCAGCAATGTATGAGTGTGCCTTTTTCCCCACATCCTCTCCAACATTTATTGTTGTTTGTGTTCTTGATAGCTGCCATTCTGACTGGAGTGACATGAAATCTTAGAGTAGTTTTGATTTGCATTTCTCTAATTTCCAGTGATGTTGACCATTTTTTCATGTATTTGTTGATTAATTGTGTATCTTCTTTTGAGAAGTGTCTTTTCAAGTCCTTAGCCCATTTATTGATTGGGTTATTTGTTTTTTTTTTTTTTTTGAGTTAAGATTTTTGAGTTCTTTATATATTCTAGAAATTAGTGCTCTATCTGATGTGCATGTATTAAATATTTGTTCCCAATTAGTTGGCTCTCTGTTCACCTCACTGATTGTTTCTTTTGCTGAGAAGTACCTTTTTAGTTTAAATCTATCCCATTCATTAATTCTTGATATTAATTCTTGCACTATAGGATTCTTATTAAGGAACTTGGGGCCTAATCTGACATGTTGGAAATCGGAGCTTACTTTTTCTTCTATTAGGCATATTGTCTCTGGTCTAATTTCTAGGTCCTTGATCCACTTTGAATTGAATTTTGTGCATGGTGAGAGATAAATAAGGGTTTAATTTCATTTTGTTGCATATGGATTTCCAGTTTTCCCAGCACCATTTGTTGAAGAGGCTCTCCTTTCTCCACTGTACATTTTTGGTGCCTTTGTCTAATATAAGATAGCTGAAATTATATGTATTAGTCTCTGTGTCCTCAATTCTGTACCATTGTTCTACCAGTCTGTTTTGGTGCCAATACCATGCTGTTTTTGTTACTATTTCTCTATAGCATAATTTAAAGTCTGATATGGTGATGCCACCTGCTTCACTTTTCTTGATAAAGATTGCTTTAGCTATTCTGGGACTCTTATTTTTCCAGATGAATTTCATGACTGCTTTTTCTATTTCTTTGAGGAATATCATTGGTATTTTGATTGGAATTGCATTAAATCTGTATAGTGCTTTTGGTAGTATGGACATTTTGACAATATTAGTTCTACCTATCCAAGAACAAGGTAGGTCTTTACATCTTCTGAGGTCTTCTATAATTTCTTTCTTTAGTGTTCTGTAGTTTTTGTTATAGAGGTCTTTCACCTCTTTCATTAAGTTGATTCCCAGGTATTTTATTTACTTTTTTGATGCTATTGTAAATGGGATAGTTTTCATCATTTCCCTTTCAGAAGATTTGTCACTGATGTACAAAAATGCCTTTGACTTATGGGTATTGATTTTGTGTCCTGCTACTTTGCCGAATTCATTTACTAGTTGTAAAAGTTTTCTGGTAGAGTTTTTTGGGTCTTCTAGGTATATTATTATGTCATCAGCACATAGTGCTATTTTGAGCTCTTCTTTTCTTATGTGGATCCCTTTAATTTATTTCATCTGTCTAATTGCTCTGTCCAGAGTTTCAAGTACTATGTTAAATAGCAGTGGTGAAAGGGGGCATCCCTGTCTTGTTCCAGTTGGAGGAGTTCATCTTCATTCCTCTTGGTCTTCACTACTACTCTCTTGGTCCGGTATCATTTCTCATATGGATTACTATATTACTTGCAAACTGACCCTCTTGTCTTACCTGCTGCCAACACATTCTCCATACTGCTACTGCAGTGAACCTTTAAAATGGAAATCTAATAATACCATTTCTTTACTTAAAACCATGATCTATAGGGTTGAATCATGGCATACGGGACTCTTAGTGATCTGACCATTGCCTTGGCTGATATCACAGACCCAAACAGAACAAATGCTTTGTAATTCTAAGAATCTAACATCATACACATATTTGAATCTCTGGGTATTTCTGTATATTGTTCCTTTTGCCTGGAAGCCTCCTAGCACCCCCACTTGGAACAGCATTCACGTGGCTAACTTTTTTTTTCAGTACTCAAACTACAGAGGCCTCCCTTCTCTTTCCTCCTCTGTTCCTTCAAATCTGGATTTAGGTGATCCTCCTTGTCTTCCTTTATCTGCACTATCTTAACCATAGCACATTCTATACTGTATTTACCATTATCTGTTTACACCCCTCTCTCTCCAGAAAGTCATTATGGGGGATAAATGGACCTATTTAAAACTTTAGTGATGATAATAATATGACCAATATAGTGCTAATGAAATGCTGGGTTTTGTTATAACCACTTGTTATATGTTAATCCATGTTATCATCAAAACACATTGTCAGGTGGGCAGCTATTACTTTACTTGAATCAACAGGACTTGATGTCAGATTTAAGGTGGAGGCACAGGAGAAAGAGTTTTGGTAATTCCAATAATTTGTGATAAAAGCACATGGGTGAACAGTGGATGAGATAAGGAATACAGGAAAATGTGGAGTTTTGGTTGGAGTGGGGGACAGAATCTTTCCATTTGGGACACTGTAATTCTTTATAATTGATATTTCCAGAAGTTTCAGAAATAATATAAGTTATAAACCTTTTCCTTTGAATGACAGGTATTGGAAGCACCACTGTCCATCTTGGAAGGGCAGAATAACCCTCCTGTATTTTATCATTAGTTTGCTGGAAGCAGAAAGGTTATGTTCCAGGGACCCTGGCTGTTTATTTGCTTATGCTCTTGTTTGAAGTTCTCAGCACTGTCAAGAAACCATGGCCTTGCATCTTTTAAGCTCAAGTGGTGCTTGTGCCATCTGGCCCTTACGTCTCTCCTGTAGCAGGTGTGGGCATTCTCTGTAGAGGTAGTGGGAGTGGGCCTTTGTGCTTGAGATCCATTGACTCAAAGACCATGCCTGAGTTTGCTGCTTGATTAGCAATTGAGCGAATCAACTGGGATCCATCATTAGGCCCAGGTTACTCTTTTGAATATGTGATTCTCAATCAAGACTGCCAGACTTAGAGGGCCCTCTCCAGTTTCATTTCCTGCCACCAGATGGCCTCAGGATTTATTGTCCTTTCCAACCCTGGCTACTGTGAACGAGCCTGGCTCCTGGGAAACAGCTGGGACAAAGGGATTTTCTCTTGGGCTGGTGTGAATCATGAATTAGACAATAAAAAGAGCTACCTGGCCTTTTCTCAGACACTCCCTTCTCCCATCCGCGTGCTTGTAACTGTCATGAAATAGTTCCAAGGGGGACTCACGTTTCTCAGATGACCAAATTTAGTTGCACACAGATAATGAAGTTGCAAGTGCTGTTTGGAGCCATGACTTACCTGTAGGGGTCGTCCTGACCAAAGGACATGACAGCCAAAGCATTCAGAAAGCTCTTCAGTGGATTCTCCCGGCAGACAGAATTTGCAGTACTTTCTCTCAGCTGAGGTTTAAACGTGGCTTCAGTGAAAGATATCAAAATCTCCACAAGGTTTTCTGCCCTTACACCAAAGAGTAGCACATTCTTCCCTAGTTCTTTACATGTTTGCCCTCTTTCACTCACACTCAGACCCCAAGACTCCTGTTTCCACAAAGCCTATCTCATGGATTTCATAGAGGTACAAATAACTCTGTGACTCAAATGCCTTGGGGGCCATTGCCTGTTCTCAGCACCTGGGTGAGGAAGAATGGTGTCAAGAGTCCTGTAGCCACACATTCCTTCTGTCCTTAGGACCATGGTAGTTTCAGAGTAGCCGAAAGAAGATGTTCTTATGGCTTTATTTTGGTCTACTTTAACTCAGGGGAGATTTGTCTTTGACTCCCTTCTGGGCATTTTTCTTCCTAGGTACCCAGTGCCCTTGTGTCATCACATCTCACTTAGATCTTGTCTTTCTCCACACTCCCAATGATTCCCTATCCCCCAAAGCAGGGCTTTTCTCCCTGCAGCATCCAGCTGATTGATACGGAAGCACCTAAGTTATAAATGAAAGCGTATAAAAGTGAGAAGACTGCCAAAATATTAACATGTTTTCCCTTACAAGGAAGGTTTAATGTTCAAAGGTGATTCTTGCAAATACTGGGTAGGGAATTAGAGCAAATTATATTGCATGCTTTTATAATTATGTCAAAATGAATCCTAATGCTGTGTTAACTAAAAAGAACTAATAAAAAAGTTTTTCATGGAGTATAAAAAAGATGATTCTTGCAGAAACAATGGGTGCAGTGTGAGGCAAAGAACTTGACCCATTGAAGCTATGGTCACCAAGTCAAATTGGGTAGAATTTGAGGGTGGGGAGGCTTCCTGGTCCTCTGGAGCCAGACCTCTTTTATTAACACTTACCATAAGCCCTTGTGACACTTGGTTTTGATCTTTTTTCTATTCTATTTTTAAAATGTTTTATAGTTGTAGATGGGCAGAATGCCTTTATTTTATTTATTTATATGTGGTGCTGAGGATAGAACCCAGTGCCTCACACATGCTAGGTAAGCGCTCTACCACTGAGCTACAGCCCCAGCCTTATTCTGTTTTTTTTTTTTTTTTTCAATATACCCTTTACTTTCCTCTGGAAGGGACAGTGATTTATGGGAACATTGTTCATTCACCCATTGCAGCTATTCCACAACTTTAGGAAGAATAGCTCAGAAACTCCTTGTCAAACTGATTACTTCTAGAATTAGTCTTTGTTGGAGTTATTTCCTCAACATAACAATGGGCTTGTTAGATAGAGTTTGGTCCAGCATAGGGCTGGCTTATAACCAGAAGCCCATTTTAAGTTTCAAGTGTCTCCAGTATAGGACCTTAATTATGATCATCATGAGAGGATGAGGGCAAGAGTTTTTAGTTCCAGGAACTACAGTAGTCTGCTTCCAGCTCCCGTCTACAAGATCCTATAAAATTAAGCAATCAGTGTGGCTCTGATTACTTCATAATAGAGCTTGATATTTCCAATGCGGAGCACAGAATTATTTTTAAAGATATAAAACCATTTTCAGAGAGGAATCATGCCAGAAACAGGCTAACATATTTAGTATCATAACTTTATAATATGTTACAAAGCTTCATGAAACCCAGTGTCTCTTGCAAGTTTACATTCCATGAGTGTTTCACATCCCACCCATTCTAAATAGTATACTTTGAAATGACATTTTGGCCTCTACCATGAAATGTTAAATAAATCTAGGCCCTGAGGCTCTTTAGGCTGTCAGACTGAGAGGAATTAGGATTGAGTGCTCACCACCCACAACCCCTTTGAGGGAGGGAGGAAGCAAATGTACATATTATTGCCCTACCATTTGAGATCCATTCCTTTAGGTCAAGGGTTCTCAGACTGACTGCATGCTAGAATTGCCTAGACTTTTCAAAATGACTGTTGCCAGAGTGCCACCTCTAGAGATTCTGATTAAATTGGTCTGTGGTGGGGCCCCAGAAAATGTATTTTAAACAACTTCACAGGTGTTTCTAAAGTGTAGTCGGAGTTCAGAACCACTGTTTTAATTAATTTGTTAATGAAAATGCAAATGAATGTTCCTTACTTGAAGTGACTAGTCATTTTTGTCTTAATATGACTTTGTTTCATCAGATTGTTTTCTTTGTAACAGTTTGTATCAGCCCACTAAGGGAGTGGAAATCTGGAGATTAAGAAAAAAAAAAAAACCTAGAAAGATGGTTATGGAGCAAAGAAAGACTCTGAGTAGTAACTGTACAACAACAGAACATGGAGGAAGTGCTCATAAAGTGTGGTAAAAGGGAGTAAAGATCAAGCTCTGCACTCTAAGATGTTTTTCCTCTGGTTTCTGACAAAATAGGCAGATTCAGATGAGGCATATGGAGGACCTCAGTGACTTGACTCAGAATGTGAATAGGGGTAGAGAAAGGGAAGCTAATTTGTCAGTTGGGCTGCAGACTGAGTGTGGTATGACCTCAGGCAGCACAAAGTACAGTGTTCAAAGGGGAGTGTATGATACCCACAATTGATACAGGTGGGTGTTGGTGTCTGAGGACATGCCAACTGGTGGGTGAGCTGTGGTAGTGGGAGTTGTGGAAGAGAAGTGTTAGAGTAAAATAAACCTTATCATTGTTGGCCACTGGGAGCATGGAAGCAGGGTCGAGAGAATGAACAAAAATAGAGTATTAGGGCTCAGTCCAAGTGGCCTAAAATTCAAAGCACATTTGTGGTCCCATTTGAAAACTGGAGATCAGGTGAGAAACAGCCAGAAGCCAGTGAGTATGGATCAGGCCAACATCACAGTGAGGAACTTGGCAACACACTAGGTATAGCACATACCAGCCCAAACCTCTAGTGAATTTTCCAGCTCCTCGCAGATAGTGGGACAGAGGCTGCCAAGTATCCCTGGCTGTTATCTATCTCAAATGAGAAAAAAAGGGCACTGGGATTTTTGTGTGACCTCAGCTGAGATAGGCCAAGAAAGGTAGGGTCTACTTTCTTCCGTATTTTGCTGGTTATGAGGCAATTTCTTAATACTGTGGACCTCCAAGTTAACCTCAGAGAAGAACCCTTTATGGCATACAAAATTCAGTGGAAAGTGACTGTTTCATTTGGAGGGGCTTGGCAATATCTAGGATAACAGAAGTAGTCAGCAGGTCAGTGGTGATAGGGAAGGAGGGGACAGAGTAGTGGGCTATTACTAGCTGGTATGCTACTTCTGTTTCTTATAATATTAGTGATTAGGAAATACAGCTGGCACCTTACTGGGGTTAGAGGAAGTGCCTTTCTCAGAAACAGGCCTAAGTCATGTTTACATTGTACCAAGGCAATGTTAATAGTAAAGTAAAAGTAACAATAATAACTGCAGGCTCTTGGGAGGGGAAACAATAAAGGTGTAGCCATAGACAATAAAAGCAACCATGACACTACATGCAAACAGCACTCTACAGTTTATAATGCTTGGCACATAGATCATTTATTTATTTATCTCTCAAAATTATCCAGGAGATAGGGGTTTTTGCCCAAGTTTTACACCACCTGTGAGTCTCACAGGAACAAGTAGACAGGAATAGGCATTATTAACACCAAAGAATGGGATAAAGTCTCAGAGAAGGGGAATTCAGCCTCTTTCAGATTCTCAACTTATTTCCTTTAAGCCATGGGAGTGATTGCCAATTATCTTTATTTTTGACAAAGTCAAATCAAAGAGATATTGATCAAAGACCTCAATTTGTAGTCAGGGATACAAAGTGGGATTATATACGTTGTGTCCTTTACAAGAGAACTTAGCTGAGTGGGCATGAGGGCCCAAATCCAGTCCATTCTCTGCTCCTCAAACCATGAGCCCTGTTGGAGGTTTTTGTCTGATGGCACAAAAGAGCATTCACTCATCAAGCAGAGCACCGGTGGGATTGCATTCACCCAGGAGGGGTTCTTTTTCTCATTTCTACAAAGGTAGCAGGAGACCCTACCTTTAGCTCTTTAGAGAACTTTTCAATTGGCTATTTCAAGCCCTCCTGCTTTCTCCTCACCTTCTTGCCTACCATCCCTATGCTTGGCTGATTGTGAAATCCTTTCAATTTGAGCTTACCCAGCTGTTGGACCATTTTGGGCTCCCTTTAAATCCTTCCAAATTTAGAACACTTCCTTAAAATATGACATAGAACTGCCGTTTCTTGTTCTTCCAAAATTAGAAACCTTATTGCTATCTTTAATGCCATAACCCGGCTAGCTTCTTTCCATCTGTCAAAGACTCTTGTGCATAAAACAATCATTATAACAACAAAATAATGGTAGCTAATTTTTATTGATGGTTTATTATGCACTAGTCATTTTGCAAAGGTTTTATATGGGGCATTTTATTTAATTCTTGCAATGCCCCTATAAAGGAAGACCAATTATTGTTTACCGACTTTATGGATAAGACTTCGGAGGCCAACTTGCCAATGTCCCACAGCTAGTGAATGGGAAAGCCAGAATATACATTCATGTTGGTCTAAAGTACATATTCTCAAATCTAAGTGTGTACCAGAATCCCTGTATGGCTTGTTATAGCACAGATTGCAGGGTCTCTCCCTCAGTTTCTGATTCAGGAAGGGTGAGGTGAGGTTCCAGAATTTGCATTTCTAGCAAGTTCCAAAGTGATATTGATGCTGCTAATCCAGGAACCACACTTTGAGAACTGGTCTAATGGAGAATATAATGCTAAGTTCTACTGCCTCCTGTCCACTTGAGGTATGCTTCTGAAGTATATTCACTTGTGCTGCTGAGTTCTGTATATGACATATTATTTATCCCTTATGTTTCTATATCTTAACTTTTAGGTCTACCAATGAAATTCTCTTAAGTGCCTCAAACTGTACTGGGTGCCAGTACTGTTTTACTATAGTGACAGTAATAGTAATAGTGATACTCATAATATTATGGCCAAGGGCCTTAGTGCTAATAGGAAATTTGGTATAGGATCTGCTGTAGATTAATATAAGCAAATATAAATGGTAAAAGGACAACTTGCTTTTATGAATGGATCCACTATCAGTAATGATCAAATTATTAAAAACCCAGCATAAGGGGAAATGTCTAAACATCTAGGCTTCCTGCATTTCAGATGCTTATCAATATATAGCAGTTTAGGAAAAGCTGGAGAAGACATATGTTGCAAAAAGGGGAGAAATATTATAAACTTATCTCAAGCTGGGAAGCAATGTTAAAGCAATAAATGCAGTTGCAATACTAGTTTATTTGGGCATGAAAAAGAATATAACCATGGTCTGATGCAGATAGACTACTCATTGAATGTATGTGTGTCTTCCATCATGATGAGCTACTTGGATAAATTCAATACTGGTGGCAGTTAAGTGGTGGCCTCAGGAATTAAGGCAGAATACATGTGGGGTTTTCTCAAGTGATTGAGAAAGCTGCACCTCACTTAGTGTGCTGTTCTTAAAGTGTATTGAGTCACATTGGGAAGTGAGGCCATCTGCACTGAATCACTCTTGGGGGATAGTGCTGGGAAACATTCAGATTCCAGAGCCTCCCACCCTCTTCTTATTCAGTCATTTTATAAAATGGATGGGGAAAAAAGTGGAGAGGAAGAGGCTTTGAAACTCTTTCATTCACAATATGGTCATATGGGGAAACGAGAGACAGGATAAATCTATATATGTCTTTCCTCCTCTGATCTGCCCTCCCTGCCCCTCAGCAACTGTTAAAATGACATAGATTATTCTCTTTTAATGCTGAGTAATATTCCATTGTGTGTATATACCACATTTTCTTTATCCATTCATCTACTGAAGGACATCTAGGTTGGTTCCACAGTTTAGCTATTGTGAGTTGTGCTGCTATAAACATTGATGTGGCTGTGTTTCTTTGCAGGAAAATGGATGGATTTGGAGAATATAATGCTAAGTGAAGTTAGCCAATCCCCAAAACTACATGCCAAATTTTTTCTCTCATTTAAGGATGCTGATTAATAATGGGGTTGGGGGGTCATGTGAGGATTAGATGAACTCTAGATAGGGCAAAGTAGAAGGAGGGGAAGGGAGGGGACACGGGGGTAGGAAAGACAGTGGAATGAGATGAACATCATTGTTCTAAGAACATGTATGAAGACATGAATGGTGTGACTTTACTTTGTGTACAACCAGAGAAATGAGAAGTTGTGCATGTGTAATATGAATTGTAATGCATTCTGCTGTCAAGTATAACAAATTAAAATTTAAAAAGAAAACTAAATAAATAAAACATACACCTAGTTGCAAAAAATGATGTCATGTATATCTTTGAAGAAAAAAAATTAGAACTTCTGGACATTATACTTAAATTATGTTTTGAATGAAAAAAATAAAATTCTTAAATGATTTTTGTGAGCATAAAAAATGAAATAGGTTAAAATGAATGTCAATGGTAGGAAATATCACAGAAGGGTTCATATGAAAATGAGGACTGTATAATGGGGGTTTCTTTGCATTGGAATCAATGCTGAGGACTCACAAGTGTGAATATGGTTCCTAAGGAGTTCTTCAGCATTAGTTAGTGGAACTACTTCCATCTCAAGAAGCTGTGAGATGAGGCTGAGTTTCCTCCATGGAGACCTCCATGCCAGTAATCCATGAAAGATGAAGCAAGCTTTGCCTTTTGAGAAACATCAGGCCCTCTAGCTTGGAGAAATAATGGATAGAGTATTTCAATATAGGAAGATAAAAAATAACGTGGGAATTGGCTTTTCCTTGAGTTTTATGACTTTTTCTGTTGGTAGTATTGCAGGTGAAAGAGGATCCTACACATCCAGCCATAGTCATCCCCGCAGTATAAACAAATAGCTGCGAGACATCTTGAGTGGGGCTCAGGTAGCCCAGAGAAAGTGTTACTATATCTTTGTGAGATGTGATCTAAGGAGGGTATATTTCGTGGTCCATGTTTTGGCTATAGAGTGGCTTGACTGTTAACAATTAGGATGGAAAATTATGAATTAGTATTATTTGGTAACTACCTGTTGACTCAAGTCTTGTCTAGGTTTTAAAGTTCCTGTATACTAATCCTTTCTGACACCTACTTATGGGTCAAATCCATTTTAATGAATGTAATTTTGAGATAATAAAGCTATTTAGTAAAACCATCTTGTAGAACAGATGCATCTATAAATACCTGTTCAAAAGCACTCAATCTATTAAATTAAGATACTGTTGTTTGAATTCAGTATTTATGCTTTCTACTTTAATTTTGTTTAATGGCAAGTACTTCCATGCAAAAAAAAAAAAAAAAAAATCAAAAGCCTGTGATCATTCCCTCTTAAGGCTTTCATTTCATCATCTAAAAAGTGAAGGGAATAGGTTGGACTAGATGATCTTAAAGAGTGTTTCTACTTATAAAAATATTGATACATTTTGGATAAATTCAGATAAATGCCTTTATCTGAAATGTTAATAATGTGAGCCAAGGAAAGAAAAATAAAGAAGAGGTATTCAGGTTGAGGGGTGAAGTCTTGGATAAATTAATGACCCTAGGCATTAAATACAAGCTTGGTCTCTAACTGCCCAGCAGGTATTACTTCCTCCATCTTAACAATCCAAATGTGCCCATATCTCACTTCTTAAGAGACCTGTAAAAATCACACAAGTTCACATCCTCTCCACCTGAAGGATCTTTAGTATGTAAACATTCATTTAAACAACACTCAGTGTGTGCATAATATGTACCAGAATATGAAAATAAATAGGACAAAGTCTTTGACCTGAAGAAGCTCATAGTTTCATAGTAGAAGCTGATATAAATAAATAAGGCTGATAAATCTTTAAGTACCATGATAGAAGTCAGTTCAGGGTATGGTGGGGGTCTAATTCAGCATTACAAGTCAGTTTCCCTGGAAAACAATATGTCAGATGGAGTTTTAAGTAGTGAAGGAAGATTATTGGGTGAATGCTTTTGAGGATTACAACAGAGAGGAAGATTCTGCAGAGAGAATTAAACTTCAGTGCAGTCACAACAGAGGCCTCATCCAGTCCTAAATGGAGCATGACCCTTCAGTGTTGTCCAGAACTGAGATGAAGAGTCTGGGCATTTTTAGTTCCATGTTGACCAGTCATTAGATACAGGATAGCCCAAAGATAGGCATACAGTGTGATAATAGTTAATAACCATCTCTGGGGGTTGGGGATGAGAAAGCCCTGATAGTGTTTGATGATTTCCACAGTGGTCACTCCCACCATGGTCAATTTCAGTCTACCAATATGATGTTAACTGGCTTACAGAATCCCTAATAATTTAACTACATACCCTTGTGAATCAGCCCAAGGTAGCTTTAGCACACAACTGAAGAGACGTGACCTTGAGAAAGGTGGCTCTCTTCACTGAAAGCAGTTCTCAGTGAGATATTAGTTATTAGTTGCTAACATTCCCAGCAGCTAGGGGGATGAGTGCTTCAGTTCTGAAGTGTGTACCTGGATGGTACATCATAATAGTATCCACTACATCTGCTTAAGTATTTGCTGTATTTCAACCAGCACAAAACACTTAGTTCTATTTACCATTTTCTATGCAGCAAAGTAATTTTAATATCGCTTAAGGAAATTAAATGGAATTGTATTGGGTAACCTTGGTCAGGTCATTTAATTTCTGCCTTTCTAGAAGAAAGATATTAGCATACTGACTTAACTGCCAAGAATACTATTGAATGAGCTGGCCAACTAACTGAAGCACACAACTTAGCTATTTTTTTCCCTTACATAGATCTGTGACTGAACTAACTTGACCAAACAGACTCATGGTGAATGGTGTAGCCAAATACAGAGAGTGATGCCTTCAGTTATACTTTTTCTTTATAAATCCAACTCTTTGCCTTTTCAAACCTCTGTGGCGCTATATCTTCCCATTTTGCAATGTATAATTATGAAAAATTGAGACTGAATACCTCTGTGGCTCATGAAGTAGCTCCAAAGATATCTCTAGAGAATTGTAAGGAAGGTCTGAACATCAGAATACATGTGGAAACTTAGGGTATTTATTTAGAAGGAGCTAGTGGTCATTTGAGAATTCAAGTTGTACTGTGATTTTTGTGTGTGTTTTGTTTAAATCACCTTCATAATTTACTAGTTACATTTTTTAAAAAATGAAGTACATCAGCTGTAGTGTGAAAGGCAAATTTTCTGGGAGTATTTAACAAGTGTAAAAAAGATTTTTTAAAAAATAGATGAAGCAATATGTAAATGCAAAAGACCAGTCATTGAATGTAGTTCAGCACACTTAGTTCCTGAGATTAAAGGTTCCCTGTAAGTGTGTATAATTAATATTTACCAATGGCAATAAGACTTTTGCCTTTCTTCAAGGAGCTCAGAATACTTGCCAGGCATTATCTAATTAAACTACTCAATGTACCTGTGAAATACATTGGAATCTACATTTTAAAGATGTGGGCACTGAAGCACAAGTGGGCTTAAACTAAACTCATTTAGCATGCCAAGGACGAAATTGGATATAAGACTTTCAGTCTCATGATCTAGCTGCCATTCTTCAAACGTGGCCCCCCTCTAATCCACTCTATTCTAGCATAGCCTTGCCAAACAACATAGTTTCATAAGTCTAGGAAGAATTAAATTGAATGCAAAGTAATTCCAATTACAGGGAAGTTCAATTTTAAAAGTTGAGCGTATCACCCATAATATTAGTAGCATTTATAGATGAATGTGTGTTAGTGCCATTCAATGTCTATAATGGTCTTGATAAGGGTGAGAATAGGTGGCCAAAATGTACTGGAGTACATGTTTGTAAGAGGTGGACAATAAAAAGCAAGGGGAGGGAGGAGAAGGAGAGTGCATGGGGGCAGGAAAGATGGTGGAATGAGATGGACATCATTACCCTAGGTACATGTATGACTGCATATATGGTGTGATGCTACATCGTTTACAACCATAGAAATATAAAGTTGTGCAGCAATTGTATACAGTGAATCAAAATGCATTCTGATGTCATATATAACTAATTAAAATAAATTAATTAATAAAAAAAACCCTCAACCAAAAATAAAAAAGCAATAGTAATTTTGGGAATATCTCCTGTCTTCTCCTTTTAGCCTTCTTATTCTTAGGTATGAGTGCAGTTGCTATTTATTGAGTGCTATGTACTAAACCCATTATATGAATCATCTTCAATCATCACTACCTCTCCATGAAGTACATACTGTTACCTCTATCTATTCATGGATAAGGTAGGGAAAGGTTACATAATGTACCCAAGGTTATACAGCTAATATTTGGTGGTGTTAGGACATAAATCTATCCCTACCAACCCTAATTCCTCCTTGTTATAGTATCTCACATTTATTTTACCAGTTCTTGTTCCTACTGAGTGTTAGGCTCTTGCCCCAATGCCTAAACCAGAGTCCCTGGGTATATACCTCAATTGCAGACTTCAATTTCTTACTTATAAGCATAAGAAATAAATCATTTACAATTTGGTCAGAACACATTTGTTCATTTATTTATTTCTCCCAGTCTATAATTTTTGGCACTATATTTAACTAACATATTGCTATTGTAACCTCCTTGCTTTGTCACTTTCAGTAATCATCATGTGTATGCATTCCACCTTGATTTGGGGAGAGACCCATACACACCTCTTGGAATGGGCTAATGATCTGAAAATGACCTATGGAACTTATGTCTTTGTTCCTTATGTTACTCTGCTCTACAGTTTACCTTATAAGCACACCCCCTACCAGGTCCTCAGGAACAACCCAAGCATATGATGCTGTATTGACCATTACAGTGGAGTCCCAAGGAAAGACCTTCCATGAAACCTATACAGAAGCAGCATCTAGGGGTGAAATTCACAATATGCTGGAATCAGACCAATTAAGTGCAGACTCACAGTTATCATGAATTGAGAACCTCAAAAATCTGGAATGCAACTATCTTTTCCTATCAATAGGAAACCCAATCAACAGCAGGCTACCACACACAAATTAAAACAACTTTTTTTTGTAGAAAATACTTGAAGAACAAAGACACATTCTTGGGAATATTTCAAGTGACCCACAATGACAGCACAGTCAATGAAGAATAAACAATATGTTTAAGAACAGGAAAACAAAACTTTAACATATAAAAATGCTGTTCAACGGGACCTAATAAAATAGAAGTCTTATTTGTGACTGGAGTTTTGAACCAGTTCAGCAATCAGACAAAAGAGCTTATATGGAAAAAAATATAAACTTTAGTATTGATAATGCTAATATTTGGAGGATGTGGATTCTTTCTGTAGGCATTTGAGCTTCTGAATACTGAACCTTAGGATTAAGCAGACTTCACCTAGTCACAAGGCTTGCTGGGCCACTAGACTCCTGCTCCATGGGGGCAGGCCTTTTGTAAAATATACAATCTGGAGGAACATAGCAGAGCATGTGCTCACACACAAGAGAAATAAGATGGAAAGGGAAGAGGTACCCAAATGTAGGTCTTCAAAACTAACACGTCAGATTAAGTCACACCTCCTTTGTAGGAAGAAAAGAGTAAGTAGGTGAGGAGAGGCCAGGAGTGTTTTGCTGTCAGAGCTATCTTTATATTAAAGGAATCATTTGGAATGGGCAAGAAGTCCTCCTTTCTAATATACAATAAATAATATTTATACATGTACATGCATGTATGTATAAACATACTTTAGATTCAAATCATAATCACTTAGGGCACAGAGGAAGAAAAAGGAGTAGGGAGGGGAAGAAAGCAGAGAAAAGAAAGGACAGCAAAGATAAAAACAAAGAGAATGAGTACAAAGAAGACCAAGAAAATGCAAGAAAATTGGGGAGGCAAAAGACACCAGTTAGATTAGAATGCATATGCTGGTTTCTATAGGTTGGAGGTGAGATATAGACAGTAGGAATTTTCAGAACCATTTTAAATGACATATAAAGAAATTTAAAAGTTCAAGCATGTGCTAGCATTCTGTCTTATTGATTCTGGCTGTAAGTAACAGGCAGCTCAACACAAACTGGCCTAAAAAAACATTTCTTTTTCAGAACATGAAGTAGGAAGTACTCCAGGGTTGGTTAATTCAGCAGCTTAATGATGTCATTAGTGAAGTAGGTTCTTTTCATTACACTTTAAAAGATATAGCATGCTAGCTAGCCCTTATGAGCCATTTCTTCTTATGGTCACAAGATGGATGCCACAGTTCCAGACATTACATACAGGTAGAAATGTCCAGAGGTGGAAATGGACTCTTGTGTTTCTGTTCAAGAGAGAGTAAATTGTTCCAAGAAGTTCCTCAAACAGACTTCTCCCAGATTGTGTCCGATATCCATTCCTAAACCAATAATCTGGAAAGAGGAATGAGACCAATATGGTTAATCCTATAACTTCCAGAAAAGTGTGGACAAAATTAAGATGCTGTTAGCAAGGAAGAAGGCTGTCAAGTAGGCAGTGGATTGGGTGTACTATTCATATTCTCCAAGACGTTCTCCTTTTTATCCACCCTTTATTTATCCAGTGGGCTCCTATTTCTCTCCCTCTCCCTCCAAGTAATTCAGATGAAAGAGGTGTATATGTCTCTTCCTGCCCTGATAGCAAAGATTTTCCTGATTCTTGTTCTCATAAGAAATATGACTAGAAGTGATATTAATAGTGCTAGATTTGAACTTTATTACTACTGATGTGTGTATAATAAATCTCTCTCTTTTTTTCATATAGAGTAGAAAGCAACTGCTTAATTTAGTCAAGAATTACAATAATCCCTCAGATTAGTAAGGATGGTTGGTCAAACCAGTTGTATGGCATTGTATTTATAGCCAACGATATAGCATCACATAAATACAGTCTAAGTCATCATCTTTCTACTTTAATCATAAGATCGAGGTAAGAAGAGTCGTGTGTGTGTGTGTGTGTGTGTGTGTGTGTGTATTGTACATGTGTATGTACAGATATATTGATATAAAAAAAGTCAGACCTTGTACTCTTGATATTTGATTCAATCCCTTTGAGCTTGTGGAACATAAGGTAATTAAGGCAAAAAAAAAAAAAAAGACGCCATTAGCTTGGTTGCCAGGCAGCCTGAACTCTGCTTTAGACAAGGAAATAGAGCTGCAACAAAGAATCCAGAGCTTATTTTTAAAAAGCCGGATGGAATGCATTCTACCCCCACTTTGCAGGTGTCTAGGCTAGACCTTCATAACCAAAGAATGATGGAAGGTGAGACAGTTATCTTTATGTCTCTGATAAACACAACCCCAATTTTTCTTAATTTTTCTGCTTAAAGGTATTTTTGAAGGCAGATGGTATAGCAGAAAAAGCATATGATAAGGAGTTAGGCAAATTTGGGTTTAAATCCCAGATCCAGGGGAAAGGTGGATCAATGGTACTAAGTTACAGTTAGATAGGAGTGTGGAAGAAGATCTGGTGTGCTACTGAACTGTAGGGTGAACTACAGATAATTGAAAATGTGTTGCATATTTCAAAAAGCTAGAGGAAAGGATTTTGAATATTTTTACCATTAAGAAATGATAATGATTGAGGAGATAGATATGTTTAACCTGATTTAAACATTATACAATGTATACATGTGTCAAAAACATCACATGGCACCTCATTAACATGTACAATTTTTATGTTTTTTATCTATCAGTAAAATATTAGAAAAATAAAAATAAATTCTAACTCTCAGTTTTACTAGCTTGGACACATTCCTTGGAGTTTGTAAGATGGGGTGCTATATCTCCTAGAATTATTGTAACAATTAAATGAAGTAAAATGTATACAATGACTAGCACAATGTCTGGCTCACAGCTACATTCTTTTTCACTTTTTCTCCTTTGAGGCAAGGAAGAAATTGGTGGATCATGACCCAGCATCTAAGTTATACTTCAAGTTATAATCATGTATCTAATTAATGTTATCACCACCACTATGAGTAGCTATCATTTATTGGACTTTTATCTACCAGGCACTGTGCTGGGTATTTCTTGCATATTATTTCAAATCATCATAATCTCGATATTGGAAGTATATATCATTTCACTGATAAATAGATTTAGGGTTATCACACAGCTAGGAAGTAGGAAAGCCAGAATTCAAACTAGAATTATTAGCAGAGGGTCTCTTGATACCTCTAAATTTCAAAATTATTTTGCTTTCAGAATTTTAAATGGTATTTTCTCAGGTCAAATTATATTGTCCAATATTTGCCATCCCCTGAACTGCTATTTTTTCCCCATATGAATAAACAGGTAAACAACTATTGAACCATGTACTAAGCACTATGCTGAACTCTAGAGACAATAGTTGAGAAGCAGACAAGGTTTCAGTTAGCAGCCAGTTGGATTAAGTTCACAAAAGCCAACTGGGTGCACCTTTTATCAGCTCCATTCAGTGACATCACCTTGGTAGCTTGAAGTCAGGCATGGTAGGAATATTTGCATTATGAAATTTAGTAATTGCTACAAATAGGAGCATTTTTCCTTTCATACAACCATGTTAAACATTTACTTTCACATCCCTGCCCATATGGGGCTTAAATTCTGGTGAGACAGATAATAAATGAATAAGCAAATCCATTAACAAAATGACTGTATTATGCTCTTGCCCCCAAACTCTCACTGTGATTGAAATTTCTATATATAGGCTACATTGCCAATATCAGTGGTTTGCAACCTCTCTTAATTTATATCCTTGATTCTTTAAAAGGTTAAAAAAACAAACAAGCTATCAAGGGGATGCGTGGATGCATACACATAATTTTTAAAGTCTCTGTGTCTTCTATTCTGTACCATCAGTCTACTGGTCTATTTTGGTGCCAATACCATGCTGTTTTAGTTACCATTGCTTTGGAATATAATTTAAGGTCTGGAATAGTAATGCCACCAGCTTCACTCTTCTTGCTAAGAATCGCTTTGGCTATTCTGGGTCTCTTATTTTTTCAGATGAATTTCATGATTTCTTTTTCTATTTCTATGAGGAACGACATTGGGATTTTGATTGGGATTGCATTGAAATTGTATAGTGCTTTTGATAGAATAGTCATTTTGACAATATTAGTTCTACCTATCCATGAACAAGGTAAATCTTTCCATCTTCTAAGATCTTCTTTAATTTCTTTCTTTAGCGTGCTGTAGTTTTCATTGTACAGGTCTTTCACTTTTTTGTTAGGTTGATTCCCAAGTATTTTTTTTTTTTTTGACATTATAGTAAATGGGGTGGATTTCCTAATTTCTCTCTCTGAGGATTTGTTGCTGATGTACAGAAATGCCTTAGATTTATGGGTATTGATTTTATATCCAGCCACTATGCTGAATTTGTTTATTAGATCTAGAAGATTTCTGGTAGAGTTTTTTGGATCTTCTATGTATAGAATCATATCATCTGCAAATAGTGATAGTTTGAGTTCTTCTTTTCCTATACGTATTCCTTTTATTTCTTTCATCTGTCTAATTGCATTGGCTAGGGTTTCAAGAACTATGTTAAATAATAGTGGTGAAAGAGGACATCCGTGTCTTGTTCCAGTTTTTAGAGGGAATGCTTTCAGCTTTTCTCCATTTAGGATGATGTTGGCCTAGGGCTAAGCATAGATGGCCTTTATGATGTTGAGGTATGTTCCTGTGATCCCTATTTTTTCTAGCGTTTTGAACATGAAGGGGTGCTGTATCTTGTCAAATGCTTTCTCTGCGTCAATTGAGATGATCATATGATTTTTATCTTTGAGTCTATTGATGTGGTGAATTACATTTATTGATTGCCATGGAGTACTTTGTTGTTGTTGTTGTTGTTTTAGAGACAAGGTCTTGCTGCACTGCTGAGGCTAGCCTTGAATTTGGCATACTGCCTCAGCATCTGAGTTACTGGGATTACAGTTGTGTAGCATCAGACCTGGCTCATGTTTAGGTTTTTGTTTTGTTTTGTTTGTTACTGGGAATTGAACGCAGGGGTGTTTAACCACTGAGCCACATCCCCAGCCATTTTTAGTTTTTATTTTGAGACAAGGTATCACTAATTGCCTTGCTGAGGCTGGATTTCAATTTGCAATCCTCCCGCCTCAGCCTGCCAAGTGGCTGAGATTACAGGTGTGTGCCACCTCGCCCAGCTACAGTTTTTTACATAGTATCTACTATCTAAATATTATTCAGTGCTGAATCCATGTAACACTCTGTGGTTGTAATTCATGTCACATATAACTTTTTATTTTTAAGCTAAAGTTAAAAATTTGCTTACACTAATTGGAATTTCTAAGTCTGCCCACACTTTCCAATAAGGTGGCAAAATCCCCTCAAAACAATTTTTTACATGGTAAAACCTGTTAAATCGCTTATCAATTTGATTTGTTTTTGTTGATGTTCTCTACAGTTTGAGTCTAATCTAAACTTATTCTCCATAGGTTGGATGAACAACTATTATGGTGGCATCTCCATTTTTATCCTAGAAACTCCCTTTCTCTTTCTTTTGTGCTTGATCCACTATTTCATGAAGCTCATGAGTCCCATTTCTTGGTTTTTTTTCCCTGTTGGTTTTGTAGAGCACATCCTGAAATAGCTTCTGAGAAATGTACATAGGTGGTAAATTTTTGAGACTTTGCATGTCTGAAAAGTCATTATTCTATCTTTATTTTGATGGATAGTTTGGCTGAGTATATAAATCTGGGTGAATAAAATCATTTTTTCTCAGTGCTTTGGAGACATGGCTTCTAGTTTCCAGTATTGGTACTGAGAACACCAATGTGATTCTTATTTGTAATCCTTTAGTGCAACCTGTTTTCATTCCTCTCCACCTCCCCAGAAGCTTCCAAGGTTTTCTCTTTTTTTTTTTCCTGATGCTGTGAGATATCACAATGTTGTCTGAGCCTTTGATACATATTATGCTGTGTGTTTGGTGGGGCCTTTTGATCTACAAACTCATTCTAACTGGGAAATGTTCTTATGTTATTTATTTGATTATTTCTTCAATAATATTTTCTTCATTCTTTCTGGAAATAGTTAGATGTAAGATTTTGTGGGTTGTTCTTTTAATTGTCTTATTATTTGTCTTATATGTTTCACTTCTTTAGTTTTAATTTTTCTTCCTGAGCTTCCCAACTTTGTGCTCTAAATCTTTTAACATGTAAAATATTTAGCTATTGTATTTTTAATTCCCAAGAGTCCATTCTATTTTAATGCACTCTGCTTTTGTTTCATAAATATAGTACAGTTGTCTCTTGGTATCTGTGGGGCATTGCTTCTAGGAACCCTTGCTTATACCAAAATCCAAGGATGTTAAGTCCTTTACAGAAAATGGTGTATTCGCATGTAACCTATGCACATCTTACCATATTCTTTAACTCATCTCTAGATGACTTATAATACCTAATACAATGTAAATGCTATGTAAATAGTTATTATATTGTATTGTTCTGGGAATAATGGCAAGAAAAATCTGTACAAGTTCAGAATATATGTAGTTTTATTTCCAAATAATTTTGATCTGCAGTTTGTTGAACATGTGGGTATAGAAGGACAACTATATTTTCTCTTATTTCACTGACGATAAGCATTATAGTGTCTTTGAAGTTTTCTTCTCTCTGTTTTTTCAGTTCCTAATTTTTCATGTTTCTTTCTTTTAATCTTTATATTTTATGTTGTTTTCTTTGAATGTCTGGTGACCATGACTGGTGTTCATATTTAAGACAGAAGTTCTAAAAGGCAATTTGAAAGTTTTTATTCATGGTGGTTATATTGACCAGTGGGTTTCAGTATTTTCAGTATAGAGCAATTGTCTAGCCAACCATTTTTTTTCTTGTTTGTTTTTGGTCATTATCTGTAGGTCTTGGATCTTGGGCTAATCACTTTCTACAGATATGAGTCATCCAGTCTCCTCATTGGGAGTAATAACTGGTGGCCAGTATTCCAGGAGCAATGTTGGGTGAAAGAAACTGGGATTCTCACTATTAATCATTAAGACTTTAACTTCATCCCTGGCTTTTGTGCCCCACTTCTTCCAACTTCTCTGTGTCTAATGTCACAGCTCTGGAGCTTTGGTGAATGAATTTATCATGTTTCCTGTAGAGGTCTGGCTCTTCTCAGCAGAGCTGGGGATGGGGGTGTATAACTGCTCCTTATACATCTGCTCAAAGTGATTTCTCTCCCTTTCAGCATTCAACCTCACCCCCACTTCTTTTTTTTTTTTTTTTTTTTTTGGTACTGGGGATTGAACTGAGGGGCACTCGATCACTGGGTCACATCCCCAGCCCTTTTTTGTATTTTATTTAGAGACAGGGTCTCACTGAGTTACTAAGTGCCTTGCCATTGCTGAGGCTGGCTTTGAACTCGCGATCCTCCTGCCTCAGCCTCCCAAAGTGCTGGGATTACAGGCGTGCGCCACCGCGCCCGGCTTCACCCCCATTTCTATGGTACTTGATGCCACTAATTACTAAGCCATTCTAGAATTCTCAGGGGACAAATATGCTTATTGATTACCAATATTTCCCTCTTCAGGTTTTAGGTTTGATTTACCTTTACTCTGTTAAGTCAGTCATCACTTCTGTAGCAGCTTTTTATCTTCATATTCTGTGGTTCAGGTTTACAGATGTCTCCTAATATCATATCATTGTCTAGGAGGTTTAATGTCTCTGTTACTTATTCTCCTTATTGTTTGAATTGGTATTTGAGAGGAGGAAGAGAGTGAAGAAAAAAAAAAATCTTGATTTAGCTATCTTTAATCAAGAAGTCTATGTAAAGTAAAAAAGGAAAAAAGAATAAGAGTGAAAATGATATTCTTTTAAATTTGTATCTTTATTTCTTTTTTTCTGAAATATTTTTTTAATTTGTATTGTTCTGAAAATGATATTCTTATTGTTGAGTTTACCACAGCCTAATAATTAACTTAGCAAGTATTCACTAAGGTCAGATAAAGCACATTGGTTAAGAGCATGGGATTTGGAGGCAGACTACCATTGTTTACCTAAGCTCCATATTCATATTTTCCTCATTTTTAAATTTGGGAATAATAATTATACTTACCTTACAGGGTTGTTGTGAGGACTAAAGGAATTAATACAATAATGAACTTGCCTGGCACCTAATAAGTCTCCAATAAGTGCTAGCTATTATTAAAGTTTTTATTACTGTGAATCAGCAGTGTTCAGGGGATATAATGGAGAACAGAATAAAAGGAGATTTTTGCCCAAATAAAGAACAGTTTTGCCATTTCAGGACATTGGGTCTAAAACTGGAACTCTACAACTTATCGATCACAAATTCAAAATTGGGACAAGGAACTTGAACACAATACTTCTAGGATGATGTTACATGTGTTTTACTGAAATGCAAATAATAGCAGATATTGTATATTCAGTGTTTACTCTGTACCAGGTACCTGACAGAAATAAGCCAATAGAATCCTCAGTCAAATTCTATAAATTAGTTATTAATATGTTTTCATGAAGGAAACTGAGAATCAGGGTATCTTGCCTAAGGTCATACAGCTGGCAAGTGGCAGGCCTGGGATTCCACTCATATCTACTACCAGAACCTGACCATTTAACGACACAGTAGACTTGCTCTCTTATGTTTTATTACACTGTACTAATAATATCTAATGCTAATGCTTTACTCAAGCAAAGTAGCATTACTAAGTGTCTAATACTTTGATTTGAATAGGTTTATTGTATTGTTTTCCTCCAATGTAGGATATACTAGGACTTTATGATGACCTGTGAAAATAGAACAAATAAATCAAAATAGATTTGGAGGTGGGAAATTAGTTACAAACTTCTTAATTTGGTCTCAGGATGATTGGGCAAGGATAAATAAATAGTACCTTTATAATTTGGCACAAGATAGACTTCTGAAATTAGGTTTTCTTCCTTTTCATTGTAGTCCCAATGCTTGTTTTCAATGACATTCTATTGTCTACAAGTGCATATTTCTGGAATACACATTTTGAATATTTTATCCAAATGTGGCCTTCATTAGTTAAGCAAAAAAAAAAAAATCTTCTGGGTTTCTAAGCAACCCTGGGAGAGCATATGCTCCACCTATTGTTTTCAATTATCCTAAATAGATATCCGGCACTGGGCTGTTAGGCTGAAGGGGATGTAGTTGGGACTGGAGCATTCCAGGAAGTAGTCCACCAGACAGGTCATCAGAAAATGTTGCCAAAAGCTCCCAGTGGCTCTGATTGTCTTTTTTACCCCACTCTATACAAAATAAGGGTATTGTGTTCATGAGCATCACATCAAAAAGATTGGTCTATTATCCAAATCTTGGCCAAATACAAAGTTTGAGGCCATTTTTAATAACAGAAATTCAATTACTCTTTTGTTTCTTGATCTCTACATTTATTTAGCTTTTTGTTCAAAAATGGTGTTACTATTTTCTCTTTCAAGTGATGACATTCCAAGTCAAGCATGTTTTTTATGAGCACTTCTGAGGACAAAATTCCTTGGAAGTCAGGGTTACATCTTAAGCAGAGTAAATTTAAACTGATGATAATCAACAACAGCATGAACCATTAAACTGAACAAATTCAACTATCACTGCTTCTAACCTAGACCTTGTTCTCATGGTTGAAATCTCTAAAAAGCCTAGGGTAGTATTATCTAAAGTTATTAAATATAAATCAATTATACACTTTATTTTTCATTCATTTATTCAGATTCAGGTCTATACAGTAGGCAAAACAATACTGAATAATCAGTGGTCTTGCCATTCTGGGCTGTGAAGTCAATAAGGTCATCTGTCTGATAGCAGTTATTGCCTATTCTGTCTTAACTTCTTTGGGGCTGTAGTGAGAAGCCAGGACAGAAGGCTTTGATGAGTGTTCCTTCTTTTATTCCATACTTTACCTCTTCCCTTTCTCATTATTTGCAGCAAGTGCAACTGGAAAACTTTTGTGACTGTTGCTAATAGAGTATGCTTTCCATTTATGGGAAGGGGAAATTCCCATTGCTGAATGGCAGAATGGGTGAAATAGGAACTCAAACCAATTAGAACACAAATCCAAGCCCACACAGGGAGAATGGACAACTGTGGAGAGATCTAAGATGGCGGAATAGAGGAGGTCACATTCCTGGCTACTCCATGGTGTGAAACCAAGAAAGGAGACAGGCAGTTTCTCCACAAGTAAGGTACTGGAAACATTCAGGGGCATTATAAGTCCACAGGTTAGAGACTCTACTGCCTCAGACCCACACTATTAGATGGGTAAACACAAACAACATGGAAAGCTAGGTAACAAATCACCCCAAGCAAACCAAGATACTCCAATAACAGAATCCACCAACACCACAGTGGAAGAAATGTCAGAGAAGGAGTTTAGAATGCACATAGTTAAACTAATCTGTGAGGTAAAGGATGATGTAAGACAATGAACACAGGTAGCAAAAGATCACTTCAATAAAGAGATAGAGATTCTGGAAAAAAATAGAGATCCTTGAAATGAAGGAAACAATAAACCAAGTTAAAATTTCAATAGAAAGCATCACCAACAGACTAGATCACTTGGAAAACAACACCACAGGTAATGAAGACAACATATATAATCTTGAAAATAGAGTTGACCTCAGAAAGAAGATGTTAAGAAACCATGGACAGAATTACCAAGAATTATGGGATAACATTAAAAGACCAAACTTAAGATTTATCTGGATAGATGAAGGCACAGAGATACAAACCAAAGGAAGGCACAATATTTTCAATGAAACAATATCAAAGAACTTCCCAAATCTAAAGAATGAAATGGAAAATCAAATACTGCAGGAGCCCTGATTGGGGAGATGGCTGAGATTGTGGTTGGCTGCGGGCCATAGAGATATTCGAACATTGCCGCCTTCCGTGGTCTCACGGGACTTGGCCCGGGATCTCGCGGGACTTGAGTCGAGATCGGATCGGGTCAGCGCCATTTTGTTGGTGGGTTTTTGGTGGTGTGTAGTGCATGTTAGGGAGAAGTTATCAGAATAAAAAGCCTGTTTGTTTCCAGTTTGCCTCTAAACTTCTTCCCGCGGCTTCGTTGCTCCAAGCAGCAATCGCTTCAGACAGCAACAGGTGGTGGCCCGTATGGGGAAGCAGGCGGAGAGGAGCATGGAGGCGCGACCCAGCTCTAGCGGCGGTGGCAGCGGCTGGCGCGGGTGAGTGGCGCGGGGATCGGCTGCGGCGCGCAGCGCGCGTAGACATCAGGCTCCTGCGGCCCGAGCAGCCGCCCGACCTGGCGCGACGCAGTCGGCTCAAGTGCTCCTGGTGAGGAAGAGGTGTCCTCGGCAGGTAAGAACTGAAAATGGGAGCGAAAATAACAAAAGGTTGGATAATAAATGCCATGGATGTGTTTATCGATATCGCGGACTCAGTGGATAGTGAGGAAAGTGATCAAGAAAGCATAGCCTCTGAGTCGGTTAATACCAGTGAGAAGAGTAGTGGTGTAAATTCAAAAGTAAGAGCTGCAAAAGCCATCAGAAACTTATTGAAATTAGCCGAAGAATATGTACTCTCCTTAGAAGCTGAAATTCAGGATACCAGTAAAACTGATAGTAGTGAAGAGGAATCAAAAGGTGATTCTGGGAGCACAGTCTCCAGTAAAAAGAACAAAAAGAAATTAAAAAAGAAAAAGGACCGTCAAGTAGAGGAACCACTTGTGTCCCCTACTCCCCTATGGGTGGAATCCATTACAGAAAATATGAAGGGTATTACTAGGCGTTTGTATACCCTAGAAATAGAAGTAAAAAGTCTTTCTGAGCACTTACGCACTCTCGAGGGTAACTCACAGATACATTGGGAACTGCCAGTATTTGAAAATGAAAATGGACAGAGGGGCCACCAGTCAGTAGATTTGAAAACAATAAAAAATCTCAAAGAGGCAGTAATGACATATGGACCCCAAGCTCCTTTCACGTTGAGTATGCTGGAGTCCCTTAACACCTTTAGCTTAACCCCCTCAGACTGGAAACGTCTATGTAAAGCAGCATTAAGTGGGGGGCAATACTTGGTTTGGTGATCGCAATTTCAAGAACTTTGTATAGAAACTGCTAAAAGAAACGCAGCTGCAGGGTTTGGAGACCATAATATAGAAATGCTCACAGGAGAAGGGCAGTTCACAGACTCACAGGCTCAAAAGCATTATGTCCCAGGTGTATATGCTCAGATAAATGCAGCTGCCTTAAAGGCATGGAAAACTTTACAAGGACCTGGGGATCTACAAGGTAGCTTGTAAAAAGTGATTCAAGGACCTAATGAGCCATATGCTGACTTTGCTGATCGACTTTTGAGAACTGCAGGTAGATTGTTTGGAGACGTTGATCAAGCATTAGTTGTTCAATTAGCATACAAAAATGCTAATAAATACTGCCAGGAAGCCATCAGGCCATGGAGAAATAAAAAGGATCTTTCCATATATATATACAACTATATAAAGATATAAATGACGCCTTTGACACAGGAAATATGATTGCAGCAGCTATGAGAGATGCTGCCCCTCAAAATTTCACAAGGGCTCAACCTAGACATTATAGTCAATCAGGATATTCCAGGCAAAATTATCATAATTAATCAGACTATTCTAGGCAAAATCCCCAAAGAGAAATAAGACCAAGTTCATACTGTGCCCCAGGCTGCTGCCCCAGGTGTAAAAAGGGAAATCATTGGGCCAATAAATGCCATTCAAAATTTGACATCCATGGAAATCATTTGTTCAGGAATTCAAAAAATGGGGCACGGGGCCCAATGCCCCGGGGCCCACAAATGTACAGGGCATTTGAGGAGGAGTATCTTCAAGCATCCACTCAGATGCTTCCCCGACACAATCCCTACTACCCATCCACTCCCTCGCCACAGGAACAGGAGGAAATGGAGGATTAGACCTCTGTTCCACCACCCGAATAGTGTGAACACCTGAAATGGGGATTCAACTGATTCCCACAGGAGTCAGGGGACCTCTTCCCTCAGGGACTGTAGGACTTATTCTCACGTGAAGACCTAAAAGCTTATTAGGTTTGCAAGTGACCCCAGGTGTAATAAACTCAGACTACAAAGGGGAAATAAAAATAATGCTTAGCTCACCCCAAAGTATAAGTTCTGTTAATCAAGGAGATAGAATTGTTCAGCTGCTTCTCCTTCCAAATTTACATAATTCATTTAAAATGAGTATGCCTCAAAAAAGGAACAATAGAGGATTTTGTTCCACTGACTCGAGACCCATGGCTTGCTGGGTTTGAGATTGTTCAAGGAGGCCTATGTGTAAAATAAAAATCCAAAGAATAGAGATGGAGGGACTGATAGATACTGGAGCTGACTCTTCCATAATTACTCTACGGCAATGGCCCAAGCACTGGCCTCTGCAAAAAGCTTCAACCAGTTTAAGAGGCTTGGGATATAATAACCTCCCAGAGAAAAGTGCAGTAATTTTAAAATGGGAAGATGATGAAGGGCATAAAGGAACATTTCAGCCTTATGTTTTACCTAACTGTTAGCCGCCAGAAAGGGATTGCAGCCTGGAACGGCAGCGCCGCGGAAAGGAGTCCGGAGACAGGATGGAGACGAAAAAATTCTTTAATCTTTCTGTCTCTGTCTCTTGTAATTTCTAACACTACATACACACTCTCACAAGAAACCAAGCCACGTACTCTTACAAGAAACTACAATGTATCTATACAATAGCGATAACCCTGTCCTTTCTCTCTCTGGTCTCATCCCATGCGCCCGAGCAGGAATGGTGCTTGCTCGATCTGCTGAGTCACTCCTCAAATCTCTCGAGATCCTGGGCCAAGTCCCATGAGACTGCGGAAGGCGACGATGCCCAAAAATGTCAATCTGCTGAGTCATTGCTCAAATCTCTCGAGATCCTGGGCCAAGTCCCGTGAGACTACGGAAGGCGACAATGCCCAAAAATGTCTATGGCCCATAGTCAACTGCAATCTTAGCTATCTCCCCAAACAGGGCTCCTGCATTTCCCCCTTTTGTTTTAAAAGAGGGGATGCTCTAGGACGTCTATGTGCAACCAACATTCTTACCCGTCATTGGATAATCAAGGCTGTGCCCTTGACTCCTGTCTTAGGTTGATATGTCGGCCACATGAGACTGTCCCGTGCAACTGTGCCTGTCTTAGGTTGTCCCCCTCTGGGGATCTTACCCGTCATTGGCTAACCAGCCATCCAATGGAGCCCTTTAGGATCGACTGTGTAAGATGACTAACAGCCGTCCAATTGGGAGGAGATGCTGCGGCTTTAAGGCGACAAGCCTTTTGGTGACAAGTCAAATTGCATAGCATATCAAATTCTTTAAACAAATCAGCTGCCTAAGTTCTATCAAGTAACACAGTGAGTTCTCTAAACAAATACCCGCAAGGTACTGTCCCATGAAGTCCCAAACAATGAAAGATCAAAATGTCCACTTGTTATAACACGTAGATCTAGGAGGCCCCATGCATGCAGAGCAGAGGCCACACTGCTGGTGAGGTTGTTTGACATTTGAGCAGCAGGGATGCTTGCAGCGACCGCGATCCCTGCAGCTGTAGCAGCAGCCGTCTTTTTCATGTCTAGACGATGCCACCGGCAAATCTTCAGGGCCCGCTATCTAGAGACTGAAGCATCAATTATTAAAGGAAAGGCAGTGCTATTCCAGCACTGAGTCAAGAGGCGAGTTGTCAAACTAAAAAATAGAATTATTAGATTGGAAAAATAAGTTGATTTCTGCTCACACACATTGCAGCCTGAGCTCCCACAAACATAAGCTGGCAAAATATCATATTTAGAACAAAACAAAGAAAGACTGAGGGTAATTACTGCATTAAAGATAGATTAAAGAAAAACTAAAAGCACTTTGGAGAAATAATTTGTTAGCTGGAACTCTCGAGTTTCTGCATACACAGCAGTCCTTTACCTGTTGAAATAATTGAAATTAATCATTTTTTAAACAAATGAAGTTAATAACAAATAAGCAACCTCATGTCAAAACACCAAAATATCAGGTTATACAGCACTAGTCATATTTTTTGCTAAAGAGAAGTCCCTGGGACACCTATAAAACAAAATTGAAGGTACCTTCACTTATTAAATTATTTACCCATTTTGAATACTCTTAAACTTAAATGAATTAGAGTTATTTGGATCCATATATATATATATATTCACAAGCGCTTTGTTATTTTTGATGTCACACTGGACAGACGCACATACAAACATATATTTGTGACGTCACATTAACATGAAATTTAGACAAATACACAGACATAAACACATATATAAAAAGTAAAAAATATATATATATAATTGTGTGCACACTAAAGAGAGATCTCTTCGTCCCAGCCGGGAGGAATGACACTTAAGTTGTGACATATTTTGAAGGACTCTTTTAAGGGAATCATTCCATATCTTCATCATGGTCCTCTTGATTTTGTACCTTTTTTATTAATCTTGATTCCTCAACAACTTCATCTTGATCCTTTTGATGTGGTACCTGCTTTATTAATCTAGATGGTATCCATATTGGAGAGGATTCATGCTTTGGAAGACACAAACAGATCCTCTCCCCCAAATTAATACTGGATCCGGACCCTTCCATGTACCTGAAAGAACATCCTTCCAGTAAACCAAAGGTTTATGTTGTTGATGTGGGTTCCAATGTCTATCTCCAGCAGAATAACCTCAGAGTCTAAAGTTAAAAAATTTAAAGTAAACAGGGCAACTGCCAATCTGTCCTTAGGATTTTTCCAGTTTCCTTCTTTCTGTTTTAACAACATAAACTTTTAGTGTGCGGTTTGCTCTTTCAATAATGCCCTGACCCTGAGGATTGTATGGGATGCCTGTTTTATGGGATATGTTGAATTTTGCGCAAAACTGTTTGAAAGATGAGGACGTATAAGCGGGACCATTATCTGTTTTAAGCATTTTGGGGATGCCCAATGCAGCAAAAGCTTGTAAACAATGTGATGTGACATCTTTAACTTTTTCTCCGGAATGTAAGGAAGCAAAAATCATGCCTGAGCATGTATCTATGGTTACATGAATAAATTGCAATTTTCCAAAGCTTGGCTCATGAGTAACATCCATCTGCCACAAATGATTGGGCATTAATCCTCTAGGGTTAACACCAAAATGAGGATTGGGCAAATGTGTCATACAAGATTTACAATCTTTTACAATTGTTCTGGCTTGCTCCTTTGTGATTTTAAACCTACGTTGCAAGGTGGTGCTGTTGACGTGAAACTGGGAATGAAATAAAGTAGCTTGTTGTAGTGCTGAAAGTATAAATATTGTTTTTGTAAGTTCATCTGCCTTTTGATTACCTTCATGGAGGGGGCCAGGCAAATTAGTATGTGCTCTAATATGGCCTACGAATAGAGGTTCTTTTCTTGCCCACAAAAGTTTTTGTATCTGATAAAACAATTTAAAGGCTGGAGTATGAGGTGCTATTGGTCCTGCTAACTCTAATTTTGGGACGGCTTGTACAATATAGTGGCTATCTGAAAAAATGTTTATGGGCTGGTCTCTAAAATTTTCCAGATCTCTTACCACAGCTTCCAATTCCACTAGTTGAGCTGATTTGTGTGCAGTTATGTAAGTCATATTTTCTTTTGTAGTGACTACTGCAGTAGTACCATTTGAGGACCCATCTGTAAATACATTAAATGCCTTAGGAATAGGTTGATTTTTTATTACCTGTGGAAATATAATAGGATGATTAATACAAAAAGATAATATAGGAGACTTAGGAAGGTGATTATCAAAATTTGCAGAGGTAGAGCATCTAGCTATAGCCCAGTCATTATCATTGAAGCATAAATATTCAATCTGTGACGATGAATAGGGAGTAATAATAGTAGCAGGGTGAATGCCAAATATTTTAGTAGAAGTTTTAAGTCCTTGAAGAATAAGTTTAGCCACCATGGAGGTATATGACTCAATTATGCTTTTAGGAGAGACAGGCAAATGTATCCATAATAAAGGCCCTTGTTGCCAAAATACTCCTGTCGGTGTATATTGTGAAGAAATCATAATCAATATCAGCGGTTGAGTTAAATCAAATCTGTCACAATGAGCTCCTTCTATGGCTTTTTCTACTACCTTTAAAGCTTTCCTAGCATCAGGAGTCAATGTTCGCGGTGAGGATGGATCAGGGGCCCTCGAAGGATATCAAATAAAGGTTTTAATTGGCCAGTAGTGAGGTTTAGTGTAGGGCGAAGCCAATTAATGTCTCCCAGTAGTTTTTGGAAATCATTGAGGGTGGTTAAATGTTCTTTATTTATTAAAATTTTTTGGGGTCTAACAAAAGTATCCATGATTTTAAATCCTAAATATAATATGGGAGATCTGGTTTGAACTTTTTCTTCTGCTATATATAATCCGTATTTTTTAAAAATTTCTACCATGTCACTGAATATATTAAATAAGATTTTTTGATTAGGGTGGGCCAGTAAAATATCGTCCATGTAATGTAGACACATGAGGTTTGGATATTTATTTTTAATGGGTTGGATAGCCTTGTCCACATATATTTGGCATATGGTGGGGTTATTAGCCATTCCCTGCGGCAAAACCTTCCATTGATATCTCTGATCAGGGCCATTATTGTTAATAGAAGGAACTGAAAAAGCAAACCTGGGGGCATCCAGAGGATGTAGGGGAATAGAAAAGAAGCAATCCTTTATATCAAGACTAATAACATGGAAGTTTTTTGGAATAGCTATAGGATTCGGAAGTCCAGGTTGAGTAGGGCCCATGACTTCCATGGTTTTATTAATTTGTCTAAGATCATGTAATAATCGCCATTTTCCTGATTTTTTCTTGATCACAAATATGGGGGAATTCCAGGGAGAGGTGGAATGTTCTATATGTCCTGCTTTTAATTGTTCCTTAACTAGTAGGTGGGCCGCTTGTAATTTCTCTTTAGATAGGGGCCACTGAGGGACCCACACTGGCTTATCAGAAAGCCATGGTATTTTCAAAATTATTTTCTCAGTGGCCCCAAAGAAAAATGTCTTTTTCCTATATGATAATGATTTCTTTTAGGGTTAAGCTTACCCTGTACTTTTTGATGATTTCTTTTAGGGTTAAGATTACCCTGTATGTTTTTACATTTAACACCTGCAGGTTTGGTTGCAAGGTGTACTCCCATTTGTTGTAAAATATCTCTTCCCCATAAAGTAACCGGTAGATTAGGTAAAACATAAGGCTGAAATGTGCCTTTATGTCCTTCATCATCCTCCCATTTTAAAATTACCGCACTTTTTTCTGGGAGGTTATTATATCCCAAGCCTCTTAAACTGGTTGAAGCTTTTTGTAGAGGCCAGTGTTTGGGCCATTGACGTAAATTAATGATGGAAGAATCAGCTCCAGTATCTATAAGACCCTCCATTTCTATTCCTTGGATTCTTATTTTACACATAGGCCTCCTTGTACAGTCCCGAACCCAGCAAACCATGGGTTTCGAATCAGTGGAACAAAATCCTCTATTGTTCCTATTTAGAGGCATATTCATTTTAAATGAATTATGTAAATTTGGAAGGAGGAGCAGCTGAGCAATTCTATCTCCCTGATTAATAGAACTTATACTTTGGGGTGAGCTAAGCATTATTTTTATTTCCCCTTTATAGTCTGAGTTTATTACGCCTGGGGTCACTTGCAAACCTAATAAGCTTTCAGGACTTTGCCCGATAATAAGTCCTACAGTCCCTGAGGGAAGAGGTCCCCTGACTCCTGTGGGAATCAGTTGAACCCCCATTTCAGGTGTTAACACTATTCGGGCGGTGGAACAGAGGTCTAATCCTGCATTTCCTCCTGTTCCTCTGGCGAGGGAGTGGATGGGTAATAGGGATTGTGTCGGGGAAGCATCTGAGTGGATGCTTGAGGATACTCCTCCTCCAATGCCTCGTACATTTGTGGGCCCCGGGGCATTGGGCCCCGTGCCCTGTTTTTTGAATTCCTGAACAAAGGATTTCCATGGATGTCAAATTTTGAATAGCATTTATTGGCCCAATGATTTCCTTTCTTACACCTGGGGCAGCAACCTGGAGTACGGTATGAATTTGGTCTTATTTCTCTTTGGTGATTTTGCCTAGAATAGCCTGATTGATTATGATAATTTTGCCTAGAATATCCTGATTGATTATAATGTCTATGTTGAGCCCTTGTAAAATTTTGAGGGGCAGCATCTCTCACAGCTGCTGCAATCACATTGCCTGTGACAAAGGCATCATTTACATCTTTACATAGTTGTATATATATGGAAAGATCCTTTTTATTTTTCCATGGCCTGATGACTTCCTGGCAATATTTATTAGCATTTTCATACGCTAATTGAATAACTAATGGCATAACTTGATCAATGTCTCCAAAAACTCTACCTGCAGTTCTCAAAAGTCTATCAGCAAATTCAGCATATGGTTCATTAGGTCCTTGAATTACTTTGGACAAGCTACCTTGTAGATCCCCAGGTCCTTGTACAGTTTTCCATGCCTTTAAGGCAGCTGCATTTATCTGAGCATATACTCCTGGGGTATAATGTTTTTGATCCTGTATGTCTGCGAATTGCCCTTCTCCTGTGAGCATTTCTATATTATGGTCTCCAAACCCTGCATCTGCATTTCTTTTAGCTGTTTCTATACAAAGTTCCTGAAATTGCGATCGCCAAACCAAGTATTGTCCCCCACTTAATGTTGCTTTACATAGACGTTTCCAGTCTGCGGGGGTTAAGCTAAAGGTGTTAAGGGACTCCAGTATACTCAACGTGAAAGGAGCTTGGGGTCCATAAGTCATTACTGCCTCTTTGAGATTTTTTATTGTTTTGAAATCTATTGGCTGGTGGCCCCTCTGTCCATTTTCATATTCAAATACTGGCAGTTCCCAATGTATCTGTGAGTTACCCTCGAGAGCGCATAAGCGCTCAGAAAGACCTTTTATTTCTATTTCTAGGGTATGCAAATGTCTAGTGATACCCTTCATATTTTCTGTAATTGATTTCACCCATGGGGGAGTAGAGGACACAAGTTCCTCCACTTGATGATCCCTTATCTTTGTCTTCCTTAATTTCCTTTTATTCATTTTCTCAAAATCACCTTTAGTTAATTCCTCCTCACTACTACTACTCTCATTGGTCCTAACTGACTCAGTAACATCCTGAGTCCCAGGTTCAATTGAGACCTTGTATCCTTGAAATATCTCTAATAAATCTTGAATAGCTTTAGCAGCTCGGATCTTTGTAATTTTGGGGACACTTCTAATACTCTCCTTACTGGTCTTAGTTGACTCAGCGGAATCTACGCTTTTATGATTGCCTTCACTGTTTTCTAAATCCTCCTCACTAACGACAGACTCATCCATATCAAAGAATTCATCAAGAGCCTCGTACACTTGGGTCTTAGTTATTTTCGAACCCATTTTAACCGCTCTGACTAGAGACTCCTGCAAGGTTTCTCAGTTCTTACCTGCCGTGCTGAATTCCCCGTACGGGCCACCAACTGTTAGCCGCCGGAAAGGGATTGCAGCCTGGAACGGCAGCGCCGCGGGAAGGAGTCCAGAGACAGGATGGAGACGAAAAAATTCTTTAATCTTTCTGTCTCTGTCTCTTGTAATTTCTAACACTACATACACACTCTCACAAGAAACCAAGCCACGTACTCTTACAAGAAACTACAATGTATCTATACAATAGCGATAACCCTGTCCTTTCTCTCTCTGGTCTCATCCCATGCGCCCGAGCAGGAATGGTGCTTGCTCGATCTGCTGAGTCACTCCTCAAATCTCTCGAGATCCTGGGCCAAGTCCCGTGAGACTACGGAAGGCGACAATGCCCAAAAATGTCAATCTGCTGAGTCATTGCTCAAATCTCTCGAGATCCTGGGCCAAGTCCCGTGAGACTACGGAAGGCGACAATGCCCAAAAATGTCTATGGCCCATAGTCAACCGCAATCTTAGCTATCTCCCCAAACAGGGCTCCTGCACCTAACCTACTGGTTACTTTATGGGGAAGAGATATTTTACAACAAATGGGAGTACACCTTGCAACCAAGCCTGCAGGTGTTAAATGTGAAAATCTACAAGGTAATCTTAACCCTAAAAGAAATCATTATCAAAAAGTACAGGGTAAGCTTAACCCTAAAAGAAATCATTATCATAAAGGAAAAAGATATTTTTCTTCGGGGCCACTGAGAAAATAATTTTGAAAATACCATGGCTTTCTGATAAGCCAGTGTGGGTCCCTCAGTGGCTCCTATCTAAAGAGAAATTATAAGTGGCCCACCTACTTGTTCAGGAACAACTAGAAGCAGGAAATATTGAACCTTCCACCTCTCCCTGGAATTCCCCCATATTTGTGATCAAGGAAAAAGCAGGAAAATGGCGATAGTTACATGATCTTAGAGAAATTAATAAAACCACGCAAATCGTGGGCCCTACTCAACCTGGACTTCCTAATCCTGTAGCTATTCCAAAAAATTTCCATCTTATTACTCTTGATATAAAGGATTGTTTCTTTTCCATTCCCCTACATCCTCTGGATGCCCCCAGGTTTGCTTTTTCTGTTCCTTCTATCAATAATAATGGCCCCGATAAAAGATATCAATGGAAAGTGCTACCACAGGGAATGGCTAATAGCGCCACCATATGCCAAATATATGTGGAGAAAGCAATCCAACCCATTAAAAATAAATATCCAAACCTCATGTGTCTACATTACATGGATGATGTTTTACTGGCCCACCCTAATCAAAAAATCTTATTTAATATATTCAGTGAAGTGGCAGAAATTTTTTAAAAATATGGATTATATATAGCAGAAGAAAAAGTTCAAACCAGATCACCCATATTATATTTAGGATTTAAAATCATGGATACTTTTGTTAGACCCCCCAAAATTTTAATAAATAAAGAACATTTGACCACACTCAATGATTTCCACAAACTACTGGGAGACATTAATTGGCTTCGCCCTACACTAAACCTCACTACTGGCCAACTAAAACCCTTATTTGACATCCTTCGTGGGGACCCTGATCCATCTTCACTGCGAACATTGACTCCTGATGCTAGGGAAGCTTTAAAATTAGTAGAAAAAGCAATCGAAGCAGCTCATTGTGATAGATTTGATTTAACTCAACCGCTGATGTTGATTATTATTTCTTCACAATATACACCCATGGGAGTATTTTGGCAACAAGGGCCTTTGTTATGGATACATTTGCCTGTCTCTCCTAAAAGTATTATTGAGTCTTATACCTCCATGGTGGCTAAACTTATTCTTCAAGGACTTAAGACTTCTACTAAAATATTTGACATTCACCCTGCTACTATTATTACTCCCTATTCATCATCACAGATTGAATATTTATGCTTCAATGATAATGATTGGGCTATAGCTAAATGCTCTACTTCTGCAATTTTTGATAATCATCTTCCTAAGTCTCCTATATTATCTTTTTGTATTAATCATCCTATTATATTTCCATAGGTAATCAAAAAATCAACCTATTCCTAAGGCATTAAATGTATTTACAGATGGGTCCTCAAATGGTACTGCTACAGTAGTCACTAAAAAAGAAAATATGACTTACATAACTGCACACAAATCAGCTCAATTAGTGGAACTGGAAGCTGTGGTAAGAGCTCTAGAAAATTGTAGAGAGCAGCCCATGAACATTTTTTCAGATAGCCACTATATTGTACATGCCGTCCCAAAATTAGAGCTAGCAGGACCAATAGCACCTCATACTCCAGCCTTTAAATTGTTTTATCAAATACAAAAACTTTTGTGGGCAAGAAAAGAACCTCTATTCATAGGGCATATTAGAGAACATACTAACTTGCCTGGTCCCCTCCATGAAGGTAATCAAAAGGCTGATGCTCTTATCCAAACAATCTTTATACTTTCAGCGCTCCAGCAAGCTACTTTATTTCACTCCCACTTTCACGTCAATAGCACCACCTTGCAGCGTATGTTTAAAATCACAAAGGAGCAATCCAGAACAATTGTAAAAGATTGTAAATCTTGTATGACACATTTGCCCAATCCTCATTATGGTGTTAACCCTAGAGGATTAATGCCCAATCATTTGTGGCAGATGGATGTTACTCATGAGCCAAGTTTTGGAAAATTGTGATTTATTCATGTGACCATAGATACATGCTCAGGCATGATTTTTGCTTCCTTACATTCTGGAGAAAAAGTTAAAGCTGTTACATCTCATTGTTTGCAAGCTTTTGCTGCATTGGGCATCCCCAAATGCTTAAAACAGATAATGGCCCTGCATATACGTCCTCATCTTTCAAACAGTTTTGCGCAAAATTCAATATATCCCATAAAACAGGCATCCCATACAATCCTCAGGGTCAGGGCATTATTGAAAGAGCAAACCACACACTGAAAATTATGTTATTAAAACAAAAAGAAGGAAATTGGAAAAGTCCTAAGGACAGATTGGCAGTTGCCCTGTTTACCTTAAATTTTTCAACTTTAGACTCTAATGGTTATTCTGCTGGAGACAGACATTGGAACCCACACCAACAACATAAACCTTTGGTTTACTGTAAGGATGTTCTTTCAGGTACATGGAAGGGTCCAGATCCAGTATTAATTTGGGGGAGAGGATCTGTTTGTGTTTTTCCAAAGCACAAATCCTCTCCAATATGGATACCATCTAGATTAATAAAACAGGTACAAAATCATAAGGATCAAGATGAAGTTGTTGAGGAATCAAGATTAATAAAAAAGGTACAAAATCAAGAGGACCAAGATGAAGGTATGGAATGATTCCCTTAAGAGTCCTTCAAAACATTTCACAACTTAAGTGTCATTCCTCCTGGCCGGGACGAGGAGATCTCTCTTTAGTGTGCACACAATTGTATTTTTTCTTTTTTCTCCTTTTATATATGTCTTTATGTCTGTGCATTTGTCTAAATTTCATGTAATTGTGATGTCACAAATATATGTTTGTAGGTTTGTGTGTCTGTCCAGTGTGACATCACAAATAGCAAAGCGCTTATGAAAAATATATATATATGGATCCAAATAACTTTAGTTCATTTAAGTTTAAGAGTATTCAATTTGGGTAAATAATTTAATAAGTGAAGGTACCTTCAATTTTGATTTATAGGTGTCCCAGCGATTTCTCTGTAGCGAACAATATGACTAATGCTGTATAACCTGATATTTTGGTGTTTTGACATAGGAATGTTTATTTGTAATTAACTTTATTTGTTTTACAGCTCATTAATTTGAGTTATTTCAACAGATAATCTCATGGAAGGTTACAGAGACTCGAGGGTTCCAGCTAACAAATTATTTTTCCAAAGTGCCTTTAGCTTTTCTTTACTCTATCTTTAATGCAATAAATACCCTCAGTCTTTCTTTGTTTTGTTCTGAATGATATTTTGCCAGCTTAGGTTTGTGGGAGCTCAAGCAGCAATGTGTGTGAGCAGAAATCAACTTTAATTTTCTAATCTAATAATTCTATTGTTTAGTTTGACAGCTCGCCTCTTGACTCAGTGCTGGATTAGCACTGCCTTTCCTTTAATAATTGATGCTTGAGTTTCTAGGTAGCGGGCCCTAAAGATTTGCTGGTGGCATTGTCTAGACATAAAAAAAATGGCTGCTACTACATCTTCAAGGATCGCGGTCGCTGCAAACCTCCCTGCTGCTCAAACATCAAACAACCTTACCAACAGTGTGGCCTCTGCTCTACATGCATGGGGCCTCCCAGATCAACGTGTTATAACAAGTGGACATTTTGATCTTTCATTGTTTGGGACTTTACGGGACAATGCCTTGTGGGTATTTGTCTAGAGAACTCAGTGTGTTATTTGATAGAACTTAAGACAGCTGATTTGTTTAAAAAATTTGATATGCTATGCAACCTGGCTCGTCAGAAGAAGGCTTGTCGCCTTAAAGCCGCATCATCTCCTCACAATTGGACAGCTGTTAGTCATCATACACAGTCTATCCTAAAGGGCTCCATTGGATGTCTGGTTAGCCAATGATGGGTAAGATCCCCGAAGGGGGACAACCTAAGACAGGCACAGTCGCACGGGACAGTCTCATGTGGCCGACATATCAACCTAAGACAAGAGTCAAGGGCACAGCCTTGATTATCTGATGACGGGTAAAAATGTTGGTTGCAATTAGACGTCCTAGAGCATCCCCTCTTTTAAAACAAAAAGGGGGGAAATACAGGAGCCCTGATTGGGGAGATGGCTGAGATTGCGGTTGGCTGCGGGCCATAGAGATATTCGAACATTGCTGCCTTCCGTGGTCTCACGGGACTTGGCCCGGGATCTCGCGGGATTTGGCCCGAGATCTCGCGAGACTTGAGTTGAGATCGCATCGGGTCGGCACCATTTTGTTGGTGGGGTTTTGGTGGTGTGTAGTGCATGTTAGGGAGAAGTTATCAGAATAAAAAGCCTGTTTATTTCCAGTTTGCCTCTAAACTTCTTCCCGCGGCTTCATTGCCCCAAGCGGCAATTGCTTCAGACAGCAAAAAAATACAAGAGGCTTACAGTACCCCAAATGTGCAAAATTACAACAGACCCACATCAAGGCACATTATAATGAAAATGCCTAGCATACAGAATAATTATAGAATTTTAAAGGTTGCAAAAGAAAAATATCAGATATATATACATATAGGAGGAAACCAATACAGAGCTCAGCTGATTTCTCAACCCAGACCCTCAAAACTAGGATGTGCTAGAATAACATATGCCAAGCTCTGAAAGCAAATGGATACCAACCAAGAATCCTATATCCAGCAAAATTAAGTTTCAGATTTGATGACAAAATTAAAAACTTCCACAATAAACAAAAATTTAAAAAATTCGCAACCAGAAAGCCTGCACTTCAAAATATTCTCAACAAAATATTCCTTGAAGAATAAATGGAAAAAAAAGTGAAAACTAGCAAAGGGAGAAACTACACTAAAGAAACATTCAATCAAAGGAGAAACTAATTCAAATTAAAAGCTAGAAATAAACCAAAATGACCAGGAAAACAAATTATATCTCAATAATAATATTGAATGTAAATGGACTAAACTCATCAATCAAGAGACACAGACTGGTTGATTGGATTGAAAAACAAGACCCCAAAAACATGCTGTCTCCAAGATACTCACCTCATAGGCAAAGACATTCATAGACTGAAGGTGAAAGGATGGGGAAAAAAAAATATCACTCACATGGACCATTGTGATAGTCCCTTTTTTGCAATTGAATGCTGTTGTTACAGATATCCTCTTTCCCTTAGTTTCAGGTCCCTCTAACTATACTTTTGCTGTATATGTGGAGTGTGTTTGTGTGTGTGTGTGTGTGTGTGTGTGTGTGTGTGTGTGTGTGTGTGTGTGTTAGTGTAATATGTGGAGTAAGCAAGATAATCCTGAAGAGAAGGCTTCAAGTTTCAGTCGTCTTAGGAAAATGCTGTCAATAAGCTCTTACCAGGGGTCAATCTAAGAACACAAATGGCAGTTACAGCCTGGCTAGCTGAAAACCCAATGTGATGGGTCAACTCAGAGGTGGGGTGTTGCTTTTAAAAGTTTCAATCTTTGCTTTTGGCTGTAGGTAGATGAAGGTCTCTTTTCCAGAAGTTTCTATGCCTTTTATAACAACACTAGCCTTTTCTCTACTTTCAGGGGCTTGCTTACCTGTGGATTTTATTTTACTCATTTGTTTTACTAGTATTGATTTTATCTTTTACTTTCTGTCCTTCACTTATTGTCATAACCTATAAAAACCTTACAAAGTAGTCAGACTTTTGCAGAAATCTTAAGGCAATTAAATGGAGTATCCAAGAAGGTCAGGAGGGGGAAGTAGTGAAAACCTCAAAAGGAACTTCAGTGTGTGCTAGGCAAATAAGTGTGAATGCCTTGGTGGCAGCACACATCATCCACTTTTCATATATTTCTACAGAGCTTCTTGAGGGAAGGTGGTGAAGAGAGATCATCAAAATATACCTCAGAAGACAGGTGTTGATTTAAACTCTGCTTGCAGTTTTCTCTGTTATCTGGTACAAAATTTTTGGTCTAAACAACTGGAAGAATGGAAAAGCTATAACAAAAGTGGGAACACTTCTTATAGATGGAGTAGGAAGATTTGGGCTGAAGATCCATTTTGGTATGTTGAAATTTAACATCCAAGTAGAGATATCAAAGTAAAAGATATCCAAGTAAACATTTGACAATGTGAGTCTGGAATATAGGAGAGAGGTCTGAGCTAGTATAAATCTGGGGCACAGATATAGTATATACAGCTATGAGATCAATACAGACTACCAAGGGAGAGAGTATAAAGATAGGGAAGAGGACCAAGGACTGAGCTTTGTGGCATTTTAGTGTTAAGAGTTCAGAGAAATGAAGGACCAAGATATAGGCAAAAAAAAAAAAAAAAGTCTGCATGCTAAATTTGGTCCCTGGACTAGACTAAGAGTTAAGAATTTTTTTGTTGGAGTGTAGAACCAGAATGGATCACAGAGCACATCTTTTCCAATCAAGAATACTAAATTCAGAAACAGAAGCCCTGTTTTCTAGTCCTGGTTTTATGCCTAGATGAATGGACTTGACAGGTTACTGACTTCTTTAGCTCTCACTTTTCTACCTATAAAGTAAGATAGCTAGACCAGATAACTTGCAATGTTTAGATAGTCATTATTATGTATCCTCATTTTGCTGAGAAAGAAACTGAAACACTGAGAGAGGTGATAAAGACTTTCCCAAAGATCCTGACATTAGATAACAGACCAAAGGCCAGTGTGTCACCTTCTATTTGTTGGTTATAAACTCCATTTGTATGTTAGAATCCATAGGGAGATTTTAATAACAATGACTACTGGTCCCCAAACTTAAAGTATCTCATTTTGTTGGTCTGGGGTGGTTTTAGCATTGGTATTTTTAGTACTCTATGGTAATTTTAATTTGAAGCCAGAGTTGAAAACCCCCTGTTCTACATTAACAAGTTGTGGCACTGTCTTGCTAGCCTCTATACCTCTCTGCATTTTGATTGCATTTCTAACATAAAAATGATTTCCTCAATTTTAAATCCCTCCATTTTTTTTTTCCAAATGAGGTTGGTTACAGGAGGTTTGCTTTCTAGGCATTTCAAAACTGAAGTAGCAAGTATCAGTTTTCTCTGAAGCTTGGTGAGATGATATGACCATAAAGTTCTTGAACTCAACCTTAGAAGAGAAATGTTATGGAAAACCATGAAACCATGGTCATATGTGGTGGGGGAGGAGAGAGAACAGATGGGGGAGGGATTGTATGCCTTTTCTATCATACACTTTGGGAAGAAAGGTACAAGGTTTGTTCCAAAAAATAAACTTAACAAGGTTAAAAAGCAGTACATCAAGCATTGTACATGAATATTTTGGCTTTTACCATATTTATTAGGCAGATAAATTAATAAATATACTATAGCATCCTTACTACTTTTACAGTAGCTTCTTGCCAAGGCTTTGCCACATTGCACACCAATAGAATATAAGGTTTCTTGACTAAAATCAGTATTTTCTATACATTTGGCCCTGTGACTGTGTATGTAGATATGTGTTTAAAACTGGATTCCATTCAATCCCCAGTACCACAAAAACAAAACAAAACAAAAAACTGCATTCCAGGTTCACTTTCTCTGGGGAGCATGTGTCTAGGAGATCAGCTAGTTTAAACTAAGATGGGGCACAGACATGGATTATGGAGACACATTATTTGCAGTCTTTCCACACACACACCTATCACTGTAGTAGCATCAGCACAATGATTTTTTTCATGCATAATGCACCAGTAATTAACCTGGTACATTTCCTTTGAACTCCCCTTGTCTATTTCATGCTTGTTTTTTTAGTGCCTTTTATAACTTTAAATCACTTTCTTAGTTTAGAAGCATAAAAATATATTGTGTATGACTTGGTTTGCTCATAAAAATTGTCATATTTAATATATTTAAAGATATGAGGGCCTGGGGGAGAAAAACAGAAAAATTCAGGGGAGAAAGCAAGCAAGTCCTCAGAAACAATTTTTTTTACCTCTGGGTCTTCATAGCTCTACTCCAGTTAGACGTGTAGCACATAATAATGAACACAGGCTTGGAATATACACTGAGATCACTCTAGGGTGACTAGGGCTCAAGATAATTGTAATTTTTAAAAATAGGTTTCACTGTTGTTTGGAACCATCTACAATTCAATTTACTTTATCACACAAGCCATGAATAATGCTATGAAAGAAAATGGACGGGCTAGTGCTGCCAGCCTGGCTCAGCATTCCAGAAACATGCAGTTCTATGGATTCAACCAGTTGATAAGGACAGATTCAAGTGGAAGTGATATTTCAGAATATGTAATCATGGATACCAGCTGGAATGAATGAGAACTCCATAGTACCTACACTATGGACATGGAAATGGAGCTGCTACGGTTCAGAGGGATCCCTATTCACTTCCCTGGTGGCAGGCCCCCTAGAGCAGATGCAGAATTCTGGTTTGTGGAGGGAAGATCTGCCGAGGAGGTAAGAAATGGAAAATCACTAGTAGTCAATTTAATTCACCTTGAGTTACTAGGGAACCTCTTTAGGATAAGACATATTTTAATATTGAAACAATCATAAAGTTAGTAATTTACATTTGGGTAACATCAATGTCTTGGCATTTTATGTAATTTAAAATAATAAGAACTACAGGAGGTACTTTAAAATTATCCATGATTTAAATGCTTCCACACCACTCATTTTTAAAAGGATCTCACTCTTTCCCAAAGAGGTTATTCTAATAAGAGGAAGACGTTTTACTTCTCCTTGGTCTTTGATAGCCTGTGACCTGTGATTGTTTCTTCAGCTAGAAAGATAACACCTCTCTTCCTTGATGTATTCAAGTCTTGCCAATCAGGTCCTACCACAGAAATACACCCTCTACACCCTCTCCTCTCTGAACTTTCATTGCACTGAAAGTCCCCACCTTACATCTTAGTAAAAAATTACTTTTCAATTGTTTCTTGTGTATTGGTGGTTTCCCCACTTCACAAATATACCGTACCTTGAGGGCAGGGACCATAGCTAATAATTCTTATTCCCCCCTGCAACTGGCCAACACAGTCAGTAGGCATCCAGTTAATACTTGCACTTTAATTGACTGGTAGGACTCCTCTTGTTTGTGGAAGAGGGGAAACATCATCAAATCTCTGAGAGCCAGAGGAGAACTTTGAAAGGACCCACATCATTCTTAGGCAAGTGTACACTACACCGTTCCAAAACCAAACACATCTATTTAAAGTGGGCTTTGATTCATATTTTGATTTAGGATGACATACCTCTTCATTCACTACCTCTTCATTCACATCATCATGTATTTCCCTCTGGAATCTAAAAATTTGTTCAAATACTTAGATTTTACAGAGACCAATTTACATCCTGATAAATGCACTAATCATCAAAGCTAGACTCACTCTCACCCTTGAAAGATGAGTATTACATTTTTCTTCTGTAACCTATGAAGTTTGTGGGATCAGTTGAATTATAAAGGTCTTTTATTTTATGAAGCAACATAATGCTTACCCTTCACAGGTGGGATAACATATTTATTCTCAAGAATTCTATTTCAGTCCAACTTAAATTAAGGTACTCAAAGTTTTCCATTCGTGGACTTTTTCCTCCAAAGAAACACTCTGGTCAGCCTTAATTCACGTGATTTGTTATTGTCAGAGTGGTGAGTGGTTTTGCTTCAGAACAGTGAAATTGCTTTCTGTGTCCATAAAGTCAACAAGACAGACTGTGCTGTAGAAAAATGGAATTAGGTTAGGTAGATGTGGCTTGATTTTAGAGTCACCAGAAAGCATGAGGAGTCACTCTGCAGTACTCTTTATTTACTGTCCTTTTCTGGTAATGTCATTCTTCCTCTTCCTCTCATTCTCTGCAGGCATTGACCCTGCCTTTGCCATGATGGTCTGCATTACTTTGCTTATAGCCCTGCTGTCTACTAATGGATGTGCTTACTTTATAAGGTACATTTTTTGTTCCTTTTGTATACACAAAACACAAGCCCATAACAGCCTTGTTAATATTGATTTCCAGGAAGTCATGTTTCAGTACAATTGTCTCATTAAATGGCCCACTGATTTTCTTTTTTCATAGTGATTTACCATCCCTACCAGCCCCATTTGGAGTGAAGTGTTTTTCATGATGCCAAGAATGACTTCCTCAGTTGTGTTGTCAGTGTTGTTGACTGGGAGTAGAACTGGCTCTCAACACAATGGTGAAATGAGAACACTAGTACTTTAGGGCCTGTCTACTCTCTATCTGTCCTCCTTTCCCCTCAGCAATGTCTCCTATAAGTATCTCCTTCCCTGAATGGTATGGTAATGAATGTAGTTGGGATATTTTAATGTGTTCCAAGAATTAGGCAGAAGTTGGCTAGAATTCAAGCTTTAGGAATAGTGGATTGTAGTGGGAATTAAATAAAGTTGAGTAAGTAAAACACTTAGAGAAGTATCTGGCTCATAGTAGGTGCCTAAAAAATGATAAATCTAACCCCCTTCCCAGGGACACAGGACTCTCTTGCTAATTGCTGGAAGCCCAGGAGTCTTAGTTTGATATCCACGCTTTTTGTCCAGATTTATGCTCTCTGTCTTCCTGGAACAAGAGCTATCCTGTCTAATCATCAACATCATCCTTATCAAGTCTTTGTTTCCCTCCCTCAGATTCTTAGTAGGTGACCAACTAATCTGATGAGCTAGTTCAAGATCAAGAATAAGTGGCTGAAGATTGCTTGACATGGTACCCCTTTCTTCTGATATTTGCATTTTTAACAGTTGTACCCTCTCCATACTATGATAATTTGGGGAAAGTGAAAAATGAAATAAATCACAACTGTCCCACTTTACCACTTCCACCCTGCAAACAATACATTTGTCACCTCTTTGTAAGGTTAGTCCTGACAAAAATATTACATGGACTAGTAGATAATGGAATGGAGCTGTTTTGTCAAGTTCCAAGAAAAATTGTCTAGTATGTATTAAATAGCTGCGTGACCTTGGACAAGCCACTTAACCTCACTTTGCCAGAATTTTCTCATTTACACTGTGAAGGAATTTGATTAGATGATGTTTAAGAGCCTTTTGAGCTCTGATATTTTAATGAGTCTGTGAAATCCTGGATTAAAAAGATATCAGGTGTTACTCTCAGTGTTTAATGTTGTTATCACTGTGAAAACTATTATTGTCCAATCTTTCTAGTATTAGAAAAATTTATAAGAGTAAAGGATGCTTATGAATTGTTCAAATGCACTTGATAAAGACATTAGTTCACAGGAAGTTTTTCTTCTAATTTCTGTGTCTGTGATATACCCCTGCTAAGAAGAGAAATTTAATATCTTAAATTTAGCTGCTGCCAAAGAATAAAGTATTTAATTAACATCCTTGGATACTTAGCAAAAATAAATGGCATCCAGTCAAAAAGATTCCCCCTCTAGAGAGATTTGAGGAGTAACAGACTCTGTCTGCCCAATGCCAAAACATCCCATGGCAAGGTGGAAAATTGAGTCACACTCAGCTGCTTATATTACTCTCAATCCCCTAAATGATACTTCTAGTTGGTGTTTCCCAATGAATGGACTGGTTCTTTGGGCTTTGAGTGAGCCCAGCCTGCAATTCTTGGGAATAGAAGGAAAAAAAGAAAAAGAAATAAACCTCAGGGTGGGGAGTTTGTTTGGAGCTTGAGGGCTGAAGGGCAAAGAAGACTGGAGAGGAAAATGATTGGAGAGGGACATGATTAGAGAGGAAAATGATTGGAGAGGAAAATGAGTTAGAGACAATTGGTACTTCAAGTGGTCACAGAAGATGGGAGAGAGGCACATCATTTCCCAGAGTTACTTGGTCCTTGGTTCTTCAGCTAACAAAGCACAAAAGATGCCCCCTCTTTGCTGCCTTCCTCTCTCTCTCTCTGCCCACCACAGCTGCAATCAGAAGAGCTGAGCGACTGATGAGTTTCTGTAATAGACGGTGATTACTTGCAGGAGAGTGACTCTCTGTTCCTTCCTTTTCTGTGTGTTTTGATTGTTTAAGTTTTTTTTTTTTCCAGAAAGAAAGACGTGCAAAGAACCCAGCCACCCCAAAACAAAGGATTCTTTGAACTCCTTTTTTTTTCCCTTTACTCCTCCAAAGCAGATTGCATTGCTTTTCTATAAAGCTCTTCCATGCTTTGTAATACTAATGATGATAATGATAATAATGAACCCTTATACTTTCATAGTGCTTCACGCTTTTCAGTGCACTTTCACATACATTATCTCATTTGATTTTCAAAACAACTCTATAAAGCATGTAATGCAAGGACTATTATCCTGCCAGATAGGAGACACTGAGGCATGAAGAGGTTAAATTATTTATCCAAGGTGACCTGCACCTGGCTAATTAATGACAGAATCTGCACTGCCCCCAGGTCTCTGGATTGGGAGTCCAATTCACTTTCTATGGGAGTGTATTCTGTAGTGTGATTATTTTTACAGGTGTGCCTGCTTTGAGACAATTCACTATGCATATGAAACAGAAAAGTTAGAGAGTGATGTTTTACTTTGCCAAAAGATTCATGTGCTTTACTCAAGAATTCACTACAGGGCTCTTTTAATTTTCTCCACAGGATAGCAGCTCCCATCGTGATAAGGGACATATTTGTTGGCAGACAATTAGAAAAACATTAATTGTTTGTTTACAAACCAGTGAAGTCACCGAGAAAAACTGACTAGGTTGCCAGTACTTAAAGCTACAGTGACATTGTACACTTTTTAGAGCAACTTGACCAAGCATTATGATTCAGTGGTTGTTTTCCCCAGTCTAGCTATTAGCTTTAATAAATTGCACAGTGACCATTATGGGTTATGGAAAACACGAAGCCAAAATGAGGCTGTCAGAGTCCCCAACACAAAAACAGAACAAAATAACCACACCAACTAATCCAGTGTTCCCTACAGGTCCTTAAGTTGCCTGGTCAGACCTACCTGACTATGTGGGTAGCCATCGTAAGCTCTGTGTCTAGTAACTGATTTGTAGAAAATAATTGCATTCACTGCAAATTAATGGGCATGTTTGGAGAGAATCATGTTTAAACTGTGTCTATGTAATGCTCAGACAAGAGACCAATTCAGTAAGAGGGAAAAAAAATCCTCAGTCAGCCTACTTGTTTGGAATCATGTAGACAAAGCAAACAAATGATTGAATTTTTCTACTTTTCAACCTGTTGCTTTGGCAACACATTGATGCAACTTTGCAAGACAAGTGGTCTTATGGGCAGAATTCTGGGCCCACAGCCAGGGACCAAGGATTCAAGTTCCAGCTCTGCCTGAGGCTAGGGGATCTCACACAATTTGCTTAATTTTGTTTTGTTTCCTTGATGTGTTTTTTTTTGTATAAAATGGAGATTAATGATTCTTGGCCCTGATGTTATTAAGATAAATACAATGAGAAAGTGTGTCAAGGTTTTTAAAAAGTATTCAGTGGTGTTGTTTTGAATGTGGCCTTGATGTGGGTCATAATTTTATTAGTTTGTGATATAATCCCTAAGTAGCCCCCTCACCCTTCTCTTTTGATGCCTCTTCAAGAGCTTTTTAATTTTTCTCTTGGTCTTTGTTACTCTGCAAGTTGTGAGGGCCAGGGTTATTGCCTCCCTTTGCTATGGGTATTACGGTAAAGATCCATGTATGGTTTTCTTCCCAATTATCTTGTACAACCTTTAACTGGCATCTTAGGGCAAATCAATTCTGGTTTTGCAAAAACATCAATTTCCCTGTGACCCTCTGATTTCGTGTTTGTTTTAGGCATCATATCATGAAATTCAGTTGATTAAAGGACCCAACAGAACACCACTAACTCTGGAGGATGCAACATTTATTAATCCCCACTTTGAGCACTTGACATATGCCTAGTATGGCTTTTGATGTTCTGTAAGTGTAAAATACACACTGGATTTAGAAGAATTGCTATATACGAATGTGAAATAGCTCATTAAAATGAAAAATGATTAGATATCAAAATAATATTTTAAATATATTGGGTTAAACTACATTGTTAAAATTCAATTCACCTGCTTCTTTTTAGATGCCAATGGACTTTTATTATTTTTATTTGTTTGTATGTGGTGCTGAGAATTGAACCCAGTTCCTCACACATGCTAGGCAAGTGCTCTACCACTGAGCCACAAATCCAGCCCTTGCCTGCTTCTTTTTATATTCTTTAATGTGGTTGATAGAACACACAAACTTATAAATGTGACAAGGAATACTATGCAGACACAAAAAGAATTAAATTCTATCATGTGCAGCAAAATGGACAGAACTGAGGGACATTATTTTAGGTGAAATAAACTGGGCACAGCAAGGCAAATATGCATGATCTTGCTCATATGTGGAATGTGAAAAAAGTTTATTTCATAGAAGTAGTGAGTAGAAGAGTGATCACTAGAAGCTAGGAAGGGTAGGGGGGGAAGAGGAATAGATAGAGTTCAGACAACCGGGACTGAAATATAGTTAGATAGGAAGAATAAGTTCAAGCATTCTACAGCATAGTGGGGTGGCTATAATTTACAACAATTTATTATATATATATATTTTTTTGAAGAACCAAAAGAAAGGAGTTTGACATTTCCCAATATAAGGAAATGGTAGATGTTTTAGGAGATGGAAATACTAATTCCTTAGTTTGGTCATCACACATTGTATACATGCAGCAAATGATCATACTGTACTACATATATGTGTAAAATTAATGTCCATTAAAAATTACGAATGTGGCTCATATTACATTTCAATTGGACAGTGCTGAAAGAACAGTGTTGTGGAAATAAATGCAGTGCACTTTTATCAATAGGTTAGTTTGGCTTCATATAGAAATTTTTTGTATCTTTGGATTCAACATTTGAATTTTGTTTCCTCAAGAGCAGTGGTATTTTAAAGTGATAGCCCATAGCACCTGACATGGTGCTTATAATATAGCAGGCACTTGTAAAAGTTTGGAGAATGAATCAACTAGTATTAAAGGGCTGAGCTTCACCAAGAGTTCTAGTTGTGATTATGTTGTAATAGGTGATCTTCATTAAGGGTCTGCTACTATGTCCTAGCCCTGGGCTAGGCTTTGTGAGAGATAACATGTAGTCCTTGCCTTAAAGGGAATTATACTTAAGGTAGAGAGACAAATCATACTACAGAACAAAGTTAATAGGCCCCATATTGCAAAAATAAAGAAACCAAAAGGTCAGTAGGATTCAAGGGGAGACAAATCAGTGAAGGGAGACTTTTCAGAAGCTCAAAACTAAGGGTGAGTAGTGAAGAAAGAAGGATAGAATTTGTCCAGGTAACAGATTATAAACTGGTTTTTACTTTTGTTTGACCCTCATAATTATTAGAAAAAAAGCAGCCAGAACTTTAAAATTGTGAAATTACACATAAAAAATTTGTATCTCTGGGTTTTCTTTAAAACTTGGCTTGTAAATATTGGGGTTCTATCATACAAGGGTGATTATAGATAACAATATTGTATCATATAATCCAAAATAGCTATAAGAGAGGATTTTGAATGTTCTCATCAGAAATAAATGATCAATGTTTGATATAACTTAAGTATCCTGAGTTGATTATTAGACAATGTACAAGTGTACCAAGACATCACACTGTACCCCATAAAGATATACAATTATTTTCTGTCAACATGTTTTTTTTTTTTTTAAGTTGAAAGGTCTATTAACCTTGTGTCTCATGACAACTGGATGAAATGTGGTAGTAGTTGATAGCTTTCAAAAGTCAGTCTATATTGTCTTATACTAAATCTATTTTCACTGAATTTTTAATCTTACTACTCCTATAGGCATCCTAGGAAGAGAAAACAGAAGCTTAGAGAAGAAGTATGTGGGGAAGAGTTTTGCTAAAGATCACTAGTGTGTCTCCTTATGCCAGTCTATGTGGCTGCACTAGTCTTGATAAATTCTAGTATGGTGGTAGCAGGATGTAGGGTGAGGGTGAAAACACATCAAATTGTCTCCATGTGCCATTTACTATTCCTACAGCATAGTACCATGTTTCAGAATTAACTTATCTCAGTTACTAAACTGGTCATTTGCTTAAATGTGACACTGAAAGGTATATTTAATCAGTTGTGTGTGAGAATGGATTTATAAAATAATATCCTGTGCAGTTGGAGTCAAATGAATTGTTCAGCTGTTTGATTTAGTTCTCATTTACAACCATAACTCTTTTGTTTAAATCATCAGATGATTTTGTAAGGTTGATATCATGTTCCTTAAAATGTATTGCTGAAAGCCAAAACTATCTCTATGGCAGAAAGCTACACTCCACCCTTATGCCATAAAATCTCATTGATATTAGTCCCCATTTCTAAACCCACCAGAGGACACTAGGACACAGAGTGGTGGAATATGGGTTTGTCACACTCCATATGTCTTGTATGAAATTCCTTGTCATAACTGGTAGAAAGTGTAGATGCTGAAGTACAAGCTTGGAAACATTTCCAATGTATAACTCAATACTAAGAAAAAAGTTTTTTATTTCATGGCAAGATATTATATAGTTATGTTTTGGTCAAAAGAAATAAACCTATTTTTAAAATCCCTACTTCTTTGGCGTTATTCACAACAAATGATAGTTCATGTCAATTGCCTAGATGTTTGACTGTAAAGTGTCAAAACAATAAACATAGCTCAATTTTGGTCTGACTTATCCTTTTTCCATGTATAGGCCTTTCAAAAGTTTAGTGAAATCTATAAAACCTCCATCTATATCTTCTCTTTTGTACTAACACATAAACTATATTTGGGTGACTAAAGCGTAGCTGTTCTTGCTAAATCACTATAAATATCTAAGTAGTGTTACCTTCAGATGAACAGAGTGCCTAGGGTTTTAAAATCTTGCTCATGTTTGGTAGATCTTTTCTTTTTCACCTATGCATCAACTTTGACGTAATGAGAATAAAAAAAAACAATCATCACCACTTTTCTCTATACAAGTGAGAAAAAATGAATAGCGAGGAGGATTGATAGCCTTATAGGGAATGTTTTTGTTTATTTGCTTGTTTTATTATTTTGGCACAGGTGGAAAAGGATGGCATTACCCTAAAAGAACATAGCTCTTGGCTTCCAGATCTCTTTTGGCATTTGGCTTGTATCAGGGATTCTGATGGGAAAAGATAGGGAAAGCATACATTTTCCTTAATTGCTGTGTAGTCACAAACTTGTAGCTGGCTGTGTCTAATCAGTCAAGAAGCCAAGCCAAGAATTCCATCCAACAGGAATGTCTGAAAGTGTAAACTCTTAGAGAATATAAAATTAATTCAGTCTAGAAAAATTGGCAGGTTGGGAGAAATCAGGTTAGAAAAGGAAGTTTTTAGGGGAAAGTGACGTTGAAGTCCAAATGTATGTGGATTTTGGCAGATTCTATCATTTTCTCCTTTGCCCTGCATGGAGAGGTCTGTGTCTCAATATACAGATCTAGGTGTTCCTGCTGAGATATGAAAATAAAGAAAGAAAGGGAAGTAGATTCCTCCCTGGGCTTGCTCTGTTGGGGAAGAGTTCAGGTTAATGTAAGGGTTATGTGAAGAATCAAGTTTTACATCTTTAGGGACTGAGGATTGTTTACCATTCGTTGTCTTGGAATTTTGTGATAGTCTTGGTATAGAAAGAAGGAGCTTAACTCAAGACTAAATCAACTAGTGATCTTCAGTTGATCAAAGACCATTAATGTCAGAGTGTTAGAAAGTACTTAAGATTAATTATTATTGGCAAACAAGAGTGATATAAACCATGATGTAGAAAACACAGGACCAGGAAATACAACATTAAGAATCTTGTTCCAGCCACTATAGCTCTTTCTAGATCTCTATTTCCTCATTCTAAAAATGAGGGTGTTGGAGTTGGTGGTGGGGACTGGCATAAAAAATATTAAGTAGAACTGATAATTCTGGATTGCTATAATTTTAAGAAAGATGAATTTGAAGATATGGAGAAAATATTGAGGAAGCTGTTGATTTATTATGCCTTCATGTGAAATAAGTCTACTGCTTCAGTTGAAGATATAGAAGTTCAATTTTAAAGGTTAACACAGATTGTAGATACCTCTTTATCTTGCCATCCAACTGAGAAGTTCCCGGCCCTCTTTTACCAGACTTATGTGTAACAAATCAAGGAGTGGAGAATTTGGCCTATTTAAAACTCAAACCCATGAGTCATTAGTAGATGATCTACTCACACTCTACCATCTTTTTGCTTTCTGGGATACCTTCTGGCATTATTCTTATCTACACAAAGAAGGATGCTGTTATGGTTTGGATGTGAAGTGTCTCCCAAAAGCTCAGGTGTGAGACAATGCAAGAAGGTTCAGAGGAGAAATGATTGGATTGTAAGTGTCTTAACCCAATCAGTGAATTAATCTCTGATGGGATTTAATTGAAGTGGTAGGGTGTGGCTGGAGGAGGTGGGAATTGACCATGGCTTAGGGGTATGGAGACTGCAGTCTCTCTCTCTCTGCTGTCTGATCATCATGTGAGCCTCTTTCCTCTGCCAAACTCTTCCTCCATGATGTTTGGCCTCACCTTGAGCCCCAAGGAATGGAGCCATCCTTCTGTGGACTGAGACCTCCGAAACTGTGAGCCCTCAAATAAACTTTTCCTCCTCTACAATTGTTCTGTTTGGGTCTTTTAGTCACAGTGGCGAGAAAGCTGACAAACAGATGCCATTCGGTATAATGTAAAACAAAGAGGCAGTCCTGAGAGTCAAGAGGGTGGGATACTGTTCTAATCCTGGTATTTTTTATTTTGCAAATGTTAGATTTTAATAAAAACACTTGTTCTAACTTAATTATGGGCTATATATAATATTGGTAAACTCACTTCAACTTTTATTTGGTTTCAGTTTCTTGTCTATAAAATGAGGGTCCTGGATTAAATTCTGACCTGACGGGTATTACTTATTGTCCCCCATGTCTATGATTCAAAATCTCTGGGAGAAAGAAGTGCATGAAAACCCTTATTTTCTTTTTTGATAGTATATGGTGTTTATGCAAGGTGCCAACCAGGAACTAAAAAAAAGTTTTGTATGTTAGGGAGTATTAATCAATCCAATGTCTACAGGTTGCAATTCATATGGTTGCTTCCTTAATAATAAAAAAGAAAAGAAAAGCAAATAAGCACAGAATCTATACCATAGCTCAGTGTTCTATCTTAAATCATGAGGATTTTGTTCATAACCTTTCTTTCCTAATCTTTTCACAAAGAGGAATTCGTGCCAATGTAAGATTCCAGATCATCTCAAAGGTTCAAAGTGGGAGGTCCCCAAGGCTCTCATTTTCTTCAGGGAGTCTAGCTCTAGCTACCTATGAAGACTCCAATGTAGCAATTTATGAAGTAGGACACCCAACAGCTATCTAATCTGCTGCCTTCTGGAGTTTCAAAATGGGGTAGTGATTTAGGCACTAGTCTTTGAGTAAAAATATTGAGGCTTTTGGCAATTCTTTTCAATTTTTTTTGTCTGTGTCCACTTACAGACTTGTTTGGTTCACACACACACACACACACACACACACACATATATATGTTGTAGATGGACAAAATATCTTTATTTATTTATTTTTATGTGGTGCTTAGGATTGAACCTAGTACCTCACATGTGCAAAGCAAGTGCTCTACCACTGAGCTACAGCCCCAGCCCCACTGGTTAACATTTTTAAAATTAATTTTTATTCTAATTTGTTATATATGACAGCAGAATGCATTACAATTCATATTATACATATAGAGCACAATTTTTCATGTTTCTGATTGTACACAAAATAGAGTCACACCATTCAGGTCTTCATACATTCACTTAGGGTACTGATGTCAATCTCATTCCACCATCTCCCATTGGTTAACATTTTTGACAATGAGTTTCCTCAACAACTAATCTTCTTATAACTTCATTTACATTTCAACTCCTGCATTTACTGTGCATGTGGTAAAAAGTACTTGAGACCCAATGCTTAAACATATCACTATCTCAATGTTTTGTCTAGACATCGGAGACAACAAGATAATATACAATAGAATAAATCAAAGACTAATAATAAAAGAAATGACTTCCTGTGCCAACTCTTTGGGATGAGACATGCTTGCGCAGAGCAGAGCCTATGGTACTACTTTTTTTCAAATTCTAGTTGATCTTCCTGTACTTCTTATCCTCTGATATTATTGAAACTTTAAAAATATTCATTTATTTTTTTTCTTAGCCTATGCTGCCTCTTTGAGTAATAGGTTACTTTCTGTTGGTTAAAATATAAATAGTTTTTGTTTCACTAAAGTTTCTGTCTTTCAAAATTTAAGAGGCTACTCCCTATCTCATGTTCTAAGATACTAGAATTTGGCAATCAGAACAAAGCATTTATCAGTTGAAGAGATGAACTGTTTCTTCTCAGCAGGAAAGAGTTAAGTAAGTGGTAAAGGGGAAACTAGACTGTCCTTCTACCCTTCCTAAGTGAGACGTTTCCAGTGTGGTTTCCTTATTTTGTTTGAAAATACTCCTAAGAGCAGCAAACACCCTCAACTTCAACAGTAATTGTAAAGAAAGTCCAAAACAAGAAATAATGATTTTTCAATTGTCAATCACACTGGATTTTTCAAGAGGTTGTTCTCCTTCATGATTCACAGGGTCTTGCTAAGGTTTGGATGTGTCACCTCTAAAGTTTAGATGTTGAAATATAATGACTAATGTGATGATATTAATAGGTGGGTTCTTCAAAAATTGATTAGGCCATGAGAGCTCCTCTTTTATGAATTATATTAAAGTCCTTATAAAAGAGACTTTGTGTAGCATTTGGTTAACTTTTCCCGCTACCTTCTGCCATGTGAGGACACAATGTTCCTCCACTTTAGAGGATGCAGCAATGAGATGCCATCTTGGAAGTGAATAAAAAGCCCTCACTAGATAATCAAACATGCTGTAATTTGATGTTGGACATTCCAGCCTCCAGAACTTTTAGGAATAAATTTCTGTTCTTTATAAATTACCCAGTCTCACAAATGGACTAAGATAGTCCTACAATACCAAAATGACACGGCATATGCTTTTTCAATATACCTGAGAGCTTTGACTTAAATTCATAGCAGGAAGCCTCTGGATATTACCAGGGAGTTAATTTATTCTAAGAGGAGATTTTCCTTAACTGTAAACTTGAATTATTGGAATTGACAGCTTTATTCTATCAAAGACTAAAGATAATGTAAGCTTTTGAATGTCAAATGGAATGGGTTGGTAGCTTTATAAATGTATTGACACTTCTATGATTCTGAAGTAAATCTCAATAACTTTGGTTTTTCACCTGCAAAATGAGGGGTTAAACTGACTTCTTAATTCTGACTACTCGTTACAATGTCCTTGGGTAACTTAAAAATATTTATGCCTTGGCTCCCACTCCTAGCAATTCTGATTCATTTGGTATGGAGAGGGGTCCAGGAATTTTTATGTTTTTAAAGTTCGTGATATGTGTAGCTAGGATTGATAATTGCTGTATTAGAAGACCTCTAAGGCTGCTTCTGGCATGGATATGCTATGATTCTCTGGAAAATTTTATGTGTTGAATTGTGGCATGTTTTATTTGTTGGGGTTGGAAGGTTATGGTATAGAATTGAGAAGGGAAAAATAAACTTTTGTACATAACCAGCCTTTAATAATCTGTCAGATATTTCCTTGTTTTAGAAGGAGGCAGGGAGCTAAGTTAGTTCCTGGAATGACTGTTGGTCATTCAGATCATGAGTGTGTGGGAGGTTATCTTTACAAAAGGAGAATGTCGGTGAAAATAACATCACATAGTGAAGTCAAGATTAGGGTGATGGCAGGGTGTGAAGGAAAACAGCTGAGACTAGAAAACTGCTTTCTAGGGCTACATAAGTCTCTGAGAGGGAGCATAGATCAAATGAATCAACAGATCAAACAAAGAAGTCCAGTGTGCCTTCTGAAATTTTCCTTCATTAAGAATGCTTCAAATAAGACAAATCATTTAGTTCTGTTTTAAAACATCAAAATTTCATAAGAATTTTTATTGGAAGTCCTGAAACTTCCAGATAATGTACCAGATAATATTAAGAGTAGCAGATGTCTAACAACAAAGGACAGGCTTCTCTAGGATGTACGATGACATTGTACTATACTGATATAAATTCACAATTTCTTTGTATAATACAGATGCATAACCTTCAGAATTGCACAGTAGCCTTGGCCTTTATCTCACAGATACTATTTGAAATGTGGAAAGGAAAGCCAGATGATATGACTGCTGGGCAGAAGGAGTTGTGAATGACAGAGGTGGTGAGGACATGTTATGATTGGCTCTAATACCCATAGACTAGGGGAGTGCTGGGTGAGGAGGGAAGGAATGTAATCCTGACACTCAGGGAGAACCCACTGAATTCATATTCCCTCTTCATTTTCTTCCTTTTTATGTCTCTCTACTTTTCAGCTTCTTCCTACATTTTTCTATTTCACCTTACTCTTTCTTCCAATTCATCTCTCTTTTTCAGAGCTTTTTTTCTGTCTCCTCACTTTCTGTCTTTTAGATATCTTTCTATCCCTCTCCCTTCCAGCAATCATTTTCTCTTTCTCCTCACAGAGTCTTATATCATCAATGTTCAAAAGGACCTAAGAAATCACTGAATAAGTCCATCTCTATAGGTGGGGAAACTGAATTAAGTGGCTGTGCTAAGGCCACCCTTGAGTTTGAAGCAGAGCCAGGTCTAGGACCTTGTTCTCTGTTTCTTAGTTAATACGCCATGGCCTTAGTGAAAAACTGATGGACTTTAAATTACTTCTAAAAACTTTAGTGAATAGAGTTTGATGTTTCTTGCTCTTAATTAAAAAGTGAGTGATGAGTGAAGTATTTAATCATTCTCTCTTTTAAAGGAACAAAACAAAACAAATAGTGCATGTGTGGTGAAGATAAAACCTGCCCATTTACTCCCTTTCCCTCATTATTCATGAAGTAGGATGCACACAGACTCAGTAAAAATTGGCTTATAAAGTTTGTGAGAATTATTGAAATCTTAAATACACACAATTCCCCCAAGCAAAAAGAAGCCCCATAAGGGGAAAGAGCAACAAAGCAAAAGATAGAAGACCTTGGTTCAGTTCTGGATCTGTTATTGCCTAGCTTTTTGAACTTAGACAAACTAATCTCTGCAGCCTTCAGTTTCTTTATCAGCTATGAAGGAATTGGGTTAGGGATACCTAACACCATTTCCAGCTCTCTAATTTAGTGATTTGGCAGAGAAGTGATACACTTAGTTACTTGTGATAGTTAACGATCTGGATAGAATTCCAACTTATATCTGCAGTAGGGCTGATGCCAGGGGGAAGGTATCTGATGCCAACTGTAAGGCAGAATCAGTGCTGCCAGTACTGATGTTCAGGTGTGCACTGCATAATGGGCACCATGTCTAAGAGTATTCTATTTCCAGTGACAATATACATTAACTTATGTGAGAGTGCTGCAGAGATTCTGGCTTCCTAGCCTAGTCCTGGAATGGGGTGAGGTGCAGAGCCTTCTGACATCTAAGTCTATACCAGTGTGCTGGCTATGAATATACACAGTAACTGGTAAATACATGTGTACTTAAATATACACTATCTTTGTACTTTGTACTTGAGAGAAAATGCACACAAAGATTCCATGTTGATTAATAGTGACTATAGGCTGACATAGTTGTGAATGTACTGAAGATTTTTGCCTACCAGCTATTTCCCATACATTGACTGATTTTGTAAAAATCCCAGTTAGAGGTTTATTTTCTCAGCTTAACATTAACCTTTGATGCCACTATAGCGTAAAGTCGTCTGAAGGGTAAAATTTCTAATTTATGTCAGGACCTCCTATGAATGACTTTTAGATCTCTGGCTGGTAGAGATTATGATGAGAAAAACTTATTGAGAGGTAAATGGGGAGGTTACAAGTGAGGTGAGTACAACAGATAATGAGGTTAAATAAAAGCTGGAGTGGTAAATCACAAACTTTATCATGTACTAGAATCACATGGAGGGCTTGAGAAAACACAGATTGGTAGACTCCTCCCCCCACACACAAACAATTTCTGACTCCAAAAATGTTGGGTAGAACTTGATTATTGGCCTTTATTTTTAATATTTATTTATTTGCTTTAGTTGTACACAATGCATTTTTAAATTTTTTTTTCCATTTTTATTCTAATTTGTTATACATGTTTACAGAGTACATTTCATTTCATATTACATATAAAGAGCACAATTTCTCAAGTTTCTGGTTTTATATAAAGTATTTTTACAACAATTGTGTCTTCATACATGTATTTAGGGTAGTCATGGATAACTCAGTTTGCCATTATTCCTATCCCCTTGCCCCCTCCCCCCCCTTTGTTCTATTTAAAGTTTTTTCATTCCTCTCATCCCCACTAATGCATTTATTTTTACGTGGTGCTGAGGATCGAACCCGGGCCACACACATGCTAGGCAAGCGCCCTACCGCTGAGCCACACCCCAGCCCTGATTATTGGCCTTTCTTAGCAGTTCCCAGGTGATGCTGATGGAGCTGATCAAATGTTTTGACCATTTTGCTGCAGGCAGGCACTGATCCTGGACTACCATTCTGAACTCTATGAGCAGTAAGGTTGGCTGGTGCAGTTTTCTCCAGCTGCTGAAGGTCTATTGAAGCCATTCCCTTAGTTAAAGGGCTTTGAGCTCCTTGGCTAAAAGATGCTTTCTAACACAAAGTGCAGGCGAGTAACTCAGATGCCTGCAGCTCCCATTAGCCTTTGCCTCTGGCAGGTTTCCAGATGCGCTGTTACAGCTGGATATATTCCTTAATAAGAGAGTGGTTACACTCTTTTATTCTCAAGATTTGATTGCACAGAGCTTACTGCTTTATTATCTCTACTTGATAACAAGTTGGTGCAGCCAGAAATGGAATCTCCAGGCTATAGGTAATAGACGTGAAAGCACTTGGAAGAGTAAAGAGCATTGTGCAAATGTAAGACATTATTATTATAGAGAAACAGGAATATGTATTTGTATTGCTTTTTTTAAAAATTTGGGTTGGAAAGAACAAAATAGGGTTTGATCACTGAAGCATCCTTGAGGCTATTCATGGAAAGAAAATTATCTATCAGACACTGGTGTTACTTACTGCCTTAGAAATAGCAGTTTTGTACATTAAGAGTCAAGAATAAATGTACAAGAATTGGATCCTAATTAGAATAAGTTATACTCCATGTAGGTATAATAGGTCAAATACACTGTACTGTCATGTATATCTAAAAAGAACGAAATATAATAAATGTCTGTCAATACCTGGCTATGATCATTACACATCGTGTACATATCGCACTATACTCCATAGATATGTAAAATTTAAAAAGTAAAATAAAAAATCAGAAATATACTTTTAAAAGAGTCTATATTACATATATTACTATGTTGGTACATTTGTGCCTTGGAATAAAAATGTTTAGTCTACATTTAAACCGATCAGTTTGTGATTAAAGCATATGAGCCTCCTAAAATGGCCTGTCCCACAAGAGAAAAATGGATCAAGGTAAATGCAGGAAACATTTGCTGCACTACATCTCCTGCCCTATGTTTCCCACCACAGATGCCTCAAGGCAGTGGGAATTGCAATCACTGACCATCACCATTAATCACAGAAAACCTGGTGCTACATCACTTAGCTGTGTGAGTAAGTGAAATAACCTAGCACTTTCCGCAGTTAGTTAAGTGAGGCATTGCATAGAGTTGTATCATTCCTTTTCTGGGATTTGCATACCTGCAGTTGTTCCCCTGTCTTGAGTTAGCTTGCATTTTTAATTTTAATTTCCCTGCACAATCTCATTTTAGCTCAGAATATAGAATTTCCATGAGGTGGAGGGTAAGAAAGGAGTAAAAATGTGATTGTATTGGTAGTATTACTGTAAACCATTTTTGTGGAAGGGACATTACTCTAAAGCTGCTGGCAATTCTCATCACTACTCTTTACCTTTTTTCTTTCCAGGGTGACTGGATGTGGCTGAAAATGTTCCCTCTTGGAGATTTTGGAGACATTAAGTCCATCAAATCAAGTGTAAGTGATGTGTTTGAAAAGATATGAGAAACCCTCATTTATATACATTCCTACTAGAATCAGTCGTTTCTTCAAAGTAACTAAAACCAGCTATTTAGGAACATTCTTTAAGAAATCCATGGAAGGAAACTAGGTTTATTACTGGCTTGGTGTGATCATGAGATGCAATGGCAAAATTATAGGCTCTAGAATCAAAGAAACATGAAGGAATCAAATCCCAGTTCTACTGTGTAAGAGCTATATATTAACTTGGGCAAGTCATGTAAAGCCCCTGAGCCTAGGATCAGAGGAACACTAGAATGGTCAACGGAAAGGGAGGGGAGGGAGGGAGTAAGGGGGGGGTTGGAAAAAAATTGGTGGTTGAATGAGATGGATATCATTATCCTAAATGCATGATTGAAGATCTGAATGGTACTTATATACTTTGTATACAAGCAGTTGTATGTAAAAAGGTAGTATACTTGTGCATGATGAATAAGTAAATAAATAATAAAAAAAATTTTTTAAAAAAAGTGCATATTAATGTGTACTTCCTACTTCTAGGTTCAAATGAATACTAAACAAGACAATTCATATAAAATTTCATGCATATTTCCTGGAACATAGCTTCTTTGTAAAACAATATCTCTTATGATTATTATAAATTAAATATAACATAATTATCCAAATTCCCATTATTCAAAACTGGAAAAATCAACTGCTAATTTCTGCTTAAAATGGCTATTTTCCTAACTCTACTGATTATGTTCAGAGTCCTTGGTTAGTTTACTTAAGGAAGCAGCCTATAGATAAGACAAGGATTATCCCTTATAAATAATTTAAAATCTTGACTCCTCCTTAAGCTTTGAGTACATAAGATTTTTGGATATTGTATTAGGTTCCTTCAGACTTCAAGAGCAGGCTTTTAGAATGCGATCATAGATTTCTCCATATTTATGAAGCAGACAATTTCAAGTCATTTCAACAGATTTGAGTGAGGCACCCACTACATCTAGAGCACTGTACAGGTGAGAAAACAAAGGAAACAGAAGATATGCGACTCATGGAGGACAGGGTGTGTACAGTAGAGATTAGGATGAGATCCTATGATTTGGTTATTTCACTTACATGTGATTTTGGTGCCTAGAACTGAAGGGAAAATAATGAGACATAAGCCCTGAAGAGGGACCAAAGTCAGCTAAAATATACAATTTCATAGTGTTTTGATGACTCAGGATGCCCAACAGAAAGCTATATCCAAAATATGGAACCAAAATTGGGCCAAATCTGAGAAAGCTCTAGGTTGTAGACTTCAAACCAGGTTTGAGCATAAGATCAGTTCAGTTTGGTCATGTTAACTCCCTCATATTTCAATTGATATTGTTGTCCATATTTTAATTCAGTTTTTAAAAAGATTTTCCAAATTTGGATTTTTATTTTAGACATATTAAATTGACTTAACTTTGTCTATTATATATTATAATAAGCAGTTGATATTGAATACAAGTTTGGAGGTCATGTGTTGAGGCATAAATTTTTAGAATGATCACATTTTCTAGTAACTGAAGAAATACAAAAACATATTTTTCATTCATGAGTTTGGCACTTCTTTTAAAATTAATAATGTCCAGTGTGAATATAGGTATGGGATAAAGAGTATTCATATGCATTTTGTGAGACTATAAATTGGTAAAGCCTATTTGGGGGGAAGTTTGAAAATTTTTAATCAAAATTAAAAGTGCATTTGTGGGCTGGGGCTGTAGATCAGTGGCAGAGCACTTGCCTAGCACATTTGGGGAACTAGGTTTGATCCTTAGCATGCATAAAAATAAATAAACAAAATAAAGGCATAATGTCCATCTACAACTATAATTTTTTAAAAATGTGTTTGTTCTGTAACCCAACATTTGTACTTCTAGAACTCTATTCTCTAGTTACACTCTCACATGTGTGCAAAAATAGGTCTATAGTTTAGTATACTAAATTTACTTCTTTTGGATAAATACCAAGGAGTGGGTTAGCTGGGTCATATGGTATCTCTATTACTAGTCTTTTGAAGAACCTCCATACTACATTCCAGAGCAGTTGTACTAATTTGCCAGAGCAGTTGTACTAATTTGCATTCCCACCAACAATGTATGATTATACCTTTTTCCCATATCCTTACTAGGACTTATTATTATTTGTATACTTGATAATTGCCATTCTGACTGGAGGGAGATGAAATCTCCATGTAATTTTTTTCATTATTTAGAGAATACTTTATTAGTTTCTGTAACCAAACCCACATAGATAAGACCTTACATATTTAATACAGTACATTGCCCTTGCACAAATGGAAGAAAAAATAAGTTTAACATTTTTAGATCAACAAGACTGTTAATTTCTGTACAATGCCAACTCAACATGGTAAACTGGGATACTTTTTCCAAAGTTGACAGCACAGCTAAAGTTTCCAAAAATTCAAATTATATATGTATGTATATTTATATTTATATAAAAACACAAATAATAGCAATATGTTATGCATCAATAGCAGCAACAGATTTTCCAGGTTCTGCAGTCATCTGAACAAAATTATAAAAGCATCCGGCACACTCCATTAAAAAGGCCAGGGGGCTAAAAATCAAAAACAAAACAAAATCCATGTAGTTTTGGTCTGCATTTCCCTGATTGCTAGAGATGTTCAATATTTGATGGCTATTTGTGTTTCTTCTTTTGAGAAATGTCTGTTTGGTTCCTTTGCTCATTTATTGATTGGGTTTTTTTTTTTTTTTTTTTTTTTACATTGAGTTTTTTTTTTTATATATATTCTGGATTTTAATTCCCTGTCAGTGGAGCAGTTGGCAAAGATTCTCTCCCATTCTGTAGGCTCTCTCTTCACTCTTTAATCATTTCCTTTGCTGTATAGAAGCTTTTAAATTTGATGGCATCCCACTTATTGATTCTTGGTTTTATTTCTTGATCTTTAGGGGTCTTGTTGAGGAAGTCAATGCCTGCACCTATATGATGGAGTGTTGACCTATGTTTTCTTCTAACAGTTGCAAGGTTTCTGGGATAATACACATTTTGATTTGACTTTTGTGCAGGGTGAGGGGTGAGGGATAGGGGTCTAATTTCATTTGTTTACATGTGGATACAGTTTTCCTAGCACCATTTGCTATAAAAGCTATCTTTTCTCCAAAATACATTTTTGGCACCTTTGTCAGGTATCAAAGGGCTGTAAATATGTGTGTGGGTTTGTCTCTGTGTCTTCCATTCTATTCCATTGGTCTGCATGTCTACTTTGTTGCCAATGTCATGCTTCTTAATTAAAATGCCCCTTCATACTGTCTGGTAAGTACATTATACTTCATTGAATAATTCACTTTCTGTAACCCATACTTCAAAGCTGCTTCTTTCTTCTTAAATCTCCAATATCCTTCTCTTTTTTCCAATTTTTTACTATTGTCGTGAGTCTAAACAACTATCTTTTTCCATGATAGCTACCATAACCATTACATTTTCTTTTAATAGAATTTATTCTTTAGTTTTAAGTTCAAGGCAAAATTAAGTAGAAAATACAGAGAGTCCATCCATACATATCTCCTGTCCCCACATATTCAGTTTCCCCATTATCAACAGAGTGGTATATTTGTTACAATCAATTTATCTTAATATCATTATCACTCAAATTCCACGTAAACCAAGATTCACTTTTGGTGATGTACGTTCTGTGGATGTTGGCAAATATATAATGATATGTATTCACCATTATAGCATATAAACTAATTTTACTACCTTAAAAATCCTGTGTACTCTGTCTGTTCAGACCTCTCTCCCCACAACCCCTGACAACCACTGGAAAATGTTTTTTAACTATTCTCTCCACATTCACTTTTTATCACTCTAAAACCCATTCCACCCATTGCAATCAGAGTGTTCTTTTCAAAATTGAATCTGATCGTGTCATTCCTTTACTTAACTCTCTTCAATAGATTCCTATTGTTCTCTTTTTTATGTAGAGACTTTATGTTACAGATTGAATGCATTTACTATTAAAATAGACTATTCAAAATTTCTCTCTTATGACATTAAAGAAAGATGTACATTTCATATAAGTTGTCAAATTTACTGACATAAAGTTTTAGAAAATATGTTCATGCTCTTTTAAGTATCTTTAGGATCTTCAGTGTTATTCACCTTTTCATTCCTGATACTGATAAATTTATGTTTTATCTTTTCTTTCTTGGTCAATTTTGCTAGAGGATAATCAATTTTATTAATCTTTTCCAAAATTCAACTTTTGACTTTGGTGATTTTTCTTTGTTGTATTCCTGATTCCTGTTTGATTGAGTTGTATTCTTACTATTTCCAACTTTCTACTTTTTTTGTGTTTAATTTGTTGCTCTTTTTCTAGTTTTTTTGAGTTGGAAGCTTTGACATTTAACATTAAACTTCCTTATTTTGTAATATAGTCACCTGTACCTAGAAAATTCCCTTTAAGCACTATTTTAATTGTGCTTTTAAAGGCTCTTTATTATTTAAAAATAAAACTATATAAAAAATATACAGAATAGTACAATATCCATGTGTCCACAACCAACCTTCAACAATCATCAACATTCCATCATTATTATTTCATTTATACCTCTACTCATTCCCAATTCAGTGGTTATTATTATTACTTTATAGTCTTTATTGTTGAAATCCCCATAAAATTTCTCTAACATTATGATAAAGGAACATGACAATATAATCTAGATTTATATCATGATATAGAATATAGAATATAGAAAACTGTGTCCCATGGCCTGTTTTTTATAAACTGAAAGCAAAGAGTGTATTTTACATTATTAAAAAAAGAAAGATTTTGTAACAGAAACCACATATGATCTGCAATGCCTAAAATATTAACTGTTTGTACCTTTCCAGAAAAACGCTGCTGACTCCTGATATAAAACAATTTCTTCTTTCCAGAAAAATACCTTATATACCTTAGTAAATTTGTGCCTCCCCCACCCACAGGCAACTACTGTTTTTCTGTTTGTTTACCTTAAACTAATTTTACTTATTCTAAAATCTCATGTAAGTGGAATCATACAATATAAATGCTATGATATCCATCCATATAATTGCATGTATGTGTTATCCCTTTTCATTGTTGAGTTGTATTTCATTGAATGAATACAGCACAATTTAATTATTCACTTTCCCACTGATGGGCATTTGGGCTGATTCCAATTTTGGCTAATGGAAATAAAGGTGATATGGATATTCTTATACAAATGGTTTTATGAACACATTTAAATTTCTTTGGGATAAGTTTCTAGAAGTAGAAATTCTAGGTTAAGTGTTAGTGTATATTTAACTTTAAAACACTGTCAAACATTTTTCCCCTTTTACTTTCCTGAATGTAAATTAGTAGAGTTTCTTGTGCTTTAAATTATTGGCAATATTTGATATTGTTAGCATTTTTCTTTTTTTTCAATACTGGGTATTGAACCTAGGACTGCATGCTAGCCAATCACTTTGCCATTGAACTGTACTCTCAGCCTTGTCTTTAGTTTTTTAAACATCTTTTTAGTTGTCAATGGACCTTTATTTTATTTATTTATATACAGTGCTGAGAATCAGACCCAGTACCTCACATATGCCAGGAAAGTGCTCTACCACTGATCATAACCCCAGCCCCTCATCCTAGTCTTTTTAATTTTAGTCAATCTAGTGAATTTAAAGGGATATGTAATTTTGGTTTATTTTAATTTTTAACTGTTAAAAGTCACATAACGCAATTTGCCATCTTAAAATTTACAGTTCAGTAGTGTTAAGTATATCCACATTGTTGGGCAATAAATATCCAGACCTTTTTTATCTTTCAAAACTGAAACTTTATAGTAATTCTTTAACTTTTCATTTCTCCTACCACTGGTAAACACTTATTTTCTGTTTAGATGAACTTAACTACTTTATATACCTTATATGAATGGAATCATATACTGTTTTCAATTTTGTGACTAGTTTATTTCACACAGAATGATGTCACATTATCTTTTTAAAATTTGTTCTATTTAGTTATACATGACAGTAGAATGCAATTTGACACATCATACATAAATGAATATAAGTTCTCATTCTTCTTTTGGTATGTAATGTAGAATCACACCAGTCGTGTAATCATATATGCATATAGGGTAATAAAATATTTTTATTGATATAATTACATGAAATAAAACGTATACACCTTAGGCATTCCATTCAGTGAATTTTGATATTTGCATAGACCTGCATAATACATAATATGTCCATTACCTTAAAACTTTTCTTCCCCACTTTCCAGTCATTCCCCCATTCCAGAGGCAACCACTGTTCTCATTTCTATCACCATAAATTAATATATTTTTTGTTTGTTTGTTTGTCACTGGGGATTGAACTCAGGCCACTTGACCCCTGAGCCACATCCCCAGGCCTATTTTGTATTTTATTTAGAGACAGGGTCTCACTGAGTTGCTTAGCACCTTGCTATTGATGAGGCTGGCTTTGAACTCGCGATCCTTCTGTCTCAGCCTCCTGAGCTGCTGAGATTACAGGAGTGTGCCACCATGCCTGGCTATATTTTTTCTGTTCTTGGATTTAATATAGATAGAATGAGTCAGTATTTTTTGTGCCTAGTGTATGTCTCTCAACAGAGGTGCATTTTAAAATTTAATCCATTATTTTTCATGTATCAGTAATTCATTTTAAAATTGTGTACTGGCATTTTATTTTGTGAATATTTTACAATTTATTTACCATTTCCTTTTGATGAATATTTGTCTTGTTTGAAGTTTTCAGCATTAGGAATAATGCAAATATAAATATTTTATTGTAGTAAGAAAACAAAGGATATAAACGTAACCATTATAGTTGTATAGTTCAGTAATTTTAAATGTATTAATATTGTTATGAAATAGAGCTCAAAATCTTTTTATCTTACAAATCTTAAATGCTACACCCACTAAGCTAAAAAAAAAGTGCTTTTTCCTTCTCCCCAGACTTTGGTAACCACCATTTTGATTTGTTTCTATGGATTTTCTTAATGATGATGTCTTTTTATCAGTAAAATTTTTAGTTTCACCAAAGCCAGGTTGCCAAATTCATCAATTATTTTCTTCCCTGCTTCCTTCTTCATCTCTTTCTCTCTCTCACTCCTTTTTCTCACACTGTCTTTCTTTTTAGTAGACTGTTCCTCCCAAATTCTTGCCTATTCCAAGATTCTGGATTTAGGCTTATGATTCATTTTGAATTAGTTCTTGTGTGTGGACTGAGACAGTGATGAAGTTTTGTGGTTTTTTTCCCATGGATATTCAGTGTTCTAGTAACAATTGTTTAAAATATAGCTTTCTTTTCTCCATTGAATTAACTTTACAACTTGGTGAAAAATTGACTGACTACATACGTGGGCAGGTATTTTTGAAATTTCCTCTTCTAGTTTATTTACTCATCAGTATACACTAATGCCAATACCACATCTTCATGATTACCATAGATCTAGAGAGTAAGTCCTGAAGTCAAGTGGTGTAAACCCCTACAACTTGTTTTTTTGTTTGTTTGTTTTTCAGTTTTGTTTTGGATATTGAAAGTCATTTAATTTTTGAATAAATTTTAGAATCAACTTACCTATGACTCTAATAAAAGACTTCTGGATTTTTTGATGAGCATTGCAATTACTTAATAAATAAATATAAATAAAATAAACATCTGAGCAATATTGAATTTTCCAGTCCATTAATGTGGTATATATTTCCATTTATTTAAGTTATCTTCAATTTTTTTCATCAATGTTTTGATGCGTGTTACATAGTGTTGATAGCAATGGTGAGGGTGACATCTTTGCCATGTTTAGGCTGGAGAAGAAAAGGATTCAGCATTTTACTCTTAGATCTAAGATTAACTAAAGATTTTTCATACATATCCTTTTCCTTATACTCCTAATTTTCTATGAATTCATTTTTATCTTGAACAAGGTTTGTATTTTTTCAAGACATTTTTTGCTACCTGTTACAAGGGTTTCAAGGTTTTATGTTTTTATTCTGTTAATATAGTACATCATATTGTTTAAAAAGAAGCATTGAACAAACCTTACTTAAAATCTCTAGGATAAAATTCACTTGCTCATGATATCCTTTTTATTATAACTTTTATATATATTTTTGGATAATATTTGCTAACATTTTAAAGGATTTTTGCATCTATGTTTATGAAAAGAATTATCTATAATTTTCTTTTAATGTCCATAAGTTTTATGTATCAGGGTTATTTATATTTGGCTTCATAAAACAGTTTTGGATGTTTTTATTTTCTGAAAGAGTTGGTATAAAATTTGTATTATTAAAATTTTCATAAGCATTTTAATCAACATTTTCACCACTGAGACCAAAAGACCTGACAACAACAATTAGAAGAGGAAAAGTTTATTTTGGCTCAGAATTCCAGAGGTCTTCATCCACAGGCCCCCTCAACTCCATAGCTCTGTGCCAAAAGTGAGTCAGAATATCATGGTGGAAAGGTGTGGTGGAGTAAAGCAACTCCGGACATGACAACGAGGAAGCAGAGAGAACTCTGCTCACCAGGGACAAAATATAAACCCCAAAGCCATTCCCCCAGTGACCCACCTCCTCCAAACACTCCAAACCTGCCTGTAGTTATCACCCAGTTAATCCCTATCAGTGGATTAATGCACTGATTAGGTTAAAGATCTCATAACCCATTCATATTGCCTGTAAACTTTCTTATGTTGTTTTACACATGAACTTTTTTTTGGGGGGGGGTTCCTCATATCTAACCGATAACAATAAATTTCATCAGTAAAATCATCTGGTCCTAGGATTTTCTTTGTGGGGATGTTTTATAAAACAAATTCAATTTCTTTGACAAATATAGGGCTATTAGGATTATTATTTTCTATTTTTCTAGGTTTAATAAACTGTGTTGTTCAATAAATTCATCAATTTATGTTAAGTTGCTTTTATTAGCATTAGGTTGTTTAAAAATCCTCCCCCCCCCTTTTTTTTTACTAATATTTAAGAGGTCTGTAGTGGTACCATCTCTTTCATTCATAATATTGATAATTTGTATTTTTAATTTTTTTCTTAATCATATATTAGAGATTTATCAAACATATTATGTTTTTCCAGTAAAAGGTTTTCACTTTATTTCTTATACCCTTGTTTTCTATTTGAATGGATCATGCTTTTATTGTTATTATTTCCTTCTTTCTCCTTATATTTGATTTAATTTGTTCATCCTTTTCTAATGTCTTGAGAAACAAAGATCATTGATTTTAAGCATTCTTTATTTTTAACCTACATATTTCCCTTTAAGCTCTATTGTAGATATGTAACATAAATTTTAATGTTGTACTTTATTGTCTTTAGTTTGAAATAATTATGATTCCATTTTTATTTCATTTTTGATCCATGTATTATCGTGAAACATTGCTTAATTATCAGATATTTGGTGCTCTTGTATATATCACATTTAATACATTCCTCATTTAACTCTTGTAGTTATGAGTCAAATAAACTATATAATCTGAAAATTCAATCCTTTAAAATTTATAAATTTTTACAATTAAACATGTTGTCTGGGGCTGGGGTTGTGGCTCAGTGGTGGAGTGCTCGCCTTGCACGTGCGCAGCCCGGGTTCAATCCTCTGTACCACGTAGGAGTAGGGGCATTGTGTACAACTAAAACAAATAAATAAAATATTAAAAAAAAACATGTTGTCTATCTTAGTTAACATTCCACATGCACTGTGAATTAGTGGATATTGTACAGTTGTTGGTTATAGAGTTCTATCAATATCAGTTAAATCATGATGGTTGATAGTATAATTTGAATCTTCTATATTTCCTTATTATCTAATTCTGTGAATTTTTCTTCATGTACTTTGAAGCTCTGATTTTAAGTAGATATACATTAGTGTATTAGTAAATGTTTATCTGCTGATATTCCATACCTGTATATTTGTTTTTCATATATTGTCTATTAAGTCCTCAAATGTATTTATAATATCTGTATTAAAGTCTTTTTTTCATGATAGCAACATTTGTGTATCCTTAGGGTTGATATCTATTGGTCATTTTTTACCCTTGACTATGGGTCACACTTTTTTTGATTCTTTGTACACCTAAGGCTTTTTGGTTTGTTATTAAACATTATTAGTCTGTATTCTGTTGTGTTGATTGAAGAATTATTTTTTGTCTTTGAAGGAAAACTCAAATTTTACCCATTTGAGTTTCAAGTGTAGCTTTACCACTACTTCTCACTGTCTTCCAATATTTTTTGCTTTCATTTCTTATTTGTTCTTTCTAGATACACATGACCGTAGAGCACACTGTGGAATATTTATACAAACATGGAGCATGTCTAATTCTAATTGTGATCCCAGCCTTGTGGTTGTACATGGTCTACATGTTACTACTGTTTTTTTGGTTTATAAGTAGTTTAAAGACATTGCTCCATTGCCTCCCTCTGTTTCTGCCTTTTCAAATATCTAGTTATTTTTAATATTTATTTTTTAGCTGTAGTTGGACACATTATCTTTATTTTATTTGTTTATTTGTTTGTTTTTATGTGGTGCTGAAGATTAAGCCCAGGGTCTCACACATGCTAGGTGAGAGCTCTACCACTGAGCTACAACCTCAGCCTGTGATATTTAATTTTTATTACATGGTAGATATTTTATTTTGTTTTATTTTTAAATATTTATTTATTTGCTTTAGTTGTACACAATACAGTGCATTTATGTTTACGTGGTGCAGAGGATCGAACCCGGGCTGCGCACGTGCTAGGCGAGCACACTACCACTGAGCCACAACCCCTGCCCAATGGTAGATATTTTATATTACAAAACTGTAGAGGGTTAAATTAACATATTCTTCCAGTGAGAGTTTTCTCTTTCCATCTGTTAGGTGTGCGGGATAAGGGATAATCACATTAATCTAATCAGAGATTGAGGTATATTGAAGTTATATTGCAGCTTTAGTTAGTTTCATTCCACCTCTAGTTTTACTCTCTCAGGCATATTCCTCTAACAGTATATAGGCTCCATTCAAAATATTGGAATGTTTGGACTGCACTTCAGAGGATTTGGTCTTCATTCTTTTGTTTCTATTCTCAACATATGGTGCTTCAAAATTTGGCAGATACTTTAAGAAAGAGCTCAGCCATTCCTCCAGTGAAGCTTTGTCTTCTAAATATTAAGAAACTACGGGAGATTTCAGTCCATCTTAGAGAAGGTTTCTAGTCTCTTCTGTAGTCCCCAAACTCACAAAACCTGCCATGATAGAAACCCCACTCACATTTGAGTCTCAAATTTATTTATTAATTGTGACTCCAGTCCTCCATAATTGCTTAAAGCATTGTTTGTTTTCACTTTCCCTTAGCAAATTCCTTCTGCTAGGCTAAGCCCAATCTTCAACTTGTGATATGAACCAGTAAATATCCCCAGGGAGGAAAATGGTTGGCAAAGGCCTGCTTATCTTAGAAGCCTCTTCAAATAATAGGTCCCTTTCTGTTTCTATATATTTTCAATATCTTTTAAAATATAGTTTTCAATGTATTTGTATTTCTAAAGTTGTAGAATCAGGAATGGTCTTCTGTCGTGGCTTACTAAATCCTGCTTGGTATTAGCAGTCCCTATAATCAATCACTTTTGATATAAAATGTTATTTAAAATAGTATGTTAGATTCTGTAGGGTCTGGGTCTTCCCTGCCTCTTTAGTCTTATCTCACCACCATATTTCCCTCCTGTCCAGTTAGGACTTTTAGTGTAATGCTAGATGCTATAACAAATATACACAAATATTTATTTAAATTTTAATTTTTGGTGCTGGGGATTGAATCAAGGGCCTGCCCATGCTAGATACATGCTATACTATGGAGCTATGCTACCAGCCCCTTGCTCCAGACATACTGGCTTTTATTCAGTTCATGTATTGTGATATGATTCCAGAGCCTGTTCACATGTTATTCCAATCCCTGGACTACCTTTGTTTCCTTTCTTTGCATGGTTAACTATATTCAGTTTTTTGTCTCCCAGCTTAATTGTTACTTCCTAGGATCCCTCTCTCAACTTCTCTGATTGATAAAAGCCTCAATTATATACACTCACGTTATGCACCTTTCCTCCATAAGACATATCAGAATTGCAATTTATGTTATTTGTGTAATTATATAATTAAATAAGGGATCATTCACAATATGATATTTTGTTCACCATTTGTCTCCAGCCATTAGGTCATGGCCTGACATATTCAATAAATGTTTATTAAATTAATAAAGTATTGTTGGTGGGAAATACAGCAGCAGAAGTGTTCTACTAGTGCCTAGTTAGTATGTTCTAAATGATCACTGATTTCTGGGTTGTAGGCAATGGATAGGTTGATACAGGAATAAGAAGTCTTGATCAATAGTTTTATACCACAAAACAAGATAAAATAAGGTGCTAGACACAACCATTAGTTCATGGAGATAGTAAATGTTGTTGTCAAAATAGGCTGGTGTGATTGTGGTGGGTACTGAGGTTGAGAATATTTTTTAAGTGTGTCTAAAACTACCTCTGGGATGGCATTGTAGCTGCTGTGGAAAATGGCAAGTGGTAATCATTTCTGGTGTTATGATGTCTCAGGAACATTTTTTTTCTGTACTGGGGATTTAACCCAAGGGTGTTATGGTTTGGATGTGAGGTGTCTCCCAAAAGTTCATGTGTGAGACAATGCAAGAAGGTTCAGAGGAGAAGTGATTGGGTTGTGAAAGTCTTAACCCAATCAGTAAATTAATCCCTTGATGGGATTAACTGAGTGGTGGGCAGGTGGGCTCTGGCTGGAGGAGGTGGGACATTGGGGGCCTGGCTTTGGGTATATATTTGTATTTGGCAAGTGGTGTTTTTTCCTCTCTCTCTGCTTCCTGACCATCATGTGAGCTGCTTTCCTCTCCCACCCTCTTTTGCCATGATGTTCAGCCTTACCTTGAGCCCTGAGGAATGTAGTATGCTGTCTATGGATTGAGACCTCTGAAACATGAGCCCCCAAATAAACTTGTCCTCTTCCACTCTTGTTCTGGCTAGGTCCTTTAGTCACAGCAGTGAAAAAAGCTGACTAAAACAGGCACTTTATCACTAAGCTCCATCCTCAGTGCTTTTCATGTTTTCATTTTGAGACAGGGTCTTGCTATGTTGCTTAGGGCCTCGCTAAGTTGCTGAGGTTGGCCTCAAACTTGTGATCCTCCTGCCTCAGCTTCTTGAGCCACTGGGATCACAGGTGTGTGCCACCATGCCCGGCTTCCAGGAACATTTTTAATTGGGTGAAAAAATCTTAAAGATAATCTGGGCCCGTGTTTGAATCAGGAGCAGGTGTCGGTACTTGTATGCTTAAAGGTTTTATGTCAATTTTTAGGCTAACAAAATTCCTGGGAGACAGGACAAATTCAACCCGTGAACATTTGATGGTGGCCACATTTGATGGTAGGTATCATGGAAGTGGTGAATTACATGTCTACCCGATAAATGGTTATCTTGCTCAAATAAGTGTTCCAAATATCCTGTGCACCATAGGGTTGTCCAGAGTCTTGGTAGGGATATGAGTGCATGGAGGTATCTACCTATTTCCTATGAAGGATTATCTCTAATGGTTATAGCTGAGGACAGATGATTGTAAAGATCTGGCGAAGACCTAGGCCTGAAATTTTCCAAATTTGGACTGATGGTATAATCCTAGATGCTGTAACATAACCCCCAAATATTTATTTTGTGGTGCAGGTTATCTAACCCAGGTCTTTGTGCATGCTAAGCACATGCTCTACTGCTGAGTTATACTCCCCACCTCCTTAATGTCTTAAACACAGTAGAAGTTTAATTATCACTCAAATAATAACACAAAATGGTGTTCTTGGTTGGCAGGAGACTGTCCTCTAATATGATGTTTCAGGAACTGAGTCTCTGACCATCTTAGAGCCTTGCTAATATCTGCATTTAGTTATAGAAGTGGGAATGAATGTGGAAGGGAATGTATTTACTGCTTAAAAGCTTTAGCCTAGGAATGTCACATATTACCTCCTCTTACATTCCATTTCTTAGAATTCAGTCATATGGCTATACTTACCTCCAAGAGATGCTGGTAAATGTGGATTATCTCTTTGCCCAACAAGAAAGGGAAACAGATGTGTTCTGAGTAGCTCGCAGTCTCTGACATATCCACTTTTTACTCTTTCTTCTGTTGGAGGTCCAGAATCCAGTAGTTTTGGCTGCTTGGTTCAAAAGAAAATGAAATCATAGAAGAAGGTGACTAATTTTCAATGTGTAGGCTGAATTTCCATGTCTGCCTTAACTAATTTAGGTTGTAGTGAACTAAGAAAATTGTCATAGATGTCAGATTTTTGTGCTTAGTAGGCAGTTTTGGTGGTCATTAGCTGCCATTTCCACCAGGGGTAATTTAACCTTGACTTGGGTCATCTTGTTGGAAAAACAAGCCCATGTTTTAAGTCCCCAGGTGCACATCATCTCAATAAATGGCCTGCCATCCTCTCAATGCTCAAAATAAACTAATATTTGATTTCACTGTTTCCTTTACTCCCCACACCAATAGGTAATGTGATTTAGAACTCTAAAATATATCTGCTTGTTTCTGTTTATTCACACTACTACTATTCTAAGCCTGTATGTGTGCACATGCACACTTGAAGGACAGTATACACACATATGTATATACATATATATGTACACACACACACACACACACACACACAGAGTTGTCCCTCGGTGTCTATGGGGGATTGATTCCTGGACACTCCTTCAGATAACAACACCCAAGGATGTTCAGATTCCTTATATAAAGTGGGATGTCTTTCATACAACCTATGTACATCCTCCCATATATTCTAAATTATCTCTAATTATTCATAATACCTAAAACAATGTAAATACTATGTGGGCTGGGGTTGTGGCTCAGAGGTAGAGTGCTTGCCTAGCATGCATGAGGCACTGGTTTCGATCCTCAGCACCACATAAAAATAAAATGAAGATATTGTGTCCACCTATAACTAAAACATAAAATATTTTTAAAAAATAAATACTATGTAAATAGTAGTTACATTTTATTGTTTAGGTTATAATGACAAGAAAAAAATCTACATATTAAGTATAGACAAAATTTTTATAATATTTTTGATTTGTGCTTGGCTGAATATTCAGGTGCAGAACCCATGGACACAGAGCCAACTATATACATGTATGTAAGTGTGTGTGTGTGTGTGTGTGTGTGTGTGTGTGTGTGTGCAAACATATTTGCATAGTGAGTTTCAGTAATTAATAATTTTTATTTTTTTAAAAAAATATTTATTTATTTGATTTAGTTGTACACAATGTGTTTACTTTTGTGTGGTGCTGAGAATCGAACCCGGGCCACGCACGTGCTAGACGAGCGCTCTACCGCTAAACCACAATCCCAGCCCTAATAATTTCTTTCTTTTTTTTTTAAATTTTTTTATTTTATTTTTTTATTTTTTAGATTATTTATTTACTTATTCATAATGCACAAGTATATCATCTTTTTACATACAACTGCTTGTATACAAAGTATATAAGTACCATTCAGATCTTTAATCATGCATTTAATATTCTTTTTTTAAAAAACAATATTTATTTATTTATTTGCTTTAGTTGTACACAATTCGTTTGTCTTTACGTGGTGCTGAGCATCGAACCCAAGTCGTGCACATGCTAGGCGAGTGCTCTGCCACTGAGCCACAACCCCAGCCCCCTAATAATTTCTTAATGATCAAATTTACTAGATACTTTTCTTTACATTACCAGACCTCTTTGGTATTTACCACACTTTTCTGAAATTCTTTATGGCATTCATCTCACTTTCCTGAAAGTTGTCCTGTAGTGTTAATGATGTTGTTGTAAATAGGCTTTTATCCACTACTTTGGCCTCCCTTCTTGGTCTTTTATGTAGGCTGTTTTTCATTTTTCTTTCATTTAAATATTGATACATTTCCCTTTTCTATTTTTTTCTTAATGCTTTCCTTGGATAACTTCATGCATTCCCATTGATTTAACCTATCATTTATATTCTCAAAATTGCTAAGTCTGTTTATCCAGATCAGATCTCTTTCTTGAGCTCAAAACCCTGAATATACAACTGTCTCAAATAGTTCCATCTTGATATTTCATAGATACATCATTTTCAGTATGTCCCAAACTGAATATATAGCCTTCCACACCATGAAATTTGCTTTTCTGTCTTAGGTTGGATTACTTAAAAGCTGACCCTAAGATGGAAACTCTTGTTCAGATTACTTATTAAGAAAATTTTCTCAAAGGAAAAGAGTGAGTGAAGCAGAAAATGGCAGAGATAAAAGCTAAGTAAGTATTTGATTTCAGTTGGAGACTACAGACAGTATGATCTCATGGGAAAATGCTGGAGCACACATTATATCATGAGTCCCACCTTGAGACTAGATAACTAGATATCTGTACCATCCACAACCAAACATTGCCCGAGATGTATGGGTGGGCTTTACCTCCACAGTAAAGTGACTTACCTTTGGTTTGGGCCCTCAGATAGTTTTTTTCTGAGAGTGGGATAACTGAATTATCAACCAAAACTCATAGCAGCTGGGGGATGCACAGTAAAAGGGATATGGGTGGTATACCAAACATCCACTACTATACTATCACAGAATCCCTTGTATTAATGTATAGCACCACCACCTACCCATGAATCCAAGTAGAAAACTGAATATGATTATGGAGGTTTTTTTTTTCCTTTCTCATATGCCTTTTAATAGAAATAATAATAGATGACAATCACTGAATTCCTATAATATAAATTTCAAATTTCATAGCACGGTTCCCAAAGTTCCATGGGATGTGGCTCGTATCCACTTCTGAAGCTTGTTATTTCATGTTCTCTCCTCTGCACACTCTTGTGGGCATGCTAGACCTGTTGCAGTTTCTTCAACACAACGTGCTGTCACTTTTAGCCCCTCCATCAAGTAACGTTCACATGGTCAATTCTTTCTTGTCCTTCAGTCTAGTCTAGATACTACGTCCTCGGGGAAGCTTTCTCTGACCCCCCTAGGCTGAATTAGATGTTGAACATCTGAACTCTCTCAGCATCCTATGTCCTCTTCTTTCAGAACACATTTCATGGGTAAAATACAATTGTCAGATTATTTGTCTGTCACCCCTCATTGAATACCTGCTTTTTCAGGACAGTGAATGCATTTTGTTTATTTCTGTTTGTCTGGCATGTCATTCTGTGCCTTGGACATGATGGACACACACTAAATGCTTCTTATATTAGTGGGAAAAAAGTGAATATGAAGGGAAAATGTAGATGGAATTCTAGAGGGTTTTTTTCTGATACAATTTTTGTATGGTCTAACCTTATGTTTATGTAGGGAAATTATTTTAATAGGTGCTGAGATAAGTATTCAGAGAAAGACAACCTATTATACTTTTTACTGCACTACCCCTCTTTATTCTTCTCAGATCCACAAGCTCCATGTCAGGCAGTCCCAAAGGAATGATGATGAGAGCCCCAGCTCCAGCATTTACTCATAAGTATGCTGAATGAAATTCCTGTCTGAAATTTCCCTCTTTGGCTATTGCATTCATTTTTCTACTACTTCTGCAACAAGTTAACACAAACTTAGAAGTTTAAAATAACACGAATTTATTATCTAACTGTTGTGTAGATCAGAAGTGTAGCCAGACTCTGCTGGGTGTTCTGCTCAGCATCTTAAAGTTTGAAGTCGAGGGGTCAATTACACTGGGTTCTTATCTGGATGTTTGAGGGGGAACCCATCTCCAGGCTTGTTCAGCTTGTCAGAGGAATTTAGTTCATTAGATCTTTGGAACTGAGGTCCCCATTTCTTTACTGGCCATCAGCTGAGGCCCATTCCCAGTTTGTAGAGGCTGCACAAAATCCTTTGTTCATGGCCTACTGCCTCCATCTTAAAGTCAATATTGGCAGACTGAGTGCCAATAGGTTGAATCCCTTTGGTTTCTTTGGTCTTCCTCATCTCCTTTTAAGGGCTCATGTGATTGGGTTAGGTTCACTCGGATAATCTCCATTATGCCCAGATAGCATAACATAATCACAGAATAGTGCTAAGGGTTAGAGTTCACGGGTGTGAAAATTCTGCCTACCACGGCCACCAACTGAATGATGAAGAGAAGGTTATGTGCTTATAATTCTGGTCTTCAAATGAGATAAGACAGCTGTGACTCTTCTCTTTCCTTCCTGTTTCTAGATGAAAGACTGCATCATGAGAACATTAATCCTTTATTGGGCTTCATCTATGATTCAGGAATGTTTGCCAGTATTACTGAATTCTGTTCCCAAAGGAGCTTAGAAGACATACTGACAAATGAGAATGTGAAACTTGATGGATGTTTAAATCATCACTCCTGCTGGATCTCATGAAGGTTAATGAAAAGACTGATTAAATCTTGGATTTCCCCTGTAGATTAAAACTTTAAAGTTTTGAGATGTTTTATTTTCCTCAGATCACTGTGATAATTTCACTCTTTTACCTTCCTTCCTGTCTTTTCACAGTCCTCTTGTTTATATTTGTTACAAGGTACTGTACTGATACAGCCAGTATTTACCTGCCCCACTCCTTAATTTGAGGACCAACTACTTTTTTAACTTCCTATTTGTCATTAAACACTCTTCTGCCTTAAATTATATATACCATTTCTCTTTTCTCTGTGGATGTGGGTAAGTGCTAATTCCCAGAATCTTTGGTGCTACTTAGTGTCACCTCCTAGCTTTTACCTCCTAAAAGGTGACTCAGTCTAGGTAGGGGTCTTTGCTTACCATAGGTGTGGACTGGGAACTCACTGCTACCCAAAAGCCAAAAACTGTTGATTCTGTAAGCCAGCACCTCCATTTTCTGTGCCAAGGACTGCTGACAACCTAGAAGGTTCATGGAAGTTTCCATTGAAGGGCTTCTTTGGAATACATAAACTAAATGAAATGATACTACTGAGCCACAACCCCATCCAGTTTTGAACAGTGCAGAATATTCAAGGATGTAACATAAATGTAGCCCATCCCTTATTGATATTTACTGTATTTCTAATTATATACTATTATAAAAACAAATCTGGAATGAGCATTCTTCTGTCTGTCCCTTTGTGCATATATGCAAACATTTCTCTGGAGGAGAAGTAGAATCAGTGGAGCACAGGGTCTGTATGTTTAAAATTTTATAGCTATTGCTAAATTGCCCACCCAAAAAGCTGTACCAGTTTTCACTCTTGCCATTAATGGATGAGACTTACATTAGACCTGTTGGAGAAAATCAGAATCACCAAATTCCTGGCAATTATGTTTCCATCCTGTTTCTGAAATGTCAATAAATCTCCAAGTAACACATAATTCTCCATATACACATAATATAATTCTTCATCAAAGCCTACCATTTTAGAGCTAGAAGGGTCCTAAATACCTTGTCAAGGGTTTGTTTTGCCTGCATATAAGAGAACAAGCTGAATTCTGGATCATAATAGCTCATGCCATTAACAATATCAGAAAGTGGCTCTAAAAGCACAAAATAGTTAAATAAGTTGCTAAATAAATTCTGTTGTATCATTTGCAGAGCATGAAATACTTACACCACAGAGAGTTTGTTCATGGGAGGCTAAAGTCTCAGAACTCTGTGGTAGATGGGCAGTTTGTACTAAAAATGACAGATTATGGCTTTAATGACATTTTAGAAATGCTGAGACTCTCTGAAGAGGAACCTTCTGCAGAAGGTAAGCAATGAATTGTACCCTTCTGATGCACACAAAGTAACTGCAAAGCTCAAATGAAAATAAGCACTGAATTAAAGCCTTAGCTCATTTCAACTCCCCACTTTTGTTAAAAATCCAGAATTTCCAAACCAAAGGACTTGAATGAAGTCTGTATGCTGTAACCTCAGCCCTGCCTAGCCTTCCAAACAAAGCCAGTTCAATAATGTTCAGTTCCTGCTGTGGCAGGATTAGGCTGTATTGTTCAGAGATCCCAGCAGTCCCTGGAGAATCTTGCTGAATGCTAGGCACACAGTAGGTGCTCAATAAATACTTGTCAGATTGAATGGAGGGTAATTTGGAAGCTGGACCCCTACAGAGTACATTCTAGAATGGGATGTCACTAGAATACACCAGTATTGTATCTGTCAGAGGAAGAAACAAGGAGGGGCCCCAGCAAATGTTTCATGGGTTATGTGGGATGGCTTCAAATGGAACTATGGCCTACTAAGTAGGCATGCTTATAGTCCATTTTGTGTTTTGTCTTCTGTCCATTGCACTAGTGGTAACACTGAGAAATGCCTGTAGGGGTCACAACAGATCAATGAAATAGGGGAAATCTAAGATGTGGGTTTGAGTAGGGGGGAGGGAACAAACTGATAGATAAGAGGGAGAGAGAAAGAAAGGGAAAAGAGAAAATGAAAACAGTTAAATACATATAGGAAACGTGGACATTAAAAGTTTTAACTTATAAGAGTGAAGAAGAGAGGTAATGACACAGAAATAGAAACAAACAACTCAAGAAGACAGAGGGAGAGTTGCAAAATTGCAACATAAAACCATATTCTTAAGAAGTTCTGTGGCATTATAACTTTGTTTTATTTTATTAGTGCATTATAGTTATACATAATAGTAGAGTTTGTTTTGACATATTTGTAAATGCATACAACATAGTTTTCTTCATATGAATCCCCAATACTACCTCATTCCCTCCCTTTCTCCCTGATCCATTCCCTTACTGTACTGCATTGTTCTTAGGAACCAAGGTGGAGGGCAGAAGAGAGGGAAAGGGAAAGAACTGGGCAATAAAGTTAACAGAATTATACTGGGTGAATGTATGAATATACCACAATGTGTTCAAATTTTATTTATAGCTATACTGCATCAATTAAAATAAATAAATAGATGGCATTATAAATTTTAAAACTGCTGACTTTATTGCACAGTGGGAAAAAAGAATAAAAGATGCAGAGGGAGACACATACACCAATAGAGATGGACAGTCCAGTTCTTGGTGGAATCATCTTTACACTTTACAAGTTCAGGAAGTTATGAGTCCTACGTGGTCTGGGCCTTGCTTAGCTACTACTACTTCAACTATCTCAATTTTTAAGATGAAATAATTGAGGCTTGTGATTTGCCCAGATCATGCAGCTACTTAGCAGCAATTCTAGGACTTCCATTCAGGCTTTTTTTGTATCCTATCCCTTATACCCAATCAAATGAAAACTTAAATTTCCTGTTTCTTCTGCCCATTTATGCTTTGGAGGGGTTGATTCTCCTGATAATCACAGTGAAAGCATGTGATATTACCACTATCTGTTCCTCTCTCTGGACATATTCTTATTTCTGACATAGTTGATAGCAAGTACTTTCTGATAAAGTTTGTCATCTACAAAAGGTAAAAACACAACCCTTAGCTTCCCAGAGTTCCATTTAATCCAAGGCTGGCAACTTCCATGCTTAAGGACATTCGTTCTTAGTATAAGTAAAGGACACCTGCTCTGTGTGTGTGTGTGTATACTGTCTCTCACTCTTTTAATTTCACTTTACTCTCAAAATTGCAGTCTGTTCTTCACACTTCAGTCAGAGGGAGATTGATAAACTTCAAATCTGATCATGTTACAGCTATGCCGAACTCCATTAAATGGCTTCCCATTGCTCTTAGGATAAAGTTAAAATTCCTCTATATGGCTTATGGGTTCTGCCTGGTATGGTCCTTGCTTAGCTACTCCTATTTCATCTCTGTGCTCCAGCCATGCTGAAATCCTTCCAGATGTTCATTTTTACCAGGCTCTCTCTTACTTCTAGTTCTTTACACATGATATACCCTCTGCCTAAGACATTCTTCCCTTCCCACTCTGTCATATACCCAGCTGGGTCTAGGTAAATTCTACTTCTATAAGACTGAAATACCACTGCATGGAGAAGTTTTCCATGACTCCCTCTGCTTAGCTAAGTTACCCTCTTTGTGATCTTTAGAACCCTGAAATTTGTTGTAATACCATAGTTTGTTAGTATTACTCATTTAATTAGCTGTCTTATCCACCACCAAAACTATGAGCTATGTAAAAACAAGAAGCAAATTTTCTTCCTGAGGGACTCCTCCTGAGTGACTTTATGGTACCTGACAGAATAAATATTTATTGAATAAATGGATGAATGGAATAAAATGAAGTGAAAGAATTGCTTCCCTGCCTTAGATGAGAAGGTTAATAGAATCTGCAACTGGAACAACTTTGGAGGTCAACTGGATCAACTTCCATTTTGCGGATGGGAGAACTGAGGTTCAGCAAAGCAAGCTAATTAGTGGCCAAACTGATGTTTTGAACCCAGGTCTCCTGACTCCTGGTTCTGTGTTATTTTGTATTGTACCATACTGGTTCTCCCAAGTGATTTAATCACCATAGCAAAGCTCAAAGATAAGTACTGGTTCCAGCTAGTGTGTGTGTGTGTGTGTGTATCCAAAGTGATTTTTCTAGTTTTCCTAAGAGTTCAATGGTAGCTAGTGGCTCTTACTTGTTTCTGGAGTGGGGATGAGGAAATGGGGTTGGGTTGTAAGTGTATTCATTATTATCCACTCTCGACTATATAAGTATAGTGCACATAAAGCCTCGTTTTAGCCATTAACAACATATATGTCAGTGCTCTCTGAAAATACTGTTTGGTAATGATTGTATTTAATCACCTAGCTTTTTACCAAAGAGTTTTGCCCTCTTTTCCTTTCTTGTGCTTTTAAATGTGCAGAGAGAGGGGATGCCAGGAAGAAGCAGCCATATATCATTTTCCATGCTCTCAAATGTCCACCCCTGCCCTCCCTTCCAAAACCATTATGCTTGAAATCCCACAGTCAGAAATGTATTTCTTTGGCTAAAGTATCATTCAATCTTTTTGGTTTTACTTGTAAATATCTGTCCTCTGAGACAGGGAGATATCAGGATAAAACCAACATAGTGAGTTTATCAGAGAATTTCACAGGGGTGGGTAGAAAGTCAGAGGGGCCTGGTATAGGGACAAAGGCTGGGAACACCTGGAGAGCAAAGGTAGAAAATGGGTACATGATTAGGAATGAGGCTAGAATTTCTTGTTCTATCATTTTGATGAGAGTTGGCTGAAAATAAGAATTTACAGGGTGGATTTCTCTTTCCTGGATTTCACTAACCACAGTAATCTCTGACCTTTCATCCTCCTTCTTGCTTCATAGGAACTTGCCCCATCGGCTCCCTCCTTATATCACAAATTTAACAAGATGAATAGTTAGCCATCACTTTCCCTCTGAAACCCCTACCCTTTGCAGACATTCTTATCCTGCCTCCCTAACTGAATGTCAACCTGTTTACTTCAAGTGCCTCTGTTCAGAGAGCACAGTGAGCCCATCCCCAGTCCTGTCACTTCCTTCTCCATTGTAGCCTTCCAATATATCTGGTTCCTCATCTTGCTAATGCTGCCCCACCCCCGTTCAGGCCCCTTTCACCTCAGCTACTGCAATAACTTCCTAGCTAGTCTCCTTGACTCCAGCCTCTCCTTCAATCCAACTTGTGCAGGTTGCCAGATTAATCTTCCCAACAAGGCTTTCATCAAATCCCTCTCCAGCTCCAGCACCCCTACTGCCTTTTGTATTCATTCCAAATGCCTTCATTTGGCTCTCATGGCCTTTCACCTTCTGCCCCCATTCTTCAAGCCACTCTTCCTCCCCCACTTCATCAACCCCATTTCTCCTTTCTCATTATTCCTTAACAGAGCCCTTCTCTTCAGCCAAACTAATCTGCTTACCACCCTCCTACCACCCACAATTTGCTCCTTTCTGCCTCTTGTTCTTTTGCACATACTGTTCTTTCTCCCTGCAAAGCCCTTACCCTCTCAGCTCCAGAAAGCTGCATCCTTGACCTTCTTAATGAGTGCATGTAAGACTTAACTTTTCCAGGAAGCCTTCCTGGATTAATTTGGTCTGCTCAATTTTTTATTAGTTTGAACCTGATGAAATTGCTGATATTCAACCATTTTCAACCCACAGATGTGGCAATTTCATAGGGTTCAACCCAAAACATACCCCCATAATATTTGACTACTCCTTATATTATCAAAATATATTTCTGTATATATTGCTTAGGTTGCCACCTACAAAAAATTTCTGACATTCTGATTGCCATAAACACTGAAACCTGAGAAAATATTTTGTGCCCCACGGGGCCTGAAATACATCAGAGCATACAATGGGTATTCAAATTTGGCTTTTAATAGACTCATTACCCTGTATGATATAGTGGTCGCCATCTCTCTCATATTACATTTAGGGGCACCCATGGCTGTCTTGTCTTGCCCACTGGTTTTTGGATACCTTGAGGGCAAATACAAGGTATGATTCATCCTTAGTACTGCCCCTTCACTTTGCACAATGCCTGGTACATAGTAGACCCTCAATAAATATTTGCAGAACTAAGTTAAAGTAAATGCTGTACCTTTTTGCTCTGCAAGGAACAGAGGAGGCCTGGGCATCCTCTAATCCTTTTAGAGAAGACCTGGAGAAAGCAACTTGTGAATCCCCGAGCCCCGGTACAATCAAATTACCAGACACATATAGATCTTAGCAAACAGCAAATCCATGGCAACCAGTCTGGCAGTGCACTTGCCTTTCCCTGGAAACCTGCCAACTGCTACTTGCAGGCTCAAGAGAGCAAGAAAGCAAGCATCAGATAATGTCTACTTCAAGCTTCTTGCCCTTCCCCACGCCTCTGCTGTGTCTGTCTGCATAGTCCTGGGGTGGAGAGAGTAGTATGTTTTCTCTGTGCATAATTCCTTAGATTAATAGATTCAGACTGGGGGGGGGTAGCATGCCAGTCTGTCTAATAAAAATATAAAGCAGTCAATAAAACAGCACCCTCAGAGCCCTTGAGGGCATTGTAGATGTCAGTTAATCCTCCCTACATTCATTACACAATTCTTTCTTTGCAGAGTTTCTGTGGACTGTCCCTGAACTGTTGAGAGCCCCAAGTGGCAGCAGATTTGCAGGAGATGTCTATAGCTTTGCCATCATCATGCAATAAGTGATGATTTGGGGAACCCCGTTCTGCATGATGGAACTGCCTGCAGAAGGTGAGAAAAAGGTACCATAGGTCCACTATGCCCCAGATCATCAAGCCAACCCAGGCTGTTGTGATTTGCCAGAAAAGTGTTTGTGCTAACAGACTGCTAGTCTGCAAGCAGCCCACATTGTATGCAGGTGGGACCTGGAGCCAAACTGCTTTAAGCATCTGGAAAAAGATGGGGGCATCCAGGCAGCTGGTCCTTTTTCAAATTGTGACATAAGCCAAGGGCCTACAGGACCTATGTCAATACTTTTGTCCTCTTTTCCAGTCCCCTCTGTTCCTTTGAGACACTTCTTGCCAAGTGTTTCAGTACTCCCCGTGATACCTCTGGATATCAATCTTTCACTGTGACATGACACAGGTGTTCATTCTCATCATCCATTTAAAACACATGGCTATCACGCAAAATCCATCAATGGATGGTAAAATCAGTGGGTGAAAGTTTGAGGAGAAACAGGATATCTGTATATTCTCAAAGCATGAATCCACAAGATATTTACTAATTACAAATTGAAAAATAATAAGTTTACAAGTGGAGGATCCTGCAGACACCACCTTACCTAAGTCTTCACAGTTGCTATCACCAGTAATAAGGCATATCAACAACATGTAGATCAGGCATGATGCTCTAAGAAGGGCACAAATATTAACTCCAGGGTGTTCTTGTCAAAAAGAATTCATAACCTCAATTTAATCATGAGATAACTTCAGACAAACTCCAGTTGAGATACGTTCTACAAAATAACTGGCCAGAACTCATCAAAAGTGTCTAGTACAGGAAAAGAATGAGGAAAGGTCACAAAGCAGAAAAAAAACAATAAACAGCAATTACATACAGCATGAGGGTCTGGAATTGGACTGTGAAATTAAAAAAAAAGAACATTAGGGGAACACTGATGAAATTCAAATAAGGACTCTATAAAGGTATTGGAAAAATGCTAATTTCCTTTGTACTATGGTTATATAAGTTACTAACATTTGGGTAAACTAAGTGAAGGGTATGCAGGCAATTGTACTATTTTCTGTAACTTTTCTGAAAGTCTAAATTTATTTCAAAATAAAAGATTTTAAAAAGGAAAAAAAGCAACTTAGCTATCTTTTGCTGCTCTCAGTGTCTCACATCACTCCTCTACTTAAAGTCCCCCAAATGTTTCCATCACTTGTTAAATGAAACCTCGATTCCTTGCACAACATACAAAAGCCTTCCAATACCACCCACTTTCTACTTCTCTAGGCTTATCTTCTGTTATTCCCCTGATTCCAACTAAACCACATATCTGGCAATGCCATGAAAGTCTCATGGTCGCTCCCACCTCTGTGCCTTTATGCATACTGTTTACAGTACTTTGAATTCCTTGATCTCCTCCCCATCTTGTTTCCTCCATCTTGTGCCAACTCCTCTGGGAAGGTTTCCTTGACTTCTTCACTGTTGGATTAGGAACCCCCTCTGTGTTTACCTGTATCTATCCCTGCTAAACCCTTGTGTTCTTTGCCTTTGTTTAACTCAATTGGACTATGAGATTTTCAAGGGCATGAATCATGCTGGGCCTAAGCAGAGAGGTGACCCATTCAACTGGATCATGTTCTGACACAGGGACAAGGGTTCCCTCTAAAGGAGAGTAGATGGGGCATAAACATTCCAAGTCATGGTTTATTCCCATGACTCTGTTGCACTGACAGCAGGATGCAACACAGGCTACTGTAGGAAAAGTAGAATGTGTGATGTCATAAGGATATGAGAAGTCAGAGGCCAGAGTTTAACATTTTTCATGGAGACAAGTGGCACTTATTAGGGTTTGAGTGTTATAGCTATTGTAGTAGTGGGAAGGGCATACTGGTAGGCCAAGCAAGGTTTGGTTCATGAAGTGAAGGTTAAGAGTTGTGGGAGGAGGGGACTGAAGATGAGAAATGAACCCAAAGAGGTAGTCAGGGGCCATGTTAAAGAGCCTGGATTTCTATTTTGCAGGTAATGGGAACCATGAAGGCATTTTGAACAACACAGTGATGTAGCCAGATTCATGTTTTAGGAATGATTTGGAAGAGTTTAGGCTGTAAGCTGAAGTCAGTTTGAAGCCCAGTGTAGTTTGATGGGGACATTGAGATCTAAGGATTTTCTCCTGCTTCCTGGAAGTGAACTTTCTCCTTTTGTAAAAAGGTCAGTCTGAGTGATCTAGACCTTTGGTCACTAATGGCTTTTGGGTTTGAATAGGGACTCAATTGAGGCCCTAGGTGTCTGGACACAGAACAGTGTGGTAGATTGAGATTGCCTATGTTCAAATTTGAACTCTGTTACTTACTAGTCATGTGACTTCAAGGAAATTGCCACATCTGTTTGTAGTGAGAATCCAATGAATAATACATGCACAGTGCTCAACCCATAGTCTGATATATAGTAAATATTCTGTTGGAAGTGGCTTTAATTGATCATCAACTAGGAGGGTCTTGATAAAACCCTAAACTGTTTATTGCTGTTCTTAATTCCCTTTGCATAGAGGCCAGACAGAGCCCAAAGCCCAGACATATTGTGGACCTGAGCTTGCAGGGAGAATTAACTGGGTCTCTTGTGGGTAAGGTTTAGATGATTTGGGGGTAAATGAGGGGAAACCAGGTTATTGAAGCATTGGAATTGACATCAGGTAAGCTGCGTAGAAAATCTAGCAGAAGTAAGATAAAGCTGTGCCTAAATGATACCAATAGTTCAATTGATTAATTTCTCACCCCTTTCCAAAAGTCTGATACAGACTTTTGCTCAGATACAGTTGATATTCAAGTCCCCTATGGAGAACACAAAGGAAATGATCCTGTGTTTTCTCCTGATAAACCCCTTTCTTGCCTAAAGCTCAGTTATCTCTGTTGATTCATAGGGAATTTTTCTATGAAGTGTAAACCTCTCTCTTCCTGTATCTGGACAGAAATCATAGACAGGCTTAAGAAGCCTCCTCCTGTGTACAGACCAATAGTTTCTCTTGAACATGCCCCTCCAGAATGTCTGCAGCTCAGGAAGCAGTGTTGGGCTGAGGCTGGAGAAAAATGACCAACTTTTGATGAAATATTTAACTAGGAAAAGAGTCCCCAAATCTTGTCACTTCAAACAAACCATCTTAAAGCCAGCCTACCCAAGGGAAACACATTGGGTGTGTATCATGTTGTGAAATAAACTTGCAAGGAAAAAGGACACTTCTTTTGGCAACCTGGGAGTGGCTACCTTGAGGTCCTTGGTGCAGGGGCATCACCAGCATATCCTCCAAGAACCCATGGACTGATTGTGGTATACTTCTGTATCTGAATATCTTTTCTAAGCCATCCACAGTCTGGCCTAACCAAACTTTCTACAATGGAATTGAACTAGCAGGCATTTGCAAAGATTGGCATTGAGACTGTCAGAAGATGATATGATGGAATATATGGGGCTCTTCATAGAGCTGACTTTGCTTTGTAGATCTCAGGGGACTCTGATAGTATATCATTTATATGATGCCAGGTTAGTTTTGAAGGACTGGGGGAAAATATGTGAAATTTGAAAGGATGTTCAAGAAGAAGGAATGTGCAGATTGAGAATGCAGATTAGGAGATTCCTTAGGCTCCCAGAGAACTACTTGAGGCAATAGGTACATGAAAAGCTATAACCCATTTCCTTAAGATACTGAATTTATAAAGAGGTTAATTCTTTCTCTAAAAGTGAAAATCAGAAGGGAAGAGGGGAAAGGACAGAATGAGCCCTACTAAGGAATCTAGGGTGTGGGTCTTCTGTTGATGCATGCAGTGTACAATTTTGTTGAAATTACAAGATACCAAAACTGAGGGTGCTCTCCAGGAGTGCCTTGTCAGCTCTGACAGAGAGGTTTTAAGGCGGGCTAGAGTATAGCACTGAGATGCTTTATGAGTGGCAGGTATCTGAGGTGGAAAAGAGAAAGAGTTGGATTAAAAGCCTGAGGGGCCCTGCTTATGAAGTCATCCGTGTCCCCAGCTAACAATGCCTCCATTAGCCTGGCTGGCTTTCTTGAGGACACTCAAACAGGTGTTCAACAGTATGGAAAAAACAAAGGACCATTAAGGTCAAATTTCTAAAAACTTACCATGAGGCAGGAGATAAAGCATTTGCCCTGTGTTGATGCTGGAGATGTTATTTCAGAAGGCAACAGAAAAGCTGGTGATAGATAGGAGTATGCATCATGGGACTTTCAAACAAGACATTGCTGGAGCTACCCTCACTAAAATGCTTCAGTGGAAATTTAGCCTGTCTGACTATAATACTAGCCTCCTAACTTTCTGCAGTTAATAAAATTCTAAGAAGAGAAGCATTTCCCTAAGTTAGGCAATAGGGGAAATCTGAAGTGGCTGCTGATCTTGATGGACAAATAGAAGTGAAGGAAGCTCCAAAGGAAACCCCTAGTGTTCACCTTCAGGCAGTGGGTGCGCCATGGAGCAGATGTGGCCCAACTCTATAACAAGGCTCACTGGAACAGAGCCCTAGAAGTCTGCTCAGCAAAACTGCCACCAGTTTTTTTTTTAATTGTTGTGAACACAGCTATGTACATGCTAAATATAGCAGCAAGGGAGCTAACCCTCTTGATCCTAATGCTACGCCAAGTTCCTGTAGATAGACAAGGTCCCAGGACAGTATATTGAGCATCTGTGGCATGTAGCCACAGGGCCTAGGATAGGGCAAGAGCTGTTGAATTTCTACATGACTCCGACAGAACTGAAGGGCAGGTACTAGGGGACACCATTATTCTTGTATCCCATGGTAAGAAATATGGGTAGATACGACCATGTAGAACTCAAACAATCTTTAAGTTGTCAGGGAAACTTCCACTATTCACTGGCAATGCAGAAGCATTTGAAGATAAGTATAATTTAGTATGTGGATCCCCTTACCTCATCCACAACTGGCCTGGGCTGTAGACCAAATTCTGTTGCCTTTATAGTGACTATTGTTCTAGTGATAGCACCTAAGAACTGGAGAAGCCTGGCTAGAGCACATTTATTTAGACTTGAAAGACCCAAAAGGGTAGAGAAAACTACTTGCGGGGGTGGGGGGGGAGAGTCCTGTGAATGGGCAGGGGTGGCAAGGAGGGTGGGTGGTGACTTTTCCTATTTATATCAGGGCTCATCTCTCCTGCTGTGGTATTTAGAGGAAAGGATTTGTGATAAGGGGGCCTGCTCCATCATCTCTGAGTTTAGAGAATAAGCACTCCTTGACTCCTCTTTCTGTTTTACTTCCAGTTTAATTTTTTCAATGGAGGGAAGAAGACCAATATCATTGATTTAATGCTTTGAATGTTAGAGCAACTTGGAAGATTTGATCCAAGAATGGACTGAAGAGCTGGAAATTGAAAAACAGAAAACGGAAAAGCTTCTAACACAGATGCTACCACTGTATGTGTGAACACCTGAGGAGTGTGAATCCTTATAACAATGTGTTCTATTAAAAAAATAAGAAGAAATTACCCATCAACTAACTGCTCCCTCTTCTATCCTGAACCCTCTCTACTCCCAGTGGGTTTGAGTCACACCTTTAAATCAAAGTAGAATTGGAAACCAAGGGAGCAGAGTACACATGCTAATTTTCCACTACCTGTGGATCATGCTGGTCATTTAAAGTTTTTTTGTGCTTCAGTTTTTCTATATGTCACTTTGTGACTTTGCCAGGATGTTGACCAATTAAAAGAAGAACACTCCCTTGAGCTCCTACAGGAAAGTAGCAGGGTTGTTTTTTCCAGGGTTTTTTCCTTAGTTGAAAACCTTATTTGTTACAATTTCCAAAATTTCCCAAGCACCTTGTCATGTTGTAATGTGATCTTCTAGGAGATAACTGGGGAAATTAGTCTCATGGAAAGGCAACCACCTGGGAACATTCCCTGGGATGGGAGAGTTGAAGCAAAAGTATTGAGAACTTAAAAAGAAATTCCATGAATGCAACTTGGAGCAGGTCTGTCTGTTTAGTGTTATACTCTAGCACCAGGCACAGTGCCTGGCACATCATAAGTACTTGATATATATTTGTAGAATAAGTGAAGGAATGAGTGTTTTACTCAGGTGACAGTTCCTTTCATATCATTTGCTTGGCAGTGAGTTTTGGAGAAATCATGTTCAAGCAGGTGTGTATGACATAGAGGGAGGCTGGTGTCTTCTTAGGAATAGCTATGTCTGCTTTTCAGATCAGTCTCTGAATCCTTCAAAAAAGGCTGCACAGTCAAACCTGAGGGCTTTGATTTGGTCACCTTGCACTTTAGTGACATTGTGGGCTTCACCACCATCTCAGCCATGAGTGTGCCCATTGAGGTGGTAGATCTTCTGAACGACCTGTATATACTCTTCAATACAGTTATTGGCAGTCATGATGTCTAGAGGTACATTAATTCACATACAGAATGAGATATTTATATGAAGCTCATATGTGTGTATTCCAGATTTGAAGGATGCAGTTTCACAGGATGTTATTCTTTAAGAATGAAAAGTTAAGTGGTACAACACTTCTATTGGGTTTCCATTGGAAATGAAGGTCAAACAGAATTCATGTCATTTCCCACTTTACAAAATAACAATTCTCAACCCAACAAGAGATTGCAGAACAGATTCCTTTTGATCTGTTTTCTAGAACTGGGACTAAGAAGAGGTTGAGGCTGAGGGCTACTTCACTTCAGTGGCTGAGTTCCCCCAGTGCAGTCAGTATTGTTCTAGGCACTGAAGAGGACACAGAAGTAGTTTTGTTTTGCCCATAATAATGGCTGCAACAGTTCATTCTGGTAATGTTTGTGCAAATCTAATACATGCTATGAAAATTCAGTCTCCTCCTTTAGGTACTGTTTTCATATAGGAAGGAACTTAGTATTACACCAGGGAGCTATTAGACCTAAGACTTTGGGATTGCTACAGGGTAACCCAAAGCCTACCTAATGGTCTGAAGTCTGGGGAAGTGATTAATTTTTGTAAGGTGGCAAGCCCCTGCTTCTACCTTCTCCCACTCCCCCAGCCTATCAGTTTCCACTTTCTCTGTCAAAGTTTGCAGAACATTCATTTATTTTGGTGCAGTGTTTCCTTACCCTTGTTTTTATATGTTGTTTTGTCTCTAGGCAGAAAATGACTAAAGGTATCATAGCTGTACAGGGATATTTCTACGTTGTCTGCAACATGGATACTTGTCTTATTGATGGAGAGAGATGCCCCAGGCATCCCAGAATTTAGACAGCTTCCCTGTCTCAGGAACCAAGGTAGAGATGGAGAATGAGTAGCTCCATTCATTGGATCCTTCACAGTAGTCTGAAATGTTCCAGCTCTCAAATCACAGAGCAGTGTGTTTATCTCAGATTAGACAGGGCCCTTTCAGGTCAGGTAGAAAGCCTCAGGGCTAGGCCAAACCACCTAAATAGGGCTCAGAAATAGACATCATACCTGTCAATCAACAGGAGCTGCAAGCTAATCAAGAAGCACACATGGAAACCACGGTGGAGGAAAAATCCATGGAATCAAACTACCTGTCTTAACTTGTTGAACTCAAGCAGCCTGAAGAGAAAAACAAATCACTGAAAGCTAATTCAGTTGAAACTAAAATCAAAGATGATTCAGCGTGGGTAGTAACACAGCCACTAGTTTAATCAATCCAGCTGATTCTGTTCAGACAATTGTTGGGGGTCTTTGAGATGAGACCATTAATTATTTTTGGACGTGGCTGCAGTAGGGAGTTAGTGGGCTGCTCCCAGGACAGAGCAGGGCTATATGAATCCAAAAATGGAATCTAATTTTTCAGTCTTGTTTATTAAAAACAACACCATGCAACGGAAATAAAAATTGAACCAGCAGTGAATCACCAAACTCGTTTGTATTTTCATTTTCCTTACCTGTACAATTGGAATCACCTCCCCTGGCACTTGATAATCTGAAAAGGAAGTGAGAAGGCTACAGCAGAATTATGGACTTGGTGATTTGTTTTCACTTTCAGTTCTTCTGCCACCTCCTCCATCTCAATCAGACCCTTGTCTATACCTTCCCTTCCCTTTCAGTGTCCTTATGCTGGCTGATACAATCTGTAATTCCTTATACAAACTTACATGCCAAGGCCCAGCAGTGCCCAGGCTCCCTGCTCTTCCAACACCCTCATAAATATCCTTGGGGCTTCCTGGGTAACTGACTTATCAAAGCTAAAGGGTCAACCACCAGGCTCTGATAATGAATGGCCAGCCACTGAGTTTCTACTCCAATATAGCATTTGTGTTGCAACTCTTTCTTTCCTCTGTGCAGGCAAGCATTGCCTATTTGGGGGCAGGAATCCTTTCCTCAAACCATACCAGGTTAGGGAGACCCTGGATAGAAGCAGGCTGAGAGACAAAGCCCTAGATGTGAAAAGAATCATTGTTATTAGCTATATAGAAAGTCATGCCGAGGGCCTATTGCTGATTACTAAACTTCTTTCTCTGGAGCCAAATCATAGTCATAGTCTTAAGGCTGGTTTCAACACATGACTTTTGGTGATTATGATGATGGTAATAGCTTACATTAATTGTTTTGACATACTATTTAGTCCTTAGAAAACACTGTGAGGCCAGGGTTGTGTTGTTGTGTGTTGTGTTGTTGGTATCCCTATTTTACAAATGAGGATACTGAAGTACACAGATTAAGTGACTTGCCTCAGGTTTGTAATTGGTGAATCTGGATTCTATTCAAGGCAGTATAACTTCAGAGTTTCATGCTCTTAATTACTGCATTCTGTAAGTGTAGTCCTCTAGGAAAACATAGATTGTAACTCGATCCAGTCCCATAGTAGCCCAGCCCAACTGGCTCATTTCATAGAAGTCCTTTCAGCTTACTGCCTTTTGAATTCACCTGAAAAACTTCAATTTACTGGTTGTCTAAAAGAGTGAGCACAGGGGCTGGGGATATAGCTCATTTGGTAGAGTGCTTGTCTCATATGCACAAGGCCCTGGGTTCTAATCCCCAGCACATTAAATAAAAGAGTGAGCACACTTCTAGGGGGAAGATGAGGAGCACAAATTTGCCCTTATTTCTAAATGTTCAGCCCTAACTGACCCATGTGGATCAGTTGTGGGCCAGTATTACTGCCCCTCAGGGAGGTAGCAGTAGGAATAGAAGGAGGTGACTGGTGGGAAAAGACCCAGTTCTTATTCCCAGTGAGAATGAAAAACTAATTTCATCATATTTTAGAGGTAATACAGAAAGCAGAGGGAATAGAATCTACCTTATCCTACAATCCCTAGGCTACCTTAGTTCATTTACACAAAGTTATCTATAGAAATGCCTGCTGGGGGAGAATCTTAGGCAGCTTCTTCTTGGGTGTTCCACTTGGGACATCCTACAGACCATCCTAGAAATCTCCACTTTCCTTTCTCTCCAAATTCCTTGCAGCCTGATATTTTTCTAAGGTCATTCAGGAGCCTGTGAAGTAACTACACTTATTTTAGAATTGCTGGTTGGGGGGCCTAGATATCTGTAGTTTTTAAATAAAAATCCTTAAGTGACTCTAATGTATAGCCAGACCTGTAAATTGCTGATAGCTTTCCTCTGACTTTCTCACTTTACAAGAAGATCAGGTGAGGGCCATCCCATCCCTAACACAGTGAAAACAACAACAAAAAAGAAACACAAAGAGGTTAATTGCTTGCTAATTCTACTTCCCCTGATTCCCAGGTAGAGACCATTGGAAATGCTTACATGGTGGCCTCAGGCCTCCTCAAAAGGAATGACAATAGGCATGCAGCTGAGGTTGCAAATATGCCCCTGGATATCCTGAGCTACATGGGCACCTTCAAGATACAGCCTGTGCCAGAAGTACCAGTCCAAATTCAAATGGGCCTGCACTCAGGTAACAACAATCAGTTGAAGTAAGAGGAAACATTCCCATGTACCTTAAGGAAGATGAGGAAAGGAAGGTAAAAGGTAGTTCTTCCCTGATTCCTGGCAGCTGAATTATCAGTGTCCAAAGATGCATAATTCCTTTATGCCTACCCAAGTTTACCTTCTTCCCAGCCCCTGCACCACAGTGAGCAACAGCCCTTGTTTAGCTATTAAACTGTTTCAGTCTGCTTTTCTGAGTTAGAACCAATGTTTCCATGTTTGATTGCGCTACAAGATCAACAAGTATATTGTATTTAGGATAATTTGTTTAGTTGATCGAAATCCCAACTCCTGAAGTATTTTCCCTCACACTCATTCCTTCTTGCTTGCACATCTTCAAGTTCTCCCCCTTCATTGTGTCCTTCCTGTTTCACTTCACACATTCAGATATATTGAGAGACATCTCACTTGTGTCACAGATATCTCGCCTGCTAGCCCCTCTTGGTAGCCTCTGCACTCCTCACCTCTTTCCCTTTGATCTGCTCTTCAAGGCTCCTTTTCTTCCCTCACCCTTTTTATCGCTTTCCTATGAAACTTCTTGAAAGAATGAATGACACTATGCCATAGCGAAGAAGCTAACCACTCCCCCTTAACCCTTTTTCAATCTGATTTCAGCCCTCACCACTTTCCCCAATCTTTGTCTGCCCTTACCTGTCTGTAGCATTTGGCATTCGTGACAATACACCCTAAAACTTCTTTCAGTTGGTTATCATGACTGCTCACTTTCCAACTGTTGCTTTTCCACTTGGTATGCTGGTTTTCTTACCTTTTCTTGTTCTTCACCATTTTCTGCAGAAGCATTCAGTATGGTAATCTCCTTGCTTTACTGCATGTTCTCACCTAATTTATTTCTGAACCTGGCTCCAACCAGGGAGCCAGACTTTCATATTCTACCATTCCAACCTGGCTTTCATTTTCTACCACTGTCTGATAATCATTTTGTCTCTGTCTCTTAAATAATGGTGTTCACCAGGGTTCTGTCCTGATCCACTATTTTTCCCGCTCCACACTACTATGGGTTATTTCATTCTTGTCTATGTTTTAACTATCACTTGTAGGCTGCTGGCATTTAATTACACATCTTCAGGACAATCTTCTCCCTTAAGTTTCAGCCTTTGTATAACAGGCTTCCTACTGATGTTTCCACCTGAATATTCCACATGGTCCTTTTACTCAACATGTCTAATAGAGAAATATTCTCTTCCTGTACAAACTTCCTCCTCTTCCTGTATTCTCTATTTCAGTTGGTGTTACCACCATTGACTCAATTACTCCAGTTGGTTTTGAATGTCATCTTTGACTCCTCCTTTACTCTGACCTTTGACATTCAACCAATTACTAAATTTTAAACATTTTACCTTTTAAACATTTACTGGGTCTATTTTTTCTCTCCTTGACTCTCAGTTTCCAGATTTGGGCCACCAGCATATCTTGCCTGGATCATTGCAATAACACCATTTTGCTTCCAAGCTTTCCTCTTTCCATCCATCTTTCTCATATTAATCAGCATAATCTGTTTTCTTGTCTGTTCTTCTTTTAGACTTTAAATTCTTTGAAGGTAGGAACTATATTATTCATGTTTGTATCATAAGTGCTTAGCATATAGGGGATGTTCAGTATTTTTATTTCAAAGACTACCCCTCATCTCTCATTTGTACTCCATTTTCCCATCTCCAACCCACCCAGCATACCTCTGCTTGGATAATTTGCCATTATTTCAAATTTAACATATTTAAAACTCCAAATCATCTTTTCCCACAAGCCACCATAAACCCATAAGCCAGTGCCAATTTTCTGTTGATCATCAACTGGACATTCAATAAGTTTGTTGATTCTTCTTTCACAATATCTTTCTCTTTTATTACCCCTTTTGACCATCCACTTCCCATCATCAGCTTTCCAGTACCACCTTCTTGGATTACTACAATAACCATCTAATAGGTTTTCCTGGTTTTACTTTTTCACTTTTCAATGCATTCTATTCACTGATCTGAGAGATAAAAAAAGGAAAATCATTTTTATTATATAATTTCCTGTTAAAAATTCTCTAGTGATCGAAGTTCCTCATCTTGTATAACCTTAATATAATCTTTTCTCCAGTTTCTCCCCAGCTGCATGAACTGGTAGACTGCTTCCCCAGATTACATGCATGATCAATCCCAATCTCACGCCTTTGATTTATGTCCGTTTTTGCCTATTCAAAATTCTTTTTTTTTTAAAGTGTTCAGTGGTTTTCAATATATTTACAGGCAGGTGAAACCATCATCACAGTCAATTTTAAAACATATTCATCACCTCAAAAAGAAACCGCATGACATTGAGCTCCCACACCTCTCTCAGCCCTAACCCAAGATGCCCACTAATCTGCTTTTATTTTTATTTTTTTTTGTATTTATTTTTTTCTTTTATTCTAAGTTGTTATATATGACAGCAGAATGCATTACAATTCATATTACACTTATAGAGTATATTTTTACATATCTCTGGTTGTATACAAAATATATTCATACCATTCATGTCTTCATACATGCACCCAGGGCAATGATATCCATCTCTTTCTACCATACTTTTCTTTTTTACCCTTTTGCTCCCTCCCTAACACTCCCTCCCCATTGGTCTTTCTAGTGTTCCTCTAATCCTCCTATGCTCCCTATCCCAACCCCACGGTGAAACAGCCTCCTTATATCAGAGAAAATATTCGGCATTTGAATTTTGGTATTGGCTAACTTCACTTATCATTATATTCTCCAACTTCATCCATTTACCTGCAAATGCCATTATTTTATTCTTTTTTATTGCTGAGTAATATTCCATTGTGTATATATACCACATTTTCTTTATCCATTCATCTACTGAAGGGCATCTATGTTGGTTCCACAGTTTGGCTATTGTGAATTGTGCTGCTATAAACATTGATGTGGTTGTGTCCCTGTAGTATGCTGTTTTTAAGTCCTTTGGGTATAGACCAAGGAGTGGGATAGCTGGGTCATAAGGTGGTTCCATTCCCAGTTTTCCAAGGAATCTCCATACTGCTTTCCATAATGGTTGCACCATTTTGCAGTCCCACCAGCAATGTGTGAGTGTGCCTTTACACCCACATCCTCTCCAATATTTATTGTTATTTGTGATCTTAATAGCTGCTATTCTGACTGGTGTGACATGAAATCTTAGAGTAGTTTTGATTTGCATTTCTCTAATTGCCAGGGATGTTGAACATTTTTTTGTGTACTTGTTGATTGATTGTATATCTTCTTCTGAGAAGTGTCTGTTAAGTTCCTTGGCCCATTTATTGATTGGGTTATTTGTTTTTTTGTGTTAAGATTTTTGAGTTCTTTATATATTCTAGAGATAGTGCTCTATCTGATGTGCATATGGTAAAATTGTTGCCATTAGTAGGCTCTCTATTCTCTTCACTGATTATTTCTTTTGCTGAGAAAAAGCTTTTTAGTTTGAATCTATCCCATTTATTGATTCTTGATATTAATTCTTGTGCTATAGGAGTCTTATTAAAGAAGTTGGGGCTAATCTGACATGTTGGAGATTAGGGCCTACTTTCTCTTCTAATAGGCACAGTGTCTCTGGTCTAATTCCTAGGTTCTTGATCCACTTTGAGTTGAGTTTTGTGCATGGTGAGAGATAGGGGTTCAATTTCATTTTGTTGCATATGGATTTCCAGTTTCAAGTTCAAAACACAAGAAAAACTAGGGATAACAGGAACCTATCTCAACATCATAAAAGCTATCTATGCTAAGCCCCAGGCCAACATCATTCTAAATGGAAAAAAAAAATTGAAAGCATTCCCTCTAAACACTGGAACAAGACAGGATTCCCTCTATTTAACTTCTATTTAACATAGTTCTTGAAACACTGGCCAGAGCAATAACACAGATGAAAGAAATTTAAGGGATACAGATAGGTAAAATAGAACTCAAATTATCACTATTGACTGACGATATGATTCTATACCTATAAAACCCAAAAAAATTCCACCAGAAAACTTCTAGAACTCATAAGTGAATTCATCAAAGTAGTAGGATACAAAATCAACACTCATAGATCAAAGGCATTTCTATATATCAGTGACAAATCCTCTGAAATGGAAATAAGGCAAACTACCCCATTTACAATAGCATCAAAAAATAAAATAAAATATTTGGGAGTCAACAAAAGACGTAAAAGACCTCTATAATGAAAACTACAAAACACTACAGAAAGAAATTAAAGAAGACCTTAGAAGATGGAAAGATGTACCTTGTTCTTGGATAGGCAGAATTAATATTGTCAAAATGACCATACTACCAAAAGCACTATACAGATTTAATGCAATTCCAATCAAAATCCCAATGGCATTCCACATAGAAATAGAAAAAGCAGTCATGAAATTCATCTGGAAAAATAAGAGACCCAGAATAGCTAAACCAATCCTTAGCAAGAAGAGTGAAGCAGGTAGCATCACTATACCAGACCTTAAATTATACTACAGAGCAATAGTAACAAAAATAGCATAGTATTGGCATGTAGACCAATGGAACAGAATAGAGGACCCAAAGACCAACCCACATAATTACAGTTATCTTATATTAGACAAAGGCACCAAAAATGTACATTGGAGAAAAGATAGCCTCTTCAACAAATGGTGCCTATTCAAAATTCTACTCACCATAAAGACTCAAATCAAATCTTACCTTCTTCATTGACTCCTTTTTGATTGAGTCAGGTCCTAATAAGCACCTCCCCACATTTTCTAAATTGTTATACTTTCTGTCTGTACTATTTATCTTGCTTCAACCATACGGGTTTTGTGTTGTTGCTTAATTGTTTCCTGTTTGATAGTTTCATTCCTTCAATTAGATTTTAAAACTCCTAGAGAACTGAGACTCTATATTACATTTTTGTACTCCTCTTTGCTGCTTAGCTCAGTGCTCAGTGGATGTTTCTGATTAAGAGGTGAATTAAAATGAGAAAAAAATTATTTTTCTTATTTTTATTTTCAGAAGAAAATTTTGAAGCAAAACAATTATTTTCTAACTCAGGAAACATCAAAAAGATAATGCTGAAATATTTAAGCATAGAAATAGCAGAGATCAGAAAGGTAAAGGCAGGGAACTTTCTAGATACTAATGCACTGACTTTTCAGTATAGTTGCTGAAGTTCTTTCAGTTACCCTGAACATCTTATAGCCATATTAAAATACAGGAAGAAAAATCATTCTAAGTAGGGTGTGGTGGCACACACCTGTAATCCCAGCACTTGGAAGGCTGAGGCAGGAGGATCGCAAGTTCAAAGCCAGCCTCAGCAATGGTGAGGCACTTAGCAACTCAATGAGACCCTGTCTCTAATAAAATACAAAAAAAGGGCTGGGGATGTGGCCCAGTGGTTGAGTGCCCCTGATTTCAATTCCTGGTACCAAAAAAAAAAAATCATTCTAAGAACAAATAGAAAATATCCTTGGATTATCTATATATAGTGCTCTTCTATACCCTAACACAGATAATTGAAAGTCAGTTCTACTTGTTTTCAAATTTTCCAACTGTGTTAACAATATTTCTCTTAGTAGAGTTTGAGGCACAGATAGACCTATGAGATACTTCCAACCCTAAGGCACAAGAAAGAGTCACATTTTTTCCTTGCAATAAACACGTTTGGATCCTGAGTCCCTGTGCAGGCTTTTCTGGTTTGGTTTTGATGCTTATTTGTCCTGTTGACAGATATAAGCATCTTGGGTGTAACTGTTACTTGGAGTAGAGGTATAAATCAGGAAGGTAGTCATGTCTACATCATTATAAACTTGCTTTCTCATAGAGCAAAGAGTATTTTATTCAATTATAAGTCTTTCTTTGGATTCCCAGAGCTATTTGATAGCAAATTTTGTTCTTTCACAAAGCTACATACCTCCCCCTTCCAGTGGTCTTCTATTAGCATCAAGAGCATACTTTTGACTGTAATCCCTCCTGCTACTCATTAAGGCCAGTTGTTGCTGGAGTGGCAGGTCTCACCATACCCAGATACTGCTTGTTTGGAGACACCATGAGCACAGCTTCTCAGATGGAATCAACAGTGTTACACGAGTATCCATGGATGGATGGATGCAATAGTAGCCTCTACTTTTGGGAGAGGATAAGAAGAACAGGGCACTTGGTTTTTTAATGTTTTAAAGAAAAAATAAAAGATAATTTGAGAAGATGAAGATTTATCACACATTTTCCTGGTCTCTAAAAGCAAACCAGTAGGGGGTGATGTTGGCCTGAACATGTACCTTTCTTGTTCTAGAAATAAAGCTGTAGCTAAGTGACACTGAAACAGCCATTCAATTTGGTCAAAACAACTTAAAAAAGTCTTTTGGGTAAAGGAAAGAATTGGCCAGCCTAGTGGGTGTGGGAGAGTCATGTTGAGAAAAGAACTAGGTAAGAGAGTGACATTTTCAGTTTTTCAGCTAGTTTGTGAAGATGCAGTGGAACCAGCTGCCTCCCAGCTGGCTGCTACTCACTGCTCTAGTCCTCTTTTAGAACTAGTTAGGACCCCAGGATTTCTGACTTCATCAAATAACCCCTAGAATTTAGCTAACAATAATCCCTTAATCTAAGGAGCTTGGAATTCTGAAATAATTAATTCCAACTAGACTGTATAAAAAATCTTTAGCTTCTATCAAAACAAGCATAGTATCAAAGATCCCATTTCTTACTCCCTTCTTTGAGAATAAAACTACATAAACCATTATTCCAGTTGTCTGTTGCTGGCAAGATGCTGGCTCTACTCTTTCTTGTTTATTTACTGCCACTACTGAGATAATGTCAGAAACCCAATGTGCCTTTTACCCATATCATGGTTGAGCAAAGCAATTTTTCATGCTTTATAGGAAAAGCATAGAGAACAACATTAAATTTTATGTTAAATCCAACAACATTGGATTTTATGTTAAAAAGAAAGAAACCATTTAAGCCTTTAGGAGCCCTGGCTCTGGCAGCTACTAGGCAAGACAAGCTCTTCCCCAACTTTGGCAGTATACTCAAACTAGTCCCTGATGATATGGTGGCCTATATCACAGTGGGTGGTGCCCTGTTTGACCCCACTCCCCATCACTCATGTGCAGAAACAGGCTTACACAATGGGTCCAGTCTTAGTCAATCTATCCTGTGCAGCCATGATTAAGGAGGCAGCACGGAAATTAGAAGCTGTTGTCAGAATAAATTTTCTGACATCTGGGAAAGTCTTCAAACTCTACAGATATGGCAGAGGCCATGGAAGTAGTCATCCAGGAACCACTGTGTGAATATGACTTTGCATATGACTTTGCTCTTGGAGTGCAACCCAAAGTGAAGTGAAATTGATCATGGAACCGCAATGCAGATTTGGCACAGTACTCTGGACTGATGTAAGCTTGTAGAAAGCTAGAGTCATATTCTGGTCTGCTCTACAGAAAACTCCACACATTTCACATTGCAAATAAAGAGTTGAAAACAAGTTGAATTTTGAGATTTAGGCAGCACCTTGTCCAGTGATCAGGCAAGAAAAAGAAAATGAAGCAAATCACTCACAACAGGTGTTTATTAAGTACTAACTATGCAAAGAAGGTATTGTGAGGGATACAAAGAAGCATACACATGTGATCTCTGCACTATAGGAGCTGGTTAGTGTGCTTTTCTGAAAGCTAATGACTGTGAGCTGAATATGGCATTAAGCTCCCCAAACGACTGAACATCTGTAGAGAGGTAACCACTAGCCTCACATTGAATATGAATACAAGACATGTAACAGGTCGATTAACATAAAATAAATTTTAGCAATATCTCATTTTTATCCAGTTGCATCTACTGAGATTCTGGGGTGGAAGTGACTAGTCACCTATCCCTGGAGTGATTACCACAGCACTGAATGGTAGTTAGAATTGGCCATCCCTCTCTCTCCACCATCAGGATCACCCTGCTAAAAAGCTCCCTGAAGATAGAATACTAGCGTGATGGCACATGTTGGACTGAGATATACTGGCTCGGCATGTGACTTTCAGAAATAGAACGACCGCTTTTGAGCAGAGGCATAGGATAACCATTAGTCGATGAAGAACATGTAAACAACAGTACTAGGCTGTTAAGAGAAGGAAAGTCATTGTGAATATACATGGTAAAAATTTCTTGCAGTTCTTTCAGTCATGCCTTCCCATTCAGATTGTAATCAGCTTCTGCAACAATGGTTCTAAAGCATTGTGAGAGCATGTTTTGGATTATTTAAGACCCAGCCTCTATAATGTGGCAGTTTTCAGGAAGGATCTTACCCCAGTTAAGAAGCGATTATTCAGACAGGTGTGGTGGCACACACCTGTAATCAACGTGGCTTGGAAGGCTGAGTCAGGAGGATCGTGAGTTCAAAGTCAGCTTCAGCAACAGTGAGGTGCTAAGCAACTCAGTGAGACCCTGTCTCTAAATAAAATACACAACAGGGCTGGGGATGTGGCTCAGTGGTTAAGTGCATCTGAGGTCAATCCCCAGTACTTGGGGGGGGGGAGGAAAAAAAGAAGGAAATAGTGATAGTTCATTAAAGAATTACACTTAGACTTACGCACTTAGGTTCTAAATATATTTTAAAGTTCCCAGGTAAAGTTCTTATCCCAGGTTGATTGGAAGATAATACATTCTTGTGTGTACACAGCTAGAGACGCCCACCTAAAGGGCAGATGTGACTGTCTAGTCTCCATAAAATGTATGTTGATAGAGGTCTTGGGATATTTCTCATTGATGTTTAATTTACGTACAGCAATATTGAGATATAATTGTAAATATACGTATGCTTTTGTCTTTTAAGACAGGTTTTTGTGTCTTAAGTATATTAGTATATAAAGTTTGGGAGTTCAGCCCTAGTAGCAGCCTGTGAGAGAAGCTACTGAAGACAAACTTCCCTCAGAGGAGGTCACGTTGCAGCTGAGAGCACAGTGGTGGTTTCTGGTCTTTCCGTCTCAACCTTCAAGTTAAATTAACACCTTTCTATTGCATGGCCTTTCATCTGAGATGGTGTCTAGGAGGTTGATAGGTGCTTCAGTTAACGCCTTATTTGGGCCTGGGGAGAAGGCCATCATTCCACCTCCTCCTCCTCCTGTGCAACTCTAACAAAAGCTCTCTCTCAGGGCTTTGCTTAGGATCTAGTGTACACTTTGAAGTGGGTCATTTATTAAATTGAGAAGTTATCATTGATTTTATCAATGAAAAAGGAGCCAAAGTCGAGCCTCTCTTTCTTTTCTGGCTTACCACATTCATGTCAGTGTCAGCATTGCTACAGTACTTCAAACTCTGAGTGAGGGCTATGAAGTTGAGTTTCAAGGAAGAACAGAGCTCAAGGTATAATGTTCTTTTGTTTTTGGAACCAAACCACTTGGATACACCTGCTTCTAGAGAGGTCATGGTCTGCTGAAAGAACTTACCTGGGAGTCTGAGAGTCAGAGGTATAATTTAGCCAGAATCTCTAGCTCCATCTGCCTCTGTTTTTTTCCTCTTTAAAATATGGCTAAACAATTTCCCCAAAGGTTGAATGTTTTCACTGATAATAAGATGCTAACACACAATGGGGAGTGGACAGAAGTTCAGTGTATTAGACAAAGAGGAATGAAAGGAAGAAAGGAGGATGGGAAAAGAAAAGACAGTGGAATGAATCTGACATAACTTTCCTATTACCTACATGAATATATCACAGTGAATCTCACCATTGTGTACATACATAGGAAACTAATTTTAAAAACTAACTATGGTAAATGGCAGAAAGATCAGTAGAGGGAATGGAGCAGGGGTTGGGGGAAGGGAGGGGAGAGAGAGGTACTAGGGACTGAATTAGAACAAGATATATTCCATGATTTTATAATTATGTCAAAATAGATTCTACTGTCATGTATAACTAAAAAGAACCAATGAGTGAATGAGTGAATGAATGAATGAATAAATAAATAAATACATAAATAAAAATTATATGAAATAGATTAAAATATGGCTTAAATAATTGGGGTAGGGATCATTGAGACTACTTCTGTTTTTTTTCAAACCATAAGTTACATCTTTCTTCCCTTACAAACTGCCCAGAATTCAGCTTTCTGAATGAACTGCATTGTTATTTTCATTTTCTAACTCCCATTTTGTTTATTATTTGGCAGTGTTGGACATTGTTCAATAAGCAACAGTATTGGTGAGTTTGAGTATTCTATTCACCTACTCAGTGGCCACCCTTTCTGACTTTTCATTCACACCATTGGCTATTTACAGAGAGGCTTTATGTCTTTCTCCAAGGACCAGGAGGAACAAAGTCAGTTCCTATAAAAGACAAACATTTTGGAGCACTTTTTCTCTCTTTTGGGGCTACACTTGACCTGGGATTCAGGATTGGAATAACTTTCCTTTTTTCATTCCCACTGAATTCTTCTCATCTATTTCTGGATGGTCCCTGGACCACTGGCTGACTTGGTTGTAAGAGACCCCAGCAATATGATAATTTAACTCCCTCATTTTCAGATGAAGAATCAAGACCCAGAGAAGAGAAGCAATTTGAGAGCAGGGTCACATACTCAATTGATAGCAGAATTAGGCCTAAATTCAGAAAGCCTGACTTGCTTCCGTGACACCACATGGCATGTAGATGATTTTCTTAGTGATTATTCTTGGGAAAAGCAAATGAAGGGTACTGGGTGATGTGCAATTTGTTTCCCCTAATGGTGGTAATTTACATGTAACTAGATTTCAGAAGTTTAATGTTGGAAGACCCGATTCTAGTTGATCAATTCCTTTTTCTGTCTAGTCTGTCTTTTCTAATAGTTTCTTAATATCTTCCAACAGGTGGAATAAATCACAAAGGAACGGAAGCTTCCCTCCACCTCTGCAGAGAACTCGCACAGTGAGGTTATGGGGGTAGGGATATTACTTGGGCAGTAAATCAAATTGCCTGAGACTTTAGTGATCCCTCTATACATCCTGTCATTTCTTAGCAGAGGAGGACAAAGGTAGCTTGGTTTCCTGAAGCACTTTCCTCTATATTTCTTGACACAGAAATTTCATTTAAAAGCTGAAGAAATGCCACTTTAGAAGCTGAAAAAGGAAAGATGAGACTCCACCCCCCATGATTTTTTATTACCCCACAAATTCTAGTTAGAAGCACTTGCATCTTTGGGAGTTTTGAGTACAAAAGCAGGACCTACTTCAGAAAGGCCCTTTGCAGCTTCACTGTTTTCCTAATCCCAGGGAATTGGGGAACATTCTACAGCAAGTTGGAGGGAGAATCATTTCTTCATTGACAAATTGGGCATTGGTTATTGGGGCAGCAGGGGGCTCAGAGGGAAGAGAGATTGAGAGGGAGATATTGAAAGAGGAGAATAGGAACTAGAGGAAATGAAGGGAAGGAAAAGAAGACCCAAGGAAAAGAAGGCAGAGGACAGGACATCATTTCTGTATTTGTACCATTTACCTCACCACAGTGAGACCTATAACCATAGCTACTCAGGAAGCTGAGACAGGTGAATCACAAGTTTGAGGCCAGCCTGGGCAACTTAACAAGACTATGTCTCAAAAAGGGCTGGGGATATATGTCAGTGGTAGATAAACCTTCAGTTCAATCACCAGTACTTCAGAAAACAAAAAAGTATTTGCATTTCTGGTCTGCAAATATTGGTACTATTTTGTGATTTTTCTTCTTTTCCCTATCTCTTCCACCCCACCCTTATTCAACCCCTCATGCTTGTGTGTGCGCGCGTGCGCGCGCACACACACACACACACACACACACACCAGCAACTGAGCTAAGAAATAAAGAGGTTGTATTGACAGATTCATGAAGGTCAGAAGGTCTGGTCTCAAATTCTTGCCCCATCAATGACTCAGTGTGTGACATTGGACAAGTAACTTTATCCTCTCTGTGCTTCTGTTTGTCTATGTAGAGGCCTCTTCTGACCTGTGATTATCAGGAAACTCATTAATCTCATGACCTTTAAAATTCACAACTGTTGTTTTATGGTATCTAGACCTGCCTCTTGACCCCAGTGTGTTGGAGAAGCTATGTGGTGTGGATGGAAAAACATTTAAAATTTGAAGTATAGTAGGCTTGGATTCAAGTTCCAGCTATGCCTGTGGATTGACAAGTCGTTTAATCTCCATGAACCTCAGTGTCTCCATTTGCAAAATGAGATTAATAATAAAACTACCCTCCAGGATTTTTCCAAGGATTCAATAAGACAGGAGGTGCCAAAGTCTTTAAAATTGTTGTGTCAAAGCAAGCTGTTATTATTTGGGAAGTCTTTGGGACTGCCCAGGGACTGATATTGGGTCAAAGAGTTTGCTTTAGGCTTCAGTTGTTGCCACACTTGTTTCCCTTCTTCCCTGTCTTCAGCAGAATTATGGAAGTGGAGTGGGTAAACAGAGAGCTGGGATTCTAAGAATTCTCCTGGATGAGTTCCAAAACCTTGGAGTGCCCCCAGAGCTCCCCTGAATACTTTGATTTGGAAGCTTGCCTGAACCCATAACACTCCCATCTTTTGCAACTACCAGTTTTGGCATCCTAGTGTGTCCCAGGACCCACCCAAATCTCTGCATAATCCTGGCATCTACAAAATTCCCTTGAATATTGGCATGTTTTTCTAGTGACCTCTGGATCTCAAGACAAACAGTCAAATATGGATGAGGGTAGGATACTCATATTTGAGTTTTAATAGTGTGTTTTACTAAAATGAAGTCCAATGACCCTTAAGTATTCAAAGTGTGCAAGGGTTTAAATATCCAGTTAATGGAACACTCTGATTATTTATTGAGCAACTGTCTGTACAAGACACTTTACTAGGTATTGTGAGGAAAAGAAAGAGCTTTAGAGTTGGACTTAATGGATTTTGAATCCAAAAAATGACCCAATAATTGTTTTTTTTTAATGCTATTGTCTGCTGCTTAAGGACTAGGTCATCTCTATAATCCCAGTACTAGTACAAGAAGGACAAAATAAATGCAAGTATGAGCGATGGAGTATATTGTCAAGATTTTTCACCTATTCTCAAAACAGAGTAGTCCTGAATATATTTGCCCAATTATCTGAGGTTTAGGGTGAATTGGTTACCAGTTAATGGGAGTTGGGCTATAGTAATATTCTTTTCTACTTGTCTCATGGAGGGTTTATTCAGAATATTGAATCAAATATTTGCAAAATGCTTTGAGATTCTCCAATGAAATTTGCTACTTATTATTATGGCTATTGTCTTTATTATTAAGGGAAGAATACATGTGATGTAAAATAGGGAACAGTGAATTTGATGTGTGCAGGGGGCAATCCTAATTGAAATTGCTAAGTTAAACAATTTAGAACTGTTCCAAATGAGAGCTGCTTAGAGTGAGACCATATTTCAGATTAATGGTTTGGAAACACATCTCGTTACTTTTACCAGTCTTAGTAAACACATTTTTTCTTATGGCTTGGAGGAAGTGAGAGTACAGTCAAAAGAGAATTGAAGGGAAGAGAGGGAATCACGTTAAAAGGAAAGTTTACTAGAAAGAGGGGAGGGCAGAATAGAAGCAGAAAATTGGACTCCTCTGATGTCATCACGTAGGCCTGGGGTGATTAGCTTGGGTTTGTACTCATTTTCTCTCCTCAGACCTATAATTCCTGACAAGTAACTAATGGAAGCCTCCTTGTTGTCTTGTTATATCTGTAAGAATCCCATAGGTTGGAAGAATACTAGAGAAATAAAGACTTCTCAAGGAAACCAAAGTTGCACAGCCTATTTTCCATTTCTGTTCCCCTTATAGGTTTTGTGAGAACCATCAGATGGCAGGATGTGGAGAGAAGTAGACTCTGAATGCATATACTCTACATGGAGTAGACAATAGCTTGCCTAATTCCAAAAAATCAGGGCAAAAATGACAAACAACATTATCAATGGAGCATCCAGATGTTTGGCTTTATAGCCAAACATCCACACATTCCCAAATATGGAGCTGTGGTGGTGGGTAGACAAAACATCTGAATGACAGCTTGATATGACTTTCCCTTTAATATAGCTTCTATGGTAATCTATGGAACTTGCCTGAGCATCAGGTAAGGAAAACTTGTAGAAAGGAAAACTCCAGGGAGTGGTGATAAGGGGAAAGCAGAGGCAACTTCTGAGCCAACATGAATGTCTGTACCCTACCGACCAGAAGACTTTTTAGGAAAATTGAATATGATGTGTGCCCCCCTCATTTTGTCTATAATAAGGCCAAAGGCACAGAGGGGACCTTTTGGCTGGTTGGAAAAAAAGGCTTCATGAAGCCCTTTCCTATGCCCCCACCAGTGTGCAAAGATGGGTAAGTAGAGTTCACACTTAATCAGATTTCCTATTCCCTATTAGGCCACACACTACCTATTTTGGTGTCTCCCTGCCCTGCAGGCAAGTGGGCCATGGCCTGCAACCAGCAGAGATTGCAGCCTTCCAAAGAAGAAAAGCAGAAAGCAGTTGGTGAGAAACAAGCCATAAGGTAATGGCCAGCAGGAAAACAGAGCACAGGAGCTTGCCAGATTTTCAAAGCTGGGGCTCCCTTTGGCATGTGTGCCAGTCTCAACCTTCACTCTGTTGGCAGAATGTGATGGAACTGGTGAACTTCCAAGCCTCACTGAGTTGGGCAAAAACCTTGTTCTGGGGAGGCCTGTTGCAGAGTGTGCTACACCTGAGGGAAGCTGGCTGCCCTGGCCAGAGAGAAACCCTTGCCTTCTGCACTGATAACATATTTGAATGCTAACAAGGCTGGTCTTGTTATCCAGTTATCAGGCAGGAGCACCTGCTTTTCCCATTGCTGAGCATCTGGGCCACATGGTGAGCCACCTCAGGTCTTCAGAGATTTACATCTATCTAGGCAACCCAGTGGTACTGGGATTACCTCCTTTTCCTGCAATCTATTGGCAAGACCATCTTTAAAGGGGATGCTTATGTTATTTCCTCCAGAGGCACTGCCTGATCCCTTCCAAGGTTGGTACTGCCAACCAAAATAAAGACTGGCTACTCTTTGATAGCCTGACTTGGATTCATGATGATTTTCCCCCATCCCTCCTCCCATATTAGGATGAGATGATTCTGAGGCAACAACAATCACCTAATTATCAAGTATTCTGTCCTCCACATATTGATTTCTGAGGAATTCATTCTTTCTTGTGCTTCTTTCACTATTAATCTCTTATTTATCTTGATCGCTTATCCTCTCTTCCATGGAAACTTTGACCCTAAAGTCCATTTCTCCCTCTACATATCCTTGATCCACATATCACAGGATTCTAAGGTAAACATCAAAACATCTTCACACCTCCCACTCCTTTGCTCTCTAGCATGGTCCAGAATAATCACAATACTAGCAGCAACTACCAAAGGTATTCATGCACTTCCTGTTCTCCCACTAGCCTCTGTGGACTTAGTCAACTTTCTGTGATTATTTCTCTTCTAAGAAAACTCCAGTACATCTTTATTTCTGCAACAATCACAGCTCCTCTGCTGCTTCTGGCACTACTCCCTGCCACCCTGCCACCTGGGATCTGGCTTTATTCTTTACTGCTGACCAACATAAGCAGATAAGAAGCTGGGACACACAATCATCCAACTTCTAGAAACATTATTTCCTGTGGGTAGGGAAACAAAGGGACACCTTCAGTCACAGACACACAGCCTCTCTCTCTCTCTCTCTCTCTCTCTCTCTCTCTCTCTCTCTCTCTCTCTTTCTGTGTGATGGAAGGGGTTTGGAATCTCTTAGAGGATTTTCCCTTTGTCAGGATGGTGTAGGCATTGAAGGTACTGTATAAGAACCCATCCATTCCTAAGAATATATTGGAGGGTTGGGGCTGTAGTTCAGTGGCAGAGCGCTTACCTGGCATGTGTGAGGCACTGTGTTCAATCCTTAGCACTGCATAAAAAACTAAACAAATAAAGGCATGCTGTCCATCTACAACTATAAAAAAATTTAAAAAAAGAAGAATGTATTAGAGTTTGGTACAGAAGACGCTGTAACTGAGTCACCATCATCAGCTCTGTGGCTGGTAGTACTTTCCTGACATGCAGATGGAACAGTTACAAATGTATTCATCTGGACCACCTTTACAGAGAGCCAGCTTCCGTGGATTGTGTAAATATTGAAGCTGCTGGCCCAAGAGGGGATTGAACTGTTTACTAGAACTGCCTCTTAGGCAGGGCTCTGCTGTTGGTCCAGTAGCTCGCACATCATGTCTCCAAATAGTCACCATTTTTCAAACCTGTTTTTCACTTTATCTGTCCCTAAATTTCACCAACTGAAGTCAATTTAAGATTGACAAGCTACCCCTTTTAATCATAGATATGTCTTTTGGAGTGTAAAAAGTGATTAATCACCAATATCTTGATGATGGTGAACTAAACTAGCTGTTCTGATCTTGGCCTCTTTAGTACTTGTGCTTTAATCAGCATGTTAATTGATCACAATAGCCTTGGTACCCTGTGCATATCACAAAATTCCCCAAGAAGAGTATCCTTGACAAATTTCAGAGGGCTTGGCCTAAATCCATCAGCTCTCAGACACCTCTCATTATATGTCCTATGTTAATGTTATTCAGAAATATCAGCTATTCCAGAATGTTTCCAACTTTCTGTGAATTTATAAGCCAACTATTATTGGTATAGACTCAACTTACAAAAGCCCCACAAAACCTGTGAATGTTCTGACATGCTGACACCATCATGGGAAACTTTGGTGGGGGGGGGAGCTAAAATCTTTGGACAGCCCTGTGGGGTCAGACATGGAGGGAAAAAAAACCTGCTGGGAAAGGAGCCACAGCTTTGGTGAAGCCACAGCTTTGGTGAACTGATTACTAAAACTGCCTCTTAGGCAGGGCTCTGCTGTTGGCCCAGTGGCTCACACATCATGTCTCCAAATAGTCACCATTTTTCAAAACTGCTTTTCACTTTATTTGCTTACTGTCCCTAAATTTCACCAACTAAAGTCAATTTAAGACTGACAAGCCACCTCTTTTAATCATAGATATGTCTTTTGGTGTGTAAAAAGTGATTAATCACCAATATCTTGATGATGGTGAACTAAACTAGCTGTTCAGGAGGACTTGGAAGCTTCATTTGGATTAGGACAGGAAGAAATGAGGAAGTTGGCAGTTCTAAAGAACAGAAGGTTACAGTGGTGTAGGCTTGATTGAACCCAAGAGCAATGGATCCCTGGGAGATGGGAGAAGGGTAAAAATAAGTACAGAGATGGAATGTCAGTTTAGATTCAAATTATTTTAAACCTTTTCTTTGAGTTTCCTTTGGACTTAAAAAACAAGAAGAAAGCACACTTGTCATTTAGTTCTCAGGACCAAAGACCCTCACCAGAATTCTAACTGTTCCATGTGGGTTAAATCAGCCTTTGTGGATTACCTAGAAACCCAACCACCGCATATATAGCACAGTTTCTATGGAGGAAAGCATTTCAAGTTCCAAATCACTGACTTATAAATCTTTAGGACACACCTCATTAGTAAGTTGAGGACCACCTGTATATTAACATGCCTCCTTTTTGGTTCAATTTTTAAAAACACTTGTAAAGAGCAACACCTAATTACGCAAACCTGACAAATCTAATAATGTTTATTTGCTCAATGATCCAGGAAGGTTTAGCAATTTGCAAGCTGTTCATAGAGTAGAGTCATGGTGAAAGCCTTGGGATCATTCATATTGAAATCCTATGGAAGGTATGGAGAAGGTAATCTTACTGTTTTCTCTTTCTTCCACCTAGGAGTAAAGGGCTTTAGTATTTGAACCTCCTCTTGGTAAGGCAATGGAGAAGCTCACTCCAGTTCAATGAATTATTCTGATAGGGCAAGAAATTAGTGAATGACTATACTTTAAGGATGACCGATCTCCAGGGATGTTCAAGCCTAATTCCAGTGTGAGGGGGCTCCTGGGAAGTAACATAACTCATAAGCTTTGCTCATTACCCAGCTATTACCAAGAACTCCATTTGAATGTAAACTGAAATGGATGTGAACCGTAAGGAAGGATAGAAAACCACCTCCACCTTTAGTAATTCCAAAATAGCAGGCTCAACTTGGACTAAGATAAGAAGGTCTCTGTGTTCACAGAAAAAAGTAGGAGGCACTTTATTTTCTTTTACATTTTGTTTGAATCTCTAGAAAGTATTTAATGAGCATAATTTATAACTCAGATACTATGAAATTAGTGCCAGGAAAAAAAATCTTCCAGCAAACATACATCTGAATCCCAGTCCACTGTGACCTCAGTTGGATGGAATGCATAGGGAATAGTGGGGAGGAAAAGAGTCTGGTTAATTGTGTTGTTTGGATAACTGAGGGCTAAGAAGATGTTTCTTTGTTTTCTTACTGCTTATTGTTCAAAATCCTCCAAAACTATCATGGTCTCTTTTCCCGTCTAAATAAGGAGAATCTAGGCAACATAATTGAATTGTCTTTGCTAGGTGAATATCCCACTGCATTTCATGGTCAAAATCTGAACATAATGGATTAGGAGATACTTTCAGAGCAAAAGATGCAAAAGTCATAGAACCAACTGAGCAATTCCCTTTAAATCTTGTCCTTTCCTTCCTTCTTTTTCTTACCCTGCCTTTCACCAACCCCCTATCTTTATACCTAAAATAAATCCGTTTCAACATTTGTTTTACTTTATGCTTTTAGTTTTCCAGATTCCACGTTCAAGGGGTTATTGGCAGTGGCTTGCCATAGTCACATGGACCAAAGCAATAAGGTTTAAGTCACAGGCATGTTTAAAATAGTTAAGCAAGCTCTTTCTCCCTTTTATTATAAAAATAATCTCTTTATTAAAACAGCTGGACCCAAACATATCAACCCGTAAAGCAGTTAATTCTTTTAGAACAATCCTTTTTAAAGAAAGAAATGCCTAAGGTATAATTTGATACCTTTCTCACTAATATTTAATTTTTCGACTATCAACTCAACCTGAGCTTGAAGTTAAAAGCTTTTACCAGCAGATTTCCTTCTACCCTTATTCAAAGCACCCTTGTACTACTATCCATTAACTTCCCTCAGCCTCAGGTGGTTTATTTACTATGCCAAAGGTGTTCAAGAGGATGCAGAAAGGCTGATGTTGCCTTTCAACTTTCTTGAGCTGAGTTTCTAATTTCTTTTTGTAAACCTGAAAGAGATGAAGGAGAAATAAAATGTCACCCTCTACTTGTGTCAAGGTCTCATTCAAAAACTGACCTGTTAAGACTTAATTTCTAGAGAGAGGCATGACCTTGTGAGAAATTTTAAAGAAATAGAGCCTTCACTTCTCCCAGGGAACATAGTACTACCCACTATTATGAATATGGAAGCGTCATTGGGGATCCTGGAGGGGGTTAGGAGGGCTGCATAAAAAAAGGATTCTCACAGAGGTTTGGGCCTCCCCAAAATTAAGCACTAATCAGTCAAAATCTTTTATTGAGCAATAAGAGAGTGATTTCTAGCTCTATATCTGAACCTCCTTGATATTTCCCTCCTTGATATTTCTCTTGTCTAACCAACTAATCCTTTCATGATCACATCTTCTTTTGCTTGATTTTGTCTTAAGCCCCCATGTTAAACCCCATGTTAAACCATTATTGAAGGTTTTTTTTTTTCATTAATGTCTTCTGCATTGAACAAAATGAAGTCTCTTCAATTAACCTTTCTACTTAACTATTTGAGAAGAAAAACACCCCCTATTCTCTTTAGATTCACTTAGTGGGATATAGTTTGATTTTTTAAAAAAATATTTTTATTTGTAGATGGACACAATACTTTTATTTTATGCATTTATTTTTGTGTTGTGCTGAGGATCGAACCCAGTGCTCACATGTGCTAGGCAAGTGCTCTACCACTGAGCCACAACCCCAGCCTTATAGTTTGATTCTTAAATACAACTATTTATTTCTCTCTTTCAGTCTGTTGTTCCCAGGACAGTGGCTGAAGTTGGTGGTTGAAAGGACCAAACCAATTTCTTCACAGCTATTTTCTTAAGTGGCTTTTATTCTTTGTATAAGATAAAATATTTGGAAAACAACTTAAACATAGTTTCCAAACAGAGTTTTGAGTTAGTTTCATCATATCTCTTGTATCTGTTTGTTCTCTTGTGATTTACCTCTTCTTAAAATGGACTTTTGGAAAACAAAGCCAAATGCTAATGAACTGGAAGTCAGATTCTGCTTGAGATTTTGTTGTACTTTGTAAACATAACAAAGTGGCGAGCCCATGTGGGATTATTAGCCTTTTTTTTTTAGATTTTTTTCTTACAGATCTCAACAGCAATATATGTTCACTGTAGAAAATTTAGAAAACACAGAAAGGCACAAAGGATGTTAGAATTGCTCAAAATCAGTTTATATCCTCTATTCTATTCTTTTCCTTCCTGTAAGTGTTCACTTCATAAATTATTACATGTTATTATATCATCTACCCAGCCAAGGAATATCTTAAGTCAACTAATTCTTAAGTTAATCCAGTCTGCTTTTATTTTATTGTTGGCAACATTGCTCATATTTTTGGTGGTAGAGGTTGCATATATTTAGATTGCGGCCAGCTTTCAGTGATCCACTTGTTCTTTATTTCACTTGGCATAGCAAAGCAGAAGGAGATAGCAGATTGCTATCTATCCCACTGCAACAACTTGGTTTACAACATAAAGTTACTCTTTCAAGAAGTAAGAATTCCCTTTCTATCTACCTTGTCTTAGACTTAGTATAAATAACTTTATTAAAACACTACTCATCTCATCACATTCTTGTCCTTAACCCATATAGAATCAGCTTGCAAGGAGTGGAAAATGGCAAACAGCCAAATAGTAATGCTTCATTCACTGGGTGGTCACATCTATGTGACATCAAAGAATTGAATGTAACTTAAACACTCAGTTGAATCGAGTAAGCATTAATTAGCAGAGAGGCCACAATGGGTTGACGATTTTACTTTAATTTCCTCATCAGCCAAAGCTGGATGACCTAATCAAGGATATTTCCCATCTGGCTGGTTGATTGTATAGCCCATTTGCTTAATGGGTTCTGCAATAGAATTCTCTCCCACTCTATCTCTGGTTCATGCCTTCTTCTCAGGTCAATATGATTGATAGCTAGACCACAGAAACATGTCTGTTATTTGTATGTTATTAGGTTTTTTTTTTTCCCTAGAGTAGTTTATAAGATACTTGCCACCTTAGCTATTTTCCAATTTGGATTTCCTGTAGGCCAACCAATAATGGTTATCTTTCAAAGATAAACTAATAGCAGAGGTGACTATTTAATCTATATACTCATTTTGGCTAATTGAGAATTAGAATGGCTCTAAATATCACTGAAGATTTTTCAAAGGTGACTAATTTTAAGCAAATTAATATGCATATATAACCATAGAATTGAGGACTTTTGAAGACTATCAACTCCTTCATGTTATGGAGCATAATATGGAGTATAATATGGGGTATTCCTAATGTTACAATCTCGCTAGATGAACAACCATTCTTACCAAGTCAAAAAAGATACATGAGCTATATCAAGGACAATTCCTGACCTTTAGGAACACAACTTTCTTAGAGATCTTGGGGTAAAATCCCTAGCTATATACATGAGCATAAGATTGACAGAAATATTCTTGTTTGGGGTGTTTTAAACTAGGTGATGGTGTTAACATCATAGGCTCTTATTAACCCAAGACATAAAAAAAAAAAGATATTCCAAATTCCTTGTCACTAAAATCACCTTTGCCGTGAAGATATGATCTTATCCGTAGCCACACAAGTGCCTAAGTTGATTTAGGTCAAGTGGATGGAAAATAAATCTCTAATTATGTCTGGCCCTGTGGATTCATTTGTAGTTTATAGCACATGGCCTCAGTCCTATATAAATGAAGTCTAAGAAATACCTGAGGCAATGGCTGATTTCAGACACCATCAGGGATATTTTCAATGTGTCCATCATGCAAATGAGGTCTTCAGTATGTAGTGAGTGAAAGTAGAGGAGAACCAAGTCTAAAATCTTCACAGCAAGAAAAAAACCTGAATTTGATTATTACTTGTTGACATCAAAATTTCTCCTCTAGAGCCATGATGTCTCCTGAGTTTTTGATATAGTTGTGTAACCAATGGATATAGGCTAGCCATAGTGGGACTTTGCCTCAGTACCAACAGACTCCAGGTGCTTCAGAGCTGTTTGCACCCATCATGGAAAGTAATCTCAGATGAACTTCTCATGATAATGGCTTCCTAGCATAAAAGATCAAAGGAAAAACAATTGCTCCAAGTAGCATTGACAATAAAAAAAAATCGTATTTAGGGAACTGGCTGATAGAGCTAGATTTTTTTTTAATTTATTTTTATTTTTTTTTATTTTTTTGTGGTACTGGGGATTGAACTCAGGGGCACTCGACCACTGGGCCACATCCCCAGCCCTTTTTTGTATTTTATTTGGAGACAGGGTCTCACTGGGTTGCTAAATGCCTCGCCATTGCTGAGGCTGGCTTTGAACTCATATTCCTCCTGCCTCAGCCTCCCAAAGTGCTGGGATTACAGGCATGCGCCACCGCGCCTGGCTTTTTTTTTATTTTTAATAAACGTCAGTATCTTCAAGCTTATTTGGAGTCTTTGGTATGGTTCAGAGTCAAGACCAGCTTGATATTTGGGGCTTGGTCCAGGATCAATCTAGGGTTAGAATAAATTTTGTAATTCTAGAACATGCCTCATTAGACATATTTGAGTTGACTTAACGACCCCACAGCATGAACAATAACATGAACTATCCCTATTTATGCCTCTAATTTGAAAGTGCAACACTATTTTAATGGGTTTTAGTGGTACTATTCAAAAACATGTTGAGATGGTCATCTTTCTCCAGAGAAGTACTTTTTACTCTTTCTGTATGTGTCCTTGTCTGTATTTTAGTGAATTTCTCAGGGATTACATTTTGGATATTGTAATATTCCTGCTCCCAAAACTCCAATATCCCTCTAGTTTTTATAATTTCCTTAATTAAGTTCACATTTAGGTTTTCCTACTCTCCATATATTTTATTCTCTAGTCCATTTTTATTGTTTGCTCTTTCCCTGCCTTTTTTTCTAATTCCATGCATTTATTCATACTGCTACTACTTTCCAAAATTTCTTTTCTTCTTCCCATCACCACATGTCCAAATTCTACCCATTCTTCAAAGTCTAGTCAAGTATAATTTCCTTCATAAATCCCTCCTTGATCCTTCTAATCATATATCCTTATTTCTGAATTCATACAATAATTTTACCTGTACTTTATAATATTAACTTATTTTTATAGCTGTTTGTACACTTGTATTGTTGTCACTATTATATTTTTGATCTAGAGAAAATATAAATTTTACTATCTTCTTTATGGCAGGAAACATGTTTGGTTCATCTTTGTATTCCATACAGTGCCTGATATATTAAGAGGAACTCAATAAACAATTATTAAATTATTAAACAAATATTTCTGTCTCTCTGTGTATGTAACTTTTCTCTGTACATTTTATCTTTTCCTATTTCACTTAAAGTTTTTCTTGTTTCCATTCATGTGTCTGTCATCAACCCCCCTTACCACCATCATAATATTTGAAAGCATTTTTGTTGTGTTTATTGGCATTTAAATCCTTTCTCTTTATCTGAAAAGCAGTAGAGTGTTTTGATAATCCCCTCTTTAAATTTCAAAGAGCCAGATTAGGTCACTTTTTTTTTTTTTTTTTTTTTTTTTTTTTTGGTACTGGGGATTGAACTCAGGGGCACTCGACCACTGGACCACATCCCCAGCCTTTTTTTGTATTTTATTAGTGAGTTGCTAAGTGTCCTCACCATTGCTGAGGTTGGCTTTGAACTCGTGATCCTCCTGCCTCAGCCTCCCAACTGTTGGGATTAAAGGCATGTGCCACCGCACCCAGCTAGTTCACATTTTTATTATGTCATAATTGATTAACATTTTTTCTTGACAAAACTAATCTTTGATAGCAAAAATATTCTCCATTTTTGCATTGAAAAGAATTCAGTTATTGTTAACTATCACTTGTGGCATTAAGGGGAGTCAATTTTAGGAATTGTAATACCAAGAGAAGTGGACACCAAGATACAAAAGGGAGCATAATAGCTCTTTTGATATATAGGAAAGGATACCATGGGAACAAGGTTTCACTTGGTTTTATGTGGCTTCAGAAAATAGAATCTGGGTCAAATGATAGAATCTGGGGACATAGGGTCAACATAAGTAATAAATTTCTAGTAGTCAGAACTATCCAAAAAATTAGTGTTAGAACCTCAGAGAGAGAATTCTCTGTTATTAGGGGTATTCAAACAAAGGCTAAATGATCATATGATGTGGAGATGGTAGATATTTTAAGTATTGTATGTGAGATTGGCATAAGAGATCTTTTAAGATTCCTTCCTACTCACAGTCTTTGCTTCTGTGATTCCCTTGCACACCTTCTTTAAAACAGACTTAAGTGGTTTTCAAATTTTAAGAACACATCGAAACAGGTCAGTTCAAACAAAACAGAGGAAAACATGTTATAAGGAATAGAACTAGAAGCCTCAGACAGTCCCATGATAAATCACTGTATTTGACCATTAAATTTTACTCTGAGTTTCTTGGCAGTTAAAGCAAAATGGGAAGAAAACAAACAAAAAGTTGGGCTGTATGGTTCTCTGTTGAGTAAAAAAGAAAAAAAAATGCCTGTGAGTCCATCTGCCTAGACAGATTTCATCCTCCTGTCTGGATTCCAGGTAGAATTTATCATGTAAATCCTTATATAATAGATAGTGCTTTTTTGATAGTAGACTATGTAGTTTTTACAAAAGTTATAGATGTAATCTCCAAATGGAAATGTATTTTCTTCCTCTTCAAAAAGGCACTAAAGGTTGTGAAATATCAAACCTTGAGCAAATAACTCCTTTTTCCCTGGAAGGCTAAGGTAAGTTAAGTTGCTTTCTGTTGATCTAGCATAATATGGGGATCAAACACAGAGAACCTAGAAGAATGGACAGTTAACATGACCCTTATCTACTGTCAATTATTTTCTATATCGAGTAATCCTCTGGATCACAGACAATTAATTGTTGGATTCTATGAGGGTTGTCTCAAGGAAGGTTGAGATTAGGAACTAAGGATCTGTGACCTCTTCCAACTACTTGCTGGCATAGGATGATGGAAATATGTATCCTGATCCTCCCTACCTCATTGGAATACCATAAGGATGAAAATAGCAAAAATGGATGTCAAAGCACTAGGAAAGTTACAATTTCTAACCAAATTTCAGGGATGAGGGATAGTGCTATTGCTTACCAGACTGCATCTCACCAGGGCTTATGCCTCAGGGAGGGCTTTGGTCGTTAGCTACTGGGAAAGGCCAATTTGTCAGATCTGCTATGAAATGTCATTGAATATCTACAGGGGCACAACATACAACCTCAGAGAAAGATGTTTTTATGAAATTAATGAAACTCTTATGGAGTAAAGACTCTCCTTGACCAGTGTCAGAGTAGTGTCTTGATCAAAGGAATGGTCTAGTAATCAAAAGTAATTTCAAAATAATCCAAGTTTTTGTACTAATCAAAAGACATGAAGGAGATTTGGACGACTCATTAAAGTCTGATTTCCTCTCCTGTTTTTTTTTTTTTTTTTGCATCATAGTCCACAGATTTCCAGTGCTTCTCTGTTTAATTCATTCCCACTCCTCAACTTTTTCTAGATCTCTAGGCTAAATAATTCACTTTTCTAAGTATTCTCCTCTCTCTTAGCACTGTATTGTGTATATTGGCTTAGATTGTGGCCTAAATTCTTTCCCCTGCCTCTCATGGGTACTTGATCTCTCTTCTTGATTCTGCATTGCAAAAGGTCAAAGAGCAACTTTACCAAAGATAGGCGAGAGCAATTAGAATGGTGAGAATCTAAGAAAATAAAAACTAAGCTCTCTTCATCTCTTTGATGCATTGGGGAAAGAAGAAGACTGTTAATGTATACACAGTAAATTTCACACCATTATACTATTATAAAGAAGTTTAGTGAATTATTCATTATAGAGAGATGAATTACCTAAATCACACAATTTAACTGTTTTTGGTATCAACTCAATTTCTCTTCTTTTAAATCCAATTTATAGACTATGTTTCCATAATAATTGGAAATAAAGACCTCTGGAAACAGTTAATTATAGAAAAAGCTGTTAGTATGTGTGGTCAGAAAATTTAGCAAGCCTGATAGAAGGGCTAGGACTCCTCTTGGACTGGTCCTATATATTATTCTTAGATGCCATGTTAACCATGCAGAGGGAGAAATGAGTGACTACCTAAACTTCCAATGCTTCCTAAGCCTGCCCTATGCAGTGAAACCTCAAAATTTGGTTTATGGTGTAAAGTGCCCAAGCATTAGGACAACAAAAAAAAATCAAACAACAACAACAACAACAAAAAAATCAAACCCCAAATGCCAAATGCCAAAGCCAAATGTAAACATTTCAGTAACTGATCACACCATTCTTCCCTATTGACAAGAATCATGGCTAAGACACAGAAAATTGAATTGAAAGCACTTGAAATATGTGGGAATATCATCTTCATTCCCTCATTTTTGGCCTTAAAATATGACCTGTAGAGTTAAAGAAATGCCAGTTTCTATGCATCACAGAAAGGGTAAATAAGTATCTCTTGTAGCTTTAAATTCTAGGTGTCTTCAAGATTCCTCACAGACTAATGAAGTAAATCATTTAGTGGTCATTGGAACATTACTGCTTCATGTAAGTAATGTGGGTGCTGAAACCAGATGGAGCATGCTCTCTGATTCCATCTGATTCTAGATATGAAAAGTAACAGTTGTCATAAACATAGCAAATGATTCATAGTGTTGTCACAATGTTTTAAGCAATTAGCAAGGGCTCTGACATGTATTTTGACAAAGCAGGTCAATGTTAGTGGTCGATGACAATGGTATATATCCCTAGCTATCTACCCAAATGTCCTACTGACAGGGCCCCCATCTATTCAGTTTTTGTACCTTGTTGTTACTTTTTGTGGTCACAATAAATTAATTCATAGAATTTAAAAGCTGGGAGGGACCTAAATGATCATTTGGTTCAACTTCTTATTTCACACACTGGGAAACTAATTCCTGAGAAGACAGTACACTCTCAGTTTGCACAGCTAGTTTGTGGCAGAACTGGGTTTAGAACTTCATTTCTCCCTGTTTCAAGTGCTAGTTGCTGTTAAATTCAAATACTGTGAGCAGAGTATCCACTATTGAAAATGCTCCAAGTGTCCTTAAATAACTTTGGCAATTCCATTCAATATGTTTGGATCCCTTTCCATTATAAAATTGATGAATCATTAGTGATCAATTAGGTATTCTTGTGGCACTATCATTTCTAGCCTGCTTTATGATCTTTCATTTTCTCCCTTCTTCTTTGGCACCAATTGAAAAAGTTACACAAACTATTTTTTGAAAGAGCTCAGTTGGTTAGTTATATCACATCAGTAGAAAGGAAAGTCCTCAACTTTTGATTATTTAGTCTACTCTCATAAGAATTTCCTGACTTATACTTTCTAAGTGGACTTAGTCTTTAGACCCTACAAGGAAGTAAATCACGTTTATATGAATAATATATTTATTCAGCTTTCTCCTCTCCTATGGAACAGATGCTTGAAATTGTCAATTTATGGACCAGTTCATGATCACATATTGACCCCCAAGTCCTTTATCCCAAATCTTCTGACAGAAAAGTCATAACCAGGATACGTGTATACTTTAAACAAACTGTCAGATCTGCTAGATAACATCTTTTCAGATTAACTTCTTGAAATCATGCTTCATGATATTAGGTTAACTGATTTTAAAATTCCATGTTGTATTTTCATCAGTGAGTGCTAATTAATTGTGTCACCCACTGGAGATGTGTCCTCTATCTTGGGAAGAGAGAATTAATGTATTCGAATTCAGTTGTAGGAAACAAAAACATTAACTTCAGTGGGAGTTAATGTTCTGACCTGTTCTGTCCCTCTCTCTTGTCAGTTACATATAGATAAGCTTAGCTTCCAAAAGGACAATTTAATATGTTGAATGTTAAACATAGAAACAGATATTTAACCAAAGGTCTAATGTACCATACCCCTGACAGATTCCAGTAGGACAATTTGCAATAGGCTGTCTTCTAGATTCTGTCCAAGGTGTTATTCATTGGATTAATCCTTGTTTAATCTGCATCCTGTAATACAAGCAGAGTATTCCTATAGCCCGGCAATCCCTGCCATATGCATGGATTTTCTCCAGTCATTTTTTAAATAATCACAGTGTCAATGGAACCAAACTAAATGCCCTTCAATAGATGAATGGATAAAGAAACCGTGGTATATATACACAATGGAATATTACTCAGCATTAAAAGAGAATAAAATTATGGCATTTGCAGGTAAATGGATGGAGTTGGAGAAATACCCTGCTAAGTGAAGTAAGTCAATCTCAAAACACCAAAGGCTGAATGTTTTCTCTGATAAGTGGAAGCTGATCCATATTGGGGGGTGGGTAGAGCATGGGATGAATGGAGGAACTTTGGATTGGGCAAAGGGGAGGGAGTGGAGGGGAGGGGACGTGGGGGTAGGAAAGATGGTGGAATGAAACAGACGTCATTACTCTAGTTATATGTGTGAATGTATGTATGGTATGATTCTACTTCATGTACAACCAGAGAATTGAAATATTGCGCTCCATTTCTCTGTGATGAATTAAAATGCATTCTGCTATCATGTATAACAAATTAGAACAAATAAATAAAAATTAAAAAAAAAGATTTAAAAAATCACAGTGTCAAAAAGGTAATGCAAGATATGCAAGACTTGGAGTTTATTTTCTGCCTCTCTTTTGATATCATGTCAGAGAGAAGGAATCAAGGCAAGTTTGACACATATGGCAAATAGGTCTGGTAAATACCCAATTAATAAGATTCACAAAAGCAGCCCAACCAGATAAACATCTCCAAAGTGAATTTTTGTTTGCAGTAGGGGTGCCAAAATGATCAGGATTCTTGATCTATGAGAAATTAAGTAGCTGTGGAATTTCCAAACATATTTTTTTTCTTTTGAAGCTTGTCATTCTTAGAGTAAGCATCAACTGTGGCTATTAATTCCAGGCATCATTAGCTTTCTGAAGAGTCAATTAACAACATGTCAGTTTGAAATCATGAAATTGCCACTCTATTCTTTTTAGCAGGAAATACCATCATTGTCATTAAAGTTATCACTATATACCCAATATGTGGCAGGAACTATATACACGGAATCTCTTCTGATCCTTAGAACAGTTATAAGAGGCATATAATTTTATGAACCCTAAATAATATATGAAGAAACTGAGGATCATATGAGTTAAGCAAATTGTTCAAGGCCACAAAAGTGGTAACTGGCAAGTCGAATCAAAACCAGACTATCTTTTCCAAAACCTATGGTCATTCAACTCTACTCACATGATGTAAAATTATCCAAGGAGACCAAGTAACATTTTTACTGCAGACTTTGCAAGGCACTGGTCTATTTGGAATTCTGAATTCTGAAAAATTTATTTTCCACTTGAGGGAACAGTTTTCCTAGCATTGAGGCTTGGTTCAATAGATACTTGATAGATGAGGCAGCTGTTGGGGGACACAAGCATAGTCAGAGTCTGTGTTCTCTGTATTTTGTCTGACCCAGTAGGTAGAATTAAGTTCCTTCAAATTTTAAAATAAAATAAGCAAAAATAAGCCCTTAAAACACATTGCTGTTAACTGAAGTTTCAGCCTCTCAAAGAAGTTTTGTTTCAGAACATTTGACACAGGAAAAAGTATCTAATGAATCAGGTTAAAAAAAAAAAAAAAACTACACGTCACTGGTACCATCAGTGCTTCAAGAAGGTCTACTTCTGCTTACAGAGGGTGCCTCTGATGGATACTGAATACTAAAATTTGAATGGAACTGAATTAGGAAACAAACACTAAAACTAGCCACACTCATTTGCAAAACCCCAGCCAAAATGAAGCCAAATATTCTCACTAAACTGTGACCTGAACCAATGTTTGTTGTTGGTTTTTTCCTTAACATACAGTGAATTGATTCAAACTGAAATTAATGTTGTGTATTTTCTAAAGTGACAGAACCCAAACTAACACAGAACCTCAAAATAATCTTAATAAGGAAACTGAATTGAATTGATATATACATATAGTCCAGTCAAATTCATTTCTTAATTATGGTACAGAAGTCCCAAGTTAGAATCCTTCTCTATGTTTAGAGATCCCACCTCTGCCTTGACTGAGCAACTCAGTCACACTGTCTGAAGACACTTGGGTCATATTTTCTATAAACTTACCCATTTTTGAGAAAGCATGAACACTATACCAAATTGAAAGAGTGATATCTACTTTCAAATTCAATAGAATGGATGTACATGCCATATAAAATGTGCATCAGCTGCTTTTCTAATCCTCAAACACACCATGCATACTCCTGCCTCAGTTTTTACGTATGCCATTCTCTCTGCCTAAGATATTTTGCTTCCACATTATTTGCTCACTGCCTTATTTAAAGTGTCAGCTCAAGTGTTGCTTTAATAGAGAAAGATTCCTATAAATTACTTTATCAAAAACAGCACCCAAGGACATTTTTTCTTTATAGTAACCAACACCACTTGACTAATTATCTGTTACGTTTATTTGTTTTATTGACTGTCTCTCCTCCACCCCCCACACAAGGATGTAAGCTCTCTGAAAGCAAAGACTTTATTGTTCATTACCCTCGGTTCATAGAATAATCTCTGCCATGGGGAAGGTATTTATTTTTCAAAATAAATGTTTGAGTAAAAGGAAAGCATAATATAAGATAATATGGCGCAGGACAAGGAACATTGATCTGGGAGTCGGGAGACCTCAGTTTGACTGCAAGCTCTGTCATTAACTTGCTGTGGGACAAATAATATTACCTCTCTTAGGTTCAGTTTCTTTATTGGTCAAATGAGACTATTTGTTTCTTCTTTACCTGTCTCATGGGGATGTGTGAGCTTCAAAAGAAATAATATAAGTGAAAGTCCTTGGAAGAGAAATTACTAGATTTGTGCATATTTTCTATCAGACTACTGAGGTTAGGTGTTCTGATAGAACTAATTTTCATTGGTTTAATCCCATGTAAACATCATGTTGTCTTCTTATATTCCTAAACTAAGGTAAGTCCCTAGAGACCAAAACCAAATAAGATATTAGTTAATGGGCCTAGCCAGTCTCCCCTTTTGGCATAACGTGCTTAAAATAAAAAATCCAGCCCAACTGAAGCCAGAATCTTAACTGATTTGCTTTGCCCAAAACTTGCAGTACTCCTGGGATTGAGTTGTGCACATTTCAGATAGGGACACAGACCAGTGGCACATTAGGTTCACCTACTTCATGAACCATGCTTAGTCATTCAGAATTTGGCTAATTGTGAGTCTGTCAAATGGTCTAGGACCATTACAGCCATGGAAGCAAGAAGCTGACCTCTTTACCAGCATCCTGTTCTACTCTTATCTGGCTTTCTATGGACATACACTGAACAAATCATTAGAAGTTAACAGATATCTTGGTGTCTTGGCAAGTGTTTACCTGCATAAAGCCCAAATTCAATACAGCTAGATAGCAAACGGTTGATAAAATCTTTAAATTAAATTTATATAAAAGATGCTATAGTCTGTATGTAGAAAGATTCTTATTCATTTCCATTTATCACCTGGACATGCCTGTAGGGACTGCAGAATGCCATGTTTATTGTGATGAAATATGAAAACAATTCTGCTTTCTTCCCAAATTTCAAATGAATTGACCACCCAGGCATTGGTTAAAGCCCTTGGAAGTTAGTTTACTCCATGCCACAAGAGGGATCCTCAGATTTAAAGGTGGTGGTGGGTAGAAGCTAAAACTAACTTGTGAATAAAGAAGAGAGAAAAAGGTACATGTAGAATTCTCCGACTTCTAAGGCATATGGATCTAAGATAACTTAAGAATAGGTTCTGAGACAGTAAAGGGGGACAGGAAATAAGTTTCCTCATATAGGTTCCTGCTTACAACACATTCCATTCCAACTCTGCCTTGGCCACCCACTACTTTGATCTTTTGCTTCTGAGAAGGGTGGGGATGAGGCAGAGAGGGTATAACAAATCCATTAGTGATCCTAGGAGTTAATTGCAACTCCTAGCCCCTGCCCAACCTGGAATGAACCACCATTTCTTTGCATCAGTATGACCATATCAATCTCTGGTTCAGGAATCTAAATACTCTTGGCACCACTCCCTCTCAGGTGTCTTATGGCCTTAGCTTGCCCTCCTTCTTCAACAAATTTAAATTGGCACCAAATCTACAGAAAAATTAAATTGCAAAAGAAATACTTATTGACAGTTCTTCAATAATATATGTATGAACAAAACCAGGAAAGATTCCTCTGATCCCTAAATCTCCCCCACCAGGGGTTAATGTTTTATGTGGTTTGATATGTATAGTAACAGACAATTTCTTATGTACTATAAGTTCAGGCAATTTAACCAAATCATTAAAAATTCCAAGGGAGTCAACTTTCAATCCTGATAATGCCAGATACCACAAACCACACAAAAATTAGTGAAGGCAAAAGGGCTTTGGGTGGCATGGCTCTCTGAGACCCATACTGGTGTGTGGCAACGCATGTGTTAGATAAGTAGTTGGCTTACCATTAACAGGGCACTAGGTAAAGCACATGAAGAATATCTATACACCAGAATGCATCACTAAAGCAGCCTAGATCCTAGGATAAACATTTTTTGTTTCCCTAGCAATCTCCAGGTTGTGGCTGAAACCAAATATTCATGTCAAGATGAGAGATAAGTTATGTGGGTCGAGGTAAAAAAAAAAACAATGTCTTTGATGAGATATTGAATTTTTCTGGACGCCTTTCTGTGCTGCTATTTGCTGCACTCTGGGCTCTCTTTCAGAAATGAGAGCCTCAATCAAGTTTTTCAACTTTGTCAGTTGGAAGCTCTTTTGAGAACAACTTCAGTTGCAACCAAGGAAAATAACAGACATCATGAGTTCATAGCTTAGGGGTTAACCAAGGCAGTTTAGATGAAGATATGGGAGTCAAAGATTTATGGAATGATGCATATAATCTTAACGTTACTCCTTCATCCAGAGTACTCTCCATCTTTGTACCATTCAGCACCTTTCCTTGCCATTTCCTCACAGATGTTCATCAGCTACTATCCTCCTTGGATCATCAGTGAAGAAGCCATTCTAAGGTGGAAGTCAGTATTTTGTCAGTGATAAGCACAATGGAAACCCCAGAAATAAGAGAAAGAACCAAAAAGCCAGCGAAATCCAGGAATTTCACTCACTAAAGTTTGTTTCTCAGAACTGGTGTAGACTCAGATTTTTAGCATGCTTGCAAGAATCCACTCATTCATTCTTTGTCTTGTTTTATAAAGGATATGAGGAAGTTAAGAATATTAGCCCTAATATCCTACTTGAAAACTCTTACCCAATGAGAAGTGTTCCTTGGAGGGAATGCCATACCTCTTCTTCAAACTGGATAATCACCAAGCAACCTGTAAGATTATATTTAGGGTTTGTAATACTCAAGAACTTATAAAACTCACTGGTTTAAGAAACATGTTGCCTTGTTTAAGGAGGTCCTCATCTAATTAGAAGGCCTAAATATCACTGTAGTTATAATGTGTAGACCCACAGAATGATAGTCTGCAATGAGATAAAAATCATATAGTTAGTCCCCCCAATTTTATTATAGCCCAGGAAACATTAAGGCATATACCACTGTTTCTCTCTAATCAGACCATGGTTATGTCACTTGTCCTCTTCTATGGTTACCACTAGCTGATCAGAGATCTGGTGAATTTAGGTCATGGGGCAGGTTCTCCTACCTTGCAACTTTCTTGTTTCTAGTACTCTGTGGGTTTTGTATTTCTCTTACTTGCTATCTATACCATAAGAAGAAATTCACTTTAAGAAAGCTAAAATATTGAGTTGAAAATATGTCAATGGTTTATGAAAACCCTGAGCAATTTTATTTTTAAAAAATTATTGAAATTGTGTATATATATGTATATGTGTGTATATATATATATACACAAATAAATATATATTATAGGGCATGATATTCTGATACACTTGAGCAACTTTCTAACTTCTCTTTTATCATGTTAAAACTCCCTTGGGATATGACCAATGGCAGAAATTATTTCTTTTAATCTTGCCAGTGGCTAAGCAGATGAGCAGGAGGGGTATGTGAAGTTCACCTCAAGAGGCAATTAATTTATTAATAATAATATTGTAGCTACACACAGTTTCATTAAAAACATGCATGGTGTGTGTGCCTTCCTCTAGGCACCCCATTAAGTATTTGGCAGAGCAGTGATTAGTATTAGCATCACTAATAATCTGGCACTGGTTGTATTCCTTGCATCTGAAGATTTACCTTTCAGGGCAGGAAGCAAAGTTAAGAAAATACAGATAATAAGGCCTGGAGAGGGGACAGCTATATTGCTGGAAACAGGATGGGTAGCCTACTCGAGTACTTCTCAGAGTTTAGAGTTTTTCCAAAGAGTAAAAACAATCACTTAATTTGGAACTGGCATAAGATAGCTGGCTTTTATTTTGTGACACAAACAGAAAACCTTTGCAAGTGAAAGTTTCCATCATTTAATTTAAAAGTGACATTTTAACTCCAAAAAGGAAGAAAGAACAGAATAGATTTAGAGTAAATTTAATTTATATAAAAATTTTCATTGCATTGCCCTAATTAATCTTTTTCAACACAGACCAGTGTAAATATGGTCTCAAACTAGAACAATACATACTGGGCTTTGAAAAGTTCTGATTTGCATGATAGCTGACTATCTTAGCCTTATGGAGGCACCTATAAGCTGGTCTGGGATGACACTGGTCAGTTTTCCACAAAAACAGCCAGAAATGAGACATAATATCAGAAGCTTCTAGACTAAAATGTCCAGGTGAAAGTATAGTTCTTTCCACTATCCTTCTGAGGCATGAGAGTATCTAAAATCAGGACTGTACTATGAGTACACAGAGAGTTTTCCAGTAACAGTCTGGTTCAGCTTCTGATAGAGCAAGGTAGCATTAGAAGACATCCTACAGTATGGTCCTTTCCCCACCCCTTCAAACATGCACACTTAAGACACTCCTTTTTTTTTCCTAAACTGTTTTCCCACATTATGTATTGACAGAGTAGAAAGGGGTCTTCTACCTAGAGTCCAAATACCCAAGTTCTAGTCCTTATTCTGACACTAGTCAGCTGTGTAGATTCTGGAAATTTCCCTCCCCTCTATGAGCCTTAGTTTCCTCACTAGTACAGTGAAGGAGTTAGACTAGACTTATCTGCAGGGTTATGCAACTCTGACATACTTCCACATCACTGAACCCCTTTCTCAAGCTGGCCTTAGTTTATTTTTGGCTGCTGTTTCATTTGAACCTTATGGAGTTTTCCTGGGAAGCCCATTTCTTGTTTACTAGCATGTTTCTTATTTGATCCCTTTGTGATTAGCAACACAGTCTTCCTCACCACATTTTTCCTTTTCATATATACTCCGTTGCAAATCCCCAAGATCAGCTTAGGACTGCATTTCCCTACAGCTATGTGTTATATCACTAAAAGAGTGCCTCATGCTGGGCTCTTTTAGCTGAAAACACAAGGTCACTTCACTAATTGTCCATGGCTCTCTAGCTATTTTCTATTGTTCTAATAGACCAATTTGTCTATTTATTATAGACAAGATTGCCTTTGGTCCAGAAACCCTCTCTGAGTGGATGTTTCCATGGTATACAGGCTGCTTTGAAACTGAATTACTGTCTTCCATTAGATATTGCTGGAGCTATGCTATCAAGGCAAGAGGAGTGTAAAGAAAGGAGAGTTCAAAAGAGGAAAGGCTGGAACAGAATAAGGGAAAAATAATTGAAGCAAAAGGGTCCATTCTTTCAAATATTCCTTTCCTCTCATTCTATACTCCCAGAGACATCGTAGGCCAGACAGACCTGACTTCTTGCCCTAGCTCTGCCACTTATTATCTGCACCATCATAAGCAATTTTCATAACTTCTCCAAGCTTCAGTTTCCTCATTTGTAAAGTTGGGAGGGCTTTATGCAGATGAAATAAGTATAAAGTAAAATACATATACATTTATACATATAATGCATACAAAATATATAAATACATATAAAATAATTATCAAATGACATTCAATAAGGGGTAACTATTGCAATTCCTTAAAAACAAGTCTGTGGAGCTCTCTATGGGTATAATGAAACACTCACTGTCTTGCTGGGAAGGTCTGGGTCATTGCCTCAGCTAGACATGCTTATCAGAAAACAGGCCAGAATCCTCAGAAGGATAAAATATATACATCTAGATTGACAGTGACAGGCAGCCATGGTCATCCCTCATATCAAGGACTAGTTCACAGTAAGATCCTCTAGGGCTCATTATGTCCTGGAGAAGCCAGCCTGAAGGCTTCTAGGACCAACCTGGGGACCATGAATCTTCAAGGGACAAAGTGAAGACTTTCTCCATTGTTTCTCTTTTTTATCTGTGCCTGACATATGGTATTTCTAATCCTAACAACACTGCAAGGGAATCGTTATGTTCTCATTTTGCCATTAGAGAAAGAAGCACAGATTAATTTCATATGCTACTATGCTTGGCGGTGGAACTTTCTACTTATTAATTAATATAGCTCTGGGGTAATGTTCATGTCCACTGCTATCTAGTTATACCTATCCTTCTGTGAATGTGGGTGAGGAACAACATGTTCCCACAAGGGACTGACACAAAAATGAGAAAGGAGGCACAGGCATAAGTTCTGTTTCCGCCCCTCTTTCCTGGGCTCACAAGAAGGTCACATTTCCTACCTTTCCTTGCAGTGATGTAGGGCCCATGTGACTGCATTCTTGCCAATGGGATGTGAAAGAAACAATGTAAAGATCCTAGATTTCCAAATTGCTCAAGTTGGAGGAGAACCTTGATGACCCTTATCAGATTTTATGTGTATATGAAAGAAACTTTAGATGTGCCAATCACATTTCTTCTTCTGTGAAGTGCTGTTCAGTTCCTGTGCCCATTTGTTGATTGGGTTATTTATTTGTTTTTTGGTGTTGTTTTTTGAGTTATTTATATATTCTGGAGATTGATGCTCTATCTGAGGTGCAAGTGGCAAAGATTTTCTCCCATTCTATAGGCTCTATGTCCATGTTCTTGATTGTGTTTCCTTTGCTGTGAAGAAGTTTTTTTAGTTTAAGGGGAAAAAGTTACACTCATACATTGCTGGTGGCACTGCAAATTGGTGCAACCACTCAAGAAAGAAGTATGGAGATTCCTCAGAAAACTTGGAATGGAACCACAGTTTGACCCAGTTATCCCACTCCCTGGTTTATACCCAAAGGACTTACTATCAATATACTACAGTGATGCTGCCACATCAGTGTTCACAGCAGCTCAATTCTCAATAGCCTAGATGCCTTCAATAGATGAATGAATAAAGAAAATGTGCTGTATATACACAATGGAATATTAGCCATAGAGAGGAATGAAATTATGGCATTTGCCCATAAATGGATGGAACTGGAGGCTATCACGCTATGTGAAATTACCCAATCCCTAAAAATCAAAGGCTAAATGTTCTTTCTGATATGTGGATGCTAACTCACAATAAGGGGATGGGTAGGGAAGAATAGAAGTACTTTGGATTAGACAAAGGGGAATGAAGGGAAGGGAGCGGTAATGGGAATAGGAAAGACAGTAGAATGAATCAGACATTACCATCCTTTGTTCATAAATGAATACACAACTAATGTATTTACACATCATGTACAACCAGAAGAATTGGAAGTTGTACTCCACGTATGTATAATATGTCAAAATACATTCTACTGTCACGTATAACTAAAAGAGCAAAAAGAGTCTATTTTTTATTGTAACATAACCTGCCTTATTCTGACTAATTCATATCCTAGTCATATATGGTTAACAATATATACATACTCTAAAGAGACAGATGGCAGGGAAGATGGTTTATAAGGTTGCAAGTAGAGGAATAATTTCATAGCAGAATGACTAAGAGGAACCTAAGTTAGAAAACTAGTATGGGGGGCTTGTGGAATGATGATCAGAACAACCTGTAGATACCTGGAATTCTATACTTTCCATTTCAGGTGAGAAGAAACCTCACCTTTAGTTCTCACTGAAGTAGCTCCACCATCTAGAAGGGCAAAACAATGTTGAGAGAATAGCTCCAATTTGTTATAACAAGTTCATATATTAAATGTCCCCTGGTTGAGCAGATGCTGATATCCAGAAATCCTCTTAGATAGAAGCAATTTTTCAGATCACTGAGTGTGTTTTTCCTCAGTTCTTTCCTGGTGAAAAGGTATTTTTCCTTTTTGCTATCCTCAGATGAGATAAAAAGAAGTCTCTTCTGGCTGGACACCATGACCTGGCCTATGCAGATTCCCTTTATTTTTCAGATTCCCTTTTGATCAGTGGTACCAAATGTAACTTTGGAGAGTGGTCTCTTTCCTCCACATAAGGGATGGACATCTAGCCCCCAACCTGCCAAAGATTCACTTTGGAGCTGCCATCTATGTCTTCCTCAAAGACTGGAAAAATATCTGCTGGCAACACAGACTGTCCTCTAAACATTTCCCTAAAGCACATATGCTGCAGTTTAAGATCACTTTCTCTTATGCTATTGTCAATTGAAACAGGGAAGGCCTCTTCCCATCCTGGCTAACTGCTTCCACCCAGCTTTACCTCTTCCCTAAGCTGCTTAGCTAACTGCCTTTCATTAACCTAGGAACTCTTCCCTTTTTGGAAAGCCTCCCATGGTGAGTATTCCAGGCCTGACAGCAGCTGTACTCCTTCCAATTTCTAAGGAAGTCACTGAGCATTTTTAACAACTTCTTCATGAAGTCTTAAGGGGGAGTGAATTCTCAGCTAGGTTGGGCCATCTACAGTCTCCCAGAGGACTGTACAGTGGCTTGAGGAAAACCTCATCCTGGCCTATTACAACAGTGCTGCCTTGCCAAAGTACACAGGGCCAGCCACTGTGCTCTGCCTTGAGCTGAGCCAGAGCAATGGAGGGCAGAGTGCAAGAACCACAGGGTTTCCCTGACCTGACAAGTCAGGCCTGGCTAGGCCTCAAGGCCAGTCAGCTCCATGCCATGCAGAAGTCTTTGCAGCCAAGTTAGGACAATTGTTTCTACCCAGCCATGCTGAATGCAGCATGAATCTCCAATAACTGCCTTTAGTTCTGATCCTAAAGGGGGTGTTGAAAAGAAATAGAAAGGGCTTAATAAAGGAAGGAAAGGGACAGGGAGAGGAAAGGAGAGGGGAAGGATGAAAGAAGGAGTAATAAAAGGGAGCAAACTTCACCTCTGAGTGGTCCTAGGCCATGACAATAAGCCATATTTCAATCATATTTACATTTATTTAGACAGCCATAATGTGTGTGCCTAATTAATTCACAGCACTGGTATTATGCCAGAACATAAAAACCAGGAGTCCCTCAAAGCCCTGGTATGCTTTATCCTGATTTCTAAACATATCCAAAAGGACTTGAGGACAATTCCAAGAAAGAAAGGATAGCAGATCTGGAATAACACAGTTTAAGTGGATTAACAGAAGTGCTTAGGTAATTTCCTTTATGCAACGTCCACACTGTGGAGATAGACATTGGATTTCTTAAATCCTTCTGTGTTGCCTATTAGAAAAAAAGTGCTATTGGGCTCAACCTCAGAGCCAGCTGTAGACTCCCTCTGGAAGCAGCTTTTTAGGACTTTGATAACTCTTTAGGGTTTTGGGTGAAAAACCACACACTAGCAACCAAGTGCCCATTACATTCCATACAACAGGGAAAACATTGAAGACAATATAAAGAACCATGTGGATGCCTGTGTCAAAAAGGATATAAGGATATGATGGATACATCTTTTTTTTTTTTTTTTTTTTTTTTTTTTTTTTTTTTTTTTTTTTTTTTTTGGTACAGGGGATTAAACCCAGAGGTGCTTAACCACTGAGCCATGTCCCCCGCCCTTTTTCACATTTTATTTGGAGACAGTGTCTTGCTGTGTTGCTTAGGGCCTTGAAAAAATGCTGAGGCTAGCTTTGAACTTGCAATCCTCCTGATTCAGCCTCCTGAGCTGCTCGGATTATAGGCTTGAAGTACCATGCTCAGCTTAGTGGTATTATTTTTAATCCATTTATTAAACTAGTTTTGTTTTCAATGTGCATTCGTTGCTAATATTTTACATACTGTGTTGAAAAGATATCCAGTATGTTTCCAGAAAGTGTCCAACATATAAGTGAAACTAGAATCACTAAAATATTTGGTTTGGGTTATGCACTTCTTCATCAAATCTTATAGAGTAACTTGTATCCCTCCTGAGATGCTGGGATTACGGGATGCACCATCACACCTGGAACAGATACATCTTTAATGGACAGAGAGAAAATAAGTTACACTTATTTCAGGACTTAAGATTCTGTAATTAGTACTGTTGTTTAAAAATGTTTTTATTTAGAAAACATTGAATTTTGCTCCATTGACCTTTTGCCATCAAGAAGGTTATAGTTTTTTTATTCAGCTTCTCTGTAGCACTCAGTCTGTTGGACAGAGAGAGAGAGAGAGAGAGAGAGAGAGAGAGAGAGAGAGAGAGAGTCTGTTTCTTTCCAATGAAAAAAAGATACCTAAAGAGATAGAGGGACTCATCCCAAAGGAGTCCTGGCACTCCTGCACTCAGCCCATCTCAACCTGGCCACCAAAATAGTCTTAAACTCAAAGGGATTTCTCACACCAGGGTGCCTACCAGCCCAAACTTGGCATTATTCCTAATATTGCCTTCTGCCTTCAATGAGCAGTAGCAGATTTCTGTAAAGCCCTCAGGGCTGAAACACACATCTAAAATAAGTAGGTAGCACAAGAGCTTAAGTGAAAGAGGAGAGGGCAAGGACAGGTGGGGCTCATGTCTCCCAACTTAGTTGTTTTCCCTCTGAGAGGGAGGACTTAGAGATGACAACATCTCAGGGCAAGAAGGGACTTTGAGAAACAGTTTAAACTGCCCCAAAGAGATGCTACAGCACCCTTATTTAAACAGTTTCTTAAGAAACTCCCTTAATTATATTGTTTGTATGTGTTCCCTTTTGTCTTACTTCTATTCACTCTGCTGTTACAAGCTCATTACATCTTGGTTTGCAGTCAATGTAGGTTGTGATGAGTGGGCAGTCTTGTGTGAGGCACTATGGGGTATACAAAAGAGGAAAACACAGGTTCAGACTACCAAGATCTCTAATAATACTTGATAGAGAACCTGAATGCAGTTTGGACAGCTCAGAGACCAGCCCAAGGGAATGACATAATACAAGTTGCTGGTCTAGACAGGCCAGGAAAATAAAAGTGAGCAAGGTAATTCCACTGAGGTGTGTGACACTTGTCTAGAAAATGTCCAGAGCCATCTTTGCTCTAGCTGTTTCCGAGCAGTCCTGCAGAAATTCTCAGGAATCAAACCACTTCTTAATTCCCTGAATACTTTAGAGATTCATGAAAAAAAACAAATAAATGTAAAAAAAAAAAATACCTAAATCAGAAAACAGCTTCTTTCTCCAGCTTGTATGCACCAGGGTTCCTTCTAGTTCTCAACATCAGCTTCAGGCTTCTTTTCTAGGAATACTCTGCATCTTAGAGAGAGAAAAAAGTGATAACTATTTGATCCATATGTCATGTGTTTCCACTATGTATGTGGCAGTCAGTCTATTCTTACGCCATATTTTTTTAAAAAATATTTTTTAGATGTTGATGGACCTTTATTTTATTCATTTATTTATATGTGGTGCTGAGAATTGAACCCAGTGCTTCACACATGCTAGGCAAGTGCTCTACCACTGGTTACAACCCCAGCCCCTTCTTATACCATCTTATTGGTGGTGAGAACTGTGTGGACTTGGATACATTACTGCCTTTTCAGAAAAAGGGGTGATGGAGGCTTTTTTAGTCTGTCTAGTAGCATTCTTGCTGGGACACAGTGTAAAAAATAAAAGAAAGTGCAAATACATAGATATACACAGAGACATGAACACACACATGTAAAAGGTTCTTGACCCTTCTAATCTTTCTTTCCTATCCTACCATACACACATACACATAAACAGTCACAGCAGCAAACCTTGGCCTTATAGATATGACCAAAAAAGAACTATAGGGCTCTGGAATTAGCCTGCACCAAGATTAAAGAAATTATTCTTTTTTACCTGCCCCCTCTCCCACAGATATTCCTCCAGGCAAGGCAATCACTAGATAAAAAATGAGCAGAGAGCTTATATTCTTCCCCTTACTTTTTCTTTGCCTGACCTTCTTGCCACAACTGAGTAAATTAATCATCTATCTTCAACCTGCATTATCTCTAATGGTTTCTTTGGGGGTTGGCCACTCCCACAGTTGTTCCTATGCATCATATCTGTGTAGGTCAGAGAAACAACCTGAATGGAAAAGGCCATCAAAAGCTGACAGTATACCATTTGTGATTCCATTCCCTGTCCAAACTCTTCTCTGTGGTCAGTCACCTGTAAGTCCTTAAATGAGTGAGGCATTACAGTATACACAAAGAAGGAAACATGTTCATATATGAAGAATTTTACAATATATAGAAGAAGGAAGAAACTAAAAGAGCCACTGGAGACTGATAAATTGGATATAATAGTGATATATATATATATATATATCACATTTATACATATATATATACACACACATATATATATATATATATATAAAATGCGCTTCCATGATGTATATATTCAATTGTGAACAAGTATATTCTTGTTGAAATTACTGAGAGACCATGGAAGTATACTGGTGATCTAAATTAATCTGGAAAGACTTTCTACAGGACGTAGGAGTTGGTATAGGGTCCACTGAGTCTCACTATGGAACCACATAATGGGATTGGCTGGTAATCACCTCTGCCTGGATGTGTTGGGATTTGGAGTTGGGACAGGGGGAAGCTGGAGGCAGCCATAACCTAGTATTCTTTTAACTACAGTCCTCCTGTGGTTCTCTTTCCCATATTGGCCTCATGCACCTCTACCTACCACTCCAGGTGTCATCTCCTTGAGCTTTGAATTTTAACCAAGCAGCAGCTGGAAGCCAGGCATTGACAGCTGGAACAATATTGGCTGGATTTCAAGTTGCTTTCAGACCTTCACAGGGGGAAATGTGCTTTGCTCTTGCTCATTCTAATCAAGACCATGTGCTCTGGGCCCCATGGAAAAATAATTGGTGGAATATTTCTCCAGTAGTTTATCTCGAGGATTCAATAACATGTACAAACTTGAGTTGCTGTGTGAGAGATGCTGACCACCTGGGCTCAAAAGCAATGCTCCTGGCTTCCCAAGGGGATTGTTTGTCCTCAAAGGGGAGAAGATTCTGGGCCTCTGGACATGGTATCGGATTCTGACATTTCTCTCATTTCCTCTTCTGAGAAACACAGGAGCTTCTTGTTACCAATAGCAAGAGAAAACTAGCATGAAATCTACTTCAAAAAATGTTGAGGATTGGCATTTCTGCAAACAACTGCTGGCCCAGAGAAAAGAAACGAGTGTGGTGGGAAGTCAAGGATATGGGCTCTAACCACAGAAGGGCCATTAATTTCCTGTGTGATCTGGGAGAAGACTTCTCCCCTCCACTGTGCTGTCCCTCATACCTACCCTAAACCTTAGTTTTAAAAATGAGGACGTGGTCCATTCTCTATGAGCTCTGCGAAAGTTCTAAAGTTCTGTGGTCCTAACTCCAGTTCTTAAAACAGAAACCAACATTTAAGGGAAAGCGACCTATGACATAAGTCATCCTAGGGATAACCTCATATAAAAAAAGTGCTGGATATTTTCCCTCTTAGGTAATATGGCATACCTTTGCTTTGCCTAAACTCTTCTAAAATGCGGATGGTCTGTACAACTCATTAATGTGAATGCACTAAACAAGACACTCTTCTTGTTACCTGATGAATGGGGAAGTAGGGAGAAGATAGTGGTTGAGGGTGGAAGGGTAGGTCTCCAACAATGGTTGCCAAAGACACACATCTCCCTTCCTTTACAATTTTGCTCAGGGATAGTCCTGACTCTTACAATCCCATTATTGTTTTCTTTCCAGAGTGAGTAGAGAAGTAGGGAGTTCTTTTTTTTTTTTTTTTTTTTTGTGGTACCGGGGATTGAACTCAGGGGCACTCGACCACTGGGCCACATCCCCAGCCCTTTTTTGTATTTTATTAGAGACAGGGTCTCACTGAGTTGCTAAGTGCCTCGCCATTGCTGAGGCTGGCTTTGAACTCGCGATCCTCCTGCCTCAGCCTCCCAAAGTGCTGGGATTACAGGCGTGCGCCACCGCGCCCGGCTACAGTAGGGAGTTCTTATCTCCTACTTACAACCTATTTGGAAAGTCAGTTTTCAGATACATTGGCGTATCCCCAGTTGGATTTGTCTGGAAAGAAGTACCAAGTCATAGGGCATTCCTGCTGACATTAAGTAGCACCATACTTATGTCCTCTGTGATTAGCATAGAAAGTCCTTTAGGGATAAAGAACACATAGTCCTTTACTCGTCTATTTTCATTAGTTAGATCCCTTTGTCATAAAGAAGTTTCTGTTATGCGAAGTTTCGCATGCTTTACATATTATGTGAAGTTTTGTTATGTGAAGTTTCCCATGATTTACAGAAAATGTAGTGTCTAATTCTAGTTTACCTTTTACCTAATCTTGTTACTTTGGACAGTAATCATATAATCTGTGTTTGCACTGGGTTATGAACTACACAAAAAAAGCAGTCTTAATGACTTACAGTCATACTTGGAAAAAATAGGGGAGAGAGGTAGATAGAGTGAATTAGGGTGGGGGAAGAAATTGAAAAGAAAGGAATTTTTTTTTAATTAAAAACTCTATTACTGTGCTTTATCACTCACCTTGTTTTCTAGACTTGGCTCTCACTGACTTTTGGCTGTTTGCTAAAATCAAATCCACCTGCAAAGGACAAATATTTATCACCACTGAGTATATTCAAAAAAATGTGCCACAGGCTCTGAATTCGATTATAAAAGAGGAGTTCCAAAAAAAGTTTTGAGCAATGGCAACATCATTGCAATAAATGTACAGGGATTTAGCCTCCCAAGGTGCTAGTCTGAAGAGGACACCACCCCTTTGGATGTGCATGTCCTAATATGATTGTGAAAAAGCAGCAGTCACATTACATTACAGTCACACTTCATATTATTGCCTTTCCTCTCCTTTCATTCTCAATGGGGATTGGCAACAGCTGGTTGCCAAGTTTTGTAGGGAGCAGCTGAAAGCCATGTGGGATTTTTCCCCAAGCTTGTTCTACACCTATGGCTGTTAGTTTTCTTCTCTGTACATGCAATAAAATGGTATCATAGGAAATAGGCACTTGTATAGTGCTTTATGTTTTCCAAGGCAGTTTCACAGATGCTAAGATTTCAAGGCAGATTATCCAGATGGTAATCTCCTGGAAGGAAGGAACCTCATTTTGTTTAGTTTTGAATACCCAGACTCTAGAATAATTCCTCACCCATAACATTCCATAAATGTTCATGGAATAGAATAGCTATCCTCTCACTTTATCCTTGTAATTTCCTGGTAAAGAAAGCAGACTAGGTATTATTCCAGGTACTTTTCCTATTTTAAATGTACCCAGGATGCAAAGAGTACAGGTTTATGGTGAGGCAGTCCAGTATAATTCTCAGGACCTTGGGCTTTGGAGACAGTTCTGGATTCCAATTTGGACTTTATCATTAATTAGCATTTACCATGAGTCAATTATTAAACTTTAGTTTGAGGAACAGTATCCTCCTCACGTGAGGATAATAGTAGCTCCTATCTCCCAGAGTTGAATGAGGATGAAATGTGATCCTTTATGTAAAGCACTGAGCATGTACCAGACATAAATAAGCACTCAATCAATGGAGGCTACTCTGATTTGGTGAATTTTAGCTTACATGGGTAGCTGGTGTTAAAGTCCAAGCTAGATTCCAGACTCATCAAGTTCTTTGCATAAGATATAGTAACACTGAATATGAGATGGAATGATCTAGACTCCACAGGATTGGTCATCAGATAGAAAATGGAAGCTTCTGGATACCCTTTGTGCTTCTTACACAAGGGGTCTTCTGAAATGGATGTTTAAGACCATGTAATCCAATCCTTGTATCTAACAGAATTATTATCATGGGATGAAGGAAGTTCCTTTGTGACTCATTCTCACCATGAAAGCCAGACCCTCTTTCAGCCCTCAACCTCTCTGAGAATGGAGGGAGCTTTTAGACACACACACACACACACACACACACACACACACACACACACACACACACACATTTAAGTAGCTGAGACAACAGCCAAAAAGAGTGGCCACTGATTACAGGATGAAATCTGAGGCGGCATCTCCTTGCATTCCAACTTCTAAACCCATGGAACGGAGCTAAACAGAGGCCCATGTTGGCTTGTTTCCTGATTTCAGGAACATAAATCCAATCAACTGAAATGCCTCCTGTTTATACTGGCTACCCAAGGCCCCGCAAGACTTTACACAGGAAATCATTAAAATTCCTTATATTCTCCCCAGGCGAAGGCATATCCAGTCAAGCGTCTCCCTTCTTCCTTCCATCCAGAGGAGATCTAGGTGTCTAGAAACCTTCAATCCAAGAAAGACATCTTCTCCCTGTGTGGAGCCTTACAGATTGTCCCATTTGGGAGCCTTGAGTTACAGTTTCAGTGAAATACTCAAGGATTCTTAGTGACACCAGAGTGGTGACTTATCTCTGTTATTGTACTGAGAAATGCCATATTCTCTCCTCACAGGGCCTACTCAACCTGACTGCTCTTTTATTTTCCTCCTGTAGTAACACCTGAAAAAACAGGGCCCCTACTTGGGGTGAGAAATACAGCCCCAGAGAGTCACAAACCCTTCAATCTTTAGTGATTGGAAGGCCAAAGGACCAGCTCTCTACTTCCATTTGGCCCTTTGAAACTCAAAGCCTGAAACATCCTGTTCTTTTGCCACATCTGCTTCTTTACCATACAGCTGGAGCTCCTCCAGAGGGGCAGAAGGATGAGTTCAAAAAATACCCATCTTAAACTTTACTTGTGGCTTGTCATCAACCTACAAGGAGAGCTTAAGCTAAAGCTTAGCATTCTTCTCATTCCTTCTTTTCTAATTAAAAACATATGATCTCTACTCCCTTCCCTCTGTCTCCTTGTAGGAGCTCCTTATTTTCACAGTGCTAAAAGCCCAAAGATACTTTAAATTCAGGCCAGCACAAGCCCATGGCTTACCCAAGCCTTATCTTCTTCCCTCAGTAGAGTCCCGAATCACTTCTTTCTACGTGCCAAGCTGCTTCCTGCTCAACAAATATCCAGTTTTATTCTGAAAGGACAAGTGTAAGGGCACTTGTGGTTCTATGCCTTCCTGAGTCTGATAGATGATCCCTGGACCAAGCCCTCACAACTAAGTACAGAAAGCAAGCAAGCCAGGAAGAAAGCTCTGAGCCAGCCCTTCCCAGAGTGGGGAGTTTTGACCTATCAGTCCTAACTTAAATTTGCTGGCTGTCTCCCAAGCTTCCAGAACTCCCACTTACTCCCTCTCATTCTAGATGTATGTTTTTAAGACCATTTCCCCCAACACCCTAAGACAGTGAGACAGTCATGCTTAATACAAATGTATGGATCTTAGCAGCATAATTCAATAGTAAACTAGTTGGGGACTTAAGGATCTTCCTCATGACCCACAGAGCACATGGTTAGGGTGAAGAACTCTAAAATATCTATGTAGGCCCACATTTCTTTAGACTCCCATCTTTTACTCACAGAGTCCCCTAAACTCTAGCTTGGAAAACAGTTTCTATGCTTGGCTACAGACCTTCCACAGAGCCAATGCCTAATGAGGAACTGAGGAACAGCTATTTTTAGGTCATACTAATATCTATTCTTAAAGGATGCACAAAAAAAACATGTGCAGAAATATGGCCTGAAGGGTGCCTGACTTCAAGGGCAACATTGGAGCTCATAAGAAGCCCCATGCTTCTATATACACATATATATAACAACAAGCTTCCTGTGTCACCCAGAGAGCACTCATGGGGAATATCCTACGTGTCTGAATAGACCACTTGCCTCTATTACATGGGTTAGAGTAATTAAGGCTTTTATCTTGTGACATGTATAATTGTCTCCAAGGTTAAAAGGTGACACTCTCAATGGAACCACAGCTGCAAGGATGGATGCTAGCAGCTAAAGAGGTGTGTACAATTATTTGTAACCCTTATAAGTAAGTCAGTAGTGGAAAAATTACAGCTCAGAATTATACAAAGAAGGAATCTTAGCAGAGGTTGTTCCCTCTGCCTGGAATCTTATGCCACACCTTCCACCCCACCTCTAGTAAGCCTTTCCTAAGCACAAGCCTCCACTTCTCCACAGGTACAACCTTCTATTCTCTAGTGTAATGAGGCACACATACTGTACACTCAGTACATGTTATATATGTTTGTTGAATAAGTAAATGAAGTGCATACCAGTTAGTAGCATTTACTGCTTAATCCATATAAAAGCCTATTCTACTATGACAGTTTCAGCTTATTTCAGTGATTTGGGATCACTAGGCTAAGAGACAGGGGAAGCAAAAAGTTGGAACCCAAAATGGTTGCAATAAAAAGTCATGGGTGAGGCTGTTTTTACACTCAGAGGTGAACCATAATACAGGAAAGGTAATGGGTGCACAAAAGAAAGAAAGGTTTACAAATTGGAAATAAGGAAGGGCAAAGGGAAAGTGTACTATTTTCACAACCTGTCTATAGCAAGCAGAGTTGGATAGATTTTTCTCTTGCATTCCTGTTCCTTACAACAACTTCAGTTGATCCGAACTTCAAGGACTTCTATTTTCTTCTGCCATAGTTTGGATTTTTGGTCTCTCTTTTGCTTCTTAGCAGTTTTGCTCCAACACATGCTTCTGCCTTGATATTCCACCTTGATCAAAGCAACAGGACAAACTGATCATGAATTGAAACCTCTAAAACTGTGAGTCAAAATAACCTTTTTCTCTTTATAAGTTGATTATCTCAGGTGTTTGTTATAGTAATGGAAAGGTGACTAACATACGTTATATTTTATTATTACCTAATTTTTTAATTATAAAAGAAATAAAAAATTCAAGATAAGATTTTAAATATATACTAAAAACAAAACTGAAAAAGGGTATAGGGTGAATGAAATCCCCAATTCATATTCCAAACTTTAGGCCCTCTCCCCCAGAGGTGACTACTGCTAATATTTCATTCTTTTCCCTACATATATATGTGTTTTGTTCTTTCAACAAAAATAAGAAAATACCACACATACTGTGATAGTTAGTTTTATGTGTCAACGTGACTGGACCACTGACTGCCAAGATATTTGGTCAAACATCATTTGAGATATGTCTTCAAGGGTGTCTTGGAATGATATTAACACTTGAATTGGCAGACTGAGTAAAGAGGATTGTCCTCCCTAATGTGGGTGGCCCTCATCCAAACAGTTGAGAGCAAGAAAAGAACAAAAAGACTGCCCTTCTGTGGTTTGAAAGTTTGGGTCCCTTCCTAAATTCATGCTGAATCTTAATCCTCAATGCAACACTATTAGTGAAATTGACTGAATTGTATAATGCATATATATATATATATATATATATATATATATATATATATATAATTCCACCTTTATGTATATCCAGAAAGGACCAATTAAAAAAAATAAATAAATAGAAGACCATTAGAGCAGAAGAAGGGGAACAGGAGGAGGAAGGAGGGTAGGGAAATGAAGGAGCCCTAATTAGGAAGGGCTGTTGTAGCTAGCTGGAAGCCATAAGTTCCACCTGATATGTATGTGACGCACCTGTAGGCACCCGCAAACCTGAAGGTATATAACCGGGTGAAAGCGGTCCGAGTTAGGAGAACGGAGAATTCAGTCAGCCGGGCAGTCACTCGGTCGGTCAGAAGAATCAGAGCGGCCAGAACGTAGGCAGAGCGGTTACAGAAGAGAAACCAGATAGAAGAAGTAATGACTGGTCAGAGTTAGGCCGAGGCTCCCAAGGAAGACAGAAGACAGAAGAAAGAAGAAGGAAGAAAGAAGAGAGAAGAAAGAAGCTCTAATCTTTCTCTAAGCTAAGCTCTACTCTAAGCTAAGAAGACAAGAAGAAAAGCTCGCTCTAATCTTTCTCTCTAAAAATCTTTCTTTCCCTCTCTAAGCTCTAAGAAAGTAGAAGTAAAAGTAGTAAAAGCTTAACTCTGCCTCCGAGAGTTTTTCCTCCCGGGTTACGGTACCAGGTAGCTTACAGGGAAAGAGGAATTACTGGGAAATAAAATGGAGCAGATAATATTCTATGCATGAAAAATTATGTCAAAATGAACTCCACTATTATTTATAACTAGAATGCACTAATAAAAAACATTAAAAAAGAAGAGGCAGGGCCCTTAGTCCTTAGGAGGTGATTAGCCCACAAAAGCTCCACCCTTGTGAATGGGTTAGTGCCTTATAAAAGGGCCTTGGGGACAAGTTAGACATTTCTGTCCTGTCATGTGAGGACATGTCTTTTTCACTTCCTCTGGAGGATGCAGCAACAAGGTGTGATCTTGGAAGTAAAAAATCAGCCCTCATCAGACACTGAACCTGCTGACATCCTTATCCTGGACTTCCCAATCTCCAGAAATGTAAAAAGTAAATTTTTAGTCATTATAAAATTTTCAGTTTGAGATATTTCGTTATAACAGCACAAATAGATGAGTTGCTCTTTCAGGACTGAAAGAGAATTCTTCCCATCTAATTGTGAGATGGAACATTGAGTTTTTTTCCTGGCCTTTGGACTTGAGCATAAACATCAGCTCTTCTTAGGTCTTTTTTGTTTGCTTCAAACTTTTATCTCTAGTGTTATTTTAGGCCCTTTCAAAATAGATCTTTCTCCTTCTTTCTAATACAGAAAGTAACATTTTTCTGGAATTTCCTGTTCACAATATATTCTGCCAAAGCAGTATATAAATTACAGCAGTGAAAGTATAAGAAATAAATCTGAATTTTAACAGGTTGTCAAAAGTAATAGAAAAAAGCATAGTTTGAATGTCAGATTATGCTTTTCCAAAAGGATAATCATTTTATTTGTTCCATTAATTTCATAAACAGAAATTACATAAGAAGTACTTATTAACAAGTTTTACCATATATAAAGTCATAATCACCTTTAATACAATTAGCAATTATTGTATCTTATTTATTTTTTCCTATTTTATTGCGATTCAACTGACAAATTATACTACATATGTATTTAAGGTTTATAGTAATATATATTTATATATACACATGTATATGCATTGTGACATGATTGTCACTATCAACTTAGTTAACATGTGGATAACCTCACAGAATTAAGTGTTTTGTTTCACCAGAACACTTAAGTTCTAATACTTTATCAAATTTCCAGTGTATAAGACAGTATTACTAATAATAGTCATTAAGCCCTACATTAGATCTCCAGAATTTATTCATTTTTAACTGAAAATTTGTACCCTTTGACCAACAACATCCAACTTCCCTCATTCCTCAACCCATGGCAACCACTCTTCTATTCTATTTCTACGAGTTCCATGTTTTTAGATTCCACATAAAAGTGAGATCATACTGTATTTGTCTTTTTATGATTCATTTATTTTGCTTAACATAATGCCCTCTTGGTTCACTCATACTGTCACTAATGACAGGAGTTCCTACTTTTTTGTAGCTGAATAACATTCAATTGTATATACACATAACATTTTTATGCATGCATTTACGAATAGCTATCTCCATGTCTTGGCTATTGCAAAAAGTGCTGCAATGTACATGAGAATGCAGACATCTCTTTGAGTTACTGATTTCATGTCCTTTAGATGGATACACAGACTGGGATTGGTGAATCATGTGGTAACTCTATTTTAAATTTTTCTAGTATTCTCCATACTTTTATCCATAATGGCAGTACTAATTTACATTCCCACTAATACATCAAAAGGATTCTCTTAGCCGGGCGCGGTGGCGCACGCCTGTAATCCCAGCACTTTGGGAGGCTGAGTCAGGAGGATCGCGAGTTCAAAGCCAGCCTCAGCAATGGTGAGGCACTTAGCAACTCAGTGAGACCCTGTCTCTAATAAAATACAAAAAAAAGGGCTGGGGATGTGGCCCAGTGGTCTAGTGCCGCTGAGTTCAATCCCCGGTACCAAAAAAAAAAAAAAAAAAAAAAAAAGGATTCTCTTTTCCCCATATCCTCACCAACATTTGTCATCTTGGCTTTTAAAATAAAAGCCATCTTAACAGGTATTAGATGAGATCTCATTGTGGTTTTGATTTATATTTCCCTGATGATTCATGATTTTGCACTCATTTTTGTGTACTTGTTGACCATTTATATGCCCTTTTGGGAAAATGTATTTTTCAGTTCCTTTGCACAACATTAAAATCAGATTGTTTACTTTGTTGCTATTGAATTGTATGTTGTTATGGTTTGGATCTGGAATGCCCCCCAAAGGATCATGTGTTCAAGGTTTGCTCCACAGTGTGGTAGTGTTCAGAGGTGGGGCTTTTGGAAAGTGATGGTATCATGAGGGCTTTGTCCTCAGTAGCAGATTAAAAATTTTAAGGCCTTATTGGTAACTGTAGAAGTTGGAACCTAATTGAAGGACTGGGTCCTTGGGAGCATATCTATGAGGACATTATCTTGTCCCCAGCTTCTCTCCCACCCCTCTCTTTTTCCTACTTGTCATAAGCTGAACAGCTTTCCTCCATCATGTCCTTCCACCATGATGGTTCTTCTATGGAGCCAGCCTACCATGGACAGAAACTTCTGAAACCATGACTTAAAATAAAGCCTTCCACTTTTAAGTTGTTTATGTCAGATATTTTGGTCATAGCAACAAAAAGCTGACTAAAACATATGAGTTCCTGATACATTTTGAATATTAACCCCTTATCAGATACATGACTTGCAAATATATTCTCCTACTCAGTAAGTTGCCTTTTAATTTTGAATCATTTCCTTTACTGTGCAGTTTTTATTTGATACAGTTCCATTTGTCTAATTTGCTTTTGTTGCCTGTGCTTTTAGTGTCATATAAAAAAAAGTCACTGCTAAAACCAAGATCAAGATCCTCTATATTTTCATCTGTGGTTTCAGTTTTACATTTTTAGACCTTACATTTAAGTCTAAAATCCATTTTCAGTAAATTTTTGTGGCTGGTATAAGATATAAAAACAAATTCCTTCTTTTGCATGTGGATATTCAGTTTTTCCAACAATTTGTTGAAGAGACTGTCCCTTCTCTATTGTGTGTTCATGGTGTCTCTGTAGAAGATTAATAGTCCAAATATGCATGAGTTTGTATCTGAGAACTTTGTTCTGTTCCATTGGTCTACATCTTTTTTTTTTTTAAATACCATTTACCATACTGTTTTGATTACTATAAATTTGTAATAGTATGAAATTGGGAAGTGATGCCAAAAGCTTTTGTTTTTATTTCTCAAGGTTACTTTGACTATTTGTGGTCTTTTGTGGTTCTGTAAATTTTAAAATTGCTTTCTCTATTTTTCCCATATTTTTATTGATGAATTATAGTTGTATGTAGTGGTGGGATTCATTGATACATATTCATACACTGACACAATATAACAATATAATTTGGCCAGTGTTATTCCTGTATTTCCCCTTTTCCTCCCCTCCTATCTTTCCCTGGTCCCTTTCCTCTATTAATTTCCCTTTGGTTTTTATAAGTCTACCCCCAAACCTTTATTTTCCTCTCTAGCATCCACATATGAGAAAAAACACATGAATCTTGACTATCTGAGTTTGGCTTATTTTGTTTAACACAATGTTCTCAAGTTCATCCATTTTCCTGCAAATGACATAATTTCATCCTTCTTTATGGCTGAATAAAACTCCATTGCATCTATCTATCTATCTATCTATCTATATCACATTTTATTTATCCATCCATTCATTGACAGGCATCAAGTCTGGTTCCAAAGTTTGGATGTTGTGCTGTTATAAACATGGGTAATATGCTAACTTAAATTCTTTAGGATAATTACTGAGGAGTAATAAGTTGGATCATATCATGGTTCCAATCTTAGTCTTTTGAAGAGCCTCCATACTGATTTCCATTGTGGCTGTACTAATTTAAAATCCCACCAACAGTGTAAAAATATTCCTTTTCTCCCACATCCTCTCCAGCGTTTGTTATTATTTGTATTCTTTTAAAAATTTTTAATTGTAGATGGACCTTATTTTATTTGTTTATTTTTATGTGGTGCTGAGGATCAAACTCAGTACCTCACATGTGCTAGGCAAGCACTCTACCACTTCGCTACAATCCCAGCCCTATTATTTGTATTCTTGATGATTGCCATTCTAATGGAATGAGATAAAAATCTTAGTGTAGTTTTGATTTGCATTTCCCTAATTGCTAAATATCTTAAACATTTTTTTCATGTATTTATTGGACATTTGTACTTCTTATTTTAAAAGTGACTTTCATGCATTTTCCCATTTATTTATTGGGTTATTTGGGGGTTTATTTGGGTTTTAATTTTTTTATTTTTATATATTCTGTATATTAATCCTTTGTCAGAAGAGTAGCTAGCAAAGATTTTCTCCTACTATGTGTGACTTCTCTCTTCAAATTCTTAATTGTTTCCTTTGCTGTGCAGAAACTTTTTAATTTGGTGTCATTCTATTCATTAACTCTTGGCATTATTTCCTGATCTTTAGGGGTCCTATTGAGAAAGTCCTTGCCTGTGTCTATATGTCAGAGATGATCTTATGTTTTCTTTTCTTTTAGGAACTACAATTTATGGTCTAATTCCTTCTTTGTCAAGAATCCGATGAGCTGGGCGCGGTGGCGCATGCCTGTAATCCCAGCACTTTGGGAGGCTGAGGCAGGAGGATCGCGAGTTCAAAGCCAGCCTCAGCAATGGCGAGGCACTTAGCAACTCAGTGAGACCCTGTCTCTAATAAAATACAAAAAAGGGCTGGGGATGTGGCCCAGTGGTCGAGTGCCCCTGAGTTCAATCCCCGGTACCACAAAAAAAAAAAAAAAAAAAAAAAAAAAAAGAATCCGATTACTATACCTGTGTGGTTTTTTTCTCTGTGTCTTCTATTCTTTGACATTGGTCTATGTATTTGTTTTTATGCAATTATTATGCAGTTTTTGTTACTCTAACTCTGTAGCATAATTTGAAATCAGGTATTTTGATGCCTCCAGCATTGCTTTGTTTTTTGGCTCAGAATTGCTTTGCCTATTTTGGGTCTTTTATTTTTCCACATAAATTTAAGACTAGGTTTTCTAGTTCTGTGAAGAATGTCATTGGTATTTTGAAGGGGATTGAATCTGTATTTTGCTTTTGTTAGTATAGCTATTCTAACAGTATTATTTCTTTTGGGGGGGAGGGTACCAGGGATTGAACTCAGGGGCACTCAACCACTTAGTCACATCTCCAGTCCTATTTTGTTTTTTCTTTAGAGACAGAGTCTCACTGAGTTGCTTAGCACCTAGCTTTTGCTGAGACTGGCTTTGAACTCATGGTTCTCCTGCCTCAGCCTCGCAAGCCGCTGGGATTATAGGTGTGTGTCACTCTGCCTGACACAATATTATTTCTGCATATTAATGAACATAAGAGGTTTTTCCATCTTCTTATGTTTTCTTCAATGTTCTATAGTTTTCATTGTAGAGATCATTCACCTACTTGGTTATATTTATCCCTAGGTATTTTATTTTATATTCTGAGACTATTGTGCATAAGATTGTTTTCCTGATTTCTTTTTAAGCAAACTCATTATTGGTGTATATGAAAGCTATTGATTTTTGCATATTGATTTTGTAGCCTGATATTTTGCTAAATTTATTAACCCTAGCAGTCTTCTGGTGGCCTTTTTGTTTCTTCTAAATATAGGATCATATCACCTGCAGAAAGTGATAATTTGACTTCTTCCTTTCCTATTTTATACCCTTTATTTCTTTCTCTTACTTGATTTCTCTCGCTAGAATTTCTAGTACTGTATTGAATAGGAATGGTAAGAGTGGGCATCCTTGTCTCGTTCCAGGTTTTGAAGGAATTGCTTTCAGTTTTCCCCCACTATGACCAAAATACATGAAAAAATATTCAATATCACTAGCATTTAGGGAAATGCAAATCAAAACTATACATACCAGTCAGAATGGTAGCAATAATAAATGTTGGAGAGGATGTGGAGAAACGGAACACTTTACAGTGTTAGTGGGACTGTAAATTAGTACAACTGCTATGAAAATCAGTATGGAGGAGGCTCCTCAAAAGACTATGTATGGAACCACCATAAGACCCAGTGATACCACCCCTAGATATTTATACTGAAGGAATAAAGTCATTTATCTACAGTGATACATGCATACCCATATTTATAGCAGCACAATTCACAATAGCCAAACTATGGAACCAGACTAGGTTTTCATCAATGGATGAATGAATAAAGAAAATTCTGGTATATATACACAATGGAGTTTCATTCATCCATAAAGATAAATGAAATTATAGCATTTTCAGGAAAATGGATAGAACTAGAGACCATCATATTAAGCAAAATAAGTCAAACTCAGAAGATTAAGTGTGGTATGTTTTCTCTCATATGTGGAAGCCAGAGAGGAAAAAGGAAAACGAAGATGGGGGTGGATCTCCTAAATTTCAAAGGGAGATCAGTAAAGGAAAGGGGCCAAGGATTAGAAGTCAGGGAGGGAATGGGGGAATGCTGGGAAATTATATTGACCCAAATATATTGTTATCTTGTTGTTCATGTAAAAATGTATTACAAAAATATCTCATTTGGGCTGGGTTGTAGCTCAGTGGTAGAGCACTTGCCTAGCATGCATGAGACACTGGATTCAATTCTCAGCACTGCATATAAATGAATATATTAAAAAATAAATGTATATCAACAACTAAAAATATATTTTAAAAAATTCTCTTCAGTATGTACAACTATAATGCACCAATAGAAAACTGGAAAAATACATTTCACTAAGAGAAAAGTAAATGTGATAGGGAAGTAAAAGAAAGTTTATAATGTTCAAAATGTGAACAGAGAAAATTAAAAACAATTGTAGCAAGTGATGGCTATAAAGAAGGGGGAGGAAAAACAGAAAAAATAAGAGAGAATAAAAGAATTTCACTATTAGTGGGAGAAGAAATAAGAGAAAGGGGAATAAGCAAACAAAAACAAAGCAAAAATAAACAGATAATATTAACCTTCAAAAGACAAGACAAAGAAAAATAACTGTCATTTAAAAATTTCTAAAAATGAGAAAAATATATGTATACATCCACAAACCAATCAGCATAGCAAAAACAATAAATAAATAAGATTCTTATTTTTAGAGACTAAATTTATTTTTTAACACTTTTTAAAAAAATTATTATTTTTTTTTTAGTTGTAGGTGGACATAACACCTTTATTTTATTTATGTGGTGCTGAGGATGGAACCCCAGGTCTCACACATGTGAGACAAGTGCTTTCTGCTGAGCATAGCCCCAGCCCCAAATAAGATTCTTAATGAAGGAATTGTGTCCACTGAGGTGGATGAGGATGGATGGTCACTATGTCTGTCTGACTGTCCTTTCTGTTTCTTCTTGGGAGAGAAAAAGAGCAAGGGCTGGGGGTTGTTAACCCCTTCCTCGTTTTTGTGTTGCTCACTGAGTGCCCAACAGAAATGACCTAAGAATGAAGCTCCTTGAAATAGCTCTCAGCTTCCCTTCTCACCAATATAAAGTAGGATAAATGGGGCAGTACAATCGATTGAACTTTTGTCTGGACAGTCCAGATTGATGTGCTCTAAGATTGAGGCTGCTACAGAGTTCTAAAAGGGAAGTTCCAACAGCTGTGGCTTAGATCTATCTGGCCAGGCATTAGGGAATCTGATGTGTGTTATCTGCTCTTGAGCAATTAGATCAACACACTCCTAAGGCCAGGCAGATGCCAGTGTCTGCTGAAAATATAGGTTTTAGGAGGCTCCCAAGAATTCTACTCATGGGGCAGAGAAACCAACCCTCCACAGGTCTCACATATTCGTTTGCTGAGGAATACTGCCTTCTTAGTCTTAGTTCCTGAGTGTATTCATGCTTGCCTGCCCAGTTTCTCAACCCTCTCCATCTGGTCACAAGAGCTATCATACTGACTCAGGGAAAGTGAATTGCACTCTCCCATATTTCAAACTCGAACTCCCCTGTACCTGTTTCACTCATGTTCTGCTAGATAACACCCTAAGCCACATGCTTGGGGCTCGCCAGGCAGTATGGCAATGTTTGCTATGATCTCCCAGCTCGCACAGCACCAAGCTGCAGTGTGGCCTCCTCCAGATGGCTCTTTCCTCAGTTCTCCACTTGCCAGTTGAAAAACAGCACTTTTCAGACACCAGTTTGCTGTGCAGCCTCTGGACCAGCTAAATTCAGGCTGCTTTTCTGATGCACAGGTATTTCTGTGGCAAAATTATCCATCATCCTGTCTGTGTTATCCTTTCCCCTCTTTGATGAACTAGTGCTGCTGACTCTACCACAACTGGCCTGACTCCAATGCACTCTTTCTTGTTTTTTATTGAATGCTTCTGAATTTCTGAGTCTCCATGAGAGACTGACTGTCAGATACTGAGTTTCAGTGAATTTCCTCTTTCACCCACATCACAGAGAAGCAAGCAGTACTCCTCCTTCTTGAATTCTGAGCTACAGAGCAACTGGAAACAGCCTTCCTCTAATCTGCCATCTTAAATTGAAATCTAATTTCTCTATTTTTGTGAAAAATGACATTGGTATTTTGATAGGTACTACATTGAATCTGCAAATCAATGCAGTGTTCATACTAATTGGGTAGGTAGTATGAACATTTTAACAATATTAATTCTTCCAATCTATTATGTTTTAGATGTGATGTGTCCCTCAAAAGCTCTGTGCAATGCAATGCAAGAAAGTTTAGAGGCAAAATGATTGGATTGTGAGAGCACAAACCTAATCAGTGCATTAATCCCCTGGTTAGGATTAACTGGATGGTAACTTGGAAACTGTAGACAGGTAAGGTATGGTTGTAGGAAGTGCATCCCTTGTGGCAAGCCTTTGGGTTATATATTTTGTTCTTGATGAGTGGAGCTTTCTTTCTGCTTCCTGGTGCAATGTCCTAAGCCATTTTCCTCCATCACACTCTTCTGCCATGATGTTCTGCTTCATCTTGGGCACAAAGTAATGGAGCCAACCATCTGTGAACTGAGACCTCTGAAATTGTAAGCCCCAGATGTCCTTTTCCTCTTCTAATTGTTCTTTTCAGGTCTTTTGATCAGAGCAGCCAAAAAGTTGACTAAAACACAATCCTTGAACATGCTAGCTTTCTTTTTATTTGTGTGTTCTTCCATTTCCTTTGTCACTATTTTAGTTTTCAGTGTACAGAGCTTTGAACTCATTGGTTAATTTATTCCCAAGTATGTTGTTATCTTTGATGCTGTTATATATGGCAATCAGGTAGGTTATTGTTAGTGTATAGAAATGCAAGTGATGTTCGAATGTTTATTTTGTATTCTGAAATTTTATAGAATTTGCTGATTAGTTTTAACGTTCTTCTTTTATTTCTTCCTTTCTGAATTATGAGCCATTATTTTAAATTTTTTTAACTTACCAAAAATTGCTCTAGCTAGAACTTCTAATACTATGTTGAAGACAAGTGTAAACAGAAGGCATCCTTGTCTTATTCCTGATCTTAGAGAAAAAAAGATTTAAGATTTTCACTATTGAGTATGATACTAGATGTAAGCTTGCCCTCATTGCATTCTACACATAATTTGATGAGCGTATTTTTCATCATGGAAGCATAATGAATTTCAATGAATGATTTTTTCTGTATCTAATGTGAAATCATATGATTTATATCCTTCATTATATTAATATGGTATATCAGATTTATTAATTTTTGCATGTCAAATCATATGTCAAAGGGATAAATGCCACTTAGTTACAGTACATAGTCATTTTAATGTGCTGCTGAATTTGGTTTGCTAGTACTTTGTTGAAGATTTTTGCATCTGTGTCCATCAGGGATATTGAAGATTTTTGCATCTATGTCCTTTAGGGATATTGGTCTGTAATTTCCTTTTCTTGTGGTGTTCTTGTGTGGCTTTGGTTTGAGGGAATAGCCTCATAAGTGAGTATGAAAGTGCTCCCACTCTTCAATTGTTTGGAAGAGTTTAAGAATGATTGATGTAATCGGTTCTTAAATATTTGTTTGAATTCACCAGTAAAGCTATCTCAACCTGAGATTCTCCTTGTTAGGAGATTTGTGATCACTGTTTCAATCCCTTTACTCATTATTTTTGTGTTAAGGTCTATTCCTTCATTATTCTGTCTTGGTAAGTTGCATATTCCTAAGACTGTATCTATTAAAATTCTAGATAAACCAATCTTTGGTGTGTAATAGTTCATTGTAGTCTCAAATGATCCTTTGTATTTGTATGGTTTTAGTTTTAATATTTCTTCTTTCATTTATGAATTTGCATATAGGAGTACTCTTTTTCTTTATTGATTAGGCTCATTAAATTTTGTCATTTCTTTTTTTTTCTAAAATCCAATTCTCTATTTCATTAATCTTTACAATTCATTTTCTAGACTCTATTTTATTTATTTCTGCTCTGTTCTATGTTATCTCCTTCCTTCTACCAATTTTGGGCTTTTTTGTTCTTTTTTTCCCCCTAGTTCCTTAAAGTGCAAATATAGGTTGTTTATTTGACATCTTTCATTGTTTTAAATGTAGGCACTTATTGCTATAATTTTTTCTCTTACAGATGCTTTTGCTACATCCCACAAATTTTGGTATGATGTGTTTCCATTTTCATTTGGCTTAAGATATTTTTGGTATTCATTATCATTTCTTCTTTGACCCATTGGTTGTTCATGGTTGTGCTGTTTAATTTCTACCTATTTTTGAATTATCCATCTTTCTTCTTCGTATGAAGTCTAGCTTCATATTATTGTGGCTGGAAAAGATACTTGATATGGTTTTAAACTTCTTGAATTTGTCAAGACTTGTTTTGTGACCTAACAGGTTAGCTATGATAGAGAATGCCCTGTGTACATTTGAAAAGAATGTGTACTCTGCTACTACTGGATAGAATATTTTGTATATCTAAGTTGGGTCCATTTCTTTTATAGTATTGTTTAAATCTGATATTTCCTTACTGATTTTCTGAATGATCTATCCATTGTTGAAAATGGGGTATGAAACTCTGATTATTGCTGTATTTCTGTTTCTTTTTTTCTCCTTCAGATCTGTTCATATTTGTTTTATACATGTAGATACTCCAATGTTATATGTGTAAATATTTATAATTTTTATATATTCTTGATGAATTGAGCCATTTATCATTATGCAATTACCTTCTTACTCTCTTGTAACAGTTTTTGAGTTAAAATCTATTTTCTCTAAGTATAACCTCCACTATTGTCTTTTTGTTACCATTTGCTTGGAATATCTTTTTTCATCTTTTTTTTTTTTTTTCAGTTCACGTATGCCCTTAAAGTTAATGTGAGCAGCATAGAGTTTGTATTTGTTATTTTGTTCATTCTAATAACATGTTGTTTATTAGACTATTCAACCCATTTACATTTAAATAATTACTGATAGGCAAATACATACTATTTCCATATTGTTAATTTTGCATTGTTTTGTAGTTATTTTGTCCCTTCTTCCTCTTTTGCTGTATTTCTATGTGATTTGATGACTTTTGTGGTGATATGTCTTGATTCCTTTCTCTTAATATTTTGTGTATCTATTACATGTTTTTCTTTTGTGGTTACCATGAGGTTTACATAAAATACTTTATAGTTATAACATCATATTTTAAGTTGATAACAACTTAACTTTAAATATAGAAACACTAATTTTACTGCTCCCACTCCAATTTTAAGTTACTATTGTTACAACTTACATTTTTGGGGGGTGTACTGGGGATTGAACTCAGGGGCATTTGACCATTGAGTCACATCTCCAGCCCTATTTTGTATTTTACTTAGAGACAGGGTCTCACTGAGTTGCTTAGGGCCTTGATTTTGCTGAGGCTGGCTTTAAACTCAAAACCCTCCTGCCTCAGCCTCCCAAGCCACTGGGATTACATGCATGCACCACTGTGCCAGGCTTACATCTTTTTAATATTGTGTATCTATTCAAACTATTGTAGTTTTAGTTATTTTAAATTAGTTTTTCTTTTAATTTCTATACTTGAGCTGAAAGTGATTTGCACACAACCATTACAATATTCAGAAATTCTGGACCCCAAGTATATAGTTACATTTATTAGTGAGTTTTATATATTTGTATGCTTTTAAGTTGCTTACTAGCATCCTTTCCATTCAGACTGAAGGATTCCCTTTAGTATTTCCTGTAATGCTGGCTATTAGTAATGAAAACTCTTTTAGCTTTTGTTTTTTGGAGAAAGTCTTTCTCTTTCATTTCTGAAGGGTAGCTTTGCTGGGTATGATATTCTTGGTAAGCAGGATTTTTTTCAATATTTTGAATATATCATCTCACTGTCCTTATCTGAAAGTTTTCTGATGAGAAATCCTTTTATACTACTTTGGAGACTCCCTTGTATTTGATGAGTGATGCTTTTAGAACTCTATATTTGACACTTAAGAATTTAATTATCATTTGTCTCTTTAGTTTCAACATATGTAGAGACATTTAGAATTCATGAATCTGGATGCCCATTTCTCTCCCAAGATTTGAGAATTTTGCATCCATTATTTTTAATAAACTTCATTAGCTATTTTATTTCTTTCTCTCTTCTCCTTCTGGAACTTCAATAATATGTATATGGATAGTGTCCCCTAAGTTTTGTAAGATTTCTTCACTTTTTCTAATTCTTTTATTCTTTTTGATCAGCTCACTGAATACTTTTAAGTGAACTGACTTTGAATTTATAATTTCTTTCTTGTGCTCCATCAATTTGTAGTTTAAATACTCTATAATATTTATTTCAATCTTTCAATTTTTTCAGTTCTAGTGTTTCTGGTGTGTGCTTTTTAAATGGTTACTATTTCCTTGTTGAGCTTTTCATTTTGCTCATGCATTGTTTTCTTAATTTTGTTTAGTTGTGCATCTGTATTTTCCTAGATTTCCCTGAATATTTTAATATTTGATTACCAGTCATTTCATAGATCTTTATTTCTGATATTGGAACATTAATTAGTTTCCTTTGGTGGTATCATGTGTTTCTGATTCTTCAGGATTCTTGTATTCTCATGCTGGTATCTGTACATTTGAGGAAGTGATATCCTCCAGCTTTACAGGTTTACTTTGGCTGGAAAAAACTTTATCAATCAGCCTAATCTGGGTTTCTAGACAGACCATCTGCTAACATCTGCAGGTAGGTAGGTCTTGCTTCTGGGGTCTCTGCCTATGCATATTTACTTCCCATGTGTTGCAACTGAGTAGGTATATTGGCTGGCCTGGTAGCTGGGCTCCCTGTTTGTGTGGGGTTTCTGTCTGGGCTGTGAGGTCAGTTGGAGCCACTGACTGGATTCCATAATATTTGAGTGACATTACAGACTGTGCTCTCTGGCCTAGTGGTGCCCTTGTTGGACTCTGCATTCAGACAGAATTTTAGTCTGTGTTCTACAATTGGGTATGGCTTCAGGCTATGCTCTGAAGTTGGATGGCGTTTCTGCTTAGGATCTGTGGTTAGTGGGGCCACTATCTGAACTCCAAAATCCTCTTTGGTTGAGTGGGGCCACAGGTTGTGCTCCCTGGCTCCCTTTGGTGTTACTGACTGGCCTTTATTTTCTATGGTATTAGTTCTACCTTTGGGTAGAATTGTAGGCTGTATTATGCTATCACATGAGGCAATAGACTAGGCTCCATAGCCATGCCAGACTGCTGACTGGAAACCCAACTGGGCAGAATGCTGTCTATGTTCCCTGGCTAACCAGAGTTGGTTTGCTCCGCAAGTGGGAGGAGCTGCTAGCTGGATTCTCTGGTTAGGTGAGGTCCATAGTAAATGTGATGCTACCACCAAGATCCATGCATTAATTACAGGTGGGATAACCTTGACAATTCCAACAGTGTTCCCTGTGAGGTGAGACAAAAGTGGGCCTCATAGGAAGTGCTATAGTTCACTGAGGAAACTAGAGGTCTGCTTCAGCTCTGTTTTCTCCACTAGAGGAACTAACCTTAGGGGATCCCTCTAGGTATGGCAGAGTGTTGGCATGGGCAAGAAAGAGAAAATCAAAATAAAATTATTCCCTTTACCATTTTAATATCTTTTCTTATCTTTTTGTGCTCTATGGGGGTGCTTCAACCTCATTGCTGGGTCCTGGGATTTTCACAAATACATTCTCTATGGATAGCTGGCAATCAGATACAGACCTCATATTCTGTAATCTTCCTGACATCATCTTACTCTTCTTTTTGGGTAATAAACTTGTTGGCTTTCAAATTGGAATTTACACTGCCAGATCTCCTGGATCTCAGGTCTTTGTATTGGAATTGGAACTATACCATTAGTTCTCATAGGTCTCCAGTGTTCTGACTGCAGATTTTAATAACATATCTTTGAGATATTTCAAGTAGTAAGTGCAGATTTACCCAATTATTTGTAACATTGACATGACTCTTGATATTATAGATATGCTGTGGCCTATTCGATTAATTGAGGAAACTAAGTTGTTTTCAGATTTTTTGATAATGTTAATAATGCCACAACAAATATTTATGCCTTTATCTTTGCTAAATTATATACAAATTTGTAGGCTGCCTGGTAAGCTGCCTGGTACCGTAAACCGGGATAAAAACTCTCGGAGGCAGAGTTAAGCTTTTACTACTTTTACTTCTACTTTCTTAGAGCTTAGAGAGGGAAAGAAAGAGTAGAGCTTAGAGCTTAGAGAAAGATTAGAGCTTCTTTCTTCTCTCTTCTTTCTTCCTTCTTCTTTCTTCTGTCTTCTGTCTTCTGTCTTCCTCGGGAGCCTCGACCTTACTCTGACCAGTCCTCTGGAGCCTCGGCCTAACTCTGGCCAGTCATTACTTCTTCTATCTGGTTTCTCTTTTGTAACCGCTCTGCCTACGTTCTGGCCACTCTGATTCTTCTGACCGACCGAGTGACTGCCCGACTGTCTGAATCTCCGTTCTCCTAACTCGGACCGCTTTCACCCGGTTATATACCTTCAGGTTTGCGGGTGCCTACAGGTGCGTCACATACATATCAGGTGGAACCCATGGCTTCCAGCTAGCTACAACAGCCCTTCCTAATTAGGGCTCCTTCACAAATATCTATAATCAAAGTGCCCAAAGAGGGGGGGTTACTGGGTGAAATGGTACATGTATTTACAATGCCAACTTACTCTCTAAAATATAATATAAACTCTGATTAAATTATGTATGAAAAGTCCTTATTACCTCAAATATTTACCTCTACTACTTTTATCAATCTTTTAAATTATTGCTAATATGACAGGTTAAAAATAATACCACATTGTCACCAACTTGCTCTCTGTAAGATCTATACCAATTTACTTACATTTTCTCTACCTGACCCTCTATATCTGGAACAATGTTGGAAATTCCTTGGTAAAATTCTAATTTGAACCCATTCAAGATGATATCATGCCTTCTGGAAGACACTGGAAGGCTATGGTACTTTTCTGTCATGCCAGTTAAATTCCAATGGCTCTTTTATCATGCTTGTTTCAACTACCTTTAAGAAAATGCCTCTTGAATATAATAAATACACTGTATCACATTTAAGGGAAAAATTGAAATTTTCAAAATAAAAACCTATAAAAGGAAATCACATTACCAAATTAGATAGCTCATCTAAGGTGTAGTTGTCTTTGAGAACAAAGCAGACCAGACTAAAAGATTAAAAGCATCCTTTCAAATTAGGCATAGTGGTGCATGACTATAATCCCAGCTACTTGTGAGGCAAAGGCAAGAAGACCACAAGTTTAAGACCAGTCTTAGCAACTTAGTGAGTCTCTGTCTCAAAATGAAAATAAAAATAGTAAGAGCTGGATATAGCTCAGTGGTAGTGTCCCTGGGTTCCTGGAAAAAAAAAAGTCTCCTTTACAAACAGCACTTGCCACATGTTCCAATAGTCATGCTCATTTCATTCACTGTAGCTCTGTGGGTAAGAATACATTAACAACTATAATGTTCAAATTGATTTTCAGGATAAATGTTAACTGATACCTACCTATATGTTACCAAGTTCTAATAATAAAGAACCAAATGGAAAGGGTCTATCACTCTATACGTTTAGTCAGTTATAAAAGAGCAGGGCCATGTCAATTGAATCATTTATTTGATGCTAGGAAAATGACACAGTTGAAATAACGTGGTTGTATTTTAAAGGGCACCATGTGCAAGCTTCTGATAAATCAGACTTGACAACCCCACAATGAATCAATGATAACTAAACAGACTTAACTTTCAAACAAATAAACAGAAGGATAGAAGAGGAGTTCTTAAATGCAGCTCTTTTAGCAGCTCACACAGGATGTATGCTCTGCTGGTGGTATTTTTGCTTTAGTGCTGACAAAGGTGGCAATGCTTTAGATTAAAAAAAAAAAGTTATTTCCCAGGCCCTGTATCAGAAATGCTAACATATGCCTTACCCCTGAAGCCTAACAGTTACCAAATAGGTTTTTCTCAAAACATTTTCTACTTCTGTTCCTTCAACTTTGTGGTCTTTCCCATTAGTCTAGTTTAAGTGAATTGTGATTTTTTTCTCAATTAATGACTAATAGTTCTATTGGAGATGCCCTATTCATTTTAGACACTTTGCTCTGAAAGATCAGATATACTCTGCTTCCTGTTTTAGCAAAGTAGCAATAGATCAACATACATAAACTAATTTATTTTCTATTCTACAATAATGAATATACTGAAAAAGAAATTAGGAAAACGATTCCATTCCCCATAAGCTCAAGAAGAAAAGTAAAATACTTCACAATGAATTTAACCCAGGAGGTGAAAGACTCACCAATGAAAACTGTAGAACACTGAAGAAAGAAATTTAAGAAGACCTTAGAAGATAGAAAGACCTCCCATGTTCTTGGATAGGCAGAATTAATATCATAATGGTCATACTACCAAATTGCTATAAAGATTCAATGCATACCCCATCAAAATACCAATAACAGTCTTCACAGAACTAGGAAAAACAGTTCTAAAATTCATTTGGAAAAATAAGAGACCCAGAATAGCCAAAGCAAATTTGATCAAGAATAGTGATGCTGAAGGCATCAAAATACCTGATCTCAAAATATACTACAGAGCTACAGTAACAGAAATAGCATGATATTAGCATCTAAACAGACAAGAAAAACAGTGGAATAAAATACAAGACATAGAGGCAAATCTGCATAGATTCAGTCATCTGACACTTTGGGGAAGGTAATCTTTTTAACAAATGTTGCTTAGAAAACTGGATATCCATATGTATAAGAATGAAATTTGATCCCTATTTCTCAACTTGCACAAAACTCAAAGTGGATCAAAGACCTATGCATTAGATCAGAAACTGCAACTGCTAGAAGAAAATGTAGGTCAATACTCCAACATATTGGCACAGGCACCAACTTCCTTATCAAGAAACCTAAAATGCAAGAGATATAACCAAAAATCAATAAGTAGGATGACATTTGAAAAACGTCTTCACAGAAAAGGAAACAAAAGTGTGAAGAGAGCCTACAGAATGGCAGATATTTGCCACCTGCAAAGAGGATTAATATCCCGAATATGTAAAGAGCCCAAAAAACTTAACACCAAAAACTCCACAATTAATAAATGGGCAAAAGAACTAAAGGGACACTTCTTAAAAGAATAAATATAGTATATCCAAAAAGAACAACAACAAAAAAGGTAAAAAAAAAAAGAAGAAGAAATACAAATGCCCAACAAATATATGGAAAAAAAAAAGGTTCAACATCTCTAACAATCAGGGAAATGCCAATCAAAACCACATTGAGATTTCATCTCACCCCAGTCAGAATAGCAATTATCAATCTTACATTCTGGTGCGGATGAGATGAAAAACTACATTCATGCATTGTTAGTGCAACTGCAAATTACTATAACCACTCTGGAAAGCAGTATAAAGATTCTTCAAAAAACTAGAAATGGAACCACCATATTACCTAGCTATTCCACCCCATGGTATATATTCTAAATATCTAAAGTCAGCATTCTGTTGCAATACCTGCATACCTATGTTTATAGCAATGTAATTCACAATAGCCAAGTTTTGGAACCAGCCTAGGTGCCCATCAATAGAGAAATGGATAAAGAAAATGTGGTATATACACAATAGAATTTTTACTCAGCCATCAAGAATGAAAGTATATCATTTGCTGGTAAAATGATGGAATTGGAGAATATCCTATTACCTGAAATAAGCTAAATCCAGAAAGTAAAGGGTTAAATATTTCCTCTCATATGTAGAAGCTAGGCCAAAATAAGAGGGGAAATGATAGGAGAAAATAGAAGAGAGATCAGTGGAGTAGAGAAATGGCATTAAAGAGAAGGGAGGATGTATGGGAAAAGAGAGGAACAGTGGAATGAATCTGATCAAATTTTCCTATGTACACATATGACTATACCACAGAGAATTTTACCTTTGCGTATAACTAAATAAACAGAAAAAAGATCTGTAGAAGAAAGGGAACAGGAGAAAGGTAGGGGGAAGGAGAAGGAGAAGCACTAAGGACTGAATTGGAGCAGATTATATGCTTATGTAGTTATGTAAAAATGAATCAATATTATGTTTAACTATAATTCACTAATAAAAACAAATAAATAATGATGACATATTTGAATACTCATTCCATTCTCCCCCCAAGACATGTGACTCTGAATTACCCAAGAGGAAAGAAAGTGACATGCATGCAAGAGATGACTTGGTTTCCGGTGCTACAGATCAAAGCAAAATGAGTATATTCTAGTGATTCAGTTTCTGTGCAGGAAGCTGCCCCTGTTATTTATCCCTTGCACACCAGCTATCACTGAACACATCACTAACTGTGAATCCACCAAAAAAAGGACTTGAAAACACAGATTCTATAGCACTGTTTTTTGTCCAGTTTTACCTTAATCAGTGCTTACACTTAGTTGTTCAACAAGCAATATTAAGTAGTATCATAGGTATATAGAGGGGTACAAAGTTTAATACAAGTCCCCATCCTGTAATAGCTTATAGTCTATTTAGAAGGCAAATCTTACATGAAGCTGGTAAAGATTTCATGGAATTGTGAGGATTTGGCATGGAAAAGAGTTGGATAGGTGGAGCAAAAAGCATTTAGGTCAGTTTAAAATTTTATTTCTTTTGGTCTGAAGCCTTCATGTGACTTACAGAACAAAGTAGATTTAATGTGCTCTTAAAAATAAACTATCAAGTTCAAAGAAGAAGTTAGAAGACTTTGAGTTTAAGTTTAGGAAACATTTTCCAGTTGTTTTTACAAAAGGAATTGTCAAACTAATAACAGTTGAATTAATAGTAGTGTTTAAAAAGCTTTCGTTCTGAATTTTTAGTAATAGAAATAAGTCTAGTGGTTGTAAAACTGTCTGGATCAAAACTAAGCCATTAACATCTTCTAACATTGCTCTAAGTCAACACTAGTTAAAATGATCACCCAACTCCCACTAAAATCTCCTGTATGCTTGATGGTAACTATACACCATCTGCTCAATGGAGTGATAGAATAGTTTTTAGCTCAGAAGCAGGTGCACTGAAATAGAGGAGCAGAACAGAATCTGCCATCTCTCATGTGAGCAGGCATACTTTGGGAGCAGGATGTTACAAAGTCTTGCTGATGCCCATACAAAGCAAGACTGACTAGGCAAACAAGTCTCTATACTCTCCCCCAAGATATCCACTTGTCTCTCTCCTTCACTCCACTAAGGTCTAAGTTTATGTGTTACTTACTCAGAATGACAATTTTTGGCTCAACCTATACAAAACCAAACCCTCCTTCATTTTCTACCATCTCATCCTCTTTATACATATTTAAATATGTAATTATTGTCTCTTTCCAGTGAAAGTTACAATGAACTCTCCTTGAGGGCAGGGACTTTCCTGCCTTTGTTACAGGTATATCTCTAGATTCTAGAAAAATGCTTGACACATAGTAGGGGCTTAATAAATATTCATTGAAAAAATGTTATGTAAAATTCAACTAGGTGATTGGACACCATATTTTGATCTTTTTTTTTTTTAATTTCAAATCCTACTGTTCATTAGGGGTTACACAGGCATATTTTATGCCTAAATGATTACAGAAAACAATAAAATGAATAATATATGAGAAATACATATCAGGAAGATATTGACCAAGGTCAGAAGGTAGACTGTGGAGAAAGAAATTAAAATAGCTGATGTTGGGGGACAATCATCTCCCAGGTGAATTTCCTATTTAAAGTAACTTAATATCCTTGCAGCATCTGGAAGAAGGTTGAAAATATTAACAATAAACTATGATATATTTAAATTTTCAGTGTGTTTTGTGTTCTTTACAGAAATATGATTGATTTTTATATTATTTATGTATTCAGCTACAACCCCCCATTCCCCAGCCCATAGTTTTATTACTGTATTAACTTATTTTGTAGTATTTTTTCTAAGATCTACATTGATAAACATAGCATTTTGAGTAATAACAATTTTGTTTCATTTCCAGTTCTTAAATCTTTCTTTTTATCATCTCACTGCATGAGCTAGGACTTAAAGTGTTGGATGGAAGAAGTGATGGCTTGTATTCCTCTCTTGTTCTTGAACTTAAGAGAATGCTTTCAGTACTTTATCAAATGTTGTAGGTTCTATTTTCATAGACACTATATGTCATTTTAGGACATTATAGCTCTAGTTTGTTATGGTTTTAAATAAATAGCAGATATGCTGAATGGATAATGAATTTTATCTGCAAATGTTGAGATGATCTCAGAAGATTTTTCTGGTTGATATTCTCATACTTAATCAACTTTGCATTCCTGGTAGAAATTACCTTCCCTCAGAGCTTTTTTTCTTTCTTCCTCGATTTTTTTTTCTTGGTGTTAGAGATTGAACCCAGAGCTTCCTGCACACTAAGCACACATTCTACTAATGACTACAATCTCAGCCCATATTTTTAAAAATATATTTTTAGTTGTTAGTTTACCTTTATTTTTTTTGTATGTGGTGCTGAGAATCGAACCCATTGCCTCATACATGTTAGGCAAGTGCTCTACCACTGAGCTACAACCACAGCCCTCAGCCCATATTTTATTTTGTTTTTAATTTACAATAGTAGTATGTATTACAATTTATAATGCACATATAGAGCATCTTTTTACATACAACGGTTTGTATACAAAGTATATTCGTACCATTCAGATCTACAATCATGCATTTAGAATAATGATATCCATCTTATTCAACCACCTTGTCTTTTTTTCCCCCTCCATCCCCCCTTACTCCCTCCCTTCCCCTCCCTCCCCTTGGACCATTCAAGTGTTCCTCTAATCCTCCTATGTACCCCGATCCAACAACACTGTGAACCAGCCTCCTTATATCAGAGAAAACATTCGGTATTTGGATTTTTGAGATTGACTAATTTCACTTAGCATTATATTCTCCAACTTCATCCATTTACCTGTGAATGTCATTATTTTATTCTATTTTATTGCTGAGTAAAATTCCATTGTGTATATATACCACATTTTATTTATCCACTCATCTACTAAGGGACATCTAGGTTGGTTCCACACCTAGCTATTGTGAGTTGTGCTGCTATAAACATTGAAGTGGCTGTGTCACTGTAATATGGTGTTTTTAAGTCCTTTGGGAATAGACCCAGGAGTGGGATAGCTGGGTCATAGGGTGGTTCCATTCCCATTCTCCCAAGAAATCTCCATACTGCTTTCCATAGCGGTTGCACCATTTTGCAGTCCCACCAGCAATGTATGAGTGTGCCTTTTCCCCCACATCCTCTCCAACATTTATTGTTGTTTGTGTTCTTGATAGCTGCCATTCTGACTGGAGTGAAATGAAATCTTAGAGTAGTTTTGATTTGCATTTCTCTAATTGCCAGCGATGTTGAGCACTTTTTCGTGTATTTGTTGATTAATTGTGTATCTTCTTCTGAGAAGTATCTTTTCAAGTCCTTAGCCCATTTATTGATTGGGTTATTTGTTTTTTTGGTGTTAAGTGTTTTGAGTTCTTTATATATTCTAGAAATCAGTGCTCTATCTGATGTGCACATATTAAATATTTGTTCCCAATTAGTTGGCTCTCTGTTCACCTCACTGATTGTTTCTTTTGCTGAGAAGAAGCTTTTTAGTTTAAATCTATCCCATTCATTAATTCTTGATATTAATTCTTGCACTACAGGATTCTTATTAAGGAACTTAGGCCTAATCTGACATGTTGGAAATTGGAGCTTACTTTTTCTTCTATTAGGCATATTGTCTCTGGTCTAATTCCTAAGTCCTTGATCCACTTTGAATTGAATTTTGTGCATGGTGAGAGATAGATAAGGGTTTAATTTCATTTTTTTTTTTTTGCATATGGATTTCTAGTTTTCCCAGCACCATTTGTTGAAGAGGCTATCCTTTCTCCACTGTACATTTTTGGCGCCTTTGTCTAATATAAGATAGCTGAAATTATATGTTTTAGTCTTTGTGTCCTCAATTCTGTACCATTGTTCTACCAGTCTGTTTTGGTGCCAATACCATACTGTTTTTGTTACTATTGCTCTATAGTATAATTTAAAGTCTGGTATGGTTTTGCCACCTGCTTCACTTTTCTTGCTAAGGATTGCTTTAGCTATTCTGGGTCTCTTATTTTTCCAGATGAATTTCATGACTGCTTTTTCTACTTCTTTGAGGAATGTCATTGGGATTTTGATTGGAATTACATTAAATCTGTATAATGCTTTTGGTAGTATGGACATTTTGACAATATTAATTCTACCTATCAAAGAGCAAGGTAGGTCTTTCCATCTTCGGAGGTCTTCTATAATTTCTTTCTTTAGTGTTCTATAGTTTTCATTACAGAGGTCTTTCACCTCTTTCATTAATTGATCCCCAGGTATTTTATTTTTTTGCTGCTATTGTAAATGGGGTAGTTTTCATCATTTCCCTTTCAGAGGCTTTGTCACTGATGTACAAAAATGCCTTCGACTTATGGGTATTGATTTTGTATCCTGCTACTTTGCCAAATTCATTCACTAGTTGTAAAAGTTTTCTGGTAGAGTTTTTTGGGTCTTCTAGGTATATTATCATGTCATCAGCAAATAGTGCTAATTTGAGCTCTTCTTTTCCTATCTGGATCTCTTTAATTTCTTTTGTCTAATTGCTCTGGCCAGAGTTTCAAGTGCTATGTTAAATAGCAGTGGTGAAAGGGGGCATCCCTGTCTTGTTCCAGTTTTTAGAGGGAATGATTTCAATTTTTCTCCATTTAAGATAATGTTAGCTTGGGGCTTTGCATAAATAGCTTTTATAATGTTGAAATATGTTCCTGTTATTCCTAGTTTTTCTAGTGTTTTGAACATAAAGGGGTGTTGTATTTTGTCAAATGCCTTTTCTGAGTCTATTGAGATGATCATATGGTTTTTATCTTTTAAGTCTATTGATGTGATGTATTATGTTTATTGATTTCTGAATGTTGAACCAACTTTGCATCCCTGGGATAAACCCCACTTGATCGTGGTGCACTATCTTTTTGATATGTTTTTGTATCCAATTTGCCAGAATTTTGTTGAGGATTTTTGCATCTATGTTAATTAAAGATATTGGCCTGAAGTTTTCTTTTTTGGATGTTGAATCAATGATCCTGTGTAGATTACTGCTTGCTCTATAAATGGCTTGTGTGATTTTGGAAGGCATAAAGGCACTAACTTTTGCATAGTCTGACTCAAGTTCCATTTTCTTCATGAAGCCTCTCTTCTCAAGGAACTCCATTCCTTCACTGAAATCCAACTACATGTAACTTAGCATGTAACTACCCTTGTTGTATGTGAATAAAATTAGTTTGGAGTTTTTTGAAAGTGAAGATAATATCCTATTTTTCTCATCCTGTATTTCCTATCATGCCCAGTGTATCACAGAGCACACAGTAGGCATGCAATATATTGTACCACTTGCTGATTAATTTCATATGGGGAAATTGGCAAGCACAAACTGTTGGAGGTGAGCTTTTTTCCTAAGACAACCCAATAATCAACTGGCATTAAATAACTTACTCATAAATCCTAACAAATGATTTTAACTATAAAGGTAAATCTGATCCAGCAGTATCCCTTGGGCATACTTCACACTTGCTAATGAATAACTTAGGGGCCTAGAAAAATGAATTACGGAATCTAGCCTTTGAGGGGGGTTTGTCAAATGAGCACCTTAATTTTTCCATCTGCTTCTGCCCTAGGCTATGTGAGGTGGGGTGGGCAGCCTGCAAAGATTGCTTCATGTTTTGCCCTTTCCAGATTTTTCCTATGAAGTAGACATTGCATTCTTTCTAAAATATGAAGAAATTGGAATCTGAGGTGATTTTTGGAGGCAGTAAGTTTTCTAGCCTGGCCTTAGATCAAGTACATGCTGGTTCCTCTCTATTGCCACCACAAACTTCAAGAGCTTCTTGGATGCTCAAAAACCAAGTTGGGGACTACTTCATCCCAGAATATTCTAATGCAATCTGGAAAATTAAGTGCTTCCTAAATTCTACTGAGGTGACTTTTGGCTTCCAGGGTAACTTGCACTGAGCTCTCATATCCTACTCAGGGATGGTGCCTTGTTCATGGTACAGGTTAGCCATGTAACTCTTCATGTGGCAACTGACCTACAAGTTCATTGCCATACTACTTAGAATGTTCTGTACTTGCTCTTCATTACATTTTAAAATGCACCAAATCAATTAGTTTCTTTCTCTTTTGCCTGCAATATTCTCTGCTGAACTGATTTGAGATATGGATTTCCCTTAGGCCAGCCTGTATTTATTGCAAAATCCCTTAGAGCTGATGATAGAGAACAGAATCAGCCTTCCTCTCAGGGTGCTATCTATCTTCAACGTCAGTTGGAGTTTTGAGAGTCAATTTGATTTTGCAACACCTCTGCTCCCTTTGTTGCCTCTAAGGAAGTGATAACATTTGGCAGACAACTTTAAGGACAGCAGAAGAAGCAGTGCAAATAACAGGGGGTTGGGAGATAGTCAGTGGACCTAAGCTTAACTATGATTTTTAAATTGAGTCTTTGTGAACTGGGCAAGGCATTTGACTTACTTGGGCCCTTAGTTTGATTTGTGAAATGAAGGGGTGGATTTGGTCAGTGTTTCTAAGCCTGGATGTACCTCTGAATAATTAGATAGAGGTGGCGGTAACAACTAAAATACTAATTATAGAGCTTTACCCTAGACTTACTGAATCAGAACATATCATGCTGTGTATCTCTATATATTTTAGGTAAGAGGACCAGTAATTCTGATATATAAACAAGGTTAAGTCTAAATTAGGGTTTCTCAACCTTTGATATACATAAAAATCACATAAAGATGTTGTTTAATCTGGCCTACTATGTCAATAATGGCAAGGTTGAGAATCCCTGTATTAGATAATCTAATTTAAGATCTGTTCAAATTTTACATTGCTTTATATAATTCTGGAAATAATTATAATAAAGTCACATGTTTTGATCAATGTGCAATGGTCACTAAATCAGAATTTTCTTTCCTAGCCAAAACCCCTTGACAAAAGAGGAACTTTTCAAATAAGCCTTTCAAGATTTTATTCAATTTTATTTCCCTGAAAATAACAATTGAGTGCTGAGAATGGAAGAAATGTTGAGTGTCAGAACCTGAAAGACCTTCAGTAATCAATTCAATTCAACCCTTTCAATCCACAGATGGAGAAATCAAGGCTTGCAGAGGGGAAGTGGACAGACTAAGCTGTGTTGTTTTAAGGAAATTCTCCACATAACTGGGGGTTGTTAGGGTAATTAATTGTTTATAAAATGTCAACAGTACTACCTGCTTCTAATTGGTGCACATTCTCCAAATAAACTGGGTAAGAAGACTCACACTATTCTTATTTGAAGATCACCTGGATTTTATTTCTATTCACATGTTGAGAGTAATTTTCTAAAAATCTAAAGTTACCTCATTCACTGAATACATCCATTCTAATAGGGAAGGCTTTGGAAGAATTCACTTTGGTCTGTAGTAATAATAACAAATACTTATTGAGGAATTACAATGTGCCAGATGTCATTATAAGTGCTTTACATGATCTAAGTAATCCACCCAACTCTATTTCACAGATGAGGAAACTAAGCAACACAAAGGTTAAGTCACCTGTCCAAGGCCACACAACTACTTAGTGGTGGTTATCAGGACTTCAGCCCAGAAGTTGGATTCTAGGGATCAGGGTACTGGACACAAAAGAGAGTGCCTCTCAGAGCTTGCTTGCAGTTATACTAGTAACTAAGAGCTCCTGGAGGGAAGGGACTATGCCATTTGTCTTCATATTCCAAGTCTAATACAATAATTGGCACATTGTTAGAGCTCATTATTTGTTAGATGCATAAGTAAATTAATGATTGCTAAGATTTGATGTTCTTGGCCAAGAAACCTACAGGCAGGTGAAATTGTCCCTGCTTACTGCCCTTTCCATAGATGTTGGTAATACTTTACACAGTCTGGACTGTCCTCTCTTTAGTTTGAATAATTGGAACTTCTTCTGAGGCTAGTGTTGTTTATCTTGGGAAGGTACAATGAGGACAGCCAGTTCTGTGAGATGCTATTCATCTGGCCTAGACGAGAATGTTCCAAAGCAAGGCTTTGGGCACAGGCTGGGTTCTGTGTCTGGAAGGATGCTTCCTCTACCTCCCACTACCTATATAGATTTGAGGAGATGAGCTTATAAACCTGTCTGAAAAGATCCCCGTTCTTCAAAGAGGGGGTATGAGAAGAGGTCAGTCAGAACTCAGCTCAGATATTCTTCCCCCTTTCCTTTACAGAAGGAAACTGGTCTTATGGAAAGATCATGGACTTTGAAATTTAACAGACCTGGAGTCTCATTCTGATTCTGCTACTTACTACCTTAGTCACTTGATTTCTATGAGTCTCAGTTTCATCATAATATTTGGAATTTTGCGACATTCTCCCTATTACAAGGAAGGCCTTAGCAAGTGTTAGTACTTTCTCTTCCTGGAGATCCAGGTCTCTGTTTTGCCCTGAATCTTGCAGAAGGAGTCTGATTCCTTGGGTTGAAGTCCATCTATAGCTTGTGAGCACATAACAGTGTAATGCCATTTATTCTCTTTCTTCTTCCTTTACAACAGCAGAACTGTAAAGTGATATCTATAAGCTGACCCTGTGATATTGAAACCCAGAAAAATCTTCAAGATTCAAAGAAGTTCAAGGATTGTGGTGAACAGACAACTGCTGAAATGGACCATCACGTTGAGTTGGTATAAGAAGAAGTCAAACCCTTTTGTGAAAAAAAGGTTGCAGTGAGCCTAAATGCCCTAGAGGAAATTTTCTTAACCCAGGGACACTTAATCACTACATCCCCAGCCCTTTTTTAATTTTTATTTTGAGACAGGGTCTCGTTAAGTTGCTTAGCACCTTGCTAAGTTGCTGAGCTGGCTTTGAACTTGTGATCCTCCTGCCTTAGCCCCCTGAGCTTCTGGGATTACAGAAATGTACTACTGCAACTGGCCAAGGAATTTTTTTTAGACATATTAGTACAATGAGGATTTCTGTACAAGGGGATTTGCTGTCTCAAGGTGACTACATAGCAAGACAACTGTAAGTTGGTTCAAGAGCAAAGAGAAAGTCCCTAGTAGTAGAATCCTGCAATTCAGAGGTAAAGTCAATTCCAAGTACTCAAGTAATTTTGAGCCAGTATTGTTTCTGAGAACAGAAAAAGTTTTCCCACGATGTAAAAGCTTGTTGATTATTAATACAGAAAAGCCACCAGCCACGATTTTCTCCCTACACATTGCGGAATTTTACCCAGTTCACAGATGCCCTTGTGTGGTATTTACTATCAATAACACTTCAAGGCCAGTATATCTAGACAGCATGTGAATTAAATTTGTATATACTTCTGTGATTGGAAGAAGAGCTATAGACTTTGGGCTATAATGAGAAATCTAGGACCACCAACTAAAGGATCAGAGTTATTTCAATATCACAAGGACATAACCCAACTTTCCAGGGATATTTGTAAGAGGGAGCTCTTAAGGAATACTTGATCTGTACTTCAGAGGAACATTCCAATCCTGAGCCTTTCTGACCCAAATCTACCACTAATCAACTTTGAGACTTTGGGAGAGTCCCTTCTCTGAATCCAAGTTTTCAAATTTGTTAAAGGAGAAGGATGAACTAGACAATATTCTTCTACTGTTCTTGTTTATGCTCTTGTTTATTGTCTATAGTAGTGCCAGAGACAGAACTGTATGTTGAAATTATTCTAGGAGTATAAGCTGGGGCTTTGCCTTCTCCTTTGGCAAAGGCAAAGTACCAATTGATACCTTTATCTTATTTCAGTATTATTAAGATGTGACCTGCCACCATTAGGGAAAGCAGTGTGGGGGAGGAAGAGGCAGAGAGAAACACCTGTGCTCTGAGACTACACCATGTGTTTTGTATTTACCTAGATTTACACATGGCCTAAAGCCTGTCTGTTCTGTGCCTGTATTGTTTCAACTTTCATCCATTTCATTGGTTGTATAAATTAGCTTTAACCCAATTCTATTTTGGTCATTAAAGCTCAAATTGGTTCCTGGCTCATGTACAATAGCCTTCTTTCTTTGATAGTGGAATAGATCTCACTCATCAATATGATGATTGGAAACTTGAATGTGGGCTAGTTACTATTCTTTTCATTATATTCAATTTTCTCCCATTTACCTTCCTTGAGATTTGTTCTTTAGAGTGGTGTCCAGCATCTTGATACTCAAATTCCTTTCTGATGAAGTGAGACCTCTTCTGTTTGGGGAGGTTGGTAATCCAGTGCCCTTTGGGGATATGTTGATAGGACTGTCTCATTAAATAGTCCTAAAGTGAGAAATTGAACCAAAACAGCCCAGTCTTAATTCTGGGAAGTTCTTTTTTTTTAAATATTTATTTATTTGCTTTACTTGTACACAATGCAATGCATTTATGTTTACATGGTGCTGAGGATCGAACCCGGGCCACACACATGCTAGGCAAGCACTCTACCGCTGAGCCACAACCCCAGCCCAATTCTGGGAAGTTCTTTATCTGAGAAGTTCTTCTCAATGTTTGCCAAGAGTTGAGAGGGTCCCACCTTACCTGACCATATGAGGGAGCTATATCCAACACAATGGTGGTTTATCCCATCCATAATTCACTGGTAAATGTTTAACAACTTGCTTGTTTTGGGGGAGAGCCCATTACATAGCATTTGTCAATTTCCATGGTGAAAATACTCTTACCATGTTTGATTGCAAGTTAGCAGCATGATGTCACTATATATGGAGTTGGGAAGAAATGAACAAAATTGGTCTTTAGGAGGTGGTGTAAACAAACTCTAGCACACTACCCACTGCATTTGCACAACTGGCCCATACATCCCAGTCATTCAACCTGGGGTCTCTGGGGCTGGTAAGGATTGGGGAGGAAAGGGAAAGTAGTTCTTATACTCCATTTTGCCTCGCCCACTTACTCCTTTGGAAAGAAGTATCAGGAAATAAAAGTAATATTGGCCATGGAAATAGTAGAGGCCACTTCAGGGAGTCCTGAGTGTCCCACCTGAATTGCATCCCTACAGGCTTCTCAGATGTTTATGTGGTGACCTGGAGCAACAGCAGAATTCATATCTTGCTTGGATGGCAGAGAAACCTGTTGTAGAACTTACATGGCTCTCTTTGTGTATATGGGAGAAAGAAAGGGAACATTAAATCAGTGTTTGTTCTTCAGCCAACTGTGCTTTCCTACAAACCCATTTATATCCAGCTCTGTAGTGGGAAAGTGGAGACTGTTAAGGAAACAACTCCCTCCTACTTCTTAGAATGTCAGGGTTTGACTCCACAATAACACAGCCAGCCTGAACAAAGAAATTAGTGCTTTGGATTGTTGTAAATGAGCTTTAGGCATCGTTCTCTAGAATTTTTTTCTTTTGTATTGGGCAAAAAAGAGGTGAGCATCCACGGTTTGGTTGGCTGTGAAATGAGGGTATTTGGCATCATATGTAATATCAGAGCCACAAGAACAGCTCCAGGTTCTGAACATTAAACTTTCAAGTAGAAGAACCATAAAGAAACACACTTTAGTGCCAAAGAAGCAGCATTTGAACACCTTCAAGAATATTAGGGCTTAACATCAAACACAAAAACAACCTGAAAAAGGGCAGCCATCTTGGAAAAGGTTTGCCATGATACAAACTGTACACTGTATTTCCACTTTAGGCACATTTTCCTGGACAACTCTCCTTGCATACACTTTTTGCTGGATGCCCTCTCTTTTGCCTTGGCCAATACAGAGAAGGGCACAGTTATGGTTTAGATGTAAGGTGTCCCCCAAAAGCTCATGTGTGAGACAATGCAAGAATTTTCAGAGGTGTAACCTAATGAGTGCATTAATCCACTGATAGGGGTTAACTGGGTAGTAACTGAAGGCAGACAAGATGTGGATGGAAAAGGTAGGTAATTGGGGTGTGTTTTGGGGGTATATATTTTGTCCCCACAGAGCAGAGCTCTCTCTGCTTCCTGTTTGCCATGTCCTAAGCTGCCTTCCTCCACCATGCCCTTCTACCATGATGTTCTGCCTCACTTTGACTATGATGTCAACCATCTATGGCCCAAGACCTCTGAATCCATGAACCCCAAATAAATTTTTCCTCTTCTACATTGCTCATGTCAGCTCTTTGGGTCATAGCACAAAAGAAAAAAACAGCTAACTGAAACAGGCACACATAGCAGGTAGGGTAGTATTGACTGGAGAATGCAGATATTTGCCACTACAACTGCCATCAAAATGGTAGGTTCATGAAGCTAATGTTAAGAATGGAGGGACACTTAAATGAAACAGTAAACTATGATTATAGCATTAGAATTGAGTGTAGAATTCCATATACTTAAAAATCCCCAGGATGAAAACAGCCACACCATATTCCTCCCAGCATGTTTTGATTTTTTTTTTTCACTACAATTTATCTCAGAGTAAATTTCTTTCCTGGGTCCCTAAACACCTTTTAAAGAAGACACCTTTCTATTTAATTCCCTAGAAAAGAAATTGCAATGTACCTTGATAAATATAGAGATTCATTTCTTGGTACCTAAATAGCTAAGAGATCTATAGTTCAAAAAAAAATTGTTTAGAATGTGATTGTCGCACAGAGATCAGTCACCAAATTGAAGGTCACACAGTAAATCTGATCCCTTTATTTGGTTTACTCCAAACAAAAGTTGATCTTTGATGGATGTTATGAGATATGTTCAACTGTGTCTGTCTAACCAATTGCTTAGTAAAGGACTTACAAGTGATTGTTCAAACTTGTTTTATAGTTAACAATTAACATTTATTTATTTGACAGCTAATATTTATTGAGTGTTTTTTATTGATGTGTCAAGTTTTCCCCCAAGGACTCTATAAGATAATATCTCATATAATCCTCCCAACAATACTCTGAAGGAGGTACTATTATTATCCCATTTTATAGTTGAAGAAATAGACACAGAAAGGTGAAGTAAGTGAGGAAGTGGTAGTCAACCAAAACCTTGACAGTGAAGTTCAAGAATCTTTGCCTTTATCCACTACAGTAAAGTAATTCTACCATAGGCAAAGAGTTTAATTAAAAGCAAACAAACAAACAAACAAAAAACTCTCCTAGGTTTATAGTCAGAAACTCTTGAGTTCTGATTCTGTCACTGACTTGTGACACCTAGGGAAATTCCCTCTATTTCTTCATGCCTACGTCATATGATGTCAAGAGAATATGATTAAAAGATGTTAAGAAGCCATATACTTTTCAAAAGAAAGTTGTAGGGATCTTTGATGTTACTGTTTCTCACTGTCTTTTACAGATTCCATGAAAAAGATTTGCTTTTGCTGGCTATGTGTTTTGCAGTTTGACCCCCATTGTTCTCCTTTTAGTCTCTTCAGGAGAAAAATCCTTAGAAGTTAGACTTGAAAAATGTCCAGCAGAGCAGTCAAACTTTTGCTTGTTCAGGCAGGATTGCTCTGCATGAAACACCCCATCTATTTTTGTTTAGTGTTTCCAATCTTCTGAACAGATTATGCTTCTTTCCCTGAATACTTTGTTGAAGATTTTCTCCAAAACTTTTATTTATTCCATAAGGTCTACATATTATGTGGAGTTGTAATCTCCCAATTTCTGGCAGGATAAAACAGTGAACTACTGTGGAACTGTATTTTGAAAGTTGTATCCATGCCTATTCCTTAGCACCATTACCATTATTGGAAAGTACTGGAATTTGTATGCACCATGAAGAAAACTAGTGTTCTCAGGAAACACTAATTTTGACTGTGCTGGGGGTTGAGAAGAATTCCCCAGTAACTGGGTATTTATATGGTTATTGTTATACAAACTAGTAAGCTGTGACAGGAAATCTACACTGTGGCCCAAATCCATTGCTAGTAAGAATCTTAGCCAAGGAAGAAAGTCAACATTCTATGTTTTCCCATCTTTTGCTTCCCCATCCTGTCTCCTTCCCTGCCAGAAATATTCATGGCTCCATGAATAATCTGAAATAAGATGATCAGGTAAGTTATTATCCAATTCAAGACACTATTTTTATTTTTTGTATTAGGCATTGAACCACATCCCGAGCTCTTCATTTATTTATTTATTTTTTAATTTAAGACAAGGTTTAACTAAGTTGCTTAGGGCCTCACTACTTTGCTGAGGCTGGCCTCGCATTTATAATCCTCCTGCCTCAGCCTCCCAAGTTGCTGGGATTATAGGTATGTATCACCACACCTGGCCTCAAATCAGAACATTCTTTAAATTACTCTTAATAACTACATTGAAACAACAGAAGCAAACCAGACTATAGTGGGCAAACCAAGGAGCATGGGTTTCTTATCCTCTAAAACCTAAGGGTGTGCACTCACAATTGAGAATCCTATTCTAGGCCTATGTTTGACATCATAGGGATGTCTCACAGTTGCCTAGGACAACAGAGTGAAATAAAACATGTCTCTGGGTAGCACATCCAGCCAGTGTCTCATCTGGGATTTATCTGTGCAGCATCTTCTCAGATAGAATTGTCATGCTGCTTACAAATAAGAAGAACAATTAACACATTAATTAATTAGAATCTTGTCTTTTATTCTGCTGTGGAGAGTAATCTTTTGTTAACTTGAATGAGATCCTAAGCTTACCCTAAGCTTTAATTATAGTGTTATTATTTTAAAATATTGGCTGGCCCTGTTCCAAGGCACAAGAGTGTTTAAATTTAAATACTCAAGGGGTAATTTAAGCACATTATAATTTACTGATGGATACTAATGACCCAAAGGAATTCTAGATTATTTAGTTCAAACAAATGATTAAGATGACAACAGACCCTGAATTATGCTAATCACATTTTAAAATTCTCTTGGCTAGGGAGCATGAATACCTGTGAATGGGTCTGCATCTGTTTATAGGTCTCTGAACTGTCATGAGAGGGTGCAATAAAAGGATATTGGAGAATTGCTGCTTTGCAGGGGATAGGCCTGGTTTTGAATTCCTGCTCTGCTATAAACCATACTAGCTTCATCACTATGCAAGTTACTACTACCTCCTCTAAATTCATTCCCCATTTGTAAATTGAGGTTAATGATATCCCTCTCAGGAGTGTTTATAAGGATTAATGAGTCAACATATTGGCACATAGTAGGCTCTTAATAAATGGTAGTTATCAGAATTTACATAGTTGTCTCACTTGTAATTGTGTTTTCTTGTGTATATGTACATGTTTATATTTTCCAGGTCTTTCAGGCAGCTTTTCTGCCACTCTGACTAAAAGTCCTGATCCAACAATTATACAGGAGGAAAAGTTTATTTGATAACTCACATTTTCAGAGGTCTCAAACCATAGACAGCCAGCTTTATTCTTCAGGGCTCCAGGTGAGGCAGAACAACATGGCAGAAAAGTGTGGCAGAGGGAAGTGGCTCACATGATGATCAGGAAGCAGAAAGGGAAAGATCTCCACTTGCCAAAACAAATATATACCCCAAAGTCACGCCCCCAAGGCCCCACCTCCTCCAGCCACAGCTTACTCACCTTTAGTTACCACTCAATTAATCCCATCATGTGATTAATTCACTAATTGGGTTAAGGCTCTCATAACCCAATAATTTCTCCTCTGAACCTTCTTGCATTTTCTCACACATGAACTTTTGGGGGACACCTTGCAGGAGCCCTGTTTGGGGAGATAGCTAAGATTGCGGTTGACTATGGGCCATAGACATTTTTGGGCATTGTCGCCTTCCGTAGTCTCATGGGACTTGGCCCAGGATCTCGAGAGATTTGAGCAATGACTCAGCAGATTGACATTTTTGGGCATTGTCGCCTTCCGTAGTCTCACGGGACTTGGCCCAAGATCTCGAGAGATTTGAGGAGTGACTCGGCAGATCGAGCAAGCACCATTCCTGCTCGGGCGCATGGGATGAGACCAGAGAGAGAAAGGACAGAGTTTATCGCTATTGTATAGATACATTGTAGTTTCTTGTAAGAGTACGTGGCTTGGTTTCTTGTGAGAGTGAAAGGACAGGGTTATCGCTATTGTATAGATACATTGTAGTTTCTTGTAAGAGTACGTGGCTTGGTTTCTTGTGAGAGTGTGTATGTAGTGTTAGAAATTACAAGAGACAGAGACAGAAAGATTAAAGAATTTTTTCGTCTCCATCCTGTCTCCGGACTCCTTCCCGCGGCGCTGCCGTTCCAGGCTGCAATCCCTTTCCGGCAGCTAACAGTTGGTGGCCCATACGGGGAATTCAGCACGGCAGGTAAGAACTGAGAAACCTCGCAGGAGTCTCTAGTCAGAGCGGTTAAAATGGGTTCGAAAATAACTAAGACCCAAGTGTACGAGGCTCTTGATGAATTCTTTGATATGGATGAGTCTGTCGTTAGTGAGGAGGATTTAGAAAACAGTGAAGGCAATCATAAAAGCGTAGATTCCGCTGAGTCAACTAAGACCAGTAAGGAGAGTATTAGAAGTGTCCCCAAAATTACAAAGATCCGAGCTGCTAAAGCTATTCAAGATTTATTAGAGATATTTCAAGGATACATGGTCTCAATTGAACCTGGGACTCAGGATGTTACTGAGTCAGTTAGGACCAATGAGAGTAGTAGTAGTGAGGAGGAATTAACTAAAGGTGATTTTGAGAAAATGAATAAAAGGAAATTAAGGAAGACCAAGATAAGGGATCATCAAGTGGAGGAACTTGTGTCCTCTACTCCCCCAAGGGTGAAATCGATTACAGAAAATATGAAGGGTATCACTAGACGTTTGCATACCTTAGAAATAGAAATAAAAAGTCTTTCTGAGCGCTTATGCGCTCTCGAGGGTAACTCACAGATACATTGGGAACTGCCAGTATTTGAATATGAAAATGGACAGAGGGGCCACCAGCCAATAGATTTCAAAACAATAAAAAATCTCAAAGAGGCAGTAATGACTTATGGACCCCAAGCTCCTTTCACGTTGAGTATACTGGAGTCCCTTAACACCTTTAGCTTAACCCCCGCAGACTGGAAGCGTCTATGTAAAGCAACATTAAGTGGGGGACAATACTTGGTTTGGCGATCGCAATTTCAGGAACTTTGTATAGAAACAGCTAAAAGAAATGCAGATGCGGGGTTTGGAGACCATAATATAGAAATGCTCACAGGAGAAGGGCAATTCGCAGACATACAGGATCAAAAACATTATACCCCAGGAGTATATGCTCAGATAAATGCAGCTGCCTTAAAGGCATGGAAAACTGTACAAGGACCTGGGGATCTACAAGGTAGCTTGCCCAAAGTAATTCAAGGACCTAATGAACCATATGCTGAATTTGCTGATAGACTTTTGAGAACTGCAGGTAGAGTTTTTGGAGACATTGATCAAGTTATGCCATTAGTTATTCAATTAGCGTACGAAAATGCTAATAAATATTGCCAGGAAGTCATCAGGCCATGGAAAAATAAAAAGGATCTTTCCATATATATACAACTATGTAAAGATGTAAATGATGCCTTTGTCACAGGCAATGTGATTGCAGCAGCTGTGAGAGATGCTGCCCCTCAAAATTTTACAAGGGCTCAACATAGACATTATAATCAATCAGGATATTCTAGGCAAAATTATCATAATCAATCAGGCTATTCTAGGCAAAATCCCCAAAGAGAAATAAGACCAAATTCATACCGTACTCCAGGTTGCTGCCCCAGGTGTAAGAAAGGAAATCATTGGGCCAATAAATGCTATTCAAAATTTGACATCCATGGAAATCCTTTGTTCAGGAATTCAAAAAACAGGGCACGGGGCCCAATGCCCCGGGGCCCACAAATGTACGAGGCATTGGAGGAGGAGTATCCTCAAGCATCCACTCAGATGCTTCCCCGACACAATCCCTATTACCCATCCACTCCCTCGCCAGAGGAACAGGAGGAAATGCAGGATTAGACCTCTGTTCCACCGCCCGAATAGTGTTAACACCTGAAATGGGGGTTCAACTGATTCCCACAGGAGTCAGGGGACCTCTTCCCTCAGGGACTGTAGGACTTATTATCGGGCAAAGTCCTGAAAGCTTATTAGGTTTGCAAGTGACCCCAGGCGTAATAAACTCAGACTATAAAGGGGAAATAAAAATAATGCTTAGCTCACCCCAAAGTATAAGTTCTATTAATCAGGGAGATAGAATTGCTCAGCTGCTCCTCCTTCCAAATTTACATAATTCATTTAAAATGAATATGCCTCTAAATAGGAACAATAGAGGATTTTGTTCCACTGATTCGAAACCCATGGTTTGCTGGGTTCGGGACTGTACAAGGAGGCCTATGTGTAAAATAAGAATCCAAGGAATAGAAATGGAGGGTCTTATAGATACTGGAGCTGATTCTTCCATCATTAATTTACATCAATGGCCCAAACACTGGCCTCTACAAAAAGCTTCAACCAGTTTAAGAGGCTTGGGATATAATAACCTCCCAGAAAAAAGTGCGGTAATTTTAAAATGGGAGGATGATGAAGGACATAAAGGCACATTTCAGCCTTATGTTTTACCTAATCTACCGGTTACTTTATGGGGAAGAGATATTTTACAACAAATGGGAGTACACCTTGCAACCAAACCTGCAGGTGTTAAATGTAAAAACATACAGGGTAATCTTAACCCTAAAAGAAATCATCAAAAAGTACAGGGTAAGCTTAACCCTAAAAGAAATCATTATCATATAGGAAAAAGACATTTTTCTTTGGGGCCACTGAGAAAATAATTTTGAAAATACCATGGCTTTCTGATAAGCCAGTGTGGGTCCCTCAGTGGCCCCTATCTAAAGAGAAATTACAAGCGGCCCACCTACTAGTTAAGGAACAATTAAAAGCAGGACATATAGAACATTCCACCTCTCCCTGGAATTCCCCCATATTTGTGATCAAGAAAAAATCAGGAAAATGGCGATTATTACATGATCTTAGACAAATTAATAAAACCATGCAAGTCATGGGCCCTACTCAACCTGGACTTCCGAATCCTATAGCTATTCCAAAAAATTTCCATGTTATTAGTCTTGATATAAAGGATTGCTTCTTTTCTATTCCCCTACATCCTCTGGATGCCCCCAGGTTTGCTTTTTCAGTTCCTTCTATTAACAATAATGGCCCTGATCAGAGATATCAATGGAAGGTTTTGCCGCAGGGAATGGCTAATAGCCCCACCATATGCCAAATATATGTGGACAAGGCTATCCAACCCATTAAAAATAAATATCCAAACCTCATGTGTCTACATTACATGGATGATATTTTACTGGCCCACCCTAATCAAAAAATCTTATTTAATATATTCAGTGACATGGTAGAAAATTTTAAAAAATACGGATTATATATAGCAGAAGAAAAAGTTCAAACCAGATCTCCCATATTATATTTAGGATTTAAAATCATGGATACTTTTGTTAGACCCCAAAAAATTTTAATAAATAAAGAACATTTAACCACCCTCAATGATTTCCAAAAACTACTGGGAGACATTAATTGGCTTCGCCCTACACTAAACCTCACTACTGGCCAATTAAAACCTTTATTTGATATCCTTCGAGGGGCCCCTGATCCATCCTCACCGCGAACATTGACTCCTGATGCTAGGAAAGCTTTAAAGGTAGTAGAAAAAGCCATAGAAGGAGCTCATTGTGACAGATTTGATTTAACTCAACCGCTGATATTGATTATTATTTCTTCACAATATACACCCACAGGAGTATTTTGGCAACAAGGGCCTTTATTATGGATACATTTGCCTGTCTCTCCTAAAAGCATAATTGAGTCATATACCTCCATGGTGGCTAAACTTATTCTTCAAGGACTTAAAACTTCTACTAAAATATTTGGCATTCACCCTGCTACTATTATTACTCCCTATTCATCGTCACAGATTGAATATTTATGCTTCAATGATAATGACTGGGCTATAGCTAGATGCTCTACCTCTGCAAATTTTGATAATCACCTTCCTAAGTCTCCTATATTATCTTTTTGTATTAATCATCCTATTATATTTCCACAGGTAATAAAAAATCAACCTATTCCTAAGGCATTTAATGTATTTACAGATGGGTCCTCAAATGGTACTACTGCAGTAGTCACTACAAAAGAAAATATGACTTACATAACTGCACACAAATCAGCTCAACTAGTGGAATTGGAAGCTGTGGTAAGAGCTCTGGAAAATTTTAGAGACCAGCCCATAAACATTTTTTCAGATAGCCACTATATTGTACAAGCCGTCCCAAAATTAGAGTTAGCAGGACCAATAGCACCTCATACTCCAGCCTTTAAATTGTTTTATCAGATACAAAAACTTTTGTGGGCAAGAAAAGAACCTCTATTTGTAGGCCATATTAGAGCACATACTAATTTGCCTGGCCCCCTCCATGAAGGTAATCAAAAGGCAGATGAACTTACAAAAACAATATTTATACTTTCAGCACTACAACAAGCTACTTTATTTCATTCCCAGTTTCACGTCAACAGCACCACCTTGCAACGTAGGTTTAAAATCACAAAGGAGCAAGCCAGAACAATTGTAAAAGATTGTAAATCTTGTATAACACATTTGCCCAATCCTCATTTTGGTGTTAACCCTAGAGGATTAATGTCCAATCATTTGTGGCAGATGGATGTTACTTATGAGCCAAGCTTTGGAAAATTGCAATTTATTCATGTAACCATAGATACATGCTCAGGCATGATTTTTGCTTCCTTACATTCCGGAGAAAAAGTTAAAGATGTCACATCTCATTGTTTACAAGCTTTTGCTGCATTGGGCATCCCCAAAATGCTTAAAACAGATAATGGTCCCGCTTATATGTCCTCATCTTTCAAACAGTTTTGCGCAAAATTCAACATATCCCATAAAACAGGCATCCCATACAATCCTCAGGGTCAAGGCATTATTGAAAGAGCAAACCGCACACTAAAAGTTATGTTGTTAAAACAGAAAGAAGGAAACTGGAAAAATCCTAAGGACAGATTGGCAGTTGCCCTGTTTACTTTAAATTTTTTAACTTTAGACTCTGATGGTTATTCTGCTGGAGACAGACATTGGAACCCACATCAACAACATAAACCTTTGGTTTACTGGAAGGATGTTCTTTCAGGTACATGGAAGGGTCCGGATCCAGTATTAATTTGGGGGAGAGGATCTGTTTGTGTCTTTCCAAAGCATGAATCCTCTCCAATATGGATACCATCTAGATTAATAAAGCAGGTACCACATCAAAAGGATCAAGATGAAGTTGTTGAGGAATCAAGATTAATAAAAAAGGTACAAAATCAAGAGGACCATGATGAAGATATGGAATGATTCCCTTAAAAGAGTCCTTCAAAATATGTCACAACTTAAGTGTCATTCCTCCCGGCTGGGACGAAGAGATCTCTCTTTAGTGTGCACACAATTATATATATATATTTTTTTACTTTTTATATATGTGTTTATGTCTGTGTATTTGTCTAAATTTCATGTTAATGTGACGTCACAAATATATGTTTGTATGTGCGTCTGTCCAGTGTGACATCAAAAATAACAAAGCGCTTGTGAATATATATATATATATATATATATATATATATGGATCCAAATAACTCTAATTCATTTAAGTTTAAGAGTATTCAAAATGGGTAAATAATTTAATAAGTGAAGGTACCTTCAATTTTGTTTTATAGGTGTCCCAGGGACTTCTCTTTAGCAAAAAATATGACTAGGGCTGTATAACCTGATATTTTGGTGTTTTGACATGAGGTTGCTTATTTGTTATTAACTTCATTTGTTTAATAAATGATTAATTTCAATTATTTCAACAGGTAAAGGACTGCTGTGTATGCAGAAACTCGAGAGTTCCAGCTAACAAATTATTTCTCCAAAGTGCTTTTAGTTTTTCTTTAATCTATCTTTAATGCAGTAATTACCCTCAGTCTTTCTTTGTTTTGTTCTAAATATGATATTTTGCCAGCTTATGTTTGTGGGAGCTCAGGCTGCAATGTGTGTGAGCAGAAATCAACTTATTTTTCCAATCTAATAATTCTATTATTTAGTTTGACAACTCGCCTCTTGACTCAGTGCTGGAATAGCACTGCCTTTCCTTTAACAATTGATGCTTCAGTCTCTAGATAGCGGCCCTGAAGATTTGCCGGTGGCATCGTCTAGACATAAAAAAGACGGCTGCTTCTACAGCTGCAGGGATCGCGGTCGCTGCAAGCATCCCTGCTGCTCAAATGTCAAACAACCTCACCAGCAGTGTGGCCTCTGCTCTGCATGCATGGGGCCTCCTAGATCTACGTGTTATAACAAGTGGACATTTTGATCTTTCATTGTTTGGGACTTCATGGGACAGTACCTTGCGGGTATTTGTTTAGAGAACTCACTGTGTTACTTGATAGAACTTAGGGCAGCTGATTTGTTTAAAGAATTTGATATGCTATGCAATTTGACTTGTCACCAAAAGGCTTGTCGCCTTAAAGCCGCAGCATCTCCTCCCAATTGGACGGCTGTTAGTCATCTTACACAGTCGATCCTAAAGGGCTCCATTGGATGGCTGGTTAGCCAATGACGGGTAAGATCCCCAGAGGGGGACAACCTAAGACAGGCACAGTCGCACGGGACAGTCTCATGTGGCCGACATATCAACCTAAGACAGGAGTCAAGGGCACAGCCTTGATTATCCAATGACGGGTAAGAATGTTGGTTGCACATAGACGTCCTAGAGCATCCCCTCTTTTAAAACAAAAGGGGGAAATGCAGGAGCCCTGTTTGGGGAGATAGCTAAGATTGCGGTTGACTATGGGCCATAGACATTTTTGGGCATTGTCGCCTTCCGTAGTCTCACGGGACTTGGCCCAGGATCTCGAGAGATTTGAGCAATGACTCAGCAGATTGACATTTTTGGGCATTGTCGCCTTCCGTAGTCTCACGGGACTTGGCCCAAGATCTCGAGAGATTTGAGGAGTGACTCGGCAGATCGAGCAAGCACCATTCCTGCTCGGGTGCATGGGATGAGACCAGAGAGAGAAAGGACAGAGTTATCGCTATTGTATAGATACATTGTAGTTTCTTGTAAGAGTACGTGGCTTGGTTTCTTGTGAGAGTGAAAGGACAGGGTTATCGCTATTGTATAGATACATTGTAGTTTCTTGTAAGAGTACGTGGCTTGGTTTCTTGTGAGAGTGTGTATGTAGTGTTAGAAATTACAAGAGACAGAGACAGAAAGATTAAAGAATTTTTTCGTCTCCATCCTGTCTCCGGACTCCTTCCCGCGGCGCTGCCGTTCCAGGCTGCAATCCCTTTCCGGCAGCTAACACACCTCACATCAAAACCATAACAACAGGTATCCATATTACTTCGTATCCATGTACCCACATGGATATATAGATGTATATTTCAGTTTTTGTCACTGTTTACCTCTTTCTGTTTCTTTATGAGTGCAGAAGTACTGCTATACTGCTGTATCTGTGCATATTTTGAGTTTGAATATGTGTGTATGAAGGAGAGATATATTGTACCAGCACAAATCTATGTATATTGCTGTGCTTTCTACAATTCAGAATCCCAAAATGGGCCATGAAGACCACTTTAAGCAAGACTACTCCCTTTCTAGCAATACCTCACATTCTTTGGCCTTGATTTTATCCTCATGTTGATAGACCAGGGAGTAGAGATGGTTTGGTTTTGTTTCTTCCTTTTATGAACTTGTGAGTGTGTGTTTTTGTGTTGTGGAACCAACAGCTCCTTAGTCCATACTTAGCTACTGTGCTTCCTTTCTTCTGCTTCATTTTTTTTCCTTGCCCTCAAGTAAGTTCTCCTCCTTTGCCTGTCCTTCCTTGTCTACAACCTTATCTGCTTTTCATCCCTGTAACAGTATGGGAAGGAACATCTGAGGTGAGTGGGGAAGCAATCCTCAGTTCTGAAACAAATTGTGAGTCCATTCAATGCAAGCTCACATTTGTGCACCTGTGTGTTAAGCAGATTTGCATATCCAAGGAAGGCACAGGTTGGAAATCACCACAGCCATATTTATAGGCAGGCAGGCACCTTTGGGATATGACTTTCAGAATAACCAGGAAGATATATCTACCTATAAATTTTTCTTACACTGATCTGTCACAGCACCTGAAGGTCTAATGTTAGGTCTTTTGTGTGGCAAGGACCTTGTCCTGTGTTGTATATGGAGCCAGAATGGCCAGCTTTGGGAACCCCTGAAGGAGCCCTAATTAGGAAGAAGGGCTGTTGTAGCTAGCTGGAAGCCATAAGTTCCACCTGATATGTATGTGACGCACCTGTAGGCACCCGCAAACCTGAAGGTATATAACCGGGTGAAAGCGGTCCGAGAGGAGAACGGAGAATTCAGTCAGCCAGGCAGTCACTCGGTTGGTCAGAAGAATCAGAGCGGCCAGAACGTAGGCAGAGCGGTTACAGAAGAGAAACCAGATAGAAGACAGAAGAGAAACCAGATAGAAGAAGTAATGACTGGTCAGAGTTAGGCCGAGGCTCCTGAGGAAGACAGAAGACAGAAGAAAGAAGAAGGAAGAAAGAAGAGAGAAGAAAGAAGCTCTAATCTTCTCTAAGCTAAGCTCTATCTTTCTTTCTCTCTAAGACTCTAAGCTAAGAAGACAGAAGATAGAAGAAAGAAGAGGAAGAAAGAAGAAAGAAGAAAGAAGCTCTAATCTTTCTCTAAGCTAAGCTCTATCTTTAAGAAGCTAAGCTAAGCTCTATCTTTCTTTCTCTCTAAGACTCTAAGCTAAGAAGACAAGAAGAAAAGCTCGCTTTAATCTTTCTCTCTAAAAATCTTTCTTTCCCTCTCTAAGCTCTAAGAAAGTAGAAGTAAAAGTAGTAAAAGCTTAACTCTGCCTCTGAGAGTTTTCATCCCGGGTTACGGTACCAGGCAGCTTACAAACCCCTGTTATATTAAAGATTGCCAAGGCTCTGTTCCACTCAGAGAACCTGTATTCTCAAGTTCTGAAGAGCCTTGGGAACCTCCAGGAGCATTTTTTCTGGGACTTGAATTGTCACTGTGGGGAGGGAAGCACTGAAGACACACAATTTGTCAGGATGAACCCCCATAGGCTTCCCACGTTCCTCTATCTGCCTTTCCTTGATTTCAGGTCAATAGCCCATTATCAAACATGGACTATATGAAGCCCCTAGATTGTGTTATGGGGATCAGGCACAAAAATATCCTCTTTTTCCCCTTCCCTTCCCTCCACCTGGTTACCCTAGGCTCTCTTCATTTCTGTTAGGAGCAAAGAAGATCAGATAGACCAATGTGAAACTGTTTTGTTTTCCTTCCCCCCAAAGTGGGACATTTTTAAAAGAGGGCCCAAGGATGTCCTTATGCATTCTTACCCACACTTAAGCAGTATCCCTACATTCTCAAATTAACCTTCTCTCTGCTCCTTCCTCAAGCCAATCTCCCATTTCTTTCACAGTAGATTCCATCTACTTGTTAGGAAGGATTCTGATTTAATACACTTAACTTTAGGTGTAAATGATAACTGGATTAATGTACTTATTTTCTAAAGTAAATGTGCGTTTTGAAGGAGAACTTGTTAAAAATATATAACCCTCAAATGGTAGGATTTTAGCAGAAATCTGGGAGTCCTTAAGACTTCCTGGCCTTTCAAGATACAGCATATAGGCAACTGATGTTTTCTTCCAAATACTCATAAAATTCTGAAATTCACCCAGTTCTTCTGGTGCTTGCTTCTATTTTCAGCAAGCTTCATAGCCATGCTTAATGATGCAAAGTGTCACAGTCTTTCCCGCGACAGAAAGAGCTACTAGGTCCCATAGGAGGGTATGGCTCACCCTGGAGGAATGATTGAGTGAGGGTGACAGGAAATAACCCCTATTCTATTTGGTTACCCATCTGAACCCTGCAACTCTCATAGAAGAAGTCTAATCTAACCCCATAAATCCCCATGAGAATATTGAACACATTTACATAAATGTTATGAACTTCTCCTCATTCTCCCTGTTCCTTTTCTTCTCTGCCTACTTCTACTTCAGAAAGCAATGAAGGACCTAATTCCACATGGGGATCAACAAAATAAGTCACATCACCATGGGACCTGGCTTCTGAGAGAAAAGACTCTTAAGTTAGAAAACCCTGATTAGTGCATATTTATGTGAATTATCAGGATGGCTAAATATACTGAACCAAAATGTGAAAGGTTATACTTTTTTCCATTTTATTTTTTATTTGTTACTTTTAGGTATTCATGACAATAGAATGTATTTTGACATATTATACATCCATGGAGTATAACTTATTCTCATTAGGATCTCATTCTTGTGGCTGTACATGATGTAGAGTTATACTGGTTATGTATTCATATATGAACATAGAAAAGTTATGTCTGATTCATTCTACTGTCTGAAAGCTTATTATTAATAAGTCAAATTAAACAATACTAATAATAGCTAGCATTTATTGAGTACTTACTATATGTGATCCCCCTTCCACTTTGCTTATAGTCTCCTTACTACCAATAAATGTTATAAATTGTTAATAATTCTACCAGTGCTCTGCAAGGTACATATATTATTACCTTTATTTTAAGTTCATGAAACTGAGTTTCAGAGAAGTGAATTAACTTGACCAAGATCAAACATATAGTTATTTGTGAAACTAGTGTTCAAACCCAGGTTTGTGTAACTCTAGTATTCCAGAACTATTTTGCTACTCTCTATTTAATGTATATGAAAGAGAAAAAAAGATCAACATGTGAGTACTAGCCACATTTATTTTTCATATATTTTAAGTGTAATATCATTAATTTTTTCTGCAGTATTCTATCTTCATTAAATTCATTAGTCAATATTAGTAAATGTTACTGAATTCTAAGTCACACATATGCATTTCAATTTTGCATTTGTGTTTCATGATAGGCACTGAGACTCTGCTAACTTTTACACCTTAACACCTGTAACCCAAACCTAGGATTTTATTTGAACTACTGAACTAATTCATTGTACATTATCATTAAGGGTAGAATTATGAGTACTAGATTTACAATCCATTATTTCTTGCATCAGGCATTACTCTCTGTTTAATTTGTGACTGGAACAAATTCTATCCAATTAAGTAAAGCATAAATGTACTTTGGTAGGAGTGAGGTAATGAGAGCTAAATACTTGTTCAGAGAGGGGAGAGTAATAGCTGTGGGTGTTCGGTGTCCAGGCTGAGCAAAACAAAACAAAACAAAACAAAAAATTGACAAGTCAGCCAATTGATCTTAGAAGACTAGAGGATTGATGGAATTTAAGAAGCTGTTTAAATGATGGGAAAGACCACTTGGCTGCCTGAAGGGAAAGTATTCCAGTCAGAATACACTGTTTTGGAAAAGGTTCAGAGGTGGAAGTGGGATGTGCCTGCGGGGAACCTGAGGCAGGTGTGCCTTCACACATGAGGTGTAACCTTAAAGTGATGAATGTGACTCCTTTTAATACAAACTTGTCAGATCTTCATATCTCAATACGTGTTGTCCTCTTCAAAGCAGGCATCCTGGGAGGCCATATTCTTAATATTGTCCTTTGAAACATACTTTTAAGCATTCTCCTCTGCCTAAGTCTGCAGACTCCAGTGTTTAAACTGCATACACTTATTCAAGACAGAAAACAGAAAGAAGTAGCTAGAATGTAGGAGGGGTCTGAAACCTGGAATAAGACTCTTGGCTTCTTAGCTGTCACCTATGATGATTACTTGAGAAGTTAGGGAGGTGCTCTCTATATCAATATGGTAAATGGAACCATCTTACTTGATTTAAGGTAGTGAGACTCATATGGTCTTGAGTTATTCTTCCCGGACTAATTCTCTCTTTTCATTTTCATCTTTAATTTGATCTAATGGTGGACTATCCTGTCAGAGTTTATTTACATATAGAAGATTAATTAAAATTAGATAAAAATCTTTGATGCCTTCTACCCTTTATGAAATAGACTTCATGTGGTCTGCTAATAGAGACAAAAACAGAAGATCTGTCAAGGGAAGCTGCTCTGCTACAAAATTGAATATATAGATGTCATTGGATTTTCCAAAATATCTGAGGCAAACTGCCAATTGTAGGGCATATTGGGTTTGTTCTATCAGAAGTTTCAGATATATTGCAAGTATGAAAGTACACCCAGCTGTCATTTAGATTTGACAAAGAAAATATATACGAGAAAATTATACACAGTTTGAGGTGGAGCTTAGGAAGTGATCAGAAGCGCTCAAATGACGTTGGACATGGATCATACAAATGCTCCGGCTTATGAATTTTACACAATGTCATAAGAACTTAAAAGGAGGAAAAAAAAATGGAGTTAAGGGTGCCAATGAGTCAAATGCTAGAGAGTGTCAGTGAAAAGGTAGGGATTAAGGATTAACTATAATATTTATTAAGCACCTATCATATGTTATATTATTTAAATTTATTGCTTCAAAACAAGCCTGTGAACTAGAGGTTTTTAACCCATTTTAATTATGAAAAACCAAGGCTCAGAGAGGTAGAGTAACTACTCTAAAGTTACACAGGTAATGATTGGCAGATTTGGGGTTGAAAATAAAGCTAAGACTGTAAAGTTCATGTTCTACATTATTATAGTAAGCTACTATTTAAAGATCTGTGTGTGCACATGGAGAAGAAAGAGTTAGGATAAACTAGTGTTTATAAAAACCTTAACATTCTGAGGGAGGAACACTTAGGAATTTGAGCAGCAATGAGATCCCAGGATGGTGATGCTAATGACAAGGTATGCAGGAGAAGAAATTAAGTAGCATTTCTAACAAAGATTGTAACCTGGTGGCCTGTTTGCAGATCCAGCCAGCACACATGTTTTGTTTGGCCTTAACAGTGTTTTTTAAAATATCAAATTTATTGCCAGTGTCTAAAATGAGAATTTTTCACATAAAAATGTTGGTTTTCACCACCTTCCCCTAATCAGAAGGCCTAGCAGAATGGGGCCTGCAATCCTGCAAGGCAAAATGTGTTAGAGCCAAGTTACACATACATTGGGTACTTGCTTTCCACTTTCCCAGAGTCTCCACCACGTTCTATACTTGGGCAACTTCCTCATCAGGTTATCTATCTGCCTATTCCCTGAAACATTCTCATTTATAAGTGATAGTTTATACAGTTATAGTGATAGTGAATGAGTGAATGGTTCTTTGTTTTCTTTGAAGAAAACGCCATTTTCTGGGAAAGATGGCAAAGAAAGTAGGGCAAAACATTTTTCATGAGGTGACTCAAGGAGTTCAAAGTTCTATGTGACTCATTGGACTAATGTTTAAAAGGAGCTGGAACCATTGTAATGTCATGCGTTAGTCTAGCTAAAGATTGGTGTGTTCTTTTTATGTTGTTCAGGAGTGGGGTGCTGAATTTTTTCCTTGTTTGTCTATATTTCATGGTTGAGTTGTAAACCATTTTAAGTTGGTAAGTAGAGAAGATAATGAACATGCCCAGTGTCTTAGGTAAGGAAGTTCTCAAGATGCCAATGGTAGGGCTTGAAAGGAATTGCAAGGAGTCAGATGTTGCCAGAGGTGTTACTGTCTTTCTAAAATGAAGAACACAGCTTTAAAGTAATAAATATGAGGAAGCCTGCCCAACTATGGTAGGTTTGGGGAGGAAATTTGGGAAAAAAGGCAGTTATCCAGCAGGGTGCATGTTTATGTTTTTAAACTGAATATATTGAGGGTCTTATATCTAGAACTATTACAACTCAATAATAAAAAGAAAAATAAGCCAATTTGAAAATGAACAAAATGTGACATATCCATGTAAAGGAATATTACTCAGCCTTAAAAACAGAATGAAGTACTGACACACACTGCCGTCTGAATGAAACTTTAAAAAATTGTGCTAGGGGAAGGAAGCAAGACAAAAACAACTATGTGAATTTATTTACATGAAATGTCTAGAATTGGCAAATCTAGAGACAGAAATAGATTATTGATTACTCAGAGAGTGGAGGGAGGTTGGAAAGAATGAGAATGACTACTAATAGATATAGGGTTTCTTCTCAGATTAAAATATTCTAAAATTAGGTAATGTTGATAGTTGCACTTCCTGTGAAATATTAAAAGTCATTGGACTATACAGTTTAAATGAATGAATTACAGAATATATAAATTATTTCTACAGAAGTGAGTTAAAAATGAATTTATAAAAACCATAACTGCCTGCATTGCATTTGTTTTCTAAACTTGAAAAAAACAGAAAAATTCAAGAGAATTTTATTTTTATTGGGGTTTTCTCTCTTTCTTAACTCCCTTGAAGGCTGTTAAGTCACTGCTTCTTGGGAAATCAGCTTAAGTCTTTTTAAAAATATTTTTTAGTTGTCAATGGATTTTCTTATTTTATTTATTTATATGTGGTGCTGAGGATCAAATCCAAGCCCTCACATATGCCAGGCAAGCCCTCTACCACTGCATCACAACCCCAGCCCCTTAAGACTTTAAGTTAATGAAGAAGGTCAAAGATTATTGCTTAGCATAAAAGTTACATTTAAATTGAAAGTCCCTCTGGCCTCACTGTTTACTTTATATTTATATATTTACCTCATACCCAAGGTCATTTTCCTTAGTTTACCTATTCTCTACCTAAAAGTGCTTGAAGAATATCATCAAATACAAAAACAATTAAGAAAGTTAACTAACTAATTACAAAACCAAAGACACTCCATAGAATTCTCAAAGCCTAGCATTACAAATGACCTTGAACTGTAGGAATGTATTCTAGACAGACTCAACAGGTAGTAGACAACCCTTGATATTAACGTATCTACAATGAAAGCAATTTCATAATTCCTAATGATATGTGATCCAAGAAACCTAAATATACTGCTGGGAACCATCAGAAAGTATATGAAAGAAATCTGGGCCTCTAGGAAAAGCACTGATGAATCATAAAAGGAAATGAGGTGGAGAAGTGAAGTGGGAGGGACTAGACATCACTGAAGAGCTTATAAACACCTCTAAACAGGCAGACAGCACTTCATCTTTAAGACCACAAATAATTTACCCTAGGTATGATAAAAAGCTTTTCTATTGATGTGGAAAAACTGACTTTAAAGTGGAAACTCCCAGGCAATTCCTAGTTTTATCTAAGACTTCCCTTTCTCAATTTAAAACTCAATGATTTCCTTCTGTGGTTTTATCAATGGGCCAGAGGTCTGATAAGATTGCTTCCTTCCTGCAGTTGGAACTTGGCCATCTCACTTGGAAGAAGTTATAGATTTGCCTTTCTGACCTGGCTCAGAGCTCAGTGGAACAAGAGGCACATGAGATGTGGGACCACAGAAGGCAGAGTCAGGCCAACATGACTAACCTAGGGTGAACTGGAGTAGACTTTGACTTGAACCCTCTGGCTCTATCTCTGTAAATGTTGATAATTCTGCAAATAACTTGCTTTGCCCACTTGGTATGTAAACCAAATAGAGTGTAGTTGGTGTTTCACTGCATTTGTGCTACTATAATAAAATACTGTAGTCTGAGTAATCTGTAAACAAGAAAAAATTATTTCTCAGAGTTCTCCATTCTGGGAGTTCAAGACTAAGCAGTCAGCAGGTTCAGTATCTGATGAGAGCCTTGTCTGATTTAAATATTGCTACCTATTGCTGTATCCTCTGATGGGGAGAAAAGTTCTGCTTTCATGTAGCAGAAAGGATACAAAAGTGAAAGATGGTGAACTCCCTCTGTCAAGCTCTTTTGTAAAAGCACCTAATCCATTCATGAGAACTTAATCATGTACTAAAGGCCACACTTCATAATACTGCCATAAGGAGATAAGTTTTAGCACATGGACATTAGGGGACAGACTGTAGCATTGTACCCCAACCTCCAAAATTATGTTTTCATCACATGCAAAAAATACATTTATTTAATCTCAAGGTCTTTTCAGCATCAATTCAAAATCTAAGGTGTAGAGTCTCATCTAAGTCAGACATGGGTGAGGCTCAAAGATGGATTACACCTTAAGGTAAACCCCCTCCACCTATGAGCTGTGAAATCAAATAAGTTAAATGATTCCAAAATACAATTGTGGGCAAATAATGGATAGACATTCCCTTTCCAAAATGGAGAAATAGACAAGTAGAAAGGGGTAACAGTTCCCACATAAGTCCAAAACTCAACAAGGCAAACAACATTAAATCTTGATGATTAATATTAAACTGGTGTGACTCAGTACCATGTACAGCCAGAAGAATGACAAATTGTGCTCCATTTATGTACAATGTGTCAAAATGCATTCTACTGTCATGTATAACTAATTAGAACAAATTTTTTAAAAAAGATCGAACTTTGACTCTATGTCCTGATTTCTGGATACTAGGGCATGTTTTGGGTCTCCATGTCTTGTCAAGTACAAACCATCCTACAATGGTTATGGGTTGAAGACTAGTGCCTACGGTTTTCCCAGGATAGAGTTGCATGTTGGTAGTGCTACAGTTCTGGGGTCTCTGGGGTAGCACTGGCACTATGGTTCCACTGGGCATTGTCATAGTGGAAAATCTCTATGTGGGCCCTGACTCCAAAGCTTTGATAGGCATTACCCTAAGAGGGGTTGTCTGCAGCATCCTTTGAAATTTTGTTGGAGGTAGCCATGCCAATACTATTCAAGCGTTCTGCACATCTACAGATTTAGCACCTCAAGGATTCTAGAGCTAGCACACCACCATGGCTTATGACAGGTGATGTGTCCCCTAGGCCTGATCACACTTGAGTAACAGTTTGGGTGGCCAAGGAGTATAATACCAGTGTTTAGGGAGCAGAAACTTGAGGCAGCTCTGGAGATCGAGACTTGAGGTCTCATAGACTTCCTGGGTCCCTCTTTTGAAATTGATCTGCCCTCAGGGCCCCAGCAGTTTGGGCCTGGATGGAAATGGCAACATCAGAGATCTTCAAAATGCTTTTGGGTTAATTCTCCAATTGTCTTAACCAACAACAGCTGACTTCCTCTATTTACACTAATCTCCTTATCAAGTATTTGTTTTGTTTTGTTTTGCCACACACTTAGTCTTTTTTTTAATAAGCTTTCTTATTCTTCACATATGTAGGCTAATTTTTCCAAATTTTTATGTTTTGCTTCTTTTTTGGTTATAAATTCCATCGTCAAGTCAACTTCACTAAAAGCAATTCAGAGAAGTCATGCATTTATCTGAATTCTCTGCTGCTTAGCAATTTCTTTTGCCTTACATCTTAACTCATCACTTGCAAGTGCTACCATCCTCAAACTCCTAGGGCATAGGTAAAATTCAGACAAATTCTTTGCCACTTTATAACATGGATGTCCTTGACTCTAGTTTCTATTGCCTTGTTCCTCCTTTTCATTCTGAGACCTCATTAGAATGAACTTTATGTTGACTTATTTCTACCAACAGTCTGCTCCTGAGTATTTAGGCTGAGGATTTGAATGCTCATCAGAATTTCCCTTAACAAATAATCTGGGCTTTCTATAGCATTCACTTCAAAATTGTTCCAGCCTCTAACTATCCCATGTTTTTACATTTTCTCTACCCATGGGGAATTTCTTCCAGGACCACTGTGGATATCAAATTTTGTGAATGATCAAGTCATTTATAACATGGTGTAATATTTGCATTCAACCTATACACGTCTTCCCATATGCTTCAAATAATCTCTAGATTCCACATAATACCTAATACAATGTAAATACTATAAAAATAATAGTTGTATTATTTAGGATATAATGACAAAAAAGTCTGTACATGTTCAGCATAGATGCAATATTTTTCCAAGTATTTTTGATCCATAGTTAGTTGAATCCTTGGGTATCGAACCCACAGATTTGCAGGGCCAACTATATATGTTTGAACAGTACCACTTTACTGGTAATTATTATATTTTTATTTGTTCTAATTAGTTAGACATGAAAAACAGAATGCATTTCAATTCATTGTACACAAATGGAGCACAACTCTTTATTTTTCTGGTTGTACATGATGTAGTCACACCAATCATGCAATCATACATATGCCTAGGGTAATGATGTCTATCTCATTCCACCATCTTTCCTATCCCCTGCCCCTCCCCTCTTCTCCCTCCCCTTTGTCCAATCCAAAGTTCCTCCATTCTTCCCATGATCCCCCCATTATGGATCAGCATCCACTTATCAGAAATAACATTTGGCTTTTGGTTAATTATTATTTTTTAGTCTACTTAAACAACTATAAAAAAATACCAAGCCAGGCGCGGTGGCGCACGCCTGTAATCCCAGCACTTTGGGAGGCTGAGGCAGGAGGATCGTGAGTTCAAAGCCAGTCTCAGCAATGGCGAGGCACTTAGTAACTCAGTGAGACCCTGTCTCTAATAAAATACAAAAAAAGGGCTGGGGATGTGGCCCAGTGGTCAAGTGCCGCTGAGTTCAATCCCCAGTACCAAAAAAAAAAAAAAAAAAAAAAAAAAAAAAAAGAACTTGGGTAATTTATAAACAATAGAAATTTAGTTTCCATGGTTCTGGAATCTGAGAGTCTCTGATCAATATGTTGGCAGGTTTGCTGTCTGTTGAAGGCCCAGCCTCCACTTCCAACATGGAACCTTGTTGCTACATTTTCTGAATGGCCACTGAGGTTTGACTAGAAGTCCAATGCACCATCTATTGTGCCACAGAGTGAGTTTGTTGCTACATTCTGTGCAGGGGAAGAATGCTCGGTACTTTCATGGCAGAAAGTGGAAGGACAAAAAAGAATGAACTCCCTTCAACAAATTCTTCTTTAATATTTTATTAACACATATTAATTATACATATTAATGTAGTTCATTGTGGCATTTCCATACATGCATACAATGCACATTGATCATATGTATCCACCCTTTTTTCATCTCATCTTATAAATGACCTCATGACTCATTCACATTAGGGACTTAAATTCAACATGAATTTTGGAGGGTACAAAAACATTCAAATCATAGCACCTGTGTTTGTCAAATTTTAATGTGCATTTAAATTATCTTGTTAAAATGCAGAAAGGACATTATGTACTTATATGATAAAAGAGCAAGAGGGTGTACAGTAGTTCCCCAAGACACTAATTCATTCATGGGGACAGAACTCTCAAGACCTAATCACTTCCCTAAAGGATCAATCTACACACAGTAGGAACTAAATTTCAACAAGTGAATTCAGGTCATGGCAATTTGGAAGTAACCTTGTGTAATGCTTGATTCTGGGGTGTAGTTCAGGGTCCAAAAGAGTCCATCTTTCTTATTGTTAGCATTCTTATTAATAGAACTTCAGAATCTTTATTGAGCTGAGCAAATGCCATGGCACAAGATAGCCTTTGTATGGAGCTTCTGAAGATAGGAGCTTTTGAGAATTTGGACAGGGTAGAAAGTTGAAACTCTTTTCCAATGGCTCAGGTGCCCCTTCCCCTTAAACCATTTCAGAAAATGACAGAGCAAAGTTTTCAGTTTGGGCAAAAGCACCTGGTGGCCTGATAGTACTATCCTTATCCCCAGTAGTAGGCCTTCCCAGAAGCAGAATAGAAAGGTTTCCTGTCCCAAAATTTCTCATATTTATAGGCAGGCTTATTATTTTATCTTTTGAGGGTTATTCCTTTGGGTTAATCCCTGTGAAAATGCAACAGTGATACAAAGGAAAAGTGGCACATTAAACCACTAACTGTATTTAACATCTCTGAGAGGTTCATTCTCTGTATAGCAGAAGACAATGACTAGGCCAATGGAATATCATAGAGAAATCTTGAGCAGGAGCTGTTAGGTTAAAGGAAGATGATGGTGCTCAAAGGACAGGTGGAAGGATGCCATTGATAGTCCTTCTTTAGAAGTACTTGAGCTCAGAGGAAATTCTTTAAAATGGGACCCTTCTGACCTCCCAGATACTCCAAGAGAGATGAGTGATGTGACTAGAGGGACAAGCATGACAGCAAGAGATCTCATAATAAAAGTGATCTACTTGCACAATGGCACAAAAAAAGTGGACAATAGATGTTCAGCAAAAAATATTGGACATATCTTGGTATTTGTAGATGTGTGGTTTTGATTACCCTGATAACAATGTATGGGGAGAGAGAGAGAGAGAGAGAGAGAGAGAGAGAGAGAGAGAGAGAGAGAGAGAGGGAAGCAAGAACAAGAAAATAGATGTGGTGAGTGTGAATAGACAGTGATTTGTGAAAGGGGTGGCAAGCCCCATCATACCCAAAGCCCTCATCTTGGGCATCTGAGACATACATTGCTTGTTTTTCCTCTACCTTTTCCTTGTCTTCTTTCCTCTCCCTCATCTTTATCTCTTCTCTTGTTCCTATTCTAGGACTTCTTGTCTTTATCTGACTTCTCCCCTGCCTCACTTTCAAAGATTCCAGTGATCTTCTTTATTTTGGCCTTGTCTCCAGCCCCCTCCCAATCCCAGTTGGTGTCCTTCAGGATCTATGATGCTGCTGGCAGACATTATTTTCACAAATCAAATCACATATTGGGCCCAAAGTCTACATAAGCAATGTTAATAATCAGCTTATCAATTAATAGTATGCAACTGTATACTTTGTATGCTTTTCCAGAGCTTCACAGGGAACAGGGGTGGCTGGTCACTGGATTGGGTTCTTGGTCCAGTGGAGTTTGGAGGGGACAATTTGCATGGCTATGAGTGATCCATTAGAATTTCTCTGCTTCTCCTTGGTGTCCAGGCTATTCCCTGTTCCCCCTTCTTGTAGTCTATAAGGACTTCTCCAGCACAGGATGCAGCTTTGATAGCCACTCCAACAAAGATTATGGGAACATAAAATCATATTTCCTTATCCAACAGCCCTCCTTCTTCCTCAGCCTCAACCTCTTCTTTCCATTCCCTATAATACCACATGGAGAGAATGTAAGCACCCAATGATTGCTGTAAAGGCTTCAGAGCACAGATTGCTATGGATAGTAAACTGGAATGGACAATCATATTGGGCACTCAAATATCCCAGTTTATCAATTTTTAATAACTACAAGAAGGGTAGCAGTGGTTGTGGGTTGAGGGAGAGAAGTAAGAATAGACTTTGGTCTGTTTGCATATGCTGGCTGCTATGAAAGAGTGGTGGAGTGATATTTTTGCACCAGATAACACTACCCTGTGGATTATCTGAGAATATGGGAGCCAATGCTGTCCTTTGTACATGAAGGGTCAAAGAGGCTGTGCAAAGCAGGATACCATATCTGTAACTTCTTCTCTCCCTTCCTAGAGATTCGAGTGACAGGGAGAAAACACTTTGCCACAGATGTTTCAGAAGTCAGTCATTTCCTTGAGATTCAAAGGTAGAGTGGGAATTCTAGATTCAATTGGCTTCTTTCATTCACATGTTCAGCTACTGCTAAAATTCACAGCTGGCATGAACAATAGGAAGGGGCTCACCTGAACAAAGCAGAGTCCTAGTAGTTGGAGGGCTGAGAAAGTGTGGGTAGGAGCTAGTGCATGAGAATGAAGAATAGGATGCCCTTGTAAGAGTTCTCCAGTAAGTTTACTAGTCTCTGAATTCTACGTGTTTTACTTCAGCTTCCTGTAAAGGAGTGTACAAAGTAGGTGCTTAAGAAAGGCTTACTGAATTAAAACTGAGAATGAAGTAATGTCCTCTGAAGATCATTGGCTACGTTCTATTTGACCCAGAACAGATGTTTTGGAGATAGGGGCTAGAAACATAGATCTCTATTGATCTTCAAGATTTTCTGAATCACATTGTATCAGGGCAGTAGCCATGATTCATGTGGGAAAAATACTACCTTACAGCAAAAGCAAACACCATTTGTGACATGCATTAAACTCTAAATGACCAACATAGTATTTGAGATCCAGAGAAGTGAAGTTTCTTATTAAGCTCCTAGAGTTGAAAGAGGAAGAAGATGAAAACATAGCCAGTTTTCTAACTCCAGTTTTACCTGTAGAATGACATTTACTCCCCTGACTATAATGGTGAGAATGGAAATTCCATATTTGTGACAGTTTTACATATTACTAAAAACAGTCCATTTACCATATGCAGGAAGAAAGAAATAGCATTATGGTTACTCATCACATACAAAATTCTCCCCCACACCCATCACACAAACAACAAGTTATATTTCCAAGAACTTCATCTAGAATTGTAACAATTCTAATTATAATAATACCTTGCATATGTTCACTATTAAGATTCTGCAGTATCTCCTCTTATGTGTTTCCATGGCACATTTCCCCTTGAATACAAGTATCTTTTTTTCATTTTGTGAAAAACTAAGTACTACAATGGTGCCCTTTGCACATTCATTTTGTTTCTTGAAAGCAATTTTTTTAAAGCTTGTATTCATGGATTTATAGAAACATGCTTTACTTTTAATGACACTGTATCCAAGATGTTGCTAGCCAAGCCCTAATTATGTTCCTGATTTTTTGTCCCTCCTCCCTTTTTTCTGTCTTATAATTATAAATAGTGTAATGTTCAACTTGCCTGGCTTGCATTTAGGACTCTCCCTAAAGGCCCTAGCAGAGGACCTGGGGGTGAGCCAGTATTTCTTAAGTTTGGTTTGGACATGCACCCCAGAGGTTTCCCAGGACTCCGATCTGCCAAGTTGGCCCAGTGATCTCCCAAGAATCACTTTTCCTGCTGTCCTTTCTCCCTTGGACTTTCAGAGGTTCTATTCAATTGGGCCCTTGTCTTCTAAGAAACACAGGTACGCTGGTATCAGAGGCATAGATAAACAAACCCAGCAGGGGATGGGGAGCTGCCTGGGTTACCCCCATTAGAAAAGCACCATTCCCATTCCCCTCATCCATCTCTCAACACAATTTCCAGCAAACATTAAGCACTTGATTGCAGAGGAAAAGACACATTCCCTGGGCTCCTGGGGCTGCTGTTCTGTGATGGTTAAGGGACATGCCCAACCAACAGACACACAAACACCAACAATATGTCTGGGAAATGCCAAAGTGGATAGAATTGAACACTGGTGTGTGTGTGTGTGTGTGTGTGTGTGTGTGAGAGAGAGAGAGAGAGAGAGATCTAAACCTACATAAATTGAGGCATTTTTTTCTAAGTCTTTAGTTCTTTTCAGAAATTTGAACAGGGTTGGCCATAACCTAAATGGGACTCTTGGCCAGTACTCTTCTAGTCTCATGTCTCTATGCTCCCTATTTCCTTTCTTTTTTGTTTTGTTTTGTTATTATTTTTAAAAAGAAAAGAAAATTCTATAATAAATCTATGTGTAGTCATGCTTTTCATTTAATAGATGCAAAGATGCTCTCGTCTTACATATACAGATCCTTCTCTTCTGTCTTTCCCCCTTCCAGTGTCTTTTTCAGCCTCTTTCTTCCTAACTTATCTTATTAAATCTGCTTGTCTTACTTACTTTCTTAACCTCTAGATATTTCTGGATGTGGTAGGAAGAGATGGACAGAGACAGAGAGAAAAGAATATAATAAGGGTGAATGGAGGCAATAGAAGCACAGCATTTCTCCAGCTCTTTGCATATAACTTTACTGGGTTCTCCCCACCTTCAAAGAAACTAATAGTGATAAGTACGATACAATGAACACTGGGGTTAAGTATAGTGTTGGTCCTCCATATATTCAGGTTCTGCATCCATTCAAACAATCTTGGATCAAAATATTAATAATTAATTCTAGAAAGTTCAAAAAAAGCAAAACTTGAATTTGCTGCTTGCTGAGAACTATGCTGAGTTTGTGTGAATGAGGTGATGCATAGACAATGCCCTGCTATAATCTGCCATTTCACAGATCCCCAGTCTCTTTCCAAGCCTTGTTCAACACATAACTCATTTGTGTACTACGTAGTTAGGCCCACGATGGGTATCTCTGTACTAAACATGCATAGATTCTTTTTTTTTTTGTCATTGTTCTCTAAATGATGGAGTATAACAACTATTTACATAACATTTATATTATGTTTGATATTGTAAGTAATATAGCAATGATTTATGGCAGGATGTGAACTGGTTATATGCAAATACTATATCTTTTCTTTTCTTTTTTTCTTTTTTCTTTTTTTTTTTTTTTTTGGTACTGGGGATATAACCAAGGGGGGCTTAACCTCTGAGCCACATCCCTAGTTCTTTTTGTATATTTTTTAGAGACAGGGTCTCACTGAGTTGCTTAGGGTGTCTCTAAGTTGCTGAAGCTGAACTTGAACTCACAATCCTCCTGCCTTGGCTTCCTGAGCTGCTGAGATTAAAGGTGTGTGCTCACCACACCTGGCACTATGTCACTTTTATAAGGGGCTTGAGCACTCATTGATTTTGGAATCTGAGTGGTAACCAATAACCCCTGGATACCAAGGAATGAGAGTACTATGAAGGAGACATTTAAATAAAGTGGGGACATTAGCTAAGCATTTTTTTTAATTGACTCTTTATCACTTTCTGAACTTCCCCTCTATTTTCTCAACATCACTTCATCCTCTTGATGGTAGAAACATTGATCAGATGGGCCAGTGCCAGAGTAGGGTTTCCAGCAGCAGGAACTTGAATTAGTCAGGGTAGTGACCTAGAACTTTAAGGAGCGGGAATAGCCATAGTATGAGGGCAAGGTTGTTCTTAGAGAGCACTGAGAAGGTCAAAAGCTAAGTGCGGCAAGCCCAACAGGTGAATGTAAGGCCAACTAAGAGACAGTTCCAAGAAGGTATGGAGCCAGGTATGCAAAAAGAACAGAGAAGGAAGTAAAGAGCAAGGGTAGGCGTGAAGTGACAGGGTTCAATGCAGTTGCCTCAAATGAAGCCCTGAGGTTGAGACTTGTTTTCTTTGGCTACCTGCCATATAGCGTGTGGGTGAGTTGGCCCAGTATGATGGCATGGGGCTGGGACTTCCCCTGGTTTGTTCACTGAGAAGTTGTAACTTGTTTGGGAGCATTCTTGAGATGGGAGGCTGATTCCGACCAGTACTCTGCCAATCCACAGCTTTACTCTTATACCAGCTACTGAAACTGGCCACTGCAGAGCTGAGAGTTTCAGGACTCCTGTTCCTCCAGACCACAGTTGGCATGGGGCCATAGGGAAGGGTATGGGAAGACTGGGCTTAACCAAGAGAGCAGGAAGCCACCTACTCACTCTGTGGGCAGGGTTGGTTGAAATAAAAAGGCAAAGAGTATCGTGATTTCTTGAACTATAAATGGGCCCAGCAAGGTTCTCAAGTACTTTGGAGGGTGGATATAAGTTAGGAGGCAGTAGTGTTCACTGGTTAAAAGTGTGGAATTTAAAAACATACCTATAGGCATTCAGATCTCAGCTCTGCCACATGATGGCTGTGCCATCTTAAGTGAGTCACTCAACCTCTCTGTGTTTCAATTTCCAGAGCTGTAAAATAAGGATAGTAATATTTATTATTAGATATTTTAAATGAGGCAATGCATATAAACTACTTAGCACTACACCTGGCATATAGTAAATGTTAATAAGTACTAGTGGTTATTTTTATTGGGAAGAATGATGGGTGGAATCTTCTAACTGAATTATTTCCTCAAGTGCTTAAAGAGTTGGTATTGTACAGGAGTTAGTATTGTGCTTATTAATGCAGAAAAGTGGTGAGGATTGAAATTTTTGTTGCAATCATTGTGTTAAGGGTGCATTGTGCATCCAGGAAACTCCTGAGTGGTAAAATTGGGGAAAGAGGTCATGCTGCTTCATAGTGTACTAGCACTAGTATTATGGCCTTTGACAGTAGCCCAGGGCTGGATCACTTGAGAGGCAGGTCTGGGACTTGGCTGCACAGAGATGGAACAGCCCAGAACAGGCAGAATCACAGGGTGAATGAAAACACTTGCCTAGGAAATACTAAGGATCCAAATAAAAATAGCTGAGATGCTCAGGCCTGGGAGACCAATATGAAGACAGGTAAAGGATACATCACCAAAATCAGGATGCAAGTATATGTAGGGATCAGTACAGAGGGAATGAGAAGTGAGAGCAGCATGGGGGTGGTTAGCATGTGGGTGGCTTGGTTTGGTTGATTGGTGTGTGCTAAGGCGGAGAGAATTAACAGTCCTATCAGATGAAGGTAATTTATACAGGACAGGAAAGGAAACATAATTAAAGCTATGAAGCAATTTGTCTTTTTTTTCTGAATTTTTTTTCAAAAAAATTTGTTCTTTTTAGATAGACATATTAGTAGAATGTATTTTGACATATTGTACATACACGGACTCATCACTAACAAATATAAGAAAGTGGCAACAATACCCAAGATGACAACTGAGGTAAGATAGACAGCAAAGCAATGTATCCCCATGGGAGGAGAGTCAGGCAGGGGCAGAAGCCAAAAGTACAAGAGAATGTTGGTAGTTGTTACTCTCCAAAAGACTATGTAGATTAGAATCACCACATCATAACAGATACAGTATAACTTAGTGGTTAAGGACTACTTTCTGGAGCCAGACTATCTGGGTCCAAAAACTAGCTCTGCCATTTGTCAGCTATATGACCTGGAGCAAATTACTTCTCCTCCTCCTCCTCCTGCTCCTCCTCCTCATCCTCCTCCTCCTCCTCCTCCTCCTCCTACTACTACTCCTCCTCTTTCTCCTCCTCCTCCTCCTGCTCCTCCTCCTCCTCCTCCTCCTCCTCCTACTACTACTACTACTCTTCCTCCTCCCCTCCCCCTCCTCCTCCTCCTCCTCCTCTTCTTCTTCTTTTGAAATTTTTTAGTTGTTGATGGATCTTTACTTTATTCATTTATTTATACGTGGTGCTGAGAATCAAAGTCAGTGCCCCACAAATGCTAAGCAAGTGCTCTACCACTAAACCACAACCCAAGCCCTACTTTACTTCTTAATGACATAGTTTTCTTATCTGTAAAATTAACAAATAAGAGTGCAGTCACCCATCAGTATCTGCAGAGGGACTGGCTCCAAGATCACTTGCAGATATCAAAATCTATGGATGCTCAAGTTCCCTATATTAAGTGGTGTAGTATTTGGACAGAACTTATGTACCTCCTCACATGTACATTATTTCTAAATTATTTAAAATATTAAATATAATGTAAATGCTATGTCAATTACTATTATTATTATACTGTATTGTTTAGGGAATAATGATCAAAATGTCTGCACAAATTCAGCACAGATGCAAATTATTTTTCTAAATATTTTCAGTCCATGGTTGGTTGAATCCATGGATGCAGAATCTGGATACAGAGGACTGACTGGTCGTACCTCTTAGGGTTTTATGTGATTTAATCAGTTAATATAACTAAAGCACATAGAAAATTTCCTGGCTTATAATAAGCATTATCTAAATTATAGCTATTAATATCATTGCTATTATTAGATTTATGGCAAATATTAATTTAAATAAGCCATAAAAACAGTACAGTGCCTGCACATAGTAAGTACTCAAAAGATGAGTTATCTCCATTAACTATGATAACTATAATTATGTAAGAATTAGCCTTAGAATGAAATGAACCAGCTTTAAAAAAAAAATCTATGGTTGACTATCTTTATGCTAGACGTCTGAGAAGGACCCATTTTCTTCCTGAAAATAACACCCTTTCTCATTGATAGTTTTTTAACTGCAAAAGAAATAGACTATCTTAGGAGGCATAGTATTCCCATTATTGCAGATACAAAAACACAAGCCAATTTGGTACTAGGTAGCATTGCTCAATAGAGGATTGACAGATAATAATAGTGACAGCTAACAATAACATAGATATTCTTAATAGCCCCATTTTACAGATAGGGAGACTGAGGCACAGAATAGCCAAGGCTTTTGGATAAGATAACATAGCAGATGTCCCTTCCAACACCCTGACTCCCTACCATGAAGTACAGAAAATTAAATAATATTATTGACTCCCCTTTTCTTCTCACCAAATGAAATGATAGTGAGTACTGGATAGAAGTGCAAGGATTTAAAAGAGGAAAAATATAGAAGAAGAGAGTGAGGCCAGTGGGACTTCTGAAGACAAACTTATGACCACACATTATCTTCGGGGCAGCCTAAGAACCTTGAACCTAACCTCATGAGATCCAAGTTGCCTGAATCCTCTCTCCCAAGAGTCCTTAGGGGAACCTCAGAATCAGAATGACTGGAGTCCCAGGTGCCTACCTGAAATTGTTTCACCTATTACAGGTCTGCAGGGAGCTACTTGCATTTTGCCTCTTACAATGGGCTCTTTTTCAGTGATCATTTTGATCTCCTGCCAGAGGAGGGGGAAAGAAAAGAGGGGATTCCTGGCATGTGGAACAGTTTGGACACAGGAGAGAGAAAGTCATATTTACTCAGGAAACAAGATTACTTGGCTGGAACAAAGAGTTCAAGGCAGACAGTAGCAAGAACTGTAAGAAGTTCAGTAAGGATGAAATAGTTAGAGAAGGCTTTGATACATAACTAGTTTGGACTTTCTGTGCAGAGCAACAGAATATGTGAGTATGAGAATATGTGCATACCTCAGGAATACCTATGCATAATGTATTGGAGGGAGGTGAAACTGAAATTCAAAGAGACTTGAAGAAAGATAGGAAGCTCTTGGAGAGACTGCAATAGCCAAATCTGATGGGAACTGGATAGAATACACAGGAAATGAACTTGAACGAGGAATGAGAAAAGAAGTGGTTTGGCATATATATGCCTGTAATCCCAGTGCTCAGGAGGCTGATGCAGGAGGATCATGAGTTCAAAGCCAGCCTCAGCAGCTTAGTGAGGTACTGAGAAACACAGAGAGACCCTGTTTCTTGATAAAATATAAAAAATAAAAGGGTTAGGGATGTGGCTCAGTGTTTAAGCACCCCTGAGTTCAATCCTTAGTGAAGAAGAAGAAGAAGAAGAAGAAGAAGAAGAAGAAAAAGAAGAAGAAGAAGAAGAAGAGGAAGAAGAAGAGGAAGAGGAAGAAGTTGTTGACACTAAGAAACATGGTTTTATTTAATGTATCTTTTAATCACATCTTTATTTTAGATAAATCATCTGCATGGAGCCTACTTATTAAGCTTTCTTGACTCACACTCAACCTTCTAGATTTATCCATCCTCCATGCAGATTTTCCTGGTATTCCAGATTGTATTAAATGATTTGTTCATATATTTGTTTCCTCTACTGAATTTAGGCTTGCTAGTTTGCTTGTCTGCCTGCCTTCCCTTATTGCTTGATTTTGGGTCTGTCTTCTCTCTCTCTCTCTCTCTCTCTCTCTCTCTCTTTCTTTTTTTTAATATTTATTTTAGTTCCAAATGGAACTTTATTTTATTTATATTATGGTGCTGAGACTCAAGCCCAGTGACTCACTCATGCTAGGCAAGTGCTCTACCACTGAGCCACAACCCCAGCCCCTCTTTCTTTCGTTTTCACAAATATTTTTGGATACTTCTGGGTTTTTATATATATTTTTATTGTTCTAATTAGTTATACATAACAGTAGGGCACATTTTGACACATCATACATAAATGGAATATAACTTCTCATTCACATAATGTAGAATTATACAGGTCATGTAATCATATATGGACATGGGGTAATAATGTCCCATTCATTCCACTGTCATTCCTACCCCTATGTCCCCTCCCCTTCCTTCATTCCCCTCTGTCTAGTCCAAAATGCCTCTATTCTTCCCACCCTCCCCCTAATTGTGAGTTAGCATCCACATATCAGAAAAAAAATTTTGGCCTTTAGTTCTTTGGGACTGGCATATTTCAATTAGCATAATATCCTCCAGTTCCATTCATTAACCATAAAATGCAATAATTTCATTCTTCTTTAAGGCTGAGTAATATTCCATTCTGTATATACACCACCACTTCTTTATCCGTTCATCTGTTGAAGAGCACCTAGGTTGGTTCCATGGTTTAGCTATTGTGAATTGAGCTTCTATAATCAATAAATGGGATGGAATCAAACTAAAAAGCTTCTTCACAGCAAAGGAAACAATCAACAACATGAATAGAGATCCTATAGAATGGGAAAAAAATCTTTACCACATGCACATCAGACAGAGCATTAATCTCCAGGATATATAAAGAACTCAAAAAACTTCATACCCAAAAACCAAACAAACAAATAACCTAATCAATAAATGGGCAAAGGAACTGAAAAGACAGCAGTTCACAGAAGAATAAATACAATTTATCAAAAAATATATGAAAAAATGTTCAATATCTCTAACAATTAGAGAAATGCAAATCAAAACTACACTGATATTCTATCTCACTCCAGTGAATGGCAATCATCAGGAATACAAACAACAATAAATGTTGGCGAGGATGTGGGGAAAAGGTAAACTCATACATTGCTGGTGGGACTGCACATTGGTGCAACCACCCTGGAAAGCAAGTATGGGGATTTCTCAGAAAATTTGGAAGAGAACCACCAATTGACCCAGTCATCCCACTCCTTGATTTATATCCAAAGGACTTAAAATCAGCATACTATAGTGACACAGCCATATCAATGTTTATAGCAGCTCAAATCACAATAGCTATTGAATGCTTTTTTAAATAATCAAGTGTTTTCAAATACTTTGAATAATTTTTAAATATTTGAATACTCAAAGAAATCAAGAAAGAACTTTGGACACACATTCCACCTGACTCAGGCTACAATGGGTTTGGAAATTGACTCAATGTCTTATGTGAAGCTATCCTAGTGACCAGCAGAGAAAATGAAACCATCCTGTGGCACTAGCATAGAGGGTATAGTATAATAAAAATGTATTTTGTCTTGGAATTCCTTGAGTCACAGGACTGTCTTTACTAGGCTCATTAGATGACTTATAATGGATAGGGAAAGATAGTTTCAGGATATGGGTTGGCTTCCAGAGAAAATCAACTACATAATTTGAAGATTGGAGCTAAAAGGAAGAGACTTTCAGGGAAGTGAGAGAGGTTGGAGACTGAGAACAATCATATAGCCAATGATTTAATCAATCATGCATATGGAATGAACCCCCATGAAAAAAATCCTGGAATGATAAGCTCAAAGACCTTAGAGGTTATTGAACATATCAATGTGCTGGGAAGGTAACATGCCTGGATTCAACAAGGAGAGGACATGGAAGCTCTGTACCACTTTCTCCTCAAGAACTTTCAATGTGTATCTCTACATTTGGTTGTTCATTTATATCATTTGTAATAAAATTATAATCATAAGTATAGTCCTTTCTAGTGATTTATTGAATCTGAAGGGAAATTATGGGAACCCTTAAATTTGTATTTGGCCAGGTAGAAGTATGAATAGCTTGGGATACTTGCATTTGTGGCTGTCATTTGAAGTGGGGACAGTCTTATGGGATTGAGCCCTTAACCCTAGGCAGTTATTGTCAAAATTGAAGAACTTTGCCCCTGACTTGTTGGGTTAATTCTAGGTAGTTAGTGTTAAAATCGAATTGAATCATAGGATTCCCAGTTGATGTTAGACAAATGGTGCAGGAACAGTGAGGAGGAAGTTGAAATTATGTGAGTTATTGAGTTAACTCACAAAGGTATGGAAGTAAAGGATCCAGAAGGGAGCCTTGGCTGGGGGGACAAATAGTGAAGAAAAATACCCAAAATTCATGAAAGACCCTGATGTGAGTTTCCAGTGCTTTCTTCCTCTTTCAAGCTCAGCTTCAGTTAGACCTCATGGTAGGCAGAATGATAGTCTCCCAAAGATGCTTTTCTTCCTAATACCTGGAACCTATTGAGTTACTTTACATGGCAAAGGGGAATTAAAGGATCAAATGGAATTAAGGTTGACCTTAAAGGGGAGATTATCCTGGATTATCCAGGTGGGCACAATTTAATTTCAAGGATTCTTAAATGTTTGTGAGAGAGAGGGGCAGAAAAGTCAGAGTGATGTGATATGAGAATGATGTGATTGACCATTGCTTCCGCTGAAGATGGGATGAAAGAGGTCATGAGTCAAGGTATGGCAGTGACCTTGAAAAGAAATACAGCCCTGCTCACACCTGTATTTTAACCCATTGAGCCCCATTTCAGATTTCTGACCTCCAGAATAGTAAAATAATGACTAGCACTTACATAAGGTTGAAATAATGCATATTTTTGCTACTAAGACTGGGAAACTCAATCAATGAGGCATTGTTTATAGTTCTTAGAAGGGCTGTCCTTAATAGTGGAGAATAATTATTTATAGCCTGAATATTGACTGCTATGTGATCAGCATAAATATTTTGAAAAGCAAGACCTGAAAAGATCACACTATTTCCAAGTCTAATTTAACTGCTCCCAGAACAAAGTTGAGGAATAATGAAATACAAAAATACCTACCAAAACAGAAAAGTTCACTCAATAAATTCATTCAATAAAATAATTAGGCATACAAAGAAACAGAAAAATACGATCTGTAATAAGAATAACTTGACTAAATCTGGAACTGATATAGATATTAGAATTAGCAGACAAGAACATTAAAATAATTATTGTAACCATATTCCATTATTACACTATAGTCCAAATGTTCAAAAAGATTGTTATAAATATTTTTTTTAAATCTCAATGACAAGGGCTGCGGTTGTGACTCAGTGGTGGACCACTTGCCTAGCTTGTGAGAGGCACGGCGTTTGATTCTCAGCACCACATACAAACAAATGAATAAAATAAAGGTCCATCAACATCTATTTCTTTTTTCTTCAAAATCTCAATGACGTATCTAGAGACAAAGGTACTATGTCTAAGATGAAAAATATATTGGAGGGGACTTGCTGAAGATCAAATATTGCAGAAGAAAATATTAGTGAACTTGAAGGTATGACAATAAAAAATAGCAAAAAACTAAAGGAGAAAATATGCCAAAAAATAAAAACAGCTTCAATGGCTTGTGGGAAAACATAAAGTGGCCTAATGTACATGTAATAGCAGAAGAATGAAAAGTAGATAATTGAGGAAATGGTGAATAGAAATTACCATAGATAACTTACTTCCCATACTGGTAAAAAGAACATAAAAATGCTAAATGTTTGTGTGTGTACCTAGTAACAGTCTCACATAAGGCAAAATAAATAAATTATTATTATAAGAAGTAGACAAATCTACAGTAGCAGTATAACACTTCAATACATTTCTCTCAGTAATCTTTAGAATAAATAGGCAGAAAATCAGAAATTATATTGTATACTTGAACAACACTATGAACCAACTTAACCTGATTACCATTTATAGAACACTTCATCCAACAGCAGCAAATATACATTTTTTTTCAAGTACAAGTGTTCACAGAGCATTTACCAAGATGCACTATATTCTAGGCCACAACACAAAAATTTTCAATGTATTTAAAAGGATTTAAATCATACCAAGTATATATATATTTTTTTTTGTGGTACCAGGGATTGAACTCAGGGGCACTCGGCCACTGGGTCACATCCCCAGCCCTTTTTTGTATTTTATTTAGAGACAGGGTCTCACTGAGTTGCTAAGTGCCTCGCCATTGCTGAGGCTGGCTTTGAACTCATGATCCTCCTGCCTCAGCCTCCCAAAGTGCTGGGATTACAGGCGTGCGCCACCACGCCCGGCTACCAAGTATATTTTTATAGCATAATTAAATTTGAAATCGGTAACAGATTATTTCTTTGAAAACCCCCAAATATTTGAAAACTGAATAATATACTTCTGAATAATCAATGGATCAAAAAACATAAGAAATTAAAGAGGAGCCGGGTGGGATGGCATAATGCCTGTAGTCCCAATAGCACAGGAGGCTGAGGCAGGAGGATTACAAGTTCAAAAGGTCAGCCTTAGCAACTTTGTGAGGCCCTAAGCAACTCAGTGAGACCCTGTCTCAAAATAAAATACAAAAAGGGCTGGGGATATGGCTCAGTGGCTAAGCACCCCTGGGATCAATCCCTGGCACAAAAATAAAAAGAAAAAAAGAAATACTCAAAGAGGAAATTAAAACATATATATTGAACTGAAGGAAAATGAAGATATAACATATCAGAATTTGTAGAATGCCAGTAATGCATAACTTACAATATATAGTACCAAATGACTATATTAGGAAATAAACAAGTCCTAAAACAATGACCACATATTATTTTTCTAAAAATAAGAGAAAATTAAGAGGAAGAAAGGAAATAGTAAATATCAAAGCAAAAATCAATGGAATGGAAAATAAAAAGTGAAAAAAATAAATGAAACCAAAAGCTGACTATTTGATCAGATCAATAAAACTTAAGAAACATATAGTATGTGTGATCAGGAAAAAATAAAAGTAGAAATAAATTTCAATATTATGAATGGGAAAAAATGTCACTGCAGAGTATACCAACATTAAAATGATATTAAAATTATATTATTAAGAATTTTGTATAAGAAATTTGACATCTTAAGTAAAATAAATTATTTAAATATATAAAATATATTGATAAAAATATATATATGAATACACCATAGTGAATCTCGCCATAGCACTATGATGGAGGTACATAAGAATAAGATATATCCTAATCAGATATATTCCATGCTTGTATAATTACATCAAAATGGACTTTATGTATAACTAAAAACAACCAATAAAATAAAAAAAAAGAAATAGGTAACATGGTATCCCTATATCTATTAGAAGAATCGAACTTGTAAATAAAAACCTTCCAAAAAGAAAACTCTAGGCCTGGATATTTTCACTGGTAAATTCTGTCAAATATTAAAAGAAGGAACAAATGCCAATTTTTCATAAACTCTTCCAAAAATAAGGAGTGGAACAATTCTCAACCTATTCTATGGCTCCAGTGTTACACTGATGCAAAAAAAAAAAAAAAAAAGCAAACAACATATAAATATATTCCTTCTGAATAGGTGCAAACATCCTCAACAAAATACTAGGAAAACACATCCAATAGCATATAAAAATAAATATATACTATGACAAGTGGGATTTATACCAGAAATGCAATGTTGGGTCAACATACCAAAATCAATTGATGTAATGCACTGTGACACTAAGATAGCACAAAAATCACATAACAATCAATACATGCAGAAAAAATATTTGACAAAATCCAAAACCCATTCATGATAAAAATGCTCAATTAAGGAATATGAAGAGCTTTTTCAACTTGATAAATAACTTCTATAAATCTACATCCAATACCATACTTGGTGATAAAAAAGATAATGTTTTTCCCCTAAGATAAGGAATAAGACATGGAAGGTTGCTCTCACCACCGTCACTTAATATTGAAAGGAGATTCTAGCCAGTGTAATCAGAAAAGAAAAATGTATAAAAGCTATCTATTCACAGATTACACAACAATGTCATGAATCTGAAGTGAATTCCTTGGGATATAAAAAATCTTAAGCATATAGAAAATTCAAAGGAATACACACCACATACAAAAAAATGTTAGTCCATTTAATGAATTTCAGCCAGGTCAGAAAATACAAGGTCAATAAGGTTAAAAATCGATTGTATTTCTATATGTTGGCAATAGTGAATAGCAAACTGAAATGTAAAAACTACACCTTATGACAGCATAAAATATTAAGAACTTTGTTATAAAGTTCATAAAAGATGCAATTAGATACCACTACACAATATTGAAGTGGTTAATTTTTTTTAAAAAACAAGCCATAGGTCCAAACATCAGCAAGATAGAAAAATTGGACTTTGTGCTTCTTATCCCCATGCAGAAGCACCAATTTGAACAACTATCCTTGCATGAAAATGCCTTTATAAAAGCTAAGGAAACTAGGTCAGAGATTACTGCACCTGACCATACCACAGGAATAGAGAAAGAAGCATTGAAGAATTAGGAAGGACTACTTTTTATATTATCTATATCATCTCTCCTTTAAACTCAGGCTGCCTAGTATGGAGAAAGATACTCATCACTTGAGGAAAAGAGAGGGAAGTAAGCAGTGGACTTTGTCCTGAATGCTAACACCATGCCTACCCTGGTACCAGACTGAAACTCATAGATGTAGGATCCAGGCATAACCCCAGGGATACCAGACTCTCTACTAGCCTTAGTGCTAGGACAGCTCCTGTGGTCCTGGGCTTGAGGCCTTAGGTCTCAAATCACCCCATCACCAGGTAAACCTATATAGACTCTAGCTCTAGGCCTATCCCTGCAAGAGGCCAGCCCCACAATTCAGGTTCTAGGCCTACCCCAAGGACACACAGACCTCAGTGGCCCACAGTTCCAGACTACCTACATTACTGGGCTGGTCTCCAGATCCCCAAGCTTTAGACTTGCCCCAGCACCCGGCTGGACCTTGTAAATATTATTGTTTGGGTATGTGGTGTTCTCTCAAAGCTCGTGTGTGAGACAATGCAAGAAAATTTAAAGGTGAAATGTTTGGGTTATGAGACCCTTAACATAAACAGTGCATTAGTCCTCTGATAGGGATTAACTGGGTGGTAACTCTAGGCAGGTAGGGTGTGGCTGGAGGAGGCTGGTCAGTGAGGGTGTGCCCTTGATTTATATATTTTGTCCCTGGTGAGGGGAGTCTCTCTCTGCTTCCTAATGGCCATGTCCTGACCCACTTTCCTCCACCACACTCTTCCTCTCCTTAGGCCCAGAGCAATGGAGCTGGCCATATAGGAACTGAGACTTCTGAAACTGTGAGCCCACAATAAACTTTTCCTCCTCTAAAATTGTTCCTGTTGGGTCTTTTGGTGGCAGCAATGAAAATATTGACTAAAACACCTAGTAATCAGGCTGGCACCTGTAAGTACATCCTCTTAATTGGCTTCTATGGCTCCAAGCTCCAGGTCTATCCCAAGTTCCACACCAGCCCAAAGCCAGGTCAGCCCACACATCCCCAGGTTTCAAGCCCAGTCCATGGCCAAGTCAGCAACCTTGGCCTCAGGCACCAGGGTGTCACCCACAGATTAAGGCTCTAGACCTGCCCAGTGTGAGTCTAGTACCTGGAGACCAATGCTGCAACTTACCCTGGAGCCCATGTCAGTCCCTGCAGCCTAAGTATCCAGACTAGTCCCCATAACCCCAGGCCCCATGCTACCATTATGGTAGCAGAAGCAGGTAGCAGCTCCAGGGACCAGGCAAGCATCTGAGATCCTCTGCTCAAGACTGGCCCCGGCAGACCCAGGTTTCATGCCTGCTGCTCCCCTTCCCAGATTCCAGGTCATTTCCAGTAGACCCAGAATACAGGGTTGTTCTAGCAGACCCAAGGTTCAGTCTCACCCCAAGTATACTCTGATGCCAGATTAGCCCTGGTAGACTGAGGCTTCAAGTCTACTCCTACAGACCCAGGCTCCAGCCCAACTCCTATGTACACACCCAGGATCCCGGTTCAAACCTGTAGACTTAATAGGTTCTAGGCCTGCCTCAGGGCCACATCAGCCCCTATAGACTCAAGCTCCAGGCCCACAGCCTGTGGACCCAATCAGTGCATCCACCCCAATATATCCAGACTCCAGGCCAAACCCTATGGACCCAGGTACCAAACCTGCCCATTTACTCACCTAGGAACCAGGTTTCCTGCCTAAGGTCTCCAGCAGCAAGCCCACTCGTGGACTACACCAGGTGATCTTCCCAGAATCTCTAGATGTGCTAACTGGTGAAGATTTCCCAAATAAGCTAGTCTGTGAGGACTGGATTAAGTCCCTATTTCTCCATATATGCAGACATCAATATATGTCAGAAGGTTGAAGAACAATCAGGGAACATACCACCACCAACAAAGTGAAATAAAGTACCAGAAATCAACCCTAGAGAAATTCATGAATTGCTTGACAAAGAATTTGAAATGATTGTTTTAAGAAAGCTCAGCAAATGCAGAGAAATAATTCAAGGAAATAAAAAATAAGTTACCAAAATGAAAAATTTAACAGAGAGTTTGAAATTATAGTTATGTGCCACATAAACAACACTTTGGTCAACAATGGACCCCATATATGACAGTGGTCCCATAACATTGAATCTCCTAGCAATATCATTGCCAGCTCTGTTTATGTGCTCTATGATGTTTACATAATTACAAAATGGCCTAAATGATACAGTTCTTAGAATGTAACCCCATTGTTAAGCAACATATAACAGTATTTTAAAAAAAAGCACTACAGCGTGTTGGTCAGGCTATGGAGGAAATGGAATTCTCAGAAACTCCCATCAGGAATGTAAAGTGCTCCAACCACTTTGGAAAACAATTTGGTAATTTCTTAAAAAGTTAACTGTACACATATCTTATGATTCAGTTAGTCCCCCATATTTACTCATGGGAGATGAAGGCTTATATCCATTTAAGATTTTGTACAGAGGTATGTTTATAACAGGTTAGTTGGTAAGAGCTGAAAACTGTAAACACCCCAAAAGTTTATCAGCAAGTAAATGTAAAAATAAAATCTGTTATTTCTATACAATGGAATATTACATAACAATAAAACTGAGTAAACTATTGATGCATATCACAATATGTATGAATTTCTGAATAATTAAGCTACATAAAAGGAACCAGATACAAAAGAGGGCATTCTTTATGGTTCTACTTATATAAGACCATAGGAAATGCAAAATTATCTTTAGTGTCAAAAAGCAGATCAATGGTTGTGGGAAAGAGCAGAAGGGATGGATTACAAATGACCAGAAGAAACTTTTGGGTTAATGTGCATGATGTTTTCATGGAGAATATATATTATATATTATAGAATATATTAATGTACATATTCAGTGTCTGTTCTAATATATAAAAAAGTGCATCTATTTGCACTTTAAATACATGCAGTTATTACATGTTAGCTATTAAAAAGATAAAACAAAAAAGCAGTTAAATTGTTGATATGTATGGAGGATTGTACAATTTTCATTGTCTGTTTCATGCATTAGTTAGTTAGTAAGTCATGTTTTTAAGGTCTCAAATCACTGTTGTAATTTCTCTCTGGGAAAATATAACAAGCAAATGTCATGACCTAGCTGTGTTTTCCAGGGATAGATGGAACGTCAAACACTTCCCCCATCTCCATTCACCTACCTGGTTCTATACATCCTCAGGTTTTGTTTGTCTGCAAATATTTACTGAGCGACTACCATGTATCAGATATTGCACTCAGTAGGGGCAGGGATGGGGGTGTGAGATACAATAGTCAATAAGACATGTCTCAGTCTTTACAAAGCTCTAGTGGTAAATAGGACAAAACAACGTCCAACAACATTCAAGTGCGAAGTCAGCACTGTTTATTTCCTATGTTTGAGTACCCTTCTGCTCTCTTCCTCATTCCCTCTACTTGGAAAAAAAGCTTGATAGAATATGAGCCTGTTATCCTTCATTGTCAATAAACCTCTGGCAGTAACTAAGGCAGTGCCTGCCTACTTACTCCCTGGAGCTGCAGAGAACCAAAATGCCTGGAAAACTGAAGATTTTCCTGTTTCTTTGGTTCTTGTCTGAATTCACAGTCTTTATCAAAGCCTTGGCACTCAATCTACTGAAAACAGGAAGATGCTGGGTATCTAGAAATCACTGAAAATGTCACTTGGGTTTTTACCTCTCCCAACTATCCAGCTTCTCTTAACCTTATATATAGATTACAAACTCATCCTTCCCAGCCAATCTGGCTGGACCATATGGTTCAGAATTTGTGCTGCTAGGAGTCTCTTAGATACCCAAGGCTGGTTCTTCAGGAGAAGTTGACTCTTCAGAAATTTTTCAGGTGGAGAGGCCTAGGGTTATGACAGAATATAAAGAGCTTGGAAATGACAAGCTCCTCATCCCAGAGCCTGGGGATAAAAAGAAAAACTAAGCATTTCATCTAGCTATGTAAAATTATTTAAGGGATTAGTCATTTGTGTTGACTGCCCCATATATGCCTTCTTTTGGCCATAAAGCAGTGATTTCTATGCAGGTGATTCAACATGTAGCAGAATAACTTAGTTATAAACTGCATTTAATCACAGTACCAAATTCTGTTCATAAATACTGAAGTTCCAAAGTGTTTGCTTCTGTACAACTAGTTTAGGACACATGTTTCATCAGGATACATGGGAGTAAGATCACACACTGTTGATTTTTTTTTTTTTTTTTTTTTTTTTTTTTTTGGTACCAGGGATTGAACTCAGGGGCACTTGATCACTGAGCCACATCCCAGCCCCATTTTGTATTTTATTTAGAGATACAGTTTCACTAAGTTGCTTAGTGCCTCACTAAGTTGCTGAAGCTGGCATTGAACTCATGATCCTCCTGCCTCAGCCTCCCAAGCCTCTGGGATTACAGGCATGTGCCACTGTGCCCAGCCACACTCTGTTGATTTTGAAATAAGAAACCCTTGTCATTTTAATGGTTAAAAAGGTGGAAAAGTATGGTATATGCATAAAGTCTTTTCTTAGACTTATTCAATAAACAACTTAATTTTGATAGCATACAAAATGAGTTTGGGGACACAAAAACAGCATATTTAATTTTATTTTATTACATGAGGATTTCCAGTTTTCCCAACACCATTTGTTGAAGAGGCTGTCTTTTCTCCAGTGAACATTTTTGGCACCTTTGTCTAATATAAGATAACTGTAGGTGTGTGGGTTCATCTCGGAGTCTTCTATTCTGTACCATTGGTCAACTGGTCTATTTTGATGCCAATACCATGCTGTTTTTGTTACTATTGCTTTGTAGTATAATTTAAGGTTTGGAGTAGTAATGCCACCAGCTTCATTCTTCCTGCTAAGAATCGCTTTGGCTATTCTGGGTCTCTTATTTTTCCAGATGAACTTTATGATTGCCTTTTCTATTTCTATGAGGAATGATATTGGGATTTTGATTGGTATTGCATTGAATCTATACAGTGCTTTTGGAAGAATGGTCATTTTGACACTGTTAGTTCTACCTATCCATGAACAAGGTAGGTCTTTCCATCTTCTAAGATCTTCATTAATTTCTTTCTTTAGCGTGCTGTAGTTTTCATTGTAGAGGTCTTATACTTCTTTTTTTTAAGTTGATTCCCACATATTTTGTTTTGAGGCTATAGTAAATTGGGTGGATTTCTTAGTTTCTCTTTCTGAGGATTTGTTGCTGATGTACAGATATCACTTTGATTTATGGGTATTAATTTTATTTTTGGTGGAATTTTTTGGATCTTCTATGTATAGAATCATATCGTCTGCAAATAGTGATAATTTGAGTTCTTTTCCTATCCGTATCCCTTTAATTTCTTTCGTCTGTCTAATTGCTCTGGCTATGGCTTCAAGAACTATGTTAAATAGGAGTGGTGAAAGTGGGCATACCTGTTTTGTTCCAGTTTTTAGAGGGAATGCTTTCTCCATTTAGGATAATGTTGGCTTGGAGCTTAGTATTGATGGCCTTTATGATGTTGAGGTATGTTCCTGTTATCCCTATTTTTCCTAGCATTTTGAACATGAAGGGATGTTGTATTTTGTCAAATGCTTTCTCTGAGTCTATTGAGATGATCATATGATTTTTATCTTTGAGCCTGTTGATGTGGTGAATTACATTTATTGATTTCCTTATATTGAACCAAACTTGCATCCCTGGAATGAAGCCCACTTGAACGTGATGCACTATCTTCTTGATGTGTTTTTGTATTTGATTTGCCAGAATTTTATTGAGAATTTTTGCATCTATATTTATTAGAGATATTGGTCTGAAGTTTTCTTTCTTTGATTTGTCTCTGTCTGGTTTTGGAATCAGGGTGATATTGGCCTCATAGAATGAGTCTGGGAGTGTTCCCTCTTTTTCTATTTCATGAAATAGTTTGAGAAGTGTTGGTGTTAGTTCTTCTTTAAAGGTCTTATATAACTCGGCTGTGTATCCATCCAGTCCTGGGCTTTTCTTGGCTGGTAAGTTTTTTATGGCATCTCTATTTCTTTGGTTGAAATTGATCTATTTAAATTGTGAATATCATCCTGATTTAGTTTGGGCGTATCATATGTTTCTAGAAATTTGTCAATGCCTTTGTTATTTTCTATTTTATTTGAGTATAAATTCTCAAAATAATTTCTAATTATTTTCTGTATTTCTATAGTGTCCATCATGATATTACCTTTTTCATCATAAATATTGGTAATTTGTGTTTTTTCTCTTCTTTTCTTCATTAGCATAGCTAATGGTTTATCAGTTTTATTTATATTTTTCAAAGAACCAACTTTTTGTTCTGTCAATTTTAAAATTTTTTTTATTTTCAATTTCATTAATTTAAGCTCTGATTTTAATTATTTCCTGTCTTCTACTTCTTTTGGGGTGGGTTTGTTATTCTTTTTCTAGGGCTTTGAGATGTAATGTTAGTTCATTTATTTGTTGATTTTTTCTTTTTTGAAGGAATGAGCTCCATGCCATGAACTTTCCTCTTAGTACTGCCTTCATAGTGTCCAACAGATTTCAATATGTTGTATTGTTGTTCTCATTTACCTCTAAGAATTTCTTAATCTCCTTCTTGATGTCTTCTGCAACCCATTGATCATTCAATAGCATATTGTTTAGTCTCCAGGTGTTTAGAGTAGCGTTTCTTTCTTTTTTTTGTCATTGATATCTAATTTCATTCCATTATGATCTGATAGAATGCAGGGTACTATCTCTACATTTTTATATTTGCTTAGAGTTGCTTTGTGGCATAGTATATGGTCTATTTTAGATAAGGATCCATGTGCTGCTGAGAAGAAAGTGTATTGGCTCATTGATAGATGATATACACTATATATGTCAGTTATGTCTAAGTTATTAATTGTATTATTGAGTTCTTTAGTTTCTTTGTTTAACTTTTGTTTGGAAGATCTATCCAGTGGTTAAAGAGGTGTGTTAAAATCACCTAGAATTATAGTGTTGTGGTCTATTTGATTCTTGAACTTGAGAAGAGTTTGATTGATGAATGTAGATGCTCCATTATTTGGGGCATATATATTTATAACAGTTATATCTTCTTGATCTGTGATTCCTTTAAGCAGTGTGAAATGTCCATCTTTATCTCTTTTGATTAACTTTGGCTTGAAGTCTACTTCATTTGATATGAAGATGGAGACCCCTGCTTGCTTACATAGACCATGTGAGTGATACATTTTATCCCATCCTTTCACCTTTAGTCTAAGGGCGTCTTTTCCTATGAGATGTGTCTCTTGAAGGCAACATATTGTTGGGTCTGGTTTTTTTAATCCAATCTATTAGCTTATGTCTTTTAATTGGTGCGTTTAGGCCATTAACATTCAGGGTTCTTTCTCTCACCATACACAAAACTTAACTCAAAGTGGATCAAGGACCTAGGAATTAAACCAGAGACCTTGGACCTAATAGAAGAAAAAGTAGGCCCAAATCTCCATCATGTTGGATTAGGCCCCAACTTTCTCAATAAGACCCCTATAGCGCAAGAACTAAAACCAAGAATCCATAAATGAGATGGATTCAAACTAAAAAGTTTCTTCTCAGCAAAAGAAACAATCAGTGAGGTGAATAGAGGACCTACAGAATGGGAGCAAATCTTTACCACAAGCACATCAGATAGAACACTAACCTCAAGGATTTATAAAGCTCTCAAAAGCCCTAACACCAAAAAAAAACAAATAACCCAATCAATAAATGGACCAAGGAACTAAACAGACACTTCTCAGAAGATGATATGCAAACAATCAACAAATATATGAAAAAAAATGTTTAACATCTCTAGCAATTAAATAAATGCAAATCAAAACTAAGATTTCATCTTACTCCAGTCAGAATGGCAGCTATCAAAAAAATCAAACAACAATAAATGCTGGTGAGGATGTGGGGAAAAAGGCACACTCTTACATTGCTGGTGGAACTGCAAATTGGCGAAGCCAATCTGGAAAGCAGTATGGAGATTCCTAGGAAAACTTGGAATGGAACCACCATTTGACCCAGCTATCCCACTCCTGGGTCTATTCCCACAGAACTTGAAAACAGCTTACTACAGGGACACAGCCACATCAATGTTTATAGCAGCACAATTCACAATAGCTAGATTGTGGAACCAAACCTGATGCCCATCAGCAGATGAATGGATAGGGATACTTTGGTATATATACACAATGGAACACTACTCAGCACTAAAAGATAATAAAATCATGGCATTTTTAGGTAAATGGATGGAGTTGGAGAATATAATGCTAAGTGAAATTAGCCAATCCCAAAAAAACAAAGGTCAAATGATCTCTTTGATATGAAGATAATAACTTATAAAGACAAGGGAGTGGGGATGAGAGGAATTAAAGAACTTTAAATAGATCAAAGAGGTGTGATGGGGGAGGGGGCAAGGGGATAGGAATAATAGCAGACTGAGTTATCCATGATTACCCTAGATACATCTATGAAGACACAATTTTTGTAAAAATACTTTATATAAAACCAGCAAATTGAAAAATTGTGCTCTTTATATGTAATATGAAATGAAATGCACTCTGCAAACATGTATAACAAAATAGAATTTAAAAAAGCATATTTATTTAATGTGTTTTGGGCAACTGAGCATTCCTTGCTCCCAAATGAGCAAAGATTCTTTCTTTCTTCAATATATGTACATCTTCCTACATTGTTAAATCACTGGTTTCTTCCACCTTTGGAAGAGCCAGGCCACAATTTCAATGCATAGTCAGTGATCTGTTATGTGGTATCCCTAGGTAGAAAGGTGGCCCCCAAGGTTTAGTGTATCTGGGTAAAAAAACAACACTGCTTTACACCAAAGCTATTATCATCTCCTGCTCACCTTCTAAGATAAGCTACTTTCCAATATTCCTGATATTCCTGGAAAGGAGGACACCTAAAGGCCCCTTGACATTGAGATACTTATCTCTTGACTGAAAAGTGAAGGGCAACGTTACTATTATGTTTGGAGTGGGGTTCTCACAAAAATTGGGCTTTCTAGAAAATGTATGCAGGCATCAGGCCCTTGCAGCTATAATTTTTAGCCATTTTTTTTTTTTGCTTCTTTTTTTTTAACCTGGTCATTTTTTTCTTCATTACCCTCTGTAAGTATGTTGGAGAAAAAATCATTCTGGGCCTTTAAAATGTTTTACAAAGGAGAGGTAAATACCTGTGTTTCTTCACACTGTGCTGTGCCAAGTTGTAACATTTTCTATAGAAATATCCAAGACCAATGTGTTCCATCCCTGCCCCTTCATGTTTTCTATATTTAAAAACTTTCAGAAAATGAGCACCATGTTTCATTTTAGAAGACCCATTTTTAATATACCAAAGTTCACTGCAGTTCAGTGTTGAAATGAACATTGGCTTAGGTTTAAACCTTCTAAATCTTCTTAATAAGGTAAAATTACATCTCTAAAACCATAATTTCTAAAGTTCTATTTCTGACGTTAAGTGATTTTTTCATTTACATATTCATTCAGTCATCAAATATTTACTGAGCATGTATTATGTGTAAAGACATTGCACTAAGATGGGGGTGTCAAATCCAAGAATGAATAATACAGTGTCCCAGACCATAAAACGTTCAAGTGGGGTTTCTTTTCACACATTGAACTTTTTCTTTAGAGGATAAGGAGACTGGTGAGTTTATTTTGGGCAAGGAATGAGATCTTATTTGTATTTAGGAAGCCGGATCAATTCAGTGGAAATGACTGAAGAGGCTCTTGCAGTGGTTCCTGATAGCGTGTGGAGGGCTTGAATGAAGGAGAATGAAGAGGCAGGACTCCTTTAACAGTTATTCAACAATGTAAAATCAGTAAAATTTGAAGGTCCTTAAGTTCTTGGCATTATTTACTTTTGAGAGGACTGAAAAATAATTTGGGGATCTGTCTCTGCCTGCATAGTTTGAAAAGAGAGTACAGATTCCCTTGGGGGAAAAAACAGCAAGATTTCATGTGCAGTAATGAATCTGGGGGAAATAATTTGGAAGATGTGAAAGTGTTTCAAGCTACGTGTGATGATTAATTCTTTTCCTTCCAAACTGGATGCTGAAAACTATAAAAGCTAAGGAGAGGAAGGAAATATTCACCAACTGGAGCAATCAAGTAAAACGTTGTAGACAAAGAGGTTGAAGAATCTGTGGTAGGGGAAGAAATATATGAAGTCGTACATTGGGAGTGTTAAGTGGTTTGCTGATGAAATAACAAGTGGTTGGGTTTTAAATGTAAATGGACTAAATTCTCCAATCAAAAAACAGAGTGGCTAATGCATTTTGAAAACTAAGACCAATCATATACTGCCTATTAGAGACTCACTTTAGCTACAAGAAAAGATAAATTGAACATGAAGAGATGGAAAAAGATAGTCTAAACAAATGAAAACCAAAGAAGAGCATTGTACACACACACATTAAGTCAATAACTGGGGCAACAGACAAAGAAGTTATTATATAATGATAAAGGGATCAATTGATCAAGAGGACATAATAACTATAAATATACCACAGCATCTAAAAACATAAAACAAATATAAACAAACCTGAGGGCAGATATTAACAACAATATAACCATAGTAAGGGACTTCAGTACCCACCTTCACCAAAGGATAGATCATCTGAACATAAAATGAACATGGAAACAGTGGATATGAATTATATCTTAGACAAAATGGACCTAACAGACACAAACAGAACATTTTACCCAATAGCAGCAGAATGCATGTGTCATAGTACTAGTCTTAGCAAAGTTAAGATTAGTGTAACATCAAGTATATTTTCTAATCACAATAGCGTGAAACTAGAAATCAGTAACAGGAACAGAACAGGAAAATTCACAAATATGTGGAAAATAAATCAGCACACTCCTGAATAACCAATGGGTCAAAGAAAAAATAAAAAGGGAAATAAAATAATATCTTGAGATAAATGAAAATGTAAATGCTACATACCAAGACTTTTGGAATACAGCACAAGCAGTTATAAGAAGGACGGTTATGTCAATAAAATGCCTACATTAAAAAAAAATGACAAACAAGAACTTAAGTTCATTCCTCAAGGAACTAAAAAGAGAATAAACTAAGCCCATATTTAGCAGAAATAAACAAAATAGTAACAAGAAAAACAATCAAAATGATCAATGAAACTAAGATTTGGTTTTTTGAAAACATGAACCAACTTGACAAGCTTTTAGTTAAAGACAAAAGAAAGAAGACTGAAATAAATTAAAATTGAAATAAAAAAGAAATTATAAATGAGACCACAGAAATACAAAGGATCATAAAGATTATTATGGACAATTACATACAAACTAATTTGATTTATGGATTTCTAAAACCATATAACCTAGAAAATTTAAACATGAAAACAAAATCTGTCTGACAAAGTATATGTATATTGAATCAGTAATCAAAAATATCTCAATAAAGAAGTCCAGGACCTGATGGCTTTATTGTAAATTTACCAAGCACATAAAGAATAATTAATACCATTCCTTCTCAAACACTTTAAAAAACTGAAGAGGAAGGAATAAAAAAAATTAAAAACCAAGCTACATACTTCTAAGTTACAATCATAAATCAGGTACATATTAAATATTTGTATTCCAAAAGGGAAAAAATATGAAAATAATAAGATGGAATTTCTTTCTTTCTTTTTTCTTTTTTTTTTTTTTTTTTTTTGGTGCTCATAGTTGAGTTTGCCTGGAGTCTCAGGGAAGACATTGGATGTGGAATTTTGAGCAATACTGGAACAGTTAAGACTTTGGATATGGGCTCAATGCATTTTGCATTGTGAGACAGGCATAAACCTTTGGCAAAGGTCCATGTATTAAAGACTTGGTGCCCAGGGTGGCACTATTGGGAGGTGATGGAACTTTTAGAAGTGGGTCCTTGTGCGAGATCCTTAAATCATTGGAGGCATGCCCTTGCAGGGGATTATGGGACCCTGGTTGTTTTTCATCTTGCTTTACTTCCTGGCTAGTATGTTGAGTGGTTTTGTTTTCTTCTTTTTTTTAAAAATATTTTTAAAAAAATTTTTTAGTTGTAGGTGGACACAATATCTTTATTTTGTTTGTTTACTTTTATGTGGTGCTGAAAATCAAACCCAGTGCCTCACATGTGCAAGGCAAACAATTTGCAACTGAGCCACAACCCCAGCCTTGTTTTGTTTGACTATGTGCTCCCACCATGATATGCTACCCTCACCATAGGCCCAAAGCCATGGGGCCACTTGGACTGAAACCAGAATCATGGGGAAATATACAGCTTTCCTATTTATAAGTTATTTGTCTTAGTTTTTTTTTATTTCTTCTTTTTAATATATATTTTTATTCTAATTTGTTATACATGCTTTCAGAGTGCAATTCATTTCATATTACATATAAAGAGCACAAATTTTCAAGTCACTGGTTTTACATAAAGTATTTTCATACCATTTGTGTTTTTATACATGTTCTTAGGGTATTGATGTCTAATTGGTTCTTTCATTATTCCTATCTCCTTGCCCCCTCCCCTCAATTCCCCTCCTCCCCCTTTGAGTCTATTGATGTGATGAATTACATTTATTGTAGATATTTCAATATAGAAATGTGAAGCTGACTAATGTAGTATGGGAATACTGATTTGCACATGTTGAACTATCCTTGAATCACAGAAATAAAATCCACTGTATCATGGTGAATGATACTTTTAATGTGATTTATTTATTTATTTATTTATTTATTTATTTTTATTTTTATTTTTATTTTTGGTATCAGAGATTAAACTCAGAGGCACTCGACCACTGGGCCACATCCCTAGCCCTTTTTGTATTTTTATTAGAGACAGAGTCTCACTGAGTTGCTAAGTGCCTCGCCATTGCTGAGGCTAGCTTTGAACTCGTCATCCTCCTGCCTCAGCCTCCCAAGTGCTAGGATTACAGGTGTGCGCCAACACGCCTGGATTTTTAATGTGATTTTGATATCAATTTCCTAGTATTTTATTGAGAGGTTTTTGCATCTATGTTCATCAGTGATATTGACATGAAATTTTCTTTTGTTATAGTGTTCTTATCTGACTGTGGAATCAGGATAATGCTGCCCTTGAAAAATTAGTATGGAATCAGTAAGTGTGATATATTACAGTAACAGAATAAAGGGTAAAAGTCATATGATAATTTCCTTAGATACAAAGTAAAAGTATTTGACAAAATTCCACATTCATGCATGATTTTTAAAAAAATTCTCAACAAATGATACATAAAGGAAATGTGCTTCAATACCATATATACCATATATGATGAGCCACAAGTAACATTATACTTAATTGTATACTTAATTGATCTTGATCTAAGATCAAGAACAAGACAAGTATGGCCACTCTTAACACCTCTGGTCAGAATAATACTAAAAGTCCTAGACAGGCAATCAAGAAAAAAATAAATAAATTTCATCTAAATTAGAGAGGAAGAAGTAAAATTGTCTGTGTTTGCTGATGACAATGTCTTATATGAAAAACCCCTAAATAATCCATTAATAAATCAATACACTAAAGTTGCAGGATACAAAATCAACACAGAAAAATTAAAGTCTTCTGCACATCAAAGCAAAAATCATAATGAAAATGAAAAGGCAACCTATGAAGTGGGAAAATATTTACAAACTGCATACCCAATAAGAGATTAATATAAAAATATATGTTACTTATACAATACATAGTTGCAAAACAGAAATAACCCAATTAAAATGGACAAGGACTTGCTATAGGTTGTATGTACACTGTCTCCTTAAGGTTCATATTTTAAGGACTTGGTTCACAGGATGGAGTTATTGGAGGTGTTATAAAACTTTAGAAGGTGAGACATTATGAGAAGTCCTTAGATCATTATGTGAATGTCTTTAAAGGGGATGGTAGAACCTGGTCTCTTCTCCTTCCTGTTTCTCTTTGCTTTCCGGCACTGAAGTGAGCAGTTTGGCTCTGCCACATACTCCTGCCATGATGTGCTGCCTTACCACAGGTCCAGAATAATGAGTAAAATAGATCATGGACTGGAACTCCAAAACCGTGTGCAAAATAACCATTTTCTGTTTTTTTTTTTTTTTTTTTTTTTTTTTTTGGTACCGGGGGTTGAACTCAGCGGCACTCGACCACTGGGTCACATCCCTAGCCCTTTTTTGTATTTTATTAGAGACAGGGTCTCACTGAGTTGCTAAGTGCCTCGCCATTGCTGAGGCTGGCTTTGAACTCGCGATCCTCCTGCCTCAGCCTCCCAAAGTGCTGGGATTACAGGCGTGCGCCACCGCGCCCGGCTACCATTTTCTGTTTAAGAGTTAATTAAGAGTTTAAGAGTTTAAGAGTTAAAGAGTTTAAGAGTTAAAAAAAAAAAAAAAAAAAAAGTTAATTATCTCGGAGATCCAAGATGGCGGATTAGAGGAAGCCGCACTTCCGGGCAGCTCCGTGGAAAGAATCCAACAAAGCAGATAAATTGCCTTTCTTCATATATATATATAGGCTGAAAATACCGATCTCCTGGATGGTTTGATTACCACTACCAGAGAGAGAAAGAGACAAGCTGTCTGCAGCGGCTGGAGCCGCGAGGCTCCTGCAAAACCGCCTGGGTGGTGCACAGGCCGTGCGAAACAAAGTCAGTGTGGGGAGACCGCACTGCGACTGCAACCCCAGCCAAACTCACGGGACACCAGCGCAGAAACCGGCTATAAAAACCAGCGATAACAGCCGGCGGAATTGGTGCTGGGGGACCACGGGAGACAGCGGGTCGACAACACCAGTTCAAATCCACACTCCGCCTGACGCGACCCTTAGTAGTAGGGCCCTGGAGAGAGCGACGCAGAGACCTGCGAACAGCAAGCAGGGGCAGAGTGGAGCGGTCCACAGTCCGAAGCAGCGCTGTCTGAGCCGCAGTCACAGTTGTGGCTTCCTGGTGCCACTTCGGCAGGGAGACATCCACCCAACGGCTTTGAAATCGATCATCGAGGACACGGGAGTCTGCGGAGCTGCTGTTGACTGGGAGTAGAGCACCGCCATCTTTGAAAGGTGCAGTGGCTGACCCAGACAAAGGGGAGGAGACGGAGAGCGACGGCTGCAGCCATCCAGGGACCCTCCAGCTCTCTGAAGACAACGCACACTTGGGTGAGGCTCGGGTGGCCAGCAGGGGAGGGTGTGTCTGAGGCCAGCGCAGCGGCCACAAGAAGCTGCCACTGTGGGTGGGCTTGGGGAGGGGGTGCCTTCTGGAGGGTCCCCTTCCCGGTGCCATTCCTCTGCTGACACACACAAACCCCCTGGGCCACTACTTCACTGAACCGTACAGCCACTGGCCTAAGATGCAGCCTTGATTTCACTAACAGGATCGCAGACTGTCTAGACGTGATCCAATAACAATTGGTTTGAACTGGAAAGGAAAAAAAAGAGGGGGGCTTCCCAGGGCCCGTTTTGTCTCAGACTTGGGGTTCGACTTTTTTTTTTTTTTTTTGTTGGTTTGCTTGTTTCGTTGGATTGCAGGGAGGTTTTTTTGTTTGTTTGTTTGTTTGTTTTTCTTTTTCTTTTGGCTTTCTTTTGTTCTGCTTTTATTTTCCTTCCGCATTGATTGTCAGTGTGTTTGTTTGCTTCCGCTCCTTTTTTCTTTCCTTCTTTTCTTCCTTCTCACTCTTGTATCTTTTATTCCTCCTTCATCTTTCATGTTTACATCCTGCCAGTGCATACTAAACAGAGGCAAAAACAAGTTATACGCAGAACTTGGGATTTCTAGAACCGGCGCAATTGAACTGGGTAGCAAAGCGGTGTTATATATAGTTTACTCTCTATTTCCTTGATTCTCTCTCTCCTCTCTCTTACACCAATTCCTACTCTTTTATCATTTTTTTTCTTTTCAAACTTACTTTATATATAAATTGATCTTTTCACCTAATTGTCAACCCCGTTCTCTTTCTTCCATCGTCTACTGATACTAAACCACTTCAATAGATATCTCCTTTCATACTTTCCAAGAAAGAACAATTCAAGACACTTCCTTCTTCCTGAACATAACACCTCTGTATCCAATACTTGAAGCTATAAAACCCCATCAGAAGCGTACAGAGTAAATTGGAAATAATATCTGGGTTAACAAAATCTGTACATTGTGATCAAACTTGGATTTTCTGAATAGAAAGTGTTAGGTTTTAAAAGTGTAAAGGAATTATAAGGTGATCTGATAGCATTGCACTACAGGAACAACATAAGGCTTTAAGGTAAAATCGAAATATTCAAGGTCCCACAGTGCAGGAAGAATAGACACACAAGCAACATGAAAAAACAAGGAAAGAAAATGACACAAACAAATCAAGATACCTCATCGGTAGATGTCATGGCAAGCACAGTTGGTCAAATGCCAGAGATGGAATTTAGAAATTACATATGCCAAATGTTTATGGAACTTAAGAATGAACTCAAAAATGAGATGAGGGAGCAGGTACAGGAGGCAAAAGATCATTTTGACAAAGAACTCCAAAAACAAATACAGGAAGTAAAAGATTACTTCAATAGGGAAATAGAGGCTCTAAAGAGAATCCAAACAGAAATTCCAGAAATGAAAGAAGCAATAAACCAAAATAAAAGCTCAATTGAAAACATCTCCAACAGAATAGACCACTTGGAAGAAAGAACTTCAGACCATGAAGACAAAATATATGTCCTAGAGAAGAATTTAGACCATACAGCAAAACTTGTTAGAAATCAAGAACATAACATCCAAGAATTATGGGACAGCATAAAAAGACCAAACTTAAGAGTGATCGGCATAGAGGAAGGGGCAGAGTTTCAAGCCAAAGGAATGAGTAATCTATTTAACGAAATAATTACAGAAAATTTTCCAAACTTGAGGAATGAATGGGAAAACCAAGTTCAAGAGGCATACCGAACACCAAACAAACAAAATCTCAACAGATCCACACCAAGACACATTATAATGAAAAAGCCTAATACACTGAGCAAGGAGAGAATACTAAAAGCCACAAGAGAAAGGAAGCAGATTACATATAGGGGGAAACCAATCAGACTATGTTCAGAGTTTTCAACCCAGACCTTAAAAGCAAGAAGATCCTGGAATAGCATATTACAAGCTCTGAAAGAAAAGGACTGTCAACCAAGAATCTTATATCCAGCAAAATTAAGCTTTAGATTCAAAGATGAAATAAAAACCTTCCACGACAAGCAAAAGTTAAAAGATTTCACAACTCGAAAGCCAGCACTTCTGAGCATCCTGGGCAACATTTTTCGTGAAGAAGAAGAGAAAGATGATAATGAAAATCAACAAAGGGAGATATTAAACTAAAGGAAATACCAACCAGAAGAGAAACCAAATCAAGCTAAAGACCATAATTCAAATAAAAATGGATGGGAATAAAAATCACATCTCAATAATAACCCTGAATGTTAATGGCCTAAACTCACCAATCAAAAGACACATATTATCAGAATGGATTAAAATAAATGACCCAACAATTTGCTGTCTCCAAGAAACACACCTCATAGAAAAAGACATCAACAGACTGAAAGTGAAAGGATGGGAAAAGTCTTATCACTCACATGGCCGGCGGAAGAAAGCAGGGGTTTCCATTCTCATATCAAATAAGGTAGACTTCAAACCAAAATTAATCAAGAGGGACAAAGATGGATATTTCTTATTACTTAAGGGAACCATCCATCAACAGGATATAACAATCATAAATCTGTATGCCCCAAATAATGGAGCACCTACATTCATCAAACAAATGCTTCTCACGTTCAAGAGTAAAATAGACCACAACACAGTTATTCTAGGGGACTTCAACACACCTCTCTCACCAATGGATAGATCATCCAAACAAAAGCTAAACAAAGACACTTTAAGCCTCCTCAAAACAATTAACAATTTAGACCTAACGGACATATATAGAATATTTCATCCCTCAGTAAATGAATACACATTTTTCTCAGCAGCACATGGCTCCTTCTCCAAAATAGACCATATATTATGTCACAAGGCAACTCTCAGCAAATATAAAAAAATAGAGATACTACCCTGCATGCTATCGGACCATAAAGGGATGAAATTGGAAATCAACGACAAAACAAGGAATAAGAAAAACTACTCCATCAACTGGAAGCTAAACAACATGCTACTGAATGAACAAGGGGTTGAAGAAGACATCAAAGAGGAGATCAAAAAATTCCTAGAGGTAAATGAGAACACAGATACATCATATAGAAATCTCTGGGACACTATGAAGGCAGTAGTAAGAGGAAAATTCATTGCACTGAGTTCATTCCTTAAGAGGAAAAAAAACAACAATGAATAATTGACTTAACATCACACCTCAAAGCATTAGAAAAAGAAGAACAGACGAACACCAAGAGTAGTAGAAGACAGGAAATAATTAAAATCAGAGCAGAAATTAATGAAATTGAGACTAAGGAAACCATTCAAAGAATTGACAAGACTAAAAGTTGGTTCTTTGAAAAAATAATCAAAATTGACAGACCCTTAGTGATGCTAACGAAAAGAAGAAGAGAAAAAACTCAAATTACTAACATTCGTGATGAAAAAGGGAATATCAAAACAAACACCTCAGATATACAGAAGATAATTAGAAATTACTTTGAAAACTTGTACTCTAACAAAATAGAAAATACTGAATGCATTGACAGATTTCTAGAGTCATATGATTTACCTAAACTGGATGTGGAGGCTATACACAATTTAAACAGATCAATTACAAGCGAAGAAATAGAAGATGTCATCAAAAAGCTACCAACAAGGAAAAGTCCAGGACCTGATGGGTTTACAGCCGAGTTCTATAAGACTTTCAAAGAAGAACTAATACCAATGCTCTTCAAACTATTTCAAGAAATAGAAAAAGAGGGAGCTCTTTCAGACTCTTTCAATGAGGCCAATATCACATTAATTCCAAAGCCAGGCAAAGACACATCCAAAAAAGAAAACTTCAGGCCCATATCTTTAATGAACATAGATGCAAAAATCCTCAACAAAATCCTGGCAAATCGGATACAAAAACATATCAAAAAGATAGTGCCCCACGATCAAGTGGGGTTTATCCCAGGGATTCAAGGCTGGTTCAACATTCGGAAATCAATAAACATAATACATCACATCAATAGACTTAAAGACAAAAATCATATGATCATCTCAATTGACGCAGAAAAAGCATTTGACAAAATACAACACCCCTTTATGTTCAAAACACTAGAAAAACTAGGAATATCAGGAACATATCTTAACATAATAAAAGCTATTTATGCAAGGCCCCGAGCTAACATTATCTTTAATGGAGAAAAATTGAAAGCATTCCTTCTAAAAACTGGAACAAGACAGGGATGCCCCCTTTCACCACTGCTATTTAACATAGTACTGGAAACTCTGGCCAGAGCAATTAGACAGACAAAAGAAATTAAAGGGATCAAGATAGGAAAAGAAGAGCTCAAAGTTAGCACTATTTGCTGATGACATGATAATCTACCTAGAAGACCCAAAAAACTCTACCAGAAAACTTTTACAATTAGTAAACGAATTTGGCAAAGTTGCAGGATACAAAATCAATACACATAAGTCAAAGGCATTTGTGTACATCAGCGACAAAGACTCTGAAAGGGAAATGATGAAAAATACCCCATTTACAATAGCATCAAAAAAATAAAATACCTGGGAATCAACCTAACGAAAGAGGTGAAAGACCTCTATAACGAAAATTATAGAACACTAAAGAAAGAAATTATAGATGAACTAAGAAGATGGAAAGACCTAACTTGCTCTTGGATAGGTAGAATTAATATTGTCAAAATGTCCATACTACCAAAAGCATTATACAGATTTAATGCAATTCCAATCAAAATCCCAATGTCATTCTTCAAAGAAATAGAAACAGCAGTCATGAAATTCATCTGTAAAAATAAGAGACCCAGAATAGCCAAAGCAATCCTGATCAAGACAAGTGAAGCAGGGGGCATCACCATACCAGACTTTAAATTATACTATAGAGCAATAGTAACAAAAACAGCATGGTATTGGCACCAAAACAGACTGGTGGACCAATGGTACAGAATTGAGGATACAGAGACTAATACATATAATTACAGCTATCTTATATTAAGCAAAGGTGCCAAAAATGTAAAGTGGAGAAAGGATAACCTCTTCAACAAATGGTGCTGGGAAAACTGGAATTCCATATGCAACAAAATGAAATTAAACCTTTATCTCTCACCATGCACAAAACTCAATTCAAAGTGGATCAAGGACCTAGGAATTAGACCAGAGACAATACACCTAATAGAAGAAAAGGTAAGCTCCAATTTCCAACATGTTGGATTAGGCCCCAAGTTCCTTAATAAGAATCCTGTAGCGCAAGAATTACTACCAAGAATTAATGAATGGGATAGATTTAAACTAAAAAGCTTCTTTTCAGCAAAAGAAACAATCAGTGAGGTGAATAGAGAGCCAACTAATTGGGAACAAATATTTAATACATGCACATCAGATAGCGCACTAATCTCTAGAATATATAAAGAACTCAAAAAACTTTACACTAAAAAAACACATTTATAGTAATATTATTTAGTCTTTAAAAAGAACAAATTGCAACAAATGGATAAACCTAGAAAGCATTATACTAAGCAAAATAAGATACACACAAAAACAAATATGGCATTATCTCACAATCTAAACCAGTCAAACTCATAGAAGCTGAAAGCTGAATGGTACTTACCAGAACCCAGGTATTAGGGTAAATAGGGCAATGTTTATCAAGGATATATACTCCCAGTTATAAGATAAATAAGTTCCAGAGATCTAATATACAACATGGTGACTCTAGGTAATAATAATGTATCATGTACATGAAATTTGCTAAGAGAGAAGATCTTGAAAGTTGTCACCACACACATGAAAAAAGGGTAACTATATACGGTGATAGAAATGTTAATTAGCTTGATTGTGGTAATCATTTCACAATGTATGCAAATATCAAATCATCACACTCTACACCTCAAATATATACAATTTTTATGTTTCAACCATACCTAACCTACTATGTCCTATTGTGTTTTATACATGCCTATAAAAGCCTATACAATTCTACAGAATGTCTATAAAATTGCTAAATTTAAGATTTTATATGTGTCCTATACATGGGACAATGGAATATAATGGGTTGAAGTAAGTTGGAAAAATACTTGAGAGTTTATTTGAATATAATAGGAAGCTGTTGAAAATTTTTAAGGAATAGATGATCAAATATGGGCTTAGGAAGTTAATTTGATGGTCATATGGAAGTTGGATTAAAGTGAAGAGGGATTGAGGAGGTCAATTAGAAGGCTATTGTAGTATATTATGTATGACCATTCTGCCTTGTTGATTTCCCACTCTACACACACACACACACACACACACACACACACACACACACACATACACACACCAGTTATTTATCTTGGGCCAGTGGCAAAGCAAGATCCTTGTCTGTCTGAGTCCTAGGTTCAATTTCAACAGCCTCAGGTTGAAGTCATCACTCAATAGGCATTTCTTGGTCTTGGCACACATTTTTTTTTCCTTTGGTGCTGGTTCTATGCACATAGCCTATTCCCAAGTTCCACTGACCTACCCATTGTGATTGACATGGGACTCAGAGTCAACTACATATTTGCATGGGTGAAATTCTTATCTCATCTACTGCCCTTCCTGGGATGTCTACGTTTATACCCTTAACATTTACACAAGTGAATATATGCAACTTTAGTTCACTGCCTCCAACAGAAATCCCTGAAACCCCAGTGACTTCTGGATAATAAATTGTCATTACAGGCAATTAAGAACTAGAATGGCATTCACACAGCTGGTCCAATTAGCTCAAGGCAGGGGGAATTCTCTTCCCTAGGGCACCCTGCCTTTTATTTCTTAGAAAGTCCGAACTAATGGGTTCCTCAGAGATTATTCTCTTATGATGAGGTGACTGAGATCCAAAGAGAATAAATAGATTTTCCTAGATTACTCTGCTAATTAGTGATAGAACTGAGACTAGATGCCATTTCTTAAGCCCTGGGCCCACCTTCTTTTCATTATATCTAACTCTTAAGAGAATATTTTTCTGATCCCTGTAGCTACAACCCAGAGAAAATTTTGTTCTCTTGTGGCTATTTTTCAGGAAATTGAAGATCTTAAGATAAGGAAGATTTAGAGACCTATGAGTGATTAATCAGCTTCTGAGAATTTCAAAAGAAAGTAATAAGGGGTGACATCTTAAAGATCATACAGTGTCCAAGTGCATAAAAGCAGCAATTTTAAAATCTGTTGTGTTTATGGAACACATTTTTTATTTAAAATTTAAAAATTTAATGAATCAAAGTAGTTCATATTAATGGGATAGTATGTAATGTTTCAATGATGTATACATTGTATAATGTTTAATCAGTATAAATGTATCTATATATTCAAACATTTATCACTTTTGTGGTGAAAACCTTCAAAATCTTTTCTTCTAGCTTTTTGAAATGCACAGTGCATTACTGTTATCATCCTAGAACAGTACATCAAAGTTCTCTTGTTCCTAACTATAAATTAGTACCCATTAATCAACCTCTTCCCATCTTTCACTCCCCTACTTTCCCCAGTCTCTACTAACCACGATTCTACCCTCAACTTATATGAGATCCATTTTATAAAATTCCACATAAGTTGGAGGTAGAATATATTTTGATGTTTCTAACTTTTGTCTTTTCTTTTTATAATAGTCATTCAGTAATTAGGATAACTCTGTTTTTGCTAAACTTTTCATTTTGAGATAATTAGATTATTCAGAGACATTCAAAGTACACTTTATCTAGTTTTCTATAATGGTAACATCTTACAAAACTATAACACAATATCACAGGATATTAACATTGATACTGGCAAGATACAGAACATTTATCTCACCATGTTGCTTTTTTTGGGGTCATCCCCATTTCCCTCTCAACCCACCCCTGCCATAACCCCTAGCAACCCTTAATCTATCTATGCAATTTTATCATTTTGTGTATATATAAATAGAATTTTACTGTATATACCCTGTGGGGATTCACTTTTTAAACTCAGCATCATTTTCTGGAAGATCATCCTATTTTGTATGTATTAGTAGTGTGTTCCTTTTTATTGCTGAGTAGTATTTCAGCTACTACTCTAGTATTGATGTATCACAGTTAATCACCCACCCTGTTGAAGGGCACCTGGGGGTTATCACCTAATTTTAGGCTATTGCAAATAAAGCTGCTATGCAAATTTGTGTACAGGATTTGTGTGAATATACATTTTCATTTCTTTGGGCTGCAAGTCAAGGAGTTTGATGGCTAGGTTGTATAGATGTAGAATGTTTTTTAAAATAAACTACCAAACTGTTTTCTAGAATGGCTGTGCCACTTTACATCCCCACCAGTAATGGATGAGTGATCTCGTTTTCTTGCATCCTCACTACTATTTGGTGTTGTCACTATTTTCTATTTTATCCATTATTTGCCAGGTGGTTCTGATATCTCCCTGTGGTTTCAATTTGCATTTTGCTAATGGCCAAAGATGTTAAACATCTTTTCATGTGCTTATGTTCCATCTGTATATTCTCTTTGGTTAAGTGTCTTTTCATTTCTCTTGGCAATTTCTAATCAGATTATTTGTTCACTGTTGAGTTTAAATAATTCATTATATATTTTGCAATGGAATCCTTTGTTAGATATTTGATTTTCAAACATATTCTCCCAGCTGGTGGCTTTGTCTTTTCATCCTCTTCATAGGGTCTTTCTCAGAGCAAAAGTCCTTTAATTTTGACAAGATCCAATTTGTTAATTTTTCCGTTTCTGAATCGTGCTTTTGGTGTCAAGTCTATGAACTCTTTCTTGAGCCCTAGATCCTGAAAATGGTACTTTATAGACATTTAATGGTTTTATATTATACATGAATAATTTTGAGTTAATTTCTGTATGAGGTGTAAGACTTAGGTCAAGGTTCTTTTTGTTTGTTTATAGATGTCCACTTACTTCAGCACCATTTGTTGAAAAGGCTCTTTCCCTCAGTGAATTGTTTTTGCATATCTATCAATAAGCAGTTAGACATATGTGTATAGTTCAGTTTCTGGGTTCTCAATTGTGTTCTCTCATTCTATGTTCTTATCATTCTGTCAATATCTCAGTCTTGATCACAGTATAAGTCTTAAGATTGTATAGAATGACTTATGCTTATTTTATTTTCCAAATTTGTTTTAGCTATTCTAATTCTCTTGATATTTCATATAAAATTTAGAGTAATATTGTCTATATCTACAAAATATTGCTGAGATTCTTACAGTAATTGCTTTAAACCTATATGCTAATTTGAGAGACAATTAGCATCTTTACTGTGTGTGTTGTCTTTACATGTATGAACATTATACATACCTCTATTTATTTAGATCTTCTTTCATTAAATTCCTTAGCTTTTTTAAGTTTTCAAAATAAATGTTCTATACACATTTTGTTAGATTTACAACTTTGTATTTTTTATCAATCATACATCATATTGTATTTTTAATTTTGATGTCCTCATGTCCATTGATAATATATGGAAATGCTATAATAGATTTCAGCATGTTTATCTTGTATCCTATGCTGTACCTGAATTTACTTGTTAATTTTAGGGTTTGGGCAGATACCTTGGTAATTTTTATATAGATATTCACATTATCTTCAAAAAAGGAAATTTTTATTTCTTACAATCCATAAACCTTTATTTTCTTGTTATATTGCACTGGTTAGAACTCCCAAACTATCTTCAATAAGAGTAGTGAAAATGGATATCTGGACCTTGACCTCTGGGGAAAAATAGTCATTTTCTTACCATTCAGTGTAAAATTAACACCAGGTATTTTTCAGATGGTCTTTATTTTGAGGACGATCCCTTTTATTCTTATTCTTCTGAGAGATATTATCATGAATGGATGTTGAATTTAGTCAAACTCTTCCAGTATGATTTGATATCATCATGTCATTTTTCTTCCTTATGCTGCTAATATGGTGTATTACACTGATTGATTTTCACATATGAACCACACTTGCAATCCTGGAATAAATACCACTCCACTTGTTTATGTTGTATAATTCTCATTATATATGTTGAATTCTATTCCTAACTTAATATTAAGGATTTTTACATCTATATTCATTAGGTATATTGTCTATAGTTTTTATTTTATGCTGCCTTTGCTTTGTGTATCAGCATAAGAGTAGCTTCAGAACGCTAGTCTTGGCCCAGTGTGGTGGCACATACCTGTAATTCCAGTGGCTTGGGAGGCTGAGGCAGGGGGATCATGAGTTCAAAGCCAGCCTCAGCAACGGAGAGGCATTAAGCAACTCAGTGAGATTCTGTCTCTAAATAAAAGCAAAATAGGGCTAGGTATGTATCTCAGTGGTCGAGTGGCCCTGAATACAATCCCTGGTACCCTCGCCTGCCCCCCCCCCCAAAAAAAAAGAAAAGAACACTAGTCTATTTTCTACTAGGGATTGTGAGAAACTGAAGTTAATTCTTCTTCAAATGTTAGGTAGAAATCTCCAGTGAAACCATTTTGGCCTCCAGACTTTTGAAAGGCCTTAAAACTAAGAATTAAATTTAAATGACAGTACATAGTACTATTCAAATTCTCAATTCCATATCGAGTTATCATAGTTTTTATTTTTGAAGAATCTGTGTCCATTTCATCTATAAGTGCAAGACTCTTCACAGTATTCTTTTATTGTCCCTTTGATATCTGCTAGGTCCATAGTGATACCTCTTGTTCATTCCTGATATTGGTAAGTTCTCTCTCTCTCTCTCTCTCTCTCTCTCTCTCTCTCTCTCTTTTATCTTTCAAGATAAAAAACATCACTTTTCTTTATTTTTTGTTTTCATTTAGATTGATTTCCTATCTTTTTCTATTAAGTTTCAAATTTGTTTTAGTTATACATGACAGTAGAATGCATTTATACACTATGATATATCATACATAGATGGGATATAATTTCTCATTTTTCAAAGCGTACATATTGCAGAATCATATTGGTCATATAGTCACATATATACATATAGTAATAATTGATTTCCTCTCTTATGTTTATGATTTCCTTTCTGTTTGCTTTATGTTTATGTTCTTTTTCTAGGTTCCTATGGTGGGATTTATTGATTTGAGACTTTATTTCCTTGCATACATAAGCATCTAATGCTGTAAATTCTCCTCTTAGTATTCCTTTAGTCATGTCCCACACATTTTGATATGTTTTTTTTAAATTCAATTTAATGTATTTTTAAAATGTTCTTTCAAGATTGCTTTATTTAAAGAAAAGCAAGCTTGCTTTTTAATCCACAAATTACTTAGAAGTATGTTATTTAGTTTCCCAGTGTTTGGAAATTTTCCTATTTATTTTCTAGTTTGATTCCATTGTGGTTAGGGGTTGATTCTGTATATTTTAATTTTTTCATATATTTGAGGTTGGTTTTATAGTCATGGATATGATGTAATTTGGTAATTGTTCCATAGGATCTTGAAAATAACATGTATTTAGAATGTATATATTCTGCTTGTTGGGTGGTGTGTTCAATAAATATAGCATAGTTTCTACTGATTGACTGTTGTTGAATTATTCAATATCCTTACTGATTTTTGTTCTAATTATTCTAATAATTGTTTAGAGAAGTGTTAAAACCTCCAGCTATAATTGTGGATTTGATGATTCCTCAGTTTAGTTCTGTCAGTTTTTCTTCATGTATTTTGCAACTCTGTTGTTTGATGCATATGCATTTTTATATATTTTTATTTCTTATTTTTAGATATACATATCAGTAGGGTGTATTTGGCATATTTATTTAAGATCACTGTGTCTTTCTGGTGGATTGATGCTTTTATCATTATAAAATATCCCTTTCTAACCCTGGTAAAAATTTATTTGTCTGAAGTCTATCTTGTTTGATATCAGTATAGCCATTCCTGCTTTACTTAATGTTAATATGATGCATATATTTCCATCATTTTACTTTTCACTTTCCTATATTGCTTTAATTTGTGTGACTGTTTTTGTAGATTGTCTATGGTTAGATCATGTTTTTTAATCCAATTTTTCATTGTGTTTCAATTAGTATACTTACATTTTTAACAATTAATGTAATCTTTGATATGTTAGGGCTATATCTTTTTTTATACTTCTTTTTTTTCTGTTTGTTCCTTTTGGTTTTCCTTTCTTCAATTTCCTTTTAATGACTTACCATGGATCTTTAGAATATACATGTAGAATCACATCAGACAGTGTTATAATTTTTCCTTCAAATATGCAACATAAACAAAAAACTCAAGAGGACAAATAAAGCCTATTTTATATATCTATTTTTTATTTTTCATTTTTTTTCTTTCTGAAGTTCAAAATATTCTTCTTTTATTTACTTATCTCTGTTTAGATAATTTATTTTAGTCATTATATTAGGGTAGGTCTGTTGGCAACAAATTCTCTTAGTTTTCCTTCATCTGAAGGTATCTCAATTTCCTCCTAATTGCTGAAGGATACTTTCTCTGGATGTAGGAATATGGATAGACATTTCTTTTCTTTCAGCACTTGAAAAATGCTGTCACTTCCCTGCAGTCTCGATAACTTCTTGTGAAAAATATGTGTCATTCAAATTGTATGTCCTCTGTAATGAAGGTGTTCTTTTTTTTAACTAATTGTTTATATGGGTGCATTATAAACATATATAATATTGTGATTCATCATGCCATATTTATAACGAAAGTGTCATTTCTTTTGTTATATTAATATGCTTTCTTCATCTTTAAGCTTTTCAAAGTTTGATTATAATACATCTTGTAGTAGATTTCTTTGGGTTTTTCTTATTTGGGTACATTCATTTTCTTGAATCTGTAATGTTTTAGCTTTTGTCAAATTTGGCAAGTTTTTAGCCATTATTCCTTTCAGCACTTTTTTCATATCTTCTGAGACTCAAAAGACATAAATGAATATTTAATCTGAGACTCTGTTTACTTTTCGTATCCTAGACTTTTTTTCTCTTTGTTATTCATGTTGGGTAATTTGTATTGTTCTCTCTATAGGTTCACAGATTGTTTCCTCTATTATCTTCATTCTACTTGAACCCACCCAAGGAGTTATATTTTGTGGAGGAGCATTATATTTTTCAGTACCCAAATTTGCATTTCTATCTTCAAATTTTCTATTTATTTCTTGAGAATTTACATTCTTTGCTATGACTTTCTTTATTTTCACTTGTTCCAAATATGTATACCACACTTTCTTTATCCATTCATCCATTGATGGGCAACTAGATTGATTCCATATCTTAGCTATTTTGAATAGTGTAGCAATAAGCATGGGCATGCAGGTGTCTCTTTGATATGCTGATATCATTTGCTTTGGATATTTTATGAGTAATTAGAAGAGAATAGCTCTAAGCTTTTAAACACAAAGTAATGATAAGGAGATGGAAAATTAATTACACTCATTTTATCAGTACATATTGTATACTTGTATTGAGATATCACACTGTACTCCACAAAATATATGCAATTTAAAATAATAATTAGAAAGTAATTGTATGTTGATACATTTCATGGAGTCATTTTAAAATATTTGTCAGATAATTTGAATCTCTGTCATCTTCATTTTTACATCTATTGATTATCTTTCTTTCACTAACTTTGAGATCTTTTTTTGTTCTTAGTCTGAGTGATTTTATTGAAACTGGACATGTTGTGTTGTTATATGAAACTTTGAGTCTTTATTTACACCTTCTTCTTTGTATGCTTGCTTCTGACACTGCTCTGTCAAAGAAGGGAGTTCCCTTTGTCACTGTCAGGTGCGAGTGCAAGTCCAGTTTCACCACCAATCTTCCTTTTACATTCAAGTGGCATGGATTTCTTATTATTTTTGGACAGGGGTAGGATTTCTAGCTTCTTATTAGCCTTCCATTAATAACATCCATGGTTGAGAGGGATAAGAAAGTTTCATTGTTTCTCTCCACGTGACATAACAGTCTGGGGTAGGGAGGGGCCTTGTTACTAACATTCAAATATAAAACTTATTACCCTTCACTAAGTGTCCTCTGAAACTACTACAGCAGGAAAGGATAGGGTACCTTATTACTGTTGGGTATGGACAGAAGTCTGGATTCCCCCATAGTCTTCACTAACACTGTGGGAATTGGAAAGAAGTGACCTCATTACCAACTTGCTGTGATAAAAATCCCAGTTCCCTACTTAGACTTCTTTGGCACCAGCCCAGCAAGAATGATATGCTGACTGGTTAAAATCCTAAAAGGGTAGTACGGCAGTCTACTCATCCTTTACTGGCATGGGGAAGGGGTAGAGCCATTTTCCCCCTGTAGTATTTGGCCAGAGTAAAGTAGTTATTATGTAAAAGTTTTCTTGCTTGCTTGGTTGTCCCTTTCCTTGTCTTTTGGCATTTGTTGGAAACATTTTGTTCCTACCTGTTGTTGTTTCTTAGTGGAAAACATCTTCAATTTTATGTCTGAAATATATAAGACAAAAATAAAACCAAGGGAACTCACCATCCTGTTATTCCTTGGGTCTCAAATTCCCAGTTGGTCTGCCTTCTCCTACCTTTAAGAATCTTCTTTCATTCATTTCATATATAATGTTCAAGGTTTTTAAACTCACTCAAAAGTGAGTTTGCTAAACTTTTCCAGGCTCGCAAATTATCAAATATATTTAATATATTTTTCGATACAATTTAACGCGCGTGCACGTGTGTGTGTGTGTGTGTGTGTGTGTGTGTGTGTGTGTTTGTACATGCACTTTTTTTCCTTTTGATAAAATTTTCCTGGGTCTCTGACCACCAATGAAGTGTACTGGGGTCCTAGTGGCGTTACACTGAAAAGTTTGCATGTTTGTGAATTATGAACACAAACATTTTAAAACTTTTTAAAAGTTTGTCCCAAAAAGGCACCTTATACTGGCATAAGGCAGTCTTAACAATTATAAATATTTATGCCCCAAACAATGGACCATCCATGTTCATCAAACAAACTCTCCTGAAGTTTAGAGTCAAATTGACCACAACACAATAATTCTGGGTGACTTTAACTCACCCCTTTCATCACTGGATAGATCTTCCAAACAAAAGCTGAACAAAGAAACTATAGAACTCAAAAATACAATAAACAACTTAGACTTAACTGACTTATATAGAATATTTAATCCTTCAATAAGTGAATACACTTTCTTCTCAGCAGCACATGGAACCTTCTCTAAAATAGACCATATACTAGGCCACAAAACAACTCTGAGAAATGCAAAAAAGTTGAGATTCTACACTGCATTCTATCTGATCATAATGGAATGAAATTAGAAATCAATGATAAAATAAGAAATAAAAGCTACTCCAACACCTGGAAACTAAATAATAAACTACTGAATGAACAATGGGTTGCAGATGACATCAAAGAGGAGATTAAAAATTCTTAGAGGTGAATGAGAACACAGACACAATATATCGAAATCTCTGGGACACTATGAAGGCAGTTCTAAGAGGAAAGTTCATTGCATTGAGTTCATTCCTTAAAAGAAGAAAAAGTCAACAAATAAATGACTTAAAATTATATCTCAAAGCTCTGGAAAAAGAACAATCCAACACCAAAAGTGGTAGAAGACAGGAAATACTTAAAATCAGAGCTGAAATTAATGAAATTGAAACCAAAGAAACAATTGAAAAAATTGACAAAACTAAAAGTTGGTTCTTTGAAAAAATAAATAAAATTGACAGACCCTTATCCAGGCTAATTTGAAGTTCTATGTTAGTGTTTTGCATCATTAAGAATGATGTTTTCTTCATGTCTTCCCCTCCACCCCAAGCTCTGAATCTTCCCCACATTTCCAGCCTCACCTTATATAACTATCCTCCAATTCTCTAGACTCTATTAGCCCTATAATTTATTCAATTACTTAAATACATCATGATCTTTTTCAGCTTTTCACCTCATACTATGTCTTCCTCACCCTTCACATGTCCTGCAGACCATTTCTGTGTAACAGACCAGTTCAAGCCTCCCTCCTTTGTGTTCCTATAGCACTCTGCACTTTCTACAGTTTGTTCTCCTGCTTTCAAGCAGCTTCAGACCCAGCAGAGAATGAGTCCTAGTCCCTTTTGGTCATGCTTCAAGATTCTTTTGCTGTAATTAGTATGTATTGTGATAATAATTCTACAGTTAGTAGTACTGGGCCTAGGACACAAACAATTTGAGATAGATCTTTCCGTACCTCTGAGGATACAAATATGCTCAAGAACTTGAAGGAACTTAACAGATCAAGGTGGGAGAAAGTATAAATAAGCTTTATCAAATCAGCTTTAAATTTAATTTAAAATGTAGCATTTTTGTCTTCAAACTTTTTGTTTAATAACTACACAAGCAACAACAATTTAGTTAGAAAGAGATTCTAAGTGGAAAAATATATTGTTGACATGCAAAGTCTGAAATAAGAGTGAATAAATGCTGACTTGGCAAACTATTTCTAAAAGGTTCCCAACCCCTAGCTTAGATGCCAGAAGACCCAGAGTGTGATCTTCAGCTGCATTTAATTACCATTGCTTTTTCTCTCCCAACTTGGAGGTCATTTGTGCTTGGAGTTCATTGGTTCCTTTCTTCAGGCTCCTTCTCCACTTCTTTCATTCACCTTTAATCTTATTGCCCATTCCTCTACCAAGATTAGTTCTTCTATAAATATCTCATCCATCTCTCTCATCACCCATCTCCTTCTAAGGTCAATCTTGTCCTTCTATGGGTACATGCAGAAAGCAGATAAAATATGCTCCATCTATTTGTTATAAAAACTTGCTGATATTTCTCCCTTAGTGCCTCCTGCATGTTACATTGGAATCCCACTGTGACCACTATTAGGCCCCCATTAGCTCACATGTCTTCGTTGCTTTTATTGCCTCCAGTATCTACCCCTTCAATGCATATTGAATACTATTGCCAAAATAATCTTCCTACATTGAAATTTTTATCATGACATTTTATCCATTTTCCTCCAAGATAAAGGCCAAAAGCTTTCCTACCAGTCTTGTCTCAGTTCATATTTCTAGCCATAACATACACTATATTCCTACCCAGAATATGGGGACTGGACTTGGAATAACAGTTTTCTAAATTCTCCACAGAAATCTGTAGATTATATATGCTTTTACTGAAAATACTCTCTTCTTTTAAAACCATTCTGATATACCATTTCCCATCCTTCTGGTTTTCTCCATACACAGGTTCATCCAGAACTTTGACACTTAACCTACAATGCTCCTCACTACACTAAGTACTGCTGTCTCTCCTGAATGTGGTTGAGACAAATATTCCACTGGCTCCCTTACATTTTTCTTAGCCGCCTTTCAATTAGCATGGGGTCATTTAAATTGTGCTGACCTGTGAACTGTGAACTGAAATGACATATTATTTCCAAGCTCGTTCCAAGAAGTTAAGAGTCAGAATGCCTGCCTAATCCATTTCTTCTCCTCCCCTGCTACAGCAACCTTGGAAACTATGTGTTGAATTGGCAGAATTTCAAGATGGAATGGGCTGAGAACCTAAGTTACTGGATGGATGAGAACCCCTGCCAACCTGCACCTGACTCTGCATGACTGCAAAAACAAACCTTTGTTGTGTTAATCTGCTGATATTTCCGGGTTTATCTGTTGCTACAACTAGCATTAATTATTCTGACTTACTGGAAAACATCAGCAACAACACAATCTTATAATTTATTGAGCTCACTCAACTCCAACAAATATCACGTTCTACGTTTAAAACTCAATAACCACATCCTAGATGTTGTCATCTTATACAATTATTCTACCTCTAGAAAATGTAATTCCAATATACTCTCTGATCAAAGAATCCTAATATTATGCCTGTCAAATTTCCTCATTTCCACTGAAGCTGTCATTCAATATAATTGAGACTTCTGAATCCTTCACCCTTGTCTATTCTAAAGATCTCTCAATCTCTGTATTCACTTCATATTTACAATGTGAAACTAGGGAACAGTTACCACTTGTTTCTTATGTCACACCTTTAATATCCTAAACCTACCTATTTGCCCACCACAACTGTTGTGCAAATCTCCAACACCAAATAAACATGAAGATCCATTTTCTTTACTTTTAATCATAGGTTGAAGAGTATTCCTGCTAAAAATATCATAACACCAATGACCACCAGTTTTAAAGTTAAGGCTTCCAACTTCAGTGTACATTCAAAATTACTAACCAAAACTTGTATTTTTTCTTATTTAGTTACTCATATGTTAAATCAGTTACTTTTTGTGTGTGTGTGTGTGGTGCTGAGGATTGAACCCAGGGCCTTGTGCATGCAAGGCAAAGACTCTACCAACTGAGCTGTATCACCAGCCATCAAATCAGTTACTTTTTAAAAATTTGTCACTAATGTCTGTCACAGCCATTTCTTCCTCTCAAGGTAAATATGCACTTCACAGTAGATGATCTCGATTCCTTTAGAGAAAAGTTAAAAGCTACCCTGAAGTGCACTAAACTAATATTTTTGTATTTATTTCCTTTCCTCTTTTCTTAGAAGAGATATCCTTACCTCTTTTAAGACAAATCACCCCACTCATGATTTGCTTCAACAGAGACAATACTCCATCAATTATTCCTTCTCACCTGGTTATGTCTTTAACTCTTCTTTTCCATCAGCTTTACTCCTTTGCTTGTAAACATGCAAAACACTATCTTAAATAAATCACCTACCTTCAGGAGTGCCTCTTTTCCAAGATATCACTTTATTCCCTTAATCTATTTCATAGCTAAACTTCTTGGGGCAGAACAAGATGGCAATGGAATACAATCGTCAGGCAATCCCTCTTTACAGATATACCACATTGAATGGCAATTAATACACCAAACTACAAGCACAAGAGCTAAGGAAATCAGTAGAGAGACCATTGTGTCCACTTTTAGTATAACAAAACTATAAGAGGCATTGACAAGAGGCAGGAAGGAAAGAGTTGCTAGCATCATTCTTCTTCAAACTCCAAGAAGTCCAGTGTAGTCAGGCAATTTCCACTTGTATACCTGTGGAAAGATCTAGGTTTTGACTGCTTTAGTTCCAGCCTGGGAGTGGACCTAGAACATCCACCCTCCTCCTGGGACTTTGCAGTCTCCTGCTACTGTGAGATTCATGTGTGACCCAGCTTAACATCAACTGTGGTTGCCAAGAGACTATGTCCACCACCTATTACCTGCCCTCAGGCAGTACAGTTATTGCCATGTCAGTGCTCACAGACAGTGCTCTAGAACTGCCCCAGCACCAGGCAGAGACCTACACCCCAATTATTTCATTATGCATCAATACTTGCCAAGGCATGGGCCTCAGTTTACCTCCAAAACTGTGCAAGCCCTTGCAACTATGAGACTCAGACACAACTCAGCTTAACATCACCCCAGGTAGCCAAAGGTCTGACTTAACCAATATGACCCTGACCTCAGGCAGCCTAGTTTAGTGCAAGACTCTATTCACTGGGATAGGACAGGGTAACAAGAATATGACTCAGCCATGGAACTTAGTGCAGGGCTGGTGAAACCTCACACTTGGAAGATATAATGGCCCCCATACCCAGGCCTACCTGCAGACAGATCCTCAGAAATAGCTCTAGTGCTAGGGGAAAATGCATAGCCCAAGTATATCAAATTTCCTTTTTAGCTAGCATCACCTATGGCTGGTTGCAGCAGTCTTAGGAAAAAAAGTCCCCCTCAGCAACAGAAAGTCCATAGAAGTGTGGGTATTTGTCCTAACCCAGTGTTGTGCTAGTCTGTGTGGGTTGTGAGCTCAGGTTAGGACAACATTATGGATTTTGTGGCCTCGGGTATGTCATAGGAGCCTGGGGATTACCCATTCATGGTCACCCTGCCCAAAACTGGGCAGAATTCTTCAATGTCTGGCCATAGACCAATAACTATTACACTTTCAGTTACTGTTATAGGCATCTGATCCTACCCTGGCCCCAAGGAAAGGCTGTGTCGACAGACTACTTTCTCTACACCTGTTTCTTTATGAACAATACACCAACAAAGTGTTTGGGACAACCAGGGATTGCCCACCAGCACTGTAACAGTGACAAAACCCCAACAGCAGAGTATTGAAAAATCCAGACTTGGGCACCATTTCATGTCAAAACAGTGAAAGTGACTACAGGGTCAGAGAAAATAAGGTGTCTGCTTAGAATTTCTGGAAAGAGAGGTACCAACAAAACCAGACTAGGAAAACTGGAATAAATAAATGATTCTTCAATTTCCAGATGATTTTTCACATCAACAAGCATTGAAAGCTTTCAGGAAACCATGACTTCACCTAGTACTTAAAATAAGGTGATAGAAACTTACCAGACAATAATCAGTTTGGTCACAATATACAGAAATGGTGAGTTCAATTATTATCTACCATATAAACAGTAGGTTTACAAAAGGGTTTACAGTTTCTGGTGGTGGAGAAAAAACCAGGGGTGAGGTGTAGGATGAGATGTTGAGGGGGTAGGAGGTGAGGATATAGAGTTATTATATCTTAGGAAGTATTAAAGAGGAATCTAAAGAAAGTTAGTAGCAGGAGAAGAGAAAGGAAGTAATTTGGGGTAGACAAGTAAGTGGGAAGACTGTAGACTACATAAAATAAACACACATAAAAATAAAAAATAAAAAAATGGAGAATGGAGAAAAAAAGAATATACAACACAACTGTAATATACTATTCAGACATCCCAGTCCTCAGTATCCTAATTCATGCAAAGTACTGGGTTTCACATATGTTGGGGATGTGAGGGAGGGAGAATAGAATGGGAGAAAAAAAAAGAAAAGAAAATCTTAAAGGAAGAAATAAGGAGTGAAATGAAATCTTAGAGTAGTTTTGATTTGCATTTCTCTAATTGCCAGCGATGTTGAGCATTTTTTCATGTATTTGTTGATTAATTGTGTATCTTCTTCTGAGAAGTGTCTTTTCAATTCCTTAGCCCATTTATTGATCAGGTTATTTTTTTATGTTAAGTTTTTTTGGGTTCTTTATATATTCTATAATTTAGTGCTCTGATGTGCACGTATTAAATATTTGTTCGCAATTAGTTGGCTCTCTATTCACCTCACTGATTGTTTCTTTTGCTGAGAAGAAGCTTTTTAGTTTAAATCTATCCCATTCATTAATTCTTGGTAATAATTCTTGCACTACAGGATTCTTATTAAGGAACTTGGGCCCTAATCTGACATGTTGGAAATTGGAGCTTACTTTTTCTTCTATTAGGCGTATTGTCTATGGTCTAATTCCTAGGTCCTTGATCCACTTTGAATTGAGTTTTGTGCATGGTGAGAGATAAGGGTTTAATTTCATTTTGTTGCATATGGATTTCCAGTTTTCCCAGCACCATTTGTGGAAGAGGCTATCCTTTCTCCACTGTACATTTTTGGCACCTTTGTCTAATATAAGATAGCTGAAATTATATGTATTAGTCTCTGTGTCCTCAATTCTGTACCATTGGTCCACCAGTCTGTTTTGGTGCCAATACCATGCTGTTTTTGTTACTATTGCTCTATAGTATAATTTAAAGTCCGGTATGGTGATGCCCCCTGCTTCACTTGTCTTGATCAGGATTGCTTTGGCTATTCTGGGTCTCTTATTTTTACAGATGAATTTCATGACTGCTTTTTTCTATTTCTTTGAAGAATGACATTGGGATTTTGATTGGAATTGCATTAAATCTGTATAATGCTTTTGGTAGTATGGACATTTTGACAATATTAATTCTACCTATCCAAGAGCAAGGTAGGTCTTTCCATCTTCTGAGTTCTTCTATGATTTCTTTCTTTAGTGTTCTATAATTTTTCTTATAGAGTTTCTTTCACCTCTTTTGTTAAGTTGATTCCCAGGCATTTTATTTTTATTTTTTGATGCTATTGTAAACGGGGTAGTTTTCATCATTTCCTTTTCAGAGGCTTTGTCACTGATGTACAAAAATGCCTTTAACTTAAGGGTATTGATTTTGTATCCTGCTACTTTGCCGAATTCATTTACTAGTTGTAAAAGTTTTCTGGTAGAGTTTTTTGGGTCTTCTAGGTATATTATCATGTCATCAGCAAATAGTGCTAATTTGAGCTCTTCTTTTCCTAGCTGGATCTCTTTAATTTCTTTTGTCTGTCTAATTGCTCTGGCCAGAGTTTCCACTACTATGTTAAATAGCAGTGGTGAAAGGGGGCATCCCTCTCTTGTTCCAGTTTTTAGAGGGAATGCTTTCAATTTTTCTCCATTTAAGAACACAAACAACAATAAATGTTGGAGAGGATGTGGGGGAAAGGCACACTCATACATTGCTGGTGGGACTGCAAAATGGTGCGACCATTATGGAAAGCAGTATGGAGATTTCTTGGAAAACTGGGAATGGATCCACCCTATGACCAAGCCATCCCACTCCTGGGTCTATTCTCAAAGGACTTAAAAGCAGCATATTACAGTGACACGGCCACTTCAATGTTTATAGCAGCACAATTCACAATAGCTAGGTTGTGTAACCAACCTAGATGTCCCTCGGTAGATGAGTGGATAAAAAAAAATGCGGTATACATACAAAATGGAATTTTACTCAGCAATAAAAGAGAATAAAATAATGGCATTCGCAGGTAAATGGATGAAGTTGGAAGACATAATGCTAAGTGAAGTTAGTCAGTCTCAAAAATCCAAGTACCAAATGTTTTCTCTGATATAAGTAGGCTAGTTCACAGTGTTGTTGGATGGGGGTACATAGGAGGATTAGAGGAACACTAGAATGGTCAAAGGGAAGGGAGGGGAAAGGAGGGGAAGGGAAGGAGCACAGGGGGAGGGAGGGGGAGAAAAGAAAAAAAAGAAAAGAAAAGGTGGTTGAATGAGATGGATATCATTTTCCTAAATGCATGATTGAAGACCTGAATGGTACAAATATACTCTGTATACAAACAGTTGTATGTAAAAAGATGCTACATATGTGTACTATAAATTGTAATTATTATAAATAAAAAATAAATTTAAAAAAAGGAATGTTTTGGTTGGAGATCAGTGTCTTTCCTGCTTTCCTTCTCATCCAATAGGTGGGTTTGTTTGTTGTTAGCTGGTATCTCCACCCTCAGGATGTTGAAGGTTATCAGGGTGGGAGGGGTGGTCTTGAGTGCAGGGCACCTGTAAGTGGAGTATGGCATCCACTGGTCCCTGATGGGAGACTACAGACCCCTTTGGGGCCCACTTGTGTGATGTGAGTGCCTGGTCTTATCTCCTTATCTCCCTTGTAGACCTCACAGTTCCTGGTCTCTAAATTAGTCTCTAAACTGTATCTCACTCAACCTTTCCCTTTCTACTTCCTAATCGGGTACCTTTCTCTCCAGAGGTCTTGTGGGTTGCACTTTGGGGATTGTGCTCCTATCTTTGAGAACTGTTTTGAATTGGATAGTTACTGTTCTGCCGGGGAGAGGGGGGAGTTGGGAACTATGGTACCTACCCAGCCGGTATTCCAAACTAGGAGTTGCCCCAGATAAAGATGGCCATGAAGGTGACCCAAGATGGAGGTAGCTGCTTTCAGTGATGGGGTGTTGTGTCAGGTGGGGGGAGCTGGGCCATGGTGTTGGCGATGTGTTCAGAGATGAGTTCTGTGGTGTGCAGTGTTGTGGCTGTCAGTTGTCCTCAGAGCTGGTGCGATGTTGCCAGGTACAGGTAGGCTACTGCGCCAAGGAGACTATGGCAGTGGCTACAGAGTCCCAAGATGGAAGCAACTGGGGCAGTACCACGTTGGTAGATGGTCCGGTCGGAGTTCCTGCACGTGGGTAGTAGCCAGGAGCCCTGTACGGGTGCTAATGCCAGTGGTCCCACTGGGCACCCAGGAGTCCTGCTGTGACACTGAGGCCTGGAACCCTGGGCAGGCACAGGGCGCAATTCCTGGGCAGGAACAGCTGTGTGTGTGTGTGGGGGGGGCTTCTATCACTTGCAGAGAAGCAGTATTCCCACTAGTTGAGACCTGGTCATGGAGCAACACAGAATGCTGCCTCCCTCTGGCCTGACATCTTGGATCACCCCAGACAATAATCTGTATGGGAAAACTCGCAGAGAATTTAAAACAGCTGTTCTAAGAAAAGTCAACGAGCTTGACAAAAACACAGAAAAACATTTCAATAATCTATTAAGGAAACTTAAAGTAATTTTTAAGAAAATCAAATGAATGTTGTGGAGCTGAAAATTTTACTCATCAAAGTTAAAAATGTGACAAAAGGCATTGATAAGAGGATAGAGCCATCAGAAGCTTGGGTTCAATGGAAAGGAAGGAAGGAAGGAAGGAAAGAAAGAGATATTTCTCTAAAGAAGACATACAAATGGCCAACAAGCCCATGAAAAATACTCAATATCACTAACAATGGATGTAAATCAAAACCACAATGACAGGGCTGGGGTTGTGGCTCAGCAGTAGAGCGCTCACCTAGCACATGCACGGCCAAGGTTTGATCCTTAGCACCACGTGAAAGCAGCTTGGGAGGTTGAGAAGAGAAGATTATGAGTTCAAAGGCCAGCAATGGCGAGGTGCTAAGCAACTCAGTGAGACCCTGTCTCTAGATAAAATACAAAATAGGGCTGGGAATGTGGCTCAGTGGTTGAGTGCCCCTGGGTTCAATTCCTGGTACACACACACACAAAAAAAAAATATATATTAAAAATAGAACTATCATGTTATCCAAGAATCCCAGTACAGGGTATATATCCAAAGAAAATGAAATCAGTATGTCAAAGAGACATCTGCATTGCACTCCTATATTCATTGCTACCCTATTCACAATAGTCAAGAACTGTAAACAACCTATGCGCATCAATCAAAGAATGGATAAAGAAAATGTGGTGCATGTACACAGTGGAATAGTATTTAGCCATAAAAAGAATGGGATCCTGTCATTTCTGATAGTATAGATGGAACTGGAGATCATTGAGTTAATTGAAATAAGTCAGGCACAGTAAAACAAGTGCCACATGATCTCCCTCACATGTTAAATTTTAAAATGTTGCTCTCATAGAAGTTGAGAGTTAGAATGGTGGTTACCTGATGCTGGGTATAGTGGCAGGGGGAGGATAGGGAAAGGTTAATCGATGGATATTAAGTTACAATTAGAGAGGAGCAAGAAGTTCTGAGGTACTATTGCACAGAATGGTGACTATAGATAACAATTGTATACAGTATGTTTTTTAAAAATAGAAGAAAGGATTTCGAAGGTTTTCACCACAAAGAAATGATAAATGTCTATGGAGATAAATGTTTAACCTGACATAAACATTATGCCATATGCACATGTGTTAAACATTGCATGGTATCATTAATATGTATCATTTTTATGTTTTTGTGTATTAGAAAATAAAATTTCCAGAAAGAGATGTTTGTATTAAATGGTTCTATTACTTTTTTTCTGACTTATTATTGAATCCACTATACTATGTCTGCTTTTATCTCTACTAAAACTAGGGGTAGTGATGAATAATTAAACCAGGTCAAAAGAACTCTTTCCCCAAGTAGAATATACAACTATTCCTTGCAATGGTATGTTACACTCTTTACCACTCTCCACTGGAAAGTGTCTTTTTTGACTACCACAATTTAATTCTTTCCTAGTTCTTTAACTTCTTTTTTCTTCTTCTTATTCTTTCTTTCTTTTTTTTTTTTTTTAGTTATTGATGGACCTCCATTTTATTTATTTATATGCAGTGCTAAGATTCAAACCCAGTATCTCACACATGCTAGGCAAGTGCTCTACCAATGGGCACAACCCCAGCCCCTCTTTGATTTCTTTGACTGATACTCTTTCTCTATCTGCCCACTACACATAGGTGTTCCCAAGCTCACTTTCTTTGATTTTCTTCTCATAGAAATCTAGACATTTTCTAATTCTGCTTCATTTACTCTAATCCCTTCACCACTATCTGTGGAGGATGCCCCGCTGCATCTATCTTATCTGTAATACATTCATCTGTATGGGTGTTCAACAGAAACTTCAAACTCCATATTCCAGAACTGTACGCTCAAGTTGGTAAATTTTCAGCATTTTCAGTTTCAAAGAATGAAGTATTTCCCTGCTTGATCAATATGGATTCCTAGAAATCATTCCCCTCTTCAACACACATATTCCCTATCTTCTGAAAGCCCTCAAAATTCTATACAAAATTATGTTAGTTGTATTTGAAAGTTTTACAGATTTGCCTTCGTGTATCCACTGCTCTAATTTTGCCATTGTCCTATTTAATACTGACATCTGCAAAAGCCACACAGATTATATCCCTGACTTTGCTATCTCTTGCCTGCAATCAATCCAAATTTACCTTTTGAAATCACAACTGACCATATCAAGTACTCATTTTAAAAGCTTGGATTACATTTAACTGTCCATAGTATAATTTTAAAATTTTTGCCACAGCATGCAAGTTCTTTCTTGGTATACCCTAACCTAATTTGATCATCCACCACTTTCTCTATGCTCCATGTTCTAAAAACACTGATCTGTAGCCATTTTGCAAACACCTCATACTTAACAATTAAATTCACTGTGCCATTTTCTTGTACATTTCTTTTCACCTGATCATCTATGAATTCATCCTTATTCATTCTAGTTCCATCTTTTTTTCTCTCTGTGCTTTGAAATGTATGTATTGTCATATCTCAGGTCCATTACTTTTCTTTATACTACATAATCTGGTATTACTCCTGTCCAGTGAATTTTTCAGATGTTGTATATCATTTGGTTTTAGATTTTCCATTTGTTTCTCCTTAAATAATTTAATTTACTTTTTCATTATGTTCATGTATTCCTTAAAGCCTTTGGTTATATTTAAAATGGCTATTTTATATTTCTTCTCTGTAAATTTCATCACTTCTGATGTTTCCCCAGCCCCTGGAATTTACCATTTTAGTCTCTGCTTCTGAGTTTGACTTTTGTAGATTCCATACAAGAGTGAGAATATAATAGTTGTCTTTCTGTTTCTGGTCTATTTCACTTAGCATAGTGTCTTTCATGTTCATTCATTTCACAAATCACAAAATTTCCTTCATTTAAAAACTGAATAACATTCCATTGAGTGTGTGTGGGTGTGTTCTATTTTGTATTCATGGTACCTTTGCCAAAAATTAGTAACTTTTTCTTTCTTTCTTTCTTTCTAAACTTTACATTTTGTTTCATTGGTCTATGTATCTGTTTTTATGACAGTACCATACTGTTTGATTATTATGGCCTTTCACTAAAATTTTGGAGTGAAGAAATGTGATGCTCCCAGCTTTTTTCTTATTGTTGAAGAATGGTTTCACACAAATCTTAAATCTGTATCTTATAGCAAAAGAACCCTCAAATTTTCACTATTGAGTATGACATTAGCCATTATAAATGTTATATATGGCCTTTATTGTGTTGAGGTATATTCCTTATATATCTAAATTATTGACTATTTAGTAATAATAATGTTTAATTTTGCCAAATGTTTTTTCAGCATATATTTATTTTTATTAAATTACACATGCTTGCAGAGTGCAATTCATTTCATATTACATGTAAAGAGCACAATTTTTCAAGTCACTGGTTTTACATAAAGTATTTTAACAACAATTATTGAAATGATCACTTGACTGAATTAATAAGGTCAGATGGCTATGGCATTCAATTCCCATCCTTTTACATCCCCCAAAAAATCAATGTTGAGACACTAGTTCTATGTATCTTCAAAGATCTTTTTTTCACAGATGGAAAGTTCCAAATGTGAGGAATTTATATGTCTGCTATACTATTCCCTTCTTCTATATGTTTGCAGCAGACTATATTAAACATATTCATTTAGAAAAACTAAAAGGAAGTGGGGGGAGGGAGAGACTATTTGTCTCATTTGTCTTTTTTTTATTATTATTTCTGCACTCTTTATTATGTTACCTTAATTTTCACAATAGCCAAGCTATGAAACCAACCTAGGTACCCTTCAACAAATGAATGGATAGAGAAAATGTGGTAAAATACACAATTGAGTATTACTCAACCATAAAGAATAATGAAATTATTGTACTTGTCAGTAAATGGATGAAACCAGGGATTTTTTTTCTCTTTAATAACAACTTTAATAGATTACAGAAGCCCTGAGTAAAGAGTTGGCTGAGACCACGTTTGTTTACATTAGAAATGCCCAGGGCATTGCTGCCTTCCCGGAACTCACTGGCGGAACTTGGCCTGGGATCTCGCGGGACTTGGCGCGAGAGCTGGAGGGACTTGGACTGGAAGAAGAAAGCCGGCTGCCATTCTTGCTTGAGCGTGTGAGACCATGCCCAGTAGAGAACGTGCAGAATAAACGCAGTTGTGTGTGTGTGTGTGGGGGGGGGGGGGGGTGATTGTAAGACTGTGAGTTGCTAAAGCCAGAGAGAAAAAAATAAAATAACCTTTTCTTTTCTATCCTGTCTCCGAGTCTTCTCCCGCAGCCCCGCTGTTCTAAACGGCAGATTGCCCGCCAGCGGTTACAATAGATAATCACAATTTTGTTTCTATTGTCCTTCCCAGATTGAATTGGTATCACTACTATAATTCACATTGAGATTTTTTTCTTTAATTGTTAGAAAACAAGAGGGCAAAGGTAAGTAATAGCTTTTAATTTCAGTGGCCCTGGCTGGACTTGTGTTGGTCCACTGTTGAAACCATTAAAATATCACAGTACACATTCAGCTAAAAATAATAGAGTGGCCATGTCATAATGGAGAATAGCTGAACAACTACAGCTAATATAGGCTGCACCAAAGCTCAGAGAATATGTATGCTGGCCAATGCATGATGTGGCTCGTCAACAATCAAACTTGCTTCCTACTAGCCTGAAGTTCTGTTTTGTTGGATAATAAGACTTTCTTAAAATGAGAAGTTTTATAATAAATCATACTTCGCAGGTTGCCATTGTATGGAATGGTCTTATTCTGATGGGAGTCCACAGATATACCAAGTCACTTTCCACTAGTATGACCAAGATGAAGAGATTGAAAATGTCAGTCTTGACATTAGATGCTGACTTAAAATATGTATTCAAAATCATTTCTAAATGATTTTACAACGCAGATGTAATCTAAGATTAGATGGTAAACTACCTACTTGGTCCATTTCTTATTCCCACCTGTTTCACTTCTATCTCCTCTACATCCTGTACTTTATCCTATCCCTAGTCCACTTAAAGACACTCAGAGAGAGTTGTGGGATGTTTAGTATTGGAATTTCCATACTTCCATCAAATTGATGGATGACAGGGCCAGGAAACAGAATCATGGATGCTTTGACTGGTGGGGGTGGGGTTAAAACCCATCTTCATCATTTATCTTGATTTGACAGGTGAAGTAAGAGTCAAAAACAATGGAGATGTCCCTGTCTTCCACTTAATGTCCCATCCACTGCTACTGGCTTCTTTTCAAGTTTCAGAAGATGTTGGATCAAAAACAAAAACAAATGAACAACAACAACAAAAAACAAGCAAACAAAATATACAAACAAATAAAATGAACTAAATACAAATTCAAGACAAATTAGTGAAACGAACAACTTCATCAATAATTAAGGTAGTAAAATGGACAAAAAAATCACTTTATCTACTTTAGCCAGAAGATATCCTTTTCTAGAAGCAGTTACCTCTAATTTTCTTTAAATGTGTGATATGTTTTATGTTCTTTGAGCTTTGGCAATACAAAATCATGTATCATGGTTCAATCTAAAGAAATATTTTGTTGGAACAATTGCTGGGTTCCTAATCCTGCTATAATAGTGTATTAGGCAAAGCTGACATTCTTCTGTAAATCCATAAAATACTTATTTACTGGGCACAGTAAAAGGCTGTCCCACAATGCTCCCATCTTTCTAGGTTGTGGACTCCATTTTCACTCAATGTGTAAATGATTGCTCCTGTAGAAATAATGACTGAGAGTTATTTCAAATATGACCATTTCTTTAGAAAAGTTTCTCAAACCTCAGATATTCACATATCAATCTCAATTTTTGTCATAACAAAATAACACCAATACTTAATATTTACTTAGTATATTTCTTACTACCAATTAACTTTTTAAAAATAACTTCCTTTACTATTCAAACACTCCCATAAACACTCTATCAATATCTATATCTATATACACAAATTCATTTGTGTATCACTTAAAACCATCTTCCTTAATACCAATAATATATGCAGTATATATGTCAATCACATTTTGAAAAATATTGTTTTAAAGGGTAATTGAGACAATAAAATAAAATAAAATATGATAATTCTTTCCCTAAGTCATCCTGAAACTGAGGAGAGTGGTGTCAAAACAGTTTGTCTTTCTTCATATTCTATTCCTTCCTCCAATAATGTGCAGCTTTTCCTTGAAAACAGTTGCCCATACAGGTTGTTTTGCATCTTAGTATGTATAGCTATGTGAGTAGCTATTGCGAGTAAACACAAGTAAAAGAGATACAACCACTTCCAAATCAAAGCTTTCAAGAAATTGTGCTTCCTTCAATTTCTGTTTTCTTTTATCTGGGTAGATGCAGACTACTAGGGGATCCTGGAGAAGATATTCTCTACACTGACTGTAGATTGGAATGCATATTTTTTTAAAGGAGAACTGTTAGTCATACCAATGCCAAGCTCAATCCTGGATCAATTGCCCCATGATCTCTGGAGAAAGAAAGAGCACAGGTAAAATAATGGTCTTGGGTGAGAAGTCCTAGGATAGTTAATATATCAATTATTAAGTGACATCAGTAAGAAAGAGATTAGGATGTCCCAATGCATGGCCCCTCCAAAATGAACAAATAAATATATGTTGATGAAAATAGCTCTGGGAGGCCTCCATAATAGGAAAAACAAAAAGCTAGAAAAATCCTGCAAAGCACAAAAAAGGATGGTTATATAAAAAGAGTAGGAAGCATTTTACTTGTATTGCCCTGTGCGCCAACTTGGCTCCAAAAGGTATCTCCTTAGAGAGACTACCTCCATTGGGGAAAAACAATACTGCAGATACCATCAGTTTTCACCTCTGAAGTCTTCAACATTTTCACTAGCACTGTATTCAATTGATGGAACTGCCCAGAGTCCATGACACAGCACCTCACCTAGAGAAGGAGCCACAACTATGATCCTAGGAGAAGCTACCACTGCACCCCCACCAAATAAAAAGCCATTGAAGTGCCTGATTACTTCTCCTCCAAGGTAGGAGCAACTGCTACGATCTATCTTCCTGGGATCAGAATGGCTGCTACAAACTGCACCTCCTTCCAGGGCCTGAGCCATCCCTGAGCTCCACTTTTTTGGGATCAGGGTTGTCACCATACCAAGCCCTCACCATGTCTATAGCCACTACCCACAATCATGCACATATACTGGACCCCAGCTCCAAGATACATGCCCATGATTTGGACACCAGTGTCACCACCATGACAAGTATGTGCATATACCAAACAGTCCAGGATGGATCTTTTAGCTACAACTTCCCTCTGTATGTGAAAATGAGAATAGGAAGACTCCAGTAGCTTTCCCCACTTAAAGAAAATTTAACAGCTCTCACTGCTGGTGCAGTCATCTGCAGCATTGGCTGCCAAGGATCCTTATGGTATTCACTGATGCTGATCTCAGCTTATAGAATCCCATAGAAACAGTACTGCTGAAACCTCTCTAAAGCTTGGGCTGTTAGTACACCTCTTCTCCAAAGCTGAAACTGCCATGCCCTTCTCAGCCAGCACCCTTATACCCACTTCTAGGTGAAGTTCTTTCCCCAACAAAGCCAGACCTTAAAATCTGGAGAGATAAATGTTCCTTTAAATGTGCAGATGTAAACCGGGCACGGTGGCACACGCCTGTAATCCCAGCACTTTGGGAGGCTGAGGCAGGAGGATTGCGAGTTCAAAGCCAGCCTCAGCAATGGCGAGGCACTTAGCAACTCAGTGAGACCCTTGTCTCCAATAAAATACAAAAAAGGGCTGGGGATGTGGCCCAGTGGTCGAGTGCCCCTGAGTTCAATCCCCGGTACCAAAAAAAAAAAAAAAAAAAAAAAAAAAAAAAAAAAGTGCAGATGTAAATATGAGACTATAAGAAGCATGAAAGTAAAGACAAAAAATAGCACCACCAAAGAATGCAACAATTTTGCATGTACTGATTCCAAATAAATAAAAAAAAAACATGAATTGTCTATAATAGACACACAAAAGGTAAACAAAACAAAGAAAACCACAACAAAAAATCTTCAAATAGAAACAGAAGATGTCAGGAAAAGGAGAAAGACACAGAACAACTGGAAGACAGTAGAAAGCAATTCCAAAATGACAATAGTGAGTTCTTGCTTATCAATAATGACATTAAATCTAAATGGATTAAACTGAAACTGACCAAACCAAAAGTCATAAAGTTTCTGAATGGATTTAAAAAAAAAAAAGCAAGACCCATTGTAAGGCTGTCTATAATAGAACCAAGTTAAAAATAAAGACACATATTGGCTAAAGGTGAAGGAGTGGAAAAAAATAATTCATGTAAACGGTAACAGAAAGAAAGTAGGGATGGCTAAGCGTATGCCAGGGAAATAAACCTTAAAGTTATTGAGAAATGAGGAAAATTGTTATATAATAATAAAAGTGTCATTCAATAGAAGGATTTAACAATTATGAATATATGTACCCAATTATACCAACTAAATATATAAAACCAATATTGATAGAGCTGAAAGTAGAAACTGGCAGCAATATAAAAATGGTATGGGATTTCAAAACTCCTTACAATAAAGGATAGAACATCCAGACAGGAAATCAATAAAGAGCAGGCTTGAATAACACTATAGAACAAATACATACAAAATTTTTCACATACAAAACTTTTCACCCAATAGTAGAAGATGCATTTTTCTCAAGCACACATGGAACACTCTTTAGGACAGAACACATATTAGGCCAGCAAACAAATCTTAACAAATTTAAGTGTTTATTATCTAGCCATCATGGAATGAAACTAGAAATCAATAACAATGGGTAAATTCACAAATGTGTGGTAACAACGCACTCTTAAAGAACCCTTGGGTCAAAGAAAAAATCAAAATGGAATTTAAAAAGAATCTTGAGACAAACAAAAATGAAACACATCACATCAAAACCTATGTGTGTAGCAAAAGCTATAATAAGAGTGAAATTTAAAGTGATAAATGTCTACATTAAAAAATAAGAAAGATCTTACATAAACAATCTAATCTTACTCCTTACAGAACTAGGAAAAGAATAAATTAAGCCCAAAGTTAGCAAAGCTAGCTACTATTTTCTTCTATGGGTATGATTGTTTTGATTCACATATGAGTGAGATCATACAGTATTCATCTTTCTGTGTCTGGTTTATTTCAATTAGCATAATGTCCTCCAGTTTTATCCATGTTGTTGTTGCAATCTCTCTCTCTCTCTCTCTCTCTCTCTCTCTCTCTCTCTCTCTCTCTCTCTCTCTCCTGTCTACTAACAAATAAGGAGGTTGAATCAGTAATTAAAATCCCACCAACAAAGAAAATTGAAGGACCTGATAACTTTATGGACAAATTCTACCAACTAGTCAAATAATAACTATTATCAAGTCTTCTTAAACTCTTCCAAAAATTGTATAAGAGGGAGAACTTCCAAACTTATTTTATTGGTCATTAGCAACGATACCAAAGCCAGTCAGAGGCACCATAAGAAAAAGAAACTACGAGGCAATATTCCTAATGAACTTAGATGCCAAATTCTTCAACAAAATGCTTGAGAACCAAATTCAATATCCCATCAAAGGGATTACACACCATGAACAAGAGGCATTTATCCATGAAATACAAGGATGGTTCAACATACACAAATTGATTGATAAAATATATTAGAAAATGAAAGATAAAAACAACTTGATCATCTTCTTAAATGCAGAAAAGCATTTGAAAAATTCAGTGCCATCCATAATAAAAATTCTCAACAATTAAATAAAGAATTTATATTGACACAATCAAGTCCAAATATGAAAATCTCACAGCTAACATCATACTTGATGAAAAGTTGAGATCTTTCTAAGATCTAGAACAAGATAAGGATGCCCACTATCATCACTTTTATTCAATATAGTAATAGAGGTCCTAGCTATAGTGATAATCAAGAAAAAGAATAAAAGTTATCCTAAAAAGGAAAGGAAGAAATGAGAGTATATGCTTGCAGATGAAATGATCTCATATATAGAAATCCCTAAAGACAACAGCAGCAGCAGCGGTGGCAGCAGCAGCAGCAAAAGGTCAGAAATAACAAATTCAGCAAAGTTTCAGGATACAAAATCAACATACAAAAATCAGTAGTTTCTGAACAATAACAATGAGTATTCGAAAATGAAATTAAGAAAACTATCCCATCCCCATTAGCAACAAAAAGCATTAAACATTTAGGGGGCTGAAAATGTAGCTCAGCAGTAGGGCACTTGCTAGCATGTGTGAGATCCTGGGTTCAATCCCCAGTACCAAAAAAAAAAAAAAAAAAAAAAAAAGGACAAAATACATAAGAATAAACTTAGATGGGGTAGGAAAGACAGTAGCATGAGATGAACATCACTACCCTAAGTACATGTATGAAGACATGAATGATGTGACTCTACTTTGTGTACAACCAGAGATATACAACCATTAAAATGCCTCAAAATTATAAAGCTTGAAGGTTCCAAATGTTGGTGAGGATGTAGAGCCACTATAACTCTCCTACATGCTGTGTTATGAATATTGGTTGTCCCCATCAAAATTCATTTTGAGGCTTGGTACCCAGTGTGGCAATGTTAGGTGGTAAAGCCTAATGAGAGGGGTTTGGGTTATAGGGGTGGAGTCCTAAGGAATGGATGAATGCTATAATCAAGTCTACCCCTAATGTTTTACCTCTTCCATACATGCCCATTTGCTTTTCATCTTTCCACTATGAGTTGCAGCAGCATGAAACCCTCACCAGATGTGGCCACCTGATCATAGACTTCCCAGCCTTCAGAACCATGAGCCAAAATAAACCCCCATTTCTTTATTAATTATTCATTCTCAAATATCTTGTTATAACAACAAACAATAGCCAAGACAGACCACTTTGGGAAAAAATGGTTTAACTTTAAAGTTAAACAAACATCTTCTATATGATCTAAAACATCCACTTCTAGATAATTATTCAAGAAAAAGAAAACATGTTCATCCAAATCATTATACATAAATGTTCATCATAGCATTATGCATAATCACACAAAACCAGAAACAATCCAATTGTCTACTCACCTATACCAGGTGAGTAGATAAATAAATTGTAAAATATTCATACAACAAAATGATATTCAGTAATAAAAAGAACAAATTATCAATACATATAATAACATAGATAAATCTCCAAACATTATGCTGAGCAAATGTACCCAGGAATATATGACTTTATTAATGTGAAATTATAGAAAATTCAAGGTACTTTATGATAGAAAGCACATTGATTATTGTGAGGGTTTAGGAATGGGAGTCATTGACCATGGGGAACTAGAGTATTATTGTAATGATGAAAGTAATGTGTATCTTGATTATGGTAACAATTACATAGCTTATTATATTTTTAAAAACTCATGGACATTTACATTTTAAATTGGTACAATTTATTATTTATAAATTTTAAGTCAGGCTGGGGATATAGCTCAGTTGGTAGAGTGTTTGCCTCGAATGCACAAGGCCCTGGGTTCAATCCCCAGCACCACACCAAAAAAAGTAGTTTTAGCTGATAATCCCAGCACTTGGGAGGCTGAGGCAGGAGGATCGCGAGTTCAAAAGCCATCCACAGCAATGGCAAGACACTTAGCAACTCAGTGAGAACCTGTCTCTATTACACAAAAGGGCTGGGGATGTGGCTCAGTGGCCCAGTGGCCCAGTGGTCGAGTGCCCCTGAGTTCAATCCCCAGTGCCAAAAAAAAAAAAAATACACACACACACACACACACACACACACACACACACACACACATGCTAAGTCAATTAAATTGATTTTTGTGTTAGCTTCAAACCACTGCATCAAAATACCTGAGAAAATCAACTTAAAAAGATCTCTCCATGATCACTTGGTGTCATTGTTTCTGAGTCTGTGGTTAGGTTGAACATTACAGTGGGGAGCCTGTAGTAGAGCAAACTGCTTGCATCAAGGCAGTCAAAAGCAGGAAGAGGGGAGAAAGAGATAGATGAAGTGAGAGGTAGGGAACAAAATATACCTTTCAAGGGTATGGCCCAATGACCTACTTCTTCCAAATAGGCCCCACCTCCTAAAGTTTCCACCACCTCCCATAGCCCATTATGGTTGGAATCCATCAATGGATTAATTCACTGGTGAAGTCAGGGCCCTCATGATCCAATCACCTCCCAAAGGCCCTACCTCAACATTGATGTATTGGGAACCAAGCTTTCAACACATGAGCTTTTGAAGGTCATTTCAGATTCAAACCATAACCATTTTTTGAAAAGTTCACCAGATCATTGTAATGTGCAGTCGGGTTTAATAACCATTTCTCTATGTCTTGCTTCTCAAAGTGCATTCCTAAGACTAGCAGCATCTGATACCCTTAGGACTCATTAGAAATGCAGAATCTTAGTCCCCATTCCAGAGGTACCAAATCATAATTTGTATTTCAACAAGATCCATAGCAGATCCAAATGCTCATTAAGATTTGAGAAACACTGGCATAAAGAAAAATAAAATCACAAGCTGGAGAGAGCCTGTGTCCCTTAATTGTCACATAGAGGAAAGCCACCAGCTAACCAATAGCATGCACCTTATGCTTTAATGTAAACAAGGAATAAACTTCTTTTGTGATTGAGGAATCTAAATTTGGGTCCTATTTATTATGGCAGTTTAAGCTATCTAACTACAACCAGAGTGAATTTGTATTTGTGGGGGATATGAGGGCACATGACAAAGTGACCCCAGTAGAAAAAAAAACTTCAGAATCTCATGTTCATGCTTCATCTTTTTTTTTTTGCGGGGGGTACCAGGGATTGAACTCAGGGGCACTTGACCACCAAGCCACATCCCCAGCCCTATTTTGTATTTTCTTTAGAGACAGGTTCTCACTGAGTTGCTTAGGGCCTTGCTTTTGCTGAGGCTGACTTTGAACTTGCGATTCTCCTGCCTCAGCCCCCCTAGCCACTGGGATTATAGGCATGCACCACCATGCCTGGCTCATGCTTCATCTTTAAAGTTCATACTTCTTATTTCATGATGTATTTGTATTTGTTCAAATATAATTATGTTCTCAATTATGCATAAATTATATTGCTTACTGCTTTCTCCTAAATTTGAAAGTACAACTGAAGCTCCAAGAGGAAGACATGTCATGTTATCTTGTATTACATTACTGCAAGGATTGTCCTCATTATTAAGAAGCATATATAAAGTCTATGGCACAAAACAAAAACTAAATATTTTTCTTGCTGCCCAAGACAAGATTGTCAGATTTGAAAGAGACCTGTCTGCAAATAGCACTGTAAACTCTTAAGAGTTCACAATATTAAAGACTTTGACATGTTTGTCAAGGAGTAAAATACTTGCAAAGGCAAACCTTCCCTGGGTCTCTCATATCATACCACAAAGTGGTTTACCTATTTTGTACAAATAAAGGGCTACAAAAGGTTCTGTGTATCTGAAAAAGTTTGTATGAGGATCCAGAGCTAATAGCTAATAACTTTGGATCCTCACACTAACTTTTGTAGACAGACCATGCCAACCCTGGCATTTGTGTTGGGCGCTTGCCTGTACACAATTTTATTTGCTACCAATCATGTTTTTAGAGAATAGTATTCTTTTGCCCTTAATTTTTAATGTGGCTAGGGAAGTTCTAAGCGATTAGATAACTTGCTAGACCTCTCAAGGAATCAATGTGAAACTGTGATACCAACACCGTCATCTTTTTACAAAAGCATTGTGCCTTCAGCAACCTCTTATCTATCTTTTCACCCTAATATATTCATATCAGTCTGAAAAAAAAGAGCCCTGGGACAGAGAAATACTGAAAGACAGCCAGCAAACTAGGGTTCTTTCCTGAATAAAGAGAGCATCAGTTGAAAGCAGGTGGGGCAGCCCCTTCACTGCCCTCCCTACTTGCTCCCAAAATGGAAATAGCCCAAATATCTACAAGTAGGATGAATGAATAGTGGATAATTATATATTCATACTGCAGAATAGTATGACAGAAATAAGAAATGAATTATTGATTCACACAACATGACTGAGTCTTACAGACAAGGATTGAGTGAAAGCAGCCAGACCAAAACAGGTGGAAGTTAAAGTTCAAGAACAATCAAATATGATCAATAATGATAGAAGTCAGAATAACAGTTACCTCTGCAGAGAAAATATTAACTGGGAAGGGGCTTGAAGGAGACTTCTTTGGTGCTTGAAATGTGTTATATTTTGACATAGGTCAAGGGTCAGAAAACTATAGCCTGGAGGCCAAATCAATCACCACCTATTTTTTTAATGGCCTACCAGCTAAGTACGATTTTTACATTTTCAGTGCTTGGAAACATGGAATAACAATTCATGGCACTTAAAATGTCTATGAAATCCAAGTTTCAATGTCCCTAAATAAATATTTACTGGCACACAACCATGAATATTTGTTTACACATTGTCTATGACTGCTTTTAAGATACAGCAGAAAGCTGAGTAACTATGACAGAGACCATATGGCTTTCAGAGTCTAAATTATTTACTCTTTGGCTTTTACACAAAGTTTGGTGACCCCTGATCTAGGTGGTAGCAACTCCTGTGGGGACATACAGAAAAACTCACTGAGCTGCACATTTAATGAGTGCACTTCACACTGACTAATTTTTTCAACATATCAAGAAAAGGAAATTAATTAGGACACTTGCTCAAAGGCTTAATGCACATTAAGTTCAGAAAAGTAATGCTGAATTCAGTCTCACTTTTACTTTCTTTTCATAGATGAGAATCACTCCTTTATATACCTTCTTTATGACAAATGTACTACATGAAGCAATATTAGAAGTAGCTGTGATATAAATTAATCATTACATTTCTTCTAAATCATGAAATTTAGTATGACGTGTTACAAATAGGAAAAAGCATGATTAATATGTCATTTCCTATTCTCTTCTTAAAAATAAGAACAAAAGAGTAAAACTGAACACTGTTTTGGCACTAATAGAATGTGTGACTCTTATTGGTGGTCCATCTATGAGTCATGCATTAAATCACTGTTAAAGGTCATCATGACTTCTCTGAACAGGCATTTGTATTATTAACTAAAGAACTGCTAAAAAAAAATTCCCTGTGCTACTTTTCACAGAAAAAAATATCTGTCACTAAGAGGGGGCCAGTGTAAGCCAAATGACAGTGATAAATGCACTATAAACATTTCTTGTTGGAAGCTTGTAATGATGCAATTTCTTTATATTGTCAAATTTGTTCCTAACTTTAGTTTTATATTTGGCTGTTTCCAATACTTATAAATTGCAATGTATGTCAAGGAGAACATTTCAGGGTAAAAAAGAAAGGGAGAGTTGGAAAATATATCTACAAGATGGCTTCAGGGTGGGAAATGCATTTGTTTCTGAAAGCCTGAATGCAAGTTGAAAATCACAAGCTGGCAGTCAAACAAGCCAGTGACAGCCTTTTCATTAAATCTTACCTAAATTGTATATTTGTGTTGCTGTTATAGCTCTTTCTGTTGTTACACCTAGAGTTGTAAGCCAAACAATATGAGAGCAATTAAAATCTTTTTTTCTCATATTAATGACACTTTATATTCATCTTCTAATTGGCAGACAGCTTTGGGTCTTCCAATCAAGCAAATTTCACGTGTTAAAATATCTGGTGTCTTTTAAATTAAGATTACAGGACTCCAATCTATCTGCAATTCCTTTCTTATGAATTATGATGACTGATCCCAACCTCTTGAAGTCTTGAGAGATTTAACTCTAATTTGAAGTCAGCCTGGCAAATGAGAAAAATACATTTTTACATGAGAAAATATCCTACCACAGACTGTCAGCTGATTAAATGAGATAATGTATGTAAAGTTCCAGGAGCCCAGTAGATCTCTGTGATGGATACTGATGTCAACTTTGTAAGAAATCCATTTGTCTCTTACACCTGATTTGGTGGGAGTTAAATTTGAGTAGAGAGTGGAGCTGCAGTAGCGGCACTATCTAATAGAATTTTCTGCCATGATTTAACTGTCTTGTTTCTGTGCTGTCCAATTCAGTAGCCACTAGCCACATATGGCTATTGAGCCTTGAAATGTAACTAGTGAGACTGAGGAAATGAATTTTTAATTTAACGTCATTAATTTAAATTCAAATATAAATAAACACAAATGACTAGTGGCTACCATACTGGACAGCGCAGCTTTAGGGAACTAAGTTTTCCTTTCTATAGTAGTTTAGAATTAGGTGTTCTTATCTTTCTATGTGCCATGGGCCCCCTTGGTAATCTGGTGAAACCAGATGAACAATTTTTGTACAATATTTCTTTTCCTTTTTTTCTTAAAATAATTTTATTGATCTGGTTGCAGTGGCACATGCCTGTAATCCCAGGGGATCAGGAGGCTGAGACAGGAGAATCGCGAGTTCAAAGCCAGCCTCAGCAATGGCAAGGCGCTAAGCAACTCAGTGAGACCCTGTCTCTAATAAAATACAAAAAAGGGCTGGGGATGCGGACCAGTGGTCGAGTGCCCCTGAGTTCAATCCCTGGTACCAAAATTTTATTATTATTAATAATAATAATGATTTTATTGATATATAAGTCACATACCATACTATTCACCTTTTTAGTTTTTAGTACATTCAAAGATATGTGCAACCATCACCACAGTCAATATTAAAACATTTTTACCACCTCAAGAAGCAAACCCATATCCCTTGCTGAATCCAAGGTCATTAAGACCTACCCCTTTGGGTTTTTTTCTATCTGACAGTTTTACAGTTTTTGCTGTCACATTTAGGTCTGCATGTTAATTTTTTCAATATAGTGTGAGGTAGGCATCCAGATTCTTTAATTTGTATGTTGCTATCCAGCTATACTAGCACCAATTGTTGATTATTCTACATCCCCAGTGCTTAGCCTTACCCTCCCCTTCTTCCCTCCCCCTATTCCCTTTCTTCTTTTCCCTTTGAATGACCTTGGCTCCCTTCCCCAGAATTGGTTAACTATAGATGTATTATATTATTTCTGGAGTCTCAATTCTATTCCATTGATCCATATTTTTATCCTTATGCCAGTACCACATTGACTTGATTACTGATTCTTTGTAATAAGTTCTTTTTAATTTTGTTCTTTTTAGATATACATGACAATAGAGTATATTTTAACATATTTATACAAAAGTGGGTTATATTATATTCTAATTAGGATCCAAGTCTTCTGGTTGTATGTGATGTGAAGATTCACTGTGGTGTATTCATATATGTATATAGGAAAGTTGTTTCCAATTCATTCCACTTCCTTTCCTATTCCCTTCATTCCCATTTTCTAATCAAATGAACTTCTATTCTCCTCACCCCTTACTGTGTGTTAGCATCCATATATCAGAGAGAACATTCAACCTTTGGTTTTGGGGTTTGGCCTATTTAAGTTAGCATGATAGTCTCTAGATTCATCCATTTACTGGCAAATGTTATGAAGTCATTCTTTTTATGGCTGAGTAATATTCCATTATGTATACATACCACATTTTCTTTATCTATTCATCTGTTGAAGGGCAGATTGGTTCCATGGCTTAGCTATTGTGACTTGAGCCGCTGTAAGTTTTGAAATTGGGAGGTGAGTCCTCCTACCTTATTCTTTTTTTCAATGATAATTTTGTATATTCTAGGTTCCTTGCTAGATTTTAGAATGAGATTGTCAACTTCTATAGAAATAATAAACTGGAATTGTGTAGTGATTGCATTAAATATCTAAAACACAGTGTATTTTTCACTTACTTACATATTCTATAATAATTTTAAAGAATTTTTCAATAATACTTGGTAGTTTTCAGAGTATGTCTTGAATTAATTTTGTTAAATTTATTCCTATGTATTTTATTCTTTTTAAAATATTTTATTAGTTGTTGATGGACCTTTATTTTATTTACTTATTTTTACATGGTGCTGAGAATTGAACCCACTGCCTCACACATGCTAGGCATGTGCTACACCACTGAGCCAGAACCCCAGCCCTATTTTATTCTTTTGATACTACTATGAAAGGAATATTGTTTTCTTAATTTGTTTCTTTTCTTTTCTTTTCTTTTGAACCAGGGATTGAACTCAGGGGCACTCGACCACTGAGCCACATCCCTAGCCCTATTTTGTAGTTTGTTTAGAGACAAGGTCTCACTGAGTTGTTTAGTGCCTCACAGTTGCTGAGGCTGGCTTTGAACTCGCAATCCTCCTTTCTCAGCCTCCCAACCTGCTGGGATTACAGGTATACACCACCATGCCGAGCTAATTTCATTTTTTAAATCTCTCTGTGAACATAAGAAAACACAATTGATTTTTTATATTAATCTGGTATCCAGAAAACTTGATGAATTCATTTGTTAGTGGATTCTGCAGAATTTCTTTATACAATGAACATGTTATCTGTGAATAGACATAGTTTTACCTTTTCCTCTACAGTCAGAAAGTCCTTTTATTTTTCTTTCCTAATTGTCCTAACTGTATTCTCCATTATAATGTCAATCATAAGTGGCAAAAGTTGACATCCTTGTCATTTCTTCTGTTGTTTGGAGGAAATTGTCCAGTCTCTCACCATTATGTATGAAATCAGTTGTGGGATTTTCATAAATGGCCTTTATCAGATTGAGGAAGTTCCTTCCCATCAGTTAGACATCACCAAGATGGTGGAGTAAGAGATCCTGCTTTCATCCTCTGCCCAACACACACACACATGCGCACACACACACAAAATTATAGACAGCATCAACAAAAATAATCTTAGGAGGCATTAAGGGTCCATTTATGAATCTGCAGCAATACAGTAAAGAAAAAAATGGAGGAAGTTTCCTTCCATTCCTTGTTCACTGATTGTTTCATCTTGAAAGTGTGTTAGATTTTGTGAAATGCTTTTCTGTGTCTACTGAAATAATACTGTCATTTTTTACTCTATTTATATGATGCATTTTATTAATTGATTTTTTGCTATTAAACCAATCTTACATCCCTGGGATATATTCCCCTTGGTTACAATCTATATATTTTTTATGTCTTGTGAGTCTTGGGTGGCTAGTATTTTGTCAAGGATTTTTGAATTCATATTTGTGAGAGAATTTAGACTGTAGCTTTCTCTTTTTCTAATGCACATTTCCAGCTTATTAGTCAGGGAAATACTGCCCTCAAAAATGATTTAAGAGTGTTCCCTTATCTTCTATTTTTGTTAGAGTTTGTGAAGAATTGGTATTAAATCTTCAAATGTTTGGTAGAATTCAGTGGTGAAGCCATCTAAGTCTGGGCTTTTCTTTGTGAGTAATTTTTTGATCACATATCAATCCTATCATTTATTTTAGATGTATTAATATTGTTAATTGTTTTCTTAAGTTAGTTTCAATATTTCATGTCTCTCTAGGAATTTGTCCATTTCACGGATGTTTTTCAATTTGCTAAAATAAAATTATTCACAGTATTATTTAATCTACTTTATTTCCATTCATTCATTTCTGATTCTGGTAATTTGAGTCTTCTTTCTGGTTTTTCTGGGTGAAGACATCTAAAGTTTTGTCAATTTTGTTGAGTTTTTCAAAGAAGAAGCTTTTAATTTAATTGATTTTCTCTATTTTTAAATTATTTGTTTCATTAATTTCTACTTTAATGTATTTCTTTAATACTAATTGCTTTGGGTTTAGTGTGTTCCTTTTTTTCAGTGCCTTTAGGTAATGAATTAGGTTTGAAAGCTTTTGTTCTTTCTTTATGTAGGCATTTACAACTATAAATTTTCTCCAAGAATTGCTTTAACTGAATCCCATAAGTTTTGGTATGTCGTGTCGTGATTTCCACTCATGTCAAAAAACTTTTGTTCTCTTTTGATTTGTTCTTTGATCTATTGGTTATTTGGGAGTGTCCTGTTGATTTCTACATGTGATTGACTGTCCTAAAGTTTTTCCTTTATTGATTCTTAATTCTATTCCATCATGATCAGAAAACATACTTTATATTATCTCTAACCTTTTAAATTTATTGAGGTTTGTTTTATGATCTACCATATAATCTATCCTGGACAATGTTCCATGCACACTTGAAAAGAATATTTTTTATGTTTTTGAGTGGTGTGTTCTGTAGATATCTGTTAAGTCTAGTTATTTTATAATGTCTTCAAGTCATCTATTTCTTCACTGATCTGTCTACTTGTTCTACCCATTATTGATTGTTGGATATCAAAGTCTTCAGTTATTAAATTCTCAATTTTTCCCTTCATTTATGTCAATTTGCTTAAGTACTTTGGTTTTCTGAATTATTTGCTGCATATATGTTTATAATTATTATATTTTCCTGATGGATTGACATTGTTGTCATCATCTAATAACACTTTTTCTTTAAAGTCTATTTCTATGATACTATAGCCACTCCAGTTTTCCTGTGATTATTATTTACATTACATATCTGTTCCATTCTTTTACTTCAATCTATTTTGTCTTCAAAAGTAGCATTACTTGTGTAGATGCCATATAGTTAGATCATCTTTTAAAAATCCATTTGGACAATGTGTTATCTGATTAGATTTTCTATTTTATTTACATTTAATACTATTGTTGGTATAGTTAGATTTAGGATTGCCATCATAATTTTTATCTCATGTCTTTTTGTTTGTCTATTCATATTGCACTGCTTACTTTTGCATTGAGAATGTAGCATTTTAACTTCATGAATAATATCTGTATTATGTTTCTGTACTTTTTATTAATTGCTCTAGGATTAGACTTATACATCTTAAGTAATCAGAATCAACTTTTTACTTATAAACACACATATAATATATTCTTATAATATCATCATCATATATATCAGTGATATTAAACTAGCCTTTGTTATTATCATTATTTTATCATCTACTGTCATTTCCTTAGTCCATTATAGCGTTTTTCTCCATTCATCTCCGTTGTGATGTTGTTAATAAATATATTAAACAAATATTACATGCCTATGTGCATAAGCCCCACAAAACTTTATACACATTATTTTGTGTGTGTGTGTGTGTGTGTGTGTGTGTGTGTGTGTGTGTGTGGTGCTGGGGATTGAACCCAGGGCCTTGTGCATGCAAATAAAGCACTCTACCAACTGAGCTATATCCCCAACCCTATACACATTATTTTATGCAAATGCTTTTTAAATTAATGAAGAGAAGAAATGAGAAAATATGAATTAATAGTGTCTTTTATAATTACATAGTTAACTTTATTTGTGCTCTTTTGGTGTGTGAATTCTAATTACTACTTAGGATCACTTGCTTTCCACCTAAAGAACTCCCTTTAGTATTTCCTGTAAAACAATTCTGCCAACAACAAATTCCCTCCGTTTTGGATTATGTAAGAAATTCTTTATTTCACCTTCATTTTTGAATGATAGCTTTGCTGAAAATAGGAATATTTGTTGAAAGCCTTTTTCCTTGAGCACTTTGAGTATATAATCCCAGTGCCTTCAGGCTTTCACTCTTGTCTGAGAAGTCAGCTGTTAATCTTATTGGGGTAAATGATGTGTTGGCTTTTCTTGTTGTTTTCAAATGCTTCTCTTTCAGCATCTTTACTATTATATGTCTCTTTGTTTGTCTTTTAGCATTTATCCTACATAAAATAAATTGAGCTTCCTGAATATGTAGGTTATGACTTTTCAGTAAATTTGGGAGTTTTTCAGCCATCATTTCCTTGAATACTTCTTCTTTCTCCTTTTCCTCTCCTTGAATTCCCACTGTGTGCATTGTTTTTTTTCCCAACTTTTAGCAGCTTTATTGAAGCATAATTTACATGCCATAAAAGTCCCCCTTACAATTCAATGATGTTAGTAAACATACAGAGTTATGCAACCATCACTACAATCCAAATTTGACTGCTCCCATCACACACAAATTTCCACCTGCCCATTTGAAGTTCATCCTCATTCCTGTCCCCATTCCAAGGCAATCAATGATCCATTTCTGTGTCTATAAATGTGCCCAGGGCTGGAGCTATGGCTCAGTGGTAGAGCACTCGTCTCGCATGTGTGAGGTCCTGGGTTCGATCCTTAGCACCATGTGAATAAAAAAACTATAAATGTGCCCTTTCTAGACATATAAATTATGAAGCATGCCATTATAGAATATGTGATCTTTTGCATCTTCTTTCACTTAGCAAAATGTTTTTAAGGTTCATCCATATTATAGTATAAATTAGTGTTTTGTTCCTTTTAATTGTTGAATACTGTAGCTGCCTGACGTACAGCCACAATACCGCGGGAGGAGATTCAGTGGCAGGAATCTATTAGTCTCTGGCTTTCTCTTTATCTCTTCTCTGACTCTTATTTCTTCTTCTGACTGCGTTCTGACCGCTCTGACTCTTTTTTTCTTCTCCGACCCGAACTCTTCTTCCGACTGACTGAGCGACTGAACGACTGACTGAATGAATGCCGCTTCTGACCGCTTTCACCCGGTTATATACCTTTAGCTTTGCGGGTGCGTCACATGCATTTACAGGTGCGTCACGTGCATATGATTATTATCAGGTGGAACTTATGGCTTCCAGCTAACCGCAATAGCCATCTCCCTGATTGGGGCTGCTTCAGAATACTATTCTTGCATTTCAATTTTTTTCTTTTTTTATTTATAATAGTAGTGTGTATTACAATTCATAATGTACATATATAGCATCTTTTTACATACAACTGTTTGTATACAAAGTATATAACTACCATTCAGATCTTCAATCATGTATTTAGGATAATGATATCCATCTCATTCAACCACCAATTTTTTTCTTTTTTGTCCCCCCTCTCTCCCCCTTTGCTCCCTCCTTTCCCCTCCCTTTCCTTTTTATGCTTCGTGCTGTCCTACATTTCTCTGAGGTTTTGCTTAGTTTTCTTCAATGTTTTATCTATTCTTTGGTCTGTATAATCTTTATTGGTCTCTCTTCTGTTTTGAAGTTTGTAAATTCTTTATCCTGAGAATTCAAATTTATTTTGAGCCCATTTAGTGAATTTGTTTTTATTTCAGTTATTCTTATTTTTGACTCCAGAATCTACATTTGATTCTTCCTGAAAATATATATCATTTTATTGGCATTATTTATTTGATGTAACATTGTCATATTGTCTTTGTTTACTTTCTTTACTTAATCAATCAAGCTTTCCTTTAGGTCTGTAAAAATATTTATAATAGCTACTTTGATTTTTTTTCTGTTGAATCAGCATTTGTTTACTCTCACACATAGTTTCTATTGCCTACTTGGAGCACGTGGGTCATATTTTCCCATTTCTTTGCATGCTTCATGATATTTTAGTAGAAACTGAAACATTTTAAGTTAAATATTGTAGTGACTCTGAATACTGCCTTCCTCTTCATGGCTTATTGTTGTTATGTGCTTGTTTATTTCCTCTGTTGAAGGGTAGATTACTTTTGTGAATTCTCTTCCCTGACTCCACAGCATTAAGTATTTGATATTACTCCTCAGGGGGGCACATCTTTGGATATGCTTATTGCCACACTGGGATCAGTGTCATCGTAGGGCTCTCTAATACTGTTTTTCTAACCACACCCAACCGTTAAACTCAGTTAATTAATTGCCTACTGATTCCTCACCTGTTTACATTAATGTCCTGGGGTGTGAATTTCTATACAAGAAATCTAATCAGAATAAATTCTGAAGTCAGTGTTTGCTATTTGTTCTGACCCAATGAGGGTTCTTCTCCATCTTTTGCTATAAAGTAAGTCAGTTTATTTGGAAAGAGATTAGGACCTACCTATTTCATGATTTGCACAACACACACACACACCAATGAAAGTCTCTGAGCTGGGCTCTTAAACTGTGTGTGTCAAAAATTGTAAGCTTCTCTTTAAGTGACAACCCCCATAGGAGCTCAGTGCTTAGTGTTTGATGAAAAAAGGTGTAGTTACTGAGGAATTCTTGGCTTGCCTCTCTGGGTCTGGAACTGGCACGTCATGAACCAGACTAAAGGTTTTCAAGATCCCAGTATTCTCAGTGTGCCATGCCCAAGATAGAGCCTCTGTTCTACATGTGGAGATTGGACGGAATAAGGAAGCCCTTGCCTCTTTGCCACATTGTCTATGACTTACTTTCACACAATAGGCAGCAGAGGCAGGAAAAGAAACAATGACATTCTGATCTTCTTGGGACTAAGCCCTTTGAATAGGAGCTAAAGTGAGAGGAAGCCTTGTATTCTCAGTAGCAACAGTCTGGAGTGGGGTCTCCCCTCACTGTGCTGACAGGACAAAGGGAGAGAACAGAAAATTGATTTTTCTTACCAAATTGCCATAGGTTTTTTGAATAAATTTTCTTCATTTTCTGTTTGCCCTTATGACAATTTCCAGAGCTTTAAATAGTTTTTGTTTCTTTTATATATAAATCTTACCCTTTTAATTGGAGCAAAGGTCAGTGGGGCTACATATGCTGTCATACCAGAAGTCAATCTCCTCTGAAAATCTCTTCAAACACAGAAAATTAAATACATAGGATTTCAAAGAAAACCAGTTGCAATGAAATATAGTTTTTAAATTATTAAAAAATACTTGTGATATATTAACACATGTATTTTGTATTGTTACATTAAATAATAAGATATAGTAACAAATATACTAAATGCCATAATTTCAATATAGTGATAAATGTAAACTATATTTCCAAATATGTAAGAAAACACAATATCCAAATATCTCTGATTATTACTGGATGGATTACAGATATGGTTAATACTACTGGAGTTTGGTTTCTACATTCCTAATAAAAGAAAATACTGTATTTCACTTAGGAATTACCAAAAACGAAGTTTTAAATATTTCCCTTACAAATTCATGGGATCCTTCAATTATACTTATGGACTCTTTTGGTAGTCCATGGTCCCCAGGTTCAGAAGCTTTGCTTCAGATTCTCCTTGGGGTGGGGAGAAAGGTTGAGGAGCCCTTAGGGACCTCATCTTGGTCTATGATCAATAAAGCACAACTAAAGCAAAACTATTTGTATTTTGCCACTCCAAAATCTAAATATCTTTCTTAACAGTTTCCCTAACCCTCATTTCCTTTTCATCTACACAGCTAAAAACATTACCTATGTTTTAATAATTGCCTCACTACTGTGTTTTTCCTCCTTCGTATCCAACCCATCTTTTCTCTCTCTGAAATGGCTCAAAATGTTTCTGTTGAAATTCTCCATTCTTGTTACCATGGCCACCTTATGCATTCTCTCTTCAGACCTCTTCGCTCAGTCCAAATTGCTTTAAAGAATGGAACCTTATTATCCTTATCTGAAAAACTCACTGTCACATCACTTTAACTCCATCTCCCATTTCTTCTCCTCCCAAAGATTTGGCCCAGGATGTGACTTACACATTCCAGGCTGTAAGTTTAAAACACTTAACTTCCTTTTCTCAATGGAAAGTCCTAACACTAGAACTCAAAGGGAAACTAGTTTTGTCACAGATTCAAGTAAAGGTCACTCTGGACAAAATCACATTGCCATTCTCCTTTGTTACTTGAAGATGTCACTGTTATTTGGAATACTCTTATCCTGATCTTTTTATTAACCAATGTACATCTATCTAACCAGGTTTATCCATCCTATCTTTCAAATCCTGACTTAAAATTTCTCTGTTTTTGAATTTATATCCTCTACTTGCTTTTAATTCTGGAGAAAATCAATGATTAACTCTTAAATCCAACTGTCAACACCTGTCCCCAGAACATTTTTCTAGTCAATCCTTGTGCAGCAGGCAATTACAACTTAGAGAAGCCTACCCTGGTTCCTTTTATAAAATTACAAACTAAATGGAAGTCTGAATATATGTTCTGTTTTCTTAGACCATTTGATTATATGTCAGTCTCTTAATTTTACACTTTCCCTCCTTGGCCAAGCTTTGTAGTGATAGTACAGGAGGCTATATTTAAATAGGAAAGACAATGTGCATAGGTAAGTGATGGGAGAAAAGAACAATGAGTGATTCTATTAAGCCTTCAACAGGTAATGTTATTCTTTATTTCTTTAAGTAAAAGTTTCTATAGGCAAAATGACACTATTGGTAAACTTTCAACATAACAGAACCATTTCCATGTCCAGGTAGATTACCCATATTGATAGTGTTTAGTTTGCAATGTGCTTATACACATTCTCTACAATGATGATTCTGTACCCAAGAATACTCACTCTCCCCACACCTGTACATATTATTACCTTTCTATAATAAAAAATACCCTGTGTTGTTTGCACTTGTGTTCAGAAGAGGAAGAAGTTTAAACAGAACTCAATATAGGCTCTTTATTACTCATTGGACCTGGTATTAAGCAGAAATTTCCATTCAGTTACACTTTTTAAAAATTTTAGTTGTAGATGGACACAATACCTTTATTTTATTTATTTTTATGCAGTGCTGAGGATTGAACCCAGTGCCTCACACGTGCTAGGCAAGCACCTTACCACTGAGCCACAGCTCAAACCCCCATATTCAGTCACTCTTATTGTGGCATTCTTACCACATTTCTCAATCATCATAATCTCCTTAAAAATCACACACACACACACACACACACACACACACACACTCACTCACATATACACATCCCAGACCTAGGTTCTCAAACCACTGAATCCAAACCAAAAAAATAAAATCCTGAAACAAATGTCACAAGCATAATATTTCCCACATTTCTGCTTCCAAAACATTTATTTTCACTTACCAACAATATGCAGAGTTTTATCTATGATATCTACCAGGTATGATAGTAATAGAGTCTTAGCACAAGCTTCAATAAAGTAAAATTCTGTTCTAATAAACTATCTGGAGATCTTCTGACCTCAGTATAATAAGGTAAATAAGTGGGTGGGAAAAAGGGGGGAGAGCAGCAGGTTTCCAGTTTCTTTTTGGACAAATCGAATTTTAGAGTCTTGCAGAATATTGCAGAAATGTCCATAAGAATATTAGAAATTCAAACATCTCTGTATATTACAAGTTTTATATTTTACACCAAAAACACCAGGTTCATACTTTTAGATATTCACAGTGTTGATCAGAGTAGAAAGCTTTACTTAGACAACTGCCCTGGGGTAATAGAAACAAGATGTTAAGAATAAGTTAATGAATTTAATATTATTTTCTTCTTCAGTATATTGCCCTTGTTTCAGTCTTTGGACCTTAAAAACACAAGTTTTGGAAGCATTTGGCTCTAGATGGCATATTTTTGGTCCTTACATTGGTTCACATAACAAAAAGTTAACTTACATCTATATAATTATGACATCTTGAGGAGCATGCCATATTGCAGTCTATTTTCCAGAAGCAACCATTACTATCTGTTCTTTTCCTCATCTAAACATTTCCTCTGAGCTCTAGAGTTCAGATACCTTTCCAGGAAGTTGATACGTGAAGGCTGGCCTCTTATAGATAAAAGAGAAGGATGTTTAATCATCGTTGAGAATTAAGCACACCATATTTCTAATGACACTAATAAAGTCAATAAAATTGGATAATCTAATTGTCTGTCTCCCAAAAGAAATGTCCTTATACCCTCTTTACACATCTACCATTACCTAGGTAATTTAGGCAAAAAGCCTCTGCTTTTACATGAATTACCTTGGATTGTTATGTGATTGTTTTCAGCCTGAATTGTCTAGATTGATGTAGTGTGGGCCCATGAAAGAAAAGCAGGCTGCCTTCAAATAGATGTGGGAGTGGGATTTTATGCATTAGGTGCATGTCATTCATCATTGCTGCCTTTGATGTTTGCAAAGAATATCTTTTGTAGAGAGCACAGAAGACATGGGACATAGAAGCACTTAGAGATCTTTACACCAAATCTAAATGATAATAGTGGGATGCAGGTTACTCTATAAGCTTTGATGAAGAAGTGCATAGCCCAAACCAAATATTTTAGTGATTCTAGCTTCACTCCTATGTTGGACACTTTCTGGAAACATATTGGATATCTTTTCAACACAGTATGTAAAATATTAGCCATGAATGCAAATTGAAAACAAAACTAGTTTAATAAATGGACTAAAAATAATATCATTAAGCCGGGCACGGTACTTCAAGCCTATAATCCAAGCAGCTCAGGAGGCTGAATCAGGAGGATTGCAAGTTCAAGGCCAGTCTCAGTAACTTAGCAAGGCACTTAGCAACTCAGTGAGACCCTGTCTCTAAATAAAATATAGACAAAGGGCTGGGGCTATGGCTCAGTGGTTCAGCAACCCTGAGTTCAATCCTCATCACTAAAATAAAATAAAATCAGATGATTAGATGGATAATACTGGTCCAGCCTATACAATCTTGGTATAGGGAACTTTTAAGTGAGTGCTCAAGTAACCATGAAAAGTCCCACATTAAGTCCAAGTTATACTGAATATAGTTAAAGATAAGTCATGAAGGGCTTTTGAATGTCTTGAATATTGTACTATTTAGATATTATGATATTTAAAATGTATACTTTTGTAAACAACAACATGTAAACAAAGATTTCAGGAGTGTTCTGAACTCTCTGGTTCTGGACTTCCAAGGAGAATTTGGAGACAGGTCAGATTGGTGTTTGCTCATTGGACTGGAGTTAATGGGAAAGTGAAGGCAGAATGCCACTGGCTTCAACAATGCCCCTGTAGCTCTGCAGTACTTGCCAGATTTTGCCTAGAAACCACACAAAATATTAAGAAACTTTCATACTTTATCAATTTTGTCCATGGCAGGTGGTCCACAACATGATAACTTGAATTCAAAAGCAGTTTTTATTTGCCATATGCTTCTTCACTATTAATAATCCCATACTTGATAAACCATGTTTTTTACAATTTAGTTTTCAAATGCACACACATCTCCCAATAATACTATACTAGAGAATGTTATGTGCAGTCAGGAGATGAATTGGGAATGACCTCAGCAATATATATAGTTGGTTAACACTAGAAACCATGATCAATACTAGAAATAGTAGTTAAATTCAGCCCTGAAGTATAGAAAGACTCTTCTGAGTAGTTATTTTAGAAAGACTGTTATGACATGAAGAATATCATTTTAAAGCCAAGCTAGAAGTTGAGTCAAGTTTGAAAATATAAAAACATTTCATTTGTTCAGCTGGTCCTAGAGATCCTAAGCATTAATTATAGCAATAAAGTAAGTCAGCACTATGGTCACATGATCTTCTGGTTAATTTGTGTTTAAAATGAGTAACACTGTTTATAATCACCCACATATCTGAGATAGACTCTTAGGCCCTGTTGGATTAGAAGACTGATTTTGAACAACTTTTAAGAAAAAAATTTATCAGCTACTTCTAATATTAAAAAAAACAGCAAGGGAGAAAAGGCACTAATAATAGACATGGCTAACTTCATTGTCTCTTAGGGTGCAGGTACCCATATTCAGACATGTATGCTGTGGTAAAATGATGGAGGAAGTGGCGCAAAATGAAGGCACACTTGACTAGGTGCCAAGATATTTTGTCAAATATTATTATGGGGATGTCTTTGTGGGTGTTTTGGCAGGTGATCAACATTTCAATTGGTAGACTAAGTAAAGCAGATTACTCTCTCTAATGTTAATGGGCCTTATCAAATCAGCTGAAGACCTGAATCAAACAAAAAGGCTGTGCCTCCTGCAAGTAAGAGGGAATTGTTCCTATATGACTGTTTTTGAACTGGGACTCAATTTTTTTCTTTAGATTCAGTATTTGGACTCAAATTGATCCTTCTTGGATCTCTAGCATGCTAGCCTTCAGACTGGAACTTGCTGATTTACATTGTAGATTGTGTGTGTGTGTGTGTGTGTGTGTGTGTGTGTGTATGAGAGAGAGAGAGAGAGAGAGAGAGAGAGAGAGAGAGAGAGAGACCCCATTCACCATTCAGTCCATAGAAAGAGGTGTCCATTTTTTCTACATCTAAACTCTCCATTTAGATCCTACTTAACATCTCCAACCTCTCCCATTACGTTGGTTTCTTTCCTTATGACTACAATCATATATAGATCTTTTAAAAATAGTTTTAGTTGTATATGGACACAATACCTTTATTTTATTTATTTATTTTTATGTGGTGCTGAGGATCAAACCCAGAGCCTCATGCATGCTATATGAGCACTCTACCACTGAGCCACAAGCCCATCCCTAGATCTCTTTTTTATCTAAACAAACCATGGCTTGAGTCTTTCTCCCCACATCCCATGAACAGAACATCCCATCTCAGCAAACCTATGTTCTCTTCTTTTTCACTGCAAAATTTCACAAGAAATTGTGGGTATCTGTGCTTTCAATGCTTCACTGTACAATCTTTACTTATTCTGTAATCAACTTCTGTCTCCACAAATGGAAAGTGGTTTTTCAGAAATTTTTTTTCTAATCACCAATTTACCAATATGGGTTCTGATGACATAGGTCCAATTATATCCAACCCAGTATCATATAGGAAGTGGACAAACTGATGGGCTATTCTCTTCAGAAGGCTGGACAAGAAAGAGGACAGAAAGAAGGAATAGATTATAGCAGGGTGGAAGTCCCCTCCCCATGAAAAATTGATCAAGTCCACAAGAGGGGGCAAGTGGAGAGAAAAAACAAATACAAGAAAGAGGGGATGTATGATAGAGCAATGACCAGTATAAATTGAAAAGGGTTAACTCCAGTTAAAAATCCTTGAGAAAGTGACACTTTTATGAACATAGAGGGAACAAATGAATGGAATACTTGGAATATGTATCACTGTTCCTCTACCTAGAATACCTGATCTTCCTAGACCTATCATCATGAAAGTGAGGCAATCCTAGATTCTGCTACTAGGATTGTGGGAGAGTTTGAACACCAATGGCATTTTCCCATAGATAAAATAAAGCTCTAAATTCTGTTTATGTGTACTGAAAAGAGTGTTATCCTTTTCAACTATATTACAGAGTTAAATAGACTTTTGTGATATGGTCTGGGAGTCAAACCTCCACCTAAAGCACTTTCTATAGGAGAAATCTCTAGCTTCTTTTAAATCCATAACATCCAGATAGAGAAATACCTGTTGATAACTAGAAGGTAGTCCAATGTTTTAGCCAGGTTTGCATTGCTGTAGCAAAAATATCCAACAAGAACAATTTAGAGGAGAAAAAGTTTATTTGGTGCTCATATTTTCAAAGGTCTCAGTCCACAGACAGCTGACTCCATTGCTCTGGCCCCAAGGTGAGACAGCACATCATAAGTGAAGGGCCCAGTGAAGGAAAGCTTCTTGCCTCATGGTGGGGTCAGGAAGGAAGGGGAGAGAGAGAGTAGGGTAGGGCCATAGGGAATATGAAACCCTCCAGGACACCCCCATGACCCACCTTCTCCAGGCATGACCCACCTGCCTACAGTTAACACAGGTTAGTCCATTCAAAGCAGGATGGAAAGATTAGGTTACAGTTCTCACAATCCAATTATTTCATCTCTGAATATTCCTGCATTAACATAGGAGTTTTGAGGGATACTCTTATCTAAACCATAACATCCACCTATTACAGTGACATTACCACTAGAAAGAAACAAACTTGGAAACTCACATAGGGTAACTACTTTCAAAAATCTATTTCTAAACCACCCAAGAACACCAGCATTATTGATTTGGAGGCACACCTCAATTTAACCCCAAAGTGTATTACTCATCTTATATGGCTTTCTTACTCACAAGCCTTGGTTCCAAATGACTCTTAACCACTTACCTGAAATGAATTTCATCTTCACAGTAGAAATGTTTTGGACCTCTGAGAAAATTCCAAAGAATGGACCACAGGCACTGAAGACAATATCCAAGAGAGTTTCCAAAAATTCTTTTGAACAATGTAGCTGCTTTTGAATAAGTTTATAAACTCCAAAGGTATCACTTGGAAGGTGTAAGAAATAATTTTACCAAGTTCTGATTTATCCATTTGAAATATTGTTAAAGCATAGACTGCATTTTAGACTGCATATTAGTTGTCTTTTCATGGATGGATTCCTTGTCTGCCCAGCTAAACTGTAAGTGCTGGGAACTGTGGCTTCCTTGTAATCCTATATATAGTTCTATTTGGTACCTTTGAAAGTGCTGATAATTAATGAATGCTTTAGATAGACAATCAATATGGATGCATGTTCTCTTGAGTCTGATGTTTATGATCTAGACATATAAATAGTAGTAAGCCTCATCTGTGCTGTTTTGAACAGAACATACTATGTGTAATATAAAAAAAAACTTGCAAAAAACAGAAGGAACATGTGGAATGGATGATGGCATACTGCCAAAATTAGTTTTTAACACAAACCAAATGGGAGAAAATACAGAAGACCCTAGAAGATGGAAAGATCAATCTCATTTTTGAGTATAAAAAACAGATCCACATATTGAAATTTATAATTTAATATGACAGTTTGGGTGTAACTACTCCACCTTTCTCCCTCAAGTCTCAAACCTTCCCAGTCTCTCCAAATCCTATCCTATTGGCTATCTCCACATCTAACATTTAATTCATCATCTCTTACTCCAGAGATTTTTGTGGAAAATAGCTCCAGATCTCAAAAACAAACTTACTATCTCATTGTTAATTTCTGGAGTTTGTTTCTAAATTGTCCTTATTATTTCCCAAACAGTGACATTTTCCCAATTTATTAAACTACACCAACATTCAGGTTAACAAAACTAGTATCCTAATGAAAATTTTTTCACATATTGATTGTTTAATACCTATGTCATATTCTTTAAAAATGCAAATGAAATCTGGGTTGTTATTGGAGAGACAAAATGAAAAATGATGATGTTGGCAAGAACAAGATTACGAATATTCATGAAGAAGGACAAGCATATATTTCCCTAAAATGTAGTGCTCTCTTTCCCAGAGGAGGCCATCTGGGCACTTTGATTGCTAGTTAAAAACAATTAACACAAAATGGGGGATACTACCTTATTGGGTTTCACCACAAGCCTTCTGGTTTCATCCCTAATCTTATGTTTTCTTCTTAAATGTTTTCTGTTAATGGTACAAATTGAAAACAACAACACTAACAACTCATGTTTAAGCTAAATAGAGTCCACCAGAGCTCGAGCAAGCATACTTCATTAATATCCATAATCATCGCCTTATCCCAGTGAGACAGAGATGATAACAACTCAAGCCTGCTCACACACACAAACTGTTCTGTTGGCCTTTGGAACAGCCAGGCAGCCATATGACCACTTACTCTTTGTCTACACTGCCAGCACCTGAGGTCCTGGGAGTCTCTCAAGTAAAGTGGCAATGGTGTCAAAAAAATTGATGCCCCTGATTTTGCATACATTTCCTTAAGGCAAGTCATGGTGACACCAGGGTGAGAGAGGTTCACATCACAAGAATAACACTAACTAGACCTATTTGCACACTGTAGTCACTGGCAATAAACCCCAAGTCCCCCAATAAATGTCTATTTCCTCAGTGCTTTGCTTTATCCTCTTATCTACTTGCTAGTGAAGTCTGTTCTCTCAGCTCAAATTTTCTTCTTCTCTTTTTTTAAATATTTATTTATTTACTTTAGTTGTACACAATGCAATGCATTTATGTTTACGTGGTGCTGAGGATCGAACCCGGGATGTGCACGTGCCAGGCGAGCGCTCTGCTGCTGAGCCACAACCCCAGCCCCTCAAATTTTCTTCTTAATGAGATGTTTTCCCCCTGGTTATTGTTACACCAGTCACCTGTCACTTTCCCTAGTATTTGAGTCATAACTACATCTTTGGATGGTCTTCATTGTTCTTTTTTTGGGGTACCAGGGATTGAACTCAGGGGCACTCAACCACTGAGCCACATCCCCAGCCCTATTTTGTATTTTATTTAGAAGAAGGGTCTCACTGAGTTCCTTAGCACCTAGCTTTTTGCTGAGGCTGGCTTTGCCTCCCACCCTGCTGGGATTAAAGGTACACAAGACCGTGCCTGTCTTCATTGTTCTTTAAATTGACTTAATCTCTTCTGGAGAGGATAGAAGGAGGCAGCACTGAATTACACATTACACAAGTTTTAATCAGATATGCCCAGTACAAAATTTGCATGCAATTGCAATAAATTAACTATACAACAGTATTATGTAAAAAGATGCTCTATATGTGTATTATGAATTGTAGTACATGCTACTGTTATAAATACAACTTTGAATTTAAAAAAATGAATAAAAAATAATAATAATATAGAATAGGACAGTGTTTCCAAACTATAGCATGCATACCATTTGTCTTATGAGATGATTTTAGCAGGTACATGGACAAATATTTTTGTGTTAATTGTTATATATTTATTTCATTTTATGTGTATATACATACACAAGTATACATATCTATGGCTAGTACTAGAAAACTGTGATTACTCTGATTCTATAGCCTCGGATAAGATTAAGGCTCTTAAAATTGAGGGGACTCAGATTTTTTTTTTTTTTTTTTTTTTTTTTTTTTTTTTTGGTACCAGGGATTGAACTCAGGGGCACTTGACCACTGGGCCACATCCCCAGCCCTTTTTTTTTTTTTTTTTTTTTTTTTTGTATTTTATTAGAAGCAGGGTCTCACTGAGTTACTAAGTGCCTTGCCATTGCTGAGACTGGCTTTGAACTCGAAATCCTCCTGCCTCAGCCTCCCAAAGTGCTGGGATTACAGGCGTGCGCCACCGCGCCCGGCTCAGATTTTTAAATTAAGTAAATTAGAGCTGTTAGTCTATGTATGTCAAGATGAAAATTTTGGAAAATTTATGTTATTGTTAAGAATTTTCCCATATCTTAAAGCCCTGCTCTGCCAGTTATGAGCTGTGTGGCTTTGAGCAAGCCTTTCTCATTTTGTCTCATTTTCCTTACGCATGAAATGCACAGACCTCACAAGGGCAAAAAGCCAATATAAAAATTTAGACATACTTTTTTTAAAAATAAATGAGTATAACCAAATTAGGACCTGAACCTTATAATTAGTCTTTTAAATAGAATAAAAGGAAGGGAAACTATAGTTATTGGACAAAATATACCAGCATCTAACAGAGAGAAGCATGGGGGAAGGGGTAATAGAGGTTTTGTTTAAACAATCTCCCAGGACATTGGAAGATAGTATTATTATTTTGTGTAGAAGGTGGGAGAATATCTTGAGTTGTATAATAGATTCTCACCTAGAATAAGAGATTGCTCACCTAACAACTTTTGTGTACCCTCCACTTACAACATTTGTTGAGAAATTAAATATATCTGTTTCTCCCATCTGTTTGTAAGCATTTTACGACAGCAACTAAGTCTTTTCATCTTTGTATCTCAATGCCTAGTACAGTGTTTGTCCCACTATTATGTCTCAATAAATGGCTGTTGAACTGAAAATGACAAGAATAAGTTTGTGTTTTTAATTTAAAATCATAAAGTCCTGGTAACTTTATGATGTAACATAGTATAAGTTGACCCACATATTAGTGAGAATTAGAGAGATTAGAGTGAATTAAAAAGATTCTGGTTAGAATGAATTAAATTCACTTCTTGACTTTTAAATGATTCCCATAGTACTAGAGGAATGTCAGTGTTTCTGAATGAGTTTGGATATTATAAAATGGAAAAACCCAAAGTGAAATATAAAGACTGAGATGAGAATATCTGAATGCAAATGCAAAACATGTTATTCCCCAAGCAAAATAAGTACTTTGAGAAATACCAGAAATCTTTGGGGATAGAAAAGAAAATGCCAGTTCTCATAGATGACATATTCCATATTCCATTCTCATAATTGATTTTATTGATAAAAATAAATTCCTATCATTTCCATAATGAAGTGTGGTCACTGTTACCCGATATCTGAAAACATTTTCTCTCCCCAAATCAGCTATTCTACTTTCCCTATGATTTAATCTAATGAGTAAGAAGGGGGAAATAATTATCATTGCTAATTAAGTTTTAAAAACAAATCAAGACTGTTAAAACATGGAATCACCTTTCTTTAATCTTTATTGTTAACAAGAGATCTTAAGACCCCCTCTGATGGTTATTGTATAATGAAGAGTCTATAGGAAAGGCCATACGGTCGGGCTGGGGTTGTAGCTCAGTGGTAGAGCGCTTGCCTAGCATGTGTGAGGCACTGAGGTTCCATCCTCAGTACCACATAAAAATAAATAAATGAAATAAAGGGATTGTGTCATCTACAGCTAAAAATGTTTTCAAAAAGAAAAGGCCATACTGTCCACTCAAATATCAACCAATTAATAAATATATTTAAAGAATGAGGAATTGTTTTCTAATCTTTAGAATGAGGGGAAAAAATCAATTACCCAATTGGTGTTATAGCCTTTTGACATAATCTCAATAAGTTTCCTGCTTTCTATATAAGTATACAATTTTGAGGAGTGAAAATAGCATCTAAGACTCTAAGACTGCCTCTAATATCAGGTTTTTTAGGATCTTTTAAAAATTATTTTTGAAAATTAGTTTTGTAGTTGTAGATGGACAGAATACCTTCATTTTGTTTGTTTATTTTTTATGTGGTGCTGAGGATCAAACCCTGTGCCTCATACATGCTAGGCAAGTGCTCTAACCATTTAGCTACAACCCCAACCCCATTTTCTTAGGATCTTAACCCACTAATTATTAGGAGTTCTACCAAAAACTAGCTAGTGATTAAAATTGTATTGAGATATGACACTAACTTTATTTCATGTAGGAAATTAATTTTAAAAGACCTATAAAATGGTAAATAGTAAAAACAAATATTGAAGATACTATTTAATGGTGGTCAAATCAAAATTCCAGTGATAAAAGTTTATAGATTCAGCTATTTAATATTTTCCCTTTATATATGAATACTAACATTTATTTTGGAGAGAGGTCATACATGAAAAAAATTTGGGAAGCACACCCAGAAGATAGTTATAGTAAAGACTTTATGGTGACTCTGGGTATAAACATTCATAAAGCTTCATGAATACAGTTCTGAACTTGATGCTATGGTTGATCACAGAGTATCTACAAGCAAGCAAACAAAGTCCAAAGTTGAGACATCCTAATGACTATTGTTTTCTTAACTTGATGTAGATGAAAGAACATCTCTTTGACCTAAGTTATCACCTCTGACATTTCAAAAAAAGCAAGAAAATGAATCAAGTGGGGAGCCAGTAGGCCTGGATTCTAATCCTTAGCTGTATCTCTAACTTGTTTTACCCTGTCTTTTGACCTTTTGGAGACTTGTTTTTCCTATTAGTATACCAAAAACAACATCTGCTTCACAGCATGGGCTTGAAAATTAATGAGATGATGTCTGAGAAGTACTTGAATATCAGGTGTTCTGTAAATTCTAGGTACTGTTATTCAATATTAAAATTCATTACTCTTCTCTGAACCACCCAACTAACCTGCTGCATCTGTGATCTGATCTCAGCACATAGGTGTAAACAAGAAAATGTCAAACTGGATGCCATGTTCTTCTCAGTTTAATCAATCATTAGTAACTAGCCAGTTTTTCCCCTTGGTTTTTAAATTCAGAATATTGAACTTGTGGAATTCATTGGTTATAAGTACATGTCCCCCACAGATAGGTATTTTGCAAGTTGGTTGTTCTTGAATGTTCATTCTTATCAATTATAAGGATGAAAGATTTCCACTTATTATTTTTTCCACATTTTTATGGCTGCATTGTAGTTGTACATGTTGATGAGATTTGTTGTTACATATTTGCTGATGCACACAATATAACAATATAATTTGGGTAATTATTTTGAGAAAAACCCTTCACCAGTTTTTCCACCTGCAGAAGAGAAAGGCATATTTCTAGTGCCCCAAGAAGAACCTCTTGTAGTAGCCAAAATACCAGGAACTGGTAAATATTACAAAGTTGAAGCTGCAAAGGTCAAGATTAACACAAATAAAGACCACATAGATAATTTCCCTGGTGGTCTTGAGCTGTACTTGACAGTTCCCTAGAGGAATATTTTGTTTTAGTAAATTAAAAGCTAATCCCCTGAAATAATATAAAAATGCTAAATGATTTTAAAGACATGTTTTCCATATATGATCACATTTAATACATGTTTAAAAGGTTTCTATGAAATAAATGTTACAGCCTAGTTTTCAAATAGAGAAAATGAGACCAAGGAAGGTTTGCTACTTTGCTCAAGCTCATAGAGTTAGTAACAGATCTAATATTTAACTCAAATTATCTGACTACAAATTTAATTTTCCATTATACTGTGCTAACTGAATATGTAGATCAATAATAAATCTCTTACAGTGAGTCTATAAATCTTCTAGAGCATTAGAATTCTACTCAAATGTCTTCTCCCTGAAGATTTCTATAAGGCTACTCAGTTGATCACCCAATCTGCTTTCTGTTATGGGTCTGTCTGTGATTACTTACTTCAGAGCTAATGTTGTAGGACATTAAGGAATACAGTTTGCAAGACAGCTTCCTGTTACCATGCAAAAACAGCCTTCCAATGACTCATTCACATTGCTCTCTTTGTGCTTCTCCTTGTTCTATCTATATTTCTTTTTCTCTCTCTGTTTTCACAAATCCTTTTGATTGTTTTCTTCTAGGGCTCTGTCCCTAGCAAAGTTTCCACTTGAAGTGTAGCTATTTCCTATAAGAAATTCCAGGATGTGAACAGTCATGCCGTCACCAAGTACCATATGCTGTAGCTCCAGCAAAAAGACCTCTTAAAAAAGACAGAGTGTTTTCTGTTCTAACAATGTCTCTCTTGATTGTGAAGCCCAACTCCTCCACATATTATTCTTTCGTTGTTCACTTTAGCCTTTTAAAACACTTACCTTTGCTTTGTCAATAGACTATTTTTTCCCTCCCATTTGGGGGGAAGAGTGTGAGGCAACAATCCCTGGAGGAAAAAAGGGGAAAAGTGAGCCAAGTCACCAAACTAGGGGAAAGTTGAGGGGGAAAGACTTTAAGAAAACATTCTTAGTATGGGTGGTTAAGTAGCAGCAGGGGATAAATGTAGGACACAGGTGGCCAGCATGTGTTTTGAGCAAAGGCAACATTATCCAACAGACAGCAGAATTCCTTTAGAATCTGGCCATTTGCTGTATAGGATCAGGGAGCTAGTGGAGAGGTTTTCCTTCAGGCATTGTTTCTATTGTGTCAGGCTGCATTACACCAAGAAAAGTCTGACTAAAATTCTGCCCTGTAACAATACTGTATTCTCATTCCACCACCACATCAATGAATCCCTGCCTGCAACCATAACCGAGTCTAGGGAACAAAAACACTGTCTGGCAGAGTGCCTCCTGGCATACATAATCCACATATTTCTTTATCTAAAATATGGTCTTTAAGCTGACAAGGGAACTCCATTGTGGATATCAGCTGCCAAATTATTCTAGCAAGTGAAGAAAGTCAGATCGACTCCATTTTGGCCATTTCAGGAACTAAAGAATTAATTACTAGTCTCTTCATCTTGTTCTGATATGTCTTCCAAAGGTATAGCTAAAAAATCAACAGATGGTTATGGTAGAAAGGAATACAATGGTTTGGCTATTGAAAAATCTCCAGATGAAGAAATTTGCTATTGATCATTCTGGTAATGACATAACTGCCTCTTCACTCATATGACCCAGGCTCTGTCACCTACATTAGAGAACAGATACCCACTTTGTTTCAGCTTCTAACCAACTCACAGAGGCAAAAGCCTTCTGGTACAAATAAATGCTTTGCAGGCACTTAGTCATTGCTCCTCATCTAACAATTACTTATTAAATGCATATCATCTGTTAGTACATGGTTCTAGGTGGAAACAGAACAACATCTGGAATTTGAACATTCAAGTTTTCATCTAAGTCTGAGTAGACACAGCTAGGGCAAAGACAGAGATACTATACCATTATTAAATAAACAAGCTTAACTCATTTCATTGAGCATGAAATGACAAAAGAATCAAAGACCAACAAGTATTGGCCAGTCCCCCTGATAAATCCACTTAAGTGCATTCTTAGTTTTCCACATTATTCCTTGATTATGACTATTTGCTTGAGAGTTTGGAGAATGCTCCTGACCACAGATATCTTATACTGAGCCAGGGAAGGTGTTCTGGTGAAAGATGGTGACCTAAACACATGTATTTACTTCTTCTCTTTTCCAGTCTCTTTGAAATGATACAAAACACATTTTCAGAAATAATTAAACCATGGGATGGGGCTATGGCTCAGCTGTAGAGCACTTATCTTGCATGTGTGAGGCCCTGGGTTTGATCCTTAGCACCACATAAATAAAATAAAGGTATTGTGTCCACCTACAACTAAAACCTTTAAAAAAATTAAATCATGACATGGTTAGAAAACAAGAAATGCTTTCAGCAGAAGCTCAGAAAGTTTGAGGAAATCCTTAAGATAGAAAGTAGATGGGATCTGATTCATGGAGGAAATAAAAGAGGGAAAATTGCAGCCTAAAACTAAGATAGTAAAAGTATTCTCTTCCAAGATAATTCCAGAAAAGTACTAAGCTTAAAGACTCGGCAAATACAAGCATAGAAGTGGACCACAGGACAGTTTTCAGCAGGAAGAACTGCATTCACGAACACCAGGCCAAGAGAGCTCCTCTTTCTACCTACTACCCTCTTTCTCCCTCAGAGCCAACAGTGTTTGGCAGTTTAGACATGCTATCAAGATTAAACCTGAAAACCGCATCTGCATTCTAAAGACAGCAAACTACCTTCCTGGAGGAGAAAGGCACTGAGGATTTAGGGGACTGAGTGTTCCTGAGAGGAGAGTTTGAGGTAACTTTAGATCCCCATAATGGTTATCTATGAGCCAATGATCCTCATCCTGTTTCTCTGTTTGAATTCCCTGGGAAGCAGTGCTGTTGAAAACCACTGCTCGAAAGCATTTTTCCTAAATATTTGTGAGTATAGGAATCACCTGGGGACCTTATTAAAATGCAGATTTTGCTTTACCAAATCTGAGGTATGCTCTGAGATTCTACAATTCTACTGAAGTCCTAGGCTCACAAAATCCAAAGCTATTGATGGAAGGAGCATATTTTAAATAGCAAGAAGCTAAGAGAAACATAAAAGACATAATTATAGTCTCAAACCAACAATAAATACTAACTAACTTGATCATTTGTATAATGGGAGGACCTAAGAGTGAAGATAACTGGAAGGATTCTAATTTCAATAACGTCCATATCTCACGTTTCAGTATCAATAGACACTATCTAAAGTTGAAATAAGAAATGTAGATTTAATGTATCGTTGAAGTAAAAAAAAAAAAAAAAAAAAAAAAAAAACCTAAAAAGACTATAACAAATGTGAGGGAGTAGAATGGAAATAAAAATCCATGAACGTGAGCTACAATTTTAATCTTTCAAATAATAAAAATAACAATATTTACTAAGCACATAATAGATGCTAAACACTATTCTAAACATCTTACGCATGTCAACTCATATAATCTTCATGAAAACACCCTCAGATAAATATCTCCATTGTTATTTATGAGAAAACTGAGGCCTACAGAGATTAAGGATTTGCATAAGGTCACAAAGCCAGCAAGTGGCAAAGCCAAGATTCAAATGGAAGCAGTCTGCTTTATAATTTATGCTAACTGTTAAACTCTGCTGTCAATAGATGCAGTTTAAAATACCAGGAAACAGAAACATTATCTAATGCTGAATTGGAAACCACCTGTAAAGTAGAAACTAGTGACTACTTAGGTGTTATCTGTATCTGAGGGATTCAAGTGCAGCTGGGGGTGGAGATAAAAACGTGAAATTTACTTTTGATTTTAGAAGCTCCTGAGCAGTTTTAGAAATGGTTTGCCATGTGCAAAGACACTTAATTTTTTAAAAAAAACGAATACATTTAAATGGATTTTTAAAAGAACAGAAATACACCAAAATATTAATGATAATTGTTTTATTTAGGTGGAGTAAGGCAGAAAACTATGGACATTTGTATTTCTTTTCTTCAAACTGTGTTTTCCAAATTTCCAGGAGTCACTTTTAACTTCTTAACGGTAGGACAAATTTAAAAATCTCAGTGCATAGTTCATATTGTCAAAAACAGTGGTGACTGTGAATCAATGTATGAAAAACAACTGGTACAGCAGGTGATGGGGATGGTTCTGGGATACCTTTCAGACATTTTAAAAAGGAGTCCCCCCCCAAAAAAAAAGTTTTACCTTAGAATGGCCCTCCAAAATCAATATGGATACTTATCTAAGTCTTCTTGATCTTTTGCTTCTCCATTCTCTAGCACCCCCATGGAAAAGTAGGTGCCTTGTCACAGGCTGAACTCTTTTACAGTCTTTAAAATATCAAAATCATTTCCAGAACATCAGAAATAGCTTTTATCTGAGGCTTTCATGCAAACAGATCCCAGCTATGCTACATTTAGCATATCCAAGATAACAAGAAAAGTACCTTCTTGAAAAACACCACAATTCCTCCATACAAGTCATTCTTTATGAACAGATAACTCATTTTGACAGCTTTGAAGGGCTTAAATTCCTTGGGTAGTTCTCTTATGGATACTCTCTGCTGGTCCAGTTTAATACCCAGGCTAATCTGAGATTTCTTGCAGTTAATTGTGCAATTTTTTAAAAAGCCTTCCACTGTTGTATTCTTTTCTTTAATTTTTTAATTTAATTTAATTTGTTAATTGTGCAATTTGATCAGGTAAAGTAAATCTGAAAGATCTTTCAGTATTATCATTTCAAATATAGGTAACTCAATATAACCTAGAATTTGCAGGGACAGACATTTGAGATACATGCATTCAATGGGTATAATTTTAAGAATTTAGCAAAATATTCCATGGAGCTACTTGTGATATGATATCTTTTTTATTGTGTGTATTTTTTTATTTGTTCTTTTTAGATATACATGACAGTAGAGTGTATTTTGCCATATTATACATACATGGAGTATAACTTATTCTAACTAGGATCCCATTCTTGTGGTTGAAGATGTTGTGGAGTTACACTGATCATGTATTCATAAATGAACATACGAAAGTTATATCCAATTCATTCTACTGTCTTTCCTATTCCCATTCTCTTTCTCTTTCCCTTCCCTTCACTCCCCTTTGTCTAATCCAATAAACTTCTATTCCTCCCTCCCCTCTTATTGTATGTTAACATCTACGTATCAAAAAGAATATTGGGCCTTTGGTTGTTTTGGATTGGCTTATTTCACTTAGCATGATAGTCTCCAGTTCCATCCATTTACTGATGATATGATATCTTGATTTGGAAATCAAGAATAATATCTCCTCTTGATTTTCAAAGTAATCCATGTAGAGACTTGAGAATAGTACAAATAATAAAAGACAAAACTATGGAGCTATCTGTGCTTCTTCTTCATTTCTGTTACAACAGGTTTGCCGTGACAATTTGTACAGACTTATATATAGATTGGTTTCATGTTGTAAGCAAATCATGATGTGGGTGTGATCAGACTTTTGGGTTGCTATGATTTGGATCTGGAATGTCCCCTGAAAAGCTTATGTTTTGAAAGCATAGCTCCCCAATGGAGCAAGTTCAGAGGTGAGGTTTTAAGAAAATGTTTAGGGCTCTGATCTCATCAGTAGATCAATCCATTTGCTGGATGAATTTATCTATAGCTGAATGGACTGCTGTGTGGTAACTATGGGCAGGTGGGCATGGATGGAGGAAGTAGGTCACTGGAGGAATACTTTTGGGGTCTATATACCTCTCATGTTCTCTCTCTCCCTCTCTCTCGTCACTCCCATCTCTCTCCCTCTCTCTTCCTGGCTGTGGTGTGCTGAGCAGCTTATCTCCATCAGGGCCTTTCACCATGATGTTCTGCCTCACCCTGGGTCCAGAGCAGTGGGGTCAGCCAACCATGGACAGAGACCTCTCCAACTGTGGGACAAAATTGACTTCCTCCTCTAGGTAGTTCTTGTAAGGTACTTGGGTCATACTTACAAAAAGCTGACAAACACATGGGGCTAAGAGGAAGATGAAGGATATGATTAATGTTCACTCCACTATTCTAGCACAATATAGAAAGCAGTAATTTCTCAACAGCTTGGAAAGTGTTCATGTGCTGATAAACTTCAAACTACAAGCTTTTTACTCAGTAAATAATGAAGTGACTCAGAACTTCTTGACTTTTGTGGAAGAAAAACAAAGTAAAGATTGAGTTGCCCCAGGGAAGCTTATAGATCTTGCTATTTTAAGGGAGAGGACTTCAGAGCAACTTCTCTTGTTGCACATAAGTGGCAGTGAGGAGGGTGGCTGCTAGTTGCCTAAGAAAGTAATGTTGAAACAGTAGAAGCTTTATTTTCCTGTTTTCATGTTTAATTTAATTAATCACAACTTAAGCCCTCAAATATTACTGAAATATATTATCAGACCTGGAATCATCAGGTTTCTAAGAAACATTGAAAATTTTTCAAAGGCAGCAATTTGAATCCTTGACAGACACTTAATTCAGAAGACACTTTATAGAGAGTCTTTTCATAGGTATTTGCAGTAGTATCATCTCTGGATGATTGATAAACTTGGACAAGATCATTTAGCTGAGATTCTCCAGCTAGGAAGACCATCAAGCAATTACTTGACTCCTAAACCTGGCTATAGGGATGGAGGTGTAGGGTAAATGCCTTGTTCACAGTACGCATAGTGTCTGTAATATTACAGCACACTCATGGGATACACATTTGTTACTCTTGTGAGAACTTGTTAAAATGCTCAGTGTTTTGCTTTTCTAATACTTAGGGTAAAACAGTGAATTGTGTAACAGCTAGAACTACACTGAGTAACAATGGATACTTCATGAAAGTGCTCTAATACTCAGAGAATATGTTGAGAAAACTGTTTGACAGTTTACTCTAGTTTAAATGTTCTAAGTTTATGAATGTTTCCATCTGATTTCTGTGAGCACAGACCAATGTCTTCTCAACAGGCCTCTGCATCATTCAGATGCTTTCTTGAAAAAAATATATGAAACAATAGTTTTTAAGCATTTGATAGTGGATGTGTAAGTCTGAGATACTCAAGAGAAAAGAAGAACACAGTTTGAGGTTCACACATACCCTGGATTTTTGCCTGTGGGCGATTTCTAAACTCCAGTTCAGGGAAGTGGAGCCCAAGTAGAAAGCAGCAGTCTTGTGGGATGAAAGGAAGAGAGTCAATTATGAGTTCCTATCTTGACTCAAAGTTTTGGAGCAGCAACTGGAAACAAGGAGGATACTAGAATCTATGTAGGAGTACCCTGTCTTAGTCAGCATTTTCGTTGCTGTGTCTAAAACATCTGTCAAGAACAATTTCAGAAAGGAAAGCTTATTTGGGGGCTCACATTTCAGAGGTCTCAGTACATAGATAGATGGTTCTATTCCTCAGGGCTTGAAGTGAGATAGAACATCATGGCAGAATAATGTGACAGAGGAAAACAGATTAGGACATGGCACCAAGAAGTAGAGAGAGAGCTCCTCTTCAAAATGATAAAATATATACCCCAATGGCATGCCCCCAAGGACCCACCTTCTCCAGCCACACCCTACCTACCTAATGTTACCACCCAGCTAATCCCTATCGGGGCATTAATGCACTGATTAGGTTCAGGCTCTCATCACCCAATAATTTCACCTCTAAATTTTCTTGCATTGTCTCACACATGAGCTTTTGGGGGATACTTAACATCTAAACAATAATATAACCCTTATTTCCTTGACCAAATCCTCAAATCTTCATTTTCAGGGTGCCACTCTGTAAGTCATAGCAGAGAACATTTGTTAGGACTCTGAGAGTTTATCAGAAATTTCAAAACTCATACAGTGCTAAGGATATAGTAGAGTTCTGACTAATGCAGAGTAAAGATACCTTGATCAATACACCAGGAACTCATTTGGGAACTGAGAAAGATCCCACTTTAGGACTAATGCAAAAACTAGGAATAAAGGATATACTAGAGACAAAGAAGATCACTATATATATATTGATCAAGGGATGTACTTGTCAGGATGATATAATGATTACAAATTTATATGCAATGAATGTCAGAACACCCAATTTTATAAAACAACCATTTCTAGACATAGAGAGATAGACTCCAACATTAATACTGGTTGATTTCAATACCACATTCTCACCAAAAGATAGATTATCCAAACCAAAAAAAAAACAAAATATCAACAAGGAAACATCAGAGTTAAAATACACTATAGATCATTTGGACTTAACAGAATGTTAACAGAATTAACAGAATGTTCATTCAACAGCTTCAGAATACACATTCTTTTTATTATCACATAAAAATTTTTCTAACATAGACCATATATTGGGCCACAAAGCAAATCTTAACAAATTCAAAAAGGTGAAATAATATATTACATTTTCTCTCATCACAATGGAGTTCAACTGGAAATCAACTGTAAGTGAAATTAGAGAAATTACAAGATTGAACAACACATCTTTAAAGAAATAGTTTGACATTAAAGAAATCAAAGGGATAATCTAAAAATCACTTGAATCAATAAAAAATGGAAATATAAAATACCAAAACCTGTGGGATACAACAAAAACGGTAATAAGAGGGAAGTTTATAGTCATGAATGACTACATCAAAAAAAAAAAATAGAGATCTCTAATAAATAACCTAAAGGTACATCCCAAGGTCTTAGAAAAAGCTATCACAAACCAAACCCAAAATCAGTTGTGGGAAGGAAATAGTAAAGATCAGAGAGAAATAAATTAAATAGGGACTAAAAGAACAATGAAAAGGATCAATAAAACAAAAAGGTGATTTTTTGAAAAGATAAACAATTATGAGAAAACTTTAGCTAAACTAACCAGAAGAAAGAGAATACCCAAATAAATAAAATTATACCTGAAAAAGTAAACATTACAACTCATAACACAGAAATTCAAAGAATCAGTAAGGAATATTTTGAAAAACTATATTCTGAGAATTTGGAAAATCTAGAAGAAATGGACAAATTTCTGAACACATATAATCTATTAAAACTAAACTGAGATGATATTAAAAACCTAAGTATAGTGCTGGGGTTGTGGCTCAGCGGCAGAGCGCTCGGCCTCGCACGTGCGCGCGGTCCGGGTTCAATCCTCAGCACCACATAAATATAAATGCATTGCATTGTGTACAACTAAAGTAAATAAATAAATATTTTTTAAAAACCTAAGTATATTAATAACAAGTAATGATATTGGATCATCAATTAAAGTCTCCCAAAAATAACAACAACAACAAAAAAAAATCCCAGAATGATGTTTCATTGCTGAATTTTACCAAACTTTTAAAGAACATCGAGCACCAAAGTTTTTCAAACTATTCCATAGAATAGAAAGGAAAGAACCCTTCCAAACTTATTTTATAAAGCCAACATTATCCAGCATCACCACTGACAGATATATGACAAAAACGAAAATATAGACCAAATCCCTGATGAACATAGATGCCAAAATCCTCAACAAAATATTTGCAAATCAAATTCAATAGCATATTAAAAGGATCATATACCAGAATCAAGTTGGTCTCACTCCAGACATGCAAGGATGATACAAAATATGTAAATCAAAAAATGTAATGCAGCTCATAAATATAATCAAGGATAAAAATCACATGATCATCTCAATCAATACAGCAAAATCTTTCAATAGAATTCAACACACCTTAGTGATAAAATGCCCTGGATAAATTAAGTATAGGATAATCATAATTCAGCATAATAAAACACATATATGACAAACATCATACTAAAAGGTGTAAACTAAAATCATTTCCTCTAAAATCAGGATTCAGAAATGGATATCTATTTTCACCACCCTGTATTCAATGTAGAAATATAAATTTTAATGAGAGCAATTTGGCAAGGGAAAAATAAAAAAGCATACAAGTAGAAAGGAGGAAGTCAAATTATATCTGTTTACAGATGATATTACTCTCTATATAGGAAAAAATTAAAGTATCCAACAAAAGACTATGAAAACTGATAAACAAATTCAGGAACAATTACCATAAAATATCAGTAGATTTTCTATACATCAATAATGAACTTACTAGGAAATTAGAAAAAGAATCCCATTCAAGATAGTCACACAAAAAATATGCAGGAATTAAACCTAATTAAATGTGCGGAAGACCTCTACAGGAAAAATTTACAAAACATTTAAAGAAAGAAATTAAAGAAAGACTATGAAAAGATCTCCCATGTTCATGGACTGGAAGAATTAATATTTTTTTAAATTGCCAAGCTACCATTGATCTACAGATTCAATGCAATCACCAGCATTCTTCACAGAACTAGAAAAAAATTCTAAAATTCATATGGAAGCACAAAAGACCCTAAATAGCAGCCATAACAATCCTAAGCAAAAGAACAATGCTGGAGGCAAAATGATACCTGACTTCAAAACATTAGAAAAAAACAGCATGATATTGGCAAAAGAAAAACAAAACAAAACCAGATACACAGACAAATAGAAGAGAATAGAGGATTGAAAAATAAATATATGTTTATTCAGCCAACTGATTCTTGACAAAGTTGCTACCAATACGCAGTGGTGAAAGATAATTTATTCAACAAATAGTGATTGGAAAACTGGATATCATTATGTAGAAGAAAGAAACTTGACTCATAACTCTCATCCTGCACAAAAAACAACTCAAAATGGATCATAGATCTTAATATAAGATTTGAAAACTCTGAAACTATTTCAGGAAAACATTGGGTGAAAACTTCAAGAAATTGGCACAGGCAACGATTTCCTGGAGAATATCCCCAAACAGGAAACAAGAGCAAGAATTGACAAATGTGATTCCATCAAATCAAAAAGCTTCTGCACATCAAAGGAAGCAATCAGGAGAGTGAAAAGGCAACCTACAAAACTGGAGAAAATTATTGCAAGCTCTCATTTGGAAGAAGATTAATATCCAGAACATATAAGGAAAACTTCACAACAAAAAGACACACAAAAAACCCAAAAGACAAGTAATCCAATAACAAAAAATAGATGAATGTTATGAATAGATGCTTCTCAAAAGAAGAAATACAAATGGCCAGGAAATATATGAAAAAATACTCAATATCTTTAGCCATCAGAGAAATGTAACATCATATCCACAATGAGATTCCATCTCACCCCAGTTAGAGTGGCTATTATGAAGAAAACAAAAAATAACAAATGCTAGCAAGGATGTGGAGAAAAGACAACACTTACACATTGTTGGTGGGAGTGTAAATTAGTAAAACCACTATGGAAAATAGTGGTTCCTCAAAAATCTAAAAGGATGTCTACCATACGATCCATTGATCCCACTCCTGGGAGTATAGGCAGAGGAAATGAAATCAGTATACAAAAGACCTACCTGTTCACCCATTTTATTGCAGCACTAATCACAATGATGAAGATATGGAATAATCCTAGGTGCCCATCAACAGATGAATGGTTAAAGAAATATGGATTATATACATAATGGAGTATTACTCAGCCATAAAGAAAAAGGAAATCCTGTAATCTGCAGACAAATGGATAAAACGGGAAAATGTCATGTAAAGCAAAATAAGCCAGACACAGAAATATAAGTATTGCATGTTTTTTATGATATGTTGAAACTAAAAATAACACACAGAGACACACACACACCAAAAAAAGATATACAGGAAGATAACCTGAAAGTATAAGTGGTACTATTAGTAGGAGGAAGATGGAAAGGAGAGAGGAAAGAAGGGTGGGTGGAAATTATCAATTCATGATGCATGCATGAATGAGAGTGTCATAATGAATCCCATTAATTTTTACAACTAATGTTATGTTAATAAGTACAATAAAAAAGGACTAATTAAATTGTAGAACTAAGAATTAGAATGTCTAAAATAAAAGTGTCACTTCTGAAGCCCCAGCTACTTGGGAGACTGATGCAGGAAGATCACAAGTTTAAGGCCAGCCTGAGCAACTTAGCAAAACCCTGTCTCAAAAAAATAAAAATAAAAATTAGAAGTCATTGTAGCCGGGCGCGGTGGTGCACGCCTGTAATCCCAGCACTTGGGAGGCTGAGGCAGGAGGATCACGAGTTCAAAGCCAGCCTCAGCAATGGCGAGGCACTTAGCAACTCAGTGAGACCCTGTCTCTAATAAAATACAAAAAGGGCTGGGGATGTGGCCCAGTGGTCGAGTGCCCCTGAGTTCAATCCCCAGTACCCCCCCCCAAAAAAAAAATTAGAAGTCATTGTAATGGAAGAAAGCTGAACATAATAGAAAAGGATTAGTAAACTCCAGGACATATTCTGTCTCAAAGATATAAATAATCCAAACCTGAATCAAAGATGTGACAAAAATTAAAGGAGAAAAAAGAATACAACACTGGAGGAGGCCTATGGAATTATCAAATGGTCTAGCAGGTATGTAATTGGAGTCCCAATAGGAAAGGAGGAAATGAAGCATAAAAAATATTTGAAGCAACAATGCTCAAAACTTTTTAAACACTGAAAAAAGATACCAGAGCACAAAACCAGAAAACTAAGTAAATCTTAAGCTGTATAAATACACAGAACATAATTTTAGACACATGATCATATTCTGAAGACCAAAGGTCAGAGAATGAAGTAGCATTACATACAGGAGAATAAAATAATAAAGATGTTAGCTTCTTATTCAAAACAATGAAGATCAAAATACTATAAAATATTTTTAAAAAATGAAGGTGGAGCCAGGAGTGGTGGTGCACACCTATAATCCATGTGACTTATTAGACTGAGATGTCACGAGCCATCCATCAGCTGTGTGTGGACTATGTTGTGCAAAGTAGCCTAATGAGGGGATAAGTCTGGCATTGGGATCCTCTTGTGACACCCCCACAGGGACTGATTGCCTGATGTAAGTGAACTTCCCTCTCAAACTCTGCCAGAGATCCCACACAGCACCTGAGATGGGTGTGACCTGCCAAGATGTCAATCAACCTGGGGACTGCAAGACACCAAGAAGCAAGACTCTGCCCTTAAAACCTATCCTTGACTTTGATGTCCCCTGATTTAAATAAAGCAAGCGGGCTCTGTTTTTTTTTTTTTTTTTTTTTTTTTTTTTTTTTTTTTTTTTTTTTTTTTTTGTTATTGTTGTTGTTTGTTTTGTTTTTGTTTTAATTTTTAATTTTGTTTTAATTAGTTATACATGACAGTAGAATGCATTTATGCGGGCTCCATTTTGCCATATCTGTATGAGCTTGCCCGTCCAGCCCCCACTTTTGAAAATGTTTTCTGTGTCTTGTGGTTCTTTCCCTATTCTATTTTTCTTAGCTTTCATTTCGCAGCCAGCCCATTCCACCAAGAGCAATTCCATTCCCACAGCCCGCACAGAACATGAGCAGGACTGAGGCCGCAGGATTTCAAGTTCAAAGCCAGCCTCAGCAACTTAGTAAGACCCTGGGTCAGATCCTTAGCACCACATAAAAATAAATGAACAAAACAAAGGTATTGTGTGCATCTACAAAAAAAAATGTTAATAATAAAGAAAACTAGGGGTGGAAAAATAATGAGCAGAGGAATGTAAAATCAGTCTAGGTGTTAGAAAATGCTGAACAAAGTTAACTTAGCCGGGAACACCTTGTTAGTGAAATAAAAGGGTTTATTGGGGTGTCACGTGGGGAAAGGTAGGGAAAGGAAGGGAAGGGAAGGGGGGTAGGGAAGGAGGAAAAAGGGACGAACGGAAACAGGGACAGGCGCGAACAGAGAGCGATTTCAGTCCAGGGGAGGCTTAAATAGCATACTAGTTGTCAGGAAGAGACCCCTGGGGCGAGTGTCTCCATAGGCTGCTGGAGGTCAGGAGGCCGTGGCGAGGGTACCTGCTGGCCAGGCTGAGGCTCCTGGGAAATGTAGTATTTTCACAAAGAACCTGGGGAGGTGTGGCCTTCTACCTCCCTGCCTGGACTCCAACACTAGGTATCTCTTAATAGAATTATAATAAACTGTGGTAATATTCAAAATGCCACAAAATACTACTCAGCAATGAAATAAATGAATGACCTATATCATGGCAGAATCTAAAAAAAATATTCCGAGTGAAATAATCTAGATTAAAGCAAAAGTAGTAAATAAAATAAATTATGTAATATCTAAAAGAACAGAGAAAATAATATTTGGTGAGCTTTTAAAATACATGTGGAAGTAAAAGTGTGTGATAACAATAGCATCAAGTGCTAGATGGGCTGAAATGGAATTATACTGTTGTGAGTTTTTTTATAAAGTTGTAGAATAGTAATTCAAAGTAGACTGTGCTGAGTTAAGGGAAAATATTGTGTATCTCTAAAGCAACCATGAAAAATTGATTCAAAGATGAATAGCTTAAAACCCCAAAATGATACAAATTCAATTGCTAACAAATTATTAATAAAAAGAAGACAGAAAAGGAGGAAGAGCATAGGAAATGCAAAAAGGCAATTAAAATAGATAGCATAATAGTAGACTTAAAGTCAATCATATTAATAATAATAATATTAAATATAAATATATTAAATAGTTCAGTGGAAAAATAGAAATTGCTAGATTGGTTTTTTAAAGACCCAATTATATGATATTTAAAAGAGACATACTTTAAACCTAAGTGTTAGGTAGATAAGCTGTGAACAGGTGGGCAGGGGAAAGACAATAAAGGGCAATAACTTACAGGAAGGACATCTGACATATACATCAAAATGAGAGCCCATAAGCCACAAGATCGGAGGGAACAGGAAACCTTATCAATATAAAAAAGTGTTGGGAAGCTGGGGACTAATATGTCAAAATAGTCCCAGCTACAGTTGATTGTGACCCCTTTGAAGACCTTATCTTTTGTGACCAGGCCATCAAGACCCTCCCCTTGTGACTAAATCAGTACAACCCACACAAAACAAGTTTGCTGAGGGCTATTCAAAGGGTAACAAAGCACTTAAGGGGGTATGCAAAAAGCTGGAGTAAGAACAAAGAAACCCAAATCCTTTAAAAATCAGATTCTACAACAGCACCCATTCTCTGTGGAGAAAACCAATACTGTACCCATACTGTGTGTCCTCATCTCATCTTCTTTCTAATAAACACCTGTCTATCACTCTTAGAGACTCTTTAGAAATTCTTCCTGTGGAGTGGCAGGAATGCTGCAATTTCCTGCTTTCCGTGCTAGATTCTGTACTAGCTAGCACAGGTAACTTCCGCTGCAATGTGAGGACATAAACATATTTATAATAAAGTTTTAAAAAGACATAAAATGCAATGCAAGCACGACTACTAGAATATAAATATCAGATAAGATAAACTTCAAAGAAAGGAGAGGTAGCAGAACTAAATAGGGTTATGTCATAATGACAAAAGGTTCAATTCACCAGGAAGACATACTAATCTTAAAGATTTGTGCACCTAATAACATATCTTAAAACTAAATAAAGAAAAATTAACATTGACAAATCCACATTCATAGTGGAAATTTTTTTTGTTCTTTTTTACTTTTGGTATTAGGGATTTAACCTAGGGCTTTACACATGCTAAGCATATGCTCTGCCACTGAGGTTCACCCCAGCTCCACAGTGTTGTAGATTTTAACATTCTTCTCATGGTAATTGCTAGAACAAGGTAAGAAGTTAGTAAGATTATAGAAGATTTGAATAAGTTGATCTAGTTGAAATTATAAAACATGACACCTAACTGCAACATGCACATTCTCTATAGGTAAACATGGAATATTTACTTAAATAGACCATATATTATATTTTAGAACAATTATCAATAGAATACAAAAGATTGAAATACTAAAACAAATCACAGAAATGTATATTTAACTGAATGTTAACTGTTAATGAAAACTAAGTAAATCACAGGGTAATGTAGAATGTTTGGCAATAGACTAACAGGAATTCCAGAAATAAAGAACAGAAATGAAGGGTAAGAATTTGTATTTAAAAATCATGGATGAAAACTTCCAAGAACTTTAGGACACTTATCATCAGATAAAAGGTCCCAACAACATATTCTCGGTACAGTAAATAAAAAAGAAAAATACATACACACACACGCTCAAATATTGAAGCACAAATACACTGTCTTCTTATTGCAAAATTTCCTAATGCCAGGAATAAAGAAATGCCTAAAAAGTTTCAAATAAAAAAGTAATTTAAAATAAATGAGAATAAAGTTGAATTTCGCTTTTTCTGCAGTTCTTGAATACTTGGAAGATGATGGTGTGATTCTTTCAGAACTTGAAGGGATTGTTATTTTCAACTAAAAATCCTCTTCCCAGTCAAACAATTAATCAAAGGAGACTTAGCTCCCCCACACACCTTTTCATAAGAAGTTAGTTAAGGAGGAGCTTTAGCAAAAGAAAGCAATAAACAAAGAAACAGTAAGTGATGGTATTCAAGAAATGCTGTATCCAACCCAGGAGAGCAGCCAAGGATGACAGCCACAGAAACAGTAATTGCATAGCTTGAAGCAATTGGTCAGAGGATTAAGCAGGATTTCTCCTTGAAACAAGGGGGTCAAGATAGAAGACCTTTGTGGTGAAACTTTTGGGAGAAAAACAAGAAGACATTTTAATAAAGATATTGAAAAGTGAAAGAGAAAATTAATATAACTATAGGAAAATAGCTGCTGTATATCCACCCCACTGCCCTACTTGGCTCTGATGAGCAATATTTGTGTGTGCCTGATAATATAAACACTATTTATTGGTTTAACAAAAAGTATTTTATAACTATTACAAGAGGATTAGTAATCCAAAATGGCAGTGAGTATGAGAACGAAATCCAAAAGTGTCATATCTGGAAATAAATAGGTAATATCTAAAATGGAAATATTAAGATAATGGAATAAACACATTATTTGAAGTTCTGCTGTAACCAGCTCAAAAGTTAAAAGTGATTGAACCTGAGAAATGGGGAGTTAGGGATAATTGGACAGAGAATGGTTAGTTTTCATTATATTTCTACAGTATTAGATTTTTTAAAATTATGAGTAAGTATTACTTTGAAAAATAATGCATATTATACATTATTAAACAAGTACCACAACTTTCTTTTACTACAAGGAAGGAAAATTCCAGCAGATAAAGATAATATCTCCATTTAAAGGTTGAAGAATACATGAAATAAAAATTTTGGTAAACTTCCTTTACTTCTTGTGATATATGATAATATGTAACCCAAAATGAGTCCTTTGTTTAAAAAAACTCTGATCTCAGCAAATCAATACTTCTGAACTTCCTGTTAAGGAGAGAAGACTGGCTACATATATTTATCTTCACTTCTTCCAATAACAATTATGAACAACAATAATTAATAGTAGTTAATAGTTGCATAGTGCTTACTATAAACCAGATACTATTATAAATACATTGATATCTTAAATATATTAATTTTCACAGCATCTCTATCAGGTAGGTGCCATGATTATCTCTGTTTTATAGATGAGAAAATGGAAGCGTGGAAAGATAAAGTATTTTGTCTATGATCTCATGGCTGGTTAATGGCAGAGCCAGTCATTTGTTCAAAAAGTTCACACTAGCCGGTTGCGGTGGTGCACGCCTGTAATCCCAGCACTTGGGAGGCTGAGGCAGGAGGATCACGAGTTCAAAGTCAGCCTCAGCAATGGCGAGGCGCTTAGCAACGCAGTGAGACACTGTCTCTAATAAAATACAAAAAAGGGCTGGGGATGTGGCCCAGTGGTCGAGTGCCCCTGAGTTCAATTCCAGGTACAAAAAAAAAAAAAAAAAATCCACACTATTAACAACTACCAAATACTGTCTGGCATATTAAAATTCCATTAAAATGAACATGAAGGAATAAAAAATGTTCACATGAAAAAGCCATATTGTGTCATTATCCTGTGGAAAGTCTTCCAGTGGTCTTCCTTTACATTTATAAGAAAATACAAATTTCTTCCATACTTCCAAAACCTTATGTTTTAATAACCAACCTCATCTCCTACTATTTTCCTACTTCTTCACTTAGCTATGGTTATTTCACACTTCCTTTGGTCCCTTGGATTTGCCAATTGCTTGCAAAGAGAATGGAATTGATTACAGATCATCAGTAGATAAGAGACTTCAACAAATTTCTGGAAACCAAGAAAAAACATGAAAAAATGGTCACTAGTAAAATTAAAAAGAGGAAGCCATAGCCTAGAAAACATTCCAAAGGGAGCTGCAGTAGATGGGGTTGGGAAATCTTTCCACAAGAACTATAGAGTGGGAGTGAGAAGTTACCTGAAAATGGGGGAATCTATGTATATTTTTTACCATCTTCTTTTTTGCCCCCTCCCTTCCCCTTCTTCCCCATTGGTCTTTCTAGAGTTCCTCAAATCCTCCTATGCTCCCCATCCCAACCCCACTGTGAATCAGCCTCCTTATATCAGAGAAAACATTCAGCATTTGGCTTTTTGGGATTGGCTAATTTCACTTATTCTCCAACTTCATCCATTTAACTGTGAATGCCATGATTTTATTCTCTTTTATTGCTGAGTAATATTCCATTGTGTATACATATATACACCACATTTTCTTTATCCATTTATCTACTGAAGGGCATCTTGGTTGATTCCACAGTTTAGCTATTGTGAATTATGCTGCTGTAAACATTGATGTGGCTTTGTCCCTGTAGTATGCTGTTTTTAAGTCCTTTGTGTATAGACCGAGGAGTGGGATAGCTGGGTCATAAAGTGGTTCCATGCCCAATTTTCCAAGGAATCTCCATACTGCTTTCCAGATTGGCTGCACCATTTTGCAGTCCCACCAGTAATGTATGAGTGTGCCTTTTGCCCCATATTCTCTCTTTATTGTTGTTTGTGTTCTTAATAGCTGCCATTCTGACTGATGTGACATGAAATCTTAGAGTAGTTCTGATTTGCATTTCTCTAATTGCCAGCAATGTTGAACATTTTTTCATGTATTTGTTCACTGATTGTATATCTTCTTCTAAGAAGTGTCTGCTCAGTTCCTTGGCCCATTTATTGATTGGGTCATTTGTTTCTTTGGTGTTAAATTTTTGAGTTCTTTAGATATTCTAGCTATTAGTGCTCTGTCTGATGTGCATGTGGTAAAAAATTTTTTCCCAATTAGTAGGCTCTCTATTCACCTCACTGTTCCTTTTGCTGAGAAGAAGCTTTTTAGTTTGAATCTATCCGTTTATTGAGAACTAATATTAATTCTTGCACTACAGGAGTCTTATTAAGGAAGTTGGGGCTTAATCCAACATGTTGGAAATAAGGGCTTACTTTTTCTTCTAATAGGTACAGTGTCTCTGGTCTAATTCCTAGGTCCTTGATCCAATTTGATTTGAGTTTTGTGCATGGTGAGAGATAGGGGTTTAATTTCATTTTGTTGCATATTGATTTCCAGTTTCCCTGGCACCATTTGTTGAAGAGGTTATCTTTTCTCCAGCGTATGTTTTTGGTGCCTTTGTCTAATATAAGATAACTGAAATTATATGCATTAGTCTCTGTGTCCTCTGTTCTGTACCATTGGTCTACCAGTCTATTTTGGTGCCAATACCATGCTGTTTTTGTTACTATTGCTCTGTAGTATAATTTAAGGTCTGGTATAGTGATGTCACCTGCTTCACTCTTCTTGCTAAGGATTACTTTAGCTAATCTGGGTCTCTTATTTTTCCAGATGAATTTCATGACTGATTTTTCTATTTCTATGAGGAATGTCATTGGGATTTTGATTGGAATTGCATTAAATCTGTATTGTGCTTTTGGAAGTATGGTAATTTTTTTTTTTTTTTTTTTTTTTTTTTTTGGTACTGGGGATTGAACTCAGGGGCACTTGACCACTGGACCACATCCCCAGCCCTTTTTTGTATTTTAGTAGAGACAGGGTCTCACTGAGTTGCTAAGTGCCTCGCCATTGCTGAGGTTGGCTTTGAACTCGTGATCCTCCTGCCTCAGCCTCCCAAGTGCTGGGATTACAGGTGTGCGCCACCGCGCCTGGCTAAGTATGGTCATTTTGACAATATTAATTCTGCCTATCCAAGAACAAGGTAGATCTTTCCATCTTATAAGGTCTTCTATAATTTCTTTAGTGTTCTGTAGTTTTCATTATAGAGGTCTTTCATATCTTTCATTAAATTGATTCCCAAGAATTTTTTTTGATGCTGTTGTAAATGGGGTAGTTTTCTTCATTTCTCTTACAGAGGATTTATCACTGATATATGCAAATGCCTTTGATGTATGGGTATTGATTTTGTATCCTGCTACTTTGCTGAATTCACTTATGAGTTCTAGAAGTTTACTGGTGGAATTTTGTGGATCTTCTAGATATAGAATCATATCATCAGTGAATAGTGATAATTTGAATTTTACTTTGCATATCAGTATCCCTTTAATTTCTTTTGTCTGTCTTAATGCTCTGGTCAGTGTTTCAAGAATTATGTTAAATAGAAGTGGTAAAAGAGGGCATCCCTGTCTTGTTCCAGTTTTTAGAGGGAACACTTTTAATTTTTCTCCATTTAGAATGATGTTGGTCTGGGGCTTAGCATAGTTAGCTTTTACAATGTTGAGATATGTTCCTGTTATCTCTAGTTTTTCTAGTGTTTTGAAAGTGAAGGGGTGCTGTATTTTGTCGAATGCTTTCTCTGCATCTATTGAGATAATAATATGGTTCTTATCTTTAAGTTTATTGATGTGATGAATTACATTTATTGATTTCCTTATGTTAAACCAACCTTACATCCCTGGAATGAACCCCACTTGATAGTGGCGTACTATCATTTTGATATGTTTTTGTATCCAATTTGCCAGAATTTTATTGAGAATTTTTGCATCTATGTTCATTAGAGATATTGGTCTGAAGTTTTCTTTCTTTGATGTGTCTTTGAGTGGTTTTGGAATCAGGGTGATATTGGCCTCATAGAATGAGTTTGGAAGTGCTCCCTCTTTTTCTATTTCCTGAAATAAATTGAGGAGTATTGTTATTAATTTTTCTTTAAAGGTCTTGTAGAACTCAGCTGTGTATCCATCTGGTCCTAGGCTTTTCTCGGTGGGTAGGCTTCTGATGGCATCTTCTATTTCATCACTTAAAATTGGTCTATTTAAATTGTGTATATCATCCTGATTCAATTTGGGCAAATCATATGACTCTAGAAATTTGTCAATGCCGTCGATATTTTGTGTTTTATTGGAGTACAAGTTTTCAAAATAATTTTGAATTATCTTCTGTATTTCTGTAGTGTCTGTTGTGATATTTCCTTTTTCATCACATGTTAGTAATTGGAGTTTTCTCTCTCCTTCTCTTTCTTAGCCTGGTTAAGGGTCTGTCAATTTTATTTATTTTTTCAAAGAACCAACTTTTTATTTTGTCAATTTTTTTCAATTGTTTCTGTTTCAATTTCACTGATTTCAGCTCTGATTTTAATTATTTCCTGTCTTCTACTGCTTTTGATGTTGGGTTGTTCTTCTTTTTCTAGGGCTTTGAAATGTAATGTTAAGTCATTTATTTGTTGACTTTTTCTTCTTTTGAGGAATGAACTCAATGCAATGAACTTTCCTCTTAGAACTGCCTTCATAGTGTCCCAGAGATTTTGATACAATGTATCTGTGTTCTCATTCACCTCTAGGAATTTTTTAATCTCCTCCTTGATGTTTTTTGCAACATCTTGTTCATTCAGTAGCATGTTGTTTAGTCTCCAGGTGTTGGAGTAACTATTTTTATTTTTATTTTATCATTGATTTCTAATTTCATTGCATTATGATCTGATAGAATGCAGGGTAGTATCTGTATTTTTTTATATTTGATAAGAGTTGTTTTGTGGCATAATATATGGTCTATTTTAGAGAAGGATCCATGTGCTGCTGAGAAGAAAGTGTATTTGCTCACTGAAGGATGAAATATTCTGTATAAGTTAGTTAAGTCTAAGTTTCTGTATTTTTGAGTTCTATAGTTTCTTTGTTCAGCTTTTGTTTGGAAGATCTATCCAGTAGTGAAAGCAGTGTGTTAAAGTCACCCAAAATTATTGTGTTGTGGTCAATTTGACTCTTAAACTTGAGAAGAGTTTGTTTGATGAACATGGATGCTCCATTGTTTGGGGCATATATATTTATAATTGTTAAGTCTTGTTGGTGTATGGTTCCCTTGAGCAGTATATAGTGTCCTTCTTTATCCCTTTTGATTGACTTTACCTTGAAGTCTACTTTATTTGATATGAGGATGGAAACCCCTGCTTGTTTCCTTTGTCCATGTGAGTGGTAGGATTTATCCCAACCTTTCACCTTCAGCCTATGGATGTCTTTTCCTATAAAATGAGTCTCTTGGAGGCAGCATATTGTTGGGTCTTTTTTTTTTTTTTTTTTTTTTTTTTTTTCCTTAATCCAATCTGCTACTCTATGTCTTTTGATTGGTGAGTTTAGGCCATTAACATTCAGAGTTGTTATTGAGACATGATTCCTATTCTCAGCTATTTTTGTTTATTTTTTGGTATTTAACTTGACATGGTTTCTCCTCTGATTGGTTTTTCCTTTAGTGTAATACCTCCTTCTGCTGATTTTCATCATTGTTTTTCACTTCCTCTTCATGGAATATTTTTTTAGGAAGTTCTGTAGTGATGGCTTTCTAGTTGTAAATTCTTTTAACTTTTATTTATCATGGAAGGTTTTATTTCATCCTCAAATTTAAAGCTTAATTTTGCTTGATATCAGATTCTTGGTTGGCATTCATTTTCTTTTAGAGCTTGGTATATGTTGTTCCACGATCTCTTGGCTTTGAGTGTCTGGGTTGAAAAATCAGCCATGATACAAATTGGTCTCCCCCATATGTGATCTGATTCCTCTCTCTTGCAGCCTTTAAGATTCTATCCTTATTCTGTATGCTAGGCATTTTCATTATAATGTCTTGGTGTAGATCTGCTGTAATTTTGTACATTTGGTGTCTTGTAAGACTCTTGTATTTAACTTTCCAATTCATTTTTCATGCTTGGGAAATTTTCTGATATTATCTCATTGAAGAGATTGTGCATTCCTTTGGTTTGAAACTCTGTGCCTTCCCCTGTCCCAATTACTCTTAGAATTGGTCTTTTGCTGCTGTCCCATAATTCTTGGATGTTCTGTTCATGGTTTCTTAGTATCTTCACTGTGTGGTCAACTTTATTTTCAAGATTACATACTTTGTCTTCATTATCTGATGTTCTTTCTTCCAATTGATTTAATCTGTTGGTGATGCTTTCTATTGTGTTTTTTATTTGGTTAATTGTTTCCTTCATTTCAAGCATTTATAAATTTTTTTCAGAGTTTCTATCTCTTTTTTGAAGTAATCTTTTGCTACCTGTATTTGCTCTTAAATCTTTATTGTACTGATCAATTTTTGCTTGTATTTGCTCATTTAGTTCATTCTTTAATTCACAGATCGTTTTAATTATGAACCTTCTGAACTCCTTCTCTGACATTTCATCAACTTCGCTGAGCATGGGTTCTGTTATTGTAGTGTCCTGGTTTGTTTTGGGGTACTTTCCTCTCTTGTTTTGTTGTATTGTCTATTTGCCTTCCTTTCTTGCAGTATGGATCTGAGATATTACAGTTTCTACCCTATATTTTTGTAATTTCCATTCAGGTTGTCTGTGCCTCACCTTGATGTTGGGCTTTCAGACCCTGCCGGTGTCCCTCTATGTATGCTACTGCAACTAAAGGTGGTGTCAGCAATGGCGGACAGTGAAGCTGCCCCAAGGTGAATGCAATGTCTTCCAGAGATGGGGCTGAAAGGGTGGGCCTTACACTATCTTTGGGATACCTGCTTTTTGGCCCTGTCTATTGTCAAAAGGTAGGGGCTACTGAGTGGGGAAGGCTATGGCTATGTCTGTAGTGTCTCAAGATGGAAGTGGGTTAAGCTGGTGTTCCCAGGTGGAGGTGGGGTAGCAGGCTCTGGACCTACCCTGGGCCTGGGTCCCACGCAGGTTGGTGTGGGCTGAAATTGTTGAATCTTAGATCCTGCGGTGGTTTGCTGGTGGGAAGAGGTGGTCCTATGGCAGAGCGTGAGCTCAGCGTGTGTTTGCTGGTGGCGGAATGGACCAGGCTCACTCTGAGGGGAGGACGATGGGGTTGACCTGGGCCTGCCTGTGGTCAGGAGGAGGACAACTGGGCTGATCTATGACTGCCTGTACTCCTGCGGAGGTCAGCGGGGCTGACCTGGGCCTGGCCACACTTGGTTGGAGGTTGGCAGGGCTGTCCTTGGCCCACCTACACTGGGGCGGAGGTCTGTGGGGCTGTCCTGTGCCTGCCTGTGCTCAGTTGGATGTCCGCAGGGCTGACCTGGGCCTGCCCGAACTAGGGTGGATGTCCGCGGCTGTATATTTTTTTAATATGGAAATGTGGACCTCCCATCCACACACTTCCCCACTCCACCTCCAAAAATGACATGAACGTACGCACTTATCCTCAAGCAAAGACTGCCTGGAGAGGAGCTAAAAGTTGGTGTTGGAGTTAGTATATCAGAATAAAACCCTCCTAATTCTGTCATCAGAGTACCCTAAGGCACCAGCTAATTCTCTGTCAGCTCATCTTAAAGTTAAGCCTGCCATTCTTTGATCCCTACACATATTCATTGATCGACTAGTTAGCTTTTCGATTTTTCATTCATATATAATAATGGATAGTCACTGACCATAAGACAAGTGAACAAATTGATCAAAAATTTGAAAGAGAACAAACTGATAATAAAAATTAATAAAAATAAATCTTTGAGGAATAGCATATGTAAAAAAGAAGATAACTTCAAGATAACTACCACCAAAAGAAAACAGAACAATAATCCAACTAATTATGCAGATATACCAACAAAAAATTTAAAATATGAAAAAAATTAAAAATACCATGAAGAAAAAGCACTCAGAGACAGTGAAGAGCTATTGGAAATTAAAATGTGAATAAAATATAAAGTCATAAATATTGGTGGATAAAGAGATGGAACCTCTCATTCATTTGTATAAAACTATAAAGATGGACATTAGGAAAAACAATAAAGTTAAACCAGTAATCTATAATCTAGAATAAGAAAATGGTGTGGATAAATAATAGAAGATAAGCCGGGCGCAGTGGCGCACGCCTGTAATCCCAGCACTTTGGGAGGCTGAGTCAGGAGGATCGTGAGTTCAAAGCCAGCCTCAGCAATGGTGAGGCACTTAGCAACTCAGTGAGACCCTGTCTCTAATAAAATACGAAAAAGGGCTGGGGATGTGGCCCAGTGGTCTAGTGCCGCTGAGTTCAATCCCCGGTACCAAAAAAAAAAATAAAAAAATAAAAAAAATAATAGAAGATAATTTCCCTGCACACAAAGGCAACTTTCTGTAATTTAGAAGGTCTTATAAGCTACTTGTCACCATGAATTTTTAAAAATCTATGTAAAGAGATACAATCATAAATTTCAAAGAGTTAAACACCACTAATAAAAAGAATATCCTAAGAATTCTTACCAAAAAATAACCTTGAAAGAATCAGAATGGCAAAGAATTTATCAATATCAGATGCTAGAAGATGATACAACAAATGCCTACAAAGTTCTGAGGGATAATTATTCTCAGCCTAGAATTTAAACTAAGAAAATATATCAACTACATAATCAACTACATAAAAGAATAAAGACATTTTGAGACATGAAAAGACTGAGCAAGTTTATCTCCTAGGCATTGTTTCTTAGAAGTTACTTGAGAATTGTTACAGCAAAACAAAAAGACAAACCAAAAAAAAAAAAAAAAAAAAGTGGTGGGATCTAAGAAAAAAGCAAACCAAAATCCAAGAGTAAGAAGAAAAATCCTAAAGCAGTCACTGTGTAACAGAAACTTCTATCCATTGGAAGATAGAAGAGGGATCTGGGAGAGTGGTCACTAGCATTGATGTATAGAGGACAAGGACAGTGGGAGTCATCTGCTAAAGTTATAGGCAATAAAAAGGATGAACTTTAAATTAAAGAATTTAAAAATAGTTTAAAAATCTGAGTAAAAGTTGGCTGGCTTTTTATTACCATCGTGTTACCAGCAATTTTCAAAAAAATGTCAGAAATAAAATATCCCTCCCTAAAAAAAATCTTTTGTTGATCTAAATTTTAAGGGACTGCTGCATTTACTATTGAGTCATGGTGACTGATCCCATTGCCATGGCCTTGATATGCCAATGGCATCCAGTAAAAATAGAAAGGGGGACAATTACATTAATGTTGTGGTTGAATGTTTAAAATAGCTCAAGAGTATGATCAGGACAATCATAATATCAAAAGGGTATAGTATATTTTAATTTATTGTATTCTTGAAATATTCTCCACTGATTGCATTGGAGTATAACATTGCTTCAATAGAAAAGCAATCATAATTCTAGCACACAATTTGGCCATACAATGAACACTATAGTTACAATCATATGAATACTGATGGTATTTAACCTTTAGAATCACTTTAATGACACATCACATGGCACTTAAATATGCTTACCTAATAGGATATAAATATTATCAACCTTAATACTGTAAAAATAAAGGTATAGCTAAAAGAGGTTAAGAGGTAGAAAATGATGAATTGATGAGGAGTAGTAAAAGGAAGAGTATAAATGTTATCATCATCTTATAAAGTGGGATATCAAGAGACATGGAACTGGAGACAGGTTAAACTACATTTAACTTTTCAGAGGTGACAAGTGGTAGAACTGGGAAAAGAGAAGTTGGGAAGAAATTTATGTAATTTCACCACAGTGTAACTTGATATCAACAGACAGTATCTCAGGTCAATTAAAAAAAGGTATTAAGCTGGGGTGGGGGGGTGGCGCACGCCTGTAATCCCAACACTTGGAAGGCTGAGGCAGGAGGATCTCAAGTTCAAAGCCAGCCTCAGCAATGACGACGTACTTAGCAACTCAGTGAGACCCTGTCTCTAATAAAATATAAAAAAGGGGCTGGGGATGTGGCCCAGTAGTCGAGTGCCCCTGAGTTCAATCCCCAGTACCAAAAAAAAAAAAAAAAAAGGTAACATAAACATATTATTTAGAGATATGGAGAAAATGTTTTAAATATTTGAAAGGTCAATAGTGATTGACACTGAGGAGCAAGATTGAGGGTAATGAGGTATGAGCATGGGAGAACTCCATTATCGCCCACGTCCCACCGGGGATGGAATCAGGATCACTCTGGGTGGTGTGGGCTGGTGGGGAAAAGACCACACCGACAAGGAAGTAATTTTCTCACGAAGCGAGGGGCGGGAGCGGGGGTGGGGCGGACAAGGTTCTGTGACCTCAAGGGTCCTCTTCCATGGTGGAAGGCAAGAAAGCGAGTGCACCTGGAATCCCTTTATTTATAGGGAAAAGAAGACAAAGGATTTTCAATAGAATATTCTACACCAAATAAGGTAGGGGATAAGGTTTCAAAGGGGGTTACCCAATCCCATTGGGTAACGCCAAAGTCCAGAGCCAAAGCAAACTTCTTTGCCTTGCAAAGTTGAAGGCCACTTGCTTCCCACCGCACCTGGCATGTGATGCCAGTCCAATACCCCCTTTATTCAAGGCTGAGAGGGGATGCTTAGCTCATGAGCAGGGCAGACCCCCACACTCCATCTTTTCTATTTTAGTATAAACCTTTCTGTGTTGTTTGATTGCTTAGCTATATATTTAACTTGCTATGTTGCTAAAATTAGTTAAAGTTCAAAAAGAAGTAGCTTTGAAAAACTTGATAATTCTTTAAATTTGTCTAGGTAAGGGATATAACATAGTTCTGCAACTAATTATGACAAGACATAATTCTATTCATTTCAGTCACTCACCAAGCTAGATGCTGAAGATCAGTGAGTTCTCCATAGCCACTCAAGTACACGTCTTCATCTCAGGTCATAGATAGAAGAATCTATGACAAGTAGGAATAACAATGACAGTGGCATATGTTGTATCACCATCAATGTTTAGAAGGAAGCCATGCTTTTTCTTAGAACATTGGGGAAATGGATGTATCTTAGCATACAAATCTTAAAGGGCAGGCTAAATGATGGTGAACTCTTTAAGATAATTCCTTGCATACATATCCTACATAAAGTGGCTATTTTATATAAAATATTTTTGCTGTAATATTGATAATCTTTTATTTACTGGTCAATTAAAGACAATTTGTATATAATGTATTAATGCCCAGATTTTTTACAAGACAGAATCCCACCCTCATAACCATAAAAATGTTGGTGTTGAGTGCCATTATGCCAGACAATGCACAAACCAATCTAAAACAAAACAAAAATGGGCCGGGCGCGGTGGCGCACGCCTGTAATCCCAGCACTTTGGGAGGCTGAGGCAGGAGGATCGCGAGTTCAAAGACAGTCTCAGCAATGGCGAGGCACTTAGCAACTCAGTGAGACCCTGTCTCTAAATAAAATACAAAAAAGGGCTGGGGATGTGACCCAGTGGTCGAGTGCCCCTGAGTTCAATCCCCGGTACCACAAAAAAAAAAAAAAAAATGGTGTTTTGTAGCTACTATATTACAACTAACTTCACTCTAATTATGTATTATACAACCACTGTCACTAAAATAATGAAAGCAGTAATAACTTATATAATCATTTCATGGGTAAAGGTTTTACTCGTAGAATATCTGAAATCTAATTTTTTAATTTGTTCTAATTAGTTGTACACGATGGTAGAAGGCATTTTGACACACCATAAATAAATGGAATATAACTTCTCACTCTTCTAGTTGCACATATGTAGAATCACGGAACATTCAATCACATATGCACATAGTATAATAATAATGTCTAATTCATTCTACTATATGAAATCTAATTTTCAAAATGATTGATAATTTTTAAACAATGTTTTTTTTTAATCCCTGTATTTAAACCCTGACACAGACGTAGTCATGGTCTTGCCCCAATAGAATATCAGAAAAAAATGTTGCTGGCTACTCTGTCCATATGTTTCTCTTTTTCTTCTTTCTTTTTCATCTTTTGTTATTGTCAACTTTCCTACTTGCTTTCCTTTATTTTTTTTTCTCTTTCTCCTTTTCTCTTACCCAAGCCTTAGGCCTACCACTGGCACCCAGTGGCACCCCAAGGCATTGCTTATTGCACTAAACTATTTTAAGTGTTTGCTGACCACTATCATTTTTTCTTTGCTAAAAAAGTTATTTTGATATTTTAGTTAGGTCGTCACAATTCTTCCTTAATTTTCAGATTTATTGTTTTCTACTATAACATGACTGTTTTTCTAAATGCCACCACTCGAAATGTCTTTTTTAATAGTACATTTTCCAATATACAAATACTACTTGCCTTCACTCAAAATTTCTTTAAGGTGGTTAAAAATGTCAGTTCCCTTAACCTTTCCCCTTGAGTCAGAGTCACAAATGATTGTGTTTCTTTGGCTGCCTTTCACAATACTTATCATTGTACCAACATATTTTTAAAGCTGAGATGTGAGAAATAATACAGTGACTTAAGAAAATAAACTTGAAAGTCTAGCCAGGACTTGGTAAACAAAATCCAAATGAGACACTTATTAGAAAAGCCCAGTCCTACGGAAGTAAGTTACTGATGAGGTAAGAAAATGGGTTTGGAAGATGAAGGAGCCTACAAATGTAAATCAGTGCTAGTTTCTAGGTTCTGTTTGATGAAGCAGATCATAGTGATAGCTTGAGAGCTCTAAATTTTATGGAAATTCTCTTTTTATATTTTTTATATTTTTATTTTTTAGTTTTAGTTGGACATAATAACTTTATTTTATTTATGTATTTTTATGTGATGCTGAGGATGGAACCCAGGGCCTCACACATGCTAGACGAGCACTCTACCACTAAGCCACAACCCCATCCCAGTCTTATGGAACTTCTGAAAAGCTACAAGGCATTGTTCAGCCACTTCTCCCAAAAAGATAATTTGTAAACAATCCAAGTACATCAGTTTTTTGTATATAAGGTTCCTCAAGCCTTCATTCATTTTACATCTGACAAGAGAATTGCTTGTATAGATTTTACTCTAAGTACATACTACCATTTCATTTTCTTTTCCAAAACTCATTCATTGAAGATAATTTAAAAATAAGATGGGTCTTCTACTACTGTGTTGATACTATACTGAATATTTTCCTCAGAGAAATGGTTTCTGGGCTGATAAATATAGAAAGGTAACACAATGCCCTCTATGACAGTCACCTCTGTCAAGAAAGAACTCTGTGCAGTGCAGTCAATTCTTAATTAACCAGGGTCATGGGGAAAAGGCAAAGTATGGATTAAGTGTAATTCTACAGGTAAGCCCTACAATTCACTTTTATCCATTAATTTCTACCTCTTTCCTAATCACAAGTTTTATCAGAGCCCTTGATAATTAAGTAAATGTAGAGATTTGTGTTTTACTTCCTTTCTTATCCCTGTCTAATGAGCAGGGAAATGGAGAGGGGAGTAAGGAGTGGCACTATTATCTACTAATATGATAATTGGTCACTGGATCTGAAAGAGAAGTCTATGTTGGTTGCATTTATAGCTTTAATTTCTTGTAGACATTTCTGAGTGTTTATTATTAAGACTGGACCACAAATCAGAAATCAAAAGAATCAAGCAGGGGTAATTTTTTAAATCCAAAATAGAATCAGATGGGTAAATTACGGTCACTAGATATGGAGATCTGGGATCTAGATATACTAATGCAGAGAATTTTAGTCCTAGTATTACTCATCTATCTCAGCAATGTTTCTGCTCCCAAGCTTTATTTTTCCCATCTGTGAAATAGGAATTCCTCCAAATTACCCAAGGGTTAATTTGAAAAAAGAACGATAATCACCAAAGAGCATGTTTTGTAAAAAGAAATGCGTAACAAAGCAATAGTCATTGAGCTGTGTACCATAAAGGCTTCCTCCAGCAGGAGAGTATGGATTCATAAAGTCTCTGAATCTCATGCAAGTGAAAATAAACATGGGCAAAGGTCACCCTGGAGTCTTCTGTGGTGGTTATTAGTGATCCCAAGCTTCAGTGCTGGTCTCCCCTTCCTGACAGAAAGAAACAGTAAAAGCAATTGTATATATGATCTGTGTGCTAATTAATTAATTAATCAATTATTACCCAGATTAGAATTTCCTCTTTTCTTGGCCCCATTCACCCTCCATCTTTAAAATGAAAGGGGTGGACTAGATGATCTCTAATGTACTATTCAGCTCTGAATCTCAGATGCTGCTTGTAAAACATGCAACTTTATCTCTCTTTCTTCTTTCCTTTGAGCTTTTCCCTCAGCTGAAAATCAAACAGTCTGAAGTCAGTTCTACCAGTATTGCTGAATACAAAAAAACTGAAAAGGAAAGAAACATAGCTTTTTGTCCTTTCTTTGGGTAATTTTATTATAATCTAAAGACAAAAAACGTACTGAAATTTATATGAGTGCAAATTGTAATTTATACACTCCAGTCCAATTTCTATGTTTGGTGGTCTAAACAAAGTTTATGAAGGTGAGTCCATATGTTAGAGACTTAAAAGAATAAAATGCTACTTAACACTGATTATTCAGTCTGGTTTTGGTAACAAGTAAACAATATTTTTTTTCAGTAAAAATATATTAATGTTCTTGTCTTAGGAGAGGTTACATATTTGGAAAGAATAGATCACTATCATCAAGTATCCCAGAATAGCATAGACATATGGACATCAATCAGCATTGATTTCCATAAAGCAGTGTTTTAGTTAGCCTTTTTGTTGATGTGGTCAAAAGACCTGACAAGAATAATTAAGAGATAAAAAGTTTATTTTGGCTTACTGTTTCAGAGGTTCAGTCCATGGACAGCTGGCTCCATTGCTCTGGGCCTGAGATGAGACAACATCATGGCAAAAGCGTATGGCAGAGAAAAACAGCTCTAAAGATGGCCACCAGCAAGCAGAGAGACAGACTGTGCTCACCAGACAAAATATAAACTTCAAAGTCATAACCCCAGAGACACATCTCTTCCAGTCACATCCTACCTATCTACAGTTAGCACTCAGTTAATCCATATTGGTGCATCAATCCACTGAATATTTTAAAGCACTCACAATCAAATCATTTCGCCACTGAACCTCCTTGCCTTGTCTCACACACAGCTAAACCATAACAGTTTAGTAGAAACAAAAAGACATGTAAACAGATAAGTGCAAAAAATTGTCTATATATCACACAGAGGGACTGTGAAGACGTTGGTTATCAGTTTGAACTAGAGTTAAGAGTAGTGGCTAGAACAGAGGATATGAAAGGCTACCCATGGTGAAGCTGAGATCAAGAACCGGATTATAAAAGACATCATTAATTGCAGTAAAGAGTTTTGGTTGATTCTCTAGTGTGTCACAAAGTATGTTGTATGCATGAGGGATGATTTTGGTTGGTACATGGGTGAATATTATTATTTTTAGTAGATTGGTATTTATTTTAATGCATATTAGGAAAAATAAATTATACCTTCAAACCCATGGTTTCACAGGTGGTATTGTTCTGGGCAAAGCTATTTTTTTTTTCAGTACTAGGGATTGAACCCAGGGGTGCTCTACCACTGAACTATATAGCCCCAGAACTTTTTAAATTTTATTTTTGAGACAGGGTTTTGCTAAGTTGTTGAGGCCAATCTTGGACTTGTGATTCTCCTGTCTCAGCCTCCCATGTTGCTGGGAATCCAGGTATGCACCACTGTGCCTGGCCAAAATTAATTTTAAATGGTAAGTTTAAAGAAAAATATTACCTAAATAGTAGTATATATGGTACACAGGTATGGCAAAAAACATGAGGGTGAAGTGCAAATGATTAGTATTTTTGAAACACTTTCATATGTGAATTATTGAAGGGTTTTAGTAGGATAAAATTATTACATTTTTCGTTTAGGAAGACCAATATTCCTGTGGTAGATTGAGGACAGTCAAGAAGTTAGAGGGTGGCCTAATACAGAGTATTGAAGTCCCAAAGCCTGAACTAAGGCAGTGGCAGTGATAATGGGAAACATTAGTAGATATAAAGGATATTAAATGGATATCATCTATAGTACTTGGTGAATAGGCACACAATCCATGTTCCACCCAAACAGAAATGACTTAAAATGTCTAACACAAAGACAATTAAATATCAATAACTGCGCTTACATTTGTGATGGAAGAATTGAGAAGACAAACAGGCTGGTGTAGCTACACAGAGATTAGTAGCCCTGCTGCTCCTAAGGTTGAAAGAATAACAGGAAGAAATGATACCAGAGACTGAGAGAAGAAGTCACCCAAGGAAACATGGAATCATAAAAAGCCTGCCCAATGCTAGCTGAAGATATGGAAGATACTCACCTGATACCAAAAGACACTGGGTTCTCTTTTCTTCCCTTCCTTCAACTTACTTCTGGAGTTTCTTTTTTTTTAAATTTTTTCGGGTGTCCATGGACTTTATTTTATTTATTTATATGCAGTGCTGATAATTGAAACCAGTACCTCACACATGCTAGGCAAGTGCTCTGCCACTGATCCACAACCCCAGCCCCGGAGTTTCTTATTGGTAAAATTAAATCAGAGCCTCCTGACATGAAAATCTAGGAAATATGGCCCACACAAATTAGCCCTTCCATAAATAAATAAATAAATAAATAAATAAATAAACAGACCAGGGGAGGGTAAGCAATGCATCCAAAGTTAAAAAAAAAAAAAAAGCTTAGGAATTGCACATTGCATATGGAAAAAGAAGACATATTTGATACGAAACCAAGATTTATGTCTTAAATAACTGAATTGTTTATCTTATCACTCTCTAAGATAAGAAATATTAGATTAGAAATAAGTTTAGGGGCAAAATGAGTTCATTTTCTAGCCACTTACCTTTGAAGTACCTGCGTTATGTCCAACTGGAAAACACGAAAACACTAGTAAGGAATTAAAACATGGTGGGGAAAACTAACTGATGGTAGAGATATAATCATCATATGGGTGGTAGTTAAAAACATGAACACAGCCTGGTAATGTGCTGTGGCACACATCTGTAATCCCAGTGGCTTGGGAGGCTGAGGCAGGAGGATCATGAGTTCAAAGTCAGTCTTACCAGAAGTGAGACACCAAGCTACTCAGCGAGGCCCTGTCTCTAAATAAAATACAAAATAGGGCTGGGGATGTGGCTCAGTGGTCGAGTTCCTCTAAGTTCAATACCCAGTACCCCCAATAAAATAAAATAAAGTAAAACAAAATAAAATAAAAATAAAATGTTTGGGGATGTTGCTCAGGAATTAAGCACTCTTTGGTTCAGTTCCTGGTAGCAAAAAACAAAACAACAACAACAAAAATAAAACAGAACACAGTGTTGAGGAATATTGTCTATGTTAAGAATATGAGAGAGGGGCTGGGGCTGTGGCTCAGTGGTAGAGCACTTGCCTAGCAAGTGTGAGGCACTGGGTTCGATCCTCAGCACCACATAAATAAAAAGAAAGAAAGATTGTGTCCATCTACAACTAAAAAAAAATTAAAAAAAAAAAGAATATGAGAGAGCCAAGGGCATGATTTAGTTTTGGAAAACTACAATTAAACGAATAGAGAAAAAGAAGTCAGAAAAAAAAAACCCCTGAGAAGAGATTCTCAGAGTTAAGATTAAATGTGGCGTCTCAGGAGTCAACAGAGTGTCCAGAAGGTAATTGTACACAACACAAAAGTTTTCCAAAGGTATTAAGTAAGATAAGAATCAAAAAGGAGTTCATTGGCTATGGTTATTAGGTGGTCATCAGTGTTCTTTGAAAGAGCAGTTTTGATAGAGATTTAGGGTTAGACAGCACTATATAATCGTCTAAAGAGAGAATGGGAAGTGCAGAAGAAATTGAAGAAAATGGTGTCGATCACTTTTTAAGAAGCATGGGAAAGAGGAGGAAAAGAGAGGGTAGTACCTTGAAGAGTCTACAGAGTACAGTGAGGATTAATGAATTTTTAGTATGAGAGCAGCTTGGACTTGTTTATAAGCCAATGGAAAGAAGTAAGATATATTGAAGATACAGGGAAAGAAAGAATAGCTGATAGAATGAGGTTCCTGAAGAAATGCTAAGAGATAAGCACCAGAGACAGGTACAGATATTAGATTTGGACAAGAGAAGGAAACTTTTTCTCAGACCAGAAGCAAGGAAATGAAAGTGGTTACAGATAAAGGTGATTTTTAGGTATGGAAAATTGAGAGAGTCTATTTGTAATAGCCTCAATTTTCTCTGTGAAATAAGAGTTAAAGTAAGCTTCTAAAGAGAGTGGAGAGCAGAGAGATGGTGAGGCAAAAAGCTTTGGAATTGTCACTCAGATTTAGATAAGAGCAGAAACCAGGGACATAGAACTGAAAGTCAGCTGAGATTGGAGAATCCAAATTTGCCACAACATTCATTTGCACAACTGTGTGATCTCATTCAGAAGACTCAGTATAATTGGTTGTAGAAGTTAAGAAGTGGGTAACTGGTATGATCTTACATTAGAGTTTAGCAAATTAAATACGTCAGAAAGATAAGAAGTGGATATGGAAATGATTTATCAGGATGGTGAATTCAGTGAAGTATTATAGGATGAGGGAAGGGATTGAAGTAATTTTTAAAAAGCCTATAAATGCCATTGTTAGCCAAATTCTTCATCTGAAATTTATAAAAATGACATTGCTGTGGTATTGGCTGCTTCTTGGTTGATTTCATTTTAGTTTTGTGGCCTAGAAAAAGAAAGTTTGAAAATGAGAGTGCTATGTATGAATTATAACCTGACTACAGAAAATGCATGATTTTAGTTAACCTTCACAACTGTTCTATAGAGTAGATTCCATGTCCTAGAGGACACAACTGAGGCTCAGAGAAGTGGAGAGAACTTGCTGAAATTAATGACAGCTAGTTATTAACACAGAAAGGGTTCAAATTCAGATCCATCTCACCTCAAATCTAGTGTTCTTTCTACTATTCCCTGATGTCCCTCTAAGAAAAAGAGAAAATTTATATTTGAACCCACCATATGGAATAATGAGCATGAAGCACTCTTGGAAAGTGACACCTCCCAGAATGAAATCTCCAAATAGAAGTACTGTTGGTCTCCGAAGGTCATCTGAACAGGTCCATAGATTAATATTTTGTATGTGTTAACATCTGCAGTATGGCAAGGACTATACTTTGGTTTCTGGCATGAATAAATAATTCACTTATGACATTTAAACCAGACATCATCTCATTGGTGTCTCATTTAAAGTAGTGCCAGTATTCCCATTAGTTTTAAGAAGTTTGGGTTTTGTTTTTTGCCTGTGGCAAGTGAGAGTTGGAGGTGCAGGTGATCCACAGAGCTTTTACCCCTGGAAGAGATCCACAGACTGAAAAAGACAGAAAGTCACTACATCAATGTCCTGGAAGCTGTGTCCTGCCCTTAAGGCTTAGTTGAAGAAGTGCCTGTGTATTTCAATGAGGTAATGCTTGACACTCAGAATCTTGACTAAACTCAGTAAAGGCCTAGAGTCAGGAGCAGGTTAAAGTAGCGAAACAACCAAATGGGTGATCCAGAACCCAGCATCCTCTCTCCAGAAATATTTTTGGTTCCAGTCTTGAGTTGAGACAAATGCAGGACAGCAGACTCTACAAGATTTCAATGTTTGATATTGAAAGCAGGGAAGGGCATTATTGTATCTTCTGACTTAGGAACTCTCCCTCAGGAAAAAAAAAAAAAACTAATAATTTTAATATGATGGATTTAGAAAATAGACACCCTGGAATGGGTCAACCATCTCTCTCTCTCTCTCTCTCTCTCTCTCTCTCTCTCTCTCTCTCTCCCTCCCTCCCTCCCTCCCTCCCTGCCATTGAATATTGTAAGAAAATGAAGTAAAAATTTATTGAACACCTAATGTGTGCCACTCATTCTGTCTTCATCTTAAACCTTTGAGGCAAGTATCATTACCTCAACATTATGTTGCAAAAATCAAAATCCCAATGACATTTCTCAAAGAAATAGAAAAAGCAGTCATGAAATTCATCTGGAAAAATAAGAGACCCAGAATAACTAAAGCAATCTTTAGCAAGAAAAGTGAAGCAGGCGGCATCACCATACTGGACTTTAAATTATACTATAGACTAATAGTAACAAAAACAGCATGGTATTGGCACCAAAACAAACTAGTAGACCAATGGTACAGAATTGAGGACACAGAGACTAATACATATAATTTCAGCTATCTTATATTAGACAAAAGTGCCAAAAATGTACAGTGGAGAAAGGATAGCCTCTTCAACAAATGGTGCTGGGAAAACTGGAAATCCATATGCAAGAAAATGAAATTAAACCTGTATCTCTCACCATGCACAAAATTCAATTCAAAGTGGATCAAGGACCTAGGAATTAGACCAGAGACAATACGCCTAATAGAAGAAAAAGTAAGCTCCAATTTCCAACATGTCAGATTAGGCCCCAAGTTCCTTAATAAGAATCCTGTAGTGCAAGAATTATTACCAAGAATTAATGAATGGGATAGATTTAAACTAAAAAGCTTCTTCTCAGCAAAAGAAACAATCAGTGAGGTGAATAGACAGCCAACTAACTGGGAACAAATATTTAATACATGCACATCGGATAGAGCACTAATTTCTAGAATATATAAAGAACTCAAAAAACTTGACACACACACACAAAAATAATCCAATCGATAAATGGGCTAAGGAATTGAAAAGACACTTCTCAGAAGATACACGATTAATCAACAAATACATGAAAAAATGCTCAACATCGCTGGCAATTAGAGAAATGCAAATCAAAACTACTCTAAGATTTCATTTCACTCCAGTCAGAATGACAGCTATCAAGAACACAAACAACAATAAATGTTGGAGAGGATGTGGGGAAAAAGGCACACTCATACATTGCTGGTGGGACTGCAAAATGGTACAACCACTATGGAAAGCAGTATGGAGATTTCTTGGGAGAATGGGAATGGAACCACCCTATGACCCAGCCATCCCACTCCTGGGTCTATTCCCAAAGGACTTAAAAACAGCATATTACAGTGACACAGCTACTTCAATGTTTATAGCAGCACAATTCACAATAGCTAGGTTGTGGAACCAACCTAGATGTCCCTCAGTAGATGAGTGGATAAAGAAAATGTGGTATATATACACAATGGAATTTTACTCAGCAATAAAAGAGAATAAAATAATGACATTTGCAGGTAAATGGATGAAGTTGGAGAATATAATGCTAAGTGAAATTAGTCAATCTCAAAAATCCAAATACCGAATGTTTCCTCTGATATAAGGAGGCCGGTTCACAGTATTGTTGGGTCGGGGTACATAGGAGAATTAGAGGAACACTATAATGGTCAAAGGGAAGGGAGGGGAAAGGAGGGAGCAAGGGGGAAGGGGGGAAAAAGAAAAAGAAAAAGTGGTTGAATAAGATGGATATCATTATTCTAAATGCATGATTGAAGACTTGAATGTTGCGAATATACTTTGTATACAAACTGTTTTGTGTAAAAAGATGCTCTATATGCGTAGTATGAACTGTAATACATACTGCTATAAATAAAAATTTAAAGAAATTACGTTGGAAAAATGAGGCACAGAAAGCCAAATTAACTTTTGTAAAGTCATGAAATCAATAAATAGCCAAAATAGTGTTTTCACTTACATCTACCTGATTCCCAAATTCCTTATGCCATAAGGCATCTAAGTAACAAGAAAGAAGTAGACATTTATAATATTAATCTAAGCAAGGAGATTGTAGCTTGTCCATCTGCAAACATTATGAACAATGATGTTACCTGTAATCTTTTATAAGAGTTCCTTAAAAAAATTTGTGTGCCAAGGACACCTCTAGTATCTGGAGAAGCTTATAAAACCCCTTTAAAATGCCTGAAATAAAGTAAACAAGTTTGCAAAGAAAATGTATTAAACTGAAATTTAGTTATCAAAATTTTAAAATTCATATAGCAATATGTTCTTTATTAATAATATCTAGCAATGGATCCACCCACAATTTAAAATGCATTCTTGATCAAAAGAAATACTAAGAGGTTAATAAAAATGTAGATGCAATTTTTGATATAAAAGTTAAACCTGAATTCTATCCATGGACCCATTCAGGGATCCACAAATGGCCTATACAATGGTGTGTTGGAATTGCCATGAACTGCCTTGCAAGAGATGATTGTTGAATTTTCCAGAAGTTAGCAAACTGGTTGTTAAATGGACCAATTGTTAAAAAATAAATTACATAATTTTACACTTCAATAAGTTATATTAAAAACAAAGGTAATATAAACTCAAAATTCATCATTTCCTAATTACTTCATTCACTTTATTTTTGTCTATGATCTCAGGGTTACTTATTCCTATCTATTGTATCTGCATGGTGGAAATATTATATGTTGGCATGTGACTATGCCATCTTTTCCCAAATCCATGATTCACTTACATCAACTTGGCAACTTGAAATCAGCTATGGAAACTGACAAATGTTACCAACTTGGGCTTTCAATCTTGTAGAGCCACCTGTTAAATATTTAATGGCACTCTACTGCATCCCTGTAGTCCAGGTTAAGAACATCCAGTAGGATGGGCAAGATATCTTAAGATCTACCTCTAAGGAACTCCTTAAATCAAGAATTCTAGGGTAAATCTAACAAATAGTTTTTAGATATTATACTAAAAAGCATAATTCACAAAAGAACAAAATTAAAAAGTACATTTCATCTAAATCAAGAACTTCTGCTCCTTAAAGATTAATCTTAGGATCTGGGCACGGTGGCATATACCTGTAATCTCAGAGGCTGAGGCAGGAGGATTGTGAGTTCAAAGTTCAAACTTAGTGAGGATCTATTCAACTTAGTGAGATCCTGCCTCTATATAAAATATTAAAAAAAATAAAAATAAAAAACAAGGGCTGGAAATGTGGCTCAGTGCACCTGGGTTCAATCCCTAGTATAAAAAAAAAAAAAGTACTCTTAGGAAAGTGCATAGACAATCATTATACATAGAGAAAATATTTGTAAATCACATGTCTAACAAAGGTCTTATATCTAGAATACATAAAGCATTCTCAAAAGTCAATAATAATCAAACAACCAAATAAAATTAACAAAAAATTTAAATGCTTCATTAAGGAAGATATATGGATCACAACATGAGAAAATGTCCAATAAGGGGAACAGGGAGGCTTTTGGGGAGTGATGGACATGTTCATTATTTACTGATTATAGTGCTAGTTTCATGGGTATATACATGTCAAAATATCAACTGTACACTTTAAACATGTACAGTGTATTTTATTTCAATTATACCCCAAATCATCTTTAAAATAGTAAGACTGATCCTATTAGCACAATTTTAAACAAACACTGCAGCAAATATTCCCCCCAAAGCAAATCACATATTTTATCCCAAGTTCTTAATTTATTATGTGAACATATATAGAAGGAGTAAGCAGAGTTTTCCTTCAAGAGTGGAGAAAGTGAGCCTAAATATTAAGCAACGTGTCCCTGGTCACACAGTAGGTCAATGGAAGAAATGGGACTAGAATCCAGATCTCTACCTTCTCAGTCATATTAAAGGTCTCTAATGGAAGAAAGAGTCCTCTGTGTGGTTATGCAGGGTGATCCTACTTCATAGCAGGTTACTGAAAGGTAAGCTTGCCTGTGTTCTGTTCAATTTTAACAAGGTTTTAGGAGAGATTTCAGTTTAATCAAACAAACTTGGCATTCCTAAATGTTTGAAGCATGTTTTAAGTTTGATAGTATTTTGCTTCTTAATCAAAAGGTCTCTTATCAATATGCTATTGCTCGATACTGCTAATCTGTCCATTTAGTACAAAGAAAACTCACATTCGTCCACAGATCCAGGAACAATATCTGAGCCAACATTTCATTAACTTGTATATTTTTCCCAAACCAATGATTGGTTGTGTCCCCCTCTCCCTGCACCACCCCTTTTCCCTTTAGATGTTGCTGGGGAGATTTTGGCACGGCCTAGAAAGAGGAGGAGGGAAATGGGTAGGAAGGGGGAGTTAAAGGGTGAGTTACCAGGGGCCACTGCTCTCCAAACAGACAAAAAGGAAGAAAGAAGAGTGGGAAAACCCAAGCCTCTGCACCCTTCTCTCAGAGACAGGGCCTCCTTCTTCGGGAATCCTGCCAGAAAATTTAAGGTAGCTCTGAGAAGGAAGGCAATGGGGATTGAAGATGTTCTTATACTCCTATTTAAGGAGCATTTACAGAGTATAGGCAGCCTATTACACACATACCCATATTCTTCCATAGGAGACATACATAGTCACCCACCCATGCATATACAATGGTAAACAGAGTCCTCAGCAGCTACAGAGACACGTGCACACTCTCAAGCAGAAACAAAGGGACAAAAGGACACATCCAGAAAAACACACATTTTTCAAGCCTTCAAAAGATCACTTAGGCACAAAGGAAAGATATGGGAGAAACAGTAGGGAAAGCCATAGGTGGTAGAAGAGGGGAGTGGGACTGGGGTAGGGAGGGGGCAGAGGTAAGAGACTGGATTAGCAGTTAAGTATGAAAGAGAAAGGGTAAATGAGTTAGTCTGATTCCATAGAAACTCCACCTAAGGGTGGATTAGGACAGAATAAGACACAAATCTCCCCAAATACTAGCATTTCGAAGGTAGAATCTTCTGTCAAACCTTTTCATTCTGCACACTAAAATAAATTCTAATCACTTTTGTCGTGTTCTCTGGTAGATTCATTTTCCAGCACAATTGTGGAAGTGCAGAGTGATCAAATTAGTATATATGTGTGAACTTATTTTATTTAAATAATTCAAGCCTGTATGAAATACATTTCTAAGGAAATGAGCACATGCCTCAGGTAATAGAAAGGCAAAAAGCCAACTGTATAAACAACTACAGCTCTCTGAGAAGCAAACAAAAAAAAAATCCATATAAAATGAATCTTCTGACCACTAAAAAAGCAGAAATTAGACAAAGGGGATAAAAAAATACCTTTTGGTTTTTGAATTGTTTTCAGTGTTGGCACACATTTGAAGGCACACATAGACAGCTAAATCAATGCCCAATATAGTCTCACTATTATGAGTCACTGGAGGCAGGGCTAGGCTGAAGTAGTGGAAAATCTGAAATGCACAGTATTTTTAAAGACATGTATTTTTATTACTTTCAAGTGCAGACAGTTACTCCAACTATGTTAAGAAAATTTTGCCTAGTAAAGGATCTGTCTCCACAGAGTTCTGAATGGATTGTTTAGTACAATTGCAATTACCCTGAACCCAGCTGTGAGAATTTTTCTATAAAGCAGATTCCTCCTTTGCACTCCATCTTCCTGAGAATTAATGAGAGCTAATATTTATTTAGTACTTCTGTGTAGAAGGCAGACATTATTGTAAACAGTTTGCATAAATTGTCACATTTATTTCTCACATTTACCATATGAAGTAGGTTCAATGATTCTCTCCATTTTACTCTTGAGGAAACTGAGACTTGGAGAGGGTAGGTACCTTGCACAAAATCATAGAGCTAATAAAAGGTAAAGCCCAGATTTGAACCCAAATACGCAGACTCCAGAGCCTATGCTATTAACTAAAGCACTGTGCTGCTTCAGATAAACAAGCTTTTGCTTCAGGTAAAAAAAAAAATCAGATATCAGGGATCTATTTTCAAAATGAAAGAAACTTTCAAAGTATGTTTTGGCATCAGCACACACTGAGCCCTCTCTCCTACATTCTCCATCTCTGCAGCTACATATGTGGTTCCAAACAAAGATCACTGACTTGCAGAGCCATCAGCTCCAAGGACTGCAAAATCCTCCCTCAGGCATGGAAGAAAGAGCCAATTATCTTCCGTGGTCTCTATTGCTAAACTAGGAATGTAAACTAGCACCTTTCAGAGGAATTTGTAACACAGATTGAAAATATAAAGGTTTTCTACCTAACTTTCAGTTAACCAGGAAAGAAAATCACTTAAAACCTCCCATCCCTGAACTGTTCAAGTAAACAAGGCTTTTCTGCAATGAGTCTAACAACTGTTTATATGTATATGAATTCAACGTCAATCACATCTTGCTTAAAAAGGCTTTTCTCCCCTTCATTTTTTAGACATAGATGAGCTTTTGCCCAGCCCTGCCTAATTACAATGTTCAAAGATTGTTAATTACAGAAGTCTGGATTAATGAAGATTATGTATTTACCCTCGATTAAAAAATACTAGTGATAATCTAATATGATCTTTTAACATTTTATTGTGTTGTAAATAATAATGCTACATGAATCAGGAATGATTATGACTATAGACTGAAAAAGCAGAGAAAGAAAATTGAAGGAAAACCAAAGAAACCATCTTTTGATAGGTTGAAAAGTTAAAAAGCTGCTGGGCAAGTTGCCATGGATACCATGTCCTGAATATAATACTGGGCTTTTCCTCACATTTAAACACTAAAGGCCTGACTCTCCAGCTGCACACCTCCTTTCTGCACATGCAATAGGAACTACTTGAAATGGAAATTCTGTATTTTGATGAATGAGAATGCAATGGAAAATTTCCTGTGCAAGAATCCTAACCTGCTCAAAAGACATCTGAATGAGCTTAATTCCAAAAGGATTTTTATCCTATTTCTATTTTACCCAAGACTTCTAAATTAAGCATCACTGCACAAGAACCTTTATAAATCTAGAGTAAAGAATCATGAATTGATCAGAACAACAATAGACCTACATGGCTCTCTTTTATCATTGACACTAACCACCCAATAGCACACATACTTACTGCCCATTTATTGGGGCTTTATGAGGTCTGGGCAGAACAAATTCATATGGTACATTGGGAATTTCCTACATGCATCACAAAGACATACATACTAGAAACATTTTATCAAAATAAATTGCTGTGGTGAGTTCACTTCTCACTTCATATTCTTTACATTTAACAAAATGACTAAGATATTTCGGTTGAATTACAAAAGAAAAACTGAGCATGTAAGACACTTCATAGTAAAAGGTAAATAATGTTCAGAAAAAGCCATGGGTATAGTACATAGACTATTAGGAAAAACAGACTCAAAATTAGAGTCTAACAGGCTCAAATCCCAGTTCTGTGACCTTGGAAAAATTACTCAATCTTATTAAGATTCATCTTATTTATACCCATTTTATATTATTACATAAAGGTGATAATGCTATCTATACTATGGAGTTGTTCTATTGATAAACTGAGTCACAACCATAAACACTTAAACAATATTAATTCTTCCCTAAATGTTAATGTTTAAATTATTCATGGACATCTCTGAATCACTGATTTCACTCTGACTATGACAAAAATATAAGTTTATGGCAGTGTTAACCTCTATTTACCATACTCTGGGGGAGCACTGGCAAAATCCTCATTGTCTATCTGCTTCTTCAGATACTTTCCAAAATACGTCTTTCCCCCACTGAATTTATTCATTAACTTACAAAACCTCAAGCACTGTACCCTACCATCATCTGATCCCTGCTTCACCTAGCAGTGCCTTTTGCATAGCTCATGTCTGCACTGTTCCCTCTGCTCCACTGGAAATAAAACCTAGCCATTGTGTAGTCCTGTCCACTTCTTACCCCTGAGTTATATGACTGAGTGATTTCCCACAGCCTTCGCGACTTTACCTTGTTCTAAAACTCTCAGCTCACCCTTTCCCTTTGTTTTTATTTTGCAAGCTGCCTGCATAATCCCAAATGATCCTCTTTCTACATCTCTAGAGGACATTCCTAACTTTGATTTTGCTTATCTACTCTATTGTGCCTCTCTAATGAGCCCACAAGTTGCTTCTTTCAAAAACTTCATGTTCTGTTAGCAAAAATCTTTTACACAATTGAAAACATTGATGCAAAAATCCTAAATATAACTAAATTTTAAACTATATGATCAAGAAAAACAGAAGACACAATTTAAAAAATCAAAGTAAAAGAAAAAATACAAATACAGATAAAATTGTAAAATAAAACAATACTATATATAATTTAATATAAATTAAATTGAAAATCTAGATGAAATGTAATATGAACAAAATGACATAAATCAGTCCAGAAGAAATAGAAATGTGAGAAGAATAATACCTATAAAAGAAATTTGAACAAACACAAAATCCCCAAAAAACACTTGAGGCCCAAGTGGTGTTATAGGTAAACATTCAAAGAAGAGAATTTCCATACAAACTCTTCCAGAGCATTAAAAAGGATGAGCGATATCTATTGTATTTTTGTCATTTTTTATACCTGGGAAGAAAATGTATCACAAGGAAAGAAAATTATAGACTAACAGCAGTTATGAATTTAGATGAAAAAATTACAAATAAAATATTGACAAGTGAAATCAAGGAATAAAAAAGAATAGCATCTCCTGATAAAGGAAAGATATATACTAGAAAATTCAATAGTGAAATTTACACATTAACAAATTGTAAAAAAAATGCCATATGACCATTAATAGAATGAAAAATATAATATTGAACAAACATGCAGATTTTTATCAAAAAATTAATTAGACTTTCCATATCTTAACAGTGTCTTACAGAAACCTACATCAAGCATTTTATGTAATTGTAAATAATTAAAACTTTCCCCATTAAAATCAGAAACAAAGTAAAGATGTTGGCCATCAGTACTATTTTTCAGCATTATAGCAGCATCTAAACTAATGAAATTAAAGCAAAAAGAAATGAAGATATAAAATTTGGCAAAGGGAAAATGAGTGTGAAATCCCATTAGAAAGAGGGATAAACGTTATTTTAAATTTTTTCATAAAAATTCCAAAAGATAAAAATTGATAAATTAACATTGCTAACCAGAGAGCACAGAAAGGAAAAAAATATGGACATATAGAAATAAAATTTTCATATATGCTAGAAATAACCTACTTAAAAATAACAGAGCTAACTATGGAATAGAACCCCATAACTACACATGCAATCATATGGAACTATTATATGTGATTAGGTAGCATTTCAAATTGATCATAAATATGGGCTTTCTGATAAATACTATTGAGATAACTGGATAATTATTTTTAAAAATTAAAAAATTACTTGTATATGGACACAATTTTATTTATGTATTTTTATGTGGTGCTGAGGATCAAATTCAGTGCCTCATGTGCCTAGGCAAGTTCTCCACCACTGAACTAAATCCCCAGCTCCTATTTGGGAAACTTTTCAAAAATTGATTCATACCTCACAGCACAGAGAACAAACCCAGTTGGATGTGAGAAATTAATTATCAAAAATGAAATTATACAAAGTGTGTTGTGGGAAAAGTCTTTCTACCCAAGACTTAAAATCCACGTATAATTATATATATATAATTATATATAACTCAGTAACTCAGTGGCAGAGCACTTGCCTCAAATATGTGAGGCACTGGGTTTGATCCTCAACACCACATAAAAATAAATAAAGAAACTAAAGATATTGTGTCCATGTATAACTAAAAATAATCTTAAAAATCATTCTTATATGTTGACAGATTGAATACAAAGTGGTACAACTCCCACGGCATGGGGGAGGGATTTTTGCATTATTTGACAATACTACATATACTTATTACCTAGAATTTATACTTCTAGAAATTAATTCTGAAGGTGGTCCTCCAAAAGATATCCCCCCAAAAGAAATTTTATGGTGGCATTATTTATAAATGTAAAGTATTGGAAACAAATAAATGATCATATAAGGGAAATTGGTTTAATAAAATACAGCACATTTTCTCAATGGAGTATTATGTAGCTGCAAAAAAGAATGAAAAAGCCGGGCGCGGTGGCGCACGCCTGTAATCCCAGCACTTTGGGAGGCTGAGGCAGGAGGATCGCGAGTTCAAAGCCAGCCTCAGCAATGACGAGGCACTTAGCAACTCAGCGAGACCCTGTCTCTAAATAAAATACAAAAAGGGCTGGGGTTGTGGCTCAGCGGCAGAGCACTCGCCTCGCACGTGCGCGGCCCGGGTTCGAAACTCAGCACCACGTAAACATAAATGCATTGCATTGTGTACAACTAAAGTAAATAAATAAATATTAAAAAAAAATAAAAAAAAAATAAAATACAAAAAAAAAAAAAAAAAAGGGCTGGGGATGTGACCCAGTGGTCGAGTGCCCCTGAGTTCAATCCCCGGTACCACAAAAAAAAAAAAAAAAAAAAAAAAAAAAAAAGGAATGAAAAATCTCTATAAACTGATATGTAATGAATTTAAGGATGAATTAGGGTTTTTAAAAAGAAAAGTGCAAGCAAATGTGTATAGTGCCCTATCTTTAATGTAAGAAAGGAGAAAGAATATTCTTATACATAAGTGCCCTGATTTTTATAAAAAGAAAAAAGAGACAGAAACTAATAAGATGTTACCTATAGTCAGTGAGTTGAAACTAGGTAGGATGGATATATAAAAAAGTGAGACTTCTTTCAATATTTTTTTATCATTTTGAGTTTTAAAATATGTTCCATAAATAAATGAAATCAACAATAATGGCAAAGGAACTAAACTGCAGATAGTACCAAATTCTGTATATAGATTTTTTACTGTACATGCCTACCTATAATAAAATTTAATGTGTAAATTAGGAATAGTAAGATTAACAATAACTAATAAGGAGATATTACAATTATAACAATATGCTATGATAAATGTTTTGTTAATGTGGTCTTCCTCTCTCTTAAAATAACTTAATACTGTTCTCACTCTTCTTCTTGTGATGATGTAAGATGATACTATGCCTATATGATAATATGAAGTGAGGTGAATGACATAGACATTGTGATGCAGTGTTAGGCTACACTATAAGGGCTACTAAACACAAACTGTGTTAATACAACAGTCTACCTGATGATGAGAAGGCTATGAAGTCACTAATGGGTGGGTAGCATATACAGCATGGATACACCAGACAAAGTAATGAGTCACGTCCTGAGTGGCACAGAATAGAACAAGTGGGATGGTGGGAGATTTCATCACACTACTCAGAACAAAGTACAATTAAAAACTTATTAATGGTTTATTTCCGGAATTTTTTTTTTAATCTCTGAATGGGTTTAGATCACATTTCATTGCAGGTGATTAAAACTGCAGAAAGCAAAACACAGATAAGGTGAAATATTGCATTTGTGTGTGTATTAGAATATATACATATACATATATGCATATATGTACAAGTGGGACAGGTAGCTAGAGTGTCCTGATGTTGAATATTTCCTTCCTCCAGGTCAATTATGCTTTGCTTAAACCCCAGCAGCTTAGGCACTGGTTAAATAGTTTCTCCTAGGGGCAGACTTTGTGAAAAAGAACAGAATGCTCTGGCATATTTCAAAATGGTTCTTTTTATTCTGCCTCTTCTAGAAGCACAAGGAGATTTTTCTCCAACATTTTCTATGAGAATCTGGTAGAGTTCCAGGAAGTAAAATTCTCAAAAGTGTAGGAAACCACCCAATGACTGGGTCCTCCTGAGGTTTTTTTTTCTCAGACTTGTCTGCACTGAGCCTCCAGCAATTAGTCAGTTATAATTCAGGTTTCCCTACTTCAGCACTAATTCCTGTGGAAGTTTGTGCTCATGGGTTTCTGTTCCAGCAAGCTGTGCTTTTCTGCATTTTACAGTCCATTTCTCCAATTTTGGGGGTAGTGATTTTCTCAGTAGCTAACCTCTCTGATAGATCTAAGAAACATTGTTGATATTTTAAAGTTCATTCAGTGTTTTACTTGTTAAGGCAGAGTAGTATTTTTGAGCTTCTTAAATGCCAGACTAGAAAACAGAAGTCCCCAGTGTTTCTTGAGAATCATTTTTTTTTCATTCAACAAATATTTATTGAGTTCCTATGTTCTTGAAGCTGAAGTGGGAATAACGTAAGTACATTTATTGCCCTGGGATTGGGAAGCCATTTTTTCCTTTTCTTTTAGTCTAAGTTGTTACGTATGACTGCAGAATGCATTACATTCATATTACACTTATAGAGCACATTTTTACATATCTCTGGTTGTATACAAAGTATATTCACACCATTCATGTCTTCATACATGCACTTAGGGTAATGATATCCATCTCATTCTACCATCTTTATTTTTTTTACCCTCTTGTCACCTCCCTTCCCTTCCCTCCCCATTGGCCTTTCTAGTGTTCCCCTAATCCTCCTATGCTCCCTGTCCCAACCCACTGTGAATCAGCCTCCTTATATCAGAGAAAACATCCAGCATTTGGATTTTTGAGATTGACTGATTTCACTTAGCATTATATTCTCCAACTTCATCCATTTACCTGCAAATGCCACTATCTTACTCTCTTCTTTTGCTGAGTAATACTCCATTGTGTATATACACCATATTTTCTTTATCCATTCATCTACTGAAGGGGGAAGCCACTATTAATCATTACTAATAGTATTTTTTTTTTGCTTTTCCTGTGGTGTTTGATCTTTTACAGTAAGAATATATATTTGCACCATTTTGTAATAAAATCATTAAGTTTAATTAAAGCAAAAGGAAAAGACTCCTAGCAAAACAATGAGGTCAATCTGTTGTAAGGGGGAGGAACATTTTGGGAATATCTATGTGCCTATATGCCAGGTGCTGTGTCTTCGAGGATAGCTTCAGGAATATGAACTTCATTGGAAGACAGCCAACTTTGGGAAGCTAACAAATTCTGTAAACAGTGTGATGAAGTAAATAAAAAAATGTGGAAGAGGGGTGCTAGGATATTTGCTCAAAATGTTTCATGCTATATTCTGAAGAACAATAGGAATTGTTTCAGTTTGAAAAGGTAGGGTTAATAGAGTACATGTTAAGCAGAGGAGTAAAGGTGTGGAACCATGACTAAGCAGCCTGGTATAGTAGCATATGGTAAAGGAATTGACAAAACTAATAATAATAGCAATAATAGACTGAGCAAGAAGTGTCAGAGTTCTTAGTTGCGTACAGCAGAGCCCTCTCAAGCTATTTAAAGCAAAAAAAAAAAAAAAAAAAAAAAAAAAACATAAAAAAGTAAATGCATATTAGGTGGCTCACAGTATCATTGGCAGGGCTGAAGAAACAAGTTTAAGGCTAAGTTTCCAAGGATGATATCCAAAACCATATCATACAACTGGCCATATGAGGAAGAAATTACAGTCTATGCCACTGCCAAACGCTAAGTGCCAGGAACTCAATTTGATGATTACCGCCAGTACCAATGCCATATCTGTGCTGCTGCTGTGGCTCTTTCTAAAGTTTATGTGTCTACCACCACTTGTGGCAGAAAAATGAGATTTTCTCACAGAACCAGTTTCTTCGTATTGCTCACTTGCAAATCAACATTTTACATGAATGTGCATGTTTGGCAGATCCTAGGTTACATGCCTGCTTCCTAAATGCAGAGGAGGCTAGAAATTTGACTTCCAACTCCTAGAGTTAAAGGGTGAGCCTCTATGTTCAGGAATTTTTGTAAATATGAAAAACTTATTCAAAAATTGATGGAAATATCAGTGATGACCATTGGAAATATGTTGGGGTCAGACTGTGCAAAGTCTTGAATGCCTCTGTAAAGAATTTAGACTATATTTAGGTAGACAAGGGGAAAAGGTTTTAAAATAGGGAAGTGATTGTTATTTCAGCTACTTTAAGGCATTTATAAAATTTAGTAGTAAAACTGGAGGAAACAAAATCAGTAGGCAGTTTATAATGGTACACATAATAGAATATATAAAATTCTGGATCAAGACAGTGGAAGTGGATAGGAAGAAACATGATGCAATTCACTTCAGGGATAAAGTGTGGAAGGATGAAGATATAAGGGATTCATGAGGCCTCTTTCTCATCTTGGATAACTACCATGATTGACTATCTCAGGTTGTTTTTTTGTTTGTTTGTTTGTTTGTTTGTTTTTAAGAGATACAAGTGTTGCCTCCCACAAATAAGATTATTCACCTGGGTCAATGTCTTTTTTCCATTTGCATAATGTTTATACTGGTACTTATGGCTGAGAAATTCAAAGAGCTTTGCAATCTTTATTAGACCTTTCAATATTCACCTGATTGATTATCTGGAGAGACAATAGCATTCAGTCAACCATTCATCCATTCACTTTTTTCAGCATTTTACTACATTCTACAGACCAGGTCAGGTACAAGTTTCAAATATCGGTAGGCAGACTATCATAATTATTATATTATATAATTAATTGTAATAAAATTGTAATTACTATTATGTAATAGTAAAATGTTTTAAATGATGTGATATCAAATTGCAAAAAAAAGACATAAAGGTGAAAAGAGGTAAATATTGGAAAATATATCCAAATGATATATTTGGAATTTCAGAAGATTCAGAAATTATTTTCCTGTTTTGGAGTTGAGAGTTGAAAGAAAGGCTTACTAGACTGAAATTTGAACTTGCAGGATAGGAAGGATTTATACATGTAAAGATATGGGTTGGTCAGCATACTTTAGAGGTACCTGCAAACCCATACATATTGCTCACTTGTAACTCAACATTTTACATGAATGTGCATGTTTGGCAGATCCTAGGTTATATGCCTGCTTCCTAAATGCAGAGGAGGCTGCACTTAAGAATATGAATAGCTGCACTATTCATAATAGCCAAGTTATTGAATCAATTTAGAGGTACATCAACAGATGAATGGATGAAGAAAAATGTAGTATATATACACAATGGAGTATTATTCAGCCACAAAGAAGAATAAAATCATGATGTTTGCAGGAAAAAGGATGAAGCTAGAGACCATTATGTTAATAAAAATGAGCCAGACTCAGAAATGAAAGAATTGCATGTTTTCTCTCATATGTACAATCTAGAAAAAAAAATTGTATGAAATAAGGAGATGGAGTATTAGGGAAGCATAAAGGGATGGGGGCTTAAAAGAGTGCAATAGGGAGGGTGGATACAAAATGCATTATATGCATTTATGAAATTGTTAAAATGAAACCAAATATTTTGTACAATCAATATGCACAATAATGGTATATGTATACAATTGAGTATTACTCAGCCATAAAGAAGAATGACTTTATGGCATTTGCTAGTAAATCAATGGAACTGGAGACTATTAGGCTAAGTGAAGTAAACCAGTCCCAAAAAATCAAAGATCAAATGTTTTCTCTAATAGGTGTATGCTAACCCCCAGTAAAGGGGGTGAGGGAAAGAATAGAAGTACAGTAGATTAGACAATTGAGAATGGAGGGAAGGGAGAGGGGATAAGCAAAGGAAAGACAGTGGAATGAATATGACATAGTTTTTCATGTACATATATTAAAACAACACAGTGAATCCCACCACCGTGTATATAGGAATGGTACTCTAACTAGAATAAGATATAATCTATGCTTGCATAATTATACTAAAATGGATTCTGCTGTCAAGTATAACTAAAAAGAACCAATAAACTTTAAAAAAAGAAAAAAATAAGGACAATGATAATAATTTTAAAATAATATATACTTCAAAGGATGTGGGATAAAAGGGAAGGAACAGCATGAGCCACATTTAAAATATTGCTTTTGGCTCTGATACATAGTTTTTCATGTATACATGCAGGAAACACAGGGATACATTTGAAGAGATACACTGGGCTCATATTGTGAATGAAGGATCTTGAAGGCCAAGGATAGGGGTATGGATTGTATCTAGTAGGTAATGAGGAGCCATTACAGGATTGGGGATCTGGAGTGCCACAATCCAAGTTGCACTTTAGAATGACAAATATGACAACTGTAAGGAGAGTGGTGTCAGGATAGAAAGGCAGGGAGATCAGACAGGAAACTATTGCAGTAGTTCAGGTGAAAGGTAATGAGTAGTGGAGAGGTAATGGAGAGGAAGAAATGGACCTCAAGACTACTGTGGAGTGGAACTGATTAGATGTGGGGGTATAATTGAAAAGACCAAAGGTGACAGTGAGGTTTTCAGCTTGAATTAATAAGAAAGGAGTTATTCACTCTTTAGAATAATTAGATAACTTCAAAGAGAAAAAATTAGTGATTATTACTTAGACAAAGAGTTGAAACAATTATTCAGATGATTTGAATGGAAAAACTGCTGCTAAGAGAAAAGGAATGTCTTCACACTTAAATAGAAGAGATTCCTCATCTAAATCACTCAACACTACTTTTTATCATGATTATGTAAACAGAGGTGTGTGAATGCATGATAAATGTAAAATCATAAAAATATGTTATTTGGGGCTGGGGATGTGGCTCAGTGGTAGAGTGCTCACTTAGCACATATAAAGCACTGGGTTTGATCATCAGCACCACCTTAAAAAATTAAATAAATATATTGTGTGTTCACCTACAAGTAAAAAATAAATATTTTAAAAATATATGTTATTTGCTGGTATGGCAAAGATTCATCATTCTTCACCAATTAGTAAAATATTAAATATTATTAAAATAGTTTGTTAGGAGAGGAATTTTGTGTTGTTTACTACCATAACTTTTGTACTCAGAACTGTGCTTATTGTATAGTAGGCAATAAATGAACATATGTTGGATGAATTATTATGTATAAGCAAGCTGGGAAAATTTTGCTATGATCTCATCTCTAATGCTTTTAGTCAATTTGTTCTAAGGGATAGGCTCTATGAATCCAATAGAGAAACTGCAAAAACAATGAAATTATGGGGTCATAGACTGAAAATAATAATAAGAAGAAATAGTTGTTTCTGTTCTGCTATTTTTGAGCAAACATTCGTCAGCTCACTTCTGTTGAGTGAAAATGAACACCCTTCCCTATCCACTCATTGCCCCAAAGTGGAAACATTATCAGACCTGAAAAGGACTATCTTCATAATTTGCAAGGGCCATTTAAAAGCAAGAATGTAGGGCTCCTTGTTTTTAAAAAGGCCATTAGAGGTACTAAAATATAAAGGGTATACATATATATAAATATATACCCTTTCCTCTGTGGTTTGCTTCCCCCTTCCCACTTAACTTTGAGGTAGTGCTTTCTATTTGTTATTCAATGCCATTCCAAATGGTAAAAAATATTAATTACTATTTACATTTTGTCATTCATTGTTATACTGTAAAATGCCAATTTCAAATGCAAAAATAACTCATATATAGAACCACCAAAATTGAAATTCATGTTTCATAGCCCATACATGCTTATGCATTTTGTTCTTACTTCAACAGTGGAAACACTGTACAAAACTGAACTGTTTTTCTTTTACTTACTGTTAAACACATATTCTACCAACACTCTCTATCTTCAGCTTACTACAGAATATGGAAGGACTGAAAGGGAAAGGAACCAGTGTTGTGCATGATTTGTGACTTTCCTTTTTCTTATATGCATTGATTTTAGATTAAATAGCTAAATGATATGAGGAAGTAACAGGAGGAAGAAAGATTATAATAGGGATTATTGATAGATCATGGTCTTCTTATTTGTGTGTTTGTATTTTGGTAGTGCTAGGGATTGAACCCAGAGCCTTATGCATGGAAGGCAAGTGTTCTACCACTGAGCCACATGCCCAATCTGAGAACACTATTGCCTTCTTTTTTATTTTTTACACTATTGCTATCTTTCTGTGTTAGAAAAAAAAAGTTTTCATGGGCATGGAAAACATGGCCTCTCTGACTAACAACATCTTCCTTACTCATAACTTGCTGGATTCCTACACAGAGTAGGTCCACAGGAATTCTGTGCTTTGGGACATTGTAAATACTATACACACATAGCGAGAAATGGTGGCAAACATGCATGTCTCATTGTCCCACCTGACTACAACTAACAAAACACAATTTCAAAGAAAGGTTGATTAAGAGTATCAAAATGGCATAGGGTAGCATTAAATTAAACACTAGGGTCTTTTGAATGTGGAGCCCTGAGTGACTCCACAGTTCACATGCACATGAATCAGGTCCTTGATATTTTCCTCTGCATCTTAAACTCTCCATTATTGACAAAGTATGCAGGTAATGACATCAAACTGAGGAGATATCAGATTCTCCTGATCAGCCCATTTGCAATGAAAACCATAAAAGAGATCCTCCAAGTCATTTTGGTCAGAAAAAGAAGGATTATAACGTAGATAATTTTCTTCTGTCATTTGGTGCAACTATGAGTGTGCTTATTCACATATATACAAGCAACATCATGAAATATCTACCACCATCCATACAGATCCTCCACACTAAAACAACCACAGTTGCTCATAATCTCCAACAATTCCCACATGAACACATTTTTAGAATAACACATATAGGATGGACAAAGTTCGTAGAAAGATGTTGACCAACATAGTTAACAAAGATATGTAGAAATAAAGGAAGGAAGGAAGGAAAAAAGAGAGAAAGAAAGAAGGAGAGAGGGATGGAGGAAGGAAGAGAAAAAGGCAGAAAATAAGTAGAAATCAGGTGAAAGAAAGATGATGGCTGAGAGGTAGATAACAGAAAATAAGGGCAAATAGAGGAGTGAACTGGTTAAGACAGACCAAGGTGAAATGAACCACTTGCTGCCATTCTCTGCTGACAGAAAACAAAGTTGAGAGATTAAAACTATGCCTTGATACAGATAAAGACCAATTTTATCTAAAGATTGGAAACACCCTCTATCCCATGAATAAACAGCTGATTGTGAAATTATGAATGATTTGAAACTAATAACAGAATCAGACAAGGATAATATCCTTATTCCACAAAGGTACAGAGGAGAAATTATCCAGCTCCTGCCCCTGGTAGGGTTTATTGAATTTCTTATACAGAATTTGAGTTTATCACCTCATTAGTAGTGTCTAGATAATGCTGATTTACTATTTCTTATTTGAAGATTCTGGAGATATCCATTGGTTTTAGCTACAACTAGGCATCTGTGCATACAGGGTCACAGCCAATAATAAGACTTTGAGTTTTTCCTCTTAGGAGAAGTACGAGGTCTCCAAGGAAACAACACAGGACAATTGTACCAGCTGCTCTTTGGGTTCTTAAAAAGCTTTTGGAAGTGAATTCTTTTAAAATTGAGACCTTATTGAACTTTATAGTACATTTTCCTCCAAGGACATCAGCAGGCACAGGATTTTATAAGCAAGTTCATTATTATCTGAGAGAAGGTCAAAAGCACTACACATTTATTTAGTTCAATTTTAGCACTCCCTTTCTACTCTACCACGTTTTTAAGGGGTAGTTGTGGTCTTCTTGTCTTTGTACAGCATGGCAAGTTTTACTGAATTTTTAAAAAGGGTGATATTTTGGGGCTACAGATGTAACTTAATGGTAGAACACTTGCCTAGCATGCAGGAGGCCCTGGATTCAATCCCCACTACTGCGAAACAAAAAAGAATGTACTGCTATAGAACCTTTCATGGATTTATTCACACGGTGTTTTTAAGGAAAAACTGGCTAAAGTTGCCATATTCAAAAAAATGTGTAAGTTGTTTTTCTTTTGCGTATGTTACTTGGTTACTATAAGCAATAAAGAATATGTGGAAAATAATGAAGATAGATAGACAAGAACCTAAACTGCATGCCAGTGGGAAAAAAGAAGAGCGTGGCATGAAAGATTGTCTCTTTTTTTAAAAAAGAAAAAAACATTTTCCAGCTTTATTGGAGAAAAATTAATAAATAAAAATTGCATGCATTTAAGGCATACAATGTGATGATTTTACATATGTATAACATTGTAAAATAATTAACACAATCAAGCTAATTAACATAAACATAATCTCAAATGAAATGAAAACATTTAAGATCTAGTATCCCAGAAGATTTCAAATATGCAATACAGTATTATTAGCTATAATAAGAAATTGCTTCTTGAGATATTTCAATGAAAATTACATTTTGTTTTAGATAAGTTCCCTTCATTAACTGACTTTACAATTCATAAATTAATTGAACCTCAAAGATTCTTACAAGATAGAGAAAGTATCAACCAATTTCAGAATGTAATTTAGATGCAGAAAGATCAAATTATTGCCTAGTAACACACACCTAATCAATACCAGAGCCAACCAGGGAGTTCAGGGCCATAATAAAACATGTCAGTTATTCTTTTTTAAATTTTTATTGAAGTGTCACACAAGAGCAGAGAAGTGAAGAAAACCTACACTTTCAGCTCAAGGAATTTTCCACAAATTAAACGTTCCCATGCAACAGCACTCAAATGGAAAAATAGAACAAAATGAGCATCCCAAAACGACCCTCAAGCCTCCTCCAGTCATTCCCTCATAAAGGATAACTATTATCCTGGTTCATAACATTATATATTAGTGTTGCCTATGCTTGTATTTACATAATGGAATCATACTATATATATAGTATATTTTTTGGTTTACTATATCTATCCATAGTGTTGATGGGCATTTGAATCCTGTGTTTAACTGTTATTAATAGTGGTGCTATGAGCATTCTTGTACATGTCTTTTGTTGATCATACAAAAGCAATTTTGTTGGGTGAATAACTAGGAGTGAAATTGCTAGGTTTTGAGTATGCATATGTTCACGAGCTTTCTAGAATAATATTCCCATCAGTTCCAATTGTTCTTGATATTTGCCATGTCTCATTTTAGAAGTTCTGGGTCAACATATGGTAGTATCTAACTGTGCTTTTAATTGCATTTCCCTAATGAGTAATGAAATGGAGCATCATTTGTATATTTATTAACATTTTAGATATCTTTTTTTTGAGAAGTGTCTATTTTTATCTGTTGTATTGTGTATGCCATCTTTTTAAAATTGATTCAAGGGTGTTCCTTATATGTTCTAGAAATAACGTCTTTCATACACGTGGATTACAACTACTCTAATTCTGTGATTTGGCTCTATAATGACAGTTATTTATTAAACATCAATAATGACTTTTAAAATGAGTACCCTAAATATATCATTTAAACTCAGCCATCCCCTTCAGATACACAGGGGAGAGAAGTGGTGCCCATTTTACAGATAAGAACATCAATGAGCAAATTTAAGATATTTAAGTCTTGGAACTAGGGATGCAGCTCAGTAATAGTGAATTTGCCTAGTATACTAAAGCCTCTGGCTTCAATCCCCAGCAATACAAAAAGGAAAGGCATTAAGCCTAGATGAGGATCTCATTATTCTCACTATTTTGGTGTCCATTAACAGCATATTCTATTTTGGATTCCTCTCCACAGTACTGTTCCCACCCCAAGCAACCACTGCATGTCTACATACAATTTGACTGCAAATTAATATTTGGTTTCCTCTTGGAAGAAGATCAATCAATTTTGGTGTCAACTGTAACCAAAATCTGTGTCTGGTTCTCAACTCCATTTCATATTTCCAGAGAGATGATATGATCATTAAACTGGTCACTAGCTATACATGTTTATAATAAAGTTAAACTAGAGTGTTGCTGAAAAGGAACCTCATACATTAAAAATGCAGCAACTCCTATTTAATAACAGAAAATTCACAGTAAAATATCAAGGTTAGCTGAGACTGAATAACTAAGGTACTCAGAATGGGAAAAATGTGCTTTCAAATGATCACTGAATGTTCATCAAACATTAGGAAAAAAAAAACAAGGTTTACTTTATCTCTGGACAAACCCTGAATGCCTATAGGAGTTAAATTGGATACATTTACCCACTTAAAAATAAAGAAAAAGACTTTGCAGAGGTTTTTTGTTTGTTTTGTTGTTGTTGTTGTTTTTAATTAGAGAATACACCATCACAAACAGGTGAATTCAATGCCTTGAGGTCCATGTCCTTCACTTAGCTCAAGGCTGGTTACAGTTTTGGTTTAGAAGGCACAAGTTGGGTTAGAATGTGAAAGTTATACTGGAGTGATTTCACAGATCTAAGGAAGACTCAGTTCCCTTTGCCAGGTATCTCCCCATCATCTGGTTAAAGATATAACCTAAACTTTCTTTTCTTTTTTTTTTTTTCAAGTTTCTGGTTTAATATAAAGTATTTTTACAACAATTGTGTCTTAATGTATGTATTTAAGGTAATCATGGATAATTCAGTCTGCCATTATTCCTATCCCCTTGTCCCCTCCCGTCCCTTCCCACTCTTTGTTCTATTTAAAGCTGTTTCATTCCTCTCATTCCCTCTCTTTTGCCTTTATAGGTTAGTATCTTCATATCAAGGAGATCATTCGACCTTTGGTTCTTGGGGATTGGCTAACTTCACTTAGCATTATTTTCTCCAACTCCATCCATCCAAATGCCATGATTTTATTCTCTTTTAGTGCTGAGTAGTGTTCTATCGTGTATATATACCAAAGTTTCCCTATCCATTCATCTGCTGTTGGGCATCAGGTTTGATTCCACAATCTAGTTATTGTGAATTGTGCTGCTATAAACAAAGATGTGTCTGTGTCCCTGTAGTAAGCTGTTTTTAAGTCCTTTGGGAATAGGCCAAGGAGTGGGATAGCTGGGTCAAATGGTGGTTCCATTCCCAGTTTTCCTAGGAATCTCCATACTACTTTCCAGGTTGGCTTCACCAATTTGCAGTTCCACCAGCAATGTAAGAGTGTGCCTTTTTTCCCCACATCCTCACCAGCATTTTTGGTTTTTTTGATAGCTGCCATTTTGACTGGAGTAAGATGAAATCTTAGAGTAGTTTTGATTTGTGTTTCTCTAATTGCTAGAGATGTTGAACGTTTTTTCATACATTTGTCGATTGAGTGTATATCATCTTCTGTGAAGTGTCTGTTTAGTTCTTTGACCCATTTATTGATTGGGTTTTTTTTTTATGTTAACATTTTTGAAAGCTTTATATATCCTTGAGGTTAGTGTTCTATTTGATGTACTTGTGGTAAAGATTTGCTCCCATTCTCTAGGTCCTCTATTCACCTCACTGATTGTTTCTTTTGCTGAGAAGAAGCTTTTTAGTTTGAATCTATCCCATTTATTGATTCTTGTTTTTAGTTCTTGCACTATAGGGGTCTTATTGAGGAAGTTGGAACCTAAATCAACATGATGGAGATGTGGGCCTATTTTTTCTTCTATTAGGTGCAAGGTCTCTGGTTTAATTCCTAGGTCCTTGATCCACCTTGAGTTAAGTTTTGTGCATGGTGAGAGAAAGAGATTTAATTTCATTTTATTACATGAGGATTTCCAGTTTTCCCAACACCATTTGTTGAAGAGGCTGTCTTTTCTCCAGTGAATGTTTTTGGCACCTTTGTCTAATATAAGATAACTGTAGGTGTGTGGATTTGTCTCTGAGTCTTCTATTCTGTACCATTGGTCAACTGGTCTATGTTGATGCCAATACCATGCTGTTTTTGTTACTATTGCTTTGTAGTATAATTTAAGGTTTGGAGTAGTAATGCCACCAGCTTCATTCTTCCTGCTAAGAATCGCTTTGGCTATTCTGGGTCTCTTATTTTTCCAGATGAATTTCATGATTGCTTTTTCTATTTCTATGAGGAATGATATTGGGATTTTGATTGGGATTGCATTGAATCTGTATAGTGCTTTTGGGAGAATGGTCATTTTGACAATATTAGTTCTACCTATCCATGAACAAGGTAGATCTTTCCATCTTCTAAGATCTTCATTAATTTCTTTCTTTAGTGTGCTGTAGTTTTCATTGTAGTGGTCTTTCACTTATTTTGTGAAGTTGATTCCCAAATATTTTATTTTTGGGAGACTATAGTAAATGGGGTGGGTTTCCAAGTTTCTCTTTCTGAGGATTTGTCGCTGTTGTACAGAAATGCCTTGGATTTATGGGTATTGATTTTATATCCAGCTACGTTGCTGAATTCACTTATTAGATTTAGAAGATTTCTGGTGGAATTTTTTGGGTCTTCTATGTATAGAATCATATAGTCTCCAAATAGTGATAATTTGAGTTCTTCTTTTCCTATCCGTATCCCTTTAATTTATTTTGTCTGTCTAATTGCTCTGGCTGGGGCTTTAAGAACTATGTTAAATAGGAGTGGTGAAAGAGGGCACCCGTGTCTTGTTACAGTTTTTAGAGGGAATGTTTTCAATTTTTCTCCATTTAGGATGATGTTGGCCTGGGGCTTAGCATAGGTTGCCTTTAAGATGTTGAGGTATGTTCCTGTTATCCCTATTTTTTCTAACATTTTGAACATGAAGGGATGTTGTATTTTGTCAAATGCTTATCTTTGAGCCTGTTGATGTGATGAATTACATTTATTGATTTTCTTATATTGAACCAACCTTGCATTCCTAGAATGAAGCCCACTTGATCATGATGCACTATCTTCTTGATGTGTTTTTGTATTCAATTTGCCAGAATTTTATTGAGAATTTTTGCATCTATATTTACTAGAGATGTTGGTCTGAAGTTTTCTTTCTTTGATTTGTCTCTGTCTGGTTTTGGAATCAGGGTGATATTGGCCTCATAGAATGAGTCTGGGAGTGTTCCCTCTTTTTCTATTTCATGAAATAGTTTGAGAAGTATTGGTGTTAATTTTCTTTAAAGGTCTTGTAGAACTCAGCTGTCTATCCATCTGGTCCTGGGCTTTTCTTGATTGGTAAGTTTTTTGTGGCATCCTCTATTTCTTTGCTTGAAATTGACCTATTTAAATTGTGAATAGCATCTTGATTTAGTTTGGGCATATCATATGTCTCCATAAATTTGTTGATGCCTTCATTATTTTCTATTTTATTGGAGTATAAATTTTCAAAATAATTTCTAATTATATTCTGTATTTCTGTAGGGTCCATCGTGATATTTCCTTTTTCATCATAGATATTGGTAATTTGTGTTTTCTCTCTTCTTTTCTTTGTTAGCATAGCTAAAGGTCTATCAATTTTATTTATTTATTCAAAGAACAAACTTTTTGTTATGTCAAATTTTTTCAATTTTTTTCCTTTAGTTTCAATTTCATTAATTTAAGCTCTGATTTTAATTATTTCCTGTCTTCTACTTCTTTTGGGGTTGGTTTGTTCTTCTTTTTCTAGAGCTTTGAGATGTAATGTTAGTTAATTTATTTGTTGATTTTTTCTTTTTTGAAGGAATGAGCTCCATGCCATGAACTTTCCTCTTAGTACTGCCTTCATAGTGTCCCAGAGATTTCAGTATGTTGTATTGTTCTTCTCATTTACCTCTAAGAATTTCTTAATCTCCTTCTTGATGTCTTCTGCAACCCATTGATCATTCAATAGCATATCATTTAGTCTCCAGGTGTTAGAGTAGCTTTTCTTTCTTTTTTTATCATTGATTTCTAATTTCATTCCATTATGATCTGATAGAATGCAGGGTAGTATCCCTACTTTTTAATATTTGCTTAGAGTTGCTTTATGGAATAATATATGGTCTATTTTTGAGAATGATCCATGTGCTGCTGAGAAGAAAGTGTACTGGCTCATTGATGGGTGATATACTCTATATATGTCAGTTAAGTCTAAATTATTAATCGTATTGTTGAGTTCTATAGTTTCTTTGTTTAACTTTTGTTTGGAAGATCTATCCAGTGGTGAAAGAGGTGTGTTAAAATCACCTAGAATTATTGTGTTGTGGTCTATTTGATTCTTGAACTTGAGAAGAGTTTGATTGATGAATGTAGATGCTCCATTATTTGGGGCATATATATTTATAACAGTTATATCTTGTTGATATGATTCCCTTAAGCAGTATGAAAAAGTATGATAAAGATGGACACATCTAGCCGGGCGCGGTGGCGCACGCCTGTAATCCCAGCACTTTGGGAGGCTGAGGCAGGAGGATCGCGAGTTCAAAGCCAGCCTCAGCAATGGCGAGGCACTTAGCAACTCAGTGAGACCCTGTCTCTAATAAAATACAAAAAAGGGCTGGGGATGTGGCCCAGTGGTCTAGTGCTGCTGAGTTCAATCCCCGGTACCAAAAAAAAAAAAAAAAAAAAAAAAAAAGATGGACACATCTTTATCTCTTTTGACTATCTTTGGCTTGAAGTCTACTTTATTTGATATGAGGATGGAAACCCCTGCTTGCTTACGTAGACCATGTGAGTGATATATTTTATCCCATCCTTTCACCTTTAGTCTATAGGCATCTTTTCCTATGAGATGTGTTTCTTGAAGGCAACAAATTGTTGGGTCTGTTTTTTTTAATCCAATCTATTAGCCTATGTCTTTTAATTGGTGAGTTTAGGCCATTAACATTCAGGGTTATTACTGAGACATAATTTGTATTACCAGTCATTTTTTTTATTATTTTTTTTTTATTTAGTTTGACTTGGTTTTTCCTTTGATTGGTTTTCCCTTTATTGTAATTCTTCCCTTTGCAGGTTTTCATTATTATTTTTCATTTCCTTTTCGTGGAATATTTTACCAAGAATGTTCTATAGAGCAGGCTTTCTTGTTGTAAATTCTTTTAGCTTTTGTTTATCATGGACGGTTTTTTTATTTCATCCTCAAATCTAAAGCTTAATTTTGCTGGATATAAAATTCTTGGTTGGCATCCCTTATCCTTTAGAGCCTGGTATATGTTGTTCCAGGCTCTCCTGGCTTTGAGGGTCTGGATTGAAAAATCTGCTGAGATGCGAATTGGTTTTCCCTTATAGGCAATCTGACTTTTCTTTCTTGTAGCCTTTAAAATTCTATCTTTATTTTGTATGCTAGGCATTTTCATTACAATGTGCCTTGGTGTGGACCTGTGTAATTTTGTATATTTAGCGTCCTACAGGCCTCTTGTATTTGATTTTCAAATTCATTTTTCCTGCTTGGGAAATTTTCTGATATTATTTCATTGAAGAGATTGTGCATTCCTTTGGTTTGAATCTCTGCGCCTTCCTCTATTCCAATAAATCTTATATTTTGGTCTTTTGATGGTATCCCATAGTTCTTGGATATTCTGTTCATGGTTTCTTACCATCTTCACTGTGAGGTCAACTTGATTTTCAAGATTATATATTTTGTCCTCATTGTCTAAGGTGCTATCTTACAAGTGGTCCAATCTGTTGGTAATGCTTTCTATTGAATTTTTTAAGTGTCTTACTGTTTCTTTCCTTTCAAGGATTTCTGTTTGGTTTTTTTCTCAAACTCACTATCTCTTTCTTGAAGTAATCTTTTGCTACCTGGATTTGTTCTCTTATCTCTTTGTTGGAGTGATCGATGGTTGCCTATATTTGATCTCTTGTCTCTTTGTTGGAGAGATCAATTTTTACCTGTATCTGTTCACTTAGGTCGTTTTTAAAATCCCTTATCATTTTAATTATGTATATCCGGAACTCCTTTTCTGACATTTCACCTACTGTGCTTTCTATGGTTTCTATTGTTGTAGTATCTTGGTTTGTTTGGGGCATTTTTCTCCCTTGTTTTCTCATGATGTCTATGTATTTTCCTCTCTTGCAAGGTAAGCCTGAGGTATTACAGCTTCTGCCCTTTTGTCTTATAAGGTCCCTCCAGATTACCCAGAACCTCAATTTTTAGCAAAATATTAATATTAGATCTTTCAAAGTACCCAATGTGTGTCCATATATCAGTTCATTTCTATTTTTATATTTACAGTTTTGTCGCTATAAACAGAAATGATGAGATAAGTTTTCTTATATCTTATAGTCTCTATGTTTGTGTGGTGGTTTACAGTATCTAATGATAGAAGGGGGGACTTAGAGTTTGGCTTAAACGTTTATGAAGTACGATGTGAGAAAATAGAGGTATTAGATTATTTGACTAGTGAGAGTATAATCATTAAAATTTGGCTGTTAGTAGAAGAAGCCAGAGATAGACAACCCCATGTAATATTCCCTGTTAGTTCACAACATCATGACTGGTTGTAACTTCTGGTGCATCCTGGTCTCTAGGAACCTTAGTGATGTCTTACCTGGACCTTTTTGTTGTTCCTTGGTAGTAGCGTAGCTAACTCAGTTTTGAGGCAGTGGTAGCCTCAGGCCTATAATTATATTGTTATTGGTTGAGTAGCTACAGGATCCCAGTTCAGTGTGTCTCTCTGGGCAGACGTGGGTTGCCTCTCGGATTTGCAGGTGTGGAGCGGGCCTCACTCTCCAGATCCCCTCCTGGCCGCAGTGTGGTGGAGCAGGCAGTCTGGCTTTCTTCTCCCCACTCTCCTCCTCCTGGGTCTCCTCCCAGTCTAGTTGTTATAGTGGGCGTTGGGCAGGTGGGCAGCAGGGCCCTCCCACAGGGTGGAGCCTGCAGTTCCTGATCCTGGTGATGGTGTGGGCCAGTGGTTGGGTGGGCTGGTGGCTGGGCTGCTCCTTTTTTTTTTTTTTTTTTTTCTTCTTTTAATGTTTATTTTCTTTTTTTATTTTATTTTTTTAATTTATAATAGTAATACGTATTACAATTCATAGTGCACATATATAGCATCTTTTTACATACAACTGTTTGTATACAAAGTATATTCATAGCATTCAGGTCTTCAATCATGCAGGGCCACTCCTTCAGGTGGGTGTCTACCACTCGTTCTGGTAGCAGCTGGGCAGGTCGCAGTTCCTCAGGGAATGGACGGGGCCTTTCTTCTGGTGGGGCCCTGTCTGCAGAGGGGAGCTACTATTCCCAGCCCCAGAGGCGATGGCTGCGTGAGCCAGCAGCCAGGCAAGAGGCGGGGGCCCTAAACTTTATTTTCTATTCATAATTTTGATGTCCGTTAAATTAAATTTGAGGATATGGGACTATAGAATAGAAACCTTTGTTTTAAGTCCTATCAAATACTTTGCTGAAATATATTTGAATGAGGGAAAATATGTGTGTAAAAGAAACATTTATTGGAGACTATTAACATATCAGGTCTTAAATTTAAGAAAGGGATTTCAGTACATCTTTTGGCCTAAAAGTACCTTGTTCTGGTTCTATCCCCATTCTGAATGAACCATGGCTCAAATTCAGTTCTATGTTCTTTTCCTACTTTGAGTTCTTTCCTCACTAAAGCATCATGGCTCTCAAGCATACATTTTAATTCAATGTCAGCTAACAAACACAGTATCCTAAAATAAGTCTGTTTCATTAAAAGTATAAAATTTTGGCATTTGCAGATAAATGGAGAATATCATGCTGAGCAAAATAAGCCAATCCCCACAAAAACAAAGGCTGAACGCTTTCTCTGATACGTGGATGCAGGGTGTGGGGGGGGGGTGGCTGATGAAGGATCTTTAGATTGAGCAGAGGGGCGTGAGGGGAGGGGAGGGTCATGGGGGTAAGAAAGATGATGGAATGAGAAGGTCATCATTACCCTAGGTACATGTATGACTGCACATATGGTGTGACACTACATCATGTACAACCAGAAAAATGAAAAGTTGTGCTCTATTTGTATACAATGAATTGAAGTATATTTTGCTGACATGTATAACTAATTAGAACAAATAAAAATCTGCTTCAATAGAAAAAGACAAGAATAATTAATTTTTAAACTGGGCATGTGGCTTAGTGTTAAAGTGCTTGTATAGCATGTGCAAGGCCCTTGGTTCCCTTTCCAGCATAGCAAATCATTAATTAAGGGCTGGGGCTGCAGCTCAGTAGTAGAGCACTTGCCTCGCACATATAAGGCCCTGGGTTTGATCCTCAGCACCACATAAAAATAAGTAAATAAAAGTATTATGTCCATCTATAACTAAAAATATTTTTAAAACATTAATTAATACATACATGCATACACCAAAAAGAACAATTGTTAATTAGGATATAAATTATTTTACATAAAATAATTTTATGTTGGTTTAGGCTCCTTGAATATAGCTGCCATTATTTTGCAAAAATAAAAAAAAAGAATTTCTACATAAAGGAATATGGAGTTTGGTCAGTCTAGATAATCTCAATTTCTGAATAAGCATAATCAGAATTTATGAGGTTTTTCATGTTTTGATTATATGAATCACTTATTTCTGATTAGTTTATAATGCATTTTGTATAATTTTCAGAACAATGGACACTTAATAAAAATGTTTACAGGAGGATATACTTATTAATATATTTCTTAATTATTTATTTCAAGTATTATAATATAAGCAATACATATATTAAATAACTAATTACTCATGATGGACACTGTTGTAGGAGGTGAGGATGAAAAATATATCATCCTTGCATATGGTAGATGACAATATACTGTGGGGGGCAGTCATATAAATAAATTATTGGAATGTAAATTGGGGAATGTTTTTATACTTTGGCAAAACATTAAGACATCACAGAAGAAAAATTCATTATTTTAGGTACAGCATCAAAAAGACTTCTCAGGTAAAGCAAAATTAAAAGTCATTATTGAAGGAAGAGCAAAAGTTGGTGTTTTAGTTAGTTTTTCATTACTGTGACTAAAATAACTGACAAGAGCAACTTAGAAGAGTAAGAGTTTATTTTGGCTCACAGTTTCAAAGGTTCAGTCTATGGTCAGCTGACTCCATAGCTCTGAGCTCAAGGTGAGACAAAACATTATGGGAGAATGGCGTGGCAGTAGAAAGCAGCTTAGGACATGGTAAACATGAAGGAGAAAAAGAGAGAGGGAGAAAGAGAAAGGGGTGGAAGGAGAGAGAAAAAGAGAGAAAAAGAAAGATGGCTCTATTCACCAGAGACAAAATATCAACCCCAAAGGCACAGCCCCAGTGACCTACTTCCTTCAGCCACACCCTACCTGCCTACAGTTATCACTCAGTTAATCCATATCAATGGATTAATCCACCAGTTAAATTATACCTCTCATAATCTAATCATTTCACCTTTGAAAATCTTGCATTGTCTCACACATGAACTTTTGGGGAATACCTCATAGCTAAAACCGTAACAGTTGGTCAGACTGCATGGGGGAATGAGGAATCATTATAAAAATAGAGGCCACCATGGTTAAAGGCAGTCACATGTTCTGACAGTTTTTACAGAAGGAATTTGGGATGATTATCTGGATGGTAGAAGGTCTAGAGAACTTCTCTTAAAGTGATAAAAGCCACCTAGTCATAAAAGGCTCATCCCTGCTCCATAGCTTGGATACTTATTTGGAATGGCATTGAAGGGTTTTTGGAAATTATAGGAGCTCAAAAACCCTTGCAGGCTTCATCTACATTAAAGAATATGTTTATGAATGACAGAAGATTGGATCAGTTTAGCAGAAGCATTCAAATATGAGAAGTTAGGTAACTCTTCCTTTCCTAGTAGAAATGGCAAGGGATGGTTTCAATGTAGCAAACTCCACCTCCTTTTGAAGAGTAATTAATAATTAAAAACAAGGATCCACCTTCCTTTTTACAACTTAGAACATTCATTTGTTAGGTTTTAGTAAGATAATATATTTTTATTAAAATCATTGATTTTCAAGAATAAGCAATAGTGTGTTTGAAAATTACATCAGCATTTGAAGTCCATGTGTCTTGTGTTTCATGGTGTGGGTAAGAGGTTCCATAAGTAACCGTATATCTAGGTCATTAAAATCAGGGGACAACAGCAAACTTTAGGTCACAAACAGGTTTTTATACTATAAGTGTAAATTCATCTCCAAATGATAAATTTACTATTTGTTCTTCCCTATAGAAGGCACTATTTTTCCTGCCTATCATCTTGTTGTCTCCAGAGAAAATACACCTTAGACTAGTCCCACAATGAATACAAATTTTAAAACTATCAGTATATTCCTAACTTCTGAATATCCTACACAGAACATAAACCAAATGAATAAAAAGAAATAAGAATAGAAAATAGGACCTTTGTTTTCAAATATAACTGTCTTCAATTAAATGCCAATATTAGCACAGAATATGTTGACCACTTTGATTTTTTTCTTCTCTTAGAAGGGGAAGATGTAAACTTGGAGAGAATCTAAAAGATAAGCAGTGTAGCAGAATTTGCATAGAGTGTGATCTGGATGGTTATCAACATTCACTACAGGGTAGACTATAGGCAAATAATTGGCATACCTGCCAATTAGGACCAACAGGCAAATAATAGACAGAAAAATACCAAAAAATCCAACAAATCAAAACAAAAAATAAAGACAGAAGAGGGATAAAGACCTAAGGTGAGACTTGATAAGCAGGCAAAAACAGAAGCATAAGCAAAGAAATACTTCCATGGCAGATGAAGTGGACATATGTCATGGATAAGAGGGAAAATTGAATAGATGGGGACATAGTAGTTAAGTACAGGTTGTTACAGAAGTTTACTGAGGCAGAAGTTAGTGAGTTAGACAAGAATGGAAGTTCCAAGCACTCAACAACAAAGGTTACAGGAATGAGGAGTGGCAATCAGACTGGGGAGGGAACCTAGCAATGCATGAAGAGAATCAATATGAGTGATGTGAGTGAAATCAGGGTTCCTGAGTGTACAGTGAGATCAGAAACTTGTAAGAAGATTACAGTTCAAAATAGAGCTGGGTTGGAAGAAGGTCTTTTGTTTGTGTGTAGCAAATGTAAGAGGAAGACAAACTAAAAAATTTTAGAAGAACTTTTATTCCTTTATATTTGGCATCTGACTGGTCACAAATAGTAAAGATTTATTGACATATTGATCAACACAGGTGTTGCTGAGAAGATAGCAAAGTATAGAAAAAAAGGTCACCTAGATGCTACTTTCTCACAAAATTAAATGAAATGGCAAGGGATGTTTTCAATGTAGCAAACTCCACCTCAAGAAGTTAGCTTTTCATCACTGTGTAGTATATTCAGAAGTTAGGAATATACTGATAGTTTTTAAATTTGTATTCATTATGGGACTAGTCTAAGGAGAGAAGTGAGTCTGGGATACCATATTTTATGATTAGTGTATGAATAAACCTTCAGATATATGAAGCCTAAGGAAAAATCATTAGGCTTCACATGTGGTCTCTAATGAATGTTGAGGGAGAGGGGATCTATTAGACTATTTTTTCATTAGCATAACAAAATTTCTGAGGCTGGGTAATTTATAAAGAAGAGATTTATTTACCTTAAAATGATTGAAAATCCAAAAAGCATTGCACTATCTCTAGTGAGGCCCCCCCCCCCCCCCCCCCCGCTGCATCACTTCATGGCACCTGGTATTGTAATGGGAGTGCATGTGAGAGGGAGAAATCTCATCACCTGACAGAAAGCCAGAGAGGCTTGGGCGTGGCCAGGGTTGTTGTTTTTCATAACCACCTTCTTATAAGAACTAACTCAAGGCTTCCATGATAACTATATTACCCCCCACCAATGACCTAACAACCTAACCCTAGGACTCCTCCCAGCTCTTCACACACTGGAGACCATGCTTCAAACATGTGAACTATTGGGGGCACAATTAGACCATATTCAAACCATAATAGCAATTATTGGACAAGCAATTACTAGGGTATCTTTTCAGCAATTATCTTCCTTGATTCACATTTTACAGGAAAGTTCTGAGTGCCACTGATGCACTTCCTCTTCACTTCAGTTGAGTTTAAAGGCCACCAATAAGTTCAAAGATGTCTTTAGTGAGTCAATAGAGAGGCCTGTATTTGAATATGAGAGCCAATGTTCCATTTTGGCGAGATAGAGTAGAGAGGTAAGAAGAAATAGGTTCTAATATTTGGTAGGAATTTGAGGTTGTCCTTCATAATGGATTGAAATGAAGAGAGAGGTGTTAAGGAACCAGAAATGGTTTCAGAGGTGTAGTAAGAGAAAGCTGTGGAAATGTTAGGTTTCAAGAAAGGATCACAGTAATGAGAGATTTGAAATAGGATAAGTAATATATAGAAGAGGAACGAAGGATTTTACTGAATAATACAATAAAGATCAAGAGTCAGGTAGAGAAAAAGAATGAAATCAGGGCCACAGGAGAGATATTAGTTTGAAATGAAACACATATCAAATGTTTTCTCTCATATGTGGAAGCTAGAAGGGGGAAAGGAATTGTAATAAAATTAGAAGGAAAGCTGTTAGAGTACAGAAAGGGGGTCAGGAGGAGGGAAGAGTGTAGGATAAGAGGTACCTGAGAGTGAAATTCATGAAATTGTTATGTGCATATCCAAATATGTCACAATGAAACTCATTGTTTTTTGCTATTATTATGCACAAGTAAAAATGATCTTTTAGATGGGCACAGTGTTGCATGCCTGCAATCCCAGCAGCTCAGGAGAATGGTGAGTTCAAAGCCAGCCTCAGCAAAAGCAAGGCTTTAAGCAACTCAGAGAGACCCTGTCTCTAAATAAAATACAGAAAAGGGCTGGAGATGTGGTTCAGTGGTTGAGTGCCCCTGAGTTCAATCTCCATTTTTTTTTAAAAAAAGAACATTTTTTCCTTTTCTTCTTTACTTTTTTTCTGACTTCTTTTTAGTTGAAATTTTAATTCAGAATCATTGATTCACATGTGGTAATAAAAATAATACAAAGCTGGGTTTGGTGGCACATGGCTGTAATCCCAAGAGCTTGAGTGGCTTAGGCAGGAGGACCACGAGAGTTCAAAGCCAGTCTCAGCAACTAAGTGAGGCACTAAGAAACTCAGAGAGACCCTGTCTCTAAGTAAAATTTTTAAAATGGGTTGGGAATGTGGCTCAGTGGTTGAGTGTCCCTGAGTCCAATTCTTGGCTCAAAACCAAAATGATCTTTTATTTTCATCCCTCTCTTCTGGTTCTTCAACCTGTAAACATGGGGGGGTGGGAACACATGACTTCTCTTCTTTATTTCTATGGGACAATGTGGCATAACTCAAACGCAGGAGTTTTAAAGCCAAACATATTTGGTTGGATATAGCTATGTACTAGCTGAATGACCTTGAATAAGTTACTTAAATGCTCTATACTTCATTTTTCCTCAGATACAAAATGGGTGATAATAGTACTTACATCATAGGATTATTGTGAAGCTTCAGGAAATGAAAGTAAAGGCCTTTGTCATCTCTTCCTACCCACAGCCAACTAATACTCACCATTGGTACCTCACCCTTGGTGGTACTCTTATGTCCAAGGTAGGGTCCTACAGGATAAAAGGTTGATGGGACACAAAGTCCTGTGAAATAGTATGTGCACAGACTCTTACAGTGTAATGCACATAGCTTTTGGAATAATAAAGAAGTAGCTTCCAGTCCAAATTTTGTCATTTATAAGCTGTTTTTACCTTGTGTGAGTTACTTCTTTGAGCCTTAGTTTTTTTGTCTTCACTGAGGGAATAGATATAATGACTATATAAATTGTCAGGTAGATAGTAGGCATCAATAAATTTTCATTTTCTTTCTATTTTTTCATCATCAAATATATGGAGTGAGTTGTTAATACACTGTATTAAAAATCTTTGGATTTTCTTACCCTAAACTTGTCTTGTTAGGGTCACTGAAAAACACAGCACCACATCAAAACAGAGTTTCTCTTTATTACAGATACTTATCTGCTGCTGTTGATACTATAAATTACTTTGTAATCCTAAATACACTCCTCAGTGTGGGCCTCAGTATTATTAGTCTTCATCTAGTTTGCATCTTATATCTTTGGCTTCCTGTGTAGTATCTGATTCCATACCTCCACATTAAAGCATTTCTCACTGGCTTTCAAACACTCATTTCAGCTTTTTTATGACTATACAAATGAAGTCCTGTCTGTTCTTGGAGAAACTTTTAGAGCTCCCCAAATCTGAGAGTTATAGACCTCCTCACTATGAGAAAAGGAGAAAAGTTAGTTATTCTAGAAGCTGTCAACAAGAGAGATAGAGGTACCTCTTCCTTGACTGAATTAATAAATCAGCCAAGCTAAAAGTGCTATCAAGAAAGATTAGCAGCTATGTGCTGATTGTCCATAGCATTAGCTTCTGCTGAAATTCTAAAACCACCAACTTGCACATTTCCAAATGTGGTGGGTTTACTGTACCAGGGTCAATGACACCTGTCTCCTGAATTCAATTATCATCTTCGTGGATGACATGCAAATCTGCTTGTCTGTGCTACACATAATCCCTGGGTTCAGTCCTGTATAACTAAGGCAACCATATTTTCTGCACCAAAACTCAGGAGCCATATGCATGGCCTGACAAAGGATTGCTTTTTTTCCCTGATCTGTGAATTATGCATATGAAGACTTGAAAAGATAGAAAAATTCAATCACATTTAGTTGTACTTTTAATGAATTTACTTTACTGAAAAGATATCTAGCAGATGTCTATCAGTGTCACCATTAACATGAGCATATATTTATCCTCTGTAGCTTCCTCCAGGCTAAACTTTCCTATCATAAATAGGAAAATTGATAATTTTCTTATATCCTAAGAGAGGTAACATAGGGTAATATTCAACTCACCTAACCCTTTTCTCTGTACATATCATCTGTTTTTAAATTATCACTTTTTTTTTTTAGGAAAATGCTTTTTCTCACTATTTTATTCTCCCCAACTCTGCTTCCATAGCCATCACGCGGGCTAATGGTTGATCAATTTGTGAGTATGCCAAAAACTAGAGAAGCTAATTTTAATGACAGGTTCCAGGGCCCCACCTCCACAGATATTTGTTTAATGGAACTGCAGCAGGGCCCAGAGATGTACAATTTTAACAAGCTTCCAATGATTTATGGTGCAGGTAATACAAGTACCACACTTTGGTAACAATGATTTGTGTAAACAATTTACTTTGGTATTTAATATTTAAATTAAATTGTTCTGGCAAAGTCTTCTATTTTGGGCCATAAATGGAGAGTGAGATAAAACTAATATCTGTGATTCAACTGAAGATAAAACATGAGCCAGGTAGATTTAATCACAATACTGAATGAATCATGACAATGACTGGCCTCATTTTGATGGCACAGTAATCTCATTGTGGAAAAAGTACCTGATAAAGAAAAATCATAGCCCTTTGAGGGCTTGAATTTGCGTGCAAAGAATCGCCACATAATAATGGTAATGGTGGCCTGGGGTTGTGGCTCAGTGGTAGAGCACTTGCCTAGCATGTGTGAAGCACTGGGTTTGATTCTCAGCACCACATATAAATAAATAAAATAAACGATCCATTAACAACCAACAAATGTAATGGTAATGGCACCAACGAAACCTACAAAGAGGATAGATAGAAGTTTACTGCTACTTGCTTTCATTTCTATTTCAGGATTATTTAGAACTTTTTTCTATTACTAACAAATTGCTTATGTTTAACTAATAGAAACTTTGGGTAGCTGGGAATGTCTATCTTAGCATGGAAATTTGCAGAGATGTCATGATCTGATTTTACATCACACCCAATGTAACATCACATACACTTCCTGATCTGTGATGGTGAGAGCACCTCAAGCCAGAAGAGAAGTGCTTCTAATGTCAGAATAGGCCAAGATGTTTGAAAACACTACTTATAGATGGAATATGAAGTGTCTAATGTTCTACCTCTCAAAGATAGACGGGTAACACCCCAATTACACATCCATGGAACCACACCTTTAGAAACACTGATCTGTGTTCTCCTATATTGTCTCTTTAGAATAGGACCTATGCTTTTAGAGTCTTTTTCCCATCCAGCCACAATGTCTCATCCAACATCCACCTAAATATGGCTGCCTAGTTTTCTCCATTGCTTACATTTTACCTTGATTCCCAGATAAGATTTTTTTAGTCTTATATAGGCATCTCTGCCAAAGCATTTCTTTACTATTATTGTACTTACAAATGTTTCATTATAAGGTAAAATTATTGTGATGTTTCATGGCTCAGGTAGGCTATGTTTTCCAAGTCATAGATATACTGAGGCCCTTTGTTGCCTTATCTTGTATGAGATTAACCATATGTCTGGTGAGTTTACCATTCTGATCTTGTTTGTTGGTTTGGGGAAGAAGACTAAAGATTACTCTTTTTGACTATTCTTTTTATTCTTTTTATAAATGGCAATACACTGTACACAATGTTTTTTACATTGCATATTTCATTTAATAATCTATCTTGGACATCTTTCCATGTCAGTAATATAGAGCCACATCTTTCTTTTGAACTTCTGCTAAGTATTCAATTGTATGAATGGAATGTACAAAAACTAATTTAGCCATTTTTCTAATGATGAATCTAATTTTTTAACAAACTTTTGCTATTATAACACTGCTGCAATAAGCATACTAGTACCAAATGCTCCCCTAAAATACTGGCTTATACTACACTATATGTGGATATATATGAACAATTTATTCTCCACCAAGTATACATTCTATTGATGTCTTTAAACCATAACACTGAAGAGCTATTTCTCACTTGGGGTTGTAGCTCAATTGTAGAGCACATGCCTAGTGTGTGCAAGATCTTAAGTTCAATCTCTAGCATGGCAAATAAAACAAAAAATATTCCCTTATGGACAGTAGAAGTCTTCCATACCTTTTATTATTTTTGCCTTTTTAAATTAATTTCATTTAAAATTAACATATTCTTCCTTTAAAAAATTAAAATATGTTAGATTAGACTAAATCCCCTTTTACAACTTCTCAAATCAATTCTAAAGATCCTGTCCTCAAAGTAATCACTATTTTGAGTGTGTATGTTATGGTACCTATTCTTCTTGATCTTCTGTATGCATTAGACATACATAAGAATAGTTATATAAGATATATGATATTACATTGTGTTTTGAGACCCTATCTCAAAATAAAACATAAAAAGGGCTGGGGGTCTGGGGTTGTAGCTCAGTTTCAGTGTGCTTGCCTAGCACCTGTGAGGCACTAGGTTCAATCTTTGGCACCACATAAAAATAAATAAATAAAAAATAAAGGTACTGTGTATGAGGAGCCACCCCTGAGCTATTTGAGCATCTTCACTTGGTCTTGGCGCCAAGGAGACTTTGGTTTGGCATTACAAGCTATTTGTAGCTCCTCCCACTTAATTGATTGCACAATGCACGTGACCTGTGACCTCTGTGTTTGCTGGGCTAGGAAGACTGATCTGAGTTGGGCGGGGGTAGGAAAAGGAGCCCACCTCCTACCTTAATTGGCTCATAACTTTCTGTAGAAAGCCTTTGAAGTTCCCCCATATAAATAAAGCAAACGCGGGCTCTCCCTCTTTCCAGCGTGGAAGCTCAACCCTTAAGGTCAAAGAGCCATCCTGCCCCTGCTCTTTAAAACTATTTTCTGTGTTGTGTGATTTTTCGCTGTCTTTCTTAGCCACCCCACTCCACGTGGGGAAACCCAGCTTCCGTCGCCTGTGTGGGCTGCGGGTGAGAATTGTGTCCATCTACAACTAAAAAAAAAAAAAAAAAAAATAAAGAAGAACTGGGATGTGGCTCAGTGGTTAAGCACCCCTGGGTTCAATCCCCAGTACCAAAAAAAAAAAAAAAAAAAATCTTTTTTTGTGTCAGTGTGGAGAGATTTTTCTATTAAGTCCTTCATCGCATTATTATCAGTTTGTAGATGTTCTTCACATATTCTGGATACAAATCCTTATCTGTTGTGTACATTGCAGTGTTTTACAGATTGTCACTACATTAAATTAAGTCCATTTTTAAAATTACTCTCCATTGTGCATGGAAAATATTTCCTTTCAATCTCTCACATAATGTCTTCTGAAACATTTGAAAGTAGTCATCAGCCATACCCTTGTTTTCTTTTGTTTGGGCTAAATAGTCTCAATTCCTTTAAATTTCCCTCATGGAACTAATATTTTGAGTTCTTTAATCACATTTCCACATTGCCCACATTTTATTATAACAGTGGTCTACCATACACGCCATACACTTCTAAATCATATAATTGGCCTGTTTTCTTTCTTTTTTATTCTCTTTGTAATTAGTATATAAAAAGTTTAAAGCTAAGTTTAGTTTACACCAATGGAAAGGACATATGTCTTTTCAGTTTGAATTATTTGAGACCCATTTCTAGTTTATATCCTCATATTTCTATTCCCTTCCATTTACTTTTAATTTACATTATACTTTATTTTATGTGTCATTGTAAGATGCTTAACTCTTTTTCTGGGTAAAGGCAAGATGTAAATAAATGGGTATAAAGTGGGGAGGAGGAGGAAGAGGAGGAGGAGGAGGAGGAGAGGGAGAGATCTGGCAAATTTATGTTATAAAGGACCATCTCCCAGAATGTTTTAATCTTAAATTTGCCCTGGTATTTTGTTGGATGCTTTCCCCACAACAGCTTTATGTTAAACATTCTGCTAAATTCTGATCCTCTCCATCCTACTCAGTCCTTTATTTTACACAAGTGCTTAACCATCAGTCCACTGTAAAAGTAATAATTTGTACTTTTTCCCTTTAAATTCCATTCTGTATCTGTAGGGGCTTTTTTCCTAATTAATGAAGATCTTTCTGAATTCAATTCTGTCTTTGAGAATATTTAGCAGCCCCTGTGAAATTCAATATCATCTTCAAACCTGACAAGTTTTTCCTCAAACATGTAGGCAAAATTGCATACAAAACAATCACCACCTTTATACTTTTTTGAGGGGAGCACCAGGGATTGAACCCAGGGGCCACACCCCCGGCCCATTTTTATATTTTATCTTGCTAAGATACTTAGGGCTTCGCTAAGTTGCTGAGGCTGGCTTTGAATTCATGGTCCTCCTCCCTCAGCCTCCCAAGCTGCTGCGATTACAGGCACACACCACCATGCCTGGCTATCTTGATAAACTTCAGTGTTTTCTGATTGCTGAAAGATTTCTAGTAGAGCAACTACTTTTTCAGTCCTAGTTTGCAAACTTGAGAAGAGTTCCTGCTAAGCAGAATCACCAGAATGGCAGTACACCCTACAAAAATCATGTGCCCAGGCCTGCTAAGAATAATTGGGAATCCTAGAAAGCTGGCTGAGGTGATTTTTCTATGAATTTGTATCTCTCGTTCCAGCTAGCACCTGGAGCAAATCCCTTCACAGTTACCATGCCTTCTTTTCAAACACTATTGCTCCCTCTTGTCTATGTCCAAACCGCACACTTTGTGCCAGTTTCTTACCTTAGTTACCTTTCCACTACTGAGATCACTACATAGTAGAATGCCCTCATGTTCATTGTTGTTAAAATAAGAAAACAGAGGCAAGTAGATTCCAGCTTGTTATAAAAATATTCTTGCAATAAGGGCTTATTCCAACCATGGAACAGACTGTCTCTTGAAGTAGATAGCTATTGATTCCCAGAGGTATTCAAGCAGAGGTTTGAAAAGCTCCCATTTTCTCTCTAAATTATACCATCTGTCATCATTAAAACCAATTAATTAAATTTTTAAATGAAAATGTATTTTGTGAGTTTTTTGCTGAATGTACATGAATATTATAAAACATTAAAATAGTGCAGAGAAAATGAAAGCTTCACTTATTATCTCAACCCCCAGGGATCCCCAGTGTTAACGATTCCATGTATGTTATTACAGATATTTAATTTGTCTGTATAAACATATTGGTTTTTATACAAATGGGATCATACTGTATTATAATTTTTATAAGCTGTTTGATCCACTTAAAAGATTGTAAATAATAAATATTTTTATATTGCAGCTTTATATTAATTCTGTTAATTGACAGAGTATATGCTAAAATGAAGATCTTGGAGAATCAGAAAAGGAGAGTCAAAATGATAGCATACTACACACACTGTTTTTCAAGATTTCATTATGAAAATTGTCATTCAGGAACACCGATAGAAGTGCACAATGAATCCTTGCACACATAGTACCTTGATTCTGCAATTGTTAGCATTCGGTTTGCTTTATCATAGATTAACCTATCTTAATTTTTGATCCCTTTCAAACTAAACTGCAGACATGGGTACATTTACCACTAAATACTTCTGTATGTCTACCTTTAATTGGAGTACATTATTTTTATGGCTTTTTAGTTAGAAATAACTCACATACAGTGAAACACATATATTTTAGTGCTACTACTTAATAAGCTTTTAACAAATGCATAACCCACACAAACTAAACCCTTATTAAGACAGACACCAATCCTGCTGACTACACAGGAGAGGTTTTAAGCCAAGCTTTGTGATGCATACCTGTAACCCCAGTGTTTTAGGAGGCTGAGGCAGGAGCATAACTGGTTCATGGCCAGTCTCAGCAACTTAGTGAGACCCTAAGCAATTTCTTAATCTACTGTCATGGGTATCTAAAAAGAACAAATAAATTTTTAAAAAATGACACACATTAAAAAAGATAGACCCTATTCCTGAAAGCTCTTGATGCATGCTGTTTTATAATTTTTTCAGTTAAAATCATATTTTGTTGTTAATAAATACAGATCTCGTTCTGTCAGTAAAAATAAAAAAAAATATCTGTTGACAACTCAAGGGGTAATTTTCCCCCAAGTGGTGAGATCATTATAAACAATACTGTTGTGCAACGTGGTCTTGTCTTTTCATTTCTCAGTATGTATCTTGGATATTTTTCCATACCAGTTCACACTGATCTACTTAATCATTTTAACAAATATCTAATATCCAATAACATATACGTAAGAATTTATGTAATCACCCCCTATTTATGAACATTTGAGTCACCCAGTGTTTCAATATTGCAAATAAAGTATCACACTTGTTATATTGTATCCTTACAAATATACAGAAATAGTGTGAGACTTTTAAGTAAAGTTCACTCTTATACACATTCAGCACACCCAAAAAAGCAGTGTACTTGATTTCTATTGTTCAAGTGTGTGTTTTCTGGATTTCTAAAGTGGCAAGATGCAGCTTATATTCTACGACTAGGGAGCCAAAGTAGGAATCAAAGGATGGAAAAAGGACTTTGGGCTTCTTGGTTAGGAATCTATGCATCACAAAAGCCCAGGGGCAAATAAAGCTGAGATAATCCTCATAATAATAGTCAAAACCTTAAAACAATACATAATCAACCCCATAAGTTTAAAAAAATGAAGAAGAAAGATATGTAATTATCCATGGAATTCATAAAGTGCAGAAACTTAGAGCAGCAATCCTTAAACTTGAATTGAAAGGATCACTAGCAGTGTTTATTGAAAGACATATCATGAGCTCTACCCTAAGAGTTTCTGATTCAACAGGTCTTTGATGGGATCATAGTTTGAGTTTCTAATAAATTTTCAGGTGATCCTCTTGTTTCTAGTCTGGGAACTGCACTTAGAAACACTAATATAGAAAATACAGAAAGGTAATCCTCATACGTTTCATCTTTTTAAACTTTATTTTTAGTTGTAGATGGACACTATACTTTTATTTTATTTATTTTTATGTGGTGCTGAGGATTGAACACAGTGCCTCACACATGCTAGGCAAGTGCTCTGCCACTGAGCCACAACCTCAGTCCCCATATATTTCATCTTATATTGGCCAAAATATTGTTCTGACATTTCAATCAGCCCATATGGAAAAATTCATGGAGACAGAGATCTAGTTGTAACTATTTCTTTCAACTTTAGTTTGAATCTCCCTTTTTTATATGTTTATGAAACTAAGCCATTTCCCTTTAAACTATGCTCCCTTAATGTTCTGTATCTCTCAATCTCCATTATGGGACCGATATTAGACATTTAAAATCTAATGAAAAACATCTTGAATAAACTGAACAAACACATGTCTGCATACAGCCTATCTAGACAAAATGCAGATTTAATATGTATAGTGGAAAGTCAAATTAGCTATTTTTCTCTAGATGCAATGCATATTAATTATGTTAATTTACAGAGCTACATGCCCAAATAAAAATCATGCTGAATCAGAAAAAGCAAATTACAAGTATAAATGCTTGTGTATGCACACACACACTATTCCTCAGGGCTATTTAACTTCTGAGACATCAAATTTACTAACCATTTGGGAAAATACCTTGTCCATATGTCTCAAAATTTCTTAAACCATCAATATAAAATAAACGCAAGATTACATGACAAATTCCACTATTTGTCTTACTTTTACACTATTAACATTTTAAATAAAACTAAACTCCATTTCTACATAAAAAGGTTAGCCAAAATAATATCCAATTGTGTAGCTCAAAAGTACATATGTTTTCTGAACACCCACCATTCACTAGGTGTTAGATACTAAGAGTAAAGAGACAAGAGTTCCTGCCCTTGAGTAGTTCACAGTCAACTGGGAGAAGCAGACATAAATAAATAACTATGAGCTATGTGAGATGTGCTCTCATAGAAGCATGAAGAAAATATTATGGAAACATGAAGGAGTCAAACACTTTTTTAAAAATATTTATTTTCTAGTTGTAGTTGGACACAATACCTTTATTTTATTTACTTATTTTTTATGTGGTGCTGAAGATTGAACCCAGGGCCTCACACGTGCTAGGCAAGTGCCCTACCACTGAACCACAACCCTAGCCCTGTCAAACACTTTTTTATTCCTGCAATAATAACTTCTTCGTAAAGATTGTGACACTTTAATAGGGTCCTGAAGGAACTGCCTGGTCAAAAAGATAAGAAAGGCCATTTTAACTTCTGCTCAGGTAGAAGTTTGGAGTTACAAAACATCTTAATGTGTTTAGAGAAGAGCAAGAAATTTGGTGTGCCTGGGTTCTAGGTGACAGGTGTGGAATCAGTGGGAGAAGGAAATGTGGGCAGAGGCTACATTATAAAGGACTTTGGAATCCATGCTAAGGAGTTGGGATATTAGAGTTGTTCCTTCTTTGAAGGAAACAGATGATGTTTCTTAGAGCTGAAACATTTTAATTTCACATATGTGTTTCAGTCATTCATTTATTCATTCAACAAACAAGCTACCATGTGAAAAACACTATACCAAATCACTTTGAGACAAAGTTAAAAGAATATAGTCAAAAAACATGCTCTTAACTTGTGTCCTAGTGAATTGTTCTGTATAAAAAAACAACTTCAGCAAAGATAGGGAAAGCACTTTGGACTCAGTTGTGTCTTTCAAAATTCATATGTTGAAACCCTAACCCCCAATGTGATTATATTTGTAGGTAAGACTTTTAGGAGGTAATTAAGGTTAAATGAAGTCTTAAGGATGGGGTCTTAATTTGATAGGATTGCTGGTTTTATTCTCTCTCTCTCTCTCTCTCTCTCTCAGAGGCCATCTGAGTACACAGAGAGAAGGCGGTTGTCACCCTAGCAGGACCAATACAGAGCTAGGCAGTAATAGAGTTCTCTCCATCAACTATTACCACCTCAATCTAAGTAGAAACCATGTAGGAAATCTAGATTTCCACCACTACTTTACTGCCTACTGAATGTTCCACTTCAAATACCCTGTCTTTGAGGCCTGATATTATGATTTCTGTGTAAATTAATTTGTTGGTGACACTTTCGAGTGAAATTTTATTTAAATTAGTATGTCTTTCATTTCCAGGATTTCTCATTTGTTTCTTTTCAAAATCTCTTATCTCTTTATTGAAATGGTCTTTCACCTCCTTATTTGCTCTCTTTTAGTTAATTTATCAGATTTTTTTTTAGCTCATTACTCATTTTAATAATCAGTTTTAAAGATTCTTTTCCTTGAATTTAATCCCCTTCGGTGTCTATATGTTCTTTTCTTAGGGGATTGTAAATTTGGGGAGAAAAGTTGTTTGCCTATTTCTTCACGTTTTTGAGGTTGTAGACTTGCATATCTGTTGAGATGCATTTCTCTTCCTCTTTTGTGAGGATATCCTTTGGCTTGTAGTTTATTTCCTGTGTTTTGGTATCTCGTCTTCAAAATGTAGGCTCAATGTAATCCAAGTATTAGTTTCCATCACCAATTCCTCTGAATTTGCCGCTACAGAAATGTTGATTGAATTCACTCTTGGAGAGATGCTATAACATTGTTCTGGAGTCTTTCTCTGACTTTTCTGTAGGAGCAAGTGTCTAAGAGTGAAACCTGATGTCTCCCTCTACTCACTCCTACTAGGGGCCTAATTGTTGGAGTTTTTGTATCTCCTATGTGTTAAAAAATACTGTTGAAGCTTGAGCAGGGTTAGTTATGTGTAAAGCAAGGTGTCCTGTCATTTTTCTGAGTCATGGGTGTAGCTCAGCAGCAGAGACTCTACCATGTGAACTCATAGTGTTCCAGTTTCTTCCCAGACCCTCTCCATAAAAGGAATAGCAATAGCAACAAGTGTAGTGATCAATATATGGAATTAAAATAGGTGTCTGAGAGTTAGTATGATATGTACAATACTAATTATAGCTAAATGAGGAATGTCAGGGTCAGTATTTAAAAACAGCAATACCAATAAACAACCATGAACTGTATCTAGTATTAAAGTATACTGCTGGTATTAATTAAACCCTCCACAGTACTGATAACTTCAACAACATGAATGGTAGGGGCAAGAATTGTATAAACTAAATATTCTGTAAAAGAGTAAAATTGCAATTCACTAAGAGAAAAAAAAAGAAAGTAAGAGGGCAAAAGAGGTTTTACAATACTAAAATAAATAAATAAATAAATAAACAAACAAACCAAAGTAAAGCAGGAAAGAGGTAGCAAGTGATGGCTATACAGAAGTAGGAGTAAAAAATAATTTAAAAAGTTGTTGGCGGGGATGCAGGGGAAAAGATACAGTCATACATTGCTGCTGGCACTGCAAATTGGTGCAACCACTCTGGAAAGCAGTATGGAGATTCATTAGAAAACTTGGAATGGAATCACATTCAACCCAGCTATCCCACTCCTAGGTCTATACCCAAAGTACTTAAAACAGCATACTATAGTGACGCAGCCACATCAAAGTCCATAGCAGCTCAATTCACAATAGCTAAACTGTGGAACCAATCTAGATGCCCTTCAAAAGATGAATGGATAAAGAAACTGTGATATATATATATATATATATATATATATATATATATGACACACACAATGGAATATTACTCAGCAATAAAGGAGAATAAAATTATGGCATTTGCAGGTAAATGGATGGAGTTGGAGAATATCATGCTAAGCGAAGTAAGCTAATCCCAAAAAACCAAAGGCCAAATGTTCTCTCTGATAAGTGGATGCTGATCTATAATGGGGGGAGGGGGCAAGGGAAGAATGGAGGAATTTTGTTTTGGGCAAAGGGGAGGGGGAAGGGAGAGGGCAGAGGGGTAGGAAAGATGGTGGAATGAGATGGACATCATTACTCTAGGTACATGTATGATTGCATAAATAGTGCAACTCTGCGTCTTGTACAACCAGAGAAATAAAAATTGTACTCCACTAGTGTACAATGAAACAAAATGCATTTTGCTGTCATGTATAACTAATTAGAACAAATAAAAAATGTTAATATAAAAATAATTACTTAAAAAGTAAAATAAATAGAGAAAAAGAGAAATCAAATTTGACTATTAGGGAGTGAAGAAAGGAGAAAAGGAATAATAAGAAAAACAAAAACAAGAGCAAAGTCAAAGTCAAACCAAAACAAATAAACAAAAAACCTTATCCCTATAAAATCAAAACAAGTCAAAATAACAAACAAGTGGAGCTAGGAAAAATGACAATAACAAAGAGAATAAAATGTATATACACATATATATGTATATTTACATGAGCCAATCAACGTAGTAAGAATATATGCACACAGCACACACACACACACGCACACATGAATGGAAAAATAAATTAAAGGAAAAAAAACTTTTAAATTTTTTAAATTTTTTATTTGTTCTTTTTAGATATATATGATAGTAGAAATATTTTGACTTATTTATACAAACATGCTGTATAAATTCTCATTCTTGGGGTTGTACGTTATGTAGAGTTACACTGGCCATGTATTCATATATGAACATGGGAAGGTTATGTCCAATTCATTCTATTGTCTTTCCTATTCCCATCCCCCCTTCCTTTCATTCCCCTTTGTATAATCCAGTAAACTTCTATTCTTCTCTCCCCTCCCCCTTTATTGTGTGTTAGCATCCACATATTAGAGAGAAACATTCGACCTTTGTTTTTTGGGAATTGGCTTATTTCACTTAGCATGATAGTCTCCAGTTCCATCCATTTACCAGAAAATGCCATAATTTCATTCCTATTTATGGCTGAATAATATTACATTGTGTATATATGCCACATGTAAAGGGAAAAAAATCCTGTAGAAAAATGAAAGAATTGTCTCTGCTGAGGTTGTCAAAAACTGTTGAGAAGGATGGATGTTTACTGCCTATGCCATACTGACCTTCTTTCCATTACTTCTTTGGCTGTGTACACCTTAGGGAAAGTAAGGACTGGGGATTGTTAAACCTGTCCTGTTTGAGTTGAGTTGCTCACTAAGCTGCCAGCTAGAGGGGCTTGGAACTGAATCTGGTTGTAATAACTATCAGCTTTCTTTCTCACCACTGTAAGGCAAGACAGAATGGCAAGTAGTGATAATTGGAGTTTTGTCCAGGCAAACTAGATAGATGTGCACCTAGGGCAGGGCTGAAGCAGAGTTAGTTTTTTTAATAGTCAAGCCATTATTGTTAGATTTATTTAAGACTAGTTCTTGAATCTTAAATAGCTCAATACATAAATCTTTCAAGATTCAGTATAATATCAGGTGTGCCATATTTTATTTACATAATATGAACTTAATTTATTTTACCTGATTTTGTTTCCTTTTGCAATTGGTATGTTCTTTCACACTCCACTAGTTCAGAATTTGTGAAATTCAGACAATGGCTATGCTGATGTTTTTGGTATTAAAACAATACCTTGTTTAGCAAATTAAATGTATAAATAAGAAATGTGTGCATATGTGTGTGTGAACGTGTGTATGAATACAGTGACATTAAAATACTTGGGGAATATTTAGGTACCAAAAACCACTTTCACAAGATCTGTTATGAAAATAATCAACACACTAATTACTGATTATGAGGTAGGTCTCATAAGTTCTATTCTTTATTTCCAGATATTCACTTAGATATCATATATATATGCACACACACATATATCTACATATATACATATATATGTAACTACAGATAGGTATTGTCTCTGAATAAATATAGTTATTTATATACATATACACATTCATCATTTCATATAACATTTAATACATGAAAGCAAAATGTACTCAAATTTCATGATTTGGGGATAAAAACAGAAAAGGCTGGGTAGAATTTGGGAAAATTCTGACCCACAAAATGAATTTTCTTTTAGTGTTCTAATGTTTCTTTATATTTCTGGTGCAGAGTAATGTTAAATAAATATGTGTTACATGAAGTTGAGTTCTACATGTGAAGTTCTGATGGCTAGTGTTTAATCAACTTTTGGAGTTTTGTCTGGTGGTATCTGCTCAAGAGAGCAGATTGCTAGACAAATGCCAATATCTGCTGGGTTTCTGGCTCTTTGGTGCCTTCCATGAGCTCCACTCCAAGGGACTAACACTTTGTAGCTCCACTCCAAAGCAACCAACACTCTGCTGGTCTCACATATTCCACTGCCCATGAAGGTTGCCTTTCCAGGTTCAGAGGCCAAGTACAAATGTGACTACCTGTCTAGAGAAAGTCAGTTGCACTCTGATCCATATTCCCAGCCTAAATATCCCTGGAGACAATCTTTTCTGTACTCATTTCAGTTATGTCCTGCCAGATACACTCTATATCTCACAGCTGACACATACAGGGACAAGTCTGGTAATGCTTGTTATGAACTCCTGGATCCTTCAGCAGAATGTCACCAATTGGCTTCTTCAAGATGGCTCCCCATCTCTGCTCTCTGTCAGTGGAGCACCTTTTGTGCACCAGGTGGCTGAACTGCCTCTAAGTAAAGGTCAGAAAACTTCTCTGTTCCACAGGTTTCCCCATGCCAAATGTTTTCATAGATTTTCTTTTTCTTTTTACCTGTATCACCTCTCCCCCCTGCAGCTAACTGGTACTGCCAACTTTACTAGCTAGTTTCCTATCCTATGTATGTTCAAAGCACCCAAATTTTTGTATCTCTATGATTCTGATATTGAATTTTGGTGAATTCCCTTTCACCCGTCTCCATGAGAAGCAGTACTATTACTGCTTGTATCCCAAGTCACAGAGCAACAGGAAAGTCCACCCTTCCTCTATTCTGTCATCTTTTCTTCCTACTAATTATATTTTAAAAAAGAAATGAAGTGCTAATACATGCTGACACATGTATGAACCCTACAATATATGCTAAATGAGAAATGTCAGACACAGAAGGCCACACATTGTACAATTCAATGTATGTAGTACATCCACAAAAGGGTAATCAATAGAAACAAAAGTATATTGGTGGTTCCAGGGAGTGGATGAAGGGAGGATTATGGATAAACTGTTTAATGGGTATAGAGCTTCTTTCCCTTTGGAGTAATGAAAATTTTCTGGAACTAGATACTGATGATGGTTTTACAAAATTGTGAATATATCACTACAGGTAATTTTTATGTAATGTATATTTTGTCACAAATAAGTGCAAGGAATCAAGTGGAAAATGTAAAACTAAAAAAAATAAAATACAACAAATATATAGGCACAAGAACAAAATGGATGGGAATTTTTTTTTTAAATGTGGAAATTGAAGACAGAACAATATAAAATTACTCAATTGTAGCAATACAGAGAAAACATATTTTAAAATTGAACAGATCTTCAGGGACCTATGAGACAGTAACAATAAATCTAACGTTCATGTATAACACTGGAGTCCTGAAAAGCAAGAAAATCAGAGCAGTGCTGAAAAAAATTGAAGAAATAATGCTGAAAACTTGTCACACTTGGCAAAAGACATAAGCCTAAAGATTCAGAATTTTCAATCCCAAGACAGAATAAGCCCATGGAAAAAAGCATTCCAAAAAGCATAAGTCCATTCCAAAGAGCAAGGTAAAATTTCTTAAAACTAATGAGAAAAATTAAACTTGAAAACAGAGGAAAAAATAATTTAGCTATACAGGACAAATAATTCCAATGACAGTGGATTTTAACAATTTATTAAAGGATTTATTGAAACTAATTAAATGGGGATAGAAAAAATGGGTTTGAGAATGTTACCAAACTCTTTAAAGAAATTTATTTATATCAAAGATAAAGACAGTGGGAGATACAAAGTAAAATAATGAGAAAAAATATCATACAAAAGAAAAGCAGGAACTAATGTCAGATAAAGTGATTTCAGAGCAAAGAAAGCTACCAGAATCAGAGAAGGGCATTATACAATAATTAAAAGATCAATCCAACAAAAAGATATAACAATATCTAATACATATGCACAATCCAACACAGCTACAAAATATGTGAAGCAAAAACTTGTAGAACTGAAAGGAGAAATAGTCAAATTCACAATTATTGTTATAAATTTAAACATCCCTATGTTTACACTGATTGAACATCTAGATAGAAAATTAGCAGCATAGAGAAGAACTCAACACCACCATCAAACTATAGGATATATTCGACATGTATAGAGCACTGCACCTAGCAACAGCAGAATATATACTCTTTACAACTGCTGGTGAAACATACACCAAAGTGATCTATATCCTGTGATATAAAAACAAATCTCAACAAATGTAAAATAATTGAAATAATACAAAATATTGAATCTGATCCAATGTAATCACATTGAAATTCATTCATAGAAAAATTACAAGAAAATATTCAAACAGAAATTAAACAATACAACTCTAAATAATCCAAAAGTCAAAAAGTAAGTCTCAGGTGAAATAAAAATATGTTGGAAAGTAAAAATTATATATGTCAAATTTCTTGAGCTGCAGCTTAAGCAGCAATGAAAGCAATCTTATAGCATAAAATATTTCCATGAGAAAAGCAGTAAAGACTTAAATCAATACTCTAAACCCACACCTAAAGAAATAGGAAAAAGAAGAGCAAAATAAACCTGAAATAAACAGAAGCAAAGACAATAAAAATAAGAGCAGAAATCAATGAAATTGACAACAACAAAATCAATGAAACAAAGAGCCAGTTCTTGGAACAAATGAATAAAATTGACAAACCTCTAACAAGACAGAGTAAAAAAGATGACAACTTACCAACATAGAAATAAAACTAAGGATATCACTATGAACTCTGTAGACATCAAAAGAATACAAAAATACTACAAACAACTGTACACCTATCAATTTAACATTTTAAACCAGATCAATTCATTTAAAACAAAACTACCACAACACATTCAAAATCAAATAATTTTGGTAGGTCTATATCTACAAAGGAACTTAAATCCAATGTAAAATCTTACTCATCCCCACAAATTTTCACAGGAGAAATTCTATTTAAAAAAATAATTATACAAAACTATCTGCCAGAAAATAGATGAGGGAGGAAGGAAGGAGCAAATTAATTTTATAAAACTAATGGTACCTTGACCTCAAAATGAGACAATGCCAGTACCCAAAGTAGAAAATCACAGACCAATATCCCTTATGAATATAGGCTATTTGTTGAAAATATTTCTAATGAATTCCAAAAATAAAATAAAATATTAGCAACAGAATTCAACAATAAATAAAGATTGTTCTCCATTACCACATGGATTATATTACAGAATGCAAGTCTGGTTTAATTATTGAAGATAAATTAGTGTCTTTCAACATATTTCTAAACTAATAAGGAAAAAAATCACATCATAATATCAATCAATGCAGAACAAGAATTTGACAAAATTCAATACCCATTCAGTATTAAAACAATAACTCTAGGAAAAAAAGAAATTTTCCCTCACTTTGTAACAAGAATCCATATAAAATTAAAAACAAACTTATACTTAATGGTAAAAGTCTATTTTCTCCTTAAGATGGAAACAAAGCAAGGATATCAACTCTCACCATTCTCATTCAACATAGTACTAAAATTTTTAGCCAGTGAAAAAAGAAAAGAGGAAAATGGGAAGAATACAGATTGGAAAGTAGAAATAAAATGGTCTTTATTTGTGGATCATCTGGTATTTATAGAAAATTCCAAAGATTCTGCAAATATCTCCTACAACTAATAAGTGAGTCAGCAAAGTCAAAGTAGAATACACAAAAGTAAATCATACTCCAACTATTATGTATAATTCTAATGCACCAGTAACAAAATCAACTCTATTTCTCTATACTAACAAGGAATACATATATGGTCACATCATTAAAATTAGAGTATAATTTATCATCATTTGAAAATAAATGAAGTATAAATGTAAAAAAAACTATGTATAGTACTGAAAATTAATAAAATAAATTAGGAGGGGGGGTACCGGGATTGAATTCAGGGTCACTTGGCCACTGAGCCACATCCCCAGTCCCAGTTTGTATTTTATTTAGAGACAGGGTCTCACTGAGTCACTTAGTGCCTTGAGTTGGATGTTTGGTGTCTGCTGAAGTCTTCCTTTCTGCTTCAAAGATGGTGCCTTCTTGCTACATCCTTACATGGTGAAAGGAGCAAAAAAATTCCCAGACCTCTTCTGTAAGGGCATTAATCTCATTCATGAGGGCAAAATCTTCATGACCTAATCAACTCCCCAAAGCACCGCATCTTAATACCAAACATATTTAAGTTTTGACATATGAATTTGGGGAGGGGGGTGGGGTGGGCATAAATATTTAGATCATGGCATAAGCTAAGGCAAAGAAATTAGAAAAGACAAAATAATTTTGGAAAAAATAGAGGAAGCACTGTATCTGATTTAAAGTCATAATAATCAAGAGTGTATAGTTTTGATCACAGAATAGACACATAGACCAATAGAACAGAATAAACAAAGGAGAAAGAGAAAAATGTGGGACAGAGGTAATATTTAAGGAGGTAATGGTTGAAATGTTCCTAAACTAATGAAAAAATCTAATCCATACATTTTAAAAGGCCTAGAAATATAAACAAAATAAATATTAAGAAAACCGCACCTGGAAACATCACAGTGAAATGGCAGTAAACAGAAAAACAACCTATCATAGTGAAATGGCAGTAAACAAAGAGAGAGACATCTTGAAAGCAACCTGAATAAAAAATAGAAGATTACCATCAAAGGAGTTAATGAGACTGACAACTGTGTCTCACAAGCAACAAAAGAAACCATAAAACAATGGGATGCTATCTTCAATTAGTTTAAAGATAAATACCAACCTAGAAATTTTCAGTCAGGTCACTTAGAAATAAAGATAAAGACTTCTTCAAACAAATAAAAGCTAAGATGTCCATTAGCATACCTGAACTACAAATAGAGCAATTTTAAAGGATGCACTCTAGGAAAAATGAAGAAATATAGAGTAAAGAAAATGATAAACAGGGTTGTGGCTCAGTGATAGAGCGCTCACCTAGCACGTTTGAGACACTAGTTTCAATCCTCAGCACCACACAAAAATAAATAAATAAAATAAAGGCATTAAAAAATAAAATGAAGCCATGCACGGTGGCACACACCTGTAATCCCAGTACTTGGGAGGCTGAGGCCGGAGAATTGAGAGTTCAAAGCCAGCCTCAGCAATGGCGAAGCACTTAGCAACTCAGTGAGACCCTGTCTTTAATAAACTACAAAAAATGGGCTGGGGATGTGGCCCAGTGGTCAAATGCCCCTGAGTTCAATCCCTGGTACCAAAAATAAATAAATAAATGAAATGATAAACAGCAAATCTAAATGTGCATTGACTATCTGGTACAATAATAATCATTTACAGGATTTTAACAATATAGAATCAAACCCCAACAATGATACTATAGTAACCTTGAGGTATGAAAACAGTTAATTTTTTCTAAGAAATAATGGAAGATAAATTTGGACAAGATAATTGGGGCCATGTTATTTAGAAGATTCAGTGCCAAACTAAGGAGTTAGGAGTTCATAAAAGAGACAATAGATTTAAGCTTTTAATGACACAATGTGAATGATTTATTGATAAGATGAGCCTGGCCTTTTGCTCAAGTGATTTAGAGGAAAGAAATATAGGAGGCAGAGGGACCAGTATGGCACAGTAGGCATAAATAGGAAACAGCACAATAGGTGTGAAATAATAAGGACCATACACATGGGGTTGGCAATGGGAAGCAAAAGGCAGGGATAAGGTAAGAATAATTGGGAAGGAAGAACAGATAGAACTCTGTGATTGGGTGAGGAAAATTGACAGAAGTCAAATTTCACAACTAAGAAAACAGTCTGTTAATGAAACTAGTTAAGTCAAAATAGTCATTTTTACAGAAAAAGTAACAAAGTAGTGAACTTCTATCAAGAGGTATTGAGTTTCAGAGAAACAAGTAAGTGGACATCCAGCAAGAAGTTAAAAAATGAGAAGAGCTTGGAGACATATTAGGATCTGGAGAAAAAATTAGGACTCATTCATACCTTGGTGGCATTTGAAGCAGTGTGAAAACGTATACATAGAGAAAAGCAGAGGTCCAAATACTGAAGTATATACATTTGGGAGATAAGATTATGAGAAGAGATAAGAGTAAGATAGAAAAAGAGAAAGAAAGTGATGATGAGAGAGACAGACAAGATCAGAACCATGTACAGTTTCATGGAAACCAAGAGAATAGCATTTCCAAAAGGAGAGGATGATCTACATTAAGAGTTGCAGACAAGGCTGGGACTGTGGCTCAGCAGTAGCCCATTTGCCTGGCATGTGTGAGGCACTGGGCTTGATTCTCAGCAACACGTATAAATAAATAAAATAAAGGTATATCAAACAACTAAAAAAAATATTTAAAGAAAAAAGAGTTAACAGACAACTACACGTGAAGAAGAATTGCATCAGAGAAGAGGTCCTTGAAGTATCACCAGTTCTCTTCTTATTTTCTAATACTTATCAAAGGGGGAAAACTCCCTTTTGAAATCCAAAGAAACAGAAATTGCATTAAAGATCATTTGCAGATCATGTTCATTTACAATTTAAATCAAATCATTTCCAAGCATTTGCTAGCAGGGCATTATTATGCTCCTCAGCAAAACCAGCAGGGACAGCTCCTGCTGAAAGAAAACAGGCAGAAGCCTCCAAGAGTTCTGCAGAATCTACATAGAGGAAAAGGAGAGAAGCATGATATCAGCATTTCAGGCAGAGAGTTGAGGCATAGAGCTGTCTGGCCTACCTGCCTGCCTGCCTTCCCTTCTTCCTACTTTTCCTTCTTTCAACTGATAAAAAATGTTTCTATGTTTGTCATGTACATGATGTTTTAAATTACATATATGTTGTGGGAAGGCTAAATCGAGGTAAATAACATGCAGTAGTTCACATACTTATTTGGGGGGAGGAGAGAACAGACAAAGAATAAAGGACATTATTATTAACTAGAATCACCATGTTACACAATAGATATCTTGAAGTTATTGTTCTAACCTAACTGAACTTGTTTGTGTATACTTCAATCAACATCTCCCCACAAATACCTCATTCATCATTCTGTTCTCTTCTTCTGTGGGTTCAGTTTTTCTAGAATGCATAAACAAGTAATATCATGCAATATTTGTCTTTCTTTACCTGGCTTATTTCACTTACCATAGTGTCCCCCAGATTCATCCATGTCACAAATGTCAGAATTTCCTTTCATTTTTGTTGTTTTCCAGGGATTGAACCCAGGGGTGCTTAACCATCAAAACACACCCCAGCCCTTTTAATTTTTTTTTAATTTTGAGACAGGTTCTCCTTAAATTGCTTAGGGCCTCACAAAGTTGCTGAGGCTGGCTTTGAACTTGTGATCCTCCTGCCTCAGCCTCCTGAGCCACTGGAATTACAGGCATGTGTCACCACACCTGCCTTTATTCTGTTTTGAAGACTAAATAATATTCCACTCCATAAGGATATTACATTTTTTAAATCCATTCATCTGCCAACAGACTCATAACTTTATTCCAAATCTTAGCTAATGTGAATTTTGCAACCATATATATTAAAATGTAGGTATCTCTGCATCCCTTTTGTTTGCTGACTTCATTTCCTTTGCATATATATCCAGGAGTAGGATTGCTGGGACATGTGGTAATTGTATTTTGTATTTCTTTAGGAAATCCCATACTGGTTTTTTAATATATTTTTTATACATTTATTTAATTTATTTATTTTATATGGTGCTGAAGATTGAACTCACCACCTCACACCTAGGCGAGCACTCTACCACTGAGCCACAACCCCAGCCTTCACTACTGGGTTTTTAAAATATATTTTCTTTAGAGATAGGGTCTTGATTAATTGCTTAAGGCCTCACTAAGGTGCTGATGCTGGCTTTGAACTCACGATCCTCCTGCCACAGCCTCCCAAACTTCTGGGATTAGAGGCCTGTGCCACTGTGCTCACTCCAAATTGTTTTCTATGATGACTGCACCAAACTATATTCCCAACAATAGTGTACAAGGGTGCCTTCTTCTCCACACCCTTGCCAACACATGATATATCTTCTCATTTTAAGAATAATAGAAATCATTGTGGTTTTAATTAGCATTTCCCTGATGATTAGTGATCTTGAGCATTGTTAACCATTTTTATTTCCATGTCTTCTTTTGATAAATGTCATGCAAGATAATTTTCTGATTTTTTAAATCAAGTTATTTTTCTGTTTTTGTCTTCTTTTGCTGTTGATATTTGAGTTACATATTTTGGAAATAAATCCCTTATGAGATGTATGATTTGGAAATATTTTCTACCATTGCATAGGTTGTCTCATTCTGTTCATTGTTTCATTTGCTATGCAGAAAATTTTCAGTTTGATCTAATCTCATTTGTCCATTTTCACTTTCGTTTCCTGTGCTTTTGAGATCATATCCAAAAGTCATTGCTCAGACCAATGGCATGGAGATTTTCTTTCAATATTTTCTTGTAGTAATTTCATATTTTCTGGTCTTAGGCTTAATAATTTAATTCATTTTGAATTAATTTTTATATGTGGTGTGAGATAAGGCTTTCCTTTATTTTTTTCATGTCTTTTATGAGCACCACTTATTGAGGAGACTGCCTTTTCCAATTCTGTGCATATTGGCTCATAGGCTTTCTTTCTTTTCCATTGGCCCATGAGTCTTTCTTTATGCCAGTAGCATTCTATTTTCATTACTATAGCTTTTTAGTATATTTTAAAGTCAGGTGGTGTGACGCCTCTGACTTTGTTCTTCTTGCTTGAGTAGCTTGGCCATTCAGGGTTCTTTGTGGTTTCATATGAAATTTATTTTTTTTTCTAATTCAGTGAAAAATGTTGTTGGAATTTAGATGTGTATTGCATTTAATCTGGAGATTGCTTTGGATAATGTAGACATTTTAACAATACTAATTCTTCTAATCCATGAACATGGAATTTTTTTCCATTTATTTTGTCTTCTTTAGTTTCTTTAATCAATGTTTTATAGTTTTAAGTGTATAGAACTTTCATTTCTTTGGTTAAATTTATTTCTAACTTTTATTGTAAATGTGATTTTTCTTGATTTAATTTTTGGATAATTTGTTGTTAATGCATAGAAATGTTAATAATTTTGTATGTTGATTTTGTATTCTGCATCATTATTGTATTCTTTTATTAACGCTAACAACTTTTGATAGAGTCTTTAGAGATCGTGCTCATGTCATTCAGAGATAATTTTGTTTCCTTCAGGTGACTTTTATTTCTTTCTCTTATATAATTGCATGAACTAAGACTTCTAGTACAATTTTAATATACTAATTTAATCTAATTTTCTTCATAGAAGAAAAGTCTGGAACTTTTCACCATTGAGTATGATATTAGCTGAGTCTTTGTTACATATGGCCTTTATTCTGCAGAGATACATTTTTTTCGTGCCTAATTTGTTGAAAGTTTGTGTAAAAACAGTTGAATTTTATTGGTTGCTTTTTCTAAATCTATTGGAATGAACATATTGTTTTTGTTCTTCAATGTGTTAATATGGTGTATCATATTTATTGATTTGCTTATGTTGAACCATACTTGAATTCCACTGATAAATCCAACTCAATCATGGTGAATGATCCTTTAACTTTGCTTCCAAACTTACATTTACTAGTATTTTGTTTAGACTTTTTGCATCTTTGTTCATCAGGGGTAGTGGTCTGTAATTTTCTTTCCTATTAGTACCCTTACCTGGCATTCGAGTCAGGGTGATACTGGCCTCATAAAATGAGTTGGGAAGTACTCCTTCTTTCTTTGATTCTAGAAAAGATTGAAAATGAATAGTATGAGTTCTTCTTTAAAATGTTTGGTAGAATTTAGGAATAAAGACATAAAGACCTGGGTTTTCTTTGATGGGGAGTTTTTTTTGTTTTTGTTTTTGTTTTTGTTTTTAATACTGATTCAATTTCCTTACTCATTATTGGTCTATTCACATTTTCTATTTCTTCATGAGTCAGCCCTGGTATATTGTATATCTTTAGGACTTTATTTCTTCTCGGTTATCCAATTTGTTGTTCTATAATTATCCATGGTAATCTATTTTAATTCTTGATATTTCGGTAAAATCAGTTGTAATGTATTCCACTTTATTTCTAATTTTATATATTTGAGTCTTCACTCTTCATTTCTTAGTCTAACTAAAGTTTTGTTGATTTTGTTTATCATTTCACGAAGAACAACTTTTAGTATTATTCGTCTTTTCTATTACTTCCCTAATGTAATTTCATTTATTTTTGCTCTTTTCTTTATTATTTCTTTATTTCTACTAATTTTTGGCTTATATTTTCTTTCTTTTTTAGTTCTTTGAGTGTAATGTTACATCATTTATTTGAGGTATTTCTTCATTTGTGATATAACAATTTGTTACAGTGCCTTCCTTCTTAGAACTACTTTGGCTGCATTCTATAAGTTTTTGTTTGTTGGCATGTTGTGGGTCCATTTTCAGTTGTCTCACAATATTTTAGAATTTCTTTTTAATTTTTTTCTTAGAGACATTGGTTGTTCCAGAGCATGTTGTTCAATGTCCATATATTTGTGTATTTTCTGAAATTTCTCATAAAACTTCCAGTTTCATACCATTTTGTTTGGAGAAGATATTCAATACTATTTCAGTCTTCTTAAATTGGATAAGAAATATTCTGTGGCCTAACATGTTATCTATTCTAGAGAATATGCCTTGATCACTTGAAAAGTATATGCATTTCACTGTTGTTGGATATTGAAGGGCAAAAATCACACCAGAGACAACCGTGCAGCCAAGAGATTTATTCACCAGCATTTATGATTGGCTGGAGGTAGAAGGGGTGCAGGTAGAGAGGAGTTCGGGAGAGAGGAGTTGGGGGCAAGCTCTGGATGGAAGGTGGGTACCCCAACGTGCTGGCTGTGGTCTCTGGAGCTGTTGGCTGGGGCAGCTGCCCTCGGGCTGGAGACTGTGGGTCTGGAGCTAGTGCAGTGGCTGCCTCCTCTCAGCAGGGATGATCTGTTGTGACTGAGCTCCTGGCAGGCAGGAGCTTTGAGTAGGGATTTCTGTTGGGAGGTGTATCAGAGCGACCTTTAACGCTATTGGCTCTTTCCCCAGGGAACAGAGTGAACTTTAAGCCAATTGGCTCTTGCCCAGGGAAAATGAAACAAGGTTGCTTCTCATGGAAATTTCCATGGGAGATGTGGCCCATTGGCACAAGCCCATCTATCAGGTATATGTGTAATAGGTCCATTTGGTTTCAGGTGTAGTTTAAATCTGATATTTCCTTATGGATTTTCTTTCTTGATAATCTGTCCATTGCCAAAATAGGGGGATAATGAAGTCCCCTAGTATTATTGTACTATTTGCCATATTATAGCTTCCACTCCTCTCCTGATACATTAATATTTGCTTATATGTATTTATAATTATTATATCCTTTTGATGAACTGACCCCTTTATCATTATATAATGACTTTATTTTTTATATTTTACAGTTTTTTAACTTAAATTGTGTTTTATTTGACACACCTGCTCTCTTTTGATCTCCATTGTCATTTGTTTCCCCCAAAATTTGTGTTGGAAATTTAATCACACATGCAACAGTGTAGGGAGGTGGGGCCTAATGGGAATTGCTGGGTTATAGGGACATCACCCTTATTAATGGATTAGTATTAATTATAAAAGAGATAGAAACTGCATGTTTGATCACTTGCTCTCTCATTCACATGCTTCCTTTCCTTTCTGCCATCTGCCATCCAACACAACACAAAGGCCCTCTCCAGATGTGTCCCTCTTCACCATGGACTTCCCAGCTTCCAAAACTGTAAAAAGCAAATATATACTCTTTATAAATTACAATCCTCCCATCTTTTGCTAAAGTAGCACAAATCAGACAGCATGGAATATCTTTTCTTATCCTGTCACTTTGAGTCTGTGTCTTTACAGATGAGCAAGTCTCTTATAGGACAAATGTAGTTAAGTCTTATATCTTTATTTATTCATACTGTCTTCTTATTGTAGAATTTGACCCCATTTATTTTCAGCATAAATAGTGATAGATAAGGAATTACTAGCTTCATTTTGCTAAGAAATTTGTGGCTATTTTTTTTTAGATTCTTTTTTCCTTTTTTCCTTTTTGCTGTCCTCCTTTGTGTCCACAGGGCAAGCCTGGAGCCAGGGCCTGCAGGCTCTGGTCTGGGGTCAGGGCAGAACTAAAGTGTCAGTCTGTGAGCACCATATTGGAATCTGGGGCCAAGGCACTGAGGTAGACCCAATGTTAGAGTCTGAGACAAAAATCTGTTGCTCATTGCCCTCTCCTTCCCACAAGCAAGAGTCTTTCTTTTCATGAAATCTGCCTAGGGTTAGAGGAGGGATGATGAAGGTAATATAAAATAGCATTTCTCTCCCTCTTCAATGCATCTTTCTTTTTAAAAAACTTTTTCAAAAAATGTAGATGAACATCTACATCTTTCTATTTATTTATTTATATGTGATGCAGAAAATCAAACCCAGTGCCTCACATATGCTAGGCAAGTGCTCTACCACTGAGCCACAACCCCAGCAGTTCCATGCATCTTTCGTTATTTCTGTACTACACACAGATGTTGTAATATTTCATCTGGTTTTCTATGCTCTTCGTTGGTATTTTTGTGAATGGATAGTTGTTCATACTCTCATTTCTGCAGTTGGATAAATACTGAAAACTCCTATCCTACCATCTGGTTAACTTTCAGATCAATAATATGAGATCATTCTCATCTACCATTGGCCAAATTGGGTTTTGCAATAAGCTGTTGCTGCCTGAAGCAGAAGCCACTTGGAGCAACGAACGCCGCAGGAAAATTCGGAGGCAGGATCAAAATGAAAAAAGGTCTTTTATTCTTCTTCTCTCTCCGGCTCCAGCAATCACTCCAAACGCTCTAACTCCAACCACCACCTTCTTCTTCTTCCCACACACTCTAACGAACCTCACCCAGTTATATACATATAGCTTTAACAAGGACACGTGCTTACAGCTCGAGCTTACAGGTGCGTCACAGAGTGTTCATGGGTATATAAAGATTTTTTGAATAATGTATTAATATCAGGTGGAAACTAGAACATCTTTTAGCTCTCAGCTAACCGCAATCTTTAGCTATCTCCTTGATTATAGGCTCCTTCATTTCCCCCTTTTAGTTTTAAAAGAGGGGATGTTCTAGGACGTCCATGTGCAACCAACATTCTTACCCGTCATGGGAATCGAGGCTGTCCTGACTCCTGGCTTAGGTTGACATGCTGGCCACATTAGACTGTCCCATGCGACTGTGTCGTGTCTTAGGTTGTCCCCTTCTGGGGCTCTGACCCGTCATAGGCTAACCAGCCATCCAATAGAGCCCTTCAGGATCGACTGTGTGTTGACTAACAGCCGTCCAATTTTTAGGAGATGCTGCGGCTTTAAGGCGGCAAGCCAACTGCTGATGAGCCAAGTTTTCCATAGCGCATCAAGTTCTTTAAGTGAATCAGCTGCCCTTAGTTTCATCAAGTAATGCACTGAGTTCTCTTAGACAAATACCCGCAAGGCATTGTCCCATAACGTCCCAAAATAATGGAAAATCAAGATGTCCATAATTTATAACACATAGATTCAGGAGGCACCATGCATGGAGAGCAGAGGCCACACTGCTGGTGAGGCTTTTCAATGCTTGAGCAGCAGGGATGCTTGCAGTGACCGCGGTCCCTGCAGTTGTAGCAGCAGCCATCTTTTTTATGTCTAGACATTTCCACCGGCAAATCTTCAGGGCCCACTACCTAAAAAGTCAAGCATCCATTATTAAGGGAAAGGCAGTGCTATTCCAGCACTGAGATCAAAAGGTGAGCTGTCAAACTAAAAAAAAAAAAAAATTATTATTAGAGTATAAAATAAAAGTTGATTTCTGCTCACACACATTGCTGCTTAAGCTCCCACAAACATAAGCTGGGAAAATATCACATTCAGAAATAATCAAAGAGAAACTGAGGGTGTTTACTGCATTAAAGATAAAGAAAAGCTAAAGGCACTTTGGAAAAATAATTTGTTAGCTGGAATCCTTGAGTCTCTGTATATACAGCAATCCTATACCTGTTGAAATAATTCAAATTAATCAGCTATTAAACAAATGAAGTTAATAACAAATAAACGATCCTATGTCAAAACGCCAAAATATCAGGTTATACAACATTAAACATATTCACAGCTGAAGAGAAGTCCCGGAGACAACTATAAATCAAAATTGATTATCATTATAATTGATTATCTAATTAGAATATTCTGAACTTATATGAATATCTATCTATCTATCTATTGATTATCTAATTAGAATATTCTAAGCTTAAATGAATTAACGTTATTTGGATCTATATCTATCTATATATATTTTTTTTCATAAGCATTTAATTATTTGTGACGTCACACTAGACAGACGCACATATAAACATATATTTGTGACATCACATTAACATGAAATTTAGACAAATGCACAGACATAAAGACATATATAAAAGAAAAAAAATACAATTGTGTATACACTAAAGAGAGATCTTTTTGTCCCGGCCGGGAAGATGAAATTTAAGTTGTAAATTTAATGGAGGACTCTTTTAAGGGAATCACTCCATACCTTCATTTTGGTCCTCTTGATTTTGTACTTGTTTATTCAATCTAGACTCCTCAATAACTTCGTCTTGATCCTTTTGACTTTGTACCTGCTTTATCAATCTAGATGGTATCCATATTGGAGAGGATTCGTGCTTTGGAAAAACACAAACAGATCCTCTCCCCCAAATTAATACTGGGTCTGAACCCTTCCATGTACCTGAGAGAACATCCTTCCAGTAAACCAAAGGTTTATGTTGTTGGTGTGGGTTCCAGTGTCTATCTCCAGCCGAATGTCCATTAGAATCTAAAGTTAAGAAATTTAGGGTAAACAGGGCTGTCGCTGCCTGAAGCGGAAGTCGCTTGGAGCAGCGAATGCCACAGGAAAATTCGGAGGCAGGATGAAAATGAAAAAAGGTCTTTTATTCTTCTTCTCTCTCCAGCTCCAGCAATCACTCCAAATGCTCTAACTCCAACCACCACCTTCTTCTTCCCCACACACACTAACAAACCTCACCCAGTTATATACATATAGCTTTAACAAGGACACGTGCTTACAGCTCGAGCTTACAGGTGCGTCATGCAGTGTTCACGGGCATACAAAGATTCTTTGAATAATGTATTAATTATCAGGTGGAAACTAGAACATCTTTTATGGCTCTCAGCTAACCACAATCTTTAGCTATCTCCTTGATTATAGGCTCCTTCACAGGGCAACTGCCAATCTGTCCTTAGGATTTTTCCAATTTCCATCTTTTTGCTTTAGTAACATATTTTTAAGTGTCCGATTTGCTCTTTCAATTATTCCTTGTCCCTGAGGATTATAAGTGATACCTGTTTTGTGGATAATATTGAACTTTGTACAAAATTGTTTGAAGGATGTGGATGTATATGCAGGGCCATTATCTGTTTTAAGCATTTTGGGGATGCCCAATGCAGCAAAAGCTTGCAGAAAATGAGATGTAGTATCTTTAACTTTTTCTCCAGAATGTAAAGAAGCAAAAATCATGCCTGAGCATGTATCTATGGTGACATGAATAAATCGTAATTTTCCAAAACTTGGCTCATGTGTGACATCCATCTGCCACAAATGATTGGGCATCAAACCTCGTGGGTTAACCCCATAATGTGGATTGGCAAAAGTGTTACACAAGATGGACATTCTTTTACAATTCTACGAGCTTGTTCTTTTGTGATTTTAAATTTTTTGTCTTAAGGTAGTGCTATTAACGTGGAACTGGGAATGAAATAAAGTAGCTTGTTGTACTGTAGTAAATATAAATATTGTTTTAGTGAGGGCATCAGCTTTTTGATTACCTTCATGGAGAGGACCAGGCAGATTAGTGTGAGCTCTTATGTGACCTATAAATAAAGGTTCTTTTCATTGCCATAGGAGATTTTGGATTTGAAAAAACAATTTAAAAGCTGGAGTATGTGGTGCTATTGGACCTGCTAGCTCCAATTTAGGGACAGCATGTACAATATAGTGGCTGTCTGAGAAAATATTCATAGGCTGTTCTTTAAAATTTTCCAGAGCTATTATTATAGCTTTGAGTTCCACTAATTGAGCTGATTTTTGATTAGTGATATGAATCATTTTTTCATTTTGAGTGACTACTGCAGCAGTACCGTTAGAGGATCCATCTGTAAATACATTAAATGCTTTAGGAATGGGTTGATTTTTATTACCTGTCTGAATATGATAGGATGAGTGATACAAAGGGACAGTATAGGAGATTTAGGAATATGATTGTCAAAATTTGCAGAAGTAGAGCATCTAGCTATAGCCCAGTCATTATCATTGAAGCACAAATATTCAACCTGTGACGATGAATAAGGAGTAATAATAGTAGCAGGATGAATTCCAAATATTTTAGTAGAGGTTTTAAGTCCTTGAAGAATAAGTTTAGCCACCATGGAGGTATAAGACTCAATTGTACTTTTAGGAGAGACAGGCAAATGTATCCATAATATAGGTCCCTGTTGCCAAAATACTCCTGTTGGAGTATATTGTGAAGGAATAATAATCAATATTAGTGGTTGTGCAAAATCAATTCTATCACAATGGGATCTTTCAATGGCCTGTTCTACTAATTTTAGAGCTCTCCTGGCCTCAGGAGTTAATGTTCGCGGTGAGGATGGATCAGGGTTCCCACGAAGGATGTCAAATAAAAGTTTTAATTGTCCAGTAGTAAGGTTTAGTGTAGCGCGAAGCCAATTAATGTCTCCCAGTAATTTTTGGAAATCATTGAGGGTGGTCAAATGTTCTTTACTTATTAGAATTTTGGGGGGTTTTACAAAAGTATCCATGATTTTAAAGCCTAAATATAGTATAGGTGATCTGCTTTGAACTTTTTCTTCTGCTATATATAATCCATATTTTTAAAAATTTTTTGTTATTTCACTAAATATATTAAATAACATTTGTTGATTAGGGTGAGCTAATAAAACATCGTCCATGTAGTGTAGACACATGAGGTCTTGATATTTGTTTTTAATGGGCTGTATAGTTCTGTCCCCATATAGTTGGCACATTGTAGGGCTATTTGCCATTCCCTGTGGCAATACTTTCCATTGATATCTTTTATCAGGGCCATTATTATTGACAGAAGGAATTGAAAAAGCAAACCTGGGGGAATCCAGAGGATGTAGGGGAATGGAAAAGAAACAGTCCTTTATATCAAGAGTTATAAGGTAATAGTTTTTTGGAATAGCTACAGGATTAGGAAGTCCAGGTTGAGTAGGTCCCATAATTTGCATTGTTTTGTTAATTTGTCTTAGATCTTGTAATAGTCTCCATCTTCCTGATTTTTTCTTAATTACAAATATTGGAGAATTCCAGGGAGAGGTGGAAGGCTCTATGTGTCCTGCTTCTAATTGTTCTTTAATTAATTGATGGGCCGCTTGCAATTTTTCTTTGGATAGGGGCCACTGAGGGACCCAAACTGGCTTATTAGAGAGCCATGGTATTTTTAAAATTGTTTTCTCAGTGGCCCCTAGAAAAAAATGTCCTTTGCCTTTTTTATTATGATTAGGATTTTTATTCTTAACACCTGCAGGCTTGGTTGCTAGGTGTAGCCCCATTTGATGTAAGATATCTCTTCCCCATAGGGTAACTGGCAAGCTGTTTAAAACATAAGGTTGGAATGTTCCTGTATGGCCTTCATTGTCTTGCCAATTTAAGATTACAGCACTTTGAGCTGGGGTATTACTGTATCCCAAGCCTCTTAAACTGGTTGAGGCTTTCTGTAGAGGCCAGTGCTTAGGCCATTGTTGTAGATTTATGATGGAAGAGTCAGCTCCTGTATCAATCAGCCCCTCCATCTCTATACCTTGAATTTTTAATTTGCACATAGGCCTCCATGAACAATCCTGAACCCAGAAAGCCATAGGTCCTGAACCAGTGGAACCGAATGCTCTGCTATTTCTATTTTGTGGCATGCTTTTAAAAGAATTATGGAGACTGGGAATGAGGAGCAGCTGTGCGATTCTGTCTCCTTGATTTACAGAGATGATGCCCCTGTGTGTACTTAGCATTATTTTAATCTCTCCATTATAATCTGAATCAATAACCCCTGGTATAACATTAAAGCCTAATAAACTCTTGGAACTACTCCCGAGGATTAGTCCCACAGTTCCTGAAGGGAGAGGTCCCCTGATTCCCGTAGGAATCAGCTGAACCCCCATTTCAGGTGTCAGGACCATCCGGGCAGTAGAACAGAGATCTAATCCTGTACTTCCTCTTGTCCCTCTGATAAGGGAGTTGATGGGTAGGAGGGATTGTGACGAGGAATCATTTGGATCTGAGGGCATTCCTCCTCTAGTGCCTCATACATTTGTGGGCCCCGGGGCATTGGGCCCCGTGCCCCGTTTTTTGAAATCCTGGATAAATCATTTCCATATATATCATATATGGAATGGCATTGATTGGCCCAATGTATACCCTTTTTGCACCTGGGGCATCGGCCTGGAGCACGGTATGAATTTGATCTTATTACCCTTGGGGGATATTGTTTAGCATATCTTGGTTGATTATAATAATTTTGTCTGGAATATCCTGTTCTAGGTTGAATCCTTTGGGAATTTTGAGGGGAGGAATTTTTCATCACTGTAGCAATTACGTTGCCTGTGATAACAGCCTCGTTAATGTCTTTGCACAGTCTGATATAAATTGAAAAGTCTTTTTTACTTCTCCATGGCCTTATTGCATCCTGGCAATATTTATTAGCGTTCTCGTACGCTAATTGGATAACTAGAGGCATAGCTTGCTCGACTTCGCCAAAAACTCTAGATGTTGTTTTTAAGAGTCTATCTACAAAATCAGCGTAAGGTTCATTAGGCCCTTGTATAACTTTTGATAGGCTGCCTTGCAGATCCCCTGTGCCTGATATTGTCTTCCAGGCTTTCACAGCTACTGTGTGTATCTGGGCATACACACCAGGATCTTATTGTAGCTGATTTTGTAGTTCGGCAAACTGACCTTCCCCTGTGAGCATATCTATATTGCGTTGAAAGAAACCTGCTGCAGCATTTCTCTTTGCTATTTCTGAACAAAGTTCCTGGAATTGAGTTTTCCAGATTAGGTATTGTCCCCCACTTAGTACTGCTCTGCCTAGACTTTTCCAATCTGAGGGGGCTAAGATTAGGGTGTTAAGTGACTCTATCATACTTAATGTGAACGGAGCTTGAGGCCCATAGGTCATTACCGCCTCTTTAAAATTCTTTATTGTTTTAAAGTCTAGGGACTTGTGATATCTTTGTCCCTCTTCATTTTGAAATACTGGCAGTTCTAGGTGCTCCTGCGGTCTATGTTGTTCGAGAGCATATAAGTGCTCAGAAAGGCCGCCAATTTCTACCTCAAGGGCACGTACACTCTGATCAATACTCTTTATTGTTTCTGTTAGGGATTCTATCCATGAAGGAGCAGAGGGCACTAGTGGTTCCTCTATTTGACGGTCTTTTCTCTTTTTTAATTTCTTTTTGTACTTTTTATTGGAGACTGTGCTCCCCGAATCACTTTTTGATTCCTCTTCACTACTAGCTTCATAATTCCTAACTGGCTTAGTGGAGGAGACCGTACTGTCATGGTTTGGCTCCTTGTTACTATTATCACTTTCACTAGTATCCTGAGTTTCAGCTTCTAAGGAGAGTATATACTCCTCAGCTAATTTTATTAAGCTTCTGATGGCTTTTGCAGTTCTTACTTTTGAATTTACATTACTACTCTCCTTGCTGGTCTCAACTGAGTCAGAGGATATGCTTTCTTGTTCACTTTTCTCACTATCCTCTGAGTTCTCGATATCAAAAATTTCATTCATGGCTTTTATAAACTGACTTTTTGTTATATTCGCTCCCATTTTTTTAATTTTCTTTTTTCTTACCTGGCCACCGAATTCCCCCTACAGGCCACCACTTGTTGCTGCCTGAAGTGAAAACTGCCTGGAGCAACGAACGCCGCCGGAAAATTCGGAGGCAGGATGAAAATGAAAAAAGGTCTTTAATTCTTCTTCTCTCTCCGGCTCCAGCAATCACTCCAAACGCTCTAACTCCAACCACCACCTTCTTCTTCTTCCCACATACTCTAACCAACCTCACCCAGTTATATACATATAGCTTTAACAAGGACACGTGCTTACAGCTTGAGCTTACAGGTGCGTCACAGAGTGTTCATGGGCATATAAAGATTCTTTGACTAATGTATTAATATCAGGTGAAAACTAGAACATCTTTTATGGCTCTCAGCTAACCGCAATCTTTAGCTATCTCCTTGATTATAGGCTCCTTCAATAAGCCATATAGGTTAAGTGACTAACGAGATATTTTCAAAAGAAATTCACATGTGATTTTTTTCTCTGTTACAATTAAAACCCTACATTTATATAACCCACTAAAAGCATCAACATTGTGCACAATTAAGTGTATGTTTCAATTTTATACAAACTTCTTTTGTCTTCTGTGGTTTCATTTTATTTTATTTTTCCTAATTGATCCAGTTAAGGCACAATTTATGATTATGATTCAATGCTGCAATGACTTCTTAGGTCTAAGTGTCAATTTTCAGTGTAACTTTTACCTAAGTCTCATTTCACAAAATGAATGAATGGATTGTCAATGTTATATTCGTGACATCTCACTTCAATTTCATGTATGCTAGATGCTTCAAACATCTGTATATAATTTGGCTGAAGTGCAAATATGAACATGAAAAAAAAATCTCTACTTATCACTTACCCTAGTAAAAGAAAGATGGCCAATTACAACTATTTATCTTCATTCTTGTCAATCACTCACCTTATTCAATCACGTGCTACCATTCCTGTTCTCAGACAACTTCCTTCCACCTGGCATCAATCTAGTCTCAGATTCTTTCATCTACTTGGCAACTGCTACAGATTCCTGTTTATGGCATCATTACTATCTTTGTTTACTTTCATTCTGTATGAGGCCTGAAGCTAGAGAAACTGGAATTATATGATGTTTGGAAGTTTTCTCTTCACACTCAGGCTCAACTCTCAGTAAGTCTTGTTTTTGTATTTTATTTTGATTGATTCTTTTATGTAATACATAATATTATGATTCATTTTGACATAATTATAAACCATGGAATATAATTTGCTCTAATTCAGTCCCCAGTACTTCCCTTCCCCACCCCCATCCCCTGCTTAATCCCCTTCTTCTACTCCACTGAACTTTCTTCTATTTTGATGGAATTTCCCTCCTACCAAGCACCCTTTCAACCTCCCCTCCCCCTCCCCCCTCCCCCCTTCCTCTATTTCCTTATTTTGGACTATCTTCTGCATATCAGGAAAATCATTTGACTTTTTGGATCTGGCTTTATTTCACTTAGCATGATATTCTCCAGTTTCATCCATTTACCAGAAAATATCATTTCATTCTTTATGGCTGAGTAACACTCCATTGTGTGTGTGTGTGTGTGTGTGTGTGTGTGTGTGTGTGTGTGTGCCATATTTTCTTTATCCATTAATTTCTTGACAAGCATCTGGAGTGATTCCATAATTTGGCCATTGTGAATTGTGCTGCTATAAACACTGACGTGTCTGCATCCCTATAGTATGCTGATTTTAAATCTTTTGGATATATACCAAAGAATGGGATAGCTAGATCATATGGTGGTCCCATTCCTAGTTTTTAAGAAATCTCCACACTGCTTTCCAGAGTGGTTGCGCTAATATAAAGTCCCACCAACAATGTATAAATGAACATTTCCCCCACATCCTTGCCAATACATATAATTATTTGTATTCTTGATAATTGCTAAGGAAATATTTTACCAGAACATTCCATTGAAATTCTCATACCCAAATGGAAATTTGGTGTAGATTTGTAAACATAGAGAAAGGACAACTAAACTTGCTGGATGATCTATATTACCCCTTAAATATCAAGCTATTTTATATGCAAAAGAAAGGAGTTAATTGTTGATGTACATCAACAATATATATATTTATTATATATATATAAATTCTCCCCCCCAGGATGGAAGCAACACAATGAAAACTCAATTTTAGACCTTTATTTTTATTCATTTATTTATTTTTATGTGGTGCTAAGGATCAAACCCAGTGCCTTACATGTGCCAGGCAAGTGCTCTGCCACTGAGCTACAACCGCAGTTCAAAAATTCATTTTTGCACTTGATGCAACTATCCTATTTCCCAGATGATCAGACTCACTGATTAATTTGATAATTGTATTAAGGTCCTCCTGAAAAACAGAACTCATAGGACATTTATATGTGTATCTATCTCAGAGATAAACATACAAATAGATTTTAGATATGGTTATGGTCACCAATGGTGTCACTCTCAGTCCATTTTGAAGGCCTGAGAAACTGAAGTGCTGCTTTTGTAAGTCCCAGAGTCCAAAGGTCCAAGAACTAGGAACTCCAACATTTGAGAGCAGGAGAAAATGGGTATCCCAGATTCAAAGAGATAGAATTCAAGTCACCCTCTGCTTTTTTGTTCTATTTAGGCCCTCTGTGAATCGAAAATTCCCTCCAGATTGGTGAAGGCCCATCTTTGTTCAGTCTTCATATCCAAATATTAATTTATTTCAGAAACAGCCTTACAGACACACCTAGAAATAATGATTTTATCAGATACCTGTACATCCCTTAACTCAGTCTAGCTGACATATAAAGCTAACCATCACAATAATGATGATAAAACTATAAGTCACTCAAATTGAGCACTGAGTTTTGCAAGGCACTGTGCTCTACTTGTATGGTTGCAGGCATTCTTACATTTTACGAGTGACAAGTAAATACAGAACGAGGTAATGTGCAAAAGACAAGCTGAATTAAACATAATTCTTATTTATCACAAGTAATTTAGCATAGCAATACAAATTATAAATATAATATAAAATCCAAAGCTTCTATATGGCAAAAGACAAGTCAGGAGACAAGAAAAACAAGCAATGAGAAAAAATATATTTATTTAAAATATGCATGACAAAGGGTTAATGACCTCAACATAAAATAGTTATTTTAAATAAATAAGAAAAACCACACCTTAATGGGAAAATGGACAAAGATATGAACTGAAAATCCTCAGAAGAAGAAGTACAAATTACCAAATAAAATAAACATCCTGTGACTGCTATTTTATATACCAAATTGACTAGGCCCTGTGATGCCTAGATAGATGGTTAAACATTATTTCTGCATGTATCTATGAGATTGTTCCAAAAGAGCTTAGAATTTGAATTGGTGGACTGGTAAAGCAGATGATCCTCCTCAATGTGGGTGGGCATCATTCAAACCATTGAAGGGCTGAATAGACAAAAAGGCAGCTGAAGGTTGAATTAACTCTGCCTGACTGAACTGAGACATCCATCTTCTCTTGCCCTCAATGCTCCTCTTTCTCAGGTCAACAGAAATGGACTAGAATTTACACCAGTGGCTCTCCAGCTCTCAAACCTTTGAACTACAACAAAAGTTTTCCTGGAACTCCAGCTTGCAGATGGCAGATCATGAGACTTCTCAGCCTCTATAATCACAGGAGCCAATAACTTACAATAAATCTTTATTGGTTCTGTTTCTTTGGAGAATCCTGAGTGATATACATCTTCAATATTATTCAAACAAATGTAATATAAAATAGCTAAAACATAACTCTTCTCATACATCAGATTAGCCAACAAAAACAGAAATATTTAGTGATGACTTAGTATAAAGAAATAAGTACACTAATATATTTCTCATGGAAGGATAAGTTTCCATAATCCATTCTAGAATTTACTTGACTGTATGTATCAAAACCTTTTGAAAACAATCCTTCTATTTAGAAATAATTTATAATAATTTATTATAAGAATATGTTAAGACAAAATTTCAAGGATACAAGTACAAGCATGTCCATCCCAGTTTTGTATATAATATTGAAATATTTAAGAACAAATGTCATGGCTCAGGAGGCTGAGACAGGAGGATCATAAGTTCAAAGCCAACCTTAGCAACTTAGCAAGGTCCTAAGCAACTTAGGGAGACCCTGTCTCAAAATAAGACATAAATAAGTGCTGGGGATGTGGCTCAGTGGTTAAGCACCCGTAGGTTCAATCTCCAGTGTCAAAAAATATATATCGACAATATGGAATGCATTGACTAGAGAACAATGTGTAAGTCCAATGGAATTATGTATATCCATTAAAAATATTATGCCAATTTATATTTTTGACATAGATATATATTCTTGAAGAAAAAAGTGAAAAATCCAATTTAAAATCATATATATAGTCCAATGCCTATAAAATAGTCCTAAATCTATATGCATGTACATAGAAAACACACCAGAAAGTATACGCCTAAATGTCAACAGTGGTTATTGGTTTTCTTTTCCACTTTTTAAATTAAATCAACTTTATTGAAACAATTTTCCTAAGATATAATACACTTTAAAAACTAAATTTTAGGGCTGGGGCTGGGGCTCAGCAGTAGAGCACTTGCCTAGCACGTGCAAGGCCTTGGGTTTGATCCTCAGCACCACATAAAATTAAATAAATAAATAAATAAATAATTTTAGCTAGGTGCAATGGCACATTCCTGTAAACCCAGCATCTTGGGAGGCTAAGGTAGCAGGATCATGAGTTCAAAACCAGCCTCAGCAACTTAGTGAGGCCCTAAGTATCTTAGCGAGATAAAATATAAAAAAGGGCTGGGAGGGCTGGGGTTGTGGCTCAGCGGCAAAGCGCTCGCCTAGCACGTGCGCAGCCCGGTTCAATCCTCAGCACCACATGAGAATAAAGGTATTGTGTACAACTAAAACAAATAAATAAATATTTTTTTTAAAAAAGGCTGGTGATGTGGCTCAGTGGTTAAGTGCCTCTGGGCTCAATCCCTGGTATGTATGTATGTATGTATAAATAAATAAATAATTTGATTGTATATATTCAATGTTATGTTGTTATTAAATATATGTAGATAGTAAACTGGTCACTATAGTAAAGCAAAGTAACATATTTGTCATCTCACATGTTTTTGTGTGGGGCAAAAGCAGTTGCAATTTGATTGTTTAGCAAAAGTTTTGTATATGCCTCCTGTTAAGCTATAGTATTCATGTTGTACATTTGATCTCTAAATTTGTTTATCCTTTGTATCTGCTTAGTATCCTTTGACTTACGTTTCCCATTTCCTCATCACAACCACTCCTTATTCTCTATTTCTGTACATTTGCTTTTTCTTCATAGTTCATATGTGAGATCATGCAATTTTTTTTTTCTGTGTTTGGTTTATTTCACTTAATAGAGTGTCTTACGTCTATGCTGTGGCAAGTGGTAAAATCTCCTCTTTTTAAAGTTGAATAATGTTCTAGTGGGGGGCTATTGTAGATAATGTTTTCATAAGCATGGAGAGCAGGTTTTTTTTACAAGGTTTTGATTTAATTTCCTTTGAATATATACCCAAAAGAGGGATTGCTGTATCATATTGTAATGCTATTTTTTTTTTTTTCCTTAGGAACCTCTATATTGTTTTCCATAATGACCGTAGCAGTCTACGTTCCCGCCGGTGGTGTACAAGTGTTCCTTTCTCTTCACATCTTCACAAACACATGCTACCTCTTACCTTTTTGATAGTAGCAATCTTAATGTCTGTAAAATGATTATCTCATAGTGATTTGGATTTGCATTTCCCTTGTGATTAGTGATATGAAGCATCTTTTCATGTACTCATGCCTCCTTTTGAGAATCATCCTATTCAGGTCATTAGCCCATTTTAATATTGTGGTTTTTTTTTCTTTACTGTTGAGTTCTTTCTAAATTTTTGATATTTACTCATTATCTTGTATATGTTTGCAAAGGTTTTTTTTTTTCAATCTACAGTTTGCTTTTGCATTTTTGGTTGTTTCCTTTCCTGTACAGGTATGTTTTAGTTTAAGATAGTCTCATTCATTTATTTTTGCTTCTGTAGCATAAGCTTTTGGTGTCATATCAAAAACAATATCAATTCTAAGTCCAAAGTCAAGGAGGATTCCTTTATATTTCCTTCTAGAAGTTTTATAGTCTTGCATTTTATGTTTATGTGTTTTATCAATGATGAGTTGAATTTTGTATGTGGTGTAAAATAAAGGTCCAATTTCATTTGCCTGCATGTAGAAATTCAGTTTTTCCAGAATCGTTTATTAAAAAGACTACCTTTTCTTCATTGTGTCTTCTTCATCCTTATGTCAAAATTGGTTGACCATACATGTTTAGATTTATTACTGAACCTCTCTTCTGCTGCCCTGGTCTATGAGTCTGTTTTTATGCCAGTACCATATTGTTTTTGTTTGTTTGCTTGTTTGTTTGTTTACAGGAGTAGAACTCAGAGGCACTTGACCACTGAGCCACATCCCGAGGCCTATTTTGTATTTTATTTAGAGACAGAGTCTCACTGAGTTGCTTAGCACTTTGCAGTTGCTAAGGCTGGCTTTAAACTCATAATCCTCCTGCCTCAGCCTCCCAAGCTGCTGGCATTACAGATGTGCACCAACACACCAGGCTCCATATTGCTTTAATTACTATATCTTTGTAATACAATTTTAAATCAGAAAACCTCAGCCTCCTGTGAAACTGGGATTACACTGTCCCCAGCTCCACATTAATTTATGATTTTACTTATTTGAGCCTTCCCTCCTTTCTATTGGTCTATGTAGGGGTTTATTGGTTTTGTTTATTTTTAAACTTATATATGTTTGCAAAGATTTTTTTCTTTTATAAACTAAGTTTTATAAACTTTTATAAACTAAGTTTTATTGATTATTTTCTGTTTTTTTCTAGTTGATTTATTTGATATATTTCTGCTTTGATCCTTATTATTTCCTTCCTTCTGCTAATGTTGGATTTAGTGTGCTCTTTTTATAGTTCAAAAATACATAGATATCCTCTCTTGGAACCTTGCTTCCAAGATGAGAAAAAAAGAAGGAATAGTAGTCATACTAAAAAGGGCCATGGCCATGTGCAGCCTATTCACCGCACAGACTATGCCCAGTACAGTGCCCAAGGACAAGGCCATTAATAAGTTCGTCATTCTCCACTCAAAACATCACTGTAGAAGCTGCAGCCATCAAGGACATTTCTGGAAAGACTGTTTTCAATGCTTATGTGCTTCCCAAACTCTATGTTAAACTGCATTACAGTTGTGCCATTCACAGCAAGTGTTGCCGCCTGAAGCGCTTGGAGCAACGGAGCCGCGGGAAGAACTTCAGAGGCAAACTGGAGACAAACAGCTTTTTATTCTGATAACTTTTCTCTCTGGTTCTAACAACGACTAACACACGCCACACACACCAGAAAAATGGCGCTGACCCGATCAGCAATTTCGGCCAAGTCACTCGAGATCCCGCAACAAGTCCCGTGAGACTATGGGAGGCGACAATGCCCAAATCTCCACGGCTCATAGTCAACCGCAATTCAAGCCAATCCCCAAACAGGGCTCCTGCATTTCCCCCTTTTTGTTTTAAAAGAGGTAATGCTCTAGGACGTCTATGTGCAACCAACATTCTTACCCGTCATCGGATAATCAAGGCTGTGCCCTTGACTCCTGTCTTAGGTTGATATGTCGGCCACATGAGACTGTCCCGTGCGACTGTGCCTGTCTTAGGTTGTCCCCCTCTGGGGATCTTACCCGTCATTGGCTAACCAGCCATTCAATGGAGCCCTTTAGGATCGACTATATATGATGACTAACAGCCGTCCAATTGTGAGGAGATGTTGCGGCTTTAAGGCGACAAACCTTTTGGTGATGAGCCAAATTGCATAGCATATCAAATTGTTTACACAAATCAGCTGCCCTAAGTTCCATCAAGTAACACACTGAATTCTCTAGACAAATACCCGCAAGGCATTGTCCCGTAAAGTCCCAAACAATGAAAGATCAAAATGTCCATTTGTTGTAACATGTTGATGTAGGAGGCCCCATGCATGTAGAGCAGAGGCCACACTGTTGGTGAGGTTGTTTGATGCTTGAGCAGCAGGGATGCTTGCGGCAGCCGTGATCCCTGCAGCTGTAGCAGCAGACGTCTTTTTTTATGTTTAGACAATGCCACCGGCAAATCTTCAGGGCCCGCTACCTAGAAACTCAAGCATCAATTATTAAAGAAAAGGCAGTGCTATTGCAGCACTGAGTCAAGAGGCGAGTTGTCAAACTACAAAATAGAATAATTAGATTAGAAAATTAAAGTTGATTTTTGTTCACACACATCGCTGGTTGAGCTGAAAATTAAAGTTGATTTTTGTTCACACACATCGCTGGTTGAGCTTCTACAAACATAAGTTGGAAAAATATCATATTTAGAACAAAACAAAGAAAGACTGAGGGTAATTACTGCATTAAAGATAGATTAAAGAAAAGGTAAAGGCACTTTAGAGAAATAATTTGTTAGCTGTAACCCTTGAGTCTCTGTATACAGAGCAATCTTTTACCTGTTGAGATAATTGAAATTAATGAGCTATTAAACAAATGAAGTTAATAACAAATAAACAATCTTATGTCAAAACACCAAAATATCAGGTTATATAGCACTAGTCATATTGTTTGCTGAAGAGAAGTCCCAGGGATACCTATAATCAAAATTGAAAGTACCTTCATTTATAAAATTATTTACCTAAATTGAATACTCTTAACCTAAAATGAATTAAAGTTATTTGGATCCATATATATATATATATATATATATATATATATATATTTTTTTTTTTTTTCTTTTTCATAAGCGCTTTGTTCTTTGTGACGTCACACTGGACAGACGAACAAACATACAAACATATATTTGTGATGTCACATTAACATGAAATGTAGACAAATGTACAGACATAAAGACATGTATAAAAAGAAAAAAAATACAATTGTGTGCACACTAAAGAGAGATCTCCTCGTCCCGGCCGGGAGGAATGACTCTTGAGTTGTGAAACATTTTGAAGGATACTTTTGAGGGAGTCATTCTATATCTTCATCTTGGTCCTCTTGATTTTGTACCTTTTTTATTAATCTTGATTCCTCAACAACTACATCTTGATCATTTTGATGTGGTACCTGCTTTATTAATCTAGATGGTATCCATATTGGAGAGGATTCTTGTTTTGGAAAAACACAAACAGATCCTCTCCCCCAAATTAATACTGGATCTGGACCCTTCCATGTACCTGAAAGAACATCCTTCCAGTAAACCAAGGGTTTATGTTGTTGGTGTGGATTCCCATGTCTGTCTCCAGCAGAATAACCATTAGAGTCTAAAGTTAAAAAATTTAAGGTAAACAGGGCAACTGCCAATCTCTCCTTAGGACTTTTCCAATTTCCTTCTTTTTGTTTTAATAACATAATTTTCAGTGTTCGGTTTGCTCTTTCAATAATGCCCTGACCCTGAGGATTGTATGGGATGCCTGTTTTATGGGATATATTGAATTTTGCGCAAAACTGTTTGAAAGATAAGGACGTATATGCGGGGCCATTATCTGATTTAAGCATTTTGGGGATGCCCAATGCAGCAAAAGCTTGCAAACAATGAGATGTAACATCTTTAACTTTTTCTCCAGAATGTAAGGAAGCAAAAATCATGCCTGAGCATGTATCTATGGTCACATGAATAAATCGCAATTTTCCAAAACTTGGCTCATGAGTAACATCCATCTGCCACAAATGATTGGGCATTAATCCTCTAGGGTTAACTCCGAAATGAGGATTGGGCAAATGTGTCATACAAGATTTACAATCTTTTACAATTGTTCTGGCTTGCTCCTTTGTGATTTTAAACCTACGTTGCAAGGTGGTGCTGTTGACATGAAACTGGGAGTGAAATAAAGTAGATTGTTGGAGCACTGAAAGTATAAATATTGTTTTAGTAATTTCATCAGCCTTTTGATTACCTTCATGGAGGGGACCAGGCAAATTAGTATGTGCTCTAATATGGCCTACGAATAGAGGTTCTTTTCTTGCCCACAAAAGTTTTTGTATTTGATAAAACAATTTAAAGGCTGGAGTATGAGGTGCTATTGGTCCTGCTAACTCTAATTTTGGGACGGCTTGTACAATATAGTGGCTATCTGAAAAAATGTTTACGGGCTGGTCCCTAAAATTTTCCAGAGCTCTTACCACAGCTTCCAATTCCACTAGTTGAGCTGATTTGTGTGCAGTTATGTAAGTCATATTTTCTTTTTTAGTGACTACTGTAGCAGTACCATTTGAGGACCCATCTGTAAATACATTAAATGCCTTAGGAATAGGTTGATTTTTTATTACCTGTGGAAATATAATAGGATGATTAATACAAAAAGATAATATAGGGGACTTAGGAAGATGATTATCAAAATTTGCAGAAGTAGAGCATTTAGCTATAGCCCAATCATTATCATTGAAGCATAAATATTCAATCTGTGATGATGAATAGGGAGTAATAATAGTAGCAGGGTGAATGCCAAATATTTTAGTAGAAGTCTTAAGTCCTTGAAGAACAAGTTTAGCCACCATGGAGGTATAAGATTCAATTATACTTTTAGGAGAGACGGGCAAATGTATCCATAATAAAGGCCCTTGTTGCCAAAATACTCCTGTGGGTGTATATTGTGAAGAAATAATAATCAACATCAGCGTTGAGTTAAATCAAATCTATCACAATGAGCTCCTTCGATGGCTTTTTCTACTAACTTTAAAACTTTCCTAGCATCAGCAGTCAATGTTCGCGGTGAAGATGGATCAGGGTCTCCGCGAAGGATGTCAAATAAAGGTTTTAGTTGGCCAGTAGTGAGATTTAGTGTAGGGCGAAGCCAATTAATGTCTACCAGTAGTTTTTGGAAATCATTGAGGGTGGTCAAATGTTCTTTATTTATTAGAATTTTTGGGGGTCTAACAAAAGTATCCATGATTTTAAATCCTAAATATAATATGGGAGATCTGGTTTGAACTTTTTCTTCTGCTATATATAATCCATATTTTTTTAAATTTTCTACCACGTCACTGAATATATTAAATAAGATTTTTTGATTAGGGTGGGCCAATAAAATATCATCCATGTAATGTAGACACATGAGGTTTGGATATTTATTTTTAATGGGTTGGATAGCCTTGTCCACATATATTTGGCATATGGTGGGGCTATTAGCCATTCCCTGTGGTAAAACCTTCCATTGATATCTCTGATCAGGGCCATCATTGTTAATAGAAGGAACTGAAAAAGCAAACCTGGGGGCATCCAGAGGATGTAGGGGAATACAAAAGAAGCAATCCTTTATATCAAGAGTAATAAGATGGAAATTTTTTGGAATAGCTACAGGACTAGGAAGTCCAGGTTAAGTAGGGCCCATAACTTGCATGGTTTTATTAATTTGTCTAAGATCATGTAACAATTGCCATTTTCCTGATTTTTTCTTGATCACAAATATGGGGGAATTCCAGGGAGAGGTGGAAGGTTCTATATGTCCTGCTTCTAATTGTTCCTGAACTAGTAGGTGGGCCGCTTGTAATTTCTCTTTAGATAGGGGCCACTGAGGGACCCACACTGGCTTATCAGAAAGCCATGGTATTTTCAAAATTATTTTCTCAGTGGCCCCGAAAAAAAATATCTTTTTCCTTTATAATAATGATTACTTTTAGGGTTAAGATTACTCTGTACTTTTTGATAATGAGTTCTTTTATGGTTAAGATTACCCTGTGGGTTTTCACATTTAACATCTGCAGGCTTGGTTGCAAGGTGTACTCCCATTTGTTGCAAAATATCTCTTCCCCATAAAGTAACCGGTAGATTAGGTAAAACATAAGGCTGAAATGTTCCTTTATGGCCTTCATCATCCTCCCATTTTAAAATTACCACACTTTTATCTGGGAGGTTATTATATCCCAAGCCTCTTAAACTGGTTGAAGCTTTTTGCAGAGGCCAGTGCTTGGGTCATTGGCGTAAATTAATAATGGAAGAGTCAGCTCCAGTATCTATTAATCCCTCCATTTCTATTCCTTGGATTTTTATTTTACACATAGGCCTCCTTGAACAGTCTCGAACCCAGCAAGCCATGGGTCTTGAGTCAGTGGAACAAAATCCTCTATTGTTCCCTTCTTGAGGCATACCCATTTTAAATGAATTATGTAAATTGGGAAGGAGAAGCAACTGAGCAATTCTATCTCCTTAATTAACAGAACTTATACTTTGGGGTGAGCTAAGCATTATTTTTATTTCCCCTTTGTAGTCTGAGTTTATTACACCTGGGGTCACTTGCAAACCTAATAAGCTTTTAGGACTACGCCCGATAATAAGTCCTACAGTCCCTGAGGGAAGAGGTCCCCTGACTCCTGTGGGAATCAGTTGAACCCCCATTTCAGGTGTTAACACTATTCGGGCGGTGGAACAGAGGTCTAATCCTGCATTTCCTCTTGTTCCTCTGGCGAGGGAGTGGATGGGTAGTAGGGATTGTGTCGGGGAAGCATCTGAGTGGATGCTTGAGGATACTCCTTCTGCAATGCCCCGTACATTTGTGGGCCCCGGGGTATTGGGCCCCGTGCCCCATTTTTTGAATTCCTGAACAAAGGATTTCCATGGATGTCAAATTTTGAATGGCGTTTATTGGCCCAATGATTTCCATTTTTACACCTGGGGCAGCGGCCTGGGGCACGGTATGAGCTTGGTCTTATTTCTCTTTTGGGATTTTGCCTAGAATAGCCTGATTGATTATGATAATTTTGCCTGGAATATCTTGATTGATTATAATGTCTACGTTTAGCCATTGTGAAATTTCGAGGGGAAGCACCTCTCATTGAGGCTGCAATCACATTTCCTGTGACAAAGGCGTCATTTATATCTTTACATAGTTGTATATATACGGAAAGATCCTTTTTAGTTCTCCATGGCCTGATGGCTGCTTGGCACTATTTATTTGCATTTTCATAAGCTAATTGAACAACTAATGGCATAGCTTGGTCAACATCTGCAACCACACTACCTGCAGTTCTCAAAAGTCGATCAGCAAAGTCAGCATACGGCTCATTAGGTCCTTGAATTACTTTTGACAAGCTACCTTGTAGATCCCCAGGTCCTTGTACAGTTTTCCATGCCTCTAAGGCAGCTGTGTTTATCTGAGCATATACATCTGGGTCATAATCTGTTTGAGCCTGTAAGTCTGCGAATTGCCCTTCTCCTGTGAGCATGTCTATATCATAGTTTTCAAACCCTGCAGCCGCGTTTCTTTTAGCCGTTTCTATACAAATTTCTTGGAATTGCGATCGCCAAACCAAGAATTGCCCCCCGCTTAATGTTGCTTTACATAGACTTTTCCAGTCTGAGGGGGTTAAGTTAAAGGTGTTAAGGGACTCCAGCATACTCAACGTGAAAGGAGCTTGGGGCCCATAAGTCATTACTGCCTCTTTTAGATTTTTTATTGTTTTGAAATCTACTGACTGATGGACCCTCTGTCCATTTTTCTTTTCAAATGCTGGCGGTTCCCAATGCATCTGTGAGTTGTCCTCGAGAGCGCATAAGCGATCAGAAAGACTTTTTATTTCTGTTTCTAGGGTATGCAAATGCCTACTAATACCCTTCATGTTTTCTGTAATGGATTCCACCCATGGGGGAGTAGAGGACACAAGTGGCTCCTCTACCTGACGGTCCTTTTTCTCGGTCTTTTTTAGTTTCTTTTTCCTCATTTTCTCAGGATCACTTTTACTAGATTCCTCACCACTGCTAATTTCACTGACAGCAATATCCTGAGGCCCAGGTTCCATTAAGAGCAAGTATCCTTCAGCTATCACCAATAACTCCCGAATAGCTTTAATAGCTTGGATTTTTGTCATTTTTGGGACTCTACTAATACTCTCTTTACTGGTCTTAGTTGGCCCAGTGGAAACTACGCTTTTTTGATCACTTTCACTTTTTTCTATATACTCCTCACTGAGAACAGAGTCAGGTATATCAAGGAGTCTTTGCATAGCCTCTATCACTTGGGATTCAGTTATATTCGAACCCATCTTTAGAGACCTTTCAGTTCTTACCTGTCCGCTCCGAAAGTTCCCCGTACGGGCCGCCACCTGTTGCCGCCTGAAGCGCTTGGAGCAACGGAGCCGCGGGAAGAACTTCAGAGGCAAACTGGAGACAAACAGCTTTTTATTCTGATAACTTTTCTCTCTGGTTCTAACAACGACTAACACACGCCACACACACCAAAAAAAATGGCGCTGACCCGATCAGCAATTTCGGCCAAGTCACTCGAGATCCCACACAAGTCCCGTGAGACTACGGGAGGCGACAATGCCCAAATCTCCATGGCTCATAGTCAACCGCAATTCAAGCCAATCCCCAAACAGGGCTCCTGCAAGCAAGGATCAGGAGTCCATCTTATGAAGCCTGGAAGCACTAAATACTCCACCCTGATTTAGACCTGCTGGGGCTGCCCCATGACTTTCACCAAAGCCCATGTAAGGTCCTAAAGGAGTGAAGAAAACTATCCTGGGGGGGTAATAAGCATGGCATTTATAATTTAAATATTCATAGATATGATTTGTTCTTAAAACAGTTTTATTGAGTTATAATTAATATATAATAAAATCCATATATTTGAATTCTAATTAGATAAATTTTGACATACTTATATACTCATGAAGCCATTACCAAAATCAAAAAGTTTTCTTGTGCCTCTTTGTGTTCAATCTACCCTCTCTCTCCCTCTATCCCAAGTACATATCAGGAACTTCAGCCCTGCTTCCTATCACTATAGATCAGATTTTCTACAATTTTATATGAATGAAATGTGCTCTTTTTAGTCTCCTTCACTGAGATTCATCTTAGCTGCTGGGTTATCAGTAGCTCATTCATTTTCTTTTTTCCAAGTCCCTCATCTCACACAACGTATAAAAATCAGCTCAAAAGGGATTAAAAACTAAAAGTTTCAAAAATGTAAAGTTACTAGAAGAAAACATAGAGGGAAAGTTCCAGGACACTGGCATAGGCGATATTTTTTTTAATATGATCTCCAAAGCACAAGCAACAAAATAAAAAATAAACAAATGTGTTCATATCAAATTTAAAAAATAAAATCTTCTGCATAGCAAAGCAAATAATCAAAAGGATGAAGAGACCACCAATGGAATGGGAGAACATATTTGCAAACCATACTCCTGATAAAAGTTACCATCCAAAACATAGAAAACTCAACTCTATAGTGAGAAAATAAAATTACATGTTACAGTGAGAAATTAAAATTGGCCAGGGATCTGTATAGACAATTGTCAAAACAAGATATCAGAATGGCCAACATATATATGGGAAAGTATTCAGCATAAAAAAATGATAAGGGAAATACAAATTGAAATCACATTCATATACTATCCCAGACCTGTTATAATGGCTGTTATCAAAAAGCAAAAGACAGGAATATTAGTGAAAATGTAGAACAAAGGGAACCCCTGCATACTAGTGGGTGGGAAGGTAAATTAATACAGCCCATTATAGAAAACAGTACAGATATTTCTCAAAAATTAAAAGTCTAGCACATGAGCCAATCAGAGCCAATTTATTCTTTAATCAGAAGAAATGAAATCGGTATGTGAAAAATATATCTGCACACTCATTTTCATTGCAGCACTATTCATAGTAGTCAAGATATATAATCAATCTAAGTGTCCATCAAAGGATCCATGGATAAAGAAAATATGATATACAGACACAATAGGATATTATCTAGCCTTTAAAAAGAAGGAAGTCTTATCACTCATGACAATATGGATAAACCTGGAGGACATTATGTTAAATGAAAGTAATCTAGGTATAGAAAGACTAGATGATTTTACACATGCCCTTGAAAAAGCTGAATTTGTAGAATCAGAGTAAAATGGTGCTCATCAGAGACTGTGGGATGAGAGGATTGGGAAGATGTTTGTCAAATAACACATAATTTAAGTTAGATGGGAAAAATAAGCTCAAGATATCTAGTATGCACCATGGTGACTGCAGTTAATACATTTTATATTAGAAAATTTCTGAGAGTAGATTTTAAGTATTCTCCCCATAAAAAAACAAGTATATGAGGTAATAAATATGATAAATACCTTGATTCATCTGGGCATGGTGGCGCATACCTGTAATCCCAGCTGCTAGGGAGGCTGAGGCAGGAGGATCTCGAGTTCAAAGCCAGCCTTAGCAATGGTGAGGTGCTAAGCAACTCAGTGAGACCCTGTCTCTAAATAAAATACAAAATAGGCCTGGGGATGTGGCTCAGTCGTTAGTGTCCCCAAGTTCAATCCCTGGTACCACCCACCCCCAAAAAAAGAAAATCTTGATTCAGCCATTCCACAGTGTATACATGTAACAAAACATCATGTCATATACCATAAATATATACAATTTCTACTTGTAGATTTAAAAATATTTTAAAGACCTTTCACCTAGTCCTTTGCCAAAAGATTCTCTCCCATATATTTTTCTTAAAGTTTTAAACTTTTATATTTTAAATTGCAGTCTGATCCATTGTGAGCTAATTTTTGCATGAGGTATAGCATAATAGGCCAAGGTTCTTTTGTTGTTGTTCATTTTATTTTTTGGTATCCAATTGTTCTGGCATAATTTGTGGAAAAGAGTGTCCTTTGATATTGTATTGCTTTTTCATCTTTCTTTTAATGAGTTGAACAAATATTCATTAATTTCTTTCTGGACTCTATTCTCTTCCAGTCTTGCACCAATACTCCACAGTATGGATTATTATAGTAAGATACCTCTTGAACTCAAGGATAGTGATTAGTCCAACTTTATAGTCCTTTTTAAAAATTGTTTAAGCTCTTCTACTTCCTTTTTCTCTTCATGTGAGTTTTAGTATAAACTTGTCTACATCAACAAAATATCTTTGTGGGATTTTGTTTGGAGCTCTATTAAACTACTAGATCAAGTTGGGAAAATTAACATCTATCCTGTGTTAAATATTACTGTCCCTGAACATTTATTTGAAACTCTTTTGATTTCTTTCATTTATGTTGTGTAGTTTTTAGCATACAGACCTTGTATGCTTTGTTAGGTAATTATTTTACTTATTTTCAAATGATATATTTTAAATATGTTGTTTCCATGTATTCATTACTATAATATAAATATAGAACTTTTTTTATGCTGATCTTGTAGCCTGTGAAATTTCTGAATTCAATGATTAGTTCCAGGATGTTTAAAATGACTTTTTATTTTATTTACTTATTTATTTTAAATTTTTATGTGGTGCTCAGGATTGAATCCAGTGCCTCACACATGCTAGGCAAGCACTCTGAGCTACAACTCCAGCCCTCTAGGATATTTTTTGTATACTCATAGGATTTTCTGTAAGACCATCATGTCATCTGCAAATAAGGACATTCTTTTATTATGATCCACGTACCATTTATTTTCTTTATTATCTTATTATAGTGAATAAGACCTCCAGTACAATGTTGAATTGTGGTGGCAGAGCACACATTCTTACCTGCTTCCAGAAAGTAGGGAGACAGTGTTCAATATTTTACAATTCACTGCAATGTTAGCTGTAGATTTTTATACATGTATTTTATCAAAATGGGAAACTTCCTCTCTATTCAAGGTTTGTAAAGTCATCTCATCATGATGGGTACTGAGTTTTTTCAAAGTGTTTTTCCTGCATTAGTTGATAGAATTGGATTTTTCTTCTTTAGCCTGTTAAAATAGTGGATTAAATTATTTATTTTTAAAATGTTGATCCACATTTATCTCTGGATTAAACCTTAACTTTTCATTGTATATAATTTTTAGATAGTGCTGAATTATATTTGGTGGTATTTTGTTAAAATGAGGAGTATTGATGTGCGGTTTTGGTAGAAAGAATCATGGCCATCCTAAAGCCAAAAACATTCTAATCCCTAAAACCTGTGAATATGTTACTTAACATGGCAAAAGAGCTCTTGCAAATGTAATTAAGTTGAAGAACTCAAGATAGGGAGATTGTGCTTGAATATCCAGCTGGACCCAGTTTAATCACACAGGTCCTTAAAAGCAGAGAACTTTTCCCAGATGTGGTAAGAGGCACATGTGACTATGAAAAAGAAAACCAGAGAAATGATGCATGAAAAGAACTCAGCCTACAGTTGCTGGCTTTAATGATGGAGGAAGGGAACCATAAGATAAAGAATGCAGGTGGCCTCTGAAAGCAGAAAAATTCAAAGAAATTAATTTTCTCCCTAGAGTCTGCAGAAAGGAATGCAGTCCTACTTTTGTTTTTGCCTGGTGAGACCCATTTTGGGCTTCTGAAGCACTAATTTTTAAGATAAACGTGTGTTTAAGATAAACGTGTGTTTCTTTTTTTTTTTTTTTTTGGTACCGGGGATTGAACTCAGGGGCACTTGACCACTGGGCCACATCCCCAGCCCTTTTTTTTTTTTTTTTTTATTTTATTAGAAGCAGGGTCTCACTGAGTTACTAAGTGCCTCGCCATTGCTGAGGCTGGCTTTGAACTCGCGATCCTCCTGCCTCAGCCTCCCAAAGTGCTGGGATTACAGGCGTGCGCCACCGTGCCCGGCTCAAACGTGTGTTTCTTTAAGCCACTAAATTTTTGGTAATTTGCTAGAGGAGCAATAGAACACTAATACACTTGTTTTATTTTTATGCTATCTTTTTCTGATGGGAATCTGGCTAATACAAGGATCAAAAACTGACCTGGGACAGTCCCTCTCCTCTGTCTTCTAAAAGTGATTATGTAGAATTGATGAAAACTCCTCTTTAAAAGTTTAGTAGAGTTCCCCAGTGAAACTAAATTGGGTGGAATTTTCATTTTTATAAATTGTTTAATTAGAAATTCAATTTCTTTAATATTTATAGGACTTGCTCCTCTCTTAACTGTAACTTAGTACCGACTGATCAACATTTCTCCATCCCTCCCAATCCTATTGTTCCCAGATTCTGGAAATCATTCTACTCCCAACTTCTACCAACTTCTTTAAGATTCCACATATGAATGAGATAATCCAATACTTGTCATTCTATGACTGGTTCAATCTCACGTAACACAATGATCTCCACTTACATTCATGTTGTCACAAATGACAGAACTTCATCCTTTATATTTCTGAATAGTATTCCATTGAGTATATGTACCACATTCTCTTTGTTCATTCACCATTTGATGGACACAGTTTGCTTCCATTTCTTGGCTACTATGAATAGTACCTCAATGAACACAGATTGAGTATGTGATAGTGCAATTTCTCTAACATGCTGATTTCATTCCTTCTGGATATATCTAGTGGTTGGTTGACTGGGTCATATGGTAGTTCTACTTTTCATTTTTTGAGGAAGCCCCATAATGTTTTCCATAATGACTGTACTAATTTACATTCCCACCAACAATGCACAAGTGTTTCATTTTCCCTATGTCTTCACCAGTACTTGACATGTTGCATTTCATTTATTATCCATTCAGACTGGAGCAAAGTGATATTTTTCCTATGTTTTCTCCTATTATGTTCATAGTTTCAGGTCTTTCATTTAAGTCTTTAATCGATTTTGAGTTGATTCTTGTAGGAGTGAAGTAGCTTCATTCTTCTGCACAAGGATATACACTTTTTCTAATACCATATGTTGAAAAAACTGTCCTTTCTCTAATACGTGTTCTTAGCACCTTCACCAAAAATCAGTTGGTTGTAGATATGTGGGTTTACTTCTAGTCTCTATATTCTATTCCATTGTTCTAGATATCTCTTCTATGCTGCTACCACACTGTTTTGATTACTACATCTATTTTATACTTATTTCATTTTTATTTTTTGCTTTAATCTCTCTATTCTATTCCATTGTTCTAGATATCTCTTTTATGCTGCTACCACACTGTTTTGATTACTACATCTATTTTATACTTATTTCATTTTTATTTTTTGCTTTAATTTTAACAAGTTTGCTTTCCATTTTTTTTTTTTTTTGGATTTTTATTGGTGCATTATAGTTGTACATATGGTGGAATTTGTCATTACATATGTGTACATGCATACAACATAACAATATAATTCCCCAGCACTTCACCCCTCCTTTTTCTCCTCTCTCCCCCAATCCCTTTCCTCTATTCTACTAATCTTCCTTCAATTTTCCTGAAATCCACCCCCCGTCTTTATTTTCCTTTTTCCTCTCTAGCTTCCAAATAGAAAATATATGACCCTTGATCTTCTAGCTTTGGCTTATTTTGTTTAACATAATGTTCTCTAATTCATCCATTTTCCTACAAATGGCATAATTTCATTTTTATTTATGACTGAATAAAATCCCATTTTGTATATATACCATATTTTCTTTGTCCATTACTCTGTTGATGGGACACCTAGGCTGGTTCCATAGTTTGGATATTGTGAATTGTGCTACTATAAACATTTGTATGCATGTATCACTATAGTAGGAAGACTTTAATTCTTTAGGATAAATACTAAAGAGTGGTATAGGTAGGTCATATGGTGGTTCCATGCCTAGTCTTTGAAGAAACTCCATACCGATTTCCATAATTATTATACTATTTTTTTTATAATCCTGCCAATACTGTGGACATGTTCTTTTTTCTCCACAACCTCTCCAGATATTATTATTGTTTGTTACCTTGATGGCTGCCATCCTGACTGAAGTGAAATGAAATCTCAATGTTGTTTTGATTTGCACTTCCCTAATTGCTAATGATGTTGAGTGTTTTTTCAAATATTTGATGGTCATTTGCATTTCTTCGCTTGAGAAGTGTTTTTAGTTCATTTGCCCATTTATTAATTTTTGGTGTTTAGTGTTTTGAGTTCTTTATATATTTTAAATATTAATCCTCTGTTGAAATAGCTAACAAAGATTTTCTCCCATTCTGTAGGTTATTTCTTCACATTCTTGTTTCTTTGCTGCAAAGAAGCTTTTTAATTTGATGTCATCCCATTTATTAATTCTTGGCATTATTTCCTGAGCTTTAGGAGTCCTATGGAAAAAGTCATTTCCTATGCATTTATGTTGGAATGTTGACCCTTGTCTTCTAGGAGTTGCACAATTTCTGATCTAATTCCTAGGTCTTTGATCCATTTTGAGTTGACGTACATGCAAGGTGAGATATAAGGGTCTAGTCTCATTCTTCTACATATGGATAACTAGTTTTCCTAGTACCATTTGTTTAAAAGGCTGTCTTTTCTCCAATGTATCTTTTTTGGCACCTTTGTCAAGGATCAGATGACTGTATCTGTGTGGGTTTGTCTCTGTGTCTTCTATTCTGTACCATTGGTCTATGTATTTGTTTTTATACCAGTACCACACAGTTTTTGTTGTTATAGCACTGTAGTATAATTTGAAGTCAGGTATTGTACTGCCTCCAGCATTGCTTTCTTGGCTTAGAATTGCTTTGGCTCTTCTGGGTCTTTTATTTTTCCAAAAGAATTTTAGGACCGTCTTTTCTAGTTCTGTGAAATGTCATTCGTGTTTTGGTGGGGATTGCATTGAATCTGTATATTGCTTTTAGAAATATGGTCATTTTAATCATATTAATTTTGCCTATCCAGAAACATAGGAAGTCATTCTGTCTTCTTGTGTATTCTTCAATTTCTTTCTTCAAAAGTTTTCATTTTAGAGGTCTTTCACCTCTTTTGTTAAATTTATTCCTAGGGGTTTTGTTTGTTTGTTTGTGGTTATTGTGATAAAATTGCTTTCCTGATGATTACTGCATCTTTGTATTATGCTTTGAAGGTAGGTAGCATAATGCCTCTTGTTTTTGTTTTTGTTTTTTTTTTTTCTTTTTGCTCAAAATTACTTTGGCAATTTGGAGATTTTGTGGTTCCATATAAAATTTAGAACTGATTTTTTTCTTTAAAAATGGCATTATTATTTTGATGAGGATTACATTGAATCTATAAATTGCTTTAGATAACATGAACATTTTAACAATATTGATTTTTTCCATCCAAGAATAGAAGATGCCTTCCTACTTTTTATATCTTCTTCAATTTCTTTCATCAGTGTTTCATAATTTTCATGGTAGGGATCTTTTACCTTTTTGGTTAAATTTATTCCTAGGTACTTTTTGTAGTTATTGTAGGTGGAATTGCTTTCTTGATTCCTATTTCAGATAATTTTGGGCACATAGCCTTGTTACTGATGTTTGTATGTTGGTCTTGTTCCCTGAAATTTTGATGGATTCATTTATTAATGCTAGTCACTTTTTGTCTATTTGTTTGGTGGAGTTGGGAGGGTTTTTTATATATGACATCATGTCATCTGTGAACAGTGACAATTTGATCTTTATTTTCCATTTTGAATTCCTTTCTTTCTCTATGTATAAAACTTTTTAATTTAATGCAGTCTGACTTGTCCATTTTTACTTTTTTTTAAAATATCTTTACATATTTATTTTTATGTTGTGTTGAGAATCGAACTCAGGGCCTCAAATGTGCAAGGCAAGTGCTCTACCTACGGCCCCAGCCCCCATTTTCACTTTTTTGTCTACATTTGTGGCATCAAATCCAAACCAAAATTTTTCTCAAGACTAATGTCAAGGGATTTTTTTCCATGTTTTATTCTAGGATTTTTTATACTTTCAGATCCTATATTTTAATCTTTGATCCATTTACATTAGTTTTATGTTACAACGTAACATAGAGGCCCAATTTCAGTCTTTTGCATGTGTATATCTAATTTTTCCAATATCATTTGATAAAGAGATTATTCTTTCCTAATTGTGCATTCTTGGCATCTGTGTCAAACATTAGTTGACCATATATGCATGGGTTAATTTCTGGCCTCTCAATTCTATTTCTATGGTTTATGTATCTGTTATTATGCCAGTATCATACTGTTTTGATCACTATAGCTTTTTAATATAATTTTAAATCAGAGGAGTGATCTAATTTCACCATTTCTTAGGATTGCTTTTGTTATTTGAGATCTTTTGTGGTTCCATATGATTCTTGGTGTTTTAGTCAGCTTTTTCATCGCTGTGACAAAAAAGACCTGACAAGAACAATTTTAGAGGAGGAAAAGTTTATTTGTGGGCTCACAGTTTCATTGGTTTCAGTCCATAGACAGATGGCTCTATTCCTCAGGACCTAAAATGAGGCAGAACATCATGGCAGAGTAAAGTAGCTGGGAACATGGGGCCAGGATGCAGAGAAATATTTCTCTCACCACTGACAAAATATATATCCCAAATGCATGCCTTCAATGCCTACCTCCTCCAGCCATACCCTGCCTACCTACAGATACCTTCAGTTAATCCCTATTGGGGAATATCTGCACTGATTACATTAAGGGTATCATAACCCAATCATTTCACCTCTAAACTTCCTTGCATTGTCTCACACATGAGCTTTTGGGGGACACTTCACATTCAAACCATAACATTTAGGATTGTTTTTTCTATTTCTATGAAAGAATGTCTTCAGACTTTTAAACCTAATCCATAGATCTCTTTGGGTAATTTGGACATTTTGACAAAATTGATTGTTGCAATCAACAAATATGTAATATCTTTCTATTTGTGTTTTCTTCAATTTCTTTCAGTAAAGTTTTATAGTTTTCAGTATAGACATATCCTTCTTGGTTGAATTTATTCCTAAGTAACTTACTTTTTGATGCTGTTGTAAATAGGATTGTTTTCTTGATTTCTCTTTCAGATAGTTTGTTGTTTGTTTATATAAATTTTTGTATCTTGATTTTGTATCTTTCAGCTGCACTGAATTTATTTATTCCATCAAATATTTTATTATTGCTATTAATTCATAATTTAGGATTTTCTCTATATATGATCATATATATACAAATAATTTTATTTCCTCATTTTCCATTTTTATTTCTTTTATCATTTTTCTTGCCTAACTTCTCTAGTTGGTGAAGGATAAAGTCAAAGAAGATTATTCTCAAACCCCAAGATTTAATGGTGTTTGCTTTGTTGGGTTTCAGGCTTACATAGAACCAGTTATTCCTTTTTTATTTTCTTTCCTATTTATCCCTTTTGGGAGGGGATATGCTTGTTCCACCATTATGTTTTGAAGGTGCATAATTTTTATTTCCCAGTTTCCCAGCTAGAAGGCAACTTGCCCTAGGATGAATCATACTTCAAGTCTCACCCATACCTGATTTAGGTGATTTTTAAATGAGGCTTTGGAGTCATACTTTAAGGTTGAAGCAGAAATGAGTTAAGTATGTTGAGGCTAATGGAATGCAATAAATGCATTTTGTGTATAAGAAAGATATGAATTATGGGAGGGGAGACCAAGGACAGAATGTTTGGATTTGAATGATGTGTGTCTTCCAAAATTCATGTTGAAACTTAATGCAAAATGTAATAGTATTAAGAACAAGAACCATTAAAAGATGATTAGCTCATGAAGGCTCCTTAAGGCCATTCATGAGGGCTTCACACAGAATTTGCCACTTTTTTACCTTCCACCTTACCCCATGTGAGGACACAGTTTTCAAGGCACGATCTCGGAAACTGAGAGACCAAACCCTCAACTAACATTAAGCCTAGGGGCATCTTAATCTTTGACTTCCCAGACTCCATAACTGAGAGGCAATAAATTTCTGTTCATAAACTAGCTGGTTTGTGACGTTTTGTTATAACAGCACAAAGTGGCTAGGACATTCTGTACGAAAGATCCCATTTTACTTGTGCTGTTTACAAGTTTTTATCTTTGATTTTCAACAAACCAACCATGAAGAAGCTAGGTATGAATTTCTTTGTATATTTTTTTGCTTTGCATTTCCTTAGCCATACGTGTCTGTAAGTTGCTGTTCATCACCAACTTTGAAGACTTTTCACCATTTCTTCTTCAACTATTCTTGTTTGAGTACTCAAAAATAATAATTTTTTAACTTTGTAGAACTATATAAAGTAAAATATAATCATGAAAAAAAAAACTATTTCTAAATCAAATGCAGTATTAAGGCCTTAGGTTGTACCCTTATTAGCAAAATGTTATTACAGGTACAAAAACAGAAAATTATAAATTCTTATGTTGGATTACTATGACATGCATTTATCCTATTTTGAGTGTTGGTTGAATACTTACACTGGAGAAAAACATAAAAACATGTGAATCAAGATTTTGTATGGAAAAGGGAGTGTAGCTCAGTGGTAGAGTACTTGCTAGCATCACTGGGCACTGGATTTGATCTCCAGCACTGTAGGGAAAAATTACTTTGTATGCAAGTTACTATGAAAAGATATTTGAGTCTTTGGTAGGATTTATAGGTTTATGTGCAACATAAGCCTTTGAAATGAAAGAGATATGATTTGGAGGGAGGGAAGAAAGAAGTGGAAAGGAAGAAAAGAAGAAAGAAAGGACAAATAGAGGGAGGCAAAGCATATTTTAAGAGTGAAAACTTTTAAAAATAGAAAAAGAATGCACACAAATCTAGAAGATGTCAGTCACCCTCTTATTACTCATGTTATATATTAATTTGCCCATAATATTCTCACTAATTGAGGGATTGAGAATGTATTAGTGGGGCTGGGGTTTGTAGCTTAGTGGTAGAGTGCTTGCCTAGCATGTGTGAGGCACTGGGTTCAATCCTCAGCACCACATAAAAATAAATAAATAAAAATAAAAGTCATTAAAACTGAAAGAGAGCCGAGACATTCGTGCACCTCTGGACAGCGAAATACAACGTTCTCAGGACCACGACAAGCAGGGGCAGAGTCACAGCGGTCCACAGTCCGAAGCAGTGCTGTCTGTGCTGCAGGCAGGCGCAGCTGCCCGATACCATCTCGGCAAGGAGACATCCACCCAGCGGCTTTGAAACCGATCCGCGAGGAGGGATAGAAAGAGGCCTAGAGGCGTGGGCGGTGTCCACGTAGAGCTCTTTGGCACAGCTTGCCAAGCCGATCCAGCACGCTCTGGACTGACGCAAGGGTCTGCGGAGCTGCTGTTGAGTGGGAGAACACCGCCATCTTTGAGAAGTACAGTGGCTGACCCAGACAAAGGGGAAAAGACTGAAGGGAAGAACACCTGCAGACATCCAGGGAGCCACCAGCGCTCTGAAGGCAGTGCACACCTGGGTGAGGCTTGGGTAACCAGCAGGGGAGGGCATGTCTGAGGCCACTGCAGTGGCCACAAGAACCTACAGCTGTGGGTGGGCGTGGGGAAAGGGTGCCTTCTGGAGGGTCCCCTTCCCAGTGCCATTCATCTGCTGACACACAGCCCCCTGAGCCACTCTTCCACTGAGCCATTCTGCCGCTGGCCTAGGGTGCAGCCTTGACTCCACTGACAGGGCCGCAGACTGTCTGGATGTGGTCCGATGCAGTTGGCTTAAACTGGAAAGGAAAAAAGAGGGGGGCTTCCCAGGGCCCGTTTTGTTTGAGACTTGTGGTTCGACTTTTTTTTTTTTTTTGGTTGGTTTGCTTGTTTTCTTGGTTTTCAGGTTTGTTTGTTTTTTTTTTCTGTTTGTTTATTGGTTGGTTTTTCTTTTTCTTTTTTTGGTTTTGTTTTGTTTTGCTTTTTTTTTGCATTGATTGTCAGTGTGTTTGTTTGTTTGCTTCTGCTCCTTTTTTCTTTCCCTCTTTTCTTCCTTCTCACTTTTGCATCTTTTCTTCCTCCTTCATCTTTCATATTTACACCCTGCCAGTGCATACTAAACAGAGGCAAAAACAAGTTATACGCAGAACTTGGGATTTCTAGAACTGGCTCAACTGAACTGGATAGCAAAGCGGTGTTATATATAGTTTACTCTCTATTTTCTTGATTCTCTCTCCTCTCTCTTACACCAATTTCTACTCTTTTATCATTTTTTTCTTTTCCATCTTACTTTATATATAAATTGGTCGTTCCACCTAATTGTCTACTCCATTCTCTTTCTTCTCTCCTCTACTGATACTAAACCACTTCCACTAAACCACTTCAATAGAACTCCCTTTTCATACTTTCCAAGAAAGAACAATTCAAGACACTTCCTTCTTCCTAAATGTAACACCTCTGTATCCAATACTTGAAGCTACAAAACCCCATCAGAAGCGTACAGAGTAAATTGGAAATAATATCTGGGTTAATTAAATTTGTACATTATGATCAAACTTGGATTTTTGGAATAGAAATAATAGGTTTTAAAGTATAAAGGAATTATAAGGGGATCTGATAGCATTATACTACAGAAACAACATAAGGCTTTAAGGTAAAATCGAAATAGTCAAGGTCCCACAGTGCAGGAAGAAAAGACACACAAGCAACATGAAAAAACAAGGGAAGAAAGTGACACAAACAAATCAAGATACCTCATCAGTAGATTCCATGGCAAACACAGTTGGTCAAATGCCAGAGATGGAATTTAGAAATTACATATTCCAAATGTTTAGGGAACTTAAAAATGAACTCAAAAATGAGATGAGGGAGCAAGTATGGGAGGCAAAAGATCATTTCGACAAAGAACTCCAAAAACAAATACAGGAAGTAAAAGATTACTTCAATAGGGAAATAGAGGCTCTAAAGAGAAACCAAACAGAAATTCCAGAAATGAAAGAAGCAATAAACCAAAATAAAAGTTCAATTGAAAGCATCTCCAACAGAGTAGACCCCTTGGAAGAAAGAACCTCAGACAATGAAGACAAAATATATGTCCTAGAGAAGAATTTAGACTATACAGCAAAACTCGTTGGCAATCAAGATCATAACATCCAAGAATTACGGGACAGCATAAAAAGACCAAACTTAAGAGTGATTGGCGTAGAGGAAGGGGCAGAGTTTCAAGCCAAAGGAATGAGTAATTTATTTAACAAAATAATTACAGAAAATTTTCCAAACTTGAGGAATGAATGGGAAAAGCAAGTTCAAGAGGCATACCGAACACCAAACAAACAAAATCTCAACAGATCCACACCAAGACACATTATAATGAAAATGCCTAATACACTGAGCAAGGAGAGAATACTAAAAGCCACAAGAGAAAGGAAGCAGATTACATATAGGGGGAAACCAATCAGACTATGTTCAGATTTTTCAATCCAGATCTTAAAAGCAAGAAGATCCTAGAATAGCATATTTCAAGCTCTGAAAGGAAAGGGATGTCAACCAAGAATCTTATATCCAGCAAAATTGAGCTTTAGATTTGAAGATGAAATAAAAACCTTCCCCGACAAGCAAAAGTTAAAAGATTTCACAACTCAAAAGCCAGCACTTCTGAACATCGTGGGCAACATTTTTCATGAAGAAGAAGAGAAAGATATCAACGAAAATCAACAAAGGAAGTTATTAAACTAAGGGAAATATCAACCAGAAGAGAAACCAAATCAAGCTAAAGACCATAATTCAAAAAAAAAAAAAAACTGGATGGGAATAAAAATCACATCTCAATAATAACCCTGAATGTTAATGGCCTAAACTCACCAATCAAAAGACACAGATTATCAGAATGGATTAAAAGAAACAACCCAATAATTTGCTGTCTCGAAGAAACACAACTCATAGAAAAAGACATCAACAGACTGAAAGTGAAAGGCTGGGAAAAGTCTTATCACTCACATTGCCGGCGGAAATATGCAGGGGTTTCCATTCTCATATCAAATAAGGTAGACTTCAAACCAAAACTAATCAAGAGGGACAAAGAAGGATATTTCTTACTACTCAAGGGAACCATTCATCAACAGGATATAACAATCATAAATCTATATGCCCCAAATAATGGAGCACCTACATTCATCAAACAAACTCTTCTCAAGTTCAAGAGTAAAATAGACCACAACACAGTTATTCTAGGGGACTTCAACACCCCTCTCTCACCAATGGATAGATCATCCAAACAAAAGCTAAACAAAGAAACTTTAAGCCTCCTTAAAACAATTAACAACTTAGACCTAACAGACATATATAGAATATTTCATCCCTCAGTAAACGAATACACTTTTTTCTCAGCAGCACATAGCTCCTTCTCCAAAATAGACCATATATTAGGTCATAAGGAAACTCTCAGCAAATATAAAAAAATAGAGATACTACCCTGCATTCTATCAGACCATAAAGGGATGAAATTGGAAATCAATGACAAAACAAGGATTAAGAAAAACTACTCCAACAACTGGAAGCTAAACAACATGCTACTGAATGAACAAGGGGTTGAAGAAGACATCAAAGAGGAGACTAAAAAATTCCTAGAAGTAAATGAGAACACAGATACAATGTATAGAAATCTCTGGGACACTATGAAGGCAGTAGTAAGAGGAAAATTCATTGCACTGAGTTCATTCCTTAAGAGGAAAAAAAAACAACAAATAAATGACTTAATATCACACCTCAAAGCACTAGAAAAATAAGAACAGACCAACACCAAGAGCAGTAGAAGACAGAAAATAATTAAAATCAGAGCAGAAATTAATGAAATTGAGACTAAGGAAACCATTCAAAGAATTGACAAAACTAAAAGTTGGTTCTTTGAAAAAATAAACAAAATTGACAGACGCTTAGCAATGCTAAAAAAAAGAAGAAGAGAAAAAAACTCAAATTACTAACATTCGTGATGAAAAAGGGAATATCATAACAAACACCTCATATATACAGAAGATAATTAGAAATTACTTTGAAAACTTATATTCTAATAAAACAGAAAATATTGAAAACATTAACAGATTTCTTGAGTCGTATGATTTGCCTAAACTGGAAAGGAAGGCTATACACAACTTAAACAGACCTATTACAAGTGAAGAAATAGAAGATGCCATCAAAAAGCTACCAACAAGGAAAAGTCCAGGACCTGATGGGTTTACAGCCAAGTTCTATAAGACTTTCAAAGAAGAACTAATACCAATGCTCTTCAAACTATTTCAAGAAATAGAAAAAGAGGGAGCTCTTCCAGACTCTTTCTATGAGCCCAATATCACATTAATTCCAAAGCCAGGCAAAGACACATCCAAAAAAGAAAACTTCAGGCCCATATCTTTAATGAACATAGATGCAAAAATCCTCAACAAAATCCTGGCAAATCAGATACAAAAAACAAATCAAAAAGATAGTACACCACGATCAAGTGGGGTTTATTCCATGGATGCAAGGCTGGTTCAACATTCGGAAATCAATAAACATAATACATCACATCAATAGACTTAAAGACAAAAATCATATGATCATCTCAATAGACGCAGAAAAAGCATTTGACCAAATTCAACACTCCTTTATGTTCAAAACACTGGAAAAACTAGGAATATCAGGAACATATCTCAACATTATAAAAGCTATTTAGGCAAGGCCCCGAGCTAACATTATCTTAAATGGAGAAAAATTTTAAGCATTCCCTCTAAAAACTGGAACAAGACAGGGATGCCCCCTTTCACCACTGCTATTTAACATAGTACTGGAAACTCCGGCCAGAGCAATTAGACAGACGAAAGAAATTAAAGGGATCCCGATAGGAAAAGAAGAGCTCAAATTAGCACTATTTGCTGATGACATGATAATCTACCTAGAAGACCCAAAAAACTCTACCAGAAAACTTTTACAACTAGTAAATGAATAAATGAATTTGGCAAAGTTGCAGGATACAAAATCAATACACATAAGTCAAAGGCATTTTTGTACATCAGCGACAAATCCTCTGAAAAGGAAATGATGAAAACTACCCCATTTATAATAGCATCTAAAAAAATAAAATACCTGGGAATCAACCTAACGAAAGAGGTGAAAGACCTCTATAATGAAAATTATAGAACACTAAAGAAAGAAATTATAGATGAACTCAGAAGATGGAAAGACCTACCTTGCTCTTGGATAGGTAGAATTAATATCATCAAAATGTCCATACTACCAAAAGCATTATACATATTTAATGCAATTCCAATCAAAATCCCAATGTCATTCTTCAAAGAAATAGAAATAGCAGTCATGAAATTCATCTGGAAAAATAAGAGACCCAGAATAGCCAAAGCAATCCTGATCAAGACAAGTGAAGCAGGGGGCATCACCATACCGGACCTTAAATTATACTATAGAGCAATAGTAACAAAAACAGCATGGTATTGGCACCAAAACAGACTGGTGGACCAATGGTACAGAATTGAGGACACAGAGACTAATACATATAATTTCAGCTATCTTATATTGGACAAAGGCACCAAAAATGTACAGTGGAGAAAGGATAGCCTCTTCAACAAATGCTGCTGGGAAAACTGGAAATCCATATGCAACAAATTGAAATTAAACCCTTATCTCTCACCATGCACAAAACTCAATTCAAAGTGGATCGAGGACCTAGGACTTAGACCAGAGACAATACGCCTAATAGCAGAAAAAGTAAGCTCCAATTTCCAACATGTCGGATTAGGCCCCAAGTTCCTTAATAAGAATCCTGTAGTGCAAGAATTACTACCAAGAATTAATGAATGGGATAGATTTAAACTAAAAAGCTTCTTCTCAGCAAAAGAAACAATCAGTGAGGTGAATAGAGAGCCAACTAATTGGGAACAAATATTTAGTACATGCACATCAGACAGAGCACTGATCTCTAGAATATATAAAGAACTCAAAAAACTTTACACCAAAAAAACAAATAACCCAATCAATAAATGGGCTAAGGAATTGAGAAGACACCTCTCAGAAGAAGATACACGATTAATCAACAAATACATGAGAAAAATGTTCAACATCGCTGGCAATCAGAGAAATGCAAATCAAAACTACTCTTAAGATTTCACTTCACTCCAGTCAGAATGGCAGCTATCAAGAACACAAGCAACAATAAATGTTGGAGAGGATGTGGGGAAAAAGGCACACTCATACCTTGCTGGTGGGACTGCAAAATGGTGCAACCATTATGGAAAGCATTATGGAGATTTCTTGGAAAACTGGGAATGGAACCACCCTATGACCCAGCCATCCCACTCCTGGGTCTATTCCCAAAGGACTTAAAAACAGCATATTACAGTGACACAGCTATCTCAATGTTTGTAGCTGCACAATTCACAATAGCTAGGTTGTGGAACCAACCTAGATGTCCCTCAGTAAATGAGTGGATTAAGAAAATGTGGTATATACACACAATGGAATTTTAATCAGCAATAAAAGAAAATAAATTAATGGCATTTGCAGGTAAATGAATGAAGTTGGAAGACATAATGCTAAGTGAAGTTAGTCACTCTCAAAAATCCAAGGATCAAATGTTTTCTCTTAGCCGGGCGTGGTGGCACACACCTGTAATCCCAGCACTTTGGGAGGCTGAGGCAGGAGGATCGTGAGTTCAAAGCCAGCCTCAGCAATGGCGAGGCACTTAGCAAGTCAGTGAGACCCTGTCTCTAATAAAAACACAAAAAAGGGCTGGGGATGTGGCCCAGAGGTCGAGTGCCCCTGAGTTCAATCCCTGGTACCACAAAAAAAAAAAAAATGTTTTCTCTGATATAAGGAGGCTAGTAAATAGTATTGTTGGGGGTTACATAGGAGGACTAGAGAAACACTAGAATGGTCAAAGGGAAGGGAGGGGAAGGGAGGGAGCAAGGGGGCAGGGAGGGGGAGGAAAGGAAAAAAATAGAAATAAGAAAAGGTGGTTGAATGACATGGATATCATTTTCCTAAATGCATGATTGAAGACCTGAATTGTACGAATATACTTTGTATACAAACAGTTGTATGTAAAAAGATGCTAAATACATGCACTATGAGTTGTACATATTAAAAATTATAAAAATAAAAATAAATAAATAAATAAATAAAATATATATAAAAAAAAAAATAAAAGTATCATGTCCATCTACAACTAAAATATTTTTTAAATAATGTATTATTTATGGTATTTTATTCATTGTTTCTGAATAAATAAAGACTGATTAGCTATATTTACTCCTGCAGTTCATTCTATTGGGAAAGAAAGACCCTGTACTATTGGATCCTAGTTTTGTAACATCACTTACCAAAACAGTAAAGACAATATCTTTTGTATTTTTTTTTTTTTTTTTTTTTTGCAAATGACTATACTTGATCATACTAACTACCTACCTATGAAGGAAGGGTTAATAGCTGATGGATGCAGGGAAGCATGAATTGAGAGTGGTTTAGACAGTGGGAATAACAATGAGGTTCTGAGGCCCAGGAGGCCTGGCTAAACAATGAATGGAAAGAAAAGCCTGGGACCCAGGTGGGGGAGTGAAAGAGAGTGGGCACATAACTAAGAGTCAGTCAGGGACTGATGAATTAGTGCAAAAGTCAGTAGGCTTCTGTCACAGTGTTTCTCCTTTTGTGTTTTTGATTTTTCTGTCTCTAGTTTCTCCAGCTTTCCTTCTTCCTCCCACTTATTCCCTCTGGCCATCTCCCAAAGTTTAGTTCTTGCCTCCATCCATTCTATTGTGTCTTCGTCCTTCAGGGGAGTTCATCTATTTTCCTCATTTTGGATACTCCTTGTATACAAATGACTCTAATTCATTCAATACCAGCACTAACTAATTCAAACTTCTTCTCATCTTTTCTGTATTCTAGTGCCAATTGCCTACAAGGTATTATCCCTAGGGTCTCCTATTGTTCCCTAAAATTTAATCTGTCAAAATTTTAATCATTTTCCCTTCTCACTTGCCTGACCCTTTTAAAAACGAGAATTCCTCCTAAAATCACCATTAGCATCAACAGCACCATTAATTTTCCAGAGAGTGTCATTCTTTCAGATATATAACGTTGTCAATGCCTCTCAAATGTTTACACTATATCCAATATGGTGCCAAATCTTTCTTATCCTTTCTCCATAAAACTCCCTGGGTTTTAACTTATTTTTTCTTTCTAAAATTATATGAAGTAATAACTAATTATCACAATCTCTTCTTAAATGGCTTCTGTACCCCAGCTTCTCTTTGCTCTAGTGAATCCCTAATAAAGAAGCCAAATTCAGAGGGCTGGGACTGTTGCTTAATGGTAGAACACTTGCCTAGCATGTGTGAGGCACCGGGTTTGATCCTGGGTTGTAGTTCAGTGGTAGAGTGCTTTGTGAGGCACTGAATTTGATCCTCAGCACCATATAAAAATAAAGAAAAGGTATTGTGTTTATCTACAATTAAAAATATTTTTAAAAGAAACCAAATTCAAATTATGTTACTCCACTTGACTGAATTCCTTTTCCTCAGCTGACTCTATCATGCCAAAGTTCATAGCCTAGAATTTAGTACCTTACCTCAACTGTCTCTCTGTCCCATGCCCTTCTCAAACTCTTTCATCACTTATCCCTAAAGTAGAATCACAAACAGTACACATAGTTGTGTCCCCTCATCCTAAAATCCCCAGTGGATGCCTGAAACCATACATAAAAACCTTATACACTATATATGTATATTTTTAGTCACAACCTTTCCCTGAATCTGTGTAACCATCTCTTACTTGCAATAAATTGCTTGGTGTTATTTGTTTCAGGGGATCCCTTTTTGAAGTTTTCATATGGGTTCAGTGGTTTCTGGCAGAAACATGTTGCCATATATTGGAACATGTTTTCTGTTCATGTCTTCCACCCACAAATTTAATGCCTTTCTCCTCTTAAAAATGCACTTACCATGCACTATGGTTATAAGCTTTGCAGTTTGAAGTGAGATGGCAAAGCTAGCACAAAGTTCTTTTTCCTTCTTCACCACTTTATAGATAGAAAATTCATTCTTCCAGTAGATCTTAGCAACCTCAACACATGATTTTCCCCTTAAGTAGAGAACTTTCACCTTTTCACTTAAATGAACCACTTTACAGCTTCTCTTTAGAATATCTCAATTTCCAGCATCATTCCTCTTATGTTTTGGTGCCATTAAGTAAAATAAGTATTACTTGAACACAAGCACTGTGATAACATCGTAAGAGTAGATCTGATAACTGAGATGGCTACTAAGTGACTAATGGGCTGGTTGGTAGCTTATACATCTGGATATGCTGGACAAAGGGATAATTCATATCCCAGGTGGGATAAAGTGGAACAACACAAATTTCATCACACTTCTCAGAACATCACCCAAGTTCAAATTTATGACCTGCATACTTCTGGAATTTTCCATTTAGTATTTTCAGGCTGTGGTTGGCTGTGGGTAACTAAAACTGTAGAAAGTGAAATAGTGGATGGGGGAGCTACTTTAATAGAATGGATCTTTACATTGGAATTCACATCACAAGAGAAATGTTTCTAGATATCTAAGAACTAGATGCTAAATCCATTCAGACATGTTATTAGTAAAAGAGGTGGGAGTAGATAAAACACTAAGGAGGTACAATACAATGTGAGTGGAGATCTAAGGGCAAGGTCTTGAGGTATGTAAATCTTTTTAAGGAGGTAGGAGGAGAAAGATCACCCAAAGACATTTCAAGAAGCCATCACAGAAAGTAGAGATAAACCATTTAATTAGTGCCTTTTATATCCTGCGTGCTTTACATTTATTTTCTCTAATTGATACTAGCTCCTAGGAAGGTGGATACTATCCATCCCTTTTCTCATACATGTTCAATTTTTTCCAAGTTTATTGTTTGACTTTGGCATTGCTTTATCATTTTCCTCTTTAAAAAAAGAGGAAACATTTGTGTCTCAAAAAAAGTCACACCATGACAGAGCCAGGATTTTAATCTGAGTCCACATTAGTTTTGATCTAAAGCCTGTGCTCATTTCATCAAAGCACACTTCATGGGGATCAAGAATAAGGAGGACTAAAAATATACTTTTGGATTGGTGAAGAAGATGACATAATTTCTATACAGAAATGAAAATGGAAGTCAAATTACCTGTGAATTAAGACTCTCAAATTTGACAGGGAAGAGAGATGAAGCTGTAGCTTGAGTATGTAGTAGGGTTAAAGTATTTTATTTATGTAGTATTTTATGGTAAAGGAGGCCTATACATACTTGTCTCCAGAAGGGAAGGAGCTAGTAGAAAGGGAGGGTTTGAAAATGCAGGCAAGAAAGGTGATAAAGAGTGGAAAGAGATGGGAATACAAAGCATAGGTAGAAAGAGTTAGCCTTGGCAAGAAGGCCAGAACAAATTCTTCTTAAATACAAAATATAGTAAGAGAGAGGGGAGTATTTTAGTCAGCTTTTTCTCTGCAAAAGACCCAACCAGAACAACTGTAAAGGGGGAAAAGTTCATTTGGGGGTTCACAGTTTCAGAGGTCTCAGTTCATAGACAACTATCTCCATTCCTCCAGGTGAGGCTGAACATCTTGGCAGTAGATTATGACAGAGGAAAGCAGCTCTCATGATCAGGAAGGAGAGGGAGACGGGGAGGAGGAGGGGGAAGGGAGGGGGAGGGGGAGGGAGGTGCCAGATAAAAATATATACTCCACAGCCCCGTCCCCAATGCCCCACCTCCCCCAGCCACAACCCACCTGCCTTATGTTACTGCCCAGTTAACCCTATTAGGTGATTAATTCACTGATTGGGTTAAGGCTCTCATAACCCAAATATTTCTTCTCTAAACCTTCTTACACTGTCTCACATGAGATATTTTGGGGGACACCTCACATCCAAACCATAACAGGGAGAAAGTTAGAAACCATGGGTGTTCTCACTGAATCTCTCTGCGCTTGGTGAAAGGGCTAATCATGGGGTACTTAAGAAGAATGGGAAGGAACTAAGGAAATTATCATTTCATAAGGGCCTACAATATTCCAAGCTACTTACATACGTTTTCTTTTTAAAACCTAACATCCTGTTTATCAACATTTCATATAGGAGGAAACTAAAATGAGGATGAACAACAGCATAGGAAAAGAAGTGTATGACTAAATCTTCCACCTACTCTTGAGCACTTCCTTTTAAATCACATTTCCTGCTAATGGCTCACTTTGTTCACTATGCCTCTTCTCCGTGCCTTGAAAAATGTCATGCATGCTCCCACCAAAGAGCTTTCATACTAGCTATTCCCTCTGCTGCAAAGCTCCCTCCTAGAAATCTGCATAATCATTCTCTGGGCTCCTTCAAGCTTTGGCTCAAATGTTTATAGAATTTGTCTCACAACTTGTCTATATAAAGACTCAGATCTATATAAAGGCTCAGATATCAGACACACAGACACATACACATGCTGATACAAATACATTTATTGAGACACCCAAACACAAGTACAGGTATGTACCATGCCCTTATACACATACAGCCAGACTCTGTTATATATGCTACTCTACACACAATCCCCTTACATCCTTCTTCTCCTTTCTGTAATTGTTCACAGATAGTCAGCCATAGATCTGCAAATAAAACATATCCATTCACATAATTCAGTTCCATAATGATACATATCCACTTCCTTCTCCTATTTACCAGCTGCAATGGAAAAGACCTCACAATCTTTATGGGAAAAAAAAACTACGAAATACATAGGGACCAAAGTATTTTGTACATTTTTGTCAGTTATTTTAGTAACCAGATCAACAAAGTATTGTTATAAGGGACCATCTCCATCACCATTACAGAGAAAGCTTATGACGGAATTTTCACTTGCAGCTATGAAAGGAGAGTCTGCTAGTGTTTTTAGTGTGTAAACAAGGAAAATATCAACTTATTTAAGAGTAAGGACCTTAACAGCTGCATTTATGTTCAAATAATGCTAATTATAAATGATTCCTATTTCTTTGCATATAAGTCTCTCAAATCCTGTTTCAGTTAGCAGTATTACTAGATGTATTCAAAAGTAATACAATCACATTTATTTCAAAATGTTCAGTGCTTAGATTTTTCATTAATTCAAACTGATCTTAACTTTTCCTTTTTTCTCACTTCAATCCCCACTCCACAATTAGGATGAATTAGGGCAGTTTTCAGTGTACGCAAAAACTTAAAAGTTTTTTTTTTTTTTTTCTCTTTTTCTGCCTTGAATTAGAAGGAAGTAAGGGAAGGAGCAGAACTGAGGCCCCAGAGGGGAGAAATCTGGGAGGTCTGAGCAGATAGATCAGAAAGAAGAAAAACAGGAGGGGGATTAAGAGGGAAGGGAGGAGAGAGTCAGAGAGAGGGGTACAGAGAAGGGGAGTACAGAGAGAATGACTTGAGAGAGCAGCAGGGAGAAAGAAGCTGAGAGAGAAAAGGACCTGAGACCTGAAGTGGAGGGAGGCAGAGGAACAAAACAGGGGGCAGGAAGGGGGAGCGCGGTAAATCCAGTCTGAGAGAAGATGAGCTGAGCAGAGCTGCAAAATGAGAGGCTAGGGAATGCAGCAATGACAGGCATTCAAAACCAGTCTATGCTAAATCCTATGTGCCTCTAGGAATTAAACACACACACACACACACACACACACACACACACACACACACACATTTTACTTAAACTTGTAAAATTATTTTTGATTAACATATTAATAGATAAAAGATAAATTGTGCTTCCCTTACTATTTTGTCCAAGACCAATTGTGCATATAAATACAGCACACAAATACTGCCCTACGCTTCTTGAGAGGGTCTGAAACTGAGCAGATTTAAAATCATAGCAGTAGAGTTGCCTATGACCATATACACTCCATTTTAATTTCCTATCATTGCTGTGATTATTTAGGCACTACCTTGCTAACTGACTTTTTTCTCTTCATTTCTTTGCCACAATTCCCCCCTCAATTTTCCCTCCGAATTCTTTCTAACCACTCAAACCTCTGAAGCAGCCAGATAATACTCCATCCCCATCCTGGCCTCACTGTAAAGGCGGTTGCTGTGTAGGCAGCTTGTGGGTGTGTCAGGGGCCTGCTGTGGAGCTGCTCTCAAATGTGGCAAATCCTTGGGGTCGCTGTGGAGGGAATCAAAAAGACAAAAGAGGACAGGCTAGAACTACTCTCTCTGCTCCTGGGCTGAAGCGGGTCAGCTACTCACTTCACTAAAATTTGCAACTTTTCTTGAGACTCCCAAAGGGTAATCTGACTCTTTGAGCTCAGAGTCTCCTCTTCTAAAGAGCTTGAATGAGCCATAAGGAACTAGGTGGGACCACATTTTTTAAATTAAATTAAATTAATTTTAACTGATACATAAAAACACATAGATTGTGCATATTATTAAGGTACCATGTGTTGTTTCAATACATATATACATTGGTTAATGCTTAAATCAAGTTAAATGTAACTATATCCTCAAATTTTATCATTTCCTTATGATAAAAAAAACATTTAAAAATCCTTTCTTCTAGCTTTTTGAGATATACAATACATTATTACTATCTATAATCATCCTACTGTGCAACAGAACTTCTTATCCTATCTAACTGCAACTTAGTACACATTGATCAACCTCTTGCCATACTCTCTGATCTCTGCATTTTATCTTCTTACTCATTCTATGCCTTATTCTAAAGTGCTCTTACTGAAAATGAACCAATGAGCCAGGATACTGTCCAGAGCTCTCAATTCTCATCTATGATTCCCATTCCCAGAAGGAGAGGAATAGAGAACATCCTTGTGTCCTGTCTTTGATGAAAATTATTCTTCTTCATATTGTCCTACAGCCTGACCACTGGTCCTCAAATACTCTTCACCCTTTACCCCCAAAGGTCTTAAATCCTGGATGCAACTGTGCACCAGCAAAAGTGGTTCATGAAATAATCAGGGGTGTGAGGGTAGGAGATGAATACCTCCCTTCCTGGGTGACAACTTGGACCCTCAAGTACATTCCTCTTTGGAATCCCTGCAAATCCTCCAGATGGGTGAAGGGAAAAATAAGGAGGTATATAGTGTTATAACCAGGGCAATCCAATACCTTCAAGACTTGGGTCCCAGAATGCACTAGTCTTCTACATACCAAGAACCCTGGGCTGTGTAGATGGCACCTTCTCTTACCTAGCACACCAGAAATGTATTGATAAGCCAAGCTACATGTAAGAGAAGTTTCCAGATGAATTCCACCACCACCATCACCAAACACACACACACACACACACACACACACACACACACACACACACACACATCTAATTCCCTCTATCTTCAGGACTCTTTTTCCCTGTAATATTTCTCACCTATCTCTCTAGTTTCTCTGAGCTCTTATAAGGGCATTCTGGGCATGGTTCTCCAGGGTCTGGTTATCCCCATCTCTCTGAGGGATATCCCAGGCATCTAGACAATGGAACCCAATAATTCAGTGCTGCATCTTCAGCTGCAGGTGAAGGGTGGGGAAAGAAAGGAGCCTTATAGGAGGATTGCCAGTTCAAAGCCACCTTCATCAACAGTGAGACACTAAGTAACTCAGTGAGACCCTGTCTCTAAATAAAATACAAAATAGGGCTGGGGATGTGGCTCAGTGGATGAATGCTCCTGGGTTCAATCCCCAGTACCCCCCAAAAATAGATAAAGGAAGCTTAGAGAAGGATGAAGAGATTGAAAAATATGAAACCCTAGATTAGAAGCATCTCTAGTGACAGAGACAAATGTGCACATACCTACAGGGTGAGAGAAAAGCTATAAACATGTCTTTTTAAAAGTTTATTTTGGGGAGTGTTCCCCTGGAAACTTCCTCAGGACTGAGAATATTTGCCAGGTGCAGAAAGCTGTGTACTCCATGTCCTGTCAGCACTAGTACCTGAGAAGCAGATGAACAAAGTAGAGCCCCTCCCAACCCTGGGAATAAAAGATGCCTGTAGCTCACCAGTCCCCTGGGAAAATTTGGTTTTGGGGGAGTCACCTTTAATAGTGAGCAAGATTCCTGATCCAAGACAGTTGATGACACTGTTGTTGAAAGAACTCCCAACAAACCGCACTCCCTACTATCCTAATCTCTGTGGGGCCAGGACTATTGTGAAGCAAGAGAAACTTCTAAGGGACAAAATTTAAGAAGGCATCAATTCTCAGGGATGTGCAATTGCTGACCCTGTGCTTTCATGAAACAGAGAATGTGTGCCTCCTTAAATATTGCACCCCGGGTGCTTCTCTTGCCTCATCATATCCCTGGCCCTCTATCTCAGCCTAAAAAGCAAATGGGGGGGGGGACTGAATTCCGGGTTCTGAGGTACTTCAATTTACTGCCCCAAATTTCACAATCTTTGAAGATATGTTACTGATCTTCTGATAGTGTCATAAAAATCAGTAGTAATGGGTAGTAATCAACAGTTTCACAGGCCTTATGGTACATCCTGGATAAATGCTCTTGGAAGTTTGCACATGTTCAAGTTGTTCACATTTGAGTTACTCATAATTTTATCTGTACCTCTTATGGGGAATCCTAATAAACATGACTTGGCTCTCTGTTCTCCTTAGGGTTTGTAGCATATTCCATGCTATTCACCATTTGTTAAATGCTCTGATTCACTCCATTGTTGTTAGGGTCACTATTAAATCTATATATTTATAATAGTACAGTAATATTTCTCTCTCTCTTCCTCCCTCCCTATCTCCCTCCCTCCCTCACTTTTCTATAAAACTTTCTCCTATTCCTCCCATAATTGGTTTTGATGTTTTTAACCATGACATCTTTGTCTAATTGATCATAGGATAGTGCTACTTCCTCATAAGTTCAAGCATCACCCTCTGGTTAAAAGACCTTATATTAGTGGATATGTTTTATACATTACTGAATAAGAGTTCCATTTTATTTATATTTTTCATTTTGATAAGAACTTCTCATTTTTCTTGTTTTTAATATGTGACACATTTAAATAAAATCCAACTAGGTAGAAGTAGATACAAATCATGTTTCCTAAAATACAAGGGCTGGTGGTACAGTCTTAGCTTTAAGTTCTTCCTATGTATTAGATAGAACCTAAAATGTATTTGTTTTCTTTCAATAATAGTTTCAATTTTTGTAGATGCTTTTTAATCTTCCCTGATCAAGTGGAGTCCAAAGAGACATTTTGTACAACCTATGACCATCTATAAAGGATATTGTAGCAAAGATTTCCACATTGAGTTGGAAACTAGCTAATCTCTATTTTTCAACTATATGTTTTCATGCTCAAAAACCAACCCTCCAAGAGCCAGGGATGTAACTCAATGTTAGAGCACTTGCTTAGCTTGTGCAAAGCCCTGAATTCAAATCCTGGATTCAAGCCATAAATAAAAAGAACTAACTCTCAGAGGTTAAACCTTATGCTAAGTTACTCAGAACTGAAGTCATAGTCACTGGAAGCCCTCCACATATATTGTGCTTGTTTAAAATTTTTGGCAATCCTAGTGCATAGTCTGAGCTTTAAGATATCTTTAAGACAATTTCAGAGCTTTATAACTACATTGAGATAGGCAGCATTTTCGTGTTCCCCATTATGTTTAGTAAAGTCATGATCATAGTAGGAACAGAATGAATGCTTGCTATATTTGAATTTTCAGATCTAAGTTATAACAAATGCCTGCTTTCTGTCATTTCTGAGATTAAGAGCAGTATGAGGTTGACACTCTTAGGCTTGGTTTCCATTGGTCTGGGAAATTTGCATCCTCTATCAGGACTTTCCTTTGGGTGGCACTTCCAGAGGAAGAAGTCATGGAGGAAATCATACCATATGCTACCATCAAATCTCTCTACATATTCCTAAATTTACTTACAGTAAATGTGCATTTAAGGTAACATTAAAAGAGAAAAATACAGTTAAGTAGATATGTCGGAAGTGGGAAGAAGTTGTGCAATTTTTTTTCCCTTTGGAGATAATTGGAGATTTTATAAGGTAATTTTTTTTGTAAATGTCTGAAATAATTTAGGTGTTTGCAAAGGGAGTCACTTATTCCTCACAAGCTAGCCCCTTGAGCTAGGAGGCCAAGACAATTTTGAATTTACAGTACTCTAGGACAAACTCTACTTCAAATTTTTTATTGATTTTTTATTTAGTTCCTAAGACGTTCAGTTATTTCGAGGTAAGATCAAAAGTTACACCATTTACCAGTAAACACAGTAACAATTGCTATTCTTTCAGATAGCATATGACTTGGTGGGACCATAGAAAGAGAATGGAACAGATAAATCCACATGTAAATGCAAAAGTAGTTTCCATTGGAAAGTATGCCTCAGTAGGTAGATGAAGGAGATTAGTGTTGGCATCTTAGAAAGGCCACCCTTGACCCTACCTGAATTCTGAATCAAATGTGAGATAAGACAAAACATTGAGCCTAAAACTGATAAAGTATAGGTTGGAAGACGTATCAATTATTGGTTAAGAGGATTTCCTTACACAATTACCAGTGATATCCACCCAGTCACAGATACTGCCATATGGGAGAAGGCTTCTCCCCATGTAATGAGTGGAGAGTCCTTCATTTGCAAGAGCAAAATAAGATGCAGATCAGCCAGGCACAGTGACTTATGCCTGCAATCCCAGCATCACAGGAGGCTGAGGCAGGAGGATCGCCAGTTCAAAGCCAGCCTCAGCAACTTAGCAAGGTCCTAAGCAATTCAGTGAGACTCTGTCTCTGAATAAAATACAAAAAAAAAAAAGGGCTGGGGACTGTGGCTCAGTGATTATGTGCCCCTGGGTTTAATCCCCAATACAAAAACAAAAAGAACAACAACAAAAAAAAGAAAAAAAACAACAATGCAGATCATTTCCAAGAAAGATGGTGGAGGCCTAACAAATACAGTTTTTGTTCTCAAATTCATTAACCTAACCATATCACTCCATCTCTCTTGGGGAAGAGTAGTGAAGGGTGAAGAGAGGCCAAGTTTATTACACTGATGGCAATTCCCCCACGAAGTAGGAAAGATTAGGAGAGAAGTATTTTACCCCCAAAGTAGGCTTTTAGGGGAGAAAAGAAAGGATTAGAAAAGTAGTTTTATTTGCCAATTGAGAAACACCTAGCAAGATGCACAGTGTGTTATTACTTCAGTGTACTTATTTAAATCCAATTAGCTCAGTAAAATCTTCAGTTATGTATGGCAGTGATGAAAAAAGAAAGTTCCAGTCCCATGTGAATATTCCCTGTGACATAGCAATGACCTTACCTAGGATAATTTTAGCACATAAATATTGATTCCTTTTGCCCATCTTGGATAGGAGATCTAAAGCCCAGAGCAGAATTAAAACATCAACATATACTGAAAGAAGTAGCCAGTGGTATTATCCAAGAACTTTTACAAGTAACATCTGAATTCCTCTCAGACAAATCCTTTACTAAAAACACATGGGTAGGGAAAGTTATTCTTTGGGTTTTATAACAGGGTCCTATTCCACAGGTTGATAGGAAATTAACACTTTTTATTATTCTAGAAGGCAGCCATTTCAACAACACAAAATTTAATAACCTTGCCTATCAATTATTATTTATAGATGGACAAACTCAGTATCAGACTTGGAATCATAAAAGAGGAAGTTAGAAAGGATTACAAACAACACAACAAAATTTTAATAATATTGCAAGCATTATGAGCCAATCTCCATCAGCATTTTTAGGATGAATTCTGGCTCGAAGCTATTACTTTTAACATGGTTATTTTCAAATTCAAAATTAAAAACACATGTCCTTAATCACCACACACAATTATAATTTTCAATATTCCCCTGCAGATTTTTAAAAACCTCCATGCAATGTAAACATAATTTGGCCTGAGTCAAAATTGATATTGATACAGGCAGAGACTAGTTTATTGGAATATACATATAATGTGCCATGCCCCAATTTTGATCCTCTCCACAAAGACTAGGCTCCTGCCCTTTTGATTAGGTCAAACTTCTACATGGAACAAATATCAAAGATGACTAGAATCTTTCTTTAGATTACTCTACAAGCTATAATAAAGACAAACCATTAATGAGATAGGTAATTAACAATACTGTTGTCAGTTGAAACGGAGTTTCTCTCTCTCTCTCTCTCTCTCTCTCTCTCTCTCTCTCTCTCTCCCCTTCCAACACCTGTGAGAAAAGCCATCAGTTTTAATGTTTGTAATTAACAGTTGATCTTAACATCTCAAGAAATGAATCATCATCAAATTGACGTTATCTACTTTACAGAGTCGAATGAGTAACAAAATCAAACTGAATTGAAAGTGTATTTATGTTAGAGCAAATGTTGCCCCTCTATGCAGTTAGATATATAGTTTTATGTAGGTTATGATTTGTTTGTCCAATAAATATATCTCCCCTTCTGATGACTGAAATTCCACTCTTTCTTTGGTTTCAATAACTCCCTCTTTGGCTTTTAACTTTCCATAATTCTATAAAGACAACCAATATTTATTGAACACTGACAGTTCCAGACAGTGTACAGGTTGCTGGGGTTACAAAGATGAATAAGAGCCATTCCCCACCCTCAGGTAGTAAAAATACTCCTCAGACGAGTATCATTAAATCCCTAACACCTAAGTGAGAATTAGCTTTATCGATCCCTTCCTGCAAGAGATACTGAGGGACAAAAAGGTAGTTGGAGGGTGATTGTGCTCTGCATTTGAAAATACAGAGAAAGGAAAGATTCTGAAAGGGGAATTTGGAATGCACTTCTGCCAGCATTAATGCATGGCTTTTCTCAGAGCCATTATTCACTTTCAATTTTATCAGGAATATATTCCGAACACAAGAAATAGGACAGTAATAATGTAAAATCCCTAGTTGTTCCAGTAATGTAAAGTCCAATTTTTGCACTACCAAATAGAAGCAGGTTCTAAGGCCTTACTTTAATTATTAGTAAATATGGAGTCAGAGTATAATGAAGAAAGCTAAAGCTCTAGCTTTAGAGGCAGGAGGTGTGGTTTTCAATTCTAATTCTGCCATTTACTACCAGTGCAAACTGAATCTCTTAATGGCCCTGAATATCTGTTTCCTCATCTATAAAATGGGGATAATAATAATGTATGCAAAGCATTATGGACAGTACCAACCTTGTAGTAGGTATTTCACAAATATTGTCTTTTCTCCTATATGGTACTATAGAACATTTGTTCTCACTGTGTGCTTTGGGACTTTTGCAGGTGTCCAGTACCTTCTCAGGGTATCCACAAGACCAAAACTGTTTTCATAATAATACTTTTTAATTATTATTATTTTTGATGTATCTTTATTTTATTTATTTATGTTGGAACTGAGGATTGAACCCAGTGCCTCACACAGGCTAGACGAGCATTCTACCACTGAGCTACAACCCCAGAACTTCATGATAATATTAAAATATTATTTTCTTTTTATTCTCATCTTCTTACATGTTTACATTAGACTGGGGTATCACAACAAATATAATACAGAAGCAGATAGGAGAACCCAGCTGTATTCTACCAAGTCAGACATTATATTTTTTTTGAAAATATAGGGGTTTATGTTGGTACATAAGGAATGTATTACTGCTCATTTGAAATGAATTAAGAAATGAATATTTTTAACATTTCTCAGTTTTAATTTGTGATATGGTAAACATTCAGAGAGATAATTCATATGCACAAAAGCTATTTGGGTTCTCATAATTCAGAACCATAGGGATAGACCATTGCAATCCTTGACATACCCCAAATATAATTTTAGACCTTCATTTTCCTGTATTTACCTGTAAACTTTCCATAATAAATATAACTGGTTTAAAAATTAGCCCATGTTCATTTTTAGCTGCTGTCATTTTCTGGTAGAACCCACCAAAATGTGGGTAAGAGGAGAAGCAAAGGCTTGGAAATTTCACCAAGTAGTTAATCTACTCTGAATAATTGTTATCTCTAATGATTAAATACTACCATATGTTTTTAAGTATGATTTATTTTGATACAGAAAAAAATTCACTCTTTTGGTGCAGAGTTCAGTGCATGTTAACAAATTTATTTGACATGTAACCACAACCATGATCCCAAAAAATTATCTTCTGCCCCTTTGTAGTGAAAACTTTCCCCTCTCCCCCAGCCAGTGGCAATCACTGGTCTGATTTATGTCCTGTGGCTTTTCCTTTTCTAGAATCCCATATAAATGGAATCAAACTATATGTAGCCTTTTAAATTTTTTTATTTGTTGTTTTTTGATATACATGACAGTAGAGTGTATTTTGACATATTATACATACATGGAGTATAACTTTTTCTAAATAGGATCCCATATAGCCTTTTGAGTCTGTTTTCTTTCACTAAGTAATACATATTTGCAATTCATCCACATTGTTGCATGTATCAATGCAATATATCTCTCCTTTTTTATAGATGAACTATATTCCATTATATGGGTGGATGTATCAGTGTTTGTTTATCCATTCACTAGCTGATGTACATTTCGATTAGTTTTACTTTGGGGAGATTATGAATGAAGCTCGTATAAACACTTATTTTCTGATTTTTCTATATGAACATATATTTCTCATTCCCTTGAGTAAATGCCTACAAGAAATATTGAAACTTTTTTCCAAAGTGGCTATAACAATCGCTTTTCCAACAGGTATGTCATTGATAAAGATTCTGAGACTTTAATAATAAGAAAATCTATCTCCTATCATAGAGCTTTATCTATAAATAGTAAAAGACAAACATTGGGGAATATAAATGCATCCTACTTCTCATCATAGATGTAGTTCTGAGAAATGAAGTTTTTATTAAAGAGACACACAATTGCCCAGTTTTTCAATTTTATCCATTGTAGAAATGTTATTTGCATTTAGTTGCCCATTAGAAAATATGAATTTATGCATGTTGAGTAGTGTTGTCATAATAAAATCCATAAAACTTTTGGTGAGCCCATTTTATCTGCCATCCACCATAAAATATAAAACAAATCTGGGGGAAAACATATCTTTTCCCCTCTAAAAATGGGAGTGAACACAGGAGAGTGATTCCTTATTTAAAATCATGAACCTAACAATGTGGTCTTATCCATGATTCTCAGTAAAACATTAGTGAGCCAGTTAGAATCAATGTTTACATAGTAGACTTGGAGTTTCCTTCACTCTCACAATCACACAAACACAAAAGAGATTATTCCTAGAAGAGATCTGAGACCTGAAGAAAAGCAATACCTTTAGGATTCAGTTTTTCTATTGATAGCTCTAGTTGTATCTTCTTGATATGCTATTACCGGAGAGATTTTCCAAATCTTATAAGTTGCCTTGACTTACAATTACTTTCTGCATACACTTCAAGTTTCTGTATTAGAACATTAGATTGCAAGAGGTACTATAGTATATACCACAGTCGATCATGTGGCTCTTTTTGGTTAATGATGGTTACAAATGTGACTTCAGAATCACATGATAATGAATACCACATGTAAGGGAAATTGTCACTTGAATGTCTATAATGAGGTTCTAATCACTTGGCTAGTAGGATAACTATCAGTGTTCAGAAGAATGCATTATGTATGCTGAACTCTGACAATATTTGTATAGAGGAAATTCCTGCTTTAAAACTGTTGATTGTAAGTCTATTCTCTTTAGTTGCTTTGGCAAATACAGACATATCTCTTCAAAATTCTAAAAGCCCAGACAGTAGTCATTCCCAAGATAATGCTAAACTTTGAAAGCTTTAAGCCAAGAGTCAGATGGTTATCCTTATTCATATTGTAGGGCATATCAGCTCACATGCCACTGCAAACCCCAGGGGGCTGGGGGTTGATGACCACTAGGAATAAAGACAAAATTGCAGAGTATCCTAAATTCTTTTTTATCTTTCTCATTTCTTTTCCTGATCCCCTCTCTTTACCACTATCCAGGCTGTTGTTGTGCCTCATGATCTCTTCAAGTTCAAAGCCACCAAGGATGCCCTCTACAAAATAGAGTAATACTAAAAGTATTCTCCCTCCTCACTCCTCCCTCTCTTCATGTTCTTATTCTTTCAGCTGATTAGCTAAGAGGAAATTATGCTGGTTACTTCATGAAACAATTCATATTAAGATGTGAATAACTGATTGACTCAAACTTCCTGTGTTTGCTACTTTTTCTTTGTTTCCCCAGATCCATTTCTACCGGTCTCCATCCTGTTCTGTGGCCTTGGAAATGGCTTTATGGGCTGCAACATCAGGTCATGTTATTCTCTGGGTTCCCATTACATTTGGCCAATGAGAGGTCCTGACAAATGATCAAAGGGCAGTAAAATGAGATAAGGATATTTATCTCCCAAGTTACCCCTCTAAGCCATCAAGGAGAGTTAGCTAAGTCCTTTGAACAAAAGGCCATATCTTCCATCAGGTAGTCCTCTTATATAGTTTTTATGAATTCTGGTAACTGTGCAGTTTGCTTATAGGCTCCCCACTATTTATGGTCTTAGCATCTCATACTGTCTTTTGTTGGATACCCTTAACCCAGTCCATAGTTTGCTAATATACATTTGATAAACTTTTCTCCATTTCCCCATTTAAGCATGCCATCTCTTTCCTGCTAGGACCCTGACTGGATGCCTGTTCTTTTTCTGCCCTACCTTTTTCTTACAAACACTAACAGGACATTCCAATTCTGAAAAGTTATGAATTGAATAAGAGATGTAGAAAGCTCCTGCTTCTGGACATATTGATCTGAACAGACTTTTTAAATATTCAGGGATCATTTCTGAATGTCTCTCAAGACAATAAAAAAGCTCATAATGATAGATCACAATATTTCCTAGACCATTTTCTAAATCCTAGGAAATTTCCATGAATTATACCAATCAATACTAACAATGACCCAATGTTTAATTACCCCTATGTTTTTTAGATGTTTAATTGTGAAGTAAGTATCTTGGCATGAATTACTTCAGGTTTATGTCTTTTACCAAACTTTGGAATTTTCAGGCATTATTTTTAAAATACTCTTTCATCCCTTCTTTCTCTTCACCTTCTAAGACCCCGATGACACAAATAATGGATATTTTGTCATTGTCCCATTGGTCCCTGAAGCTCTGTTCCTTATTTTTCAGCACATTTCCCTCTATAGTTCTGAATGGATGTTTTCATCAATTTGTCCTCAAGTTCACTGATTAGCTTCTCTGTCTTCTCCACTCCACTAATGAGCTCATATCATCCTCATAAGACAGAGGAATCTCAAGACCAGGAGATCTAAGGGGCCCAGGCATGTCTGACAAGAGCACATGTCTGTATGGTACTCTTGCTGGTGTGACGTGTGTGACCAGCTGTCTCTGGGCAGTGGAAAGAAGCATGGCATGCAGGGACAAAAGGGCTTTCTAAGGCAGGTCACTTGTAGAGATGGGGACCTTCTTGCCAATACCTGCTATTCCAGTATTTCTCAATGAAGAAGCAGAGTCTCAGGACAATTCAGAAAGAAGAGCACTTTGTATGGCGTCTTATTATAAATAGGACTGTCAGTTAATCAAATTACATTTCCTTAATTTCCAGGCTTACCTGGTCTTAAAGGTGGGACACCTATACAATCAAAGGAGGAATGTACCTACCCAGGCTGCCCTCTGTTGTTGGGAGTCAGAAAATTCTGGGCCTGGATCACCTTCATCTGTTTGGGGGTACATAATATGCACTTCCACTGTATCATTCCTAGTCCTTGGATTCCAAACCAGTTCGCCTTCTTCTTACCACCATTCAGAATTCTCCTCTTGCATTATTTCTTGGGATTAAAGTTGTATTTAGCAGGAAGGAGCAGGGACATACATGTCTATCCTTTCTTGTAAGCTGCCGGGTACCGTAAACCGGGATAAAAACTCTCGGGGGCAAAGTTAAGCTTTTACTACTTTTACTTCTACTTTCTTAGAGCTTAGAGAGGGAAAGAAAGATTTTTAGAGAGAAAGATTAAAGCGAGCTTTTCTTCTTGAGAGAAAGATTAGAGCTTCTTTCTTCTCTCTTCTTTCTTCCTTCTTCTTTCTTCTGTCTTCTGTCTTCCTCAGGAGTCTCGGCCTAACTCTGACCAGTCATTACTTCTTCTATCTGGTTTCTCTTCTGTAACCGCTCTGCCTACGTTCTGGCCGCTCTGATTCTTCTGACCGACCGAGTGACTGCCCGGCTGACTGAATTCTCCATTCTCCTAACTCGGACCGCTTTCACCCGGTTATATACCTTCAGGTTTGCGGGTGCCTACAGGTGCGTCACATACATATCAGGTGGAACTTATGGCTTCCAGCTAGCTACAACAGCCCTTCCTAATTAGGGCTCCTTCACTTTCTAGTCTTCACTTTAAGTCCTTATTCCTATTTTATAGATAAGGAAACTATATCACAGAAAAGTTAAGGTACTTGTCAAAGGTCATACAGCCAATGATTTTCAGAAGTGAGAATTAAACCCAGGCAGCTTTTTACCAAAGCATGTTTTCTCACATTCAGATTTGGGGCCATTCATCAAATAACCAAGAAATAGAAACTAAAATATCTCCTCTACTGGTACATAGAGGGAGCAGGCTCTACATGTAAATTGGTTGTCCTATAATATAGTCTAAGAAGTAGTTCCAGGTTCTTCAAAGGGTATTTATTCTTCACATAAGAAAAGAATTTGAAAATCATGGAGTTGAGAAGTACTAATCCCACTTAATTCAACCATATCTTACTTTCCAAATTCCACTCTGTGTGAAGAAGAATAAGATTCTAATTGTTGAATAATTAAGTCTGAATGACCAAACATGAGTTATACTTTCCATCCAAGAATTTGATAAAAGAAAATCTAATACTTTTCCTCACTTCTCAACCAGAAGGCCACTTTGCTTGAATCCTTCTGGGTATCCAAAAGACTACTTCCTATTTCTAGGAATATTTATTGGTATTCACTAAAAGACATCAGGAAGAATTATTAGATATTTTACATAACAATCTGACAATCTATTTCATGGTACCTTATATAGGTTACACACCAAGAAAATAACTATCTCAGCCCTATTAACAAAAGTTCACTTCACATTATATAATTATAAATTGCCAACTTTGTAAATCATGAGATCACGTTCACACTCACCCTATTTTATCCATGTATTTATGAGGTAATTCCCTGTTATTAACTGCTTTTAAGGTTATGTATCAGCTCTCCCATCTCCTAATCATAGTGCTAGTATATATTGGAGGAGGGATCAAGGATAAAAATAGGACTTTGGACTTCATACAGGTTCTAAATTACAAAGGATCATGGCAATTTCAAAACTAGACACACACCTTCACAAATAAACAATTTTCATGGCATTCAATCTATGAGTCATTATCCCATAATTTAAACCTGATGATAATATTTCTGTACTGAGAACAACCAAAAAAGTCCTTATGATGTGCTCCCTTTAGTGAAATATAAAATTTATATTTAATGTATAATTTCTTCTTTATCCTTTTTGATATTGCCAAAATGTGAGGGTCATGATATTTTGATTTGTGTACGGTATCCTTCAAATAAGTCTCTTTATCCATTATCTTTATCTTCTCCCACTCTCCACCCCTTTTCAACAAAAATTATTGGGAAAAACAGATTTTTTTAAACACCCATGTAAGCCATGTGTGGTGGGTTATGCCTATAATCCTAAGAACCCAGGAGGCTGAGGCAGAAGGATTGCAAGTTCAAGGGCATTCTAGGAAACTTAGTGAGAGTATGTCTCAAAATAAAATGAAAATGGCTGAGGATTTAGCTCAGTGGTAGTGTGCTTACTTAGCATACAGAAGGCCCCATGTTCATTTCCCACTACCACAAAAAATGTATGTCAAGTCATGCAAATAGCTCCCCTCAGCAGTATTTCGTTTTAGAAATTATTTTGTAGAAATGGTTCTACAAACTACAATGTAATTTAGGAACAAATAGAGAATGCATCTGCATTCATAGTAATGGGGAAATAAAGAAAATTCCAAAACCTAAATTGGACAAGGAGAAGACTTAAATAAATTATGCTATATGTATATAACCCGATATATACAGTCTTTGGTGGTGGGGGTGGAAGGGTGGTAGTAAAAGGAACCAGGGAACAATGCCTGGTTTCAAAGTTGGAGCAGGGTAGGTACAAGAGAAATATTGTGCATTTGTTATGTCAGAATGTAAGGAAGTTTCTAAAAAATAATGGAGTATATCAAAAGTACATAGAAGTCAACTTTAAAAGTCTCCTATGTACTGGGACAAATTGAGAATAAAAATATCTTAGTTTAAAATAATAAAACATGGGGCTGGAAGGGGCTGGGGACATAGCTCAGTTGGTAGAGTGCTTGCCTTACATGCACAAGGCCCTGGGTTCAGTCCCCAGCACTGCAAAAAAAAAAAAAAAAAAATGGGGCTGGGGTATAGCTCAGTTGGAAGAGTGCTTGCCTCACATGTACAAGGTTCAATCCCCAGCACCACAAAAAATAAACAAAATTTAAAAATAAATAATGAATAATAATAATGAAAAATAATAAATAAAAATAAATAATAAATAATGAATCAATGAATCCACATTGATCAACAACTAGATAGATAAATAAATAACCTGCGGAAAAGAAGAAAATATGTTGCTTACCTACAACGTTGAATATGATACGTACAAAGGGAGTAATGTAATTGTAATGTAATTGGAAAATTATTGAAGGAGCCAATAATCAAAGAGATAGCTAAAGATTGCGGTTAGCTGAGAGCCATAAAAGATGTTCTAGTTTCCACCTGATGTTAATACATTATTCAAAGAGTCTTTGTATGCCCGTGAACACTGTGTAACGCACCTGTAAGCTCGAGCTGTAAGCACTTGTCCTTGTTAAAGCTATATGTATACAACTGGGTGAGGTTGGTTAGAGTGTGTGGGAAGAAGAAGAAGGTGGTGGTTGGAGTTAGAGCGTTTGGAGTGATTGCTGGAGCCGGAGAGAGAAGAAGAATAAAAGACCTTTTTTCATTTTCATCCTGCCTCCGAATTTTCCTGCAGCGTTCATTGCTCCAGGCAGTTTTCACTTCAGGCAGCAACAAATTATCACTCATAATCATTATGATAAAAATTGGTTCAGTCAGGAATCAATAGATGCTAAACCTAGGAGAAATTATTGATGAGGGCAAGGATATTTCCGTGCTCTAAAAGCATAAATTGCTTATTATTTTCAAATGCAAAATACTAATTACACAGTACAGGCAAGTTTTTGCTATGCATTCCTATGGAGCAGCTACTCTACCTGTCCTGAGTACAGACTACAGCCTTGTAGTACCGCAGAGCCACAGAATATGCTCTGCAAGCCAGCCTTAAAAGACGTGATTCAGTACCCAGCCAACAGCCCCAAATGATTACAGTGGTCTCACTAAACAACAGTCCTACCCAACCTGTGAGTAAAAGCAGCAACCCAATCAACTAGAAAACCCAACAGCAATCTCTGCTACTGGAGTTGTTATGAACTGATTAGTCCAGAAGCATAGGAAGGGCTAATTAGTCAAAGTCTATGCTTGGCAAGGAACACCTATAAAGGCTAAAATGAGTGGTATCCGCATATATATGAAGACGCCAACACAAGAATTACAAACAATCAAGGAATTATGAAACCATTGAAAGAAACTAATAAAGATTTAGTGATAGACTCCAAAGAAACAGAGATCTATGGAATTACAAAAAATTCAAAATAATCATTTAAAAGAATTCAGTGAATTATAAAAAGAAAGAGATAAAAAATTAATTAAATTTTGAAAAACAATACACAAATTTAAAAAAAGAAAGACAAAGAAATTGAAACAGTTAAAGAAAAATATAAATCTTAGAGATGAATAATACAATAATTGAAGTGGAAAATTAAATAAAAATCTTCAATAGCAGACTTGGATCAAGCAGAAGAAAGAATCGGTGAGCAGAAAGATGGAATGTTTGAAATTATCCAGTCAGAGGAATATAAAGAAAAAAGAAGGAAAAAGAAGTAAGATGACTATGGTAATTATAACCTTTTATTTGCATAATAAGAATTTTTAACAGGAGTTGGGGTCAGTAGAGGAAATGCCATAAAGCATATTTAAAGAAATAATAGCTGAAAAACTTCCCAAATCTTGGTAACATCCAAGAACAGGAAGCACAGAGGATTCCAACCAAATTCAACCCAAAGGGGAGTTCATCAAGATAAATAATAATCAAATTATTAAATATCGAAGAAAAAAATGCTGAGAGGACCAAAAGATAAGAAACACATTAAATACAAGGGAGTCCTAACATGGTAGATTTCTTAAGAGAAGCAATACAAACCAGCAAGAGTTGGGATGATATATTCAAAGTGTTGAAAAAACTGCCTACCAAAAATATTTTACTCAGGAAAATTGTCATTTGGAAATGAGGGAGAAACAAAAACTTTCCCAAACAAAAACTAGAAGGTTCATCACCACTAAGCCTGTCTCAAAGGAATTGCTGAACTGAGTTCTTTAAGGTGAAATGGAAAGTCACCAATTAATAACATAAAACATAGGAAAGAAAAAAAAAAAACTTAAGAATATAAGTAGTACATAGTCATATTCAGAATATTTTAAGACAAATGACAGCGTCTAAACCAATTTTATCTGTAGTATAAAGGATAAAAGATAAAACTATCAAAAGAAGCATAGCTAAAATAAATTGTTAAGGAATATAAACCACAAAAAAGACATAATTTTGACATAAAATATATATGTTTCCAGGGAGAAAAAATGCAACCAATGTTAAGTTCTTATCAGCTTGAAATAACCTGTTATAAGATGTCCTATGTAAACATCATGGTAACTACAAAGCAAAAAAATATATAGTAGATGCAGAAGAATGAAATAAAAATTATTTAAGGCATACCAAATCAGAAAACCATCAAATCACAAAAGAAGGCAGGAAAAGAGAAAGAAGGAAATAAAGAACCAAAATAACAATCAAAAATAAATGAAAAAATGTCAGTTGTAAGTTCTTAACTATAAATAATTACCTTGAAAATAAATGGATTAAATTCTCCAATAAAAAGACATAGAGTAGCCGGGCGCGGTGGCGCACGCCTGTAATCCCAGCACTTTGGGAGGCTGCAGGAGGATCGCGAGTTCAAAGCCAGCCTCAGCAATAGCGAGGCACTTAGCAACTCAGTGAGACCCTGTCTCTAATAAAATACAAAAAAGGGCTGGGGATGTGACCCAGTGGACGAGTGCCCCTGAGTTCAATCTCTGGTACCAAAAAAAAAAAAAAAAAAAAAAAAGACATAGAGTGACTGGCTGGATAAAAAATAATATAAAAACAAGACCAAAGTGTATAGGGCCTGTAAGAGACTAAGCTCATTTAAGGACTCACACTGAAAGTGAAGGGATTTAAAAGGAAATTCCATATAATAAAGACAAAAAGAGCAGTGGTATGTATACTTATATGAGGCAAAATAAACTTTAATACAAAAATTGTAAAAAGAGATAAAGAAGGTTCTTATATATTGACAAAAAGATCAATTCCTCAAGAAGATATAACAATTGTAAATACATATGTACCATACATCAGAGCACCTAAATATACAGACTGAATATTACGGAATATGAAGGGAGAAATTGATTACAGTACAATAATTCTGGGGAATTACAATATTCAACTTTGAGCAATGAAGAGTTCATCCAGACAAAAATTATTAAGAAAACACTAGACTTAACCTACACTTTAGACCAAATGAACCTAACATACATATACAGAGCATTCCATCAAAAAGCAACAAAATATGCGTTCTACTCAAGTGCACATGAAACATTCTACAAGATAGATCATATGACAGGCCAAAACAATTCTGAAATTTAAGTCTCTAATCACATGAAACATGTTTTCTGATCACAATGCATAAAACTATAAATCAGTAACAGGAGAAATTTGGGAAAATTCACAAATATTTGGCAATTAAACAACATCCTCAGGAACAACCAATGGGTCAAGGAAGAAATTAAAAAAAAAAAAAAACTTTTAAATCATGAGACTAAAATAAAATGAAAACACAACTAACCAAAACTTGTTGGATGGAGCAAAAACAGTTTGAAAAGTTTATTGCAAAAAAATGCCTATATACAAGAAAAATATTTCAAAAAAATTGATCATATCTCAAGGAGCTAGAAAACAAAGAATAAATTAAGACCAAAGTTAGTGGAAAGAAGGGGAAATAATTAGCAGAGTAAAATTAAATGAAGTGGAGACTGGGGAAACAAGAGAAAAATCAACAAAATTAAGAGCTATTTTACAAAGATAAACAAAATTGCCAAACCATTAGCTAGACTAAGAAAAAAAATGAGGGGCTGGGGGTTGTAGCTCAGTGGTAGAGCACTTGCCTAACACGTGTGAGGCACTGGGTTCAATCTTCAGCACCACATAAAAATAAATAAATGTGTCCATCTACAATTTTTAAAAATTTTAAGAAGAAAAAATGTAAAAGACCCAAAGGAATAAAATCAGAAATGAAAAAGAAAATAGTACCATTTATATAACAGAAATACAAAGGATCATAAGAATTATTATGAACAATTACGCATCAATAAATTGGACAAACTAGAAGAAATGGGTAAATTTCTAGACACATAAAATCTAGGAAGAGAAATATAAATCCTGAACAAATCAATAATAGGAAAAAGTTTGAATCAGTAACAAGTCTCCCATCGTATAAAAGCCAGACACTGATGAATTGCTGTTGAATTCTAACAAATATTTAAAGGATATTAATCATCCTCAAACTCTTCTAAAATTGCAGAAAAGGGAATACATTCAAACTCACTTTACAAGTCCAACATTACCTTGATCTCAGTGTTAAACAAGGGCACTATAAGAATAGAAAATTATAATCCAATGTTCCTGATGAACAACATGTAGAAAATTCCTAAACAAAACACTAGTAGACCAAAATCAACAATAAAATAAAACATCATTCACTTTGACCAAGTAGTATTTATACCTAAGATGGAAGGGTGATTCAACATAAGCAAGTCAGTAACAGAATGAAGAACAAAACCATGCAATCATCTCAATAGATGCAGAAAACATATTTCACAAAATTCAACATCCTTTCTTGATTAAAAAAAAAAAAAACACTTAACAAATTAGGTATAGAAGAAATGTACCTTAATATAATAAAACCCAGATATGCAATAAGCCTCTAGCTATCACACTAAACTGAGAAGATTTGAAAGCTTTTCCTCACAGATCAGAAATAAGATAAAGATGCTCACTCTTACCACTTTTATTCAATATACTACTGAAATCCCTGGCCAGAGCAACTAAGCAAGAGAAAGACATCCAAATAGGAAAGGAGTAAGTGAATTCTTTTTGTTTTTCTTTGCACGATCTTATCTGTAGATCTTATCTGTAGAAAACCCTGAAGACCCCATCAAAAGCTATTCAAACTAATAAAAGTAAGTACTGTAAAATTGTATACAACAATATAAAGACAAAAATCAGTGACATTTCTATACAACACTGGAAAAAAATTAAAATCATTCAATTTATAATAGCTTCCCAAGAAAACAATACTTGGAAATAAAATAAACCAAGGAAGTGAAAACACTAAAACATTGATGATAGGCAAATAAATGGAAAGTTTTTCCATGTTCATGAATTGGAAGAATTAAAATTGTTACAAAGTTCATGCTACCCCCCAAATCTGCAGATTTAATATAATCCTTATAAAAATTCCAATGACATTTTTACAGAAGTAGAAAACACAATACTAAAATTCATATGTAATTACTAAAAAAGAAAATCCAAAGAGCCAAGAAAATCCTCAGTAAAAAAAAATAAAAATAAAAAACAACAAACAAGAAGCAAAGACAGAGACATCATACTACTATTACTGGGTGGCAAAAGATCCCTCCCAGGGAGGAAAGAGGTTAGGAAGGTTACATTGCTCTCTGCTCCAGAGATATTCTTAAGAAATTTGATAGGAAAGTGTGTTTTTTTTTTTTCAAAGCCAGCTTTAAAGAATGATGGAAGAAACTTGATTGTTCCAAAAGGTCCATCTGGAAAAGATCTGGGAGGAGGAAAGCTTTTAATAGGGAAGGGTTAACTATATGAGGACAAAAGAAGAGTTTCACAGGTTTCGCTTCCTTCCTGTTAATGGAAAGGAGTTTCCCAGGTGTTTCACAGGTTCTGGAGTCTCCTTATCATATAAAAATGTGCTAGGACTTCCTGGGTCAGCTTCCTCTGCCTTTGAGATAAACTTGTTCTTTTGATGTTTTTGTTTTTAACTAAGGAGGAGAAAAGGTATGACAGAGGATTTTCTTTAGAACTCAGAATACCTAAGCAGAGGATGTTACAGATGCAGGAATAGAATGGAGAAACATCTGGGAGGGGTGTTGGATTGCCCCAGAATGAGGAATCCATTCCCAATTTCAGAGGGGAGGCAAATTCAGTCTCTTTCAACACCTGATTTCCAACTAAATTACAAAGATGTAGCAATTAACTACATGGTACTGGCATGAGAATAGACATATAGTCCAATGGAACAGGATTAAAAGCCTGGAAATCAACGGGGGTTTTATGGGTATTTGAATTTCAAAACAGGTGTCTAGAACCTACAATGAGAAATGGACAACCGCTTTATAAAGGGTGTTGGGAAAGGGGATGTCATCCTTGAAAAGAATTAAATTGAACTCTTTTCTCACATCATATACAAAAATAAACTCAAAATGTTTAAAGACTGAAACATACATCTGAAGTCTGTAAAACTAGTAGGAGACAATATACAGGAAAAGCTACATGGTCTGCATGAGAAGTTTTTATATAAACCCAAATCTCAGGTGACAAAAATAAAAGTAGACTAAATAGAATTACATCAAACTAGAAAGCTCCTCCCCAGCAAAGGACAAAAAGCTAATCAACAGAGTGAAGAGACAACCTAGGGAATGGAAAAAAAATATTTGCAAGTCATATATCTGATAAGGAATTAATAGCCATAGTATATAAGGACTGCACAAAACTCAATAGCAAGGGCTGGGGCTGTAGCTCAGTGGTAGAGCACTTGCCGCGCATGCATGAGGCCCTGGGTTCGATCCTCAGCACCACATAAAAATAAAGATATTGTGTTCATCTATAACTAAATATATACATACATATATGTATATACACATAGGCATATGTATATATGTATATAAAACTTAACAGCAAGAAAACACATAACTTAGCTGGGCATGGTGGCGCACGCCTGTAATCCCAGCACTTGGGAGGCTGAGGCAGGAGGATCGTGAGTTCAAAGCCAGCCTCAGCAATGGCGAGGCACTTAGCAACTCAATGAGACCCTGTCTCTAATAAAAATACAAAAAAGGGCTGGTGATGTGGCCCAGTGGTCAGAGTGCCCCTGAGTTCAATCCCCAGTACCAAAAAAAAAAAAAAAAAAAAAAAAACCACATAACTTGATTTTAAAATGGTCAAAGGTCTGAATACATTTCTCAAAAGAAGATACACAAATAACCAAAGATATATGACAAAAGTTCAACATTATGAGAAGTCACCTCACAGCTCTCAGAATGGCTATTATGAAAAAGAAAAAAGATGAAAAGTATTGGCAATGATATGGGAAAAAGGAACCCTTGTATACTGTTGTTTAAATTTTAAATTAGTATAGCTATTATGAAAAACTGTGGGGTGTTCCCACAAAAATTCAAAATTAGAACTATTATATAATCCAACACTCCCACTACTGGGTATATATGCAAAAGAAGTAAAATCAGTATATCAAAGAGACATATCAGCATTCCCATGTTTATTGTAGCAATGTTCACAATAGCCAAGAAATGGAATGTGTCTATTAGATAGATAAAGAAAATGAAATCTTGTTGTTTTCAAAACATGGACGGAACAGATTAGAAATACCTCATGACCTCAATTATATGTGAAATCTAAAACAACCCAACTCAGAAATAGAGAGTAGAATGGTGGTTACCAGAGGTGGGGGCGGGTGAGGAGGGAGAGGGATGTTGCTCAGTTCAGTTAGGAAGGAGTAAAATGTTTTTAAATATTTTTTCTTTAGTTGTAGATGGAGACAATATCTTTGCTTTATTTGTTTATTTTTAATGTGGTGCTGAGGAATAGTTAATAATGTATATATTCATGTTTTAAGAGAGTAAATTCAAATGTTTTAACTACAAAAAATAAGCACAAGTTCTTGAAATTTCAAATTAAGAAGTTTTTACATATGTTTATACTACATTTAAACTGGACATTTCAACTAGGCATAGTGGCACACACGTGTATTTCCAGTGACTCTGAAGGCTGAGGAAGGAAGATCACAGATTTGAGGCCAGCCTGAGCAATTTAGCAAGATCCTGTCTCAACATAAAATAAAACAAGCCAGGCACTGTGGTGCATGCCTATAATCCCAGCAGCTGAGGAGGTCCAGGCAGGAGGATCGCGAGTTTAAAGCCAACCTCAGCAACTTAGCTAGGTACTAAGCAACTCAGTGAGACCCTGTCCATAAATAAAATACAAAAAAGGGCTGGGGATGTGGCTCAGTGGTAAAGTTCACCTGAGTTCAACTCCTGGTACAAAAAAAAAAAAAGCAACAACAACAACAAAAAAAAAAAAAAAAAAAAAAAAAAACATAAAATAAGTCAGGCATGGTGGCACACACCTGTAATCCCAGCAACTCCATAGACTGAGAAAAGAAGATTACAAGTTCAAAGCCAGCCAGCCTCAGCAATTTAGTGAGGCCCTAGGCAACTTAGTGAGACCCTGTCTCTTAAAATAAAAAAGGCTGCAGATGTGGCTCAATGATTAAGCACCCCTGGGTTCAATTTCTCGTCCTACTACTATTACTACCAATATTTCTAATAATAGTAATTACAGTAGTCAGACCTTACCCACAGTTTTAATTTCCATAGTTTCTGTTACTTTTGACCAACTGCAGTCAGAATATATTAAATGGATAATTCATTCAATCTATTTTAATAGTGAACCGTTCTGAATAATGTGTTGAAATTTCATGCCCACCCACCAGGGATGTGAATTGTCCCTTTATCCAGCTTATCTCACTTTATACACTACCTGCCTTTAGTCACTCAATAGCCATCTCAGTTATCAGATTTATTATCACAGTACCACAGCACTTGTGGTACTCAAATAACACTTACTTTACTTCATTATCATCACAAAGTTCAAGAGTAGTGATGCTGACAATTTGAATACTCCAAAAGAGGACCAGTAAAGTGCTTCTTTTAAGTGAAAAGCTGAAAGTACAACAGGATATTTTGAGAGAGAGAGAAACTACATTCACTTGTGTCACCATATATTGCTATAATTGTTGTATTTTGTTCTTTATTATTACTCTCTTACTTGCATAACTCATAGATTAAATTCTATCATAATTAATTATATGTAGGAAAAGCATTATATATAAGAATTTATATTGCACACACACACATATATATGTGTGTGTATATATATATATATATATATATATATATATATATATATATATATATATATTATGTGTTTAGTACTATCTGTGACTTCAGGCATCCACTGGGGTCTTGGATTGTATCCCCCATGTATAAGGGGGAAATACTGTGTTTGAAGTGATAAATATGAAATTAGCTTGATTTGATTTATACATATAACACCACTTTGTATGTCATAAATATGTACAATTTTAATTTGTCAATGAACAATAAAATAAAAATTTAATAACACTTTGATAAATTAAAAGCTAAATATTTTATGAGTGTGTTGAAAATACTTTGTGTGTTTCCCTGTGAGAATAATCACAAAACTTTACTAATAGACAGAAGAGACATAAGAAAACTTAAGTAAATGAAAAGAAAGATCCTGTTTCTCAATGTGAAGACAATAAAGATGTGTCCCACTGTCTCCCTCTTCAAATGCTTTCTTCTCTTGGCATTTACAAAATAACTTTTCCATTTTGGCTTCTACATTCCTGCTTGCTCCTTTTCAAGCTCCTTTCCTGGATTCTCCTTCTCCCAGGAACTTCTGAAGGCTTTTGTCTGAGGCATTCTCTCATCTCTATTTGTGTTGTCTCTAAATGAACTCACCTTGTCTTATGATTTTAAGTGCCAGCTATGTGTTAATGACTCCAACCCTGAACTCTCTTCAGACTGTCAGAATTATATATCCAACTATCTACATGGCATGTCACTCTGATAAATCTTAGGTATATTGACCTTTGTATGTACAAAATCAGAACACTTAATTTTTTGCTCCAGCTTGGGATACTTTTCCTTCAGATCTTCATTAGGTTCCTTCTCATCATTCAATGCTCAGTTCAAGTGTCATCTCTTTGGGCTGGCCACCTGATCTAAATTAACCCTCCCCATTCAGGACGATAGGTAGTCATTTCACATGACCGTAGTTAAGTGTTTTCATGACATGCATTACTATCTGAAATTATCCTGTTTGTGTGCCTACTTAATGATTTATGACTTATCTCCCTACCGCCACTTCTTTCTAAACTGTAAGCTACTCAAGAGTAGTATTGTTTTTTGACTTGTTCACTGACTTGCCTTATTTCCACCATGTCTATCAGTGCTTGGTGCATAGTGGGTGTTCAATAAATTCTTATGGAATGAATTTTAAAAAGAAAAATAATTTATAAAGTTTAGCCCATTTCAATCAAATTCCAGTAGTATTGGGAGAAATGGGATCTATAGTAAAAAATATGGTTAATTCATATGATAAAAATAAACCAAATAGAACACCAAGGAAATAATTTTTGAGAAAAAAATATGTGTGGATTGCAATCTGTCTCATTAAGTATTTTTTAAATGTCAAAAATCTGATAATGAATAATAAAATAGGATAGACTAGAGTACAGTTGTAGTAGAAGGTTCATAAAATAGAATAGAATATCTAGCTGGGCGTGGTGGCACATGCCTGTAATCCCAGTGGCTCAGGAGTCTGAGGCAGGAGGAACTATAGTTCAAAGCCAGCCTCAGCAACTTACCAAGGCACTAAGCAACTCAGTGAGACCCTGTCTCTAAATAAAATACAAAATAGGGCTGGGCATGTAGCTGAATGGTTGAATGCCCCTGAGTTCAATCCCTAGTACACACCCTTCCAAAAAAATAGAACACACAGACCAGTATCAAAGTATCTACGTACATAGAAGCATTTAATATATGATGAAGGCAACAATGCCAGTACTAAAAGGTATTCAAAAAATAAAGTAGATACAACTGGCCAAATCTTTATTTCTCCTGTGTTACTACACCTTTATGGAGTCTTACTAGTTTCTGGTGTATACTGAGAAGAAAATACCTACACTTTCAAGGATCTTATATTTTTGCATTCTTTTATCCTCCACACAAATGGTAGAATATCACACTGCTCTTCACCTTATGGTTTTTCACGTAAATGCAAATTAAAACTACACTGAGATTCCATCTCACTCCGGTCAGAATGACAATTATCAAGAATATAAGTTACAATGAATGTTGGTGAGGATGTGAGGACAATTGTATACTCTTACATTGCTGGTGGGACTACACATTGGTGCAACCACTCTGGAAGGCAGTATGGAGATTCCTCAGAAAACTTTGAATGAAACCATCATTTGACCTAGTTATCCTACTTTTCAGTATATACCCAAAGGATTTAGCATAGTACAGTGATACAGCCACATCAATGTTTATAGCAGCTCAATTTACAATAGCTAAGTTATAGAACCAATGTAGATGCCCTTCAACAGATGAATGGATAAAAAATGTGTATATAAACACAATGGAATATCACTCAGCCATGAAGAATGACTTTATGATATTTGCCTGTAAATGTATGGATCTGGAGACTATCATACTAAGTGAAATAAGCCAGTCCCAAAAAGCCAAAAGTTGAATGCTTTCTGACATGTGGAAGCTAACCCACAATAAGGTAGAATAATAGAAATTCGTTGGATTAGATAATGGGGAATAGAGGGAAGGGAGAAAAGATAGGAAAAGGAAAGACAGCAGAATGAATCTGACACAGTTTTCCTATGCCCATATATGAAAACATTACAGTGAATACCTTCATAATGGGATCCTAACTAGAATAAGATATAGTCCATGATTTTATAATTATATCACAATGGATTCTACCGTCATGTGTAACTAAAAAGAATCAATAAATAAATACAAATAAAAATAAAATCCTGTCTGGATATCCTTCCATATAACTACATGTCATGCCTCATTCTTTTTAAAACTGTATAATATTCCATTGTACAGATGCATCATAATATAACTATCTATATTTTACAGATTTTGCTAGTACAAACAAGACTGCAATGATTATTTCACTTGACATGGTTATATTTAAAGGAAAAACACTCAGTAATAAAATTTCTAAATCAGTTTGCCTCCTTTTAGTTTTGTTGGTTATTTCCAAAATGTCATCCCTCCACAAAGAGTGTGCCAGTGTAACCTCACAGTAGGAATGCATTCTCTTTTCTGATTCCCTTCACTGGTTTCAATATAGACTATTATAAGCTTTCTGATCTTTATTAATCTGATAGAGGAAAAATGTTATCTTGCAGTTGTTTAATTTGCATTTATTTAACAAGTGAACTTGAATGTTTTCATGTATGCAAGAGTTGTTATTTTTATTTTCTGCAAACTGTCTAATCATATATGTTACCTATTTTTACTAGCATATTCTTGTCTATTAGCCTATTGATTTGTAGGGATGATTTATACAGGAAGAAAAGTTAGCTCACCATTGGGAAAAAATTCTAATCCAATACAAATGGGTCAAAATTAATTATATATAGAGTTAAAATGTTTATAGAAAAGAAGAAAGAATACTGATGAATATATCCATAATCTTGTGGTAAGAAGGAAACTTTCTAATACTAAAAGCAGAATGAATAAAGGAAACTATTGGACTACAAAAAAATTTTAAATTTTACCTATAAACACATTTAAATGCCAAACAATAGCTAAATATATTCATATATTAGAGATAGAGGAGAATGATTGAGAAAGGAAACCTAGTGAAAGTGGTAAAGAATATACATAAATGGTTATTATATTAGTCATACAACTTTTATGTAGGCTTATTATTTTTCAAAATAAAATTCTTGATGAAAAAGTAATTTTAACAAAGAAGAAATGGCCTGACACAGGCCTTTAATCCCATTTACTCAGGAGGCTGAGGCAGGTGGATTGCAAATTTAAGACCAGTCTGGATATTTTAGGGAGTCTTTTCTCAAAACAAAATTAAAAGGGTTAGGTTTGTAGCTCAGTGGTAAAATGCCCCTGGGTTCAATCCCCAATACTGGGAAAAGATAAATAAATAAATAAATAAGAAAGATTGTGCACAGTAGCACAAACCTGTAATTCCAATGACTCAAGAGGCTGAGGCAGGAGGATCACAAGTTCCAAGAAAGCCTATGCAACTTAGAGAGATCCTGTCTCAAAATTTAAAAATAAATAAACAAATAAATAAATAAATAAAAAGGGACTAGGATATAGCACAGTGACAAAGTACACCTGGATTTAATCCCAAGTACCAAAAACAAGGAATGAAGGAAGGAAAAAAAAGAAGGTTAAGTTCAAATAAGCAAAATTTAGAATAAAAAAATTAAACAATTATTACAGCAGAATAGAGATTCTTTTTCCAAAAGAAGTTATAGTTACATGCCATACACTGGAAAACTTTGATAAAATAAAAATGGCAAAAACCAAAATAAAAAACAATATTTAAAATATATGACAGCCAGAAGAATGATATCCTTAAAATAAAGTGTGCTCTTATGAATTAATAAGAAAAAGTGCATATTCTAGCATGTGAAAATGATGGACAAAGAACATGAGCAGGCAAACAAAACAAGAAATACAAATGACCAGTAAGTGGTAAGAGAAAGTTGAAACAAATTCACCTTTGCTTGTAATCAAAAATGAAAATATGGGCTGAGCTCAGTGGTAGAGTGCTTGCCTCACAGGTATGAGGTCCTGGGTTTGATGCTCAGCACCACATAAAAATAAATAAACAAATAAAGATATCGTGTCCATCTACAACTTAAAAAATATTTTTAAGAAATGAAAATATGCTGGGGTTGTGGCTCTGTGGTAGAGTACTCATTAAGCATGAATGAGGCCCTAGGTTCAGTCCCAAGTACCAAAAATGCAAATTATGTAATGACACCATTTTCTGTTCGTCATGTTGGCAAAGTTTAGTAAAAATGAAAATAGTGTTGAGTAGATGAAAGAAAATGGGAACCACCTTAAAGTATCATATGTTGGGAAGGTACAGTGTTGTAACTTTTCTGGAGAGCAACTTAGCAATTTGTATCAAAAGTACTCAAATACTGAGACTATTTACTTTCTAGGGATTTATCTAATGAAAAAATTTGGATACATGTTAAGAGATTTGTGTAAAAGTGTAAAAGAATGTTCTTCATGACACCAATTCCTTTTTTCTTTCTTTCTTTCTTTCTTTTTTTTTAATGGTACTGGGAATTGAACCCAGGGGTGCTTAACCACTGAGCCACAACCCCAGCCCTTATTATTTATTTTGAGAAAAGATCTCACTTGTGTTGCTTAGGGCCTCACTAAGTTGCTGAGGCTGTTTTTTAAAATATTTTATTATTTATTGACGAACTTTCATTTATTTATTTATTTACTTAATTAAATGCGGTGCTGAGAATTGAACTCAGTGCCTCACATAACGTCAGGCTATTGCTCCACCACCTATCTGCAACCCCAGCCCAAGGCTGGCTTTATACTCGAGATCCTCTTGCCTCAGCCTCCAGAGTAGCTGGGATTACAGGCGTGCACCCAGCAAAGGAACTTTCTTTATACATGCTGGTATTTTGTACAAATGATACCCATTTCACCATTTATAATTCAATTAGAAACAATCTAAACATCGGCAAGAAGTTGGTTTAATATTTTACTTAATGCAATGAAATATTATGAGTGTATTAACACAAGCAGGTACATATGTATATGTTGATGTAGAAATATTCACAGCAAATTAAGTGAAAAATAGTTATGTATATTATGGTCACATGTTTGTGGAGAAATTCTGTAAGAATATATACCAAAGGTCAGAAATAGTTGCCTCTAGGTGATGGAATTTTACTAGCTTTTCTTCTCATTTGTGCATTAATTTGTTATTTTTATAGAATAATACTACACAACATGTTTAATTAAATATATACTGTATTTATATGGAGAGTGTTTTCATAAATCAATTTGAAAAGGCAACAATATCAGGGAAAATGAGCAAGAGACATAAATAGGCAAGTTATTGAAGAAACCCTAAAATAAGCAATAATAAAAAAGCTAAACATTCCTAATAATTAAATTAATTCAAACAAAAGTAAATTTTGTCCATCATATCAACAAAAATAATCAAATGGATGTAGACAATAACATTATTCTACCAAAGGTGGCTATTCTCCTTCATGTGAGCATTTTGAAGAGCTTTTTGTCAGTGATGATCAAATGCTATTTAAATGTGCATATTCTGAAGGATTAAAATCAGAAATCTACTTCTACAAATAATCAGAACAAGGTGAAAAATATTTGTTTAAAAATGCTGCCAGGTGTGGTGGTGCATGGCTGTAATTGAAGCAACTCAGGAAGCTGAGGCAAGAAGATTACAAGTGTGAAGTCAGCCTCAACTACTCAAGAGACCCTGTCTCAAAATTAAAATTAAAATTAAACTGAAGACTGTGCGTGGTGGTGCACACCTGTAGTCCCATCAGCTCGGGAGGTGGAGACAGGAGGATCGTGAGTTTAAAGCCAGCCTCAGGAATTTAGTGAGGCCCTATGAAACTTAGCAAAAGCCTGTCTATAAATAAAATATTTTTAAAAGGGCTAAGGATGTGGCTCAGTGCTTAAGCACCTCTGGGTTCAATCCCCAATACCAAAAAAAAAAAAAAAAAAAAAAAAAAGAAAGAAAAAGAACAGACAATGTAGTTCAGCAGTAAAGTGTTCCTGGGTTCAGTCCCCAATGACAAAAATGTGAAAAATTAATAGCCAAAAAAATTATAACCAAAGTTTTGTTTATAATACTAAGATATTGTAAATAATTTCAGTGTCAGTTGGTTAAATTATAGTATATCCATATTATAAAGAAATGTTGTATAGCCATTAAATTTTGTATTTTATGTTACTGACACAGAGCATCACTAGATATTTTTAAATAACAAAAAAAGTAGGTTGTATATATGCTACAACATGGATGAAACTTGAAGACATTATGCTAAGTTAAATAAGCCAGACACAAAAGGGCAGATATTGTGTGATTGCACTTATATGAGATACCTAAAATAGGCAAGTTCAAAGAGACAAAAAAAATACAGATGTTACAATGGTAGAGGGAGAAATGACAAGTTAGGGTTTAATGGGTATAAAATCTCTTGTTTTTTAAGAGGTCTTGATAATGGAAAATAGTGATGGTTGCACAATATTGTGAATGTACTTAATGCCACTGAATTGTACACTTAAAAATGATTAGTAAAGGGGGCTGGAGTTATAGCTCAGTTGGTAGAGTGCTTGCCTTGCATGCTGGGCTCAATCCCAAGCAACACCAAAAGAAATGATTAATAGGGTAAAATTTGTCTTTTGTATGTTATTTTGTAAATAACAGATTTGTCACAATCTCAGCGACTCAAAGAAAGCTGAAACAGAAGGATCACAATTTCAAATTCATCCTCAACACCTTAGTGAGACCCTGTCTAAAAATAAAACATAAAAATGGCTGGGAATGTAGCCAGTACTGAAGCACCAATAGTTTCAATCTCCAGTACCAAAAAAAAAAAAAAAAAAAAAAAAAAAAAAAGAAAGAAAGGAAGGAAGGAAGGAAGGAAGAAAAAAATATATATATATATATATGTGTATATATATATATATATATATATATATATATATATCACAAACAATTCACATAATATAATCCCACTTTGCACCAATCCTTAAGTGTATGTGCTCACTAAACTGTCCAGTTGACTAACCACCACAATGTCAATTTGTGATTTTATTTTCCTTATCTACACGTGTCCATGTTTTTTTTTCTTTCATGAATGTGCAACACGTGTGTAAAACCATTTTTTTAAAAAAATCAAAAGTGACAAATATCTGATGGGTAAAAGTACAGAATTAGAAAGTAGAAATCTTTATATGTTCAGGAGAAATTTTAAAAAGAAGTATAACTCTTAGTTAACTCACATTTCTCAAATAATAGTGATTACTCCGTACTAGCCTTTGGAAGAAGGTTCTCCATTCTGTGTTTATAGGATCTTTATTAACATGTATAAATCGTTCAAAGTTAAGCCTTAAGGTTTTATTTCATTTAATCAAAAATCTTTAGAACAGGAAGCTTTCAGTATAAATCTTTATTGCTGCTTCAGCTTACTTCCATTTAACTTGAAAATTTCTATGTTTTGCTTTAAAATAGATGTCTCCAAAATCTTAAAATTATTTAACAGATAAATATTTATGCCCCACTTGGTTTCTAACCTAGACATTGCATTGACTTGAAAATGATTCTTGTATCAATATATTTCAAATTAAATTTTAGTGGAACTGAGAGTAAATAATGTGTCATTCAGTTAGTCAATCAATAATATTTATTAAACACCTAACAAAACAGTGAACGAAACAGACTTAAAATCTCTACCTTCATAAATAAATGAAATTTCATTTAAGACCTGAGGAATGAGCAGGATTAATTATAGGTGAAGAACTGGGGAAAATACTACTCTACTAGCTTGTGCAAATTTTCAAATCAGAAAAAGTACTTGGAGACCTGGTAATGGAGGAAGAATATGGCTGAGTATACTCAGGCAGGGAGTGTGGAAGATCATGAAGTAAAATGAAGATGGAGAGACTGAAGCTAAATCTTTCAGTGCGTTGCAGATACCATAATACCCTTTACCTCAATAAGAACCCACAATAGGGGAGAACATAATCAATTTTACCTTTTAAATGTCACTTTCCTAAATTTCCCTTGCCATAATTATAGCCAGTACATTTATGAAGATACTTGAAAATTTCCAAGACCTGTTTATACACAGCATCTTCCCACAACCTCTAGGGTAGATGTACATTTGTTCTCTTATTTTAAGTTTCCTCCTAAATGCTAAGTGAACTCTCTAGGATCATACATTTAAGGAGCACAATCAGGACTCTGGTTGAGATCTCCTAAATTCAAATGTTATATTTTCCATTGCTTTACTTTGTATACCAGTCATCTCATTGGTATTCAACTAACCACTTCATCTCTTTAGTACCTTTCGAAACTTTCCTCTTACGAAAAATGACAAGAGAACTCTTTGGGATCCTCTTAATTTTTTAATAGAAAAAAAATTAGAAGTCCCATGGATTAGGAGAAAAAGTTGAGTGTTCCATTTAGGGGAAATCAGGCAAACAATGGATTATTTGTACAAGATGAACTGCACTCAATGTGGCTAATGCTGTTTTCCAGAAGCTTAATTATGGGACATGAAAATATAATAAAACAAAATAGAAAAAGGTTAAGGTGGACATACACCAAACAGGGTACAATAGTTAATACAAGTAAACACTGCAAAATGGAAAGCACTTACCAGTAACTCAAATGTAACCAATTACTAGAGAATGCTTTCCATAGAAATGGTTCTAATAGTAGCTATAGCCAAACAAAAAGATAAGCCTTCAAAAACATACACCAAACTATGAAACATGTTTTGAGTACATACAGAAAATATTATTTATCGGCAAGGCTATACCTATCTATAAGTGCCCAATGAATGGACTAATGCCTAACCAATCCATTTATTTTGTTATCTTCATGATTGCTGTGGTGAACCAAAAGATTGAGTGAACCAGAGCAATCAAAATCCATCTTGATGATGACTGAAAAACGAACAAAATGGCTGTACCTAACTCAACAAGTCAAGAAGTCCAGCGAACAAGTGCCCGGAAATGTTCTAGATGCTATGGGGACCATACAAAGTTAGAAAAAATAGTCTGTGCCTTATCATTTTGTTGGAGTCATGAGTTCTAAACATGCAAACTATCAAACCAGAATAAGGGCTGGGATTGTGGCTCAGTGGTAGAGCACTCACCTAGCACAAGTGAGGAACAGGGTTTGATCCTCAACACCACATAAAAATAAATAAATAAATAAAGACATTGTGTCCACCTACAACTAATATATATATATATATATATATGCTTATTCTGATATATATGTGTATATATATCAGAATAATCACAAAGTAGATACAATAATAGTATGTGCTATGTGGCTTCAGAGATTGGTGTGAGCCAGAGAGAGCAAAATTAAGTTGGACATCAAAGAACAAGATTTGTATTGTCAAAGAGGAGAGGGGAATTATAGCACATATTTGCTGAGTACCTTACCTAAACACCCACTTTTCCCTTCTCTTGGCAATAGCACTTAATTCTTAGTTGGGAAACCATTTCATCCATGATTCTCAGCCAAGGGCTTTAGGCAGAGTTGACTCTACCTCCAGGTGTGCATTGTAATTGTCTGAAGTCAATCAGGATATTCTATCCTTCTGTTATTAGTGACTGACTTGGGGGTTGGCATGTAACCCAAGCCTAAACCAATTACTGAATCTTATTCCTCTGGGCCCAGTAATTAATTTGAGGTAGATACTGAAAGGATCCTATCAGAGTAAACTTCAGTACACTTTCTAGGATATAAGTTTTTCTTTTCTCCTGGATAGTGTATTAAGAAGATTGAATTTACAACCATGTGTGTGGTAGAGGGTACCTGGATTACTGTGTAGTCCTTGAGGATTGGTATGGACACCACTGAAATCAGAGTGGAAGTGATTCAGAGTCAATCTAGATCCTCAGTAATTTCACTAAGCCACTACAGCAATCCTTGCCTGAAGGTATTATGTCTGAATTTTTCAGTTGAATGAGCTAGTAAATTTCCTATATTGTTAGAGATTGTTTAAGTTGATCTTTTCATCACTTGCTACACAGAATCCTATCTGACACAGAATATGTCATGAGCTAGTAATAACGTAAAGGTAAGAATGAGTCAGGTGTTGTCTAACCATTCACCTGAGTAGAGCAAAGGGTAAACAGTGGACAGTCACATCAGATAATGAAAGAGAGCTCAGATTCCAGAGAAACTTGAGTAAGAGGGACAGGATTTGGGACTTGATTTGTTATGCAATTTGGAATATTGACTTGTTCCTGAAAAAGATAATGACATGAATGAAGTGGTGACCCACAATTATTGATCAGACTAAGGTGGGATGAATAGATGGTAGGTAAAAGAGAACAAGAAGAGATGGAATCTTTTAGAAGGACTAGGGCTATGGTGGTGGTGGTGAAAATACAGAGCAAAAAGAGAGGCAATAAAGTATACTATACTGTTTACTAACATGGGTTCTAAAGGCAGATTGTCTGAATTAGGTTCTTGATTTTGCTATTGATATTTATTCTCTCCATTACCCTACTATGGGCACGAATAGTATAATTTCCTTCCAACTGTTCACATTGCCTTTGCATATGGTTTCAAAATTTTAATTCTAATATCTTAAATTTAAGATAGAATATTATAATAAATAATGTGGTGGGGATTGGGGTTGTGACTCAGTGGTACAGCACTTCCCCACATGCGTGGGACACTGGGTTCGATCCTCAGCACCACCTAAATAAATAAAATAAAGGGATTGTGTCCATCTACAACTAAAAATCTGAAAAACAAAACAATGTGGTGGTCAGAGTCTGAAGTTCTGAGTTAAAGTCCTTGCTCCAACTATACATTCTTAAAGGAATCATTTAAATCTTCTGAGCCTCAGTTTCTGTTTCTGTAATGTGGTCTACCTCACAGTTGTTAAGATTATTAATGTATTAAAATTGTTTTATAAAGTTTTACTCTGTAACATTGCTTAGAATTGCCAGACTCATAAAACATTAGACCTGGAGACATCCCTACAGATAATCTAATCCATATACATATTTATTTATTTATTTATTTATTTATTATGTGTGTGCTGGGGATAGAACCCAGTGCCTCACACATGCTAGGCAAGCACTCTGCCACTGAGCCACAATCCCCACTCCTGTAAGGAGCCTCTTTTTTATTTATTTATTTTTATTCAAAGTTGTTGTATTTATAGCAGTAGCATATATTACAATTCATAATACACATATAGAACATCTTTTTACATAACACTGTTTTTATACAAAGTATATTCATACTATTCAAGTCCTCAATCATGCATTTAGGATAATGATATCCATCTTATTCTACCACCTTCTTGTTTTTTCCCCCTCCATACTCCCTTGCTCCCTACCTTCCCCTCCTTCTCCTTAGAGGAACACCATATACATATTTTTACAGATGACTAATTAGCAAAAATATTTACCAAAAATGTAAAGAAAACTGATGAAATTTACTACAGCCAATGTGGCAAACCTGCAGCTAAATTGCATTAGTGCCTCTTAAAATTTCCTTTGTTCAACCACTAGGTACCATAGAGTCTGCCTTGGAAAAGTATTTGCATAAAAGCTAACATGTATTAATATTATTTTGTGCTACACACTCTTCTAAGCTTTTTAAGTCTTTCCATATTTATTCATAATGGTAACCTGGAGAGCTAAGTGCTATTCTTATTTCACATTTTTCAGATGAGAAAATTGATGGACAGAAAAATTAAGCAATTCATCCTATCAGTGGTACAATGAAAATTGGGAGAAACCATGGATAACAGTTTCTTAAATGAACAATTGACATAAATAGGGAGTTGTTCAAAATAAATAAGAATACAATATAAATAAATATTTTATAGTAATTTCTCTAGAAGCTTTAAAAATAAATAAATAGCTGAATCCACATAGAGAGCAGCATATAAGGATAACCAGATGGCAAACAATCTAGAGGAGAAAAACCAACCACTTACAATGTTAAGTTACATACATACTAAAGGAGCGTTCAGCTTGGGTGGATAGGTAAATAGTGTTGTCCCTCCATATCACTGATAACAAAATCTGTGAATGCTCAAGTTCCTTTTATAAAATTGTGTAGTATTTGCATATCATACACACATGTTCTCCCATATACTTTGAATCATTTCTTGATTTTTTGTAATACCTAACACAATGTAAATTCTACATAAACAATATTTATACTGTACTTCTACATGCTCAGTACATTTATTTATGTATTTATTGGTAGTGGGGATTGAACCCAAGGGTGCTTACCCACTAAGCCACATCCCCAACCCCTTTTTTTGTATTTTATTTAAAGACAGGGTCATGCTGACTTGCTTAGGGCCTCTCTAAGTTGCTGAGGCTGGCTTTGAACTTGTGATCCTCCTGCCTCAGGCTCCAGAGCCGCTGGCATTGTAGGCGTGGGCCACTACACCCAGCTCAGATACAATTTTTAAAAATGTTTTTATTCTGCAGTTTGAGTTGGTTGAATCCACCGATGTGGAACCTGCTGATATAGAGAGCCAACTTTATGTTTCTATGTGTATAAGGTTCAATATACCTACTATAAGCGGAGGATTAGAGAGGAAAGTGCAAAAAAATTTTTGTGAATGGAAAAACAATTTTTAAAATGTAACATGTGTTAGTAAAGTTAGTAAACTACATCCCAATGCCTCAGAGGCTGAGGCAAGAGGAAATACCTAGGAATAAAGAGTTATCATGTCACTGGTCATGGTGGTACATGCCTGCAATCCCAGTGGTGCAGGAGGATTTCGAGTTCATAGCCAGCCTCAACAACAGAAAGGCACTAAGCAACTCAATGAGACCCTGTCTCTAAAGAAAATACAAAATAGGGCTGGGGATGTGGCTCAGTGGTCAAGTGCCACTGAGTTCAAACCCTGGTACCAAAAACAAAACAAAACAAAATAACCTAATTCGTTACAGAAGACTTGGTAAAAATAAAATAATTTTGTCCCCCAGTATGTAAATTAAGTAATGTAATTTTGGAGGACTTCAAGTATCCACAAACATACCGGTCAAACATTTCATCAGGAATACATATAAAATTAAGGTTTGCATAAAACAAATGGCAACTTCCTGCAATGAGATTTGTAGTACTTCAAATAAAAGAATATGCTTTTGAAAGGATGGGAAAAGGCTACAAAAACTACTACATAAGAGTAATTTAGTTTTGCATATGATCTTAAACAAGAAAAAAACAAAAATTTTCCGTCACTTGGCTATTCAGTTTTAGGAGAGTGATGATAAAATAGGTATTGCTATATTTAAAAGCATATTTTAACAAATAGAAAAACTGAAAGAATATTTTCTAAAATCACTTTTGAAAAACCAAAGATATTTACAGTGGATCAAAAATGATTTAACAGTCAAACAAATCTAAGCTCTCCATGGCTGCATGACAAAGTCAAAGAGACTTTGGAAGGTGGTGTGGTAGTGGGCACATTTTTAAAAAAAACTGCCTACATGAAAAAGCAATCTTAAATGTGTGGCCAGTGAAGGAAAAAATAATCATATTTTCAAGGATTATCCTGCAACACATTCCTAAATTGATAGTCAAATGTTTTTAGAAACATCAAGAACAGGAATTGAGCTAGAGAATCAATAGGATCACTTTATTCTCATGCAACAGATATAGTTAGGCATGGGAGAGTAGTAATAGAAAGACCCAATGAGGTAGGGGCATTTTTTTTTATTTACAGAGGAAGCCATAAATTCAAACATGTCTCCCTTCTCTTCCCAAAGTCCTCTACCCCCGCCCTTTTTTTTTTTTTTTTGGCACAGGGATTGAACTCAGGGGCACTCGACCACTGAGCCATATCCCCAGCCCTTTTTTTTGTATTTTATTAGAGACAGGATCTCACTGAGTTGCTAAGTGCCTCACTATTGCTGAGGCTGGCTTTGACCTCACAATCCTCCTGCCTCAGCCTCCCAAGTGCTAGGATTACAGGTGTGTGCCACCGCGCCCAGCTTCTACCCCGTCTTAAGCCCAGTCAGGAATACCTCGATATATTTATCTCATACAATTGACATTCTCTGATAAACTTCTAAAGAAAAAAAATCTGAAAAAAATTAACTTCTACCAAGAGGAATAGCCCTGTCAGCTTTCTGCTCTTTCCAATTTTCTTTTCTTACAAGATTATCCTGAAAAACAAAGAGCCCCTCCCTCTACAAAGGGGTTTCTAATTTAGCAGTAATTATGGCCCCAAAACAGGAGTGATGTTGACTACACAGACTAAAGTCCACCAGGGATCCACATCTTCCTGGTAATTTATTCCAGTATTACTTCATAAGATAAGCAGAGCAGCAAAATATCAATAAAAAATACTTATTATAATTTAAGACAGAAATTTGGTGCTACTCTCAAAGAAGATATGAGCATGTCAGTCTCATTGATATTCATGTTTTGATTTTTTTTCATTAATTTAAGTTGATTTTTAGAACCATTTTTATATAATTATTTCTCATAATTTTGCTTCCCATTTTGAGTATCAAAATGCATCATTATTATGAATTTTAAAAATCATCACTTGGATGTCTAACTAGCTTCTAACTCTGTGTGCCAACATCATGCTTTTTCATTGAACTTTTTTAAGATCACTGTAGATTCACATGCATTTGTACTAAAAATACAAAAGTATCCCATATACACTTTGCCCAGTTTTCCTCATTGTGCTGGTGTTGTGGCACTTATTTGTAATCCAAGTGACTGCGGAAACTGAGGCAGGAATATCCTCAAGTTTGAGGCTAGACTCAACAATTTATAAAGACCCTGTCTCAAAATTAAAAAAAAAAAATTAAAAAGAGCTGGAAATGTGGATCAGTGGTAGGGGACCCTTGTATTCATTCCCCCATATTAAAAAAATAGTAACATCATACAAAACAATAGTACAATATTACAACCAACATAATGATACTGATACTATCCACCTACCTTATTCATGTTTTGCTATTTTTTTTTTTTTTTTTTTGGTACCTGGGATTGAACTCAGGGGCACTCGACCACTGGACCTCATCCCCAGCCCTTTTTTTGTATTTTATTAGAGACAGGGTCTCAATGAGTTGCTAAGTGCCTCGCCATTGCTGAGGCTGGCTTTGAACTCGCGATCCTCCTGCCTCAGCCTCCCAAGTGCTGGGATTACAGGCGTGCGCCACCGTGCCAGGCTTCGTGTTTTGCCATTTTATTTGCACAATATTGTCATCATAAAGATCACACATTTGCCTATTATAACTACACCCTCTTCTCTTGTACACCCTTAACCTTTGGCAACTGCTAATCTGTTCTTTATTTTTATAATTTTGTCCTTTTAAGCATGCTATATAAATGGAACCATTTAGCTTATAACTTTTCAGGATAGGCCTTTTTCATCCAGCATAATTTCCTACATATGCATCTGGGTTGTTTTGTGTTTTAGTAATTTGTTCATATTTATTGCTAAGTGCTATTCCATGGTACTAATGTAACACAGTTCATTAGTCACCTATTAAAGGACATTGTAGTAGAGACCATGTTCCTTACATGATACCAAGCCTGCCAGCCCTTCTATTTTGAACTTTCCAGCCTCCAGAACTATAAGAAATAAATTTCTATTCTTTATCTTAAAAAGGACATCAGAGTTGTTTCTAGTTTGGAGATATTGGGAATAAAGGTGCTATGAAGGCTGGGGCTATAGCTCAGTGGCAGAGCAATTGCCTAGCATGTGCGAGGCACTGAGTTCAATCCTTAGCACCATATTCAAATAAAATAAAGGCATTCTGTCCATCTAGAACTATAAAATAAAAACAAATAAAGCTACTATGAACATTTCTATGCAGATTTTTTATGTCCGCATATTTTTTCATGTTTCTGGGATAACTGCCCATAACTGAAATTTCTGATTTTGTATGGAAGCTGACTGCTTAGTTTTTACAAAAGATTGCCAAACTATTTTTTCAAAATAGGTATACCATTTTACATTCCAATATCACTTTGTCAGTGATCCAGTTTCTCTTCATCCTTCCCAGCAATACATATTGTTATTGTTTCTTGTTTTAGCTATTTTGATAAATGCATAGTGATAGTACATTATGTTTTATTCATTTTGTTTTGGGTACTAGGGATTGAACCCAGGGGACTTAACCACTGAGCCACATCTCCAGCTCTTTTTAAGTTTTACTAATTTATTTACTTATTTTGGTACTGGGGATTTAACCCAGAGGTGCTTTACCACTGAGTCACATCCAAAATCTTTTTTATTTTGAGACAATTTTTCATTAAGTTGTTCAGGGCCTTGATAAGTTGCTGAGGCTGGCTTTGAAATTGTGATTTTCCTGCCTCAGCCTCCTAAGCAGCTGGGATGACAGGCATGTGCACCCAGCTACTATCTTTTACATATTATCTATATAAATATTATTCAGTGCTGAATCTATGTGATAGTCTATGGTTATAAATCATGTCACATATAACTTTTTATTTTTTAAATTGGGGCTAAAATTGCTTACACTAATTGGAACTGTAAAATCACCTCAAAACAATTTTTACATGGTAAAACCTGTTAAATCCCTTATCAATTTTATTTGTTTTCACTAATGCTCCCTACAGTCCTAGTCCAATCTAAACTTACTCTCCTTAAGTTGACTGAACAACTATTATGCTGGGATCTCCATTTTCATCATTCTAGATATTCCCCTTTCTCTCTCTTCTGTGCTGAATCCACTAATTCCCCCCCCCCCTTGGAACAGGGATTGAACCCAGAGGGGCTTAACCACAAAGCTACATTCCCAGTCCTTTTTATTGTGTATATTTTTTATGTTAGCACACTCTTGATCCTATGCAGATCTTCTATTTTAGCAGACAGTAACCCTTTTTAGGTTTAGCATGTACGTTCTATCCTATTTTTATGGTTTACAGTCTTAAGTTCAATTTAACTTTCTGAACTATTACAATGGCATTCTAATCAGCTTCTTTCTTTTATCTCTGCTTGAGCTACAGCTGGATCCTTGCCACTGCCCCTGTGTGTCATTAGGTATGGAATGGGGATATCAGACACACAGTATGGAGTGTTTTTCATGACCTATTCTTTCATCACTGATTGTGGGTTTCCCACTATATTTCAGCTTTGGCATTCAGAAGAAAGCACCTATATAGACCAATTTCTGCCACTAGATGGACGGGCCAAAAGCCATTGAGCCTGGGAGGCCCTTACCATTGGCAGGAGTATCAGAAGACACTAGCCCTGAGTCATACTCTGCTATTTATGAAAAGCAAAGAGAAACCAGGCATGGTAGTGCTTCTTCAATGGTCAGAGTGGTACACTCCCTGCCTTCTAGTGTTGTTCACGGGGTGAGTTTTCCTTCCATGTTTCTCCTTTTACTGTTCTTAGTGGATTGGGCCCACTTCTGCTGACAAATATGGATCATAGACTAGATTAACACCCCCAGGGTCACTGCTTTTACTGCAGCAGGCCTGGCTGCTGAGTTCCTGTTGAGTTTCCCCTTTGAGGGTTTTTGGACTAGAGACAACAATTTTTTTTTTTTTGCTTTTATTTTTAGTATTATTTCATGTACATCTGTTGTTTATTCTGGATAGTAGACCTCTCCAGCACACATTTCAGGATGCATGGGAGATAAACAAACCAAAACAAAACAAGATGGAGCTCAGTGGAGTGTCATTTTCCAAATTCTGAGTTCTCAAGCTATTCTAACTTTTTATTTGCATCTTTTGGAATCCATTTGTGATTTGTGTAGTTATGGCTAGAGCCAAAGAATAGAGAACACTGAGTCTATGCTATCTTGCCTCCGCAGTAACGTCCTGTATTGGCTTTCCCTGTCGTAATTAAAACCAATTTGACATCATTCACACATTTAGGAGTCAAAACTACCCAGTGATTTTATATTTTAATATATAGTACCTTATATCACATGTTGGTAATCTAGGGCCTGCCATGGACCAAAACAACTCACACACTAAAAGTCAGAATTGAGTAGGTTTAAGAGAGACTATGCCTCACAATACCTAAAATATCTGTTTGGGTCAGATTTTTTTTTTTTTTTTTGGCCTTTACAGAAAAAGTTTGCCAAGCCCTGTCTTATAATATTTAAACTCTGTTATTTAACTAATTAATTTGGAAACATGACTCTACCACAGAAAAGAATTGTTGTTATTACAATGTTACAATATTTTTTTGTACAAGGTTAAAACAATCATTCAAGTGACAGGGTGAATTTTTAGCAATTTATACCACTATAATCCTCGAAACTAATTATGGTGATATTGATATTCATTCACTAATTTATATATTCATTTGTTTCATGGACATACATTCAGCACTGTAATAAGTATAGCAACACTGGTACATGGAAGATGCTTAGAAACATTTCTTAAAAGAATGAATTACAAATTCAGAGTTCAAAACTGGACCATTAAGGGAGGTAAACACTTAAAAGATAATTGCATTACAAATGGAAATGTATTTAATTAGTTTTATGGGAACTCCCTAAGAGGTATGGTAGAATTCCTAACTCTCAAATAAAATTTTTTTTTTCTTCTCTTAAGCCCATCATAGCCTCTAATGCAGTTAGATATGGCCAACTATTCTGTATCCAGTAAAATCTGAACAAAAATGATGGAAGCCACTTCTAGTTCTGAACCCTAAAACCTCCCATGCATGATCCTCTGTGCTCTTTCCCCCCTTCTGGCTGCCTAGAATGTGAATATACAGGGACACTTGGAAGCCATGTGTTGAAGATTGTAGTACTTTCTCAACTTTACTCTTTTTAAAATATTTTAATTGTTCTTTTTAATTATACATAACAGTAGAGTCTATTTAGACATATTCATACAAACATGGAATATATCTTATTATAATTAATGTCCCACTCTTGTGGATGTACATAATGTGGGGATTCACTGTGATGTATTCATATATGTACATAGGAGAGTTATGTCAGATAACTCTCTTTCCTACTCCCATCCCCCTCCTTTCCTTTCATTCCCCTTTGTCTAATCCAATGAACTTCTATTCTTCCCTCCCCCTCCCCCTTGTTGTGTCTTAGTATCAACATATCAGAGAGAACATTTCACCTTTTGTGTTTAGGATTGGCTTATTTCACTTAGCATGATACTCTCCAGATCCTTCCATTTACTGGTGAATGTCATAAAGCCATTCTTTTTTATGGCTGAGTAATATTGCATTGTGTATATAAACCACATTTTCTTTATTCATTCATCTGCTGATGTTCATCTCTTGAAGGACTACACAAAATAAGGCCCACCAGCCTGAAAAATCTCTCACAACTGTGTCAGATTTTTTCACTGTTGTTGTTTTGGTTTTTGTTTGTTTATACTGGGGATTGAATCCACACTACCAGTTCTTTTTAAAATTTTTTTGAGACAACTTTCTATGGTCTCACTAAATTTTCAATGCCAGCCTCAAACTTGTGATCCTCCTGTCTTAGTCTCTAGGGTTGTTTGGTTGCCACAACTGCTAAAAGATAAAGAAAAATATTTATATGTTGTTAATGTGATGAAATTTGGGGGCCTGTTTTAATGAAGCCTGGTCTACCATGACCAATAGTGAAGTAATAACTGAAATAATTAGATAAGGCAGAGCATGAAGTTTTAAATTGGGCCTTGACAATGAAAAGGAGTTGCCTTTGCATCAGTGAAGGAAAAGATCCATATGACTTAAGCATGGGAAAATGACAGCTAGGGATGAGAGATGGTAGAGATAGAGATGAGATGGGGAAAGAAAGAGGAAAGGAGTCTAGAGAGATGATTAGAATGTACTAGGAAGGATCTTTTATGCATGTAGGACTATATCATTTATCTTTTGGGTACTGAGGAGATGGTGAAGATTTTTAAGTTGGGAAGGGAAACAATTAAGATAGTAGTTAAGAAATGTGACTGAAAGCAAGATTAAACTTTGGTTTCATCAGAGATGGGGCCCTTTGTTACTACCCTGTGTCCAAATTCCAATATCATATTTGAAACCACAAATTTATTAGACTTAAACTCACTACTGAGAAAAAATGCAAGAATTTTCAAAAAGATCTCAAAATGACAGGTTTAACATTGCAGCAGAAGAATTAGGACTCCAGTTCAATGAATATATTTGTTCAAAAAATATTTAAAATTATCTTTATATTTCACATTAGAAATGAACAAATTCATCTGAATAAGGTTTTTAAAGAAGTTATTAGTATTTTTTAATTCCATAATTATTGCATATTGTGCTTTTGATTCTTGGGAACATTAAAAGTCTCAGCACAATAGTACAAGGAGGTTGACAAAAAGGAATATAAGGTTTATTTCATCTTTGATATTGTATAAATTGTAACAGATTATATACATATTTGGAAACCCTAACACTGATATTTAGATCTTTCACAACATTAAATTATTTTTTCTTTGAAATTTACTTCATTTATGTCTAAAATAGTATTTAAAAGAGTATAGCAATTTCCATTTCTCTGTAACATCATAACTAGCCAGAAATGCCAAAAAATTATCGTTTCTTATTTGTAGTAAGAAACTTTTTATTCTTGGTATAAATGGGTAGAAATTTTAGATTGTAATTGTTCATAAAATACTTTTTTAGAGTATAAGAGCAAAATGAAGGTTTTTACTAAGATTGAAGGAACTCAGTTTATACAAAATCAGGGAAATGTCATAAATTCAGAAATTATAAAGATTAACTGAAAGTAACTTTCTTCCCCTTCAAATGATAAAATTGCTTGACAAGATCATTACAAATCAATTGTCTATTGCAGAAATGTATGGCTTTTCAAATTATTTTATCACTAAAGAATATTATACTATCAGCCAAGCACGGTGGCGCAATCTCAGCACTTGGGAGACTGAGGCAGGAGGGTCCTGAGTTCAAAGCCAGCTTCACCAATGGTGAGTCACTTACAACTCAGTGAGACCGTGTCTCTAATACAACTCAAAAAAAGGGCTGGGGATGTGGCCCAGTGCTCGAGTGCCCCTGAGCTCAATCCCCAGTACCCAAAAAAAAAAAAAAAAAAGAATATTATACTATCAAGAAAACTGCATAATACAGGACATTCTATATGTTCACAGCATCACTAACCAAAAAAAAAAAAAAAAAAAAGACTCAAAGACTCATGAATTCTAACAAGGTAATAAGAGTTCACTCATCCAAATATACTTTCACACTTTGAATGATTAAGACTTATAATCCGTAGAAATTGTTAAGATGCTTTAATATAATTCTCATTCCAATTTATCTCAGCTCTGAATATAGATAACACTAAAGTTTTCAATAAAATGTTTTCAAATATAGCAATACAAAAAGATGCCTTTAAAGATTTTCTCTTAAAACATGAAGCAATGGATAATACCAAAATATTTTAAACTTATCTCCTGTAATCTTGTCTTCATGACAAAAGGAAATAATGTTGATAGTGGCAATATCAGACAACATATTTGTTTTTCATTAAATGATGTATTTTCTCTAGTCCTTCTGGATCAACTCTATTATTGACCCTGACTATCCCAAAATTAAAGTAGGTCTTCACACCAAAAATAGTAGAATATTGTTCAATGCTTAAAAAATACAGGAAAACATAAAGCACAGTATGTCCTGTTTCTGAAAAGTATGGTAGGTTGCATTGTAGTAATGCAAAAGAATACGTTCTCATACTGATCCCCCATCTGAAAAAATAATAATAACGATCCAAATACTTTTAAAAATATTTTAGTAACTTTTATGATCTAACAAATATGGAGGAATTGTTAGACCAGAGATAAAGTAAACTGAAAAATAGATGGTTACCCAGAAATCTAGGTAAAGCACTGAAGTATTCATGTTAGTAACACTTGCCAAATTAAATGAAATTAAATTCAACTTTCTGGACATTCAATGGAAAAAAGAACAAAACAGAGCTCTGGGACCTCTCAAGGTGAGGAATCAATTAGAATTCCCTGCATAGAGAAAGGGGAAATACTGGGGAACTATATTGACCAAATTATATTGTTATATCATGTGCATGTATGAATATGTAATGAATCTCACCATTATGTATAATTACAATGCACCATAAAATTTGGAAAACAAGTAAATAAAAATAAAGGACACAGACATATTAAAAATTTTTAAACATGCTTACAAAAATAGTCCCTAATATGTATCTGGAACCTCAAATATTTGAGGTCAGTTTAAGAGTAATCAACATATAAATCCACCCCTCCAGTAAGGCAAAAGGAGAATTAATTGCCTTGAACCTAGGTGCTGAGGGTGATAGAAAAATCATCACTGAACTTCTTAAGCAGAAGAAATCATCAACTGAGCAGCTTCTAATAGATATACATACTAGAAATCTTTTACCAAGGAGATCCATGAACTCAAACATAAAACTTAATAAAGTGTTTTCAGATTACTGGTACTCCTAAACATCTCAGATATGTAATCAATACATTCTCTGTAGGATCTCACTTAGGATCCAATCGATTTCCACTGATAAAATTTCAAAGCAAGTAAGCAATTGACAGTCAAGAATCACTATGCCCATATGCTAAAAAATAAATCAGAACAAATAAGAGCCAGCCAGCAGAAGCAAGAAACAATGAAATCAAACTAAAGTAAAGTTGAAATTTTGGAATTATAAAATATATAATATAAAACAAATGTACTAAAGGTATTCTAAGAAATGTTTGAAAATTATTAATGAGTGTGGTAACTTGAAAAAAATAATATTATGGAACTCCAAAAATGAATAATATAATAATTAAAATTATATATTCAATGGACAGACTTAACAGCAGTTTAGACAAAACTAAAGACAGAATTAGATAAGTAGAAAAGTGGAGAAATGTTTTAAAGTGCTATTTGTAGAAAGAGCAAGAAGAAAAAAAATGAGAGATGGTAAGAAAGTAAGAGAGCTGGAAGACAGTGTGAAAATATCTAACAACTGTCCAATTGGAGTTCAAGAGGAGAGGAGAGAAATAGTAGGTCAAAAGCAACACATAAGATAGTGACAGAAAACATTCTAGAACTAATCAAAGTTATGAATCAAAAGATTCAGGAAACCTATTAATTCTCAAAGAAAATGAATAAAAATAAATCCACACTTTGACACAATATCAATCTTAAACTATCAAAAAGAAAAAGAAAAACTTTTAAAAAGTCAGAAAAGTCAAATTAATTCCAAAGGTATGATAGACTGAAGCTGTCTCAAGATCTGCAGTGGAAAACAGAAGAGAATACAATGATACATTCAATGTGTTGAGAGAGGGGGGAACGCTTTCAACCTAGAATTTTACACACTAAAAATACCTTATAAAAACAAGAATAGAATGATGATTTTTTTAAAAAAATAGTCTATAGCCAGCAGTTACTCACTAAAATACATCTAAAATAAATTCTACAGAAGATGAATTGAACTGGGGGAAGAAAAGAAACACAATAGGTCTGAGACACAAAAATTCTAAAGAACAGGGCAAAGCTTAAAATTTCTAGGGTAATTACTTTGAAATTAAAAGAGTATGCCAAAGAAGATATACAAATCAATAGGAAGCATATGAAAAGATGCTAAACATCACTAATCATAGAGGAAATGCAAATTGAAACTATAGTGAGGGGCTAGGTGTAACTCAGAGGGAAAGAAAGCACTTGCTTAGTATATATGAAGCCCTGGATTTGATCTCCAACACAATAAAAAGAAATTCAGAGATATCACCTTACATCCATTAGGATGGTCATTATCAAAAGAAGAGAAAATAACAAGTGTTGGTGAAGATACAGAAAAAGTAGAACCTTTGTGCATTATTGGTGCAAATGTAAAATGGTGCTGCCATTATGGAAAGCAGTATGAAGTTTTCACCAAAAATTAAAAATAGAATTACCATATGATCCTTTAAGGCCACTTCTGTGTATATGTCTTGTCTTAATACATTTTGTACTCCTATAACAGAATGCCTGAGATAGGATAATTTATAAGTAATAATCCTAGAAGCTAGGAAGTTCAGCAACAAGGCACTTGCATATTCGGAGTCTGATGAGGGTCTTCCCTCTTCTTCCAAGATGGTGCCTTGAATGATATATTCACCTAAGAAACTATTGTTTCTTCACATGACAGAAGCCAGTGGACAAAAGGGACAAATTCCTTTTATCAAGCCATTTTATAAGTGCATCAATCCATTCATGAGGCTGGAGCCCTAATCACTTTCCAAAAGGCCCCACCTCCTAACACATTTGACTTGGAGATTAAGTTTCTAACACATGAATTTTGGCACACATTCAGACCATAGCATATCCAAAAAACTCAAAGGATGACTCAAAGAGATGTTTGCAGAAACATGTTCATTGTATCACTCACAATAGCCAAGATGTGGAAACAATGTAAGTGTTCATTAACAGATGGATAAAGAAAGAAAATGTGGCATGCAGGTACAATGAAATATTAACATAGTGGAATATAGACATAAAAATAATAGGATCCTATCACATTCTACAACATGGGTGAATTCTGACATTATGTTAAGCAAAACAGTGTAGTCACAAAAAGACACACACTACACATGTATTTAGTCCATTTTCTGTTACTATAATAAAATACTTGAGGCCAAGTAACCTTATGAAGAGGCTTATTTAGTTCACTATTCTAGAGATTCAAGGACATGGTACTGGCATCAGCTGAGCTTTGGTGAAGGCTTCTTGGTGAGTGGTATCACAATGATGGCATCATAGTTGTGAGAGCAAGAAATCAGATCACAAAACAGGAAGCCAGAGCTAGGATTAGAGAAAAATATTGAAGATTCTGGATTCATCAAGTAATCAAAATGCATATCAACAGAAAGAGACTAAACCAATATTGCTGATTCCTTATGATGTTCTGACAAGGAAACAATATCACTTTTGTGATACTGCTACCAAAATGTATAGCCCAAATCTAGTTATGAAAAATAATCAAATAAACAAAATTAGAAGGTATTCTACAAAAATAACTAGCCTAAAGCCTTTCATATTACCAAGGTCAATAAACACTAAGAAAGAATGAAAAACTATTCCAGATTAAAGGGCATTAGATGGACATAACAAATAAATATGATATGCAACTCTGGATTGGATCCTGATATAGAAAATAAAAATGTTTTTCTACAAAAGATATTATTGGGATAATTCACAAAATATGAATAAGGTTTATAGATCAGCAAAGAGTAATAAGACAATGATAATTTCTTGATTTTGATCATTGCAGGACAGTTATACAGAAAAAAATGTTTAAAGAAACACAATGAGGGCTGGGGTTGTGGCTCAGTGGTAGAGCACTCACCTAGCATGTGCGCGGCCCGGGTTTGATCCTCAGCAACACCTAAAAATAAAGAAAGGCATTGTGTACAACTAAAACAAATAAATGCTTAAGAAAAAGAAACACACTGAAATATTTAGGGATAAAGAGTTGTCGTGTCATATGGTACAGTGGTGCATGTCAGTAATCCCAGCAGCTGGAGAGGCTGAGGCAGGAGGATCTCAAGTTCAAAGCAGTCTCAGCAACTTAGGGATACCCTTTCTCAAAGTAAAAAATAAAAAGGGCTGGGGATGTAGCTCAGTGATTAAGCACTGCAGGATTCAATGCCCAGTACCAAAAAAAAGAGATAGAGAAAGTCCATCATATTACCAATGTACTCATATACTTAATATATATTTGATATCCATATTTGTTATCTATAGATAGATGGATATGCATATAAAATCATAACTTTAAAGAAACAACACAGGCTTATCTTGGTGAAGGGTATATGAAAATCCCTAATACTCCTGCAACTTATATGTAATATGAAATTTTCTCAAAGTAAAAAGCTAAATAATTTTAAAGTTAAAAGTTGTGAAGATAAAAATAAAATTAAAAATTTAATGTTAAAAAACAAAGTTTGGCAGACAGAAGAAAATGTTCAGCTATATGCTAAAAGAGACATGACCAAAATATAAAGATATGAAAAATCTGAAAGTAAAATAGTAGAAATAAAGACTGAATTTTATTGCAATTATAGTAATATCAGGCAATATACAGTTTAAGGCCAAAATATAACTGCTAAAGATAAAATCATTCACTATATCATACTAAACATTTCAATTCACAAAAATAATAATAATTACAAACTTGGGTGTATTTAACAGCATGGCTTCCAAGTAAAATTAAAGTAAAAATTATAGAGCTATGAGAATGGTAGACAAATACATTGCCATAGTGAGAAAATCTTTTTTTCTTGGTACTGAGAATTTAACCCAAGAATAACTTACCACTGAATCCCCAGCCCTTTTTATATTTTATTTTGAGAAAGGATGTCACTAAATTGCTTAGAGCTGCACTACATTGCTGAGACTGGCCTCAAACTTGCAATCCTCCTGCCTCAGCTTCCCAAGCCACTGGGATTACAAATGTGTGCTACCCTGCCCAGCAGTGAGACATTTTTAACACACTTCTATTAATAACTAATAACAGAAGAGGATGAGAGTGTAGCTGATTGCTAATGTGTTCACCTAGAATTAATGAAGCCCTGGGTTCCATTCCCAACACTGAAAAAAAATTAATAGATCAAGGAGACACACCAGTAATTAAATGGAAGAATTTTATAACACAAATCAAATTTTGATTAAATATATATTCATAAAGAGGACACTGAAGCCAGCTATTATAAAATGCACACTATTTCCAATTATATGTATGCATATACATATATAATACACACATGTATATAAATTGTGGCCAAGAAAGCAATGACCTGTTGAGTCATAATGTAAGACTCAATAAAATTCTCAATTACTTTTATCACATGTTCTTTGATCAGAATGCAAATAAATGAAAAATTAATAACAAAAAAGATTGGTAGAAAACCTTCATAAGTGGGAAATTAAGAAATACTCTACCAAATAATAGATCAGTCAAATAAGAAATAATAATTAAATTAGATAATAGAAATGAAATATAAAGATATTATAATTGAAATCTATGAGATAGACATTAATATTTAGAGGAAAAATTATAACTCTACCTGTTCTTTTTTTCAAAATATTTATTTATTTGCTTGTAGTTGTACACAATGCGTTTTTATTTTTACGTGGTGCTGAGGATCGAACACGGGCTGCGCACTTGCTAGGCAAGTGCTCTACTACTGAGCCACAAACCCAGCCCCTCTACCTGTTCTTAATTGGAAAGAATAAAACTGTAAAGGAAAGAGCTAAGCATCAATCTTAAGAAGTTCGCAAAAATATGTAAAATAAACCCAGATAAGACAGAAAAAGGGAATAACAATGAGGAAAAATATACATTAACATAATAGATAAAAGTAAACAAAAGCATAAGTTAAGTCAAAGAATGATACTTTGAAAAGAGTAATAAAGCTAGTAAAATCACTGCTAAGGTCAGTCAAGGAAAAATAAGATGCAAGGTAGAAACAAATGACATGAAGAGAGAAATTGGATACCTAACTATAGACACTTCAAATAACAAATAGAATTTAAGAATACACAATTAAAAATTCTGTCCACAAATTATATTCAACTATATACATTTTAAAAAACAAAGTTTTAAGAAACACACACACACACACACACACACACACACACACACACATATGCAACTTACCAAAATTGAACAAAAAGAAATAGAAAACCTGAATAATTTTATAACCCTTAGGTAAATGAATCATTTTTACAAAATGTGTTTATGAAGCGAAGTCCAGATCCATGAGATTTTGTCATTGAGCAATACCTAATATTCAGAAACCAAACAATTTCATTCCACAAAAATTATCCCAATCCAATCTCATTCATGAACCAAGATACACAATTTGTAAACAAAATATTAGTAAACTAAATCCAGAAATGCATTTAAAAATAATATCAGCGGGGCGCGGTGGCGCACGCCTGTAATCCCAGCACTTTGGGAGGCTGAAGCAGGAGGATCGCGAGTTCAAAGCCAGCCTCAGCAATGGTGAGGCACTTAGCAACTCAATGAGACCCTGTCTCTAATAAAAAAAAAAAAAAAATACAAAAAAGGGCTGGGGATGTGGCCCAGTGGCCCAGTGGTCGAATGCCCCTGAGTTCAATCCCCGGTAACCACAAAAAAAAATAAATAAATAAATAATATCAGTGTAAAAACACATTTAATCAAAGAATGTAAAGTTTTAAATTTTAGTATTGAATAATGTAATATATCACATTAAAGATTTATAAAGAAAAACCAGGGCTGGGGATGTATCTCAGTGGTAGAGCACTTGCTTACATGCATGAGATCTTGAGGTTGATTCCCAGAACCACAAAACAAAACAAAACAAAACAAAACAAAAAGAAAGAAAGAAAAGTAAAAAGAAACACCAAGCCGGGCGCGGTGGCGCACGCCTGTAATCCCAGCACTTTGGGAGGCTGAGGCAGGAGGATCACGAGTTCAAAGCCAGCCTCAGCAATGGCGAGGCACTTAGCAACTCAGTGAGACCCTGTCTCTAAATAAAATACAAAAAGGGCTGGGGATGTGGCCCAGTCGTCGAGTGCCCCTGAGTTCAATCCCCGGTAACCACAAAAAAAAAAAAAAAAAAAAAAAAAAAAGAAAAAACACCAATTGAACATCTCAATAGGTGTAGAAAAGACATTTGATAAAATTAAAAGTCTATTCATGAGAAAAATTCATAGAAAACAAAGTATAAGGAACATTTTTTTAACCTGATAAAGGACATCTGGGAAAATTCATAGGGAACAAAGTATAAGGAATCTTCTTAACATGGTAAAGGACATTTGCAAAAATTCCATAGTACATGTCTGTCACCCCAGCAACTTGGAAGCTGAAGCAGGAGGATCACAAGTTCGAGGATAGACTCAGCAACTTTATGGGACCCTGTTTCAAAATGAAAAATAAAAAAGGGATATGGATGTAGCTTAGTGGTAAAGGTACCTTAGGTTCAATCTCCTCCACAGCAAAAATAAATAAATAAATAAAAATAAAAAGAAAGAAAGAAAAGAAAAGAAAAATGGGCACTCATTCATTAAAAAATTGAAAGCATTCCAATTTAAGATCATGAAAAAACAAAATAGCCCATTATTATCACTTCTGTTCATTATTGTACTGAAGAACATGACTAGAACAATAAGACAAAAATTGAAATTATATAAGACATTAGGATTTTAAAGGAAGAAGCAAATATATCATCATTTACTGATAATATACCAAAAATATGCACAAGCAAATAGGGATAAATCATTAGAATAAATAAGATAGTTTAGCAAAGTAGCTAGACACAATATCAGTGTACAAAAAACAATCGTATTTCTAAAAAGCAGAAACAAAATATTGAAAATCTTTCAAATGACATTTCTCATATATAGAAAAAAAATTCTAACAGCTAGGACTAAGTGAAAGATACAAAAGCTCTACAATAAAAACTACAAAATATTGTTACAAGTAGACAAAAAGTGAATGCTATATCATGCTCACGAATCAGAAGAAAACACTGTTAAGAAGCCAGTTCTCGTGTAATTAAACTAGACATTCAGTGCAATCAAAATCAAAATCCCAGGAAAAATGTTTGTGGAAACTGACAAGCTAACTTTAAAATTCACATAAAAATGCAAATAATCTCATACAAGCAACAAAATCATGAATAAGAACAAAGAGGATTTATACTGTTAGATTGCAAGTTTTGGAATAAAGCTATAATAATTAAGATGCTATAGTTTTGGCAGAAAGATCAAGAAGACCAATGAAATAAGATAGAATCCAGAAATAGACTGCCTTAATTAATTGAAAATATATCATACTTATAAATGTAAAATAAAACAAAAAATCTCAAGAAGAAAATATAACAGACAAACTTAATGGCCTTTGGATGGAAAAATTTCCTAAAATAGAACACAAAAAACTAATAACTTAAAAATGACACCCTACACTTTTATTGACATTAAAAACTGTTCAAAATATCATCATAAACATCATCAAAATCGAAAACCATTATGTGTAAAAGGACATCATGAAGAAAGTGAAAGGACAACACACAGAGCATGATATAAGTCACATAAAATAAGTCACATAAAATAGTCACATATCATATACCTGACAAGGGAGTTGTATCCAGAATGTATAAACAATCTTACAACTGAAAAATAAAAAGGAAAATAACAAAATTAAATGGGAATAAAAGATTTGACTACACTTCTACCAACAAAATATACAAAGGTCCAATTAATACAAAAACAAATACTCAAGCCAGGAGGGGTGGTTCATATCTGTAATCCCAATGACTCAGGAAGGTGAGTCAGGAGGATCAAAAGTTTGACGTCAGTGTCAGCAAACTAGGGAGGACCTATACAATCTAGCAAGACCTTGCCTCAAAATAAAACATAAAATGGTGGGGAAGGTAGCTCAGTGATAAGGGTCCCTGGGTTCAATTCCCACTACCAAAAAAAGAAAAAAAGAAAGAAAGAAAAAACACATACTCAACAGCTTTAGCCTTCAGAGATATGATAGATATGCAACTCAAAATCAAAACAAGATATCACTTCATACATACTATGATAACTATACACCCCCCAAAAAAAAAGACAATAAAAAGTTTTAATGAAGACATAGAAACACCAGAACTCTTAGGTATTGCTAGTAAGGATGTAAAATGGTACATCCACTTTGGAAAATGGTCTAGCACTTCCCAAATAGTTAAACATAGAATTAATATATGGCCCTGCATTTCTTAGGTATATTCCCAAAAGAAATTAAAATATATATATATATCTTATACACAGGATCATGTATAAGAGTGTTCACAGGAACATTATTCCTAGTAACCAAAAGATGAATGCACTTTTAAAAAAAATATTTTTTTGGTTATTGATGCTTTTATTTTATTTTTTTTTATGTGGTGCTGAGGATTAAACCCAATGCTTCACATGTTCCAGGAAGCACTCCACCACTGAGCTACAACAGCAGCCGTGAAAGCACTCTTCATGTCATTCAATGGATGAATGAATATCCAAAATGTGGTATATCCATATAAAGGAATATTATCTGGTCATAAAAAGTAATGAAATACTAACACATGCTATAACATAAACGAACCTTGTTTATTCAAGGTGAAAGAAGTCAGTTACAAAAGACTACATTTTGTATGATTGCATTAACATGAAATTTCTGGAATAGGCAAATCCACAGATACAGAAAGCAGAATAGCCATTAGGCAACAATGGAGAGGGACTGCTGGTAAGTTAGGGGTTTCTTTTGGGGGTAATGAAAATTTTCCAAAATTTATTGTGTTGATGATTGCACAACTCTAAATGCTATTGGACAAAATAAGTAAATTGTGTGAGATGTGAATTATGTCATGGTAAGTCTGCTTAAAAATAAATCACATATGTAATAAAAAGGTATGTTATAGGATTGCAAAAGATATCTGCAATGCATATATCTGACAAATGACTCTATTAAATATATATGAAGAGAAACTATGAAATAATGAGAAAATTAACTTAAAGATATACTTTACAAAAGACAATCCATAAATGGTCACTAGAATATGAAAAGATGTTTGCCTTCAACCAGTAGTCTCAGGAGGGTGCTAATTAATGCCATAATGAAGCACCACTCACCAGAGTGGCTCTAATTAAAAATATTGACAGTACTGTACTAACTGTCAGAAAACATGTGTAAGAAGAATTCTCATATGCTCCTTCTGGTAATGTAAAATTGTAGAGATACTTTGAAAATTTGTTTGGAGGTATTTGCCAAAGTTAATTATAGATCTATCCTATGATTTAAGACTTAACTATTTCTCTTCTATGTGTATATATTCCAAAGAAATTAATGCATATGACCACTAAAACTAAAACCAGTGAACACTCATCATCAAACAATTGACAAATAATCATAGTATATTCATACAATGCATTATTACTTAATAAAATTATCAATAATAATAATAAAGGACACAATAGCAATACCACAACAAATATGGATGAATTTCACAGATATGATGAGAAACGAAAGAAGCTGGAGGTCAAGGCTGGTAGTGTAGCCAAGATGCTAAGCATTTTCCGTGGGCTTATTTGCCATCTGTGGATTTTCTTTTGTGAAATGTTTGCCCAAACTTTTTACACTTTTGAGTTATTTTCTTTTGAGTTTGAGAATTCATTATATATTCTCGATACAAGTGCTTTCTCAAGTGTTTTTCAAAAGGTTTATTGAAGGGCTGGAGATGTGGTTTAATGATAGAGTGTTCGCTTAACATGCTTGAGGCCCTGGGTTCGATACTCCATACCTTAAAAAAAATAGGGCTCAAATGTTTTGTATCAGTATGCTTTGTCTCTTTTTTATTTTTTATTTTTTTGGTACCAGGGATTGAACTCAGTGGTACTCAACCTCTGAGCCACGTCCCCAGCCCTATTTTGTATTTTATTTAGAGACAAGGTCTGACTGAGTTGCTTAGCACCTTGCTTTTGCTGTAGCTGGTTTTGAACTCATGATCCTCCTGCCTCAGCCTCCCCAAGCTGCTGGGATTATAGGCGTGTGCCACTATACCCGACTTTTGTATTTTCTTAACAGTGTCTTTCATAGAACAGTTGATTAAATTTTGATGAAGTCAATTTCATCCATGCCTTTCTTTATGTTTAGTGTCATATGTAAAAGAAAATTTTGTCTAACTGAAATTTAACTGATATTTTCTTCTGGGAGTTCTATACCTTTATATTTTACATTTAGGTCTACAATTGATTTTGAATTGATTTTTTGTATAGGATGCAAGATAGGGATCAAAAATCAAGGGGTTTGTGTTTTGTTTATTATTTTTGTTTTTTCCAATATTGGTATCTATTTTTGCCAGTATCGTTTGTCAAACAGATTTTCTTGTTCTCCATTGAATTGCCATTGCATTTTTCTTTCTGGACCTTCATTTTTGTTCCTTTGATCCCTATGTCTGGTCTTTCATAAATAACACATTCCATTGATTCATATAACCAAATAATAATTTTTTTGCTGGTTTTATATAAAGTATTTTTACAACAATTGTGTCTTCATACATGTACTTAGGGTAATAATGGCTAACTCATTTTACCATTATTCCAAATAAGAAATTTTAAATTCAGAAGGCAAGAGTCTCAAATTGTTCTTTTTTTAAAAAATATTTATTTATTTACTTTAGTTGTACACAATGCAATGCATTTATGTTTACGTGGTGCTGAGGATTGAATCCGGGCCGCGCACGTGCGAGGCGAGCGCTCTGCCGCTGAGCCACAACCCCAGCCCCACACATTGTTCTTTTTCAAAATTATCTTATTCATCCTAAATCTTTTGCTTTCCATATAAATTTTAGAAATTTTATTGATATCTACAAAAGAATCTTTTAGGATTTTGATTAAGTTTGCATTGAATCTATATATCAGCTTAGAGAGTATGAATATTTTATGATTATTGAGTTTTCCAACCCATGAACATCGCACATATTCCCATTTCTTTTGGTCTTCATTTCATCAGTCTTTTGTAGTTTTCAACATACAGATCATGCACATATTTTAATTAGATTTGTAACTAGTATTTTGCTGAGTTTTTAAAAAAGTATTTTTAGTTTTAGATGGACATAATACCTTTATCTTATTAATTTATTTTTTATATAGTGCTGAGGATTGAACCTAATGCCTCACATGTGCTAGGCAAGTGCTCTACCACTGAGCCACAACCCCAGCCCAGTCACTGAGTTTTTGATGCCATTTTATTACAGCCATTTGTAGCTTTCCTTTGCGGCTTCTTTAGCAATTCAATATCCTCAAAAATTTACAGGTTTCTATTCTTATTATTTCTGGAAAGTTCCATGAGGGAGTAAACACATACAAAGATCTTTTCTATACTAAGTTCTTAGTCATGTGTTTGGTATTTTATTTATTGGTATCTGTATTTTACCTGACCCTTTGTTTCTCAACCTATTCATCTCTACCTAGACATCTAAAAATACATTTGAGTGAGAAGGGAATTTTCTTACTTTGATTTTTGCTAGATTCTATTATCAGGAATAAAACTCTTAACCAGAAACTCCTTTGCAGGAGCCCTGTTTGGGGAGATGGATGAGATTGCGGTTGGCTGCGGGCCATGGAGAAGTTTGGGCATTGCCGCCTTCCATGGTCTCATGGGACTTGGCCCAAGATCTCGCAGAACTTGGCCCAAGATCTCACGAGATGTGAACCGAGATCAGAGCAGGTCGGCGCCCATTTGGTTGTTGGTTTTTTAGTGGTGTGTGTGGTGCGTGTTAGAGTTGTTGTCAGAGCTGGAGAGAAAAGTTAACAAAATAAAAAGCCTGTTTGTTTCCAGTCTGCCTCTGAACTTGTTCCCGCGGCGTTGTTGCTCCAAGCGGCAATCGCTTCAGGCGGCTACACTCCTGAAAAATAATTGTGGCCAAAATATTCTCTCCTACTAATATTCTTTTATTGATTACCACTGTTCCTTTTGGAATGTTGAAAGTTCTTAGTTTTTAAAACCATGTATGTGGAGCTGGGGTTGTGGCTCAGTGGTAGAGCACTTGCCTAGCATGTATGAGGCACTGGGTTCAATTCTCAGCACCACATATAAGTAAATAAAATAAAGATCCATTGACAACTAGACCATATTTTCAAAAAGCATGTAAGTAAGCTAGGTACAGTGGCACACACCTGTAATCCCAGCTTTTCTGGAGGCTGAGGCAGGAGGATCGCAAGTTTGAGGTCAGCAACTTAACAAGACCTTGTCTCAAAATAAAAAAAATTAAAAATAAAAAAGACAGGGTATGTAGCTCTGTGGCAGAACACTCTGGGTTCAATCTCCAATACTGTAAAGTAAATAAATAAATAACCTTGCAAGTTCTGCATGTTTTAGGCCCATCAGTAAAATTGGAGTATAAACTACAAGCTTTAGCATGCTTCCCTTTAGCTATCTCTGGACTGCACTATAGCCCCTGTAAAACAACTCAGTAACTAAAAGCGGCACAAAGTAAAGATAGGCTAGCATTATGAATTTTTAAAGCCATTTCCTCTAACACTGCAGGTTCAGCCAGCAGCATGTGGTCTGACTTCCAAGATATCCTAGGTGACTGTTTTACCTTTAACAAACATCCATCAGCTTTTCAGTATGAAACAAAAAAAGAATCCATCCTTGCCACATGCTGCCTAACTGTTTACACTTTTCCAAGATATGTAGAAGACAATGAATTTTCTGTCACATGCAGAGACAATAATTATAATTAATCAATATCTCCAACAATATTAGAAAAGATATTGGAACAATAAAAATATAATAGTATGCTATGTCAAAAGAAACATTTGGAAAATAGGAAAAAATTTAAAATGAAAGTAGAAATGGAATATCAATATGAACAAAGAATAAAAAACATAAAAAATAGGACAGCAAATAAATTCAAGCACTTCCTGTATCTGAATGAATTGAAAAGATGCTTAGAAAATAGGCAGAGAATATATAATTGAATTAGTACTAATATCAAAAGCAATAAAATGATTAATTCCAAAGACAACAAAAGGTTGTAAAAGAAATTTAAAATATCATAGTATTCTAGCTGGCTCATCTGTTAATTGCATTTGTGTACCCAAAATATTGCAGATATGGTATACATACAATGGGAAAATAAGAGATAGGAAGGATGGGTGTGTTTCGAATGGGTTTGGCTGTCTGTGAAAAGAACAAAATGCTTCCATAGTGAGATGCCTAAAACCGAATAGTCAAGACACAGCAACATATATATTTAGTTTGAAAAATAATGAGCTATGTATCAAAGCCTCACAATCCTGGAATTATAGACACACCACCACTCCTGGCTAAGTAACTTTGGAACAATTAGAAATCCACATGCAAGAGAAAGAAAAATGAAATTGTACTATGTATCAAAGGTAAAGACATGAGTTGAATATAGTTGCCTCTGGAGGGGAGGAAATGGGGAAAGAGAACTGCTATTTTTATAACAAGTTTTGCAGAGCTACTTATTTTTTTAAACCATGTGCCCAAACACAATGATCACAATAATGTAAACATGACCCTGCCAGTATTTTACACATGAGTGCAATTCCAGATTAAACAGAAGCACTAATATTTGTCACACCATCTTTGTCTTGGCTATCAATCCTAGTATACCACAGAGAGACTGATGGCCTTTAGAAGTTTTCATTAGTGTCTTCTATGAGTCCCTTCTAATTTTAAATGGCAAGGTAGAATCTTGGCAATTTAAATGAAAAGGGTGGATGAAAGCAGGTATAGTGATCTTCAGAGAGGGAATAATAAGCAAGAACAGAAGAATCATTTCAAGGGCATTCTGAATGTAAAAACTTCAAACAATGTATCATTCTATGTTCAGCTGAGAAAGAGTGGCAGAAGGCATATCAGTTTGCTTTGTGTAGTTATCTGAGATTGAGTGATTGCATTCAAAATTTCAGGGGTAGCACCACAATAATCTGAAAAAAAAGGAACTACCAGAAAGCCACAAGTTTTCTTCATATGTGTGAGTTCTATATCCCAACCAAACATGAACATAGGTACAACCATCAGTTTATTCATATTATGTGTGATAGCATTTATCACAAAAGAAACTAATACTATATTTGAAACTAAGTAGAGCAGAAGTTTCTCAGTTGTTTTTGGGTGCTCTATTCACCTACTTCCTTCTAATCTTAACTTTAGTTGCACAGGATTTTTTAATATTTCAAATAAAAAGATTGGGCTTGGGATTTAGCTTAGTGGAAGAGCACTTGCCTAGCATATATGAGGCCTGGATTTCATCCCCAGTACCCACTACAAGATAAAAGGTTCCTCACCTAGTCGGTGAAAGTGCTTAATAAGGTTTTTTTTTTAATATTTATTTAGTTGTAGATGAACACACAGTATCTTTATTTATTTTTATATGGTGCTGAGGATCGAACCCAGTGCCTCGCACATACAAGACAAGTGCTTTACCACTGAGCTACAGCCCAGCCCCTAATAAGGTGTGGTTTTCGTTGTTGTTGTTGTTGTTGTTGGTACCAGGGATTGAACCCAGGGATGCTTAACAACTGAGCCACATCTGCAGCCCTTTGTGTGTGTGTGTGTGTGCTTTGAGACCGGATCTCACGAAGTTGCTCAGAGCCTCACTAAGTTCCTGAGGCTGACTTTGAACTTTCAATCCTCCTGCCTACCAAGCTTAATAAATATTTGAAAAAGATGAAAAATAGACCTGAGAATGATCAAAACCTAATTTTTTAGTATTTTTTAAAATGTACATCTTAATTTTGGGATGATAATATGAATAATAACAGAGGAATGTATGAGAATAATATCATGCTGAAAATAACAAGGATTGGGATTATGTTGATATATAAATGTAACTGTATGAAATAATATAAAAATAACATCATTGTGTTCAAATATCATGCTTCAATGACAACAGCTACAAATATGTGTAAGTGTCTATAATAAAGGGAGGGAAAATAAATGAAATCCTATAAAGTTTAATGTTCAGTGGGTTCCAGTACTTGTAAAAATGTTTAAATTCATAATGACTCCAGTAAATCTGTTCATGCCAAACACCTAGGGGTTATCTTTAATTCACCCCTAGCCCTCACACTCTAAATCCAATCCCTCTGCCAATCATGTAGACTTTATATTCCAAATATATCCCAAATTTGTCCACTTATCTCTATCTTCACCACTATTACCTTTGTCTAAGCCACTTAATCTGGAGCACTAAAATATTTTTCTAGTTGTTCTTCAAGCTTCCACTTTTGGCCACCTATAATCCAAGTGGCTGCCAGAGTGCCCTTTTTAAACATAAATCACACCATGTCACTCTCCTGCTAAAATGTTTTAAATGGTTTTCTGTTGCATTCCAAATAAATTCCAGAATCTTTACCCTGACCTATAAACCCTTCCCTGATGTAGCCCCTGGATCTCTGACTCCACTATGCTCTAGAGCCTTGGTCATTTAATTTTGCCAACATGCCAGTCTCACACCTGTTTTTATGTCTACCTGGAATTATTGCTCTGATCTTTGAATGGGTAATCTTTCCCCTCCTTTCGTATTTCTATCTCAGAACAAAATCCTCTTGTATGAGAGAAATTTTCCCTGATCACCCAATACAGTTATGTTACAGTTCCATTTTTCAACACAACACTTGACACTGATAATTTTTATGTGTTTATTCAAGTGGCTACCCTGACTGGAATATAAACTCCATAAAAGTAAAGACCTTGTACATCATATTCACTTTTATAGTTACAGCACTCTCTCTAGAACCCACTTTGACCTGTAATAAATATTTTTGAATGAATGGATAAATGAAAGAAATAAATGAGGAAACCATATTAATGGTTTAATAATTTAAGATCTTAAATTGTTAAAACATTTGCTCTGAGGGGCACACTAAAATTTTCTCTCTGTGGATGGTTCAAAATAAGGAACAACCTGAACATACAGAAACTGGAGTGTAGTCTGTCTTTTCTCTCCTTGTCTCACAAACATTAGAAACCACTTGACCCTAACCTCTCATTTTTCAAAAAAACAAAGTTTAAATGATCCACCAAAGATCACATGGCTAATGCAGGTGCTGTGGCGCATGTCTGTAATCCCAGTGACAAAGAAGGCTGAGACAGGAAGATTGGGAGGTCAAAGCCAGCCTCAGCCATTTAGAGAGACCCTGTCTCAAAATAAGAAATAAAAAGGGCTGAAAATGTTCCTCACTGGATAAGCACCCCTGGATTCAATCCAGGTACAAAAAAAAAAAAAAAAAAAAAGAAAAAAAAAAAAAGGAAAGAAAGAAAGAAAGAAAGAAAAAAGAAAAAGAAAATCCTAAACAGACAAAAAAAAAAAAAAAAGCTAATATGTGGTAGAAATGGTACTAAAACCCACCTCTCCTGAATTCCAGTACAGTCTTCTTTACACATCACTCATTTTCTATTGTTGTTTTGCTTTTGTATACTGGGGATTGAACCCAGTGGTATTCTTCCACTGAGATACATCTCCAGACTGTTTCATTTTGTTTTTGCTTTTGTTTGCTTGTTTGTTTATGTTTTTTACAGGGTCTTACTAAATTGCCCAAACTTGCAGTCCTCCTGCCTCAGACTCCAGAGTTGCTGGGATTACAGGCATGCACCACCACAGTCAGCTTCCACATTACTTTTGTACTAAAAATCAGTATTGTGGTCACTATCAATATATTGATTCTATCACAGTGTAAGAAAGGTCAAAAGGCAGGTCAAGTAGTTAGTGATGTGGCATGAGGCAAAAGACAGGAGACATAAGAAAGTTTTACTTTTAAGAGTGTGGTATTTTATGGGTGAGTTCTTGGAATTGTAAAACAAAAGGAAATCACACAGGTACAATCCTCATAAAATAGTAACTCAACCAACGTTGAATGATGGCATCTAGAAATTAGAGATGTATTACATGTATTACAATCTAGTTTCTGAAAGTAATTTGTTATGTTGCAAAATGTTACAATATGATGACTAAATTTTGACATATTAGACTGAATTCACAGAAAGATTATGTATAATGAATCAGTTTCTACTTAAGTAATGGAAATTTAAAGAAATATTTTTTCAAATATTGAGTCATTGGCCATGATTTAATAAACCTATTGTATTAGTAAATTGAGTAAGTTTTGGGGGGTGTTCCCTTGAGGTTCATCACCAAGTAGTCAACTTAACCTGAATATCTGAAAATTTTCAAAATTGATTTGAAGAATGAATACTATTTTAAAAGATTTCCAAATTATATCATGCCTTCAGATTTATACTTAATCAATTTAATTGTATAAACATCCTTAAACTTACCAATTAATGATTATGACTGTCTCCAGAGCATGTACAAGAGAGTATATTCTTATATCGTCTAACACATTCTTTTGGGCATAATATGGATGACACAAGAGTCACAAGCTATCAGAATATGACATGTATGCATTTGCAAATCAAGCAAAAGTATCAGGTAACTAACAGAGCTAAGCCATGCAGGGAGCATGAAAGATGGACAATAGATCACCTCTATCCTCAGAAAATTTACAAATCTTTTTCATGAGAAAAAAAAAATTACAAAAAAGCCACAATTATATTGCATACATATATACACAGAAGGAGAAAATGGTAGAAAAATGAATAAGTAAGTTTCAAGGGAAAAAGTAAGTTTTTTTTTCTTGAGAAATATCAGCTTGTACAAGTGGGTACTGTGAATAAGGTTTCTCAACTTACACATTTCACTTTTCAGAAGGCTGAGCTTTGATTCTGTCACATCTTGTAGATTCCAGGGGAGTGCTGAACCATGTGACAAAAGTCTTTAGGGAAATCTAGAAACAATCTTTCAAGAAACCTTTTCAGGTAGGCAAAACATTTTTTAATTTTAATACTGAAAACACCAATTTTATTTTCCAAGAAACACTTGATTTCGGATGCAAACTTTATTTCTTTAAAACACTATATCCAAATGTTAATGTTATTCCTTTCTGAATGTTAATTAGAAGAATGAATGATTTATACTTGGTTCCTTTTTAAAATTTTTTTTTAAAATTTGTTCTTTTTAGTTATGCATGACACTAGAATGTACTTTGACATATTATACTTGGTTCTTGATTTTGAGTCAATGTGAAATATTGATATGCACCCTTCTTTGGATCAATTTTTCCATTTTTTGGGGTGAAAAATGTATAATATTTACAGAAAAGTGTGTGAGTTAAAGATGTGCAGTTTAGATTAAGTACAAACTGAACACCCAGGTTGTACCTATAATTCAGGTTAAGAAATGTGATCCCAGGTATTTTGAATATATCATCACAGACAAAAGGGAGCAGTTTGCTATGAGAGAGTAAATTTCCTTGTTCTCAGTCAAAAAATGAGATTTTCTTCTTTCTCTTTTCATTCTTTAGTCTAAAATTTGGAAAAGGTCCCTCCAAAAAATAATCACAAACATTTCATTTATTAACTCCTTAATTCACATAACATTCTTTTTATAATAGTTCATGATCCTCCCTGATGATGTATTTAAGGGGAAGAGGGAACATATAATTATTGAAGAATGAAATATTCTAAACCTATGCTGCTGATATTTTTATAATTATGATTTATTGTCCTGCATTGTTGCTCTTTTTAAATAAACCTCATGTGGAAACTTTTGACAAGGAAGAATGATTAACAAGCCTAAGCAAAATGATCTCTAATGATGACTTTCAACTACAGTAGCCCTAAATACTGAAGAGTACATTGAATGATATTTTACCCAGTGCAGTTTTGCCTTAGGTAATGTTTTGCATTTAGGTAAAATCCTTTCTTCAAATGTAATCACTGAATTCAATACTGTACTATACACCATGAAGAGGCACACTAGAGAAATACAATGTCTGCCCTGGGTGTAACTTACAAAATACTTGGGAAGATAAAGCACTCCCTCAGGAAGTAACTAGAAAGTACTTATATCCATAACTAATCCTGATAGTAAAGGAAAGAGTCAATGAAATTTCAGAAATGTAAAATGCTTGCGTTTCAAAAGCAGTTTGTAAGATGATTGTTTCAAGCTTGGAACACATTTTATTGTCAGAAACACTCCAAATAAATGCTGATTGGATATACAGATTTTTCAAAAGAAATCCAGGTTATTCATAATACATGGAAGTGATATCTGTACATTTGTTATGAAAATGAAGTAGAAAGTAAACAATCAGATAAAAATTGGAAAATAAAAATGATTGTAAAATAAAAATGATTGTAAAATAGACAGTCAAATTTCAAACACTGATGCTTGAGAAAGAGCATGTTTAACAAAAACAGAGATTAGGGCTGGTTATGGCTCAGTGATGGAGCACTTGCCTAGTGTGTGCAAGGCCCTGAGCCTAGTCCCCAGTAGCACAAAAAAATATAGATGAATATTCCTGCAGAGTTTCTTAAGATGATCATTTTCAAGAGCACTTCTGGCCCCTGAGGTATCTCTATTTTAATGTCAAAACATACAATTCATTTTCATTCACTCACTCAACAAGTATTTATTGTGTCAGGTGCTCTGAGAATACATGGTGAGTGTATATGGAGAATACAGGGAGCTTATATACTAATGTGGGAATGGAAAAGAGAAACAATTGTGTCAAGAACTGGAGCTGGGGGGCTGGGGTTGTGGCTCAGGAGTAGAGCGCTCGCCTAGCACGTGCGCGGCCTGGGTTCGATCCTCAGCACCACATAAAAATGCATTGTGTACAACTAAAAGCAAATAAATAAATATTAAAAAAAAAAAGAACTGGGGCTGGGTCCGGTGCGGTGGCACATGCCTGTAATCCCAAGAGCTCAGGAAGCTAAGGCAGAAGGATCTCATGTTCAAAGCCAGCCTCAGCAAAAGCAAGGCACTAAGCAACTCAATGAGACCCTGTCTCTAAATAAAATACGAAAAGGGCTGGGGATGTAGTTCAGTGGTTGAGTGCCCTTGAGTTCAATCCTTGGTACAAAAAAAAAAAAAAAAAAAAAAACTTGGGCCTGGGGTTGTAGCTCAGTGGTAGAGTGTTTGTTTAGAATGTGTGAGGCACTGGGTTCAATCCTCAGCACCACATATAAATAAATAAAATTAGGGTATTGTGTTCATCCACAACTTAAAAGATATTTTAAAAAAGAACTGATAAGTAATTTTCCTTAATGGAGGTTTTTATTTTTTGATTTGTTCTTTTTGGTTATCATGACATTAGAATATATTTTGATATATTTATACAAGCATGCAATATATCTTATTATGCACAATTCCTTTGAAGAGGAAGAGATATTAAGTCAAGCTGAAATAATGAAGCTTTGCCATCAGTCATGGAGAGCTCAGACACTGGCAGAAGTAGTTTATGGATAATGGAGAGGTGGGAGGTACTGAGGGAGGAACTGGAATAGTCAGGACAATTGGGTGGGCAAGAGGTCTTATGGGGCAGCAATTTAAGGGCAGTAGCTAGTTACCAAGTGGTAGCAAAATGTGCTTCACGTAACAATGACTATCATTTAGTAATGATATAACTCTACCATGGATACCAACTAAATCCTTAGCCCTCCTTACATCCAGTGCTTAAGAAGATTAGGAAGTGGTTGTAGTAGGATTATGGGGGTGAGGGACGCTCTCTCAAGTTAGTCTTGATCCTACTCTTTCTCCTCCTCCTCCTCCTCCTCCTTCTTCTTCTTCTTCTTCTTCTTTTTTTTTTTTTTTTTTTTTGTTATCAGAGATTAAACCCAGGAATGCTTAACCACTGATCCACATGTCCAGCCCTATTTTGTGTTTTATGTAGAGACAATGTCTAGCTGAGTTGCTTAGCGCCTTGCTAAACTGCTGAGGCTGGCTTTGAACTCACAATCCTCCTGCCTCAGCCTCCTGAGCTGCTGGGATGACAGGCATGTGCCATGCACCCGGCTTGATCTATCTCTTGAGAAAGATGATTACATCAGTAGATGATGAGGATGGGGAGAGAATTTTATAAATGAGAAATGGCCCAAGTAAAGAAATAAATGCATAAGTTATATTCATAAACCACAAAGAAATTAATCTTACTGGGAAATGAGGGCAGTGATAATGAGAATGTATTGTAATAGAATGAAGGGCAAATCTGGAAGAATAGGTTGCAGTGCACCAAGAGGATAAGAAATAGGGTTGGTTGTGGTGGTAATGGGAAGAGGGAATTTCATATACTAGGATTAGAAGCTTAATTCTGATGTAGCAGTAGAAAAGGCAGGAGGATTCAGTATGTCATTAAGCATGGAATGGTTTGATAAAAGTGAAATGCACAGGAAAATATTTTGTTGGCTATATGAAGAGACTGAAGAAGGGAGAAGCCAGTTTAAGAGGGTATTTCAGCAATCCAGGTAGAGCTGATTATGACATAAACCAGGGTGGTGACTACAAAAGTGAAAGAAGGGTTCAATCCAACAGATACTGCAGGATGATGTGAGGATTGGAGAAAGAGAAGTCAATGATAAATATATAAATATTATCTTAATATGATATCTGGTAAACATTCAAAGGAAAATTCACGTTTATAATACTAACTCCTCTAAAGGTAATGGTAAAAATGGATAAATTATACACCAAATGAAAGTGTGGGCAGTGTGAATGAGAATGTATTAAAATAGAATGAGGGACAAATTTGTAAGAATGGGCAGTATGCAGCAAGAGGGTAAGAAAGAGGGTTTACAATGGTGTCAACATGGGTGGGTGTGCATGTAGTACTAGCTACTTGGGTGGCTGAAAGGGGAGAAATCACCTAAGCCCGGGAGTTCCAGGTCAGCATGGGCAACATAACAAATAAATCAAGGGGAAAAAAAAACCTTAGAGGTGGGTGTGGTGGTGCACACCTGTAATCCCAGTGACTTAGGAGACTGAGGAAAGAGAATTGCAAGCTCAAAGCCAGCCTTAGGAACTTAGTGGGACCCTAAGCAACTTAGTAAGACCTTGTCTCAAAATGAAAGATAAAAAGGGATGGGGATGTAGCTCATTGGCAAATTGGCCCTGGTTAAATCTGCAGTACCCACCCTACCAAAAAAAAAAAAAAAAAAAAAAAAAAAGCAACAACAACAAAAAACTTACCCTTGTAATGACTTCATGACCTTATATAATTCACAAAGATTCTAACCTTTGAAGATATGGGAGTGAAAATTGATAACATTTTGACACTCAGAAACAGATACCCACAAGGAACAGTTGTAGAAACATTTTCTATTGTTTGCTTATATTAGCACTTAAAATGTATGTGGTTGAATTCAGGACATTAATATGAAATTTACCACATTCCATTGTTAGAAGTCATTTCCAAATTAATCTTTTCTTTTGGAGGAGGGAAAGAATGCGTGATTTTCAGTTGACTCTTCAGATAACAGGGAAGCTTCAGAAGCCTAATTAAACCACATATTTGCTTTAGCTACTTTATCTGGAGACTGCTAGGAAACAAAAGCAGCAAACAGACCTGATCTGCGTGCAGCAATCAGGCATTTGACCATTGCTTTCTCCAGCAGAGATTTTGAGTAGCACAGATATGAAAAAGCTGAGAAGCAAACCCATCATCTGCAAATGGTGCTACAGCCACAAATCACAGGGCAGTTCTTATTCCTGCATAGCACAGAAAGCATCATTCATTGTACATGACTTTATTTATGGCCAAACACAGAAAAAAGCAACCATTATTGCAATAATCTTGAATATTGAGTGGCACCATATTTTGATCAACATAATTGGACATTAGCTCACAAAGATTATAGATTTAATACTTAAATGATAATTTATACATTGAACAAGAATAATAGCTCTTTGATACTGGTTACTTTTCCTCTTAGGTTTTATTCTCTTGAATAATGTCATCCATATTTAATGTAACAGTTCAATTTTTTTAGCTAAATAAATCCACATTTCAATTATCCATTTTGATTTTAGTATAAGTTGAATTTAGATTACTAATGATAATGTGGATAAGGAAAGAAGCAGATGAGTCTTTATTATCACTAACTAGTCAATTAAAACAATTGCTTTCTTAAAACAAGATTCACAGGAAATTTCTTTAAAAGGCATAAAAGGCATATTTCTTCATTAAGTGGAATCTCTTTTAAAGGTACCATGGCTGTCTATCCATTTACCTTAGTTTCCAGATGTAAAATAACAGCTGCAATGCTTGTGAGGTTTTTTTCTTCCCCTCAGCTAATTTGGCAAACTAAGATAAGAAATATTGTAGGTTTTATTACTTCTCATTTGTTGTTTAAAAAATCTATATTTCAGACTTTTGTTTCAGAATCCCAATTTACAGGCATTATAATGAAATATGTAAGGCAACTGTAGCATTCTGAGGTACTGTGTCCTTGAAATAAAAACAAAAAATTAAGAGACAGGAACTTATAAACAAATAATAGAACTGATATTAAAGCAACCATCTGGTGTGTTCTGGACAAACACTAAGTCTCCATTTTTTTTTTTTTTTTTGAACCATTGAGGTTTTTCTACCACCCCTCTGCTTTATTTTGACTATTGAAACCTAACCTAAACTAAACAACTATTCTGTATCATAAAGTTGTCCACAAAGATGAAAGTTTAAATACTTATCAGACAAGCTGCAGCATCTGGTGAATTCAGTAACGATGGTCTCTTGTAAGAACTTCTGTGTTGGAACAACTTTAGGACTGAGAAGGTTTGCTTGACCTATGGGGAAAAAATAATGTTCTTCTAGTCAGATGTTCTCCCTGTTCCCCAGTACTAATACTTGCCAAATCTTCTCCAATTTTCAGAAGCTCATAAAGAAAAACCCCTTTATGAAACATTTCACTATATCTCTTATTCTACTTTGCTGTAGCCCAATAATATACTTTGGCTTCACAGTGATCAGCAAGTTAATCTTTCACTGTGATTGTTCAAAAATTATTTCCACACTTTTTAAACACAGGTTTTCCCCCTAGAGAATAACATCATAAAGTATTGTTTAACAGTGATATATAACTCATTTAGATGCTCTATTAAAGTTTGTTGATATGAAAACAAAGTTAGCGTTTCCTTTAGGCATATCAACTTAGATATATGAGATCTTTAAAAAGATTAGAAGTGATCAAGATATTTGTGTGTATTTGCAGCTCCCTTTTAAACTGTGTTACAAACCACACTGACCCAAATTTACACATCTTTTAAATTAGAAAAGAATCACCTTTAAATGTGATTTAAAAAAAATTATAGGTGGGAAAAAACTTGTAACAAATATGACAAACTTTTAATATCTTTATTTTAAAAACAAATCACATACATAAGAACAAAAAACCCACTAGGAATCCAATAAATTGGGCAAATGACATAAAAGACACTTCATATAAGACAATATATTGTCAGTAAATATACATACAAACATTTTACCTTACTAGCAAACAAAAATGTAAACTAAAAGAACAGTGGAAAAAACATGTCACTCATTACATCAGTAATATTTTTAAAATAAAAATGTCCAGTGTTGGCAATCAGTTTGGTGACAGGGAAAACTGATACAATATTTCTGAAAAATAAAATTCCAAATGTTCATACATTTTAGCCCAGTAATTCCAGTCTTCAGTGTCCTCCCCAATGGAATAATTTAAACATACTTTAAAATCCACAGGTACAAGACATTCATCGCGGTATTATTTGTAATACTGAAAAACTTTGAAAACAACCTAAATACACCCAAAACAAAATGATAATTCAGTACGTTAATATGCATTCAAACTGAGAAGATATAATATTACAACTGTGTGGGATATTATACTGCATTTTAAATAATGTTTAGGCTAATCCATAATGCTATCATGTAATGCTAAGTGAAAAGAACAAGATGCAAAATTATATACATTATAAGCCTACTGTTCTATGTAAAAACTCTATGTGCATAGGAGAAATGAAGAAACATAAGGATTTTTAAACCTCTTTGATGCTTTCCAAATTTTATGTAACATGCATTTAATGTTTTAAATATATTTTAAAATGTCATGTTACTACTCAAAGCACTTTTCAATGCATTGCCTTGTTTTCACATTTCTATCTAAAGCAAAACCCTGTGCTTGGAAAGACAGGAAACATCATAACAACTATTGTATAAACCTCAAATAGAGTATTCATTATCATTTTGGCTATAAGTGTAGTGAATCTTGAAAATATGTGACAAGGCCGGTGAAACAGGTAGCATCCCTAGTTCATCCACACCCCATTCTTCCTCCAGTTACTGGGTCTCTTTCAGTAACCACCGTTGCTTCTAGCACCTGTGAACGTACTATACTTATAAGTTGCTGGCAGCAAAGGAAATGGTAATAATTGTTTCCAATGTTTTGGGGACAATCAAAACCAATTTCTTTTCTTCTAAATCAGAGCATCAAAAAGGTGCCATCTATTGAAATGTTTATGCCCTTCTAAGAGAATGAATTCTTAAGAGAGCGGAGATGGTGTCTATTTTCATTATGTATACACATAGCCTAGTTTACTGTTAGACTTTATAAATAAGACCCTTGGCCATACTATCTTAGAGCAAGGGTGAACTGACATTACATTGTTTTGGAAAGAAATACCATGTTCTTCCACAAATCGCTCATTGCAAATGTGGTCACTCCGTTGACACTTTAATGTAATCTCAACCCACCTTCACCCTTAAGAGTCTGAAAGCCTATTCAAAGACAGAGAGAGATGGAGACAGAGAGACAGAGACAGGGAGATGGAGACAGAGAGGGGGGGGGGAGGGAGAGACAGACCTCAGGAGGTTGCACTTACACTCTAGCAGTTTTTGCAGAAACAAGGGAGGCAGTAGCTCTTATTTTTGTGATGTCAACTTGTAAACTAAAATGCAGTAAAGACCTTCTTTTCTTGACGCGAGGGATGTGAAATATATTCTAGTATGTGTATTCGGTAGGGTCCTTTGTTCTAGGGACGAGCTTTTCTTTTTCTAAAGTTTTTTGGTCTCTTTCGAAGAAAAAGAAACTTCATATTTTGAGATTCTTTTAAAGGTATCTTTTAAAGCATCCCCCCATACACACACAAATCACGAGAGCTCAACACTTGCGTATTAAAAATCCAGTCCGATTTTTTTCAACATGGCTGTATACTTCGCAGGCCCCCAAATTTGTGCTTTCATAGTCGTCATTAATCAAATAATCAGCAACACCATTTCTAGCGAACCTGTATTTCGTGGGCTAGAAATGCGCTCTGTTTAAAGACTGTGTTCATTTTGAAAGCATCGCGGCTATTCGAGTGTCCCATTCGTGTGTCAGAGGTGGAGCGGATTCTGGAGCTCCTGCAGAACGGTGGGCGGCAGGTCTGAGCGCCCTGGTGGCTGACACGTTTTCAGGGGTTGTGGACACTTTCTCCTGAGAAGTAGGGCCGGCCGCGTGCAGCGGGAGGAAATGGACCAGACTGTGATAGGAATAGAGAATGTATGTGAGCGACAGGAAGAAAGAGAGAGGGCGCCCGACTCGGTCCCCAGGTCACTGTGGCTCTGGGATTTGCACGAACCTATCACCACCATTAACAGCTACTTGCAGAAGGTTGTTTACAGCCTGAGCGCGAGACAACCAGTGAAGCCCACTTTGGGACACCAGCCACGCCCCCTAGCTCTTCAGCTCCTCTCCCTTCCCCCAAAGTAACGAATTCAGGGCCGCCTTCCTGTCGGACCCTCCCACTGGCTCCTATCCCAACCAATCAGAGCCTTGCAACAGTTACACCTGGCTCCCGCTTCCCAAATAAACAAACAAACCATCCCGCAATTGTGCCAGCTACGCTCCCAGGCGCCTCTGGCGCTCCTCCCCCTCCCACCGCCTCTGGCCCCCTCCAGCCAATAGAGCCTTGGCTGTGGCGCCCGCACTCGGCCCTAATACTAGCGGCTCTCTCCTCTGCACCCCCCGGCCTCCTCCCAACCCCTCCTGGCTTTTGGGGCTCCCCTTTAGAACAAGGGTGGCCAAAGAGCTCCGCCTTCTCCCATCGGTCCTCCAGTGGCCCACAAGCTCTGAGATTCACCCGGAGGGTCTCGGCCCAGCTGGAGGTGGCCCCGCCTCCCGTTCTCGATCCCTCCTTGCACACCCCTACTGGTGGCCACTTGCGCCCCTCCACTGCGCGGGTAGCTGGATCCTCAACCGCGGCCGCGTGAGGCGGCAGTCACGTGTTGTTTTGCCCGCTGCCGCGCGCCCAGAGTGAAGTAGGCGGGGGCGCGGGCCCAGGCGGGAGGGGGGCTGGGGCGGGCCGATGGGGGTAAAGTGCCCCCTCCCCCTTTCCGCTCACCTTAAAACCACCGTGCATCACCATGGCGAGTAGCTCCTTCGCTCGCGACCAAGCGACAAGGAGACTGAGAGCTGCAGCAGCGGCAGCAGCGGCAGCTCTAGCAGCGGTGACCACCACCCAGCTTCTTTCTTCGGGAACCCCGACCGCACTCATTGGGACCGGGTCGTCTTGTCCGGGAGCCATGTGGCTCTCCACGGCCACTGGCTCCCGGTCAGACTCCGAGTCTGATGAGGAGGACCTCCCCGTCGGGGAAGAAGTCTGCAAACGCGGCTACCTGCGGAAACAGAAGCATGGGCATAGGCGTTACTTCGTGCTCAAACTCGAGACCGCTGACGCCCCAGCTCGGCTAGAATACTACGAAAATGCCAGGAAGTTCCGGCACAGTGTCCGTGCTGCTGCGGCTGCAGCAGCGGCTGCCGCCTCGGGCGCAGCAGTCCCCGCGCTCATCCCTCCGCGGCGCGTTATCACCCTGTACCAGTGCTTCTCCGTGAGCCAGCGAGCTGATGCAAGGTACCGACACCTCATTGCCCTTTTCACGCAGGACGAGTACTTCGCTATGGTGGCCGAGAACGAGTCGGAGCAAGAAAGCTGGTACTTGCTGCTCAGCCGCCTCATCCTCGAGAGCAAGCGCCGCCGCTGCGGCACGCTGGGCGCACAGCCGGACGGAGAGCCGGCCGCGCTAGCGGCGGCAGCGGCGGCGGAGCCACCCTTCTACAAAGATGTGTGGCAGGTAGTAGTCAAACCCAGGGGGCTGGGGCATAGAAAAGAGCTGAGCGGCGTGTTCCGGCTGTGTCTTACCGACGAGGAGGTCGTGTTTGTGAGGCTGAACACCGAAGTGGCCAGCGTGGTCGTCCAGCTCCTGAGCATCCGTCGCTGCGGGCACTCAGAGCAGTACTTCTTCTTAGAAGTCGGTAGGTCCACCGTTATTGGTCCAGGAGAGTTGTGGATGCAGGTAGATGATTGTGTGGTGGCCCAAAACATGCACGAGCTGTTTTTGGAGAAGATGAGGGCCTTGTGTGCAGATGAATACAGAGCCCGCTGCCGCAGCTACAGCATCAGTATTGGCGCCCACCTGTTAACCCTGCTGTCCGCTAGGAGGCACCTAGGCTTGCTGCCGCTCGAGCCTGGTGGCTGGCTCCGAAGATCCCGCTTTGAGCAGTTTTGCCACCTTAGGTCCATCGGTGACGGAGAAGATGAGATGCTTTTCACCAGGCGCTACATAACACCCAGCGAGCCTCTGCATCCCTCCAGGCAAGGAAGGCTGCACCTGCCCAGAGGGCGCAGGTCCAGGAGAGCAGCTTCAGTGCCAGCCAGCTTTTTTCGCCGCTTAGCGCCCAGCCCGGTACGTGCCCCTCACCCTGAAGAAAACCCCAATAACAGAGCTTGTGAAGCCTCTGGCTCTGACTCCGGCAATTCTGGAAGAAAAGGGAAAGAGGGCAAAGAGAGTCAGGAAGGAAGTGAAGGCGACTACATGCCCATGAACAGCTGGGGTTCAGGAAATAGCCGGGGCTCAGGAGGTGGCCAGGGCTCCAGTGGCCAAGGCTTCAGTAGCCAGAGCTCAAGAGGCAACCAGTGTTCAGGTGGGAGACAGGGATCTGGAGGCGGCCAGGGCTCCAGCGGCGGCCGGGGCTCAAGTGGCAGCCAGGGCTCAGGAGGCCAGAGTGCTGGAGGAAACCAGTGCTCAGGAGATGGCCAGGGCACCGCAGGTGGCCATGGTTCAGGTGGTGGCCAGAGACCTGGAGGCGGGCATGGCTCAGGTGGTGGCCAGGGACCGGGAGATGGCCATGGCTCAGGTGGTGGCAAGAACTCCGGAGGGGGCAAAGGCTCAGGAAGTGGGAAAAGCTCAGATGGTGGTGGTGACCGTGGAAAATCTCTGAAGAAAAAATCCTACTTTGGCAAAATAACTCAAAGTAAGCAAAAGCAAATTCCGCCCCCACCCCCACCCCCACCCCCACCCCCACCAGCCGGAACAACTAGTGGAAAAGGGAAGTCTGGGGGAAGATTCCGCCTTTATTTTTGTGCTGACAGAGGAGCCACAAAAGAACACAAAGAAGCCAAAGAGGTGAGAGACACAGAGACTTCAGAAGGTGCAGCTCGTGCTCCCCACAGATCCAGAGTTTTTGATGAAGATGAGGATGACCCATATGTGCCAATGAGGCCAGGGGTGGCTGCCCCTCTTGCAAGCTCCAGTGATTATATGCCAATGGCTCCTCAAAATGTCTCTGCTTCAACAAAGCGCCACTCTCAATCACCTTTTGAAGATTCAAGAGGATACATGATGATGTTTCCTAGAGTGAGCCCACCGTCTGCCCACTGTCCTCCCAAAACACCTGATCCTAACAAAGAGGATGACTCAAAGGACAATGACAGTGACAGTGACTACATGTTTATGGCTCCTGGCGCTGGTGCAATTCCCAAAAACCCCAGAAATCCTCAGGGTGGCTCTTCCTCCAAAAGTTGGAGCTCCTACTTCTCGCTGCCAAATCCTTTTCAGAGCCCACCCTTGGGACAGAGTGACCACAGTGAGTATGTACCAATGTTATCTGGAAAGTTCCTGGGGAGGGGTCTAGACAAGGAAGCCTCATCTAACTGGGGCCCCAAAGATGCCCCTACAAAGCCTTCAGTCGAGGGGTCATCCTCAAAGCCTAGAGATGGGGGGTCACCTTCAAAGCCTTTAGATGATGGCCCCCCAAAGAATAAGGCTAAGAGACCTAACCGGTTTTCTTTCATGATAAAAGGAAATAAAATCAAGCCGAAACCTCAAAAGCCCACACATGAGCTGAGAGAAGCTGACAGCTCTAGTGACAATGTCAACATTGACTTCACTAAAAGAGCTAGCAATATGCCAGCCCCCTATGCTCGAGGACTGTCAGATTCGTGGGGCATAATTGCCAACCCCAGACGGCTAGCCTTTTCTAATTATGTGAATGTTGAATTCGGAGTGCCATTTCCAAATCCAGGAAGCCGCCTCTCAAATCTCTTAAGAGCTATACCAGGTGCCAACCCCCTATCTCTGGATGGTGCTAGGTGGCCACTTCGTCCTCTTCCTCCCAGTGCTACAGGTAGCAATGCTAATGTGCAAGAGGGCGAATACATTGAAGTGATTTTCAACCCAGCAATGACACCAGCCGTGCCTTTTGCTGACAGTGCCATTCGTTATGATGCTGAAACAGGTCGAATGTACGTGGTCGACCCATTTTCTGAGTGCTGCATGGACATTTCTCTCTCCCCTAGCCGATGCTCTGAACCACCACCTGTAGCTAGGCTGCTGCAGGAGGAGGAGCAAGAGAGAAGACGCTCACAAAGCCCATCGCCAAGTTTCTTTGCAGCCGCCAGGGCTGTTGTCTCGGCCTTCCCAACTGACAGCCTCGAGAGAGACCTTTCTGCTGCCTCCCCCTCGGCTGCTGCTCCGGCAGCGGCGCCAACTTTAGCAGTGGGCCGCGCGTTAGCCGCTGCCTCCGCGCTCGTTGCGGCCCCGGGCATCGGCGCAGCCGCCGCGGGCTTAGAGGCCGCCGCTGGTTTTGACTCCGCCTCCACCCGCTGGTTCCAACCTGTTGCTAATGCTGCTGATGCTGAGCCGGTGAGGGGGGCCCAGGACGTTGTTGATGGCGCGAGTCCGGGAGCCCCAGACCCAGCTGCAGACCTTGTGAGAGGTGAGAACGCGGCGGGCAGGGCCGCTTCCGCAGCTGTAGCTGCAGCTGCTGCTCCCCCGCCACCACCTCGCCACCGCCTGGGGACGAGACCCACGGAGAGAGAAGATTCGGAAGATGACGATGACACTTACGTGAGAATGGATTTTGCCAGACCTGACAACAAGAAGTTCGACTCTCCGAAAAGAGGTTGGTAATTTTAGAATTATTTCCCATAAAGTTAATGGTCATTGCTTAATGAGTGAGCAGAAGTGCTACTGTCTACAGCCTTAAGGATAAGGGAGGTAGTATTGCATTAATCGGTGCTATTTGACATGGTGGGTAGAATTTAGTTTTAAATTTTCACAGGAAACCATTTTGGTCTTTGCAAAACCTTAAGCTTTCGGCTAACCATAAATATAGACAAAGCGGGTTATCATTGAAAGATTGATTCTACTTTTTAAAATTAGTTAAAACTAAAGGACATGAGGATGCTTTCAAACATCCTCCATTTCTAAACGATAAGACAAAGCAGGACATAGTAAGTTGAGTTCCATCAACCCATCACCTCATTTTCAAGTCAACAACTAAAAGATGCTTTTCCACAAATGCCTATATTTAAATGCAGGAATTAAATAAGAGCACAGAATTTTAAGCAGTAATAATCAAGTATTGATGATACTTTTTGAAATGCAGTCATTGTTTTGCTGGTTTGCTGTGACTTACCAAAAAGGCTAAATCTCATTTGTTAGCATGAATGAATGGGGGAGGGGGTGACAAAGCATAAATAATCCAAAACAGGAGATAATTAAAAGAAGATAGTATTTGGCTCTAGAATGTGTTTTCGTGTTGATCTTTTTTTGTTTTGTTTTTACACAGGATAAATTGTGAGAAACCGTGTCTCTTTTCTCTGTAACTGGTAGAGACAGGCAAGTCATCTTTGATGTGCTACATTTTCCTCTTTTAACCTGCCACACTTTCAGAAGAGGGCGTGGTGACAACTTGATAATGGATAGGAATATTGTTTCAATGGTTTAAAAAGCATTTAAAACATCTAATTGGTGTGTCTTCTGGGAAATCAAGGAAAGCAAGATAACTAGGCTGGAGGAAAAGCTGACCCCAGGGGCAGCCTACCCTGGAACAGTGGGACGTTTTCAAAGGGCTAATTTTCCAAAGAAGTAAGAGTAGGAACTGTTGGTCTTAGAAACAAAACTTAGAGTAAATCTACTGTGTACAACTTGCACAAAGTTGTCTTTAGATGTTTTCAAGGAATGGTTGCAAAAGGTGGTGTCCTCATAGTTACCACTGCCTTCGTCTTTAGTAAAACATGCTGCTTTCCCAGTGAAGGGAAGGGATGGACCCCAGCAGCTTTCATTCCAGTAGTCAGTTTAGTGAAGATTTTTGCTTTGCTTGCTTTGTGGAATGCTTTTGTGATTGGATCTCTGCCCACTGTGCTTGATCAGGCAGAACAAGTCTGCGTCTGATCACAACAGTCACCTAACAAGCTCCCTATTTAGTGCAGGTGTAGCCCCCCCCCACCTCCCCTTTCTCCCCCTGCTATAGAAAACTTGCCATACAAAAACTCACATTTGCAGCACAGACACACTAAAAGAGTGATCATTAAAACGACAAAAGGATGCTTTGGCTTGCCAAAGAATTCGATTCAGATGTCCTTTAAATTGTAAGCCTCCTTCCTAACACGCGCGTGCGCGCGCACACACACACACACACACACACACAATAAAACCACTACTCCATTTAAAATTTATAATTCCATTTCCAAGAATTTAATTCATAATCAGTTTTTTGGAAACAGTCTATTTTATTCTGTAAAGTTCACCTGAAAATTGATTTCAAGCTATTGTTGGAGCCTAACTGCTGAAGACAAGGTTTACAACTTTGATGTAAAATGCACATCAAAATAGACATACATCAAAATAACTGCTTATGTCCTTGTGGTACTTTGAAAGTGATGAGTTTTCATGCGGGTTTGCCTATACTTTCCAATAATCTTTGTTTAGGTAAAGATTAAAAATAGTGAAATCTGAGTGTTCTTCAAATAAACCTTGCCTTCCCAAGGATTACTGAGATCCAGTGATCATTGTATTACTATAAATTACTGATTTATGACTTTGTAACTACTTTGGAGATTTGACATTGTCTAAATGTATTGTATATTGAGGGGATTCCTAACTTTATTGAGTGACTACAGCAAGGAGGCAGTGTCTCACAGGGAGGCAGGCACTTAGGTTGAAGAGAGTGAATGTGGTAGCCATTTGGAATGTTAAATCATTTTATAAATGGAAGATTTTTTTATTGTGCCATTGGATTAGCAGTGAAGTGACATTTCAGCCATTTAAATTTAGGATTAAGATTTTTGCAAAAATGCCTGGTGCTGAGGGTGATTCTTGCACATAATTTGTTGAGATGTATAGAAGGAGGGGTGTGTGTGAAGGGGGTGGGGTGTGGTGAAATACTCATTGCAGGAAATGACTTTGGTTAGCATTTTAATGTAAATTGATATAGTAGAGTGATGTCTTCAAGTGTTTTGAACAGGCTGAATGAATCTGATCATTTCTTAGTATAATGTTGTAGAATACCTTTTGCGTATTTCTCTTCTCACGTAATTTTCTGATTTAACATTTAAAAAATAAAAAGACCTTATTAGGAAACTAGAAAGTGCCCTGACAGAGAAGCAAGTCATAGTGTTAGGAGTTTTATATTTCAAAAGTAATTTTAATTTTATGGAAAGTGCTCAGAACAATACCTGGAACGTAGTAAGTGCTATACATGAATTATTATATATTTATTATCAGTGTTGTTGTTACTCTTATTACATTTAGAAATACAAAGCAAAATTAAAATTCTCACAAATTTCACCTTTCAGTTAGTCTTATTTAAAATAATGCATGGGGTTTTTCATAGTCAGGATCTTCACAGTTGAGATCTGTTTATCAATGAGGCTGCTTTTTTCATGAAACAAAATTAATAATCTCATTTATCCATAGTCACTCTGCATATGAGAAAGCATTTAAGGGCATTTGTTCAAGTTAGAAAGAAACACTCAGAAATATAACTTGGATATTACTTTTTAAAAAAATAAGTGAAATCTTTTAAAGCATTTGTTGAAGATAAAGTGTTCACATTTTAAACAGAGGGATTGTAGTATATGTTAAGAGAATGTAGTTTCTTGTGTTGTTTAGTCTGACTCCTAATGCATGTATGACCTTTTGCTTCTTTTACTACTTTACCTGATAGTGAATCGATAGGTTGAAATGATGTGAGGTGAAAAATTCCCTGATTTTTCATTCAAGAGATAGGAGAATGAAAAGGGCAGCACTGGAAGACATGAGATAATGGGTCAGCCAAATTAGTTATTTTATGATAGTATTTGGTATTTAAAAGCAAAAATAATTAATTAACTTCTGAAAATTTAGGCACTGTTATCACCTGTCGGAAATCCCATTGCCATAAATTATAGGTGGTAGGAACAAATTGTTTTTATTGTATTGAACTTATTTATTGCAAATTGCTAGAATAAAACCTCCATATAGCAGAGATTTCTCAGCCACCATTGATGGGTCACTTATTTTAGGAAACATTCAATGGCCTCCCCCCACAATTTGGAAAGTCATTTGGAATAATGAGGTATTTGACCTACAACAATTAAATAGGACCTCGCTCAATTAAAGTTAGCTAAGTTGTTGGCAATCATGATTCATTTGCATTCATTCTATTTTAAGAGAGAAACTACCAGGATAAAATTCTCAAGACACTAGCAAAACATCTCCATCAAACAAGGACCAGGGCTTTAATTAAGCACGCCAGAATACCACACATGCATCAAAGCTCAAACAGGATCTCTTGCTTTCTTTTCCTGTCCCTAATCGCCAAACATGAACCAAAATACTTCCAAGTCATTGGCAGGGAGCTAGTTGTTTTGGGAGCTAACTCAAGCTTCTAAAAAACTTTATGTTGAAGCAGTTGTGGCTGTCCAGTGTAGGGAGAAGTAAGGAGTACTGTGTGTGATTTGAAATGGACTGTTGTTAAATTGTCAATTTGTTGTTGATTGAGGGAATACTTTCCAGTTGCAGATTGCCTTATAGTTTGCAAAACACATTCACATTCATTATTTTACTGATGAAGGGTAAGTACTGGAAATGAAGCCGGTGTTAAGAATTTTCCTGTGGTCAAAAAGGTAAGCTGCAAATTTAACTCATCTGATTTCAAATCTAGTGCCTCACCTAGAACAGCACAATTCCCTTTTTAATCAGGTGTTCAATCAGTTATTTTCATATCAATGAAAGATTGTCATACAGGCAAAGACTGGGAAAAATTACATGTTTGCTTGAATTTGATAGTAGCAAATTTTGTTATAACTCATTTGGAGTGTTTTAAACTGTAGACCATCTGCCAGGGTTTGGGTAGTTTTCATTACATTCAGCTGTTTGCCAGGGCCTTAGAATAAAAGAATTTGACCTGTGCTGGAAGTGAATGTTTTAAATCTGATCTGGGGAGGAGCTAGCTAATCTTTATGTCCCAAACAAATGGGTTTACCTCAAAAACCCATTAATAAATGGTCATTTCCTTAAGTAAAATTAGATTTTTATGGTTTTCCTAATAATGCAGTGACATCTACCAGCTCTATCAAAAAGTCTTTTAATTTCTTTCTGTATAAAATCTAATATTCTAATCTAAACTATCACAGTGGGCAAACAGGATAAAGTACGGAAGGTAGAAGAAAACATGCTGTAGAAATAGATGTTCATTTGTTTAAAAAGTAAACTTGCTTTTGGCAGTCAGGCAAGTAGATTTTAGAAGTCTTGAAAATCAAATCCTCTCCTGAGGACATAAAAATCCTTGTTTAAAAATTAAGTTCATTTTGTTTATCACCTTTTCAAGTCTTTAAGACTTTGTAAAAATAGCCCAGACATTTTATTGGCAGTATTGGAAAATAGCTTTTGTAAAATGTTTAATTAAAGTCTGCAGTATGTTTTGTCTAAGAGGTGCTGCCGGCTCTTAGGTGTTGAGGATCATTTACTGGAAAACATTGCTTGGTCCTGAGTGAGAAGTGAGAGATTTTTTAAAAGACTACTTTTTAAGGGCTGGACGGTAACTCAATGGTAGAACATTTGCCTAGCATGCACAAGGACCTGAGATCCATCCCCGTACCAAAAAAACAAAACAACAACAACAAAAAAAAAAAACCGAAAAAAATACTTTTTGATGAAATGAATGCGTTACAGCACACTCCATTATTAGCAGAACTATCAGATTGCTGATTTTAAATTATTGATTATTAGTTATGTAGCGATGGGGCTCACATTTCTCTCCTTTGGGAAAGAAGGCTCAACACTTCAGAAATAGGATTTTTAAAGGATCTTTTCTTAATGTAGATATATGATTTACATTTTTTTAGTGTGTAATTTTCAACTTTTACCTGAGGAATTAATTCCTTTTAGAATGAAAATATGTGCCTAAATATTTATTTAGTGAAATGAGAAGGTTACTGTTATTTTGTCCCCTAGCTTCCTGACACTCCTTCCTTATTAGGATTGTATTGATTGTATTCTGTGAGTTGTACCCTCATGTTCCCTTTGCCAGACTTGTGCCCTTATTCTCAGAAAACCATGCCTTTCCTGGTTTCTCAGGCTGAAAAGGTGAAAGGGCCATCCTGGGAGTCCCACAGGGCTCATGGAGGACCTCCCTTAATGTTGTTAGCGCCTAGTTCACAGCCTTCCTGTGCTTGGTTTGCAGGAACAAACTCCCTTGTAAGGGATCCTTGTACAGTTTCAAGCCTGTGCTGCCTACTATACTCTGACTTGTTGGCAGAGGCAGCTGGCCTGGTGTTTAAAGCTATTTTCATGGTTGGATTGACCACAATATGTTTGATGCTAGCCAGATCTTCTGGATTTACTGAAAATCCAACTGCCCATAAGCTGTAGGCATGTTAGATAGTTTTCACAATTTATATAACTTGCCTCTCTATGATTACTGATTTTCTTCTACTTGTAGACTTGAAACAGAATATCTATGAAGTCTTTATTTTTAAATTCATCTTGAAAATTGCTTGCACGTGCCCCCATGGTGCTCTTGAAAGGGTGACCAGCAACTGTAATTTTAACCCCTGCTTTTTAATAAGTTATTCCTTTGCCTTGAAAGCACACTAACTTTGTCCTTACCCTCAGAGTCTCTCCTTTGAAGGAATCCTTATTGTGGCTGCAGCTCTTCCCAAATTTTCCCTTCTACTGCCACCCCTGGCTCCAAATATATTTCAGCCTTTTGAGTATACGGGACACTATTTCAAATATTGTTACATATGTGTTTCCCTGGAGTCTCAGATTGAAAGTTCCAATACATCTTCTCAGAGAAATGATGTTTGGATGTAGTCAAAGTAGTTTCTCTATTAGTTCAGGAACTGCACACAGTAAATATAGGCATGTGTAGACAAAGCTACCAAATTATTCACCATTTACTTATGACAGTGCTCTTTGAGATAATTTATTCTGAGTTTCAACTCAACAATGAAGTTTGGAATATGTCTCTTTTGTAAATTGGAGACTGCTTATATTATAGAATTCTAGTAACTTGCATTCTTTAAGTCAGCAGTAACTAGGCAGCAGAGTGAAGTGGATCAAGTGTGGGTTGGGAGGTAGTGGAGAAACTGACCTGGGATGAGAATCCTGTAGCTGATCTCCAGTTTGTATCCAGATAATCGAGACTAGAATTACCATGTTACTATGTTACCACATAGGTGGTCCAGGGCTGCTTAGTGAAGGGCAGGAGTGGAATGATTGAGTTGACGTTTGAGAATATGGAGGTATACAAGTGCCATTCTTTTCCCTCACAGTTTATTTTGACAATTCTGCCACAACTGTTGCTACTATGGGGAGGAGCATGTTTTATCATCTGATCTAAGATTTTTATAAAGTTCTAGAGAATCCTCCTCCTACACATTCACAGGGCCTCAAAATGTGTGATGACTATTCTTACTGAAGAAAAACAAAACTACTTATAATCTAAACACAATGTGAAGCTAAATAATATAATTGCATTATTATATATTCATCTCTAGGGTATACACTTTCATTTACCTTCACTTCCTTTTGTTTGTATGTCTTTGATGTTTCACCTTGTAGCCCCTTGCTTATGTGATCACCAGTTGATTGTAGGGATAGCAATATTGACTAATAAACAGAGTGAGGATTTTCAATAGAACATAAAAAAACATTTTTTTTTAGTTCTAGGAAAATGAAGTTGAAAAGATAACTAAGACAATAAGATTGGAGAGGATGAAAAGAGAATGAGAGAATAACTGAATATATTGTTCCAGTCTTACCTCTCTCTGGGCAGGGGAACCATTGTTGTTTTGAACTTCAAACAGTAATAGAGGCGTGTTTATGATTCATATAAAGAGGTCTGGAACACCCTGGAGGAACTGCCTTCTTGGCTTGCCCTACAAATTTCCAGGGATATTGAAATCATGTGTGCTTTATTAGTATATTAAAGATTAATGTTAAAGTTTATATCATTACACAAATTGAAACAGAAACGTTTAGTTCTTTCATTTTTGAGAAGAAAATGATGTCTGCCAGATTTGGAGGAAGTAGAAGAGAAATGTTTTGACCCACCAGAGTCTATTAAGTTTTCCTTTCTTATATAGAGAAATTACTTCAAGAGCTTGCCACCTATTAAAAAGGCGTGGAATTAACTTAAAAGATCTTTGATTAATTGGAAATAAGAATATACAATAAGGTAATTATTTATAACCTGTCAGTATCAAATAGGAATAATACATCAAAAACAGACCATATTATTTAAAGCATGTCCATTTTCTTCTCTGATGGTGAAATGATATAAAAATGAACAGGAGACAATATTCATTCTGTAGACTGTTTATCATCTGGGTTTAATCCCAAATTGCTTTCTTTTGCCACCCAGGAAGCATTCCTTTTGCTGTTCTTTGGAATGTGCTCAGGGAATGTAAACTAATTTTAATATTGGCCTAAGTAAAACAGGATTATAAAGGCAAATCTGAGTCTCAAATTCCCACAATGCATTTCAGAAGCAAGTTAAATTATTTGGGGATTATCCTGTTTTGGAAAGCATTATTCCTTTCTACTAGCATAGTTAATCAGGAATCAACAAACATATTTTGTAAACTTCAAATCACACAATTATATGCCAGGTATCAGTAAGTTATCAAGCATTCATCCAACACTGGTGTAGGTGTTATAGGAAAGCAATGGAAATATAAGTCAAATTTATAGCAGAGGGCTGGAGTTATGGCTCAGTGGTATAGCACTTGCAAAGCACATGTGAGGCATTGGGTTCGATCGTCAGCATAACATAAAAATAAATAAAATGAAATAAAATAAAGGTATTGTAGAAATATACAACTAAAAATATGTTTTTTAAAAAATTTATAGTAGAGCCTCTAATTTTGAGTAAGGAAAGAAGAAAGAAAAACTACTCCAATAAGAACAAATGCCCTATTTTCAGGCTTAATATAGTGCCAATGATATAGTTTTTGGAGCTTAATTTTTATGTTTCTGAAAAAAACATGTATTAAATGCCCTGTATCATGTAAGAAAGTAAGAAAGCCCCCTTAAAGCACATGCAATGTGCTATGTATGAACATAGGAAGATATTTTTAAAGTAAGCAATGTTGTTTCTTTTTTTTCCCCACCTTTATTTTATTTATTTATAGGCGGTGCTGAGAATCAAACATGATGCCTCACACATGCCAAGCAAGTGCTCTACCACTGAGCCACAACCCCAATCCAGGAAGACATTTTTATATTAAAACCAAACAGTAAATTAAATTAAGTGAGACACTTTCTAACCTCAAATTTAGTTTTAAAAAAAAAAAAAGGTGTCTGATATCTGAAAAAATTCCATGATACTAGTCTGACCTAATTTTGTGCAAATAAATAAAGCACTGAGTTACTAACAAGCACTCACAGTTAACCTATGTCTGTCACAGGCACATTTCACCCTGTGTAAACAAGATAAGTAGAATCTAAAATATCCTTAAAAATTACTCTATTTTTTTTCCTTTATAATATGAGAAGACGAACACATACAATGAATTGAAACCAGTAGCCCCAGTAGGTAGGAGGGGAATGGAGACCTGAATGCTTCATCTAGCTGCCAAGTTGGTTATATTTATCAAAACAACTGATGAAAAAATGAATAAAGTGTATAATTCCAGATTAATTCAAGATCTTGCACTTGAAGCTTACTCTGGAGGATGCTTCCCACGGATTCTTTTAGGTTGTCTCAAATGCAATAGAATACTTGGTACTTTGATGTGACTCAGTCTTCAAGTAACACTGGTATCCCATGATCAGTTTGAGTATTTATCCCTATTCCTTTCCCAATCCAATACCTTCATCTATGTACCTGATCCCATCCCATCCTCCCCATTAAGCACCCCCCAATGACCAAAAATACCTGTGTTTATTAGACAGATGAGAATTTCAATCAAATCTCCTTTGCAGGTCTGACTTTGTTCTTTTAGAAGAAATTCCGTGTTTGGGTCAGGAGACTATCACCATGGCTGTGCTTAAATCCTTTGATTGGTGCCACATAACCTGGTAAAGGCATAATCAAGCATGTAGGAGAAGGAAAACATTTTCTTTGTTGCCTGATGCCTTGCTCACTTGTGGGTTCCACAGGGAGGAGGAAGGAGATAGGTGCATGCATGTGCAATGTTACTATGTGTCAGAAATGTCAGAGTGGCAGCCTGGGGGCAAAAGGAGTAACTGATCTTGTGTCTTTGCCCAGCTTGTACTAGTACCTCTCAGGCAGCCAGCAGAGTTGATTAACTATGTCCATGCCAAGACAATCTCAAAAATGCCTCTCACAAATTTCTAGTTAGATTTTGTTTTGTTTTAGAACATGATGGGGGTAAAAGATCTTTGCGCTAATCTTGAAAATAGTTTTTTAATCATCTTTTTTTTTGTAGAGTGACTACATTGCCACAGAAACACATTAGAAGAAAAGTGACACTTAAGGATTTCATCTTTGTCTACTCCAGATCTGCCTAAAAGAAAGAAAATTCAGAGGCTTCTGAATTGAAAGCAACCTAAATTTCTACAATTCTACAAGTGGACTTTGGCAGTTGATGATCCTACTCAGAGATCATCTTTACTACTGCCTTCTGAATCCATTAATTTGAATTAAGAATATTCATACTGTGCTTTGTTTTTTTGTTGTGTAGTTTCCCTCCATGATCTGTCTCTTTGAATGGAAACAAATGTTGTGAAAGTTAGCATCTCATAACTGTTTCCTCTTCTCTTAAAAACATTATTTCCCTGTAAAGTGAGCCAATATCAATTTTAATGATGCATATTATATAGATTAACTTTGAAGTTACAAAACCTTTAAACAAGGGCAGATAAGAAAAAAAACTTATACAAATAAGAAGGTAGGTATGATCTGGAATCTTCTTTCTCTGAATAGTACATACATAGAACATTTCTTGATCAAGGATTTAAACGACAACTGAACTGATATCTTGATGGGGAATTTTCAATATTTTAAAGGCAAGACTAAAGGGCAGATATCTTGGTTTTTGCTCATTAACAAAACTACAACAATCTGTCCATATTAAATGTCAATGAAACATCTTGAATGAACATTTCTAACATTTTAAAGACAGAACTAAGGAGCAGGTTTAGCTACCTGTTCATATATAACACAGTGAAGTTCTGTCTGCAAATCAATTGAGCATTTCCAAACAAGTTATTTTTAAATTTTGTTATGAGAACTACATTTTTCTCCCAAAAGAAGCAATGTTCTCCAAAAGTTTGCTTCTCACAGGCCCCTGTCTGCCTCTCTGGGCCTTCCTCTCTTCCCTTCTACCATTCCCCTCTTTTTGGCCCTCTCCCCAACACAACACTCTGTCCTATGCCCAGGACTCCTATAAAGAAATCAGTTTCCCACATTCAAGAAAGTAGTGTGTACTTATCAATTGATATTCTGACTAAACTTAGGCCAAAAGGAACCTCTTATAAGGCCTTGTTTCCTTCTGGACAAGGATCTGATATAAGATGTACTAAATTAAAAAAAAAAATCAGAGCAAGCTTTCCCTTTCTTATTTTTGCTTGCCTCTGATGGAAACTGAATTAAGATTTTAGGAACCTGGACCTTTGAGAACATGACACCAACAGGTGGTGACCACAGAGGATAGGCACAAAGGTCTTGAAGCTTGCTTAGAGCTTTGTTATGTGGTGGCACACAAATCTTAGCTTGTACCATCACTGGCAAACCTCATCATATCACAGATGGGTGTGAATGTTTGAGTGTCTTAAGTGTGTGAGTGCTAGTGTGTATGCACATTTGTGTGTATGCATACCTTTGTGTACCTGTGAACATGTGATTATAGATGTACCTGTTGTGTGTAACTATGTTAAAAAAATTGCTTCGCATTTAATGTGAAACTTTGAAGTAGTGTAATATTTAAAGTTTTTGCCACTCTGTTTTGATGTCTTTGAACTTGTACTTCTATCTTTGAGCAGGCTTATAGTACATGTTGCTAACTTCTCTTGAAGAACCGAGTTGACTTCTGTTTGTTTCCCTTGCCTACCAACCAAAGGGATGGAGGGGGCTTGTTTTCCCCTTGTGAAGGGTGCTGAGGAGAAGGTGTAGCTACCGGCCCAGTCACTGCTCTAGTTCCTGGTCTTTACTAGTGCATCAGCTTCGTCAGTCCCTTCAGACTCCTCTTTTATCAACCTGCTCAAATAACGCAGTGTGGCTTTTGTTCATTATGACAACAATGTGCTCTTTAGGCAGCCTCTTTTCAAGCTTCTGTCACCAATTATATACAAGTAAGTTCAGTCATAATCATTCAGAATTGTGGGAAGAAAAGTTTAAGTTCTTTTCTGGGGGAAAATGCTATATCATTTTTATTTACATGTTAGGTTCAGGGGCTGCCAGCAGACAGGGTACAGAGGGTACAGCACTGAGGTAACACTTGCTGAATAAATGAATGGAAACCTCATACACAACAGTACATACAAATAGTAACAGGTACAAATAGTCACAGGTACAGCATAACAAATATGCAATCTTTTTGACACTACTTCTTAGTTTACAGACAATTAATTTATTCAGTATTGTGCTGGAAGAATCTTTATAGAGTATATGTACCAACATATCACTTACCTTCCAGCTATCAGTTTATGCTGCTGTTAAGAAAAACCAATGATGGAATGATTTTTTTGTGACCTCTACATTAATTTGGTATCACACATAGTTACTTGGTCAGTAAAAACTAAAACTTTACAGTTCCAACAGCTCATTACATTTGCTATTTCTGCTTCACAGATCTGCTTTGAGTTGCTTTGGCTTTGTCTTCCTTTGTAAATACTCTTATACTCTCTTCTTTGTAAACATCTCATTTGCAGTTTGGGGAGACAACCTTGCGACTCTGTATAGTGTTTATATATATATCTGACTTGCCTTTCCATAGAGCTACTTGCAATAAATGTGATCATGTAAGTTATTTGTGTGAAGATTCATCTTTTCTTAATACTGCTGTTTCTACTCCACTGTAATATATTTTCCTGTTCTGTGGTATAATCAGAATGAAACAATAGGAGTAATCTAAAGTTTATGTTAAAGTTACTTTTAAAAAAATTTTTGAGTTGTAGCTGGACACAATACCTTTGTTTTATTTATTTATTTTTATGTGGTGTTGAGGATTGAACCCAGTGCCTCACATGTGCTATACAAGTGCTGTATCACTGAGCTATACTCCCAACCCCTGTTAAAGTTACTTTGCCTAGAAACATAAGTCAACTAACTCTTGAGTCTGCCAGTAGGGAGGTGATAGTAGTGTAGAGCAACTTATGAAATGACTTACCTAAATTTTCATGTGAATCCTACAATTGACACACCTACTCAACTAGGTTGAGGCAATCATTTATAAATTGTCTCCTTCGTTTCAAAAGTCCCTTAAATGACTCCCTTTTCATATTCTTTTTTTTATTTTTGTAGTACTGGGGATTGAACCCAGGGGCCATCTACCACTGAACTACATAACCGCTCCTTTTTATTCATTTTTTAAAAATTTTGAGATAGGGACTAACAAAGTTGCTGAGGCTGGCCTTGAACTTGCAATCCTCCTGCCTCAGCCTTCCAAGTAGCTGGGATCACAGGCATTTTCCACTTCCAACCATGCCCTTCCTTATTTTTAACCACTGGGAAGAAAAATATAAGTATATGAAAATTATACCAATGGCAAGACAGCAGTTTTGCATTTCAGGAATATAGAAAAAAATGGATTTAATGACAACAGTTTATTAGCAAATTATGTCACCCTTATTAGAAACCAAAAGTTTAAAGAAACACTAGAAAAATAATTGTTCTCTCACTCATTTTTTTTTCTTTACCAAGTTGCCTTTGCCACATAGAAGGGCAGTGAGAACAAATTTGGGACCAATGCCTGCCCAATAATCAAGGGGGGAAAGCATCCATGGAATCATCTGGGTCAAAAGATAGGAAGGCAGGGCCCAGATCATGTGAAAAATCTATAAGCCATATGGGTTGTGTATATGCAAAGAACTGAATTGGTTGTACAGCTTGAGCTTAATTGATATACCTGAGAAGATGTGTGCAAAACAATATCACAATGGGAAGGTATAATTAGAATGCCTTTATTATTAGAAACTGTCAACAACATATCATTTTAGCTTCTGCATCATTTAATAAATGTATAAACATCTTTATACAATTTTATTAATATACATATATGTATAAACTCTTAGTCCTCACTTTGTGGGGGCAATCTATATTTGTCAGAGCATAGACCAAATGTTTTCATTCATCCTCAACAGCCCCTCAAAATAATAATAATAATAATAATAATAATAATAATAATAAAAATTTAAAAAATACAAATAGGCACATCCATTCCCATTAGTCCAAGTGATATTTGTATATACATTTTGGGGTTCACAGGACTTGAATTCCTGGAACATTAGGCATATACTGGCTGCTTCAATAATCATTAGAACTCACTAGAAATAAGTATCTATATCCAAGAATGCATAACCAGAACTTCAGTTTCCTCACTCTCATAGTCTCATACATAGTAACCAAATGTTCTCTGTAGAATCTGAAGGGGTCCTGTTTCTTTAAAACATAAAACCTTTCAGAAGACTTGTCAGGTAAAAGATGCCTAAGTATACACTAGCTAAGCACCTCCCAGAGACTGCTTAGAAAAATATTACTAGGTGCTAATTGACCCCAAAGGGCATCTTGGAAATGTTCCAAAATGCTTTTAAAAAATTGTTTTGAAAACAAAAACTGACAAAATGCACAACCTGGAAAATGTGTGCATGTGAATTTGTATGGGTAAATCAGATCATGGTCCCTAATTTATAACATGTGCAAAAGAGAAATTATGCAAAATTAATGCACAGAATGAGGTTGGACTGTATTCTGTTTTAGAAAATCCAATTCATTTTCCCTCCTAGATATGCATGAAAATGGATGCTGGTTTTCAGGCAGCTACCTTAAGTCCCGTTTGCTGCTTAAGTGTACTTCAGAGATAAGAAATGCAACTGAGCTGTACAAAATGAGACAACTTCCCTCCTGTCTCCTGTGCATGATAAATGCTAAAGCAATTAGGAACCACTGTTGCATGCTACATTGGAATTTGTCAGCAACATCAGTGCTGTGCTATGCAAATTGGGGAAACTTATTTAGAATAAAGTCCTGAGAATTTAAGAGGAAGCCATTGATTCTACTTAATATTAAACATTTGGGTCCATAGAACGGAACTAGAAGCAATCTGCTCCTTGACGTTTCAACCTCAGAATATCCATTATAGGGTCTTCTATTTCCACTGGTAGTAATCTGAATTAGCATTTCAATAACAAAAGGAGCAAGGGAATATTGAAATGGAAAGCATATTCTTAAAGTGTCTACAGAAAAATGTGAAACTTTCAATTCATTCTGTATTTCCACACTTGCAACCCCCAGGAAGGTTTTTGCATTTTCGGCATCATTTTCAGGGATTCAAATATATATAGGCCTTTTAAAATATACTCTTGCTCAGAATTCTGTTATTGTAGTTTTAACTTTTTTTCAGAAGCAACTTAGGAACCATCTGTTTGACCTTGTTTTTTTTTTTTTTTGTCCCCCCCCCCTTATGTAAAATTATGGTCATTCCAGGAAGGCCAGAGGTATTGGTAGCTGTGCTTAGTTCTTAGAATTATAGCTAAATATTTTAGTTACAGTAGATATAAGCCATGGAAGATAAATAGTTGAAAAATCTTTGCAAGGTAACCATGTCTTCATGGAAGTATGTCAATAATGATATGTCATGTAACTCTAGACTAAGAAGAAATTTTTTCAACATTTCATCCTACTCCTTTACTAGACCTTTTATCAGGACTTGAATAGCTAGGAAAGATGATTGTAACAGCTTCTCCAAGGAAGAGAACACAAGAAGAGAGAAGTACTTGAATGCTGATAGGGCTTGGGCTATACCATATTTATGATTTCTTTTATTTCTGAACCCAACTCAGAATATCAACACTTTAGAAAATTATAGTTGACTCTGTGGAGTTGATAGTCTGGAGTTTTATGCCTTAGGGGCTAGTCCAAGCAAGATGAGAGTTTTCCATATAAAATTTGAAAGGAGATCTTTCTCTTCTCCCTCCCTGTTTTGACAATCCCCATCCTCACCAAGGAATGTCTTCATTACACCTGGTGCTCACAAGATTTCTTTTTATGAATTCAGAGACTTAAAAACAAAATTTTCCTCTTTCCCCAGATAAAGAGAAAGTAGAAACTCATCTTGCTAGAGTGAATGAGAAAAAATATCTTAATTGAAACTCCCAACTACTAAATCACAACTGAGACAAAAGACTAAGCCATTCTAATACAAATATTCATATTACAAGAGACATAACAGATGACCCTACATTGTAAGCCAAATGTGCCACACAGTAAACAATATCCTCTAGAATGATTTTAACCTAATGTGGTTATGAATATATACTGTGCTGGTATCAAGTCATTGTTAAATAATGAGAAATAAGAGCTTCAGGACGACTTCCACTTCTGACCAAGATAAACCAGATTTATCCTGCTACCTGAACAAGCAAAAAGTGAAACAAAACAAAATGAAAGCTCAACCAACAATCCCCACCCCCAAAACCCCTAAATATGAAAAAAGGGTTTTCAAGATACTGGGCATCGGGCAATTAATGACTGGGATCCCTTAGATATGAGAAACTTGATGAGCCCTACAACTCTCCTGGTTGACTGCAAGGAGAGCCATTTCAGGCCATGGGGCAGGGTAGGGGAACCCAAGCCACCTTGCTGAACTGAGGAAGCAGAAAGGCAGTCATTAATTTTACAATTTCTGTAACTTCATTAAACGTAAATAGCTTGAAAAACCCATTCAAAAGGCAGAGATTGGCAGAAAGGATATAAACAACATGATGCAAGAATATGCTACCCAGCAGATAAACATTTAAGATGTGAAGACCTAAGCAGATTGAAAGTAAGTGGACAACAGAAGATATATCATGAAAACAGACAAAAATGGAGCTAGAGTGGCTATATTAATAACGAAGCCGGGCGCGGTGGCGCACGCCTGTAATCCCAGCACTTTGGGAGGCTGAGGCAGGAGGATCGTGAGTTCAAAGCCAGCCTCAGCAATGGAGTGGCACTTAGCAACTCAGTGAGACCCTGTCTCTAAATAAAATACAAAAAAAAAAAGGGCTGGGGATGTGACCCAGTGGTCGAGTGCCCCTGAGTTCAATCCCCAGTACCACAAAAAAAAAAAAAAAAAAAAAAAAATAAAAAATAACGAATAGAGTTTGGAGACAGAAAGTGCTAGCACAAATAAGACTTTTTATAAGGATGAAAGGGTGACTCCAAGCCTGCTTCAGTGGTACACACCTATAATCCCAGCAGCTCAGGAGGCTGAGGCAGGAGGAACGCGAGTTCAAAGCCAGCCTCAGCAAGGTCCTAAGCAACTCATTGAGACCCTGTCTCTAAATAAAATACAAAATAGGGCTGGGGATGTGGCTCAGTGGCCAACTGCCCCTGAGTTCAATCCTTGGTACAAAAAAAAAAAAAAAAAAAAAGCAGAAAGACCTCAAATCAGTAACCTAAAATTCTACCTGAGAAACTAGAAAAAGAAGAACAAACAAAGCAAGTAGAAAAAAATAATAAAAACTAGAGTATAAATCAATGACACAGAGAATAGAGAATAGAAAAACAATACAGAAGTATAACACAATGAAAATTGGTTCTTTGAAAAAATTAACAAAATTGATAAACCCTTAGTTAAACCCTGAGAAAACAAAAGACACCCATTATGAAAATCAGAAAAGAGGGAACATTACTACTAATATTAGAGAAATAAAAATGACTATATAGTAGTATTACAGATTATATTCAAACCTATTAGATATACTAGATGGAGTAGATGAATTTCTAGGAGGATACGAACAACCAAAACTGATGGGAAGAAATGGAAAAACTACACGAATATAACAAATACTGAGATTGAATTTATTAATTTTTTAAAAACCTCTTACAAATAAAAGCTCAGGACACATAAGTTCAGTGGTGGGTTCTATTAAATGCTTAAAGAAGAATTAACACCAGTCCCTCACAAATTTTACAAAAACAGAAAAGGAGGTAAAGTGTCCAAACTCCTTCCATGAGGGCAAAACCTCATAAATATCAAAATTTTGATTCTAAAACCAAAGATACCACAAGAAAAGACAACCCAAGGGCTGGGTTTGTGGCTCAGTGGTGGAGCACTCACCTAGCATGTGTGTGGCCCGGGTTTGACCCCAGCACCACATTAAGATAAATACATTGTGTACAACTAAAGCCAATAAATAAATGTTTTTTTTTAAATTTTTTTATTTATAGTAGTAGTATGTTTACAATTCATACTGCACATATAGAGCATTTTTTACACAAAACAGTTTGTATACAAAGTATATTCATAGCACTCAAGTCTTCAATCATGCATTTAGCATAATGATATCCATCTTATTCAACCACTTTTTCTTTTTTTCCCCTCCATCCCCCCTTGCTCCCTCCCTTCCCCTCCCTTCCCTTTGACCATTATAGTGTTCCTCTAATTCTCCTATGTACCCCGACCCAACAATACTGTGAACCAGCCTCCTTATATCAGAGGAAACATTTGGTATTTGGATTTTTGAGATGGACTGATTTCACTTAGCATTATATTCTCCAACTTCATCTATTTACCAACGAATGCCATTATTTTATTCTCTTTTATTGCTGAGTAAAATTCCATTGTGTATATATACCACATTTTCTTTATCCACTCATCAAACTGAGGGACATCTAGGTTGGTTCCACAACCTAGCTATTGTGAATTGTGCTGCTATAAACATTGAAGTGGCTTTGTCCCTGTAATATGCTGTTTTTAAGTCCTTTGGGAATAGACCCAGGAGTGGGATGGCTGGGTCATAGGGTGGTTCCATTCCCATTTTCCCAAGAAATCTCCATACTGCATTCCATAGCGGTTGTACCATTTTGCAGTCCCACCAGCAATGTATGAGTGTGCCTTTTCCCCCATATCCTCTCCAACATTTATTGTTTTCTTGATAGCTGCCATTCTGACTGGAGTGAAATGAAATCTTAGAGTAGTTTTTATTTGCATTTCTCTAATTGCCAGCGATGTTGAGCATTTTTTCATGTATCTGTTGATTAATCGTGTATCTTCTGAGAAGTGTCTTTTCAATTCCTTAGCCCATTTATTGACTGGGTTATTTTTTTTCTTTTTGGTGTTAAGTTTTTTGAGTTCTTTATATATTCTAGAAATTAGTGCTCTATCCGATGTGCATGCATTAAATATTTGTTCCCAATTAGTTGGCTCTCTATTTACCTCACTGATTGTTTATTTTGCTGAGAAGAAGCTTTTCAGCTTAAATCTATCCCATTCATTAATTCTTGATATTAATTCTTGTGCTACAGGATTCTTATTTAGGAACTTGGGGCCTAATCCGACATGTTGGAAATTGGAGCTTAACTTTGTCTTCTATTAGGCGTATTGTCTCTGGTCTAATTCCTAAGTCCTTGATCCACTTTGAATTGAATTTTGTGCATGGTGAGAGATAAGGGTTTAATTTCATTTTGTTGCATATGGATTTCCAGCTTTTCCAGCACCATTTGTTGAAGAGGCTATCCTTTCTCCACTGTACATTTTTGGCACCTTTGTCTAATATAAGATAGCTGAAATTATATGTATTAGTCTCTGTGTCCTCAATTCTGTACCATAGGTCTACTAGTCTGTTTTGGTGCCAATACCATGCTGTTTTTGTTACTATTGCTCTATAGTATAATTTAAAGTCTGGTATGGTGATGTCACCTGCTTCACTTTTCTTGCTCAGGATTGCTTTAGCTATTCTGGGTCTCTTATTTTTCTAGATGAATTTCATGACTGCTTTTTCTATTTCTTTGAGAAATGTCATTGGGATTTGATTGGAATTGCATTAAATCTGTATAATGCTTTTGATAGTATGGACATTTTGACAATATTAATTCTACCTATCCAAGAACAAGGTAGGTCTTTCCATCTTCTGAGGTCTTCTATGATTTCTTTCTTTAGTGTTCTATAGTTTTTGTTATAGAGGTCCTTCACCTCTTTCATTAAGTTGATTCCCAGGTATTTCATTTTTTTTTGATGCTATTGTAAATGGAGTAGTTTTCATCATTTCCATTTCAGAGGCTTTGTCACTGATGTACAAAAATGCCTTTGACTTATGGCTATTAATAAATAAATGTTTAAAAAAAGAAAACCTAGAACAATATTCCTTAAAGAGAGAAACACAAAATCTTTTTTAAAAAATTAATCAAGCTGGGCGCGGTGGCGCACGCCTGTAATCCCAGCACTTGGGAGGCTGAGGCAGGAGGATGGAGAGTTCAAAGCCAACCTCAGCCATGGTGAGGCACTTAGCAACTCAGTGAGACCCTGTCTCCAATAAAATACAAAAAAAAGGGCTGAGGATGTGGCCCAGTGGTCGAGTGCCCCTGAGTTCAATCCCCGTACCAAAAAAAAAAAAAAAAAAAAAATTAATCAACCCAATCTAGCAACATATAAAAAGCCTAGGACCATGTATTTTCACTGACAAATTCTATAAAAAGTTTTTTTTTTTTTTTGAGACAGGTCTTTCAGTGTTGTTCTGGCTACGCTTTTTTATTTTTTTAATTTTTTTAGATGTTAACAGGCCTTTTAATTTTTATTATTTATATGTGGTTCTGAGAATTGAACCCAGGGCCTCACATGGGCTAGGGAAGTGCTCTACCACTGAGCCACGACTCCAGCCCCTCCAGGCTGGTCTTGAAGTTGTAGTTTCAAGTTATCCTTCCACCTCATCTTCCCTAATAGCTGGGACTACAGCACACACCATAATACTTGACTTTTGGCTTTATCACACATTTAATGAAGAATTATCACCAATCCTGCTAAAAATCTTCCAAAAAATTGACATTAAGGCAATAGATACATTCCAACTCACTCTATGAGGCCAGTAATATATACTGATACCAAAGCCAGATAAAAAACTTATAATAAAACTAAAGAGCCATATCCCTTATGAATAAAGATGCAAAACTTCTCAATAACATCAGCAAACTAAGTTCAACATCATGTTAGCATGGCTATATACCAGGAGTAAGTGGTATTTACATTTAAATTAATCAATGTAATACACCTAAATAATAGAATAAAAGAAAAAGCCCCATACGATTATCTCAATTGGTGCAGAAAAAGCATTTCATAGTATCCAATATAGTTTTTTTTTTTTTTTTTATTTTACTGAGGATTGGACCCAGGGGTGCTTAACCACTGAACCACATCCCCAGCCCTTTTTTATATTTCATTTAGAGACAGGGTTTCACTGAATTGCTCAGGGCCTCGCTAAGTTGATTATCTAATATCTTTTCATGATTAAAAACAGCCAACACTAGGAATAGAAGGGAACTTCCTCAACCTAATAAAAAGCATATATGAAAAATCCAGAGCTAACATCATACTTAATAGTGAAGGAGTGAAACTTTCCTCCTTGAATCAACAACTAGAAAAAAATCCATTTTCTTTTCCTTTTCTTTTCTTTTTTAATTGGTGCTGGAGATCTGAACCCAGAGCCTTGCACTTTCTATGCATACGCTCTGAGCTACATCTCCAGCTCTTATTATTTCCATTTTTATATTTATTTTATTTTTGATGCTTAACCACTAAGCCACATCCCAGCCCTTTCTACATATTTTTAAATTTTGAGACAGTGTCTCACTAAGTTGCTTAGGGCCTCACAAGTTGCTTAGGACTTCACTAAACTGCTGAGGCTGGCCTCAAGCTTGCAATCCTCCTGCCTCAGCCTCCCCAGTTGCTGGGATTATAGGCACACACCATCGTGCCTGGCTTAAGTTTTCTACTTAATATCATACTGAAGTCTCTAGCCTGATCAATCAGGCAAAAATAAATAAATAAAAACATAAAGATTATAAAGGAAGAAGTTATGTCTATTTGCAGATGATAAGACCTTAAAAGAGAAAATTCCAAGGTGTTCTCTAAAATACTATTAGAAGTAATAAATGCATTCAGCAAAGTTTCAGGACACAATATAAAATATCTTTAAACCAAGGAGCCAGGTGTGGAAGGTGGTATGCCAGCTACTCTGGAGGCTGAAACAGGAGTAGTTGGAGGCTAGTGGAGGCAACATAGCAAGACTCTGTCTAAGAATAAAATAATAAGTACTGGGGATGTAGCTTTGTGGTAGTGAGCTTGACTAGCATGAATGGAGGCTCTGAGTTTGATCTGAGAGAAAAAAGAAAAGGAAAGAAAAGAAAAAAAGAAAAACAAACAACAAACCAACATGACCAAAGCAGTTAATTTCTATATGACAAATCAGTTATATTTCTATACACTGGCAATAACAATCTCAAAAGATGGAAATTAAGAGCAATTTCATTTACAGTAAAATCTAACTTGAAACCACAAAATCTAAAAGAACAAAGTACTTAGGAACAAATTAAACAAAAGAAGTGCAAGACTTATATACTAAAAACTACAAAACACTGAAAAAAATTAAAGAAGACCTATATAAAAGGGAAAACATCATGTGTTCATGGAATGAAAGACTTAATAGTATTAAAATATAATATTTCCCAAAGCAATGTACAGATTCAATGAAATCTATCAGAATCCTAATTAGCCACCTTCAACACTAATTGATTCTAAAATTCATACAGAATTACAAAGGAGCCTGACCAGTCAAAACAATCTTGAAAAAGAAGAAGAAAAGTGGAAGACTCAAACACAGTTATTTCAAAACTTACTATGAAGTTACAATAATCAGGACTGTGTGGTACTGGCATGATAGACATGTAGATCAATGCAATAGAATTGAAATTCCAGACATAAATACATACCATCCACAGCCAATTGTTTTTTTTTTTATTAATTAATTTATTTATTTTAATTAGGTATATAGTCAATTGTTTTTTGATAAGGGTATCAAGACAATTTAACCTGGGGGGAAAGAACAGGTTTTTTTTTGGTGGGGGGGTACTGTGGATTGAACTGAGGGGCATTTGACTACTGACCCACATTCCCAGCCCTATTTTTTATTTTATTTAGAGACAGGGTCTTACTGAGTTGCGTAGCGCCTTGCTTTTGCTGAGGCTGGCTTTGAACTCCCCATTCTCCTGCCTCAGCCTCCCAAGCTGCTGGGATTACAGACATGTGTGCCACCACACCTGGCTAATTGTTTTGTTTAGTTTTTTAAAAACATGGTGCTGGAATGACTGAATAACCACATGCAAAAAAATTAATTTGCACCCTTACCTCACTTCATGTGTAAAAGCTAGTTCAAAATGGATAAAGGCTTAAATGTAAGATCCAAAATGATACAATTCTTGGAAAAAAACATAGAGGGTTACTCTTCATGCCTCTGGATTAGGAAAGGGTGTCTTAGATATGACACCAAAAAAAATGAAGAAGAAATAAAAGGAAGAAAAGATAAATAAGATTTCATCAAAATAAATACATCTTGTGCTTTAATGGATACCATCAAGAAAGTAGAAAAGCAACCTTCAGAATGAGAGAAATGTTTGGAAATTGAATATCTGATAAGGGCTATAATCTGTAACATACTGTTACAACTCAACAATAAAAAGACAACCCAGTTTAAAAATGGGCAAAGCTTAAAAGTAGACATTTCTTCAAAGAAGTATACAGATAGCCAATAATCATCATTAGTCATTAGGGAAATGCAAATCAAAAGCACAATGAGATGCTACTTCACATTCATTGGGGTGGCCATAATTAAAAATGGACAAAGAACAGTTTCAGTAAGATGTGGAAAAAAAAATGGAACCCTCTTGTGTTGCTGGCAGGAATAGAAGTTAGAGCAGCTACAGTGGGATATGGTTTGGCAGTTCCTCAGGAAACTAAATATAGAACTATAATATAACCTCCAGGCACAGTGGTGCACACATGTAATCCCAGTGGCTGGGGAGGCTGAGGCAGGAGGATCTCAAGTTCAAAGCCAGACTCAGCAATTTAATAAGGTACTGAGAATCTCAGTGAGGCCCTGACTCTAAGGGGACCTGGGGATGTGGCTCAGTGGTTAAGCACCCCTGGGTTCAATCCTGTGTACAAAAAGCAAAAACAAAAAAAACAATTACTATATAACACAGAAAATCTACTCCTAGGTTTATGCCTGAATGAATGGAGAACAAGAATTCAAATAAATACTTGTACATGAATGTTTATAGCAGCATTGTTCACAATCACCAAAAGGTAGCAGGATACAACACAAATGTCAATCGATAAGTGGTTAAAGAAAATATGGCCTATCCATACAATAGATTTTATGCAACATACAAAACAATGAACTACTCATACATCCTATAACGTAAATAAACATTGAAAACATTATGCTAAATAAAAGAAACCCAGCAAAAAAGGGGCACAAATTGTATAATTCCATTTATATGAAACATCAAGAATTAGTAAATCCACAGAGACAGAAAGCAGATAGGTGGCTGTCAGGGATTGGGTGGAGAAGGAATGAGGTTGCACTGCTTAATGAACATAAAGTTTTCTTTTGGGGTGAGGAAAATATTTTGCAACTAGATAGATGTGGTGGTTGTACAACATTGGGGACATATTATATGCTGCTTGACTTTTTACTTTAAAATAGTTAGTTTTGGGGTTGGGGATGTAGCTCAGTGGCAGAGCACTTGCCTAACATGCATAAAACCCTAGATTTGATCCTCAGCCCTGAAAAAATAATAGGTTTTCCTGGGTATGGTGTCACACACCTGTGGTAGGAGGATCATAAGTTTGAAGGCAGCCTCGGCAACTTAGCAAGACTCTGTCTGAAAATTTTTAAAAAATAAAGTAAAGGGACTGGGGGTGTAATTCAGTGATAGAGCACCTGTGGGTTCAATCCTCTGTATGGGGGAAAAATGGTTTTATGTGATATGAATCTCACCTCAGTTTAAGTAATGGAGAATTGAAGTACTGGAATTAAGATTTTTCAATTTGGTGGAATTCTTCTCTTATACGCCCCTTCCTCAAAGCAATGCACAGAAAAATCATTCAGATTAATAATGTCCTATAATAAGAAAAATCAAGAAAAGGAATGTCCAGGGCACCAAACCTTGGCTTTTCTTGGTAAATTTTTTATATTTATGTCATATTTTCTCCTAAACCCTTCTATTTACTGAAATAATGAATTGTTCTGTCTCTCAGACTGCCTGTTTTGAGCTTAAAAAGGCCCTCCTGTTGTTGTCATTCTAAACCGATGAATAAAGCACACTTCCTGTGGGTTTTCCATTTAAAAAAAAAAGAAATGTAGTACTGGCACATGCTACAACATGGACGCTAGAGTCTCGAGCACATTATGGTAAGTTCAAGAAGCCAGAAGCAAAAGGCCATACATTTTATGACTGCAATTCTATGAAGTGTCTGGAATAGGCAAAACTATAGAGACAGAAGGTACATTGTGAATTGTCTAGGGCTGAGGGCAGGAAGGGATGGGGAAATAGGGAGAAAAGGGGAAATAGGGAGAAACTGCTAATGTGCATGGGGTTACTTTTTGGGATGATAAAAATGTTCTGGATTTAGATCATGATGATGATTTAACTACTTTATGAATATGCTAAAGACTATTAAATTGTACCTTTTAAGAGGGCAAATTTTATGGTATGAGTTATATGTAATAAAAAAGAGAATATACTGTTCAAAGAAAAATAATGTAATATGAGGTTTATAACACATAAGGGTAAAGTGTATGAAAATAATAGCAAAAAGTTCATGAGAGAACTGAAAGTATACTATTGTAACATTTTATAGCATATAGGAAGAGGTATTATGTGATTTGAATATAGGCTATAATAAGTTAAAGATGAATATCAAACTCTAAAATTTATGATGAATATCATTGATGAATATCAAACTCTAGCCACTAAATTAACCAAATTAATTGATATGTTATAAAGGGGATAAATGGAATCAGAAAAAAATAATTAATCTAAAACAAGGTATAAAAAATGGACAAAGTACAAATGGGACAAAGAGAAAACAACAAGGTGATAGATTTAAATTGAATCATAGTGATAACCACACTAAATGCACTCTATTAAAAAGCAAAATGTGTCCAGTTCTCTAAAAATTTAAGATCCAACTACATGCACTCTCAGAAATGCACTTCAAATAGAAAGGTTTAAAGATGGTGGGCACAGTGGCCCATGCCTGTAATTCAAGTGAATTGGAAGGCTGAGGCAGGAGGATTACAAGTTTGAGGTCAGCCTCAGCAATTTAGGGAGGCCCTAAGCAACTGTCTCAGAATAAAAAATTAAAAGAACTGGGGACATAGCTCAGTGGTAAAATGCCTCTGTGTTCAATTTCCAGTACCAAAAAGAAAATGGGGAAAAAAAAAGATTTACGGTAAAATAATGGGAAGGAAAACCAAGTATCACGTTGACATAAACACACACACACACCCCTGAAAAAGTGGATGGACAAAATGCCATTTTTGTAAATCTCAGTGTGAAGAATATTTCTTTATCCTAATGAAAAAAATGGATAGTTTCATTAAAAGGGCATGGCAACTACAAATATTTATGCACCTATTTGCAGATTATCAAAATAGATGAAGCAAAAACAGAGCTTCAAGGTGAAAAGCCTTAGCACATTTTCATGCACCCAAGGCCACTTCTACTTGTTTACAGGATGAAAGAAACTGCAGATTTCCTAGCTTATTGATGGTGAGAATGGCTTCAGGGCTGTTATCACTTCACACTCCATGGGGGGTGGAGTTCTATGCTGCGCTGGCCTTAAGGTGGGCAACAGCTGTTACATTTGAAAGTGCTAGTCAATTTAAGAACATTCTTAAACCCAGTTTTAATTTTTTTTTAGTTGTAGATGGACACAATACCTTTATTTATTTTTTTATGTGGTGCTGAGGATCGAACCCAGTGCTGCACGTGTGCAAGACAAGCCTTCCACCACTGAGCCCCAGACCCACCCCTTAATGCCCCCTTGTAACCTAAAAGCCAGGCTTATTTCCTGAGTATTGTTAAACTAAATAGGGCCCTATTTTGGCCTGGAGGCTTTTCAACTTTAACTTTTCCTGCCTCTGTAATCTGATAAATAACCCTTTACTATTTGGCCCATTTGGCTTGCTGTTTATTCACCTTATTCACATCCTAAATTTCTGTAGAAAGGAGCCAAATTAGGAAAACTACTACATATGAAATATCAACAATGGTGGGTATAGTTAGCAAACTCATGTCATTTCTGTGTTTATGAATATTAAATATAAATAAAATTTAATTTACCCTCCCCAGAAAATACTATCTGTATCATCTATAATAGATGATACTCTCTGAATAGTCTCAGATTTATATCACTGGTCCTTAGTAGAATTTGCAGACCAGACAATTGAAATTCCAAGAGCTCATCTTGATTCAAGAGTCCTGAGGAAGCTTACATGAGGTGGGCATCAAGCTGGACCCATAAGGTTTTCTTTTTTGGCGAGGGAGGGGTACCAGGGATTGAATTCAGGGGCACTTGACCACTGAGCCACACACCCAAGTCCTATTTTGCATTTTCTTTAGAGACGGGGTCTCATTGAGTTGCTTAGTGCATTGCTTTTGCTGAGGCTGGCTTTGAACTTTTGATTCTCTTGCCTCAGCCTCCCGAACCACTGGGATTATAGGCATGTGCTACTGTGCCTGGCTTAAAAATTACTTTTGAAAGTAATGTGCCACCATGCTTGGCCCATAAGATTTTCTTTAGCTACAGAGGCTTACACAGACAGACAGGAATACCCCCAAGGGACAGCAAATTTATTACAAGTTTCCTGTGTCCAGGGGTCAATTACCAAGGGTCTCAGGTGCCACAGTGGTGCTATGAAAAGCACCCATCCTTACCTGGGAACCAAGATTTCCAAAACATGCAGCCTAGCACTTCTCAGAAGGCAGAAAGCCCCAAACTTGAACCCTATGAATCACTATCACAATAGATCTGGTTTTCTTGAAACCTGCATCTTTATGGCTGGAAGATGAGTAGATTTTGAGAGAAGAATTTAGTAACTTGTCCTGTGATTTTAGGAAAGTCATTGAACCATTCCAAGGCTCAACTTTTCATCTGTAAATTGGAGTCCAATCCTTGTACTGTTTGAATGCATCAGTTGTTGAGGCTTAGCTGAAATGTGTAAAGAATGGCATTTTAATGAAAACTATATAAAGTGTTAGACTTATTGCTACTAAGGCATTCAAGGTAGTCTTCTTTAGAGCCCAAGTTAGGGTCAAATTATTGTCAGAGAACGATACACAGATATGGCATCTGGGTCAAAGGCAGAAGAGCATATTTCTTCTCCAGAGTATATACTAAGGTGACCACATCATTCTGGTTGAGTTGACTTTGGATTGCTATCTATCATGGTACCTTACAGCTAATAAGCATTCAATAAATGTTTGTTAATGTAGAACTTGGGAGACAGGCTTATCTGGATTTGATTCCTTCAATATCTCAATTTATGAGTATTTCTACCATACAAACCTTCAAAGCACACTGAATATATTAAAAAAAAAAAAAAACTAAAAAAAAAACCCCACCGCTCTGAAGATGGAAATGACATATGACTTACAAATATTATTCAGTTTATTTTGGAGCTGCCTAGGGATGAAGGTGTTTGCATAACCCAGCCTGAGAAAAGAGCTTCTCTTCCAAAGAAGCCAATTGAAGTGTTGGCCAAACAAAAGCGATTTCTCTTCGCTTCTGTGTTGAGAGGCCTGGGAAATGCTACCAGAGCCAATTCCTAATCAGGCTTTTAGGAAGAGAATCTTTGAGAGCCAAGCTGCCCTTTAATTTTGGACACAGAAATAGGGAATCTGGGTCATCTTTTAGAATGCTTACCATTGATTTTTATGAAGTTGAAAGAATTCATGAAACTTAAAACAAGGAATTTGGAGGTAAGGCTTTAGATAAAAACCCACCTCCACCATCAACAATGAGCTCAAGGAATCATTACAAATGCTCGCTTATTTTTATAGGCAATAGTGCCCTCTTGTGTTAACTTATAAATAAACTTTTGCTGGCTTGGCATAACCAGTGAGTTTCCAATTAATGATGCTAATTGAGGCAAAGAACTTCCTAGGCACCACAAGAACTAGAAAGGGTTTTTCAAATTACATTGGATGGGAAAAAGCTATAAATCACAAAGTGTCCATAGAACCTCCTTTGGAAGTGATAAATACAATACCAACATGGCATTAGCTTGCAGATGAAGCCAACGAGCTCTAAAAGAAAAGGAATGTATGAAAGTAAAAGGAATTACATGTACAATTCCTCTGTTGCAAATAGTGTTACCAGGAGTTTTCTTCCAAATATGAAGTATGTATCAGTAGTAGAGGTTTCCACAGACGAACTCTTCCATATAGCTATGGAACATTAAGATTTGGTTCCTACATAACATTGGAATCAAGAAATATTTATTAACTGGTAAAACCACATTTGGTTAACATTCCTATTTGGTAGTCATACTAGCTGATTAAGCAGAGCATCTCATTTACTGCTTGTCCATGTGGAAAAAACCATTGAGTACAGATGACTGCAAAACTTACCTAAGGCAACTACTAGAACAGCTAGCTTAAGAGTAATTTTGGAATAATCAGTTGTAAAGAATGGTCAACAATATTAAGGTCCTGGAAGAGACTAGGTCTGTGTACTTCAAACAACCAAGCCAGGCTAGGGAATGTTAAAGGATTTAAGAAAACCATGGACTAGCTGTATATACAACAATTTAAGAGTCAGGAGGTTCTTTTTGAGCCAAGGTCTTCAACCAGCTATATATGAGAGGGAATGCCACAAACAGCAAAACCTCTAGAATTAGTATTTGCATCTTGAACTCAAGGGGCAATCTTTGAATGTATACCATGTTGAAAAATCCATGGGATGTAATATGGCATTTTCAGTTAGAAAATTACCCATCAGTGTTTTCATGCATGAGGCTACATGGGGAAAAAAAGCTAAAATTTACAACTGATTAGCCAAAATCAATAAAATTGTTAATTATCATTGTTGAGATCCCTATATTTTACCACCATAGAGTCTAAATTTTAATTTTACAAGGGTTCATATTAGGATCTAAAATTCTCAGAATTATTTTGTTTTATACTTTAGCTGTAACATAAAATTTTGTTATAAAGGCTTTTAATGCCTTTTATTTTTAGCAAGTCCTCAGCTATTTTAGAGAGCTACATGTGGTTCATTTTTAATCATTAGGAATATTAACTCACTAATCTGCTTTAAACATTATTAATAAATTCTTCCAAATAGAAACTAGTTCTGCTCCCTTTCTCACAACACAATGTTAAAAAATTTATTGTCTCAAAAATATCTTCCCATTGGTTGATTTCTTCATTGGTAAAAGTTTACATTACTATGTTTTCTATCAGCTATCATAATGATCCAAGTCTACAGAAGCTGATTCCCTGAGAAAGGAATAACTGTTGATGTTCAGATATGTAGTCTATCTGGAAATGAGCAGGTTTTTAGACATAGGCTGAAGAGACACACAGCAAACCATCCTTACAACATATATCTTTAATTAAATTGATATTGGTGAGTTAAAAAACATTCAGAGAAGATGACAACTAGGGAAATAAGGTATCCTATGACTATTTATAATGAAATGTTTAAAATAAAAAAGAGTAAAAAACATCCATTAGCTTTTTGTAATTGAAGAGGGAAGACTAACCACGTATTATCTTCCCAGTTCTTGTAAATGTGAGACCACAGGAGAATAGTTCTTACATAAGAAGCACCAGGAAAAAAAAACAGTTAAGTTTGTGTTGTAAATTTTGTTTCTCAAAATTGTCAGGGAGCTTGCCCAGTAAGGGATGAACAGAAATAATAAGTAAAAAACAATAAAACAGGGGGCATCTGGTCTTACAAGAGTTTCTTGTCTTGGAGAATATAGCAAAAAAAGAAATGACTCCATTGGATATTATAACTTGATATGTAATATGAACCTTTAAAATTCTCATTAAAGTGGCTAAAATGACCTTTATTTTTTCAAAATAAATTTACTCTCAGTAGTAATGATTCTCTCACATATAAAATCTTGCTTTCTGTATTCTAGGCATTCTTACATTTTCTGTAAAGAGTGATTCATTCCAGGTCACATCTAAATGACTCAACATTTTGAGCAAAAAGGTTGTTTACATAATATACACATTCTTTACTTACAGAGCAAAATAAGCTTAACACTTTTATATTAAAAACCCTGGGATACAGTAGGATTAGTAGCACCATGAAAAATAATTCTTCGCCCAAACTGCAGTCTTTTATTTTACTCAGTGTGATTCTTCTCTTAATTGAATTTTTAATGTGCTGTTTTAGTAACTGGGCAAAACATATAATCTTCATCTTGTAATCCTTGGAGAAGTCATTCTGGACCCAAAAAGTAAATTCACTTCCTGATTTCTTTCATAAAAAAATAAGAGGTCTTACTCTGACACATTGCTGAGGTACATCTGAATCTTCATGGTTATTAGTCAGCATGCTTTCTTGGTCATATATAGTAGCACCATTGGTGATAGCAGTGGTAAAGTTGGGGAGAGTGAGACAATGCATCCTGGGAATTTTATATATATATATATATATGTCACATTTAAAAACACAACAAATTCTTCAAAATGTTATGTCCTCTTCATGCACACTTGACATCGGCTAATACGTGTCCTCAAGTCTCCTGCTTTCAGTGTTTCTGACTGAGGTTTACTGGGAAGTAAGAAAGGAGACAATTAGAATCACCTTTTCTGACTTTAATTCTTTACCTTTTTGATATTTCAATTCTATTATTGGTTCAAATTCACACCCAAACATTCTCTTTGTGTTAAGTGGCTTTACTGATTGACTCAATGTTTTACTTCTGAGCAATATGACCTAATGAGTGACTTGCATGGACCAAAAGCCACTACCAGACAAAGGTATTTTTGTGACTGCTCTCCCCACCACTGTTATCTTTGTATATTTGTTTCTCCCTCTCTTTCTCTGATACCTGTTCTGGCATTCCTAGAATGAAAAATATCTTGGTAACTGATGATCAGTGTTTGATAAGGACCATAAGAAAATTATCGGGGAGGGAAAAGGAAGGTACTGGAGAATAACAGTGATCAAATTATGTTATGTGCATGTTCAAATATGGCATAATGAATTCCATTCTGTATAATCACAATGCATCAATAAAAAAGAGAACTTCTGACAGATGATAAAAAAATAAAAGTATCAAGAAATGATAACTCAAAAGAACCATCACATACAAAAAATAAAGGTATCCTGAAAACAAATTTCGGTAGATTGAAATATCCTGAGGTGCAAGTATTATATGTGATCTTATGCATTCAAATACTTGGATGAGAGCCTTTAAAACATTCTTGGGCCAGGCACTGTGGCACATGTCTATAATCCCAGCAGCTCAGAAGGCTGAGGCAGGAAGATCCCAAGTTTGAGGAAAGCCTCAGCAATTTAGCAAGGCCCTAAGCAACTTAGTGAAACCCTGTCTCAAAATAAAAAATAAAATGGGCTGGGGATGTGGGTCAGTGGTTAAGCATCTCTGGGATCAATCCCTGGTACCAAAAAACAAACATTATGGGAAAGGAGATCATTGAATTGGGGTAGAAAACACAGATCACAGCTTCAGTCCCTGGGGTGGCCTCATTCTAGTAGATGAACTGCTGACTTTTTATTGAACAGGTCACATAACAGTTCCTTGTCTCTGTTTTGTTATTGAAGGAAGACTAATGAGCCATCTCTAACCATATTCATCAATATTAGTCAGGTCTGTTTTCCCAAAAGGAGTTAGATAGATGAGGAAAACAAGCAAGAAAAAAGGATACAGTCCAACAAATTCCCAACATTTGTTGGGGATAAACCACCCATAAATTTTCTCTTTCTTCCCTATCATCTCTGAAGGAAGCTTTGGACCTGAATTAAAGCCATAAGTACCTTACCTGAACATGTCTGACACATCTACAGTTGCCAGCCAAAAGCTATAGGAGTTGGCATAGTAGTTACATGTTCCCCGCCCATGACATTCGATGAAGGGAGCTGAACGAAACTCTTCCAAACAGGATCCAGGGGAAGCCAGGGCTTGACCTGAGCCTTCTGCCCCTGCACTGGTATGCTAGAAAACACAAGGAAAAAATGTGCCACAATATCTATGTGCCATAACAACTTAGTGAATATCCAGTGATGTGTAACTAGCTTAGTTTCATAAATTCAGCACCAGAGGTAACAAGAGTCTCCACATCAAGGTTAGTCTACAAAAGCAAATAAGTGGATTATGAAAGTATGTTATAGGAAATGTATCAGGGGGAACACAGTGCTTCAACAGAAGCTACTTGAGGTTCAAGATTCTTACTGTGCAAGTTATAGGGATTCCTCAAACAGATGAGAAATAAACATAGGATGGACAGTGAGTTACAATGACAAAGGCAAGGAAGAGTGCTTCATACCATCATGAAGGAATAACCAATCCACAGAGAATCCCATCCTTGAGGACAATGTGGAATCTGGATAGTCTGACTATGAACTGCAATCACCACAGCTGGAGCTTCACATACAGCACATCTGGTAAAGGAAAGGGAGAGAGAACATAATTTACAGAATGAGTATGGGGTAAATAGCAACACTGCTTCTCTGGAAGCCTTCCTGATAGGGAGGCCCATTAAGGTATCTTCAGGGCTCAAAAAAGAGAAAACAGCACTTTGAGAATTGCATTTGCATATGCACCATCTTCTAATATACAAAAAAATTACAAACTGCAACTAAGCTTTTTTTCAGGAAACTAGGAACCACTGCTATAACATTTTCACTTCATATTCTGCCCTAATTTTTTTTGTATTCATACTCATATAGTCAATGCAATAAGTGTTCTAAAAGTCTGATTTAGTGTATTACGTATACTACTTGCTATCAAAGTGCCCAATGAGAGAGTACATATTTAGTGATGCTATAACTATGGTAAAAATAATGTCTTGTAAGCTGGATAAGATACAAGTAGACACTTGCTTAACTTCTGCTCATTATTCTGCTCATTATTCTTAGTCCAAAGCATACTTATTGACCATTTGGCCATATTCAGGTAACTACAACATATCTAGAATGGTGGGCAGGTGCTCAGGCACTTAGAGATGTGGCTGAAAAATTCAAAAGTAAAACAGCAACACAGTAAATACAAATGAGTCTACCAGATTGTTAATAGGGGACCTTTGAAGTACGACTGAGACCAACTTAGCCCCTTTTACCTACATATTACATTTAGAGAACTTTTTACTCCTCAAATTTGAGACTTATAAAACTATTGCTCACATATGCAAGTACACACACATTCCCTAAAGATTTAGGCAAATATATTTAAAAGGACATCTTGAGTTTGTCACTAAGACTGAATGAGGTTTAATCTTTATATGAAATGTTACAGGAACTATACTTTCCAGTGATTCATCCTTTACAATTATTAGAACCCTAGATCATGATCAGAATAAAAATGCCAATATCCAACATTCCTGGGAGATTGAGTTAAATAGGGTTCTAAGGCTGCAAAACCCCAGGAAATCACTATTTAAAGCACCCTTCTCCTCTTCATTATGCATGGGCCAAATCTTAGCTATCACTTTCTCCTTCACACAGCTAATCAACTGCCAAATCCTATTTATCCTAATGATGTGATATATGTCCCCCACTGGAAGATCTAATCCATTCACATCAGGACTACCACAATTCTATCCAATCTAACTGGTCTCTCTACCTCATGACTATCCCTTCTGTAATACATGTTATTAACTGATGGCTTTTTAATCTTCCCTAAGGTGTAGCTCAAAAATTTGGGAGTCTCCTCATAATATACCAAATAAATTCCAAGCTACAATTTGGTACTGAAAGTATCCTACCATCTGAGCCCAAGCTAACTTTCTAATCATTTCTCCACATGCAATTGTTAAATACTATGTTCTAGCTACAGTAATGTATTACACATTCTCATTTTCTCTGCCTAGTATGTCTTTTCCTTTTATAATGGCCTGTGCCTCAAATTCTTTCAATCCACCATGGACAGATCAGTTTAAATACATTTCTTCCATACAGCTAACTAGATTTCTCCAGCTGAAATTAAATCAATTTATCTATGCTTTTTAATGTTTCTACATGATCCATCATAGCACTTAGTCCAAACCTGTCATATATCAGATTAGTTAATGTATATTTGTCTAATGATTAGACTACATTTTTTGGTATACTACACTATGTATAACATAGGACCTGATGGAAATCAGATCCCCAATGAATACAGATCAAACTAACCACTGAATTGACTATTAAAAAGCACCACTGTTTACTTAACTGGGAGGAATATCATCAGATTATTAGCTGTAGACTTAATTTCTGAGTAGTTAAACTAACTGGGGGTTGGTAAAAGTCAAAAGCTAAACCAATGCCTCACCGACTAATGAATGGCTGGATGCTCTGGCCCTTCAGGGGTTCCATGCTCATTGGCATGGGCTCTGGGGTGGAAAGCCAGTAAGAATAGTCATTTCTTGAAGCAAAGTTGCAAACATTATTGATGTTGCAGAACATGAAAGGCATCGTACTAAAGCGACGAAGACAGCTGCCAGCCGTCCCTAAGAAGAATTGGAAAGAAAAAGAGGAAGGACTGCATTATGATGATACTTTAGTTTCTTCTAAAACAATAACAAGCAATCTTTCAAAAAGGAAGACAACATTTTTAGATAATAGATGCACTTTATTTCTTAAATTCTAAGATTTACTCATATTTTAACATTTCTAAAATCAGGATATATTTTTAAAAAAATATTTTTAGTTGTAGATGGACACAATTCCTTTATTGTTTATTTAGTTTTCTATGTGGTACTGGGGGTGGAACCCAGAGCCTCACACATGCTATGGCTCTACCACTGAGCCATAACCCTAGCCCATATCAGGATATATTTTACAATTTATGCAGACTTTTTTTGGTTCTATCTCATTACATATTTCCCAATACTGTTTTTTAGCTGGTGATGCATCTTATAAATAATAATATATTATGGAAAATATTTTGTAATTTACTATGTAAACGTGAAAGATGCACACTGAATCCTTATATTAATATTTCCTACTCTTGGCTGCCCTCTCTTCTAAGACATCCCCATGTGTCTTGGTGGGTTAGCAATGTCTTTAAACTTGGAGACAATAATAGTGCTGACCAATATGTACAGCACCACAGATAGGTTTGGAGGTGAATAAGAGAGGAAAGAAGGATGGAAGAGAAAACAAAGAAAAGGAACCAGACTTTGAAGTTCAGAGTGGGTAGAGACAATAAAGATTATCTTCACTAGTAATGAGCTTTTCTGTTTCTATTCACTCACAAAAAGATGATAAAAATTAGGTGCCCTCTCACATATGATATCTATTTTTTACATCAGAAGTTAAACTGATACCATGCAAGTACTAAGCTATTAGCTATTGTCTCTCAGCTCCAAATCCACCTTTTATAGTCTACTTAATAATACCAGGGGCTAGTACTTTACAAAGACCATTTCTACATTTCGAGTTGTCATTGCTGGTGTTTTGTGATGCTGATATTTAAAAACAAATTTTTGCATCACTCTTTTAAATATAGCAAATGTCATAATTTGAAATTTAACATTACCATTTAGAAATGTGTGAAATCATTTTTAACAGTTGGAAATTATACATTTTTTGTATTTGGAAATTATATTTCAATTTCATTACATACATACAGTTTAATCCTAATGCATTTTTTAAAAAATTTGGGAAGTCTTTCATTAATCATCCTATTATATTTTATTGAAATAAAATAACGTTGTTAAACTTTCTATAACCGTAAGTCTTTATGGGTTGATGATTTTATTTTTTATTTACTTATACGTTATTTTGCAGTACTGGGGATTGAACCCAGGTATGCCTTAACACTGAGCTACATCACTAGTCCTTTTTGTTTTTGAGACAGGGTCTTACTAAGTTGTTAAGGTGCCTGCAAATTTGCCATCTTCCCAAGTTGTTGGAATGACAGGCATGCGCCACCATGCCCAATTTTAAATATTTTATTTTCAATTTAAATATTTTTATTTTCATTGTAGGCTAGACTCTGTCAGTGAAGAGAGTACAAAAAGGAGGAGAATTTTGTAATTTTGTGGAAGAAAGACTAGATAAAATTATCTAAAGACATTAAATTAAATTAATTTCACTAACTAGGAATTTGATATTTAATTCAACTTATCTAATGTCATATTGAATACAGATTTCTTTTTCTTTGCATTACTTTTTTTTTTCAGCGCTGGGAATTGAATCCAAGGCCTCAAACATGCTAGGCAAGCACTCTATTACTGAGCCACATTTCCAGCCCTGTATATGTTTTATAATTTCATTAGTGCTTGAAAATTTCTAATGGTTTTCTGTGGATCTGATAGATCATGATTATTATTAATTCACAATTGATTAAAAATGAAGACATTGTAAATTTTGATAATTACTAAACAAAAATGTAAGCTTTTATTATATATTTATTTTCTCTCCCATTCTTTCTTTCTTTGAGGTGCTGGGGATTGAACTCAGGGCCTCATGAATGCTAGGCATGCTACCACTAAGCAACACCACTAGCCCCATAAATAAATAAATATATACATATACATATATTTTTTTTTTCTTTCTTTCTTTTTTTTTTTTTTTTTTTTTTGTACCAGGGATTGAACTCAGGGGCACTTGACCACTGAGCCACATCCCCAGTCCTATTTTGTATTTTATTTAGAGACAGGGTTCACTGAGTTGTTTAGTGCCTCACTGTTGCTGAGGCTGGCTTTGAACTCCTGATCCTCCTGTCTCAGCCTCCCAACCTGCTGGGATTACAGGCATGCAACACTGTGCCTGGCCCCAGAAATATATTTCTTAATGAGACGGATTAGAACTGAGTTATAGAGTTTCAGTTAATGGGGACTTTAACAAGATTGTTATCTTGAATTGTCTCTTTGAATTTGTCTCTGAGATATTTACACTTCAGGTCAATGTGGCACCGTTTGATCTTTTTATAGAGTGGGATATGGTGAAAGGGTATATGGGAAAGGTAATTGCCAAAAGCACATTCACAGACAGGTTAACTTTAGGAATCCTTGGAAACCAAGGATTTGAAAATTGATTCCTTTATAATTATGCTTGTATACCTCCTGGAAATTCTTCATGTATCCAAAAGGGGTATGTTTATCTCAGACTGAATATGATTTATAAAAGGCTGTGGATCATCAGAATTATTTGGAATTTAATACAATAGGTTTGGGATAAACCTAAGAATCTTCCAAAGTTCCTCGGGTCAAAAATAATTAATTTGGTCTAATTTATCTATTTTTCCAGAAAAAAAAACTGGCTTAGAAAGAATTGACTGCCTTGAGGTCATGTGAGAATGAATGATAGCATGGCAAAACTGAAAAAAGGACACATGTAGAAGTGGCAAGGGTTGAATTCAATTCCTTTCTCTATCACATTTTGCCTATGTGGCTTGTAATTAAGTCATTAAACCTGCTGGCCAGTTCCTTTGTATATAAAAAGTACTATATTTTTCTATATCATAGTTGTGAAAATCAGATAATAAACATATTATAGTATTATTATTAAATGAAAACTAATCTATTGCCTAAATTTGGAACAGAGTTGGAAATATCATGTCTGTGCTTCTGCCTGCCCAAAATAATGCGGGATATGGTTTATAGTCTCCAAATTTAAAGAGAGGGATCCCATCCACTCCTAATGCCTCCCATACCCTAAAATTATAAGGCTTTACTAGGTATTCCATATATCTGTCCCCTCCATCTTCTTCTTCTTCTTTTTGTTTTTTACATACAATAATCCCTCTACTAATCAAAATAAAAAATGTTTTATTGATCAGGTGATTATTTAGTATCAAGGCCAAACATACCAGGATTTTTTGCTTATCCATCAAGATATCTATAATTTAATCATTGAATGAGCACAAGAAAAGCCTTGCAATCTAGAACTAGTCTTGGGATTTTGAGCCCTATCACAGCCTTCCTGTGTCTAAGGCCAAAACTATACCATAGTCAGGGATAGTTTGTAACCTCCAAGTCTAAATGCAAATTCTGACTGCTCTCAATTGACCAAATACATGCATTCTAAAATGTTAAAATGATATAGTGGATAGAAGACTACATTTTATCTTTGCATTATATTTTTAAATTTCATGGTGTTCAAATGTTCTCATGGTTTCATGTTGACCTGATAGGTCAGAGTTGAAGTTTATAAGTTTGATTATATGTTACACTGTGTCAGTGAAGAGAGAATGGATAAAAAAGGAGGAGGGCTCGGGTTGTGGCTCAGCGGCAGAGCGCTCTCCTTGCACGTGTGCGGCCCGGGTTCGATCCTCAGCACCACGTAAACATAAATGCATTGCATTGTGTACAACTAAAGTAAATAAATAAATATTTTTTTTAAAAAAAAGGAGGAAAATTTTATGGGAGACAGACTAGCGAAAAATATTTAAAGATACTATTTAAGTAGATATTTAATATTTAAACTTGTCTAAAATAACATTAACTTAATGGAGATTTGTCAATTGTAAAATGAGAAAGGATGTAACATAAAGGAAGCAAAAGAAGAAAACAGAAAAAAATAAAAAAGAGAAAAATAAGAGGAAGAAAAGAGAAGAGGGAAAAGAAAGATGGGTTAACTTTCTTCTGCTTTATTGGGGTACATAAATTTATCTATGGCCATTGGCTTCCCATTTCCTTCTACTATGATGAGCCAGAATTGGCCAGTGGGTATGGCCATATCCCCTGGGAACAGAGTGAGCAGAGCAGTAGACCTCTGGGTTCTACTGCTAAACTGTTTTTATAAAATGAATGGCCCAGCCAATGAGACTTCAGGAAGCCTCCAACTACAGACATCCTAGAAATTAGGAACCCAGACTATCTTTAAATGTCTTTATGCAGGCAAATGAGATAGTGAATCCTAAATTGGAGCCCGGGGTCAAATAATGAGATCCCAACATCCAACATCAAATTTCCAGGAAAAGAAATGTTGGGAATGAAAGAGTCCTTGAAAGTCATCCAGTCCAGCTTGATTTCATCAACCAAGCTGCCCTTACCAGTACAGAAAAGATGGAAACACATGAAATGAACTAGATTCTATGTGGAAATATGATGTTTTATATAACTTTAAATTACTCTGATAATATTTTATAAAGCTAAGGCATTGATTTAGGAACTACAAACTAGCATAATTAAGCAATGACCTTACTTTCTTTGATCTAGGAACCAAATCTCTTCAGAATTTATCTTTCAACTTGACGACGACCAGTCTCAGAGAACAGGAAACTATCTCCCATGAATTATAAACACTGACCACTCAGGCAGCTGCTATACCACAGAGATCAGTTTAATTTTCTTTAATAACTAAGCTAACTGAAAGTAAATGTGGCCCTTTTGAAAATGCTTTTCTTTAGGCCAAGAACTATACCTCACATTAGCTAATTAATGCCTTTAGTTTATATATTTAAATATTGCTTATTTAAAAATCACAGGAAATATATTGAGTTGCCCTTGACATGTTCTTAATTTCAAATCCACAAAAGAAAAGGGTGGCCTACTTTGTCCAAGGTTACCCTGGAACCCAACAGGATTTTCAAAACAAAAATATACAATAAGAATAACATGCCAATTATCTTACCTAAGTCTTGACCATGGGCTCTTTTATTTCCTTGTACATACAGGAGAGAAAAGCCTTCATAGACCTGGACTGTTCCCTCTGGGCATTGGGGTGCATCAGTTGTTTGGCTGTGGCGTGTGATGAGGAATCCATGAGCAATAGAGGAAGTTCCTGGAGGACCTGGGGGACCTTGCAATCCATCTGGTCCGGGGGGACCATCCAAACCACGAGTACCTGTTTCCATGAAATCATCAGTATACAAGACTAAGTAATATCTGACCCACTCTATGGCTATTGACAAAACATAGTGACCTCATTTAATTAGTTAATTTATTCAATATTTTTAGTGTCTATAAAATCATCATAATATTTCATGAGCACCAATTACAAGTAACCAACATATGGTTTCTGTTCTCAAAGAGATCTAAAATGTATTTCTTTTTCCTCTAGCATTGCTTGAAGACATCAGTCCCTAAAATAATAAGTTAATAAAACTATGGATGGGAAGAAGTGATGCGATGGAGAGCCTGTATGTTATCTATTTTCTTGCTATACTAAAGGAGTCTGAATCCCATGACCAAATTTCAGCCTGATGTTTTGTGCATCAAGGAAAAAGGAAGAAACAGTCTTGTTTCTACAGGTCTGCCAGCTTCAGTGCTGAAAAACACTTTCCTTTGAATCTGTCTGAAGAATTATTCTCAGGCACACCTTGATGTTTAGAAATAGGGAGAGTATCCTGAAGAAGCCTTTTCAAAATGCCTATATATTATTTAAAATTTTTCTTTGTTTATTTATTGGTACTGGGAATTGAACCCAGGGGACCTTTACACAGACCTTTTTATTTTTTTCAAATTTTGAGACAGGGTGTCATTGATTGGCTGTGGCTGGCCTTGAACTTGAGATCCTCCTGTCTCAGCCTCCACAGGTGCTGGAATTACAGGTGTGTGCCACTGTGCCTGGCCCCAAATGCCTATTTCAATCTATTACTTGCTCCCTTTCACCATTCAGCCTCTTGATTTGAGCTTACTTAAAAGTTTTCTTTGTATACAGGTGTTTAACCACTATGTATGTGTAGACTTATATTTCTTAAAAAAACTTCATAACAATGCTTGTAATGAGGTTGATACCAAATTGTTTCTTCCCTGGAAATATGAAATTAATGAATTGGAAGGGTGTTGGCTCTAGGAAGGTCAAATGTATTACCACCCTGCCTTGTTGCCACTGATATTTTTTTCCAATACAAATTCTTTATGCTTATATTACTTAAAGTTATATTATCTAGAGTTGCTAACATATATCAAGAGTCTACTGAGTTTATGATCTTCTATTCCTATTTTAGCAATCTTACATGTGTGTTTTTTTTTAAATTACAAGTTGACCCAAATTCTTTTTGGAAGTAGGTTTATTATAGATGGAATTTAGTGGATACCAGAGTCAATATTATCAGGAACACATTATTATTATTATTATTATTATTATTATTATTATTAATTTACTTTTGGTACTGGGGATTGAACTCAGGGGCACTCGACCACTGGGCCACATCCCCAGCCCTTTTTTGTATTTTATTAGAGACAGAGTCTCACTGAGTTGCTAAGTGCCTCGCCATTGCTGAGGCTGGCATTGAACTTGCGATCCTCCTGCCTCAGCCTCCCAAGTGCTGGGATTGTAGGCGTGTGCCACCATGCCTGGAGGAGCACTTTATTATTGAGTGATCTCCAATATCTGCATATAAATATATCCTTTCAGCATAAGATGTCATTATGACTCTCAAAGGTCTATGGGTTTACTTAAACATTTTATTTACATGTACTACATTTTGTGGGTGACATTATAACTTACTGTGATATTTTCAAATGTGGAAGGATCCATTAATAGTTCCAAGGTGGTCAAGGGATTTAAATCAACACATTGACACTAGCAGAACAGGTAATTACACTGAGTACCTGGAGGAAGACCTGAGTTTTTCAGTGCTTTACACACATAAATGAAAGCAACCATCTGTGGCAAATCTCCTGAGATTTGCCTTCTTATTTTTTCCCCATGTTCAGATTCACAAGCCAGCTCTGTTTCTCAAAAGAAAGATCTCACAGCTGTAAGTAGAGTCCTATATCCTGAGGCCTCCCAGACTTAAAGACCACCATCAGCAGCACTGTTTTAGTTGTCTTACCTGGCTGGCCTGGCAGACCTGGGTCTCCTTTGCGCCCTCCGGCACCATCAAAGCCAGGGAGTCCATTTCGTCCAGGATCTCCTGGAGGGCCAATTGGACCTACAATAAAAGAAATGGGGTTTTCAAATGTGAATAGAATAAGTCTACATCCAGATAGATCTAGCATACTTAAGGTTCTTTTTTTATATCTTTATTTTATTTATTTATTTTTATGTGGTGCTAAGGATCAAACCCAGTGCCTCACACATGCTAGGCAAGTGCTCTACCACTGAGCTACAGCCCCAGCCCATTCTTTAAAATTAAGGCTCTTGAGACACTAAATTCAAATTCTGGATTTGTCTTAAATCCAGGGAAGTGAAGAAATAGCTTAGACAAAAGAAGCAGACATGGATGCAGCCTTAGTTTAAACATCCCATTTGCCTCTGAGGAGATCCCCTTAATATGGCAGTTTTACTCCCCTCACCTTCAGAACCAGATAGGAATGCAAGAAGCAACTTTTGTTATCTATCCCACCACAGGTAGGGCTATAACTGACAGGCACACTTAATTTATGGAAAGACTGACACTCATTCAATAAAGAGAAAAAGACTGAAGTTAGTTGTATAATCAAAGTTAGCTATAAGTATACAGTCAAATGGCCAAATAGACCAAAGTTAGTTTTAAATCAAGGGGGAAAGTGGCGCAGGCCTGTAATCCCAGGGACTCAGGAGGCTGTGGCAGGAGGATCACAAGTTTGAGGCCAGCCTGGGTGATTTATAAATATGCTGTCTCTAAAATAATGTAAAATAAAATAAAATAGGCTGGGTATATAGCTCAGTGATAGAGTACCCAGGGTTCAATCCCCAGTACTGCCAAAAAAGAAAAGGTCAAGGTAGGTCTGGGGAAGTAGTTAAGTGGTCCAGCACATGCATAAAGTGCTGCGTTTGATCCCAGGTTTCATCCCATTGCCACATCTTCCTATTGGGTCAGGTAGAGAAAGCACTAGGCCTTAAGTGCATGTCCATTTTATTACAGAGTTTTTAACATTAGTTTTTCAAATTAGAATGACCAGAAGAGCTAAATGGAATACCACTAGGCCTAAAAGAAATTTCAGTATAAGAAATGAACATTTTTAAGAAAAAAGGAAATGGGACCTATTGTGGTCTGGTATTTTACTAGTTGCTGAGATTCCTGTTATCAGAGACAAACTGACATGGAAAAGGGAAAACTATAAAAATGTTTTCAAGTAGACAGCCCTAAAGACATGATTGACAATGGTACCTGGTAAACCCTGAGGGCCTGGTATTCCTGGAGGACCTTTTAATCCAGGCTGGCCAGGGACCCCTGGAGGACCAGCATCTCCTTTGATTATAATACTTTGTCCTGAAGGACCAGGTAATCCAGGAGGACCTAAGAGGCATAACATACAAATGTGAAGGTGGGGAAGAGAAAATTCAGAAGAAATTAATGCCAAAGTGACCTAAGGTCAGTATAAGAATTCGTATGAAAGAAAAAAGGATTTGACTGCTGCCATATCCAACATAAATCTCTTGGAACACTACCATTATTTCAACCAGAAGACAGAAAAATAATTCTCTCAGGGCCAATAGAAAAAATGGGCATATCATCATTTTTGAGCCTTGAACATAACTCAGTTACTACAAAGTCTAATCTATTATGAAGCAGCAAACACTTGTGTCAGGGGAAGATAGTCTCATTCCCTGACAAGTCCATTCTACTTCTAATATTATTTGCAATTCATTATTTGTTGTACTTGTCAAGGGACCCACTGAACTAGTAGGAAACTTTAGCAGTTGCCCTCTTTTACAGTTTAAAAGAAACCTCCATAAGCCACTTAGCAAAACAAATTGAATATAAAAATAAACAAACATACATATGTGATTGTTCTTGTGATCTACTCAACTGAAAGTATAAAAGCCAATAAAATCTTAATTAAAGCCTTCTTGTTGATCCTGTATCTAAAATTTAAAAGGCCTGCTATCAACATTACATTAATAAAATAGTTTATGACATGAGTGAACTGTGGATTTAGATGTATGACAGTTTGGCTAAATGATAGAATGCAAACTTTCAAATTCTTTAATGTGTCTAAGCAGCAGTCATAACTAGCTTCAGGAATAATTCGTACCTGGGGGGCCTATAAGACCTGGTTCCCCCTCAGGGCCAGTTGAACCAGGTACTCCAATGGGTCCTTTCATGCCTGAAAAGAAGGTACATACAATTGCACATCACATCCATTACATCAAAGCAACAGAGGCACAGCCTTTACTCAGGCAAACCAGAAAATGGGTATCTTGTCCCAAAAGAGTTTCATTTAAAGGAAAACCTAAAAACATCCTTTCAAATACCTGGGAATCCCGGAACACCAGGGAGACCAGGATCTCCTTTCATTCCATTGAGACCTGGCCGGCCTGGATTACCCTAAATAAATAAAATCATCAATGTTAGAAAAAAAATGAGGGGAGGAAGGGGAGTGAGGGCAGAGATAATGGAGAATGGTTTATAGCATTGTTTCTAGAGTGCTTCTGGGATTCAAATCCCACTTTCACCTCTTATTACTTTGTGGGCTTATTTAACTTCTTTGATCCATAGTTTTTTCATCTTTAACATGGAGAAAATAATAGTTCAATTACTTCATGCAGTGACAGTGATATTTAAATGAGATGGTTCATATTAAATGTTCAGAAAATTGATTGGATATGGAGTATGTTTTTAATAATTAATTATTATTTTATTATTAACAATACCCTTCCTTTGGAGTGCAGATCTGAGGTGATGAATGCTTGGATTAGAATCACGTGTAGACCTTGCATCCCTGGAATAAACCCCACTTGATCGTGGGAAACTCTGGCCAGAGCAATTAGACAGATGAAAGAAATTAAAGGGATCCACATAGGAAAAGAAGAGCTCAAATTAGCACTATTTGCTGATGACATGATAATATACCTAGAAGACCCAAAAAACTCTACCAGAAAACTTTTACAACTAGTAAATGAATTCGGCAAAGTAGCAGGATACAAAATCAATACCCATAAGTCAAAGGCATTTTTATACATCAGTGACAAAGCCTCTGAAAGGGAAATGATGAAAACGACCCCATTTACAATAGCATCAAAAAAAAAAATACCTGGGAATCAACTTAACAAAAGAGGTGAAAGATCTCTATAAAGAAAATTATAGAACACTAAAGAAAGATATCATAGAAGAACTCAGAAGATGGAAAGACCTACCTTGCTCTTGGATAGGTAGAGTCAATATTGTCAAAATGTCCATACTACCAAAGGCATTATACAGATTTAATGCAATTCCAATCAAAATTCCAATGTCATTTTTCAAAGAAATAGAAAAAGCAATCATGAAATTCATCTGGAAAAATAAGAGACCCAGAATAGCCAAAGCAATCCTGAGCAAGAAAAGTGAAGCAGGGGGCATCACCATACCGGACTTTAAATTATACTATAGAGCAATAGTAACTAAAACAGCATGGTATTGGCACCAAAACAGACGGGTGGACCAATGGTACAGAATTGAGGACACAGAGACTAATACATATAATTTCAGTTATCTTATATTAGACAAAGGTGCAAAAAATGTACAGTGGAGAAAGGATAGCCTCTTCAACAAATGGTGCTGGGAAAACTGGAAATCCATATGCAACAAAATGAAATTAAACTTGTATCTCTCACCATGCACAAAACTCAATTCAAAGTGGATCAAGGACCTAGGAATTAGATCTGAGACAATACACCTAATAGAAAAAGTAAGCTCCAATTTCCAACATGTCGGATTAGGCCCCAAGTTCCTTAATAAGAATCCTGTAGCACAAGAACTATTACCAAGAATTAATGAATGGGATAGATTTAAGCTAAAAAGCTTCTTCTCAGCAAAAGAAACAATCAGTGAGGTGAATAGAGAGCCAACTAATTGGGAACAAATATTTAATACATGCATATTGGATAGAGCACTAATTTCTAGAATATATAAAGAACTCAAAAAACTTTACACCAAAAAAGCAAATAACCCAATCAATAAATGGGCTAAGGAACTGAAAAGACACTTCTCAGAAGAAGATATACAATCAATCAACAAATACATGAAAAAATGCTCAACCTCTCTGGCAATTAGAGAAATGCAAATAAAAACTACTCTAAGATTTCATTTCACTCCAGTCAGAATGGCAGCTATCAAGAACACAAACAACAATAAATGTTGGAGAGGATGTGGGGAAAAAGGCACACTCATACATTGCTGGTGGGACTGCAAAATGGTGCAACTGCTATGGAAAGCAGTATGGAGATTTCTTGGGAAAATGGGAATGGAACCACCCTATGACCCAGCCATCCCACTCCTGGGTCTGTTCCCAAAAGACTTAAAAACAGCATATTACAGTGACACAGCCACTTCAATGTTTATAGCAGCACAATTCATAATAGCTAGGTTGTGGAACCAACCTAGATGTCCCTCAGTAGATGAGTGGATAAAGAAAATATGGTATATATACAAAATGGAATTTTACTCAGCAATAAGAGAGAATAAAATAATGGCATTTGCAGGTAAATGGATGAAGTTGGAGAATATAATGCTAAGTGAAATTAGTCAATCTCAAAAATCCAAACACCAAATGTTTTCTCTGATATAAGGAGGTTAGTTCACAGTGTGATTGGATGGGGGTACATAGGATTAGAGGAACACTAGAATGGTCAAAGGAAAGGGAGGGCAAGGGAGGGAGCAGGGGGGGAAAAGGGGAGAAAAATGGTGGTTGAATGAGATGGATATCACTATCCTAAATGCATGATTAAAGATCTGAATGGTACTTATATACTTTGTATACAAGCAGTTGTATGTAAAAAGATGATATACTTGTGCATTATGAATAAGTAAATAAATAATCTAAAAAAAAAAAAAGAAGAGATCCTACCTAACCATGAGCTGTGCCAAATTTGTATGAGATTCATAATAAATAAGCTTTATTTCCAAGGTAAAAAAAAAAAAAAAAGAATCACGTGTAGACAAGATAAAGTTTGAAAGACAGTAACAAATGCACTGTAGGGCCTGTTATTTAATCGGGTTTGAGAGCCACAAAAAGTATGGAAAGAAAAAGAGTAGAAAATAGCTTTAGAATGAATCTAAAGAAAGAATACAGAATAGCAAGTTCATTTAAGAGGCTATTGCAGTTGACTCTGGTGACAAATTACTGTAATCATAGCAAGTTGGGAGGCAGAGGTGGGAGGATTCCAAGTTTGAGGCCAGCCTCAGCAACTCTGTGAGACCCTGTCTCAGAATACAAAATAAAAAGTGGTGGGGATGGACCTCAGTGGCAGAGTTCCCCTGGGCTCAATCTCTAGCACTAGAAAAACAAGAGTCTTCTCCTGGTGAAAGATGCTCCTGGGTATCGGGTTCTAGAGGCTTCTGCACTAGTTCAAATGCGGAACAACGAAGCTTGAAATAGTAGGAATGAAAAAGGGGTAAAGTCAAGAATGTCTTATTATGCCAAAATATAAGAAAATGGCTTTTATTTGACAGTTCAAAGGGTCTTTCAAATCTGGGACAATGGGATCGTAAAAATAAGTAACAATGGTTTAAAAATCTGTAAATCATTGAAAAAAAAACAAGAAATGTTGAGTCCCTATTGATAAGAAGTTTGTAAATAAATAGGAGAGCAGAGAGGGCTCTTGCTTACAGTAGGTTGACTGGTGGTATATGTGGAAGGAGTGCTAGAGTTGGGAAAAAATCATGATATTGCCACTATCCCAATAGAAATTGCTTGAGGCAAAAATCATTGATAGATGTTAAATGTAGGGAAATTTTCACGAGGAACAGCAAATTTGCATGATCTTAATGTCCTTTCCCCCAGTTTTGCTTGTTAGTTCCAAGGGGAAAATAGCAACCAAACAGAGGAGAAACTGGACAACAACTTGACTGGGTTATCAAAATTAAAATCACAAATAAGGAACAAATGGACATCACGGGCCTCCCTCTCTTCTACCCTGAGATAGACACAATATCACCCATGTAGTATTCCACCTGATGATGCATAAACTAAATCTAATTATGCAGAAATATCAGACAAAAGAAAGAGTATTCCAATTTTAAATGGGAGGAGGCTACATTTTTTGAATTATTCATTTATTTATTGGTACTTGAGATTGAACCCAGAGGCACTTTACCACTGAGCTATATCCCAAGTACTTTTCTTTTTCTTTTTTTTAAATTTTGAGACAGGGTCTCCCTAAGTTGCCTAGGACCTTGATAAATTACTGAGGCTGGCCTTGAACTTGTGATCCTTCTTCTTTAGCCTCCAAGTAGCTGGGATTATAGGCATGCACCACCACAGTGCCTGGTTGCAATTTATTTTATATTACAGTCATGAAAGAAAAAAATAGGCTTAAAAACCATTCCAGATTAAAAGAGACTAAGGAGACATGACAATCACATGATTTGGTCTAGACCCCGTACTAGAGGAAGAAGTGCTATAGAGGACATTACTAGGTCAACTGAAACAACTGGGATATTAAAGGTAGAAATTAAAGTACTATTTTGATGATCAATTTTCTGAAATTGACAACTATACTATATGGTTACTTAAGATGGCATTTTTAATCTTAGTAAATATGTATTAAAGCATTTAATAGTAAAAGATTGTAATAGATGCAACTATTCTCAACTGTTTTAGGAAATACATGTTTATACATACTTATGTATATACATATGTATTTACATATACAGTTACATAATACAATGAAAGAGCAAATGGAGCAAAAGATATTAGTCAGTAGACTTGAATGCAGAGGTATGTGGGAGAAGAATGAGGTAGGGAGCAAAGAGAGGACTAAATTTTTAAAAAACATTATTTTAGTTGTAGGTGGACACAATACCTTTATTTTATTTATTTATATGTGGTGCTGAGGATTGAACCCAGGGCCTCACACGTGTTAGGCAAGCACTCTAACGCAGAACTACAACCCCAGCCCCTAAATTTTTAAGTCTAGGTAACTAGCAGAGGAATTATGATGCTATGAGGAAAAGGTTAGAAACTGGAAAACTTTAAGAGCCATTGCTTTCAAGATGACTTTTTTCCTGCTATAAAGTAACCTTCACAGTTAGAAGACAGCCCAGACTGTCTGTGAAATCTACCGATAATCTGATTGAATAAATGAAAGCAGTTTCGAGGATTCATAAAGAAGTATATGACCCTCTGGATCACTCAAACCAAGGTAGAAAGCACAGGAGTGGATATGCTATTGTTCTGTTTTTACAGGTGCAGACAAAAACCCAGACTGCCTGTTTTCCTCATAGACACAAAGCATAGGTGTGCAGTGGAACTGAAATTTGACCCTAATTATATAATTTAAAAGTCTAAAATATTCCCACTTACCATAGTTACTTCCCTATGGGTGGATTCATGCACATGCAATGCTGTGATATACATGTCTGCTTTGCATAAATTTGCTTTCACTGAGAGTGAAGTATGTTTTGAAGAACCCTTTAGTTGGAAGACTATAGGAAACTTTCCTTCTCCATTTTTTTTTTTTAGTTTGCCAGTGAGCAATAATTAGAGCTTTTCAGGTGAATACTAATTAGAATGTTACAGTTTAGAATTCTCATTTTGAATGCAAACACCCATACTCCTCTCTCAAATATCTATTTCCATTTCCTACCGGAAGTCCTGGTGGTCCTTGATCTCCTTTCAAACCAGGCAAGCCAGGTGGCCCAGGTGGGCCTGGGTTTCCCCTCTCTCCTTTAATACCTCCATTTCCAGGAAGACCTCGGGGACCTTCTGGACCTGGTAGACCTTGATAATGCACAACAAATGACCACATCAGTATCGTATACAGGTAGCATAAATGTCATGCTTTCAAAATATTAATAATCATTTGTGGGATAAAATTGAGATTCTATTAAAATATACAGACTTATGCTGATTCTCTTCCTGATGTAAATAAGATTGAGTAATTTTTGCTATTAATGCTGGTTTGTAGATCCTTTTGGTTTATACTTATTATCTATTAAACTCATAAAATTCTATCTAAATAAAGGACTCAGGGCATACTTATATTTGCTTCTGTAATCCCTAACAAAGTGCCTTAAACTGAAATGAAATAGACACAGTGGGACACTCTTTCAAATTGGAGAATGCAGGTATCAGAATCACCTGGAGGGCTTGTCAAAATCCTGGGCCAGATCAGTAAATTGGAAGAAGGGGACTGAGGAGGAAGAAGAAAGGACAGCGAAAATGAAGAACAGTGGAATGATTCTGACTAAGTATGTGCATGCATGAATGTAGCACAGTAGGTCCAGACATCAGGTATATCCATAGGACACTGATTTTAAAAATAAAAAAGTAAACTGTAAATGGATTTAAGAGGGATGACAAGAGTGGAGGGAGAGGGCTGGGATTGTGGCTCAGCAGTAGAGCGCTGGCCTAGCATGCCTGTGGCCCGGGTTTGATCCTCAGCACCACATAAAAACAAACGCATTGTGTACAACTAAAGCAAATAAATAAATATTTTTAAAAAAAGAGTGGAGGGAGAGAAGTGGGAGGGGGAAGTGCTGACGACTGACTGAATTGGAATGCTTTGTTTCAAGCTTTTGTGATTATGTCAAGTTGTATCCTAAAAAAAAAAAAAAAAAAAAAAAAAAAAAAAAAAAAAGTGTAACTAAAAAGGAAAAAAAAAAAAAAAAAAAAACCTGGGCCCACCCCCAGAATTTTGGCTTCAGTAAGGCTAGGGAGGGGCCCAAGAAATTTGCATTCTAACAAGAGCCCAGAATAAGCTGAAGCTGCTAGTTGCAGGAGCTCACTTAAAGAACCCCTGCTGTAGAGTTATTAAGGATTGAAGACATTTGTCTCCCTGTGATTAAAAGTAAGTTACTTAGGACTGGGAGTGTAGCTCAGTAGTGGATCACTTGCCTACCAGGTGTAAGGCCCTGAGTTGGATCCCCAGCAAAACAAAAGAAAGAAATGCATTAAAAAATAAAAATAATAGAAAAATCTGCTCTATTTGAAAGAAGTTATATTTATTTAGCTTTTGTTACTATGCAATTAAGATATTTAAACAAAATAACTTTTATTTTAGGGATATGGTTGATACAGGAATATTTTAAAATGTCAAAATTTACTGATTTAGGTCTGGGGTTGTGGTTCAGTTGTAGAAAATTTGCCTAACACGTGTGAGGCACTGGGCTCGATCCTCAGCACCACATGTTAATTTATAAAATAAAGGTCCGTTGACAACTAAAAAATATTTACATAAATATTTTAAAAAAATATTTAAAAAATAAAATACATATAATATGTATATAATACATAATGTATATAATATATATAATATACATAATACATATAATATACATATAATAATATATACATATATTTGAGATCCTCCTGCCTTATTCTTTGGAGCTACTGGGATTACAGGCATGTACAATGCTAAGTCTTCTTCATTATGCTATGTTTTAAACCTGTCTTTCTAAATAAAGATGCTGTTAGGGGACAGACAGATGAGGATGGTGGAAACACGAGGGTTAAAAGAATAATTCTATAAATAGGCCCACTGTGCTGATCCTCACATGCTTTCTTTTGCAAGAAGCAATTTACCCACAGCCCTGCCTGGCCTCAGTGGACAGGATGTCACACTCCTCAGCAAACTACCTATTCACTGCAGGAGAAATGCAGGCCCAAAATAATGTTGATAAGAGGAACCCCAGTTACCCTGAAGGGGGAGTCTTTTGTGACCAGATCCTGAAACTCATGGAGATAAGGATAATTCCTCTTAACAATAAAATCTGTAAGAGTGCATGGTTAAGAATCCAATTAGAACCAATCAGCATGGGCCAAGGCGACATACAGTTGTCATGGCAATGGGGACTTGAAAGTCTGTTGTCACCTTGCTGTCAGTCAAAAGTCAAAAAGTGGACCTGGGCGGGAGTCTCTGGAAACTTCCCTGGGATCCCCAATAAAACTGGAATGCAGGAGAGGCCTCAGAGAGGAGGTGACTGTAAGCTTTCCCTTTTCCTGTCCCTGTAATGAACTCATTCCTGCTACACCCTGAGTGAAATGTCTGAAATCTTTCTGACTTGATCACAAGAATAGGGGTTTGAAGTGGGGGTCTTTGTGCTGCCTCATTTTCCCAGAAGGCACCATCCCTGTAACAATACCAGGTCCATTAACCGCCAGGGAGAACTTAACATTGGCCAAGTCTTTTGTCAACAGTTGGGAAATAGGTGCTACTTATTTACAGAGTCATTGGTGGTTAAGGCTGAGACTGAATATTCTGTCTGGACTTAATGATTACAAAGTCCTAAATAATGAACAGTGCACAGCTAACACTTTTTTTCTCCTCTGGTAGTCTCAGTTCTTTACTGATTTCAACAAAAATGAAAATAAATGTAGGTACTATTATTATTTTTGTGGTGGTGTGGATCAAACCTAGGACCGTTTGCAGGCTAGAGAAGCACTCTACCATTGAACTACAAGTCCATCCCCTACAAATATTACTTTTATGGAATCATAATAGTCATATGAATTTAGAATTCTTAGTTTACATATGGACAAAGGGTCATCTTTTTGATCTGAGATTAAATTTGGGCTTTTGTTCCCTTCCCAAATACTCTTAGGACTCAGAACGAAGAGCTCCATAGTTAACAAGACAGAATGGCATAGCAATTATGAAACAGGAACCTGGAGTAGAATGCTGGTTAAACCCCAGCAGCATTAGTCATTAGTTGTTTGGCTTTAAGCATAATTATTAACCTTTTTGCTTTTGATTTTTTCTATACAATGAAAGCAAGATCCCAGCAGATTGGGAGGCTGAGACAGGAGGATCATGAGTTCAAAGCAACCTCAGCAAAAGTGAGACACTAATCAACTCATTGAGACCCTGTCTCTAAATAAAATACAAAATAGGGCTGGGGATGTTGCTCAGTGGTTGAGTGCCCCTGAGTTCAATCCCTGGTACACCCCCCCCCCACACACACACACACAAAGAAAGAATACCATCTGCCTTACTATGTTGTTGCAATGATTAAATGAAATAACATGTATGAATTACTTAGCACAGTGTCTGGCACACAGTAAGATAGAAAGTGTTGTTGTTTTAATAGTTATCATTACTATTATTAATTTTTTTGGTACTGGCAATTGAACCCAGGGGCCCTTTACCACTGAGTTACATCCCCAGCCCTTTTAATTTTTTTTTTTTTTAATTTTGAGATAGGGTCTTGCTAAATTGCTGAGGACCCTGCTAATTTGCTAAAACCAGCCTCAAACTTGCAATCCTCCTGCTTCAACCTCTCAAGTTGCTGGGACTACAGGTGTGCACCATTGTGCTCAGCTACTATTATTACATTTATTATTACTAAGACAGAAAAAAATGGATATATTTAAAAACATGAGCCTGTTTTTAATCTTTCAGTTTTCTATGTAATTTCATAATATAATACTACTCCATCTAGTACATGAGAAAAATAAAGCAGGTTCACAACAGTGTAATAATTCTCCTTATCTATAAACAATTAATTCAAATAATCATTTTATCCTGGCAACGAGACAACACAAAAAATTCCCTTTCCCAACCATAGGGAAAAAGTTGGGGTACTTTTTACTTAAGACATAGTTGCTTAGCTCAAATATAGTATATAGGGTTTTACAAGCAAATTGTCAGTTTTATGATTTAGACTAGATATCAGGTAGCAAATCATCTTCTTAAGAGAAAAGTGAACTATGTGTGAATCATCCTGATGATGACTACAAGGTAAGATTTAAGATGGGGAAAAAAGATTTTTTGACAACTGACCATCTTTCCCAGTTAAGTTACCAGCACTGTATCATTTGAAAAACCAAACAAAGAAAGGGGGGCATTGTTCTTTTTGCAATTAAAAGGAAATATTGGGAATTTTTAAAGTTAATTCAGACCTGCTGTTTAGAATAACTTAAATTTATATTAATGAGTTACTAATGACATAAGGGAAATATGTTTTATTTTTAACAATATTCAATAGTTTCCCTCTTCCCTTACTGAAAAGATACATGAACACATAGATCAGGGCAATGTGAGCCACCCCACTCCCTGCCCCCAAATTCAAGGAACTGAAATCAATATGCAGAGATTATAAATGGGCCACATGCCTGCCTAAATAAATGTCTTAATGCAGTATAGAAGGTAAAAATCAAGTGTTTTTTCATTTAAAATTCAACATGTCTCTATACAGGAGTATCTGTTATAAACAATCAAAACCACAGAGACCTGATACACTTTCAAACACGATTATACAAAACTCATTACCTTTACCAGAATGTTAAAACTCAAGCAGATATTGTTTGAGGATGACAACACTCTTCAATAACTTCTGAATTATAGCAAAATAAAGTGCATTTCTCTTATCACAGACACAAAGCATTAAAAACAACAAACAACAACAACATAAAAGAATTGACCAGTGAAGAGTCTAACCTTGAAAACCTGGGAAGATCAGAGTTCACCAAAGCCCAAAGATCGATGTTAGCAGTATCAGACATCACACAGTACAAAATAAGATTATGAGTTAGAAGTGGTTCACATTATAGCACAAGTTAAACAATAATCCTCTTTGACAGCATTTCTATACCTACAGCATCATGAATATGCCAACAGAACCATACAGGAGACTAGAGAGCCAAACCGTTCAAATTGAGCTTATTCTACAGAATAAGCTCCTTGTATTCATTAATTGTGAAGAAAAATGGAAAACTATACTGAAGACATGTTAACATTACTATTGTAGTTTCCCAAAAGTTAGATTCTCAAAACATTAAAGTTGGCAAGATAGTACCATTTCACAGAAAGTCTTCAGTTCCTTTAACAAAGGGGTAGTTTTGGATAAAGTATATTAATCTTAGCTTCTACAATCCTTTCATATAAACACCAGATGAAAATTTCTTAATATGTTCAGACTGACCCAAGGAGATAATAATTAAATATAAAGGCCTCCATGACAAAAAATACATAGATCATTGGGGACAAAATAGAAAAATCAAAATACAAGTATGCCATTACCAATATACCATGTACTTTTGTTCGTCTTATTTGAAAATTATTCTATGAAACCACATTCTGATTTCTTCCCATAATTCATCAGGAGGCCTTCTTCTGTGAATTGCTAGTTGTCATAAGTTAAAAAGCCAATATATACACATATACCACTGAACTTCAAAATAAAAGATTCCAATTTTCCAAAGATGTAAAGACTATCAATGAAGGGGTACTATAAGCTATTTTACATGCAATTTCCCACCCCAAACCACAGAAAATACTATAATTACTTAATTATTATTCAATCCACATATTAAGACAGGATATTCACTATTAAAACAAAGATTATTAAATAAAAAGATAAAAAGCCTACAACTGGATGACTCTTGGTTAGTGTTAATGGACTATAAACCCAATTTCCTTTTCTTACAAGTCTTGCTATGATTTATAAACACTTAATTTTAGCAGAGAGAATAAATTGTGTTAAAGTACCAAGGCCCAGGAGTTAGAAGACCTAGGATTTTATTTTTAAATCTGTCTTTCTCTATATAAAGGTGGACAATTAAATCTCTGAGCATAATGGGAATAGTGTTATCTACCTCACAGGTAGATAACTGTGAGGTAGGTGAGCCTACCTCACAGGATTATTTTAATGAACAAAGCCAAATTTTAAAAGATAGACAGACTTAAGGTCTGCCAGGTGCAAAGTGCTACAGAGAATACAAAGATGAGTAAGACACAAACTTTGCCCTCAAGAAGCTTACAATAAAAATACATTATATGATGTAAGTGGTAGTATGCCACATAAATAGGAAACACTATCATCACTGCCCAATAATAAAGTTTTTAACACCTTTGATCATTTGAAATTTAGAAAGCTAAAACTGGCTTTTGTTTGCTGAAATTGTTTATAAACCATGTACAGCAAAGTAACTTTTAAGTCAGCACTCAGACCACAGCACAGTCTTGCCATGCAATTATTTCAATAAATTATAACTTCTACTTAATACAGTTCAGAGTTCAAGTATAGACCCATGTATATTTGATATAGAAGGGCCCAAAACATGAACTCTTAGAAAAATATCTCATTGAAATATGACATTTTGGTTCAGGTTGGTAGCAAGAGAAACTTTGGATCATGTCATAGCAAAACTTCTAAGATGTCAATTTTTAAAAGGTTATATTTTAATGAGTTATATGCCAAATCAATTTTGTATATGAGGCTCTCACTCCATTGTTTTTCAAGTGACCTAACAAAGTTTAAGTAGAAAACATAACAAAAACCTAAAGTCTTGTATATAAGTGGTAATTGCTATAGATAAGCTGATGAGTTGAACAGGTATTATTTAAAATCTAGGTTTTTTTTTTAGATTTCTTTTGAAAACAATTTTAAAAATTTTATTTTGTTCCACTTTTTTTGTTGATACATTACAGTTATACATAATGGTGGGATTCATTGTTACATATTCATATATTCACACAATACTAAATCTAGTTTTCACTTAAGTTTGTAGTCTTCAACTATTACAATGAAGACAACCACAGAGACCAGTTTCCGATAACTATAATTTAGAGCACATTTGGTAAATGGGAAGTTGTTAAATATGTTTTAAAGTAAATGTGGCTACTTTTCTTTTTTTCCCATTCAAATATATTCTAGTGCCTTAGTAAAAAGGAATCTCCTAGCTGACAGTCTAGTCTAGCAGTGATCAGGGCAGCATAGATCTATGCAAGATAGGCAGACCAGGACTGAAAATTACTTCAAAGTATCTTTTAGTCTTCTCTTTATTTGGATGATAGTTAAATAAAAAGTACTATCTTAATCTTCTTGACATCCATTTAGGAAAAAAACATGAAAAGCAATTATTAGGGGTAGATGGAGATTTTGAGGTAACAGAAAACAAGAATGTAGATTGAAGGCCTGGTCTGCAATGGCCAAGTGTCTCCTGAAATGCAGTTTTGTTCCATTAACTTATATTTATAACTAGAATAAAAGACCAGGTGCAAAGCATCAAGCTATAGGATATGTGGAAGTATGATATGGTACTACTAGTAGTTATAGACATTTAACTAAACATTGAAGGGCCCTAAGTCCCAACTATGCCAACAATCAACAATATTACTTTGAGTAAGTTTTTAAACTTTTTGGCCCTCAGTTTCTTCATAGGTGACAAAGATTCCCTCCTTGATCAAACTTTGGACAGGTGCATCCAAGAGTTCTCTTCTTGGCTAGGTTTCATCCTGGGCCTGTGTATAGTCTGCAAGCCCAGTTACAGCAAAGAATCCTGCTAAATCAGTATAGGGAGAGTCCTCCAACTCTCAATATCTGACCAAGTGCCTCATCCTTCACCCCTGGTATCTAAGCGCTTGGCCTGCCTTAAGAAGAATTCCATTAAATCCAGTTTAGCAAGAACACCCCCCCCCAATTTTGATTTTAATATTTTCCATCACTGTTCTAGTTCTGTTCCTTGGCAATAAATCTCTACTTGTCTTTATTGCATCTGGAGTTGAGCTCAGTTACACTCTTCTATTGCAGAAACCCCTTCTCTACTGCAGTAGTCTTGAATAAAATCTGTCCTGCTATCTTTAACAATTGCAGCGAGTAATTCTTTTTGATATTATGTAAAGATTAGAATTCTTCTAGATCTGGCATTCTGTGGTTCAATGAAATGGGCCTGTGGGAGAGGTAAAAACTAGGGAATCAATTTGGATAGAGATAGATGTCTTCTTAAGTTTCTTAATTGTTCATTTTGAAAATTATGAATTTTAAATTGTAAGAAGATAAAATGTCCTTCCAGATTTCAGGTATATGCTTTTTCTCTCTTAATCATCTCTAGAAATTTGAAAAGGTCTATTTATTTTAAATAATAAACAATACATTCAAATACTGTGTTTTTTTTTTCACTTCTGATTAGGTGAACATCTTTTACTAAGAATTAGCATTTTTCCTTTGGATAGCTCTTGGTGATTGTTATTTCGTGTGTACTGTTTACATGTGTGTGATTAAAATAAGTTTAAGAGCCTCTAATTTGTGTTGGTAGCATTGATTTTTTTCTACTCTCAGTCTGTTAGTCCTTTATAATAGCAGTAGAATTTAGAATTAATGTGACAAGCCAAAATGGGAAGATGTTTATGCCAAGTCAAAGATTATATATTTGCAGGATCTAATAATACACGTTATTGTTAAAAAGTTCCTTTTGGATGAATAATTCACTTTCTCCTTTTGTTTTTAAGGTAAGAGTCTAACTATGTGGCCAGGCTGGCCTCAAACTTCTGGGATCCAGTAATCCTCCAGCCTCATTCTCTCAAGTAACTATGATTACAGGTGGGAATCACTATGCCTAGTTGATAGTTCAATTTAATTTGCATTAACCAATATATGGCAAAGATAAGAAATATACTCTACTGCAAAGGAAAGGTAAAATATCATACAAAGCATTTTGTCTTACTATGTATTTTCAACTGAAAATGACACAAATTTGTGCATTTTGAAGTAGTAAATAAGTTCTCCTAATTAGATAATGTGGAGTCATTACAATAGAAATACTGGGCTCTAAAAGTTCCTAACACCTTGCAGAGATAGGCCACCATGTAAGAATTAAATTGGCATATAAGCTCTTACATATATTCAAACACTTGAAATATTAGATACAAGAGAAGTGTGTATGTATGTATATAAATATAGACACTCACACACATATGTATATATACACACATACATAAATACATGTATATAAATATATAAGAACAGTTTCAAACTTCATGCAGTTATTACTTTGGAGTTAAGGATCTAACCTGGAGGACCTGGATAGGGGTCAAAGTTCACCAAGGCCCAATGTCATCATTAACAAAATGGAAAAATATAAAAACTGTTAGAAATATCAAAAAACTAAAGCATTACACTAAATACTTTCAAGTTAAAATTTAATTCAATAACAGAATATTCTGAAAGTTTACATTCATGCATTTGTATATAAACCAAAATATCTCCACTTAGCATTAATACTTAGCATTAATGAAAACAGCACATGTGCCATTTTGTGAAAGGCAAAAATATCATTTTTAAAATAATCACTGCTATGAGCTCAAAGAAAAATTCTAAGAGCAACAGGGTTAAAAAATCTATTTAAATTTATAGTTTATAAATAAATCAAGAAGTCAAATACTCATCAGATGTGTTCTGGGCAGTTTCATTATTACTTCTTTAAAAATGGTAATTTTTAAAGCACCTTTGTGAGTAAGGGTTTTATGTTGACATATTTTAAAGTGTTGTTCAACAGTGACGTCCATTAGGAGTAAAACTGAATAACCATAATGCTAATTAGAATATACAAAGGAGCTGGGTGTGGTGGCACACACACCTGTAATCCCAGCACTTGGGAGGCTGAGACAGGAGGATCATTCAAAGCCAGCCTCAGCAATGGCAAGGCACTTAGCAACTCAGTGAGACCATGTCTCTAATAAAATACAAAAAAGGGCTGGGGATGTGGCTCAGTGGTCGAGTGCCCCTGAGTTCAATCCGCACTAAAAAAAAAAAAAAAAAAAAAAAAAAAAAAAAAAAAAAAAAAAAAAAAAAAAAAAAAAAAAAGAAGAATATACAAAGGATAATAGTTTGGTTTATTTAAATTATTACATGCAAAACAAAACAAGATACTTGCTTCAATTCTTCATATTACATGCAAGAGAGTTAACATGGCTGAGAAGATTTTCACTGGTTTTCTTTAATATTAAAGAAAGGTAAAACTTTAAATAATACCCTCCAAGGACAGTCAAGGAAGATGAGATAAAAATCTGATTTTGAAAATAGTATGTGATATCATTTAAATCATGTTTTAGAGCATATGTTATTAAAATTAACTCTAATCACTTAAGATTTTACTGAAATTTAATGAAAATTTTCATTTTAAATGCATTTTAAAAGTAAGTCAGGGATTGTCAAAGGATAAAAGGACAATTGCTTTGCAACTTTAATCTTAGATATTTCTTCTTCTTTAAATTAATGAAGGTCAAAATTTTCATTACTAGAAATAAAAAAAAAAACCTGAATACCAAGTCCCAAAATCTGTTAATAACCTATCACCAGTGACTGGGCTCAGCAACATTAATCCAGGATGAAAATGAGCATTTCCAAATTAGTAAATGAAACGACATAGCACAGACACAAAATGAAAAGGTGAACATTGGATGCAAAATTTAGAAACTAGAGAAGTGAATGGTGTTCACAAGACAAATGAGGAATAGACATGAGGTTGGTATTAAGAGACAGCTAGTCAATTTGCTCATGCTGTGATGCCAAAGACAAATTTGATTTCCTAGTTCCTAGAAAAGATCAAATTTTTTTTTATTGTGCTTGGTGACGTTTGCTGCTCATGTGACAGAACCACAGCAACACTTCTGGTATAGAATGCAAGCATCTATTGGGTGATCACTAAAATGATTTCTGTGATGACATGCTGAGAATTTGTTATGTCAAAACGCAGGTGGCATTTTTGCTGTCAGGTTATCAATATCTATATCTATATCTATATATATCTATATATATATCTATATCTGTATCTCTCTATACATATACATCTTTATCTTTAATAGCAAGACTAATAAACCACTCTTTCTTTTTTTCCATCCAATTTGTTTTAGTTTATTTCAACTTTAAATAAATGATAATAGTAATTACTGAAAAGAATAATTAGATGGCATGGAAATAAATGGCGCTAGGTATAAACCAAACTATGTGCTTCTAATAAGTTCTTACAATATAAATTCTAAAATCTTAAAGACTGAATAACCTGCCAGCAAAATTAAATAAACTAATAAACAGACCATTCCCCTACCACTCATGAACATACCTGGTTTCCCAGGAGGACCCGGGGCCCCGGGGTTGCCTTTAGGGCCTTTCAGAGTTGGACCTGGAGAACCAGGAGGGCCTGGGGGACCCTGAACACCAGGGAAGCCCTGAAAGCCTGGTTCACCCTTTGGACCTGGAAGGCCAGGGTTTCCTGGAGTGCCAGGTAATCCTCCATCACCCTTTTGGCCTATGAAAGTAAAGTGACATTAGAGAACACATTAAATGATACTGAATTATAGAGTTGACTGTAAGGCTAAAGCTATTAGAGCAACTAATGAATTCACTAGGGTAATTACTACCCCCCAGTTAATCCCAAACCCACATAAAAAATCATTCTTCCTATTAAATATATGTATCTGCTATAAAAATATTTATCAGTATAGAAACATATTATTCAGTATGGAAATACTGAAACAATAATAGATTGCATCCTGAAAGGTACCCTTTTATCAGAGCAATGGTCATATGACAAGTGAGATAAAAGGAGCGAAAAATTAAAAAGTATAAAATATCTGCAAGAATAAGTTAAAGTTGGCTAGAGATGATACCTAGAATAAATGTTCTAAGTCTAATTTTAAGACTAATGGAAGATAAGCATCTTCAATGGTTGCTGTGTGTCCCTGCAGACCACTGTATCAAAGATTTACAATCACGGTCCAGACAAACTGTTCTCAACATTTTTTTCTGCACCACTAACACTCTTAAGACCCACAAACAGTTGCACATTAAAGCAATAATTTTCATGTTGGGATCATGAGAAGGATATCAGAATTTCTAGGAGATATATTTGTGATTTGATAAAAGCCTCCATAGAACAGCCAATGGTTATTTCAGTATATATATATATATCTGCTCAATCTTCCTATTAACTATTTAGTGCTTACAATGACATTAAGCACTAGAGAGGAAAGGCAGAAAAAAGGCAGATATGTGTGCACATATATCCATTCAAATATACAAAACATGCTAACAAGGAATTTAAGAAACATTTTAATTAATGGTACATATTTCTACAAGATTTTGTTCTATTATCTTGACTTTTTTTTTATGGGGAGAAAAGAGTGTTATTTTTTTCCTCATAGCTAAATAAGTTTCTAAAACTCTCTCTCATCCCACAATTTTGCCTTCTTTCTGAGTCATTAACTCAGCATTTATTGATGAAGTCAATGAAGAGACATCTACATATAAATTTCCTTAAGAATGCATTTTTATATAGTACAACCTCTTATATTAAGTTGCTAAATAAGAAATACTCTAAGGTGTAGCTTTAGCTTTCAGTTTTGGGGGTTTGTATATCCATTTTACTATTGCAATGGTGGAGATGGAACAATAATTGTGCTGGAGAACATTTTCATTTTTTGGATTGATTTAGCATGTTTTAGGAAGGTTTACCAGAAAGTCCTGGTAGTCCTGGGGGTCCTGGGATCCCAAAACCTGGTTGACCTATCAGAGACAAAACAAAACAAAACAAAAATCTCAAATGAATAATAACAACTAAAATAAGGACAAATTACTTTCAGACATTAAAGTTTTTATTAAGTGTTACAATGTATATCATTGTATATCATGTAAAACATGCAGACAATTTTCTTTCTTTCATTTTTTTGGTTGGTGTTGGGGCTCAAACACAGATCTTTGCACATGCTAGGGCAAGCATTCTACCACTGAGCTGCATTCCCAGTCCCAGAAGCCTTATTTCTAGCAGAACAATTCTAACATGAGAAAACTTCTATTTGTGGTGTCAAATATGTCTTTATATAATTATATCTTATAAAATATATAAATGGAATATAGATTGCATAGTGAAACAGATAAATTTGAAATAGCTGAGTAACTTCTTATTGTGAAAAACTAGTCAAAACAGGATTTGGAGTTTTTAGTAAGAAGGAGGCAACTTGATCAACAAGTATCAGCTGACATTCTCATAATGAAGAGGAATAAAATATTTAGAAAGGGAAAAGTATGTGGTATCTTAGAAGGTAAGAAAGATGATGTAATTATATTATAGATAAAAAGGGTGAATGATTAGCCGGGCGCGGTGGTGCACGCCTGTAATCCCAGCACTTTGGGAGGCTGAGGCAGGAGGATCGCGAGTTCAAAGCCAGCCTCAGCAATGGCGAGGCACTTAGCAACTCAGTGGGACCCTGTCTCTAAATAAAATACAAAAAAGGGCTGGGGATGTGGCCCAGTGGTCGAATGCCCCTGAGTTCAATCCCTGGTAACCACAAAAAAAAAAAAAAAAAAAAAAAGGTGAATGAGAATAAACAAAGAGGAAATCAGAGAATTAGGAAAAACTAAAACAAATATAGCACCTGGTTCACCCTTCTGTCCAGCTGGTCCAGGAATACCATCTTGACCTGGTTTGCCCTTTTCACCTGGAGGTCCTGGTGGGCCAGGAAGACCTCCACCTCCTAAAGAACAGAGTACAGTAGGTTATATCCATCTTTACAACTCCTTTTCCTTCCATCCACCCATTTTCCCACACTAGTTTCAAACAGTTCTATCCAAAAGATATAAAATGCTTTTGATACACTCTTTAAATCATGAAATCTTATGAAAATGAAGAATGAAAAAAGAAGAGGGGATAATGTCATAAAGGAACAATCTAATCACTCCTTATTCAAAGCGTTTGACTTATAGAATATCCAAGAGTATGGTATAAGGGGTAATGAGGTATAATACAGGGCTTATATGGGCCAAGATATGATTTACTTTAGGAGTCAATAAACAAACAAAACTCCTTCAGCCCTTCTAAAAAATATATCAGAGCTTCCATCTTCTATTATAGGGTACTTGAATCTACTCTTCCAGGAAAAGGAGAGCCAAGAAAACAAGGTTCCATAAGGATAATTTTAGGTAAATTTATTAAAAGTCATTCATTTAGTCCTTAATATTCAGTGCTAAGTGAATGATCAAAACATTTCCTTGCTTTGAAAATGTTCACAGCTGATCATGATTTAACTTTCCCAAATTGAATATGATAAGCTTTAGTTTTATAGAACAGCAAAGTCATATTTTTATGCTCACCTATAGGACCAGGTTCTCCTGGAAGTCCAGGGTTTCCAGGAGGTCCATTTATACCTTTTGGTCCAGGAAGGCCTGGGGTTCCTAGAAATGAGATGGACACCATTACCTTAGATACTGTACAACCAGAGAAATGAAAAGTTGTGCTGCAATTGTATATAATGAATCAAAATGCATTCTGCTGTCATATATGCCTAATTAAATTAAATAAATATTTTTTTTAAAAAAGAACATATTGTTATTTTCTAGATTTATAACATTGCCTCTAATAGATGCATAGTATTCTATAGTAGGCAATTGATCATTTAACTATTTCCCTTATATGTTAGATACACTTGTGTTGAATTTATGCCTTTCTATATTAGTAAATTTATATCTTTACAACTTATATGTATATATATTTATGTATCAATATGCACCTATTTTTTGCCACTTGAAAGTTATTTCCTCTGTGTTAGATTTCTAGAGTGGAAATGTTAAGTAATAGTGAATTCAAGTGCTCATATTGATTAATACTATCAGATATACTTTTTTTTTTGTTTTTTCAAACTAAAAGCAACAATGCTGAGTAATGATTTTAACCAAATTATATTTTTATATCATGAGCATGAACAAATATGTAACAAAATCCATTGTTTTGTAACACATAACAATAAAATGAATGGGAAAACATAAAGACATACCATACCACTTTTAGAGCTATAGTTCAAACTTAAAACTTACAGTGTTAGAGAAAATATTCAGCCTTCACTTTTTGGGAAATGGCTTATTTCACTTAACATGATATTCCCCAGTTCCATCCATTCACTGGCAAATGCCATAATTTCATTCTTCTTTAAGTCTGAGTAATAGTCCATTGTGTATATATACCTCATTTTCTTTATCCATTCATCTGTTAAAGGGCACCTAGGTTGGTTCCATAGAAAAAACCAAAGGCTGAATGTTTTCTCTGATATGGGGATGCCGGTCCACAATAAGGGAGAGGGGGCTAGTGAAGAATAGAGGTACTTTGGATTAGGCTGAGGGAGTATAAGGAGGGGAAGGGGTATGGAGTAGGAAAGATAGCAGAATGAATTGGACATTAATACTCTATGTGCTTATATGACTACATGACCAGTGTCATTCTACATCATGTACAACCAGAAGAATGAAAAGTTATACTCCATTTATGTACGATATATCAAAATGCATTATACTGACATGTATAACTAATTAGAGCAAATAAAAAAAAAACTTACAGTGTTAGCATTGAAATAGTGAAGAGCAAAAAGAAAATGAAAACATGTTGGTGATTTCTGGAAATTCTTAAAAATAATATTAAGCTTTAAATTTATTTATCAAGAGGTTACCATTATCATATATTTATAAACATAAAATACTACCACCATATTACACTGGTAAAATTTGTAGGATTCCATTTCATAGTTGTTTAAATCCATTCACCTGCAGTTTAACATTTGGGTTATCAGGTCTTTTCTTGGTTATGAATATTTCTGCACAGGACTTTTTGTGGACATGTCTTAATTTATCTTAGAGTGAAACTGCTGGGTCCCTGAGTAAAGTATATGTATGTTGTATTTTATAAAAAATTCTGCCAAGACTGTTTTACACTTACGACAATGTACAGGAAATCTAGTTGTTCCAGATCCTTGAACAACATATGTGATACTATCAATTATTTTAATAATAGTCATTCTGGTAGGTATGTAGTACCACCTCGATGTGTTTTAATGTACATTTCTCTGATGGTTAATGACATTGGTCACCTTTGCATATACTTATTAGCCATCTGGTATCCTTTTTTTTTAATTTTTTAAATTTATTTACTTTGGTTGTACACAATACAATGCATTTATGTTTACGTGGTGCTGAGGATCGAACCCGGGCTGCACACATGCGAGGCGAACGCTCTGCCGCTGAGCCACAACCCCAGCCCTCTGGTATCCTTTTATGTGAAATGTCTGTTTAAAGTTTTTCTACATTTTTCAAAATTGTATTATATGTCTTTTTATTACTGAGTTGTAGAGGCTCATCATATATACCAAATATTAGTAATCTGTCAGATATATATTTTGCAAATATTTTATCCTAGTCTGTAGCTTTCCTATTCATTTTCTTAATGGTGTCCTTTGATGTACAGAAGTTTTAAGTTTTAATTAAGTTTGATCTATTAATTTTGTTTTATTTTACAATTACTGCTTGCTGTATCAAAAGAAAATGGTGAAAACAAATAAATAAATATTTTTTTTTTTAAAAAAAAGAGGGGGCTGGGGTTGTGGCTCAGCGGTAGAGCGCTCGCCTACCACGTGTGTGGCCTGGGTTTCATCCTCAGCACCATGTAAAAACAAAGGCATTGTGTACAACTAAAACAAATAAATAAATATTTAAAAAAAGAAAAGAAAATGCTGCCTATCCTCAAGTTAGTTTTCTTCTAAAAGCTGTAATGTTTTAGTTTTTATGTTAGAACTAAGGTTTACTTCAAATTAATTTTTCTATATAATGTGACATATGAGTTGAGTTTCATTTTTTCCCATATGAACATCCATGTATTTCAGGAAGGTTGGCTGAAAAGATTATACTTTTCCATTTTGGATTTCTTTGTTACTTTTATCAAAATTAATTTTACTACATAATATTCTGTTTATTTATTGATCCTTATGCAAGTACATCTTGAAATCTGGTCCTGCAACTGTTTTTCTTAGTTGTTTTGGATGTTCTATGTCCTTTACATATCCATACATGTTTTAGAATTGGTTTGTTAATTATTTCATAAAAGCCTGCTAGTTTATTAACTGGAAATGCTTTGAGTTTATGGGTGACCATAGGGACAACTGACATCTTAACAATTCTGATCTTCCAATCCATGAATATTCTATATATCTTCATATATTTGGGTAATTAGCTTTTTCTTATAGCTGGCTTCATAGATTTTAGTGAACACACCTCACAAATATTTTGTTAAATTTACCCCTAAACTCTGGGGTCAGCCAAAACGAAGTAAGTCTACTATAGCCTGTTTTTCACGATGATTACAATAGTACAGCACCCCCCACACTTTGTTTTTTTACAATACTTACAATTAAAAACTAGACAGAATACAAAAGAAAGTATTCAAGTATTCAAAAAATCTGAAAGTAAACACTAGCAGGCATATTTGGAAAAGGAAGTAAAAATCTTTAAAAATGTGTAACAAATCACCCTAAACTTAATAACTTAAAATAATACTATCAATTATTTCACAGTTTCTATAGGCAACAGTCCAGGTAAAGATGAGCTAGGTTCTCTGCCTAGCATCTTGGCAAGGCTAAAATCAGGGTGTTGGTTTAGCTAGGCTCTTTTTTTTTATTTATTAAAAATTTTTTATTAGATTTACAAATCAAGCTTGTAAGAAAATGCTTGTGCATTATTAGAATTCATAAGAGGAAAAAATCCCTATTCTTTTTTTTTCTTTTTTAATTTATAATAGTAGTATGTATTACAATTCATAATGCACATATATAGCATCTTTTTACATACAACTGTATACAAAGTATATAAGTACCATTCAGATCTTCAATCATGCATTTAGGATAATGATATCCATCTCATTCAACCACCAATTTTTTTTCTTCCCCCCCCTTCCCCCCCCTTGCTCCCTCCCTTCCCCCCCTTGCTCCCTCCCTTCCCCTCCCTTTCCTTTGACCATTCTAGTGTTCCTCTAATCCTCCTATGTACCCCCGTCCCAAACTTAACACCAAAAAAAAAAAAAAAAAAAACCCAATCAATAAATGGGCTAAGGAATTGAAAAGACACTTTTCAGAAGAAGATACACAATTAATCAACAAATACATGAAAAAATGCTCAACATCGCTGGCAATTAGAGAAATGCAAATCAAAACAACTCTAAGATTTCATTTCACTCCAGTCAGAATGGCAGCTATCAAGAACACAAACAACAATAAATGTTGGAGAGGATGTGGGGGAAAAGGCACACTCATACATTGCTGGTGGGACTGCAAAATGGTGCAACCGCTATGGAAAGCAGTATAGAGATTTCTTGGAAAACTGGGAATGGAACCACCCTATGACCCAGCCATCCCACTCCTGGGTCTATTCCCAAAGGACTTAAAAACAGCATATTACAGTGACACAGCCACTTCAATGTTTATAGCAGCACAATTCACAATAGGTAGGTTGTGGAACCAACCTAGATGTCCCTCAGTAGATGAGTGGATAAAGAAAATGTGGTATATATACAAAATGGAATTTTACTCAGCAATAAAAGAGAATAAAATTATGGCATTTGCAGGTAAATGGATGAAGTTGGAGAACATAATGCTAAGTGAAATTAGTCAATCTCAAAAATCCAAATACCGAATGTTTTCTCTGATATAAGGAGGTTAGCTAGGCTCTTCTCTATGGATCTGAACTTCTAAGATCATCCAAGTTGTTGGCCAAATTTGGCTTTGGGGTTATAGGACTGAGGCTCCTGTTTTCTTGAAGGTTGGCTGCTGGAAACCATTCTCAGGTTGATTAGGCCACCCATATTTTTCATTCTGTGAGCCATTGCTACGTGAGCAATGGAGATCCTCCCTCATGTGGAATTCTCTTTTATAGTTTGAATTTCTCATATGTCCTCTTTTGCTATCAGTTGCAGAAAACTCTGTCTTTAAAGAGCTTATGTGATTATATTAGGCCTACCCAGAATTATCTCTATATCTTAAATTGAACTGATTTGGGAACCAATTTAACTATATCTGCAAGATCTTTGCACAGTAGTACCTAGATAAGCCAGTCAATCTTTGAATAACTAGGAGCAATGAATATTGATAGGGGATATATTGATATTCTATCTACTATACAACTCAAAAACAAATAAAAACACAATAAGAACATTGCCTAAAGAGTGATAGCTAAGATAATTTGCTGCCAACAGAGTTCAATAAAATAAATAATAAATGAAAAAAAATTAAGGAAAGGACACCAGAAAGGTTACTCATTGAGAAAGGCCCATATCCAGGTCTAAGACTAATGGCAAAGAACATAACAAAGTATAAATTTAATTAGTGCAAAATCAAGTTGATTCTCAGGAACAAAAATATCTGCTACAATGATATTCAACATTTTTCAAATAAATTTCACAGATTTTAGTATCTTTATCCCATATAGTCGACCGCATTCAATAAACAATAAAATATACCCCATTTGAAAAATCTGGAAAATGTGACTCTAATTCAGAAGAAAAGAACTAACAATAGACCTATGAATATCTAGAATATTGGAATAAGCTAAAAAAATCTTTAAAATAGTCATAATAAATATATTACGTAATCTAAGGAAATGGGAGCTGTAGGGTAGCTCAGTTATAGAGTGTGCTTACTAGCATGAGTGAGGTCCTGGGTTCAACCCCTAGCACAAAGAAGAATCTTACAGGCAAATATGCATACAGTGGGTAAAAAATGAGACTTTCTGGAGAAATAAGGTTGAGTCTAAAGAGAAGAAAATTGAAGTCAAAATTTCTGAGGAAGAGTGGAAAAGATTAGGAGCATATTGAACAGTAATTGAAAGACCAATTAGACAAAAATTTTATATACAAATTTTAACTATACTATCAGTCAATTTTCCCTAATGGACATATTTTTTGGGGGGGTTACCAGGGATTGACCTCACGGCACTGGACCACTGGGCCATATCCCCATAACTTTTTTGTATTTTATTTAGAGACAGGGTCTCACTGAGTTGCTAAGTGCCTCGCCATTGCTGAGGCTGGCTTTAAACTGGTGATCCTTCTGCCACAGCCTCTGAAGTGGTTGGGATTACAGGTGTGCACCACCGTGCCCAGCCATAATGGACATTTATAGGACAATACATACAATTAAAATATGTAAGTTTTTTAAGTGAACAGGGAAAATTTACCCAGGCAAACCATAAACTGGGCCATATGATATGTCTCCATAAGTTTTAATAGTTAAATTATACAAAGTATATATTTTGCCTACAACAGAGATAAACAAAACATCAATAACTAAAAGACATCTGAAAGCCCCCAAATATCTATGTTTTGAGCAACAAAATTCTAAATAACCTATCAATAGCAACAGAAATTAACAAGGAAATCAGAACATTTTTTCAATTTAATGATAAAAACACAAATGAACAAAATTTGTGGGATTCAGTTTAAGTGTTCCTTACATGGACAATGGAAATTTAAAGTTTCAAACACATCTATTTCAAAGACAAAACTGAAAAATCTCCAGACTTTAAATTATACTATAGAGCAATAGTAACAAAAACAGCATGGTATTGGCACCAAAACAGACTGGTAGACCAATGGTACAGAATTGAGGACACAGAGACTAATACATATAATTTCAGCTATCTTATATTAGACAAAGGCGCCAAAAATGTACAGTGGAGAAAGGATAGCCTCTTCAACAAATGGTGCTGGGAAAACTGGAACTCCATATGCAACAAAATGAAATTAAACCCTTATCTCTCACCATGCACAAAATTCAATTCAAAGTGGATCAAGGACCTAGGGATTAGACCAGAGACAATACGCCTAATAGAAGAAAAAGTAAGCTCCAATTTCCAACATGTCGGATTAGGCCCCAAGTTCCTTAATAAGAATCCTGTAGTGCAAGAATTAATACCAAGAATCAATGAATGGGATAGATTCAAACTAAAAAAGCTTCTTCTCAGCAAAAGAAACAATCAGTGAGTTGAATAGAGAGTCAACGATTTGGGAACAAATATTTAATACAAGCACATCAGACAGAGTACTAATTTCTAGAATATATAAAAAACTCAAAAAACTTAACTCCAAAGAAACAAATAGCCCAATCAATAAATGGGCTAAGGAATTGAAAAGACACTTCTCAGAAGATACACAATTAATTAACAAATACATGAAAAAATGTTCAACATAGCTGGCAATTAGAGAAATGCAAATCAAAACAACTCTAAGATTTCATTTCACTCTAGTCAGAATGGCAGCTATCAAGAACACAAACAACAATAAATGTTGGAGAGGATGTGGGGAAAAAGGCACACTCATACATTGCTGGTGGGACTGCAAAATGGTGCAACCATTATGGAAGGCAGTATGGAGATTTCTTGGAAAACTGGGAATGGAACCACCCTATGATCCAGCCATCCCACTCCTGGGTCTATTCCCAAAGGACTTAAAAACAGCATATTACAGTGACACAGCCACTTCAATGTTTATAGCAGCACAATTCACAATAGGTAGGTTGTGGAACCAACCTAGATGTCCCTCAGTAGATGAGTGGATAAAGAAAATGTGGTATATATACAAAATGGAATTTTACTCAGCAATAAAAGAGAATAAAATTATGGCATTTGCAGGTAAATGGATGAAGTTGGAGAATATAATGCTAAGTGAAGTTAGTCAATCTAAAATACCCAAATACCGAATGTTTTCTCTGATATAAGGAGGATGACTCACAGTGGTGTCGGGTTGGGGTACATAGGAGGATTAGAGGAATGCGAGAAAGGTCAAAGGGGAGGGTGGGGCAGGGAGGGAGCAAGGGGGGATGGAGGGGAAAAAGAAAAGGTGGTTGAATAAGATGGATGTCTTTATCCTAAATGCATGATTGAAGTTTGAATGGTACAAATATACATTGTATACAAACAATGTTTTGTAAAAACATGCTCTATATGTTTACTATGAATTATACTGCATACTACTATTATAAATACAACAATTTTGAATAAAAAACAAATTAAAAAAAAGAAAGAAATGTATGTATTTAAAAGAAGAAAAGTCAATGAAAATCAGAAAATGCATTGACATATAGTTTAAAAAATAATAAAATACATCAAAACTTGAAAAAAAACCTGAAAAATCTATTATCTAAATTTCCAACTAAAAAGCTAGAAAAATAAGAGCAAAATTAAATCTGTAAAAAGAAGGTAAGAAATAATAAAGATATAAACAGAAACCAATGAAAGAGAAATCAAACCATAGAGAAAATAAAATGCAAAAGTTAACTTTTAACAATAAGTACAATGTAATGAATGCCTAGCAAGACTGATTAAGAGAAAGAGAAAACACAAATATAAATATGTAATTTTTTTGTGGTGCTGGGGATCAAATCTAGGATACAATCTGAAAAACATACCCAACCAAGCCCAACAATACTTGAAATTAATATATACAGCATGGCCATATTGGAGTTTATCCCAACAATATTAGTTTGTTTTGACAAAAAAAAAATGTCAATTGGTATAATTTGCTATACCAACAGAAGAAAAAACAATCATGATTATCTCTGTAGACTCAGAAAAATAATGGACAAAACTCACTTTTTTTTTTTTTTTTGGTACTGAGTATTGAACTCAGGGGCAAACGACCACTGGGCCACATCCCCAGCCCTTTTTTGTATTTTATTAGAGACAGGGTCTCACTGAGTTGCTAAGTGCCTTGCCATTGCTGAGGCTGGCTTTGAACTCGTGATCCTTCCTGCCTCAGCCTCCCAAGTGCTGGGATTACAGGCGTGCGCCACCATACCTGGCTTCACTCTCATTCTCATTTATTTTTGTGGTGCTGGGGTTCAAACCTAGGGCCTTATGCCCACTAAACAAGTGTTCTACCACTGAGCTATATCCCAGGCCCCTCATTATTATTCTTGATAAAAATACTGTCAATAAATTTGGAATAGAAAATAATTTTCTTAATAAGACATGGAATGTTAAATTTAATAGAAAAATAGTGAACATGGTCCCTCTAAGTTTATGAAAATGATAAAGATGTAGCATATAATTACTTTTATTAAACATTTTGCTGGAATTATAGGCAGTGTAATTAGGTAAGAAAAAGAAATAAAAGGTAATATCTAAGGTGATGTTAATTTACAATAGCAAAAAAATCTATAAACACACTCAGTATTAATAATTGAAATCAATAATTTCTGTATATATATGTTAAATATTCCAAAATCAATTATTTCTATCTATTTCCAATAAAAAATTTAAAAAATGAATTTGGAAAGGCAATACCATGGCAAACACTGTAAGAAGGTATTAACTTTCCAGGTATAAATTTAACAAAAGATGACCAAGATTTATAAAATGAAAAGTGCAACACATTGTTGAACTAAGTTAAATACCTAAATAAATGGAGAGAGTACTTATACATTCAATTGTGAGATTGGATATTGTAAAATATCAATTCTCTTTAAATTTATCTAGATTTATTTCAATCTTAATCAAACTCATTGCAGGTATTTTCTAATGGAAACTGATAAATTATTCCCAATTTCATACAAATGATGTAGATTAGCTAAGACAAGTTTCGAAAAACTGGAACAAAGTATCTATACTTAGACTACTATGTTTCAAGGCTTACTATAAATTTACAGAATGCAGAAAATATTGCAATATTTTATTAAAACCAGAATATAAAATATGCCAATGGAAGAGAATACAGAATGTAGAAGTAGATCATCATAAATACAGTCACTTGAATTTCTGAAAAAGGAACAACTGCATTATTAAAATAGTGTGGAGCAATTGATATCTGTATGGGGAAAATATAACAAACCATGATTGTTACCTTACACTATAAAATATAGTGTAGATCATAAACCTAAATGTGAAAGTTTTAAACATTAAAGGCTATAAAAATTTGAATATTTCCAAAGCTTTTAATAGGCAAATATTTACTGAATAGAATACAAGGAGCACTAATCATGAAAGAAAAGATTACTACAATGTAATTTATTAAAAACTAACAACTTTTGTTTATTACATGACAACATTCAGACAGTGACAGGTAAATCCGAAACAGGGAGAATATACCTGCAATACATGTATTTGACAAAGGACCTATATCGAAAATATATAAAGAATTGCTCAGAATCAATAAGAAAAAAGGTAAATAACACAAAGAAAATAGAACAACAGCAACAAAAACTTCAGCAGGCACTTGATAGAATCCAAATGGCTAATAAGCATAATGTGAAAAGGCATTTGTTATTATTATTTATGAGAAACTTATAAATCAAAACATCAATACATGTCCATCAGAATAGATAAAAATTAAAAAGAGTAACAGTATCCAGTGATGGTGAGGATATGGATAACTAGCTATATCACACATTGCTGAGACTCAATGTACCATCTACCAATGTTAAATGTACACCTACCCTATGATTTCAGTAATTCTCTTTTTTTTTCAGTAATTCTACTACTAAGATTTTTTTAAATTAATTTTTTTAGTTGTAGTTCAACACTATACCTTTATTTTATTTATTTATTTTTATGTGGTGCTGAGGATTGAACTCAGGGCCTCGCATGTGCTAGGTGAGTGCTCTACTGCTGAGTCACAACCACAGCCCCATACTATTAAGATTTTGTATAAAAGAAATCAGTGTTTGGGCTGGGGTTGTGGCTCAGTGGTAGACTGCTTGCCTAGCATGTGTGAGGCACTGGGTTCAATTCTCAGCACCACATATAAAAAATAAATGAAATAAAGGTCCACCAACAACTAAAAAAAATAAATAAATAAATCAGTGCTTATGTCCATAAAAAGACATGTAAAAGAATGTTAAGAACATTCTTTTCCACAGTAGTCCCAAACTGGACACACCAAAAAGTCCATAAACAGAAGAATGCATAATTAATTGTGGCATATATTACATAGCAATGCTAAAGAAGAAACTACTTACACAAGCAACAAAATAAATGCCTCTTAAAGATACAATGTTGAATGAAAGAATACATACTATGGTATGGTATGATTTCGTTTACATGAATTTCAATAAGAGGCAAAAGTAATTACAAAATCCAGTGGACAGAATTTATAGTAATGGTTATCTTAGAGGGAGGATTCCCTGTGAGGTGACATGGGTAAAATTTATGAAGGAACTACTTTGTATTTTGATACATATGGTGGGTTCACAGGACATATATATATAGGTAGAAATTCACTTATACTCTTGTGTACTTCAGTGTATACAATATATATACATGCTATATTTCATTAAAAAGTTTAACAAAATGGTAACCAAAAACCTACTCATCCATGCCACCATGCAATTAAAAAACAAACAAAAATTTAAACAGAAGCATGTACATGTAGGTACTATAATAATCTAGTTCAGGCTATCTACTTGACTATAGAGCTAAGTCCCTTTCCTTGAATGACTCAGTCTCAGCCATTTGAATGAACAGTATGATTGTTCTACCAACAGCCACCAGCTGCGTGCTTGCATACAATTTTCTAAGAGAATCAGCAGTCGGCTAGGGCCTGGCAGAGTATATTATCACCTACAAAAATAGTAAGGCCTCTTAATTGATTTGTGGCTAGCAATCAAAGATTGAAAAACACTCCACCAAACAAGTCTCTCTTCCCACAGGATATTGTCCTGCTGAGTTGGTAATACTCATTCTCATTTTATACAGAAAAACATTTGGGCACAGTGAGGTAAAGAGTTAGTTTGAGACTGTGTTGCTAATCAGTATCTGATTGGGAAATAGAATGCAAGTTGGCCAAATAAGAAGTTGCTATGTAATACTTGTTAGAGTAAATAAGGAAGGAAAGAAGGCGGCATTTAAGAAAAGGAATACTTCTATAACAATAGGACTCTAAATAGAATAAGATATATTCCATGCTTGTATAATTATAGCAAAATGGATTCTTCTATTATGTATAACTAAAAAGAACCAATAAATACAAACAAAAAGAAACAACAAGAAAAGAAATACTTACCTGGGAATCCAGGGAGGCCTGGTTGTCCTTTTGCTCCAGGGGTCCCTGGTAATCCAGGTAAACCAGTCTCTCCCATAGAACCTTTAATACCTGGGCTCCCTGGGTATCCAGGCAGACCAGGTTCACCCTGAAAACACAAATAAATCAATAAAAACAAAGTCTTACCTGACTTTGTATAATAATATAACATTATTTATAGAGCTTTTACTATACATTGGACACCCTGTTAAATGTTTTACATAAATTGCTTCTTTTAATCATTACAAAAGCCCTATGAATTAGGTTTTGTCATCTTCATTTATAAATAGGAAAACTGAATTTTAGAGGAGTTAAGTGCTTAAGATCTTTAATAAGTAGCAGAATTAGGATTTGAATTGAAGTCTGACTCCAGAGCTCATGCTATTCCAGTGGTAGGTAGCTGCATTATTCTTACTAATCCTTAGAAAGAACCTGAATTTGAATCCAGTCTGATTTCAGAGCCTGTGATACTCATCCCTCTTGTGCTACAATGCAATTCATTGCTTACAGTGAGCATGTCAAACAATAGCTATAGTAGGTTTTATTGTAAAAGGCACATTTTATCTCAACATGAATAAGTCAATCAATTCTTCAGTGGACATTTAAAATCCTACTTCTTCCATAAAACCGTTCTGGACAAAGAGAATGTACTCTAAGAGCTTAGGGTTGGTTCAAAGTGATGAAGAATAAATGTTTCAGCTTTGGATTACAAAATCCAGTTTATGATTTTAAAAATACACTTGAAGGATTGAGGTTGTGTCTCAGTGGTGGAGCGCTTGCCTCATATGTGTGAGGCACTGGGTTCAATTCTCAGCACTACATATAAATAAATGAATAAAATAAGGTCCATCAACAACTAAATTTTTTTAAAAATACACTTGAAATAAAAATGATTAAACTAAAAAAAGTATCTCTGTGATTATAGTCTGTTCACATATTACCATTCTCTCTTCTTCTCTTCCTCCTCTCCCTCCCCCTCTATCTTCTTCTCTTTCTTTTTCCTCCTCCTTCTCTGTGTCTCTCTCTGTCTATCTTTCTCTTAGTGTTGGGGATTGAACCCAGGGGCCCTTTTTATTTTTTATTTTAAGACAGGGTCTCACTAATTTGCTTAGGGTCTTGCTAAGTTGCCCAGGCTGGTCTTGAACTTGTGATCCTCCTGCCTCAGCCTCCCGAGTTACTAGGATTACAGGCATGTACAATACAGTCTGCTACAATTATTTCGCATAGAATATTTGCATTATATTTTCTTCTAACAGAACTTTATAAAATTTTATACCCATTTTCACAATTAAGTTTTTCCCAGTAATAATGAAAACATGCACCATAACTCTAAATCTCTACCACAGGGCTCACTGCTCTTCTCACAAGAATCATGACTTCCTCAACAAAATATCATTGTTTTCCATTACCTACTGAATGTTTCCTTCTTCACTTAGTGTTTACACTTGTCTGGGTAAACAAGATCTTCTATTTGTGACTTGCGTGTTTAGGCATTATGGTAATAACTTTTAAAATTCATGTCTTTCACCATACATCCAGTTTAAAAACATAATTTTAGGCTGTAGATATATTTTTTTTTCCTTTTGACTCCTTATAAATCAAGTATTTAGCTCATTTTTAGGCACACAATAAAGTTATGGCTTGAAACGGTTCCATCTTACATGTTTACACAGCAAAAGTTTTGAATTAATTATTTATTATCAGTCCTGTTATGCATGAAAGAGTTCAATTTACATATCAAAATGAGAAAAATTCTAATGGTAAACCTGAAAAGCAGTTTACAAACTACTAATTACTTACAGTACTAAAATGTTAAATTCTTTTTTTAAGAATTCTATACAGAAATTTAATCCCTAAGTTCAGCTATCACTGTCCCCTAATACAGTTCCTCTCATCACCCTTATAGCTCTATGCCTTCAAACCAAGTACATTTTAAAAAGATAGTAAATGTTGTATTAAGAGTTTTGAAAAGGACTAAAATTTACTAGATTAAGCTTTATCTAATCTTTTATTATTCATATGATCACAGAGAAAATAATGGGTTTCAAGAAAGGTAAGCTAGAAGAAATAAGGAAGAGAAGTCAGAAAATCAACATACTGATCAGGAATCCTTAAATCACTGTGAAAAAGAAGATTCAGGTCTATTTGCACTTCAAGAGCTAAAAGAGACTTGAGTACACTTAAATGTTGCAAATATCTGCATTTGTTCTAATGTGAAGCTTTGATAAAATTCTGAAATGGAATATACCATAGTAAATCAAATTTACCACTGTGAAACTATCTAAAATACAGTAATACTGGAAGACTAGCATGCTTGTTTTTAAAACACACCTGTAATTACAACTGCTTTCAAGGTCACTGTGTGGTATCACATACAGCTCAGGTGAAAAAGGGCTCAATTTGATATCTTTGTTGTTAAAATTCAAGCACTTTCACAATTAAGTTCCTAGTAACAATGAAATCTAAGAGCATTAGTTCATAGTCCATTTCTACTATGTCTTAATAACAGCATCTTCTCTTCCATTCCATATTATAATCTAAGAGACAGAATAAAATTATCAGTTTGCAAAAAATTATCAGTTTGTGCCATTTAATAGACAACATCAAAGTTGATGAGAAAGCCAATCATTTTGGCTCTTGCCTGACATTGTAAAATTGAAGAAGCACTGTCACTAGGAAAAAAACCATTAAACAAATGGAAAATATTTGGTGAGAAAGGGTAAAAAATTATATCCTGCTCTATGGCAACAGTCCATCAGTTCGAAATTGTATCCCCCACAAAATTATTAATTATTTTTATAGCCCTATCTGTACTGGAAATTAAAGATACCACAAACAAATCCATAAACAGCAAGGACTGAGTCATTCAAGGTTATAATTTAGACAGAGGATATCAACAACAAGTGAAATTAAAATGGAACTAACTACCAGACAATTAAAAAATCCTATTTGCGTGTATAAACACAAAGGAAATGAAATCATCATGTCAAAAAGACACTGTACTCCCATGCTTATTGTAGCACTAGTCAAAATAGCCAGAATATAGAATCAACCTAAATGTGGATCAACAGATGAATAGATAAAGAAAATTTGGCATATATACATGATGGAATACTAGTCCACCATAAAAAGCAGGAATGGACCTGAAAAACCTTAAGTGAAATAAGTCAGGTATGGACAAATATCACATGATCTGGTTCAAATGTTGAACTTAGAAATGGAGATCTCATAGAAGTTGAGAGTAGAACAGTGGTTACCAGAGGCATGAAGAATAGATAGGAAAGATAGGCTAATTACCCAGATGGATTGCTACTCTATGTATACAGGAATTGAAACATCACAGTATGTGTCATAAATATATATATTATATGTCAACCAAAAAATAAAATGAAGGGGAAAAAATAAATGGATGAAGATATTCATCCATCACTTCCAAAAATTTCTTTGTGTTCTTTTGTGTATGTGTGTGTTTTGTGGTAAGAGTACTTAACATAAAATTAATCCATTTAACATATTATAAGATGAATAAATCTATAAACTATAGGCAGTCTGTTATACACAGAACTCTAGAACTTATTCATCTGGCATATTTGAAGCTTTATACCCATTGAGCAGCCATTAATTTTATAAGTTAATATATAGGAGAGAGTATACAATAAATTTTCAAGTTTGTAATATATATAGCTCTACCAGCTAGTAAAATGATAAGCTAACAGGGATAAACTAATAAATAAAGGCTCAAGGCTGTCTGAGCAAGCCAATAGGTAGCAAATGAGATATGTGTATCTGTAAAGTAATGAACTTAAGAGAAAAATAATATGAACTTAATTTATCAGATCATGGGTTCAACAGTATTTTTTACTACCCAAGGAGAGTAATAGCAAATTTATGCAAACATCAACTCAGTGGAGACAAAAGTAGCTCAAAATGCTAAAGAAACATTAGAGAAAAATATGACTCATAAAATCATGTTACTCCATATTAGCACAGTATGTGCAATTTTAGTAACCACAGCACATAAAACTATTTAAAAAGTATTCAAAATTAAATGAAAGGAAAACACCCATCTGTTCATCAAAACGCAAGATTCTATGGGCTAGGGTTGTGGCTCACTGGTAGAGTGCTTACCTAGCAAGTGTGAGGCACTGGGTTTGATCCTCAGCACCACATTAAAAATAAATAAAGATACTGTGTCCATCTATAACTAAAAAAATATTTAAAAAACCTCAAGATTCTAGGGACTGGGGTTGTGGCTCAGAGGTACACTGCTCACCAAGCATGCATGAAGCACTGAATTCAATCCTCAGCACTACATAAAAAAATAAAATAAAGGTATTGCGTCCATCTACAAAAAAAAAAAATTTTAAAAAACTCATCAAGATTGTGGAACTTAAAACATCCTTAAATAAATACAGTAATTTTAAGACAAATAAAAACATTATTTTTATAAGTAGAAACCTTGTGGATTTTCCCACTAATGTGCATGAAGAATTTAAATAGCTTTATTGAGATATAATAAACATACCGTACAATTTGTCCACATAAAGTACAGAATTTAATGCTTTTAGTATATTTACAACTATCATCACGATCTAATTTAAAAAAAGTTTCATTCTATCTTAAAAGGATTCCTGTACTCATTAGCAATTATTCTACATTATCCCTCTTTCTAGGCCCTGGGAACAGCCAATCTACTGTTTATACAGATTTACTTATTCTGCATCTTTTTATGACAATGAAATCTTATAATATGCGGTCTCTTGTGTCTGGTTTCATCCACTTTGCATAATATTTGAGGTTCACCCATGTTATAGCACACATCACTACTTCAGTATTTTGAATTATCAAATAATATTCCATTGTATGGATATAGTGTGATTTATTCAGCCATTCATCCATTGATGAATATTTGGATTTGTTCAACTTTCTATTATGAATAATACTTGTATGAACACTTACATACAAGTTTCTATGTGGAGATACAACTTCATTTCTCTTGGGTATATACCCTGGAGTGGAACTGGTCATACAATAACTATATATAACCTTTTGAAGCATTACCAAAAGTTTTTTCATATAAGTTGACCATTTTACAATCCCACCAGTAATGTTCCAATTTCATCAGATACTTGCCAACACTTATTATTTTCTGTCTCAATCATGGCTGCTATATTGAGTATTAAGTAGATTTCTCACTGTGATTTTAATACACATTATATAATGTCCACTGAAAATGAATACCTTTTCATGTAATTATTATCCATTTGTACATGTTAGAGTAATGTTTAAATCCTTTGTCCACTTTTTCACTTTTAAAAATTATTTTATTTTCAATTGACAAAAAATGTATATATTTATAGTGTAAAAGGTGATGATATACTACACATATATAATGAGATTATTCATCTTATAATTGAAGGTTGGTACCCTTTGACCAAAATTTCCAAAGTACAGGAAACCACCATGCCACTTTCTATAAATTTGACTACTCTAGGTACCTCATATAAGTGGAATCATACAATATTTGTCTTTTTGCTTGTTTTTTTTTTAAGGTGGCATTGTGGGTTTAACCCAGGGCCTTATGCACGCTATGCAAGTACTCTACCACTGAGCTACATCCATAGCCCCAATATTTGTCCTTTTGTGACTGGCTTATTCTACTTGGCTTAATGTCTTTAAAGTTCATCCATATTGTAGCACATATCAAAATTTAATTCCATGTTAATACTGAATAATATTCCATTGTACATGCATATGACATTTTGTCCATCCATTCCTCCAATAATGGACATTTGGATTACTTCCACCTTTTGGCTATTTTGAATTATGCTGGCATAAACATAGCTATAAAAATATCTGAGTCCCTGGTTTCTATTCTTTGGTTTATATATCGAAAAGTGGAATTGCTGGATCATATGCAAAATCTATGTTTAAATTTTTGAGAAACTGCCATGCTGTTCTCCACAGTGGCTGTACCATTTTACATTCATACCAGCCATGCACAAAGATTCCACATACTCCATGGAGTTACCAGCACCTGTTATTTACTTTTTTTTTTTTTTTTTTTTACCAGGGATTGAACTCAGGGGCACTTAGCCACTGGGCCACATCCCCAGCCCTTTTTTTGTATTTTATTAGAGACAGGGTCTCACTGAGTTGCTAAGTGCCTTGCCATTGCTGAGGCTGGCTTTGAACTTGCGATCCTCCTGCCTCAGCCTCCCAAGTGCTGGGATTACAGGCTTGCGCCACCACGCCCAGCTATTTACTTTTTTTATAACAATCTTCTTAATAGGTATGAAGTATAATCTCACTGTAGTATTTATTTGCATTTCCCCATTGATTAGTGATACTGACCATCTTTTCATGTACTTATTCTCCATTAGTATATCTTTTTGGAGGAAGGTCTATTCAAATTCTTTGTCCATTTTTGAATTGGGCTGTTTGGGTAATTTTATTATTGATTTGTAGGAATTATTTATGTATTCTGAAAATTATTTCCTTATCAGATATGTGATTTGTAATTTACTTTCTCTTTCTGTGAGTTGCCTTTTCCCTTTGTTGATACTTTTCTTGGATGCACAGAAGATTCTAACTTGGGTATAATCCACTTTATCAATTTTTTTCTTTTGTTGCCTAAGCTTTTGGTGTTATAAGCAAGAAATCATTGCCAAATACAATGTCACGAACCTTTTGTTCCATGTTTCTCTAAGTGGTTTTATAGTTTTAGGACTTATGTCTTTGATGAATTTTACATTTTGCATACGGTGTAAGGAAAGGTTTCAACTCCATTCTTTTGCATGTGGACATCTAGTTTTCCCAGCACCATTTGTTGAAGAGATTGTCTTTTGTAGATTCTGTGCCCTTGTCAAAGATCATTTGATTATATACAAGAGGGTTTATCTCTGAACTTCCTCTTTTGTTTTTTATTGGTTCTTTTTATTTATACATGACAATAAAATCAATTTTGATATAATTATACAAGCATGGGATATGTGTTATTCTAATTAGGACCCCATTCTTGTGGATGTACATGATAGTGGGATTCACTCTCTGTTGGTCTATTTATCTGTCTTTAGGTTAGTACCACCCCGACCTGATTACTGAAGACTTGCAATATGTTTTGAAATCAATGAGTCCTTCAACATTTTTTTCAAAATTGATTTGGCAAATTAAGGGTCACTTAAAAGAACATATTAATTTTAGGATAAATTTTCTATCTCTGCAAAATGTGCTAATGGGGCTTTGATAAGGATTTTGTTGAATCTGTAGATCACTTTGGGTAGTACGGACATCTTAATAATATTAAATCTTCCAATCCCAGAACATGGGATGCCTTTCCATTTATTTATTTTAGTTTCTCTTAGCAGAATTTTCAAGTTTTCTGTGAACAAGTCTTTTACCTCCTTGTTTAGACTCATTCCTAAATATTTTTTTTATTTTTGATGCTAACACAAATGTGATTGTGCTCTTAATACCTTTCCCTGGTTGTTGGTTGTTAGTAGAAAGAAACACAACAGTTTTTTGTGTATTGATTTTGTGTTCGGCAACTAGGCTAAAAATATTTATTACTTCTAACAGTTTTTTTCATGTGTGAACTTGCTGTAGATATTTTCTACATACAGGATTATATCTGCTTGACTAGCATGAGAAAGGCCCTGCTGTTCAATCCCAGAACTGGAAAAAAAAAAGACGATGTGAATCATCTGTGAATAAAAATAATTTCTAATTTGGATGTTTTTTATTTCTCATCAATTACTCTGTCTAGGATTTCCAGTAACGTCCTGAAAAGTGGTGAAACTAACTCTGAGTTTTTCATATATGGTGTCTATTATTGTGTAGTTTCCTTCTATTCCTAGTCTGTTGAGAGTATTTATCATGAAAGGGCATCCAAATTTGTCAAATGCTTTTTTAAAAACTTTTTTTTTTGGTTGTATATGGACAGACACAATACCATTTTTAAAAATCTTTTTATGTAGTGCTGAGGACTAAACCCAGGGCCTCCCACATGTGAGGCAAGTGCTCAACACAGCCCTTGTCAAATGCTTTTAATGCTTTGACATGATTGTGTTTTTCTTTTAATTCTGTGATATATTACATTGATGACTTTTGTATGCTGAAATACTCTTGCATCCCAGGGATCTATCCTCCTTGCTCATGGTGTACAATTGCTTTGATATGCTTTTGAATTTGTTATGCTAGAATTGTATACAAAGTATATTAATATCTTTCATGTCTTCACACATGCATTTAGGGTAATGATAATCCTCTCATTCTACCATCTTTTTCTTTTTTTCTTCCTCTCTTTATACCCCCTTGCTCCCTCCTTTGCCCTCCCTCCCCTTTGACCATTCTGGTGTTCCTCTAATCTTCCTATGCTCCCCAACCCAACCCCACTGTCAATCAGCTTCCTTATATCAGAGAAAACATTCGGTATTTGGATTTTTGAGATTGGCTAACTTCACTTAGCATTATATTCTCCAATTTCATCCATTTACCTGCAAATGCCATTATTTTATTCTCTTTTATTGCTGAGTAAAATTCCATTGTGTATATATACCACATTTTCTTTATCCACTCATCTACTGAGGGGCATCTAGTTTGGTTCCACAATCTAATGTTATGCTAGAATTTTATTAAGGATTTTTTATATCAATATTTGGAAGGGATATGGCCTGTGGTTTTCTTTTAGTGTCTTTTGCTTTGGTATTGGGGTAATCTTGGCATCACACAACAAATCTGGAAGTTTTCCTGCCTCTTTTTTGAAAGAGTCTAAAAATGAATGATGTTAATTCCTCTTTAAATGTTTGGTACAATTCAGCAGTGCAGCCATCTCATCATGGGCTTTTCGTTGTTGAGAGGGTTTGGGTTATTGAGTCATCTCTTTACTAGCTATAGGTCTATTCAGATAATCTATTTTTATGATTCAGTCTTAGTAGGCTATGTTTCTAAGAATTTTTCCATAGGATTATGGAAAAATTTCCATCAAGGTTATAAAAGCTTTGGTACAGCGATTGGTTCTTAGTACTCTCCTATAATTTTTTATTTTTTTGTAAGACCAGTGTAATGTACCCTGTTTTGTTTGTGATTTTAGCTATTTGAGTCTTCTCTTTTTTTTCTTAGTCACTCTAGCTAATGGCTTTTAAATTCTGTTGATGTTTTTGAAGAACCAACTCTTGATTTTGTTGATTTTTCTCCACTGTTATTTTATTTACCTGTGCTCTAATTTTTCTTTTATTTCTTCTGTAAACTCTGGGTTTAGTTTGTTCTTTTTATAATGCATTAAGCTTTAAAGCTAGGTTTTTGATTTGAGGTCTTTCTTCTCTAACATAAGCATTTACAGCTATCAATATCTCCATTAGCATTGCTTTCACTGCATTTTGTAAGTTTAGGAATGTTTTGTTTTCATCTTCATTTGTCTCAAGATATACCCTAATTTCCCTTATAATTTCTTCTTTTTTTTCCATTGTTTTTAAATAGTATGTTATTTAATGTACATATATTTGTAGATTTTCAATTTTTTGTTCTATGTTAATTTCTAGTTTCACTTCACTGTGATTAGAAAAGACAAGCTGTGCAATTTTAATCTTCTGATATTTATTAAGTTTTATGGCCTTATATGGTCTATTCCATATTGTGAACTTGTAAAAATGCATATTCTGCTATGCTGAATAGAATCTTCTTTACATGTCTCCTAGGTCCAATTTACGGTTTTAAAAGTTAGTTATTTGTTTTCCTATTTAATTATAAGAGTTGCTTATATATTCTAGATACAAATATTTTACCTATTATTTGCAAAAATTTCTCCTATTCTGTGGTTTATCTTTTTACTTTCTTGATGGTATGATTAGAAATTTTAAAAATCCCTTAAATTTTAATATAGTCTAATTTATTTTTTCTTTGGTTATTTGTGCTATTGGTGTCATATATAAGAAACCATTACCTAATCTAACATCATGGGCATTTAGTGGTCTTTTCTTCTAAGATCTCCATATTTTAGCTCTTATATTTAGGTATGATCCACTGTGATTTAATCTTGTTTTAAAATATTTTTTAGTTGTTGATGGACCTTTATTTTATTTTTATTTATTTTTATGTGGTGCTGAGAATCGAACCAAATGCCTCACACATGCTATGCAAGTGTTCTTCCACTGAGCTACAACCCCAGTCCATGATTTAATCTTTGTATATGAAATGAGGTAGAGGGTCTAAATTCATCCTTTTGCTTATAGATATACTCTTGTCCCAGCATCATTCGTTGAAAAGGCTTTTTAATTGCCCTAGCACCTTTATTGAAAATCAGTTAACCAAAAATGTCTGGATTTATTTCTGAGCTCTAATATATCTCATTAATCTCTATGTCTATCCTATGACAATCAATCCTAGGCCTTTTGAGGAAGATCAAGTATCTATGTCTACCCTATACCAGTATCACCTTTATGATTACTAGAACTTAGTAGTAAGTTTTGGAATCCAAAAGGCTGAACCTTTCAAATGTGTTCTTTTCAAGACTTTTTGACTATTCGGGGTCCCCTGCATTTCCATATGTATTTTAGGATGTGCTTGTCAATTTCTTTTAAAATTTTTTTGCAATATCTTCATTTTATTAATTTATTTTTATGTGGTCCCTGGGATCGAACCCAGAGCCTCACACATGCCAGGCAAGCGCTCTATCACTGAGCTACAACCCCAGGCCCTGTTTGTCAATTTCAACAACACAATTTAGGATTATACTAGAAACAGCATTGAATCTGTAATATGGCTAAATTTTAAGAAGAAGTGAATAATGGAGGTAAGAACCATTGTGCCATATTAAAATAAGGTTATAGCCAGGCGCAATGCCACACACCTGTAATCTTAGCAGCTCAGAAGGCTGAGGCAAGAGGATTGGAATTCAAAGCCAGCCTCAGCAACTTAGCAAGGCCCTAAGTAACTTAGTGAGATCCTGTCCCTAAATAAAACATTAAAAGGGATGAGGATGTGGCTCAGTAGTTAAATGCCCCTGGGCTCAACCCACGGTACCAAAAAATAAACAAAGTTTAAGACATTAGAACATTCTCTATTAATGTCAGTTATATATGTATATGGAAATGAAAAAGATAGTAAAAGTTACATTTACTTATTCTACTTATTATGTTAGAAACATTGAGAATTAAAGTGTTTTTTATTTAATTCTAAAACCTAGCACCAACTCAGAAATATAAACATTTTTCAGTAAAGGCAGAAAGTGCTTTATTATTTTTAAGCCTCTCTTCCTAAGTTTTACTCCATATATGTACAATATTTCAAAATACACTCCACTGTCATGTAGAGTGTTCTATAAAGAACAAACAAAAATATTCCCATCAAAGGTTTATTGTAAAAATTATATAAATTAAAGGTCTAGCCTGAATAGTAGATACTACTCAGCCTCAGAGATGGGATATCACTATTCTAAAGAAATGTAGACTTTTGGAAAGCAAATAATTATGACCTAATTTTTAGAGATCATGTTTTTATATCAAAAAAATAAAAAGAGTTATCTAAGTTTTAATTAGAGCCATTGAGCATACTTAGCCAAAACTGTCAGTCTGACATGTTTCAGCATAAAAGATCACTTGGGAAAAATGGGATTGCAAAAAATGTCATGCAAAAGGAAGATGTAAGATGTGAGGAGTTAGATATACTGCACATAATTTACAAAACCTTAAGCTCATCCAAAGAAGAGTCAAAATTCTATTTTATGGAATTAGAGATTAAATTGCAAAATACAATTTAACTAATATATCACAGGCATGCTTCAAATTGTTTATGAAAAGGAAAACTAATTTTTAAAATCCTGGTATTTATCTAGCAAGCAAAAATTCACCAAGAGTAGTTTGAACAGTGTCTCCCTTCTTTTCACTGTATAGCTTACAATTTGTAGGAAATACATTTTCTATGTCTTGGCACAGAAATTGTCCCACTGCTTTCTAAGTTTGGATCAGCTTACAATATTTTTTGGGGGGGTATCAGGGATTGAACTCAGGGGTGCTTAACCACTAAGCCACATCCTCAGTCAGCTTCCAATATTTTAACCTTTGCACTTTGAATCTTGTAAAATGTCTCCAAAAGTTCCTTTACTGTGGATTTTTTGATGGCATTACTTCTTCTGTAATATTTTCATCCTCTTCATCAATGCCATTTTTCTCATTTATTTTGTACAACATAAGCTACATTCCTAGCTTCCTATCATCTTTCAAATAATGGCAGTGTCTACATTCCTATGATTGGCTATTTTTTCTGTAACTCCATTTACAATAGGTTGAAATCTCACTTCCAGGTTTATCACTTCCCCTTTCCACTTCTTTCTTTCTTTTTCTTTTTATTAATTTTTGAGGCTTCACATATGCTAGCATGCAACTTATAACTAATGTACATTCCCAGCTCCATTTTCCATATTTTTTGCACTTTCTTCTTTACTTGTCAATTTCCTCTTTCAATTTTCCATTTTTGTAAAATGCCACATTGGTTTATCACTGGGAGACAGTGCTGTAATACAACTACATTCTTTGCTGTCAGTACAAGAACTGAACAGATGCATGGTGACTAATAATTGACAGAATTTGAAAGAAGTAAAATGACTATTCACTGATCATGATGCAATCTGTTATTTACATGGAGATTTATGGATTGAAAACTAATATACCAAATTTGAAGAAAAAAAAAAAGAAAACTAATATACCATGGTAACTGAAACTGGAGCCATGCTGTTGTGGATCAGTATTACTTAACTAAGTTGTTGTAACTGAAACTTGTATGTATTAGATGTGTGCAAAGGAAGGATGGCCTATGTGTAATAAACTGAGCTATAAAACCTTAATGTATCATCCTTGTTCCTCTATTATCTATTTTGAAAACAGCAGTGATATATACATATATATATATACACACATACATATATATTATATATATATATATATACTTAATATATATTAATGTACAATCAATCACATTATGCTTTATATTTGTTTCCTATTTCACTCAGGAATAAAAGCCCTAACTATAACCTATAAGGCCCTAGATACTCTGTCCCCCATTACCAACCCAAGCCATTTCCTATTTAGTGTCATCTCATTCATTCCAATTAATCTGCACTGGCCTCATTTATGTTCCTTAAACACATCATATATGCCCCACCTTAGGGTCTTTGAATGACTCACTCCCTTACTGCAGTGATGTCACTGCTGAATTCCCTTACTGCAGTGATGTTACTGCTCAATTGTTATCAGAAAGATTTTCCATTAATGACCTGTTCCAAAATTTAACAATCCCCAGCAATTCCTATCCACATCTCTTGCTCTAAATTTTATCTTGAGATTTTTAACCTTCTAACATATTGTAGATTTATTTATTTGTTTAATATATATCTCCTCGACTAGATATAAGTACCAGGTTGAAGTTAATTTTTTAAATTTTATCTATTATTTTTAATTTTTGGTGGTGCTGGGGACTGAACCCGGGGTCTCCTGCATGCTAGGCAAACACTCTAACACTGAACTGCATTCCCAGCCCTGCATTTGTTTCTTTTATGATGTAGCCCCAGCACCTAGCATAGTGCCTGGCACATTACACATATTAGATAGATATATTTTGAATGAAATAAATGAATACATATTCACCTATGTAAAAATTTAAAAACTTCTACATACGGAAATACACCATGAACAGTATTATAAGACAAACAATTGAAGGGGAGAAAATATTTGTGGCATATAAAACAGTGAATGTAACTTCATTATTTATAATGTACTTTTACTAATCAGTATTGAATATTATCCTTTACCTAAAAGAATGAGGCAGAGTATAACTAGACAATTTACAAAAGAGATATGAACAGATGAAACCTTACTTGTACTCAGGAAAATTAAAATATAAACAAATAATTATATACTACTTCTTACCTATCAAATGGGTAAAATTAGGAAAAATTGATAAAACTCAATATTTATAAAATGAAGGGAAAATAGAAAATCTTTTACTGTAATCACAAAAATATATATGAGTAGACATCTCTGATAGAAAACTATGACAGAGCTATCAATATTACAATGGCAAGTACATGCTGGGTTCTAGCAACTCTGCTTAGAATTTATTCTATAGTGATATTTATCAAAGATTCTTCAGATATATATGTGAAGTATGAGTAAGAATTTTCAGTGCCATATATGTTTAGAATCATGAAACTATAGAAATGAATTCATATTCCTGATAGGTTAAATTACTTCTTGTGAACCCACACAGAATATACTGTATAATTACAAAAAGAATGACATATATATTTATAGCTTGATAAAAAAGATTGCCAAGAATTAATAAGCTATAACTGCTAAGTAAGCAGAAGTATAGCATGGTTTTATGTATGTAAATAAAAATACAAGAAAACATTTTAATGTGGAAGATGTAGCATCATTTCACATATCAATAATTGAAGAAAATGCTTCCAAGTTTAATTGAAATATCCTTTCCATTTTAAGGTGTACTCCAATACCAGGGATTTTTGAATGTAAAAAAAAAAAAAAAAAAAAAAGAATCTTAAAAGTGATGAAATATCCTAAATGCATGCACATATAAGTATCAAAACACTTTTCTAGAAGAGTAAATTATAAAGTGTTTAAAGCTTTTTTCTAGAACCCTGGAAAAAAGGAAAGGGGATTTGGAGCTTGTGAACTTGGAGAAAGAATACTTCTCATCTTATCTTTCCAAACAGTGCATTTTAAAGTCAAGTTCGTATGTTACCATTACTATAAAAACTTACAAACACAAAAATTTAAATGCATTTGTCCTTGACCCAGAAATTTCACTTTTCAGAATCTGTTTGGCATAAATAATTATACACATGTCAGCAGATAGAATGTACAATGAGAAGGAAAACTGTCTAAGACATACTGATAAAGAAAAATATGTAAGTGATAAAACAAGGCAAAGGATAGTGTGCACAATAACTCTACATATGTAATATGTGTAGACAAAAGGACTTAAATTCCTAAATGAATTGTTGAAAGTGTGCTTTCATAGGAAAAAATATAAGAAAAAATAGAATAGAGCATGAATCAGAGTTTCACTTTTACTCTTTAAATTTCTGTATTTTATTTTGTAATAAAGTATATATTCATGTATTACTGGTAAAATGTAAATATAACATAGAAATTAACATTTACTTCAATTGATTTTATATTGTAAAGTGGAATGAATATGCAGAAACTTCTCTTGATTATCTCTCTTTTCTTTTTTTTCCCCCTGGTACTGGGGATTGAGTCCAGGGTGCTTAACCACTGAGCAATATCCCCAGCACTTTTTATTGTTTTTTATTTTTTATTTTTATTTTTTTTTAATTTCTATTTATTTGCTTTACTTGTACACAATGCGGTTTATTCAATGCATTTTATCTGTACGTGGTGCTGAGGATCGAACCCGGGTCGCCCACGCGCTAGGCGAGTGCTCTACTGCTGAGCCACAATCCCAGCCCTGTTTTTTATTTTGACACAGGTTCTTGCTAAGTTGCTTAGTGCCTTGATAAGTTGCTGAGACTGGCCTTGAATTTGTGATCCTCCTGCATCAGCCTCCTTCTTGATTATCTCTTATAATAAGTGGATCAAGAGAACAATTAAACTAAAGTCTTTTTGTATATTATGTATGATATGCCTCTGGTTTACTGAAACACATTTAAAAGGAAATTACTGCAAGGTGCAGTAGCACATGTCTATAGTCCCAGCTACTTAGAAAGCTGAGGATGAGGATCACAAGTTTAAGGCCATCTTAGACAATTTATTGAGACCCTGTCTCAAAATAAAATAAGGGTTGGGGATTCAGCCTAGTTGTAGAGCTCTTTGCCTAGCATGTGCAAGACCTTGAGTTCAATCCTCACTGTAAAGAAGAAATCATCTTTAAAGTATAATTCCATAAATTCTTATTTCAAAGAAATTTTCACTAATTCCATGCAAGTTGGGTAACAAATTTCTTTTCTAATATACCTTAGCTCTGTATTCTGACTGCATGATTAATGGAGTCATTACATTTTTACATGAAACTAAGCAGTTGTTGGCGAATTCTTATTGAGTCTAATGGTTCTAAATATGTTCTAAATTTGATTAGTTGACAAATACCACCCAAGTTTTCATACTGACCAGGGGAGTACAGAAGTATGTAAAACTGTATTAACAAATTACTCCAGATATGCAGTGAAGCATACTACTATACATTTATTAACTGCTAAAGTCACTTTGTTGTTAAATCTTTTCAAAATAATTAATAATAATATTTTAAAAAAAACATCAACAACTCCACCACTAAAAAGGGAGAACCAAACCCAGGCAAAAATATGCCTCTAGTTTATTAAAACATATTCGGAGATTAAGGTACTGGAAAATCAAAGAAACCAGAAAGCCCCCCCCCCTTTTTTAAGACTTGTTGCAAACCTGAAAACATCTTCTCACAGTCTAAGAGAAATGAGAAGGAACAAATACCTTACCCAGTATCTACCATACCATTCAAAAGATTGCTTAATGAAGAATTAGGAATTAGCCCAGTGTTTACAAAAATTACAACAGCTCAAGCATATGACTAGAATACGATTTTACCTTTGGGCCAGGAAGACCTGGAAGACCAATGCCTGAAACACCAGGATCACCTTTATCTCCTTTCTGTCCAGGTAATCCTGGGGAGCCAGGGTTTCCTGGAACTCCAGGAGGTCCAGGGGGCCCTTCCACACCCTGAGGGCCTGTTAAAAATAGATAATATATAATATTTTACAAGATATTCTTTAATGATGGCATATTTTAAATGCATATGACAAAGCAAAACATAAAAAACAAAACTTGTGAACTCTGAGTTATATTATAATGAGCTTCACAGTCATGATCATATAAAGGCCTATTTTTAAAGGAAGTTTAAATAAAAGGGACACATCTGGAGAGCACATATGCTTGTGAATTTTAACTTTTAAAATTTCTAAAGCTTAATTCCTTAAGTCCCCAATTCAAATATTTTTGTAACAAGGGTTGGGGTATAGCTCAGTGGTAGAGTGCTTTCTTAGCATGTGAAAGACCCTGGGTTCAACCCTTAGAGCCATTAAAAAATTATAACAAGACTTCTATCCATTGATTACTTTAGAGATGGTCTCAGTCTTAATCTAACAACACTAGTTCCTTTCCTTTCTTTTCTCCCTTCTTCTACCCTAATGAATTACCCCTCTTTTCCTTCCTTCCTTTTTCAGTGCCACAGATCAATCCCAGGGCCTTATGAAGGCTAGGCAAATGCTTTACCAATGAGCTACATCCCCAGGTGCTTAAACTATACTCTTTTCTGATAAAAAGATAGCCAATCACCTTCCATTTATAGGACTAAATATATGGGAAGTTTTCACTCACCTGGAAACCCCATGTCACCTATGTTTCCTTTAAGTCCAGGAGGTCCTATAGGTCCTGGCTGGCCAGGGAAACCAGGGTTACCCTTGGGACCTAGAATAGTGAAATTGATAAAATTAAGACAAACAAGCTCCAGCATGGGACTTGATGGGTTAAACATTAATATGTGATTAAGGTCCAACAATATAACTCAGCATGAAACACCAAGCAATTTTAGTAGTACTGGAGAGAGAGAGAGAGAGAGAGAGTGAGAGAGAGAGGAAAAGGAATCTCCTTAGGAACATATTACAATATAATTATGGTAATAGAAGTCTCCTAATATAAAGAAAAAAAGAAAAAAAAATTACCAGTATACCTTGTTTCTTCCCCACAATTATTTTAATCACCTAAGGTTCTATTTGTTACATTTGTATAACTTTGCTTATTGTATTGTATTTTCAAAGATAAATCCAATATAATGTTTTTTAAAATATTAATAAATGATGATTAAATCAATGTATACAGACACAGAAATTTCACAATGAAACAATTCATTGATTTGTATAATTAATATATACTAATAGTTATAACAAAATAGATTCATACATGGCTTTCTCCTATAGAGCCTGATTATATGAAATGAGGAAGAGCAAAGGTAGTAACCTGTCATAATACAGCTCTAGAACAGTAGGCTGGAGAGTGATATGGGTTCATAGGTTGATCTAGAGGCACTGGGCAGTTACCCCTGACAGGCATAGCTGTTCTGTCTGCATATTCTTCCCACAGGGTAGGTGCATCAACTCTGTGATGTCATCTAGATGTTTTCCAAGGACCACAGTGTTACCTTAAACACTTTTTTTCTTTTCTTTATTTTTTCTTTTCACAAGGATTTCTAGCTTGGGGAATAGAATGCAAAATATGTGAGGGAGAGACAAGGAAAGAATTTCTTTTTAATACTACCTCAAGGAAATGTGGTATGGAGTCTAAAACAAATTAAAAGATCTTTAGGGATTTTAGGGAGGATAAGGACCACCTGCTCTTTATTTCTGTAGGGTCCATACTAAAAGAAAATGCCTTAAGAAGCATCAAGAAAGAATTTTGTGATGAATAGAAAAAAAACCCTGTTTACTATAAGGGTTATTAATGTTGTAACAGTCTACCAAGGCAGGTTGTGAAATTTTCATCCCTAGAAAATTTTAAAAATGGAACTGGCAGTCATTTGTTTTAAGTAGTGTAATGACAAATTTATCTGACGGCAAAAACAAACAAACAAAAAAAAAAAAACAGGAAAAAGTAACCTACCAGGTGGTTGTCATACACACACACACACATTTATAAAATGTTTATAATTGTCATTTGCAACATATATAATAAAACACCGAACCTTACTTGAATCATACTTCTATATATACCCTGCTACTAAAAAAAAGGAAACTCAATGAGAAAAACAAAATATCCTACAAATCTCATCTGTTGAAACTTGGGCCAAATGGCAACATTTTTGTTGAAGGTGAGCTCCATATTACCATGACCAGATCCAAAGCATCATCAAATATGAAAAATACATAATTGCCAGGCGCGGTGGCGCACGTCTGTAATCCCAGCACTTTGGGAGGCTGAGGCAGGAGGATCGCAAGTTCAAAGCCAGCCTCAGCAATGGCGAGGCACTTAGCAACTCAGTGAGACCCTGTCTCTAATAAAATACAAAAAAGGGCTGGGGATGTGGCCCAGTGGTCTAGTGCCACTGAGTTCAATCCCCGGTACCAAAAAAAAAAAAAAAAAAAAAAAAAAAAAAATTACTTTTCCAGGATTTTGGGTCAAGTCATTCAAATAAGTGGCCTATGATACCTACCTGGTGGTCCTGGTAATCCAGGTTCTCCACTCAATCCAGGTTTCCCTGGGTCTCCAGGCAATCCTTGGTGGCCTTTTAGCCCTGAAACTCCAGGAATACCTTCCAAGGACGAGTAAAAGAGACTAGTTAGGCTAATTATCATTATACAATAAACTAATGTGGCAAAAAACAAACTACCCAAGCGTTGAACTCTAAGTGAAATAAAAGAACTGATGTGGTATGAACCATTAGTACTGGACTCATACTAACCACTCTACTTTTTATTAATCTACCACTAAGAAATTCAGAGCACTCTCTCTGGGGTTCAGTGTCTTACTGTATAAAATGGAGAAACTGGGACAGATAATCCCTAGATTAGCTCTCAAATTCAATGGTTGTCTTTAATAAGCCCATAGTAGAGGTCAAGTACAGTTTACTGCTCCTATTATACACAAAGCATGGTTGAAAAAAAAAAAGAACCCTTGCAAGGGATAAGCCAAGAAAGACATTTCATGTTAGCCATAATAAAAAATTAGGTTGCTCTGCCTCTTTTGTGACTGTGCATAAAACTGTAAAACTTTGAACTATTTTTTGAGGAAAAATCCCATCAAATCCTGCTCATCAGGAAATATAACATCTCTGTATACACACATTTACATGTATACACAAATGAAAATATTTCTGAAAATAAACATAACAGATTTAATGTTCCATATATTGTTTGAAAGGCTATTCTATACAGATTGGGTTGGAAGAGATTTAAATTTTTTGTTTATTTTCTATAAGTGCTTTATATATTGATTTGTGCTTATCTATATTTTGTGATGTTTTGTTATGAAGATGTTATATTTCTATAAAAAGAAAAAAGGATATTTTTTAATTTCAAAAATCCACATTATACTTCATACCTTATTTGCTTCTACTAAAACAACTATAATAGCACAGTTGTTCCATAGACCTACTTTCAGTGACCTTCACAATCCAATATTTGTTTATTTTGCCAAGGTAGAATAACTGAACTAAATTTAAAAGCCAAATTTGATATGGATATCAAAACACTGCAGTTCAACAATGTGCCATTCATCCCCATCTGGTTTCAAGGGGAAAAATGAAAAGGACTAGTAAATTTCTTAAGAATGAAATCTATTTTTTGAAGTAAATGTGGCTATATATCCCTTTCTATCTACTACATCCTATGCTACTTTCTGTAAGGCTTGAAGGTGACTGGGTAAGTCTACTTTAAAATCTTACAGCTTGTGATAGGAAAACTACAAAGACGATACTTGAACAAAGTTGACCTGTCAAACAGTATAAACCAAGTGAAAATTAATGTTCTTTAGCAAAATCTGATGCATCTAAGTATGCTTTGTTGGTGAATTCTCTTATTACAAGTTACTTTTCATGTTATGTAAAAATTAAACCTCAGGGGCTGAGGGCATGTATAGCTCAGTGCTAGAGTGCCTGCTTGGCATACAGAATGCCCTGGGATTAATCCCCAGCACCACCTCTTCCCCCAGATTAAACTTCAGACATACCAGAAAACACATCCATAAATACAAGCATTCACTCACCCGGTAATCCAGGTTCCCCCTTCTCTCCTTTTGAGCCTAGGAGATTTGGATCCATTGGTCCAGGTGGGCCTGGAAGGCCAGGTTCTCCTTTGCCACCTTTTTCTCCTGCAGGGCCAGGAAGTCCTGGCTGACCCTGCAAGCCGTTATCACCTTAAATCAACGTGTGTGGGGAAGACACAACAGATTTGATTTATCTATCCATAATTAATGTATATATAAGTTATATGTTTAGTAGTTGCGTTGGCTGCTAACAATCTAAAACATTTATGCAGCTTAAGTTAAGGTCTATTAATTACTTGAGCACATACAGAGTTTTAAACTCAAATAAAAGTATTTCCCTCTATAATTCTTTGACAATGATAGACTGCCCCCACCAAAAAACAAAACAAAACAAAACAAAAAAAATTAATCCTTATATTTAGAACTAAGCATTTACCATGTTTTATGGTACCAAACTAAGTATATCACCAGATTTAAAACAAGACCTTTTTAAATGCATACAAAGAAAACACTAAGCATTGTTCATTTTAAAGTAGTCAAGTAAAAATATTCTGTATCAACATAAAGGAATCTTTAATTTTGTTTCTTATACACATCTGCCAGCAAACTCTGAATGTTACCTTTAAGACCAGGAACACCACTTCGTCCAGGAATTCCCAACGGTCCTGGTGGGCCAGGAGGTCCCATCATACCCATTTCACCTTTGGCACCTTTGAAGAATATCAGTAAGTAATTTTTTGCCTTTTTTGACTTTGGAAAGATAAAAAGTAAGTTTCAAGATGTCAACTGCAAAACTACTACAGTTTGGAAAGAAAGCACTGTGAAGTTTTACCTTTTTCACCTGTTGTAAACTTAGTTTCCACTATTGCCAATACCCAGGAATATAGACATTCATTGTGGCAGTTAATCACCAAAGATGGCCTCTCAATGAAACATATTTTCCAGCATATACATCCTGGGGTAAGCCTCTCTCCTGGAATAAGAGCTGACTCTCTGTTTTACCCTTGACTAAATGACACTATATAACTCCCAAGGCTAGATCAAAAGAAGTTTTACAGCTTCTATCTGGGGGTCTTGGAAACACTCACTTGTGGCTTCTGAGATTCTTTCTCTTAGAATCTAGCTGTCATGGAAGGAGAGGACCTATTCCGATCCTATGGTGTGAGGAGCTCACGTCATGCAAAGAGGCATCATGGATAATGAGATGCCATGTGAGCCAAGGTACACTCAACATCAAAGAAGTGCCATTAGCCCCAACCACTCCAGTTGGGGCCATATGGGTTACAGATAAATGACTCAGTAAGATACCTCTTAGTTTTTGACACTAAGAATCTTGAGCAAAATAAAAAGGTTGGTTTAAACCATTAAGTTTTTGAGTTGTGTATTATACAATAATACATAACTGGAACACTCATCTCTATGAGAGTGCACATAGCAAATTGAGGTACAACAAGAGAAGTGAAAAATTGTGCTCCATTTCTGTACAATGAATCAAAGAGCATTCTGCTGTCATATATAACTGATTAGAACAAATAGATTAAAAAATTTTAAAAAGATATTCAGCACTCTTGCTTGACGGATAGTGTCAATCCAGAAGGGCATCATGAAAATAATCTACCAGAGTCATATTAGTATTAATTTCCTGAATCTAAAATAGGAGAAAACATTAAGCAAATTACCTGGAAATCCAGAGGCACCTGCTTTTCCTGGGAGACCTGGTGATCCTGGAGGTCCCACAGGACCAGGTGCTCCAGGGATTCCTGGACTGCCCCTCTCACCAGGGGGTCCTAGAATATCAAACCCAGGAGGTCCTGGATCTCCCTTCTCTCCTGGTATTCCATGCAAACCTAGTTGATAACAACATTAATATTAACACCTATTAAGGCAGTTTTAAAAGATACACCTGGTTATTTTTCTAGTAAACAAGTGATAGAACCTTGTGTATAACAAACGTAAGAGTATGTTAGAGATATTCTCAGCATCATCCACATAAAATGACTGAAAAATCAATCTTTAGGATTTTCAATTATACTTCTCTAAGATGGTGCTTCTCAAAATACTTCTGGTTAAAGACTTAATTCCTAGTTGATCATAGATTTACATTTTTTTATAAAATGCAATAAAATTACTAAAACAGGAAATAAAAATCAAAGACATATAAAATAAAAGTCTATTTTTTTGGTTACTATACTCAATGAATATGATTACACATTAAATTGCTATAAAAGTTTCTGAATGCTTACTTTTAATCCCATTGTAGACCGATAACCACTGTAGACTGTCCTTATCCCATTGTAGACTGATAATAGTTTGTGATTTGACATTGGCCCACTGATCACACTTGGATTTGCATCATTCTAACACATTATGAATTATTAGTACACATTCCTACCATCCGTAAAAATGATTAATTACTGAATAATTCAGTTACAAGGATCTTTTTTATTTCATTTTGACTTTGCTTTAGGTGTTTTAATAATACATTCCTGTTAGTTCCTGTTAACTTTCATTTCTTAGTATTCCAACCAGAATTTTACAAAAAAAAAAATTACAAAAATGCTTAACCTTAGTAAGATTGTGAGACTAAACCACTCCAAGATACAAGTTGGTCAAAACACAATATTTTTATGGGAAAAGAATTACATTCAAAACATTGTGCAGCTGGGCATGGTGGCGCATGCCTGTAATCCCAGCACTTGGGAGGCTGAGGCAGGAAGACCACGAGTTCAAGGCCAACCTCAGCAATGGCGAGGCACTTAGCAACTCAGAAAGACCCTATCTCTAATAAAATACAAAAAAGGGCTGGGGATGTGGCCCAGTGGTCGAGTGCCCCTGAGTTCAATCCCTGGTACCAAATAAAGAAAGAAAAGAAAAAGAAAAAGAAAACACTGTGCATGTTCACACTCTAGTTACCTATGAGTTGTCCTTCTTCTGAGTCATTTAATATTGTTACTCATCTGCTAAATGGGGATAATTCCATAATAGACTGGAAGCAGAAGGCTAAGCCAAATGATCATTTGAGTGTCCCTTCAACAATCTAATCTAAATTTACTGTTGGAAATTCATAGGTGATTATTTTTATAAGAGATCAAGATGCTGGGATTTAAAAATCTGCTTAATGCTCATATTCTATCATGCTTTTTAAAATATTTTTAAGGTGTTGATGGAACCTTATTTTATTGATTTATATGCAGTGCTGGGAATCAAACGCAGTACCTCACACATGCCAGGCAAGTGCTCTACCACTGAGCCACAACCCAGCCCCTCTATCATGCTTTTTAATTGATAAAATCCATTCAAAGATTAGAGAATTCCTCTTAGTTGCCATAGTGGTGATGGTTCCTATGCTGACATTTCATAGTAAAATACTATAAAGAGGGGAAGGAGATTTTATGTTATTATATTTGTGAAATATGATGAGACATTTAATAACATTATAATAGCTCTACAAGGACCGTACTACCTATGTTGTTATATTGCAACCCAAATAGTTTTCTAATAGTTGAGTTTTCAATAAAATAATTTATCTTTTGAAATATGTTCCAAGAGAGGATATCTATGAAATCTATGAAATAATGAAAAGAAACTAAAGACTTAAATCTGGAGAAAGTTTTTTTTTTTTTTTTTTTTTTTTTTTTTGCAATGATTAAAGCTTTAAGATGAGGCTTTTGATTAAGAGCTATGATATCTGGTAAACCTGAAGTTTGAGAGACAGGAAATTATAGTTCAGCCACAAGTTGAGCCACCCAAGCAGAAGTTGTAAAATTGAAAAGATTAGAACAAAAAAGTCTACAAATACAAGTTATTAGACATTAATTCCTTACTATCATTTACTGTGTTAGGAACAAGCAAGAGAACTATTTTAGACATTTTCTCTTAAGTCCATATAGCATATTACATAAGTAAAATGTATTTGTAAATAAAGACAATGAAATATTTACATTCACAAAAATAATGTTTTTTTTATGAAGGTTAGCTTTGTACATGTGTTTATCTCTACCTTTATATTCTTCAATATCATATTGGAACTTAAGTTCCTGAGGGTTAGTTAGAAGTTAAAAATAATTTTTCATACTATTACAGGTTAGGTAGAAAGAAACTGATAATTGTTACTGGATGACTATGAGTAAACTGCTCGCATGTACTAGAAAAAGATTTTGTTCTTCATTGTTTTTATTAATATTATTAATAAACAATATGCTGTATTTTTCATAGCATAGATCTTTTCTATGAATAGATATCCAAAATAGGCATCCTGCTAAGATCCAGGGTTAAGAAAACCAATATAAATTTTAAAGTTCTGTTGACTTTCCTTATACAATAACAGGAATTATATGAATAGGAGTGTAGAGATGCTCTAAATTTACTGGCAACCAAATGGAACCATTAGTGGAAAAAAAGGAAAATTTGTAAAACATGTACTATCTGTAGAAACTTTTATTTTTTAGGGGGAGGGGTACTGGGGATCAAACCCAGTACCTCACACTTGCCAGGCTAGCACTCTACCACTCAGCTATATCCTCACCCCCTGTGGAACAGACACACCTACGCACACCTACACACACCTACACACACACACACACACACACACACACACACACAAAACCTCACACTGTCCAAGGTTTTCACAGCCTACCAAAAAAGGTAGCAAACTATACTGTATTCTTTTTTAAAGTATCTTTTTAAAGTTGTAGATGGACACAATAATACCTTTATTTTACTTTTTATGTGGTGTTGAGGATTGAACCCAGTGCCTCACACGTGATAGGCAAGTGCTCTCCCACTGAGCTACAATCCCAGCTCCTACTGTATTCCTTTTTTAATATTTATTTTTCAGTTGTAGTTGGACATGATACCTTTATTTTATTTATTTATTTTTATTTGGTGCTGAGGATCAAACCCAGGGCCTCACACATGCTAGGCAAACACTCTACCACTGAGCTACAGCCCCAGCCCCCTACTGTATTCTTAATCTATGAAAATTGTATGAATGATCCCTGGGATTTTGTTGTATGTTGTTGATTTGTTTTGATTCTCAGTGGTGCCTAGGTTATTGGAACATGTCTGTGGACATAGAATAGAGTATATTTAATCAATTGGTAAAAAGATTCACTAAAGCATTAACCTTCCAGCTAATGGCCAAACTAAATAATAAGAATCAACAATCTCCATATTTGTCTGGGTTAGTAGGTCATTTCTCATCCCTTGGCAACTTTTCTTTTATTTCCTGCTGTCAAATGAGGAAATGATATTCAACAGGACCTTAATTTATAAAAATGTGTTAAACTGTATGGTCTGCCTTGGAAAACTGGCAAATAGTAAAACTTTAAGAAAATAATGTTAGAAAATATGAGTGAAAAAAATTCCTGAAAAGCATAATACAAGCATTTTATACTGGAGAGATAACAATATAAAATAATTTGCATTAAGTCTTCTATTGCAAATCCAAATGAGTATATTAATAAGTTTCTTATAAAAATTTAGAGTTAATATTGTATCTAGATTTTTAGCAAAATAACTAACAAAATACCTATAGTCTTTTAAGGCAAAAAAAAAAAAAAAAAAAAAAAAAAAAAACACTTTTTCTTTTCTTTTCTTTTGTGGTGCCCAGGGCCTCATACATGCTAACTATACCACTGAGCTACATCCCCATCCCAGAAAATATATTTCTAGGGCTTCAAAGTAAATGTATGGATATTATAAACTGTGGTTTTAAGTCTTCTGATGTATTCATATGAATTAAGGAATGACTAAAAATTCCATTTTTGTTTTAATTTTATTTATTATCATAGTAGTTTGCAATAACATAATGTCAGCCTCAGGTATGCCCTTACTATGACTGCTTAGAATAAAATAATAAGAATTCACATCACCAAATGACTCAGACTCATCAATCTCAATATGCTCTCACAGAGAAGAACCATATCATTCTCTTATGGAGGCAAAACCATTAAGTTACCTGTTGACAAATACTTTTCAAGTATTAAATAAACAATATAAGAAAAATAGTTTAGATATCAGAGTTACACATTGATCACCTACTAGAGGCAAATAAGGAAAAATTCAACTTATTTATTTTTTAAAACAAAAAAGGAAATGAAAATTTCTATATTATATTTTTAAAGAGCTTCTTTGATGAACCCTAACCTGAGTTCATGTGGTAAGAAATGTTAGGTGGTTCCACAGACAAAGGACTATTATTGCTACATAGGAGTTTAAAGTCTATGCTTCCAAAACTATGTCCAGCTTAATGAATTTATCAATGATAACATATTCCAACTGATTAAACTGCATTATTGGAAATAAATGAAATTTAGATGAACAAGAAGGGAAATACTGGGGGTTAAAGTAAGTAAGTCTTTTGCTGTGACCTATACTTTTTAATTTTACATATGAATAAATTTATATCCAAAATTATACATATGGATAGTTTATATCTTAAATAGGTTTGTAAAAGACTGTTACATATATTTCACTTTATTGATGAGCTAACCAAGCTATAAATGCTATAAAATACATATTAACTCCAATGTTACCAGGTTGGCCTATTGGTCCAGGAATCCCTGGTGGTCCTGGTGGTCCCTGAACACCAATTCCTGGCAGTCCAGGAGGTCCTACTGGCCCAGGTTGTCCATTTGGTCCATCATCACCTTTAATAAATAAACACAGTTTACATATTAAAAATAACAGGTGAGTTACCAGTCCTCAGAAACCACAATACCCATGTAAAAAGGCACATCATATTAAACAAAGATCTTGAAAAACTGGCCATTCATTCAAGAAGAAAAGTACACATAAGTACCTAGAGAGGGAATACATAATTACAGTTTCATAATTTAACATAAGATGAGCACTCAATTTCAGTGCCTAAATTAACCTCACCAAACATTACACAACATGAATTTGGGGAGAGTTGCCATCATTGAGCCTTCCTGCTAATGTATATGATTTATTACCCAATTAATTCAACCATTCTCAAGGTGTTAATAGTAAGAATCTTAATACTTCTTATAATTAGTCACATTTTTGTTAATTTTGTGATGTAACATACATTCTGTTACTATCATAAATAGCATTTATTTATTTTATTTAAATATTTCTAATCACACCATTCTATTTTTCATGATGATACTTTTGAACCAGGTGTCCATAGTATATTCATACAGTAACATTCAATAATTTCATTGAAAGATAATAACTACTGATTAACACAATAACATGGATGGATGTCAAAAATATTATGCTATTGAAAGAAGCCTTAAAAATAATGTACTGTATGATTCCATTTATAAGGAGTCTAACTTAGACTAACTTATAATCAAACAATCATAGCAGTATAGTTGCCAACTGTGGATGTTGGGGTAGGAACTGACCATATAGGGACACATGGAAAATTTCTGGGATGCTCTCTTTTTTTGAGGTGTTGGAGACTGAACCCATGGCCTTGTGCATGCCAAGCAAGTGCTTAACCATTGAGTTACATTCCCAGCCCTGGGATGATATTTTGATAGGAGTTTGGATTACAAAGTATATAAACTGGCAAAATCCAGCAAATGTACTGTTAAGATTTATGTATCTCATTTAACGTGAATTTTATATCACAAGAAAAAAACAAACAGCTATGAAAGTTTAGTTATATTAGGCATTTTAAAGTATTTGGGGAGAAGTGTTCTGCTGTAATTTATCTAAAATGCGTACAAAATAAATCAAAAGGTAGGGAGAGGCATAGTTTGAGAGATATGTGACAAAACCTGTGTAGTATAATTTTGTGTTAGTCATATATTTTTTTCTGGTGTTGGGGATTGAACCTGGGGCCTTGAGCATGCTATCCAATGCTCTACCATTAATGACCTCCCTAGACCTTATATTTGAAAATTAAAAAAAAAATAAAATATTGCAAGGAAAGACAAATGTTAATTGTAGAATCACGGCAGTGATATATGATTGTTTACTGTATAATTCTTTTACTTATTCTGTATATTTAAATTTTTTGCCATAAAAATTTAAAAATAGAACCATACTGAGAAACCTACTTATTTCTATCAGGCTAACTAGCAAAAGTTTGGGAGTTTTTTTTAGCACCTTCAGTTAGCAATGCTTTGGGGAAACCAGCACATTCATACATTGTTGGTGGGAGTGTAAAGTGGTGCAAATGAAGAGGAATCTAACAATATCTAGGGTGCATTTATCCTTTATTCAGAAAATCCATTTTCATTACTCCATTTTATTAGTATACCTAAGCATATCAAAAATAATGTGTGCAAAAGTACATTCACTGTGGCATGATTGGTTAATAAGAAATGACTGGCAAAAATCCACTCTAGCAATTAGCAACTGGTGGAGTAAACTTAAGTATATTCATGCTAATCAAAACTAGGCAGCCATTTTTTCAAACAAGATTTCTATGTACTATGGAGTGATCTCTAAGATTTACAGTTAAGTGAAATAAGCAAAGTGAAAAAATGCCAAAAGGTATTTGTTTTCTTTATGTTTCAAGAAATGCAAAAATAAAACATATGTTTATAGCCAGGCATGGTGGCACACACCTGTAATCCCAGCAGTTCACAAGGCTGAGACAGGAGGTTCATGAGTTCAAAGCCAGCCTCAACAATAGCAAGGCACTAAGTAACTCAGTGAGACCCTGTCTCTAAATAAAAAAACAAAAACAAAAACAAAATAGGGCTGGGGATATGACTCAGTGGTAGAATGCCCCTGAGTTCTATCCCTGGTACCCCCCCCCAAATATATATGTATGTGTGTGTGTGTGTGTGTGTGTGTGTGTGTGTGTGTGTATATATATATATATATATATATATATATATATATATATATATTTGGTAGTATTTTACAGAGGAACACTTCCAAGATAAGAAACTTAAAAAGTGAATATGGAAATGGAAATGAAGAGAGAAGATGAAAATTTATCTTTTTATTAAATGAAATAAAAGTATAGCAGTGCCAGAGGGGACATTTCCAGGCAATAGGGATTTTCACTCATAAGCTTTCCTACAGGTTTCAATTACTATAAAAGTTAAAATCAAATTGAGAAGAAGCAACAGCTTCCATACCTTTTGGTCCAGGTAGTCCATCTAAACCAGTGCGTCCAGGAGGACCTGGAGGTCCTGGGAAACCACGATCACCTTTTGGACCAAGTGTTCCTTTGAAACCTGGGAGTCCCGGTGGCCCAGGTGGCCCAGGTAACCCAAATCCTGGCTCTCCCTTAAGCATACACATGACAAAACACAACAAAAACTCCCATGACTTTCCTGGTGCTTATTGTTTACTAGAGGGAATTTAAAGCAGAAAATACAAAGTAATATTCTTTTTTCTATTGGGAGAACAGGAGGATAATTAAATGAAATGTAATTGGTATCTTAGAAAGAACATCTGGAAGGGTGGAAAACAGGGTTTTGTAAAACAAATTAAATGAGTTGGACTGGTTTCAGAATAAGAAAGCAGAAAACATGAGATTAAATAACATCTACTCAAAGAAGGAAATGTGATTATAGACTGAGTATTAGATAATCTCAAATAATTATTTTTAATTTGACCAAGTATGATAATGGCATTGTGATTTTTGTATAAAATGTCCATTTACTTAGGGGAGAACACCAAAGTATTTATAGGTGAAACATCATGATTTTGAGATTTTGGTTAAGATTTGAGAAAGGAAAAAGGAATAGATGAAGTAATTATGGTAAAGTCTTAAATCATTTTGCATCTGAATAATATATATATATGAAAGTTTATTGCATTACTTCTTTTACTTTTGTGTTTATTTGAAAATTTTCATAATAAAAAAAAATAATCAACCAACAGAGAAATAAATGGTTTGCTCATGGGAGCCAAGGTCATGGTCAGCTCTTTTTCCCATGGAAAGAGTAATAATGATAACACGCAGGAAATTTAAATTAATTAAGCCCAGAGAAAATACAGGAACAGTCAGGATAATTACATACTACAGCAGTTTGCTGAAGGATGACTAAGTAAAGTTTGAGATTAGAAAAAGGAATGAATAATAACAAATACAAATTTTTTATGATTATTATTACTGTTAATAACAGTGATTTGCATTATGTATCTGTGATGAAAATGGGACAGAAGAAAACAGTATGGGAAGGTCTTAATACATTCAACACCTTTCAATCAATCATTGCACAAGCATGGCCAGATATGAAATAGGATAGTGTAGGGAAGCACTGGGGAAGCTGATCATTGAATAACTGGCCATTTTAAAACAAGATCAAAAGCTCTTTTTTTAGATTTAAGTATGACCTCTTGTACTAGTAAAGATGGTTTTGTGTTAAATATATTGAAATTAAAACATGATCAGTTAGGTTTTGTCTGTACACTAAATACTTAAGATGGTGTGAAAAATTAAATAAAGAGAACTAAGGAAATAGGAAAATGAGATGGAATAAATTAAAATGTCTCAGACCTTTGGTCCTGGAAATCCTGGTGGACCAGGAGGGCCTTCTAGACCAATTCTTCCAGGTATCCCAGGTGCTCCTGGAGGTCCTGGAATTCCAGGAAAACCTGTAAAATTACCATACCATGTTTTTAGTCCCCAAAGAGAAGACACTTGAAGAAATATATTAAAATTATCAAACCCACATTCTCACCTTATCAATATGCTTAATGACTATAATAAGATGTTAAAAGCACAATGACATACTGTACAATTACTTGGGATCAAGCCTTACAAATGTCTGATATTCTCTCTCAATCACCTTATGATCATTTTATTTTCACATACAGGTAATGTGCAGAAGATACACTCTTCTAAAGAAAAAAAAATAACCCTTACACAATAAGACAGAACTAAACCTAAGGAATAAATCCCACACAAAACCCCAGAGGAGCTTCTGCTTGCATTTGAATATATAAGGATAAAATGTCTCCCATATACTTCTGGAAATGAGCTAAAAACAACTGTAGAGCCAGGCATGGTGGTGCATGCCTGAAATTCCAGCAGCTTGAGAGGCTGAGGCAGTGGGATCTCAAGTTCAAAGCCAGTCTTATCATTTTTAAAAAAAATATTTTTAGTTGTAGATGGACACAATGACTATATTTTATTTATTTATTTTTATGTGGTGATGAGGATTGAACCCAGTGCCTCACACATGCTAGGCAAGTGTTCTAGCACTGAGCCACAACCCCAGCCCCCACTCTCATCAATTTAATGAGGCCCTAAGTAACTTATTCAGACCCCATCTCAAAATAAAAGATAAGAAGGACTGGAGATGTGGCTCAGTGGTTAAGTGCCCCTGGGTTCAATCCCTGGTACCCACCAACCCCCCCCCAAAAAAAAAACAACTGTAAAAATTGTAAATATTACCCATACCTTCACACATAAAATGAAATCTGAGGCTTTTGAAAATATTTGGCATAAATGAGTAAGGACACATTTAAGAACTGTTCTCACAAGAATGTGTACCCTTGTCATGAATAAAAATGAATTCTGTGAGGAATAAAGCAGAACTAAAGCAAAAGTCATAAAATATTTCAACAAATCAAGAAAGTATTTTAGTTGGGATAAAACAGTGGATTAATGTATACAGTACGTCTTTTTTCTGTTTAATACAATCCATTAATTCAACAAGTATCTACAGAATTTTTTCTGTGTGCAAGGAACTATTTGATACTCAGAGGACATAATGATGAACACAAAATATAATAATTATTATGATTTTTGGCTTAGAAATCATTTTTGTATATATATATATACATATATATATAAAACTTAGATATTTTATGACTATACCATTTTAGATAAATATTATGAACTTAAAGTGCATAGACACTGTAACATTTCATTTAGATTCTTTGTAGCACACAGAAAGATTATTAATATGTTTCATTATTAAAGAATAATGTCATACTAAACAACTAATGTACCCTACCTACAATCCATTCTAACATACCTTTGGGACCAGGGGGTCCAGGAAGCCCAATTCCAGGGATACCTGGTTCTCCTTTGCTACCAGGTATTCCTGGAAAGCCCGGTTGGCCTGGGAGTCCAGGGTCACCTATGGAGAAACAGCAATTGTTGAAAGGGAAACATTCAAAAAAAAGAAGCTAACAAGTGGTAGAGATATTTTGAAATAAATTCCTCACATACCTGGAAGACCTATTTCACCATCTCTGCCTGGATTACCAGGCAGGCCAGGCTTCCCTGGCTGGGTTATGGTCTGACCTGGATCACCTTTAGGACCTGAAAACAAGAATGGATTGGTGGTGAATGAAAAGTGTTTATTTGACTAAACTCTCATTTAATTAAAAACAAAAGAGGGAACTGTCAAAAATCCTTTCAAATGCAAATTAACAAAAACCAACAAGAAAACAATACCACATTATATATTCTAGGAAGGTATCAAACATATGTATAGAATTTCAAAGAGAAAAAGTAGATTATGACTTTAAGAGTTAATTTTAGAATGTCAACTTCACTGGGTTAAGGAATAATGAGATAGTTGGTAAAACATTATTTCTGGGTATATCTGTGGGGGTGATTCTACAAGGAAGTGGTATTTGCATTAGTGGACTGAGTAAGGAAGACCTGCCTCATTCAATGTAGTCCAGTATCACCCAACATCTGAGGGTCTGGATAGAACAAAAGGGCAGAAAATAGGCAAACTTGTTCTCTCTCTCTCTCTCTCTCTCTCTCTCTCTCTCTCTCTCTCTCTCTCTCTCTCCTGGAGCTGAAACACTCATTTTCTTCTGCTGTTGAACATCACAACTGCAATTTTTCCAACCTTCAAACTCTGGGACTATCACCAGCAGCTCCCAGGCTCCCAGGCCTTTGGACTTGGAACAACATACACTACCTTCTTCCTTCTTCTAGCTTACAAAAAGCCTATTGTGGGACTTCTCAGTCTCCATAGTCATGTGAGTCAATATCCCTAAAAAATCCCTTCTTGTCTATCTATTTATCCTAGTGGTTCCATTCCTTTGGAGAACACTAATACAAGATAGTATCTTTAAATATATATTTTAAAATTTAAGTCAGTTTAAAACTGTAGTAAGCCAGGAAAATATTTCTTTTTGGTTAGTTAATGACACTTAGGTTTTATATGTACAAAGTTCAAGTAAAATCACTTCTCATTAATTGAAAGAGAGGATTAAAATTGTCTCAGGATGAAGAAGAATTTAACCATGAGAGAAAAAGACCAACAAATCTGACCATATTAAAGTTGATTTTTGTTTATTAAAGACATCAGGGAATATAAAAGGCAAACCATGGTAAGTAAAGATTTCTTGCAAAGTACATAGCTAACAAAGAAGTAATACACTGAAAATATAAAGAACTTCTCAAAATCAATAACAAAAATAAATATTCCAATAGAAAAACTGGTAAAAACAAACATTTCACAAAAGGAAATCAAATGGCCAATAAATATATGAGAAGGCACTAAATTTTAATGCAAAATGAAACTGCCAAGATATATCGTGTTCAATATACTAGCAAAAATGTTAAAGTCTGACAAAATAAAATATCTGCAAATATGTAGAGCAACAAAATCTCCGACATTTCTTATGCTAGTATATATTGGTATATTTGCTCTGGATATCTAGTCAAGCTGTCTCAAAATGTCATATCCTCCGCTTCATAAAAGTTAATCTTAAATATATACTCTAACTAAGGGATTGGTAAGCTTTTTCTGAAAAGGACCTGAGAGTAAGTACCTTAGGCTTTGTGGACCATATGGTCTCTTTAGTAAGTACTCTTCTCTGCTGTTATTGCTCAAAAAATAACTATAGACAATGGTGAATGGGCATGTATTTGTTCAAATGAAAAATTATTTGTAACAACAGATAATGAGCTGGACTTGGTCAATGGGTTGTTGTTGCCAATTTCTGCCCTACAGAAGTGTAAGCGCGTGAGCACCAGTGTGTGTGTGTGTGTGTGTGTGTGTGTGTGTATGACTGTACATAAAAACATTTTTATAATAGGCCCAAACTGCAAATAACCCATTGGTTCATTGAGAAAATAATGGACAAATGAATTGTGAAACTCTCTCTCTCTCTCTCTCTCTCTCTCTCTCTCTCTCTCTCTCACACACACACACATACATACATATACATATGATGGGATTTTATATATATATATATATATATATATATATATATATATATATACACAGTGATGAAAATGAATATACTATAACTACACACAAAGTTAACACAAAGAATACTTACCCTATGATTCCACTAATATGAAGCTCAAAAAAGAAGCAAAATTAAAGTATTTTTTAGGAATGCATATATAAGTGATAAAACAGCGGGGAAATGGAAGGAAATTATGTAATAGTCAAAAGAGTGGTTACTTTTGGAGAGAAAGAAGGGTACTATAATCAGGCAAGAACAGGGTCAAGAAGGCAGAGGTTTTTAGGATGCTGGCAATGTTCTATTTCTTGATGTGTATGATAATTACATGTGTATTTCTGTTATAATTATTTGTTAAAATTTGCATTATAGATCATTTACTTAAAAATAACAAAAATTTAAAGAGAATCCCCCCTTAAAATGTTGTGTTCCCTTGCTATGGAGCTCTGAAGTGTCCAAATATAAAAGGCTAGGGAAACACATCTCTCAGGAAAGGAAACCAAGTATGGCCACATGATAATACATGTATACTCTTAATCACAAAACTTAAGATAGAACAAATAATCAAGTAAACTTACCTGGTATTCCTGGCTGGCCTGGATTTCCTGCTATACCTTGTATGCCTTTTTCACCTGCTGGGCCTGGAGGGCCAAAACCAACAGGGCCCATAGGCCCCATATCTCCTGGGAGACCTGGTAACCCTGGGTTCCCAGGGGGACCTCTTTCACCCTTAAAAGCAATTCCACCCTGAAAAAGGAAAAGTTTACTACAGAAACACAAAGATGTAACAACTATCTGTAGGTTGGTACTATTATTAATCTTTTGTACCAGGGACTGAATCCTGGGGTAGTTAACTATTGAGTCACATCCCTAGCCTTTTTAAAACATTTTTGAGTCAGGGATCTCTTTCTCTCTTTTCTTCTTTTTCTTGGCACTAAAGATTGAATCCAGGGACACTTATATACTGAGCCAAACCTCCAGCCCTTTTGGTATTTTATTTAGAGACAGGGTCTTGCTTAGGGTTTCGTTGAGTTGTTGAAGCTGGCTTTGAACTCATGATCCTCCTGACTCAGCCTCCTGAGCCTCTGGAATTACAGGCATGTGCCACTATGCCCAGCTTATCTTGGTATTATTTAATACAACTAAGGAAATGATATAGTCACAAATAGTTTTTCTTAATAGCTACATAGAGTAGGTACTATTATGGGATGGTATGTAAGATGAATTCATTTAGTTATTCACTCCTTCAACAAATATATTTGAGCTGGTCCTATGTGTCAAGTGTTAGAAATATAGCAGAGAATATAAGTAGACACAAATCTCTACTCTCATGAAGCTTAAAACCTAGTAAAAGTCAAGAAGGTTATAGTCTAGCTAACATATTATAAAATATACTTCCAACCCAAACATTCTGGGCCATGTGTTATGCCTAAATTGAGACTGCTCCTTAATGTTCGATATTTGGTTCTGTGGCACATTTAACATGGCCATATATTCATACTAACCTCTAAATATACTTTACATAAAAATCACAAATATCTGGTTGTCAGCTATAAATATGTGGAACAAGAAATTGGTGAACCTATGATGACTCAAGCATCTTAATCTCCTGCCCACTTATTCATATCCAGTATTAATATAGTAATGGGTTAGAAGTTGGACTGAAACATAAGAATAACAAGGAAACACTACAAGTAATGGTGTACTGTTACTATATGTAATCATAGTTTTTGAGCATAGACTAGATGTATAACCCAGCACCAGTCCTATCATTTGTTTTAATTTAAGAAAGTATTTTTTATGATGGTGATTAAACCCAGGGCTGTGCACATGTTAGGCAGGTGCTCTACCACTGAGTTATATACTCAGACCTTTGAAAATTTTTTTTTTCTAATTTTGAGACAGGGTTTCACTAAGTTGCTCAGGACAGACTTGAACTTGAAATTATCCTGCCTCAGCCTCCAAAGTAGCTGGGAGTATAGGTACACACTACCAAACCCAACTCCTAGAAAACATTTCAGGGTGGAAATTTGACATTACAAGACCAAGAATATCAAACCAACTCACAGGCTCTCCTTTGGGGCCAGGAAGTCCTGGCAATCCATCCTGCCCAGGAGTACCAGGTAAACCAGGAAGCCCTGGAACTCCAGGGGAGCCCAATTCTCCTTTGTCACCCTTCAATCCTGGAAAAGTGAGGATGTCACCAGGTTCACCTTTAGAGCCAGGAAAGCCTGGAGCACCTGGAGCTCCTGGTATGCCCTGAGTGGGATAAAAATGAAAGTAGCGGGACAAGAAAGAGAAAAAAAAATCAGTTTCCTTTTTTATAATACTTTCTTCTCTACAGTTTAATCCATCAACCCACCCAAGAACATTTAGTGTACAAAATAATGAAATCAAGTGAGGCATGAGTCAGGGAGAGTCGAGGAATCAAATAAATTACAATTTAATATAAAATCTATCTATTTCTCTATATACATGTCTCTATAAAATATCTATCTATCTATCTATCTATCTATCTATCTAATCACTCCCTAAGTGAAAATCAAAATGTGCATGACTTCCTTCTAATTCTTTTTGATTTATAATATATTCAAAACTTACGGGTAATCCTTTGGGACCAATTGCTCCAGCATGTCCTTTTTCACCTTTCTGTCCAGGGAAACCAAGAGATCCTAGTATGCACATAAAATAATGTGAGCTTTGAGACTGAAACCTCGATAAAGCTCCTATAGAAATCATCAAGTCAGGAAATCAAGTTTTAAAATAAGACCCCCATTCTATCTCACTTAATTTTCATGTTTAAAGTCTTCAAATGAAATCATCCTCTCTTTAAAATAAATTTAACATATCGTGTTACATATAATATTGTACCTTCTGGTATTTATTAACTCTAACTTACTAGAATCTAGCCAAGAAATATTTTAGGCAGAATATTTTACCTGGAGGACCTGGGAGACCCGGCAAACCAGGTTGGCCGGGAGGCCCTGAAATACCAGTTCCAATGCAGTTGAAGCAGGTGTCACCCTTGTCACCTGGTGAAAATCATAATAAAAATCACCTGGAAGGAATACTTTGGAAATGGTTTTTATTGCTATTGAGGATTAAACAAACCCAGAGGCACTTTACCAGTGATGTACATCCCCTGCCTTTTTTATTTTAAATTGAAATAGGGTCTCCCTAGGTTGCTAAGGCTGACTTTGAACTAGTGATCCTCCTGTCTCATCTTCCTGAGTCACTGGGATTTCAGGCATGTGCCACCATGTCTGGCTGGAAGGGGTACTTAAACCTTCTTTAGGTTCTAAAGAATCTAGTAGTAAGGGATAACATTTCTATCTAACAGAGTTTTTAGAGAAGCTTAGATCTAGAATCAATTCATTGACCAATATCTACTGAGTGTCTACTGCATGCCAACTATTCTTCCAGGTGTTTGTGACACACTGATAGACAAAACAAACAAAAATCCATGCCTTTGTGGAGCTTACATTCCACCAGTAGAAAGGAATGATAAACAATGAAGGCAAAAAAAAAAAAAAAAAAAAGGGCTGGGATTGTGGCTCAGCAGTAGAGCGCTTGCCTAGCACCTGCGCGGCCCGGGTTCGATCCTCAGCACCACATACAAATAAACGCATTGGTATAACTAAACAAATAAATAAATATTAAAAAAAATGAAGGCAATAAAGTATATATTAAATATTTTAATATATTAAATATATTAAGCATTTTAATATATATTAAAGTGTTATGTTTGTAGTAAAAGCAGAGCTTGGTAAATGAGATTGGGTATGCCAGAGATGGGTGAGTGGAAGGAAAGTTACAATTTTAAATAGGATGGTCAGGGTGCACCTCATTGAAAAAAGACATATGAGGAAAAAAAAAAAAAAAACTTAGAGGGTGTCACATGTGCATAAGGAACAGCAAGCAGACCAGATTGCTGGAGCAGAATGAGGAAGTAGAACCATATCACAGAGTGAACAGTTTATAAGAAATGGGTTACCATGGAATATTGTACAGGCCATGGTAAACTCAATAGCTTTTATTATGAGTGAAATGAGAATCTTGTAGAAAAATTTAAAGAGAAAAGCAAAGGCTGTTATGTTAACAATAAGCTCTAAAGGCAAGGATGGAAACTGGTAACCACTTAAGAGGCTACTTCTATAGGGTTCTAGGAGAGAGAGATGGTAGTACATTCCAGAGTTATGGCAATGAAGATGATCAGAATTGGTTAGGTTCTGGGTATACTTAAAAGTAGAATCAATGGGATATTCTCATGGAATACAAAAGAAGAGAGAGCTATCAAGGATGACTCTAGGGATTTTTAACCTGACCAACTAGAAGGCTAGAACAGCCTACTTTTCATGTAAGAAGGGGAAGATGGGAGTAAAGCAATTGTGGGGAAGGAAGTAGCAGAAACTAGGACTGTAACTTCATCAGGATGTCAAGTTCATAACATTGAGTAAGTAGTTTCATACACAAATGTAGAGGCAAAGAGTTATACCTGGACAGGAGACAGAAATTTGGAAGTAACTAACAAGTTTATAGTATTAAAAGTCAAAGGACTAGATAAATGAGTTTAGATTGAGAAGAGGAATAAGGACTGAACCCTGGGGCATTTCAAAATTGAAAGTTGAACAGATAATTCTTAGATGTATAAAAATACAAAGAACCTACAATACATAAGACTTACTACAAAGCCACAATAATTAAGACAGTCTGGTATTGGTGCAAGGAGAGATAAATTAAAAAAAAAAAAAAAAAAAAACAGAATTGAGAGTTCAAAAACAGAATCACACATATATGGTCATGATTTACAATGAATGTTTTAATGAAATGAATACATTATTATAAGTAATGCAAAAGTATTAATACAACTTTGATGATCTTTTATACTATAATACTGTCGACTATATATCTATAGGAGAAAAAACGACTTTGATCTCTGATTCAAACTATACATAAAAATTAGCTGAAGATAGAACGGAGATCAAAATGTGAAAGGGAGAATGATAAAACACCTACAAGGAAAGTGGAGACACAACATACCCAAAGGTATGGGATATAGCAAAAGCAATACTAGCAGTAAAGTTTATAGCAATCAATGAATGCATCAAAAATCATAAAGATCCTAGATAAACAACCTGTCACTGCATCTCAAGGAACTAAAAAATCATGAACTAAATAAATGCCAAATTAGTAGAAGGAAAGAAATAATAAAGAAGTGGAAATAAATTACGTGGAGATCAAAAACACAGCACAAATGATTAATGAAACAAAGGGCTAGTTCTTTGAAAAGATAAAATAGACAAACCTTTAGCTAGACTAAGAAAAGGAGAGAGAGAAAATAAAAATGTAAAGGGAAGCATTGTAACTGACACCACAGAAATATAAAATCTCATTAGAGATTATTACAAACCAGCATATACCCACAAATTAAATAATCTGGGAGAAATGTATAAATTCCTGAATATATACACCTTACCAAGATTGAATCATGAAGAAACAAAAAACCTGAACTGACAATACTTGTTAATTAAATTGGATCAGTAATAAAAGAAACCCCCCATTAAAGAAAAGCCCAGAACCAGAAGACTACACTGCTGATTCCACCAAACATTTGAAGAATACCAGTTTTTCTTAAGTTATTTTGAAAAACATAAAAAGAAGTCACTTAACACATTCTATAAGGCCAGTGTTACCCTGATACCAAAACCAAGTAAGGATACAACAAAAGTAGGAAAACTGCAGGCCAATATCTTTCATAAACAGATTTTAAAAATCCTTGATGAAATGCTAGCAAACCAAATCCAACAGCAATTTATTTTTTCCCTACTCAGAAATGCACTTTTATTGCAGTCTCAAAGTCAATTTAAAGAGTTGGGTCCGAATATTTGATAATTCTTGCATCATAAGCATAAATAATAAAGGTATTCATTATGTCATATTGGTACACACACATAACATAATGTGATCAATCTCATTCTCCTTTCCCTTCCCTTCCCCTCCCTTCAATAGCACTTTAAAAATAAATTATTTCCTGTGATTAAGCAGGATTCATTCCAGGGATGTAAGGAGGGTCCAATATATGCAAATCAATACCATTATATACCATATCAACAGAATGAAGGATAAAAACCACTTGGTCATCTCAATTGGTGTAGAAAAAGCATTTGATAAAATTCAATATCCCCTTGTGATAAAAATACTGAACAAATTAGGCATACAAGGAACATGTCTCAACATAATAAAGACCACTTCTATAAATGGGAAAATGAAAATGAAATGGGGAAAGTTGAAGGTTTTCTAAATATGGAACAAGATCAGGATGTCCACTTTTAACATGTTTATTCAACATAGTTTTGGATGCAAACAGGCAAGGGAAAGAAATAACAGACACCCAAATTGGAAGAAAAAAAGTCAAATTGTCATTGTTTGCATATTACATGATTTTATATATCTTAACTCACAAAATCTCTGCCAAAAACTATTAGAACTAATAAATTATTCAGCAAAGTTGCAGGATGCAAAACCAATTTATAAAAATCAGTAATATTGCTATACACCAATAGCAAATTATCTGAATTAGAAGTCAGAAAGTAATACCTTTTACCATAGCTTCAAAATATAAAATATCTAGGAATAAATTTAAACAAAGAGGTAACAGACCTCTACAAAAAAATTATGAGATATCGATGAAAGAAATTTAAAAAAGGGAAAAAAGTAGTACGGCATCCTGTGTTCATGGATTGGAAGAATCACTATTGTTAAAATGTCCATATTACACAAAGTGATTTACAAATTTAATGAAATGTCTATTAAAATAACAATTGTCTTCTTCACACAAATAGAAAAAAATTCTCAAATATCTATAGAACCACAAAAAATCCTGAATACCTAATGCCATTTAAAAAAATTTTTTTTTCAGTTGTTGATAGACCTTTATTTTATTTATTTATACGTGGTGCTGAGAATTGAACCCAGGGCCTCACACATGCCAGGCGAGTGCACTACCACTGAGTCCCAGCCCCAGCCCCAGCTACTGACATTTTGAACAAAAAGAACTAAGCTGGAGGCATTCAGCCACCTGACTTCAAAACATACTACAAATCTGTAGTAACCAATAAAGCAAGGTATTGGCATAAAAAGACACATAGACCAATGGAACAGAACAGAGAGCCTAGAAATAAACCCACACATCTATAGCCAACTGATGTTGGAAGAACACACATTGGGAGAGTACAGTCTTTTCAATAAATGGTGCAAAGAAAACTGGAAATATGCTGTAGAAGAATGAAGCTAGATTCCTCTCTCTCATCAGTTACAAAGATCAACTCAATGCATTAAAGACTTAAAAGTAAGAACTAAAACTATGAAACTACTAGTAAAAAACATAAGGGAATGCATCAGGAAATTGTAATGGCAAAATTTTTTTTTGGACAAGACCCCCAAAGCATAGGAAAGGTAAGCAAAAAGAGACAAGTGTTATTACATGAAACTATAAAGCTTCTGTACTCCAAAGGGAACACTCAAAAGAGAAAATAGACAACCTAGATAATGGGAGAAATATTTGCAATGTAAACATCTAGCAAGAGGTTTATATCCAGAATATATAAGGAACTTCAAAATCTCAATAGCGAAAAAACAAATAACCTGACTTAAAAAATGGGCAACAGATGTAAATACACATTTCTCAAAAGAAGACATACAAATGACCAACAGGTATATGAAAAAATGTTCAACATCACAGATCATCAGAGAAATGCAAATCAAAACCACAATAAGCTAGCACCTCACCCCAGCTTTGAAAAGCTAAGATCAAAAAGACCAAAGGTAGCAAGTTCTGGCAAGGATGCGGAGAAAAGGAAAAATTATTGCACATTGTTGGTGGGAGTATAAATTAGTATAGCCAGTATAATAAATAGTTTGGAGGTTACTTAAAATATTAAAAATAGAAATGCCATATAACACAGCAATTCTACTACTGGGTATACATCCAAAGTAAATGACATCTGTGTATGTCAGAGTCATCTATACAACAATGTTCACTGTGGCACCATTTATAATAACTAAAGAATGGAAACAACCTATGGGACTATCAAATGATGAATGGATAAAAAATGTGGTACACAATATTATTCCACTATTCAGCCACAAATGTAGGAAATCCTGTCATTTGTGACAACACAGGTGGAACTACAGACCATCATGCTAAGTGAAGTAAGGCAGGTACCTAAAGACAAGTAGCAGGTGATCTCACCATATGTGGAATTATAAAAAGTTGATCTCATAAAAATTAAGAGGGGAATGATGGTTACCAGAGGCTTGGGACAATAGACAGTAGGAAGGGATGGTGAGAAGTTGATCAATAGGTACTGGGTTACAGTTAGAGAGGAGTGAGATGCTCTGAAGTTACTTTTACATAGTATGGTGACTACAGATAACTATTACAACAATTATGTACTGTATATTTGAAAAAGCTAGAAGAAAGGATTTTGAAAGTTTTCACCATGATGACATGATAAATGTTTGAAAAGATAACTCTGTTTAACCTGATTTCATTATTATACAATGTATACATGTATTGAACAATATATAATACTCCATTAATATTAGTATAACTTTTATGTTTTTTGTATCAATTAAAAGAAAAAAAATTAAAAAAGATAAAATGGAAGGAGAGTATCTAGAAATAGTGAACAGAACATTGTTGAGTTTTGCTGCAAACGGGAGCAGAACAACAGAACAGTAGCTAGTAGGAGGAGTGGGATTACCATTAAGGTATTTTTTTTTAGTGGTTGTAAAAAAGCATATTTGTATGGTGCAGGGAATGATCCAGTAGGGAAAAATTGATGATATGGAAGAAGCAGAAATTTCTGGACCACAATCCCTGGGGAAACAAAAGGGAATGTAATCTATTATGCAAATAGAACTGGCTTTAGATAGGAGTTGCAACAGCAATAGGCAAGAAGGTAGAGTACATAGGCACAAATTCAAGTATGTGAGTAAATGTGGTGGTAGCAATGTATAATAACTCTTGTTATTACTTTTATTGGTCACCAAAGGATGAACATATGTCAGAATCTTAAAATGAGAATAGTTTGAAAAGAGTTTGAAAAGAGAAGAGAAGATACAGGCTCAGAAGAGGTGGAAAGTTTGAAACTACTAGGGCTATACTTTAGTTCCTAGCAAGTACAAAGAAGTTAGGGAAGGACAAAGGAATCAAGGGTTTATGAATAGGACTGATTCCAATGATTGATCATGGAATTTAAATGAAGTTAAGAGCAAAGGAAGGACACCAAAAAGTTAAGGTATCTCAGTGGTGTTGAAGTAATGTTGCAGTAAGACATTGAAAGGCAGTGAGCTAGAAGCTGGATGCTGTGGTGTATGCCTGTAATCCCAGCGGCCCAGGAGGCTGAGACAGGAGGATGGTGAGTTCAAAGCCAGCCTCAGCAACGGTGGGACACTAATCAACTCAGTGAGACCCTGTCTCTAAATAAAATACAAAATAGGGCTGGGAATGTGGCTCAGTGGTTGAGTGCCCCTGAGTTCAATCCCTGGAGAGAAAGAGGAAGGAAAGGAAGGAAGGGAGGGGGAGGGGAGGGAGGGAGGGAGGGAGGGAAAGAAAGAAAGATAGGAGATAAATAATCACAAAAATGAATTTATGAAATCAAGATTATGTAGGTATACACTACTGTTCATGAGATGATCTTGGTGTATGAACAGAGAATGAGTCACTGAGTTAGGATGGAAGATTTTGCTGATGTTATGAAAGAATGAAGGAATAAACAATGTTTGGTGGGGCTGGGGTTGTGGCTCAGCGGCAGAGCATTCGCCTCGCACGTTCGCGGCCTGGGTTCGATCCTCAGCACCACGTAAACATAAATGCATTGCATTGTGTACAACTAAAACAAATAAATAAATATTAAAAAAAATTTAAAATATTAAAAAAACCCAATGTTTGGTGATCAAACCAAACCTTTCACTCCTTGTTCTCCGGGTAGTCCTTTATCACCTGGCAATCCAGGGGGGCCTGGAGGGCCTGCTTTACATATCTCATCACCTAAAATAGATAAAGAAAGGATAGCATAGAAGCTAATTGTTATAAAACATTCAGAAGACTGCATGAATGCCCAACAGGCTAGAAAAAAAAATCTATTTTCAGTAATTTCTTTGCAGAAATACAACTACCTACAAGCAAAAAGAAGACACAATATTGTTGATAATACTATTTGAAGACACATACTATTTGAAGAGCAAATTTAAACATCAAAGAATCACCCAAACTGAACAGTTGAGTCTTCAATAGGATCTCCTAGACATCAGGAATGCAAATAATGATGCCAACATTTAGCTGGATTCGCTTATAAATGAAATAAACAAAACCAAAAATAGAACATTAGAAAAAGGAAGCTTACTAGGAGGGATGTGAGGTCCAGGAGGGCCAGGAGGCCCTGGAAGTCCAGGAGCCCCAGGCTGTCCATCAAGTCCAGGAGATCCAGGAATAGAAATTCCTGGTGGACCTTCATCACCTTTCTGGCCCCTTTCTCCAGGAAATCCAGGGGGGCCAGGAGGACCCATAACTGCAGTCCCTAAGACAAGAAAGAGCACTCATTAAAGTGATCAAAATCATCTTACATTGAAGATATTAATTTGGTTCTCAATGAGACATTAAGTAATTATTAGATTTTCCTTTAACATAATATTTATTTTGTTCTTATTTTTTCTATTATAATCAATATCTGAAAGGTTGCTCAAATAATGTAAGTAAGTTTGAGTATAAGAAATAATAATTCAAGGTGACTTTATTACTTATGGAAAGTACTAGTAATTTTCAACCTACTCTGATACTCTCAGAAATAAAAGAAAGTTATTAGACAAAGATAGGCATTTCAAAGTTCCCATGTGAATATGGTTCTGAATCTGCAAATTCTTCAATCCCACTGTCATTATTTAATATTTCTGCACTGTTAATATACTTTTTACTTACTATAGATTTATGTGGATTTAAAGCTGGTAAGGAAGTTACATATATCTTTGTTCTTTTAAAAAATCATCTTCACTTACAGATTTGTTCCTCTAAATTAATGCTAAAATCAGCTTGTCACTTTTATTTTTAGAAATCCACTGGAATTTGAAATGTGAATAATTTGAACTTAAAGACTGACTTTTGGTAGAATCAATTATTTTATAATATCAACTTATTACCTAAAGTAACAATGAAGTACATCTCTATATATTTAGTAATTTCATTTTATTTAATAAAGTTTTATAAAATCCCAGAGTTCTTACATTTCTTCTGTTGTCTTTATACATGGATTTATTTTATTACTACTGTGAATTGCTCTACATTTATTGGCCCACTCTCTTTTACTGTTAACATAATCCTTTATGGTAATGTTATAATGTCATATTTAATATACTTCTGGATTTGATAATATTTTATTTAGGATTATTTATTCTATGTTCACAGATAAGGCTGAATTATACTTATTTAAAGTGTTATCCCCTTGGTAGTTTGGTATCAATGTTTTTAAATTGGGTTACCTTTTTTGTGTTTTGAAGTAGTTTAAAATAGGGGAATTATATGTTCTTTGACAGTGGGGTAGACTTAAGCCATAAAATCACTCATAAAAATCAATGTGGTTTTTTTTTTTTTGGTTTGTGTGTGTGTGTGGAGAACCAACATTTCAAAATTTTCTATTTTAACTAATCCATTTACATTTCCTACTTTCTCAGGACAATATTAATCAGTTGTTTTTTACTCCATGAGAAGTCTTATATTTCATCTACAATTCCAATTACATTAGAATATAATTAGAATATGCTTTGCTTTTAATTTAAAATTTAAATAATGTTAATCTCTCTTTTTATTTGCTAATTTTATTTGTGCCTTCTCTCACTTTTTGTTGGGGAGGTACCAGGGATTGGAGTCAGATGCACTTGACCACTGAGCCACAGAAGCAGCCCTATTTTGTATTTTGTTTAGAGACAGGGTCTCACTGAGTTGCTTAGCACCTTGCTTTTGCTGAGGCTGGCTTTGAACTAGTGATCCTCCTGCCTCAGCCTCCTGAGCCACTGGAATTACAGGTGTGTGCCACCTCACCCCACCCCTTCTCTCACTTTTATCTTGATTATATTTCCTGAGCTTTCTTCATTTCAATCTCTTCTGAATAACATCTTTCAGTTTCCACACCTGACTAAAATTGTTTTAAATTGTTTTTCATTTTATTGTTTGTCAAGTGTTTCCTTCAACTTTTCTTGCATCTGTCATTTTTTATACATGTGTCTCTGTTTTAAGCTTAGCTCATTTACATTTATTTGTGGTACTGGGGATTGAACCCAAGGCCTTGCACATCCTACGTAAGCACTCTACCACTGAGCTACACCCCAGCCTTTCATTTACTTGTAGTATTTCTAATTTTGTGATAAATTAAAGGTAATGCTTTGGCTATATTCAACGAGTTTTAATATGAAGTGCTTTCCTTGTTGCTTTGCATTCTGTAGTTTTCCATTTCCATTTGTTTCATCTTTAGAATTATTTGTAATTGGGTCTTAATATAAAAATGTTATTTGGTGATTTTGTTGTTATATCATCACTTTATTTTACTGTGATCACAGAGAAAGATCTGAATATATAGTTGATTTCTTTCTGGCCTAATAGAGTCAATTTCTGTAAATATTTCATGTGAATTTGAAAATAATGTGTATTTTCTGCTGGGATTTAAATTTTTTCTCTCTTTCATACAGGTAGCTTGATTGTGTTACTCAAATTATTTTTATCCTTATTTTCAACTACTTGATATGTTGGAGATTTGCCAATTTATCCCTTGTAGTTTTTATAAGTTTTCACTTTTTATATTCAAAGCCATTTGTTAAGTGCAGAAAGTTTCATGATGTTTATATTATTGTAGTATAATTTTTCTATATATTCATATAAAATATTTGTCCATTTAATGCATTTGTGCTGAATTCTATTTCATATTATAGAATTGCTAAGCTAGCTTTCTTTTTGATATCATCTAATATATTTTTCCACTGTTTTATTTTCAAATTTCTTTTTATTTTTTGCTTTAGATATGTCACATTAGTTCAATTACTGATTTATTTTTTACTTCTTCTACTCATCTCATATTTTATTTTCTATTTACCTGGGTTTATCTTTGTTTTGCCCCCATCCTAACTTCTAGCACATATTGGTTTTTGGTCCCTTTTTATCTTTACTGGTGTGTAAAGCTATGCATTTTTAAACCTTTTCTAAGTAGTCACTTTTAAATGTTTAACCTATGTCTTTAAACCCATATTTTTCTAAAAACTTACAGTTAATAATATCTATATTTTTCTCCTTCCAACAAGACAAAACAAACAACAAAACCCTCATCTCCAACTCCCTAATCCCCTCTGTATCTATACATCTCATGTTGAAATACACAGTTCCAGTTTTAGATTGTTACTTAAGGCACCTTTTTAAAAAAAATTAATTATCAAAACTCATTTTGAGGGTTGGAAATGTAGCTCAGTGGTAAAGCACTTGCCTAGCATGCATGAGGCCCTGGGTTCAATACCCCTCACCACATAAAAAATAAACAACAACAAAATGATTTAAAAAAAATAAATAAAAGAAATGAATAAGCTAAAAGCCTTTCAAAAACAAAAAAAAAATCTCATTTAGAGTTAATAGGCTTTACTTATATATTTTCTTTTTTTCACATTTTTTCTTTTTTTATTTATAATAGTAGTATGTATTACAATTCATAATGCACATATATAGCATCTTTTTACATACAACTGTTTGTATACAAAGTATATAAGTACCATTCAGATGTTCAATCATGCCTTTAGGATAATGATATCCATCTTATTCAACCATCTTTTCTTTTTTTCCCCTCCATCCTCCCTTGCTCCCTCCCTTCCTCTCCCTCCCCTTTGACCATTCAAGTGTTCCTCTAATCCTCCTATGTACCCCAACCCAACACCACTGTGAATCAGCCTCCTTATATCAGAGAAAACATTCAGTATTTGGATTTTTGAGATTGACTAACTTCACTTAGCATTATATTCTCCAACTCCATCCATTTACCTGTGAATGCCATTATTTTATTCTCTTGTATTGCTGAGTAAAATTCCATTGTGTATATATACCACATTTTCTTTATCCACTCATCTGCTGAGGGACATCTAGGTTGGTTCCACAACCTAGCTATTGTGAATTGTGCTGCTATAAACATTGAAGTGGCTTTGTCACTGTAATATGTTGTTTTTAAGTCCTTTGGGAATAGACCCAGGAGTGGGATAGCTGGGTCATAGGGTGTTTCCATTCCCAGTTTTCCAAGTTTTAACCCTTGGTTCTTTCATCCTACCTCCACATCCACTTTATCCTGAATTCCTTCCCTTATTCTCAGAATAAAACCTCCAGCATTATTGCAGAAATGGTCTGGAGGTAGTAAACTTTGTAGGTATCCTATCTCTTCCCCTGATTCTCAATGCTCTCTGTGGGTTATATGCCTTTTTCTCTGTTTTTTTTTAATGCCAAAATACTGAAATGTCCCTATAATTTGTCTAGTTATGGGTTTTTGTATTATTATTTTACTCTTACTTAGTACTTCATGATCTTATTCACAGGCTTTGTGGTTTTTTTGTTTTGTTTTGGTGCCTTTTTTTAAGCAGATGTAAGTTCTCAGCCACTATTTGTTTTCGAATATTGCCTCTTTTCCTGTTCTCTCCTCCTTGAACTCCCACATGAATGATTTAGGAGCTTCTAAGTTTATCTTTTATACCCCAATTTTTCTTTCATACTTCTCAACTCTTTAACTCTTACTGCACCCTGGAAGATTTCCTTATTTCAAATTTTCAGATATAATATATATTTAGTCCTTGATCTTGAGATTAGAAATCTATAGCAGAAATTTAGAACATGATCAGCTCACATTTATTCTCTTTCTTCTTGAAAGGATCACTGGGTATCACTCATCATAATGATATTTCATTAACATATTATTTTTGAAGGGAAAGGAAACACAATTCACTGAATATGTATGTGTGCTAGGTACTGTACCAGATGCTTTTGTAAATTTTATATAAACACCAACTATCACCCCATTTCAGAGAACACTGAAAAACCCATGCTACATGAGGGCAGTGCTCAATCTGTGGCCAAATCAGAAATGCTACACTATAATCCGGGTGCGGTGGCACACGCCTGTAATCCCAGCACTTTGGGAGGCTGAGGCAGGAGGATCACGAGTTCAAAGCCAGCCTCAGCAATGGCGAGGCACTTAGCAACTCAGTGAGACCCTGTCTCTAAATAAAATACAAAAAAAGGGCTGGGGATGTGACCCAGTGGACGAGTGCCCCTGAGTTCAATCCCCGGTACCAAAAAAAAAAAAAAAAAAAAAAAAAAAAAAAAAAAAGCTACACTATACAGGATATCATCTAAGAGAATGATATAAAATTCAATATTTAGTCCTTCACTCATACATTGTTGGTGGAACTGCAAATTGGTACAGCCAATATGGGAAAGCAGTATGGAGATTCCTAAGAAAACTTGGGATGGAACCACCATTTGACCCAGCTATCCCACTCCTTGGTCTATACCCAAAGGACTTAAAAACAGCATACTACAGGGACATAGGCACATCAATGTTTATAGCAGCACAATTCACAATAGCTAAACTGTGAAACCAGCCTAGATGCCCTTCAGTAGATGAATGGATAAAGAAAATGTGGTATGCATACACAATGGAGTATTATTCAGCATTAAAAGAGAATAAAATTATGGCATATGCAGGTAAATGGATGGAGCTGGAGAATATAATGTTAAGTGAAGTTAGCCAATCTCAAAAAACTAAATGCAGAATATTTTCTCTGATATAAGGATGCTGATTCATAATGTGGTGGGGGGGTCATGGGAGGATTAGATGAACTCTAGATAGGTCAAAGAGGAGGGAAGGGAAGGGAGGGGGCATGGGGGTAGAAAAGATGGTGGAATGAGATGGACATCATTACCCTAAGTACATGAATGAAGACATGAATGCTGTGACTCTACATTGTGTACAACCAGAGATGTGAAAAATTGTGCTCTATATGTATAATATGAATTGTAACACATTCTGCTATCATATATAACAAATTAAACTATAAAAAAAGAAAAATCACAATGGAGATTTCTACTTACATATTTCTGTAACTTTAAGTGAATAAAAAATACGCATTAATAGGGTAACATCCCCTTCCCTAATAGTATGAAAAGTATGAAGATTCACCTATTGGATCACAGAACTGTTTGGTATGATTTATTAATTATAAAAGGTAGAAATTGGATTCTTAGGATAAAAGGGTACTATGTAAGTATTGGGGTTTTGTTTGTTTGTTTGTTTTATTACAAGTGAAAAATTTGGCAAGAAAGAGAAACACTATAGTACAAGTTGGGCAGAATCTGTCAATTAAAAAGTACTCATGTCTTCTACTGCTATGCTTACCCTGGAACCAGCAATGATAGAGTATATATATGATTGATTAATAAGGATGTGATTAGCACAACAACATGAGCAGAGTCTATTTTACCTGGAGGCCCAGGAGGGCCAGGTGGACCCTGTAGTCCAGGAAATCCTTGCTCTCCTTTTTCTCCAGGCAAGCCAGGTAATCCCATGTTTCCTTTTTCTCCTATAGTCACACCAGTTCCAGGTCTAGGAATTACCTTATGAGAGAAAAATAAAGGAACTCAAAGAGGAAGAGTCTTTTCTCCTGAAAGTAATCTAGCAGCTAAATGTGATAATACCTTATTGTTACCAGGTGCTCAGATGCAAAATCATTAAGACTTCTATATAGATTGAGGCACATTCTACATCATTCTTATCCTCTGATTGATTAGGAAATGTTTTATACCAGTAATAATATGCCACCTTTCTGAACCCCAGGATTACAAATCTAGATGAAATTTTTTGCTGTCTTTTCTCTTATAATTCACATTTAAGTCATTCCAATCACCTAAAGCCTAACAATTCTTTACAGAAAATGCCACAGCTACTATTTTCAACTCACACTTGGACTAACAGAAGCACTTGGGCTAACCTTTGAATCTAAATCTACTGCTAGGATATAATTCCCCAAAAACCTATTTTTCTGTGTTAACTACTCTGCTTAAGCACTCGAAATTGCTTACTCCTCAATATATCTGATGCTATTTCAACCCTAGATTCTGTCAAGCCACTTCTCACTTATGATAACTCTCTCACCTATTTTATCTCCTATTATTTCTAGTAACAAACTTTTGTTAGAATCAAGTCCGATTATAACTTCTTCTTACAACTTATACATTCTTATCTATGCCTTTGAATATGTCATTCCAAACATCTGTAATGTCTTACTTCAATATTTCACTATTCTGACTCACATGTCTTTCTTCCATCAACAAGAAACAACAAAAGGAACCTCATCTATTCCATGAACACTGTATTGATTAAACCCAATTAACTGATCATACCTGTTTTCTGTCTTCTTTGAACTCAGGACTTAAGTCTATTCTAAAGAATTTCAAAAGGTAAGTATTTAAAAATTCATCTTATATACCTACAAAGTAAAATAACTTTCATATCTAGTAAATTGTCAGTCTGAGCTATATATAAACATTTACAAAGTGTGGTGTTTCCTCTTACCTCTATATAAGAAATGTTAACACAAGAGGAGACCAAAAATTGTAGGACCCAGGATTGGGACAGTGGTTCAAAAGGAAAAGGGAACTATTTGGATAGACTGCACTCTCAAAATTTCCATTTTTACTAATACTCATCAAAATTTTATTATCTCATTTTCAAAAGAGTTTTTTTTTTCCCCTAGAGAACTGAAACTCTGATTTTAAAGTAAAGGTTAATAAAAACTGCCTAAGAGAACTGTCTTTAAGTATATCCTCATTACATTTTGTACAATTCTAAGTATTAATATTGAGATTCACTATGGAAAAAAGACTTAATATTACAAAAGTGTCTGGACATATAGAATAAGGTTTAAGCAATCATACTGTTGAGACTTCAATGTCATCTAAACTATAAAACTTACCAAATTTCAACAAAAGTAAAACCAATTTGTCAAACCTCAGCAATCACATTTTCTTCTTAATAAGGTTAAAAATAAACCTGACTTAAATTTCATGGTCATCACAAACATGACAGAAAATCTGTAAACCCTCCAATTATTCTTTCATAGAGCAGTTTCCTATATTTGTTATTAAGAGCCCCTAGAAAGCACACACTCTGGAAATAAGGAGGTGTGAATCAGACAATTACAAATTGAGAAAACCTATTAGGACCAAATCCATCTTTCTCCTGAGCTCTGCAGGGGAAAGGACCATCCTCACCTACCCAAGAGTCTTTGGTTGAACCTTTGTAAGCAACACTTGCACCACCTGCTGGTTGCTTGAGAAATGATTTGGCAATCATGATGCAAAACAACCCAATGCCATAATTTTGGACCTTTACTTTGGAGAAGAAGGCAGAACAGTACAAACACCTTGAGATCAACACTACTGAAATTTTTAGATGTACTGACTTCTAATCCAGTAAGAGTTGGTAATGACTTGAAAAGATAGGGAGTATGTAATTAATGCACAAAAATAATAATGCAGTATTAAAATTGATAAATGAAGACTTAAAAAACTTACAAGTCCAGGAGGCCCAGGTGGGCCAACGTCACCTTTTTGGCCCTGTTCAATGTAATTGTAAAATATGTTAGTAAAAGTCAGAAGAAAATATCAACTTTCTTAAGAATATGAGACAATCAAGTTTCATAAAATACTCAAATCAATAATAAAATACCTCAAATGAGAAACACAATGTAAGACAATGAAACAATACTGGGCTAAGATGAGGAAGACCTGTGATGATGTCTCAGATGTACCAGCTATATAATCTTGATCTCTGGAACATATTTTAAAAAATGAAGATTTGGACCAGACTTCTAGCTGTAACACTTTTTGGTTTCAGGATTTTTGTATTTTAGCAAACTATAAATACTCTATAAAGAAGATAATAAAAAAATGGTGCCACAAGAATCACTTAAAACCATCACTTTTTGCTACATTTAGCTGTATTCCTTCTCATAAAACTAGTCAGGGGCATAATCTAGTATCATTTCAATTAGTGACATATATTTTAGAGGCTGTGGACTTAATTATCATCAGTAACAGCTAACAACTTGTAATTGCTTTTATGAGTTTGCTCTAAAAAGCTAGTGAAAGACAAATTCAGACAAAATTTTTATCTTTGATTAATAGCTACAACAACATGGAGAATACAATATTCAACTGTTACTTTGGGCTTACTGGCCAGGACCCAAAGATATATGTCTCTCACACCTTTATTCTTTTTCTTTAAATTATTTTTTGTAGTTGTAGATGGACAGAATGCCATCAATTTATTTATTTATTTAAAGTGCCTCATACATGCTAGGCAAGTGCTCTGCCTCTGAGCTACAACCCCAGTCCCACACCTTTATTCTTGATCTAGACTTGTTCATAGAAACTTTATCTATATAAAAACTCATTTTAGTATAAGACATTATTCTGTCTTGTAACTTACTTCACAGCTGTGAATATACTTTGTATACAAACTGTTTTATGTAAAAAGATGCTCTATATGTATAGTATGAACTGTAATACATACTACTATAAATAAAAATTTAAAAAAAAATCCTGTTTTCTTAATAGTTGCTGCCTCCTTTCATTCTAACTCTATCTTTTAGGCCAGACTAACACTCGAATGTAGTTTACAGATAAACCACTTGAATGTTCCCAGAGGGTACATTTTGTAACATCTTTACCTCATTGCTTGAAAAAACAAAGCTTTTCATTCTGATTTGGATACAGAGCATTAAGAGACCAGAGGTCTTAGGGGATATGGGATATTTTGTGACCTATTTAAAATCAGGTAACTATCTTATACATGTTTTCAAAGTTACATTTAAAATACATAGCTAAATAAATGACTTCAGTCAAGCTGCCTTGGCCTAGTGAAAAGGAAAAGACAAAGAATTAGCAATAAACTTATAGATTATAATTGCATACAGAATGGAAATAATTATGGAAGACTTTCTAAACTTACAGCTATAATCCTTTCTAGCCACAGCACCTCACTAAAATAATGATAAATACTCTTTCTGGAAAAAAAAAAAGTTTTGACAATACATGTTCAAAGCAAAAGTACTGACTTCGCAAAAGGAATGCTAAAGTTAAATAATTCTTCATGTGTTTTTACCACATGGACTGTGATTTAGGGCAATGGAAGGAAATTCAGAGGATGGGGTATAAAGAAAAAGAAGTAACACCAAAAGATGTATAATGAAGGCATGTTTTGAATACAAAAGTACATATTTATAACTTGTTCATTTATAACTCTGAAACAGAAAAGAATTATATGAACTAGAATAAAACCACCCACTTCAAAATAATACAATTCTTACCTTTTCACCATCCCTTCCTGGTTCACCAGGGTAACCACGATCACCAGGCAAACCCTATAAAATATAGAGGGAAATTATCAGCAAAAATGACAAAGCAAGAAATTCTAAAAAACTCTCTCCTCCACAGAAGCAATGAGAACACTGGCAAAAATAATCCATCAAAATAATCTTTTGGGATGAGGACATAGCTCAGTTGGTAGAGTGCCTACCTCACATGTACAAGGCCCTGAGTTCAATCCCCAGAAGCACAAAAAAAAACTTCTACTGAAAAATATTATGCTCACACAAAGAATCGTATGTGAATGTAAGCAATTTAATTCATAATAGTCGACACTCAGAAAGAACCAAACTATCCTTCAACATGTAAATAGATAAACCAAACTTAGTAATCCAAGCAACCAAGGCTGAATGTTCTCTCTGTGGTTGCTAACCCACAACAAAGGAGGGCAATATTAGAAGTTCATTGGACTAGACAAAGGGAAATAAAGGGAAGGGAAGTGGGTGAGACTAGAAAAGTCAGTAGAACAAATTGGACATATCTTTTCTATCCTTACATATGAATACGTGACCTGTGTAACTCCACATCATATAGAACCACAATAATAGGATCCTAATTGGAACAAGTTATATTTATTCTATATACGTATCATATGTCAAAATACACTCTAATGTCATGTGTATCTAGAAAGAACAAATAAAAAAGACTACATAGAATATGCCTCCATTTTTATGAAACTCCGGAATGGGCAAAATTATGTGGATGGAGACCAGATCAGATGTTGCTAGGAGCTTAGAGAGTGGAATTAAGGGAGGGAATAAATAAAAGAACATGAGGGAAATTTTGAAGGTGAAGGAACTGTTATTGATTATGATGGTGGTTACACAACTATGTTTATTAAAACACAGAAAAAGGGGGGGGGGGGGGGGGGGGGGGGGGGGTCTACACTAAATATGCTTCATTTTCTTGTATATAAATTACATTTCAATAAATCTGACTTTAAAACAGAAGTATCTCAAATTCATATCCAAAAGATAAACAGGATAATATCCATTCATTTAAAATATTTCCAAACTCCAAACTCCTTGTCATCCTCCTTTTCTACCACCTAAAACTACTGGTGTTGGTGGAGGAAAGGACCTTAGAGACTCACTGGAATTCCTGGTTGGCCATTCTCTCCATCTTTGCCTGGTTTACCCTATAGGATCAAAGAAATGATGGAGCAAGAACATAAATTTATTAGTTAGGATGTATGAGGCTAAAGAATATAATAAGTTTTATTCCTCCTGTGGACTATGTTAAATACACTTTTTTACTTCAATATCATAATATAAGTATGCAAAGAGTGATTGTTCTCAGGCAATGAAAGAAGGATTTAGGAAGAAATAAAACACACACACACACACACACACACACACACACACACACAGGAATGCACATTTAGAATTTTCTTTAAAGAGTATTAGTATTCATGGGCTGGGGTTGTTGCTCAGTGGTAGAGCACTCGCCTAGCATGTGTATGGCCCAGGTTCGATCCTCAGCACCACATAAAAAATAAAATGCATTGTGTACAACTAAAGCAAATAAATAAATATTTTTAAAAAGAGTATTAGTAGCCAGGCGCGGTGGCGCACGCCTGTAATCCCAGCACTTTGGGAGGCTGAGGCAGGAGGATCGCGAGTTCAAAGCCAGCCTCAGCAATGGCGAGGCACTTAGCAACTCAGTAAGACCCTGTCTCTAAATAAAATACAAAAAAGGGCTGGGGATGTGACCCAGTGGTCAAGTGCCCCTGAGTTCAATCCCCGGTACCACAAAAAAAAAAAAAAAAAAAAAAAAAAAAAGAGTATTAGTATTCATAACACTTACTCTTTTTCCTGGTTCTCCTTGCTCACCCTTCTCACCTTTCACACCACCTGGAGGACCCTATACACACAAAAGTAGTTTAACATTGGTTCATGGGATATTGTGTTCAATATCAATTTAAATTAAATGATGCTAAGGTGCTTTTGGTTACTTACTGGAGGACCACGTATCCCTGGAGGACCAGGAGGCCCTGGGTCACCAGGAAGTCCCTATATGGTTGTAGGAGAAAGAAAAGCAATGTTAATACTAGAATATGGTCTATCACAAACTACTAGAGGTAGCCAGAAACATTTTTAACAACTGAATATAGTATAACCAAAGATAATAGAATGTTTCTAACTTGAATTTAAAATTTGCTAGGCAAAAGAACCTAGAGCCATCTTTGCTCACTTACCACACACTAATTTCTAGCTTTGAGGCAAAAACCAAACAACACTTCAAATGAAAATATTAGTGATTTTTAGTCTTACAAAATATTATTGTAAACAAGAGAAATACCTAAAATAGGGGATTTGGGATCTGGAAAGTACACATACATTTTGGCAGAGAATTAAATGGCCCATATTGATGACAGAGTTTTGATACAATTTTTCCTTTATTCTTAAGTCTCTTCGTTAGATTTGAGTGAAACAAAATTCCACAAACCATGCGTTTTTAAAGATGGACCAGTATGCAATAAAAATGTGTTTGATCCCTTCATCTATTCTAGTAGAGGTATCAGATAACTATTTCTAAATACAAGAAAGGCATTTTGAGCAACCTCATATTTCTTGAGTTGTCACTGAAATGTAGAAAACACAGTCATCTAAGACAATGTAGTCTACTCTACCATGGCCTAAATTTATACATGAATTATTCAAATAGCTAAAAATGAAATCAACCCAAATGTACATCATCTAATAAATGGGCAAAGTATATACCATTCACACAGTGGAATATAATTCAGTCATACAAGGAATGAAGTATTAAACATTATGCTGTATAAAGGAAGCCAGACACAGAACACCACAGATTGTATGATTCAATCTATATATCTAGATTAGGCAAATCCACAGAGCCAAGAAATAAACAGGGGTTGCCTAGGGTTGGAGTGGTTGGGGATAAAGAGGGAGTTACAACTAATAGATATGGAATTTGGGGAGAGAAATTTCTAAGATTAAATTTTGATAATAGTTTCACTAGACTGTAAATACATAAAATGAATTGCATATTTTAAAGTGGTAAATTATATGGTATGTAATGATATCCTAATAAAGCTATTTAAAAATTTTAATTAGCTCAAGTATTGGTTTTATAAAAATATACTCATATATGACCATATTTCAGCTTATAATATATTTTATTGAAATGCCACTTCTGTAGCAATTTTTTTTTCTTTTAAAAATATTTCCAGCTATACTCAGGTATAATTGTCAAATACTGTGTATATTTAGGATGTACAACATACATATATATTGTGAAATAATTGCCAGAATCAAGTTAATTAACATACATAAGAACATTTTTGTTGATTTTCCTCTTCACCTACACACCTGATCTCCTTTTTGAAACTCTACATCAATTGGTCTTTTTTGCTCACTGATCTGCCCAGGTGGTCCAGGTGGGCCCTGAAGACCTTGCTCACCCTGTTTACAAGATAAAATAAGATTGTGATATTTCATAATCTACCACAGACAATAACACGTAAACTGTGTTGGTTGCAAGAAGCAAGGAAAGGAACAAAAAAAAAAAAAAAAAAAAAAAAAAAAGACAGTTCAAGTGACTATGAATGGAGAAAGCTAGGGCTGAATAACCAACTCTTTCTTTACTCACCTTTTCACCTTTGGGTCCCTGGAAATTCAAGCCCATATTCCCCTGAAGAGAGAGATTTCATTAAAATCTCATTGACAACAAGAAAGAGAATCCACACTAAATAAGAGATGTAAAGAAAAAAAATATTACCTTTGGTCCTGGTGGTCCTGGTGGGCCAGGAGGGCCCTAAGAAGACACAAGAAAGAATAAAAATGTTATATTGATAAGATTATTGAAAAATTATTTGGTTTCATAAAGAGTGAGGGTTTAAAAAGCCTGGGGATGTTGCTCAATGGTAAAGCAGTTGCCTAGCATGCAATCCCTAGTACAGCAAATATAATAATAATAATAATAATGATAATATCTGTTTTTTTAAAAAACGAATTGCTTTGCAGTCAGTAATCCACATTTAAATCAATTCAAAGAAACTAGATGAATGTGGAAATTTTTGGCAACACAATGGGTGTGGGCAGGAACAGAAAGTTAGAATGGGAAGAAGAGAAGGGTAGCACCAGTATCAAAAATCAGTTCAAGGGCAGGGGATATGAGCCAGTTGGTAGAGTGCTAGCCTCACATGCACAAAGCCATGGGTTCAATCTCTAGCACCACAAAAAAAAATCAATTCAAAAGTTAATGTCAAAAAACATATTATATTTATTTTCTCAGCACTATTGGTAAATCGAGTTAACCCAAAGAAATGAGCTCTAGTTCTTTTTTTTTTTTCCCTTGGTACTGGGGATTGAACCTAGAGCCTTGCACATGCTAGGCAAGAGCTCTAACACTAAGCTACACCCCTAGCCTTAATAAGCTACAGCTCTTAAAAACATGTGTTTATTTTTTAAATCCAGTTTTTTTTAATGCCATATGCCTTTGTATTTTTTAGAATGTTTCAAAGTTTGAAAAATTAAATAGGTATTTACCTACCCATGTACATCACCTCACATGTGCAATGGATGTATTTATTTACATATTGTATCTTGGCAACATTTTTTGAGATTTTGCTTCATCTACTGAATAAGGGTTAACTGAAAGAGCATTCAAAAGTGTGAAGTGAATTGGTTAAGTGGCCATAAGGGTGAAGGAAATTCAAGGTTTAACAACCTACCCAGGCAACACCAATGTTGTAACAGCAGAATTAGGGAAAAAATGCCATGATCCAGGGACTCTTGCTCTGTAGGAGGTCTACAACTAAAACAAACTGATGGGGCTGAAAATGTAGCTCAGGAATAGAGTGCTTGCCTAGCATGCATGATGCCCTGGGTTCAATTCCCAGCACCTAAATAAATAAATAAACAAACTGAACAAACAGGTTTTCTAATCATTTCCCAAGGAGTTCTAGGAAACCAGAAACCATAATCATTTCTGGTAGGTTCTTCAAGTATTTACCAAGCATTGTTTCCTTCATTCAAGAGTAGAGGACCAATTGTTACCAAAATGTACAATCTATAAAAATATAATGAAAACTGTCACTTAAATATATGGTAGATGAGAGAGCGGCATGTGAGAAAATACTTTGACTGAAATACAATTTTCTTGCCCTTTTAAGATGACAATAGCAAAGCTCTAAGTCCAAAACATGACTTAAATGAAATAATGGTATTACAAGGTAAAAGTACTTAGAATTTATTAGGGTAGAATACAAGAGTGTTCATAGAGGTAATAAGAGGACTGGTTGTGCAATCAGGGTCTTTAGAAGTTGTTGTCTCTCTACCGGGGTACACAAATCTATGATTCCATTGCAGAGTGGTTGTTCCCGTCATCAATCCTACTAAATCTCCCAGCCCCCTATGAAATTGAGGCCAATTTTTTTTTGTGAAGCTCTTTTTATTCTTCGTAAACAAAAAATTGCATCCTGAAGAAAGATATTTCATCAAGTTACTAGAAGATTTCATGAAGATTGCCTTAGAAGATTTCCTAAGATGGCCAGAACTGACCTCAACAGTGACGTATTAAGAGGCAACCAGCAAAATACTTTGTTTTACAGCTAGGGGTACAGCTCAGTAGTAGAGTGCATGCTTAGGATGGTCAAAGGACTGGGTTCAATCCTCAGAATTGCAAAATAGAAAAGAAAAATCTTTATTTCAAGTCTTTCATTTAAAAAAATTTTTTAGTTGTTGATAGACCTTTATTTTATTTATTTGTTTTTATGTGGTGCTGAGGATTGAACCCAGTGCTTCACACATGCTAGGCAAGCACTCACTCTACCACTGTGCCACAACCCCAGCCCTAAAATCTTTCACTTTATGTATCTCATTTTTTCTGTCTGTAAGATGGAGAACTATTACTTGGAATGCATACTATTCACCATAACAAAAATCATCCTTAAATAACAAAATTATAGTTATGAATATTTTCAGTTATTACAAATAACACTAATGTTAATGAAAAAAGGTCAGAAAGAAAGGGTGGAAAAATAAAGTTATAGAAGAAGCTTACCATCAAACCTGGTGGTCCTGGGGGACCAATTGGCCCTGGTATACCCATGGGACCAGCTGGGCCCTGTTATAAAGGGAATAAAGAAAAGAATGAGAAAACAAAACCCCCAAAACTAAGCCATTTACTGTATCTTAAAAAGAACTAAATGGATGAGTATTAAACTTTTGTTGCCAGAATTCTATAATTCTATCAACCTACAGTATTATAAGCAGATTTTTAAATGTACACATGTAAGAGGATTAAATAACTCTAAAGGAATCCAAGCCCTCAGAAATCAACACAGAATGGATACATATTTTGGAAAGCTTATGCTTAAGAACAATAGATAACAAAGATAGGACAAACATGTAAGGAAAATTTATAAAATAAACTGAAAAAGGTAGACATTTAGTGGGATTTTTTATTTTCAAGGTAGTGTAATTTTAAAACAAATTAATTTGAAGACAAAGAGGGAAATGATATTAACTGGGATAAGTGACAAGGGAATGAGGCAAGTGTTACAGAATATAATTTGGCATCCTAAAAATGGCAAATTTGCCTTCCCTGAGACTTATAATTCTATATCTAGGCACAAATTCTAGATTGTTTTTAATAAAATAATTGTAGTATATTCACAAATGAAAACTTATGTGGAAGAAAAATATTTCAGTGAACTGCAGCCACATATGATAATAGGGATAAATCTTAAAATATCAAGTAGTGAAAACAAGTTGCAGAAAATTACATAAATATTACATTATTTCATTAAGCAAAATTAAGTACTCTATTGTTTAGGGATATTTGTATATGGGATAGTTATTTTTTAAGAATCAGTGAAAAACTCAGAATGGTAGCTATATCTTGAGGGAACGCAAAAGATGACTGATGAGAAATACCCAGGTCAGTTCAAAATGATTTGTACTGTTCTAGTTATTTTTTTAAAAATATTTATTTATTTGTTTTAGTTGTACACAATGCCTTTATTTTTACATGGTGCTGAGGATTGAACCTGGGCCGCGCACATGCTAGGCAAGCCCTCTACTGCTGAGCCACAACCCCAGCCCCTGTTCTAGTTCTTAAATGTGGTGTTGGGTTTATATGTATTCACTTTATAATTTTGCTTCATTATGGACATCTGTTTCATATATATTCTGTTGCATTTTCAAATATTCATAACAATTTATAAAGGGAAGACTTATTAACCTGAAGAAAATATGGATTGGTGACGTCAGGTAAAGAATGAGAAGGGAGCTAAAGAAAAAGTCCCCAATACTGTATCTCATTGACCAAATATAAGAAAGTTCTGATTTTCACTTTTTGGCAAAGGGGTTAATTCTCATGAATTGTAAGCCCTTAGAAATTGACCTTCTAATCTATAAATACTTAAAAGTCATTACTGTCTTTATGGATGTTATCTGTAAGCTAACATGATCTTTTTCTTAAGATTACATTTGATGTTTACCATGCATAAATTGTATTCCTTCAACCATCAAAATATGTTCAGATGTTATACATAATCAATAGTGTTACAATTGACATTTTTAAATATATTAAGTGGGAGGCCAATTTTTTTTTATTTTTAATAAGACCATTTACAGGGGACCCTACTTCTCAATATACCACAAAAATAAGAACATAGGAACTTATTTCTGCTGCAAATTCCCAAAAGTAAACATTTCCATGGACATGGGCTAGAAAGACAAAAGAACAAAATAGAGCTTATTAAAATTCTCCCTTGTCCAGAATGTTTTATTTTTAGGTAGAAGCTGTAAGCAATCTAGCAAAATTAAGATGATATTTTTTCTATGGCCAAAACAGAGGGTACTAAATGTTGAAGAGTTGCTATGATCTTCTGATTTAATCATATAGCAAAGGAGAAAAATCACTGGATGCTTACTTGTATTCCAGGAGGACCTGGATATCCTGGATTACCCTTTGGGCCTGGTAGTGATGACATAATTATACTACCTGGTTCCCCCTTAAAAACAAAACAACAACAAAAACAACAAAAAACCATCAGTTGATGTTTTGACAGTTATACATAAAAACAGGCAAGAGTGCAAATAATGATCAGAAAGTTTTATTTGTCACCTCAGTATAGTGAAAGATTAAGCCATTTCACTAGATTAATGAACAAATTACCATTTAAAGGAAAATGAGTTAAGCAGCCAGCATATACAGAAGTACAACAGGTAATTATTAAGTACCTGTAGTAAGTTCTGTTATTCATTCATTTAAAATATTTATTAAATATTAAGTATTTGCCAAGAATTATTAGAGTTTGGATACCCAGTAATGAAGAAAATAATCAAGAACTCTGTTCTTATGGGTTTAACAATAAAATGAGGAAATGCAGACCAAAACACATGACAAATAACAGGATAATGTGCTGTCAAGGGCTATGAAAAAAATAACATGGTACAGTGAGTGATAAAGAAATAGTGAAGAAAATTATTTTGGGCAGTCAAATAAGAGCCATCTGTAGAAGTAACTTTTGGGTTGAGATTTGAAAAATAAAAAGGAGTGAATGAGATAAAGAAAGTGCCAATAGTAAGTACAAAAGACTCCAAAAGCAAAGAGTTTGGCACATTCAAATAACTGAATGCACATCAGTGTGATCAGTGAGCCTATGAAAAGGTGGTTTAAGATAAAGGCTATAAATGAGGCAGGGACTAGAACATGCAGGTTTTAGAAGCCATGGAAAAGAATGTGACTGTACTTTTAAAATCAGGAAGATTAAGTTATTGATTTACATTGTATATGATCATTCTTGGTTGCTTGAGAATAAATCAGGCATAGATATGAGGAGAGAGAGAGAGAGAGAGAGAGAGAGAGAGAGAGAGAGAGAATGTGTGCATGCAAGGGGCTAGTTAAGAGGTTATTACAGTAGTTCAGATAAGCCTTTATGGTTAGTGGGGTGACAGTGGAAATGGAGAAAAGTAAATGAACTTAAGATAGATTTTAGAAGCAAATTTAGTAGTATTCAGTAACAGAATGGAATGAAGAGGGGTGTGAATGTAAACCTCTGTTTTTGAGTTTGTATAAAAGTGTCATATAGTGATACAAATTCTAGATATGCATCTAGAAGCCAGAAGAAAGACTGAATTTATTTAGGGGTATAGATAAATTTGGAACATGTAAATTTGCATATCTGGGGCATATTTGAGTGGAGATGTCAGGGAAGCAGTTGAACACATGCATCCATCTTGCATTTGTTATTTTCTTCTGGAAAATCCATTTTGAAAAGTCTGATTTGGAGAAATTAATGTGGGTATTCAGTAACTACATAGTAATCAATACTATGGACATTAATAAAATTGATAGGAAAAGAAAAAGGGGTCAGAACTGTGTCTTCATGCTTGCTGGAGAGAAGAGAATGAGCTTGCCTAGAACACTGCAAAGTAATCAGTGATGCAAAAGAAAAATGAGGGATAGTAGAATGCCACAGAACTTAGGGAAAAAGAATATTTCTATAGAAAGCAGACTGTTAACTGCACCAAAGTATAATGTGATAAGGACTAAAGATATCAGAAAAGAAACAAGTCTGATATATACATGTAAGAGCCTTAATGAGGAAGTAGCTAAGATGGCGGCTGACTGAGAGCCAAAGAGGAGACGTTTAATTGTTTTCTCCTGACCTTAATGTAATCTACTAAGAATCTTTCTGTGCCCTGGCGATGAACACTGTGTGAGGGCCCCAAGCTCCTTTTACCATAAGCATGATAGAATCTCTTAATACTTTGAATTTAACTCCTTCATATTGGAAGGGCTTATGTAAGGCAGTATTGAGCGGGGGGGGACAATACTTAATTTGGAGGTCTCAATTCCAAGAGTTCTGTGTTGAAACAGCTAGAAGAAATGTGACTGCAGGATTTCCAGACCGTAATGTAGACATGTTAACCGGAAAAGGGCAGTTTGCTGATTTACAGGTTCAGATTCAGTATGATCCTGGAGTTTACGCTCAAATATATGCCGCAGCTGTTAAGGCATGGAAAACATTACAAGGAACTGGTGACTTACAGGGTAGCTTGTCTAAAGTAATTCAGGGATCTAATGAGCCATCTGCCGACTTTGCTGATAGGCTTTTGCGAACTGCAGGTAGAGTGTTTGGAGACGTTGATCAAGCCACGCCATTAGTTGTTCAGCTGGCATATGAAAATGCCAACAAATATTGTCAAGACGCTATCAGACCTTGGAAATCTAAAAGGGACCTTTCTGTATATATAAGGCTATGCAAAGACATAAATGATGCATTTGTTACAGGAAATGTAATCGCAGTAGCCATGAGAGGTGCTTCTTCTCTTAATTTTACAAGAGGGGCTCGACCTAAAAGTTATTATAGTCAACAGGTTATTTTAGAAGACAATATCCCCAAAGAAGGCAAGAGACAATAGAAATAAGGCCAAGCTCGTCTCGTGCTCCAGGCCAATGCCCCAGGTGTAAAAAAAGGAAACCATTGGGCTAGTAAGTGCAGATCCAAAACTGATATTTATGGTAACATTTTGTCTAACAATTCAAAAAACAAGGCACGGGGCCCAATGCCCCGGGGCCCACAAATGTACAAGGCATTAGAGGAAGAGTATCCTCAAACATCCATCCAGATGATTCCTCGACACAATCCCTCTTACCCATTGACTCCCTTGTCAGAGGAACAAGAGGAAGTGCAGGACTATACCTCTGTTCCACTGCCCGAATAGGGCTAACACCTGAAATGGGGGTTCAACTGATTCCCACAGGAGTCAGGGGACCTCTTCCCTTAGGGACTGTAGGACTTATCCTCGGGCGAAGCTCTAAAAGCTTATCTGGACTTCAAGTGATTCCAGGTGTGATAGATCACACCTGTAAAAAAATCAGGAAAATGGCGATTGTTACATGATCTTAGAGAAATCAATAAAACCATGCAAATTATGGGCCCTAACCAACCTGGACTTCCCAATCCTGTAGCTATTCTTAAAAATTTCCATCTTATAACCCTTGACATAAAGGATTGTTTTTTTTTCTATTCCTTTACATCCTCTGGATGCCCCCAGGTTTGCTTTTTCAGTTCTCTCTATTAATAATGATGGTCCTGATCAAAGATTTCAGTGGTTTTTACCCCAGGGTACAGCTAATAGCCCCACTATGTGTCAAATCTATGTGGATAAAGTTATTCAGCCTATTAAGAACAAACACCCAGAGCTTATGTGCCTCTATTATATGGATGATGTTTTTGCTTGCTCATCCTAATCAAGAAGTCCTATTCACCATATTTAGTGATATATCAGAAAACTTGAAACGCTATGGACTAAACATTGCTGAAGAAAAGGTTCAAATTAGATCTCCAATATTATATCTAGGATTCCAAATTATGGATACTTTTATTAGGCCTCAAAAAATCTTAATAAATAAGGAACATCTAGCTACTCTTAATGATTTTCAATAATTGCTGGGAGACATTAATTGGCTTTGCCCTACACTAGGCCTCACTACTGGCCAATTAAAACCCTTATTTGATATCCTTTGCGGGAACCCTGATCCATCTTCACCACGAACATTGACTCCTGATGCTAGGGAAGCTTTAAAGTTGGTAGAAAAGGCCATCAAAGGATCCCATTGTGATAGAATTGATTTGACTCGACCGCTGATATTGATCATTCTCTCTTCACAATATACACCCACAGGAGTATTTTAGCAACAGGGGCCTTTATTATGGATACATTTGCCCGTCTCTCCTAAAAGTTGAGCTTGTGACACGTGTATACTTGTTAAGGTGAAGAGTATTTGACCAGGTAGGGCTGGCGAGAGGGGTTGTCGGAGTTGGGAGAGAGAAGTCAGAAGAGAAAGCAGAATAAAGAACCTACTCATTCCCAATCTGCCTCCGAATTCTTTCCCACGGTATCGTTGCTGCAGGTGGCAACAGCTGCAGGTGGCAACATATACATTTTCAAATACATCAGCAAAAGAACATGTACTTAAATACCAGAGGTAAAAGAGAGGACTACTTAAGGAGAGCTTCTATGTGTACATTTGCACAATTTATGTAAGCATCCATTTTTTGAGACAAGTCTGAATCATTATCCTATTGAAGTTATAGACTTTCCAAATATTTTATTAAAAATATTTACCTTCTAAGCATGAGATGCTTACCTTCATACCTGGGATCCCAGGAGGCCCCTATTATTAAAAAGAAAAAAACATGTTATATATATGAGAGGGGAGTAGACAAAAGAACACAATGGTTTCTAAATAAAATACAAACTAAATAACTGCTATAAGGTCATTTCTGTATCTTCAGATACTTAAGAAATAACACTTATATTAAATACCATAGAATCCTTGCTTTTGCCTTACCAACTTCTTTTTTTTTTAACTTTCTCTGCTTTATTACTATAAAATACACTTGTTTGCTGGACATAAATATGTTGATTTCACTCTCTACACTTCTGTTTCTTCTGTGAATTCCTGTGTTCACTATAATCCCAAATTTTGTAACTTACTGGAGGACCCTGTAAACCAGGAAAACCGGGACTGCCTGGAAATCCACGTTCTCCCTAGAAGGAGTTAAAATAAAGAGCATGGAGGAACAAGAAACAAAGAATAACTGTATCAACAAACAATACTTATTGAAAAGATTTCTGTAAAAATATTTTTGAATGTCTAGCATTTAGAAACTTGCCAGATTGCCAAAAATTCATTAGCCTTCCCTTTCCCATTACTTCAATATCAACTACCCATATCAATTCAACCTACTAAGACACTTTTATCCCTACTCATCCATCCCTATCATAAATAAAGGGAAAAAAAAAAACACTTTCCCTTGTCATTTTCTTCTGACAACTCCATTTTAAAGCCATCACACCATGGATTCCCAACTCTCATCAGATTTAATAGTTAATGATTTGCCCCAATTTCCTGCCCATGTGTTATATAGATAGTTATTTTAACTGTCCTATTGCATTTTTCTTTTATTGTAAACTATTTCAAATTATTTTTATAAAAAGAAAAAGATGGTAAGAATGAAGACCATTAATATCACCAAGAGGACAATAATAGCAATACTTCTAGCAATTGTAGGTCATTATGTTTTCTAGGCACCGAGTTTTCCCCACTCACTATTGTAAAATACTAATATGAACATTTGGTTTAGAAAACAAAAGCTAAAATCACTATAGAAGAACCCCAATGCAACCTTCTTTCAAATACCTCTATGCTATAGTAATCCTAGAAACAACCATGTCAGCAGGTTTAAAAGAGTAATATTACTACACCTGCATGCCTTTGAATTGTACAATACCCCTCTCTGTCCATTTCTTATGCATAGAAAAAAATAGGGCCAGAAATGAAGTGGCTTGCACATCAAATTTAAATGACAGAAAAAAAGAACCCACAAATTGTAGTTTCAACTCTAGGGTTCATTCTTTTACATAACACAATAGAAATATAAGAAAATATTCTAATCTAAAAGTATGCATATTAAATCTATTAAACTTGTTTAAAATTTGTTGTTCACATAATCACTGGCCTGAAATACAAATTAATCATTAAATCTACTGCTTTACAAAAAGAAAAAACAAGATCCCTTTAATCATATACCATAGTATAGTAAGTTTAGACCTTCAAATTTAAAACTTTGTCTAGTGGTCTGTTTGCTGCTTAAGCATACTATCAAAAAACACATCAACAAATAACCAGAACAAGTAAAAGAATGCCATGTACTTTAACAGGAAATATCTCACGTAAACTAATTTCCCATTGGTCCTATCACTAATGGTTGCCCCTGCCGAAAGGAAGAACACAAGAAAGTTTCACAAATCCAAACACTAAAAAATCATCATCATCATCATCATCATCATCATCATCATCATTGGCAAAGATCATAATGATCTTGAGAAATACTAGAAATAAACAGAATTATATTGCCTTCAAGTATGTACTACAGAAATTATCAGAAAATATGGCCCTTGTAATAAAAACAGTTTGTTCAAGTTGTTTTAAATATGAGCCCTAATATAAAACTTGTCAGGTTATTTCATAAATAATTTCACAGATTATGATATTCACAATGGAAAATACCAAACAGATACAGAGAATAATAACATGTTGCATTACCAAAAGGAAAAGAAGAAAAGTAAGGGAATAAGAACAGAGGCTACAACATGTAAGTGGGCAAAGGCAAATTTCCTCGTTATCTATCACCTTACATTAAATCCAAACAGTTGACTAAAGAAAGGAAAAGTGGGTCAGGAAAAAAAATGTTGGCTATATTTAAAGATTTGTTTTTCTTTTAAAACTGTTAAATGCATCATTTTTATGCTGACAGAAGTTGCTAGTTTCATACTAACAGTTTAGCAAGTTAAAATATTAAAACATGAAATTCCAAAACTTAATTTTTATCTAGTTTCTAAAACTAATACATGACTATTCCTGATTATTACTCTTAAAAACTGACATGATATTTGAAACATATATATGCTAAGTCCTTTTTAACTGTCATCCTACTATTCACCAAACTAAAAAAGGATTTGGTAAGCAATCTTTAACCCAATTCAATATCCCAGATAATTACACATGCTTAAAGAAATTACTGACGTTTAATATACTGAAAAATGTTAAGCCAAAATATACCCTATGCCCTAGATATGAAGCCACTACATCTTTTTTAAACTTTATTTTATTAGTTTACTTTTTTATGTGGTGCTGAGGATCAAACCTAGTGCCTCACATATGCAAGGCAAGCACTCTACCACTGAGCCACAAACCCAGCCCTGAAGGGACTACATCTTGTCTTCAACTTCTTCATATTGGTTTCTTTAGATTTTTAAGTCTATTATTATAAAGCATATTGCATAATATTAAGTTGAAGAAATATCACCTTGGTTCCATTGCATCCAGGGATACCTTGAGGTCCTGGGGCTCCATCATGACCTGGCATTCCCTTTGAAAAGGGATACAAGACATGTATATTATTCCTTAGATGACTTTTTAAGGGATTTTATTTTATCTTTGTGTAGTATTGGAGATCAAACCCAGGGATTCACACATGCTAAGCAAGCACTCTACTCACAGGAAGACCTGGTGTCCCTGGAAATCCAGGAAGTCCAGGAGGACCCTATAAGAAGAAAAAATTATCTGAACCAAATGACAACCAATAACAATAAAAACTATATCTCATCTTACCTATGGGTACTATGAAATTTATATTTAAACTAGATATGGACAAAATGTGTCTCATTGAGTACTACCATTCATTGTTCTTATGAACATTAGAGAAAAAACCCCCTATATGTGTTTTAAAAGTTTCTTGTATAGAAAACTAAAGAAGTAACTCTTATTTTAGGGAGCACTGTTTTCATTGCACTTGGTAGGAGTAAGCAAAGCAGTGAATGAAACATTTCTTCCAACAAGTAAAGTTCTCTTAGGCTTGCCATGAATAATGAATTTGGTAGGGGAGAGAGCAAATACATTTGCCTCTAAGGATGTTAATGTGATCCACCCCAAAGATCCTTAAATTAAATTTCCCTGTCAGAATTGGCAAAAATATTTTGAGTTCTTTATATATTCTAGAGATTAGTTCTCTATCTGACCTGCGTGTGGTAAAAATTTGTTCCCAATTAGTAGGCTCTCTATTCACCTCACTGATTGTTTCTTTTGCTGAGAAGAAGCTTTGTAGTTTGAATCTATCCCATTTATTGATTCTTGATATTAATTCTTATGCTACAGGATTCTTATTAAGGAACTTGGGGCCTAATCCAACATGTTGGAGATTAGAGCTTACTTTTTCTTCTATTAGGTGTAGTGTCTCTGGTCTAATTCCTAGATCCTTGATACACTTTGAATTGAATTTTGTGCATGGTGAGAGATAGAGGTTTAATTTCATTTTCTTGCATATGGATTTCCAGTTTTCCCAGCACCATTTGTTGAAGAGGCTATCTTTTCTCCAATGTACGTTTTTGGTGCCTTTATCCAATATAATATAACTAAAATTATATGTGTTAGTCTCTGTGTCCTCTATTCTGTACCATTGGTCTACCGGCCTATTTTAGTGCCAATACCATGCTGTTTTTGTTAATATTGCTCTGTAGTATAATTTAAGGTCTGGTATAGTGATGCCACCTGCTTCACTCATCTTGCTAAGAATTGCTTTAGCTATTCTGGGTCTTTTATTTTTCCAGATGGATTTCATGACTGCTTTTTCTATTTCTATGAGGAATGTCATTGGGATTTTGATTGGCATTGCATTAAATCTGTAGAGTACTTTTGGTAGTATGATCATTTTGACAATATTAGTTCTGCCTATCCAAGAACAGGGTAGATCTTTCCATCTTCTAAGGTCTTCCATAATTGCTTTCTTTAGTGTTCTGTAGTTTTCATTATAGAGGTCTTTCATGTCTTTGGTTAAGTTGATTCCCAAGTCTTTTATTTTTTTATGCTATCGTAAACGGGGTAGTTTTCCTCATTTCCCTTTCAGAGGATTTGTCACTGATATATAGTAAATGCCTTAGATTTATGGGTGTTGATTTTGTATCCTGCTACTTTGCTGAATTCAATAAATGGGCCAAGGAACTGAACAGACACTTCTCAGAAGAAGATATACAATCAATCAACAAATACTTGAAAAAAATATTCAACATCTCTGGCAATTAGAGAAATGCAAATCAAAACCACTCTAAGATTTCATCTCACACCAGTCAGAATGGCAGCTATTAGGAACACAATCAATAATAAATGTTGGCGAGAATGTGGAGAAAAAGGCACGCTCATACATTGTTGGTGGGACTGCAAAATGGTGCAGCCAATATGGAAAGCAGTATGGAGATTCCTTGGAAAACTTGAAATGGAACCACCTTGTGACCCAGCTATCCCACTCCTTGGTCTTTACCCAAAAGACATGAAAGCAGCATACTACAGGGACACAGCCACATCAATGTTTATAGCAGCACAATTCACAATAGCTAAACTGTGGAACCAACCTAGATGCCCTTCAGTAGATGAATGGATAAGAAAATGTGGTATATATACACAATGGAGTATTACTCAGCAATAAGAGAGAATAAAATCATGGCATTCGCAGGTAAATGATGAAGTTAGAGAATATAATGTTCAGTGAAGTTAGTCAATCCAAAAAGCCAAATGCCAAATGTTTTCTCTGATACAAGGAGGTCGATTCACAATGGGGTTGGGGTGGGGAGCATAGGAGGATTGGAGGAACACTAGAATGGCCAAGGGGGAGGGAGGGGAAGGGAAGGGGCCAAAGGGTGAAGAAAAAGAAAGACGGTAGAATGAGATGGGTATCATTACCCTAAGTGCATGTATGAAGTCACGAATGGTGTGAATATACTTTGTATATACCCAGAGATATGTAAAAATGTGCTCTACAAGTATAATATGAAATGTAGTACATTCTGCTGTCATTTCTAACAACTTATAATAAAAAATAAATTTGAAAAAGAAAAAAAAAAAGAATTGGCAAAAATACAAGTGGGACAACATTCCCATAGGTAAGGCTATGGGGAAAAGGTGCTTTCATACACTGCTAATGGGGATTCAAATACTGTGGATGGAGATTTAAAAATATCTAGCAAATTTCACCTGCAATTACCTTTTAACTAGCAACTCACTTCTATGAATCTATCTCCAAAATACACTAGAAATTATGAAAAAAAATATGATATCTGAGGTTAGTAACTGCAGCATTATTATGGCTACATCTATAAAGGAAATGCAGAAGATGAGTCTGAAAGGTCTTGTGCCAGAAAACAAGAAAGCTATCAAAGATCAGTGGAAGTTTTGTCAGAAGGGCACAGGACAGGAGTGAAGTTGAAGGAGCTCCCACAAGCCACAGATGGCATAATCTGGGCTTCAAAAAGAATAATGACTACAATGGTTGAAACACTAAATTCTGTATGTTTACCATAAAAAATCACAAAAGTCTTCCTTCATCACCACTGGAAATTGCTGGTATAGCAACTTATCAGCTTATTAAATTACAGCTAAAATAAGGAGGATACAGAGTATTGTTTAAAAATCACCATTTTGTAACTCTCTCAACAAAATAATGACCATCAATGGATGCTGCATCACTTGGTGAAGGTTGGTGGGGAAATTTTTGATTCAATAAACAGGCTGACATTATCTAAGACCAGTGAATAAAACCAGTCTCAAAAACTAGGATAGCCAGATATTTGTATGTCATGATGTAATTCTACAGTAAATGCACAATGCTACCTATAAAGTACACTTTTTCCTATTTTATTGCAGTATGATTTAAATGCAGTAAATACACAAATATTTAATATATAGCTCTTTTTGTGTTCCCAGAAAGTACTTTAGTGTCTCTTGCAAGGTAACATCCAATTTGTAGGAAATATGGGGGACAGAAGAACAATTTAAATAATGCCATGAAGAAATAACCAGCTGAACTCAGAATGTAGAATGCAGTAACAATACAAATGACCCAGTTTTTCAAATAGCACAATAAAAGAGGCTTAAGAAACACAGCAATCAAAGGCAATACATGGACCTTGCCTGGATTATTATTTGAACAAACCAATTGTAAAAGGGCACCTTTGAGACAATTGAGGAAATCTGAATGTGGACTGAGTTTTAGAGTATATGAAAAATGACTCCTAATTTGTTAAATATGATAATGGTACGGTAATTATGTGGTTGTCCATTACAGAGGCATAATGAAGTATTGGTAGAATAAATGATGTGATAGATTTACTTTAAACATTTCAAAAACTAAATGGCGGGGTGGGGGGAGATTTAACAAAATTGTCAAAACATTGAATTTTCTTTAAAATCTAGAGAAAAGTACATAGATGTTCACTGTATTATATTCTCTCTACATTTGTAGACAATTCAACTTTTCCACAATAAGTTTTTAAAAAAAGACTGTCAAAAATTTCATATTAGCTGAGACATGAGGATGCTGAAACTATTATGCTACCTTTGCCCAAGCAACTCTGAAGTTGTAGTTGAGGGGTACGGACTATCCAAATACCTCTAGATATTTGGAAATGGGAACTGATAGAAAGGGCAATTCTTTTTAGTCTCCACAATGCTTAGGATGTAGTTAATGGTAACTATAACTATTATGAAATATGTTATGATTATTATGAAGACATTTAATAGCATACTGGTAACCATTTATTACAGAAAACCAAGAAGAATGTCTGCTAACATAAACTAAGGGTTTTGAGTTTCTTCTTTGTTTCTCTAGTACCATACTCACTTCAGTCATACATAGCACATAAGACAGCTCTGCATTGTTAATTCGTATACAACAAACAGAGTGATTTTAATGTTTATGTAAGATTTGTATGTCTACTAATTTTCAAAAATCAAAGGATCAGAATGTTAGGGTTGTTTTTTGTCATACACATAAACATGTAATGCCCCATACATGTATTTTATATTCCATAAGGGATCTCATTGGTCCATAAAGACAGAATTTCACAGCAAAATGGATTATGCTGTTTAATTCTCTAACATATGAAGAAAATAAAGCTCAGAAAAGTGAAATATAACCTTCGAAAACCAGTACTATATTTAAAACAGTTTCCTAATTAATTCCAGAAAACAATCAAATGTATGTCAACTTAAAGCTTTTGAGAAAAAAAAATTACTAAATGTGAATTTTAGTTTTGAGATACTTCTTGATTTTCAGAACTCTAAAACTCGAAAAATCATGCAAGTTAAAGCTAAGGAAATGTTGTACTCTTCTAAAAGTAATTATTCTTTAATGTTTAAAGCAATCTTCTTCAAGATACACAATTTTATAATACTTATACATGGTAAAATGGGAGGCTCTACAGCCCGAGGTGACTATTCCTCTGAACCCCAGCAGGCTGACATGATCACACTGCTTGAGAAGTTCTGGTTTGAATCAACTATATGATAAAGATTTTGAAGAAAGTGGAAAAAAACCCTGAATTTAGCGTTTTCATGTTTCTTAACCATAAGCTACTTTAATATCATCTTATATACATTTAAACAGACATCTAAATATATAACTATCAAAATACAAAAAAGACTAATTTTAGTCATATGCCAACTCTTAAATTTAACTTTTTAAATAAAGAATAATTTTTCCTATATTTCAAAATGGATCTTTTCCAGTTCTGTTATAATAGTTCATTTGTTTTTTATCTTTTTCTAAGAACAAATCACTTGGTATACTTACTCTGATTCCTTTTGGTCCTGGTGGCCCTGGAATTCCATCATCACCCTGAAAAATACAATATATTTAGTTTCTTTTTCGTAAAAAATAACACTTAAATAACTAATTTTTGCAATATTGCAATATAACATACTGAAATTTTTGTGAACATTTGTGAAATTTAGGAAGAAATTTAAAAACCAAGGAAGAAGCATTTATTATTGCAACTGAAAGCACTGGGACAAATTATATGATCAAAAATAGAAAGTCATTATTAGCTGAGAAGAAAACTGCTGACATATAGAATAAATTTTATATGCACGAAGTTAAGTATAAATTATGTAAGAAAACATAGATGAGATAGTGGTATAGACATTTCTCAAAACACTTATGCTTGGGAGGCTGAGGCAGGAGGATCACAAGTGCAAAGCGAGCCTCAGCAATGGCCAGGCACTTAGCACATCAGTGAGATCCTGTCTCTAATAAAAATACAACAAAGGGCTGGGGATGTGGCCCAGTGGTCGAGTGTCCCTGAGTTCAATCCCAGGTACCAAAACCAAACAAACAAACAAACACACTTATGCTTAAACAATGTAAGAAGTGAAAATATGGGCAGTTTCCGTGTTGTGTCGAATTGAAATGCTGCAAATAAATAGCATTATTTCTGCTTCCAAACACGTTCTGTTTTTGAATTTGCTGTTTTAAAACTTTTGCTTTATTTTATAAGTCACTTTCTTCTGGCAGAGTTTAAGAAGGACTGAGAAAGTACTATAAGTCTTCCTTTCCAGCTTCTATTTCTCCATGCAAAAGAGGCTACCCACGTGTGTCTTCATCTATGTATCCATTTTCAGTCTCAATTGCATTGCTGAACATTTAATTTTTTTTCTCATTTTTATTAACTATTTTATCTTTAAAAATTGAATAAAGAAAACCTAGCTGTGTTCCATGTACCAAACATATTCACAAGTTCTAGGAATAAGAATACAGAAGTCTTTGGGAAGGGGAAGGGAAACCATTTTTCTCCCTACCACACTCTGCTTTTTAAAAAATTAATAATTGTTCGGGTTGTGGCTCAGTGGTAGAGTGCTTGCCTGGCATGTGTGAAGCATTGGGTTCCATCCTCAGCATCACATGAAAATAAATAAACAAAATAAAGGTATTGTGTCCATCTACAACTAAAACATTGTTTTTAAAGTTTAATGAACTACTCTTTCTGTTTCAAATGCATTTCTAAGGGATTTAAAGTAAATCAAATTCACCTTAAAACAAATAGAAGAACTTTTGCTCAATGAATATTTTTTCTGCCTTTCCACTCATTGCAGAAATAAAACACAGATGTCACAATATTGTAGTAGTTTGTACTAACCAACATGGTTAACTAAGAGGAATAAATTAGAGATATAAAAATTAGAAAGCATAGGGCTGGGGGTATAGCTCAGTATTAGAGCATTTGCTGAGCATGCACAAGGCCTTGAGTTTGATCCCTAGCACAACATTTTTAAAAAAGAAAAAAACATTAAGAGAGGATGAGGCAAAACTACTAATATTTGCAATTTATATGACTGTTTGAAAAAAACAAGCTTATTAAAAATATTACTAATCAACAACTGTGTATAAAACTAATATGAAAACCCAACAGCCTTCTTATGCCAATAACTATCAGTTAAAAGACATAACAAAAATATTTAATTTACAACTGCAACAAAAAAATGATAAAATAGTAATGAATGCAACATGAAAAATATGTGATTCATAAGAAGAAAAGTTTAAAACATGCCTGAAGTTCACAAAAGAAGACTTGGACAAATTAAAAGGCATTCCCTGTTCCTGGATAACAAAATTCAACATTCAAAAAGTCAATTTTCAGGCAAAATGGTGGCATATACTTGTAATCTCAAGTAGCCAGTAGTCTTCCAAGGGTCAGCTTATTCAACTATCAAAATTAAACTATGAACATTTGTGAAATTTAGGAAGAAATTTACACACCCAAGGGAGAAGCATTTATTTTTGCAACTAAAAAGTCCTAGTAAAAGTCCATCTCAAAAGAAAAATTAAAAAGGGCTGGGAACGTATCTCAGTGGTAACACACCCCTGGGTCCAATTCCCAGCACCAAAAAGTCAATTCTTAATGAATTTAATTACAAATTTTATATAATGAAAACAGATGTAATGAGTTTTAAAAACTAGACAGTGATTTTAGAGTTTATGTGGAAAATAAAAAAGCAAGAACACTGAGAAAAAATATAATAAAAGAGCACTGAGGGGTCACTAGCCCTCTTAGGTATAAAAATATTGTATAAATCCTCTATAATTAATATGTTTAATTTTGATAGTTGAATAAGCTGACCCTTGGAAGACTACTGGAAGTTTCAGAAACAAGTCCATACATTCATATGAATCTTGTATAGTTGTCCCCCCTTATTCAAAGAGGATACATTCCACGACCCTCAGTGAATGCCTAAAATTGCAGATGGTACCAAACCTTCTATATATGTATATATTATATTATATATGTTTTATATATATTTATATATAGTGTTTTTTTCCTTTGCATGCATTCTTATGATAAAGTTAAATTTATAAATCAGACATGGTAAGAGACTAACAATAATAACTAATAAAATGGAATAATATAACAGTACACTATAATAAAAGACATTTAAATGTATAAACTATTAATTTCTATAATTTTCCATTTAACATTTTAGACTGTGGTTGACCATGAGTAATTGAGGCCATGAAAAATAAAAATGCAGATAAAGGAGACTACTGTATAATAAAAGTATCATTGCATATTATTGGAGAAAATGACATTGTGACACACTTATGAGACCATCTGGAAAAAAATGTAAATCTTATATCACAAGCTATATATCAGAATGAATTCAACATGAGTAAAATGTTTAAATGTAAAAACAACATTAAATTACCAGAGAAAAATATTTGAGAATTATTATATTATCTTATAGTGGGGAAGGCTTTCCTACTCAAAATCCACAAAATATAAATGAAAGGATCTCTGAAAAATACAGACATATAAATGCACAGACATACAGGTAGGTACACACTCAGCAAAAACAAATGACAAATTAGGGTAAAATAATACAACTCACAGTATAAACAAAGAGTTAATTTCCCTAACAGATTAAAGAGCTAAGTGAAATATGAAAATACCAATAATCCAATAGGTTAAATGGGCAAATGATATGAATATACAAGTCATAGAAAAGACAAATGATTCTTCAGACATACAAAAAATACATTCTCACTCATACAAAGAGAAATGCAAATTAAAACTACATTGAAAGACCACTTTCTTTTATCATTCTGGCAAAAATCCAAGTTTCATAATAGTACTGTGGAGCTATAAGGAAATAGATCTTCTCACATGTGGCTGAACCAAGGCTAAACCATGTAACTTTTGGAGGGGCAATTTGGTAATATCTTCAAAAACATATGTGTACTCTCACATCCAGCAATATTTCCAGTCAAATCTGTATGTCTTAGTAAGACTGTTTATAGTAGAAAAAATTGAAAACTACCTAAATCAATAGGGGACTGGTTAAAAAGTTGTCACTTATATACACAATGAAATAAAATTCACTTATGGAAAACAATAAGGAGGTCTGTGTGTACTCATATGGGATATCTATAATTTATATTAAGGGAAAAACAAATTAAACATAATGTACTACTATTTCACAAAGGGGGCAAAAGTATGTGTGTATACCTTAGTGACTAATGAAACAAGTGGAAAAGATTTTTTTTCATTATATACTTTCTTATGTTAATTTATCTTGAAAAAAAGTGAATGTATTGTTTATTTAGGAAGAGGGATGGGAAAGGGGAGGAGCTGCTTAATGAAATTGAATAAATTGTTCCATGTACATGTAAAATATACTACAGAATTCTACTTTTAAGTATAACTATAATGCACCAATTAAATAAATTAATGTAAGAAACTAAATTTTATTTTTAAGAATAAAAATGTCTTTCAATCTGGGCACAGTGGTGCATGCCTACAATCCCAGTGGCTCAGGAGGCTGAGGCAGGAGGATTGTAAGTTCAACGCCAGCCTTAGCAACAGGGAGGTGCGAAGCAACTTAGTGAGATCCTGTCTCTAAATAAGATACAAAATAGGGCTGGAGGTGTGGCTAAGTAGTCAAGTGCCCCTGAGTTCAATCCCTGGTACCAAAAACAAAAAAACAAAAAAAACAAAACAACAACAACAAAAAAAAACTCCTTTCAAAATGTATATAAATATATATACACAAATATAATGTATATATTATATAATGTATATATTAATATGTACATATATAAGATATGTTTGTTTCATACATGTTTACTTTTATAAATATGAATGTACAATAAAGAACAATCCTACAAAGTTTTTCACTTAGTATATGTATTGACATGTACCAGAATAACTAATCACATAAAAATATGAATTCACCTATTTTGGAAAACATGACATCATACTGGACACAGAAATATAAAGCACTTAAAATTTAGAATCCTAAAATTTTAGAAAGCATTTTATGTTCTCTTTATAGATACTGAAATAGAATCAGAGCAAAAGATTGGACTGCTTCCAATATGATACTTAATCTGCATACAAACATATTTTCACAAATTATATATATTCCAGTTAATGGTGAATAATTTCAAAGAAAACCTGATGCAGTTAACTTCTTTTAATGTCTATTAAAACTGTTACCTCTCAATAAATATGGTAAAAAACTCAGCCTACAGTACCAGATAAAACTAGATGCAAGAAATGTAACTTTTTCTATGGTTCAACTTAATTTCTGTTCCAAAGCACCCATTTTTATAGCATGGCTGAAATTTAGTCTCAGTCAATTGGAGTTTCCACATCATTTTCACAAAAGTGTGTCTAAGTTTTGGAGAGTTTAAGTAGTTCCAAAGTGTTGAGGGGTGGGACAGTCTAGTTCAAACTGGATTTCACTTAGATGTCCAGTGCCAATAGTCTTCATGAATTGCTACTGAATCCATGCACTTGACTCATATCTCTCTGCTATTTCTACTTCTGTGCCACTACTGGGTACACAAGAATCATTCTGCTCTTGTTGCTCTCTAAGTGTTATTAGAACCAGTAAATGCAGTTAAATGGCTCATCCACCAAAATTCTATGCCATCATTTAGGGTCCTACTGTTTCCTCAGTGTTCAAGTTCTACTCAGGTCCCATCAGCTCTTGAATCTAACAAAACTACTGCATGGTCAGTATTCTCTCAAAATCTAATCTCTGACATACACAGATGTTAAAATGTATTCATGCATTTCACTTTCCTCCTTTATTGGGAGGACTACCTGGTGAATATCCATTTGATTTCCTTAAAACTCTAATGATATGATGTGCCATCATTACACACAATAATAAAATTAGGCAAAAAAGGTTTTTAAGCCAATTTTCCTTCCAGGCAAATGAACAGAACTTGCCCTTTCATATATCACTTCACCACTCTACCTAATACAGATGGAAAAGGGCACTGAGCCAAAAGAGCCATTAAAAACAAAAAGAAAGAAACTTCTCTAGGTCTGAAACTTCACTATTATCTCTTCCCATTTCCAATCTTAACAGGCACACAAAGATGCTTTCCTTGCTCATGGTACGGGACAGACTGCCCACATTGCAATCAATGAACACAGTCCACTTAACTGATAGGACAAGAACATGTTCTGATCCATGAACCAGGGTATGGGGGCTAGGGTTATGAATCAAACTTCTCTTTTTTTCTCTCTCTCCCACACAATAGCCTGCATGAATTCCTCCTTGTCAAATGCATTGATGTGCCTACTCCAGGTGAATCTGACAAAACTGCTGGACATGGCATCCACTGCCCAACCCCATAGATAAACATCTGATTGCTATGTTGCTGAATACTAAAAAAGGACATTTCTATAAACACAGACCATTTTAGTACCTTGGGTGCCCCAACCTTATTATTTTGGGCCTGATTTGTTGCCACAGTTGAACTTGATACTAAAGGAACAAAATACCTCCTTGGATGTCAAACCCTTCCTGTCCAAAATAGGAGCAACTGAAACATCTGGTGAAAAGGGACGTGAGGTCAACCATTGGAGCATTTTGAACTTAATAGCAGTGGCCTTTTCCACATTTTCCAATTACACTCAAGTTCCTGACCATTGAAATGAGCTTTTGGTGGGATGCTCCCCATGGTAATCAATGACTTTTACATTCCCAGAACTATGTATGGCCCCACTGGTGTATTATTCTTTTTTTTTAAATAAATTCAGGCTTTCAATATTCCTACAAATGCAAATAATGGGATATTGATGAAAGACACCCAAATATTCATTATAGTCTGCCCATTAAGCATATCCTACTTTGTGGAATAACAGAGGCACTCCAAAACCAGAGAAGACTCTGGTTACTCAGGAGAATTTCCAGGTGGCATTATAGCCTCTCTGCTCATGCAGAAGCTCCAGGTAATCTTTCCCTCTGTCAGAATCATTCAAGTAAAAAGGTGGTGCTGGACCTGTACTTGACCCTTGCTGAGGACATTAATGATACTACCTCACCTTTGGGAGCATAACAGATTGGCCTAAATTCCTTGGCTTTTAGTAGTGTTAAATCACCCTATAGCTCTTGATTCCTGCTGGCCAACAAAGGAATGGTCTCTGTGATTGCCGGCACTTCATGTTGCACGTAGATCACTAAAACTGGCAAAGTAAAACAGCCCATCATAAGACTTAGGAGAAACACCTCCTGGATCTATAAAGTAGAATGGGCAGGCTATGGGGCATCTATTCTTGGCATGGAAACAACTATGCCTCATGATTTTACATTCAATATTCTAGGCATTTCTGATCACCCTGCTTAGAATTAGTCTCAGACTAATTGAAAGTGTTTTTGATGTAGCCTCTTAATGTCCAACATATTCAGGTCCATGCTTATGTTTCTAACTCACATCTTAAAAAATCAAGGGGTATAACTGAGGAGCCTGTCTCCTATCTAAATACCTATGTGTGATTTTTCAGGTCTAACCCAAACCCTCATGGTAGGCCTCATGCATGACCCCTGCCCTCCTGACACTAAACTTGGTGTATAGCCAATACACTGAAGTCTCTGAAGCAGCTCTCCCAGGTGGCCATGCTCTTATACAGATAAGCCTCTTTATCCAGGGCCTTTGATAGAGACCTCCTTTGGTTCAAAACCCTGAAGAATTTTTTTCTGTACTGACTCAATATTTTTCCTAGCCCTTCTCTCTCTCTGACACACTGTCCCCCAAGGTTATATACCTTCAGTGAAATGATTCCAAGCCTCTATGCAGATCCATCTGACCCTTGCTGGTGCTGTGCCTTGGGTAAAAATGGAACAATGGGGGAGTTGAAGCTTTCTCCAGTTTCACTTCTTTTTTATAATATTGCAGTAAGTCAGTAAAGGTTCAACAGTTACTTACATTATGGCTTTTTACCCAGTGCTGGGAATAAAACTCAGGGTCTTCATGAATGCTAGGCAACCATTCTACCACCAAGCCACATCCCCAGCCAAAGTGGTGGGCTGTCTTAATGAGCTATTCTGACACTAGGCAGCTTGGCTCTTTTTCAGTTCAGCTGAGCTCCTGAAAGAACTTTTATAAAGGATCCCAACAGCTACATACAATAAAGACATCTTCCAAAAACATCTTAATATAGTAGTAATATTCAATTAAGAAAAAAGAGCAATAAGTTATAGACTCCCCATCATTCCAGTGTTTGATTTAAATACTTTCTCACTAGAATTCAATAACTTTTTAGTTGATTTGACACCTAGTTCCACATTTAAGGTGACTCAATTCCTCTGGTTTTAGCAATTTGGCACATACCTTTTGTCCCTGAGGCCCGGGAGGTCCTTCTGGACCTGGAAATCCAGGCAAACCTGGATGGCCTTCTAAACCTGGAAATCCTCTCTCCCCCTGCAATTAAACAAGAATTAAAGGTAAGGTCATTTATGAATTTTCAAGCACAGGCATAGTTGATACTCAAAAAGATCAAAAATAACTATCTATGTAGAACATAATTATTTTTTTGGTACCAGGGATTGAACTCAGGGGCATTTGAACACTGAGCCACATCCCTACCCCTTTCTTATATTTTATTTAGAGACAGGGTTTCAATGAGTTACTTAGTGCCTTGCTGTTGCTGAGGCTGGCTTTGAACTCGCAATCCTCCTGCCTCAGCCTCTCAAGCCACTGGGATTATACGCATGTGCCACTGTGCCCAGCAAAACTAACAATTTAATGATATTAAATTCACAGCTTCTATTAACATGAAGAAAACTGTCAGATTTAAGGAGAAAAACACAAATCATGCGAAATTTATATCACATATAGTAATGTAATCTCCTATAAAACTAAAAAAAATATAACAGAGATGAAGTGAGATTTAAACATACTAACATCAAGATTTTAACAAGGAAGACAGCAATAGGACCAGGAAATCAGGTTTGTAAATGTTACATGAAAAAAGCAGATGAAGTATAAAAAAGAGATGAAGTATAAAGTATAAAAAGAGATGAAGTATAAAAAGAAACCATTGGAGAACCTTCCAGATTTGTTGTAAAGTAAAAGAATTGCAGGATTATCCAGAATAAAAATCCATTTGCTGGTTGGAGATTCAATTAAGTTAGCCAGAACAAATCTTTAGAACATTGACTTTTTAATAATATTTTCTGATTATAAAATTAATATGATAAAGAAATACATGTTTGCTGTAGAAAATAAAATATACAAGAAAACACCACCTCTATTCAGAATAATTGAATTTTGACTCAAGTCTCAATTCTGACCATAGCAGTTAACACAGGCACAGGAGGGCTGCCTACCTACTAGTGAGGGCCCATCACGTCTTATCAGCATCTAAATAGTAGTTATCTGATGTATGTATAAAGCCAGAAAGGCAGGGGTAGCAAGGCCAGCAAGTGTATTATTTAGATCAACATAACAGGGTTATTTAATTTGTAAACTGCCAATAATAGTGAGGGTGTGAACTCCAACACTCCTATGGAGACCAATCACAGAATTCTCCACCATGAACTTTAAGAACTAAAGAATTCATACCTTCCTGGCGTGTGCTCCCATACACAGGGCTACTAACATTTTCCTGATTTCCTAAGGTTTAAGGATTTCTTAAAAAAAAAAAAAAAAAAAACTTTCTCTAGCCAAATGTCTTTATAGGAAACCCTCTTACCAGATCCTAACATAACAACAGCCCAGGCAGCACTTAAGAAAGAGAAAGCATCCATATCTACAAGGAAACTGGCCCATAGGCCAGTGCATACATATTCCTCTTACAGTTTAAGATATTCTGTAGCTTTGACAATAATTACTGACATATGTATACATTTTCTACAAATATATTCCTTTGTTGTCTCAATGAGTCATAAAATTGTGATTTAATACTCATTAACCTCAATTAATTATTTTGAAAAAAGACAGGTCAAGAAGGGAGAAATTAAAAGTTTCAGAATCTGTACAACTGAACTACCTTAAATCATTAAATAGCTCATTACTGGCAGAGATAGCAATGAAAATTCTATTGCAAATTCCAGTCAGAAAGAAAGGCAAGAAGGAAAAAAATCTAGTTCTAGTAGATTTCCATAAGTGGAAAACAGCTACATTTTGGGATTTCAACTGGTATATAGAGCATACCTCTGCCTAAATTTGAGGATATTTTTTTTTGTGGTACCAGGGATTGAATTCAGGGGCACTCGACCACTGGGCCACATCCCTAGCCCTTTTTTGTATTTTTATTAGAGACAAGGTCTCACTGAGTTGATAAGTGCCTCACCATTGCTGAGGCTGGCTTTGAACTCACGATCCTCCTGCCTCAGCCTCCCAAAGTGCTGGTACTACAGGCATGCACCATCGTGCCCGGCTTGAGGATAATATTTGAAGGAAGCAATCTCTGACACAAAACTGTTATCAGGGTTACAGTTAAGAAAAGAGATTGAAGAGTGGAAGATGATGAAAAGGTTAATTGTATTGGAATTTCTAAAACCATACATCTAATAAATGATATATCCTGAAATCTCCTCACATTAGACTCTAATAATGTCATATATAGCAGACTGAAAAATATTATAGTAAGGAAGATAGAAGGTCAGTGATTGGACAGCAACGTACAAACTGGAAGAGCAATTCTAAGACTCTCAAAGGTTAAGGTTTTCTGAGTGGAAACTACAGGAGCCTTGAGTAAGAAAGGGTTAAGCGGTCCTCTACCCAATTCCTAATGCAGATGGTAGGGAAGGTTGACATTGGTTTTGTGCCTACTCTTTGTTATCCTGTTAGGGGCTCATTTAATCCTCAAAAATACTCAAGTTTTTTTTTTTGTTGTTGTTATTTGCTAACAATCACAAACAGAAAATGATGTTGTGTGTCTATAACTGGAGATCAGACTTAAGAAAAACCTGGTTTATCCTGTCTGCCTTGTTTGAATATTAAAAAATCATTCTTATTTTCCTTTGTGGGTAATATTCTCCCTCTACCTGTTCTTTAATTATTGGTATCACTCTAGGCTCTTTGTTGATTATCTTCTATTTCCCTGGGAAATCTCACATATTAATGTTTCCCCTTAAAGGTAAATTCCTATAAACAACTGTCTTAAACATCTCAGGTATTTAAAACTCAACAACAATAATAACTAACCCATACTGAACATTTTCCATGTGTCAGATGTTATTCTAAATTCACAATGTTTTATTTTACTTAATACTCCAAATAACAAGATGAGTTAGATAAAATGATTTTCTGTATGAAAAATTGCAAACAAGCCAGGCACAATGGTGCATTCGGCTTGGGAGGCTGAGGCAGGAGAACAGCGAGTTCAAAGCCAGCTCAGCAAAAGCGAGGCACAAAAATAGTTAAAAAAATAAAATAATAAAAAAAAATAATAAATATTGTGTAAAATATAATATTTTTTGTAAAATGTATTATTGTTTTTTAAAAATATAAAATATATTAAATAAAATTATAATAAAATTATTTATGTTATGTTAAATAAAAATTAAAATTTAATTATTTTTATTAATATAAAATAAAATAATAATGATTTTTATTACTAAACAATTCAGTGAGACCCTGTCTCTAAATAAAATACAAAATATGGCTGGGGATGTGGCTCAGTGGATGTGTGCCCCTGAGTTCAATCCTGGGCATCCCCCCACACAAAAAAAGAAAAATCATGAACAGTGAAGCCATTACCCCAGCCAAAATAAAGAACATATCCATCACTTACAAAAGGTTCCTTGTGCCCTTAACTTCCTGTGCTTCTACCCATCTATCCCAATCCCACCACCCCAAGCACTGACTGATCTGCTTTCTGTCACTATACACTAAACTATTTCTTAGTGAAACTTGCATTTTCCAGAATTTTATATGGATGGAATCACACATACCATACTTTTGTTTAACTTTTCACTCAGCATCATTTTTTTATATTCAAACATGTTGTGATGCCTACTGATAGCTAATGTATTTTTATTGCTGAGTAGTGTTCCATTACAGATATTATGCAAATTGTTCATTAATTTACCTGATAATGGGCAGTTGGGTTGTTTCTACTTTCTGGCTATTACAAATAAAGCTACTATTAATATTAATACACAAGTTTTATATAATGCATGCTATCATTTCTAATGGGTAAATGCCTAAGAATGGACAGGGTCCTACAAGAGATGACATGTCAAAACTTTTAAAGAAACCATCAAACTCTTCCCCAAAGTGTTTGCATCATTTTATATTGCACCAGCAATCTACAATAGTTCCAATTACTCCACATCCTCACTTATACTTGGTATGGCCAAGTTTAATGTTTAGATTCTATTCTAGTAGGTTTATGGTGGTATCTCTTTGTGATTGTTTTGTATTTCCCTAATCAATAACATTGAACATCTTTTCATGTGTGATTTTGCCACCTATATATCTACTTTTATCAAGTGTATTAAAATCTCTTGCTACTTTCTTCTAATTTAATTTTAATTGAGGTTGTTTGTTTTATTACTGAATTTTTAGAGTTCTTTAAATATTCTGGATACAAGTTCTTTAAAAGACATATGATTCACAATTTTTTCCAAGACTGTGGGCTATCTTTTCATTAATTCTCTTTAAAAATGTCTTTGTGTAGGCAGGGGGTGAGTACTAGGAATTGAATCCCAGGGCACTCTACCACTGAGCTATGTCCACAGCCTTATATATATGTGGGGTTTGTGTATTAATTTTGAGATAGGTCTCACTAAGTTGCTGAGGGTCTCCCTACATTACTGAGATTGGCCTTGAACTTGTGATCCTCCTGCCTTGGCCTCCCAAGTCACTGGGATTATAGGCATGCACCACCACGTCCAGCTCCAACAATGTCTTTTAAATAAGAGAAAAAATTCTTAATTTTGATGAAATATAATTTTTTACTCAGCTTTTCATCACTATGACCAAAAGACCCAACAATAACAACTTAGAGGAGAAAAGTTTATTGTGGCTCATTCTTTCAGTCCCTGGTTGATGGATTTCATTGCTTTGGACCCAAGGTAAGGCAGAACGTCATGGCAGAACAAAGCTACTTAGTTCATAACATCCAGGAAAGAGAGAGAGTACAAACGGGGTGCCAGGGAAATATAAATCCCAGAGGTACATCTCCAGTGACCTACTTCTTTGAGCCATGCCCTACCTGCCTACAGTATCTTAACAATAATGAATCTTCCAGTCCATGAACATGATATGTCTCCATTTATTCAGCTTTTCTATTTCTCACAGCAATATTCTTATAGTTTTCAGTGTCTAGATATTGCATATTTTTGTCTGACAGTCTTAAGTTTTCCAAAATTTTGTTATTGTCAAAGGCATTATTATAATTCCAATTTCCTAATTTTCATGGTTTGACTATGGAAATAGAACTGATTTTTTATTGATCTTTTGTTTTTTAAATAATATTTCTAAAAGCAGTAATAAATTTTAGGAACATTTTAGTATATGTCCATAGAATTTCCTGCATTGACAAATTATGCCATCAACAGCAGCAAAGGAAAAAAATACAGCTTTATTTCTTCCTTTCCAGAGTGGATGCTTTTTGCTTATTTTTTCTTCTTGAGTATACCAGTAATATTGAATAGAAATGGTGAGAGCAGACATGTTTCTGAACTTAGGAGAAAATAACACACTCCCCACTACATATAATTTTAGATGAATTGATTTGGTAGATTCCCTTTAATTAGGAAATCTCTCCTACTCCTACCTTGCTAAGAGGTTATCACCAATGTAAATTGAAGTTGTAAAATGTATTCTCTATTATCTATTAAGGTAGATGGTAGGTTTATTTATTTGTGCTTTAAAATTTTCACATATTAAATGGAACATGTGTTCCTAGTATATTATACATTTTACATGTTGTTGAATAGAATTTACTAAAAATTTAAGAATCTCTGCATCTGTGTTTATAGGGGCTACTGAAGTACTTTTCAGCTTTGGTAATTCTGTCTTTGTCTAGTTTGGGTATCAGGACTATGCCTGCTTCATGCAGTTGGAAGACATTCCCTATTCCTCGATTTTCTAAATGTGTTCATGCAAGATTGACATTGGCTGCCACATAAATGTTTCATAGAATTGATCAGTGAAACTTTCTGAAGCTGGAATTTCTGTAGAAAGGGTTGAAATTCCAATGTCTTTTATAAATATAGGGTTATTAATCTTTTGTTTATTTTATTCTATTATTCATTCATTTATTTGTTTTGTGTTGGTAATGTTTATTTCTCAAGGAACTTGTCCATTTCAACTAAGTTGTCAAAATTTATTTATAATATTCCATTACTGATCTTTTAGTTTTTGCAGTGTCATTCATAATATTGGAATCTGTATATTTATTTTTCTTTGTATTATCAGTCATGCTATCAATTTATTAATTAATGAATTTGGTTAAGTTTTTTCTATTGTTTGTTTTCTAGTTCATATATATTGATTTTTACCTTACTATCTTTTTCATCTTAATTTAAATTTAGTTTACTTGTCCTTTTCTAGTTACTTAAGTAGGAAATTTTGATCACCAATTTTAATCATTCTTCTTTTACATAAATATTTAAAGCTGTTTCCCACCTAAGCTCTCCTTTCACGTCATTCCAAATTTTCAGTTGTTGCTTTTAAACAAAATACAACTAGTACATTTTCTAATTTTCCTTACAATTTCTTCTTTGATCCACCAGTTATTTAGAATGATGCTTTCTAATTTCCAAAAAGTTGAGGATTTTCTACAGACTGTTATTGGTTTCTTACTCATTTCATTGTGGTCAGAGAATGCATGCTCATATTTCCAAACTTTTGGTATTTATAGGGTCTCATTTTGTAGCCCATCACATAGTTTATCTTGTTAAAAATTCCATGTGATCTTGAAAATTTTATCTTGTTAAAAATTCCATGTGATCTTGAAAAATTGTATTTTGTAGTTATTGGACATAGGGTTCTTTATATGTCAATAAGGGCCAGGTTGTTAATAGTGCAATTCAAATCATCTACACCTTAACTGATTTTCTGTAGTACTGTCAATGACTGAGGTAGGAGTATCAGAATCTGCAACTATGGTTGTAAATTTGTCTCTCCGTCCCTTTAATACTGTCAGATTTGGCTTCATGTATTCTGGCGCTATGATCTTATGCTTTAAATCCTCTTTTGTGTTAAATAAGAGAGGAAAAAAGGATATAGTCTTTTATATTTAACCACGTATACACCATTTCTAGTGCCTTTCATTCCTTCCTGTAAATTCACACTTCTATCTACTAACATTTCCCTTTAACCTGAAGAAATTTCTCTTTTAGTACATTTATGCCAAATTCTCTATATTCTTATCACTGCAAAATACTTAAAGTTGCCTTTATTTTTGAAGTATATTTTCAATGTATGATCATTATGTTTGCAGAACTTGTCAACTTCTGATGATATTGTACATTATCCACTCTTTCTGTTAAGGAGACTATCATTCATACCATCATTCCACTGTATGCAATAGGAATTTTCTCTAGCTTTTAAGATTTTCTTTTATTAGGTTTCTTTTTAAGTGTTTCATTATGATGGGGCCTATGTGTAGTTTTCCTTGCTCTTATCCTACTTGAGGTTTGTCCAACTTGTTATATCTACAAATTTATATTTTTCACCTAGTGGCAGGGAATTATTCCCATTAATACTTCCCCATGTTTCTTTATGTTTTTACTCCTCTGATCTTTCTCTCCTGTCCTTGTAGGACTCCATTTACATTATTTTAGACTATTTGATACTATTACACATGTCACTGAGGCACTAGTCTTTCTTTTTTTTCCAATTTTTCCTGTGTTCAGAATAGACCATTTCTTGTGACTTTAAATCTTTAAGTTCACTGATCTTTTCTTCTGTTATCTCAGCTCTGCTGTTAAGTCCATCTGATGAATTTTTCTTCATTGAAAAATTGTAACATCAGTATTATTTTAGAGTTGACTTTCAACTTGGTAAGTTTTAATTGCATACTGGATAGTGTAGGTAATATGTAGAAATTTTGGATTCTCTTATCTCTATCTGAAGAGTATTGAATTTTTGTTTTAAGAAACAGTTAGCTAATGCCAGGCATGTTGGTACATAACTGTATCCCAGCTACTTGGTAGTTTCAGGAAGATTAAATTTTGAGATCGACCTGGGCACATTAGTGAGACGCTGTCTTAAAATAAATGGTATCCTTTGGATCTGAAACTGTCCCTCAAAGAGCCCATGTGTTAAGCAATGTATCAATGGTCATAGGTTAAAAGATTGAATTATAAATGGGTGGACTAATCTATTGGATGGATTACTAATTTGAATGAACCACTGGGGAATATCTATGGACAGGTGGGTTTGACTGAAGTAAAAAGGTCAATGGAGGCATGGCCTTGGACTATATTTTTCCCTGGACCCTTCCTCTCCTCCCCTCTACTTTCCATATGCCATGAGCTGAGCAGCTTTCCTCTATCATGCTCTTCTGCCATCATGTTCTACCTCACCTCAGGCCTACAGCAATGGAGTCAGTGGACGACCATGGACTGAAATTATGAAACCATGAGCTAGTTCTGAAAATATAATAATTAACTTAGCTGAACTCAAACTTAAAACTGTTTTCCTTTCAATGAAATGTAGTTAAATCTATGTACATGTGCTTCCAGCATTGTTTTGTTTTGTTTTTCCCCTAGGTAGTATGATTCTTCTCTATAACTATGAAGTTCAGGATTTAATCAAGAATTTGAGTGGAATCTTTTTTTTTTTTTTTTTTTTTTTTTTTTGCGCGGTACCAGGGATTGAACTCAGGGGCACTCACCCACTGGGCCACATCCCCAGCCCTTTTTTGTATTTTATTTGGAGACAGGGTCTCACTGAGTTGCTAAGTGCCTCACCATTGCTGAGGCTGGCTTTGAACTCGCGATCCTCCTGCCTCAGCCTCCCAAAGTGCTGGGATTACAGGCATGCGCCACCGCGCCCGGCTTGAGTGGAATCTTTAAGCATATTTTTAGGTACTCCTCTCTTTGTTTCCTTCCATTATAGCACATCTTCCCTTACTTTCAAACTATTCTGGCATCCTCAACTCTTTCTCCTGACATCTCAAGCCATTATAACTGTGGGGTTTTGTCAGGGTTCTAGCCATCCTCTGACATGCACACATAGGAGTATACTCAAGAAGAAAGTTATATAAATTCAAATTCACCTAGTGTTCATTCTTTTCTTAATTTTTTTTAGTTATAGACGGACACAATACCTTTATTTTATGGGTATGCAGTCCTGAGGATAGAACCAAGTGTCTCACACACACTAGGCAAGTGCTCTATCACTGAGCTACAACCCCAGCCCATAGTGTTCATTCTTTTTTTTTAAGACCCCTCTCCACTTTATTCCTTTGGTAACTATCCTATATTATCAAGTAGCTATTATATTTTGTTCAGAGTTTTTAATTCTTATCTCCAGATGAATTAATGTGAAAATAGTCACTGCACTAAGATGTGGAATGAATCCCTCTTAGTCTTTTTATCACTACAGAAAACACCCTTACTTCAAAACTATTCACCTCAAACTAATTATAAGTGTTCCATGGGACATTATTTAATTAATATCAATAGGTGTTCTGTTTGGGAAATAGGGAGTCACAAAGGTCAAAAGGCTTAAAAATAAAGAACTGCAAAATAATCAAACAAGTGGTTTTCTTTGATCTAGGACATTTAAACATCTTACTATGCTAATTAATCTTCCATATTCCTAAGTGGAATATATCATTGAGACATTATCCCAAACTTTTCCATATATAATTAGTAACATTCATTTATTCATTCAAAAATATTTATTGAACTCCAAAAAGTAGAAACCAGAGTGAGATTCCCCTCTCTCCTAATATAATTTTCTTTAGTTTATAATTCACTAATTCACTATTTGAATTTGAATTCACTTTTTGAATTTTTATGTCAGTCACTAACTTAGAGTGGCTAGGTTTAGGCTATTTATTACTCACCTATTCTTACTTTATAATCATCATATCCATACAATAAGAGGTGCTGCTACAGGAAAGGTAAAAATAGACATTCACCTATCAATAATTTGCATGGACTAGAGAAGAATACATGGAATTGCCCAGCTTTGTATCCAGCACAGCTTAGTAGCTTGATACATGTTTAATTTCCTTAAGTATTTTCTGCTTCTTTTTGCCTAGTAAGTAAGTGACTTCAACAAGACTAATAAGGGCAGATCAAAGTTTTCAGGCCAAATATAGTTAGAAGCTTATTTTGTATGGTCTGAGAGCCAAGAATTTTCTTGGTCATTTTTAAAAGGCTGTTTTAGAAAAGGAAAGAAGAGCTAGAATGTAGCTCAGTAGTACAATGTTTGCCTAGTATGTCCGAGGCCCTGGGTTCCATTCCCAGCATCTCAACAGCAAACACACACACACACACACACACACACACACACACACACACACGAAAGGAGAAAATGTGACACAGACCTTATGTGTCCTGCAAAGCCTAAAATATTTGTTAGATGGCCTTTTATAAGAAGATATTAGCTGATCCCTAATATACAATCTAATCTTATAAGTTCTCAAAATAAGCAGGAGAGTAGAACTTGTTTTATTTACTTACATGCTGAGATAGAAGTCCTATTTTTTAAAATGTACTATAACAGTATTTTACTGATTTTACTACATTTTCAAAGGCCCATCTCCAATCTTACCTTTTCCCCTTTTACACCATTACAGTCACACTTTGATCCTGGAGAACATCCATAGCAAGCCTATAAAGAAAAGAAACAGGGGGAAATAATTAAATACAAAACTGAAAACCAAACTCTGACTTAGAATTCAATGGAACTTACTAATCTGAACTTTAAAAAAAAGAAACAGAAAAATATCTGAAGGGACATATAGAAATGACAAACAACAGTTACCTCAGGGGAAGCTCTAACCTTTTATTATATACATTTATGTTTGAACTTTTCACAATGATCTAATGTAATTTTTATCATTCTAAAGTAAGATGTCTTTTTAAAAAGAGGATAAGATGAGAAAGAAATTCATATAACTTCCTTGTAATGTGATTTATCACATGTCCAAGTTCTAGTAATTCCTTTTTTTTCCTCCTAATATTACTTTAAAGAAACTATCTCTCTATCTAAATTAGGAATCAACTTGGCAACTAGCCAAGGATGGCTACTACTTGAAGTCAACTTTCTTCTCTGCATTCATGAGCTGCCATGGCACATAGAATACATAATGCTGTATTTTACCACCTTTCTTTTCTTTGCCCCTACTCCCCCATCACTATCAGCAGCTCAATCTCTAACAGCTCCAAGCTTTACCACAAAAGCTGCTCCCACAGCCTATATGTTCTAAATAGCCACAACTAACAACTTCATTCACTCATATTAGGAAGTAAGGTCCTGAAACCGGAAAAAATAACTTCCTCCAAAATAAAAGTGTATAGTAAATAAGAAGAAAGTAGATAAACTTCTGCCATCCATAACTATCTTTTAATCTGGCATGAAGCTGAACAGCTTAGAAAAACAAATAGTAATTAGTGTAACTTAGGTAGACAGCTTACTACTTATACGCAAGAACATGACAGGCTTTTCATCAAAGAGATCAACAGACTAACCTAACTGAAACCTTTATGTTATGCAAAAGCCAAATAAAGTTCATCAGTACTCAACCTGAGAGTCTGTGGGTTAAAACATGCCTTAGCCTCCTGCTCAACATTGTATACTTTCTTTCCTTTTTTCTTCTTTTTTCCCAAGGGCACTTTACTGTATTCACATCCCCAGCCCCTACCCTTTTTTGAAACAGGATCTCCTAAGTTGCTGAGGCTGGCCTGAAACTAGTGATCCTCCTACCTAGAGTTGCTGGGATTACAGCACATGCTGGCTCCCTGCTTTCCTTTCTCTAGTCTCTAACAAGGCATCTTTCTGAATCCTTATCAACTAACACAGCTAAAATTAGAAGCCACCCTCATGCTGAAATCTCTTCTCCTTATTATAAGAGCAAACCACAATGGCTTGAAGACAGAAGATCTCTCAATCAACTGCAAGAGGCTATTTCAGTAAAAGATGTACTTTTTTTTTAATATTTACTTTACTCTTGACACTTCTAATTCAAATTCTGTTATGCAGCCATTATTTATTATAAATAGGCGATTAAATTGTACACTGATTTTAGTGTTATATGTTAACTACATTACAGGCCAAATAGTTTTATTTAGACATTGTCATTCATCATACATGAAGTAAGCATTATTAGAGGCCAGAAAACTTTTTAAGTATGAGAGACATAAAAATGAATGAGATGCAACTCACGTTAACATACATAACTAATTCAGCAAATACTTATTGATCATGTGTTGTTTTGTGCCAGCCAGTATGTTAAGTGCAAGCAGAAATACAAAGACGGTAAATCTTTGTTCTCTAATGGAAAGAATAAACCTATATACAAAAAAGGACATTATAATGAGCCAGGAACAGGGGTTAATTTTAAATACATAATATTGTTTGTGAAAAAATGAATTTTAGATTGTGCATACTCTCAGCATCCAATTACATGCATTAATAGAGGTGCAAAGGTTACTGCAAATCCAAAATGGCTGTTAATGTAAGAATAACATTTGAATTTGAACAAATGTCTGTACATAAAATATTAATATATGTGCATGGGGTTTTGTTATAAGTAGAAGATGGTATAATTTTGCACATTCAGTCTTTTTTGAGGAGATCTTCCTCTTTAAAATATGAATTAAAGATCCTGGGAATAATGCAAAGCAACTGGCTAATAGGATTTCATTAATATGGACTAAAAACTATGTGATTTTTCTTCACAATTGTATTTTGCATTAATTAGTGTCTAACATAATTTCAATATATAAACAAACAAAACCTTTAATGTTCTTCTGTATGATTTTCCAAGTGATTTTGTGCAATATTTTTCTTAAAAGTTGGTAGTTTTATCTTTTCATACTTCATTATTATTTAACATGTAATTTTCTTTAAAGAGATCACTACTTAAACGTTTTGGACTTACAGATAAATTTTAAAATTCAATTTAAAAGCTTAAATTGAATTTTATTTATTCTGCCTAGATTATGAGGACTCTGGTACTCACAGGTTAAAAACAAAACAAAAACCAGGCAATTGTAATACACACACCAACCACTAGATGCCACTTTCTATACAGTAATAACAGTGGCACCCACAAGGAAATAGCCCTAATTAGACATCTGATTAATGGAGTAACTTTTTTTAAAACCAATTTCCATTAATATTGATTAAATGTTCAATGAGTACAAAGCACAATATTATGCCTATGAGCTGTACAAAAATGTGGATATGTGGGTGCTGCCTTTAAGAAGCTTCCAATCTAGATTAAGAAAAAAAAAAAAAAAAACTATGTACAAGCAAATTTAAATTAAAATACAAGAAAAATGATAAAACAGGTAATGGTAATGGAATAAAACACAACAAATATTCCACAAGTTTACTTCAGAAGTTGAATCATTAGAATCTCATGGACAAGTCATTCGCATGCTCTAGGATTATTTTCTCATTTGTAAAAATCACATACATAGACAAAGTGATCTGCTTATGTAGCTTCCAGATTTCACTGTGATTCTGTTAGGATCCATCAAGCAAAAATGAGTACATAGTCAATAATTCTTATCAAGAATAAGAAAGACAAATTCCCTAGAGCCCGAGAGTATTAATAAAAGCTTGACAAAGTGAATACCTACACTTCAATTCAGAAAAATGGACAGAAAGATATCTAGAGGCAAAATGACCATATTAAGCACCAAGATTTTAAAAAAATTGGATGAGGCAAAGGGGTAAAATTAACATTTATAGGCCTCAGTTTAAAAGACATTTACTAAGTAAATGTGGAAAAAAAACTATCATAGGATATAAAGATAAAACATTATCTTTTCAATACTGTGGAAAATAAATTCTACAAAATCACACAAAATAGTTAAAGCAAGAAAATTATGGAATTATAATAATCTTTAAAATTTTTATTATGGGAGAAAATTATAAAATAAAACTTTAGGAAGGTTTTGCATTAGCACACAGTAAAACACATCATAAAACTATAATAATTAAAACAGTGTGGTATTACTGAAAGAATAGGCACCTTAACTAAGTAAAATAGTAAGGCCAGAAAAGACACACAGGTGTACAGTCCCCCTACACACAAATTTACTATATTATAAAAGTTGGCATGTCAAATCAATGTAAAATTAAGGAATCATTTAACAATGGTGCTGGGATAAGTATATAAAATTATGAATTTACATCTTAGGCCATTACAATAAAAGTATAGATTTGAGTATTATCCAAAATGTTTGGAACCAAAAGTGTTTTTAATTTTCAAGTATTTTTAGATTTTGGAATATTTCTTATACATAATGAAATATTTTGGGGATGAGACCCAAATGTAAACACAAACTCATTTATATCTTATAAAAACCTTATACACATTGCCTGAAGGTAATATTAAACAATGTTTTAAGTAATTTTGTACATGGAGCAAAATTGCATTATGTGGAATTTTTTCCTTATGGTATAATGTCAGAGCTCAAAACCTTTCAGATTTTGGGTTTCAAACTTTCAGGCTATGGATACTCAACTATAACAGGTATTAGATTTAAAAGTACAAGTAAAAAGCAAATTTGTAGCCCAATTCAGTGGTGCACACCTGTAACCCCAGCTACTCCAGAGGATCTCAAGTTAGAGGCTGACCTGGGAAATTTGGCAAGACACTGTCTAAAAAATAAAATAAAAGAGGCTGGGGATGTAACTCAGTATTAGAACACTTACCCAGCATGTGCTATGCCCTCATTTCAATGCCTGTGCTAAAATAAAAAATGTAAATTCCTGAATGCAATAGGATTACCCAAAGAACCTTATAACAATTTAGATACCAGGAACCCATCCCAAAGATTCTATATCAGTAAGAAATAGAAGTTGACCAAAAGAATATGTAATTTTCACTTCATTTCACTTCTGATTGACGCATAATATTTGAACATATTTATGAGGTACAATGTGAGAAAGAGTAAGAGGAAGGAAGAAGGGGAGGCCAGTTAATGGGTACAATGTTGTAGTTTGGTAGGAATAAGTTTTGGTGTTATATGGTGCAACAAGTTTGAAATAACAACAATGCATTATGTATTTCAAAATCTTCTCTTTTTTAATAGGAAATGGTATTGTTTATTTAAATTTATTTATTTATAATTAAGTATATATGACAGCAGAATGCATTGTGATTCATTGTACACAACTGCAGCACATCTTTTCATTTCTCTGGTTGTACAGGATGTAGCGTTGCACCATATGTGCAGTCATACATGTACCCAGGGTAATGATATCCATCTCATTCCATCATCTTTCCTGCCCCCATACCCCCTCCCCACCACTTCCTCCCCTTTGCCACATCATAGTCCTCCATTTTTCCCATGCCCCACCTCCACTATGGATCAGCATCCACTTATCAGAGAGAATATTCGGGCTTTGTATTTTTGTGATTGGCTTACTTAGCTTAGCACAATATTCTCCAACTCCATCCATTTCCTGCAAATGCCATAATTTTAGTCTCTTTCAATGCCAAGTAATGCTCCATTGTGTATATATACCACAGTTTCTTTATCTATTCATCTGTTGAAGGGCATATATGTTGGTTCCACAGTTTAGCTATTGTGAATTGAGCTGCTATAAACATTGATGTGGCTTTGTTACTATAGTATGCTGATTTTAAGTATTTTGGGTATAGACCAAGGAGTGGGATAGCTGGGTCAAATGGTGACTCCATTCCAAGTTTTCTAAGGAATCTCCGTAATGCTTTCCAGAGTGGTTGCACCAATTTGCAGTCCCACCAGCAATGTACAAGTGTGCCTTTTCCTCCACATCCTTGCCAACACTTACTGTTGTTTGTATCCTTTTTTAAATTTTTTTTATTCTAATTTGTGATATATGACAGAAGAATGCATTACAATTCATATTACACATATAGAGGACAATTTTTCATATCTCTGGTTGTATATAAAGTATATTCACACACATGTCTTCATACATGTACTTAGGGTAATGATGTCCATCTCATTCCACCCTTTTCTTTTTTTAAAAAAAAATATTCTAATTTTTTATACATGACAGAAGATGCATTACAATTCATACTACACATATAAAGCACAATTTTTCATAACTCTGGTTGTACACAAAATATATTCACACCATTTGTGTCTTCATACATGTAATTTGGATAATGATGTCCATCTCATTCCACCATCATTTCTAACCCCATGTCCCCTCCCTTCCCCTCCCACCCCTTTGGCCTATCTAGAGTTCTTCTTTTCCTTCCAGGTTCCCCCTCTCTATCCCACTATGAATCAGTCTCCTTATATCAGAGAAAACATTCAGCATTTGTTTTTTTTGGGACTGGCTTACATCACTTAGCATTATATTCTCCAACTCAATCCATTTACCTGCAAATGCCATTATTTTATTCTCTTTTATTACTGAGTAATATTCCATTGTGTATATATACATTTTCTTTATCCATTCATCCACTGAAGGGCATCAAAGTTGGTTCCACAGTTTAGCTATTGTGAATTGTGCTGCTATAAATATTGATGTGGCTGTGTCCCTGTAGTATGCTGTTTTTAAGTCCTTTGGGTATAGACCAAGGAGTGGGATAGCTGGGTCGTAAGGTGGTTCCATTCCCAGTTTTCCTAGGAATCTCCATACTGCTTTCCATAATGGTTGCACCATTTTGCAGTCCCACCAGCAATATATGAGTGTTTCTTTTCCCCCACATCCTTGCCAACACTTATTGTTGTTTGTATTCTAAATAGCTGCCATTCTGACTGCAGTGAAATGAAATCTTCGAGTAGTTTTGATTTGCATGTCTCTAATTGCTAGAGATGTTGAACATTTTTTCATATATTTGTTGTTTGATTGTATATCATCTTCTGAGAAGTGTCTGTTCAGTTCCTTGGCCCATTTATTGATTATTTATTTTTATGGTGTTTAGGTTTTTGAGTTCTTTATATACCCTAGAGATTAGTACTGTATCTGATGTGCAAGTGGTAAAAATTTGCTCCTAAGCTGTAAGCTCTCTATTCACCTCACGGATTATTTCTTCTCTTCTAGGCATTTTATAATGGTAAAGTTCCAATTCAATAGGGCAACATAACAATTATAATTATGCATGCACCTGACAACAGAGCCAAAAACCACATGAAACAAAAACTGTCCCAACTGAAGAGAGAAATACAGACAACTTAATAATAGTATTTGGGGATTTCAATACCCCACACTCTATAATGGGTACAGTAGTGAGGCAGAAGATTAATGATAAAATAGAGAACTGAACAATAGTACAAACCAGCAGTACCTAACAGACATGTATTCAACACTCTGCCCAATAATAAATCGCACAGAACATTGTCCAGAATAGATCATAGGACAGGCCATTAAAAAACTTTCAATAAATAAATTGAAATATACCAAGTATATTTACCAAACACATGGAAATAAAATGTGAAAACAAGATTAGAAAGAAATTTGAGATATTCACAATAATATGGAAAATAAAAAAATATTACTAATGAATCTATGGGTCAAAGAAAATACAATGTATATTAAAATATTGTAAGGTGAATGAAAATAACACAACCAAGTACCCAAAACACATGAGATATTTAAACAGTACCAGAGGAAAATTTAAAGCATTGAATGCCTACATTTTTTCTTCTTAAATATTTTTATCAGTGCATTAGAATTATACATAATATTGAATGCCTATATTTAAAAAGATATCAAATCTATAACTTCCCCTTCAAGACATTAGTAAAAAGGAGCAAACAAAATCTCAATTAAAGAGAAGGAAGAAAATAATAAGGATTTGAATTGAAATTAGTGAAATAAAGAATAGGAAAAAAAATAGAGATAATCAACAAAACCAAAACATGGTTCTTAGGAAAGGTCAACAAAATTTCAAACTACCACCACCAGAACAAAAAAGACTACTCAAATGAATAAATCAGGAATGAAAAAGGTTACATTACTAACAATGTAGGAATAGCAGGAAACCTCTTCAACCTGATATAAGGCATCTACAAAAAAAGAAACAAATAATGTCACAACAGTTGATGATGAAAGACTGAATCATTTCCCTATAAGATCAGAACAAGAGCTGGGATTGTAGAGCACCTGCCTAACATGTGTGAGGCACTGGATTCCATCTTCAGCACCACATAAAAATAAATAAATAAAATAAAGGTATTGTGTCTATTTACAACTAAAATTAAAAAAAAAAAAGATCAGAATGAGACAAAGATGTACACTCTGTCATCTCTTTTGAAAACAATCCTAAAAGATTCTCTCCTTGGAAATTAGACAAGAAAGTAAACCATACATACCAAAAAGGAAGAATTAAAGAAAAAAATATATATTCATATGTGACAAAGTCTTTTATCTAGAAATTCCTATTAGAGTTAATAAATAAGTTCAACAAGATTACAAGGTACACAATGAATATACAAAATTCAATTGAATTTCTATATAATAGCATGAAATTAAGTGAAAAATCCATTTCCAGCAGCATAAGAATACAATTCTTAGAAATAAGCTGAGGCAAAAATACGAAACATATATTCTAAAAATTTTAAAACGTTGCTGAAATAATTTAGTGATTATCCAAATAAAGGAAAAACCCCATATTCATGGACCAGAAAACAATATTGCTAAGACAGTAAAACTCCCCACATTTTTCTACAGATTCAAGGCAATCTTTATAAAATCCCAAATATATTTTTTGCAAAAATGGACAACCTGATAATAACATTGAATTTATATGTAATTGCAAGAAATCCAGAAAGCCAAAACAATATTGAAAAAGGGGAGTAAAGGGCAGGGGTTGTTGCTCAGTGGTAGAGCACTTGTCTAGCATGTGTGAGGCACTGGGTTCAATTCTCAGCACCACATATAAACAAATAAATAAATAAAGGTCCATCAAACTGTGGTACATATACACAATGGAATGTTACTCAGCTTTAGAGTGAAATTATGGCATTTGCCAGTAAATGGATGGAGTTGGAGAATATCATGCTAAGCGAAATAAGCCAATCCCAAAAAACCAAAGGCTGAATGTTTTCTCTAATATTCGGATGCTAATTCACAATATGGTGGCAGGCACTAGAGAAGAATAGCATTACCTTAGATTAGGTGAAGTGATGGGAGGGAAGGAGAGGAGCTATGTGGATAGGAAAGATAGTAGAATGAAACAGACATTATTACTTTATGTATATATGTGAGTGCATGACCAATATGATTTTACAACATGTATGCTCAGAAAAATGACAAATGATATCCCATCTATGTATGATATATCAAAGTAAATAAATGCATTCTAATTTCATGTATAACTAATTAAAACAAATTTTAAAATTAATTTAAATAAAAAATAACCAATAAAAATTTTAAAAAAGTTTTTTTTTCAATCTAAAATTGCCTAATTGGCAATTTTAGATTGAAATTTTAAAACATTTAAATTTAAAAAATTTTTAAAAAGAGGAGTAAAATACTCTAAATGTATTCCAACTAATGTGGTAATGGCACGAGGAGAGACATACAGGTCAATGAAATGTAATTGAGAATGTAATTCATCTATGGTGAATTAATTAATTATTTGCAAAGGTACCAAGAACATTCATGGGGGGGTAGGGAGAAGCAGTCTGAAGAATAACTAGTGCTGGGACAACTATATACCCAAATGCAAATGAATAAACTTGGACCTGTTCCTCACACCATACACAAAAAATAACTTAAAATGGATTAAATATTAAAGAGGTAAAACTATAGAACACTTAGAATAAAACACTGGAGTAAATATTACTGATTTTTGTTAAGTCAAAGGCTTCTTAAACATAACATTAAAAGCACAAAAGACAAAAGAAAAATTTTTTTTTTAATATTTAGTTTTTAGTTGTAGTTGGACACAATACCTTTATTTTATTTATTTATATGTAGTGCTGAGGATTGAACCCAGGGCCTCGCATGTACTAGGCAAATGCTCTACCACTGAGCCACAACCCCAACCCAAGAAAAAATGTTTTAAAAATTCACTACAACTAATATTTTTAAATTTTCAGTAAAATAAAGGATACTATCAAGAAAGTGAAAATACAACCCACAGAATGGGAAAATGTATTTGTAAACCATATACCTTATAAGGGACACATATCCAGATTATACAAAGAACTTTTATAATTTGCTAGGAAGGGAAATAATTCAATTTAAAAATGAGCAAAGCATAAAGAAAAACAAAATCATGACATTTGTAGGAAAGTAGATATAGCTAGAGATTATGTTAGGTGAAATAAGCTAAACTCAGAAAGACAAGTATCACATGTTTTCTCTCATGTGTGGAATCTTGGAGTTGGTAGGGAGATGACATGAAGATAGAAGGCAGATAATTAGAGAAGAGGAAGTGAATCAGGGAAAGGGAGTAGGGAGGGTAAAAATGGGTCATAGGGGTTGAAATTATCAGAATGTTACATGAATGTATGAATGTGACACAATGAAGCCCACTCTTTTTTACACCAGTTAGAACAGAAGCCAAAGGGGGCTGGGATTGTGGCTCAGCAGTAGAGTGCTCGCCTAGCACGTGAGCGGCCGGGTTTGATCCTCAGCACCACGTACAAATAAACGCACTGTGTACAACTAAAGCAACTAAATAAATATTAAAAAAAAAAGAAAAGAAGCCAAAACTGCCTAGGATAGAATCCTGATTCCATTATACTTCTTAACTGTAAAAAAAAAAAAAAAAAAAAAAAAAAAGGCAAAGGATTTGAATAGTCATTTATCAAAAAAAAAAAAAAAAGATAAAATATCCAATAAACATTAGCCATCAAGGAAATGCAAATCAAAACCACAATGAGATAACCATTTCACACATTCTAGACAGTTATAATCAAAAAACAATAACAAGTGTTACTGAAAATGGGGAGAAATTGGAACCCTCAAACATTGTAAACACTTTAGAAAATAGTCTGGAGGATTGCCAAATAAATAGATGACCCAGGAATTCCACTTTTAAATATATATTGAAGCAAAATAGAAACATGTCCTTATAAAAATGTGCATGTGAATGTTCATAACATCATTATTTATAATAGCCAAAAAGTACAAAACAACTGAAATGTCCATCAACTGATGAGCTGATAAGTGAATGTGATATGTAACTAAAAAGGAATATTATTTCACAATAAAAAGGAATTAAGTACTGTTTCATGCTGCAATGTGGATGAACCTTGAAAACATTATTTATGTGAAAGAAGCCAGATACAATATACTGCCTTCTACATGATTTTCATTATATGAAATGAAAAAAAACGACAAATCTATAACAACAACAAATAGATTGGTTGTTGCCTAATACTGAGGAGTTAAGGATCAATGGGAAATGACAGCTAAGAGGTATCGATTTCCTTTTGGGTTGACAAAAATGCTCTACAATTGATTCAGAAGACTGTTGCATGATACTGTAAATGTTCTAAAAACTGTTGTATAGTGCCCTTTAAATTGGTGAACTAGATGGTGTATAAATTATATTTCAATGAAGCTTTTACAAAATCAGTGTCACAAAAAAATATGTGGGAAATCCATGCTGTCAGTAACTGTGAAAAGTCTGAGACTATTCCCTATTTGCAAGCTAACAAGTTAGTTTGCTAGAGTATTATGGATGCTTATAGGAGATATAAGACTTCTTGATTGGAGACAACAATTTATCACTCAAAGCAATAGCTTGGGCTTCCCTGAACCCCAGTTTTCACTGAATGATGCTAACCAGAAAAGGTGATGCCTTCACCTGAGCTGCATTATTGTTACAGGAGAGAAATCAAGAATTTTGAGAACCCACATATTTTATAATGGGCAGTAAGCTTGCTTGACTTTTGCTCAGAGATATTATCATTATTACCCTAGAAGGTAAACAAATCTGGCCTTTCTTCCAAAGGGAAATACTATCTCTATTTTCAAGTTGTTCATTATAAAACAACCTTAAAAATAGAGTTCATACAGAGGACAGTTCCTGTCCTCTCATGATATACAGAGACACAAGAGATTCATGGAAAAATTTCCTCAAACCTATTGCAGAATTTTTAAAAATTAAGAGAATAAATAAGTGCAGCATATGAACAGCAATGAGAGTTTTAAAACCATTATTATCTTGAATATTTGATAATCCTTTAAAAATATTGCTAATATTATGAAATGTGCTAAATATGTTTATATAGTATGATGTACTTTTCCTTAAGTAAGGCTTGATGTATATACTGATGTGTTTAGGCATATGAAATGTCATGTATCTATAACTTATTTTTAATGGCCTAGCAAAAAAGAAATGTACACACCCTTATAAGATCATTAAGCACATGAACACACTGAGACATACTAGAGAGCCAGAGACATAAAGCAAATATGGCAAATTGCTAACAAGTATTAAGTCTAGATGAAGACATAATGGCATTAATTTTATCTTTCAATTCTTTTGAAAATGTTGTTATTAAAAAGATTGAAATATTGAGAAATATACTAGAAACAAATATCCTTAGATGGTAAAAAGGAGATATATTTCAACATGTATAATTTTTATTAGAGATACTATAAACATAAGGCCACATTATAACAGTGGTCCATTTTATGCTTTGAATATAAATATACCCCTTGCTGCTCTGCCACTGTGATTTATTTTTTAAATGGACATGTTTCTTTCTCTTCCTCCCTCCCTTCTCCTCCCTAAACTCTCCCATTCCTAATCTCAGGGGAAACAGGATTACCTTTCTTCCTCATCCTAGGCAGAGTTATCTATCCTGGAGCACACACTCACCACAGGAAGGAAGTACTTTGGGGATGGCACCAGAAGATCTTAGAAATTACTATCTCCCAAATTGAAAAGTGAATTACAACTCCAGACAGCACACATGGAATGCAGCCTTTGAATCACCTCTTTAAAAACGCCCTGTTCCCCATGATGAGCAGAATTACAGCCTCTGGGAAAAGAGTCCCTTGTGTTTTTCCTTTGCTAGTTAAGCAATAAAAACTTTTTTTTTTTTCCTTTTTCTCAAAATTGTGTCCTCATTATTGGACTAGCACTGGGGACAAGGACCAAGCTTTTGGTAACCACATGGAAAAGTTGAGACAAAAGATAAAAGAATCATGCATAAATAATAACCACAGAAAGCTGGTAGCTGGGATAGCTATATTATTTTCAGACAAAGTATAAATTAAAGTAAAATGCATTATGAAAAATAAAACAGGATCACTTCAGAATGATAAAGGGTTTGGTTCACAAGGAAGATACTAAAATAAAACCACCTTAAACTGTATAAACTGTAACATCCTCAAAATATATAAAGTTAAAAACCATAAGATCTACAAAGATAAATAGACAAATCCACAATCATAGTTGGAGATTTTAAACAGACCTCTGACTACTAATAGAACATATAAACAAAATAATCTGTAAGGATGTAGAGAGATTTGAACACGAAAACATACTCTAATAGACATATATAAAACAGTGTACCCATCAAATGAAGAACACACTTTTATATCAGGTACATCCTAGAAATACATAAAATCTGACCATACTCTGGACCTTCAGTGTCCTCCTAATATTATAGTATTTTCAATTAAATGAGTAGGCTCCACTTACATTGTTTTGAATATGTGATTCTAAACAAATCTCAAAGGACTAAATTCATACTATTATCTCTAAACATCATGCAATTAATTTAGAACAACAAAAAATATACTTAAACAAACTCTTCCAGAGAACAGGAGGGATAAATTAGCATAACCTTGAAACCAAACCTAAATAGGACTGAGTGTGAAAGGAAAAATACAATCCAATCTTATCAATAAATATAGAGGCAAAATTCCTAAACACAATATGACAAATCTAAGGCCTAGCCATTGTTGTAAGGAAACAAAAGGATTGGAAAAGAAGAAAAATGTCATTCACAGATTATTTGATTACAGATAGAAAATCCAGAATAACCTCTAGAAATAAAATAAATCTTAGTAAGGTTGGTAAATATACTTTATACACTATAATCAAAAACCAGAAAACAGAAAAGAGACCACTTATAATAGTATTCCCAGTGTAGTCTCTCAGGAAGAAAGAATGGGAGCTATATAGGACAGAGCTTTAGGAAAAAAATTAGAAATGCAGTACAGAATTTTTTTTTAAAAATTGTAAACTTGGGGGAAAGATTATACAGGAAAATAAATGTAATCAGAGAATATTACCTGGCATACAATAAGCAACATTATTCATAATATTTATATTTTAAAAATAACATAAACACAGTTTACTGATTTGATTGAAAATAGTGCAACTTTGGGAGGAGACTGAAGAAGTGAGATAAGGGTGGTAGTAGAAAGAGCACCTCATCTATCATAGGACAAAGTAAACAGAAAAATGTTGATAAAGCAAAAAAAAATTTGCAAGTTTTGGCCCTTGAAGAATCTATCTAGAAAGTCAAAGAGGATGAGGAAAAGAATTGATAGTTTTCACTACTAAACTTTTTTAACCCATATGTGTATAATTCTATGCCATATTACCACACAATGGGCACTTGCATGAGTCTGATATTATTTTAAAAATAAGTTAAAAAAAAAACAAAAAACAACAAAAAAAACCTAAATAGGACTAAGTGGAGCCATGGATTCACCATTTTTAAACAGGTTAAAAATTTTATATCTTTGTTACATCCCTCTATTTATATGTTATCACAACCCAAAATCAAATCATGTTACATCTTCCCAATAAAGGCTATCAATAAAAGAATGTTAAAGGAGTTGAAAGAATTCTTGGAAATTAGCAAATATATTCCTATTGTTTTAAACATGAAGAGATGGAGGGCCGTCAGTGACAGAGCCAAAGCTAGTATCAGTTTCTTGACTCTACTAATATTTCAAACTGATTCTCATTTGCTTTCAAGTTCTGAGAGAAAACTAATGTATTTTTCCAGATATTCTATGAAGAGGAAATATCTTCTTTTCACTATAATAAAAATATTTCTTAAAAAATCAAATTATAGATGAACACATTAATCAGTTGGAAAGCTTTTTAACCAAAGCAGAAGCTGACACTTTCTACATACTTAAAACTAAAAATATCAGAGACTTATTAAAATATGATGCTTATAACATGTAATTCACCAATACTAACAAAATTGATAATGTCTACTTATTAAAAACATTGGAATTTATAAATATTCAAAGAATAAAATGTGCTAATTGAGTTTTTTAAGGTACTATGTTCTCTTTTTTTCAGTGGGACAGGGAAAGGGGAAGGTTGTAACCATTCAACTCTCAACTTCTATAAGATACATTTTTTTTCAGATTCTACATAGGAATGAGATGGTATAGTTCTTGTCTTCCTGCCCTTGACTTATTTTACTTAACATAATAATCTCCTGTCCCATCCATGTTGTTGTAAATGACAGGATTCCAATCTTTTTGTGGCTAAATAGTATTCAATTGGGTATACATACCACATTTTCTTTATTCGTTCATCAGCGGATCGACCTTTAGGTTGTTTGCATTTCTTGTCTATTGTGAATAGTTCCAGAAGGACATGAGAATGCAGATGTATCTTCAACATACTGATTTCATTTCCCTTGGATGTATATCCAGTAGTGGAATTGCTGGATCATATAGCAGTTCTACTTTTATATGTGTTTATGGTACTGGGGACTAAACCCACAGCTCCATGAATGCTAAGCAAGTACTCTACCACTGAGCTACATTCCCAGTGTCATTGTGTTTTTAATTTTTTTAGGAACCTGTACATTATTTTCTGTAATAGTTGTATTAATTCACACCTAAAACAATTTGCAAGGGTTCCCTTTTGTCCACATCCTCACCAGAACTTATTTTTAGATTTTTAAAAATAATATTCTATTCATCCTTACTTGGGTGAGGTGATAGCTAATGGTAATTTTAATTTGCATTTCCCTGATGACTAGGACTTCCCCAATTTTTTCAGGTGGAACAAAAAATATTTAAGAAAATAACTATACATAAGCATGTTCATGACCTAAAATGGAAAATAAATGGAAGTAAGGATCACAGCATGGCAGAATTAGCAGCTTTCCACTTCTTATCTCTGTGTGATCCATGAGATCCACCTAAAACATTCTAGCCATTAAGTTTTATCTTGTTAATATTTCCAATGATAAGGAAGTCACAAGACAGCCTTCCCATTACACTGAGATTTAAGTAAATTTCTGCAATAGATATTTAACCTGCTTAACACCCTTAAGAAAATTCAACAATAGGAACTTAAGCAACTAACATATTAAAATAATCTTAATATGAGATCAACTCAATGAATCTATTTAATATTTTTTTTCTTAAAAGCTATAATAGAAGCAGAAGAGGAAACATTTAATTTCTTAAGTTGAAAGCAGCTATTTTACTTTGGGAATGGGGAGGGATGGACAATACTTAAAGATAAATTTTTTCTGCTATAATGATTGTCATTCATAGCTAATATGAAAGCTTATTAAGAAAATATGGTTACATGTGGATTTTTTTTATATTTTTATTTATTTGCTTTAGTTGTACACAATGCGTTTTTATTCCAATGCATTTTATTTGTACGTGGTGCTGAGGATCGAACCCGGGTCGCCCACGTGCTAGGCGTGCGCACTACCGCTGAGCCACAATCCCAGCCCCACATGTGGATTTTTAATAATAAAATGAAACACATTCTCAAGTGATACTATCCAATCTAACATGATTTGTATGGGATTATACACATGGGATTGATGCATTAAGAAGTTTGGAGAGAAAGAGTTGCAAAGCAACAAAAGTTAAAACCAATATTTTTATAACTTTGAAATGTACAAATAATATATTTTATTAGATCTTCTTAGTAAAAATGCTGTGATATATGCAAGTATACTCATCTCTATATTCAGATGTAGAAATTGAGGTTTAGAGTATTGAGTTTTTAGGATGTTTATTTAGGACCACACAGTAAGTTAACACTTGAACTCAGAGTTTTGTTTTTTGCCTCCACGTGTTACATCCTTTCTACTACTAATCATTTTCTTTGGAAGAAAGTATCTAAATTTTTCAACAAAAATAGTTTTTCAAAATGATGATGTGATAAACATGAATGACACAATAAAACCATTAGATTTTAGGTTATATTTCTGGATGTTTCTTTCTTCTCTCTCTCTTTTTTCTTTCTTGGTACTCACGATTGAACTCAGGGGCACTCGACAACTGGGCCACATCCCCAGCTCTTTTTGTATTTTATTTAGAGACAGGGTCTCACTGAGTTGCTAAGTGCCTCACCATTGCTGAGGCTGGCTTTGAATTCATGATCCTCCTGCCTCAGCCTCCCAAGTGCTGGGATTACAGGTGTGCACCACTGTACCCGGCTATATTTCTGAATGTTACAATACCTTCCAACACTATTTAGAATGATTTACTTCCAGATAAGTGTGTTAACCATAGTGAGGGCCTCACTAAAAATTACATTCAGAAGTAAGATGAACCCTGATTTTATGGCAAGAAGAATCTTTATGGTCTAGCTATTGACAGCACAGCATCTTTCCATCCTATAGCATATGGATGGACAGACATATGCTGTTTTTCAATATCTTTCTCAGGATTACAATAAAGCAGTTCCATAAATATAAAGAGATTAGCACAAGTTGAACTTATCTGTAGTTATTTGTTTTAACTTGGCCTTGGAAAAGTACTAACATCACAGATAAAAGAAGCAAACAAAAAAGACCACAGTACCATGATAATAAGAATAAAACTTTAGAGTTGTGCTGAGCATAAATATGTCTGGAATGTCTCCTATGAAGCAGTCAAAACCTGTGTTCTAAGTGCATTTAAGACTCAGTGAGCCCAACTCCAGGGCTCCATGCCAGTGTAAAAATGCACTAACATGCCCTAGGCCTCCTTGTTGCCTGCTTACAGGAAGGTAAGAAGAAGAAATTGGTTTTTGCCCTTACACCGAGTGGACCAGAATTTCCTGTGCATTTCTAACAGAATTACTGGCTGATCATCTCAGCAGCTGGTATTCACAATAGGAGGAGCTAATATGATCTTTATTTCATAGGCCGCAAAACAAGAAGCTCTGCTACCATTTTCAGTAAGGCAAGTGTTATGCATCAAAAGTCCCCTGGTATTTTCCAGCAGAAATCAGAAAAACCATAGGTTAGTATAATTACCAAAAGCAGGAATACTTTAGTTCTGGCTGTTTCATTTTTAACCAACAGGAAACAAATGATGCATTTTAATAATGTTCTTGATTGTGGGACCCTGATTACATAAAATCATCTATCAAGGATGGAAAATTTGGCACCAATGCTCTCACAGCCCTTCCCATAGAGTAAGCTAGAAACTGTCAATATTTTAAAAACATACAGCTTTCTCTTAATATTAAAGGGGTCAGTACTTCTTCAATACTCATTGCTCAAATAGAATAATCATCTCAAAAATAGTTTCAATTTTTATACTTTCAAAATCTATTGTTACTTCATGCTCTTGTCATGACAAAAATCTATGCTTTGCTTAATCTTACTTTAGGGAGATTAGGAAGCACAGGCAAGGAAAAAATGATTTGATAAGCAGATCTCAAAGATGGAAATAGAGAATTCTTTGCAGGAGAAAGAATCCAAGATATGCTTTACATACCTACAGTTAATCAATGAGCTTTTTTTTCAGGTGCTGGGTATTGAACCTAGGGCCTTGATCTAGCCAGGAAAATGTTCTATCCTTAGCCACATCCCTAATCCAAATGAGCTTTTATTTTAAGAAAAATAGCAACAACCTGGCAATTTGCTATTTAATCTCATGTTCATATGAGACTATACTTCATTTTTATGACTAGCTCTTTTTTAGGAAAATAATATTAAGAGTACTGGGTGCAAAGTTTTAAGGACCATATAAACTAGAAAAATTATTTTAAAAATGCAAGTTTAAACTGATCAGGGATATACAAACATAATTCAGGACACCACTGAATTTAAAACAAGAAGAATGAAACAAATATAACAGAGTAGAAAGTCATAAAAGGAAATTAAAACTTTACCTATAGTAGAACAAGAGCTACAGGACAGGCATCGTGGCACATGCCTGTAATCCCAGTGGCCCAGGAGGATGAGACAGGAGGATTGCAAGTTTAAAGTCAGCCTCAGCAATGGTGAGGCACTAAGCAACTCAGTGAGACAAAATAGGGCTGGGAATGTGGCTCTGTGGTTGAGTGAACCTGAGTTCAATCCCTGGTACCAAAAAAAAAAAAAAAAAAAAAAAAAAAAGCTAGAGATATGTGAATAGACAAAATTGGCAGAGAATGTACAATATCTTGACTTGTGGCTAGATTTTTAAAAATGGAATCTCTCTCTATTTTTGAGGGAGTATTGGCCACATTTCTAGTTATTAACCCTCTGCATTATGAAGAGATAAGCTGTATATAATTTGATTCCATAAACATGTACTTCAAGATTTATTATCTCAAAAGTAATGAATACTGTAAGGGATGGGAAAGATGAACTAAAACACAGAACCTACCTTCAGAGATCTTGTACTCTAGTTGGAATTTTTCTTTCTACCAATTTTTGTCAATAGTCTACAACTTTTTTTTTCACTATTATGCCTTAACACTGCTATAATATCAATGATTATACCAATATCAAACTTTAAGTACTACATACCAACATTCTTCCTGGAGCATTTATATGTAATGATTAATTATTCGTACACTCTGAGTATGTAATTATTACATAGAGTAAAATTAATTTGGGCTATTTAACTCATTCTAGAAAAGATACTTTAGAGGAATTTCAAATAGAAGATTTTATTATTGATAAATATATTTTATTTATTATAAAAAAGAAACTGAAAATGCATAGAAAATCACTCTGTTCATCATCTAAGACTCAAACCAATCAAGTTCCACTGGAGAAGGCACCATAAGAAACCTGGACTAATCTTTCCAGTGTCCTAGACACTAATTAGCTGTGATTGCAAACATTCCATTGATATGATGGGACACAACAGCTTCTTGAACCTAGTCTATGAAAGTCTTCATCAGATGAATATATTATTTGTGGTGCTGGGTATTGAACCCAGGGTCTTGTGCATGCAAGGCAAGCAACTCTACCAACTTAGCTATATCCCCAGCCCACAGATGAATATTTTGAAGTCAATAAATCTACTATTAAACAGCAGGAAATGAATATACTTTTATTGTATTATTTTTAAAAATTAAAAAGAATCAGTCTTGAGAAGATGGTTGAAATCAGATTATTTCTAACAAAAGGATTCTAGATTTTAATCCTGAGGAACATAGTTGAATGCACAGATATTTGGTAGTAAGAGTTACAAAACTGATGAAAAACTATAATGTCAGATTGGTATTGTTAATATTAAGCAAGGGAAGAAAAAGCAGATCATAGACAGCTGTATATCTTGTAAAGTAATAAGCAGATTTTGGAAAGTTCACACATAACAACTCTGATATCATTGTCAAATACTTAAAGAATTGTGATTAAGGGCAATTCTATGAAAGAAAAATTCTATCATACAAGCATGGGAATTCAATGAAAAAGAAAACAGGCATGTGACTAAACCAGAGGTACAACACAGAGAACATTCTAACTAAATTAGATTTTTAAATCATGTGAAAAAAATGAAAAAAGAGGGTAATGAAAGGAAGATAGACACAATGAGTAACATAAACCTGTAAGAAAGTTAAAAACCTAAAAGGAACCAAAGCTTGTGGGGAAAAAATTGCTTAGAAAAACTAAAGTAGCAAATAGAGAAGTTTTTGTCTGGTGTTTAGAAAACACTCTGTTTAGTTCATCTGCAACATGGAAGGTGGTCTTCAAATTAATAAGAACTAAAGTTGATTCCTTATCTAAGGGCGGGAAATGTAACTCTTAAAGATATTCACATTGTTAGGTTCAAATAAATGACAAATGACATACTAAGTTAATGTAAGCTTTCTTATAAATACTTCTGGGACTCTTCTTTATGGAAAGTAAAGTAGATAACTCAAAGTGATAAACTTCAGTATTGTTAAAGAGAGAGGAATTACAGAAATTAAAGAAAAGGTACCAAAAAACTAAGCTAAAGAAGACATCAGTTTGTTTGTTTGTTTGTTTGTTTTTTAGATAAAGGAAGTGAAAAAGCATAGTGACTTTAATTTCATCAAGGAGATTAACAAGAAGTTGAACACAATATTCTTTCTTTCATTTATTTATTTATTTATCTTGGTACTAGGGTTTGGACCCAGGGGCACTCAACCACTGAGCTACATCCTCAGCCCTTTTCACTTTTTTATTTTGAGATAGGGTTTTGCTAAGTTGCTTAGGTCCTTGCTAAATTGCTGAGGCTGGCTTCAAACTTGTGATCCTCCTGCCTACACCTCCCAAGTTGCTGGGATTACAGGCATGTGCCACTGCACCCAGTTAAACACAATATTCCTGTAGATAAAATGATGAAACATGGCTGGAAAACATTAGAATTAAGCCACACGGATTGCCTAAATTTCTTCTGTAGACTATAAGGTGGTCCTGCAATATCTGAAACTCCTGATAACTCCCTGACTTTATTTCTTAACACCATCCTATTCTCTAACTTCCCTGTGTTGTCTAACTCTTTCAATTGAGCATTGTAAACTAGCATAGTGGTCCTCAATATCTGTGTCCAATGAAGAATTTCAGGAAAGGTTAAACATTGTTAAATTCAAACATTCCAAAAGATTATGTCCCATATTATATGAAGTATAACAGCAATTCCCCAAGTAAATGGTAAATAAAAAGAAAGCATAAAATATTTATCCCACCTTTTAAATATGAACTGTATCATTTAGTGACCAAATAATAGATAATAATAATAATAATAATCTTTGATAGCATTTCAACTGTCTTAGTTAACTCAGCACACCATAACAAAATCCTACAGACTAAGTGTCTTAAACAATAGAAATTAATTTTCTCTGAGGCAGGAGGATCGCGAGTTCAAAGCCAGCCTCAGCAATGGCGAGGCACTTAGCAACTCAGTGAGACCCTGTCTCTAATAAAATACAAAAAAGGGCTGGGGATGTGGCCCAGTGGTCGCGTGCCCCTGAGTTCAATCCCTGGTACCCCCCCCCAAAAAAAAAAAAAAAAAAACGAAATTAATTTTCTCACAGTTCTAGAGGCTTGAAAATCTAAGTTCAAGGTTCCTACAGCATTTGGTTCCTGGTGAGGTCTCTCTTCTCTGTTTGTAGATAGCTGATTTTTCCTCACATAGCAGGGAAAGAGTAAACTCTGTGGTGTGTCTTTTTTTTTTAAAAAAAAATATAGTTTTAGTTGTAGATGGACACAATACCTTTATTTATTTTTTTATGTGGTGCTAAGGATTGAACCCATTGCCTCACACATGCTAGACAAGCACACTACCACTGAGCCACAACCCCAACTGGTATGACTTTTTGAAAAAACACTAATACTATCAAATTAGGGCCCTACTCTTATGACCTCATTTGGCTTTAATTACATCCTTACTCCAAATACAGATAACACTGAGTATCAGGAATTCAATATATGTATTTTGGGAGAACATAATCCAGTCTATAACAACAACTCATAAATGGGAAAATATAAATTTATAATGTTACTACTTTTCAAAGTAAATTAACTAATAAACTCATTAAGCATCAAACCTTCATAAATTCTTTAAATATGGAGTAGGGCTTAGGCATCTGTATCCTATGTAATAAGCATCCTGTGATAAGAGAACTAAAGGGACTCCATCTTGTTCTTCAGCAGCCATCTTAGGAGTTCCAAGAAATAGTTCTGTTTCTCAGAAATAATAGAATACGGAAAGTCCTGCCTGTGTACCCATTAATCGTTACCTAGCATAATACGCTTGACAGCATAAAAACAGCAATTCCTATACAATGTAAAATTGCTCTCTTTGGTTTCCATTTTTCCTGGGCAAATACCTTGTCAGAGATTGATTGTCTAGACGTTAGTAACCATTCTCTAACATGTACTCAACTAGGGTCATCTTGACCCCATTCCCTTCTACTTTATCGTTGCTATATCAACCGGGAAAGTCCCATGGGAAATATTATTGTACCCATTGCTTTGTCTTGCTAACTGCCTAGATTCAGCTTCTGTACCATGGCTTGCTTGCATTGGCTAAAACCCTGCAATTAAATATTCCGCCCTCTATGATTTTTCTCTTTATAAACCCTTGAAAATCACTGCCTGCGTGCCATCTTGTCACACTGTGTGATGTGTGAGGATGGTGGCCGCTGATCAGCTTAATAAAGGCTTTTTATTGGCTCAAGTGTGACGTGGCTTAGAGTTTTAATTGGCATTATGCTGGATACAACATTTTTGGTACAACAATCCCAAGTGACAAAACTGTAATAGTCTTCTGACTATGTATTATGAAACAATGAGCCAGAGAAACAGGGAAAATAAGATATTACTCTTCTTCTTCATTCCTTCATCTTTCCCCAATCTCTTTGTGTATACTGTCATTTAGTCCTAGTCTAACTGAAGAATAATATATTTTAGGCACAGGTCCTGATAGGAGCACTCTGCCTTTAGCCAAATTTGGGAATCTTACTCACCCCATGCCCAAATCCCTTCTAGATTTTTCTCTAATTGTTTACTCTCTCCATCTCCCAACATCCTTTCATTCTTCCTTAGACTTCTGTTCCCATTTCTCATGTTATCCTTAACCCTCACTTTTTGATCTGAAACACTCTAAGTATACTAACACTTCTAATAATCATATCTTTCTCCATAATTTTATTGTAAGGAGGGTTGGTAATAGATAGATAGACAGATATACCTGGAAAAGTACACTACTTTTTTTGTTCTTTTAATGTTACTTCAGCTGTTGCATATATTTGTGCAACGCCAAGTAAGAGCTTAGGTAACACCCACAAACTGTCACCCATCTAATACATAAACAAGAATTTGATGAAACAGCCATGCTTACCACCCCCCAATACTTCTTGAGACACTCAGCAACAGACATTATTTCTTAATTATCTGAAAAACTGGAGTGATAACAATGTATTACATATTCTAAAACTTTTACTCTATCTTATCATTGGCTATATTAACCAGATTTGGCTAGAAAATTCTTCAAAATAATCCTTTTCATTTTCTTTTCCCTTCTTAAACAAGTTTAAAAATTCAAGCCAAATTCTTCCAGTATCACCTGACATTGAGTAGTCTTCCATCTCTGAGTGAAAAAGGAATGACAATTTCATTTTTTAAAATATTTTTTAGTTGTGAATGGACTTTGTTTATTTACATGCAGTGCCAAGAATCGAACCAAGTGCCTCACACATGCTAGGCAAGTGCTCTACCACTGAGCCACAACCCTAGCCTGACAATTTCATTTCTTTAAGTCTTTAAAGAAGAAAAAGAAAAACCTGAACTTACTTCCAAATAAGATGTATCCCCTTAATTACTTGGCAATTTTCATGACAGCCTGAAAGACTGCACCTCCTTAGACATTTTTTAAGTCCTGCTCTTGGATGGGTGGATTGGGGGAAATGTGAAATGTGAACATTGCTAGAATTTTAATTACCACATTGTATTTTAGTAATTTCCCAACCTGCCAGTGATAGCTTAAGAAATCCTCTTTTAATTCCCAAGAATGAAAACATTTCAGGTTTATACTTTCTAATTATAAAGTAACACTCACAGTCTGAAAAAAAACAGAAATCCTGGAAACTATGAAAGAAAGTAAAAAATACTCAAACTTTCAACATTGAAAGCTGGACTCTATTAATGTACTAATGTATCTAATTCCAGAGTCTTGTTAATCGGTCTGCCTCTCTCAGTGTATGTATGCTTGTATATATAAATACATTTTGAGGCAAATGTATATTGTGTATGCTTTTAATATATATATATATATATATATATATATATATATATATATATATATATATATATAATATACTATACTGTTTTATATGATCATTGGACTAAATTCATGGACAAAATTTTATAATCATTGGATCCATTCATGATAAAAATGATCATAAAACTAAAAACAGAAGGGAACTCTTTCAACCTGATGATGTTCATGTAAAAATTTGCATCTAACATAATTAATATTTACTGTCTACGATTAGAAAACAGACATAAATATCCTCTCTCATCATATTTATTCAACATTTTGCCATTGAGCATAGCCCCTGCAATCAAACAAGGAAAAAAGGGCACCTTTTCTTCCTTATAACAATTGTAAAGGGAAAACTAAAGTGGTCTCTATTTGAAGATTATGTGGTTGTTAAATAGAGAAAATTCCAAGTTATCCACAAAATTATAAATCTAAATAAGTAAATTTTTAATAACAGTATGAAAAGTGATTATACAAAAACCAAATTGATAAATCATTTTAAAATAAAAATTTTAAGTTAACACCATGTTTAGTGGCATCTAAAGTCATCATTACTTAATAGATAAAATTAGTGAAACATGTACAAGATGTATACAATGAAAAAGATACAACACTGCTAAATAATTAAAGGAAATGAAATGGAAATATACAGATATTAAATAAATGAAAATGTATGCTAGACTCTAAATATTCTTAAGGAATCAATTTTACCTAAAATTATCCATATATTCAGTTAACCCTCCATAAAAATCCTTAGACTGTAATTTCTTTCTTTAGTGTTCTATAATTTTCATTGTAGAGGTCTTTCACCTCTTTTGTTAAGTTGACTCTCAAGCATTTTTTGAGGCTATTGTAAATGGGGGAGTTTTCCTAGTTTCTATTTCAGAGGATTTGTCACTTATGTACAGAAATGCCTTTGATTTATGGGTGTTGATTATATATCCTGCTACTTTGCTGAATTCATTTATTAGTTCTAGAATTTTTCTGGTGGATTTTTTGGGATTTCTACATATAGAATCATATTGTCAGCAAATATCAGTAATTTGATTTCTTCTTTTCCTATCCATATCCCTTTAATTTATTTCATCTATCTAATTGCTCTGGCTAGAGTTTCAAGAACCACATTAAATAGAAGTGGTGAAAAAGGGCATCCTTGTCTTTTTCCAGTTTTTAAAGGGGATGCTTTCAATTTTTCTCCATTTAGAATGATGTTAGCATAGCTTAGCATGGATAGCTTTTACAATGTTAAGATATGTTCCTGTTATCCACAGTTTTTCTAGTGTTTTGAACATGAAGGGGTACTGTATTATATAGAATGGAGATTCCTTGGAAAACTGGGAATGGAACCACCATTTGACCCAGCTATCCCACTCCTCTGTTTATACCCAAAAGACTTAAAATCAGCATACTATAGTAACACAGCCACATCAATGTTTATAGCCGCACAATTCACAATAGCTAAATTGTGTAACCAAACTAGATGCCCTTCAGTAGATGAATTGAAAAAGAAAATGTGGTATATGTACACAATGGAATATTACTTGGTATTAAAAGAGAATAAAATTATGGCATTTGCTGGTAAATGGATGGATTTGGAGAATACAATGCTAAGTGAAGTTAGCCAATCCCAAAAAACCAAATGCAGAATATTTTCTCTGATATGAGAATTCTGATCCATAATGGGGATGAAAGGGAGCATGGGAGGAATGGAGGAACTCTAGATATGTCAAAGAGGAGGGAGGTGAAGGGAGAGGGCAGGGAAGTAGGAAAGATGGTGGAATGAGATGGACATCATTACCCCAAGTACATGTATGAAGACACAAATGGTGTGACTCTACTTTCTGTGCAACCAGAGACATGAAAAATTGTGCTCTATATGTGTACTATGAGTTGAAATACATTCTGTTGTCATATATAACAAATTAGAATAAATAAATAAATTTTAAAAAAATCCTTAGACTTTGTTGTAGAAATTGACAAAGCAGCTGTAAAATTTATATGGAAATGTAAAGGATATAAAATATAAAAATATTACTAAAAATGAAGAAAGATGTAAGACTTATTCAACCAAGACTCCTTAGAAAACTACAGCAATCAACACACCACAATATTACTAAGTGAATGTATAAATGGAACAAAATGGAGAAGCCACTATTACACCCACATGAACAAAGTCAAATGATTTTTTAAAATAGTAGCAGAAATGTTCACTGAGAAAAGAGAACTCCCCAATATATTTTGATGAAATAGTATACCCATAATTTTAAACAGATATGTCAACTCCTACTTCACCCAATGAAAAATTACTCCAAAATCCTTAAGTACAAAAACTAACACACTAAAGCTATCATAAAAAACCACCACATAGGAGATTCATGGAGACAAACAGCTTTTGTGTGCTTGGCATAGATCCCGATAGAGATTTGTTAGACACCATAAAGAAAAAAAATATCTTTGTGTGCTTGGCATAGGATACAATAAAATTTAAAATTTTAAAATAACACATTAGATTTCATTAAAATTTAAAACTTCTCATAAACAAACATGAGGGGCTGGTGATATGACGCAGTGGTAAGACTATTTATCATATATGAGGCTCTGGGTTCTATCACAAGTACCACAAAATAAAAGCAACAAAAGCCATCATTAAGAAAATAAGTAAACTGGAGGCTGAGGCAGGAGGATTGCAAGTTCAGTGCCAGCCTGGGCAATGTAGCAAGAATCTGTCTCAAAAATAAAATAAAATAAAAGAACCTGGTGAGCTAATATCCCTAGTACCAAAAAATAAAAAAATAAAAAATAATAAGCAAGCAATAGACTGGGAAAAAATGGATGCAAAATATAAACAAAGAGAAAACCCCACTGGAATCCACAATATAAAAAGAACAACTAAAACCCAGTATTAACTGGCACTTTTAGCTTAGAGAGCTTAAAGACATTACTCTTAAACATGCAGCAAAAATAACAACAAACATGCCAGGCACGGTGGTGCATGCCTGTAATCCCAGAGGCTTGGGAGGCTGAGGCAGGAGGATCATGAGTTCAAAGCCGGCCTCAGCAATGGCGAGGCACTAAGCAACTCAGTGAGACCCTGTCTCTAAATAAAATACAAAATAGGGCTTTGGATGTGGCTCAGTGTTTGAGTGCCCCTGAGTTCAATCCTCGGTACCAAAAAATAAAACAAAACAAAAAAAGCATACCTCTTCCTCTTCACTTATATCAGTAGAGTAGTATTTCAAATAATTTTCAATGCAAAATCAATAATATTACCAGAAAACAAATTTGGGTTGGGGATGTGGCTCAGTGGTCAAGCACCCCTTAGTTCAAGCTAGTTGCAGGTTAACAACTTTTTGGACCTATTACAGGTAACAGAGATCATCACAGGAAAAACAACCAACCCAAATATCTCAATAAAGGAACAGGCCCTGAGCATTTGCTTACCTAGAGAAGACAATACTCAATCTGAATGCAATAAAGTATAAAGAGATAGGATGAGCCGGGCGCGGTGGCGCACGCCTGTAATCCCAGCACTTTGGGAGGCTGAGGCAGGAGGATGGCGATTTCAAAGCCAGTCTCAGCAATAGCGAGGCACTTAGCAACTCAGTGAGACCCTGTCTCTAAAAAAATACAAAAAAGGGCTGGGGATGTGGCCCAGTGGTCGAGTGCCCCTGAGTTCAATCCCTGGTACCACAAAAAAAAAAAAAAAAAAAAAAAAAAAAAAAAAAGAGATAGGATGGTTAAATTAGAATTGCTAAAGATAATTGTGAACTAGCACAGGAGTGTGAAACTTCTGAGATATACAAAAGTGTTTGCACTATGTAACAGGCTTCCTTAAGAATCCCAAAAGGCTCTCTGGTGGAAATATAAAATGATATAGTCATTTTACAATACAAGATGTTAGGGGGCTGGAGATACAGTTCAGTGGTAGAGTGTGTGCCTAGCATGCAAAAGGTCCTGGGCTTGACTCCCAATGAAAGGAAAAAAGGAAGGAAGGAAGGAAGGAAGGAAGGAAGGAAGGAAGGAAGGAAGGAAGGAAGGAAAGGCGAGATGCCAAGTTCATAGAAAAATAAATAAATAAAATAAAAGGAAGAGAAAGAAAAGAAAACAGCTAGTTCTCCAAAATGATTAAGCAGAATTACCATACCACTTGGAAGTTCTATTTGTAGATACATGCCCAAGATAAATGAAAATATGCATCCATATAAATTGTTCCACACAAATTTCCATAGCAGCAGTATTTATAATGCTCATAATAGCATTACTTATAGTAGAATTAAGTACATTTAATACAAAGAAACAACTCAAATGTCTATCAACTGATGAATTGATAAACAAAATGTGCTGCATTCACACAACACCTTAAGAAGTTAAAAAGAAAAAAAATATAAAACAAAAAAGAAGAAAGATTAGAGCAGAAATCAATGAAACTAAAACCAGAAAAACAATAGAGAAATCAATTAAAACAAAAGCTGTATGTATATACATAATGAGAAAATGGAGCATATTCTAGGAATACAAGGCTAGTTCAATGTTTGAAATTCAATGTAATCCTCCATGTTAACAATCCAAGGAATAGAAATTCAGGCAGTAAAAGAATTTTACAAAATTCAGTATTCATTCATAGTAAAAACTCAGCAAAAAGCTGGGTCCTAGCATGAAGCAGAAGAATCACTTGAGCTGAGAAGTTCAAGGCCAGCCTAGGCAAAGCCGCAAGATTTCATCTTAAAAAAATTAAAAACCTCAGGTAGCTAGAAATATGAGGGATTCCCCTTTCCTAATAATGAATGCCTATCAAAAATACAGAGCTAGCATAATATAGAGTAGTGAAAGACTTAAAACGATTATGGAATGAAGACAAGAGTATATCCCCTCTCATCCCTCATATTCAATATTAAACTGGAAGTCTTAGCCAGAGTAGTTAGAGAACAAGAAGAAATACAAACAATAGATACTGGAAAAGAAGAAATAAAAATGTTCCAATTCACAGTTTACATGATTTTCTAAGTAAAAAATCCTAGGGAACCTACAAAATATCTCCTAGAACTAATGTGTGAATTGAGCAAAGTTATAGCATACAAAAAGGATATGCAAAAATCAATTTTAACATTAATTCCTGTAAATGGAAAAATGAGATAAAAATTAATTGTATTTCTAGATACAGTTGTATTGTATTACTATAAACAATATACAATTGGAACATGAAACCAAAAAATATCAATGCCACCAACAAATAAAATTCATCAGTGTAAGTGTAACAAAATATCAAGTTTTATATCATTATGTAGCATTTTTACAATAAAATGCTGATAAAGAGTTCAGCCAACATTTTAACTCCCTTGTTTGCCTGTTGATTCAGAGGTACTAGGAGTCCCAAGTGGCTGGGTGATAGTCCCAACTCATGTGATCATACATACTGTATGTCTTGGTAGAAGCATTCCTGCTTCTGGAATTAAGACCTCTGTAGGCAAGCAGAACATAAAATGCTGGGAATAGGGAGCAAAAATTTTGTTAGTGGGGAATGGTGAGTACTACTACTTCCATTTCCATACCTAGATACCTGAACCTGTTAATCTTAGCTACTGGAAAAACAGAACCATATGTTGGAAGCGAATTCAGAAGCATATTCAGCTTTCTGAACAACCATACCCCCACCTCTGAAAGGTACTATAGCCTAACTAGTACTATAACTGAATCTTTAAAAAGCCATTCTAGCTAGTCGTGGTGCACATCGGTAATCCCAGTGACTCAGGAAACTAGGGCAGGAGGATCCCAAATTTAAGGCCAGCAAGTTTAAGGCCAGCCACAGCAACCTAGTGAGGCCTAAAAAAACTGAGAACTGCATGAGATCCTGTCTCAAAAAAAGAAGAAGTGCTGGGGATGTAACTCAGTGGTAAACCGACCCTGGGTTCAATCGCCAGCACCAAAAAAAGGCCATTCCATCATCTGTAAAGCCAGCTGCTTCAGGATGATAGGGGAAATGATAAGCCCAATGAATTCCATGAACATGGACCCACTGCTGCACTTCCTTGGCTATTAAGTGAATTCCTGAGTTCCTACACAAGGAATGTGTATGACAATGGATTGAGGCATTCTCTAATTCTGCCGATAGTAGTTTTGTCTGAAGAATTGAGTTCAGGGAAGGTAAGCCTGTAATGAAAGTGTATATTCCAATAAAGACAAAATGCTGCCCTCTCCACGAGTGGAAATGACCAGTGCAATCAGTAAGCCTGCTACTAGGAAGGTGATGGTCACCTGTGGAATGGTTACAATATCAGATGTTCAATGATGGTTATTGCCACAGGCTGACTGGGCATTCAGCAGTGGCTACAATCAGGTCAGGATTGATGAGTGGAAGTCCATGTTACTAAGCCCATGCATAAGCTCCATCCCTGCAACCATGGCCACTTGGCTCATGAGCCCACTGGGCAAAGATAAGAATGGGTAGGGAAAGAGACTGTCTAGGGCAGGACATCGTGGTGCACATCGGTAATCCCAGTGACTCAGGAAACTAGGGCAGGAGGATCCCAAATTTAAGGCCAGCAAGTTTAAGGCCAGCCTCAGCAACCTAGTGAGGCCTAAAAAACTGAGAACTGCATGAGATCCTGTCTCAAAAAAAGAAGAAGTGCTGGGGATGTAACTCAGTGGTAGATCTACAGACATATCTCTTTCCCCAAATTTCTTTATTACCAACTTTTCCAATAATATTCCTTTCATGTATGTTCTCTTATGTGAAATGTATATTCATGTCCATTGTCTATTTTCTAATGAGATTCTTTTTTCTTCATGAGATTTGAGAGATTTTTATGTATTCTAAATACTAATCTTTTGTTGGCTATGTGCTTAGCAAGTATTTACTCCATCTGTAGTGAGCCTTTTCATCTTTTTTATTCATCTTCTTAACAAGGACTTTCACAGAACAAATTCTTTTAATACTCATATAGTCCAATTTATTAGTAATTCCTTTCATAGACTGAGCTTTTGGTATGAAGTCTTAAGAACTCTTCATCTAGCCTAGGTACTAAGGTTTTTATTCCTTTTTTTCTAAAATGTTTACAGTTTTCGTTTGAACCCATAACCCATTTTTAGTTAATTTTTATAAGGTGTGATGTTGAGGTCAAGATATACCTTTTTGTCTATATCCATAGGCAATACATCTTAAAACTAATACATCTTAAAACATAACATTTAAGAACTTGTAGATGATTCATTGGATGAATACTCAGATATTCAATTGTTCCAGCATCATTCATTGAAAAGGTTATTCTTGCTGGGTGCGGTGGTGCACACCTGTAATCCCAGCAGCTCAAGAGGCTTAGGCAGGAGGATTGTGAGTTCAAAGCCAGCCTCAGCAACTTAGTGAGGCTCTAAGAAACTCAGAGAAACCCTGTCTCTAAATAAAATATTAAAAAGGGCTTGGGACGTAGCTTAGTGGTTAAGCACCCCTGGGTTCAATCCCTGGTACAAAAAAAAAAAAAAAAAAAAAAGGCTATTCTTCATCAAACTGAAGTTACCCTTTAGTGAGCAAAAAACAGCTGAGCCAATATGTTCAGTTCTATTTCTTGATTATCTCTTTCATTTCACTGATCTATGTGTTTATCCACAATTATCCTGATTAAATGTGACTATATTCTAGGATTTAATATCAGATAGCATAATTCCTCACACTTCATTCATCTTTTTCAATATTCATAACTGAGCCTCTAAGCATCTTCCCCTAACCAGAGCATAAATACATCAAGTGCATTTCTAAGTACAAACAAATCCCCAAAGATACAAAATCTTGGAGGTAGAGTGAATGGGAGGATAAAAAGGCTTACTTTTATGTTAATTGTCCAAAACTGGCATTGTTTATTCAGAATAATATTTGCCATTAATACATCTTAAAATATGACATTTTAAGAACTTGTAGATGATTCATTGGATGAATACTCAGCGAAACAATCATTCCCACATAAACCTCATGCTATATTATCTAACCTACAAATGCACTGAAATACATTTGAATAAAAACACCAGGACTTTTATATAAAGTCCTACTGGAAATAAATGCTTATAACACATTGGAATACAAACTAAGAAAATAGAAAAAATGTGTTAAACCTTGAAATTATTTATTTCTAGGAGTACAAATGTATTAAAACTTGTGATATTTTCTTTCCTTTAGAAGATTTGAGCAAGTCAAAGTGAAAACTTGGGAAAAAAGAACCAGATGTCATCAAATCTCCTGACCTTTGTACTAACTGCAGCTGATTATATCATTATTTATGGATCTTTTCTCTTCCTCTGCTCTTCTTTAAAAGTTTTTAAAAATTTGTTCTAATTAGTTATATATGACAATAGAATGCATTTTGATTCATTGTACACAAATGGAACACAACTTTTCATTTCTATAGTTGTACATGACATAGAGTCACACTACATGTGCAGTCACACATGTACCTAGGGTAATGATGTTCCTCTCATTCCACCATCCTTCCTATCCTCATGCTCTCTCCCCTCTCTCCCTCCCCTTGGTCATTCAAAGTTTCCTCTGCTCTTTTTGTCACTCATTTGCCATTAAGATCCTTTATATAAAATGCTGACCTATAGGAATATCCATGTGTCCAAGTAAACTTTTTTCTAGAACAATCATTTCAAACAATTCAATTATGGATACTATTAAATCTTGGAGCAGCTTTTTTATATAGTTCCCATAATGCTAGATCTATTGTGCTTGTGAAAAAAGTCTGCAAAACTATGAACAGAGCTCAATATTAGAGCTGTTTAGGTCAAAAACAGTACTTAAATATAGTCTCATTCTTAAATTTTGATTTATTAAAAACAAGAAATAACTGTAGACTTAAATAATAGCTATCAACTTTTATGTAGATTTTTAAAATTATTTTCTGATCATCAGGTAATATCAAAATTACCATGAAATAAGCAAAGCACAGTCACAATTTAACAGTATATTTCAGGCACAGTTTGGTCCATATCTGACAAAATACTAATATACAGAATCATTAAAAATGAAAATTGACTTAACATGTCAAAAGTCATTTAAAAGATACATTTTCTACTTCAGTTTTTACATTTGATAAGTGTTTGTTAATTCCCCCATATGACTGCGGAGCTTGCTAAATTGAAAAATAGTACTATATTTGATGACTGTATAGAAATAAGGATTAGGTGCCTGTAATCTCCATTTCAGAGGAGAAATACATTATCCACTCATTTATTCTTTTTTTGTAGACAAGTAAAATCAAAGTTGAAAAAACAGCATGTATACTGATTTATGATTTCTACTACCAATATGATTCACCAATGTGAAGCAAGTAAATAAAAAACAACATAGAAAAGTACTACAAAGAGTGATCTTAGTCATTCAATTCAACTCATCCAAAGAAGGCTGAATTAAGAAAGAACTTGTCTCACCTTTAGGTTGTCCCAGTACATTTCCTAAATGGCCACTACTTGAGTAAGCTTATAAAATAAAATTATTATTATTTGACATCATTTATTTCTTTGAACCCATTCAATCCAAATTGCTTCATTATGTGTGTACTGTATTTGTTGAGAAACTTTAGGGTCATCACTCCAGAGTTATGTGTTTTTAATGATTATGATTGCTAAAATTGATGTACAATTTCAGACTCACTTATTAATGTTTTTGATCATTTTTACACATATATCCCTTTTAAAATTCTGAAGCTCTTAGCCAATTCTACAGATACAAGAAGTCTATAGTTAAGAGTATGAAATTAGTCAATTTTAAAAATAGTTATACAATGCTTTCTTTATAAAAATGAATATGAATGTCAACTATATTTAATATTTAGCAAACATGCCCAGCATAAAGAACAAATGAGACAGGCTTTGAGAATTGGGAAAAAGAGAAAGCTAGCAGAGTCAGGTACTATTTGGGAAAGAGTTTTTCCAAAGTGGAACAAAACTCATAAATTCATTGGCTGACAGGAAATGTGGTAAGTGTCTACATATCACAAGATAGAAAGAAAACCAAAATTTGACTTTAGGTTATAGTGTCATAAAAATGATCAGACATTTTTGTATTACCCATCAATCTATATAAAGGCATATTTTACTAATCTCCTGATTGTGTTAAGTACTTTACTTGCCAATTTACTATATAGGTTAAATCTCTTCCATTCTATAATTTCATTCCTTCCTACTTGCTTTCATTGATGAATGTAGCATTACATTTTTAAAAATGAAAAGTCCTTGGGCTGGGGTTGTGGCTCAATGGTAAAGCACTCACCTAGCATGTGTGGGCCCTGCATTTGATTCTCAGCACAACATAAAAATAAATAAATAAAATAAAGGTATTATGTCCAACTACAACTAAAAAATAAATATTTTAAAAAATAAAAAAAATCCTTCAAAATGGATCAAAGAATTGAAGAACTAAAACTATAAACTCTTAAAAGAATTCATAAGGGAACACTTTATAACATTAAATTTGGCAATGATTTCTTGGATATGACACATAAATATGGACAAAAAAAGTAGAAAAAGATAAATGGGACACAAAAATTTTAAAAACATTGTTCCAAGCCAATATACTAAGAAGGCAAACTCTAGTATAGGAGAAAATATGTGCAAATCATGTATCTTATAAGGGATTAATATCCAGAATATATTGGACCCATATTACTCAACAATAAAATTACAAGCAATCCAATTTTAAAAATGGACAAAAAAAACTTATACATGTCTTCAAAGAAGATATAGAAATGGCCAAAAAGCACATGAAAAGATGTCCAATATTACTAAACATTAGGGAAATGCAAATCAAAGCCACAATGAGTTACTACCTCACATAAATTAGGATAGTTAATATCATCATCATCATCATTGTCATCATCATCATTGTGTTAGTGATAATGTGGAGAAACTGGAACCCTTGTGCACTATTGGCTGGAATGTAAAATGGTGCAGCTACCAAGGTAAATAGTATGTCAGTTCCTCAAAAATTTTTAAAAAATAGAATTTCCATATGATCCATCAATTTTATTTTGAGGTATATACCCAGAAGAATTGAAAGCAGGGTCTCAAAGAACTATTTGTTTATCTCTATCTGGTATGATATTGTAATGATTTACCTGACTTTCTTTGGGTATTTTTAAAAAGTTGATGCAATGCACAAAGCCCTGGGTTCAATTCCCAGTTACACACATACCCCCCCCACACAAGATGTTAAAATAATTGTTGTAAAGTATTTGACTAGTAAGTCTGATGTCTGGAATTCCTCAGGGTCCAATTCTATTTATTTCTTCTTTTTCTGACTATTGGCCATACTTTCTTTTTTCTTTGCATGACACAAATTTTTATAAAAACAGAACATTTTGAATATTATAATGCAGCAAAATTGGAAATCATATTCTCCTCTCTCTCCAGGTTTCTTAGTGAAGCTTGTTGTAGTGGTTGCAGCTTTTTTGTTTATTGACTTTGCTGAATTGATTTTGTAGAGTCTGTATTTTGTTGTATGTAGCCAGTGAAGTCTCTGTTCCATTGTCTTAACGGGTAATTAGTGATTTGAGATGGATTTCCTAAAATGTCTGAAACAACCACAAATTCCCAGTCTTTGCAACACTCAAACAAGAAGTTACTATTCTGCCTAAGCCTTCACTTTCTGCTAGTTTAGATCCTGAAAGTCAACTAGAAGTGGAAGCTTAGGGCCTTCTTGGGTCTTTTCTGGGAATACACATAGCCTTGAGCTTGTGCACTGGCTTTCTGAATTACCAGAAATATGAGGGAGCTTTTCAAAGCCCCGATTCACCAAAGCATCTCATTTTCCATACTTTCTTCCAGAGTTTTTAAGTTGATCTGCTACTTGTCAAACCAATATCCCTAGCTGTAGGAAGTAGCAGCTAATATATTTGCCTTTATTTTTTTTTCCACAAATGGCCCCAAGGTAGCTGCTTCAGTCTTGGAATAGTTCTGAGTTAGGCAAAACAAGAGCAAATCCTTTAAACTAGTCCTTTAAGGACAAAAAGAAGAAGCACAATTTCTTAAAAACACAGTCACTTGTATTCCCTCCAGTATTAGGAACCTATAGTAAGTGTACTATTATGGTAGAATACAGACTATCATCTTCAAAGTGTCTGCCAAATCATAGGACAGGGGATTGGACCAGGGTAAGTTATAATGCTACAGATCTTTCCTACTGAGATTTGGCTTTAAGCATTCTCCCAGCTGCTATAAACTTTTGATTAGTCTCCAGAACACTTGATTCTAAGAGTACTTCCTAGTTTATTTGGCATATTTATAAAAAGACAAATTTTGGAATTCCCTATTCTGCCATTTTTGCTGGCATCAAGATTGATTACATCTCAACAGTTATTTTCGAGTAAAAAAAATAACATAGCATTTAATAGTTAAAACAACAACAAAAAGTATGGATGAAATGCCACAACTGGACACAGGTAAGAGGGCTCCACAACTTAGCAGACCCCAACCAAGGCACTCCTCAGCTGATCCCAGTCCCAAAAGAAAAGAGTCTGTGGAGTGAAAAATTAATCCAAAATGGATCACAGACTTAAATGTAAAAAAAAACTATAAAACTTTTTTGGAAAAACAAACAGGAGAAAATCTTCAGTATCTGGGGCTAGGCAAAGAGTTCTTAGATTTGCACCACAACCAATATCAATAAAATGAAATATTGTTAACTTGGACTTTATCAGATTTAAAATACTTTGCTCAGAAAAAGACTCTGCTTAGAGATGAAATAATAGACCACAGACTGGGATAAAATGTCTGCAAATCACATTTCAAGAAAGTACTAGTTATCTATATAATGAACTCCCAAAACTCAACAGTAAACAAACAATCCAACTAGAAAATGGGCAAAAGACATGAAGAATCATTTTAAAAAGGATGACAAATAGGTGCTTCAATAGGTGCTCGACATCATTAGCCACTAGAAAACTACAAATTACAACTCTATTGAAATATCACTAACCTACCATTAAGAATGGCTAAAATTTTAAAAATAGTGAAAACAACAAATACTGATGATGCTGAAATTGAACAATCCATTCATTGTGTGATTGTAACATTTATTTCGGATGGAAATGCCACTGTGTAAAAGTTTCACAGTTTCTTATAAAACTACATAGAACTATCATATAATAATATCCATAAGAGAACTCCCCACCATAAATTACATCCTTGACCTTTTATCCTAAAGTAATGAAAAGATATGTTCACACAAAATCCTATGAAGTAATACTCATAGCACCTCTACTTAAAATACTCCCAAACTGGAATTAACTCAGATTTCCTTCAACATGTGAATGAGTTAATGAACTGTGGTACATACATAACATGGAATTAATAATAAAAAGGAAGAAATTATAATATAAGAACTTGGATGAAACTGTAGGGAATTATGCTGATTAAAAAAACTAATCACAAACTGGGTGCAGGTGCTCATGCCTGTAATCCCAGCAGCTCAGGAGGCTGAGGCAGGAGAATCACAAGTTCAAAGCCAGCCTCAGCAACAGTGATGCACAAAGCAACTCAGTGAGACCCTGTCTCTAAATCAAAAACAAAATAGGGCTGGGGATATGGCTCAGTGGTTGAGTGCCCCTGAGTTCAATCCCTGGTGCTCTCCCCCACACACACACACACAAAAAAAAAAAACTAATCACAAATGGTCACATACTATATTATACCATTTCTGAAATGACAAAATTTTAGAAATGGATAACAGATTAGTGGTTACCATGGGGTTAGGATGATGGAGGGTTATAAAAAGGCAATACAGGGATTTTTATGGTGTTGGGAATGTTTAGTATTTTAACTATGGTGGTGGATATATTAACATACATATATGACAAAATTGTGTAGCACTAAAAAACATACACAAATGAACACAAGTAAAACTGGTGAAATAAGAGTAATGGACTGTATTGATATTAATATACTGGTTATGACAGCATGCAATCATTTTATAATATATTACTATTAGGGACAAATGGGCAGAGTATACAAGGTTTCTCTGTATATTATTTCTTAAAACTGCATATGAATCCACAATTATCTCAAAAATTTCAGTTGGAAAAACATCATATCATTTGAAAGGTTATTAATTAGGCTGAAAAACCTTCTAAATTACTTGATATTAGCAATAATCAGAACTTTAATTGTATGTGTCAAATTTCCTACATAAGGTGGGAAGCTAAGTGATAAGAAATGATTTATGCCCACTAAATACTTAGAACTTACTATAACTAGAAATAAAGCAGAGGGGCTGGGGATGGGGATATAGCTCATTTGGTAGAGTGTTTGCCTCACATGCACAAGGTTCTGGGTTCAATGCCCAGCACCACACACACACACACACACAAAATAATAAATAAATAAATAAATTTTTAAAAAAGCACGTGTCTAAAAGAAAGAAAGCAGAACTTCAATGGAAAAATTAAGAACAGCAAGGATATAAGTACAATTATAAATATACCTATTTTAGGGCATAGTGGTGCATGACTGTAATCCCAGCCCCTTGGGAGGCTGAGGCAGAAGGATCATGAGTTCAAAGCCAGCCTCAGCAACTTAGCGAGGCCCTAAGCAAATTAGTGAGATCCTCTCTCTAAATAAAAATACCGAAAAGGGCTGGTGGTGTGGTTCAGTGTTTGAGTGCCCCTGGGTTCAATCCCTGGTACCAAAACAAAACAAAAAGCATACCTCTTCCTCTTCACTTACATCAATAGAGTAGTATTTCAAATAATTTTCAATACAAAATCAATAATATTACCAGAAAACAAATTTGGGCAGTATTAGAATAAGACTTTATTTTAAAAAATAAGATGAAATAGTAACTGAAAAAATGTTTTGAAAATGCAACCTCAGAATCCCAATGTGTGATTCAATTAAAAACAACAAACATTATATAAGCCTGTGCTAGAGAAAAATACAAATTGTATCCCTCCAGTAGTTCACAATCTAGTGAGAAAGGCAGATATGTAAATAACTAACGATGATACATGGCCAACTTTGATGAGTACCATAATAGAGATGATCTTTAATAGAGATGATCTACAGTACCATAGACAAAGCTCTGAGAAAAATTTGTTGTAAGATCCAAGAGTCCAAAGCCATTTATGAATCAGTGAACACATTTAGATGTACAATTAACTGCTAGCCTTCCTGTAACGTGGCTTTGTATTGAGAAAGAAAACTGCAAATACATATTTCAAAGTTAAGTATGGAATTCTGTAAGTATGGAATTCAAAGGTAAATATGCATAATTCTGTGCAAATTCTAACTTTGATAAATTTCTAAATAAAGGATAATTTTATTTTTCTTGGAACATGAAAAGCATTTTTATAAAGTGTAGTGTGTATTAATAAGTAACAAATATACTGAATTAAATTTCTTGAGGAACTTAAATCAGTTAAAACTATTCCATGCGTTTGTAGCTATGTCAAAATGTATACTAAGGTTTTATATAACTGAAAAGAATCAATTTAAAGAAAGGGGAAAAAAGACATACAAATCCACATCTGAAGTCTTTCTGATGTATTATTTTGTATTAAAATAAACAATATTTCTTTGTAATAACATGCATTCCTAGTAAACTATTTTGCAAACTAAAAAAATTAATACAAGATGTTGATTTGTTTCTTTGTCAAATGTGATATATTAGTTGCACAATGAGTGAATTATAAAAAGCTCATGAATTTTTAAAACACATAAAGTGTTCTTGGTTTAAACTTCATTTGACCTAAAAAATGCTCTTCAGAATCACCTTTGTTCTCTGTGTACCTGAGTGTGCTCACAGTGTAAGTTGAAGACATTGTGCCCATCAATCCACTAGCATTCCAGCCATCCATACACAGAAAATAATTTTTGTAAATTCATAATGTTTTAAATATATGAAAAGATGCTCAGCCTAAAAAACAGAAATGCAAATTAAAGCCACAATGAGGTAGCAATTTCCCCTTATTGTATTCGCAAAAATACAGTTTGAAAGCACAATGTGTTAGTGAGGGTCAGGGAAACAGATATATACATTTGCTGGAGGAAGTATAAATTGGTGCAACCTCTACAGAGGACATTCTGGCAATATCTATCAAAATGACAGAGATACATACCATTCAAACCAACAGTTCCATTTCTAGAAATTTACCCAACAGATAGCACATATCTGAAGTGACCTCTTACAAGATTATTCATTACAGAAATGCAATAGCAAAAGAGAGCAAAGAAGCTAAATATTGGGACTCAATGAGGAACTGATTGAATAAATTATGGCATATCTTTGTAATCATTAGTATCATAAAGCCACAGTTCTGTATGTACTAATATGAAATAATCTACAGCAACATACAGAAAATGCATAAAAGCATGGGGACAAAATAATTGGTGAACATGTTTGTAAGCGTCCATGCTTGTATATGCATGGAATTTTTCTAGAAGTAAAAATAACAAATGTTAAAAGGTTGCCTCTGAAGGATAATTGTGTGGCTGGGTCCAAAGGGTGGAAGACTTTTAATTGAATACTCTTTTATAACTTTCAATTTTTGAACCACATTAATGTATTACCTAATAAAAAATAAATGTAAGGATAAAGAAGAAAAAGAAAAAGAATTGAAAGAAGCACAGCTCATCTGCCAAAGGAAATTATTACAGCTAATTTCCCTTGTTTAAAAACCACCTCCAAAGCCGGGCGCGGTGGCGCACGCCTGTAATCCCAGCACTTTGGGAGGCTGAGGCAGGAGGATCGCGAGTTCAAAGCCAGCCTCAGCAATGGCGAGGCACTTAGCAACTCAATGAGACCCTGTCTCTAATAAAATACAAAAAAGGTCTGGGGATGTGACCCAGTGGTCGAGTGCCCCTGAGTTCAATCCCCGGTACCACAAAAAAAAAAAAAAAAAAAAAAAAAAAAAAAAAAAAAAAAAAAAAAAAAAAAAACCACCTCCAGGCAGGGTAAGAACTAAAGGTACCATTTTATTTCAGTCACAAAATAAGTAGTTAATCAAGCTGATGCTTCTTTCATAGTGTTACATGGTAAATTTTCCCTACTGAAAATTTGTGATTTGCTGTAAAAGCATTTTAGCAGATCCTCCAGCTCCAAAAGACAATATTTGGTCAGAGAAAGAACATTCTGAGTAAATAAATCAATAATTTTGACATACGAGTGGTGGAACTGTATTCACACATGTGCGGGTCCTTACTTCTGAATTAGTGGAAATGAAATAAACAAACTTAATTATTTATTTTTCCTTTGAAATCTAACCAGTTAATTCTCTCTCTCTCTCTCTCTCTCTCTCTCTCTCTCTCTCTCTCTCTTGCACATACACACACACACACACACACACACACACACACACACATTATTTTCCTGGTAAAACTAGAATTTATTTTTCTAATAAAAAGAAATTCAGAGAATTATTTCCTCCTATGCTTTATGAACAATTCTACTATTACACTCAACACTGTATGTTGTAATTTGTCCATTAACAGAACTGTGAGCTCCTGGCAGGTGAGGAAACTATTCACTGCTCAATCTGGCATTTGCATTGCAATGCAAAAGTCTGAGGAATGTCTCACAAAATTCCTCCCTCAAATACGTTCTAATGTAATCATCATTTCTTTTATTATAATAAATTTAAATAAGAAAAATTAACATTTGTATTGTTTTCAATTTTAGAATTTTTTTGAAAGATTTGGGAAACTCTAACTTTGGACACTACCTGAACATTTGCACATAATGCTATTTTTCTTTGGCATATGGATCAAATATATTAAAATGAAAATATTTTTCAAGGTGTCCTTTGGAGGTATAATTAAGAAATTTTCTTATGCAATGGTACACTGGGTTAAATGGTGACCCCACAAAATTTATATCCCTGTATGTGATCTTAAATTGAAGGTTGTTTTAGATGTAACCAAGTTAAATGAGATCATACTGGATTTGAAATGAACCAAAGCGATTTTTAGCAAGAAGAGTGAAGCTGGTGGCATTACTATTCCAGACCTTAAATTGTACTACAAAGCAATAGTAATTAAAACAGCATGGTATTTGCACCAAAATAGACCAGTAGACCAATGGTACAGAATAGAAGACACAGAGACTAACCCACACACCTACAGTCATCTTATATGACAAAGGAGCCAAAAACATACATTGGAGAAAAGACAGCCTCTTCAACAAATTGTGTTGGGAAAACTGGAAATCCTCATGTAACAAAATGAAATTAAACCTCTATCTCTCTCCATGCACAAAACTCAACTCAAAGTGGAACAAGGGCTTAGGAATAAAACCAGAGACCTTGCACCTAATAGAAAAAAAAGTAGGCTCAAATCTCCATCATGTTGGATTAGGCCCCAACTTTCTCAACAAGACCCCTATAGCACAAGAATTAAAACCAAGAATTAATAAATGGGATGGATTCAAACTAAAAAGCTTCTTCTCAGCAAAAGAACAATCAGTGAGGTGAACAGAAAACCTACAGAATGGGAGCAAATCTTTACCACAAGCACATCAGATTGAACACTAATCTCAAGGACATATAAAGCTCTCAAAAACCTTTACACCAGAAAAACAAACTACCCAATCAATAAATGGGCTAAGGAACTGAACAGACACTTCTCAGAAGAGGATACACAATCAATCAACAAATATATGAAAAAATGTTCAACATCTCTAGCAATTAGAGAAATGCAAATCAAAACTACTCTAAGATTTCATCTCACTCGAGTCAGAATGGCAGCTATCAAATGCACAAACAATAATAAATGCTGGCAAGGATGTAGGGAAAAGGAAACATTCGTATATTGCTGGTGGGACTGCAAATTGGTGCAGCCAATCTGGAAAGCAGTGTGGAGATTCCTAGGAAAACTTGGAATGGAACCACCATTTGACCCAGCTATCCTACTCCTTGGTCTATACCCAAAGGACTTAAAAACAACTTACTACAGGGACACAGCCACATCAATGTTTATAGCAGCACAATTCACAATAGCTAGATTGTGGAAACAAACCTGATGCCCATCAATAGATAGGGAATGGATAGGGAAACTTTAGTATATATACACAATGGAATAGTACTCAGCACTAAAAGAGAATAAAATAATGGCATTCGCAGGCAAATGAATGGAGTTGGAGAAAATAATGCTAAGTGAAGTTAGCCAATCCCAAAAAACTAAAGGTCAAATGATCTCTTTGATAGGAAGATACTAACTTATAAAGGCAAGAGAGAGGAGATGAGAGGAATGAAAAAGCTTTAAATAGAACAAAGAGGGGGGAGGGAGGGGAGGGGGCAAGGGGCTAGGAATAATGGCAGAATGAGTTGGACATCAATACACTAAGTGCAAGTATAAAAAAACTCAAATGGTGTGAAAATACTTTGTGTAAAAGCAGTAACTTGAAAATCTGTGCTCTTTATATGTAATATGAAAGGAATTGCACTCTGCAAGCATGTATAACAAATTAGAATAAATAAATAAATAAATAAATTTTTTAAAATGAGCCCTCATTCACTGACATGAATCCTTATAAGAAGATGGAAATTTAGACTCAGAGACACACACTGAGGAAGAACACCATATGATGATAGAGGCAGAAACTAGGATCTATATATAAAGGAATGCAAAGATTGTTAATAACAACCAGAAGCTAGGAAGAGAAAAGAAAGCATACTCTCATTGATTTCAGAAAGAGAATAGCCCTGCTAACATCTTAGTTTCAGACATCTAACCTCCAGAACTGTGTGAGATAGATTTTTGTCATTTTAAGCAACTTGTAAGGACGGCCCTAAGAAATTATTATACATGGTAAATTAAATGTCTGATGCCAATAAAATCAAATAGTTAATTGATACTAATAGCATTACCTACTTTATAAAAATATCCTAATATTTTGCAGCCTAGATGTAGTAAGATAATCAGCAGAAGGGTAAGACTTATTTTCCACATTTTCAGCATGAAGCTGTGTTAGCCAGTTTAGACTCACAAAGCCCAAGTAAATCAAACACATAACTGGATCCACATTTTGTTTCAGCAATTTGGCTTCCTTCTCCAATTTTCCGGAATACCTCAAGGTTTCCCATGGCCACTCTATGTCCTTATTTATCTTTCAAGGACAAGCTTTGGTTCTACCCATGCCATGGAAACCATCCTCAACAAATAGAGGCCATGGCAATTCCTCCCTTCAATTAATATCCAAAGCCTAGTTGGACTTGGTGGCACCTGCCTGTAATCTCAGTGACTCAGGAGGCTGAGGCAAGAGGATCATGAGTTGGAGGCCATTCTGGGCCACAAAGAAAGACCCTGTCTCAAAATAAAAAGTTTTCACAGGGTACAGTGAACCTTTGTTCAATCCCCAATACTAGAAAAAAATAATCAAAGCATGTTTTGACAAGAAAACCTCAGACAAATTTTCACCCAACTCTAAAGTCAGCCAAAAATTAATAATTGCATGGAGATATAAAAATTCATTTAAAAAACACCATATCATGTTTCGGACTATAAGTTGTGATGAATCTACTGACAATACTTTGCTGCCCTCTTTGACCATGTGCAATTTTAAGCTAAAAATAAGTGTCATCAAACAATGTGAATATAGTTAATACTATTGAACTGTACACTTAAAATGACTAACAATAAGTTTCATGTGTTTTTATCACAATTAAGAAAATATTTTTAAAAGGATAAAATGAAATATGCACTGATTTCTCATTTATGTCTCAGAGAAGAGCACTAAGTTGGATGGTATCTATAAAGCTGTCAAATGACCTTAATTGGGACTGTAATCAGAAATTTATTGTAAATAAAAAAAGAAACAACTCATATGTTCTTAGAATTAATATTAATTCATTTCCAAGTGATAAAAATATATCCCACAGGCTGAGGATATCCAAAGTTACCTTTGGCTTATGCTTTTGCTTCATGAGTGGCTTAAAACATCATTTGCTTCTGGTGCTAAATAGAAACTTCAATGAGAATAGTAACCTTAATTATTCCATACACCACCATATCCCCAATGCCAAGAACAATACCAATCTTTAAGAGTAAATAAATCAATTACAGCTTAAAGTATTAACACTTTATTCTTTCACCTCTTTTAAAATGCTATCCCCAGTATCTTAAACAGAACTTAGCATTTCTAAATTTTAATCCATCATTCTATACTATTTCAAGATTGTTATTAAATTAGTCCACAAGTGAGAAAAGTTCTTTAGTAGAATATTTTCCAAATATTGAGAAAATTTAAATAAAAAGCACGAAGTTCCTCTGCTTCTCACAATGGACAACTGTCAAAGGAAAGTATTCGCTAGGGTCAGGTTTATGATTTGAAGAACTAATTTGGTATTTATAAGCATCAGGGAATAGACAAATGGTTCAAATTTTCAAAATGATGATTTTCATTAATTTTGTACATTGGTAAATATGTTTAAAGCAAGGAATAAACAACAACACTCATCACTGTATTTCAAGTACTTATAGCCGAAATTTAGCTATGAAGAAAGCATGTAAGTGCCAAAACAGTGTATTTTCCTTTTATTGCCTTGAGGATGTTTTCCAAAAGGACAAAGTTATATCTACTCACAAACTCCACTAAGTATTTCTGCTAAAAGAATTCAGATGACTTCTAGGCCTTAGTGTTGAAAATGACATCTAGAAACGTGAAACAAATCCTTTTCTCACTAATATTCAAATTTTCCAAAATATCTTCATTGAGATTATAGAACCCAGATTTGAACTCATTGTTAAAAAATAATTTTTGGAATACTACATTAAAATATTTTGTTAAAATACATCTCCATTTTTATCTCCAAACAGGTGGACATGTTTTAAATGTCTATTCAATTTTCAATAAGAAACAGTTATAAGGGTGTTTTTATCTGCACTTGTGGCTAAAAAATAAAAGGATGAAACAGGGATAACACTAAAAGAGAACTGTGTTATACCCCATCTTATACTTCACATCGGATAGAAAAGCTTCTACTGAACAGTCTCAATACTAATATAGGTATGGTAATGAAAATAAACTAGATCAATGGAAATGTAAAATTATTTTCAGTCTTTTAATTCTTGGTGAAAAAATGCCAAAAATCTATGAATAAATGTCTCAAGATAAATTTGAGTAACTGGGGTGAGGGAGAGATTTGAAAGTAGGGAGATCTGTTAGGAATCTACGGCAGTAGTTGAAGTTATATATGGTGCTTGGAACAGACTAAGAAGGGCTATCAAGTTCCTTACATGAGTCTTGGCTAGTTATATAAGAACTTGACATTCATAAGAATAACATAGAGCCAGGCACAGTGATGCAGGCCTGTAATCCCAGCAGCTCTGGAGGCTGAAGCAGGAGGATCACGAGTTCAAAGCCAGCCTCAGCAATGGCAAGGCACTAAGCAGTTCATTGAGACCATGTCTCTAAATAAAATACAAAATAGGGTTGGGATGTGGCTCAGTGGTTGAGTGCCCCTGAGTTCAATCCCTCGTACCAAAACTAAAAAAATAATAAGACTCTAAATTGGTTATTTTGTTTATTAATGGATCATACAAGGATAAAATGTCTCAGGACCAAGTATGGAAATAGCATTATAGATATTTCCAATTTTACAAAAACATTTATTTTAAAATTTACCTACTTATAAATTTAGTGTTTTGCAATTAAAGTACATCACATCTACTGGAAATGGTATAAGACACCAATCAAGTTTCAATATTAAACCACAAGTTTTTCCAAACCCAGACCCTAAGTATGGCACCAAAACTCAATTGTCAACAAATATTTAATAGGAAACTATGTGAAACTACTATAGTCTTTATTCCCCTTAATCTGAGTATTTGTAAGCTTTATGACACAAATATTATTATGTTCAATTACAGAATGTTAGGTAATATAGTAAATAAATATTTCTAAATTCTGATTTCCTCTTTGGAAGAATTACATTTTAGTTGCAGGATGTGAAAACCATCCCCTGAGAAGGAAAGAGAGTTATATAGTGTGAACACAATCCTACTACCAAAACCAAACAAAGACATCATAAAAGAAAAAGATGAAGGAAAGGAGAGACAAAAGATTCAGTGGAAGGGAGAGAGAAAAAGTGTCGACCAATGTTTCATGAGCATGTACACAAAAGTAACTCAAGAATATCAGAAACACATTTATCAAAAAATACATATAGTCTGGGGATGTGGCTCAGTGGTAGGGTGCTTGCCTACCATGTGTGAGGCACTGGGTTTGATTCTCGGCACCACATAAAAATAAATAAATAAAATAAACCTAAAAAAATACACATAAGATAATATAACTCAACCAAGAGAGGTTTACACCAAAATGCAAGACTGGTTTAGCATTTAAAAAATCAATCAAGGTAATTCACAACATTAATAGAATAGGAGAGAAGACACTGTATAATCTCTGTAGATGTAGATAAAAACATTTGATGTAAATTCAATAGTCATTTCAGATGAAAACTCTGACCAAACAAGGAATAAAATGCACCTTCTTTAATATGATCAAGGCATCCCTTAAAATTATAGCTAGTACAGCAGCCACATTGACATTTCAGGTGTATGATTCCTTGTTGCAGAGAGAAGCTGAGTGCCTTTCCTGTGTACTGTAGGATGTTTAGCAGCATCTCTAGCCTTTAATCACTAGACAGCAATAACACCTACTAATTATAATAACCAAGAATGTCTCCAGACATTGCCAACAGTCCTCCTGAAACCAGGGGAATTATTTGATTTTACCACCAGTTGTCCTCCATGAAAACTAGGGAGACAGGTTGGCAAAAAAAAAAAAAAAAAACAAGTTTCTTCAAAGCCATGTTTGAGGAAGATAGAGGAGAACTTTCTATCGTGCATCTCAATTTTGGGGGGCTCAAGGGCAAGGAAAGCTTATGTAAGAGAATAGGAGGCACAGCAGGACAAAAGGCAGGAAAAACATGTATGCAAATTTAGCTACTCTGTGCTTAGCCAGAGAACATATTAGTCTTTATTTCCTTGGTGTCTTTCCTTAACATGAGGAAGTAAAAGCAGTTATCAGGAAGTTGTTTTAATTTCAAAGGGGGTCTGTTTCACTCAGGTAGGTGAAGTTCCCCCTTCCACTGGGAACCACCGAACTAACATCACCTTGAATGGTAATAGACTGAAAGCTTTGCCACCGGTTACAGAAACAAGGTAAATATGGCTGATCTCACTATTTCGTTCTTACCAATTACAGAGTATTGTTTTGGAGCTCTCAGGCAGTGCAACAAGGCAGGGAGAACAAATAGTAAACATGTGGGTTGGAAATAAAGAAATAAACCATCTTTTTCCAAAATAATATTGCATATTAAAAATCCTTAAGAATTTACAAATAGTTGGGCTGGGGTTGTGGCTCAGTAGTGGAGCACTTGCCTGGTACTTATTAGGCCCTGGGCTTGATCCCTAGCACAACACACAAAAAGGTACAAATCAGCATGATAGTATGAAACTACACTTTAGAAAACATTTTGGAGAGGCTAGAGTTGTAACTCAGTTGTGGAGTGCCTGTCTGGCATGTATGAGGCACTGGGTTTGATCCTCCGTACCACATAAAAAGAAATAAATAAAATAAAGGTACTGTGTCCATCTACAAGTAAAAAAAAATACTGAAAAAAAAAGAATTTACAAAAAGTTGTTACCCACTACTGGAAATAATAAAGCTGATACACTGAAATGCTAAGAAAAATTAAAGTGAAACAAAAATAATGAATATACCATGAATGTGTACAAGACAACTAAATATTTTTAATGTGAATTGTTGTACAGATTAAATGCAAACCCAATCAAGATCCCAGCAGACTTTTCAGAAATTGAAAAGTTTTTTCCAGAATTTATATGGGAATACAAGAAAGTTATAATAGTTAAGACAAACTTGTACTGCCTGATTTCAAGTCTTACTTTAAAGGTACAGTAATCAAGACTGTGGTATTGCAACAAGGATAGACATGTAGATCAACAAAACGAAGTGGAGGGTCCAGAAACAGACACATACATATATGTTCAGTTGACTTTTAACAATGAGGAAAAGATAATTCAATAAAGAAAGGATAGTCTTTTAAAAAACAGGGGTGGGGTGCAAGAACAACTGTATATTGTACTAAAAAATTTTGGACATCAGTGGAAAAGGTAGAGTGGACAACTCAAAGCATCTCTCTCTATATAGAAACATGAAAAATCAAGAAGGAACTCTCAGAACCAATTTTGTCAGAACTCTGGAAAACAATCCAAAGTTTACAACAACTAAGAAAATGTTGAATCAGGAAAAATATAACTTAAGGGTAGGAATGGTCTGTAGTGGTTTTGTTTGCCCTCATTCAATTACCTCCCCAGCTCAGTGGCAGTCTTAAAGAGGACAGCCTAGTTTCTCTTTCTGAGGATTTGTTGCTGATGTACAGAAATGCCTTTGATTTATGGGTATTGATTTTCACCTAATAGAAGAAAAAGTAGACCCAAATCTCCATCATGTTGGTTTAGGCTCCAACTTCCTCAATAAGACCCCTATAGCGCAAGAATTAAAAACAATAATCAATAAATGGGATGGATTCAAACTAAAAAGCTTCTTCTCAGCAAAAGAAACAAATCAAGGAGGTGAATAGAGGACCTACAGAATGGGAGCAAATCTTTGCCACAAGGACATCAGATAGAACACTAACCTCAAGGATTTATGAAGCTCTTAAAAGCCATAACACCAAAAAAAAAACAAATAACCCAATCAATAAATGGGCCAAGGAACTAAACAGACACTTCTCAGAAGATGATATACAATCAATCAACAAATATATGAAAAAATGTTTACCATCTCTAGCAATTAGAGAAATGCAAATCAAAACTACTCTAAGATTTCATCTTATTCCAGTCAGAATGGTAGCTATCAAAAAAACAACAATAAATGCTGGCAAGGATGTGGGGAAAAAGGCACACTCTTACATTGCTGGTGGAACTGCAAATTGGTGAAGCCAATCTTGAAAGTAGTATGGAGATTCCTAGGAAAACTGGGAATGGAACCACCATTTGACCCAGCTATCCCACTCCTTGGCCTATTCCCAAAGGACTTAAAAACAGATTACTGGGCTGGGTTGTGGCTCAGCGGCAGAGCACTCACCTCGCACATGCGCTGCCCGGGTTCGATCCTCAGCACCACGTAAACATAAACGCATTGCATTGTGTACAACTAAAGTAAATAAATAAATATTTTTTAAAAAACAGATTACTACAAGGACACAGCCACATCAATGTTTATAGCAGCACAATTCACAATAGCTAAATTGTGGAACCAACCCCAATGCCCATCAGCAGATGAATGGATAGGGAAACTTTGGTATACATACACAATGGAACACTACTCAGCACTAAAAGAGAATAAAATCATGGAATTTGCAGGTAAATGGATGGAGCTGGAGAAAATAATGCTAAGTGCAGTTAGCCAATCCCAAAAAAACAAAGGTCGAATTATCTCTTTGATAGGAAGATACTAACTTATAAAGGCAAGAGAGAGGGGATGAGAGGAATGAAAGAGCTTTAAATAGAACAAAGGGGGGGAGGGCGGGGAGGGGGTAAGGGGATAGGAATAATGGCAGACTGAGTTATCCATGATTACCCTAAATACATGTATGAGGACACAATTGTTGTAAAAATACTTTATATAAAACCAGCAACTTGAAAAATTGTGCTCTTTTTATGTAATATGAAATGAAATGTACTCTGCAAACATGTATAAAAATTAGAATAATAAAAAAATTTTTAAAAAAGAAAAAAAAAGAGGACAGCCATATTTACAGTGAAGGACTTTTGTTTCTGGTTGCAGAAGGAACAGAGAAAACTTTATTCTCAAATAAGTGTTTGCCCTTTGTAACTGAGGTAAGATATAAGAAATATTTTTAAAAAAGCAGAAAGGAGACATAAAGAAAGGACAAGAAAATAAAATTTTATTTCAGAAGTTCCACATATGTTTCCAGTTCTGTTACTCCCTAAGCCAGTTTGTCCCAGGTTTGTTACTCCCCAATTCCCAGGTATTCTGTAAATCTACCTGTGCCCCATTAGTTAACCCCCCAATAAATAGATTAAGCAAAGAGATACACATTTTAAGGACTCAATATTTAGGGGATTTTCCAGCACTATGTATTGATCAGATAATGGAACACCACATCAACCTAAGGATTGTGATATTAACCAGACCACCATAAACTGCTGAGATCACAAGAATGACAGCATTTCTACATACCTTCCCATACCTTCCTCTCACCAAGTTTCATTTAAAAGAAGGGCTGGGTACTCCCAAAATGCCTTTCTTTTTCTCAACATAGCCCACATCCTCCTTTCAATATGCATTCCTTGCTTTGTCCTCAAAGGTGTCTCCCTTGAATGTGTATCTACTTTCCTAAATAAACTTGTGTCTATGCCTCTTACTGGTACATGCTAAAATTCTTTTCCATCATGTAAGCCAAGGATCCCACTGGTCCTAAGCCCAGTAACTTGTATGGGGATTACCTGAAGAACTGGTGCACCATATAAGTTACATCATGGGAGCAGAAGTATTCAAGGAGTTCCAAGAGAGAAGGGGGAACTAATTCAGGAAAAGAAGAACAGAAGTTATAACTGGAAGAACTGGAAAGAGTTTCCTTGAGAAAATGGGGCATTGAAAAGTACCCTGTATACTAAGGGATTTAAAACACTAGGCATGTGTCCAGGAAGAAGCCATTTTAAAAAGAACTGAGAAAAAAACTAAGATTTTACTTCTATTTGATCTCCAGTCTCACTACAAGGTGCCTGGGCTAAGCATTAAAGAAGACAGAGCCAATGAACAGAAGAAAAGATTTTTTTTCTTCCTTTCACAGTTCGTTTCTCTTAAAGTAGTTTGTGGAATTTGAGGAAATGTGTATCAAAACAATATCTGAACATAAGCAAAATGAGCAAAGATCTCAACACAGAACAAGGGATGTGGTCTTTGCAAAAATAGGTTGGAGCCAGGTGCAGTGCTGCAAGCCTGTAATCCCAGTGGCTCCAGAGGCTAAGGGAAGAAGATTGAGAGTTCAAAGCCAGCCTCAGCAATTTAGCAAGGGCCTAAGCAACTTAGTAAGCCCCTGTTTCTAAATAAAATACAGAAAGGGCTGGGGATGTGGCTCAGTGGTTAAGTGCCCCTGGGTTCAATGCCCATACCAAAAAAAAAAAAAAAAGTTGGAAAGTCATTAATTAGCAAGTGAATAACTATAGCTATCTACAAAACAACAAACACTGGTGCAAGGAAAGAATATGATTTTCACTTACCATGTTAAAATACTGAAATGCCCAGTTTGAAACAGACTGAAATTAAGGGTCATTCTAAAATTGAGGGCCACTTCCTCATGCTGAGAATAAAAGCTACAGGGCTGCCCCACTGGCCTGACAGACTCCAAGGAAGCTGAGAATGGAAATTTCCCCCTGCCCTGGCATGTTTATCACAGGCTAACTAAATGTACATATGTATATCACCTGACTTTCATTTCTTGTAACTGCTCCTGTAGGACCTGCAGGAGAAGCAATTTAGCTGCTTCTCACCAGTTTGAACAAACTGCATAGAATTCACTTTTCCTTTTTCCACCTTTTATCTACGTTTTATGTGGATGGGTGACATAATTCAAACAGCCAGGATCCAAGAAGAGTACCTTGGCTAGGCTGCCTAGGCTAGGTTGCTGATAACAAACTGTTAACAAAAGCTTTCAAAGCACATAAAGAGACAGGAAATCATTCCCCATTTAATGAAAAAATATTTTTTTCCCTGAGGAAATCCAGACATTGGCCTTATTTGTTAAAAAACATTAAAACAACTGTCTTAAATTTACTCAACGTGCTAAATGAAAGTATGGAGGAAAAAACCTAAAGACAAACAGAAGAACAATAAATAAGCAAAATGAATACTTCAATAAATACATATAAATTATAAAATAAAATAGAAATTCTACAATTAAGGATTATAGTATTTGCTTTTTATGAAAAACTTTTAAAATTATAATATTTGAAGTGAAAATTTTACTAGAGAGATTCAATAGCAGATTTAAGGAAATAATCAGTGAATTTGAAAATAAAACTAACATTATTGGCAGAGGAAATAATCAGTGAACTTAAAAATAGGACAATTAACATTATTCTCAGAGTCAGGAAAAAAATTGAGCAGAGCCTGAGACTTGAATGACACCATCCAGCAAACCAACATATACATTATGGGTCACCCTGAAGAAGAGAATGATGGAAAGACTTAGAATATTTGAAGAAATATTAGCAGAAAATGTCCAAATATGATAAAAGACATGACTGAAGAAGCTCTATGAACTCCAGGCAGGATAACTTCAAAGAGATCCTCATCAATACTCTTTGTAATCAAGCTACCAATGGACAAAGATAAAGAATATTCAGAGGTACAAGACAGACATAATATAGTGCAAAAAAGAGATCCTCAAAAAATTAAAATCCAGTTTCTTCTTAGAAATCAGAGAGGCCAAAAGGCAATGGGATGACATATGTAAACTGCTGAAAGAAAAAGAATTCTACATCTGGCAAAATCATCTTTCAAAAATTAAGGAGAAATTAAGATGTACTCAGATAAAAAAATGGATAGAATGTCTAGTCAGAAGATCAATAAGGCTATATGAATCTTGAGCTGGGGATGTAGCTCAGTGATAAAGAGCTTGCCTAAAATGCACAAGGCCCTGGGTTTGATCGCTACCACTGAAAAAGAGAAAAGAAAAGACCACACAATAGCAGAATACACATTCTTCTCCAGTCTCAATAAATATTATTAAAAATGGGAGTCACACAAAATTTTATATCCAACTACATATAGTACAATGAAGCCACAAATAAATAAAATAAAACTGGAAAACTAACAAATATATAAAGTTAAAGAACACATTCTTAATAGGTCAAAGAAGAAATTACAAATAAAATTTTAAATTACTTAGAAAATAGAGAAAAATGAAAACACAAAGAGGAATGGTCCCAGGGAATTTACAACAGTCAATTCTCACTTTTCAAAGGGGAAAAGAACTGGATGCTGTGGTACACATCTGCAATCCCAGCTACTGAGAAGGCTAAGGCAAGATGTCAGCTTGCATAATTTAGTAAGATTCTGTCTGTAACTCAGTGTTAGAACCCTTGCTTAGCATGTGCAACATCCTGGGTTTAACATCCAGCAACACACATGTGCATGCATACACACAAATACTTGGGAGGACAAAAAATGGGCTGGGGAATCTATCTAGCTCAGTGGCAGAACACTTGCCTACCATGCACAGGGCCCTGGGGATGGGAATAGGAAAGACAGTAGAGTGAATTGGACATAACATTCCTATGTTCATATATAAATACACAACCAGTGAAACCCCACATCATGTACAACCACAAGAGTTGGAAGACATACTTCCCGTATGTATGATATGTCAAAATACATTCTACGTTCATGTATATCTGAAAAGAAAAAATAAAATTTAAATAAACAAAGCCCTGATTTCAATCTCTAGTGCCAAAAAATAAAACAAAAAGTGAAAGATCTCATATTGATTATAGAAGTTTGCATCTTAGGAACTAGATAAGGCAAAATCAATTAAAACCAAAGTTGGTACAAGAAAGAAAATTACAAAGATTTGAATGGAGATTAACAATATACAGAATAGATTGTAGAAATACTTTATATAAAACCAGCAACTTAGGAAATTGTGCTCTTTATATGTAATATGAAATGAAATGTATTCTGTAAACATGTATAAAAAGTTAAAATAAAATAAAGAAAGAAAGAAAAAAAAGGGACTTGAACAAACTGAAAAAAAAAACAATATACAGAATAGAAAAACAATAAAGAAAAATCAATTAAACCAAAAGAAAGTTCTTTGAAAATATCGACAATATCAACAATTCTTTGACTAGATTGAAAAAATAAAGAGAAAAAATAAAAATAACTGAAAGAAAAAAGGGACATTACTACTAACTTTACAGTAGAAATAGCCATAATGACATGGACAAATTCCTAGAAACACACCAATTACCAAAGTTAATTCAAGAAGAAACAGAAAATATGACAGGTTCATATTAAGTAATGATACCAAATTAATAATCAAAAACATAACAAAGTAAAGTCCATACCAAGACAGTTTCACGGGTAAATTCTACCAAAAGAGAAAGAATACATAATGCCAATTATTCTCACATTCTTCCAAAAAACAGAAGAGAAGATAATACTACCAAATTCCTTCTGTGCACCCAGTATTACTGACAGCAAAATAAGAAAAAGACACTACAGAAAAGAAATTCACAAATCAATATCCTCTATAAAAATAGAGGCAAAAAAACCTAATGAAATGCTAGTAAGCTAAATTCAACAGCATGCTAATAGAATTATACACCATGACCAAATGATATTTATCCCACAAAGACAAGGATGGTTCCAACACAAGAATCAATGTTAATATGTCACATTAATATAACAAAGGCAAAAAAAGTCATAGCCTCAAGTGACATAAAGCATTTGATAAAATTTGACACTGCTTTGTGATTAATACACTCAGATCTAGGAAAGTAAAGGAACTTAAGTCTACATGATAAAAATTATTTATGAAAAACCCACAGCTGACTCAATACTCAAATGTAAAACACTGAAAGCTTTTCCTATAAGATCAGGAATAAGACAAAGATGATTACTTTACCAACTATATTCAACACAGTACTGAGAGTACTTAGCCAGAGTAATTAAGAAAGAAAAAGACATAAGAATCATCCAAATTGGAAAAACAGAAATAAAGTTATCTCTCTTTGCATATGCCTTGATTTTATATGTAGAAATTCATAAAGAATCCAAATATTAACTACTAAAGTTAACAAATGAATTCAGCAAAGGTTGGGGTACAAGATCAAAACACAAAAAAATCTAGTGGGCACAGGGTCTCTCTAGTCTGATGCCTTGGTTCACTTTGAGTTGAGTTTTGTGCAAGGTGAGAGATAGGAACCTACATCATGTTGACTTAAGAACCAAATTCCTCAACAAGATTCCTAAAGCACAAGAAGTAAAATCAAGAATCAATAAATGCGGGGCTGGGGTTGTGGCTCAGCGGCAGAGCGCTCGCCTCGCACGTGCGCGGCCTGGGTTCGATCCTCAGCACCACATAAATGTAAATGCATTGCATTGTGTACAACTAGAGTAAATAAATAAATATATTAAAAAAAAAAGAATCAATAAATGGGATAGTACAAACAAAAAAACTTCTTCAAAGCAAAGGAAACAATCAAGAATGTTAATAGAGAGCCCATAGAATTGGAGAAAGTCTTTTGCCACCTGCACCTTAGAGCATTAATCTCTAGGATATATAAAGAACTAAAAAAAAAAAAAAAAAAAAAAAAAACACCAAAAAAAGAAAGAAACAAACAAATAACCCAATTAATAACTGGGCAAAGGAACTGAATAGACACTTCACAGAAAAGAATTACAGTTGGCCAACAAATACATAAAAATCAACATCTCTAGCAATTAAATAAATGCAAATTAAAACTACAATGAGATTCCATCTCACTCCAGTCAGAATGACAATTATCAAGAATACAAGTAACAATAAATGTTGGTGAGGATGTGGGATAAAATGTACATTCATACATTGCTGGTGGGACTGCAAATTGGTGCAACCACTCTGGAAAGCAGTATGAAGTTTCCTTAGAAAACTTGGAATGGAACCACCATTTGACCCAGTTATCCCACCCCCTCGACATATACCCAAAGGACTTAAAATCCACATACTACAGTAACATGGCCACATCAGTATTTACACAACTCAATTCACAATAGCTAAGCTATGGAACCAACCTAGGTGCCCTTCAACAGATGAATGGATAAAGAAAACATGGTACACATACACAATGGAATATTACTCAGCCATAAAGAAGAATGAAATTATGGCATTTGTTGGTAAATGGATGAAACTGGAGACTATCATGCTAAGTGAAATAAGCCAATCCCCCCCAAAAAACAAAAACCAAATATTCTCTCATATTGGGATGCTAACTCACCATAATGGGGTGAGGTGGATAGAAGTTCACTGGATTAGATAAAGGGGAATGAAGGGAATGAGGGGGTGGGGATAGGAAAGACAGTAGAATGGATCAGACATAACTTTCCTATGTCCATATATGAACATACTACCAATGTTAACTCCATATCATGTATAACCACAAGAATGGGAAGTTATACTCCATGTATGTATGCTAGGTCAAAATACATTATACTGTCATGTATAACTAAAAAGAACAAATAAAAAACAAAATTGGTTGAAAACTAAAATTAAAAAAAAAAAAACTAAATAACTCCCACTACAAACAATGTGAAAAAATAAGGAAATGATTCCCTTTGTGATACAATCCAAAAGAATAAGATACCCAGGGATAAAATTGATGCTTGGAGGTAAAAGACTTGTACACAGAAAAATACAAAACATTGATGAAAAAAAATTTAAAGGTCTAAATTAATGTAAAGAAATCCTGTGTTTCGGCCGGGCGCGGTGGCGCATGCCTGTAATCCCAGCACTTTGGGAGGCTGAGGCAGGAGGATAGCGAGTTCAAAACCAGCCTCAGCAATGGCGAGACACTTAGCAACTCAGTGAGACCCTGTCTCTAAATAAAATACAAAAAAAAAAAAAAAAAATAGGGCTGGGGATGTGGCCCAGTGGTCGAGTGCCCCTGCGTTCCTGCCTTCAGTCCCTGGTACCAAAAAAAAAAAAAAAAGAAATCCTGTGTTTCTGGAATGAAGGCTGAATTTTGTTAAAATGGCAATCCTACCCAAAGTTATCTATATACTCAATGAAATCTGTAATAAAATGCAAACAGCCTTCCATACAGATATGTTTGCAATGCCGATCCTCAAATTCATGTGCAATTACAAAGGGGCCCAAATACCCAACACAATCTAGAAAAGAAAAAAATAAGTTGGAGGACACTGACCTCCTGATTTCTAAACTTACTTTAAAAAGCTATTGTAATCACGCCTGTAATCCCAACAGCTTGAGAGCCTGAGGCAGGAGGATGATAAGTTCAAAGCCAGTCTCAGCAAAAGTGAGATGCTAAGCAACTCAGTGACACCCTGTCTCTAAATAAAATACAAAATAGGGCTGGGGGTGTTGCTTGGTGATTGAGTGCCCATGAGTTCAATCCCGATACACCCCCCAAAAAGCTATAGTAATCAGAACAGTGTGGTACCACCCTATTCCAAGTCCAGAAATAAACTCATACAGCTACTGTGACTTGATTTTTGTCAAGGATGCCTAGACCATTAAGTAGGAAAATTAGTCTCTTCAACAAATAGTGCTGGGACAACTAATACACACACACACACACACACACACACACACACACACACACACAAATTCGAACTCTACTTCACATTATTTACAAAATAGATCAATGACATGAATTTAAGAACTTAACCATGAAACTCATATAAGAAAACGTAGAGGTAAATATTTCTGGCCTTTGATTTGGCAATGGACTCATATCTGACACCAAAAGCATAAGAAACAAAATTAAAAAATAGATAAATTGGACTTCGTGAAAATTTTTAAATGTTTATACATAAAAGGACATTATTACAAAAGTGAAGAAAACCTGCAGGATGGGATAAAATATATGCAAATTACATATTTGTCTAATATTCTGAATACATAAAGAACATCACAACAACAAAAGACAAACATCCCAATTTTAAAATGGGCAAAGGTCTTGTTAGGGTTTGGATATGAGGGTAAGTTCATACCCCGACAGCTCATGTATCATTCAATGTAGCAATGTCCAGAGATGAAATGATTCGATTATGAGAGCTATGACCTGATCAGTGAATTCATTCATTTAATGGATTAATAATTTGAATGGATTAATAGGTAGTATTATAGATAGATAAGGAATGGTTGGAGGAAATAGGCAACTGGGGACATGTCCTTAGGGATTATTTTTTGTCCCTTCCTGCCCCTCATTCCTGGCTGCCATGAGCTAACAGCTTTCTTTCTTCTGCAGCACCTTCTGCCAGGATGTTCTGTCTCACCTGGTGCCAAAAGCAATGGAGTCAGCTGGCCACGAACTAAACTGCTAGCCAAAATAAACTTTTCCTCCTGTAAATTGTTCTTAGGCATTTTGGTCACATTGACAAAAAAAAAAAAAAAAAAAAAAAAAAAAAAAAAAAAAAAAAAACTAAGACGGGTCTTGAATAGACATTTCAATAAAGAAGATAATCAGGGCTGGGGTTGTAGCTCAGTGGCAGAGCACTTGTCTAGCATGTGTAAAGCACTGGGTTTGATCCTTAGCACCATATAAAGATAAAAAAATAAAATAAAGTATTCTGTCCATCTACAACTACAAATATTTTTTAAAAAGATAATCATATGACCATCAAGCCCATGAAAAATGCTTAATATCATGATTCATTAAAAAATGCAAATTGAGCCAGGCGCGGTGGCGCACGCCTGTAATCCCAGCACTTTGGGAGGCTGAGGCAGGAGGATCGAGAGTTCAAAGCCAGCCTTCATCAATGGCAAGGCACTTAGCAACTCAGTGAGACCCTGTCTCTAAATAAAATACAAAAAAGGGCTGGGGATGTGACCCAGTGGACGAGTGCCCCTGAGTTCAATCCCCGGTACCACACACACACAAAAAATATGCAAATTGAATCCACAATCAAGAACTACTATTTAATAAACTAAGATGACCATAATAAAAAATAAAATTTAAAAAAAGTATTGTTAAAAATGTGGAGAAATTGGGATTATTATACATTGCTGGTAGGAATATAAAATTGTTTAGCCAACATGAAAAATAGTTTGGGATTTCCTTAAAAACTTAAAGATAGAATTATCATATTGTGGGCTGGGGTTGTGTCTCAGCGGTAGAGCGCTCGCCTAACACATGTGCGACCCGGGTTCAATCCTCAGCACCACGTACAAATAAACACATCGTATACAACTAAAGCAAATAAAATAAATATTTAAAAAAAAAGAATTATCATATTGTCCAGGAATTCATTAGCTAGGTATATGTCCTAAAGTATTAAAAACAGATACTCAAACAAACACATGCACACATGTTCAGAGCAGCACTATTCACCATAGATAAAAGGTAGAGAAAAATCAAATGGATGGATGAATAAACAAAATGTGATAATGGTATAGAACTCATTAATATTGCACACCATGCAATATTATAAAGCCAAGAAGAAAACTGAAAGAATGAAACATTAGAAAGAAACGATAGAACAAAAATGAACCATGAAAATATTATGTTAAGTGAAAGAAGCCAGACACAAAAACACATATAATGTATGATTCTATTTATATGAAATATACAGAATAGGTAAATCCAAAGACACAGAATGTTGATTGGTGGTTTCCAGGGGCTAGGGAATGGTATACTGGAGAAAAAACTACTTATTGGGTTTTATTTTGGAGTAACAAAAAAAAAAAAAAAAGGTTTAGAACTAGGTAGAGGTGGAGGTTGTACATGGTAAAACTAAATGTCACCCAATTATTCACTTTTAAATAACTAATTTTGTGTTCTATGAATTTCACCTCGATAAAAAATTTTAAAATTGAACCAAGACCTTAACTTCATGCTATACACAAAAATAATTTTAAATGAACTGAAAATCAAAAGCATCAAACATAGAGAAGAAAGCAGGCAAAACCTGAAACTTCAGTGTTATTAAAGGATTCTTATATGATACAAAAAGCAATAATGATAAAAAATAACTGATAGTGGAATGCATCTGACTTAACTTTCCTATGTACATATAAAAATACACTACAGTGATTCTCCACATTAAAAAAAAAAAAACTGAAAAACTGAACTCAATCAAAATTTAAAATTCAGGCTGGAGTAGTGAGTGGCTCAGTAGTAGAGTGCTTGCCTGGCATGTGTGAGGCACTGGGTTCAATCCCCAGTACCACATAAAAACATAAGCAAATAAAATAAAGGAATGCTGTTCATCTACAACTGCAAACATTTTTTTAATTTAAAATTCTTCTAATTCAACTATATTGTTAAGAAAATAAATAAAACCCACAGAATGGGAAAAATACTTTGTATGTAAGATATATAATATATATCTATACCTGTATATAATATATACATGCAACAAAGCCTTATAATTAATATATAAAGAACTTTTTCAGTTATAAGAAGACAATCCAACAAGCAAATCTGGGGGAAAATATTTGTCACAAAAAAACTTTGAATGGCCATTAACTCCCTAATATACTCAACATTAGGAAAAAGAAAATTAAAACATGATAGCTACTTCATTTCTACTAGGATGGCCATAATTAAAAATATCCTGGGGCTGGGGCTATAGCTTTGGTAGCAGAGCACATGATTAGCATATTCAAGCCCCAGGGTTCAAACAGTAGCACCAAAAACAAAAAACGAGGGGGGGGGAGGGAGGCAGGGAACCATATACATTGTTGGTAGAAGTGTAAAATAATGCAATTACTTTGGTAAATATTTCTGTACTTTATTGTAAGGTTGAATATATTATATTTTTATATTGCCTAGCAATTGTATTCCTCTGAATTCACCCAAGAGAAATGAAAATTGTATGTATGAAGTGACTTATACACAAATGTTCAAAGGGACAGATAGGAGATCAGTGGTTTCCAGGATACAGGAACAGTGTAAGGTTTGCTAGCAGACTCTAGGGAACATTTTGGAGTGATGAAACTATTCAATACAGTAATTGTTGTGGGTATACACATTTGTCGAAACTCATTAAACCGTACACAAAATTGGTGCATTTTATCGTATGCAAACTATACCTCAATAAAGCTGATTCTTAAAAAAATAGAAGGGAGAGGAATCTAAATTGAGACCTGGACATTTTCAGTAAGATCTCCCCAGGCAACTCCCATGAGGGAAGCTTCCTTGAGGCCCCTGTTTGTGCCAAGGAATGCGGAGGCAAAACATTGTTGGAATAGCTAAGTTATTCACTTGTTCCCTTAAATTTGCTAAATGGCATGCTGTATTTACTGAAATATTCAAAGTATTTATTTAAATTTCCTTTGGGTGAGAAGGAAACTTTAAATTAGTTAAGGTATAACAAACCTGTATATATTTAACACATATGCATACAGATATACTTATTTATACTGTGATTATCTAAATATTTATTTCAACTAAAAACAATTAATAATTTAAAATCTTACAAAGATTCCCAGGAAATCAAAGTGGACAAAGCAGTTTTAATAGCTCTTCTCTCTAGCTGCATATAAACTTGCTTTCTTGTTTATACATTAGTTCTGATTTTTTTTTTCTTTACAACTAATCCCACTTTCCTATTTTCCTGTCCCTCTTTTGGGACCATTACATTTCTAATGAGATACCACTATTCTATGATTATATCTGTTTTCTAATATATCAAATATTGGTATATGCATACAATGCACACAATGTTTAGCAATTATCTCTAGAAATAACTAAACAAACATTTTGATGACATCTTTCCCCTCTATAGTAAAATGCCCGAAATGAAGAAAAGTAATCAGGAAAGAATACAAATAACTAGGCCGAAGATGAACTAAATTATATTTGAAAAGGATACTAAAGAGCTTATAGAAAGTCACAGTTATCATTTATTGAATAAAAACATTATGCCAGGAATTAAGGCACTTTAGGCTACACTATTAATCTAATAAGTAGGTGGAAAAGTCATGACTTAAATCAACCTGATGCTAATGCCCCTGCTCATACTAAACCATTAAACTACTTTGCCATAACAACTATAGAGCCAGCTATTGCAGGGGATTTGGACAGCCATGAAGAGAGAGAAATTTGTACCTACTGCATAACACCCAAATGCTAAAGGCCATCTTTTCAGTTACTCATTCTTTGGTATCTAGGATAGACTCTGAGCACAGTCTACTTCATTAATAAATTCTAACCTAACGCCCAAGTCCTGCATTTCCCAATGATTGCTATGATAGAGGAGAGAAAGGCAATAATGTGGAGAAGCTGAATGACCCTCCCACACTATACTCTGACTACTTGACAAAGGAATGATGAAGAGATGTGCAGAATCCAAAGAAAATGAGTACTACATGCCTAATGGATTGCCACTCTTGTTTCTGCCAACTGCATTCAACTATGCCTCTTCCTGACAGAATGAGAAAATTGACACCCTTTTGGCAATACAAACACTTGCTTAAAATTTTATTTTTATTTTTGGAGTCCTAGGGATTGAACTCAGGAGCACTCAGCCATTGAACTACATCCCCAACACTATTTTGTATTTTATTTAGAGACAGGGTCTCACTGAGTTGCTTAGTGCCTTGCTTTTGCTGAGGCTGGCTTTGAACTCGTGTTCCTCCTGCCTCAGCCTCCTGAGCTGCTAGGATTACAGGCATATGCCACTGTGCCCAGCCTTCCCTAAATTTTTTTAAAAATGTTGAAATAATATTTAAATAATACTTTTATTTAAAATTTAAAACATTTTACATTAAAAGTAATGAACATTCATTGTAAATTACTGAAAATGCATAAAGAAGGAGAAAAATGACTCAAAATCTTGCTACCAGTATTTTATTTTAGTATATATTATCTTCTAAATCTACTTTCTCCCTTTAATTTTAAATAAGCATTTATCATACAGAAGTCCTATGTTAACATAAAAAAAAAAGTTTAGCCTGCTGTTGTGTTTTTTTCTTCCCTTTGGTGACAGAGCCTCAAATTCACCTATGCTCACCACTGAGATATACCTCCATTCCTGCTGCTGCATTTTTAAGGCAATGGTAAGGAAAGGACATGAAATTTTAGGCACCAGAGTACTCTAACCAAAAGCAACCAAGTTAATGTTCCTATGAACATACATTTTCATTAACTGTGATTTCCTAAGAACCTGTGTCTACTCTTGTCTTCTATAACACTTTCCAATTCTATCAATATTTAAACATCTCAAAATTCATGACAAAATATTTAAGTACTATGAAGTAAGACTATAGATGAAAAAGTAGATATAAAGCAAAACTAAGGAAAATAATATAAACTTTAATAATTTAATCACTTTTTTCACTAAAAAATTTCAGTCTTTCCAAATTTGATTAAGACTTGATTAGAAAACAAACCTTGAGTAATAAAAGTTTAAAATACCTCTCAGCAGAAAGACCCAATTCTGAACCTACCTTTGTTTTTCAGCATATTACCAACTTCAAGTTATAACAATTTAAATATCTGAAGAACAAGAATGCCTGAATACAGGTATCACAGAGTAGAGAAAACATTAGAATATGGGTATGAAAACCTACTAGCATACAGATAATTTATAAGCCCATGTCTTTATTATAAATGTTTTCAATCTACAAATTCAATAGTGGCAGTCAAAATTAGTCAGGAAAACAAATTCTAGCCCCTGAAGATGAAACTTTTTTTCAGCCTCTCAAAAAGGTGATCTTGTTCAATTTGATCTCACTTGTTATTTTACAACATTAGCCTGTGGTTTTTTCCAGTATACAGTATACATAAATGAAGACATGAAGGCTGTGATAAGGTCTAATGAGCCTGTACTGTAACAAAAAGAAGTATTTACTGCTATGGTAGAGAAAAGTGGAATATCAAAATAGGCTATAAAAGATAAGCAAGCAGATAGAATTCAGAAAGAGTGCTAAGAATGGATTTATTCACTATTAACCAATTCTGATAAATTGAGTGTGCACACTCCAAAGTAAAAATATTTTTTTAAAAATTAAAAACCCTGGAACTCACCTGACTACAAGAACAGGAAGAAAAATAAACAATTATTTCCCTTCTTACAAAATATATCTAGTGTCTTTAGGGGGAAACCCACAACCAGGGAAAATGAAGTTTTCAAAACAATAGAAACCTTTAACAAACATGCCCATATTTGAGGAAAATGAACAGCTTAATTTAAAATATCACAAAGTAAAAGGAATTGATCTTTCTATTTTAAGACAAAGTAAAGAAAATCAACCTGGACTTAGAGCCTGGACAAATTGGCTTGTTTAATAGCCAGCTAGGAAAACTACTCAAAAGGGATACTAAAGCTTAAGTAAATGCTTCATATTTTAAGGTTTCCTGAAACTGAATTAACTCTAATTATGTCAAAATGTTAATATATAGTCAGGGATGGAGGTGTATGTCTGTAATCCCAGTGGCTGGGGAGGCTAAGGGAAGAGGATCACAACTTCAAAGCTAGCCTTAGCAACTTATGGAGGTCCTAAGCAACTCAGCAAGACCCTGTTTCAAAATGAAATATAAAAAGGGCTGAGGATGTGGCTCAGAGGTTAAGTACCCCTGGGTTCAATCCCTGGTACCAAAAAAAAAAAAAAAAAAAGTAAATCTATCTTGATTCACAGAAGACATAACCATGTAAATAGATAAAAAAATCCATAAAAGATCTGTTAGAAATAATTTAGCAAGATCACAGTAAATAGGTCAATAGAAAGTAATTGATTGTATATATACATACTAACAATTAAAAATGGAAAATAAATTTAAATGCCATTATAATACTATTCAAACATATGAATACTTAAGAGTTAAATTTATAAATCATACATAAAATGTACACACTGAAAAGTATAAATTATTGCTGGAATATTAAATGACTGTAAAAATTTATATAGAATGAAAAAAGGAAAACCAAAAAAAAAAAAGAAGAAAAAGAACAAATTTGGAAAACTTGCACTGATTTCAATCTTTATTATCAGAAAAATACGGTAATGAAGACAGTGTATTATCAGCATAGCGAAAAACATAAAAATGGGTGAAAGATGGGCTGGGGTTGTGGCTCAGCGGCAGAGCGCTCGCCTCGCGCATGCGCGGCCCGGGTTCGATCCTCAGCACCACGTAAACATAAATGCATTGCATTGTGTACAACTAAAGTAAATAAATAAATATTTTTAAAAAAAAGGGTGAAAGAGATTAGAATACAAAAAAACCCATATGTAATTGGTCAGTTGCTTTTATACAAAAGAAACAAGATAATTCAACAGGGAAAGGACAGATTTTTCAATGAATGGGGCAAAACTGAATTATTATCCTTACCAAACATCATACACAAAATAAATGGATCTAAAGCTAAAACTATAAAAATGTTTAAATGCACATACTAATATAAAATTTTGGTCACTTGGGACAGTCAAATATTTCTTACAAAAGACACAGAAAACCATAACCATAAGTAATGATAAACTGGACCTTGTCAAAATTAAACTTTTATTCTCTGAAAATCCCAACGTCAAAAATGAAAAGGAGGGGGCTGGGTCTGTAGCTCAGTAGCAGACAGCTTGACTAGCAAGTGTGAGGCACTGGGTTCTATCCTTAGCACCACATAAAAATAAACAAATAAAATAAAGGCATTCTGTCCATCTACAACCACAATAACAAAAAACAAAACAAATAAACAAAAACAAAAACAAAAGGAAAAGGAAAGCCACCAAATGGTATCAGACAAAGATATTATATCTGGAATGCACAAAGAACTTTTACCACTCAATTTTAAGAAAACAAATTTTAAAAAGGAATTACATATTGATGCACACAATATGGATGAATCTCAAATGTACAGTGCTAACAGTGAAAAAGGTAGTCAAAAGGTTACATACAATTCAATCTATATGACATTTATGAAACAATTAAAATTATAGGAACAGAAAGTATTTGAGTGGTTGTGAGGAACTGCAGGTAGGTGAAGGGGTAATTATAAAAGGTAGCATGAGAAAATATTTTAAGGTGAGGGAACTGTTCTGAATCTCAATTATGGCAGTGGTTACAAAGTTATATGGTTTTATCAAAATATATAGTACATTGAAGACAGAGAATTTTATTGAAAATAAATTAAAAGGGGACTATAAGAAAACTATAATGAGACAGCAGTATCCACATATCAAAATGGATAAAATTATAATGAATTACAATAGCAAATGCAGGGGACAAGTAAGAACAACTACTACTTCTGTACGCTGGTGGAATGTATATGGAAAAAAATTTGGCATTTTCTTGTAAATTTAAAAATACACTAAAGACAACCCAGCAATCTCATTCCTTAATATTTACCTAAGAGAAATTAAGTATATGACTACACAAAGATTTGTCCCCAAATTTCATAGCAAAGGAAGTAGAGAAAATCCTTGAAGAAACTTTTTTCCATTTTGACTCATTACTAAGTACTTTTCCCCTACTAATCTTTTCCCTTTCCCTCCTCCAGACCCTTGGGTCCACAAAACTGCAAGAGTCCTTTGTCCAGGGCTCCCTTCTCAGTGAGATGGCCCAACCCCGCAAGCCTACACTGATAAACCCTAACATGGGAGAAATGTAACTGGTTGGGAAGTAGAGGCCTCAGCACTTTTCCAGTTTAACTGCTTGCTTATAAAATCACAGTAAGTGATTAAAAACTTGACAGTTATTATCATTTTGGCTTGCTATTTTCATCAACTATTCAGATACCTAGCAGCTCAGCTAAACTCCTGACAATATGACTATTTAAATAGCTGCAAATCATTTTGATAAAATTTTTTATTTATTACTTTCTAAAAATTCCAGCAAAGAGGAAAGGAAAAAGACATCTTCAATCTATTAACTATAGAAAACCTACAGATGATATACATGAAATATTGAATACCTTCCTCAAAAGACAAGAGAGCAAAAAATGATGTCATACTTTACTACTTCTATTATATTTGTACTGGAAGTCCTAGCCAGTGCAATAAGGCAGGCAGTGCAAGAAGACATAGAAATTGGAAATAAAGAAGTCTAAATCTTTATTTGCATGAATGATTGTGTACACAGAAAATCCAAAGTCACTGATGCAAATACTAGAACTAATGAATAAATGTAGCAATGTTGTTCTATATCTTGATTAGAGACTACAGTTATATGTTTGCAATTGACAAAAATCACAGAACTGTGCATAAAATGGGTGAATTTAATTCATTGTTAAAATAATGAATTTAACATTATGTAAATCACACCATAAAAGTAAATATTAATATCTTAGGATGAAACGATCAATATAAAAATGAATGACTTATCTACATCTTAGCAATGAGCAACTGAAAATAATGTTTTAAAAAATGATAGCATTTGCACAGGAAGAAATTTACAAATTATATGCATGACCTCTATGATGAGAGTAATTAAAGAATATCTAAATTAATGGTGGGGTGTGCAGTGTTTATGTTTTAAAAAAATCAATAAATTTACAACTCCATTTGATCTTAAATTGATCTATAAAATGTTGCAAACCCTATCAAAATCTTAAAAAGTTTTTCAGTAGAAATTAACAAAATGAATCTAAAATTTATATGGAAGAAAGAGACTATACAATAGCTAAGACAATCTTGAAGAAGAATAAATTTGAAGGATTTATACTGAAAGATTTTAAAACTTATTATAATGCCAATGTAATAAGACAGTGTGATACTGGCATAAAAATATATAAACAGATCAATATAACACACTACAGTTCTGACTTAGACCTAAACATAAACATTCAACTGGTTTTCAATAAAGGCAGCAAGGTCATTCAATAAAAAAGGAATTTTCTTTTCAGTACACAGTACTAGAACAACTGGTTATCTCTACAAGTAAGAAAATATAAATCTGAAACTATATTTTAGAAGGAGAATGTGATCTTTATAACCTTGGGGTTTAAGATATTTCTAGACAAATGGTACTGAATGAAAAGGGGAATGAAGGAGTTTCCTAGGGTAATGGAAAGATTATATATGTTGACCTCGTTGTTGGTTACCTAAGTGTATATAATTATTAAAAAATAATTGAGCTGTTCAACTAAAATCAGTGTATATCACTTTATGTATATATTATACTTAAATAAAATATAGTTAAAATGCAAAAAATGTTCATAGCAGCCATATTTTAATAAAGATAAACTGGAAACAACCCAAAGTTCCATCAATATAATGTGGTATATTCATACATGGGATAATACTTTGCAGAAAATAATGAAGTATGGATACACACCATAATATCATGGATAAATCTCAAAATAATTATGATGAATGAAAGAAGCTAGAACAAAGGAAGTATACATAAAATGTAATTCCAATTATATAAAACTCTAGAAAATAAAAGTAATACACAGAAAGTTGATCCGTTGTTACTTGGGGATAAGATATAGGAATAAGAAGGGAGGGATTAAAAAGAGGCATAAAAAACTTATGGGGTTATTTATATGTTCATTTTCTTGAATGTAGCATTGGTTTCACAGGTGTATATATGTCACAACAAAAAGCATACAATATAAATATATGTACTATATTGTATGCCAATTATACCTCAAAGTTCTTTAAAATTACAAAGGCAGATCTGAACTCAGCAAGAATTTTCCTTCGAACAATCAGAACAATAGACTTGTTTTTTAAAAAATATTTATTTATTTGTTTAGTTGTACACAATGCCTTCATTTTTACGTGGTGCTGAGGATCGAACCTGGGCCGCACACATGCTAGGCGAGCACTCTACCACTGAGCCACAATCCCAGCCCCAGAACAACAGACTCCATGAGTATTTTTGACAAAGTAGTACCTACACACTATTTGAACACTTTCAGTAATGGAATGCTCCTGTTACTAAATAATATATTAGAAAATTCTTGTTGTCAATAGTTCCTACAATTTAATCCATTGATTCCAGTCTTGACTCTTGGTGCTCTCCAAAACACCTACTTTTCCCCCAAATTCAACATTTATCCAACAACTAACAACTGAGAGCCAACTATATACAAGGAAAGTCTGTAATTGTAGTGAATGCAAAAATATATAAGACAGGAGCCCTGGTTTCATAGATATTTCAGTTTAGTACTGAAAAATAACTGTTAGCTCATTGCCTTATTGCCTTTATCAGTACCATCTCTGCTATATCTCTGCTATGGTTTGTATTTTTTTGTGTGTATGCACTGGGAATTGCACACTCTACAACTGAGATACAGTCCCAGTCCTATTTATTTCTTTATATTTTGTAGGGCTTGTGATTGAACCCAGGGCCTCATGCATGCCAGTCAAGTGCTCTTCCACTAATCCACCTCCCCAGTCCACTTTTTATTTTTATTTTTTTGTTTTGAGGAAGGATATCACTAACTTGCTAAGGCCAGCCTCAAACTTGTGCTCCTCCTGCCTTATCTTTCCAAGTAGCTGGGATTACAGGTGTGTGACAGTGTGACACCATGCCTGGCTCTGCTATGGTTGGTAAAGCAAGAATGATTTTTTCAATCCCAAGCACTAGAACAAAAAACTAAGTTTGCAATTTGATTGAATATAGAAGAAAAAATGAGTATAATCTAATATTTCCATTTTATGTTTGGTGTTTGTTATGCATCTACCAAAATAAATAAAATCACAAAATCATAATGCCAGCTCAATAATCCCTAGGCCAATGTGGTATACTGAAGAAAGGATGGGAGTAAGATTCTGAGATGACAGCTTTCATCCTTGCCTCTGCACATAACTAACTGCATCTTTCATCAGTCACTATACTTTCCTTTAAAATGATGGAGTTGGTCTCTGCAGAGCAGTGGTTTACAAACTGAAGACCCCAAAAACATTTGTTTATATCAGTAATATCTATCAATATGTATCATATAAAAATTAAAACTGGGGCCTTGGGGTATAGCACTATTGTAGAGCTCTTGCCTAACATGTGCAAGCCCCTAGATTCAAACCCCAACACTACAAGAAATCCTAATATTTAAAATATTTATTTATTTTAAAGTGACAATAACACATGCCAATATATATTTATGAAAAACATATCTTCCAAAATGAAAATAATTGTCAATATCAAAAATCATACACAGTTATATACACACCAATCTCATTAAAAAAAAAACCTAAGATTTGGAAAGCTGTCACACTCACAGTGGCAGAATATTTTTACAAAATTCTAATTCTTACTTTTGAAAAGCTCAAACTTTTCATTGGTAACAAATATCAAGAGCAGTTTTCCTTAAAACAATAGGCTCACTTTGCTCAGTTTTGAGAAATTGCCTGTCACATATTTAAGTCTAAATAACCATAGTCTGTCTTAGTTGTTCATTTCAAGGAAAAATGTGTTCCATGTAATAATTAGTTATTTCAGCCCACAACTAAGTTGCTCAAGTGCTTTTTCTAGAAACAACCACCTTACTTCAGATTATGCAATTTCTTCATATATACGTTCCATTTTGTCATACTTAATGTTAAAAAGATGTGTACTCAAGGGTCAAGACTTAATAAAATCAATGCTACACTGAAGACACTGTTAGGTAAGATTGGATTTTCCCTGCCAAGAATATAAAGAACATGATTATTAGGACAATTTGATACACTTTACCAGTAGTTCTACCCACCATCCTGAGAATGTGAAAACAGTGGAAAAAGGTAAAAGGGTCTCCATATTTTCTATGGTTTAAGTGTTTGTCTCCACCTCAAATATACATGTTGAAAACCTAATTTCCAAGTTAGATGGCTCCTTTGGGAGATGACTAGGTCATGGGGCAGAGCCTTCATGAATGGGATTAGTGCCTTTGTAAAGAAGGCATGAGAGAACTCTTCCCCCTTCCAACAGTTCAGGACACAGCAAGAAGGCACCCCTTCTATTAACCAAAAAGCAGGTCATCACCCATACTCTAAATCTGCCTTGATCTTCGGTTTCCCAGCCTCCAGAACTATGAGAAATAACTTTCCTCTAGTTTATAATCCCCCAGTCTAAAGTTTTTGTTATGACAGCCCAAACAGACTGACAATATCACTGTTAAAATAACCTTTGTATTCCCCTGATAGTATTGTGGGTACTCCAGAGGTCCACAGACCAAACTTTGAGAACCACTAATATAAAGGACCCCCAATGTCCCTCCAACTCTAGAATGACTATAGTTATGTAGTCAAGATCTTTCATTTGCATGACTCTACAAAACATTGATTTTCCTATCTAAATAATTGTTTGATATTTAACCAAACACCAATTTCTTACAAATACACTAGGGAACAGGAATTGTGGCTTCCTTCCAGAAAAAAATCCTTGATTTTATTCAGATTTTCCCACCTTCTAATATTTCTAGGCAGCACTGTACTTTGGTGGGGAGTGGTTGTGTAAGTGACTGGTCTAAATCCACCTTTGTGGTCCTACTCCATTTGCCAAATGTACTGGTGTAATCATACTCATATAATACAAACCAATGATATATAGTGTGTGGAGAGGTGAGATTTTTGAGAAACTTTACATGCCTGATAGAAAGGGATATACATGAACAATTCATTTTTCTACTGGACATTATGGTGTCTACATGTGAACTGCAGCAGCCATCTTGTAAGTATGAGGGGTACTAATATTGTTAGCAAATTAATGGGTATAATATGCAGAGCAGAAAAATAGAAAAATCCTTGATGGTGTCATTATTTGGCTGAATTAATCTTGGAAACAATCTACCTCCAAACTTACTATTATGTGAGTTTAATTTTTCTTTATTGTTTAAGATAACTGAATTCAGATTTTCTACCACTTGCAATGGAAACTACTCTATCATATATAAAAAGAGGCATTATTATGCCTTTGTTCCACATACAGAAACACTTCACTGTATCAGTTAGATTCATTGTGAGATTATGGATAGAAAAAGACCTCCTCTGCTTTAGAAGGGCATTGAAAAGCTCGTAAATACAGACTACAATAAATTTTTCAGTAGTTCCCACTCTTAAGATTACTTTTCCTTTCAAACTTTCAGATCCTTTTGAGTACTCTATGACATACAAACTACGTGAAATTCTGGAAGCAAACCATCCAGTTCCTAAATAAAGAGGGCTACATGATTGAATTACACCATGATATAAATGTCTTAATAGAATTTCTTAAGAGTCCTATTTTATTACTCACTATCCAAAACACAATTATATTAAACAGATTAGTACTCACTTATGAATGGTGATTTAGTCTCTCTATAAGTTAATAAGTAAATCCAATGTTTACTTTAGATTCAGTTAAAAAGAGAACAAGTTAAAAATTAAATTTAGCAAAAGCTTATTTCATTTATAGAATTTGATTTTTGTTGTCTTTAATTAGCAAATAACATGGGATTCAAGGTTCCCAGTTCAAAAGAATATCAAGTGCCATCACAGACTACCCTTTTGGTTAAAGGCCAGAAGAAGCCCCTAAAGGAATAAGGACAATTGGACCTGGACAGATTATGAAGGTATTTACTCAGGCACTGATGCATAAAATGAGAATCTGGTTTGTTAAAATGATAGAAGCCTACGTGTCAGATATAACACTAAAGATGCCTCTCTAAACAACCTCAAGAATCACTGCTATTAAAAACAAATCTTTATAATAAAGCCTTGGCTATGTGTCTGGGAAGTTCATTTATAATGTTAATCAGCAAAAATATATTTTCAAAAGTGACTTCTGTTCCACGGTTGCTATTGTCAGAAGAGGATGAGATGATGGAATTATTATATTTTAAAAGAAAATCATTAGAGGATAAGACCAAATCAGCCAACCAACTGGCAATCAATTGAGCGGCAATTCTATAGTCGCTGTAGAACATAGGAAGAAAATTATTAAAACTGTCACACAGGCTCTCTTATACAATAGTTATTGGAGTATAATTGGTAAAAAGCATTCTGGAAATTAATTTGGCAAGAGCAGTTCTCTATCATTCAGAAGCTTAAAGTTCAGTTATTCAAATGCCACCTGGAAAAGGCAGAATGCATAACAGTTTGTGATTTTACAGAGGAGTATATTTGAATTGCACAAGCAACAAGGCTGGCAAGTAGGCAATAAAGCCATTTAAGTACTGAGGAAATGCAGGGAGAAGGTAAAGTGGGAAAGATGCCAACAGCATGAGGAGCCTCTTGTTCCACATGTACTTACAAGTTTGATTTTCTGAAAAGAAGAGATGCAGGCTGGGTTATTATCACCCCAAAGTGGGGAGAACAGATTAACAATGAATGAAGTTTCTAGAATACCACTAAAGATGAGATGAAAGCAAGGGACAGTACTCAGTCAAAACACAGCCATTTAAGTGTCAGCCTGACAGGCTTACAGTGCAAAGTCTGGTGAAGGAGATGAGGATGCTAAGCAGAAGGAGCTTACATTTCAGATGTAGTCACAAAACTCTTCTGGTAGAGAGATAATGTCAGCACATTGAGAGTGTGCCATACCTTTGCTAAGCTAGGAAGAGTTAATAGGGAGAGGCATTCAAGATGGGCAGGCTCCACCTTTTGTCCAGAGGGAAAAAGTAAGGGGATGCATACTTCACAAAATTAAAATTTAGGTCCTTAAGGATAAATGGCCTAAGCAGTTATAGTAAAGAATTATTAATGGATGGGACCAATCAAGTCACCAGTTAGAAGGAATTATGGAAAGGACAGTGGGAATTATTCAACATTTCCACATACCTTCATTTTTCTAACTTCTATCATGTATGAATTAGGGACTGAGGAAAAATCTCATCAGCAGGTTCTAGAGCTACACTACATTGTTTCAAATCCTGGCCCAATTATTAATTAAATATATGACTTTAGACAAATTATTTAATCTCCATGAGCCTCAAATTCCTTGTATGTAAAAGTGGAAATAGTGGACAAGGATTTTGTGGTCAAAATCCACAAAGCACAGAAAATAAAAGCAAAAGGAAACAAATCGGATTACTTAAGCCAAAAAGCTACTGCACATCAAAGGGAACAAACAACAGTATAAAGAGGAAACTTACAGAATAGGAGAAGACATTATTTGCAAACAAGACATTTGACAAGGGGTTAATGTACAGAATATTTAAGGAATTCCAAAAACTCAAGAGTACAAAAACAAATAACCCAATATAACTGGGCACTACATCTACACAGACATTTCTCAAAAGAAGACATACAAATGGCCAACAGGTATATAAAAATATGCAATAATTACTTATCATCAGAAAAATACAAATCAAATCCACAATGAGATATCACCCAGTCTTTCTATTTCTAGAAAGATTACAGATAATAACTGCTGGAAGAATATGGAGAAAAGGGAAAGTTTGAACACCATTGGTGGGAATGTAAGTTAGTATAACTATTATGGAAAATGTATGATTGCTTCTTTAAAAATTAAAAATAAAACTACTATATGATCCAGTGATCATACTCCTCAGTACACATGCAAAGGAAATGAAATTAGCAGGTAGAAGATGCATTTATACTCCTATTTTCTTGCAGCGTTATTCACAATAGTCAAGAAATGGGGGGCAGAAACTAAGTGTCTATCAACTGATGACTGGATAAAGCAAAAAATAGTACAAATAAATGACAGATTACTATCCACCATAAAAAGGATGAGATCTTGTCATTTCTTAAAACAATGATGGAATTTATTAGGTTAAGTAAAATAAGCCAGGAACAGAAAGGCAAGTACTACCTGACCTGGCTTATATGTGGAACTATAAAAATTGATCTCTTAGAAGTTGAGAGTACAATGGTGGTTACCAGAACCTGCAGAGAGTACAGATGAGGCAGGGATGGGGAGAGGTTGATCAACGGGTACTAAGTTATAGTTAGATCTGGTATGCTATTGCACAGTAAGGTTATATATATAACAATCATGTAGTTTACATTTCAAAAAGCTAGAAGAGGCCAGAGGCTTGGGAGTTCAAAGGCATTCTCAGCAATGGCAAGGTGCTGAACAACTCAGTGAGATCCTGTCTCTAAATAAAATACAAAATAGGGTTGGGGATGTGACTCAGTGGTTGACTGCCCCTGAGTTCAATACCTGGTTACCCCCCGCCAAAAAAAAGCTAGGTCATTTTGAAAGTTTGCACCATAAAGAAATGATAAATGTTTGAGAGCACAAATACATATTTAACCTATTTTAAATATTACACAGTGCACACGTGGTACCCTGTTAAGATGTACAATTTTTTATGTATCAGTTAAAAATAAATTTTATTTAAATTAAAAAGTACTCAAAAGAGTGAAAATAGCACTAACAGGTGTAACAGCAATCACTATAAAAGGCTATCATAATTGCTGATATAGGCTTGTGTGTGTGTGTGTGCGTGGTATCAGGGATTTAAAGCAGGGCTTTATAGATGCTAGGCTATCACTCTACCACTGCGTTATACTCCCAGCTCTTTTTATTTTTATTTTTATTTTTAAGACAGGGTCTCTTAGGCCCAGGCTTGCCTCAAACTTGCAATCCTCCTGCTTCAGCCTCCAAAGTAGCTGGGATTATAGATGTGTGGCAATGTGCCAGGCTGATATAGCCTTTCTAAATATTAGAGTCTATTGCATGTATCAAAGACTAAATATATGGATAGCCTTTAACCCACTAATTCCCCAAGAAGGAGACAGTGGTGATAAAAAAAAAAGTTAAAAATATAGAATAAGAAATGTTCACAGTAGGCTGATGTTGTGGTGGCTCAGTGCTAGAGCACTCACCTAGCATATGTGAGGCACTGAGTTCAGTTCTCAGTACCACATAAAAATAAAATAAAGGTATTGTGTCCATCTACAACTAAATACACACACATACACACATCCTACAAAAGTGAACAGCAAAATACTTTTCCAAATTTTCCAAATTCCCAATATTGAGTATATATTTATTACCTATCTTCAGACAAAATTAACATGTAAGTTGGTTAAATCAATGAACAAATATATAGCTATTACCTCCAAAGAGTATATAAGTGAATAGAAAAAACAAATAAAATCCCATGAATTAAAAGTATGTAAGATCAAATACTAAACTAAGAGAGGCTAAGTATTTCATATGTTCAAAGAAGGATACAATCAACAATTGATATGATAGTAAAGTTTCACTGGACATTTTTTCTATTCTTACTAGCATGTACACTTCATGAAGGCAGAGACCTTGTCTTACTTACCTTTATCAATAGTGTCTATCACAAAATAATTTTGTAGAAAATATAACTCCATGAGGGTATAAATAATGCAAATAAATTCTTGAGTACTTAGGATTTGTTAAACAAATATGTGCTGAATAAATGTAAACATTATGCCAGAATTGAGCAAAGTCTTGGATTCATTGGATTCAAATCAAGATGGAGAACAAATATGTATGCAGTACTCAAAAGATTGTAGGAAAACTCAACTATGCTAGAATGGAGGGAGTATATTGTAAAATGTAATGGAAAAAAAAGGCTGGATGAAGGGAGAAATCACAATAGGCCTTGAAAATCAGGCAGAGAACTGAAGCAGGATATGGCAAGTCAAGGGCCTGAGGATGAAGCTCATTGATAGAGGATGTGCTTACCAAGTGCAAAGCTCTGGCTTCCATCCCCAACAAACCCCCAACCAAGAAGAGAAAGAGAAAGGACAAGTTAATAAATAGTTTGGAAAACAACAATGAAATGTTATTTTGAGTGTTTTACATAACTTTTCTTACTTTATCCTCAAAATGCTCTGTGAGATAAGTTCTGCTGTACCCCTTTGCCAATGAGGAAATAAAGGCCCAGAAGTTACTATTTTATTAAAAGTCAAACATCTGCTAGTCAGATTCTAGGTCTGACTCCATAGGCCAAGTTAAAACCACTGAGTAAGACCTTTTCAAAGTCCACTAAACATGTCCAAAGAGAGATACAAAAAAATTGTGAGATCCCACTACATCAAAGATATTTGTTTATTTTAGTGTTATTGGACTGGAATCAGACACACCATTATGAGAGAGAGATACAGATATATATACACACACACACACACACACACACATGCACACATATCCATATATATAAAACAAGAGAGATTCTAAGAAATTGATATAAAAGTAGGTATGTGTTTGTGTATATGTACATATATTTCATAGTTTTGTCTGCTGAGGACTAGAAGCAATGACATCACAGTGGCAATGAGCATGACAAGCACTCAGATCTTGGTTTCTAAATACCATTCTTTAATAAAAAGAATCAGAGCTCCCTGAGGAAATGGCTCATTCCAGGATTAGGGCAAGGAAAGTAGTAATGAGCTTAGAACATTTTGTAGTGCTATAAAGTAAGGGAATGCTCAACAAATGATGGAAACATGTTGAAAGAACATAGAAACCAAAGTGAAGGGATGCCTATTGGCCAAATCTGTAGTAATTTTGGCAACAAATAAAAAACTGTACTAGAAGCATAATTCATTATAACCCATACAATAAAATATTCATTAAGTCTATACTTCTATAAACAAATGACTATATAAATATATAAATACATAAAATTAAAACAATAATACTGGAGCAACCGGGGAGGCTAAGGCAGGACGATAGCAAGTTCAGAACCCACTTGGGCAACTAAATGATACCCTGTCTCAAAATAACTTTTAAAAAATGGGCTAGGGGCTGGGTCTATGGTTCAGCTGTAGAACACTCGTCTCACTTGTGTGAGGCCCTGGGTTCAATCCTCAGCATCACATAAATAAAACAAAGGTATTGTGTCCACCTATAACTAAAAAAATATTTTTAAAAAATGGGCTGAGTATTCCTCTGATTGGGTATTAATATCCAGAATATATTAAAAAATTAAAAAAAATTACACCAAAAGCAACCAAATAACCCATTCAATAAATGGGCAAAAGCACTAAACAGAAACTTCTTAAAAGAAACACAAATGGCCAACAAATATATGAAAAAAATGTTCAACAGCTCTAACATTCAGGGAAATGCAAATCAAAACTACACTAATATTTCATCTTACTCCAGTCAGATTGGCAATGACCGAGAATAAAAAAGAAAACAATAAATGCTGATGAGGATGTGGGGGGAAAATGTACACTTGTACATTGTTGGTGGGAATGCAGACTAGTACATCCACTCTGAAAAGCAGTACGGAGATTGCTCAAAAAAATATAGGTACGTACCCACCATATGCCTCAGCTACACCATTCCTTGGTATTTTCCCAAAATAACTAAAATCAGCATACTATAGCAATACATCCACCCAAATGACTTAAAAACAGCATACTACAGGGACACAGCCACATCAATGTTTATAGCAGCACAATTCACAATAGCTAAATTATGGAATCAACCCAGATGCCTGTCAATTGATGAATGGATTAATGGGTATATACACACAATGGAGTTCTACTCAGCCATAAAGAAGAATGTAATTATGGCATTTGTTGATAAATGGATGGAAATGAAGAACATCATGCTAAATGAAATAAGACAAACTCAGAAACTCACATGTGGAAGCTAGAGTAAAATAAATGAAAGGGGGAGGGAAGGATAGGGTATTATAAAGATATACGGAAGATCAGTAACATAGAATGAGGAGATCTAGAGAGAATGGAGGGATGGGTAATGAGAGGCAATTCAGAATTAATTCTTAAATAATGTTATGTACACATATAATATAAATATACCAAAGGGAATTTCACCTTTATGTATAAGTAAAAAGAACCAGTCAAATATAAATAAATAGAGGAGCTATAGGAAGTCTATCAGAGTAAAGGAAGGAGAATAAGGAAGGGAGAAAAAGGGGGAGGGAAAGGAGGATCATAAACTGAAATTGAGGTCCATGCATGTATAATTTTTTTCTTAGGATGAACCCAACTACAATATATGCATAACTATATAACTCTAATTAAAAAAGAAAAGAAAAGGCTAGGGATGTAGCTCAGAGGTAATATTTCTGTGTTCAATCCCTAATACTGCAAAAAAATACCAGTAATAGTGGAAAAGGAAACATCCCATTATAGTAGAATTCAATTAATCAATTAATGTAAATTTTTTTGAAAATTAAAATCATTTGTCACTGTAATAATTATTCAGGTCAAAACATTAATAGATGCTAAAAATGTGGGCAAAAGTACGATGAGATATAAATTTTATTAAAGACAACATTCAGTCAAAGAAAAAATGTACACAATCTTTCACAGTCACAGTACAGATACATATATAAATAGTTGCATAAGACTAAACACACATAGGTAGGTAAGCAAATAGAATCAGACATGATGGGGTAAATAAACTGGTAACAACAACAAAAATGAATTAAACATTTTAAACAGAAATGTGCCACTAACCACATATACAATGTTTTTGACAGTAGACATTCCTGAAAAGTTCAGCGTATTTAAAATTACTGTGGACACTATTTAAAGCATGAAAAGATAATTTTTTTTTCTTTAAAGTTAATTATCTACCACAATTTATAGTTGTTTTATAAATCTAACTTTTTTATATATTGTGATTGAATAAAATCAGACAACATGCAACAGCAATTGCTTTTAAACTGCATTTAAATTACCTTACTCTACATAGATACGAATTTAGAGATAAAACTCTGTGATATTTTTAAGTCCAAAGCTCCATCTGCCATTATGCTACCCTACTTCTTTTAACATCAGCAGGAAGAGATGCAATCTCTGCTGTCATTTCCATTGTACCTTCTGTGTCACCCCCAAAAAGTAGCAGAAGTATAAATACTCTGAATACTAACTAAATCTCTATTGACTACACACAAAGGAGGCAGTATAAGAGTTGTTAAGGGCAAAGAATCTGGAGTTGAATTGTCCAAATTTAAATTTTCCAGCTCTACAACTTACTACCTATGTGATTTTTGGCAAGTTACTTATCCTCTATGATTTGTACTTTCCTCATCTGCAATAATGGTATTTACCTTATAAGTCTGTTGTGAAGACAAGTGTTTATCATGTGTGAAGCCCAGGATTTGATCCCTAGCACCCCCCCACACACACATGATTAATTTACGACAATGTCTATTACCTTACTAGCAAAGTGCCTAGTACATAATAAACACTCAAAAATGTAAACTATAATGATAATGAAGACAATGAGGACAAACTGTTTCTATGAAGCAGTATACTTCAAAGAGGAAAAATTATTTCATGGCTAAAAACCACAATCCTACCGTTGATGAATACTTGCCACTGATTATACACATAATATATTTAAATTAGAGAAATCTATCCACGTTACTGCACAAAAACCAAATTAATAACATTTGGATAGTAAAAGTAGTGTAATTTTACATTGTACATCTATCCATATCCATAAATTTCAGTATATATCCTACTGAGTCAGTCTATACAAGTATAATTATCTTATAAAAATATGCTATTTTCTGCACTAATTAAAACAACAACAACAATAATAAGAGAAGGGAGATTAGTAAAGTAAAACAAGTAGATCAGGGGAAGAAAGGAGGGGAGGGAAAGGAAAGGTATTAGGCAATGAAATGAGATTGACTATATTCTATGCATATATGGATATAGTATGATTAATCCCACTATTATATACAATTATAATACATCAATAGAAAAGGCAAAAAATGATATTTCCATCACTAGAAATAAACTTTTCAATCTAAACCTCCCTTTTGCTCTTGCTGCTCTCCTTTCAATTACTTTATTCCACCAAATGAACACTATCTGAGAAAATCTACATATTGTGATATCCCAACTTGGTATGACATCAAGATAAAGAAATCACTTAACTATGAAACAGTAAAGCAATTTAAGTAGCAATGTTCTTCCTGATATACTTCAGGACTACTAAATACTAGACTACTTCAGTCAACAACTAGCCCCACTACCATCCAGTTTCACTCTGAAGAAGGTCACCAATATCCCTAGCACTACTATGGAGACCAGATACCATTCATATTTTTGACATAATTAAAACATTCCTCCAACCAGGATATCAATGTGTGAAGCACAAAAACCAAATCTCTAGTTTAACAAAGGTGTAATATTCTAATTATAAGAAAATGGAATGCAAAATGACCTTTAAAAATTACAGAAGAGGAAATGGGAAAAGAACTGTAATTTCTTCATGAACACTACTTTAAGAATCCAAGAAAACAAGCTTGCTCCCAAGTTTTGTCCATCATAAAAAGAAACATTATTTTTAATATAAATTGATGTGTAATGTTGCTATACATACCTGTGTAATTGGTATCTGGTACACATTTATTAATAGCAATGTCAACAGAACAAAAAGAGAAATATTTAATGGAATATCCACAAAATCTTTGCCCCCAGGGCCAAATGCCATAAGCAGCAGATACCAAGATGTTTTTAAAATGAACTATTTTCAATAGCGCAATTGTAGTTTCATACAACAGTCTATTGCTCTATTAACTGGCTTCACCTTATCCCATTAATGATGGTCTGCATCAAAAAGCAATTTATTTACTTTGATGGAGGAAAATTATGTCATGCATAATTTAAAATATTTGATATGCATGATTTTTTCAGCAGATCTGCCATTAAAATTGTATTGTGCTCACAGTAATAAGAAAGTAAGTTTTCATACCTTGAGTACACACTTTCTGAAGAACAGAAAGAGGGCAATGTGATCTGAGGCATGCTGAGTGCTGCAGGGAAGCTAGACAGCTAACTTTAAAAAGGACTTAGATAAGCTATAACATAGCAACTGCACATAAAGAATTGATAGTCACTCAACCATGTGAAGGCCTAAGCCATAATCTCATATTAAAGTGTTTTTAAAACCACTCATTATGATCACTCAAATAAAACATTTAAATAATTTGTCACACACGTATTCTTTAGAGGTTAAGTGAAATTAGGGATGTTGGACTACAGGCTGAGAACATTTTCTGTGACAAAGTCATTCATTCATTTGCATCTACCTCTCATTGCCAGAAGGATAGTGGGTGGGTCGACTACACAGATATGCTTCTGGAGAGATTAAGTATTAATTCTAAATTCCTAAAACCGAGTGGATCTTTTTGCTGTCATTTCACATATATATCCTTCCCCACTCTCCTTTTAACCCAGAAAAGCTCATTCTATTTGAAAAAAAAAATATTTCCTTTAAATAGGTGATGAGCAAATTCTCAATTCGTTCAGGTGTCTTTGTGAATTAAAAAAGGAAACAAACAAGAACCCATTACTTAAAAAAAAGAAAAGACCTGAATCCTGAAGCCATCTGTTTTTACCTCACTTTGCTTGGTATGTTACCTTAGCATTTGTATAGCAAGGATGTCAATAGGGGAAAGCAGGTCATTGGCTTTACCGACCAGTGAGTGGTTCATGTTGCTTAAGGAAAGAGCAAAGGGGATGAATTTCATCCAGGTGCCTAGCACTTTGATGGAAGCTGGATTTTAGAATGCCTGAATTATTAAACTATAGGGCTGGGTAAGAGTAGTGAAAAGGTTAGCCGGCAGGCTGGGAAACACCCTAAGGGGGAGGAGGGGAGGAAAAGTTTTAAATATTCACCAAAGCCTAGTGATCCATTAATAATCATCTCCCACCCTGCCTCTGCTCTTTCCCCAGAAGAGCTAGCTGCAGGGAAGCAAGTAGCCCTATTTTTAAACACTTAAAACTCTCCCTTGGACTTCAGAAGGCTTGAGTTACCAGCGTCTTCCCAAACAAGGGAAAGCAAATTGGAATTCCCTAGACAAGGAGAAGGAGAAAAGAAGGTAAAGGGACAAAAAGTGATTTAAGCGTGAGAGTGCGGTGATGGGGCGGGGGAGGACTTACCGCAGCCTCTGCGGGCTGCCCCCAAAGACTCAGGGCCAGTAAGGACAAGCCGGCAGCCAGGGTGACTCCACGCAGTTTCATTCTTCTACCGCTCCCGCAGTTTCTTCAGCACCCGCACGAAATCCCCGGCTGTCTCGGGCCAACTGACATAATCTTGAGAGTTTATTGGGAGAAAGCTAGAGCAGGAGAGGGACAGCGAGGGTGTCCCAATTGTGTAGGTCGGCTTGGGTGAAGAGAAAGAAGCTTTTCGAGTGGGGGGGAGAAGGAAAAAAAAAAGAAAAAGAAGAGAAGCTATTCTTCCCTCCCCCCTCCCCTTCCCAAAGCCGGGCTCTCTGGAGCACTTTTCCCTTCTGTCCAGACTTGCAAACTTTTTCCTCACTCAAGTCCCACAGATCTACTTTCCGACCTCTAGTCCCCCTCCCGTACCGCCCCCTCTCCGCCAGCACCAGGGAATTTAAGTATCACTCCGCCACAGCTTTAGACTCCACCAGCAACCTGCGAGGGAGTGACGCTCAGTTATTAGGGGGAGGGAAACTTCTAGACCAGTAGACTGAACACCCTGAGTTCAACCGGGAAGCTTTCCTATTCGTTCATTTGCACCTTCTGTTGGCACTACTCTTCCCTGCCCAGTTCCACTCATTGGTGTGAGCATCAAAGCCAATTACAAATAGACCTGAGCTGGGACTATTTTTTTTGGCGGATGGATCTCAGAGAGACTGCTTTTTATTGTTAATCATTAGAAACGAATTTTGGTCGCAGCTTTCTGGGCTGCTGGGTGTGTTTACCATTCAAGTGCTCGCAGAACAAAATTTCTGTATACAAGTAGAAAGTGTAAAAATATTGGAAATATAGAGTTATAAATGAAGAAAATGAACATATTTAAGTGTGTGTGGATAGTTGATGTGTGCTATAGGTATACAAAATTTGGAAGCATTGTGTATGTTAGGAATTATTATGTGGTTGAATGTTGTCCTAATACAGTCACATCGTTTTATTTAACTACATTGAATTACATAATTAATATTTACCTCCTAATAAAAGGTATTGACTCTTGTAATTGTGTTTCAGAAGGATATATAGCAAGGAATTAAATCATTTTAGTGCAGTTTTCCCTAGAATGAACACAAAAACCTAATTGGAAATATGTATATAGAGTTGATGACAATTGAACTATCTCCCAAATAAAGTAGACTTGAACATTACTTTGGTAATCCTGATAGTTTTTTTTTTTTTTTTTTTTAGTGCCAAAAAGCCCAGAAAATACATTTGTGGACTCCTTGGAAAGTCTTTCAGGAATTTGCTGAAGAATTCTTCGGAATATCTCAGTTACCTCACTCCCTAGGATTAACCACTTTAGAGTCTTTTGGATCTGTTTCACGCGGGCCCATTCACTCTTAAGGTTCTGCTGAGTTTAGAGTAAGTAGATTTACAACTCCAGAGACACCCCCCCTTCTCTTCCCAAGTGCTTAGTGTGCAATCAATTAGAATGAGTATTGCATGCATTTTGGCCTGTGTGCATGAGCACTTTGGGGCCTGTGGATGTAGGAGTAGTATGCCTAATTCTATTTATGTGTAAATTATCAGTAGTTTATGGAAGTATATAATGCCTACTTGCTTAAGTCTTAGTATATTGGTCTCTAGAGGCCTGTTCATGAAGCTGTGGAGACAACTGGAACTGTTCTGTCTGTAGAGGTGCCTGAATGTGAGAGACAACTGGCTGCCCAAGGTAGGGGGATGATTGACAGCAGACGGCCACGCCCCATTCCCCTCCATTCCTTCCTCTCCTGGCGCATGGAACTATCTATCTCCTGAGTGCGGCAAGTTGTAGCGGCACCGCTGAGCGTTTTTTCCTTTTGGGGCACTTCTTATCTGGAAGCTGACTGCTTTTTTCTAAACTGAGCCACTTTACCCTCTTATTCTGTCCTGAGTAAGAAAGCAGCCGCCAAGCATCAACCGAGTGCCGATGAGCCAGCGCCGCGGAGCCACTTAGTCTCCCAGGACCCAGCATCTGAGGAGCCGCAAGCATGCACCCTGGGTGAGCTGTTGCTTCCCTGAGCTTCCCTCCTCTTTCCTACTTCGGGCTACTTTGCCAGGCCGGTCTATACTTCTACTTCTGTCACTGTAGAGAAAGTGGAATCAGGCATTAAAAAGGGGTTGGGGGCTACCGGCAGATGCAAGACCCTTAGAGCCCAGAGATCCAGTATTACACTCCTCCTCCTCATTTCAGGTTGTGGCTGCTTCTGGTTTCTTTTTGCCTGGCCGAAGAACTGGCAGAGGCGGTGAGTCTTCTCCTGACCCCTTTCCCTCCTCCTCTTTGAACCCCCCTCCTTTTCACCACCTCTTGTGTTTGTGTTAGGGGATTACAGAGGGTTACACTGCGAAACTGACTTCACATCGCTTTCCTTTCTAATGGGAGTTAATAGGGTTCTTGAAGAGGAACAGCAAGCACTGTTAAGCTAATGCCCTTGGGACCCAGACATCTTCCTGTCCTAAAACTTTGTAATGGGTTGGGAAAATAAAAGTAGAAGACATAAGAGGCATACATTTCTGAGCCCCTTCGGGACAACTTAAGATGACTGATATCTGATGCCTTTGTCTGCATAGATCTCCAAAGCAGAAGAAAATTTCCCTGGTCTATAAGAACATGAAAACAAGTTTGAGAGTGGCAGGAGAGCACCAAGGAGTGGGACTTGAAAATTTCCTCAAATCTTATAGAAATTAAACTTAGTATTTTCTTCTTAGTCTTTTGACCATACCAGATGTTCAGTTTCTACCTGCTTTTTCCTTTTCCTGGTTTTCTGTATCATCAGAAAGTGAAAAGTTGAAGTAGTTAAGACAGAAACAATGTATAAAAGTTAACATCTCATAGACTTTTGATATCATTCATCAAATCCTATAGAGACTTCAGGCAAAAAAATTTCTGTAGACATGATTTCAAGAAAAGTTTAGTGAAGGGCTGCGGTTATAACTCAGTGGCAGAACACTTGCCTAACATGTGTGAGTACTGGGTTCAATCCTTAACACCACATAAAAATAAACAAATAAAATAAATGCATTTTGTCCATATACAACTACAAAAAATATTTAATAAAAAAAAAGTTGATTGGATCCCAGAATAAAAAATGGAATTACTAGGATAATTTCACACAGGTAAAGTGACCTAAATGATTAGAGATGTTGAAGTTTTCCAGTTGGACTAGCTATGCCAGCAGAAATAAAGTTAACTATTGAATTCAAATATGAAGTTCTTCAACTATTGAGTACTATTTCACTGTGGTGTTAAAAAAACCCTTTTAATAATAGTAGTAATTCACTATATAGATAACAGATAAATATATATTCAAAATATTTGTGTCACTGGTTTTGATCATTTTAATAGATTGGCTCTATTTTAATATTTTAAATATGATTTATAGAACCATACTTAATTCAAACTAATAAAATCACCTAACATGCTTATGAGAAAATGGAGGATTTCATCCCGGCATATAATGTCTTTTAAAAAAATATCAAAGCCGGGCGCGGTGGTGCATGCCTGTAATCCCAGCACTTGGGAGGCTGAGGCAGGAGGATCACGAGTTCAAAGCCAGCCTCAGCAACGGCGAGGCACTTAGCAACTCAGTGAGACCCTGTCTCTAAATAAAAATACAAAAAAGGGCTAGGGATGCGGCCCAGTGGTCGAGTGCCCCTGGGTTCAATCCCCGGTACCACAAAAAAAAAAAAAAAAAAAAAAATCAAGATAAGGTGAAATGGTGTCTCTTACAAAGAGAGGATAATGTCAGAAAACTTAAAATCTAAAACCTTGTGACCACTTAACTCAGAACATCGGCTTTTATGTAAGTATATTCTAGACTTTGTAAGCAGACATATTGATCTAGGACTTTGTGCACTTTTCCATCTGATTCCTCCATTATACAAGTTTAGTTATGTGTTACCTTGAGGCTCAATACATTACTACATTTATTGAAAACACCAGATTTTGATTAGGTAACAATTTGTCCAGGAATCTTGCCACTTGTAAAAATGTCATACTTGGGCAGAATACCCTCCAGCAAAACATTTAGTTTTAGACTCTGGATGATCTTATTCAGTGTACTTTTGGGAAAAGCACTACAGATCATTCAGTATACTGGAGACTTCCCAGATACTGCATCTTCTCTGTTTGATATGATTGGAAGATGATGCTTTCATTTCTTCCAAGTATCAGAGTCTTCAAAATCAAACACTGTTTTGGTGCATAGGTTCTAGATATCATCTCATTGTTTCATAATGTCATCTGCTATATCAGTGTGCATGACCATGGTGAGAAAAATAAACCTTGAGATCCACTGATAATACTTTATTGTTTGCCTTATTTAAGTCCATAGTTGCTTCCTTCGTTGTGGTTTAATTATGCATGATATATTTTACCTTGTAAAGCTATTCTTGTTTTTGGAAAAATGGCAAAAAGAAAGAAGAGAGTCACAGGATACTTTCTTAGAGGATGACTTTTTTTTTTCAAGGGGAAGATACACACACACACACACACACACACACGCACGCAAACACACACTCTGCAATGGATTCTCATCTATGTTGTCTAGTCCTCATCTGCTGTTCTCAATTCCAATTTATTCTCCAGGTTTGCAGTATTTTTCATCTTTTACATAGTTTAGACAAGAGCCGGGCAAAATGGTGCATGCTTGTAATCCCAGGAACTCAGGAGGCTGAGGCAGGAGGATTGCAAGTTCAAGACCAGCCTCAGCAACTTAGTGAGACTCTGTCCTAAAATTAAAAAAAATAAAAAGGGCTAGGGATGTAGCTCAGTGGTAGAGTGCCCTGGGTTTAGTCCCCAGTACTAGAGGGGGGTGAATGATATTATTTTTACTTTATTTATTTATATTTTTGCTACCAGGAATTGAACCCAGGGGTGCTTAACCACTGAACCATATTGCCAGCTCTTTTTTATATTTTATTTAGAGACAGATCTCTCTAAGTTGGTTAGGGCCTCACTAGGATGCTGAGGCTGACTTTGAACTTGTGATCCTCCAGCCTGAGCCTCTCAAGCCAGTGAGATTACAGGTGTGCCCCACCATGCCTGGCTGATTTTAGGTAATTGAATTCTCCATACCTTGTTTGAGTAGTATTAATGAAAATAATTATTGTAAGCAAAATGACAAAGAATTCTGTTGCATATCATTATGACAATGTCTGTTCACTGTGAGAATTAAGGTGCTAAAAATGGAATATAAGTATACATTTAATGATAGGATAATTTAGGTGCTTTCTTTTTAGAATTTACAAAGTGCACAGGAATGGAAAGCTACATGTTAAAATCCAGCATTTAATGATGAGTTTCCAGTAAATTTAGTTTAAAGGGTTGATGATTATTCATATGAATATTTGTACAATTTATCTGAATGAGATAGAGCCTACGATTTCAGAATATCCAAAATCATCTTTAGTTAAGTGTCTTACTACATGAGGGGCTATGCTAGGCTCATTTAAACATTGTTTCTAATTCTCTAGGAGTTTACCTTTTCAGGCAATCATTATATTAATTCCTTAAAAGATAGGCTGCTTATAGCTGGGCACTGTGGTGCATGCCTGTAATCCCAGTGATTCAGGAGGCTGAAGCAGGAGGATCACAATTTCAAGACCTCTTTGGCAATTTAACAAGGCCCTAAGCAACTCAGTGAGACCTGTCTCAAAATAAAAAATAAAAAGAAGTGGGGGGGCTATGGCTGTGGCTCAGTAGTAGAGTGCTTGCCTGGCATGCATGAGGCACTGGGTTCAATCCTCAGCACCACATAAAAATAAAATAAAGGTATTATGTCTACCTACAACTAAAATACATACACATATATATATATATATATGTGTGTGTGTATATTATATATATACATATATATATAAATATATATATATATATATATATATGAGAGGAGATATAACTAGTGGTAAACCACCTCTGAAATGAATGCTCAGTACCACATACACACCCATGTGTGAGCATTCACACACACATACACACACACACACACACATATGTATGTATATATATCAAGAGAGAGACTGCTTAATGATAAATTATTACATGCATGTACTTGTATCCTGTTAGAGAAAAAAAACTACAAAAATACAAATCTCACCATAGGCCATCATGTCTAGGAGATAATACATACTTCATAGTAGTCATAGACCTTAGTTTTCTTCCTACTTTGCCCCTGTCCAAATGTACTTTCATAAAAGTTTTTAAAAGAACCAAACATACTTAAATTTAAAAACCTACTGGGAGACTTATTTGGGTTGGGATGAAGGGTAAAAGGAGAAAAATGCATTTATTGTCCCTTCTGCAGATAGCATAGGTAAAATGCCTTTAACCACTTTCAAGTCATGATCTGAAATACCTCCTTCTTTCTTTAAAGTTGTAACTTGCCTAGGTTGGCCCTTTCCACTGTGATTTTCCCAGTCATTATAGCAATCATCAGACTGTGAATATCATGTTAGAGGAGTTCAGAGATGGAGAAAAATCCCTTCCTACTTTAAAGATCAAGAGTTGTCTTTGCCTCATTTGGGACAGTATCTCTATGAATTGTTAAGGTAGTCATCTGCTTTGCCTGCTAGCAAATCCCTACATCTGCTAGCCCTGAATAATTTCAATATATAGCATATATATGTATGGATTTACATGAACATAGAATATTTTTCTTAGGATGTCTGAGAACACTGGTACAGATGTACAAGTACATTATCAAGTGAATCCTCAAGTGACTATGTACATAGATAATGCATGGATGATAATATATTTAAACTATTTATAGATCAAATACGAACATTTTAAGAAAGGAATGCAGGGTATAACATATTATTTAGTGTATTACTAAAGAAACATTACCATATCACAAATTTATTATGTGGTTTTAAAATTATTTTTATTAGAGCTTTATACTTAAACATAGTAGTTGGGTTCATCCTGACAAATTCATACATGCATGGAAATTGATTTCAGTCATGATCATCCCCTTTTCCCTTCCATCCTCCCCTCTCCCCTTCTTAGACTTCTTTTTGCTCATCTATTAATTTGTATTTAATTGGTTTGTTATGTGATCTTATCTTTCCCTCCCCCATTCCTTTATTTTACTCTATTATGTGTTTTGATTATTGTATTTCAGTGTAATTGGTTTCCATTGTAATCCCATGAATTTTTATTATATTATTTTAAAACTAGTATTTTTTCATGGGGAGCTGGATATCAAACCCAGAGCCTTGTGCATGCTAAGCAAGCACTCTATTTTATTTCAATATAATTGATTTCCATTGCAATCCCATGAATTTTATAGGGTTTCTTTTTTACTTCTAGAAAAAATATTGAGGTCTCCTCAATTATGAAAAACAAATTAAAAACCAAAAAAAAACCAAAGTTTCATTTTCTTCAGTAACTCTCATCCCTTCAGTGACATTACTGCCAAATGCCTAGCATTTGTCTACTCCTTTTCAGTGACTATTAATCCCTCAACTTATATTCTAGACTGAGTCTACTCCACCAGTTGCCCTCTTTCAGTCTACTAATGACTGCCTAACTACCTAATGGCATGTGTTTTTTGTAGTTTCTATTCTATATGACTTTTCTACATCTTATTTAGCATTTTCCTATCATTCTGAAACCTCCTTTCTCCCTGTGATTTCCAGGACACTATGGCTCATTGATTCTTCTTATGATTTTCTAATCTTTTTTAGATTTTATTTATTCAACAAATATTTACTGAGCAACCACTGTATTTCAAGTATTACTCTACACCATAGTGACACAGTAGTAAACAAGTTAGTCATGATCTTTCTAGTTAGGGAGCTTATAATCTTCATCACTCCTTGATCCTTAAAATGATGCCTTTTTCTGAGCCTTTCATCACTAGATGATGTCTAATCTCAAGGATTTTCACTATGCCTCTTCTACATTGATGACTATCGAGTTTGTATCTCCAGCCCAGACAAGCTTTTGAGTTCCTAACCTATATTTCCAACTGCTTGCTAAGCTCTTGTACCTGTCTCTCATTAACTGTCCTCTCTCTCTTTCTCTCTCTATCAATCTCAATTTGTAGCTGGCTTTAGTTGAGTACTTATACTAAGTTCCATGCTGTGGCACTTACAGTAGTGTCTGGAAATTAGTGTAAGTACTCAACTAAAGCCAGCTACAATTATTATTTTTTTGCCCAAACACAACATATCTAAAAGTTGAACCTATTTTCTTCTCCTTCCCACTGACACTCCAACCTACTGTGATCCTTTTTTATCTTTGTTTTTATTACCATCCACCCAGTTTCAGGAAGAAAGTACGCAGTCAGCGACCAGCTCTCTTTATCTCCATCCTTCTCCACAATTTCATTAGTTTTAAAAAATATCTGTAGACTCTGACTTTTCCATTTTTACTCTTTTGGTTCCAGACATCATCATCACACATCAATTGCATACAAACTGGTTTTTTTGACCTCTTGACTCCATTATAATCTCTACATTGCCAGCAGAGTTATTTTACTAACAACAAATCCAATTGTGTTATCTCCTGGTTTAAAACCTATGTTGGCTTCCTACTTTTTCCATTATAAAATACACACCCTTGGTTTGGCAAATTTAAGGACTTTTCTTATCTAGTCCCAACTACCTTTATAGCCTCATGTGTTTTTTCCTTCCAGCTTTCCTTCTCAAACTCATAGTATATATTACACTTCATTTAGACTGAACCATTCCCAAATGATTTTATGTTCTTTCACATTTCTTTACTCTTGGATATGTTGTTACTTTGTCTAGAATATCCTCCATCATTTCTAACTTCTCTTCTACCTAGTGAACTCTTATGACATCCTTAATACATAGATCTAATGCCATTTTCTCAATTAAGCAATCTCAGACCTCTTCAAAATAAACTCATTTTATCTTCCCCTCTGCTTCCAAAGCTTCTTAGGCCTCTTTGGTAGCACTTAACCATGTAGTGTTGAAATCCCCTTGCTTACATGAACGTGTCACCCTCTTCAACCTTGTACTTACTATGTCCAGGATTCTAACAGGTGTAACATAGGTGATCAATTGACAAAATTAAAGTGAGTACATAGATCTACTCCAAATGGCCTGCAACAACTGCCTTTTCCTTTTCTATCTTAAGAATTACTAGTGATAACTCCAGTAACAATATGTAATGATGGAAAAATAACAACCATGTTCAATGGTGTGATTTTTAAGAGAAACAATGCAAGAATCAGGCTTCTGCAGAATGCTGCCTCTGTCCATACTTCCTAGCTGTGTGACTTAGTTTACCTTTCTGAGACTTAAATTTCTCATCTCCAGAAAAGGGAATAATATCTTCCTCCTAATATATTATTGTGGGCATTGTATAAAATTAGATGACATAAGGTATTTGAAAGTACATGCTCAAATCCCATTCCACTCCAGATTCATTGATTGATTGGTTCATTGATGGATTGATCATATTGGGTATTGAACCAGTAACAAAGGAAAGCACTCTACCACTAAGCTACATCCTCATTTCTTTTTGAAAAAAATTGTGTGGAACCCAGGACCTCACACATGCTAGGCAAATGTTCTGCCTTAGAGGCAAGTCCTCTGAGCTACATCCTCAGCCCTGCAATTCTCTTTATTATATTTATGAGGACAGGGTCTCAGTTAAGTTGGCCAGGAGATCTTTGAACTTATTAACCTCCTACCTCAACCACTCCACTAGCTTGTCCTTCATTTCTTTTAATGTCAATGGAACATTAAAAATCATTTCTCAATTTTGACAGATGAGGTAGGAGCAGATGAGAACTAGGGACATGTTAGAGAAGCCTCTCCCATTTGTGATTGTGTGTCTTGAACAAAGGTCATGTTTCTCACTTATCTCCCTCATTTTTTTTTTGGTCTCTTCCACCACTATAATAACATCTTTTCTAGTGTTTCAAATTTACAAAGTGCATTCTCATGAATTATTTTGTTAATGGCTCAAGACTATTCTGTGAAATACGTAGGGCAAATATTTGCATCCCAGGGATATTAACTGATTTATCTAAGGTCACAGATCCAACAGGGCAGAATTTGGTTACAACCCATCATACTGTGCTATCTCTCTGATTCAAGCTTTTTATCATTTCTTATCTGGACTCCCTACAACAGACCTAACTGATCTAGTTTCAGTCTTCCCCTGCCTTCCCACCCTCTATCCTGATATCAGTCTTCTCAGCAAGTCACAGGGCTTATTCTAAAACACAAAAATGATCTTGCCATTCCTTTGTGCCAACCAACTCCATCTCATGTTATCATCTTCATGTAGCTCAAGTTTAGATCAAAGTCATACTTGTGTTGTTGACTCACTATACCATGCATATTTATTACTGTTTTTCCTTCTGTTTTTCTCATCCCCTGCATTCCTCCTGTCTCTACAGATGGACATATTATTCTTTTCTTAATAGCCACTTTAGGAAATATTTTTTCTGAAATCTTTTCTTTGGGTCCTCTGACTGCTACTCTTCCCTTTTTTTTTCTTCCTTCAATGAATATTTATTTAGTGTCTTCTGTGTTCCAGACATGTGGTTGACCCTGTTGTGGAATGGAACATGTCAGGTACTAAGCTTTTGTGGCCAGAGCATGGGAGTGTGAAATGGAGGGAGGGTGGCAGAGTGCTTTGTGAGATAATGCTGGAGGAATAAGAGAGGATTGGACCTATCCTGCACTTTTATTTGCTTCCTGCATCTTCAGAGCATTTGCATAATGCCAGTGTTATAGCATATTTCTCTATGTGAGGTGTGATTGGCATTATAGTTATTGTTGACTACTATGTGTCAGCATGATGACAAACCCTTTATGTATGGAGGGCCCACTCCTTTAGCACACATCTGATCCTTCCAGATTTATAAAATTTAGACAAACCATGAGGTATGTTTCTATTTCCAAGCTGTTTTGCACTTCCATATTTAAGCATACCGTTCTGTTTCCTGATTTTTTCCTCTTATAATTCTTTATGGAGTGGTAAAAGAAAAAAATAAAGAGCTTTGCATTTGAAGCCAAATATTTCTCGATTCAAATACAGACTCCACTATATATTACCTCTAGCCTTAGGACAAATCATTAAATACATTATTAGCTATAAAATTATTACTATTGTTGTTATTTTTCTCCCCTCAGTTACTGTGATTGCTTCTCTACTAGAAATAAATGGTGAGCCCATTTGGGGAGCTGTTTAGAGAAAATTGCTTAATTATTTGTTGAATTTGTTTTTCATAATTCCCAGGGAAGAAAAAGAGGTAAAATTGTTATTATACTTGTTCTAGTTTCCCAAAAAAAAAACACTTTTACCTGTGCTGCCCTACCTTTGAGACCTCCTGTGGAGACCTGGGTCCCAACTAAAGATTGTGCCTAAAAGCACCCCCCCAGGCATTTCTGAAGTCCCCCTTGTCTAACAACAATAGGGCTAGTTTGCCATTATCTTTCAGTCTGGTTTGCTTGTACTGAGGAGGAGTTTGTGATATTCGGTGCAAATTTCCCTGACCATAAAGAACAAGCAATTTACCCAGAGATACCAGGCTTTCCTACGTTTTTCTTACACCCCTGGCAATGAGGCTGAATTGGTCCTTTGGAAGATAGATTTTTCTCTTGGGTAAGGATTGAAAGCAAAATGATGTTTTTCCTTGCTCCATAAAGCTTTGAGATCATTTTTCCTTACTTAAGGAAAAGGGTTGGCAGAGACAATCTAAAATGCCTGTTTATGAGTGTAACAGATCCCTTAAATATGAGGATAAACTTTAGATTTATAAGATTTATGTTGCTTTTGAGATATGACAAAATATCATAAATACCTTCCAGTGCCTAGCATGGAAGTAGATATCCATAGCATGCTAAGAGATAATAATGTAGATGTTGATAATGAAGAAGAAAAGAATTGATTAGAACATTTCTCAAATTTTACAGCAGTAGACCCTTTTCCATCCAAACAAAATCTCATACTCTGCAAATAAAAACCAGATCAAAACAAGTATTCTGTTAATAAATGAAAGTTTTAATATTTATTTGTAAAGTCAATAAAAAGGAAGAGACTGAAGAGAACATAAAACTCTCAAATTGAGATCTATAGAAATCTTAGTCTGTAGTTTTTTTCTGTTTCATTTTGGTTACAGTGTTGAAGAAATCTTGATGTACGCAAATAAACAGTAGGCGTTATATAGAGGGGGGATGTTTTGTTTTGCCATCTTAGGCTATTCTTCAAACACATAAGAAAACATCTATATACACCTCTCTTGCCCTGTCTGTCTCTTTTTCTCACACACACTCATACAAACACACACACAGTCACAATTAACTTGGCAACACATATTAACACAATCATTAGTGGTTTTCATTGTGTTAATGTTTGGCACCTAACACATTTGAGTAGCGCCTGCTTTGTTTGTTTACACTTTTGAAATAGTTCAAAATATATTTTTAAAATGAAATCAAAATCTAATGTTGTAGAATTGTGAAATACCTCCACATTTTCAAAACACTGAATTATAGGATAATCACTTGTTCAACTTCACAGGCCAGAATGAAGTGCTATTGAAGAAGAAAGAAAGAAGAGATCAATATGGATCATAGTCATGGAAGGCTTCACATAAGTATGATTTGTGCTTGGCCTAAAAGGAATAGTAGAAAAGGGATGATAAATGTCTATATTATAGTTTTCTAGAACATCCCTGATTTCAAGTCTTCTTCTCTAGTTCTCTATAAAGATACTTGTATTTGTCTGAATTAATGACTCATCTTTGCATTCAAAATATAGTTCATTTAGAGAGCATGAGCAAAAATAAGGAGGTGGAATCAGGGTGCTGCCAACCCATATAGTATCTTTCAAAAGGCACATTTTCTTAGTCATAATTCGGTTTCAGGTCACACTCCTCAAGGAGGAATGAGAAGGCTGGATTTCAGCCACTACTTGTCCCTTCAGTCAAGTTTTCTTATGCAGTGAACCTTACCAACAACCTTACAGTGGAGCTGAGGTGGTAATGAATATAGTTAAGTGGAAGAGAGTGAACAGAATGATTTTTGTGAGTAGATGGAAATGACTGTGGAGAGTTAAAACTGGCTTGGTGTATGGAGGCCTTAACATCAAAGCACAGAAAAACTTGGCTTTGATTGAGTGGTGTTGTTATAACTTTTTTTAAGTAAAACTTTATTAAATTTTACTTAAATTTAATAACCATGCCCACCCCTTTGCATTTCAGTTGTGATAACCTAATGCTAGACATTCGTAATAATGTTGTAGCCTAGAATAGTATGTGTCACATAGAAGCCCAAGTGACTGGCACAAGACCTTGAAGTCCATGGAATTACTCAGGAATATAGAAACTTTTTTTTTTTTTAGTATTTATTTTTTAGTTGTAGTTGGGCACAATACCTTTATTTTATTTACTTTTATGTGGTGCTGAGGATCGAACCCAGGGCCTCGCACATGCTAGGTGAGCACTCTACCACTGAGCCACAACCCCAGTCCTAGAAACTTTTTGATCAGGATAAGGAAGTGGTGATTTGGGAGGATAGAATATAGAAGAAAGAAACTAAAGGCAAAGACTCTGGCTAAAGCTAAAGTCTTTATAACAATAAGATGGAAGGGTGAATGGATGGATAGATAACTTATGGAAAGTGTATTTATATTAGATATATAGGATTCAGGGTGTTATGGACAAGCAATTAACTGACATAAGAAGTGTGGGCAGAAAACTCAATGATCGGTATTTTCCCCAAATACCAATCAATGAAGTATATTTTATGTGTATAAGCCAGGTGTGTGTATACTCACTAATCATATTATTAACAACAGGATCTCCCATTTGAGTAGATGTTACTGTGGCCCAGGTGCTGGTGTCATTTCTTTGGATCAAGGTTCAGAGTTCTTTGCTGCAATTTCTCAGCTGTTTCTCTTTGAGGAATTCATATGAACTTTTTTGTATGTCCCATCGTTTCATTTATAAAATGATAGTATTCACTTCATGGAGTTATTGAGAAGTTTAAATGAGATAATGTACATAACATTCTTAGCAAGGGTCCTGGCACCTAGTGTTAGTAAAATCTTACTGTTATTGTTATGAACTTGACACTGACCATTTCATTCCCTTCCATTGGAGGCATATTTCTCTCATTGTCAGTTGCCAAATCTAGTTCTCACATTCCACCAAGTCATATAACCATTCGCTCTTAAAAACTGTCTACAGTATAATTTAAAGTCCGGTATGGTGATGCCCCCTGCTTCACTTTTCTTGCTCAGGATTGCTTTGGCTATTCTGGGTCTCTTATTTCTCCAGATGAATTTCATGATTGCTTTTTCTATTTCTTTGAAGAATGACATTGGGATTTTGATTGGAATTGCATTAAATCTGTATAATGTTTCTGGTAGTATGGACATTTTGACAATATTGATTCTACCTATCCAAGAGCAAGGTAGGTCTTTCCATCTTCTGAGTTCTTCTATGATTTCTTTCTTTAGTGTTCTATAATTTTCCTTATAGAGCTCTTTCACCTCTTTCGTTAAGTTGATTCCCAGGTATTTTATTTTTTTTGATGCTATTGTAAATGGGGTAGTTTTCATCATTTCCCTTTCAGAGGCTTTGTCACTGATGGACAAAAATGCCTTTGACTTATAGGTATTGATTTTGTATCCTGCTACTTTGCCAAATTCATTTACTAGTTGCAATAGTAACAAAAACAGCATGGTATTGGCACCAAAACAGACTGGTGGACCAATGGTACAGAATTGAGGACACAGAGACTAATACATATAATTTCAGCTATCTTATATTAGACAAAGGCGCCAAAAATGTACAGTGGAGAAAGGATAGCCTCTTCAACAAATGGTGCTGGGAAAACTGGAAATCCATATGCAACAAAATGAAATTAAACCCTTGTCTCTCACCATGCACAAAATTCAATTCAAAGTGGATCAAGGACCTAGGAATTAGACCAGAGACAATACGCCTAATAGAAGAAAAAGTAAGCTCCAATTTCCAACATGTCGGATTAGGCCCCAAGTTCCTTAATAAGAATCCTGTAGCACAAGAACTATTACCAGGAATTAATGAATGGGATAGATTTAAACTGAAAAGCTTCTTCTCAGCAAAAGAAACAATCAGTGAGGTGAATAGAGAGCCAACCAATTGGGAACAAATATTTAATACATGCACATCAGATAGAGCACTGATTTCTAGAATGTATATAGAACTAAAAAAAACTTAACACCAAAAAAGCAAATAACCCAATCAATAAATGGGCTAAGGAATTGAAAAGACATTTCTCAGAAGAAGATACACGATTAATCAACAAATACATGAAAAAATGCTCAACATCAGTGGCAATTAGAGAAATGCAAATCAAAACTACTCTAAGATTTCATTTCACTCCAGTCAGAATGACAGCTATCAAGAACACAAACAACAATAAATGTTGGAGAGGATGTGGGGAAAAAGGCACACTCATACATTGCTGGTGGGACTGCAAAATGGTGCAACCGCTATGGAAAGCAGTATGGAGATTTCTTGGGAAAATGGGAATGGAACCACCCTATGACCCAGCCATCCCACTCCTGGGTCTATTCCCAAAAGACTTAAAAACAGCATATTACAGTGACACAGCCACTTCAATGTTTATAGCAACACAATTCACAATAGCTAGGTTATGGAACCAACCTAGATGCCCCTCAGTAGATGAGTGGATAAAGAAAATATGGTATATATACAAAATGGAATTTTACTCAGCAATAAGAGAGAATAAAATAATGGCATTTGCAGGTAAATGGATGAAGTTGGAGAATATAATGCTAAGTGAAATTAGTCAATCTCAAAAATCCAAGTACCGAATGTTTTCTCTGATATAAGGAGGCTGGTTCACAGTGTTGTTGGAAGGGGGTACATAGGATCAGAGGAACACTAGAATGGTCAACGGAAAGGGAGGGGAGGGAGGGAGTAAGGGGGGGGTTGGAAAAAAAATTGGTGGTTGAATGAGATGTATATCATTATCCTAAATGCATGATTGAAGATCTGAATGGTACTTATATACTTTGTATACAAGCAGTTGTATGTAAAAAGATACTATACTTGTGCATGATGAATAAGTAAATAAATAATAAAAAAAAATAAATAAATAAATAAATAAATAAAAACTGTCTACATGTTTAGTTCCATTTGTACAGATATCTTTCCTTAAAGAAAACTTAGCAGACAAAATTAGAAACTGATAATGTAGGTTGCAAATTTAGTGGGGTTTTCAGTTTTAGTTGTTGTTTGAAGACTTAAATCTCAAATGTAGAGCAATAAATTCATTTTTGAGGGGTTTGGTTTTTTTTGTGTGTGTGCATTGGGGAGTGTTGGGGATGGAACTAAAGTTCTCAGACATGCTAGACAATTTGTCTACCACTGAGCTACACTTCCAGCCCTTATTTTCTGGGTTTTAGGTGTTAATGGAATGATGAGAACCATGTAACATTATATTCTTTGTCAAGAAGCTTGCAGCTCTAACCTTTAAATTTCCAGATTCTTCTGTTTCTTCCTCCTGTCAGATTTTGCCCTACTGTACTCTGCCCTGAAACTATGGAAAGAATTAAAGGCACAATGGTAATACTAGGAGAAATCTGTAGCTTAACCCTATTTTGATATCCAGCATCTGTTTTGAGACCTCAGCCTGAGCTCACCATTCTTGAAGAATGAGAGTAGCTTGAGGCTCTCAATTTCTTCAGTGGCTATGATAGCCAGAGGTGCTAAGAGAGATTGGTACTTCTAGGTCTATTGACTACTCCTTTTCAGTCAGAGTATAAGTAAGTGAGGAAAAGAATTTTGACATAAAAATGTTGTGCTTTAGAGTCAAATTGATGGCTGTTCCTATCTGTATTTTGGAATATCTCTCTATGCATTTCTATGTGCACATTTTTCTGTGACTTTGGTTATACTTTCCCTGTATGTCTGTGATAGTATGTTCCCATTAAGGTTTCTTATTTGTATTATACTTGAAAATTTTATGAAATTTTGAAATTGTTTCAAAATTTAAAAAGACAATAAAAGGGGCTGGGGTTGTGGCTCAGCGGCAGAGCGCTCGCCTTGCATGTTCGCGGCCCGGGTTCGATCCTCAGCACCACATAAAACATAAATGCATTGCATTGTGTACAACTAAAGTAAATAAATAAATATTTAAAAAAAAAAAAAAAAGACAATAAAAGACACAACACTAAAAAGAAAACAAATTGATGGAGTATGGTGGCACACACCTGTAATCCCAATGAATCAGAGGCTGAGATAGGAGGATCACAAATTCGAGGCCAGCCTCAGCAGCTTAATGAGACCCTATCAAAATTTTTAAAAAATCAAAAGAGCGGGGATGTGGCATAGTGGTAAAGTGCCCCTGGGTTCAATACCAGGTACAAAAAAAAGGAAGAAGAAAGAAAGAAGAAAACAAATTGGCAAACAATTTAAATGATTAAATGACAATATTTTTCTTTAACCATTGGAAAACAAATTTTAAACATTATGCTTATCATCCTCAACTACTTTAATATGTATTTCCTATAAACAAATATATTCTGTCACATAGCTATTTTTCTGTTTGAAAAAGTTATTTATGGGGGCCAGGGTTGTGGCTCAGTGGTAGGGTGCTTGCCTAGCATGCGTGAAGCAATGGGTTAAATCCCCAGCACCATATAAAAATAAACAAATAAGCCGGGCGCGGTGGCGCATGCCTGTAATCCCAGCACTTTGGGAGGCTGAGGCAGGAGGATCGCAAGTTCAAAGCCAGCCTCAGCAATGGCGAGGCACTTAGCAACTCAGTGAGACCCTGTCTCTAATAAAATACAAAAAAAGGGCTGGGGATGTGACCCAGTGGTCGAGTGCCCCTGAGTTCAATTCCCGGTACCACAAAAAAAAAAAAAAAAAAAAAAAAAAAAACCACAAATAAAATAAAGGTATTGTGTCCATAAAAAATCAAAATTCAAAAAAGAAAAAAGAAAAAGTTAACTATGAAATATTTGGACAGCAAAATGATAATATATAAATTATATAAAATGTACAATGAACACTTTTATGACTATCACCAGCTTAAATAAAATACTACACCTGCATTTGAAATCACCTGTGTACCACTCCCACAGTCCCAGCTCTTTATCTTCAAGTTGGTATATATCTTTCATTCCTCAGCTGGATTTCAATAGGTCTGTGAACACCCTGAAATTGTATGTAAAATTTGATGTGTGTGTGCATTCTTCTGGGGAAAGGCTGCATACATAACTTTGATGAGATTTACATGGATAAAGGTAAACTGAGTGTGAAATACCAAATTTCATGAAAAAAAAGTCTCCAGTTAGTACATACACCTTTCTGTCACTCATTTATTATTTAGTTCTTTGTAGTCTGGTTTCCTTTCCAGCTAGTTCACTGAGATGAATTCTTAAAGGCTGATCACCAAATTCAATTGCTTCTTGCCAATCTTTATCCTCATTGAACTATCTGCAGAATCTTAGTCTTGGCCCAATTTTCCTTCTAGACTGTTTCCCTTTGCTTGATTTCTGCACTCTCTTGATATTCCTTAGTCTCCTTATTGAGAAAATAGAACACCTAGCTCATATGGTTTGAGGATTAGCTATAATGCTTCTAAAGTACTCAAGAAATTGTAGCTGTTGTTGGCCGATAGTTCTCATATCACTGTGATACAATTTAGCATCTTCCATTCCCTATTTAAGATGTTGCTAGTGGACAGAGGTCATTCCAAGAAGAGAGCCAGCACATACTGCCTCAACTTCCTGCAGTGTTGTTCATTAGTCTATTTGTGGTCTTAGGTCTATTAGAAGCTGTGACTAAAGTAGTATCAGTGATCCTTTGAGTCTTTTGGAGAAAATAATTTATTTAAGAGATTAGTTAGCTTTAAACTATATATATATATATATATATATATATATATATATATATATATATTTTTTTTTTTTTTTTTTTTTTTTTTTTCTTAAATTTCATTCTCCCAATTTTTGAACACTGTTCTCAGCCTGGTCACCTTTCAGGGCCTCAAAGGATAAAATGTAGTTCCCCCTTTCTTGTTTATTCAGCTTTCTGCCCAATCTGCTATTAAATAGAATGACAAATGAAGGTGCCAACTCTATAAGGATGCCTGCTTACTTCAAGCTGGCCTGGTGCCAGTTATTCTGGATAGGCCACTGAAGAGCTGTATGACTCTCAGTCACTATTTACTTGAAACAGAATGAGAGGACGGATTTATATCAAGTTACCAATCCCCTGAGCCTGCCCTGTCCTGAGCTGTCCTCTATATTTTTCATGTCTACTATTAACTGCCAGTAACAGTAACATACTCCTGTTCATATTCATAATAGAACTTAACAATATTTTAAAGAACAAGTCTCTGAGAAGTAACAAGACCTTTATTGAGGCTCATCTGTCTAGAGAAAAAAAACAAGGTATTATTTCCCTCTGTTAGATAAATTGCTTGATCTCATAACTGCCGTTCATTCTTTTGGGATAGGGTGCCTTATGCTGCCATAGTAGACAACTCCCTACATCTTAATGGCTTACAGTACCTAAGGATTATTTCTTGTTTATACTACATGTCCACCAATCTAAGACCCAGATGGAGCAGCCACCTTCTGGAACATTGCTTATTGTCATGGCAGAGGGAAAGAGAGCTCTAGAGGTCTTGCACTGCATTACTAATTAGATCTTGTGTCTGGATGGGACACATGTCACATTTTCTCATGTACAATTGGTCAGCCTCTATCAGGAGACAGTTGGAAGCCAAAAATTACAGTTCTGACATATGTCTTGAAGGTAGAGAGCTAGAAATATTCAGTGAGCACTACCTAATGCCCCTCTCACACTCTTACTAAATGCACCCTGTAGAAAGACATCACTGGAGCCAGTCGTGTTGGTACAGGCTTACAATCCCAGCTACTCATGAGGCAGAGGCAAGGGGATCACATTTTTGAAACAAGACTAAGCAAATTAGCAAGACCCTGTCTTAAAATTTAAAAAATAATAATAATAAAAATAAAAAGAGCTGGAGATTTTGCTCAGTGGAAGAGCACCCCTGGGTTTAATCTCCAGTACCCCAAACAACACACACACACACACACACACACACACACACACACACACGACATTGTTGGTCTCTGTATTCTTGTCCTTTTCTCTGAAATATCTTAAGTCATTTTCTTTTAGTTTCACCCATTCTTGTTTCCTTATTTCTGCAGAATCCCAGCAAACTTTTTTCAGTGGGGTAATTTTTGTGTATGCTACCATTGTGCTGTTTGATGCAAGATGAGTTTTTTCCCCTTGATTTGGATTCCGTCTACCCCTTTGGTGTTCCTACAATTGTACTCTACAGAGATATACAGAGATACTACCTTAGAATAGTTTTGTTTTTAATAAAATACTCTTTTTGACTCTTGCTCACCTCCTGCCATTTACTGTTATGGCAACAGAATATCAGTAATTCTGTAATCCTCCAGTCATAAAGGTGGGATTAAATGATTGGCACAAAGGTATGTAACTAGTTGGTAAAGTATTAGAGGAGCCTGAACTTGAACTCAGGATCTCTGACTCATAGTCTTTCTTCTTATTATTGCCAGATGCTACTGTAAAGAAAGTTGTATAACTGACAGCAGTGTAATTTACTCCCAGAGACAACTGGTAACAACAGAACCTGGTCTTTAATCTTGAAGAGAAGAAATTTTCCATTTAACTGTCTCCTTTGGAGTATTTTGGTGAATTCCATGTCATAAAATCAGATTCCTGGGATTCTTATGCCAACAAGCAGGTATTCCTTCTTGAAGTAAACAAAAAACTGGCCCTTAATGCATCAGTGACATGATCCTGACTATAAGACTCAAACAATAAAAATTTTCACCACACATCTTCAATCTAGAATGAGGTGTTATATACATGGTATTATCACAGTATCATTTCTTACTAGTATTTAGAGTGTCAGACAGTGTTCAGGGTTTAAAATACAAATAGAATCAATTGACTTGTGAGACTATACTGCATTTGCTATGTCAGCCTATCTCAATTTGAAGTTCTTTTTTGTATGACCTGATGTGGGCTCCTATAGTTTGCTATAAAGCTCTTCAGTGTGGCTGTTTGCCTTAACCAAAGTTTCTACTGATAATGGCTTAAGGAAAGGCTCTGGTCAATGAGACTATCATTAAAAATAATAGATGATAAAGGAAACATCTCTTACATAAAGACAGGTCCCAATACACAGGGACAGAATTCCTGTGACACATTTGACATAGGTGGTCCAGAGTATTGACAAGGTAGTTTAGTTTGAGTATCCCTAATCCAAAAATACAACCAGAATGCTCTATAATCCAAAATTTTTTGACTGCCACATGAACCCACAAGAAGAAAATTCCAAACTATGAAACTTAAGTTTTATGTACAAAATTGTGAAAAATGTTTAAAATTACCTTCAGGTTATGTGTATAAGGTATATATGAAACTAAGTGAATTTTGTGTTTACACTTGTGTCCCATCCCAAAATATCTCATTATGTGTATGCAAACATACTAAAATCTGAAAAGAATCCCAAATCTGAAAAATTTCTGGTTCCAAGCATTTCAGATAAAGGATACTGGTTTGTGGGGCTGGAGTTGTGGCTCAGTGGTAAAGTGCTCGCCTAGCACGTGCGTGGCCTGGGTTCGATCCTCAGTACCACGTAAAAATAAACACATTGTGTACAACTAAAGCAAATAAATAAATATTTTTTTAAAAAGATACTGGTTTGTACCACAACCCTCACTCTGCACAGGCTGTAGTAGAGAGATTCACCATTGAATATTTATATAGAGAAGTAATATAATTTGTAGATTCAGAAGAAAGAACCTTTTCAAAGAAGGCTACACAGTAATCATCAGAATGATAATTTCAATTTTTCCTATAGTTGGTCCTCTGGCATCAGGTGATCTTGATTACTCTTCTGACACTAAAAGCAGGTTTTATTATCATATGTAGAATCAGAAGGTTAAATATCTGAGGACACCTGCCATTGGTGCAGAGTTGAAGTCAGTTTTTTTAATATCTGTGGTGACAAATATATATTCTATAATATTTTCCCATAGAGTCCTTTATTGTAGTCATTTAGAAACCAGGCCAGTTTTCTTTTTCCTCATGGAAAATTACATATGTAAACAAAGCAGAGAGAACATTATAATGTAATTTCATGTTCCTATCACCAATCTTCAACAATTTTCAACTCATGGCCAATCTGCTATGAGACCTTTGTGAGGATTATCATAAATCTTAGCAATTGATGGCTGTGAATTATTTTTTGATGCCTTTTTGCTTTCTACAGTAACCATAGGTATAAATATTAGGCCTTTAGATAACAAAAGAGAAGTTATTCAAACTGCTTGAAAATAGTCTTGCAAAATATCATTGCCACTAGAATAGCTCAGCTACAGATATTCTCAACTAATTTATTAAGACATTCAAGACAGTCAAGAGAGCCAACATCCCTCTATTAGCACCTATTTATTGTATCAAGTTACTTAAAAGCTGGAAAAGAACCATTGTTTTCCATTACTAGAGTCTTACATTTGAGTGTCAGAGAATATGTTCTTGGAGATCCACAAGTTCTTAAGTTTAAGGAACATTGCTGTAATATCAGACTCTTAATAATTCTTTTTTCCCTCATTGGGTACATTTTCCAGAAATAATCCTTCACTATGCAAGTAGGAACAGGACAGCTAGTCCCCCATAGGGTTGTCATAAAAATTGAGATAATATATATAAAATGCTTATAATAGTGCCTGCAACAGAATAAACCCTTGATGTATCATATCATCTATTATTATTCTGATCACTCCTGTTGTTAATTTGCACTCTTCCTCTCTACCCCTGTGTTCATTTTTGTTTTTGTAAAAGTTAACTTTAATTAATCAGAGATAATTATTGTGAGGAAATATAAATTTGTATTCCCAACAATTTTGATGATTTAAAATTATTTTAGTCAGCTCCTTGGTAGATATCTGGAGTCTATGATCTTAGTGAGAAAATGTGTATTTATATATTTAGACACATATTCATTTATTATAAATTTACATATCTATTGATATATATAATTTCTTTGTGGGGGGGGCAGAAGGGGATTGAACTCAGGGGCACTCAACCACTGAGCCACATCCCCAGCCCTATTTTGTATTTTATTTAGAGATAGGGTCTCACTGAGTCGCTTAGCATCTCGCTTTTGCTGAGGCTGGCTTTGAACACACAATCCTCCTGCCACAGCCTCCTGAGCTGCTAAACTTATTTTTAATACTGGGGATCAAATCCAGTGGTACTCTATTACTCAGCCACATCCCCAGTCGTTCTTATTTTTATTTTGAGACAGGGTCTAAGTTGCTGAGGCTGTCCTCAAACTCTTGCCTTAGCCTCCTGAGCCACTGGGATTACAGGCATGCGCCTCCGTGCCCAGCTTAATAATTCTTTTAAATGTTAACTCTTAAACTTATGCTGCATCCTGCTATAATTTGGATCTGGAATGTTCCCTGAAGGCCCATGTGTTAAAGGTTTAGTCCCCAGCTTGGTGTTATTGGGAGCTGGTGGAACCTTTAAGAGGTAGGGCATAGTATGAAGTCTTAAGTCATGGTGAACATGTCCTTGAATGAGATTATGGAACCTTGGTCTCTTCCTCTCTCTCTCTCTTTGCTTCTCTGGTCCCATGGGGTGAGCAGCTTGCTCTACCATGTGTCTCTCTGCCATGATATACTGCTTCACTACAGCAACTAGTACAATGGAGGGGCACTCAAAAACTGTGAGCCAAAATATACCTTTTTCTCTTTATAAGCTGATGGTCTCTGGTATTTTGATACAGTAAAGGAAAACAGTGATTAACACAAATTCTTTCATTAGTACTTGACTTTTAAAGTGGCAATCCAAAAAATAAAATAAAATAAAACAGCAATTCATTATCAAAAGACATTTTCACAAAATAAGATGTAGCATTCAGTGTTTCTCAAATAGGTCCATGCAGTATTGGTAGGTCTGTTAGAAGAATATATTTGAAGTCATTTACTACTCTACATGTACAGCATAGAAGCTTGTTTCAAAATCTAGGTAGGATGCTACACTGAGTTTTAATATTGTGAATAAAATAATATTCTCTTGGTGTTTGTCTCCATTAATAAGCACTGAATTTGCCAACAAGGTTTTAGTCCTTTTTTGTCATGCAGTGCTGAGCATTTTTAAAAATTTATACCTACATTACATGGAACAATAATTTGGTGGGTGGGGGAGGAGTCCAATCTATTGACACAGAGATTATTCAATGGCATTTGGAGGCTTCTAAGTGGGTTTCAAAATTTAAACTTACTAGTGCTTTCATTTCTCACTCCATAACTATGTAGATTAATAATTACTATTAATAACAATATAATTATAACAGCAGAACAATGATGAGAATACCATGTGTCATACATCATGGCATGAACTTGATTTCTGTTTTTCATTTCATCCTTACAACAACCTCAGGGAAGTAAAGTGGTAAGTTTTTTTCTCCTATATGTTTGAGGCACTGTTAGTGCCAGACAGTGTGCTTTGGTGGAAGCCCCCAGAATTCCTGTACTTGCATTTTTATGGGCAATTTATCCTTTCTCAACTTGTAGTGAATTGCTGCTGCTTTAATACTCATTCTCATATTACAGTATGAGTACTTTATCAGCATCTAATATTTGTGTGCAGTAACTAATTTTTTTATATGTGCTATCTCATTTGATCCTGTCAGGAACCCTATGAAGTCAAAAAGGAAAATACAGTATTGTACTAATTATAGATGAGAAAATAGAGCTTAAGATATCTCTTAATTAATCAAGGTACATGTCTTTACATCATCTTTTTCCACTGTTATGTTGAATCATGACACCTCTTTTACAGTATAGTCAGCTTAATAGGGAAATAGAAACTAATCATCATTTATTTTGTCCTTCTATATTCCACATGATATCAGGCATATAATGAGCACCTAATAAATGCCTGTTGACCTGGCTTGTTAGATTTTACATTTAAATGGGTGGAGAGCTGGGAAAATAAAATTTTAAGTAAGGCTTGCCATTGGTATGAGTATGTAGTTACTCACTAAGCTGTGTAATCTCTAAATCTTCCTAGGAACTCCCTGCTGAAGAAGAGCACCAAAAGAAAATTTTTTTTTCTGCCATTTATTACACACTGTTTAAAAATATCATTTATTTGATCACTGATACTCCTAGACATTATCCCAAATTACATATATCGCTAGAAAGTACAAGTAATTTCTACATGACCACAAAAGTGTTTCTTTTTTTGGGTGGGAGAGGTGATCTTTGATGAAAATTTGACAGGGTAATTTTGAAAGAGGTAAAGGACAATTTTGGTGTATGGATCACTACTGGGGAGACTTGTAATGAAGGGTCTTAACAAAGTGTTTATTATCTTCTTTAACAATGATAATTAATACTTACTGGGCATAATAAGCTGTATGCCGGACTCTGCCAAAAATGCTATTATCACCCCCATTTTACAAAGGAAAAACCTAAGTTTCAGAAAAGTTAAATAACTTGCTGAGGGTCATAAGACAAGCAAGTGGCAGAAGTGAAATTTAAACCAACACTAGACTCAATTGAAATGTCTTGTTTTTAACCATTATCTTCCACTGATTTATCAGTAGGATTAAGGACAGGCAAAGAGGAAGAATGGAAGAGGATGTAAAAGTGGTTGCTAGAAAAATACCCAAACCAAACATTTACTTACATTTCAATGGTGTCTGAGAATCTGTGGGCTTAAGTTGTATGGCAGGTATTTTGTCATTAATTCCCTAGGTGAGCACCTGTCTTTCACTCAGCATTACTGGAGACTTTGTCTTTGCTTATGCTTATTCCTTTAGGCTCTTTGTTCTTCACTGTTGTTTCTCAGGTGAAACCTCAACAATATAGTCAGGTCTCCTTTGTTTAAGTCTTATGTCCAATATGCAGCCCCAAACTTAAAAATTCTCATCATGAAAGGCTACTAGATGCAATAAATAATAATGCCTAATGAGAGTTGCTTTTTGCAACAAATGAATTGAAAGGCAGATTATTCTTCCAGAGTGAACTTAATCCATTCTCAGAATAGAATGATGAATAATATTATTACCTTTACACTTGTGTTTAGAATATTCACATAAGTGGGTTGGGGTTGTGGCTCAGTGGTAGAGCATTCACGTAGCATGTGCAAGATGCTGGGTTCAATCTTCAGCACTACATAAAAATAAATAAATAAATAAAATAAAGGCATTGGTTCCAACTACAACTAAAAATATTTTAAAAAAGAATATTAACATATGTCACCCAATTTGAACTATTTGCCAGTTATATAAGTAGGGATTATTATGCCCCCACTCTTTTGCAGTACTGGGAGTTGAACCCAGGGCCCTTGCACATGCTAGGCAAGTGCTCTACTACTGAGCTACTTCCCCAATACTGTCATACCCATTTTTTAGATGAAAGGAACTGAAGCTTAATGACAAGTTTTGACCTAGCTGATAGATAGAGAAACCATTTACAGAGTCACAAGTTGAATTAGTTAGTTTTCCCACAATCCTGCATTGCCTTTCTACACATCCTGTGAACCTGATATATCTAATCTGACAAAAGGTCTACTATTGTATTGTAAGGCTCCTCTGTGAACCAAATAAATGGCACAGGCATTAAATCCTAAAGTAATCAGTTGGGGTGACTGAGGGAAAGGAAAGTTTTCTTGGAGAAAATGAAATTTTAGTTAACAGCATGAAAGAAAGCTTTGCCAGTCTCCTTCCTTCTTTCATAAATCCTGTCAATGAGAAAGGGATATGTTTTCCTGATTTTAAATTGATGGGGCCATGTGTAAATATGTGCTTAGAGACACACATAGTGGATACATGTGGGGTGATGCTTGTTGACCTTTTAAATGTATGTTTACATGAAAGGAATTAGTTGTAGAGGAGAAAAATCCTACTAATCTGCCAAGATCCATTCAAATTATGTTACCTCCACAAAACATGCAGTGACTGTTCTGGCCTCTTTCCATAATCTTCCTTTTCTCTGAAATCCTCTAATAATTGTAGTCTAGACTAGAGGTTACAAACTGGTGACCCATGGTCCAAAGCTGGTTCAAAGACATATTTTGTTTTCACCAGAGCTGCTAGATGCTAGGAGTAGAAATCTACTGCTTGTCTTCGTGGGAAGAGCAAGACTCTTGAGTCCATAGACTTGCCACAATCCCTAACAAGCCCCTCCAGATGCTGGGTATGGTGTACTACAACCGTATAGGAAATTCAAGTTTCAATAGCTCATAGCAAAATCATGTGGGCCTTTGAGCCAAATGACCATCGTCTTCCTCAGTATTGATGTAGAATACACTTAGGAATAGTCTCAGCATTAACATCTTCCCATTGGAGAGATAAAATAGAAAATGGCATCAAGCTTTCTGGGAGATTAAATCACTGTCCTATTATGTTTCTTTCTGCCTCAGAGCATTTTCCACTGAAATTGATTAAAGTCTTGTAGTTAACAGGCAGATTGAATATAATCTTTTCCTCCTCAACCTATTAGTCACTGACTACTGAGCATAACTCTGAGAACTTTGATTAGAGATTCCCATTAAAAATCGTCATACATTGCCTTTTCCATGTCGGTATGAATTTCCCTTTGCTCTGTGCAGTGGCCATGGACTTAACCCTCAACCCATACACTTTTTAACAAATGACATGGAGTGAAAATGAAACCTTTAATTAGTGTCTCTTGAGAATGTGATGGTTCTGAACAGCTCTGCACAGATGAGAACCACTAAATATTGCCTACACTGTTCCTGAAAACCAGTGGAAATAGATGTTTAACTTCTACATTGCTTTCAGTCTTTGCAGCCCTTCACAGTGCTATGGACCAAGGCTGGGAAACTAGTTTCTCTGCAGTGTCTAGAAACCAGGAAAGACCAGTGTGTCCTCTTTCCAGCAAAATAGTGGAGACTGTCTAAATGCTGCTAGAAACATGGAGATGCTTCAGATGACCTGGCAAGTTATCTTTTCCCTCCAGGGTCCTAAAGATGACAGCTGAATCAGCTCAGATAGACTGCACATGACTCAGTATGATGATTAACTGTGTAAACCAGACAATACTTTGACTCAGTTCTATCCAACAGATTACTTTCTTTCTTTTCAAAGGTGCTAAGATTAAACCTATCTTTTTTTTTTTTTTTTTGGTACCAGGGATTAAACCCAGAGGCGCTTAACCCCTGAGCCACATCCCCAGCCCTTTTTCACAGTTTACTTATAGACAGGGTCTCCCTGAGTTGCTTAGGGCCTCTCTAGATTGCTGAGGGTAGCTTTGAACTCAGGATCCTCCTGCCTCAGCCTCCTGAGCCGCTGGGATTACAGGCATGCACCACCATGCCCAGCTAAACCTAATGTTTTCTTGCACCTGAGTTTAACATTATTCTTTCCTTTTGTGATCCACATTTTTATATAAAAATTTTGTTTAAGACAGGAGTGCTGAATCTGTAGCATGGAGACCTCAAAATAAAACCTTTTTAACCTTAAATTACTTTAACTGGTGTAACAATCCTCCTGCATGCCATTAAGAATACTAAACATTCAAGGTATATAACTTACTCTTCCAAAATCCACAATAAAATATTACCAAACCTTTAGCTCTCTTCAAACAAGAATAAATGAGTCAAATGATATAGACTGTGGAGTAATGACTAACAAGACCTTTCAAAAGAAAGTCACACCCTCAGCTTTGATTCTTTGGCATGCATACACCAAATCAATTACTTGGGACTGAGGCTGTGCTATTTATTTTAATTGTGCCAGAATTATGTTGAATTAGCTGTAACATGGAATTAAATGTATTGTCTCCTGGATCAGGACAAGTCCTTTGTTGTGCAGTGATTGCTTGACTAACAGGTATGTACACACTTGGTTCATTATACACTACTGTCAGATATCCACCTTTCCTATGTCACCGGCCTCCTTCTTCATTCCATGGAGATGGGGGCTGAGGTGGTTGAGTTCCAAGGGTCACAGGAGAAGCAAAGGTAGATAGTGCTCTTTTAAAACCAGTGGGGACAGCAGTGGAATGCAGTGATAACTCCACAGATACACAGAGAAAGAAAAGCCCCTCAAGTGGCATATCATTATGATGAATCTTTAAGCCTCATTCTGCTTCTTCATTCGTTCTCAATGTATGACTGTCCTGGATCTAGGCTTAGACATATTGAGCAGTGAGAAACTGTCTCTATTTACATTTCCAGTGAGAGGGACATAGAACCTTTGACCACTGTACTATCCTGTATCTGATATTTCTGAGAGACTATAAATCTTTGTCCTAATGTTGTGCCAGATGCTCTAATATAATTATAGTGAATAGTAATAAGCCAGTATTTACATACAATAGTTGTTTTTAGAAAGCTAGATAAAGCTACAAATCTACAGACACCATCTCTCACTCCTTTTACAGAGCAGGCATTTTGGATGGATACCAAAATACATTTCCTGCTTTTCTATTAAAACGAACACTAATGTTATTCCTGTGAGTCTTTTTTTTTTCCCTGATAAGGCTTATCTCCTGGGCCTCTTCATTAAGATCTAGTGTGCTTTTGTGAAAATGCCTATTTTAACCTGTGAAATGCAGCCCCTGGCACAATAGGCATCCCTCTGGCCTCACTTACTAGTCTCCATAAATCTCTTTTCTTTGCTTTGATCACACCCCTGTCCTCAATATTGAGCAAGCCCTCCCTCCAAACAGCACTAGAGGGGGTAAAATGAAACCAAAGAGATGCACTTGAAATGCCTGCAGCTTTGGCAATAAAGCATAATGTTCTAAGCATCAACTTTGGCGTGCATAGGCACCCTGGATTTACAAGTTTCAGATAATTGCAATTCTAAGCATTTGAAGTGTATATCTTACTCTCTGTTTGCCCTTCTGTTATTGGAATATTCTGGATAAATTAATAGATGACCTAATACCCTTTTCCAATCCTCTGTCTTAAAGGAGTGGGAATAATGGAAACTCATTTGGTAGCAAGTGGATGGACTTTTGGACCTGTGACTATGGCCTTAGGCAATTCACTTCAATTCTTGCTGAGTTATTTCATTTGTAAAATGAAGATAACCTCACAGGGTTGTAACCAATTTCCCACATAATAGTGGGATATATATACAAGGCCCTATACAACATTTAAGTCATATTTCAGACTCCTCTTTTCCATATCACAAAGAAGACAAAATTGCCTACCTTACCTATCAACTGGCATCTAGAAAATAAAGAGTAAACTTATTTTATAATAATCATCAGTCATGTCTGCTGTTTCCTTATAATTTTAAGACACTATCCACTTGCCAAGGGAAAAGTAGCTCCTCAAAATGATGTTATGATCCCAATACGTAATTATGACTTACTGGCAAGATTTTTAAAAGAAGACATTAACTAGTACCTGCCTTGGCCCACCTCTAAGCTTATCTTTCTTGCACATTAATCATTATATTGAAGTACAATTTATTTATTTTTCATTTACCTCTGCTGTGCCAAAATTTTTCACCTTTGATGATGTTGATTGTTTTACCCTTTGACAGTTTTTCCCACTTTCTTAGTATGAGGTGATGTCTAGACAGATAACAGTTATTAAAAGTTTGGGAAATGATTGTTTTCTTAGGTAGGCTGGCATAGGTTTTGTTTAGGAGTAAACACTCTGTTTAAGCTTAAAGAAGCAACTCATTTTTCATTCATATATGACGGAAATGAGGTTTTGGTGCCAATGTTATTTGGTAAAATGGATGTATGGGGTACTAAAGTGCTATGAATGGATGGAGTTTTATCATAGAGGATGCAATGAAAGCCTACATTCACCCTAAAATAGTAACATTTATGAAGAGACAATTTTGATAGATAATATTAATGGTGTACTCATGGTTAAAGCTTTAGAAGGTAGAGTAAATTATTTTTAAATTACAATATTTAGTCCTTCCCCCAAAGAAATTGCATAGAGATGACCTTTAATTTATCTTCCAACTTTAATTTTTTCAATCCTATCATGTTTTATGCAGAAACTACTATTGCCAATCGGCAGATTTCATGTCCTTATTTAATTTTAAAGTTATAAATCAATATATTCTAGAAAACTCTAGTGAACTCCAGCCATCCAGTTATCTGCCATATCATCTGGTTAATATATCTGCTTCCCAATCTACACTGAAAACTTCTTCTGAGTGCCCAAATTGTTTTAGTATGTCTTTATCTCAACATCTACTAAAATGCTTTTGCTCAGAGTAGATGTTCAATAAATGTGAAATTGATTAAACAAGTAATTTAAGACTGTAGAGAGGTACAAAATTTGGGAGACTATGGAGTGATAAAAGGCTCATCAACATAATGGCCATACCACCATATTTTCCTCTGGATTCTCTATTTGTGAGGCATCCTTGACAGTGGAGAAACTTTCCCTGGCTGAAGGACTTTGATCCCTGATCTTGGGATGGGAATCTTCAGGGGGAAAAAACCATACTGATCACTTTCCAAACACCCTCTAACTTGCTGTGCTTGACAGCCACTTGAAAAACTCCTTCCTTAATTTCATTTTTTTGTACCTTCCCAAAGGATCTTTCTCTTGGATGATAAGAGAAGGGTATTGGGGAAAACTTCAAAGGACAATTTTGGAATGAGTTGCTTGAAATAAACACAGGGGTTGAGCATGCCCAGCTTAAGGAAAATATTGGTGGGGGCAATCTCATTAGTCATTCAATGAAAAAATGAAGACCATCCTCCACCCTTGATCATACAGTGCTACTGTTGTCCTTAGGGGCATAATTTTCAGCAAGAGATTTAGCATTCAATCCACTTTCTACCCGATGCCTTCCCATCCATCCCTACTACCTTTGAGGGGCTTAAAATAAAAACAGCAGAATAATGGAATTTTGCATAGCTGTCTAGTTGAGGGAAGCTGTTTGCCATAGTAATTAAGAGCACAGAAGGAAGTATTAGACTTGTGCTTCATTCTAACTCACCCATGTCTTAGCAGTGAGACCTTGTACAAGTGAACTTTGAACTTTTCGAAGTCTGAAATTTGGCACTAATGAAATAAGATGATAATAGTACTCTCTCCCAGGATGGTTGAGAGGAATAAATGAGATAAAATGTAGCATGGTAATCACTTGATTACTTATGGTGGTTGTTCTAAATATCATACTTTCATTGTAATAATAAGTACATAATAAAATTTATGATGATGATGATGATCATCATCATCAGAACAAGTTCCTATTTTTGTAGCCATTATGGGAGTTCTCCAAGAAGCTTTACTGTGTACAGATTAAGGAGAGCAGTTTACTAGATTCCTCGCCTCATGACCTCAAATCAAGTTGCTTCTTTTCAAGGTAATTATGTCTTCTGCAAGTACAGCCTGATTAAAAGATAGGCATGGCAACCACAAGGTTTCTCACTGTGGAGACCAATGGTCCTGAATATTTCACTTAGATTGCATCTCTTCAATCCAGTGCTGAAATGTCCTAGATCAATGGTTTTCAAAACGTTTTTTAAAAATATTTATTTTTTTACTTTAGTTGTACACAATGCAATGCACTTATGTTTATGTGGTGCTGAGGATCAAACCTGGGCCGCGCACGTGCAAGGCGAGCACTTTGCCGCTGAGCCACAACCCCAGCCCGGTTTTCAAAACTTTTGAATGGTAACCTACCCTTTTGTCCCCAAGTGAAATCATACACAAAACCACAATACAGAAAGTGCTTAAGGTAATGTTTCAGTAGTGTGAAATTTTTCACAGGTTCATATATGTGATATTTATATGCGATTTTCAACACACACAAAAAAAAATGAAACTAGGTGCTGTGAATGACAGTTGGAGGCTTTTATCAATGTCTATAGTTCAACTGGTTCCTTCATTTTTTTTCTACACAGAAGTGAAAAATAAATTCACATAGATGCAGTTAGTACAAATGGCTATCTACAGAGTTTGATTCTTTGTTTTTATAATTGATTCTGTTTTTATAACAGATTCACAAGCTTGAAAGAATACTAATAAGGGTTAGGAATGTGATTTAGTGGTAGAGCGCTTGCATAGTGTGGGTGAGGCCCTGGTTTCAATCCCCAGCACTGCCCCCCCACAAAAATAATAATAGAAAATAATGTGTGGCCTTTATAAGCTACTTAAGTTCCTTGAACATTGGCTTCCTTGTTTGTTAAATAGGGATCACAATAGTACATATATTAGGGGCTTCTGAGGATTAAATAAGACATTGTATATAAAGTCTTTGAGGAATTTGGTGAACTTTTCATAATGCTTGGCACATGAACAATCAGTAAACACTAACTGGTACTGTCAAGATCACCCAGATCACCACCACCATCAGCAGCAGCATATGTTTGAATTTCTTAAATGGAAACAGAATTGAAAAATAGATTTCTTAGCTTCTTGCATCTTCAGAGTTTGGTGGGAAACATTATTTTACAACACTGTAGAATGCTTAATTTCAAGTGCCCATCTTTGTTGGATATTAAGTCTAGTTTCTGTAGCACAGGTTTGGAAAACACTGTTTGAGAGCAGGGGTGATGTTTTATTTATTTGTGTATTCCTTGTGCATAGGATGACAGATGTTCAATATATATTTCCTGAATTATATTCAAATTCACATATCTGGATTTTAAAGAAACTTCCCATTACTCCTGGTCCCCATTCCATTTAAAATTAAATTTTCTTTTTATTTTCCTCTCCATTTTTTCTAATAGTATTATAAATTTTCTTGTCTCCTGATTGAATGTCCCAAACTTTTGGTGGTAATGGGTTCTTCAGCTGGAACTTGCAGATTTTTGGAAGCCATACTAAAATCCAAAGAAAGAAAGAAAGTTAGTACTGCTGAATACTCACTAATAGGTCACTCTCCCTCCTTCTCAAACTACATTTTAGGGCCCTGTCAAGAGTCTAAAATTTAGCATTAATCTCTCATGGGAGAGGCAGAGACATTTGATTTTACACTTGATAGTTTCTCGTTATAAAACTTGATTTAAGCAAACATCTAAAAGTCGTTAGTAGTCATAACAAAGCCATTCTATATAATTTGCTCCTAAAGTTGAGACTTCTGATAGTAAAATCACAGATGCCATTAAAACCTTGGCAATCAAATATTAATACAACCTGTAATAGGCATGTTTAGACTAGTGCTGCTTAAAAAGTCAAAGAACTCTTTCTTTCTCTCTCTTTCTTTCTTTCCCCTCCTTTCACAAACATTGTATCACCACCATCACCAGCACTATCAGTTCTTGTCCTCATGAAGTTAAAAATCTAGCAGGGAAGACAGACACACAAATTTCCTTCACATACATTATGTGGCATTCTTATTGAATTATGCAAAATTTATTATAGAATCACAGCAGGGAAGCAATCTTGATGGGACATCCTAAATGATGGATAGGAATGATCCAAGAAAAAGAGTGAAGATAGAAAGGCTATTTCAGACAGAATTTGCTTCATTGAGCCTAAAACTAGAGCTAGGACTAGCATGGTATGTATGGGAAACTTCAAATATTTTGCTGTTAGAAAAGCATGAAAATGTATGAAAAACAAGGCCAGAACAACCTTGATGTCAGGATCCAGATCAAGGAGGACCCTGTATAATAAGAAGCCTGAAATTTATCATGTTAGCAGTTCACTAGAAGATTCTAACATAAACATGGATACCAAAATGCTAGTTGAATGGTTTAGGTGACAATTTCCCTAATTAATCCAGAAAGTAAGAGATTAAGGTAAAAGCAGGGATTGTAGAAAGTGGAGTGGAAAGACAGATTCAGGAAATACTTAGGAGATACAATTGGTAGAATATCATGATTTAGTACATTTGGGGTAAGGAGAAAGGTAATTATTGAGGAAAATTCTCATCCTAGGTTTTCAGCATAGTGATGCCAAAGATTGATATGGACAATATAAGAAGGGGAAAATTTAGGTAAGATTAGGCTTACCATCAGTTTGGGATGTGTTAAGTTTGAAATGCCCAACATCCCCTTGGTTCATGCAAGTGAAAGTAACTATAAGGGAACTGGAATTAATTACTAGTCTTTCATAGAGATTTGGGCTGGATATAGATGTAGGGTTGATGGATATTCTGATGGTATTTCAAACTGTGGGAATGTATGAGTTTATTCAAGCAGAAAACATAGAATAAAAAGAACAGATTGAGAACAGAGCCAGGTGTAACACCAATATTTGCAAAATAGTTCCTGCATGCTTATGCTAAATATATGAGCACCTTGACCTCAAGCACAACCTAAAGATGATACTAAATTTCAAACTGTCTCTCAAAGTGCTAGGGTTCTAAGCAGATATAGGAGACAAGGAAGAGGCTGAACATCTCCTTCACTCATGATTTAATTAGAAAAACTTGACTTCTTAGAATGTGTGTGTGTGCGTGCACGCGTGTGTGTGTATGTGTGTGTGTGTTTCTATTGCACATTTGGTTTGAATGGGAATAGATGAGGATGCTACTGTCAAAAAGGATGTTTAGCCGGGCGTGGTGGCGCACGCCTGTAATCCCAACACTTGGGAGACTGAGACAGGAGGATCGCAAGTTCGAAGCCAGCCTCAGCAATGGTGAGGCACTTAGCAACTCAGTGAGACCCTGTCTCTAATAAAATACAAAAAAGGGCTGGGGGTGTGGCCCAGTGGTCGAGTGCCCCTGCATTCAGTCCCTGGTACCAAAATAAGGAAGTTTGTCAAACATTGGCTTAAAAGACTGATTTAAACGTGATTTAAAAACTAAAATATTCAGGATGAATATGTGACTTAAACTCTATTTTGATGAATAGGAAAGGATTATATCAATGTTAAAAACTAGAAAAGTTACATGGCTGATATTCTGATATTCAGTTCTGTTTCATTTCAGCATCTTTATATAATCACACATTACTAAGTATAAAAGAATTCAGGGAAAGTTAAAATACATATTTGATAAGAGGTATCTGCCTGATGATGTATTTAGTACTTGAGGAAGGAACAAGTAAATACTATGCTGAGTTTTGATCTTATCAGATGAACAGATAGAAGTCATTGTTTTCAAGTGGACTTATGTTATTATGTGTGTTTTAAAATAATTAACTTAACTATTTCACTGATCAATGTGATACATGAGATGAATTTACAGTTTCTGTTCCTAAATCATGAAATTTCTACAAACTGAAAATTCTGCTGGAGGATAATAGGGGAAGGTTGGTAACAGAAGGTAATAAGAAGGTCGTATTTAATCAAAACATGTTATATGCTGTATAGAAATGTCACAGTGAAACCCATTATTTTGTATAATTAATGTGTACAATCATTATAATTTAAAAAGTGAAAGAAACTTGCACTGGTATGTTGATTAATACTTTTTCTAAAAACTGAGAAATATATGATCTGTATATTGGAGTAATAGTCTCTTTTCTTCCTTCCACCCCACTCTAGTGTAATAGCTGCTTCTGAAATGTCCCCCATAGGCTTATGTACTAAAGGCTTGGTCACCAGCCTGTGTGCTATGGTGGTGGAACCTTTAAGAGGTAGGACTTAGTGGGAGGCAGTTAGGTTATTGAGGGTGTGCCCTTGAATGGGGATATTAGGACCATGACCCTTCCTTTTTCTGCTTCCCACTTATCATGAGATGAACAGTTTGCTTTCTACATGCTCCCCACCATGTTATTCTGCCTCACTACAGACCCAAACCTATATATCCATGCAGCCATGGTCTGAAACCATGAGCCAAAATAGATCTTCCTTTTAGGTTGTTTATCTCAGGTATTTTATCACAGCAATAGACAGCTGACCAGCACACTAAACAAAAAGATTTATATCTGGTGTAGGACTTATCAATACAGGAAATAATCCCTGGAAGCCAAGTGTAAGGATAATCAGTGTTATAATTCTCTCATAGGAATAAATAAATAAGATTTAACTATTTAAAATGTGAAAATGAAGTAATAGCTGCCAATTCATTATTGTTAATTATTAAAATAAAGAGTCTTAGTTTGTTTTGTGCTTCTGTAACAGAATACCACAGACTGGGTAATTCATAAAGAACACAAAATTATTTCTTATAGTTCTGGAATGTGGAAGCTATGTGACCTAATAAACATACATACTGAGAGAACTCTCCAACTCACAATAGTAAGATTCTGTGATTACAGAAATTAGGGGGGATTCCAAGAACCACCCAAGTCCCCCAAACCAAAAGGAATAACATGAACCAAAACAAGAACTGAGAGTGAAAGCAGTAAGGAAGACAGAAGTATGGGTATTATGCTGAAGGCAAAATCCTAAAGTTGTTCTTTAATTTCACTAAGCTTTGGAATAACAGCTAGGTTGGGGACACAGGGAAGTGGCCTGTGAACCTGAGACTCTCATTAAGCAAGACACATGAAGGGACCAAGGTGGACCCAAGTTGATAGTGCTCCTTCCCCAGCAGAAACAAATAGGAATACTATTTGAAAAAAAAAAATCCCAATTTAGGTATGCAGTTTTACAACAGACTACAGGGAAACAGAAGAGTTCATAATAATCAAAGATCACCATGTACTGAGAAAATAATCCAGCATGAACAGGAGTCAGCAGAAATAATAATGAGCAGATTTCTATCCTTAGAGCACAATACCTATAAGCATTAAAAAATTAAGGGATGTATCACAAAGATGAGCAAGAAATGACAACCTATTTGGAGTTACCAGGAAATTTTGAAAAACAATGAAATTGAACTTGAACAATATGTTTATTGATATAGAAATGCAGCAAATGATTGAAACAATGGATCAGACAACAGGTCAAGAGTGAATTGGTGAACCAGAAGATAAACAGAATTATCTACAGTAAAGACAGTAAGACAAGGAGTTGAAATGCCAGAGAGAGAGAGAGAGAGAGAGAGAGAGAGAGAGAGAGAGAGAGAGATATGAAATACAGAATAAGAACAACTTAGCTCATATTCTAATTAGAACCTCAGAAAGAAAGAATAGAGGGAATTGAGCAAGAGGACTATTTGTAGACATAACTGCTGAGATTTTTTCAGAACTGCTGAGAAAGATGAATCCTTAGATTCAGGAAACAGAATATATACCAAACAGGATGAGGAGGGTGGGGAAAATTGTGTGTGTGTGTGTGTGTGTGTGTGTGTGTAAGAGAGAGAGAGAGAGAGAGAGAGAGAGAGAGAGAGAGAGAGAATATTTTAGCCTGAATGTATTATAATGAAATTAAAATTTCAGGGCACTACCATCAACAAAAATAAGATCTTAAAAGCAGATCTACAAGGAACTACAATTAGACTGATAAGAGATCACTTACCAACTACAATGGAATATAAAATTTAATACAAGAAGAAATTTGCATAGCTACCATCTTACAGGGAAATGTAAAAACACATCCTTGCATTATTGGTACTTTAAGTAGATGGGAAGTTAACAAAGATGTAATATGTTTGAACAACCTAATTAACCAGATTGATGTAATGAGTGTTTATAGAACACTGTACCTAACCATTATAGAATACATATTTTTCTCAAGAAGACATGGAATATATATAAAAATTGAATGTGCATTGTGTCCTAAAGTAAATTACAATGGAATTAAAAAGAAATATGCATCGGACCTGCCCATTTGCGACCAGAGCAAGAGGTAGACTCCTGCCCGCTGGAAGGAGTGACCCAGCCGCCAGTGTCCCTGGCCGCCTGGGCCCAGAGTAGCAGCTCCCTGCTGCTGCACGCAGGGCCAGACCTGGGGAAGGGCTTCCTCCATTATCGGGAAGAGTGCGACCTGCCCATTTGCGACCAGAGCAAGAGGTAGACTCCCGCCCACTGGAAGGAGAGACCCAGCCGCCAGTGTCCCTGACCGCCTGGGCCCAGAGTAGCAGCTCCCTGCTGCTGCACACAGGGCCAGACCTGGGGAAGGGCTTCCTTCATTCCCGGGAAGAGTGGGACCTGCCCAGCTGCGACCAGAACAAGAGGTAGGCACCCGCCCGCTGGAAGGAGAGACCCAGCCGCCAGTGTCCCTGGCCGCCTGGGCCCAGAGTAGCAGCTCCCTGCTGCTGCACGCAGGGCCAGACCTGGGGAAGGGCTTCCTCCATTATCGGGAAGAGTGCGACCTGCCCATTTGCGACCAGAGCAAGAGGTAGACTCCCGCCCGCTGGAAGGAGAAACCCAGCCACCAGTTTGCCTGGTCTTCAGGGCCCAGAACAGCATCTCCCGGCTGCTGCACGCGGGGCCAGACCTGGCGAAGTGCTTCCTCCACTCCCTGGGGGAGTGCGACCTGCCCAGCTGCAACCAGAGCAAGAGGTAGGCACCTGCCCGCTGGAAGGAGAGAACCCGCCGCCAGTTTGCCTGGCTTCCAAGGCCCATAGTAGCATCTCCCTGCTGCTGTAAGCAGGGCCCAGCCTGAGGATAAGCCCCTTCCACTATTCCACTGTGCCACTCTGCAAGGACCAAAGGTGCAGCCTTGACTCCACTAACAGGGTTGCTGACTGTACATGATCTGGGTCAGGTGGCTTAAACTGGAAGGGAAAAAAGAAGGGCTTCCAAGGGTCCATTTTGTTTGAGACTTGTTCTTGGGTTCAACGTTTTTGTTTTTATTTGCTTGTTTGTTTGTTTTGTTGTTTCTTGGGAGTTTTTTGTTTTTGTTTTGATTGACAGTGTGTTTGTGTGCTTCTGCTCCTCTTTTCTTTCTTTTCTTCCTTCTCACTTTTATATTTTTTTTTTCTTCCTTCATCTTCCCTATTTACACCCTGCCATTGCATTCTCAACAGAGGCAAAAACAAGTTATACGCACAAATTGAGATTTCTAGAACGTGTACAATTGAAATATATAGCAAAGTGGTGTTATATATGGTTTATTCTCTATTTTCTAGACTTATTCTCTCTCTCCTCTCTCTTACACTAATTACTACTCCTTGGTTATTTTTTTTTTCTCTTCTTTTTTTTTTTCTTTTCCATCTTTCTTTATTTCTCCTCTCAACCACCGCATAAGTTAGGTTTATATGTAAATCAGTCTTTCCATCTATTCATTCACTCCATTCTCTTTCCTCTCTCGTCGGCTGATACTAAACCACTTCCATAGAACTCTCTTTTCATACTTTCTAAGAAAGAACAAGTCAATACACTCACTTCCTTCTTCCTAAACATATTACCTCTCTGTCCATTACTTGAAACTTTAAAACCCCATCAGAAGCATACAGAGTAAATTGGAAACAACATCTGGGTTAACTAAATCAGTACATTGTGATCAAACTGGGATTCTCTGAATAGTAAGTGTTTGATTTTAAAGTGTAAAGGAAATATAAGGGGATCTGATAGCATTGTACTACAGGAGCAACATAAGGTTTTAAGGTAAAATCAAAGTAGACAAGGTCCCACAGTGCAGGTAGAATAGACGCACAAGCAATATGAAGAAACAAGGGAAGAAAGTGACACAAACAAATCAATATACCTCCTCAGTAGATTCCATACCATCCACAGTTGGTGCAATGCCAGAGATGGAATTCAGAAATTACATATTCCAAATGTTAGCGGAACTTAAGAATGAACTCAAAAATGAGATGAGGGAGCAAATACAGGAGGTGAAAGATCATTTTGACAAAGAACTCCATAAACAAATACAGGAAGTAAAAGATTACTTCAATAGGGAGATAGAGGCTCTAAAGAGAAACCAAACAGAAATTCCAGAAATGAAAGAAGCAATAAATCAAAATAAAAGCTCAATCGAAAGTATCACCAACAGAGTAGATCACTTGGAAGAAAGAACCTCAGACAATGAAGACAAAATATATATCCTAGAGAAAAATCTAGATTACACAGCAAAAATGGTAAGAAACCAAGAACAGAACATTCAAGAATTATGGGACAACATAAAAAGACCAAACATAAGAGTGATTGGGGTAGAGGAGGGGGCAGAGTTTCAAGCCAAAGGAATGAGTAAGTTATTTAATGAAATAATTACAGAAAATTTTCCAAACTTGAGGAATGAAGGGGAAAACCAAGTTCAAGAGGCCTACCGAACACCAAACATACAAAATCACAACAGATCCACACCAAGACACATTATAATGAAAATGCCTAATATACTGAGCAAGGAGAGAATATTAAAAGCCACAAGAGAAAGGAAGCAGATTACATATAGGGGGAAACCAATCAGACTATGTTCAGATTTTTCTACCCAGACCTTAAAAGCAAGAAGATCCTGGAATAGCATATTTCAAGCTCTGAAGGAAAAGGGATGTCAACCAAGAATCTTATATCCAGCAAAATTGAGCTTTAGATTTGAAGATGAAATAAAAACCTTCCACGACAAGCAAAAGTTAAAAGATTTCACATCTCGAAAGCCAGCACTTCTGAACATCCTGGGCAAAATTTTTCATGAAGAAGAAGAGAAAAATAACAATGAAAATCAACAAAGGGAGATATTAAACTAAGGGAAATACCAACCAGAAGAGAAACCAAATCAAGCTAAAGATCATCATACAAATAAAAATGGATGGGAATAAAAATCACATCTCAATAATAACCCTGAATGTTAATGGCCTAAACTCGCCATTCAAAAGACACAGATTATCTGAATGGATTAAAAGAAATGACCCAACAATCTGCTGTCTCCAAGAAACACACCTCATAGAAAAAGATATCAATAGACTGAAGGTAAAAGGCTGGGAAAAGTCTTATCCCTCACATGGCCTGCGGAAGCAAGCAGGGGTTTCCATTCTCATTTCAAATAAGGTAGACTTCAAGCCAAAGTTAATCAAAAGGGACAAAGATGGATATTTCTTACTACTTAAGGGAACCATTCATCAAGAGGATATAACAATCATAAATCTATATGCCCCAAATAATGGAGCACCTACATTCATCAAACAAACACTTCTCAAGTTCAAGAGTAAAATTGACCACAACACAGTTATTCTAGGGGATTTCAACACACCTCTCTCACCAATGGATAGATCATCCAAACAAAAACTAAACAAAGAAATCTTAGGCCTCCTTAAAACAATTAATAACTTAGATCTAACGGACATATATAGAATATTTCATCCCTCAGTAAATGAATACACTTTTTTCTCAGCAGCACATGGCTCCTTCTCCAAAATAGATCATATACTATGTCACAAGGCAAATCTCAGCAAATATAAAAAAATAGAAATACTACCCTGCATGCTATCAGACCATAAAGGGATGAAATTGGAAATCAACGACAAAACAAGGAATAAGAAAAACTACTCCAACAACTGGAAGCTAAGCAACATGCTACTGAATGAACAAGGGGTTGAAGAAGACATCAAAGAGGAGATTAAAAAATTCCTAGAGGTAAATGAGAACACAGATACATCGTATAGAAATCTCTGGGACACTATGAAGGCAGTAGTAAGAGGAAAATTCATTGCACTGAGTTCATTCTTTAAAAGGAAAAAAAACCAACAAATAAACGACTTAACATCACACCTCCAAGCACTAGAAAAAGAAGAACAGATCAACACCAAGAGCAGCAGAAGACAGGAAATAATTAAAATCAGAGCAGAAATTAATGAAATTGAGACTAAGGAAACAATTCAAAGAATTGACAAAACTAAAAGTTGGTTCTTTGAAAAAATAAACAAAATTGACAGACCCTTAGCAATGCTAACGAAAAGAAGAAGAGAAAAAACTCAAATCACTAACATTTGTGATGAAAAAGGGAATATCACAACAAACACCTCAGATATACAGAAAATAATTAGAAATTACTTTGAAAACTTGTACTCTAATAAAACAGAAAATGCTGAATGCATTGACAGATTTCTAGAGTCATATGATTTGCCTAAACTGGATCTGGAGGCAATACACAATTTAAACAGATCGATTACAAGCAAAGAAATAGAAGATGTCATCAAAAAGCTACCAACAAGGAAAAGTCCAGGACCTGATGGGTTTACAGCAGAGTTCTACAAGACTTTCAAAGAAGAACTAATACCAATGCTCTTCAAACTATTTCAAGAAATAGAAAAAGAGGGAGCTCTTCCAGACTCTTTCTATGAGGCCAATATTACATTAATTCCAAAGCCAGGCAAAGACATATCCAAAAAAGAAAACTTTAGGCCAATATCTTTAATGAACATAGATGCAAAAATCCTCAACAAAATTCTGGCAAATCGGATACAAAAACATATCAAAAAGATAGTGCACCACGATCAAGTGGGGTTTATTCCAGGGATGCAAGGCTGGTTCAACATTCGGAAATCAATAAACATAATACATCACATCAATAGACTTAAAGATAAAAATCATATGATTATCTCAATAGATGCAGAAAAAGCATTTGACAAAATACAGCACCCCTTTATGTTCAAAACACTGGAAAAACTAGGAATATCAGGGACATATCTCAACATTATAAAAGCTATTTATGTAAGGCCCAGAGCTAACATTATCTTAAATGGAGAAAAATTGAAAGCATTCCCTCTAAAAACTGGAACAAGACAGGGATGCCCCCTCTCACCACTGCTATTTAACATAGTACTGGAAACTCTGGCAAGAGCAATTAGACAGACGAAAGAAATTAAAGGGATCAAGATAGGAAAAGAAGAGCTCAAATTAGCACTATTTGCTGATGACATGATAATTTACCTAGAAGACCCAAAAAACTCTACCAGAAAACTTTTACAACTAGTAAATGAATTTGGCAAAGTAGCAGGATACAAAATCAATACCCATAAGTCAAAGGCATTTTTGTACATCAGTGACAAAGCCTCTGAAAGGGAAATGATGAAAACTACCCCATTTACAATAGCATCAAAAAAAATAAAATACCTGGGAATCAACTTAACGAAAGAGGTGAAAGAGCTCTATAAGGAAAATTATAGAACACTAAAGAAAGAAATCATAGAAGAACTCAGAAGATGGAAAGACCTACCTTGCTCTTGGATAGGTAGAATCAATATTGTCAAAATGTCCATACTACCAAAAACATTATACAGATTTAATGCAATTACAATCAAAATCCCAATGTCATTCTTCAAAGAAATAGAAAAAGCAGTCATGAAATTCATCTGGAGAAATAAGAGACCCAGAATAGCCAAAGCAATCCTGAGCAAGAAAAGTGAAGCAGGGGGCATCACCATACCGGACTTTAAATTATACTATAGAGCAATAGTAACAAAAACAGCATGGTATTGGCACCAAAACAGACTGGTGGACCAATGGTACAGAATTGAGGACACAGAGACTAATACATATAATTTCAGCTATCTTATATTAGACAAAGGTGCCAAAAATGTACAGTGGAGAAAGGATAGCCTCTTCAATAAATGGTGCTGGGAAAACTGGAAATCCATATGCAACAAAATGAAATTAAACCCTTGTCTCTCACCATGCACAAAATTCAATTCAAAGTGGATCAAGGACCTAGGAATTAGACCAGAGACAATACACCTAATAGAAGAAAAAGTAAGCTCCAATTTCCAACATGTCGGATTAGGCCCCAAGTTCCTTAATAAGAATCCTGTAGCACAAGAACTATTACCAAGAATTAATGAATGGGATAGATTTAAACTGAAAAGCTTCTTCTCAGCAAAAGAAACAATCAGTGAGGTGAATAGAGAGCCAACTAATTGGGAACAAATATTTAATACATGCACATCAGATAGAGCACTAATTTCTAGAATGTATATAGAACTAAAAAAACTTAACACCAAAAAAGCAAATAACCCAATCAATAAATGGGCTAAGGAATTGAAAAGACACTTCTCAGAAGAAGATACACGATTAATCAACAAATACATGAAAAAATGCTCAACATCACTGGCAATTAGAGAAATGCAAATCAAAACTACTCTAAGATTTCATTTCACTCCAGTCAGAATGGCAGCTATCAAGAACACAAACAACAATAAATGTTGGAGAGGATGTGGGGAAAAAGGCACACTCATACATTGCTGGTGGGACTGCAAAATGGTGCAACCGCTATGGAAAGCAGTATGGAGATTTCTTGGGAAAATGGGAATGGAACCACCCTATGACCCAGCCATCCCACTCCTGGGTCTATTCCCAAAAGACTTAAAAACAGCATATTACAGTGACACAGCCACTTCAATGTTTATAGCAACACAATTCACAATAGCTAGGTTATGGAACCAACCTAGATGCCCCTCAGTAGATGAGTGGATAAAGAAAATATGGTATATATACAAAATGGAATTTTACTCAGCAATAAGAGAGAATAAAATAATGGCGTTTGCAGGTAAATGGATGAGTTGGAGAATATAATGCTAAGTGAAATTAGTCAATCTCAAAAATCCAAGTACCGAATGTTTTCTCTGATATAAGGAGGCTGGTTCACAGAGTTGTTGGAAGGGGGTACATAGGATCAGAGGAACACTAGAATGGTCAACGGAAAGGGAGGGGAGGGAGGGAGTAAGGGGGGGGTTGGAAAAAAATTGGTGATTGAATGAGATGGATATCATTATCCTAAATGCATGATTGAAGATCTGAATGGTACTTATATACTTTGTATACAAGCAGTTGTATGTAAAAAGATACTATACTTGTGCATGATGAATAAGTAAATAAATAATAAAAAAATTAAAAAAAAAAATAAATAAATAAATAAAATAAAGGTATTGTATTCAACTACAACTAAAAAATAAATATTAAAAAAAGAACATGTTAAAAAAAAAAAAAAAAAAAGAAATATGCATCTACAGAACATGTTGTCTAACTACACTGAAGTTACAAGTCAACAACAAAAAGATAATTTTCATAATCCTTATGCATTTAGATATTAAAAACATGTAAAAAAGAAATTGCTGTATAATTAAACATTTTAACTCAAGGATGAAAATTCTACATATCAAAATTTCTGAGATAAAGTGATATTTATACAAGAGAAGAAAATATATGTATTCAATGTTTATAGTAAAAAAAGACTCAAAAAATCACATAAACATTCATCTTAAGAAGTTAGAAAAAGAAAAGTAAGATAACCCTTTAAAACTGAAGAAAATAAAGGTAGAAACACAAATTAATGAGACAGAAAACAAACATTCAGTGAAGAGGATTGTTAAAGTTGTTTTTTAAAAATTCATAAAACTGAAAAACCTCTGGCAAGGAAAAGAAGGTTACAGATAATCAATTTGAGTAAATAAAAAGAGAATGTAACTTTAGATGTTCCAGATATTAAAAATATAAGAGGAAGTTATGAACAACCTCATGTCAGTAAATTTTAATTTGAATAAAATGGACAAATTTTTAGAATAATTATTAAAGAACTGAACTCTGTAATTGAATTTTTATGAATCCTTTATGAAACAGATTATCCCAGTCTATACAAATTCCTATGTGAAAATTATATCAGAGAATAGAAAAAATTGGAGTACCCCACCAGCTCCTTCTATGAGATCACAATGACCTTAAAGGGGTAAAAAGAGATAATGGAAAAAAGAAAGGAAAATCTCCATGCAGATTCTTTCATGATCATAAATATAAGAATTAAAAGCAAAATATTAGGAAACTAAGTCTATCAGGATATAAAAAAGAAAAATCTATCATGATGCTACTTAGCAATGCAACAGTAGTTTTAACATTAGGACATATACTGATGTAGCTTACCATGTCAACAAATTAAAGGAGAAAAAATTTTCCCTCTCAGGAGAGAGATTTTCACATAACACCACATTAATAATTCCTGACAGTTTGACCTCTATAGAGGATGAAACATTTTTAAAGCAATAGGTAGTAAGTTCTCTGTCTCAGATTTTAGTTTGGTTACTCCCTGTTAACCTTTAAATCTTGTGAATTTTATTTATTTTAAAATGAAATTTATAATTTCTTCATTACAAAAATACATACTTCATTGTAGAAAGTTAAAAAAAAAACAGAAAAGCATAAACAATAAGAGTACCCTTTATTCAACAGTTGCTATTTGGTGCTTATCTTCCCAATAGATTTTGTATACATACATGCATCTGTAATTTATAGAGATATGATCATACTGTTCATATTAATCTGTTTTAAACTCCTATTTTCATTTATCAATATCAAAATGTTTCATATTCTAACAGCCTGATACATCATCTTATTTAATGTCTACATTGTGTTATATCAAATAGGTGCAACATAATTTATTCAGTTACTCCACCATGTTAGACACTTTAGATTCCTTTCTGTGTAAGTTCTTATAAATAATGATGTGATTAACATTTTGCTTATAGCTAAGGCTTTTTATTAATCTGTGATTTTCCTTAGGACATATAACTACAGGTAAAAATGCTAAGTCACAGAATGTACATTTCTAAAGATTCAAGAAATTACCAAATAGGAACATATCCTATTGTCTTTTTCACCATTTTCAGAAACAGTTCTATGAATGCCTATGAACTTTTGATACAGTGAAGGTAGCAACTTATTTAGTTTTGTGAAGACAGTTGACTATCTTGAAAATGTCGAATTTGCATTGCACAGAATATACCAGAATATATACCAGATATAGTAAAAATTTAATGAAAGAGATAAAAACTACAGAAATTCTAGAATAGTTGGAGAGACAATGTTCCCATAAAAATGGGGAAGGGAACAACTTTCTAAGACTATTATAAAAAATCCAAACACAAAGAAAAATCTGATACATTGGACCCCTTTCTTTTTTTGTTGTTTTTAGATGTACATGACAGTAGAATATTTTTTACATACTATATATGCATGTAGTATAACTTATTCTAATTAGGATATTCTTGTGGTTGAATATGATGTGGCATTGGACCACTTTCTAATCTTTTTTGTGTGAAAATATATCCTGAAAAACTTAGAAGCCCAATGCCAAATTTGGAAAAAACATTTATAACATGTTTAAAAGGAAGGCTTACTTCATTAGTATATATGAAACGAAGTCTGTTATTTATGTGTGTGTATTTATGTTTAAATATGCGTAGGACACACACACAGATGGGCTTTCTTTTTCAAAAACAAAAAACAAAAACAGGATTTGAAGCTTTATCTTCTGGCTTTTTCAGGCCAGGAATTGGAAAAAGAGATTTTTTTTTTTTTTTTTTTTTTTTTTCTGAGACCGGACTGTAAATTGCAGAAGGCTTTCTACTCTTTGGTTCAGGTGAGATGAGGCAGAACAATTTCACCCCATTACATTTGGACCCCAGATAAAAGGCACATTCCTTTCATCATTGCTCAGATACAACTCCAGTCTAAAGTTAAGGGCAAAAATAACTGGGCTATGAGAATTTGGGTGTTGGTATTAAAATGCTGAAATTAATTTATTCCATGATTAAATAAATAATAAGATATTTTCATCTGTATGTGATTTATGGCCAGAGTATTTAATATCATAGTAAAGAAGTCTTATATATTGACATACTGTGAAGCATGGAACAAAGAAGGAGAGGAGGGAGAAAGCAAAATCAAACTGTGAACCTAGGGACTACTAGTTCCTGGGGTAGTAACACCAAAATATTAGCCTAGCAGTAAATAGGAATGAGAAATCACTTCTAAGAGAATTATCTTAGAGACATTCTCCTGGTAATTATTAATCTTTACTAACTTCTGCCTCACAAAAAAGGAGGTTTAGTGTGGTCTTCAGAAAAGAAGTGCTTTATTGTAAGCCATGTAGTCTGAACTGTATGTCTTGCAGAAATAATAAAGCATGCCTTGACTAGTAGTCATGATGACAAAGATAGAATGGCTTTTAGGCACTGAAAGGAACACAGTAAACTCCCTGAAATCAGCCATCTCCACTATCTTTTTCAATGTGAAATTGATGGACCCTAGCTTACAACTCAGTGTGACCTCCATGTTAGACAAGTAGACCAGGGTAAAAAAATACAAGTGGGCTGGGGATTTTGGAAGTTTCTGTATCATCTGAGTTTATGTTCTTGGATGGGCTTTTCTACAGAATCTTTTCATTATCAAACTTTCAACATGGTTAATAAAGAAAGATACTAGGGTGAATCATTGTTATTCAGTGGTTATTAAAATCTGCTGCCTTCTCTGGGTGTCTCATCTTCTATCCAGCACCAGCATTTTGTGTGTTGAAAAGAACATTGCCTGAAGGGAAAACACTTGGACAAACAGTATACTTGGAAACAATCCAACTAAAAACTTTGAGGCATGTTCCTGACCCAAATAGAAACATATCCTATTGTCTTTTTGCCCCAGTTTTGCTTGATCTGTAATATCTAAAGACTCTCAGTTTTTTTAAGCTGCAGTCCAATTTACACCAACCTCAAATTTAAAAGTAATTTGGCCATTTACAAATTAGATAGGTCTAATACTTATGAAAAGCACAAAGCAGAATCTTAGAAACTATTTTAAGCCATTAACAAGGGCAAAATCTAACATAGTACATTGGACATTTAGTAAATGTTTATTGAATTGATCTGAATGAACTCTTAAAATAGCATTCTCTTTTAGTGTAAGTTAGTTTTACATCGTTGTGACCAAAATACCTGACAAGAACTGTAAGAGCCTTAATGAGGAGGTAGCTAAGATGGTGGCTGGCTGAGAGCAAAAGAGGAGACGTTTAATTGTTTTCTCCTGACTTTATTGTAATCTACTAAGAATTTTTCTGTGCCCGTGAACACTGTGTAATGCACCTGTAGTTGAGCTTGTGACACGTGTATGCTTGTTAAGGTGAAGAGTATTTAATCAGGTAGGGTTGGAGTTGTTTGGCAGTTGTTGTTGGAATTGGAGAGAGAAGTCAGAAGAGATAGCAGAATAAAGAACCTACTTGTTTCCAGTCTGCCTCCGAATTCTTTCCTGTGGTATCATTGCTGCAGGCGGCAGCCTCTGCAGGCGGCAACAAAGAACAATTTGGAAGAGGGAAAGTTTATCTTGGCTGATGGTTTTAGAGATTTAGTCCATGGTCAGCCAGTTGCTGTAAGCTCTAGATGAGGCAGAGCATAATGGCAGAAGGGCCCGGCAAAGGGAGGCTCCTCAGCTCATGACAGCTGGAAAGCAGAGAGGGGAGAAGAAAAAGGCTTCAGGTAAGATGCAGTCTTCCAGGTCATGCTCCCATTGACCCATCCCCTCAAGCCACACCCCACCTGCCTACAATTCCACCCAGTTAACCCATTCAAACTAGAATGGACTCATTAGGTAACAGATCTCACAATACAAGTGTTTCACCTCTGAATATTCCTGAATTAATACAGGTACATTTGGCGGACATCTCATATACAAAACATATTCTTACTGCTTTTGCTAAGAAATAAAATTTAAATATTTCCTATTAATAAGAAATCCAATTTCAGTCACTCACTGTGGTGCACACCTATAATTGCAGCAGCTCAGGAGGCTGAGGCTAGAGCATCACAAGTTCAAAGCCAGCCTCAGCTATTTAGTGAGGGCCTAAGCAACTTAATGAGACAGTGTCTCAAAATAAAAAATAAAAAGCACTGGGGATGTAGCTCCATGATTAAGCACCCCTGGGTTCAATTCCTAGTACCAAAAGGAAGAAAGAAGGAAAGAAAGAAAGAAATCAAATTTCAATCCTCCTTCCCATTCTGTACTCAGCAGCAGTTACCAGCTTTATTTCATACTGATCTTCTGAAGTCTGATGTGCCTCCTTCACCATAGCCAAATAGATACAGTGCCTCCCATGCCTTTGACTGGTCATACTACAAAAAGGATATTCTCCCTTCAGCTTATCCAAATACTCTTTATGCTTCCATTTACAACGTAGATTCCACATCCTTCTGGTATTGTTCCCTGACATTCTAGCTCCAAAGTGTCTATTCTCAATTTTCTCTTTTGACTTTCCCTCTCATTTGGTTCTTAAAAGTATACTTCTTGTTCTCTCCAAATTTTAGGTGTTGTCGGTTTTTTTCCACACCAGATTATCAACTGATAAAAGTGAGGGAATCCTGTCCCATATATCTCTGTATGCCCTATACCCTATCTCTTTTTTCTGAAGTGTGTGTGTGTGTGTGTGTGTGTGTGTGTGTGTCTGTGTGTCTGTGTGTCTGTGTCTGTGTCTGTGTGTACTGTGTGTCTGTATGTGTTGCTGTGTATTGAATCCAGGGCCCTATGCATGGTAGCCAAATGCTCTTCCACTGAGCTGCATCTTCAACCTTTTTAATTTTATTTTGTGACAGAGTCTTGCTAAGTTTCTCAACCTGGTTTCAAAGTTTTGATCCTTCTGCCTCAGCCTCCCAAGTCTCTGGGTTTGCAGATGTGTGTCCTCAAGCCTGGCCTTTTCTCAGTTGTTAATTGAGTGTCTTAACCAGGAGACAGGATCCCTTAAAAGTCTGTTAATAGTATTTAGTGTACTATATTTCCTTTGTAATCCTTTATATCTAATTTTATTTTTGAAATTTTCATTAAAATAGAATATCTATGCAGAACAGTGCACAAATCAGAGGTTGATAGCTCAATAAATTTTTATAAGGTAAATATACCCATGTAACTAGGAAGCACTCAGTGCAAGGAACAAGAATATTACTGGCAACCAAGTAAATGGAACCCCCACAGTTAACACTTATCTTAACTTCTATTATTGTAGAATAGTTTTGCTTATTCTGGAGCTTTAAATAAAAGGAAACACTGTTAAGTGTTCTAGTTTGTGTATTTAAAAACATTCTGAGAAGGTGTCCAAATCCTTTATTGCTAAATGAGTCTGTGGCACAAAGAAAAAAAAATGCTGCAGAATCATGGACAATTGCCAAGGGTTTCCAAGTCCCAAGATTTCTAAGAGTTTGATTCTTTCCATAAAATGAGGGGAAATTTGCAGAAGTGATTGCTAAAGTAAAATGACTCAGAATCAGATAATGCCTAAAACAGATGGGCAGTGCCAAGGGTTTGTGAAGATTGATTCATCATTAGCCAGTTCTTCCTGTGAGGGCAGGGTGGGGAGAGTACTTTTTGACTTAGCAAAATGAGATTTATTTAACTATTTTATCATATGTTGCTTATGGCTTTGTGTTTTTCTCTTTCACAGTAACTTTAAGAATAGCCGCCTGCTTTGTAGATTAAATTCTCACATCATCACTACAGGGTCTTGCATGAAAAAAGGAGCACAGTAAATACCTTGTTCATATTGTGCCTTAGTTGGCCATTTTGAAACAAAATGTCAGCTAATTAGTCCTTTCAAAATGTATTTTTTTTTTTTGTCTAATTGGAAGTTCTTAACAGACTTCAGTGGAATTTATTTGTTTTGTATCCATTGTAGATAGATGTGTTGGCACTAAGGGTAGTCAACACTAGGAGGACTTACAAGTAGGCAGAGGCTGATCTACCTAATCAGGAATAGCTGTAAATGAGTATCAGTTCCCTACAATGTCTTTATGATACAAATACATCAATATACTTCTCCATGTGGTTTATTTTTGGGGTACATGGCCCCCATTTGCTTGTTATGTTTGCTTAGAATTTTTGTTGCCCTGAATATTTTCAGTTTGTTTAATGTCATTTTTCTGTGCTAACAATGCCCACAGCACTGTATTCAAGAGCTGTGACAGATGAAAAAGAGAACATTCTGGTTTCAAATACACAGTAATTTAATAACTAGTTTGAGAAACAGAAAAAGAGAAAAATGCACAAGACTGACTATACTTGATCAACAACTATAAAAGATAAATACATAGGTCTAGGGTTGTGGCTCAGAGGTAGAGCACTTGCCTAGCATGCATGAGGCACTGGATTTGATTCTCAGCATCACATAAAAATAAAAGATATTATATCCACCTGTAACTAAAAATAAATATTAAAAAAGATAAATACAGCTGGGTGTGGTGGCACACACCTGTAATTCCAGCAACTTAAGAGGCTGAGGCAGGAACATCACAAGTTCAAAACCAGCATCAGCAATTTAGAGAGACCCTGTCTCAAAATAAAAATAAAAAGCAAAGCACTGGGTATGTAGCTTAGTGGTTAAGCACCCCTGGGCTCAATCCCTGATACAAAAAAAAAAAAAAAAAAAAAAAAAAAAAAAAAAAAAAGAAAGAAAAAGAGGAAAAAGATAAGTAGATTAAAATTTTTTTATGGTAAGTGAGTAGCCCTCCCTTTTGGAAGGTTAGGAAAGTCTCCAAAGAACAGATCATCATGACTGTAGCAAATTTAGAGTCTCCATGTAGGAAAGATTTTGACGGTAGCAATTTGATAAGAAGGGAGGGCTGAGGGACTTGTCTTGAAACTGTATTCATATTAGCAAATACACTATTGTTTTATAGATTATATGTTTATTTGTGGTGGACCTTGAAGAAGAGTTGGAACATGGCTGAATGAAGGAGAGAGAGTTTTGACTGATTCAGAATCTACTATGTGTGTAAATGCCTTTGTGGAAGATAATAATGTCTGAAGCATTTTCAAGAATGCATTGGGAGGTAATTGCATCCAATGTGGACAGACATGATATATGTAGGCAGTGACAGTCATTATAAATAGAGTTTTGAGGTATGTGCCAAGTTTGAGTAATGAGTGATCAAAATACAAAGAGAGGTCAGCATTCATCTTGGTGGTCAGGAAAGCCTTCCTGGATAAGGTGGAACTTGAGCTAGGCCGTGAAGGAGACATGGAAATTGGTGTAGTCAGAAAGAATAGGGAGCACAGGTAGAAGTATGTCGTCTTCCCTGACTTTCCAGTCAAAACTGAAATCTTGTCCTGTGACTCACTTTCTGAGCCACATCATTTTATAAAACTTAAATGTGTGATGCCTCAAAATGTTTTTGAATTGTAAGTTTTATTTCCCCAACCAACCTGGTGAAAGATAACTTCACATTGAGAAGTAGTGTTGGATCATACCTCTCTGTCCTGAAAGAGTTAACAGCTTCTATAGGTATCTTACAACCAGAAGTCCAAGCACTGGGCCCCAGACTTTAGATAAGAGAAATGCCTCTGTGCTTTGTGCACTTAAAGAGAGAGTACCTCTGTCCCGACACATTTGATGAATTCACTCAATTTGGGAAAGCCCCGGCCAATGCACAGACATTAAGAAAAGGCTCTGTTCACCTTTTTCATTCCAAGGTTCTGAATTCATTCTTGGGAGGCCTTGAGAAGGGAGGGTAGAAAGAGTAGGAGGAGGGGTGGAGGTGGGGGATACAGTTTCTGACCTGAATTCCACAACAGAGGAATGTGTGAACAGTGAGAGGTACAGGTACAGGCTAGTGCTCTCACATACCTGGGGAAAACACTTTTATCCAACTCCTATTACTCCACAGACAGTTGGAAGTTTGCTCCAAATAATATTTTTATTGAAGAACTTTATTAATAACTTTCTTCATTAATATTTTACTTCACAGAGTTTACAGAATGAGGGGGTACCATGGGAAAGGAAAGAGAGTTAACATTTTAATACATTTCAACCCACAGAAGAAATTAGCTGTAAGAATGTCCAGTGTGAATGGTTCAATTGCTTAAAACTGTCCTGGATCAGCCATGTTTAAATGAAAAATATGAAGAACACAAATCATGTTTGTTTTGATTCATCAGAAAACTACAAAATGGTAAACTGGAAGGGAAAATGAGGTCAGCTCCTCTTATTATGGAATCCTTTGAAAAAGGATTGTTGTCTGTCTTGGTGAGGGACTCTTAGAACATAAGGTAGGCTCCAAAAATGTAGAACTTCTACTGGCAGAAACATAGTACATTTGTTCAAGTTGCAATGCAAACTGTAGGGTCAAATATAAAATTTTATTCATGACACAAGGAAAGGTAAAGGCGATATGGAAACAGGATTCTCCCTGCTTAATCATACTACTAGGACAAACCAAAATTATTTTATGCATGGATCTATTTTATTTCTGCTTTATCAAATGTAATGTTTTCTAGATATTGGATTAAGAGAAAATATGAGATACCTATTGTTGTAGTATCCATTTATTATAATTTTTCCCTTGTAATGTGTTTCCCTTGAAATTCATGAATATATATGTGTAACTTCTTCTCTATAGTGAATAATTCCCTTAAATCTTCTGTTAGTATGGATGAGGCATGTCCCCAAACAGTTCATGTGTTGGAGGCTTAGTCCTCAGTGTGACAGTACTGAGGTGGTGGAATTTTTAAGAGGTAGGGTTTAATGCAAGGTAATTAGGTCATCTGGAGGCTTTGGCCTTGGAAGGGATTTGATGCTGGTCTTGTGGAAGAAGTTGTCTGTTCTCACAAAAGTGGGTTGTTATAAAAGAACAAATCTGGTCCCTATCCACTCTCTGGCTTCCTGTTTTACCCTGTGATCTCTCCTCACACATCTTACCTTCACTGTGATGCCATCTTCCATGAGGTCCTCACCAGTGCTGAGCTGATAGTGGTGCAATACCCTTGAACCTCCCAAACTGTGAGTTAAATAAACGTCTTTTCTTTATACATCACCTAGCCTCAGAGATTTTGTTATAGGAACAGAAAATGGACTAAAATAACCCAAAATTGATATGCTCTTCACACTTTCAACTTTGAATCAGGTTTTGATGTTTTATAGATAGCATAGGGGAGGTCATGCAGTAACACATATTTAGCCTTTAATCACTAACTGCTAATAAAATTTTACTTGGAAATGATACATTTTTATTTGCCTTTTCATTATGTAGTATATTAAGTGACAGAGGTAAGCAATAAAAAATTGGTTGAGTCTTGGGCCAAATGGCAATGCCATTAACAAAAACTCAAATGGCGTGAAAATATTTGTGTAAAACCAGTGACTTGAAAAACTGTGCTCTTTATATGTAATATGAAAGGAATTGCACTCTGCAAGCATGTATAACAAATTAGAATAAATAAATAATTAAATAAAAACTCAATAATATACTTAAATATGCCTCCTCAATAAAGTAGTGTATGGCAACTTAGACCCCCAGAATCTGTATTCATATAGGGATCATTGCTTTGTGTATGGATGAAATTTTTAATAAGCAAATGACCCTTTGGAACCTTCAGAGGAAACATCAGGTATACTAAATTTAGAGAACTTTTTATACAATAAGGGAATGCTATATCTTTCATATTTCACAAAGTATTTTCTCTCATCACTAAAAAATCTCACCCAAAGTAAAATATGGAGCAGTATATAAGTTTGAATCTATTTAAGAAAATTTTAAGGGCATATTTGAATTCATGCTTATAATTACCACCCCCACTCATGTAAGGTATTCATTAACTTCAAAGAAACTTAAGAAACAGCAGAAGAAAATATTTCCAGATAGTTATATGGAAGAAAACTTCTATTTGCAATTACTACCATGGAATAAAACAAAGTGATCTTTACAGTCATCAAATAAAATCTCATCATATTGAAATATTAAAAACATCATATTTTATAACATTATTTTTAAAGTCCTAAAATGTTAGAAATAAACTAAAGTATTTCTACTTATTAAAGATTAAGTATGACTAAGTAATTTTGAATTTGTTCAGATTTATGTGTTTTTAAAATATTTATTTATTTGCTTTAGTTGTACACAATGCAATGCATTTATGTTTACGTGATGCTGAGGATCGAACCCGGGCCGCGCACATGCTAGGCGAGCGCTCTACCACTGAGCCACAAACCCAGCCCAGATTTATGTGTTTTAAAACAAAGTTTCTCATAAGTGTATAAAGTAAATCAAATTAGAAATAATTTATTAAATAAGAAAAACTAATATAATTTCAACTCAAATAGAATGTCATGTCATTTTTACTATTAATTTTCATATTTACCATTAATTCTCAAATGTAAGAATGACATACATTCAATAATTAAGTATACAAACCTTAACTGTTCACTCAATACATAAAACAACCACCTGGATCAAGATATAGAACACTTCCAGAATTGCACCAGGCTTATTTCTATCATCATAGATTAGTTTGTATTATTCTTGAATTCATAAAAATGGAATCATAATAGTGATCCTTTATGTCTAATTGTTTGAGTTCTCATGTCTATGAAATTCATTCATGTTTTTGCAAGTAGCGGTGACAATTAATTTTATTGCGAATCAATCAGTTAATAATTCAGTGATTCCACAAGTACATAATGAATGTCTTCTATATGCTAGGCATTATGCTAGGTACTAGGAGTTCATAGCCCAGTTCTATGGAACCCCTGCTTTCAAGGAACTGTCAGCTTTAGATGGGTGGATTAAAAGTAATTAATATAACCATACCAGCATTTTTGTGATTAGGGCTTGCAAGAGATATGTTTCCCATCCTTTTCTTTCAATCTGTCTATGTCTTCATAATTTTGGATAACAACTTTACTGACATATAATTCACCTACCATATCATGTTATTCACCTATTTAAGGTGTACATTTCTACAGTTTTTAGTATGTTCATCAGTATAGTTGATTTTGAAACATTTTCACATCTCAAAATGAAACCCTGTATTCGTTGGCAGTAACCCTCTTATAAGCTCATCTGTCTAGTACCTAAGCCAACCATAATGTGGTTTCATATAAATGAAATCATGTGGAATGTGGTCTATTTTAACTGAGTTCTTTCATTTAGCATACAGTTTTAAAGGTTCATCAATTGGTAGCATGCCTTGGTACCTCATTCCTTTTTATGGTTGAATAATATTCCATTGCATAGACATACCATATTTGCTTCTCCATTCATCAGTTGAAGGACAGTAAGATTTTTTACACTTTTTGGCTGTTATGAATATCATTGATAAGAACATTCGTGTACCTAAAATAACAAATAAAAAAAGAACATTTGTGTGCAAAATTTTGCATAAACATGTTTATGTTTTTCTTAAATATGTACTAATTATGGAATTGATGAGTCAAATAATAGCCATATGTAAACTTTTTAGGGATATGCCAGACTGTTTTCCAAGGGGCCTGTACCACTGTACATTTCTGCCAGCAGTGTATTAAAAAACCCAATCTCGTCCTTGTTAGCACTTGTTATCTTCTTTCATTATATTACTGTTGCCATTGGTGGGAGGTAAGATTTCAACATATGAACTTGTTGGAACACAAACATTTAGATCACAGAAGCTTTCATAGTGGGTATAAAGTATTAACTCATTGTAGTTTTTATTTGCATTGGTCAAATTGTTATCAATGTTAAGCATGTTTCATGGTCGTTTCTGTATTTTCTTTAGAGAAATGCCTATTCAGATAAGTGGTTCATTTTTAATTCCTTTAATTGTCTTTTTTATTAGAGCTTTATAGTTATACATAGCAGTTGCATTAATCCCAGCAAACTCATACATGCATGGAAATAAATTTCAGTTTATGATCTCCCTCTTCCCTACCCCTTGAGTTAATTGTCTTTTATTATTGAATAATACAGGTCAGATATTTGGTCTGCTAATATTTATCCCATTTGGGGGGTTACCTTTTAAATTTCTTAATAGTGTTCTATGTGACATAAATTTTCTAAATTTTGGCATAATCTATCTGCTCTATTTTCCTGTTTCTCAAGCTTTTAGAGTTAAATCCAAGAATTCATTGACAAATATGAGGTCATGAATATCTAACCCTGTGTCTTCTTCTAAGAGTTATTTTTTGTTTGTTTTAGATTTTAAATTTAGGACTTTGTTCCATTTTTACTTGAATTTTTATATGGTGGGAAGTAGCAGTCTTAATTATTTGCATGTGACTATCCAATTTTGCTAGTAACATTTGTTGAAAATACTTTATTCCCCATCAAATAGTCTTGGCAGCTTTTTAAAAAAATCAGTTCACCAAGATGTATATTTTATTTCTGGGCTCTCGCTTCTACCCATTGACCTATATGTCTGTACTTATGATGGCATGACACTGTCTTAATTACTGTTGCTTTCAGATAGGTTTTGAAATCAGGAGGTATGATTCTTCCAACTTTGTTCTTTTATTTTTTCCAGAATTGTTTTTGCTCATCTAGTACTCTTGCAATTCATATGAATTTTGAAATCAGCAGGTCAATTTCTACAAAGAAGCCATGTGGGATTCTGATGGGATATATCATTAAATCTGTAGACCAATTAGGGGAAATATTACCATCTTAAAAATATTGTCTTCTGATTCATGAACATGGATTTTTTCTCATTTATTTAGATTTTCATTAATATCTTTGAAAAACATTTTATAGTTTTCTGACTATAAGTTTTGCTCTTGTTTTATTAAATTAAATCTATCCTATTTTTGATACCACTATCAATGGAATTGCTTTCCTAATTTAATTTACAAATTGTTCATGGACAGCTTACAGAAATAAAATTCATTATTTTATATCAATTTTGTTTCCTTCACTTAAATAATTTCTTCCACTTGCTCTAATAGTGCTTTGGTGGATTACTTAGGATTTTCTATGAATAAGACAATGTCATTTGTAAGTAGAGATAGTTTGGCCTCTTCCTTTTCAATCTGGATGCCTTTTTATTTCTTTTTCGTTCCTAAATGATCTAGTTAGAATTTCTAGTAATATATATATATATATATATATATATATATATATATATATATATATTTAATTTTTAGTTGTAGATGAACACAATACCTTTATTTTATTTATTTATTATTTATATGCAGTGCTGAGGATCGAACTCAGTGCTTTATCTATTCTAGGCAAGTGCTCTACCACCACGCTACAACCCCAGCCCACTCTAGTACAATATTGAATAAAAGTGACATCTTTTTCTTTTTCCTGAATTTAGGGGAAAAGCTTTTAGTCTTTTATCGTTAAACGTGATATTGTCTGTGGATTTTTGTGGGTGACTTTTATCAGCTTTAGGAGGTTCCCTTTTATTTCTAGTTTGTTGAGTGTTTTTACTATAAAGAAAATCTGAATTTTATCTAATGACTTTTCTGTCTCTACTGAGGTGGTCATGTGGATTTTTTAAAAATGTTACTGCTATATGGTACATCATATTAAATTATTTTAAGTTTATTTGCTCTTTTTTTTTACTATTTCCTTGACATGTAAATTTAGGTTATTTATTTGAAATATTTATTTATTTCATTAGTTATTTATTTGAAAATTTTCTTTTTCCTTCATATAGACATTTATAACTATAAACTTCTCTTAGCACTGGTTGAGCTACATCCCATAAGTCTGGATTTTTGTGCTATCATTTGATTTATCTTTTTTTAAATATTTATTTATTTGCTTTAGTTGTACACAATGTGTTTTTTTTTTTTTTTTATTTGTATGTGGTGCTGAGGATCGAACCCGGGGCGCGCACGTGCTAAGCGAGCGCAATACCACTGAGCCACAATCCCAGCCCCTCATTTGATTTATCTTAAGAATATTTTCTGATTCCCTTTTTGATTTCTTCATTGACCTATTTGTTATTTAGGGCTTTTGGTTTCATTTATGAGATTACCAAATATTTTCGTTCCATTGATTTCTAATTTCATTCCATTGTGGTTGAAGAACATACTTTGTATTGCTTCTGTCCTTTCACATTTGAAGTTTATTTTATAGTCTATTATATGGTCCATCCCAGAAAACATTCCATGTGCACCTGAGAAAAAAAGGTATATTCTGCTATTGTTGGATTGAGTGTCCCAGTGATGTCTATTGGGTTTATTTAGCTTATGGTGTTATTCAAGTCTTCTATTTCCTTGATGATTTTTTGCCTACTTTTTGTATCTATTATTGAAAGTGGTGAATTAAAGTCTCTAACTACTATTGTTGAATGGTTCTATATCTCTTCATTTATGTCAAGTTTTGATTTTTGTATCTTGAAGTTCTGTTGTTAGATGCATACATATTTATAATTGTTAAATTTTCCTTATGAGTTGACACTTTTATCATTGCAAAATGTCCCTGCATATCTCTAGTAGTCTTTTTTTTTTTTTTTTTTTTTTACTAAGGGAGTGAACTCTGGTGCACTTAATCACTGAGCCACATCCTCAGCCCTTTTTGTGTTTTATTTAGAGACAGGGTCTCTCTTAGGGCCTTGCTGTGTTGCTGAGGCTGGCTTTAAACTCATGATTCTCAGCCTCCCCAGCCGCTGGGATTATAGGTGCGCACCACTGCACCTGGCTTTGTATTTTTTGTTTTAAATTCAATTCATCTGACTTTGTCCTTATTTAATGTGTGATCTTTTATATTTAAATTTTGACTCTGTAGTTGGTCAGATGGGTCTTTGACAATCTCCTTTATCTGTTCTGACAAATTGCAGTGTTTCATCCATTTACATTAAGTGTAGTAATCATTAAATGTTATGATTGAATTTTAAGTCTACTAACTTTCTATTGGTTTTGTATTTCCCCCTCTGTTCTTTATTCCTTTGTTTTTTATTTCCCTTATTTAAAAAAAAAACTAAAAATAAAAAATATTTTTGCTTGTTTTCTGTTTATCTCAGTACTAGCTTTTAAACTATGTCTCTTGGTTATTTTTTTTAGAGGTTGGTAGAAAGAGATTTTTTATAGTACTTACTTTAGGAATTACAATTAATTATATATATGTTCATGGTTGTGGAGGTGTGGAATAATCCAGTATGCTTAAAAACTGAGATTTTTTTGTTCCTGGATACTAGAGATTAATGTAGAGATTAAGGTAATTGTTGATCAGACTAGAGTAATGAAAATATTTCCATTTATCAAGCAATTATTTTGTGCCAGGGCACTGTGGTAACTTTACAGATATTAAATTAATTAAATCATTTAATCCTCACAACCACTTGGTGAAGTAGATAGGAGAAAACTAAGGATCAGAAAGTTTCAAAAGGTGGCATGGCAAGTAAGAGGCAGATTCGGGGTTAAAACCTTGGTAGATGTAATGGTGATGAATACAAAATGATATATTGTTGTTAGGGTGCCTGTTTAAAGATTTCTGGAAAGAGGCAAGACGTGAGCAGACTTATATTTTAGCACCATCACTCTGACTGCTATGGAAATGTATTAGAAGCTACCAAAAGTAGGTCTGAAATACCAGTGACAATACTATTGTTATAGTCTTAGAAATGATGAGGGAGTAAAATAAGGCTATAATAGTAGGGGTGGAAAGAAAATTCCAAGAGAAATATGTGCATTAGAGTTAATGTGACCTGATATTAGATTATTCATAAGGAGAGAGAAATGAGAAGAAAATTGAGATTTTTTTTTGAAAGGTTTGCTTTTTTTACTTTGTGCCTAGCACTGTGCTTAGGAATAAAGAGATAAGAAAAATATTATTGGTTATCACAATGTAATCAATTGCATATGGTTACATATGTTTATTAGTATATTAATGCTGTTAGCATTAATAACATTATTATCATTTTTGTTAATGATACTCTTGTTACAAACAACTTTTTCAATGATTGTGATAATGGTGAATATTGAACAAGTGTTACGTATGTGCTAAGTACTGTTTTAATTTTTTAGTATGCATTAACTCACTAAATCTCCATAATAGCCTTATGAATTAGGTTTGATTATTTGTATTTTGCAATGGTGGAAACCATAATACAAGGAGCTTAAGTAACTGCCCAATGCCACACAAGCTAGTAAATAGTACAGTAAAATCTAACCTGAAGTTATTTATGTCTTTAATCTGTACAATGCCTGTTTTTTAATTAATTTGTTTTCAACCTGTAAGCATCAAGATAAATCACATTTTCATAAGATACAGACTTTTCAGCTTCTGTTAAAAATATGGTCTGCTTTCCCACTTGGTTATTTTCAGCTAGACTTTATGAATTACCCTTTTAGACAGGGCATAGGCTCTGAAATAGACGCCAGTATCAGCACACTGCTTAATTCATTTATGTTACCTGAACTTTCCTGTGGAGGGAATTACAAATTTGAGGTGTAAGACCTACCTACAGTTCTCATAGACTTTTGGAGGAAGACAGATAACATAATAATAAATAATACAACCTATAATTTAATAATATACCATGTTTGAGTGTTTAACACTTTAAAGGGACAATGCTAAACTGGACATTTTATAGCAGATGGCTTACGCTGACAAGTAAATGCTAATGGAATTATAAAGGTGATTTTGATCTAGTTTATGGGAAAAATATTCTAACAACATATTATTAATGGTACTCAGTATGTCTCCAGCATTTTAGTAAGTACTTTGCATGTATATATCTCTTTGAATCCTTTCAGCAACTGTATGAAGTAACTGATCATTTTTTTGGTGGGGGGGGGGTACCAGGGATTGAACTCAGGGTCACTCAACCACTGAGCCATATCTTCAGCCCTTTTTTTTGTATTTTTTTATTTAGAGACAGGATCTCACTGAGTTGCTTAGCACTTCACCATTGCTGAGGCTGGCTTTGAACTTATGATCCTCCTGCCTCAGCCTCCTGAGCCACTTGGATTACAGGCCTGCGCCACCGCACCTGGCTCATTTTCCTCTTTTTACATATGCGGAAAATGAGACCCATACCAGTTTCTACTTAGTGATCCAAGAACCCTGAGCTTCTGATTTCTAGCTCAGTGTCTTTTATAGTGTAGTCTCAGTAAGTGCTGAAAATCGCACATTTTCTCCATTCTCTAAGGAGAGTTTGTAAATGGAGGAGCTAATAGTGTTGCAGAGAAGTTACAAGTATGATTTGCCTCAGGTGTTCTACAGTTACCTCTAAATTTCTTTCAGGGGGCTGTTGAATAAAAGATGAGACAGATCAGTAGTGGTGAAAGAGATCCCAAAAGCTAATCAATACCACAGATTGTTCTGGATTGAAATTGATGTTATTGCCTTATGGAAACGCTCCTAGGTTCAATGTATGTCCCTTCCCCTATCTATTATAAAGCTCAGTAAATAACCTGTAGGCCAGTGGAGACCAGTGTTCACTTTGGCCAGTGCATGATCTATGTCTCCAGCTCTGAAGAAATCCAGTTTTAAAAAGTGATTCAGTTAAACTTTTTTTCTTAAAAGGCAGTTCAGCTATTTATGAACTAGTTTACTGAGATAATCCCCTTAAGCTGTAGAGACCAATTTATATAGGAAATAATATGAACAACATTCTTGATTCAGAGGTGAAAAGTAGCCTTCTTAAATTTAATCTGTGTTAGTTAAATATACTAAGATCTCCATTAGCTTGTGCTCTTAAAATAGTGGATTGAAAGCATTATCTGGTTAATTGAGTATAAAGCAGAAATACTCCAGCTGAAGAATCTCAATAAATGCATAAACCCAGGAGATTGTATGCTTTAGCATATTGGGTTAGTTAGTGAATTCATGGGATCATTATCAAGTACTGGGGGCAGAGAGGTTTGTAGGATAGACTTCCAGCCTTCTGAAGAGCTCTGGTCATTGGCAATTATGAAAGGAAAAGAAAGTGAGTCAGCGGCAGAGCAAAGAGAAGCGTGTGGGACTCCATTTTCTGGAGGAATATTCTTTTACTGCCACTTGCTTAACATATTCAAGGCCTTCAGTTCAACTCCCAGCACAGCAAAATCAATGTTAATTTACTTCAAATGTGATATGGAGACATATCTAGTTTTTCTTCATCTGTATATGCCATAATATTATGAGTACATCTCCATCAGCTATGAAGTGTATTGAGAGTAACTTATAATAACAAAACACCAAAATGTATGGGTTTTAAAAAATATAGAGTCAAAGCTACCCCTCACATTAGGGTTTTAGCAGGAAACAGATGGCACACTTACAACACCAATTAAAAAGCTTAATGAAATGACTATTCACAAAGATGTAGGCATTCTCCCTGAGGACAAAACAAGGTGGCAAAAGGTAGAGTTGATCTTCAGGCAAACAGAATACTCAGTGCATCCTTTAATGTTAGGCCAATTGTGGTAACAAACAAAACCCAAATGTCAGGAGTTTAATATAATAAATGTCCAATGTGGATCTCTGGAGGAAATGAATGCCTCTGTTCTACAAAGTTATTCAGGGACACAGGTTCCTTCCATTAGATCTCTGCTCACAAAGTTAGGGGTCAGCAAACTTTTCTGTAAAGGCTTTGTGGGTTAGTCTCTATCATAACTTCTCATCTTTTTTGTTGAGCAGAAACAGCCATAGACAATACTTACACAAATGGGTATAGCTGTGTTCCAATAAAATTTTATTTGCAAAATAAGTGGCAGTTGGCTTTGGCCAGTGGGATATAATTTACCAATCCTGATCTAAGGCCTCATCGTCTTCCATAGAATCCTTTGCATCTGAGGGCAGATAAGAGTATGTGGAATACTATACAAGAAGATTTTATGGATCACACCTGGAAGTGGAATACAAGAATTCTTTTCATATTTCATTGGCCAGAATTCAGTCACATGACTGTACTTAATTTCAAGTAAGGTTGGCAAATGTATTATAACTATATGCCCAGAAAGAAGAGGAAACAAGTCTGGTAAACACCAAGTCAGTCTCTACTACTTGGAATTTCCAACTTTCTCTAAGTCAGCATTTTCCAAAGAGTATTACACACATCCAGCACAGGTACTGGGGAGTTTATTAGGGAAAGAGAGGGCTCTGAGGTCATATGAAATTGGAAAATAGGTTTATTAGATTCTCCCTTCATATGGAGATTCACAATACAAATAAACATATCAAAGATTCTGAAAAATCCTGTAGTGAAAAAACTCAAACAGTTCAAAAATAAACTTTTTTTGTAATAAAGTTTATTCACAACAAGATTTATAATAAAATTTTATAATAAAGTTACTGGTGCTCAATTGTGTTCTGAATGGGAGATGAAGGAGTAGGATCCAGGCAATGCTGGAGGAGTTGTTATCCCTGATATGCTCATGGTAATACTTGGCACATGAAAACAAAAATAATTAAGTATAAAGGCAGTACATGCACATTGTTTTTTAGAAAGTACCATTCTTTATAATTCTTCTCTATCACCTAGAGTAATTGCCTGCTTACTTTAATTTCTGTATATTATTCATATTCCTACAGATGTGCTCTGCATCACACCTTTGGCATACTGTCCTTCATGCCATCTCCACTTTCAGCTCACCCACTGCAATATAAATTATGACTCCAAGGATTTTTGTCTGCTTCATCCACAGTATGGTATCTCCCATGACTATACTACCGCTCCAAACCTAGTAGATCCTCAATGAATGCTGTGTAAATGAAGTCTTATACTACCTCTTGATTTCTCATAGTACCTGAAGCTAGGTAAAACCATAATATACTTCTCTACTCTCTCCATCCATCCACCCAATGGTCAATTCTACTTCCAGTTCTAGACACCTTTCTATTAGGATAAGCCAATTATTTAGGCAATCAAAGGCAACTTTCATTTTGTTTATAGTGGTGATTCCATCCCTGAATGACTATTAATATCTCCTGGGAAGCTTTCAAAATAGGATAGATTTCTAAATTTCTAGAATTAGAGTATGTATGGATGGGATCATGGAATGTGGAACTTTTAAGAACTCAATTTTTATACATTCAGATATACACAAATACTTATTTTAAAGTTATCAGATGCCAACAGGGAACAAAATAAGTCCTTTATTTCATGGAGCTTTTATTCTGGTGGAGAATCTACAAATAAAATAGTTAATGAGTAAATATATAGTATTTCAGGTAGCATTAAGTCCTGTGAAGAAAAATAAGACAGAGTAAAGTGTGCTGAATGCCAGAAAGGAATAAATACTTTAAGGAATTGAACTCAGGGGCACTCAACCACTGAGCCACATCCCAAGCCCTATTTCATATTTTATTTAGAGACAGGGTTTCACTGAGTTGCTTAGTGCCTCATGGTTGTTGAGGCTGAGCTTTGAACTTGTGATCCTCCTGCCTCAGCCTCCTGAGCTGCTGGGATTACAGGTGTGTGCCACTGTGCCCATCCTCAAGGGTGTTTTTTTTTTTTCTAATTTTTGCTACCTTCCCACTCCCCCAGTTCATCTCCATCCCTCTTTGCTTTGCTCTTGTACTGGTGGTAGCCAGTCTCCAAGATGATTCCCAATGATTCTCAAATCCTACTGTTCACACCCTTGTGTAGTCTCCCACCTTGACTCAGAATTTAACTGTGTGGAATATGGCAGAAGTGACAGTGTGTGATTTTTTTAAGGGTAGGTTATAAAAGACATAGCAGCTTCCATTTTAGCCTGTTGAATCACTCATTCTGGGTGCCATATCTTCCTTACAGGAGTGAGGGTACTTAGCCCTATGATGAGGTCCATATGGGAGAAAAACTGAGGTCCCCTGATGACACTCAACATCATGTTGCCAATTATATGAGTTAGATTATACCAGTTATGTACATTAGATAACAAACGTGAAATACCATAATTTGATCATTACACATTTATAAGGGTTGAAACATCATACTGTACCTTATAAATGTACAGTTATCACATGTCAATTAAATAAGAAGTAGATCCTCCAGGCCTAAGCAAGCTTTCAAATAACTTAGGTCCTAGGGAACATCTTCATTTCAGTTTAATGTGAGACTCAAGCCCTGAAGCATCAAGATAAGCTGCTTTCAAATTCCTGATTCATTGAAACTGTAAGAGAAAATAAACACACACACACACACACACACACACACACACCACACACCTAATACACATATAACTCTGTGGATATATTCCTCAGGATATGTCTGTAGGACTCCAACCCTACAAATATTAGTGTGCTAAACTAAGGAACTAAGGGTATTAGGAAATTCAGATGACTCAAAGAAAGCATGGAGAGATGAAGGGAACCTGCTTGAATTATTATGAAACATACAAGGTGGTGACTAAGTCTCTTCTGGACTCTAATAGCACCCTGGGTATATCTCTATCTCTGAACAAATATAATGACATTTTAAGATTACATGTCTGAAATGTGACTAAGCTAAGTTCTCCTGAAGACCTAACTAGGGTGCATGGCACATAATTGGTGCTCATTGAAGTTTGCTGAAGTGAATTAACTAAATAGAGGAGCCATCACAGTATGAGAACTAGAGTACAGAAATAGGGTTAAAGTAGCAAGGATATGACGCTAGTGACATTAACCATACACTAAAAAGTTGAGTTAGAACTCTTTAAATGGTCCCTCCCTCAACTATTGTCTCGGGTTTTTTTCTTGGGCTTGGAGCATTACTGAAACTGCAGGTGGTGAGCAAATGGCTCCAGAAATGAGGATTTCAAATGCTGGAAGTCAGGTAGTGGCTTGACTCACGTATTAAGAGAGCTGGAGAAAAGAGTTTTGAAATAGGTATAAGGGCACCTATTTTATACGAGAATTCTAAGAAGGGTATTAAAAGTAGGGGTTGCTGGCATTTTCCAAGAATCTCAGAAATCATAGTAAGTTTCTGAACTCACCAATTCTTAATATGAAATGTCTCTTCTTCAAACAGCCCAGGAAAAAAGTCTTTTTTAGGATAATACTACTTTCTTTCATCTTCCAGTCAGAGTAGCAGAGATTCCCAAGACCAGCAATTTGCAGCCCTTGAAATGGTTAGGAGAAGCATGCCAGCCATCACAGATAGTGGCAATCACCAATTGTTATACAGATGCACACAGGCCAGCGTCTTTCATTAAATACCATATTTGAAGGAAAGGAAAAACCCCTTAATTCCTGAGATAAGCACCATCAAAATGATTGAAAAATCTACAGTTCAATCACTCACTTCTTAATCCCCAGAGATGCTCTTTTCCTTCAACCTAGCTAAGTGAAGAAGCCACTTCCCTGGAGATGGCAATTAGATTAGAAAGCTTGGAGCCTTCCCCTTGATTACTTAAAATGATATTAAGTCCTTGAGCTAACTTAGATGGATGGTAATGGTTTCCAGGGGACAGACAACTCAGAAAAGACAACTTCATTGCACTTTCTTTCCCGCTTACTTACTTAATGCTTTGAAAATACTTTTGTAAATTTTATTAAAGAGGCTGCAAGCCTCCTTAATACTACTTTCCTACCTCAAAGAGGTATTTTGAGATTTTAAAAAAAACTTGAGACAATAGTTGAGGGAGGGACCATTTAAAAATGAATCAGAGCGCTCTCTCCTGATTTCAAATAGCTGAATTAAATTCTGCCAAGTGCTGATAACAACAATCCTTCTGTGTCATGGATGGTCAGTCCTTACTCTCATCCTTAAAGCAAGTGTGAAGTCTAATCAGTATAATGAATGAAGTCGTTATTAACATTTTGAAAAATACACCCTAAATTACTGCACTTCTGTGATTATAGTGGTGGATTCTAGCTCTTTTTCTTGGTCAGACTGCTTGTCCAGGGACTTTGTGATTAAAAAGGCAGAAGGTTATTTACCAAATGGATAAATGAGGGGGTTGAATTCACTCACACTGAGAACCTTCTCTATGTATTGAAGATAGGATTTGATTTATACCCCCACTTCCTTTGTGGAACTAGGGATTCAACCCAGGGCCTTAGTGCATGCTAGACAAACTCTCTATCACTGAACTACATCCTCAGTCCTATACCCCTTTTAAAATTACCTTCAATGACTAAAATGTCAGGCACACCTGTATCTTAGGGACAATTCTTCCAGTGGTTTACCAGCGTTAACAAATGTGTAAAATATCCATTTCAAGTCATATTCCTTGGATATTTTTAGACTCACTTAGCCTGGCCTTTTTAATTGCCCTATTGTTCAAGTGGGGCAATAATACTTTCCTACCTCAAAGAGGTATTTTGAAACTTAAGCAGTAAGTGAGTTGCTTTGAAGATAAATTGCCATGTTTTCCTGGTCCTTTTACTTTTAGTTTGGCTCAGATGCTACAGCAGTTAACCAAATAATATTATAAATATGCCATGTTTGGTTTTCATGTAAGCAAGTTCTCTTGAAAATAAAATTTGCTTAAAATATTTTCCCACTTCTCTACCTTTGGTTTGCATGGGGCTTGGGATTAATTAGCATCAACAGACTCTTATCTAAGCCTTTGCTAAGGGCTAATTAACTAGTGTATACTTTGTCAAATTCTAATGAGAACTGATAAGGACTCTTTTTAGCCTGTTTTCTTTTCTTTTGAAGAAGAATATATTCTTTTAGTAAACATTTGTGTTTTTTCCAAGGAGACAACATTTGTTAATTTAACCAATGTTTACTAAGCACCTTTAAGGCCACTTGGGGACACAAGAGATTATAAAAGAAAGAAGAGATGATGGATCTGAGGCAGTTAAGCTAGTTATAAAAATCTATAAGCCACAAACATTATGCATATATGTGAAGAGGCTCTAGAGTAAATGAGCACTGAAGTGGGCTTAAGGTGTCAGGCTTGACTGATGTAGAGGCTCTGCTTTGGATAGTACTGAACAAGATGAAGTGTGTAAGATGGACTGGAGAGTGGGGGATGTAATGGGCTTAATCAGGACAGTTTAATCAGGGGAGGGGTTGAGAAAGAGGGAGACTGGAGGGAAAAGAGTGCTGGACTGAGATTCAGGATACCTGGGTTTAGTCCTGACACATACTTCACCATTCTGCAACTCTTTGACCTTTGACTTGTCATTTCTCTCCAAAATGCAAGGGTCACCCCCTCCAAAATGCAAGGGTCAGGACTACACAAGGGACTACCAACCAGGGCATTCCAGGATTTGAAGACTTCTTTGAGAGAAGTGGGTTTTAAATTTTTAATCCAGTCAGGCTCTTAAGTTATCAATAAGTCTCATGGCTAAAGAGAGAGAGAAAAGATTACAGGGCAGAGGAATGAACCTAAGACTCCTGCATTAAGGCCCAGGACCAGAATAAGGAAAAGTCTTGCAGGTAAAAAATACACGACAGAGAAAATTCTATATCACATGCATTAGCTAGATTCCTAGAAAGGGGGGACACGTTGAGTCTCTCTAATCCAGATATCCAAAATCCGAAATGCTTCAGAATTCAAAACATTTTCTTTTCAGGAAGAGGGGACTGGGGATTGAACCCAGGGTGCTCTACAGCTGAGCTACATATCAGCCTTTTTTTAATTTAAATGTTTATTTTTAGTTGTAGTTGGACACAATACCTTTATTTTATTTATTTTTTGTGGTGCTGATGATAGAACCCAGGGCCTCACACATGCTAGGCCACAACCCCAGCCCTCAGCCCTTTTTTTACTTATTTTATTTTGAGACAAAGTGTTGCTAAGTTGCCCAGGCTGCTCTTGAACTTGTGATCCTCCTGCCTAAGCCTCCTGGGTAGCCGGGATTATGGGTCCACCACCCCAACCAAGCTAAAATCCAAAACTTTTTGATTACTGCCATGACACCACAAGTGGAGAATTCCACACCTGACTCTGTATGATAGGTTGCAGTCAAAATGCAGGCACATTAAAAATAATGTATAAAATTACTTTCATGTTATATGTTTAAGGTATAAATAAAATGAATGAATTTTGTGTTTAGACTTGGGTCTTATCCCCCAAACATCTCATTGTGTATATGCAGACATTCCAAAATAAATAAATAAATAATCAAAAACATGTCTGGGCCCAAGCATTTCAGATATGGGATACTCAATGTGTGTCATAAAGTAGAAAGAACACACACATTGGAATTGAATAGATATATCCTAGGTTTGAACCCCAACTTACCCACTTTGTTGTGGTTTCAGGCAAATTCCTTAACTTCTGAGTCAGAATTTTCTAAGGCATACCTCATCTTATTGTGCTTTGCTTTATTGTGCTTCACAGATATTGTGTGTATTTGTGTGTGTGTGTTTAACAAAATTGAAGGTTTATGGCAACCCTGTGTTGAGAAAGTCTGTTGGCCCCATTTTGCCAACAATGTGTACTCACTTCGTGTCTTTGTGTCACATTTTGGTAATACTCAAAATATTTCAAACATTTCCACTATTTTTATATCTATTACAGTGATCTGAGGTCAGTAATATTTGATGTTACTGCTGTAATTATTTGTGCACAGTGCCATGAACCACACCCATATTGCAAAATGAATCAATAAATGTTGTGTGTGTTCTGATTGCTCCACCTACTGGCTGTTCCCCAGTCTCTCTCCCTCTCCTTGGGCCTCTCTTTTCCAAAGACAACAATGTTGAAATGAGGCCAATCAATAACCCTAGAATTGGCTGACTCCAAGTTGTTCAAACGGAAGGAAGACTTCAACTTCTCTCATTTTAAATAAAAAACTAGAAGTGATTATGCTTAGTGAGGATGTGTCTAAAGCTGAAAGAGGCTAAAAGGTAGGCTTCTATTTTTATTTTTTATTTTTTTAGTTATAGCTGGACATAATACCTTTATTTTATTTATTTTTTTATGTGGTGCTGAGGATCAAACCCATCACGTGTGCTGGGCAAGTGCTCTACCACTGAGCCACAACCCCAGCCTCAAAGTTAGGCTTTTTGTGCCAAGCAACCAAATTGTGACTACAAAGGAAATGTTCTTGAAGGAAATTGTTAGTTTAGTGAACACAGGAATGATAAGAAAGTGAAACAGCTTTATTGCTAATGGGGAAAAGTTTTACTGGTCTGGATGGAAGATCAAAACAGCCACAACATTCTCTTAAGCCAGAGCCTGATCCAGAGCAAAGCTTTAACTCCCCTCAAGTCTATGAAGGCTGATAAAGGTGAGAAAACTGTAGAACAAAAGTTTGAAACTAGTAGAGATTGAAACTTTTGAACCAACCTCTGCAAGTTTCAATGTGTGTCATAAGGGGAAAAAAAGCTATTTCAACTAAAGAAATGTGCAAGGGGAATCACTTAGTGCTGATATAGAAACTGTAGCGAGTTATCCAGAAAATGTAGCTAAGATAATGGATGAAGGTGGCTGACCTAAACAACAGATTTTCAATGTAGATGAAACAGCCATATATTGGGAAAAGATGCCATCCTGGACTTCTCATAGCTAGAGAGGAGAAGTGAATGCCTGGCTTCAAAGCTTCAAAGGACAGGCTGACCCGCCTGTTAGGGTCCAGTATAGCTGGTGATTTTAAGTTGAAGCTCATGTTCATTTACTATTCTAAATATCCTAGAGACCTTAGGAATTATACTGAATCAACTCTTCCTATGCTCTATGAATTGAACATCAAAGCCTGGCTGATGGCACACCTGTTTACAACATGGTTTAATGAATATTTTAAGCCCACTGTTGAGACTTACTGCTCAGAAAAGATTCTTTCGAAATATTACTTCTTTTTGACAGTATGCCTGGTCACCTGAGAGTTCTGATGGAGATGGATAAGATTAATGTTGTTTTCATACCAACTAGCACAACATTCATTTTCTGGCCCATGCTTCAAGGAATAATTTTTACTTTCAAGTCTTATTACTTAAGAAATATATTTCATAAAGTTACAGCTGCCATAGATGGTGATTCCTCTGATGTATCTGGACAAAACAAATCAAAAACCTTCAAGAAAGTATTTGCCATTTTAAATGCCATCAAGAACATTAGTGATTCATGGGATGGATGAAAATACCAACATTAAAAGAAGTTTGGAAGAAGTTGATTTCAACCATTGTGGATGACTTTGAAGGGTTTAAGACTTCAGGAGAGGAAATAACTGCATATGTGGATAGAGCAAAAGAACTAGAAGGGCAGCCTGAAGCTGTGACAGAATTTCTACAGTTTCCTAAAACTTAAATGAATGAGGAGCTGCTTATGGATGAGCAAAGAAAGTAGTTTCTTGACATGTAATCTACTACTAGTGAAGATGCTGTGAACATTGTTGAAATGATGATGAAGGATTTAGAAAATTACATAAACTTAGTTGACATTGCAGTGGCAGAGTTTGAGAAAATTGACTCCAATTTTGAAAGAAGTTCCACCGTGGGTAAATGCTGTCAAACAGCATTACATGCTACAGATAAACATTTCTTGGAAGAAAGAGTCAATCTGCAGTAAACTTCATTGTTGTTTTATTTTAAGGTATTACCAGAGCCACTACAAACTTCAGCAACTGACCACCTTCATCAGTCAGCAGCCATCAACACCAAGTCAAGACCCTTCACCAGCAAAACAATTGTAATTGACTTAAGTCTCAAAAGATAGCATGTTTTTAGCAATAAAATATTAGTAATTAAGGTCTGCACATCTTTAGACATAATGCTATTGCATACTTAATACATTACAATGTATAGTAAAGATGACTTTTATGTGCAGTGGAAATAAAAAAATTCTTGTGATTCACTTTATTGCAGTGGTCCAAAACTGAACCCACACTATGTCCAAGGTATGCCTGTATTAAATTGGAGTAATAGTAGTATATACTTTATAGGGTTGTTTTGAACACTAAATGAGTTCATCTGAGCCAAGCAGTTGCACTTCACTTCACCTAGTTTTCCATAAACAATAAATGGTGGCCATTTATAGGTCCCAATTACTGGAGCCCTGGTTTGTCTTGACTAATTTGCTAGGCAAGTTAGCTTCTTTAGCTCCTGCTTAGAGACAAAAATTTTATCATCTTTGAGGGCCTCCTTATCATTTTACACAACAGCACCCTCCCCCACTCACTATGAGACTTCCTTAGCTCCTGTACCAGAAAACAAGTTTTGAGGTATCTCTGCTATTTTCAGTTTGTCAGTATCTGGATCTCTGCCTGGTCCCAATCAATCTAAATGTAGACATTTTGACATTATCCTTGTTCTCCAAGTGCCTTTGGGTGTATCTGATTTAATTACTGTCAATGTAGTGTTTTCACAGGGCACCAAGGAAGTCATTTACCATAGCCCGGCAGCTCAACCACCCTTCTCCTCATTCACAAGGGTTTATTGGAAGCCTCTGCTGGGGTAAAGATTTCAGCTCTGTTACTCAGATGTTAGGCAAAGATCTGTTTAGTGATTAGTTTTTTTTTTTGTTTTTTGTTTTTTTTTTTTTTTTTTTTTTTTTTTTGGTACCAGGGATTGAACTCAGGGGCACTCGACCACTGGGCCACATCCCCAGCCCTTTTTTGTATTTTATTAGAGACAGGGTCTCACTGAGTTGCTAAGTGCCTCACCATTGCTGAGGCTGGCTTTGAACTCGCGATCCTCCTGCCTCAGCCTCCCAAAGTGCTGGGATTACAGGCGTGCGCCACCACGCCCGGCAGTGATTAGTTTTGATTAGATAGGAAATCCACACAAAAGGGGGCTTGTGCATTTATTGTAGTTACTGAGATTAAGGGAGCCAGGTACTGCTGTGGGAAGCTGCCCCACTGAAAAGAGGGGCCATTCTTTGATGTTGAGAAGCCTAGCCTTCCCCAATGAGAAAAGTGAATATTAGTTTCCTTGATTTTGCAAAGCACTTGTAAAGCGCTTTGGCCAATTCCTTGGCTTTGATAATGCTCGTTTGAGGGTGGGGGTTTAAGTCTATGCAGAGGAAGCAAAGTAGAGATTTCATTTTTTACTTGTTTCCCATGACCTCAGCAGCAGCCCAATTGACTTTTTCCCCCCTGCTTTTGTTCTTTCTTTTTTTTTCTCCATCTTTTATACTTAGTCACACTCTTCTTTTCCTCCTCCTGATTTTCTTTTTTCCATGTAGCACCTCTGTCATACCCTAAAATGATCTAACCCATACCTTTCCATAGCACTTACTCATTTTATCTATCTACCTACCTATTTATTTATTTATTTATTTACTTATTACTACTATTATTTTTTGTGGTGCTTGTAATTGAACCCAGGATCACATGGATGCTAGGTACTGAACTACATATGCAGCCCTTTTTGTTTTATTTTGAGACAGAGTTTTGCTAAATTTCCCAGGTTAGCCTCAGACTCTCATTCCTCCTGCTTCGGCCTCCCAAGTAGCTGTGATTGGAAGCATGAGCCACCATGCACTGCTCATTTTATTAATTTTTTTTTACAGATACAACCCCTAGCACTGCACACACTTTTTGACAATCAAGTTCTTCTCTGTATATTTATTTACTGTGATGGGAAAAAGAGGAGCTATCCAAAAGGATATGGATTTGCCTTTAGGTGCTATAATGTGTTTAATATCAGAATAGGAATGTGTCTGATCTTACTAGATAGCTTACTAAATAAAATCATGGAAACCTGAGAAGTGGGTCACTTTGTCTTCTTCCTTCTTGGTCCACCCCTGTGAACTCTCACAGTGATTTTAAAGATAACTTTAGGGTTGGCAGGCTCAGTGGTAGAACACTTATCTAGCATGTTCAAGGTCTAGTTCTCAGTCCCCAGTACCATAAACACATGTAAGCTAAGTGTGCCTGTGCTCTTTCTACTTCTATCCCATTCTTGTTCTTCTCCCTCTCTCTTATTTCATCATGTATGAAACATACTTAACCTGAGCATGGCATACAGCAGATACTCAATGAAGGTAACTAAACTATTCCCTGGAATCCCCTATCCTTTTTCCCTATTTTACTTTTCTCCATAGCACTAGTCCCCACCTGCATTCCTGTATATTTTAGTTTCTTTGTTGTTTGTGTCCTTCTCACTCCAGCCCCTACACACACACACACACACACACACACACACACACACACACACACACATACACACAAGCTCCACAGAGACACAGAGGTAGGGGTTTGGGGTGTTTTGTTCATTATTGTACCATTAGCACTTAAGACAGCACCTGATATTCAGTAATTGCTCAATAAATACTTGTTGAATTTTTGCTCTTATCTGGTGCATTTGATTAAGTGGGCACTCTGTCAAAGATACCTATGAGCTTACTTATCCCAAGGAAGGAGTTGCACCAGGTAGCCACTTCACTTTTGGTAAACTATATAGTGGGAACTATATGAGGGTAAAGAACCCATCCCAACACCAAGACAAGAACAGCAACAAAAAACAACCCTCAAAACTGTTATGTCAACTGAAAGTACATTGGTCTCATGCAGGTTTTTGCTATCTAGATGTCAAGGTAAATGGATAAAATGAGAAAGCACAAAGCACTTTCCTTAAGGAGATAGATCTTTTCCCAGAAGATACATGATTTAGGTCAGATTTAAGGGCTGACTGGAACAAGGATCTAGAAACTTAAGAAGGCAATCAGCTAAGCAATGACAGGAGAGGGAACAGAGATAGCCGGACTCTTGCTTCAAATATGAGTGGTTTCAGCTGCGCCTGTGGGAAGAGAGAAGTGTTTTTCTTCTATAAAATGTCCAAAACCACATCTGTCCTTATTGTCCATCTTGCTATGCTTTGGCTCAGAAATGCTGCTCTGAATGGAAACTTCCTTTTTGAATTGACTTGTACTTGGAAATTTCTAACTTGCTGAGTCTTACTGGTTGTTGAAATTTTGCAAGAAATCAGTATCTCCAGGCTGAAATATTGAGAAGGCATTTATTGCATTGATTTTCAAACTGCACTTCATGAATTTGAGCTATGTATAGTCTCTTTCCTAGGCAATTAAAAAGTTGGCTCTTGCCAAGTGTTGGCAAGAGGGTGAGGAAATGGTTGCTCTCATTCCCTATTGGTGAGAATGGAAGTTGATGTAGCCTTTTTCTTGGGCAATTGGGTATTATGTGTCAAAATTTGTACTCACATACTTTTTGGATCTATCAGTTCCAATTCTTGGTGACTATTCCACAAACATACCATATTTCATTGATTCTGTGATATACATTTACTTAATAGATCTGCAATTTATGCACATTTGAATATCTCTAAAATTGGGATGAGTCTTTGGTTCAATGAGATATGGTTCTTTCTCACATCCACAAGGAGTTACTAAATGAATTTATATTGCAGTGACAGTTAATAGTAAGTTCAAGAAGAGGCAGGAGTGGTGGCATACTCCTATAATCCCAGCAACTCAGGAGGCTGAGGCAACTTAGTGAGAATCTGTCTCAAAATAAAAATAACTGGGGATGTAACTCTGATAGAGCACCCCTGACTTCAATCCCCAGTACCAAAACAAACAAAAAGATTGAGAAAAGCCTAATGTCCAGTTAATGAACTTACAATCATTCCAAATAATATCCTTTACAGCTACTTAAAATAATGAAGTTAAACTATATGGGATGATTTGAAAAAAAAAGTCTCAGATATACAATTAAGTGAAAAAAGTTAAGGTATATAAACTGAAATTTAGGAAAAAAGAAAATGTCTTAATAAGCTACCATATATAATACAAAAATTCTGACGTGTGTACTAATGTATTTCTAGTACAATAGGAAAGAAAGTATTATCAAAAATTTCTTCTGCAATAGGGTCAGCTAATAGAACACTTTTTTAAAATATTTATTTATTTGCTTGCTTTAGTTGTATACAATGAGTCTTTATGTGGTGGTGAGGATCGAACCTGGGCCGCGCACGTGCTAGGTGAGCGCTCTACCCTGAGCCACAACCCCAGCCCTAGAACACTTTTAATTTTGATATTGTACATTTTTGTACAATTTGAATTTTCTGACCATGTTCATATTTTGTTTTCATCTTTAAAGGCCAAAAGGGGTTTCTGGGAGATGAATTATGATTCTATTTTTCTCTTTTTATGCTTTTCTGTATTAAAAACACACAATAGATGTTATTTTCAAAAAGAAATCAGTAAGACAGCTCTCTCTCAGTAGATTTCATAGTAAGTGTGATAAACCAGAGAACAAATTCTTTACTAGATCCAAGTATAGATGTTTGAAAAAAGTGTCAGGGGAGCATGGAGGAAAAACTGATTTTCCCTCTCCAGTGGCATCAGGAAAATGTCACAGAAGATGTAACATTTGAGCTGAGTCCTGATAGAGTAGAAACCATTAGTGAGCAGCATTCCAGGAAGAATGGACAGCCCGTGTAAAGACACAGCAATGTGGAAGAGCATCACTTGCTGAGGGAATGTGGAGAGGTTCCGTGAGTTTAGAGATACAAAAATAGGGCCATGGGTGAGCATGTGAGGGAGAGTGGTAAATGATAAGAACATATGAATGCACGCTATATGTTCCATTCCAGAAGCTTTAAATTCTTCATTTCCCATCCTTTGAAGGGTATTTTGGAATCTGTGGCCTTAAAGAACAGAAGTAGTAGTAGAGACAGTCCAGAGTTTGGATGTGGATTAGACACAATTTGGTCTAATTGATTCTTCCTTGAAGCACCATATTGAGGTTTTAGAGAAGCTATACATAATGAACTTGGCATATAGTCAGAATTCAAAAAAAGTTAGCTGCTACTAATATTCTCATCCTTACCATTCCATCCTCTACAACTCTGGCTTAGTACAGCCTGTGTAGTAGGAACTCAGTAATATTTTTGCTACTGAATGATTTGTGACAAGATTTCGGTAAGGTTTATTGGAAGGACATGATATAAAAGAGCTCCCACCTCCTATTAGCCCATCAAGACCTAATGTTATAGAAGGCAGAATGATTTGCTCAGAGAACCTACTGGAATCTGAGCAAAAGAGAGTTGTATACTCTCTTTGTAAAGCTGATCACCTCCAAGACTTTCAGACTACATGGATGATAAAATAAAAAATAAAATTAAAAACTGCCACTGCATACCAAATTTAAGGTAGAGACCCTTAACTTCAGTAAACAAGGTGGGGCACTACCAACATCAGGACTCAAGCAAGCAGACCTTGAAACATGACTGCCATGTGATTTCAGTAAAATTGGGAATTGAGGGTCCCCATTTTCATTTATTAGCTGTGTGACCTTATATATTGTCATTTCCTCTTTTGGGGGGAATGGTCCCTCTCAGTTCTCGCCTATAAAATATCGGAATTAGGATTGGACTAGGCTTAGAGTCAGCAAACTGCAGCCAGATCCAGTCTGACACCTATTTTTATAAGTAAAGTTTTATTGGAACATGGTGTACCTGTTCAGTTAAGTATCTATGGTTGCTTCTGCACTACAATGGCAGAGTTGAGGAGTTGCCTACAAAGCCAAAGGCACTTATTATTTGATCCTATACAGAAAAGGTTTACTAACCCTGATTAGTGGATAGGGTCCCTTTCACCTCTGCAATTCTGTGATACATGTACTGATAAAGACTGGGCTTATGAAGTCATCTGCAATCATTAGGTTCATCTTGAAAACTTTTCATGAAATATGAAAATGTTCCAGAGGTCCCACCTATATGTTTAATATTAATGCAGCAAGACTTTGTGAAGCATGTTCTGCTTGCTAAGTACTGGGTTGATTCTGGGGTGCATTGGAAAAAAAAAAAAAAAAAAACAGACATGGTCCTATCACACTTGAAACTTACAGTCTATGAGAGGAGACACTTTGTAATGGAACCTCAGCAAATATTTCATTTTGGAATTCAAAACCAACAAATTATTTTATTGTAGGTTGAGTGACTAACCAGGTTTAATAATGCTCTATGAACACCTTTATTAATTCATTTGTTAGTTTGTTTATTCATTCAGCATGTATTTATAGAGTACTTCTTATGCATTAAGTGATAGGTTGGACTAGATGCTAAAATATACTAATGAAAATGATGAACAAAATTCCTGCCCTTTTGGACCTTAGGTGCCATTAAGGAAGATACATATTAACACAAAAAAAAAAACCCCACAAAAATAAATATATTATTATCAACTGCAGTAAGTGCTCTGAAAAAAAAGCAGCATATGACAAAAGGAACATGAGTTAAACTCCAGACTTGAGAGATCGGGGAATATTTTCTAAAGAAACATTTCAGTTAAAAGGATGACACTACTCAGCACTAAAAGATAATAAAATCGTGGCATTTGCAGGTAAATGGATGGCGTTGGAGAAAATAATGCTAAGTGAAGTTAGCCAATCCCAAAAAACCAAAGGTCAAATGATCTCTTTGATATGAAGATACTAACTTATAAAGGCAAGGGAGTGGGATGAGAGGAATGAAAGAACTTTAAATAGAACAAAGAGGGGGGAGGGGGCAAGGGGATAGGAATAATAGCAGACTGAGTTATCCATGATTACCCTAAATACATGTATGAAGACAAAATTGTTGTAAAAATACTTTATATAAAACAAAAAAAATGTGTATATCATCCTGCTTCAAAAAAAGAAAAAAGGATGAGCCAGGCATGGTGGCACATGTCTGTAATCCCAATGACTCAGAGGCTGAGACAGGAGGATCACAAATTGGAAGCCAGCTGGGGATGTGGCTCAGTGGTAAAGCATCCCTGGGTTCAATCGCTGGTACCAAAAAACAAACAAACAAACAAAAAAAAGAACAAAGATAAAATTGTGAAGAGTAGTACCAATTGAGTAGTACCAATAACCTAGATAGTACTACTGACCCCGTTTTCTGTTCTTCGTTGATAGAAATGGAGTTTGGGAATATACAAATCACTATTTTGTAAACTACAAGTTGAAATGATTTTAAAAAATTCTTTGCATAAATCTTGACTAGCAATTGTTTACTAATGTAATGGAATAGACAATGTTGTAATAGACTACTTTGAAAGTTTCCAATGGCATTACTGGGAATGATTGTTTTTGTGAAGCAATGTAAAATCTATTTCTTACTATGGGTCTCAGTCCAAGAATGGGAATCTCTGATTCAAATGATCTTCCTTAGTCCTGTGTAACTACAGTTTAACAGATAACAGCTGGATTCTTCATTTTCCTGTCATTAAAGACGCAGGTATTTGTTCTACTGGTCTAAGTTTTCATTCATGTCTTTTTAGAGTAAGTGTAGGAATAAGTGGGAGAGTACCAGCCACCATTGACTGAGAGCCTCTTCTGGTGCTAGATGGTGTGAAAAATGTTGTGTATACATTATACATTTAAACTTCACAGTAACCCTATGAAATAGGCACATTTTATTATCTCGTTTTTTCAGAAATTAATAAGTTCTAAAGGTTGGTTGAGAATGTGCTAGGTTTCTAACACCTGTTTGATGTTGCAGATCCTATACATCTTTGAAACGAGTCCATGGCTCTCTTTTCTTCTTCCCATATAAACTGTTTCCTAATTCCTGAGCTGCTTTGATGGAATTTGGACCACTTAATTCCAAAGTGGCAAAACACTAAAAAGAAGGCATAGGCACATATGACACTGATGTCATACACTATATATCCCCTAGCCATGCAGCTCTGCAAAAAAAGAATCTCTGAAGAAAGGAAATCTGTGGAACAATAGACTCCTAGAGGATCAAAATAGGCAATAACAGAGTGATCAATTCTCCAGGTTGTAAGATACAAACAAAAGGTGCAGGGTAAATGAAACTACAATGGTAAGGCCTCAGGGAGGAGGCTCTGATGTTATCATGAAGGGATTCAAACTGGTTCCATTGAATTTCCCCAAACAAAATAGATTAGCAGGTGCCTCCCCACATTATTACTCCAATAATTTCATTCTTCTTTAATGTACAATGAGAACAGAAGGGGCAGGGGGAAACTCCTCAATGACTAAGTAGAAGGAAATTTATATCCTTTTGGGTCAGAGAATTGTAATTTTAAAGACAGATTTCCTTAGCCAGATAATGAGCTGCAGTTAAAGAGAAGATTGGAATAATGTGAAGATAATTTCACAAGTGCCCTTTTTGGGGACCTTCTAGTTTAAAGTGTAAGTCTGCAGCATGGTATGATGAAAAATCACTTTAGACTGGGAGTCATAAAAATTTGTTTTGGTACTACCACTAATCCAAGTTTAGGTAAGTTTGGGGAATGTCACTTCACTTCATTGAACCTTAATTTCTTTATCCTGTAAAATGGGAATGAAAACAAAAGAACTTACCTAAGTCTCAGGGTTGTTGCGAGGATTAGATGACAACAATTCGTAGGAAAACTGTGTTTTATATACTGGACATTTCTACAAGAATATAGGTGTGAAGATAATAATTGAATTTTTGCATATGAATTTATAATGGAAAGTCCAAGCTACTTGAAAGAAGTTTTTTGTTTTTTTGTTACTGGGAATTGGATCCAGGGATGCTATGCCACTGAACTACATTACCAGCCCTTTTATTTTTATCTTGAGAGAGGGTCCTGCTTAGTTGCTGAGGGTCTCACTAAGTTGCTGAGGCTGGACTCAAACTTGTGATCCATCTGACTCAGCCCCCCAAGTTGCTGGGATTATAGATGTGTGTCACCATGCCCAGCTCTTTGGAGGGTTTTTATTTTAATGGTTTTTTTTTAGTTGTAGATGGACACAATACCTTTATTTTATTTATTTATTTTTATGTGGCATTGAGGATCAAACCCATTGCCTCATATGTGCTAGGCAAGCACTCTACCATCAAGCGAGCACTCTCTGGAGGGTTTTTGTTACAGCTAATAATTTAACCTCATCTGACCTCTCTAGCATTACCATTATATCCTTTTAAGACCCCTCTTCTCTATGGGGTCCCTTTATTCTTCTGGAAATAAAGAATTCTTTTCCTTCTTCTGTTACTTTACTTATGCTATCCTTCCTGCTTAGCTTGTCTTTCACCTAACTTGAACAGCTAAGAAATACACCTAGCTTTTGCATCTCCTCCAAGGTGGCTTTCTATACCCTCATTGCTACTCAAAGTGTGGTCCATAAGGACCACAGGATCAACCTCATCCAAGAGTCTATTAGAAATGCAGATTTCAGACTTCTCCCATACCTATTGAGTCAGCTTCTGCATTTTAACAAATTCCCCCATGAGACCTTTGAATCTTACAACCTTACTGTCTTATACAACTTGAACCCACACTTTCTTCTCCCTTCTCCAAACTTTTAGAGCACTTGGGGTTGCTTCTCTTGTTACTGAATTGCTTCCCAGTTTAAATATTCTTTTCAACTTTGAAACTAGGCACGTAAGGGGCAATAATACGTTTAATGATTTTGTGTTTTAAGAGTCATTTTTTAAACCTGCTTTCAATTCTTCAGAAGTTCATTATGGGGATTCTGTGTGTAAGCCACTGTGGGCACAAAAATTGAGCAAGATGAGGTACTTACCCTGACTCAAGGTCTAGTGAAGAGAGAATCCTTGCTTCCTTCCTACTATGCATCTTTCAGAGTTTCTCCAACATTACCCTACTCCAAACACTGCAGTAGTTTTGGGAAGATGAGGATGGCTAAGATAAAGTCTCCACTTTTGAGTCTCATGTAAATGAATATTTATAAACAAGCAACTTTCATAAGTATTTGTTAATACTGTAATAGCACTGTCTTGGGAGTACAGTCCAAGCGGTTACCTAATTTGAGAAGTGAAAAGGTAAAAAAGGCTGCAGGAAGAAATTAGGGTTGAACTTGGAAGTTGGATATGAACCCCCAGGTAGACAGGGGTCTTAGATGGAATAGCAGAAGTACATACATAGTAAATACATGATATTGTTAGGGAGTGGAAAGTCATAGAGTGTGATTAAGTCATAGGATATGTGTGCATGCTGGGGATAGAGGAATCGGGACTCAAAATTAAGCTGAGAATCACACTATGTAGGTCCTATATAATATGTATTACACTAAAAATCTTATTTTTTTTCTTCCTTTCATTAAACAATGGGGAATTTTTAGTGATTTTCTTATATTTTATTTCATATAATGTTCTCAATAAAACTTCCTTGAATTGGGCTAGGGTTGTGGCTCAGTGGTAGAGCACTTTGCCTAGCATGTGTGAAGCAATGGGTTCAATTCTCAGCACCATATATAAAATAAACAAAAAGTTCATTTACAACTATATATATATATATATATATATATAAGCTCCTTGAATTGATTGTGGAAGAAAAGGGTCTTTTAAGCGTATAGGAAAAGTGTCTTTTAATTTGCTCTACATTCTGCAATCTTGATTAGGATTGTCAAGGGGCTATTCTGAACTGGGCACAGTGGTGCACGCCTGTAATCCCAGTAGCTCAGCAGGCTGAGAGATGAGGATTTTGAGTTCAAAGGCAGCCTCAGCAACAGTGAGGTTCTAAGCAACTCAGTGAGACCCTGTCTCTAAATTTTAAAAGAAATATAAAATAGGGCCTGAGATGTGGCTCAGTGGCCTAGTGCCCCTGAGTTCAATGCCTGGTTAAAAAAAAAAAAAAAAAAGAAATGAAAGAAAAAGAAAAAAGAGGCTACTATGATGGGGGAGTGAAATATGCCTGACTAAAAAGACCTCCCTATCAGAATGGTAGTCAAAGCATAATTCATAATTTTAAAGACTCAGAACAAATGGAGCAGAATAAAATGCAAGTCATTATACCACACAAACCCAACAGAGTGTCTGAGGTGAGTGAAGAACCTTTGAAGGCTCCTTTCCAGGTGGCAGGCAGGTTCTGGAAATTTAAGATGCACATACATGTGCCTGGAATTTGTACAAGCTTTGAGGTCTGAACATCCAGTTTCCAAGCCTCACTCTTCTACTTACTAAGGTTGTGCTTTGGGGGCAAGTTTTTCCTGTGTTTGGGGTTGAAATAATAACTCCTCTACTTTTTATTTTTATTACCTCCCCTCCTATTGGAAAAAGATCTTGTTTTTTTTTTTTAAATTTAAAGTTGTTATATATGACAGCAGAATGCACTACATTTCATATTACACTTATAGAGCACATTCTTGTATGCGACCACCAGGGCTGCTATGGTGTTACACTCCTAAATGTCCACTAGAATCCTTAGAATCCTTGTGGGAACTTTCTTTACTAACTCTTTTTTTTTTTTTTTTTTTTTTGTACTGAGGATTGAGCTCCAGGGTGCTTAACCACTGAGCCACATCCCCAGCCCTTTTGTATTTTTTTTTTATTATTATTTTGAGACAGGGTCTCACTAAATTGCTTAGAACCTCACTAAATTGCTGAGACTGGCTTTGAACTTGCCATCCTCCTGCCTCAGTTGCTGGGATTACAGGCATGTACCACCGTGTCCGGCCATTAACTCAACTCTTGAAGACCTCTGAAGAGGTTCTGATTATCCCAGATGGTAGAGATTTATGAGTATGTTGGATGTAATTGATTCATGGAATGCTGGACTTTCAAGGCTCAAAAAGAATGGGGGGAAAGTTTTTGCTTACCCCACCATTCCTTCTTTATGACATCTCTACCAGGTAATAATCCTGCTTCATGTTTGTGTATTCTAGTAAGACATACATCACCCTGCCCCCTACATACAGTGCATTCTGCCCTGTGCTAGTGCAGTTATCTTCAGCCACTGAGTTTTTAGGTTTATCCTTGTTTTGAGTTACTATAATTTCACATTTCATAAATAGAAATAAATATTGCATAAACTCTACACCAGATTGATTTGATTGCCTTCTGTTTTTCTGCACTTGATGTTAAAACATACCTCAGGGTTTAAGGGCAGTCCTGGGCTACCCTTTAACACAAAGTATCTGATTTGTGTTCAGAAGAGAATGGCTTAGGATTTGAAGGCACACATGGAAAAAAAGTGGGGCTATTGAGACCAGAAAGGAGTAAACTTCTAGAAAAATTATCTATCTTGGGGCTGGAGTTGTGGCTCAGTGGTAGAGCACTTGCCTAGCATGTGTGAGGCACTGGGTTTGATTCTCAGCACAGCATATAAAGAAATAAAATAAAGGTCCATTAACAACTAAAAATATTACAAAAAATTATCTGTCTTCACATATTTGAGGACTTGTCATGGGAGAAAGGGGTTGGCCTTGTTCAATATTGCTACATGTCTAGAGCTAGGATCAATAGGTTGAAGCTACAGGAAATGAAGTTCAGCTCAATACGCTTAAAAAGCCTTCTAGCAGTCTGAGTTCTCCAAAGGAGCAACAGGCTACCTTGAGAGGAAAGGAGTTCCCAGTAATTGTAGTTATTCCAAAACAGGCTATTTTACTGTTTTTCAAAAATAGTAAGGATGTTATAGAGGATATTTCATCATTGAATCAGGAGCCCAGCCTTCTTAGTCCCCTTGGTGGACCATGAGTATTTCCAAGGAACCTTGACCCTCCATGGAATCATTTGAAAACCACTAGACAAGATGACCTTTACAATTCACTTTATCCCTATAAGTCAATATTTTGTGCATTTGTCCAAATTCTACTTTCTTTAAGTCTCCTCCTCTTTTAAAATGTTTTATTAAACTTATCATTAAGGAGAATCTATGAACTATTTAGTTGATTGTATTTCTCAGAGTTCCAGTTGTATTTCTCAGATTTTCAAAGGGAACCTCAAGCCAAATGACTTGTGACCACTTCAGTAACTAGAGTTAAATAGCACTTTTTTTCCTCTGTATTCTCTCTCTCTCTCTCTCTCTCTCTCTCTCTCTCTCTCACACACACACACACACACACACACACACACACACACTATTTTGATGAAATTGCAAACCATGGATGTAAATGACTTGTATGACTTGTCCAAAATCATATAGTTACTTAATGTTATATGTAAAAATGGAACTGGAACAACATATGTATTATTATTAATGATATGTCTTGAATTTCTGAAGACCTTATAAGCCCTTCTTCTCTAATACACTCACTAAATACTTACCTAATTAATTTTGTTTGTTAGTAAGTTAAACATGGGATTTCAGATATAAAACAACACCTAATGGTACAACTTCTATTATCTCAAACCAGTGAGCTTTCACTGGCTTCTGAAGTTGCTGTGATCTTAAAGCAAGGGACTTAATATGACTATGGGCATGCCTGTTACTTCTAAGCTTTCCTGTGAAAAGAGTCTGAGGTGTTCTTTATGCATGCTATCTAGGTTTTATGACGTGGAAGTTCCATCCAGCTTCTTTTAAAATCCCTTGGCTAAAATCGAATGCTGTCCTAGGAATGACTTAGTGCACTGGGCCTGAGAGAGAGGGTTTCCTCTCTTGGATGGTTGAGTAGCTCCTTTAATCTATTTACCACAAGCATTCATTGCTCTGGGGCTCTGGGATTCTTCAGGATGAAAGACCTCTATAAATATTTGTTATTGTTATGATAACCAGTATGGCTTCCTGAGTGAGATAAATTTGTCTTCTGGCTTCTGCTTTTCACAGCTTCCCTCTCTATCCTTTTATTTCTCTCTCTAGATAATTTTTGTGTTAGAGAAACAATCTATTTGCACAGTTAATTAAGCTGAGTACAGTGTGATAGGCCTTAGTGACTTTTCAGGTTGTGACTGCTAAGGGATAAAGGCCCTAGAGCTAGGGGTTCATGCCACAAATATATTATTTTAATCAACCAGTAGAGGAAAAATCCTTGAAAGCAGAATTAAAAATGATAGCAGAAGAATAATTAAATATTGCATGGAGGGGTCATGGGGACTGGCTTCCACAAAATTAAAAATGGTAAATCAATGTTTGCAATATCCTGTAGACTATCATCATGATAGCTTTCATTTTCAAGGTTCTATAAGATAAAAGTTAAACTCTTTACTGTAAACATAAGTCCTCCAGGATCTGGCCCCAGACTCATTTTCCACACTCATCTGTCTCCCCAATTAATCATTCCAATCCTCTTTGTATATAAATTCCTTCCTTAGATTTTGTAAATTATAATCCCCTGTTCCCTCAACAGTTCAAGTAGCAACTCCTTCATGATACTGCCTTGACTATCCTCACCCCAAAACATTAATCCTTGTGCTCCCTCTTCTGAAATCCTATACACCTGCTCACATTCTCATTTAGCACGTCATAGATCAAGGCAGTAGATTCTAGTAATCTTCTCATATGAGTTATTCTTTTCACCCAAATATTAGCCCTTAGTAAGCTTCTGAGAGAGTCCAATGCTGTCTTATATGATATGTGCTAGTGTTCCCCAAAACACTGTTTTCATGGTAGACATTGGATTAATTGGTTGACTGCTAACTTCATGTTCAGAGAAAGTCACAGTTGAACAGAATAGAAAAGTGAGACATTTGGGTCTTGACATGAATAAAAGGATGTGGGGATCTTACCAACTGAAATGAAGGAAAACTAGATAGATCTCTGGGTTTTGTGATCATTTACCAGTTGTATAAAGCCATTCAATGCTAGCTACCACACAGACCCCAAATATCAGCTTGACTCCAAATATGATTGACACAGCTATTGGTGTGCTTAGAAATACTTCTCTTTTGAAGTGAATGACTTTTGTCCAGCTGTGTCCATTTTTCTCAGAGTTGCTCTGAATATAACAGTTCTGAATCACCTCTGTGGATTCTGCACAAGTAAGGTATATACATGGAACTTCTTAATTCCTTATCTACAAATATGTTATGCAGGTAGTATTTCCCAGAAACCTGTACTTTCTAAAGGCAATTGATGACAGCCCCTATTTGACTTATGGCCATATAAAATAAATAACACATTTGTTCACTTGCTCCCGACATTTACATTCTATATTTATGCATTGTTCCCACTTCAAGACAGGAACTTGTATTGAGCCAGAAATACAGAATGAGCATCTAGAGGGAACTTATAAGTTTTTCCAAGTTTGTCGGATTTAACTAAAGATCTGCTAAATAGAATCTAAATGCTAAACCATCTGTGTTTAATTTCAAGAAAAAGTATGTAGGGCTAGACATAACCAGGAATATCCTGGTACAAGGAAAAGTATTGCACAACTAGTGTAGATGGTTAATCTCCATTACCTTGGAAGATAGGATAATAGGGAAAAACCTGCAATTATAGCTTGCTTAAATTAGATAAGAAGACAATATTAGCAGAGTGATTAAAAGTAAGTACTTTGGTGTTAACAGATCTGGATTAGAGTCCCAACTCTGGTCACTGACAATCTGGGTAACCTTGTATAATTCAATTCATTCTCTGGCCTTCAACTTTATTGTTTCTAATATGAATATAATGATACTGCCTACTTCATAGAGTTGGTTTGAGGATTAAAGGAAATAACACACATTTTTAGGAGGTAGAAAAGGAGAAGGAAAGGTGGATGATACAGGAAAGGGAGAGAATAACTAATTAGCAAAGACTTGGAGATAATATATTCTGAGCACTATACATAGATCTGCTTCCAGAAGGGGTTGGGGTTCTGCTCTGTCTTGAACTATGTTGAAACTGTTTATCTCTAGTACAGACTCGTTCCTTATGATTCTAAAAATCTTTCCAGTATATGCCCTCTCTCCATGATTGGTCTAGAAATACCACCTTCTAGAAAGTATCAGGACTCCAAAATTTCCATTTCTGCCATTTTATTCTACCCATATTTTATGTTGTGTTGCCAGCTTATAGATAGAATTCAGAGGAAAAGATTGATGAAGAAACACTACTGCTTTATTATGTCTGTAGTCTCCCATATTGTGTCCAGCACAATATCAATTGAGTTATAACCAACAGAATGAGAAGAAAAGTTCTTAAAAGTCATTATCCATTGAATTTAGATCTGCTTCAGTGTTGCAAGTGAAACAAAGTAAAGCCATATTAGTCCTCACAGAAATTCTTACTCTTTTCTCTTAGTTGTACTACATGTCAATGTTCGTGTTCCCATTAAACAAATGTTTGCCAGAGGCTCAGCCCAGCACTGAAAAATACAGAAATGAACAATATATTCACCTTGCCTTCAAGGAACTCATGGCCCAGAAGAGAAGATGGACAAGAATACTAAAAAGTCCAGTACAGAGTTCTAACTGGCATACACAAGGGTGCTGAAAGCATCTAGGGCAACTTACATATCAGGGGACATGTCATGTAAGATTTCTTCAAGAACCTGAGTGCTATATTATTTAGGAATAATTTTAAATCTACCTTCAATAATTTTTAGAACTTTTTTTCTTTTGTGGTATTGGGGATGGAACCCAGGGCCCTGTGCTTGCGAGGCAAGAGCTCTACCAACTGAGCTACATCCCTAGCCCTACCGTCAATCATTTTTAAACTTTGGTACTTTAACAGTTATTTTAACAAATTATTTGGATATAGCCCACTACTATTTTAATAGGCCTTTGTGTTATAAAGGCTACAAGACTTTAAAATGCCTTCCTAATGAAGGGCTCCCAATCCTTGGTCAACCCTATTCTAGGACATAGGGTACTTAACTGCCAGAGTTACTTTTCCAAAAATCCCCAAGAAAGAAATGGCAAGTTGGCATTATTCAGGAGAAGGGGGAAAGGAAGAAGCAAGGAAATATCCCAAACCTGAAACCAGTAGGGTAGTTCTGAAGTGTCATTACAAGGATAAGTAGCATTGCCTGAAGAAGGCGTGGATGAATGAGGGGAAGTTCTAGTGCAGAAGGAAGGTTGATGAAGGTGATGAGTGAACATCTTGCATGCCATGTTAAAGAAGCTGAACTTCATCCTAAAAAGCAATGTGAAATCACAGAAGCAATTTTTTAAAAAATGTAGTTGTAGATGGACATCATGCCTTTATTTTATTTATTTGTACGTGGTGCTGAGGATTGAACCCAATGCCTCACACATGTGAGATAAGAATTCTGCCTACAAAGAACCACAGCTACAGCCCCAGCCCCACAAAAAATAATTTTATTTGAGTGATAATCTATGTTTGTCAGTGTCCAATCTCAGTAGTTGTCAAGTAGGGAAACAGGCCAGGGTAGTAAGTGAAATTTTATCAAATTCCAGATTGGAATGACATTATAGGCCAAAGTTGAGATGGAGTCAAATAATTTCATCATGTTTTTACTGAGAAGTCACCTAGCTCTGGACTACACACTGTGACATAGCAGGCAGAGGAGCCTTGGCCTATCTTACTGGTTGCAGGTTTGGAAACTTGTACAGTCCCATTCCTAAAATATATACTGATAAAACTCAATAGCATAGGAATAATGGCAGAATGAGTTAGACATCAATACCCTAAGTATATGTATGAAGACACAAATGGTGTGAAATACTTTATGTAAAAACAATGACTTGAAAAATTGTGCTTTTTATATGTAATATGAAATGAATTGCACTCTGCAAGCATGTATAACAAATTATAATTTTAAAAAAAGTCCTCAATGGGCATAGTGGTGCATGCCTGTAATCCCAGTGACTTGGGAGGCTGAGGCAGGAGGATCACAAGTTGAAAGCCAGTCTTAGCAACTTAGCGAGGCCCTAAGCAACTTACTGAAACTTTGTCTCTAAATAAAACATAAAAAGGCCTGGGGATGTGGCTCAGTGGTTAAGTGCCCCTGGGTTCCATCCCCAATACCAACAAAACAAAACAAAAATAACAAACAAACAAAACCCACAATCTCCACCAGATGTCTTCCAGCTCTAATATTCCTTTTTCTCTTGTCCTAGCTTTGAATATTTTCATTCTGTCTACCCATCATTGTAAGCACTCACTGCATGAATTATCTGTATTTGTTGTTTTGTAGATATGTGTGTATGTTAAGGAGATAATGCTAAAACATAAACTAAAAAGGAATGGAAGAAGGTCCAGAATGAGATGATGTGAACAAAAAGTATTTATAGAGTTCAAAATCCTCCTTTTTTTCCATTCAAATGAATGGAAAAGACTTTTCTCATCTTTCTTGTTATATCATGAAAACAATTAGTCAATGTTTGAAGTCATTTTGAGGTTTATTTTTCAGATGAAACGTGCTTTTTTCACTCTTATTAATCTAATGGATAAGTATTACAGATGAAAAATTCCAGGGAAATGAAGAATAATGATTACATCTCTGAACTGACAGAATTGATGACTTGTTGCCAGCTTCTTCACACTTATCTCATTTAATCAGACTGGTTTTCTTGGAGAGCTCTTTGGGTAGGTGATAGAAACTTGGATTTATGATTATTGTTTATAAGAAGGGCTTATATCCTTATACTCAGGTATTTCCTGGCTTTCCCCCTGACATTGTTGAATGTTATGGAAAAGTCTAAGTGTAGCTGCTCAGAGATAATTCTCTAGGTCAAAATTTTGTGTTTTAAATCTGATCCAATATGAAATGCATTCTCTCACCAAACTTCCTTCCTTCCTAGGAACCCAGATAATGGGTTAGCCCCGAAACTTCCTAGGCACTTTTGTAAGACTTTTCAGTTTGTGTTATGTAAATTCCAACTCTTAGGGTCAATTCTTATATTATTTGAACACCTCTCCCCCCATATGGAAAAGATACAGACTTCAAAGCAAGATGACCCATATTTCAATCCCTGGCCTGCCATCATTTATTAGCTGTTGACCATAGATTAGTCTTGCATCTTCTCTCTGGGTTGGTTTTCTCTTCTGAAAAATGAGGTTATTTAAAGAATCTAGTTCATGGGGTTCTGGTGAGAATTAAATAACTTCAGTATGTAAAGAATTTGAACAGTAGCTGTCCCATAGTCAGTATTGTTATCTACCTCTAAAACTGTTTGCTGTTCCCTATATTCATAACTTTCTCCCCTAAGAGTTTTGAGTATCTGACTCTACCATCAGGTATCCATACAATGTCGTCTTCTCAGGAAAGCCTTCCCTGACCACCCATTCTAAAGCAGTCCCCCTTCCATGCTCTATCACATCACCTTGTGATTTCCTTTATTGTTTGTAGCCACTTATCTATAACTATCTGGTTTCTTTATATTGTCTGAGTATATATCATCTTGCCAGATCATAAACTCCATGAGACCAGAAATCTTTTCTGCCTTGTTCACCACTGTATCCACGTAACATATGGAAGTGTTCAATTAATATGGGTTGAATGAATAAACAAGCAGAGTGATTCTATTTTCTGAACCAAACACTGGGTGGTTCTTTATTAGGGAAACTTTATATCCTTTCAGGTACAGAAACAATTGGAATATACTTTGAATTCTAAAGTATTGAAATTTCTTGGACATTTTGTGATCATTTAGGTGGGACAGGAAGTGAATGCCATCAGAACTGCTTTGGAAATCCAAGCATCTGATCTCTCTAACCCCAGTGTCTCCTACTCATTGAAAAATGAGTAGATGGTAATGTTTGTCACTCCCACTTTTTTCCCCAAGGGTCTCTGTAAGTGGATCTTGACATCTTAAGGGATAAGGCCTTGTTGTTTTTATCATGGTGTCTGTCCCTAGAATACTTAACATAGTTATTTGCACACAGTGGGTGTTCAATAATCATCTGCCCTATGAATGAACTTTTGGTATTTCTTTATCATCACAGCTTTATTTTTCAATGAGATATGAAAAGAAAAGAGACCACCTGCCTAGGAATGTCTAGAGTTGGGACTTATATTTGTGGGTTTGAAAAGCAGATACACTAAAAGCAGCTGACCTCTTAATAGGAGATTGTCTAACCCAGGCCCTAGAGACTTCTCAAAGAGACCATTGTTTGGTGATTTCAAGGTGGGCTCCCTCTCAGACTCTCAGGTTGCCATAGAGATGGCATGTTTTTATTCCTAAATGATATTTACTTGTAATCTCAGAAGTCTGTTCAGCAAATTAGCACAGGTGATTTGGGAGTGGGGAGAGGTTGGCTAAGGCAGCTTTGAGCCTTGCTACCCTGTAAAGGCCTGGTTTGCTAAATGAAGTAAGGAAAGGGAAATTAAAGACCATCTTAAGAAAAAGACTATTTTTGTGAACATTTTCTTTTCCTCTCCAAGAATGAGGAGGCATTAACACAAGGAAAGGAAAAAGAGCTGCAGGTCACAAGTGTTCAAAATTCAGGACTACAGTGTGCCACAGAATCTAGCACCTGTGTGGGGGGGATGTGTTTGGAAGTTGTATAGTCAGAGTCATAAGCACTCAAGGGCTGTGGTTGTGGCCCAGTGGTAGAGCACTTGCCTAGCACATGTGAGGCACTGGGTTTGAACCTCAGCACCACATAAAAATAAATAAATAAAATAAAGGTATTGTGTCCATCTACAACTAAAAAAATTAAAAAGGGCTCAGGGTGGGGCTGGAATTGTGGCTCAGTGGTAGAGCACTTGCCTAGCATGTGTGAGACACTGGGTTCAATTCTCACCACCACATAAAAATAAATGAATAAAATAAGTTAAAAAATAAAATAAAATACTCAAACTGGACCAAGCAGCAAGGAAACATGTCATGGTGGTGTTTAGTTTTAGTTTATCTGAGAATGTGATTCTTGAGGGAAACAACCACATTTTACCATTCATTCCATTTGCTTCCTGGGTAGCACCTTAATTTGTCTTATCTGCAAGGTCTCTCTTCCTTTCCTGCTTCCCTGTATAATCTTTCTAAGACACTTCTCTCGTAGCATCACTTTGTATTTACAAATTTAGTGGTGCTTTTCTGCTAGTTAAATAAAATCAAACCCTCAAGCCTAACCCTAAAACCTTTCCAATATCTCTTTCCCATCATTTCCATAATATACTCTAATCACAGACATCCTTGAGGACTTATCCTCATTTCCTGTATATGCTCTGTGCTCTTTTGGTTAGATATTTCCCAACATCCCTTCATCCACAGAATGCTTGCTTATGGTGTTCCTTCCCACTTGGAATGCCTCTCCCACACCCTGTAATCTCTACCTAATGAAATTCTTCCCATCCCTTAAAGCGCATTTAAATGCTACCTCAGTGGGAAGTGATCTTTTGATGGTTTGAATTTCTTTAGCCTTCTCTCCTAATCTTTTCATTCTCCTGAAGCTTAATGCAGAGCCTCCATACAAGTACTCAGGTATGTGGGAAAATTATAAATGAACTGGAGGTTGATTCACATATATGCCAAGGCCACAGAGTCAGGAATAGCAGTCATCTTGCTGGGCAGACCTAGAGGTATTCTGTGTACAGATGCCTGTTTTCTCATTGTCTCCCTTGATAAAAGAGAAAATGAATTTGGGGATTACTTGGGAAGTGATAATCAGGCAAAAGAGGCTTACTTTAGTACAACTTAGAAGGAATTTCTGAAGAGATCTGGATTTTCACCACACTGAGAAGTAGAACCCAGGCCTTAGATGGAAGAGCATTAGGACCTAAAAACACTGAGGATGGTGGCCTTGTCTGGCCTTTCTTATCTCTTGCTATTGCTACCCTTTGGAGTTCAGCTGCCCTGTCAGAAGGCTCATTTCACCATCACCCCTTCAATCCATGGCTTATTACTCTTCATGTCAAGGAAGATAAATGGTGGGATTCCACTTGTGGGGGATTGATAAGAGGAAAGAAATCCAGTATATGTTTCCTTATGTAAAATACTAGGGCTGAGAATGTAGCTCAGAGGTAGTATGCTTGACTATCATGTGCAAGGCCCTGGGTTCAATGCCCCAGTCAAAAACACAAATAAACAGGGGCTGGAGTGGTGGCTCAGCGGCAGAGCGCTCGCCTTGCCTGTGTGCGGCCCGGGTTCAATCCTCAGTACCACGTAAACATAAATGCATTGCATTGTGTACAACTAAGTAAATAAATAAATATGAAAAAAACCCACAAATAAACAAACAAAAAAAACCATACCCCCAAAAAACAACTGTAAATATCTAGGAAGTCTCACAAGAGGTTAGGCAAGAATGGCCTGCTACCCTGTTGAGGAGCTGCATGGCATAGCTTAATGCTAATGGCAGGGCAGTAAGCATATACCCTTTAGGGACCTTTTCATGGTGGCCCAAAGCACCCACTGTAGTCCAATTCTTATACTTTATCTTAAAAATTCAGACCTGTTTTGTAGTTTCATCCAAAATATAATTGTTTGCTGAAACATTTAAAGTAATGATTTATGCAAAAATTTATGCTCTGAAGATGAATCCAGGTCTATGCTGTGGCTTTCAAGGACTACCAGGATCACCACTGCATATCCTACTAGTATTCTCAACCTTGATCCAGGGTCATAGGGATTCAATAAGAAAATACTTAGAGAGCTTGTAGCCCAGTGACAGAAACACAGTAAGGTTTGTTTGTGGTTTATTCCTCTCAGGGTACCATTTCTTTATCCATTAAATGAGATTAATGTGTCCCCAAATGTTTACCATGAGGATTCTGTGAAGCATGTATACAAAGCATATTAACGCCTTTGCTTCCAGGCAAACAAAATGACCAATTTTGAGGCAATCACTTTGCTATTCACATCTTATAGAGGAGAACATTAGGTTGTATTCACATTAAACACAATTTGAGAATTTACTTCTTATGTGGCAGATATGTTCCTCCCTTTCTGTGTGAAGGTGGAGGACATAAGAGGGAGGCAACAGCCAGGAAAGAAGCTCACAACAGCCTCACAAATACTCCTCCAGATATCTGTGCTCTCCATACTCCAAAACAAGGGCTAAAGGCAGTAGCATTCTGACCAAGGTTCCTGTGTCCCAAAGACCTTGCCACATTGATGGGGAGGAGGAGGTTTTGTATGAAGGTGGCAATTACCTAGGCAATTTGCAAAGGATATTTTACCTGCCAGTATGCCTTCTGGCAGAAAATGATCCCTGATTACAAGACTTGTGCAATGAATATATAGATAGCTTGTTTATACTGTCTTGCCTCTGTGTGAGTGTGTGTGTGTGTGTGTGTGTGTGTGTGTGTGTATGCGCGCACATGCATGATTAAGTGTGCGTTAATTTATGTTTCTTGCTGCCTGAAGAGATACATGGCTTTAGTGGTTTTTCTTTGTACATAACATCACTATTTATTCCCCCAGTGGAAATAACTTTAATTTGTTGCTTTTGGTTTTGTCTTCTTTTTTCTGCCCCTCATAGTGTATGAAGCTTCCTGTTGAATTTTTGAAACATCTGACTTTAAAATCAAGGTACAGTTTTGGCAGGGTATTTCTATCTGTGATGTATCCCTGAGGCAATACAGCCATGTTCCTTAGCAGATCACAGCCCCATGTTTTTATTTGCTTATGGTATGGCTGTGAGAGTCTTGCCAGCTACCCTTTCAACACACACATAGGCACATATAGAAACCCACATGCAGAGTCATCTGCTTTTTAAAACACTGTTAATTATTGCCCTTTTGGTGCAGCAGACATCATGTCAGTCTCATAAAACACTACTTATTTTTTATGTTTAAAACCTAAATTTTCAAAACTAAAAATTAAATCATATCTATTGCTAACAATTAATTTTTTAGAGTTAAGCTTTTTAAAATATTTTTATATTTATTGAAAGTTGTACATATAATAGCAACATGTATTACAATTCATAATACACATATAGAGTACTTTTTTACATATCACTGTTTGTATACAAAGTATATTCATGCTATCATGTCTTCAAATATGCATTTAGGGTAAAATAAATGTTTTTTATTCAAAGTTGTATTTATAATAGTAGTATGCATTATAATTCATAATAAACATATAGAGCATCTTTTTACAAAACACTGTTTGTATACAATGTATATTCATACCATTCAAATCTTCAATCATACATTTAGGATAATTAGATCCATTTTATTCATCCACCTTTTCTTTTTTCCCCTCCATCCCCCCTTGCTCCCTTCCTTCCCCTCCCTCCCCTTTGACCTTTCTGGCGTTCCTCTAATCCTCCTATGTACCTGATCCAACACCACTGTGAATCAGCCTCCTTATATCAGAGAAAACATTCGGTATTTGGATTTTTGAGATTGACTAACTTCACTTAGCCTTATATTCTCCAACTTCATCCATTTACCAGCGAATGCCATTATTTTCTTTTCTTTTATTGCTGAGTAAAATTCCATTGTGTATATGTACCACATTTTCTTTATGCATTCATCTACTGAGGGACATCGAGGTTGGTTCCACAATCTAGCTATTGTGAATTGTGCTGCTATAAACATTGAAGTGGCTGTGTCACTGTAATATGCTGTTTTTAAGTCCTTTGGGAATAGACCCAGGAGTGGGATGGCTGGGTCATAGGGTGGTTCCATTCCCAGTTTTCCAAGAAATCTCCATACTGCTTTCCATAGGGGTTGCACCATTTTGCAGTCCCACCAGCAATGTAAAAATGTGCCTTTCTCCCCACATCCTCTCCAACATTTATTGTTGTTTGTGTTCTTGATAGCTGCCATTCTGACTGGGGTGAAATGAAATCTTAGAGTAGTTTTGATTTGCATTTCTCTAATTGCCAGCAATGTTGAGCATTTTTTCATGTATTTGTTGATTAATTGTGTATCTTCTTCTGAGAGGTGTCTTTTCAATTCCTTAGCCCATTTATTGATTGGGTTATTTGTTTTTTTTGGTGTTAAGTTTTTTGAGTTCTTTATGTATTCTAGAAATTAGTGCTCTATCTGATGTGCATGTATTAAATATTTGTTCTCAAATAGATGGCTCTCTATTCACCTCACTGATTGTTTCTTTTGATGAGAAGAACCTTTTTAGTTTGAATCTATCTCATTCATTGATTCTTGATATTAATTCTTGTGCTACAAGGATTCTTATTAAGGAACTGGGGGCCTAATCCGACATGTTGGAAATTGGAGCTTACTTTTACTTCTATTAGGTGTATTGTCTCTGGTCTAATTCCTAGGTCCTTGATCCACTTTGAATTGAATTTTGTGCATGGTGAGAGATAAAGGATTAATTTCATTTTGGTGCATATGAATTTTCAGTTTCCGCAGCACCATTTTTTGAAGAGGCTATCCTTTCTCCACTGTACATTTTTGGCACCATTATCTAATATGAGATAGCTGAAATTATATGTATTAGTCTCTGTATCCTCAGTTCTGTACCATTGGTCCACCAGTCTGTTTTGGTGCTAATACCATGCTGTTTTTGTTACTATTGCTCTATAGTATAATTTAAAGTCTGGTATGGTGATGCCACCTGCTTCACTTTTCTTGCTAAGGATTGCTTTGGCTATTCTGGGTCTCTTATTTTTCCAGATAAATTTCATGACTGCTTTTTCTATTTCTTTGAAGAATGTCATTGGGATTTTGATTGTAATTGCATTGAATCTGTATAATGCTTTTGGTATTATGGACATTTTGACAATATTAGTTCTACCTATCCAAGAAGAAGGTAGGTCTTTCCATCTTCTGAGGTCTTCTATAATTTCTTTTTTTAGTGATCTATAGTTTTTGTTATAGAAGTCCTTCACCTCTTTCATTAAGTTGATTCCCAGATATTTTATTTGTTTGATGCTATTGTAAATGGGGTACTTTTCATCATTTCCCTTTCATAGGATTTGTCACTGATGTACAAAAATGCCTTTGACTTATGGGTATTGATTTTGTATCCTGCTACTTTGCCAAACTCATTTATTAGTTGTAAAAGTTTTCTGGTAGAGTTTTCTGGGTCTTCTAGGTATATTATCATGTCATCAGCAAATAGTGCTAATTTGAGCTCTTCTTTTTTTCCTATCTGGATCTCTTTAATTTCTTTCGTCTGTCTAATTGCTCTGGCCAGAGTTTCCAGTACTATGTTGAATAGCAGTGGTGAAAGGGGGCATCCCTGTCTTGTTCCAGTTTTTAGAGGGAATGCTTTCAATTTTTTCTCCATTTAAGATAATGTTAGCTTGGGGCTTTGTATAAATAGCTTTTATGATGTTGAGATATGTTCCTGTTATTCCTAGTTTTTCTAGTGTTTTGTACATAATGGGTGTTGTATTTTGTCAAATGCTTATTCTGCATCTATTGAGATGATCATATGCTTCTTATCTTTAAGTCTATTGATGTGATGTATTATGTTTATTGATTTCCGAATGTTGAACCAACCTTGCATGCCTGGGATAAACCCCACTTGATCTTGGTGCACTATCTTTTTGATATGTTTTTATATTCGATTTGCCAGAATTTCGTTGAGGATTTTTGCATCTATGTTCATTAAAGATATTGGCCTTAAGTTTTCTTTTTTGGCTGTGTCTTTGCCTGGCTTTGGAATTAATGTAATATTGGCCTCATAGAAAGAGTCTGGGAGAGCTCCCTCTTTTTCTATTTCTTTAAATAAGTTGAAGAACATTGGTATTAGTTCTTCTTTGAAGGTCTTGTAGATCTCGGCTGTAAACCCATCAGGAACTGGACTTTTTCTTGATGGTAGCTTTTTGATGGTGTCTTCTATTTCCTAGATTGAAATTGATCTGTTTAAATTGTGTATATCCTCCCGTTCTAGTTTGGGCAATTCATACGACTCTAGAAATCTGTCGATGCATACAGTATTTTCTATTTTTTTAGAGTACAAGTTTTCAAAGTAACTTCTAATTATCTTCTCTATATCTGAGGTGTTTGTTGTGATATTTCATTTTTCATCATGGATGTTAGTAATTGGAGTTTTTTCTCTTCTGATTTTTGTTAGCATCGATAAGGGTCTGTCAATTATATTTATTTTTTCAAAGAACCAACTTTCAGTTTTGTCAATTTTTTGAATGGTTTCTTTAGTCTCAATTTCATTAATTTCAGCTCTGATTTTAATTATTTCCTGTCTTCTACTACTCTTAGTGTTGATTTGTTCCTCTTTTTCTAGTGCTTTGAGGTGTGATGTTAAGTCATTTATTTGTTGTTGTTGTTGTTTTATTCTTTTAAGGAATGAACTCAGTGAGATGACTTTTCCTCTTACTACTGCCTTCATAGTGTCCCAGAGATTTCTATACGATGTATCTGCTGCATTTTCATTTACCTCTAGGAATTTTTAAATCTCCTCCTTGATGTCTTCTTCAACCTCTTGTTCATTCAGTAGCATGTTGTTTAGCTTCCAGTTGTTATAGTAGTTTTTCTTTGTTTCTTGTTTTGTCGTTGATTTTCAATTTCATCCCATTATGGTCTGATAGAATGCAGGGTAGTATCTCTACTTTTCCATATTTGCTGAGATTTGCCTTGTGGCATAATATGTGGTCTATTTTGGAGAAGGAGCCATGTGCTGCTGAGAAGAAAATGTATTCGCTCACTGAGGGATGAAATATTCTGTATATGTTCATTAGATCTAAGTTATTAATTGTTTTAATGAGTCCTACAGTTTCTTTGTTTAGCTTTTGTTTGGATGATCTATCCATTGGTGAGAGAGGTGTGTTGAAGTCCCCTAGAATAACTGTGTTGTGGTCTATTTTACTCTTGAACTTGAGAAGGGTTTGTTTGATGAATGTAGGTGCTCAATTATTTGGTGCATATAGATTTATAATTGTTATATCTTGCTGATGGATGGTTCCCTTAAGTAGTAAATATATCCATCTTTGTCCCTTTTGATGAGCTTTGGCTTGAAGTCTACCTTATTTGATATGAGAATGGAAACCCCTGCTTGCTTCCGCAGCCCATGTGAGTGATAAGACTATTCCCAGCCTTTCACCTTCAGACTATTGATGTCTTTTTCTATGAGGTGGGTTTCTTGGAGACAGCAAATTGTTGGGTCGTTTTTTTTTTTTTTTAATCCAGTCTGACAATGTGTGTCTTTCAAATGGGGAGTTTAGGCCAGTAACATTCAGGGTTATTACTGAGATGTGATTCTCATTCCCATCCATTTTTATTTGTTTATGGTATTTAACTCGATTTGTTTTCTCCTCTGGTTGGTATTTCCTTTAGTTTAATATCTACCTTTGTTGATTTTCATTGTTATTTTTCTTTTCTTCTTCATGGAATATTTTGCCCAGGATGTTCAGAAGTGCTGGCTTTCGAGTTGTGAAATCTTTTGTTTGTTGTGGATGGTTTTTATTCCATCTTCAAATCTGAAGCTCAATTTTGCTGGGTATAAGATTCTTGGTTGACATCCCTTTTCTTTCAGAGCTTGAAATATGCTATTCCAGGATCTTCTAGCTTTTAAAGTCTGGGTTGAAAAATCTGAGCATAGTCTGATTGGTTTCCCCCTATATGTAATCTGCTTCCTTTCTCTCGTGGCTTTTAATATTCTCTCCTTGCTCAGTATATTAGGCATTTTCATTATAATGTGCGTTGGTGTGGATCTGTTGTGATTTTGTACGTTTGGTGTTCGGTAAGCCTCTTGCACATGGTTTTCCCATTCATTCCTCAAGTTTGGAAAATTTTCTGCTATTATTTCATTGAATACATTATTCATTTCCTTTGGCTTGGAACTCTGCACCTTCCTCCACCCCAATCACTCTTAAATTTGGTCTTTTTATGTTGTCCCATATTTCTTGAATGTTCTGTTCTTGATTTCTTACAATTTTTGCTGTGTAATCTACATTTTTCTCCAGGATATGTATATTTTGTCTTCATTATCTGAGGTCCTTTCTTCCAAATGGTCTAATCTGTTGGTGATGCTTTTAATTGAACATTTAGTTTGGTTTATTGCTTCTTTCATTTCCAGAATTTCTGTTTGGTTTCTCTTTAGAACCTCTATCTCCCTATTGAAGTTATCTTTTACTTCCTGTATTTGGTTTTGGAGTTCTTTGTCAAAATGATCTTTTGCCACCTGTATTTGCTCCCTTATATCATTTTTGAGTTGGTTCTTAAGTTCCATAAACATTTGGAATATGTAATTTCTGAATACCATCTCTGGTATTTGACCAACTGTGCTTTCCATGGAATCTTCTGAGGAGATATGTTGATTTGTTTGAGTCACATTCTTCCCTTGTTTCTTCATATTGCTTGTGTGATTTTTCTTCTAGCACTGTGGAATATTGACTGCTTCATTTTTACCTTAAATCCTTATGATGCTCCTGTAGTACAATGCTATCAGATCCCCTTATAAATACTTTACACTTTAAAACCAGACACTTTCTATTCAGATCACAGTTTGATCACATTGTACAGATTTAGTTAACTCAGATATTGTCTCCAATTTACTCTGTATGTTTGTAAGGGTTTTATAGTTTCAAGTGTTGGACACAGAGGTGATAAGTTTAGGAAGAATAAAGTAAGGGTATTGGGTTGAACTTTCTTAGGAAGTGTGAAAATAGAATTCTATGTAAGTGGTTTAATATCAGTAGACAAGAGAGGAAAGAGAGTGAATGATTTAGTGGGAAGACCGATTTATATATATATGCCAAACTTATGCAACCATTGAGAGAAGAAAAAAAGAAAGATGGAAAAGAAGAAGAAAAAAGAAATAAAAGAGAGAGAGAGATGACAAAGAAGTAGGGATTAGTGTAAAAGAGAGGAAGAGAAAGTGAGAAAAAAGAGAGAGAATAAATTATATATAACACCACTTTGCTGTATAATTTAGTTGCCCCAGTTCTAGAAATCCCAATTTCTGCGTATAACTTGTTTTCGCCTCTGTTGAGGCAAAATGCATTGGCAGGATGTAAATAGGAAAGATGAGGGAAGAAGAAAGGAGATAAAAGTGAGAAGAAAGAAAAGAAATAAAGAAAAGAGGAATAAAAGTGAACAAACAATCCCACAATCAAACAACAACAACAGCAACAAAAAAGGAAAACCAAAGTCGAACCCAGGAACAAATCTGAGGAACAGATCTCAGTCAAACAGTGCCCTGTGAAGTCCTTCTTTTTTTCCCTTCCAGTTTGAGCCAGTTGTTCTGGATCACGTCCAGGCAGTTACCGAGGACCTGGGAAGCTTGCAGACCTGGGCATGTTCTCCTGCTGTCCTGTTGTGGGATTGCCTTTCTGTGGTTGGCAGGCTGGGAAAGTCTGCTGGTGGGGCCCTACCTGGGAAGCTTGCAGGCTGGGGCTTTTTCCACTGGGATCTCGAGCTGGGATCACCTCTCTGCGGTTGGTGGGCTGGGAAAGTCTACTGGTGGGGGCCTACCTGGGAAGCTTGCAAGCCGGGACTTTTTGCGCTGGGGTCCCACGCTGGGATCGCATCTCCATGGTGGGCAGGCTGGGAAAGTACTCTGGAAGGCCTAGCTGGGAAGCTTGGAGACCGAGGCTTTTTCCACTGGGGTCCCGCGCTGGGATCACCTGTCTGCGGTTGGAGGGCTGGGAAAGTCTCACAATTCATTTTTTTTAAAATATTTTTTACTGTAGATGGACATGATATTTTTATTTATTAACTTTTATGTGGTGCTGAATATCAAACCCAGTGCCTCACGCATGTGAGGCAAGCGCTTTACCACTGGGCCACAGCCCCAGCCCTCAAATGATTCATTTTAAAATCAGGAAATGAAGATAAGTATAAAGAAGAAAAAAAAAAAAAGACCATCCCTTCCTCAGAAATAGCCACTGTTAACATTTATAACGGTGACAATTACATCTTTCCAGAACACAAATCCAGTTGATTTCACTTTAGTAATGAAAAGGAAATTGTCAATAGGGCACTGTTCTTTGGGGGATGACAGTAATGTGACTTGAAATGAAGTAAAGTCATGGTGCTAGCTTGTGCACCTGAGAGCTGACCGGGACCCCTGAGGCTAAGCTTGGCTGCAGGAGAATTCATTGTGGAGATAACAGAGAATTAAATGCCAGAACAGAAGCCATTTCAGAGGGATTGACTGTCCTTGCTCAGGCTCAGCAATGTAAGCAAAAATTTCCCTGCTTATTGCTGGCTAAAACCTCAAGTTCTGGCTCTTGAGAAAGAAAGGGTTGGATTCTGACAGTTTACTAGGGATACGCACAGCCCTCCACTGCCCCCAAACCAGAAATGGAGTCAGTAGTAACTATTAAGCTCATTTGAGCATCATTTATCTTTCAGAAACCATTCTCAAAAAAAAAAATTGTAGTTGTTTTTTTTGGGGGATAGAATATGTGGCAAAGATAGATGAAGCTCAGTGTTCTGTAAGATTTACTTGTTTCTTATGAAAAGATGAATGATTTTAGTCTTTCTTGAAGCTGGAGCACTTTAAATATTCACTTATATTGTCACCACTCATAAGCACAGCAATGCAATATATTCATCTATAAAGATTTCTTACCTTTCATGTTGGCTCATGCCTATAACCCAGCAGCAGCTCAGGAGGCTGAGGCAGGAGGATTGCGAGTTCAAAGCCAGCCTCAATAACTTAGCAAGACCCTGTCTCTAAATAAAATATACAAAAGGGCTGAGGATGTGACTGAGTGGTTAAGTGTCCCTGGGTTCAATCCCCAGCACCAAAAGAAAAAAATTCTCTTGATGTCTGATTTGAATTTTTTTCCATTCTTTCCATGGATCCCAAAACACTGATTTCCAAATGGTAGCATGCTTTGTAAAGCTCACAGTTTCTGACTTTGTAGATCTAGGGTAGAGAATTTGCATTTCTCACATGTTCCTAAGTGATGGTAATGATGCTTATTTGGGAGCTAGATTTTTGGAACCATTGCCTTGCAAGACTAGATAGGCATGGTCCCATCCCAAAACATGTAGGGAAAAGATGAAACTTTGTGAATTTTCCAAAATACTATTTCTGATTTAGGCTAATTTGTATAGAGTGTTCAATTTAGTACTCCATAATTTCAGACCTATTACAAATTTTATTTTATAATCTTTGATGGTATTTTTGTTCCAGAGTTCCTTTTTATCTGTCCTTCTATGCTTTATTCAACAGAATTTTCCCCATGTTTGTCTATGTGAAACTTAGTTTCCCAATACCTTCAGTGGTGTCTGAAATGACCTCTTTTGGAGAGGGTTTCTGTCTCTGCCAATTATTCAGTATGGATCCTTGAGCAAGTTATTTAACATCTCTGAACCCCAGTGTCTACATCTATAAAAAAGACAAAATCCAAAACAAACAGAGAAACACCTGACTCACCCGTGGAGGGTGAACATTAGACAAAATAAGAAGTGTATAAAATACCTAGCCTAGGAGAGCATAAATGTTAAGCCCTCCCCTCTTTTATTGTGTATGTTTAAGTTGTAAGGGATACTTTACCACTATTCCAAATGTTGATTAATCTGCAATAGGGTATACTATCTATCTAATGTAGCCTAGGGAACATCTCAGAGTTATCTTTAGCAAATCAAGTTTTCCCTATGGTTCTAAGGCATTTTTGTGTCAGGGACAAGTGGGAACAGGTTTAGTATTTACAGCAAGCATTTATTGGTGCCTGCTCATATGATTACCAAGAATGATGATCTCATCTAATCCTAAGAACATCCTTATAATGAAGGTGGTATTATTATTATTATTATTATTATTATTATTTATTATTATTATTTTACGGATGAGGGAATGGAGGCTCAGAGAGGCAACTTGCCTGAGGTCACACAGATGCTATTAAATGCAAAGCCAAGATCTACACCAAAGATTGTCTTCTTTCCAAAATCTGAGCCCCTTAATACAACTGTCTCTCTCTAGCCAGAATCATCAGCTGTCCTTGTCTGGAAGAGACCTTCTGAAAATAGTTCTCCCATAGCAGAAATGAAAGAACCGAGGCCCAGGAGGGACAATGAGATACTCTAGCTCACTAATGGCAAAACCAAGCGCTAAATTTGAATTGGCTCCAACCTCTGCAGATTTTTACAGCAATGTCTTTTTTGTAGTAAAAGAGAAAAAGTTTTCACTCCCCAGTTCAGGCATCAGACAAACAATGACTCTGCTGTCAAAGAGGACACTTAAACATCCCCATGTTTAGCAAATGGCTCCCTATGGTAGGAGGGGAAAGTCTTGATTTGTAGAGTTTGCCAATCTTCATGGTATAAAAATTCCCACCTAGGCTGATGAGGAGTTCTCCATGTGATGGGCACTGAATGCTGAGCTGAAAGATGCACACAGTTCACTGTGTTGAGCTGATATGAACTGACTTCAGCATTCACCTGCTCCCAATCCTTGTAGCGAATGACAAACCAAACTCAGAGTATTGTTCCAAGGTAAGATTCTGAAAGTCAAGAAAAAAATGAGTGTTTCTTCTTTGCCAGGATGCTGAATTTCAGTAGAATTGGTATTCTGGCCAACTCTTCTTTTAGAGTTTAGGACTGACTCTATCTATTACTAAGACTGAGCCCTTGCCAAGGCCTCTTGTGGCTTATAGAATCTTTTTTTTTCCTCAAAGGGTACATGAATATATCGTGTCATGTGCTCTCTTCAGAAATGCTAATCCCTTGTTGCCAACGATATCTTTGAGATTGAGGGTAAATTAAAACATTCGTAAGTATTTTTGTTTGTTTTTATCTTTAAAATTTCAATAACAACAACAAAATCCTCCTAAAATTTGAAAAATGAGCCAAGGAAGCCATACTTATTTGGGGAAATTTAGAAAATACAACCAAACAAAAGAAAATAGATTTAGAAACACCTGTTATATAAGCTCCAGAGATAAACATGGCTAACATTAGTGTACGTACTTTAATATTTTTTTCCTTTTCCTGTATGCAGATAGATTTTTTTTTTTTTTTGAAAAATAGCTGTCTGTAAAGAAAATCCATTTACAAAATGAAAAGCTATCACAGATTATTATCCTCTCTGCACAGGTCCTGCCACTCTATTTGTATTCACAGAAATGGTATGTTAGCTATATTTATGCTGATGTTCTACACGCATTTGAAGATAATACTACTAATGGGGATTGTTATCTGTGAGTACAGATGGGGCTAAAAGGACCAGGGTGACAGTCTCAGCCCTTTCCACTCCATAGACCACTGTGCGCACAAAGACTGTTTTTTGAGTTACAATTGCAGCTGTGCGGATGTGGTGGTTGATTGGGATTCTGCTCTGAGGTCATCCTGGAGCTCAGAGAACACCCCCTCCTGCACTCCCTTATTGCTGTAGCCAGCCTGGCCTGCCTGCTGCTTGTTTCCTGCTGCCTGCAGCTCTGCCCCATTGTTTGAAGTGGGGCTTCAGAACTGCTTTAATGGGTTTTTCTTCTGCCCTCCCTGCTTGGGGTTGCCTCACTGCAGCTCACCATACAAGGTCTGATCTGGTATCCTGGGGCCATCCATCCTTCACACATGTCTAGCCCAGTGGGGCACTGGTAGAAATGGAATTTGTTCATTCCCTCTACTCAGTCTTGGTTTTAAGTGAAACAATACCCTCAAAAAATTTACCAGGCACACTAACAATACTAGATGACTGACTCTGGGAAATTAATGTTTGTTTGTTTGTTTTTATTTTTAATTCGGCAGTAGATGCTCATTATTAACTTGGGAATAGTGGCTAACAGGATTTACCAAAAAGTAAGGTAAAGAACTGACCTCTCTGGAATCTTTGCTTTTGGCTGTTTGTCTCAAATGTGGAATTTCTTCACAGGTCCTCCTCTGACATGTTTCCTGAGTTCAATTCCTTCCTTGAAGGCTAAAACTGAAAGACAGATAACCACAACATATTTTGAGAAATGCAATTCTTAGTTAGGAGTTGCTTAAATGTTGTGGTAAATTACATACACTATTTGTTGGTAAAGTGCATTATTTTTGGTAAGGGTTGGGGTTGAACTGTACAACTCCAGAGAGAAGAAACCTTTTTCTTTGGAAAAACAATGTGACAAAAGAGAACCTTTGAATGGTTTATGAAAGACAGTATTTTTTTGTTTGTTTGATTCAGAGGAGTTAAGAGTACTAGTTGAGTAACCTTAGGAAAATCATTTTACCTTAGGAAAATCCTTGCCTCAGTTTCCTTCTCAGTAAAAAGTCAATAACAATAATGCATCTTCTGGAGGGGTGTTTCAAGGATTAAATGAAACAGAGTACATGCAGCACTTTGTAGGAAGCACCTGCATGATATATGTAATGCTCATTAAATGTGGGCTGTCTTCTCCAAGGGGAAGGCAGTATCTGCATGGACCAAGTCATAAGGTAGTGATCCCCAGGTAGGGAGCCTGCTGAACCTTCAGTTCAATGTTGGTGTTTATGGAGGGTCCCTGGTTTTCCCTATTGTGAATCACAGCATTTAGACCTGTGCTTCTCAATGTTGACTACACATTAGAATTACCTAGGCAGCTTTAAAAATATGGATGCCTAGGGTGAATGTCTTCTCTCATATGCAGAAGGTAGACAGAAATTAGGATTTTTTTTAAAAGTAGGCTCTCATTAAATAGAAAGAAGAACAGTGGAGTAGAGGAAGGGGATCAAGGGGGAGGGAGGAGGAATGGGAAAGGGGAGGAACTGTGGAATGAAATTGACCAAATTATGCTATATGCATGTATGACTATATCACAATGAATTCCACTTTTTTATATAATGCACCAATTAAAAATAAATTAATAGAAGGAAGATAAATAGAGGAGAGGTAGGGGATCAGAGAGGGAGGAGGGAAAGAATGGGGTAATACTGGGGAAGTGGAGCAAATTATGTAATATGTGTTCATGAATGTCAGAATGAACCCCACAACTATGTAAAATTATAATGCACTAATAAAAACATAAATTAAAAAAATATGAATGCCTGGTCCCTACCTCCAGAGATTCTGATTTAATTCATCCGGGATGGGGCCTGCACAATGGGATTATTCAAATCTCCCCAAGTGATTCTAATGTACAGCCAGAGTGAGAACCACATGATTTTAGGATGATGCTGTATATCTGTGACAAAGATGATGAAAATTAGCAGCATACTATTGGAGGAGGCACAGTGCCACTGTAACCTTGAACATGGATTCCTCCCAAATCTCTTGACCCAGGGCAATGATCACTAATCCATAAAATTTGCATTGGCCTCACCTGTATTTACCAAATGTCACCCCAGCCATGCTGTTCCCATCTGCATTTAATGTGTTCAGCTTGCATAAAGAGGGGGGATAAAAAGCTCATACCTGGCCTTGTAATCAGGTTGAGTAAATGTACAAGGGCAGTCTAAGAGTTAATCTCATTAATGCTGATTTCCTGTGCTTGAGCTGTTAGCTGTTGCTCAGCTTTTATTAATTTAGGCTTCAACATGTATCTGTCTTGTCCACAATTCCAGATGGTGCTATAACTCATGCCCTTCTGTCAGTTCCAGAAAATGACTACATGAGTTATATTTAGATAAACTGTAATTATGCCGACTTTCAACTATTTTGGTAATTTGGGTCCATTTGTGTATGATAAGTGGCAAAATCCACTCTTCATTATTACATACTTAAAATCATCTGAAAACAGATTTGTTTGTTTTATGAAGTCTCATGGGATGGGGAAGATGAGGGTGGTAACATAGTATTTGAGGTTTTAGTAAGTATAAATTAAAAACGTTAGGGCAACTTTTATTTATTTACAAAGCTCAAAGCCAGGTAACAAAACCCTACCTTGTGAGGGCAGGAGTTAGGAACAGGTCTCCACCCTACATGTCTATGACATATTCCAGGTTAGTTTAGGCACTTAATCTAGTTTGAGACCTATTAGTAATATATACACATTCATCCCCCACTTGCCATCTAAATAACAGGCCCAGTTTGTACTTAATTTCTATGTAAAATGGAATTATAAATCATATCCAGTCAGATACTTGCATTTTTTCTTGGATACTTTCCTGTGAAGGTCTCATTGCTCTTGATGGAGGAAAATGGATATGGTTTTTACATAAGGGTATGATTTATGAAGCAGCTATGTGAACTCCCAAAAGCCTAGTTGCAAATAAATTCGTCAATCTGAAATCAAAGAATCTTGACTCAGAAACAAATGATGGTTGATAATTACAATACTCTATTAATTTAAAGCATTCTTTTCTCATAATCATTCACCAGAAATGAATTATTGGTAATATGGCTTTTAATGTGTAACTTAAATTGCTCAAGAAAAGCTAAAAGTATCTTTTTGGAACATCAGAAAAAAAATGCCTTCTGGAAAAACCTTAAGTGCTGAGCCTCAGCAAAATTCAAGTTTTATCTTAAGCACGAATCTTTTTATGTTCCAAAATCTTCCCGAAAACTCTGAGATTCTGCCAAGTAGGATGAAGAAAGCAGAAAGGGAGGATAGTTTGTTTTTGTTTTGTTTGTAAAGCTGTTCCATCTTTCTTGTTTATTCTTGGTGGCCAGGAGAGAGGTCCTGGGTTGCTTTGTTCTTTGGCTGGGATCACTACCCTACCATATGAAGGGGTTTTGAAAGCTTTAATCTGCTTCCCTGAAGCAAAAGGCAAATGTGGCTTCTGCTTTTAAGTACATTTCTCAGTGGAAACTAATGTTTTGGGTGTTTCTAGGGACTGACTTTAGGCCTGGAGTTCTGTTCTGGTATTTTTAATGTAGATCTGAGACTATGAGAAACATTACTTTTGGGAATGGAGTTAATTTCATTCTTGTGGTTTGATAAGATAGATACAGTACTTACTAACTACAATCAGCAGAGTGGATCTCTACAGACAGAACATTTATGAAATAGAAAACAACAAAAATCAAGCAATCATATTTTATCTCTACAGTTTGATAATAGACAGTCATGGCTGTCTGATCAATTTCACTATTGTTGCTCTTCCATGCTGCTTGATTGGGCCACCTTTGGTTAATAGCTATGTGTGTTTAAATGGCAGACAACTTAACTCTTTTCAGTTCTCACGCCCCTGTTTTTTTGTTTGTTTGTTTGTTTGTTTTTTTTTGTTTTTGGCTTTTTGCCTTTGCAGCCAAAAATAAGTGGTGAATGGTGTTCATATTCATCCTAATTTGGAATAGAAGGGTAAAATTGAAATTTTACTACAATCTTTCTGGTGCCTCACTCATGCTATACATTTATAATACTTTGTTTTCCATTTCAAGAGTTAATTCATCAGCAAAACTAAATCTCAAAGTTAAGGTCCTTCTGGTCTCGAAATCCTGTTCATCTCAGAACCCAATTTCAATGTCTCTGGCTCTATATATTTTTTCTCATTTGGAAACGTTTGTTTTGTTATGCTTCTTCTTTTTAAATTTTTATTAGTGCATTATAGTTATGTATAATAGTAGGGTCCTCTGACAGAAAATTAATATATATGTAATATATGTGCAATTGACATATATAATTAATATATATGTCAAACCCCTATATATATACTTCTGAGTCACTCATTTTGCTTGTATTTTTTTTTTTAGTTAAACATCTCAGGGATGGAGAATATGAAACTTTTCATGTGTCAAGATATATATATATATATCACCAAGAAAAGCAAATGACCCAATCAATAAATGGGCAAAAGAACTAAACAGACATTCTCAAAAGAAGAAACATAAGTGACCAACAACTATATGAAATAATGTTCAACATCCCTAACAATCAGGGAAATGCAAATCAAAACTACTTTATTATGTTTCTTCTTGAAAGAGGGGCCTTTTTAAAAGTACTAACTTTTTTGTTTTGAATTGAACATTATATCCAAACAAAATTGAACCTTGGAAATCTCAATTTTTGGCTTCCCTAGATTGTTGTCTCTACAGTCCAGATCATGCCACAACACTGTTCCCCTGATTTAGATGGCAAGAAGGATAAAGCCATATTCTAGTGGCTTACAAATAGCAGATGTTTAGTTAAAGTGAATTGAGTCTACCTTGTGGCTTATGGGTACAATGTCAAACCCTAGCCTTTGCACACCTATAAAGTAGATGTTCAGTAAATCCTAATGAATTGAATTAGTAGTTTGTGTTTGGATGGGAATGAGGTAGGAATTGGAGAATGACCTTGGCTAGAGTGTAACTTTGCAAATAAGCTTATGTACTTGTGGTGTATCAATCAGGCCATGCAAATTTTGCTAGAAAACTGGATTACTACCAAAATATTCATATTCTGAAATTTAACAGTTGAATACAATTTAAATTGAAATATCCAATCATGTTAAAACTTCAGCCTGAAATATTTCAGTATGTATCTCTAAATGAGTCTTTTATATAACCTCAAAACTAATATCACAACTGCAGAAATTAACAGCTGTTTTGTAAGTTAGATATTACTGAGTTGTAGGTGTAGCTCAGTGGTAATGGGCTTGCCTAGTGTGTGCATGGCCCTGGGTTCCATCGCCAGCACCACACACACACACACACACACACACACACACACACACACACAAAGTTAGATGTTCTTAACTATTACACACAGGTTCTACCTTATACCTACTAAATGTTTTTAGCTGTCTCCTAGTTTGCATCTGTTTTGCTTCTTCCAATCTGCTCTTTGGCTTAATCAGAAAAGTGAACTTCCTGGTTTTTGTTGAGTATAACCAGTAGTACACTCATTTGGGGGTCATGGGTTTGGATATTTTTTTAATTAAACTTCTCTGGTATGGAGACTATGAACCCTTTTTATGTGCAGATATTGGGCCAGGCACATAAGTGCTACATTTCCTTTAATTTTCACTATATCTATGCTAAGTGGATTTTTATTAGCAAATCCCTCACAGCTGAGTTTTCTATGTCACTTTTGGACACTGGGTGATGAGTCTATTCTAGGTGACCTAGAGAAGAAAAAGAATAAATGAAGCCATTGAACATTTATTGATCACTTCTATGAACCAGGCACTATACTACGATCTTTTTACATTTTGTTTAACTCTCAACTCCAGGGAGTAATTATCCTAATCCCCAGTTTATAGATTTAAAAAACTGATATTCAGGGCTGGGGATGTGGCTCAGTGGTAGAGCGCTAGCCTAGCACGTGCACGGCCCAGGTTCGATCCTCAGCACCACGTAAAAATAAACACATGTGTACAACTAAAAGCAAATAAATAAATATTTTTAAAAAACTGATATTCAGAGGTATTAAATTTTGCCTATTTTTTATGATCCTTACCTAAAAATTTTGAAGCCCTTTTAGGAATGAGATAGGGGTGGAGTTAGTTGTGGAGAATGAGAAAAGAGCTAAATCTTTTTTTTTAAATATTTATTTATTTGCTTTTAGTTGAACACAATGCGTTTATTTGTACGTGGTGCTGAGGATCGAACCCGGGCCGCGCACGTGCTAGGCGAGCGCTCTACCACTGAGCCACAATCCCAGCCCCAAGAAGAACTAAATATTTTAGGCCTTTTCTGCATAATTTATAAGATATTCTCACCTAAACCCTAAAATTTTAAGGATTAGGCTTAATGAAGGTAAGTCACCTACCCAAGGCCTGTGGGTACTAAAGTAACATAGGGAGAACTTGAATCCAGGTTAAATGCAAAGCTTAGGCTCATCCCCTTGCACAATGTTGCTGAAATTTCTTGATTAGCCACTAACTGAACTTAGAATTGTCTTTGTAACTTGCGTATAGCAATTAACGTGAGTTATTCTGTATTCTAACATGTGTATTATACCTAATTGTTCTCTCAATAGAATGTAAACTACATGGGGATAGGAAACTTTGTTTTGTTCACTGACAAATCCTAAAGGTTTAGAACAATGCCTGGTACATAATAGGTGCTCAGTAAATATTTCTTGCATGAATATGTACAATTTTTGCTCCAATGAGATGTATACTTCTTGTGGACAAATGAATCATAGTCATCTTAAGACAGCAACTAGCAGAGTGCCATGCCCCACATAAGCAAGCAATAATGCCTTTAAGTTGGACTTTTTATTTTAGTGTTAACATAAAATGAAAACCCAAGGCCACAATTTATAGAAGGATGTGTCAGGGAATGTAAAGAGGCAGTGCCCTCTCTGGAGATGGTAATATTCTGAGTGAGGGAAAAGAAGAAAAGAGACAACTGCCAAGGAAAGAGAATGACCTTCCCTCCTTCTGGAGAAATTGGTGATGGTTGACAAATCCTAAGTCTTCTCTTCAGAGTAAGCTAGGAAGCCTGTGCAAGGCCAGGGGCAGCCACAAAATCACTGTATGGCCTGTGGAGGCAGAATGGGTCTGATCTTAGCCTTCGTTCCCATGACAACACCTCATCCACTCCTTCTACCTCAGGCAATTTAGTCTATAGCAGTAGAAAGGAGATAGATATTTCCTGCCTGCCTTCAAGATTTGGTTGCTGCTGGAGGAACAGGGCCCAGATGTTACACATGCATCATTTCATTTGATCTCCAAGCAAATCTTGTGAAATGAGCAGTTATCTTTATTCCCATTGTCTAGATGGATAAGCTGGGGAGCAATGAGGGTTTTTTTTTTTTTTTTTTTTTTTTTTTTTTTTTTTTTGCCTTGCCCAGGAATATACTGCTTTTAGTTGGCCATTCTTCTGATTGTAATTCTGTTCTTTCCACACCATCTCACTAAATACTGAACAACTTGTTCATAGGAATATTAATCTGGTTTTGGTATTATAGGATATAAAGGAAAAGGGAGAGTCAGAATGCCAGGTGTTATTGCAAAACAATTGCAAAGGTGTAGGCAAGAGATGAGGAGCCTATACTGAATAAAGTGTTCTGAAGTCCAGTAGTAACTTCTTGTCTCTCTTATTATTGGGTCCTTCATCAGTACTCAACCAAGTTGCCTACTTTCTTCCTGTCTCTCTGAATGTTCCTTCTTACTCTATTTTAATGGCTTAGCTTTCTCTTACCTCTAAATGTTAGAGTCTCCCAGAGCTTGGCCCTAGGCCCTATTTTCGTTGTATCCTAGTCAATCTTAAGCATTTACAGTGCTTAAGATCCCATATATGCTGTTGATTTCCAAATATATATCTCTAGTCTAGACATTTGCTCTACGTTCCAGACCCATTTGCTCTACCTGTCGCTGCCTGAAGCGGAAGTCGCTTGGAGCAGCGAACGCCACAGGAAAATTGTGCGACTGTGCCGTGTCTTAGTTGTCCCCTTCTGGGGATCTTACCCGTCATAGGCTAACCAGCCATCCAATAGAGCCCTTCAGGATCGACTGTGTGTTGACTAACAGCCGTCCAATTTTTAGGAGATGCTGCGGCTTTAAGGCGGCAAGCCTACTGCTGACGAGCCAAGTTTCCATAGCGTATCAAGTTCTTTAAGCCAATCAGCTGCCCTTAGTTTCATCAAGTAACGCACTGAGTTCTCTTAGACAAATACCCGCAAGGCATTGTCCCGCAATGTCCCAAAATAATGGAAAATCAAAATGTCCATAAGTTATAACACATAGATTCAGGAGGCCCCATGCATGCAGAGCAGAGGCCACACTGCTGGTGAGGTTGTTGATGCTTGAGCAGCAGGGATGCTTGCAGCGACCGCAGTCCCTGCAGTTGTAGCAGCAGCCGTCTTTTTTATGTCTAGACATTTCTACCGGCAAATCTTCAGGGCCCGCTACCTAAAAACTCAAGCATCCATTATTAAGGGAAAGGCAGTGCTATTCCAGCACTGAGATCAAAAGGTGAGCTGTCAAACTAAAAAAAGAATTATTAGAGTAGAAAATAAAAGTTGATCTCTGCTCACACACATTGCTGCTTAAGCTCCCACAAACATAAGCTGGCAAAATATCACATTCAGAAATAATCAAAGAGAAACTGAGGGTGTTTACTGCATTAAAGATAAAGAAAAGCTAAAGGCATTTTGGAAAAATAATTTGTTAGCTGGAATCCTCGAGTCTCTATATACACAGCAATCCTATACCTGTTGAAATAATTCAAATTAATCAGCTACTAAACAAATGAAGTCAATAACAAATAAATGATCCTCTGTCGGAACACCAAAATATCAGGTTATACAACATTAAACATATTCACAGCTGAAGAGAAGTCCCGGAGACAACTATAAATCAAAATTGATTATCATTATAATTGATTATCTAATTAAAATATTCTGAACTTATATAAATATCTATTTATCTATCTATCTATTGATTATCAAATTAGAATATTCGAAGCTTAAATGAATTAATGTTATTTGTTATTTGGATCTATATCTATCTACCTTTTTTTTTTTTTTTTTAAACGCTTAATTATTTGTGACGTCACACTAGACAGACGCACATATAAACATATTTGTGACATCACATTAACATGAAATTTAGACAAATGCACAGACATAAAGACATATATAAGAGAAAAAAAAAATTACAATTGTGTATACACTGAAGAGAGATCTTCTTGTCCCGGCCGGGAAGAATGAAATTTAAGTTGTAAATTTAATGGAGAACTCTTTTAAGGGAATCACTCCATACCTTCATTTTGGTCCTCTTGATTTTGTACTTGTTTATTCAATCTAGACTCCTCAATAACTTCTTCTTGATCCTTTTGACTTTGTACCTGCTTTATCAATCTAGATGGTATCCATATTGGAGAGGATTCGTGCTTTGGAAAAACACAAACAGATCCTCTCCCCCAAATTAATACTGGGTCTGGACCCTTCCATGTACCTGAGAGAACATCCTTCCAGTAAACCAAAGGTTTATGTTGTTGGTGTGGGTTCCAGTGTCTATCTCCAGCCGAATGTCCATTAGAATCTAAAGTTAAGAAATTTAGGGTAAACAGGGCAACTGCCAATCTGTCCTTAGGATTTTTCCAGTTTCCATCTTTTTGCTTTAGTAACATATTTTTAAGTGTCCGATTTGCTCTTTCAATTATTCCTTGTCCCTGAGGATTATAAGCGATACCTGTTTTGTGGATAATATTGAACTTTGTACAAAATTGTTTGAAGGATGTGGATGTATATGCAGGGCCATTATCTGTTTTAAGCATTTTGGGGATGCCCAATGCAGCAAAAGCTTGCAGACAATGAGATATAGTATCTTTAACTTTTTCTCCGGAATGTAAAGAAGCAAAAATCATGCCTGAGCATGTATCTATGGTGACATGAATAAATCGTAATTTTCCAAAACTTGGCTCATGTGTGACATCCATCTGCCACAAATGATTGGGCATCAAACCTCGTGGGTTAACCCCATAATGTGGATTGGGCAAAAGTGTTACACAAGATGGACATTCTTTTACAATTCTACGAGCTTGTTCTTTTGTGATTTTAAATTTTTGTCTTAAGGTAGTGCTGTTAACGTGGAACTGGGAATGAAATAAAGTAGCTTGTTGTACTGTAGTAAATATAAATATTGTTTTTAGTGAGGGCGTCAGCTTTTTTATTACCTTCATGGAGAGGACCAGGCAGATTAGTGTGAGCTCTTATGTGACCTATAAATAAAGGTTCTTTTCGTTGCCATAGGAGATTTTGGATTTGAGAAAACAATTTAAAGGCTGGAGTATGTGGTGCTATTGGACCTGCTAGCTCCAATTTTGGGACAGCATGTACAATATAATGGCTGTCTGAAAAAATATTCATAGGCTGTTCTTTAAAATTTTCCAGAGCTATTATTATAGCTTCGAGTTCCACTAATTGAGCTGATTTTTGATTAGTGATATGAATCATTTTTTCATTTTGAGTGACTACTGCAGCAGTACCGTTAGAGGATCCATCTGTAAATACATTAAATGCTTTAGGAATGGGTTGATTTTTTATTACCTGTGGGAATATGATAGGATGATTGATACAAAAGGACAGTATAGGAGATTTAGGAATATGATTGTCAAAATTTGCAGAAGTAGAGCATCTAGCTACAGCCCAATCATTATCATTGAAGCACAAATATTCAACCTGTGACGATGAATAAGGAGTAATAATAGTAGCGGGATGAATTCCAAATATTTTAGTAGAGGTTTTAAGTCCTTGAAGAATAAGTTTAGCCACCATGGAGGTATAAGACTCAATTGTACTTTTAGGAGAGACAGGCAAATGTATCCATAATATAGGTCCCTGTTGCCAAAATACTCCTGTTGGAGTATATTGTGAAGGAATAATAATCAATATTAGTGGTTGTGCAAAATCAAATCTATCGCAATGGGATCTTTCAATGGCCTGTTCTACTAATTTTAGAGCTCTCCTGGCCTCAGGAGTTAATGTTCGAGGTGAGGATGGGTCAGGGTTCCCACGAAGGATGTCAAATAAGGGTTTTAATTGTCCAGTAGTGAGGCTTAGTGTAGGGCGAAGCCAATTAATGTCACCCAGTAATTTTTGGAAATCATTGAGGGTGGTCAAATGTTCTTTACTTATTAGAATTTTTTGGGGTTTAACAAAAGTATCCATGATTTTAAAGCCTAAATATAGTATAGGTGATCTGCTTTGAACTTTTTCTTCTGCTATATATAATCCATATTTTTTTAGATTTTTTGTTATTTCACTAAATATATTAAATAAGATTTGTTGATTAGGGTGAGCTAATAAAACATCGTCCATGTAGTGTAGACACATAAGGTCTTGATATTTGTTTTTAATGGGCTGTATAGCTCTGTCCACATATAGTTGGCACAGTGTAGGGCTATTTGCCATTCCCTGCGGCAATACTTTCCAATGATATCTTTTATCAGGGCCATTATTTATTAATAGAAGGAATTGAAAAAGCAAACCTGGGGGCATCCAGAGGATGTAGGGGAATGGAAAAGAAACAGTCCTTTATATCAAGGGTTATAAGGTAATAGTTTTTTGGAATAGCTACAGGATTAGGAAGTCCAGGTTGAGTAGGGCCCATAATTTGCATTGTTTTGTTAATTTGTCTTAGATCTTGTAATAGTCTCCATTTACCTGATTTTTTCTTAATTACAAATATGGGAGAATTCCAGGGAGAGGTGGAAGGCTCTATGTGTCCTGCTTCTAATTGTTCTTTAATTAATTGATGGGCCGCTTGCAATTTTTCTTTGGATAGGGGCCACTGAGGGACCCAAACTGGCTTATTAGAGAGCCATGGTATTTTTAAAATTGTTTTCTCTCAGTGGCCCCTAGAAAAAATGTCCTTTGCCTTTTTTATTATGAGTAGGATTTTTATTCTTAACACCTGCAGGCTTGGTCGCTAGTTGTAGCCCCATTTGATGTAAAATATCTCTTTCCCATAGGGTAACTGGCAAGCTGTTTAAAACATAGGGTTTGAATGTTCCTGTATGGCCTTCATTGTCTTGCCAATTTAAGATTACAGCACTTTGAGCTGGGGTATTACTGTATCCCAAGCCTCTTAAACTGGTTGAGGCTTTCTGTAGAGGCCAGTGCTTAGGCCATTGTTGTAGATTTATGATGGAAGAGTCAGCTCCTGTATCAATCAGCCCCTCCATCTCTATACCTTGAATTTTTAATTTGCACATAGGCCTCCGTGAACAGTCCTGGACCCAGAAAGCCATAGGTCCTGAACCAGTGGAACCGAATGCTCTGCTATTTCTATTTTGTGGCATGCTTTTAAAAGAATTATGGAGACTGGGAATGAGGAGCAGCTGTGCGATTCTGTCTCCTTGATTTACGGAGATGATGCCCCTGTGTGTACTTAGCATTATTTTAATCTCTCCATTATAATCTGAATCAATAACCCCTGGTATAACATTAAAGCCTAATAAACTTTTGGAACTACGCCCAAGGATTAGGCTAATTTTAATTAAGCTTCTGATGGCTTTTGCAGATCATTCAGTCAGAAAATATTTACTATATTTGCTCCCATCTTTTTAAATTTTCTTTTTTCTTACCTTGTGCCTACTCTGTGCCAGGCACCTTCCTAGGCATTTTAGGTTTCATTACTAAACAAAATTGACAACGGCTTTTATTTCACTTACATCAAGGGAAGAAGCAGACAATACATACACATACATATATATTGTGTGCTAGAAGGTCATAGGTATTATGGAAGAAAGGAAAGGAGGAGCCAGGTGAAGGGAGGCTGAAAGTGCTGGGAAGGGGGTTTCAATGTTAAATAAGATGGTTAAAATTGGCTTCCTTGAGAAGGTGAGATTTGAGCCAAGATGAGAAGTAAATAAGAAAATAAATCTTATGGATATCTAGAGGAAGAATGTCCCAAGCAAAAGGAAGAGTCCAGTTCAAAGGCCTTGCAACATGAATTTGGTGTGTTTTAGCAAGAATGCCAGTGTGGCTAGAATGAAGTGAATGAGACCCAGATGTGTGAATCTGGTTATAGAATTAAAAGAGCAAGTGGGAGAGAATTTAGAGTGTTGCAGGCCATTGTAAAGATTTTTATTTTTTACTCTGAGTAAAATGAGGGAGCATCTGAAGGATTTTGGGCAGAGGACAGATTTTATTAACTTATCATTTAAAAGAATTACTGGCTGTTGAAGGAGGGCAAACATGAAGACAAAATAGGAAATTGTTGCAGTTGAGATGGCTACTTAATAATTCTTCTTGGATGTCTCAATGATATATCAATTCAACAAAAGATATCACACTTTCCTCTCCTCACAAAACCTAGCCTGCTCTTTTCCATTCTTCTTCTTCTCAGTGAATTGTTCTGCCATCTGCCCAGTCTCTCAAGGAGAAACAAATGCATTATCCTGTTTCCTTCTTTTCCCTCACTCCCATGTCTAATTTTTCACCAAACCCTTTTGATTTTTGTCTCCTATTAACTTTCTGTAATCTGTTTTTATCTCATCAACTCCACTCATTATTCCAGGCCACCATCATCTCAAGCTTAAAAGACTACAGCAGCCTCCTAATGGTCTCCCTGTATCCACTGGCCTCTTCTAGTATATTCCACGGAGGGCAGTTAAAATGATCATTACAAAATGCAGATCTGCTCAGGTCATTGCTGTTGCTTTAAACCCTTGGAATGCTTCCCACAAGATTCCATGTGATCTGACTTTACTTGCATTTCTAATCTCAACACAGCCAATCCTTTCCCTTACTTATTACATTCTAATTGCACTTTCATTTCTTTAACTACACCAAATTCTTTTTTTTTTTTTTTTTTTTTTTTTTTTTTTTTGTGGTACCGGGGATTGAACTCAGGGGCACTCGACCACTGGGTCACATCCCCAGCCCTTTTTTTTTTTTTTTTTTTTTTTTTGGTATTTTATTAGAGACAGGGTCTCACTGAGTTGCTAAGTGCCTCGATATTGCTGAGGCTGGCTTTGAACTCGCGATCCTCCTGCCTCAGCCTCCCAAAGTGCTGGGATTACAGGTGTGCGCCACCACGCCCGGCTTACACCAAACTCTTTAACAACTCAGACACTGCATATTATTTATTCCCTTCACCTAGAATACTTTTTCTCCCATTTGTTTTATGGCTAACTACTACTTCAGATCTCAGTTTAAATGACATTACCTAGGAAGGATAACCATCCCTGAATACTCATCTAATTTAGGCTTTCTTATTGTTCTTTCTCATAGCACTATCTTCTTTTCCTTCATAGTATTTTATACAATTCCTAAATTTTTAGACTGATAGAAACCTAACAGCTTATCTATGTACTTGTCACTTGGAACAACTCTGTGAGACAAAGAAGTTCCATCAGGAACTTTTCCATTCCATGGCAAGAGCCATGTCCTCCTTGTTTTCTAATGTATCCCTAATGTGTAGTTCAGTATCTAACATATATCAGGCACTCTGAAATAAATGTTTGAATAAATGAACAGTCTCTTGTGTTATTCTATAAACCAGCCCCATACAGCTCCACCATCTGGTTTTGTAGAATCACTGTTTCATTCAGGATCTGTTGAGTGCCTACTTAGCCAAGCATTGTGCTGTGCTCGCTTGTAGACCCAAAGAATTCAGCAAAAAATAACTGCCCTTGAAAACTTTATTTCTAAGTAGGGATGCAAAACATGCCTGTGCAACAAGATTTCCTCTTAAAATTATCCATACAATCTTCTATGGTTGTTACCACTCACCCAACATGATGTACTTTTTGTTCAAAACCTAAAGAAAGAAAGAGTCTATTGGAAAGAAGGTCCATTGGGAATATTTTACAAAATAGTGATAGCTTAGGAATTCTGTCAGGGAAGAATGCATGGCCCTTTGAGTGTCATATTACTTCATCTTTCACATTTCTGGGTCTGGCCCAAAGCCTTACCTACCAGGAAACTTAACCTGGTCAGCTCAGAGGTAGTAGAAAATCTATCATTTTCTTAGGATAGACACACTAGCTACAAGAGGTGGGCACCTCCACTGGAATACTAATCTATTGATTTATCATGAAAGAAATAATAATTGGTGAGAACCATGTTCACATGAGCAAGTCTCTGGCCTGTAGGAAAATTCATGTGGGAATCCAAAAGATATACAAGAAGGTTGTTTGGTATTTATGGTACTGCTACAAGGAAAGTTGGTTGTATAATCCTAATATTTGCTGGCAGACAACTCTAATGGGCTGCATCCATCAATCTTCAGGGTGGGAATGTGCTGACCTCAGTGAATGAAAAGTAGGTTTCATGAGCAATAGGTTCTTCCTAGCCTTGGCATTACTGCATTGCCAAGGATTTCCTTTTGAAAATCCTTTCAGTATTTCCAACTGACCTTTTTTCCCCCAGTGAACTCTTTTTCTTTATATGTTATAGTAGCATTGATTGGGTTACTGTCTGAACTATCAGCCTTGAGTCTCTGCTATCTTTTATTTCTCTTGGCAGGGGTGGGGTACCAAGGATTGAACTCAGGGTCACTTGACCACTAAGTCACATCCCCAGCCATATTTTGTATTTTATTTAGAGACAGGGTCTCACTAAGTTGCTTAGCACCTCGCTGTTGCTGAGGCTGGCTTTGAACTCAAAATCCTCCTGCCTCAACTTCCCAAGACACTGGGATTACAGGTGTGCTCCAAGGTGCATGACTACCTGCTATCTCTTTTAAGGAGACTTTGTATATCTGGTCTTATCTCAAATGTTTAAACTTTATTCATCAAATTCTCCACATTTGGTGGGTTGCATCAGTAGGAACTCTGGAATTTTTATTTTTTTTATTTTTTGTTTGTTTGCTTGCTTTATGTACTAGGGATTGAGCCCAGGGTGCTTTATCACTGAACTTCAATCCTGACCCTTTTTATTTCATTTTTACACAGGGTCTCACTGAGTTTCTGAGGGCCTACTAAATTGCTGGCCTCAAACTTGCAACCCTCTTTCCTCAACCTCTTCAGTCATTGGGACATGTATACCACTGTACCTGTACTCTGAGATTCTTTATATAATTTAATATAGTTCTCAAATGAAAGAGAAAAATGCATTTCTGACCCAAAAGCCATTGCCGTTTTTTTCAGGTGGAAGAAAAATTATTTAATGGTAGGAATGATTAATTTTGTCTTGGAGAGTTAGGTTTTCTAAAAGGGTTGCCATTATAATTCAATCTCAAATAAGAAGTGGGTTAGAGAATCTGATAATTTCCAAGTAGAGAGAACAATTTGTATACATGTTATTGAGTACCTGCTCTTTTGCATGTTGGTGTGAATGAAGTACAGCCCACTGGGAGTTTAGACAGGTCAAATGACAGAGAACTCAGAAACATCCCATGTTCTTGACTGTCAGTCAACATTACAAGCCCTAAGACAAAACACATATTTGCCATTCTGTCAAAATATCTTGCACACATGAATATAGAGGTCTATAAGATTCTAAAACGTTGTTCCCCTCTCATGGCCTTTATAAAGTAGAATTGCTTGTATAAATATATGAGTTTAACCTGTCCTCCTATTTATCCCCCCTTGTATTAGATTCTAAATTCCTGGAAGAAAAAAAAAACACATTTTCAATGAAAATTAAATTTCAGATATCTGACATTCTTTCACCTGTCTTTATAATTTTACTATATTCCTCAAAAATATAAAATATCATTTTATACCTTTTAAACCTTATATAAGTGATATGGGACACATTCTACTACTTGATATTTAATTCAGTGTTATATCTTAAAGTTCATTGATATTATACTTCTGTTTTTCATTTTAACTCTTATATAGTGGTCTATTGTATGCCTATAGTCATTATATGTTTGGCTTCTCATCTTAGATAATTAAGTTAATTTTTTTTCCATTTTGGGGGTAACAGACAACCATTGCAGAAAACATTTGACAATATCTAGAAGAGTTGAAAATGGACATGCTTTTCAATCAAGTAAGTCTATTTGTGGCATCCATTAACAATATGTGGCCATTTAAATTTAAATGTTAATGAGTTGAAATTAAACAAAATTGAAAATTCAGTTCCTAGCCACATTTTAGGTGCTTACAAGCCACAAATGGCTAGTGGCTACCCAGTTCAACAGCATACATATGGAGCATTTCTTTCATTACAGAAAGTTCTATTGAACTCTTCAATGCTACCCTAGAAAATAACTATGTATATCCCAAGCATACCATGAACATAAAATTCTCTCACTATCTGTGAAATGAATGTGCACGTATTGCATTAAAAGACTATGTGTGGTAAATGTTAAGTGCACTCCAGGAATTATAGCTATACTTGTTAAGGGGTTGATTTGAAGTATCAGGGTCCTGTGCATGAGTTTGGAGGAGAAGTAAGATGTTGATCCAGGGCAGTCAACTGCAACATAGCAAGAGGAAGAGTTGGCATCATTGTGGAGGAAATCAGATAGCTAAGAAACAGAGAAGCTGTGGCAAGAATCAGATCAAAGCAAGACTAAGTGGGGAAAATGTGTCATGAGGTAGGAAGCCAGAAAGATTTGAAAGGAGGCCAAGAGGTAGAGGGCAAAGCAGGTCAGAGAGAGCAGTTCAGGACAGAAACTGAATAACATGAAGGTACCTGAAACCAGTGCTCTGGGCTCTGAGGGCTGGATAAACTTGAGATCAAAATCTGTTCATTTCCTAATTATATTGCTGTCACTCACTAAAAGGGAGACCTGTCTACTTATATTGGAAACTATGGTTAGGAGAAGGTTATCTATAAGTATGTGGACTGTTAGGATTTGGCTCCTACTACAAGAAGCTGTCAAAATTTGGAAAGGTGAAGATGGGGCTTGAACTGAGCTGCTAAGAGCTAAATTTCTGAGAATAATTACTCTGGGAAGAGTAAGAGACCAGGAAGGGAGCAAATGTGGTAAAAGAAGAGGAAGGGGGAATGAAAAGGGCAAAGGTTGGCCAAAGATAAAATACAATGAGGGGTACATTAATAGGAGGCCTTAATATCATTTTCAGTCAATTGTAGACTTCTTTCTATAAATTAAATAAAACAGCAGGAATTTGGTGTGGGATTCAGAAAGCATTAGTCTGATTTAGCCAGGCATCTTCCCATTGTCTACTCCTGGTTTTCCTGAAAGTCTTTCCAGTTATTTTTTCCAGCACAGAGAGTCAGAAATATTGATTTAAAAATATGGTTTCCTAGCCTAGGTGCCCATCAATAGGTGAATAGATTGTTTAATATGTGCTTAATATGTGCTTAGCCATAATGAAGAATGAAATTATGGCATTTGCTGGTAAATGGATGGAACTAGAGATCATGATGCTAAATGAAATAAGCCAGACCCAGAAAGTCAAGGGTCAAATGTTTTCTCTCATATGTGGAAACTAGAGAGAAAGAGAAAGGAGTATATAAAAAGAGGAATCTCATGAAAAATAGGACAGATAAGAAGAGTAGAGGAATTAAAAACACTTGGAATGGAACCACCATTTGACCCAGTAATCCCACTCCTTGGTATATATCTAAAGGAGTTAAAATCAGCATACTACAGTGACGCAGCCCCATCAATGTTTATAGCAGCTCAGTTCACAATAGCTAAGTTATGCAACCAACCTAGGTGCCCTTCAACAGATGAATGGATAAAGAAAATGTGGTAACTATACAAAATTGAATATTACTCAGCCATAGAGAAGAATGAAATTATGGCATTGCTGGTAAATGGATAGATCTGGAAGCTATCGTACTAAGTGAAGTAAGCCAGTCACAAAAATCCAGATTGAATGTTTTTTCTGATAGGTGGAAGCTAACCACAATAAGGGGAATGGTGAAGGGAAGAATAGAAATGCAGTAGACAATGGGGGATGGAGGGAATGTAGAGGGGATAAGCAAAAGAAAGACAGTGGAATGCATCTGACATAATTTTCCCATGTACATATAAGAAAACAACACACCAAATCCCACCACCATGTGCATCCATAAGAATGGGACTCTAATTACAATAACATATGTTCCATGCCTGTATAGTTATATCAAAATGGATTCTGCTGTCATACATAACTAAAAAGAACCAATAAAAATAAAATAATGAAAATGTAACCACAAAATTTCCAATATTCATTATAATATACCATATAAATCTTATTTAAAGAACACTTTTAAAATCACATTTACGGTCCAGGGATGTAGCGCAGTGGTAGGGCACTTGCCTAGCATGTGTGAGGCATTCAATTAAATCCTCAGCACCACATAAAAATAAATAAATAAAATAAAGGTCCATCGGCAACTACAACTAAAAAAAAATTAAAAATTCACACTTAGCAGAATAATAGGGATTTCCCAGTTTTCTAACAATTATTATTCTGATTAGTATACCTGTGAAGTATATTCTCTTCCTGCCCTGTCATCAATTGTTAATTATTTTCTGCTCACAGCTAATCAGTCTAGACAAGAATAAAATATTTCAACCAATTCCAAAAAAAATAAAAAATAAAAAAGTAGACGAAGGGGGTCGAGAATGAGGCAGGAAAGGAAGGAATAGTGAAGTTCTGGGGAATGAAATCTACCAAATTTTGTTCTGTCTATGCATGAATATACCACAATGAATAATATATATATATGTATATATATATATATATACATATATATATGATTATAATGTAGTAATGAAAATAATAGAAGAGGAGGAGAAAAGAATAGAGCAAATAGATTACGAGGAGAGAGGAGGAGAGGGAGAGGAAAGGTAATGGGAAATGATATTGATCAAATTATGTGCATGTGTGAATGTATCACAATGAATCTCACTACTATGTATAATTTTAATTCACCAATCAAATAAAATTAGAATAAAAATCTTGTTCCAAGAATGTTTGGTGGGGAGGGAACAGTTAAGTAGCCATAAGAGAAACTGAGTATGAGCAGAAAATCAAGGATAGCCATTTTATTTTTTCCACATTTTTATTGGTGTGTCATATTGTACACAATGATGGGATTTGTTGTTACATAATTGTATATGCACACAGTATAACAATATAATTTGTCCAATATCCCTCCCCAGCATTTCCCCCTCTCTCCCTGCCTCCCACCCCTTGGTCCCTTTCCTCTACTGGTCTCCCTTAGATCCTTCAAGAGATCCACCCCCATTTTTGTTTTCTTTTTTCCTCTCTAGGTTCAGTGTATGAGAGAAAACATATGATCTTCTCAGTTTGACTTATTTCACTTAGCATGATGGTCTCTAGTTCCATCCAAATGACATAATTTCATTTTTCTTTATGGCTGAATAAAACTCCATTGTGTATATATACCACATTGTCTTTATCCATACATTCATTGATAGACACATAGGCTGGTTCCATAGTTTGGCTGTTGTGAATTTTGCTGCTATAAACATGGGTATGCATATATCACTGTAGTAACATACCTTTAGTTCTTTTGGTTAAATACTTAGAAGTGGTGCAGCTGGGTCATATGGTTGTTCCATGCCTAGTCTTGTGAGGACCTCCATACTGATTTCCATACTGGTTGTACCAATTTACAGAGAGACAGCCATTTTAAAGTGCACTGGTCTGGCAGGCTGTCTGAAGGCCCTCTCTTTTATCCTGTGAAGATTAGTGTGATGGTAAAAATCGTATCACTCCTGCCTGCCACCCCTGTCTGTTCATTTCATACCCTTGTCTGTTCATTTCATACTATACATAGCCCCAATCAATTAAGCTTTCAATTGTTATTTTTAATCTCATTCATCAGATTAGTGCAAATCTCATTCATCAAATTATGCAAATCAATGTATATAGCCAATCTTAGGCCTTATGAAACAAAGCTCTTCTTAGGTGTTTGCTTACAATAGTGCAATTTAATTTTTTGTGGGGGGGCTACTGGGTATTGAACTCAGGAACACTCGACCACTGAGCCACATTCCCAGTCCTATTTTGTATTTTATTTAGGGACAGGGTCTCACTGACTTGCTTAGTGCCTTGTTTTGCTGAGGCTGGCTTTGAACTCGTGATCCTCCTGCCTCAGCCTCCCGAGCCACTTGGATTACAGGCATGCACTGACAGGCCTGGTGTGCAATTTCATTTTTAACTGTGGCTTTTGACATTACAGTGTGTGGCAGAAGAGCTAGAGACAGCTTGCCCCAAAAGGCAAGCAAACCACTCTATCAAACCTTGGGAAAGTAATCCCACAAGTTGAGATTGCATATTATGAGAGCAGCCAACTCTCTACCATTAGTGGGTTTGCAATCCCAGAAATCTCTCTAGTACCTTTCTAAACCCTCCATCAAAACTGACAGAGGTTTGGATTCCTGAGCAGGAACAGCCTGAAAAAAAATATGTGTGTGCATTGCTGATTCTTTATAAAGATCACAGCTTTATTCTCAAGGACATTTCTTGCCCTGACTCCCCTAGTTCCTTCTACCTCATGTAATTTCACTCTTCAGCCTCAAATCCCTGTGCCCAGACATGAGCCAGTCTACTCAAATGTGGGCAGCTGTCTTGGTGTGCATGGGCAATCAACTGTTTGAAGAAAATTGATGAATAGCCATGTGTCCAAGAGGTCCACAGCGCTGAGGGAATTAAAAGGCTTATTCTTATGGTTAAACACTGGGAATGCCATCTCATTCCCGTCCACTGATTTCCCTATTATCAGCTGGAAAGCCACCAGCAGATCCCTTGTTCATCTGCCAGGATACAAACTAACTCTTCTTTCAAGTTCCGCTGTTGTTCTCAGGGTTAGGAATGCTGCATTTATTCCAAAAGGAATCTGGCTGGCACTGCTAATTGGACTTATAAGGTCATAATTCAGTACCATAGCATCAGCTGGTGTTTTCCTGGAATTGATCATTGAGCCTCATAATCTATATCTTTGGGTCATGACACCTCCATTTAGAACTTAGTGGTTGAACATGCTATACAATGGACAATTAAGAAGAAGGTTTCTCTAAGGCCTGTGTCTATGAATAAATTGTTCCCTTGGGAGGGATGTTTGTGGAAACAGTTAATAATCACAAATACTAACATTGAGTGCTTGTTATGTGCCTAGCATTATGTTTGAATTGTTTCATTTAATATTCACAACAAAGCAATGAGGTAGGTACAATTATTCATATCCCCATGTTTACAGGCAAGGAAACCAAAGCTCAGAGGTGTGAGGTAACTTGCCTGAGGTTACACAGCTAGTAAATACTGAATTGGCATTGACTCCCACATCTGCTTGATTCTGAACATTGGCCCTTGCCTCTTCTTAGATGCTGTCTGTCTGCTCCTTGTTTCACTAGCAAGAGTTCATGTGATTTTGATTTGTTAGAAACTGAAAATACAGTAGAATAAACAGATGTGTCCTTTCTGATAGAGTGATGGGTTGAATTATCCTATTTTACTTGTTAGCAATTATTTTAAGCCCCATTATGAAAACGTGTAAATCATTTATCCTAAGTATTTATTGGGCATCTGCTATCTGCCAGCACATGAGAGTGTGATTCAAAGAATGGTTACTGGATTTACCATTTAGGAGTGTCTTACCAGAGAGATAAGGCTGAGAGGAAGCTCTCCCAGAATGTATATGTATATATGCATAAAAATGAATATGCCAACTCATGTGACAATGCTAATTACTGTGGGACACACTGAAGTGTTAACCAAAGGGACACTGACCTGAGAACTAAAAAGAGTGATTTTAGAAACAGTTGTGTAATTTTTTTAATTTTTATTTGAAACTAAAGTGGGCCTACTCAGGTCATTCCTGGTTTCCTGATTGGAGGCAGAAGAGAATAAATAATTAAGGCAGTCTTCATGGATGAGCTAGACTGTGAAGGAAAGATAGAATTTAAATTGCTGGGGAAGGGGCAGGTCCAAATAAGAATAAGTAAGGGACAGCAAGAGTTAGCATAAAATGGGAAATGAGCCCAGATTATTTATGGGCCAGCAGATAAGAAATACTCATAATGCTTTAAGAAGAAAAACGTAGTTAGGCATAGAGAAAATCTAGGCAAGTGCTCTACCACTGAGCTAAAACCCTAGCCATGGATTGATAAATCTTTATTATGGTGTAATACACATAACATGAAATTCACCTTTAAACCGCTTTAAAGAGTATAATTCGGTGGCATTAAGTACATTTACAATATTGTACAACCATCACTATTATCTAATTTCAGAACTTTTTTCCACCATACATGTACCCCATTAAGCAATTACTCCCCATTACCCACTCTCAGCCCCTAGTAATAACAAATCTTCTTTTATCTTTATGAATTTATCTATTCTGAATATTTTATACAAATGGATTTATAGAACATATGGCCCTTTGTGCATGGTTTCTTTCATTTAGCATAATGTTTTCAAGATTCACCCATGTCATAGTACCTACCAGAATTTCATTCCTTTGGATGACTGAATAATATTCCATTGTACAGGTATACTACACTTTGTTTTTTTCATTCTTTCAATTACAATTTGGTTGTTTCTATCTTTTTGTTATTGTAAATAGAGCTGCTATGAATATTGATGTACAAGTTTTTGTTTGGACCCTTGTTTTCAATTCTTTTAGAAAATTTTATCTTTTTAATTTATTTTAATTAGTTATACATGACAATAGAATGCACTTTGATACATCATGTATAATAGAGTATAATTTCTCATTCTTCTGGTTATACATGATGTAGAAACCCAACAGTCATATGGTCATATATGTATATAGGGTAATAATGTCAGATTCATTCCACTATCCTTCCTACCCTCATACCCCTCTTCTTCCTTCACTCCCCTCTGCCTAATACAAATCACTTCTATTCTTCCCTAGGGCCCCCCACCCCTTATTGTAAGTTAGCATCCACATATCAGAGAAAACATTCAGCCTTTGGTCTTTTGGGGATTGACTTATTTCGATTAGCATGATATTCTCCAGCTCCATCTATTTACCAGCAAATGTCATAGTTTCATTCTTCTTTAAGGCTGAGTAATATTCCATCATATATATATGTATATTCCATCATATATGTATGATACATATATGTATGATGGAATATACATACACACACATATATATGTATATATATACATATATATATACACATACATATATCATATTTTTTATCCATTCATCTGTTGAAAGGCACCTAGGTTGGTTCCCTAGTTTATCTATTATGAGTTGAGCTGTTATAAACATTTGTTTTCCATTCTTTGGGGTATGTACCTAGCAATTGAATTGGTATATCATATAGTAATTCTATATTTAATTTATTGAGAAATTCCCATGCTTTCCATGGAAATCTAGCATATTGGTTAAAAACAGGAGCTCTTAACTTGAGTTGAATACTGGATTTGTTACCAGTTGTATGACCTTGTGCAAGCAATATAAGGTCTCAGCCTCATATTTCTCATTTGCTGAATAAGATTGTTCAGGGGATTACATAGCATAATCCATATAAAGACATAGCACAGTGCTTGATGTAGTGTAAACACTAGGTACTTGGCAGCTACTAGGAATAATCTATGTGAGTCTCATACAAAATATGTTATATAGTCAAATATCACAGGTAAGTGGAGGCATAGTTCTCTTATTGACTTTGCTACTTGTCCTGCGTCACCCTCATTGTAAAATTCAGGAAGTTATCTGGATTTTGGAAAAAGATGATCTACTCTGGTTCCTTAACATCCCAATTTTTGATTATTTGAACTATGTGTATATAGATAGATATATAGACATGTACATGTATTATTTTAGTAAAATATTTTAGTAATTATTTTGGTAAAAATAGGTTTTTTACTGATTATTTTAGTAAAAAAAAATTCTTGAAAATCTCAAATGCCTGTGTCTTTTATAAAACACTTCCAAGAAGAAGCAATTAAGTATAATAGTTAAGGTCCAGCCAGGTGCAGTAACACACACCTGTAATCCCAGAGGCTCTGGAGGCTGAGGCAGGAGGATTACAAGTTCAAAGCCAGTCTTAGCATCTTAGCAAGGCCCTTTCTCTAAATAAAATATTTTTAAAAAAAGGGGGACTGGTGACATGGCTCAATGGTTAAGCACCCCTGAGTTCAATCCCTGTTACAAAAAAAAAAGTAACTTGCCCAGAACTAGTAAATATCAGAAGCAAAGTTGAGCCGAGATCATTCATTTACTATACCACACTTGCCTTAAGGAATTTCTGAGACTTTCTTTTGCTATATGTGAAGCAGAAACAAAAGCAAAGTGAGTTTCTCAAGGTCACTCGACCAGTCAGTAATAAATCAGAGACTAGAATCTGAAAGTAAATTCCATCCATATCTACATTTCTTCCATTTCATGTTTCTCTGGCTTTAAACACTGTTTTTTCTAATTAGAATTGAATCAGTGCCCTGGTGTTCCCTCATGTCCATATGCCCCTTGTACTCACTACTTTATGTTCAGAAGTACAAATGCATGTTATTATGAAGAGACAGTTTAGATGTGGTGAATGTTTAAATCAGTAGACTTGAATATCAAAGTAGATTACTCTCCATAATGTATGTGTGGCTCAATCAATTGAAGGCCTGAAGAGAAAAAGACAGTCTCCTGAGGAAGAAGGTGTTTTTGCCTCCAGAGTGCCTTTGGACTCCAGGTTGCAGCATCTACTCTTCACTGGTCTCCACCCTGCTAGCTTGCCCTGCAGGTTTCAAACTTGCTGGCACCTAAAAACATGTGAGTCAATTCCTTAAAATAAATACATACACACAAACACACATAGAAAGACATTCACAAATACTCATGGTTCTGTTTCTCTGGAGGGCCCTGAGTAAGATAGCCATCTACTATCTACCAGTGCTGGGCTCTAGGAATGTAGAGATGAGATCTCTGTACAAAGAGATTTGCACCATGCTACAAAATATGACAAAGCACATTCAGAAAAGATAGGACAAGGTGGGAAAATAAAGCCACAAGAAAAGCACCCAAGTGCATTTCACTTTCTCCTTTACTCCTGATAATAATACCAATAATAATCAAACTTCCATCTGTATGTAGGCAATTTACGTAATTCAGAAAGAGAAACCTTGTAAAACTGGAAGTAAAATAGATTCTCCCTCCTTTTAGACTAACCTGATTTGGTAAATCTATCATTTGAACTTATTAATTAATTAAACATTTATTAAGTCTTAGCTTTGTGAACAGCATACAATGACAAAAAGGGTGATGTTCTTAGACACCATGGGCTTGCCAGAGTCTCTCCCTAACCCTAACCCTAAACCCTAGAACCCAAGCTGGGTTTGGAAAAATTGTTTGGTGGAGCTGTGGAATGTAAAGCAAGTGCATAGAAGCTTCTGGTGAGCCCACCTTTCTGACAGCTTGATTTGGGTCAAATTTGACAGTAGTCTGGAGCAGTAACCTATCCCAGTCTTCCACCTCCTGATTTCCAGTGGAGTGTAAAGCAAAGCAAGTGATATTCACTTTTCAGGCACTATCAGTGCCCATTTTGCATGCATGGCCCATATAAAAGAATAGATTGGGTATTTTAGGGAAGGACAGTGTCCTAACATATGGCATGTCCCACTTCTTCCTAAAGATTCAAGCACTTCTCTGACTCTTTGCACTGGAGTCATTTACAGTCATTTACAGTCTTGTGGGAGATGAGACTAATTAATACCCATACATTATGTTGAGGGCTATTCAAAACAGGATATGATTCTTTTCAAAATTATTTCTTCTCTATAGTTTCTGGGCCAGTACCAGGCCTATAGTATTTAATTGGCTGTGTCCCCTGGTTGAAGTGTTAGCTCCCTACAGGCAGAATCATTGTCCCATTCTCTTTTGTATTCCTAAAAGTTTGGTCCCAACTTCCTTAGCCCACATAAGCGTTCGTTCTTCAGGGCATTCTCCAAGGACCTCTTCTCTTTGTGCACAGGCTCATCATGCATAATTCTGTGTTTCAGCCAAAATCTCTCTCCCAAGCTCTAAGCCTACATGTATTTAACTGCTTAGACATGTCTCCCTGGCTATTCACAGATATTTCAAATCGAATATATATAAAACTGAACTTATTCTACATACACACACACACACACACACACACACACACACAAACACACAAATGGTCCTATTCCATGCTTCCCTATCTTAGCAAGTGATAATACCATGCTCCTTATTACTCAAGCTGAAGGAGCTTCCTTTGAATCTTCTTTTTCCTTCACCTCCCACATACAGTCATTTTTCTGTTTTTAATTTTTTTTAGTTGTAAATGGATACAATACCTTTATTTTATTTATTTACTTTTATGTGGTGCTGAGGATAGAATCCAGTGCTTCACACATGCTAGGCAAGTGCTCTACCACTGAGCCACCACCCCGACCCACAGTCATTCTTCTCACTCTACCCATTCACCAGCTAAGAAACCTAAGTTCATTTTCAAAAATGTTTTTCTTAGAAAATTTCAAACACTTATAAAAGAGAATAATTCATTGAAACTCCTCCATGTTCCAGTTGTTCAGTTTCCAATTGACCAATTCCTACACTATCTCATTTCATTTATCCCCACTTCTTTCAATCCTTAATTACCTTCAAACAAATCCCAGAAATCATTTCATCTGTATTTCATTATGTATCTTTTAAAAATAAGTTATGAAAATACCTAAGATTCCCCTATCACACAAACAAAATTGACAATAATGTCATAATATAATCAAATGTCCAAATAGTGTTCTTATTTCTTCATTGTTTTATAAATGGTTTTGCTTCCTTACACTCAAGTGTCCAAGTCTCTACATCCCTGTTTTATAATTGGGCTGTCTTTTAAATCACTTAAATCACTCTATAGCTTGCTCTCAATCTCTCTTTTCTTTTTGCAACCTTTTGTTATAGAAACTGTGTCCTTTGCTCTGTAAATTCCCCACAATTTTGATTTGTCAATTGCCATTCCTCTGCATTTACTAGAAAGTATGGTTAAGTATTGGTAATTAGGTCTATAGACTTGATCAGATTTCATTCTTCTCCTTCCTTCCCCTTTCTCTGTCTCTTTCTTTGCAAGATGATTTCATCAGTTGGGGTTATATTCTTCTATCATTATTGATGCACAAAATGTCTGCTTGTTCCTCTTTCTGTGATGTTAGCAGCTGGTGATATTTATTGTCTTAATCCATTACTTCATGGTGGTTGCAAATGTTGATTCTATAACTCTGTCTTTTCTTATGCATACTTGAATACTTCATTTAGAAGAAACATCCCTTCATTAATTTTTATGGTTACACTAAGTTATAGTTAATTTAGAAAAGGCAGGATAAATTCTTGATTTCACCATCTTTTTAAAAATCAATTTTAAAAATACTTAGTTACTTCTCTAGCATCTTCGAAGTGACTAGTGAGGGGGTGTGTGTGTGTGTGTGTGTGTGTGTGTGTGTGTGTGTGTGTTTGTAGGGATAGTACCATTATGTGATTGTGCTATGTTAAATAGTTTAAGGATTTCTTTCTTTGCAGTTCCCTTCACCCACCCCCGCCTCTGTTTTGGAAGTGCTGGGAGATGGGACCCAGGGCCTCACACAAGCTAGGCAAATGCTCTACCACTGAGATATACCTCCAGTCCCACAGTTATCATTATCGATGCTCAAATTGTCACTATTTAGTCACTGGAAGTTTAATCAGATTGGCTTCTGAGTCCTTTTGAGTGACCCTAAAAATTTGTTGTGATTTTTTAAGTGTTACTGAGGTATAATTGACTTACAATAAACTGCACATAGTTAAAGTGTACACTTTGATAAATTTATGCTCATGATTACAACCATAAATGCATAACCATAGTTAAGACAATGAACATATCCATCACCCCTAAAAGTTGCCTTGTGCTTCATTATAATCCTCCCTCCATACATCTCCACCAGGCCCTATCCTTGAGCAGTGGGAAGTGTGCTTTCTGTCACTATAGATAAATTTTAATTTTCTAGAATTCTATGTATGGATATATGGAATATGTATGTTTTTTCTGGTTTGTTTTATTCAACATAATTATTTTGATATTTATTTGTGATGTGCCTGTATCAATAATTCCTTATGAGGAATGTGATTTGCAAATATTTTCCCTCAGTCTTAGGCTTGGCTCTACATTCTCTTAAGATTATTTCCCAAAAGTAGTTTTTAATTTGGAAGATGTTCAGTTTCTCAATTTTCTCATATACATCAAGTTCTTAATATTGTTAATATTATATCTACAAAATCTTTGCCTAATCTAAGAGGACAAAGACTTTCTCTTAATTTTCTACTGAAAATTATAAGATTTCAACTTACATTTACATCTGTTATCCATTTTGAGTGAATTTTTATACAATGTAAGGTGCAGATCAAAGTTAATTATTTATCGGTTTTGCATATGGATGTCCAGTTTTTTCAGTACCATTTGTTAAAGACTATTTTCTCTCCTGGATTGCCTTTGCAATTTTGTCAAAATATCAGTAGACTATATATGTGTGGATGTATATCTGGACTCTCTATCCTGTGCCAGTGGTGTATCTGTCTTAAGAACAATGCCACACTATTTTAATTGCTGTAGCTTCATAAGTCTTGAAGTCAGATCCTGTAAATCATAAAGTTTTTTTTCCCCAAAATTGCTTTGCCTATGCTAGGTCTTTTACATTTTCCTATACATTTTTAAATTGCATTGAACCTATGATGCTCAGTTTGGGGTAAAATCAATATCTTAAAAACGTATTTTATTTATTTAGATGTTTAATTTTTCATCATTAATTCTCAGTGAATAGGTACTACATATTTCTCATCAGATGTATTATGTATTTGATACTATCATATGGCATTTTTCATGTCAATTTAAAATTGCTTTGTTTGCTAGTATGTAGAAATACATTCGATATTTTTAAATTTTTAAAAGAAAACGAATAATGTGAAAATTATATCACAGTACTTTAAAACTCTGTGATTTAGTAATATAGGCACTTCTTTTTCCCACATCATAGTTGTACATAATGATGGGATTTGTTGTTACATATTCATACATGCACACTATATGATGATATAATCTGACCAGTATCACTCCCTATAACTTCCTCCTCCCTCCCTACCTCCCACCACTTGGTCCTTTTCCTCTACTGATCTGCCTTTGATTTCCATGAGATCTGCCCCCACCTTTTTCCCCCTTTTTCCTCTTTACCTTCCATGCATGAGAGAAAACATACAATCCTTGACCTTCTGAGTTTGACTTATTTCCACTTAATATGGAGGTCTCTAGTCCATTCATTTTCCTGCAAATGACATAATTTCCTTTTTCTTTATGGCTGAATAAAACTACATTGTGTATATATACCACATTTCCTTTATCCATTCATCCACTGATGGACACTTGTGCTAGTTCCATTGTTTGGCTATTTTGAATTGTGCTGCTATAAAAATGGTTATTCATATATCACTGTAGTAAGATGCCTTTAGTTCTTTTGGGTAAATACTGAGAAGTGGTATAGCTGGATCATAGGGTGGTTCCATGCCTAGACTTTTGAGGAACCTCAATACTGATTTCCATAGTGGTTGTACTAATTTACAATTCCCCCAAGAATGTAAAACTTGTTTCTTTTTCTTCACATTCTCTCCAGCATTAATTATTATTTGTATTTGTGATGACTGTCATTCTGACTGGTGTGAGATTAAATCTCAATGCAGTTTCAATTTGTATTTCCCTAATTGCTAATGATCTTGTACATTTTTTTCATATATGTTGAACATTTGTATTTCTTCTTTTCAGAAGTGTCTGTTTAATTTGTTTGCCCATTTATTAATTGGGTTATTTGATTTTTTGGTGTAAGTGTTTTGTGTTCTTTATATATTCTATATATTAATCCTCTGTCAGAAGAGTAGCTAAAAATGATTTTCTCTCATTCTGTGGATTCCCTCTTCACATTCCTAATTATTTCCTTTGCTGTGCAGAAGCTTTTCAAATTTGATGTCATCCCATTTATTAACTCTTGTCATTATTTCCTGAGCTTTAGAGGTCCTGTTAAGAAAGTTGTTTCTTGTGCACCAAAGCTAGAGTGTTGACCCTCCATTTTCTTCTAGAATTTGCATAGTTTCTGGTCTAATTTCTAGGTTTTTGATCCATTTCAACACTTGATTTTTTTGTAATTTATCTTGTTATGATGCAGCATTTCTATATCACTTGTTATTTCTAGTAGCTGGGCTTTTTTGTTTTGTTTTGTAGATTTTATACTATCCTTTATGCAGATCATGTCATCTGTGAAATTTTACTTCTTCCTTTTATGTTTGGATGTCTTCTCTCTACATGCTTTATTGCACTAGCTAGATAGCTCCAGCACAATGTTTAGTAGAATTGTATATGTGGACATCTTTGTCTTCCTTAGTGGGGAAATCATTAAAAATTTTCACCATTGAATATGATGTTTCCATGTTACCTTTAGGGTTTTTGTTTTCTTTTTTGTAGATTACCTTTCACAGGTGTAAGAAGTTCTAGTTTGCTTTGAATTTTTAATCACAATGGATGTTGGATTTTATCAGATTCATTTTTGGCATCTTTGAGATAATCACATTTTTCTTTGTTTTGCTAACATAATGAATTACTTTCATTGATTTTTGGATGTTAAATCAACCTACAGTTTCTGGAATAAATTGCATTTGATCACCCAGGCACAGTGGCACATGCCTGTAACCCAGCAATTTGGGAGGCTAAGATAGTAGAATTGCAAGTTCAACATCAGGCTCAGCAATTTAGTGCACCACTAAGCAATTTAGTGAGACCCTGTCACAAACTAAAAAAACAAATTAAAGAAGGCCAGGGGTATAGCTCAGTGGTAAAGAATCCTTGGGTTAAATCCCCAGTACCCCCCAAAACCACATTTGTCATATGTACCATCATTTTTACATATTGTTGGATTCAAATTTCCTAAATTTTTATTAAATTTTTTGTATCTATATTCCTGAACAATATTGGTCTGTAATGGTAGTGCTGGATTCACAGATTGAGTTAGGAAGTAATCATATTCAGTTTTGTGGAAGAATTTGTGTAGGATTGGTATTAAGTGTTTGGTAGAAATCATCAGTGGAGGGAAAAAAGAAAAGGTGGTTGAATAAGATGGATGTCATTATCCTAAATGCATGATTGAAGATGTGAATGGTACAAATATACATTGTATACAAACTGTTTTGTAAAAAGATGCTCTATATGTTTATTATGAATTATAATGCATACTACTATTATAAAAAATAAATAAAAGGTTTTAAAAAAAAGAAAGAAATCATCAGTGAGGTCATATGCCCTAAGAGTTTCCTTTGTGGGGATATTTTTAACTAATAATTCAATTTCTTTAATAGGTGAAGGACTAGTCAGATTATCTGTTTCTTCTTTAGTGAGATTTGGTAGTTAATGTCTTGCAAATGAATTACCAAAGATGTAGCTAAGGCCCTCCACAGAAAAGCTTTAATAAAATCAGTTTTCATGTTACTCTACCTAGAAACAGAAAGAAAAGTAGATTAGTTTTGAAGTCATGAAACACAGAATGGGAAACAAATATTAGACCACTCCTTTGCCTATGGGCTTGGTTGAGCCAAAAAAAAAAAAAAAAAAATGAACTGGAGGTTGAACTTTGCTTATGACATGTAATGCTTTATTTTTTTTTAACATGATGCTTTTCAAATCTGTTCCCACCAACTAAGTAGACTACTTGACTAGTTTCTATTTTCTGCATATTAGAAGAGATAAAGGGATATTTCTCCTAATTTTAGAAATTCAAGCATATGTGACCAGTTGGTTTGTTTTGCTCATGCTAACAGAAAAATGAAAATTAACTTCTGAAAGAATTCACAACTTAAATGTGCAACCATAAAATTATGTAAAAGTAACTTCTTCTTGGCAAATGAAGACAGAGGTTCTGGTTTATGTTTTGTACTTTATGGGATTTTTCCCTCTTATTTATCCCCCTAGTCATACAAAGTAGATTTTCTGTGAACCATTCTATGTTTATGTTTTAGAGTCCTCTCTCCAGGATATAATCATTCCCCATCTCTGAACAAGGTGAAACATCTTTAACCTTATTGACACCCATAAGCCTTAGAGCCTTTCTCCACCATTAGCTAAGTTTCTTCAAGGAAATGACATTAATTTGTCTTCTATTCTGTTTTATAATAGTTACCACTGTTGATTAAATCCACATGGACTCCCTATCTATCTCAACTGGGCATTTGTTTGATTCCCTCCTCTAGCACAGAAGGAAAAATGGCAGTATCCTTGACCATTTGGACTTAATACCAGAGGAGGTAATCCATCATGATATTTCAAAAGTGCTGCAGTCTTTGTCCTGGAATCCTATTCCTTTCCTATTCCTGTAGGATTTTGTTTCAGTTCTTGGAGAGTCTTAGATCCTAACTTGGGCTCACAAGTAGAAACACTAAATGATTTTTGTTTCTAACTTGGATTGATTTTTCTAAAGGCATCATACAATAATGAGCAATGAAACTCTGGGCCCAGCCACACTAAAGCACATGACACTCCCTGCATACCTGAAGTCTAGTAGTAGCAAGACTAGGCTTAAGAACATAGAAGAGGGGGATGTGGCTCAGCAGTAGGGTGCTCGCTTAGCACATGCGCGACCCGGGTTCGATCCTCAGCACCACGTAAAAATAAATGCATTGTGTAGAAGTAAAGCAAATAAATAAATATTTTTTTTAAAAAAGAACATAGAAGAACATACAACCCCACCATGTATTCATTGCACAGCTGAAGAAACAGGTTGAGTCTAACCACCCGAAATAATTTTGTGTATTTTTAATAGAAAACACTCACCACAATTTCTGTGAAGTAGTTGAAAAGGAAGGCTGTTAGAGTGGGCAACAAACATCATGATTAGACATTAACAGTGCTATTGATTGGAAAGAGGGAAGGTGCCTTTTAAGAATGGATTGTGAATTGTATGGTATATGAATTGTATCACAATAAAGTTGTTATTTTAAAAAGAGAGAAAAGGATGGCCAGGATTTCCACAGAAATAAAATATGAAAGGTATTTCAGGAAAATTGAATAGCCAATGAATATTTCTCTATGACCAGAATATAAGTGGTGATATATGGGCCTGCAATGATTGGTCGAATCTGATTTAGAAGGCCCTTAAATGTTATGTCTGGAATTTGAACTTTGGAGGTAATGTGAAGTCATCAAAGATTTCTAAGGGGAGACAAAAACGTGATCACATCTACATTTTAGAAAGATAATGTCTTTACTTTTTTCAGTGGTATTTCTCACTCTTCTTTTGATCATAATTCTCTTTTTTATCCAGTTTTTATTTCCTCAAGTTCAAGTTCAAGGAATACCAGTGTATTTTCTAAATATTTGCCCTTTTTTCCATAGTGTCTAACACAGTGCCTTTATATATAGCAGATATGCCTTAGACTTGTCCTCAAATCAGTGATGCTGACTTGGAATGAGAAAGCCTTTCTTCTAGCCTTGTCCAATTCTGGTTATGTCCCCTCTATTTAAATATCTCCTAAGTCCATTTTTTTCTCGGTATTCAACCACCATAACCCCTGTTCAGGCCCCCATCTTCTCTCACATGAACCACTTCAACAGTCTTCTCATTGGTCTCCCTTGCCTCACCATCACCAATTCCCATCCACATCACACTGCCACTAGAACCATCTAAAACAATTTATCTAAAACCTCACTATGATCCTGGTAATTCATCTCTAATGAAAATTATCTAGTGACTTGCTCTTTCTCTGAGGACAAAAATTAACTCTCTAACATGGCTTAGAAGACTCTACATAAGCTGGTCCTTGTCTACCTGTATAGCATCATCCCATGCCACTCTCACCTTTACTTTCTTATTTCAGCCACTCTGGCATTTATTTATTTATATCAACAGGGATCAAACTCATAGGTGGTCTTCCATTGACATACCTCTCTAGCCCCCTTTTTAAAAATTTTTGAGACAGGATATTGCTAATTTGCTGAGTCTGGCCTCTCACATGCAATCCTCCTGCCTCAGCCTCCTGAGTTGCTGGGATTACAGTTGTGCATCACCACACCCAATGTGGCTTTCTTTTACTTTCTCTTGTGTACCATGCTCTCTCTCACCATAGGCCATGTGCATATACCATCCTTTCTGCCAGAAAGATTGTCTGCCTTACCTCCATCCCTTGCCCTAATTGATGCTTCATCATTCTTGAGACCTCAGTTTAAACCACACTTTCTTATATGAACCTTTGATTCCACCAATCCATGTGCCCCAGTTTTGTGTTATTTTTTTCCTTCTATTAATCTCATTTCTGTCATATAATGCACGTATAATTTGAAAATTATCATTTACTTTTAATGTGTCTTTCTCTCCTATAATAATATGAGCTCTGTAAGAACAGGGGACCAAGTCTGCTTTAACAGTTTACACCTAGGTTATAATCCAGTGCCTGGCATTGATTAGACAATGAATGTTTGTTGAGTGAAGGAAAAATGTTGATGTTTTCATGACTTGAAGTTGCAAAAGTTTGTATCATCTTTTTTCTCCACTACTCTTATCACAGTTATTATTCTTGAAGCATTTGTATAAGTATCTGTATCCCAAATGAGAATGTAAATTCCATGGTGGCAGGGACTATATTTATTGTTTTAATTGAGTTATAGTGTACAAACAAAAAATTTACTGATAATAAATGTGTAGCTTGATGAATTTAAGAAAATATGTACACTCAAAAACATTACCCCTCCAAAAATATGAAATATATCCCTAATCCTATATTGTACCTTTATGCCCTCAACCAACTCTACGCTCCACTGCCATAGGAAGTAACCACCAGTCTTGATTCCTATTAGCGTATATGCACTTTGCTTGTTCAAGAATTTCCTGTAAGGGGATCCATACTGAATGTGATGCTCTTAGATTTATGCCTTCTTTCACTCAATGTCTACAAGATTCAATCATGCAGTTAACGTTTATAAATAATTTATTTCTTTTCATTACTTCATGAATAGTAAGTATCCCATTGTACAAATATGTCATAAGTTGTTTGTCCATTCACCTGTTGATGGACATTTGGGCTATTTCCAGTTTGGTGTATTATGTGTAAAACTGCTATGAGTATTCATACATAAGTCATATTTAATTTTCTATCATTGTATCCCCACAATCTAGCACAGTAGCTGGTACACAGCAGGCATTCGATAAACATTTGTTGAGTAAGTGAATGAACTTAATCTTTGCAATGCTAGTTGTAATTCTACCATTTTCCTCCTAATTTGGGTAGCATATCAGAATGCAAATGAGTAAAAGTGACTCAATTGCAGAAAGAAATTTGAGTTCTCTTTTAATTTTCTAACAACCACTTGGCAGAATTTGTACTTTGAAAATTATTACTAACAATTATGTGGACACACCTCACAACAGAACTTATCACACAAGTGTGTCACAATATTATTTCTGGATTTTCAGATAAAATAAGGTACACTCAGTTAAATTTTAATTGGAGTATGTCCCAAATATTTCATGGAAAATACTTGTAATAATTTCAGACATACTTATGCTAAAGTTTATTTGTTGTTTTTCTGAAATTCAGCATCCTGTATTTTTATTTGCTAAATCTAGCCACCCTAATTACATAGATACTGATCTCTGATCCTTTGACCCCTTTCATTCTTAAGCCTTAAGTATCCCTCATCTGTTCCCAGTGACTAGCTTTAGGAAATGCTTGTCTTTCATAGCTACCCAGTAATACTGGCAGAGGAAAGGGAAGCAACTATTTTAAGAACATTATAGGCAACATTTAGTTTGCCCGTTTTAGTGGTAAGTATATGATTGGTGAATTTACTTTAAGTTCTACCTGGACAATACTATATCATCAGTGCTTTTCAAGTGAAATCCAGCATGCTTATTCCTCTCCCACTCCCTGACCCTGTCAGTTATGTTTGTGTATGGTACAAACACAGTTGAGCAGATGTTGGAGGGAAATAGCCTTTCTGAACTACTCAGCAATGTCTGGTGTCAGCTTCTTTCTTAAAGGAGGGGGGATGACAAGTCCCACCTGGCAGAGAGCCAATTCCCACAGATGACTTCCTTCTCTCCTCAGAGTCTTTCATTCATAAACTCACAGGGAGATGTTCTTAAAACTCAAATGAATATTAAATGTGGGACAGAACCCAGCTTGGTTTAATGTCTGTGTTTGTTTATATTTCAATGAATGGGTTTTGTTTTAGAATTGCTCAAAGTCAAGTCAGATTCTCTGTACTACTAGCATAAAGCTCAGAAAACTAGGATGATGGTAAAGGGGATCTGATTTAGTGAAAGAGTTCTAAGATTTGAGTCAAGTTTGGATTTGAATTTGTGCCACTCTCCAGCTGATCAACTATATAATCCCTTTAAGCCTCAGTTTCCTCATCTGTAAAATGATGACAGTAATAGTGCCTACCCCACAGTAACTGGGACAGTCCAGTGAGATAAGTTAACTCCTTAGCCAGATGCATAGAAGATGCTCATGGTAACCCTTATTATGTATGTGACCTCAGAAATAGGTCTTATATAACAACAGAGGCCCCTCTGGATTTCCATACCCTGATGCCAGCAGCAGGGGATAAGGATCATAAAAGGGTATCTCAGCATCTTGTGTTATTTTACCCTTTTAGATGTTTAGCTGCACACTGAAAAGAGAAGCACTGGTTTGAGCCTTCATACTGTCATTTAAATAACAAAATGACAACAACTCTCCAAAACTCTAGGTTTTTTTCTTAATCTAGAAAATGGAATGTATTCTGTTATCATATACACCTAACTAAAATAAATAATTAACTAATAAAATGGACATATAAACATTCTTCCTTTTTTCTGTTTCAAAAGTAGTTATGAGAATCATATGTAAATATTTTTTAGAAAGTATGCAAATAGTACAAGTAGCATTGTAAAGTAAGTAAAGTAATAGTGAGAAAAAGTGCAAAAAAAAAAAAGCATCATTCCCAACATTTCTATTGCTTTTCCTGACTTCTCATTTTCAGGCTAATTACTGGAATTAGTGGCAGCAAATCTGATAGGAAAAAAAAAAGGCAGAGGATAACTGGTTTCTTATTCTAATTCTGGTACTTGACTTCTTATGTTGAGAAACTCACTTAACAGCTGAAACTCCATTTCCTCATGTTTAAGTGTGAAGTGGTCTTTGAATGAGCACCTATTAAGTACCTTCATTCATAGTTTTAGATACTACAATTATAGATCATACCAGCTAACACTGAGCATACTGTATATGCCAAGCACTCTACTGGGGGCATTATTTCCTTTAACCTCACAAAAACCTGCAAAGTAAAATATTGTTCCTATTTTACAGTGCAGAAAATTAAAGCCTAGAGGATTTAAATTGATTTGTCTTATGGTTGAACAAACCAAGGTATTTATCTCAAAGGAACTTAATGTCCAAAATGGCAGGCAAAGATATAAATTAATCATTGCAATATTGTTTATGTGTCTATGTCACTACATACATGTACATCCAAAATATCTATTTCATATTGGTGGTGCAAAAATCAAATGAGATCCAATGTGGAAAGTGTTTTGTAGAAACCCAAGTTATTAAAACAGTATTGTTTTGTTTTATTGTTTGAAACAAGTGTTGAACATCCCTTTCAATAACCAGTTATTGGGCTAATTCAAGAAGCATTTATTATATTTCAAGAACTATCTTCTTTTGCATTATGTAAAGTATTAACAGGCCCTAGGCTCTTTCCATTACTTCCCCTTCTTTCTTCTAAGACATAGTCTCACTCCTAAAATCCTTGCATCTCTTCAACCCCACAGGATCAATCAACCATCCTATTACCTTTTTACTGCCCCTTACACACTGCCTATTCTTATTTCTCTTCTTAGGAAACTTAGTACCCACAGTCTATCACTTTTCCTTTTTGATTTTCCTTTTGATTACCTTTCCCCTCTTTTTTCCTTTATCATTAGCAGACCCCAACACTGATTATGTCCAGCTCATCCTATAATCTGAATCTGTACTCACACATCTGAACAAAGTATCACAGTATTGATAACTGGTTAGTCCTTCAAATGCGTGACCGTGAATCTCAAATGGACCTTCAGAGCTGCCTTGCAGTCCTACCACATTTCCTTAGCTGTTACATTCTCCTACCATCCTAACTGACCATTTCACATTTTATCTTTCCTCCATTCTTAATTCTAAGCTCTTGAACTTGATTCATGTTTCACTGCGGGGGGGGGGGGGTTCCACACAGTCTTATTTGCACATCAACCAACCTACCTGCATCTGCATCTACATATTCTGCCTTCTCACCTGTCACTATGGATAAACTTCCCATGACTTTATCTAAGGACATTCTATCAATTTGTATATGAGACACTACATTCTCTAGTCTGCTTAAGGTTATCCCCCCAAATTTTCTCCTCTCTCTCCTGTGTCAACACATTTTTCCTCAAAATACTTGCACATATTGTTTTCTCCAATCCTAAAAAATAAGCATTCTTTCAGTCCAATATCCCTTTCTGGCTACAGTACCATTTCTCCCCTTCCTTTTACTCCCGGAGATAATTGATTATACTAGATTTCTCTTAGTATGTTAGTCAGCTTTTCATTGCTACTACAGAAATACCTGACAAGAAAAAGCTAGAGGAGGAAAAATCCATTGTGCCTCATGGTTTCAGAAGTTTGAGTCCATGGTCAGTCAGCTCCATTTCTTTGGTAATGAGGTGAGGCAGAACATCATGACAGAAGGGTGTGGTAGAAGAAAAAGCTGCTCAGCTCATGGCAGCCAGAAAGCAGAGAGGAAAAAAGGGGACAGAGAAAAGATAATCCCTTCCTGAGCATGCCCCCAGGGGCCTATTTCCTCCAACTAGGTCCCACCTTCCAGTAGTTCATTCAGCCATCAATGGATTAATCCACTGATGAAGTCAGGGCCCTTGTAATCCAATCACTTCCCCCAAATCCCATCTCTGATTAGATGACACTTTGGGGGACATTTTAGATTTAAACCATAGCATCTAGGTTCCAGCTTATCACTTCCCATTGAATTCATTGCAATCCAGATTTTAGCCCCACCAACCCACTGATATTTCCCTGGTCCAGACTATCGCATTGCTAAATCCATTGGTATGCTCTCATAGCTAATCTTACTTGACCTATGACCAATTTAACACAGTTTATCACTCATCTCTTTGAAACACTTTCTTCACTTGCCTGCCAGGACTCCTCTGTGTTGATTCTCTAATATTTTCACTGGATCCACTTTCTCAGACTCCTTCTCTGGTGCCTCCTCACATTTTCTTAACATTTGAAGTGCCTTAGAATTCCTATTAGAATGTGTCCTCTTCCTTTCCCCTACACTCACTGCCTTCACGATCATATCTAGACTTCTGCTTTATATACCAATAGTAGGAGATATGGCCATAACCATAAAATCAACATTCTTTCTTGCTTTTTCATGCTGTTACATTGCTCAAGGTGCTTGGTTCTTGTTAAGAGAAATATAAGCATGAGAGATGCATTCATCACAGTCAGCTGGAATCAAGAGCAGCTACTAAAAGTGTTTGCTTAGTATGTGTAAGGCTGTGGATTTATTACCCAGCACTTCCAATTTTTTTTGTAATTAATAAAAAAAAAAAAAAAACAAGCACAGATACTAACATTTAGATAATGGAGTTGCTCCACAAAAGAGGCTTAGAAATCCTTCAAAGAGTCATATTTGAATGATAGTTACTGGTCCTTCATTGTATTGTGACATGAGTGAGAAATGAAACTTTGTTGTATTAAACCATGGAGATCCGATGTTTGTTACCACAACATTTTTAAGTCTATGCTAAAGCTTCCATAGACTTCCATAGTGAGCTATTTACTCAGTTTCTCCATTTAGATGTCTAACAGACATCTCAAATCCAGAATTCCTGTTACATTCCTCCTACAAGTCAGTTATTCTTCTAATTTTCACTATCTGAATAAATGGCATTCACATTCATCTAGTTGCTTAGCACAGAAACTTTGGAGTCATCCTTTAAGCCCTTATTTCAATTATATCCCATATCCAATGCATCCGTAAATACTAGCAGTTCTACCTTCAAAACTATTAAGAGGGGCTGACAGAGTGGTGGAGAGATCAGTGCTAGAGCACTTTCTAGCATGCACAAGGTTCTGAGTTCAATCCCCCGCACTGCAAAAAGAAAGCTAGAATCCCCGCCCCCACTTCTTCCAGACTCTACAACTGCCCCTCTGGTTCAAGTGACCATTTTCCTTCTGCTGGACTACCACAGCCTCTTAAGTGGCCTTCTTCCTTCATTCTTGCCCCATTGCCCCATTAAAAAGTAAATACTTGGCGCACGCCTGTAATGGCACTTTGGTTGAGTGATCCACCTCAGCAATGGCGAGGCACTAAAAAGTAAATAATAAAATACAAAAAAAGTGTGATGTACAAAAAAAAAAAAAAAAAAAAAAAAAAAAAAAAAAAAAAAAAAAAAAGTAAATAAGTTGATGTCACTCATGAAAACTCTTCAATGACTTTCCATAGGCAAAGTTCACAAAGTGCACACTCATACAGTGCTGGTGGGACTGCAAAATGGTGCAACCACTATGGAAAGCAGTATGGAGATTTCTTGGAAAACTGGGAATGGATCCACCCTATGACCCAGCTATCCCACTCCTGAGTCTATTCCTAAAGGACTTAAAAACAGCATATTACAGTGACACAGCCACTTCAATGTTTATAGCAGCACAATTCACAATAGCTAGGTTGTGGAACCAACCTAGATGTCCCTCAGTAGATGAGTGGATAAAGAAAATGTGGTATAGGGGCTGGGGTTATGGCTCAGCGGCAGAGCGCTCGCTTCACACGTGTGCGGCCTGGGTTCGATCCTCAGCACCACGTAAACTTAAATCCATTGCATTGTGTACAACTAAAGTAAATAAATAAATATTTTTTTAAAATGTGGTATATATACAAAATGGAATTTTACTCAGCAATAAAAGAAAATAAAATAATGGCATTTGCAGGTAAATGGATGAAATTGAAGAATATAATGCTAAGTGAAATTAGTCAATCTCAAAAATCCAAATACCAAATGTTTTCTCTGATATAAGGAGGCTAGTTCACAGTGTTGTTGGATGGGGGTACATAGGAGGATTAGAGGAACACTAGAATGGTCAAAGGAAAGGGAGGGGAAGGGAGGGAGCAAGGGGCAGGAGAAAAAAAATTGGTGGTTGAATGAGATTGATATCATTATCCTAAATGCATGATTGAAGATCTGAATGGTACTTACATACTTTGTATACAAACAGTTGTATGTAAAAAGATGCTATATATGTGCATTATGAATTGTAATACATACTACTATTATAAATAAAAAAGAAAAAGAAAAAAGATATTTAAAAAGGTTCATAAAGTGGCTTATACAAGCTTATATGATCTGGGCCCTGCTCCATCTCTGGCTTCACAATCTGCCCCATTGCTCTTCTTCATTCCAGCACTCTAGCCTCCTTGTTGTTCAGCAAAAACCCCAAGCACAGTCTTACATTGATTGCCCTGGGACTTGCTTTTCCTTTTGCTGGAACATTCTTTCCCCAGTTATCTACATAGCTTGCTCCCTCATTTTTTTTTTTTTTTTTTTTGCAGTAGTGTTACTCAAATGTTAGTTTGCATCAGGATCACCTGAAGGATTTTTTTAAAACAGATCCGAGCCCCAACCCTAAAGTTTATGATTTAGTAGATCTGGGAGTGGCCAAGAATTTTCATTTCTAACAAGTTTCCAGGGCTGATAATGATGCTTCAAGGACTGAACTTTGAGAAACAGTTTTTTGCTCAGAAATCACCTCTTAATCAAGATCTTTCCTGGCTTCCTTATAAAAAATAATAATGTGACCCCAATGCTTCCTATTCCTCATATCCTGATTTATTTTTTTCCATAGTACATATCATCTGACAAGTAGGTATATAACATTTGTTTTCTTTGTGTCTTCCATTTGGATTGTAAACACCGAGAACAGGTACTTGGTTTCACTTATGGCTATAGCTCTACACCATATCTATTACAATGCATGGTACATGTAGTAAGTGCTTAATAAATATTTGTTGAATGAATGGTCAAAATAAAATGTTACACAGCCAGCCTTCTGTGACCCAAGCTTCTGGAACACAGTGCTCATGAAAATAACTGAGGTTTGCAAACCATGCTAAGCCCTGCTTACATCCAATCTCTTGCTTCCTGGGTTATCTTTTACATCATTATTACCCCTGCCACCACTCTTAGCAGAAAACACTGACGATGACTAGAAAAATGTATTGTTTAATGGAGGGATGTTATGATTTAACTCTTTATTTTAAGAAACTAAGGGGACAGGGAGAATCATACATTTTGCTAATCTAACTCTTTAACTGACTTATTCTAAGAGAAATTATTTCACATCCCTTTACCAGCTACCTGCTTATGTCAGGGCAACAAAGAAGAGTAAGACACAGTCCTGATCCAAGTCTGATGGCAGAACCAAATAGATTGAGTAAAGTATAATAAAACACTATCAGTAAAGAGGGGAGAACAAGAACTTCTGCCTGAAATTGCTGAGAGGGAGGCAGAATTTGGGGACATCTTTGCCAAGAAGAGAGTGTTTTGGATGGGGTTTTGAAGAATGAATAGAAATTTGGTTTATGGCAAATGGGAAAATAAGGTATGAAGGCATTTTGGACCAAAAAAATCAGCAAGGGAATAAGTGTGAGATAAAAGTGACATTAAAATATTTGATGGGCTGGGGTTGTGGCTCAGTGGTAGAGCGCTTGCCAAGCACATGTGGGCCCCTGGGTTTGATCCTCAGCACAACATAAAAATAAATAAACAAAATAAATGTATTGTGTCCAACTACAACTAAAAAATATTTAACAATTGGGGCCCAGGCACTGTGGTACATGCCTGTGATCCCAGCAACTTGGGAAGCTGAGGCAGGGGGATTGCAAGTTCAAAGCCAGATTTGGCAGTCTAGTGAGGCCTTAAGCAACTTAGAGATGCCCTATCTCAGGAAAAAAAGTAGCAATCAGTCGGGGCACAGTGGTGCACACCCATAATCCCAGCAATTCTGGAGGCTGAGGCAGAAGGATCACAAATTTGAGACCAGCTCCTGCAATTTAGCCAGACCCTGTCTTAAAATTTAAAAAATAAAAGGGCTGGGTGTATAGCTCAGTGATAGAGCATCCCTGGGTCCTATCCCCTGTAACCTCTCACAAATATTTGGCAATTAGTTATAGACAACAGTAAATCCAAGTGGACATTCTGACCAAGCAGAGTAGACATCAGTTATACAGAAATTGGCACAGCCAATTACAGTTCATACCATTTGATAATTGGCTCCAGAGAGAGACCAGAGTGTTCCAGAAATGCTGAGTAGTCTGGCATAGGTAATGTTAAAGTAATAGATTTAGTGCATATCATGAGTTACCACAATGATTTGCATTCCTTGTATCTTCCAATACTACAAATATTCTTGGCATCTCCATTTTACATATGGGAAAATTGGGTTTCATAGAGGTAACTCACTTGCCTAAGTTTACATAATTAGAAATCTTAAGAGTTGGGATTTAAACCTAAACGTGTATAGGCTGGCTCCAGAACTTATAATTTTAACTAAGGTACACTGCCTCAAGTAATAGCTAGAACATAGTTTTGCCTCTTAAACACTGTGGAGTTATACGAAGAGATAAAGTAAGTTGACTTTCCATTATAGACCATGCTGTCTGGTTGAGGAAACAAGACTCTCATCTTGTACAACCTAAGGAACATTGCAAATACTGTCCCAAAGAAAATGGAATGTTTATACATTGAATGGGACACTTAATGAGTGTGTGGATTTTCACTGGAGCTAGTGTGGTCATGGCAGAAATGGACCATGAATCTGGAATAGAGACATATGGTCTAGTGGAAATAATATAGCATTAGAGTCAGAAGTGCTGGGGTCTACTTGCTAGCAGTGTGGCTCAAAGTAATTTCCTTCATTGCTCTTATCTGTAAAATGGATGATTTGGAGTACAACAGTGGTTCTAAATAGAAGTACACCACCCCCAGGAGGTATTTTGGAAATTATAAGACCATATTTGGTTGTCCAAATGCAGGAGAGGCATTTAATAAGTGGGGGCCTTAAATGATAGATGTTCTACACACTACAAAGTATTGAAGTCCATTCTGCTCTACTAGAAGCCTCTAGACATTCATGGAGGTGAAAACTTTATAATTGTCTGAGTCTAGAACATGATTACATCTTACATATTGAAATGAATTTTTAATGGTTTTATTGCTCCTGATTACAACAACCTAATAAAATAAAGGGAAGACTGTATTTTTCTTCCAGAACATGACCAGGAGTTATTTACATTTCAGAGAATCACTGCACCAATCTAACTGCATTCCTGATACTTGAATCACCAGTACCACAACCCAATGTCATTCATTCTGTTTCAGCAGGCTATTGCTTTTATGATGATTATATGTAGAAATGCTAGCCTCTGACTACTTCATTATGTTTTCTCATATAGCCATGCATGAGCTTTTAAATATTGTAATATATATTGTTTCATAATAAATGACTTTCCTTTTGTTTTTCTTTGCAAAATAATTAGGTAATATTATGTGCTTTTAAAATTATTGCTTGCATCTTTATTATACCTTCTTATGAATTTCTTTTTAGGATGGCAAGGCAGATTAATAAATGATTGTAATAAAAATGACATGCTGGTCTGATAGAGTCAAGAACTACTATATTAGGTGATCTTCCAAGGCCTTTCCAGTTTTAATTTTCTATGGGTATAAGGACAGTTGGATTTTGAAAGGAAGGGGAGAACATTTTAAGGTGGGAATAACTCCAGCAACATGGCCTGCTTAAGTAGGGGTTGTAATTGTCTTCACACAAGTCAGGACAGAGCAGAAGGCCTGGTCTGGTCATGTTCCCTGAAAACTACTCTACCCCACCCACCTCACTGTAATTGAACACTCCTGGGGAAACTGCCAGGGCTATCATCACGGGAAATTGCCTTGTGGCCAGTAGGGCTTCTCTAGTTACTTTCTTAAGTGACGGAGGACAGTAATGACTTCCTGTCTGTTAGGAAGAAGGTGTCAGCCTGTGTTCTTTTGAGTTCCTGAAAAACCTCTAGCAGAAATTCCCTGTTTTTGCTCAGCTCTTGTCATTGGGATTATTTTTCTTGTCTTATCCAACCCCCTTGCCTCCAGTCTCCTTCCTCGATACTAGAGATCTGGAAACTTTTGTCCTATGATAGACGAATTTACCCCCTATAATCCTGCTTATACTTTGTTGTTGTTGTTGTTTTTTTTTTTTTTTTTGATACAATGGTTTTATTGAACACCCACACAGACACTGTTTGGAAGTAGGTCATACCTACAAACATATGCCTACAAACATATGCCACTTCAAATTTGGCAACACCTGTTGAGTCCTCTCTCTTGAAGGGGTGTCTTTTATCATTTAATAACATGTCTCTATTTTCCTATAATAGTGCACATTCATTGAAGACTGCTTGAAAAATACAAAAATGTATGGAGAAGCCAATGCAAATGATCCATAATCCCAAGCAATATAATACTCAACATTAGACAAAGGGATGGCAAACATGAAGGTTAAATTCAATGTTGCACTTTCTTTTCTTTATTCTATGCCAGCATCCAGCTTCCTCCTCCTAGAGCACCTCTTGATATCACCCTTATGAAAAACTTGCTTGTCCTATGTACTGTAAAATGGAGGGCAAACTGGAGAGTATACAATAGCACTTAGCATGTCAAAGGCATATAAGAGAGATAAAATATCTCATATCAGCAAGGTGTTTGGAATCTAAAATAGCAATATTTTGTCATAGTTCTGCCATCACTACCTTATTACTGAAATGCTGTGGTGATAAAGTATTGTGGGAATGTCTAAAGAGATAAGAGACCATCTGAGAAATTCACAGTGATCCCTTGGAATCAGGAAAAAGCACACAGTACACAGAGGCAAGAATGATTAAGTGTGAGGCTGGCTCATAAATATGCCTTTCTCGTTGGAAAAAAATGACCAATATTAGACAAAAAAGTTGGATGATACTAAATCCAGCCCAGAGATAAAGTTCTTGTTATAGATATTAGTTGGAATTTATGTTTTGCTTTTTCCCCAAGGTGGATAGGGTCATAATGGCAATTTCCCTCAGTTTGGAGTCTTGTATTGAGGCTCTGGTATAGAGAGGTCTTAGAAAACACTAAAACATAGGAGTGAGGTTCAAGACTTTGGAGCCATTCAGACCTATGTTCAAATCATATCTCCATCAAACTTTACTTGAGTGACATCCACTATTGTAGGCATTGGGGATACAATGTTGGGCAAGACAGATAAAAGTCCTACTTTAATGGAGTTTCCATTCTAGTGGTCTAAGACTAAATATCTAATGATGAAAAAATAACAAGGGATATGATTGGAAGTAATGGGGAATCCCTGAGGCTGAGTGGTCAGGAATGGCTTCTCTAAGAATGGTCCATTGAACTGAGACCTGGATGATGAAAAGAGGCCAGCAATTAAAAAAATGAAAGAGAAGAATATTCCAGGAAGGAGTAACAGCTAGGACAGAGGTCCTGTGGCAGGACAGGCTTGATATATTTAGAAGAATAGAATGAATGCTCACTGGAGCAGTTGAAGCTTTAGTGAACCAGGGAGAGAATGAGGAGGTGAGGTTGGACAAGGTCAGAGTATACATCAGGTCATGTGATGGCCTTGTAGAAATTCAGCTACTAATCATCATCATCATCATCATCATCAAGCAGGAGAGAGGGAGAAAATGAAGTTGGAGAGTTTGGGTGATACTGTATCATATCACCCAATTTGAATTTGACTTATTAGGGATGGGTGTCACTATGGTTTGAATGGTGTGCACAAATGGAGCCTGAAAAGATGAGAACAGAGTGCACGGTGGCCATTTTCATCTTCACTACATGTCTAGCACTTAAATTTCTCCCAGGTTCTCCTACAGCTACTGTTTTCTCAATGAATGCAAACCCATAAGTCACTGGACACCCGTTTTCACCCCAGCCCCATGTAAAAAAATTCTCTTGTATTTTGTGACTGGAATCTCTACCAACAAGCCAATGTCTGAATCACAGTTCACAAAGCAGCTACCAAACTGGCTATTTGATGCGATATAGACCTGACCTAAGGGGATACTAGTTTAAGATGAGTTTTCCTTTCAAATAATGACACCAGCAAATGAAATCATTAGTCGACTTCAAATTTACTTTGTTAGGAAGAGTGTAGCTAAGGGTTAAGTTCCCTGGGGCAATTATTTCTTGGTTTACATACTATACTAATTTTTTCTTCTTTTAATAGGGAGAGAAGAAGTCCTATGGAAAGCCATGCGGGGGCCAAGACTGCAGTGGGAGCTGTAAATGTTCTCCTGAGAAGGGAGCAAGAGTAAGTCACTGATGTCATTGTTGAAAGACAAATAGTCATGAGGGGCTGCTTTCTATTTTCTTTAGAATTAAACTGCTTAGAATTTACTCTTCTGACCTCATGGAATAGCAAAGTGAGTAGAACCAGCTGGAAGGAGTTTTGCTAACTAATGACAGATAGAACTAGGCTGGTCAAAGTCTCTGAGGGACCAAGAGTAGTCTTTCTTCATTGACTTAATGCCAAGGTTTCCCCAGTTTCATCAGAGTATTTCCAAATGCCAATTAGGTTGTGCACAAGCAAATTGTGATAATGTTTGTAGATATGTACAAATTTTCACAGCTCATTTATATCCGCTTGGTTTTTCCCCTACTTCTCTGGGCAACAGGTGGTCCAATTTTTAATCTACAGAGGTGTGAGTTGTCCAAATTAACCCTGCTTGTTAGAGACAGAATCAAAATATAGGTAACAATGCATAGAGAATGGCTTATCAGTACTACACTAAAACATAAAATATGTTTTAAGACATTGTGACATATTCATTAACTATGCACAAATTGTAGTGTAAATTGCAACAACCACAGTATGCTGACACAACATTTACATCAATTCCTGTTATATGCCTAGCCCCCAGATGAATTACATCTCTGATTTTCACTGAAAAAAGTTGTATCCTTTAGTATAACCTAGAAAAAGTATTCAAGGCAGTCCAATCTATTATATATATATTCATAATTTATGGTCACCCTGTGGAATTCAGATCTTCCAACTTCCAGTATTGTGTTTGCACTCTCATCACACTCAAGAAAGCCTAAGAGCTTCCACTGTCAAAGGAAAGTAGTAGCATAAATAGGTCAACCAAACCTTCAAAAACATAGCCAAACAGGGAACACAGTGACAGCTCAACCTTCTCTTTCATTGTCTTCCATTTGCAGTAAAGTGAAATGTCAAACTATGCCAGAATTTGAAGGAAGAGAATAAAAAGCCACCTATTCATCAAAAAGGATCAGACCTATTATACATTAAAGACACAGACTTAGAGAATCATAAAATATCAAAAAGGCATCTTAGTGAGCTTCTTATCTTGCCACTGATTGCACAGAGGAAACAGACTCAAGAGGGAAATGACTTCCTGGGGTCACAAAGCAAATTGATGACAGATTCCTAGCTATTACCTGGGTCCTTTGATTTCTCACCTGTTTACTTCACTCACTTACCCACTACTGCCCCCAAGGGAAGCTATGTTCATTGTAGCCACCAAGGCTCATACCTTTGCCTCTGATCTACAACCAGGAAAAAAAAAAGTACAATAAATATACAAATGCATTTTTTTTTTATTTTTATTTTTTATTTGTTCTACTTACAAATGCATTCTTAACATGTAAGCAGTGCAGACAAAGTGAAATGACTTATATTATTTATATGATGTCATTTATTATTCTATTTTGGAAATAAAACCAGGAAATGAAGATTATTTATATGGCTTTATTTCCAAAGTAGAATCATGTGAGATATGTGTGTGTGTGTGTGTGTGTGTGTGTGTGTGTGTGTGTGTGTGTATTCTGGGCCTTTTTTCCCACTTACTATGTCTTTAATATCTTTTCTTCTATCCCATAGTTTAATTCAGCCATCCCCCTTTTACTAGGCACTTAAGTTGTTCCTGAATTTTTGTTATTTTATAAAATGGGAATGCCACAGTGGAAATATTTGAATAGGCCTTCTTATACTCATCTCTGGGTAGATAATAAGGATCAGAATAATAAAAAAAAAGCATTTTTAACTTTCAAAGCTACTGGCAAATTACCCCACAAGGTATGTTCCAATTCATATAACCATTAGCATTGTAAATGAGTGCCCATATTTCTTCACCCTTGCCAACACTTGATATTTTACACATATGATGAGTGAAAATTGTTTCATTCCCTGACTATATGAAGTTTAAGCATCTTTTCACATATTCATTGGAAATTGGTATTTCTTCTGTGAATTTACTGGACAAGTCTTTAACCACTGTCCTATGTGAAGATTCTTTTTGGCTTTAGCTCTGCAAAGATAGAGCAAATAAAAATGATCCAAGAGGAAGCAGATGTAATTTGAATTTTGACACAAAGGAAAATTTCCTGATGTCTTATGGCAAAAAAGATGGCTAATCAGACCCAACAACCAGGAAAATGAGAAGCAGCTCTGGACTGTTCATTGAATTGGGGCTCCTTTAAAAATAGAAAATCTATATCTGAACCAGAGGTCAGCACTACACCAGGCAAACATGTTTTATAATGACCTCATTGTTTAACCCCAGGATGCAATTTGGATTTGGAGAGCAGTAGATTTACTCCATGAGGAACCCCCACTTTGGTTCCAAACACCTGGAGCCTAAGTCTAGCTTCTCTTTTGGAAACAGATAAGTGGCTGAAGTAGGTTAGGAGATGGAGGAAAATGGAAGATTGCTGTTCAGAATTTTTTCCTTTAGTATTTAAAAGACACAGCCTCCATGCAATTAAACACGTTCCTAAAAGTTTATTTGTGAAGTCTGAAGTTTCTGAGAATATTTGTCAAGGTTATCAAACCATGCCAATTTGTATTTTATGAATCAAGAGCAAGAATATCTGTCCTGTTTTCCAAATAGATAAGGGGACTGGTGTTTCTGAAGCAAAATGTGAGCATGTTGCTTGATGCCAGATCCCATTTTGTCATCTTCCCTTCCCTCCTATGTTCCCAGGGCCAATTGGTAGTGTTTAAATTAACCCCAGCACTACTGACCTTGCAGAACAGTCCCTCTGTACCCCTTTTGTGCAGTTGTCAGAAAGATTTGAGACTGTTTTCCTTAGCTGAACAGAGGGCCCCATTTGGATTTCAAGCTGTTCCTCTTGAGCTGGGAGGGGAACAAAAGGTTGGGTCACTCCTGAGCAATGCTGAAGCCCTTGGCAGGCCTGCCTCCTGCCTTGGGGAGACATCAAGCGCATAACTTGTTGAGCAGTATGTACTTTTCCTTTGCCAATGTCCTCTCGAACTGACTGGGACATTTACACAACACCTAGCACTCCAGCAAGCTGCAATCAAACCATTTTGGTTGAAGCTTTCTCAAACTGATTTCTCCAAGCTATGCCCTGCCTGGTAAAGCTCTTGCCTGATATTGGTACACTAGTTTTCACTTTCTAAAACATTACAGTGCACCTTTCAGGTGCTATAAAGTCATCTCTACACTACAAATAAATGGGTAAGTGACTTGCCCAAGGTCACGAGCCTGTTAGTTAAATATTATTTAGCTTATTTTAAGAGAATGGCAACTTTAAAAGATGACACACCTCCTAGTGTTAAATAAAGGTTTTTTTTTTCTTTCTTGGACATTTAGATTTGGATTTAATATTTGACTTTCAGTTTTCGTTCTTGGGCATAGGTTTTATCTGAAAGAATCATTCTTTTGAGTTGCTATCTTGTCTGGTATTTCTTCCCTGTTCTTTGATCGAACAAAACATTTTAGGTTGACATTGTAACCTTTCCCTTTTTCCCTTACTGGATCTGAATGCTATCTCTACATTATACTCCATCTGTGTGCATTTCTCTGAAGTTGGAGAAGGGAAGAAGGGAGGACGTATCTTTTATTCTGAACCCAGTTTTCCTTAACATTCAGAGTTTTTCCTGTATGAACAGTGTTCTGTTTTTTTTTCTTTATTTTCTTAGTTGTAGATGGACACAAAGCCTTTATTTTATTTATCTTTATGTGGTGCTGAGGATTGAACCCAGTGTCTCACATGTGCTAGGCAAGCACTCTACCCCTGTGCCACAACCTCAGCCCCGGTTTTCTGTTGTTTTTTTTTTTTTTTTTTTTTTTTTTTTTTTTTTTTTTTTTTTAATAAAAGATGGTAAACTCTTCATTATCCAGAGCATCTGAAGTAGCATTATAACACACATAATCTAACAGTGCTAGAATTTTTTTTAAAATAGGGAATGTTTAGATTCCCCTTTAGGTAAGGACTATTTGTCCCATTCTATGGTTTGAGAATCCATGTCCTTGATTTAAAGTATATGAGACTAGAGTTTCATATGAAATTGAGGCCAAATTTCTTAATTCCTTATCTTATGCCTGCAGCTTCCCACTCCCCTACCACAAAATGTGTTTCCCAGGAATTCCAGAGCCCAGATAAACTAACCACTAGTTCTTCAATTTGTTCTCCTCCTGAAAACAGCTGGTGTTCCTTATATTAACTGACTGATGCTATGGATACCAAGAGGTCTTTTCACTTTCTCTTGAATTAGGCAATTGCTGAGTATACCTTTTCTTCCTCCCTGTTTGCCCCCTAAACACACACACACACACACACACACACACACACACACTCCTGCCCTGACCAATCACTGAATGGCACACACCTATGTCTTTATCCTCTGCTTCTTCAAAGTGAAAGCTCATATTGCCCATGAGCTCCTTAGGTGTCTGGGCCTTTCTACAACTGCCTACGAATGAACTTGATGCCTTCATTGCCCATGTACTGCTTAGCTCTCTGTGGGTTTACCTCAATTTTGACACTATTCACCATTAACCCCTTGTTGCCAAACCCAGTGGACATTTTTCATTTTGTCTTCCTTGAGCCTCCTTCTGCACAAGACACCTCTTTCTCTCATGAAACTCTGCTCCCTTGAATTTCATAATAATGTTCTCTTCTAATTCTTTTCATACTTAGATTGGGATCCCCCAGAGGTCTGTCCTCGTCCCAGTACTTACTGTTGGCCAGTCACAGGGTGGTTTCTGTGTTCCATAGATTTAAGCTACCACCCATACAATGATAGATATTAAATCTCAAGCTGTAGCTTGACCTATATTCTTAACTTCAGGTTAGCACTGTCCATTTTTTTAAAATATTTATTTATTTGCTTTAGTTGTACATGATGCGTTTATTTGTACGTGTGCTGAGGATCGAACCCGGGCCGCGCAAGTGCTAGGCGAGCGCTCTACTGCTGAGCCACAACCCCAGCCCAGCATTGTCCATTTCTTGCTGTATATCTATGCTTGGATTTTTACTGATGCCACAAACATGCCCCACTCACAACTCCATTATCAACCCCCTTCAGACATGCTTGTTCCTAAGTCCTACATGTGTCTCCCCCATTACAGCAAAAGGCACCACCAGGTGCTTAGTTGCTGAAGCCAGAAAATGTAGTTGTTCTTCCCTTCTTCACTATCACCACCAGCCCATCATCAAGTTTTTGTCTTCCTAAATGAAGCTCAAATACATCCAGTTTTTCCATTCTCATTCCTCTAATCCAGTCTGTATCATTTCTTGCTTGAATTACTGCAATAGCTTCCAGACTGATCTCCCAGCCTCTAATCTCACTCTCTCCCATCCATTTCCCATTCTTCTGCCCTAGTCTTTCTAAAAGACAAATATATTATGAAAGTCTTGCTTAAAATCCTTCAATGACTCCCCATATATTCTACAATGAAATATACTTTTTAGTATTTTTAATTATAGATGGACACAATACATTTATTTTATTTATTTATTTTTATGTAGTTCTGGGGATCAAACCTAGGCCTCACACATGCTAGGCTAGCATTCTACCACTGAACTACAACCTCAGATCCACAATGAAATCTTAACTCTAGTAAGATTAGAATCCTCCATGACCTGTCTCTTGACCATATCTTCAACATTACCTCTAATCACTAGAAACCCTCTTTCCCTCCAGAGAACAAAACAAAACAAAATTTTTTAAAAAAACATGTGCCCTAAACTATTTCCAGTTCTCGTAACCTGGTATTTCATTTGACATGTTGCAGTTTTTATACCTGTTATTCTCTCCACGTATACTGTGCATATACGTCCAATGCCACCCTTTTTCTGCTAACTCGCTTTCATTTATCTATCCCTTAAAACCAGACACAAACTTCTTTTTTGCCACAATTTCCAAGGCCAAGGTTATCTTGTCTTATCATTCTTCTCATGCTGAATTGCATAAACTGTTCACTTGTGTGCTTTTCACTATCTCATGAAAAACTAAAAGGCAGAAACTGGGTCTTCTTAGTCTCTGCAGGGACAGTGTACAATCCAGACTATTCCATGAAAGACTGACTAACTGACTGAACCACTTTATGTGGGCATGGTTGCGGCTCTACCTTCATATCCTGGATTGGCTCTGAGATCACTGTAAAGCCAATAGATGTATCCTGTCTAGGAGGACTCAAAGCTGCTGAAAGGAGGCAAAGGGCCAGCATAGTCATTTTCTCACAATTTTTAGATCCCTTTAGCTGTAAGGATTGCACACCCTGGTTCCTATAGCTTGCTTTGGGATTCTGCTCTCCCTAACTCCTCTGAGTTCTTTTTACTAGGCCTCTACTTTTGCCCAATCACTTCTTAATCTGTAGGTGCCAATGCAAGGGATTTGGCAAAAGGTTTTTATTTTATTGCCAGTAATTCATTCTTCCTTCAAGATGAGGATATTTGTGATTAATTGTGGGTCAAAGGTAACCCTAACTTTCATTCAGATACTGATTTCATTCTCCTTGACACCAAACCTTTTGCTTAAAGCCTCTTAAACTTTTGCAAAATTGATGTTCTTGTGTCTTCCTTGTTCCTTTTCATTGTGGGGGAAGGAAGAAAGTTGGGAAGTAATGTATGAACAGGGAAGCAGCCACTGGGTGGCAGTAAGGGAGGGAGGTAGAAAATCAAGTGTCCCTATATATTTAAATATAATTATGCATGTCCAGGATAATTGATGATAATGTTAAAAAGTTGGTGTCTATGCAACAAGATGCAATCATAGCCCAACAGATGGTCATAGATGATCTTAATCATTTATTTGATCATATTGGAACATTAAGGGATTTATGAAGCATGTTTTCCACACTAGTGACAGAGGCTTCTGCTACAGAGGAGCCAAGGACCTGGAGGAGAAGATAAATACACAGCTGTGGGGTCATGAACACTGCTGTAGCTCTCCAGACATCTAAGTATCATGACTGAGCTTTGCCAACAGAATGACTTCAGGCTGGTGCTTTCTTCTCTTGGGCTCTCAGTTTATCCCTAAGTAAAATGAGGGCTTTGGACTGTGATCTCAAAGGATCCACAAGCTCTCATGATCTAAGTCAGACACAGTGTTACTCTCTCATGATGGTTCTAGCCTGTAGAGTATCTTATCATGCTTTCTACTGTTTCAGTGAGATATGAAGGGTGATGTTTGACAGTGTCTTATCTTTCAAGTGCTGCTTTGGCAGCTGCCTCAGACATAACTCAATTGCTGTGGCTTCTCTATTGCTGCTATTGTTGGTTCCTGACACTGAAGTGTGATTTGAAAAGAATAAGCCATGTATCAAATATAATACTAAAATTCTAAGTACAGGAAAGTGCCAAAGCTCACACTTCTATCCATAGAATGATTTTTTTCATCAACCTCATTATGAGGTAAAAGTCATGACAATCTACACATGAAAAGAAGTCACAAAAAAGTGATGCAAGAATAATCAAGAAGACTACAAGGAATATGGACTTACAGTCATTCTTCATAACAAAAGATTTTGCTATAAGTATATATTGTGCCTTGCGATATTAGCTAATAAAATTAAACAGCAAAAGAACTTTTAAAATCATGCAATCACAAGCCTAGCATGTTGGACTCAGCTCAAAATGTCACATCATAGGTTATAAAAGACCTTTGAGACATGACTATAAGTGATCTTTCCCTCACTTTCAATATGAAAAGGCTCAGAAGAAAGTTTTGGAAAGTTTGAGACTTTCCTAAGGTCTCTTGTAAGTGGCATAATGAGGTTGTGAACCAAGTATTCCATCCCCCTGTTCAGTATTCTTCTCACTGTGTCAAATGGCCTCTTAAACCCATGGCCGTAATCAACTCAGCTGCTGCATTACTCAACTTAGATGCATTGATGTGAGGAATACTTACTCAGTGGAGAAAATTTGCTAAGACATAGACCAGATATCATCAAATCAATTGCCTTTCTTCCTCTGCCCCAGTGAGTAATAACTCCTGACTGCATGAATAGGTTCTGTTTATATCTTTGTCTGGGTTTTAAAATGTTTTTCTATTATTTCTGTCTTTTGAGAGTTAAAGAGGTGAACTCCATGCTTAAGAAAAGCCTGGTTTTCATCTGCAGTGACAAGGTTTGTGAGGAATCATGTCAGTTTTTGTAGCTCTATGGCAGGTCTGTCCCTTTATGTAGGCCACTCACTGTATGGAAGTTCACTGCAGTGGAGTTAGAAGAATGTGGAGATGAGATCACCAAGTATATGTCAGGGAAATCTTCTGGTGTCTATTTGGGAAAAAAACTTGCATTGATGGAAATCTTCCAAGAATGCTTAACAAAATTAATTGCACACCATCTCTCTTACAAGCTAATAGAAGTCAATGGGAAATGTGCATTGCTTTGCAGAAATTTGCTTCACTGTCATCTTTTCAAAAGGGCTTTTATTTTAACAAATATGGCAAATGGCCAATTATTTAATGACCACCTCCACTTAAAAATCTACAGAGGTGCAGGTCATAGACTATATTCTGTATTTTATTTTTCTTCACTGTGTTGTCTGAAGTTCAAGCTAACTAGACAAACATTTAAGAAAGCCCTTGGGGGGCTAAATGTCAATGCAGGAACTTTGGGGAATGCCAACATATTGCAAGCACCAGACTCTTTCTAAGGAGAGTACACACACACACACACACACACACACACACACATACATACACATATGTGTTTAACTACCTGGCACTGCATCTGATTAAAAATTTGAATGGCAGAGCACAAAGTCCTCAAACGGAGAGATTGGTATTGGTCTGGAATGATTAAGCCAACTCTTTTAAAATATTTTGACAAAAATGTTTCCTTAGAAAGATTTATTTGATGGGGTTATACAGGGTGGACTGAAGTGAGAGAAAGGCGGATGCTAAGGTCTTCCTATATTTATTTTATTTATTTGTTTTCAGTACTGCAAATTGAACCCAGGGGCTCTTTATCATCTTTATCATCTCCAGCTCTTTTTCTTTTATTTTTTCTTGATGATGATGATGATGATGATGGGAATTGAACCCATGGATGCTGTGCCACTGAGCTACATCCCCACACTTTTTATTTTATTTTGAAACAAAGGATCACAAAGTTAGTGAAGTTTGCACTAAGTTACTGAGACTAGCTTGAATGTGAGATTCTCCTGCCTCAGCCTCCTAAGTTGCTAGGATTTCAGATGTGTACCACATCCTCATCCCTATTTTTAGAGGTTAAGTGGAATGTCCAAAATCCCCAAGCACAACAGAATGGAAGTTTGCATTTTATGCTGCTCAGATGCTGTGTTTCTACAAATGATTCTATTTTGGAACATACACACATATACCTACCCAGACTTGTGATTTGGTGATGGGGTTTGTCTTCATTTTAGATGAATCTATCATCTCATTTTTAAAATATTTCTGGAAGATAGTGCTAATTCGTTTCCCTGACATTCCTCTAACTCCTTAGAAACTGGTGTCTCCAATGGTTATTCCCTAGTGATCCCACTTGAGGTGAAGCCATCCTAAACCTTGCATCACTGAGGTGACCCCACCTTGATTCCAGAGGTAGGACTGTGAGATTTCTTTCTCAGTATAACACCAAGAACTCCTGTAGCAGTTACTACAGGGAAGAAGACCAACTCAGTGATTTCTGAAAGAGCATATATTTCCTGTTCAACAAATTTTGTTGTGGGGATTTTGAATAAAAGGTAGGATTTGGGGCATCATGAATGAAGGCTGTCATTGTTTTACAGAAGACAGTTTTTAAAGCTTGGCCAGTGGAAAATCTGCCAGATGCCTTGGAATTATACCCTTACTCTGAATTACTAGCTATGAGCATGGCAGGCTCATACTGTTGACTGAGCAAGGCACTTGGCTTTGCAGTGGCATCTTTTATACCTTTTATCCTCAATTAAATAAGAGTAGTTTTACTCTTTACTTTTTGAAAATACAATGAAAAGAAGAAATGCTCATTTCTTGCACCCTCAGGGAGATTAATGTATATATTTAGTTATCTGTATCAAAGAAATCATGGTCTCTGTCCCTGTACATGTCTTTGCTAGTTCAAGTAATTGTAGTGACTTGGCATCCCAGGGCTTTAGTTGGGTTTCCTCACAGACCTGACACGAATCAGTGATTGCTGCCCCCTTCACATGTTGCTGGGGGAATGCCAATAAAGCTATGAGCAAAGGAAGGGGCTATGGAGAAACATTCTGTGGGGCCCTGAGCGGAATGAGGGGTAATCAGGGTTCAGAAGCCAGGTTTCCCTAGAGATAGACAAAAAGAAAGCAAACAAAAGGAAGAGACAGGTCTAAACAGGCTCCCCAGACAGGGCCCTTTTGCTGTAAGAACAGAACCTTAAACTTCACAAAGCTCAAGAAGGGATGAAAGCAAGGGTTAAACATGGCCTTTGCAATTCAGTTGAAGAAAGGTATTGTGCCCATCTACAACTAAATATATATAAAATAAAATAAAAACTCCCAAACATTATGCCAAGTTAACCAACTTGGGGGGAGGGTCTTTGCAATTCAGTTGAAAAAGGATTAACTGAGGCTACATAGAAAAAAAGCTACCCATACATAAAGCACTATTTGTTGTTCTTAAAACCCATCAGGCACTCCACAAACTAAAAAATGCACTTTACTCTATACCACCTAGATATTAATATTGACCTCCACACAACCCACAAGCTCCTTTCCTTGAATACAAAGGTACCACAAAGGCACAGATAAGAAGCAGAGAGAGGCTGAGCAGAGTTCCACGGTGCCTAACATGAACTAGTTTTTTTTTTGTTTGTTTGTTTGTTTTTTAATTTTTTTATTTTTATAATTTTTAATATGTACAACTCATAGTGCATATATTTAGTATCTTTTTACATACAACTGTTTGTATACAAAGTATATTCGTACAATTCAGGTCTTCAATCATGCATTAAGGAAAATGATATCCGTCTCATTCAACCACCTTTTTTTTTTCCCCACCTCCCTCCCCGCTTGCTCCCTCCCTTACCCTCCCTTCCCTTGACCATTCTAGTGTTCCTCTAATCCTCCTATGTACCCCCATCCAACAATACTTTGAAAAAGCCTCCTTATATAAGAGAGAACATTTGGTACTTGGATTTTTGAGACTAACTTCACTTAGCATTATGTCTTCCAACTTCATCCATTTACCTGCAAATGCCATTAATTTGTTTTCTTTTATTGCTGAGTAAAATTCCATTGTGCGTATATACCACATTTTCTTAATCCACTCATTTACTGAGGGACATCTAGGTTGGTTCCACAACCTAGCTATTGTGAATTGTGCAGCTACAAACATTGAGATAGCTGTGTCACTGTAATATGCTGTTTTTAAGTCCTTTGGGAATAGACCCAAGAGTGGGATGGCTGGGTCATAGGGTGGTTCCATTCCCAGTTTTCCAAGAAATCTCCATACTGCTTTCCATAACGGTTGCACCATTTTGCAGTCCCACCAGCAATGTATGAGTGTGCCTTTTTCTCCACATCCTCTCCAACATTTATTGTTGCTTGTGTTCTTGATGGCTGCCATTCTGACTGGAGTGAAGTGAAATCTTAGAGTAGTTTTGATTTGCATTTCTCTAATTGCCAGCGATGTTGAACATTTTTTCATGTATTTGTTGATTAATCGTGTATCTTCTTCTGAGAGGTGTCTTCTCAATTCCTTAGCCCATTTATTGATTGGGTTATTTGTTTTTTTAGTGTAAAGTTTTTTGAGTTCTTTATATATTCTAGAGATTAGTGCTCTATCTGATGTGCATGTATTAAATATTTGTTCCCAATTAGTTGGCTCTCTATTCACCTCACTGATTGTTTCTTTTGCTGAAAAGAAGCTTTTTAGTTTAAATCTATCCCATTCATTAATTCTTGGTAGTAATTCTTGCACTACAGGATTCTTATTAAGGAACTTGGGGCCTAATCCAACATGTTGGAAATTGGAGCTTACTTTTTCTTCTATTAGGTGTATTGTCTCTGGTCTAATTCCTAGGTCTTTGATCCACTTTGAATTGAGTTTTGTGCATGGTGAGAGATATAGGTTTAATTTCATTTTGTTGCATATGGATTTCCAGTTTTCCCAGCACCATTTGTTGAAGAGGCTATCCTTTCTCCACTGTACATTTTTGGCACCTTTGTCTAATATAAGATAGCTGTAATTAAATGTATTAGTCTCTGTATCCTCAATTCTGTACCATTGGTCCACCAGTCTGTTTTGGTGCCAATACCATGCTGTTTTTGTTACTATTGCTCTATAGTATAATTTAAAGTCTGGTATGGTGATGCCCCCTGCTTCACTTTTCTTGCTCAGGATTGCTTTGGCTATTCTGGGTCTCTTATTTTTCCAGATGAATTTCATGACTGCTATTTTTATTTCTTTGAAGAATGACATTGGGATTTTGATTGGAATTGCATTAAATCTGTATAATGCTTTTGGTAGTATGGACATTTTGACAATATTAATTCTACCTATCCAAGAGCAAGGTAGGTCTTTCCATCTTCTGAGTTCATCTATAATTTCTTTCTTTAGTGTTCTATAATTTTCGTTATAGAGGTCTTTCACCTCTTTCGTTAGGTTGATTCCCAGGTATTTTTTTTTTTTTTGATGCTATTGCAAATGGGGTATTTTTCATCATTTCCCTTTCAGAGTCTTTGTCGCTGATGTACACAAATGCCTTTGACTTATGTGTATTGATTTTGTATCCTGCAACTTTGCCAAATTCGTTTACTAGTTGTAAAAGTTTTCTGGTAGAGTTTTTTGGGTCTTCTAGGTAGATTATCATGTCATCAGCAAATAGTGCTAATTTGAGCTCTTCTTTTCCTATCTTGATCCCTTTAATTTCTTTCGTCTGTCTAATTGCTCTGGCCAGAGTTTCCAGTACTATGTTAAATAGCAGTGGTGAAAGGGGACATCCCTGTCTTGTTCCAGTTTTTAGAGGGAATGCTTTCAATTTTTCTCCATTTAAGATAATGGTAGCTCGGGGCCTTGCATAAATAGCTTTTATTATGTTAAGATATGTTCCTGATATTCCTAGTTTTTCTAGTGTTTTGAACATAAAGGGGTGTTGTATTTTGTCAAATGTTTTTTCTGCGTCAATTGAGATGATCATATGATTTTTGTCTTTAAGTCTATTGATGTGATGTATTATGTTTATTGATTTCCGAATATTGAACCAGCCTTGCATCCCTGGGATAAACCCCACTTGATCGTGGTGCACTATCTTTTTGATATGTTTTTGTATCCGATTTGCCAGGATTTTGTTGAGGATTTTTGCATCTATGTTCATTAAAGATATGGGCCTGAAGTTTTCTTTTTTGGATGTGTCTTTGCCTGGCTTTGGAATTAATGTAATATTGGCCTCATAGAAAGAGTCTGGAAGAGCTCCCTCTTTTTCTATTTCTTGAAATAGTTTGAAGAGCATTGGTATTAGTTCTTCTTTGAAAGTCTTATAGAACTCGGCTGTAAACCCATCAGGTCCTGGACTTTTCCTTGTTGGTAGCTTTTTGATGACACCTTCTATTTCTTCGCTTGTAATTGATCTATTTAAATTATGTATAGCCTCAACATCCAGTTTAGGCAAATCATATGACTCTAGAAATCTGTCAATGCATTCAGTATTTTCTATTTTATTAGAGTACAAGTTTTCAAAGTAATTTCTAATTATATTCTGTATATCTGAGGTGTTTGTTGTGATATTCCCTTTTTCATCACGAATGTTAGTAATTTGAGTTTTTTCTCTTCTTCTTTTCGTTAGCATCGCTAAGGGTCTGTCAATTTTGTTTATTTTTTCAAAGAACCAACTTTTAGTTTTGTCAATTCTTTGAATGGTTTCCTTAGTCTCAATTTCATTAATTTCTGCTCTGATTTTAATTATTTCCTGTCTTCTACTGCTCTTGGTGTTTGTCTGTTCTTCTTTTTCTAATGCTTTGAGGTGTGATGTTAAGTCATTTATTTGTTGGGTTTTTTTCCTCTTAAGGAATGAACTCAGTGCAATGAATTTTCCTCTTACTACTGCCTTCATAGTGTCCCAGAGATTTCTATATGATGTATCTGTGTTCTCATTTACCTCTAGGAATTTTTTGATCTCCTCTTTGATGTCTTCTTCAACCCCTTGATCATTCAGTAGCATGTTGTTTAGCTTCCAGTTGATGGAGTAGTTTTTCTTATTCCTTGTTTTGTCGTTGATTTCCAATTTCATCCCTTTATGGTCCGATAGCATGCAGGGTAGTATCTCTATTTTTTTATATTTGCTGAGAGTTGCCTTGTGACATAATATATGGTCTATTTTGGAGAAGGAGCCATGTGCTGCTGAGAAAAATGTGTATTCGTTTACTGAGGGATGAAATATTCTATATATGTCCGTTAGGTCTAAATTGTTAATTGTTTTGAGGAGGCTTAAAGTGTCTTTGTTTAGCTTTTGTTTGGATGATCTATCCATTGGTGAGAGAGGTGTGTTGAAGTCCCCTAGAATAACTGTGTTGTGGTCTATTTTACTCTTGAACTTAAGAAGCGTTTGTTTGATGAATGTAGGTGCTCCATTATTTGGGGCATACAGATTTATGATTGTTATATCCTGTTGATGGATGGTTCCCTTAAGTAATAAGAAATATCCATCTTTGTCCCTCTTGATTAATTTTGGTTTGAAGTCTACCTTATTTGATATGAGAATGGAAACCCCTGCTTGCTTCCGCTGGCCATGTGAGTGATAAGACTTTTCCCAGCCTTTCACTTTCAGTCTGTTGATGTCTTTTTCTATGAGGTGTGTTTCTTGGAGACAGCAAATTGTTGGGTCATTTCTTTTAATCCATTCTGATAATCTGTGTCTTTTGATTGGCGAGTTTAGGCCATTAACATTCAGGGTTAGTATTGAGATGTGATTTTTATTCCCATCCATTTTTATTTGAATTATGGTCTTTAGCTTGATTTGGTTTCTCTTCTGGTTGGTATTTCCTTTAGTTTAATATCTCCCTTTGTTGATTTTCGTTATCATCTTTCTCTTCTTCTTCATGAAAAATGTTGCCCAGGATGCTCAGAAGTGCTGGCTTTCGAGTTGTGAAATCTTTTAACTTTTGCTTGTCGTGGAAGGTTTTTATTTCATCTTCGAATCTAAAGCTTAATTTTGCTGGATATAAGATTCTTGGTTGACATCCCTTTTCTTTCAGAGCTTGAAATATGCTATTCCAGGATCTTCTTGCTTTTAAGGTCTGGGTTGAAAAATCTGAACATAGTCTGATTGGTTTCCCCCTATATGTAATTTGCTTCCTTTCTCTTGTGGCTTTTAGTATTCTCTCCTTGCTCAGTGTATTAGGCATTTTCATTATAATGTGTCTAGGTGTGGATCTGTTGAGATTTTGTTTGTTTGGTGTTCGGTATGCCTCTTGAACTTGGTTTTCCATTTCATTCCTCAAGCTTGGAAAATTTTCTGTAATTATTTCATTAAATAGATTACTCATTCCTTTGGCTTGAAACTCTGCCCCTTCCTCTACGCCGATCACTCTTAAGTTTGGTCTTTTTATGCTGTCCCATAATTCTTGGATGTTATGTTCATGATTACTAACAAGTTTTGCTGTATGGTTTAAATTCTTCTCTAGGACATATATTTTGTCTTCATTGTCTGAGGTTCTATCTTCCAGGTGGTCTATTCTGTTGGAGATGTTTTCAATTGAGCTTTTATTTTGGTTTATTGCTTCTTTCATTTCTGGAATTTCTGTTTGGATTCTCTTTAGAGCCTCTATTTCCCTATTGAAGTAATCTTTTACTTCCTGTATTTGTTTTTGGAGTTCTTTGTCAAAATGATCTTTTGCCTCCTGTACCTGCTCCCTCATCTCATTTTTGAGTTCATTCTTAAGTTCCATAAACATTTGGCATATGTAATTTCTAAATTCCATCTCTGGCATTTGACCAACTGTGCTTGCCATGACATCTACCGATGAGGTATCTTGATTTGTTTGTGTCATTTTCTTTCCTTGTTTTTTCATGTTGCTTGTGTGTCTATTCTTCCTGCACTGTGGGACCTTGACTGTTTCGATTATACCTTAAAGCCTTATGTTGTTCCTGTAGTACAATGCTATCAGATCACCTTATAATTCCTTTATACTTTTAAAACCTAACACTTTCTATTCAGAAAATCCAAGTTTGGTCACAATGTACAGATTTTGTTAACCCAGATATTATTTCCAATTTACTCTGTACGTTTCTGATAGGGTTTTATAGCTTCAAGTATTGGATACAGAGGTGTTATGTTTAGGAAGAAGGAAGTGTCTTGAATTGTTCTTTCTTGGAAAGTATGAAAAGAGATATCTATTGAAATGGTTTAGTGGAAGTGGTTTAGTATCAGTAGATGATGGAAGAAAGAGAATGGGGTTGACAATTAGGTAAAAAGATCAATTTATATATATAGTAAGTTGGAAAAGAAAAAAAAAATGATAAAAGAGTAGGAATTGGTGTAAGAGAGAGGAGAGAGAGAATCAAGGAAATAGAGAGTAAACTATATATAACACCACTTTGCTACCCAGTTCAATTGCGCCGGTTCTAGAAATCCCAAGTTTTGCGTATAACTTGTTTTTGCCTCTGTTTAGTATGCACTGGCAGGATGTAAACATGAAAGATGTAGGAGGAAGAAAAGATACAAGAGTGAGAAGGAGGAAAAGAATGAAAGAAAAAAAGAGCGGAAGCAAATAAACACACTAACAATCAATGCGGAAGGAAAAAAAAAAGCAGAACAAAACAAAGTCAAAAAAAGCAAAAGAAAAATAAACAAACAAACAAACATACAAACAAAAAAAAAAACCCTCCCTGCAATCCAAAAAATCAAGCAGACCAATAAAAAAAAAAGAAAAAAAAAAAAAAAAAGTCAAACCCCAAGTCTCAGACAAAACGGGCCCTGGGAAGCCCCCCTCTTTTTTTCCTTTCCAGTTCAAACCAATTGCTATTGGATCACAGTCTGTGATCCTGTCAGTGAAATCAAGGCTGCATCCTAGGCCAGCGGCTGCACGGTTCAGTGAAGGAGTGGCCCAGGGGGACCGTGTGTGTCAGCAGATGAATGGCGCCGGGAAGGGGACCTTCCAGAAGGCACCCCCTCCCCAAGCCCACCCACAGTTGCAGCCCCCTGTGGCCGCTGCGCCAGCCTCAGAAACACCTTCCCCTGCTGACCACCCAAGTCTCACCCAATTGTGCGTTGTCTTCAGAGAGCTGGAGAGTCCCTGGATGGATGCAGCAGTCGCTCTCCGTCTCCTTCCCTTTGTCAGGACCAGCCCCTGAAGCTTTCAAAGATGGCGGTGCTCTCCTTCCAGTCAACAGCAGCTCCGCAGACTCCTGTATGCTTGCCGATCGCACCGGGAAGCCACACCTGTGACTGTAGTGCAGACAGCGCTGCTTCAGACTGTGGCCCGCTCCACTCTGCCCCTGTTTGCTGATCGCAGATCTCTGCGCCGCTCTGTCCGGGGCCCCACTACTGAGGGTCGCGTCAGGCGGAGTGTGGCTCCGAACTGGTGTGTGGCCCCGCGGTCTCCCGTGGTTCCCCAGCACCAATCCCGCCGGCTGTTATCGCTGGTCTTTATCGCCGGTTTCACGCTGGTGTGCCGTGAGTTCGGCTGGGGTTGCAGTAGTAGCGCGGTCTCCCCACACTGACTTTGTTTCGCACGGCCTGTGCACCACCCAGGCGGTTTTGCAGGAGCCTCGCGGCTCCAGCCGCTGCAGACAGCTTGTCTCTTTCTCTCTCTGGTAGTGGTAATCAAACCATCCAGGAGATCGGTATTTTCAGTCCATATATATATATGATGAAAGGCAATTTATCTGCTTTGTTGAATTCTTTCCATGGAGCTGTCCTGAAGTGCGGCTTCCTCTAATCTGCCATCTTGGATCCCATGAACTAGTTTTTAAGGCAAGGAGTTTAGTGACCTGGTATAATCCATTAGCAGAAATGGGGCCCATGGTTCCAGTTACTGTTACTACAATAAGAAGTTAACTTTTCACTGAGTTTTGCCTTTTAAATCAAGTCCAAACCAAGCTTGAGCTCTGAGAGCAGGATGGACACCTGTCTCTTCACTCGCACCCCATCCCCCATAAAATGAGGAGCCAGGGCCCTTCTTCCCCATTTACAGTCTAGGAACTCCCATACAGTTCCACAGTTTGACCAGCCCCACAGGGCCTCCATACAAGTTTACCAGATTCCTGAGAAGAACCCAATACCACACTGAGATCAACATGAGCTCTTTGCATCATCCCCAAGAAATCCCCAGCCCTTGGGAGCCCTAAGAACAGTGCCCATTACTATATGCAATATGCCCCACAGCAGGCTCCAGGTGGCCCTTTAGGGTCCATTGCAATGTTGCTGAGGTAGAGGGCTCTGGCAGCTGAATCAAGTAGAAACCACAATATTCCCAAGGTAACCTTGAACCACTGACTTGATGAACCTGCTGCCCTGTCACACCTACCCATGACCCAGACCAGAGTCACCCTTGGCCCTTAGTTGTAGGAGAAGCCAGTTGGAAAAAGCAGACATAACACAGAAATGAATGCAGCCTGAGAATTTTTCCCCAACTTCAGAACTAGAAGTCCTCAAATGTCCTTTGCTCCCCCACTCCCCATGAAATGTTTACCTCATAAAAAGGGAGGGCACTTAGTATCACAGGACAGATGTTAGAGCCAAAAGAGCACCTTAGGGATCGTGTAAGTTTAACTCCCTCATCCTATATACAGGGAAAAGGAAACCCACAGTAGAGATGAGACTTAAACCCTCTCCTGTTCCCTGTCTTCTACTCTACTGATCTATTTATTATTTTTTCTAAGAACATTTTTATTTATTTATTTAATATTTTTATTTGTTCTTTTTAAATATACAAGACAGTAGAGTGCATTTTGACATATTATACATACATGGAGTATAATATGATCTATTTACTTAAACACTCCCCAAAGTTTAAGTCTCTTCTGTAGTCTAGTTTTTATAATATTCATGCTATTAACTACTGCCAACTATGGCACATTAAATGGTGGCTAGCCTTTCCCTTCTTTCCTCACCACAAACACCAAAAAAACATCCACAACTTGCACCCAGACTTGAAAATATTATTAAATAAAACCCATATGTTTTTAGTCCCTGGCCATCCAAAACCCACACTCCTGCTTTCTTGCATTATATCCCATATGCACTAACCAATCTACTTTTCAGATGGATTGGCCTATCTGTAAATTGCCAGATGGGACCTGCGCAAGTGCAGAGAAAAATTTTAATCTGGCTTATATAAACAAGTGAAGGGAAAAAATTAATTCACAAAACCCAAACAATTGGCTTCAAAAGGAATAACATTAATAAAACTTTCAAATCAGCAATTTTTCTTTGAGTTTGAACTTGCCAGTCAAATCAAAGTTCATCTAAAAATTAAGTCAGCCTCTAAGTTTTCTTAACTCTTTTTAAACAACAGTCTTGTTTTGAAACCTTCCAATAGGTGCTTAATTAAATGTGTAAGTGACATAAAGGCCACCATGATTTCCAACTGGCTGGGCTGTTGGTGGCATTTGGCACTTCTACTATTATTTGTAAAAGATCCTCCAGTATCCATATGGGCCCACAGAAACCCAAAGCTCCTGAAAGAAATGTTGATAGAGCCCAAGGGGAAGCTGTAATTCATTCTGAAAAGGTGACCCAGCTGTCTGAGTCCCCTGAGCTTCCTGTAGATGCCAAATGTGCTCCTAGCCTAGTAATCCCATCTGTAATCTAAATGTATACAGAAACTGCCTGCTCATCCCCTCCTCTTGACTAATGTGTTCATAGATATGTATTTTTCCTACTAAGATAAAAGGATTTTCTGTCATAGATATAATAATTGTTATCTCTTTCATCATCATCAATATTATATGGATAATACACAACAATGAGATAGTGATAGTTGTTGCCATATATAAAGTATGTCAGGTGTTATGCTAAGTATTTCATATATGTTGTCTCATATAATTTTAATGATATATAAATATAATTCCATAGGTTTTTTCCCCTTAAAAGAGTATAATTCAGTAGTTTTTAATGTATTCACAAGGTTGTGCACCATCATCACTAATTCCAGAACATCTCATCACCCTGTCTCATTTTAAAGTTTACAATAACCCTAGAAAGTAGTTATTTATTTTAAACCCCATTTTACAGATGAGGCATTAAGATTTATGGAGATTAAATGACTTGGCAAGTTCCCACAGTGGATAAGAGGAAGCTGAGAGTCGAAGGCGGATCTCTCTGCCCACCCCATGCTGCTCTTTCTATCTCCCTGGTGGTCCTTTATTTGTTCCATGGTCCATTATAATTTTCATTAATAGAGACACTATAGGAAAAAAATTGTAACTTTCTTGTTTCTTTCTTTCACTTCCTGCCCTTTTCTCTTTTATCCCTCAAGGGACTGATGGTTTTGTTGTCCCTAGCAACCACCCTTCTCCTGGACACCTCCTCTCATATAGTACACAGTATCCCTCACAAAATCTCTCAGAGGGTGGCATCAATTTGCATGAAAGGTCCAAAAGACTTATGAAACCTTAATTTGTTACACCTTCTTAGGCCTGCTTTCATTTATTAGTTAGCCATTCTTTAGCATAGTGATGAGAACAGAATTTTGTCATCAAGCTTGGATTTTTTTCTGGTCTGAATGTTCCAGGCTAAATGTGAAACCCTGAATTAATCTCTGTGAACTCAGTTTCCTCAGCTGAAAGAAATGGAGACAATACTGGTACATACATCACAGGACTGCTATGAGGATTAAGTTAAATATACATGACAAATGTTTGATGCAATGTTCTGAAACAGAGTACATACACAATAAAGAGTGGTAGTATTTTGGTAGCATCAGTGGGTATGTGGAATGGGGAATTATAGAGTACCCATCAAGTTATATGGCCTAGAATCTCCCTAGGCTGCCTGTCCACAAGGCAAGTTTTGATGAAAAGCATGTATTAAGCAAGGAAGTACATGCCAGGTAGTATACCAATCAAGTGAAATAGTTCCTGCAAATCCTTGCCAGTTTAATCAACTAAAAGCATAAAGATCACTTTTGGCATGAAATCTATGACTGCTTTCCTCAGAGCAGTCACAGAATTTCACTCTTTAAGAATCTGTAGTGATTCCCAGTTGTCATCAAAAAGCAAAACTTCACTTCACCTGTAGGGTATTTAGCATGACTGGGAGTTGCACAAAGTCACATTGGGTCTGACCTAAATAAGTAGACCAAGTAGTCTTGACAGAACTGTGTAGTTGGGTGGAGACCAAAGGCCCAAATATAGTTGAAATTATAATCCATAGGCTATTTTAGAGTTAGGAAGTTAAGAGGAGAACCTGGAGTAGATTTCAAGCTAAGTTATCAGTTTTGAGTTAAGTAGATTCCAAGATCTCATCTAAATATGGGCAGTGTAAACAACAGGGTTCCAAATAGTGAGCTGCTCCAACACAATCTACAAGCAAGAACCAGAGACTCAAATTAGACTAATATAATAATAGCTATTGTTAGTTACCTACCCTATGTGAGATACTTTGCTAAGGACTTTCCTGTGCATTAATTATCTCATTTAATTTATCTTATGAGGATAAGTACTATTATCCTCCCCATTTTCAAAATAAAGGAAATTAATGATAGCATAACTGCAAAAGTGTGAAGCTAAGATTCAGTTCCAGATCTGTCCAGTTCAGTCATACATGCCCTCAACCACTATGCTATAATAATTCCTCCCAAAACATGCACTGCTCGTAACTAAAGGCCACACACTTGAAGACTTGGACACAAGGATAAAATTATCTCAGCTATAAAACTGACTCACCGCTTAGCCAGACAGTTGTTGAAGTAAGGGTCACACTTTTTTCCTACTGTGTGATGGCAGCAGTAAGCCGAGGGTTGAAAGTGGGGTCTGAGACTTTCATGGAAGGGCCAAGAGAAATTCTGAGTTGCACTGAAACAGATTAGTGTGGTGATTTTTCAGGATTTTATTTCTCTTGCTGCTGCACACAAGTTCTCTGTGGCCTGTAGATGTGTCCTGGAAATTTTGTCTTTATTGCCTCATATATTCTAATTCTCAGTAGTCACAAATAGAATAATAGCTTCTCCCCCTCTACTTCATATTTCTTATATCCATTCCTTCAACTATAAAAGAAAACACAACAATCAGGAAGAGATGACTGTTACTCCCCTAAAGAGCTTAGTAACATCCTGATACATTAAATGACAGCAGTTCTTCTAAGAGGTGGTCCCATTTTACAAGGATGGAGTTTGGTTGCTACAGAAATAGCCCCAGCAGGAAATAATTGAAGAAGGAAGACAGTTTTAAGTGGGCAGCCACCATTAGAAAGTACCTTGGTCCCTTTGGAGGATTAAAATGGGCTGAAAGCTACCTCTGAATGTTTTCTCCCCTCTCATGGTCAGTTGAGGAAGAAAGAATGTGGTATAAATGGTACCCACAGTTTTTTACTGTACATGCAGTCCTGCAAGTAATATCCAAAGGTGGCTTCCTTAAGATCAGTACTATAATTGGAACTGTTTCAGACCAAGGATACTGTATCAAATAAATGAAAAACATGACCAACCCCTTGTCATGTTACCAAAGGTATAATTATAGATGGACTATAATAATACTAAGTTATAAAATAAGGTTACATGCCTTATAATGGGCATAGACATACTCTATCTAATGATTATAAAAGGGGTCTCTGCTGTATCATCTTTGTAATCTGTTTCTAAAATGCCACCCACAGTAATACAATATACATTAAACATTTCATGAACAATTTTGTTTGCCTTTTTATATTTTAACTATAAAGTGTATTCCAAAGTAACCTAAATTTTCTCCACAGAGCCAAAGATAAAGTTCTGCATTCACCCAAATATTCTCCAAACCATTTCCAAATGTGTCTCTAAAATTAACACTGAAAATTTCCTCTCAGTTAATCCTCTCTGCATTTTGGAATTATTTATCAGTAGCCTCAAAAATGTTCAGTCTTTGTTTCATTAATTATTCTACCCTTATGAATTTAATTAAAAGAAAGAAAGCACTACAGAAAGGCTTATGAATGAAGATATTCATCAGAATTCTGTTTATAACAACAAAAAAAAAATGGGGAAAAATCACTTAAATATCTTACAGTGGGGGAAACAGTTAAAGAAAGGAAAGTATGGTATATTCCTTACAGTGGAATATCACATAGTCATTTAAAATAATGACATGTCTTTGAAGAATGTTTAATGACTTTGAAAGAATGTTTAATGACATGTCTTTGAAAAATGTTTATGATACAATGTTAAATGGAAATTATAGGAAATAAATTATTTATACAATATGATCACTTTTTTGTAATGATAATAGTTATAATGATACATACCTAATATTTTAGTTATTGTTTGTTTGTTTTTAGATATACATGACAGTATAGTGTATTTTTACATATTATACATACATGGAGTATATCTTATTCTACTTAGGATCCCATTCTTGTGGTTGCACATGATGTGGAGTTACACTGGTGGTGTATTCATATATGAACATAGGAAAGTTATGCATACCTAATATTTTTAAAAGATTGGAAGGACATGCACTATAAAGTTATCCATAGTTATCAACAGGAGATAAGATTATGGAGAAAATATGGGACAAGAAGAGCCCACAAAGGATACTGAGAAATTATCAGTAAATAAGGAATTAATGAGAGCCGAGAGGGTGGGGTGACTGGAGCTGGTTAATGGAGCTCCATATGTTTTCCTAGGGTGAGGCCTGGGTGTATTCTGTGAATGAGAGAGCAAACTCAAATAGGATGACCAATCATTGTGGTTGGCCCAGAACTAAGAAGTTTTCCAAAATACGGAACTTAAAGTGTTACAATTGAAAAATTTCTGGGCAAACTAGAATGAATTGGTCATCCCAGAATCAAGATGCACTTAATTTGGAAGGCCCTTTGTGATCTTCAAATTCAACTTTTTCCTCTTGCAAATATTGGAAGATGGGTAATATGGTGACCAATATCGCACAGATACCATAGCATTGGACTGGGACCTCAAAGGGCTTAATGCTACTCTGCTGTTTATTAACAAGACACTTAATTTGAAGCTTAGTTACAGTTATATACACCTTGCTTGTTCAATAGGTTGTTACACAGACTAAATTCAATTATTCACAAATCCACAGGATTATCAGTAACTATAAATGTGTACTAGGCATATACTACATTGCTTTGGGCATGGGTTTAACTAAGCTCAAGGGAATATTAATAATTCCAAGTTTGTAGAATTACAGTAAAATCTAATTGAGATTGTGTGTCTAAAGAAATTAGTTCTATGTTTGTCATTGAGTAAGCACACATTAAATATCAGGTCTGATGATTATCAAATTTATTTCAAATTTCTTTCAATTTGGGGCTGGGGTTGTGGCTCAGTGGTGGAGCGCTTTCCTAGCACAGGTGAGGCACTGGGTTCCATCCTCAGCACCACATAGAAATAAATAAATAAAATAAAGGTATTATGCTCATCTACAACTAAAAAACCATTTAAAAAAAATCTCTCTCGCCAGGCGTGGTGGCGCACACCTGCAATCCCAGCACTTGGGAGTCTAAGGTAGGAGGATCGCAACTCAGTGAGATCCTGTCTCTAATAAAATACAAAAAAGGGGGGGCTGGGGATGTGGCCCAGTGGTCGAGTGCCCCTGAGTTCAATCCCCAGTACCAAAAAAATAAAAATAAAAATCTCTCTCAATTTGATATATGTGATGATCCCATATCACCTAATAGTAGCCCCATGAGATATGTACTTCAATTAATGCTTACATCTTACAGATGAGGAAATTGCGGCTCAGAAAGGGTAATTGGGTTGGTTATGTTTATATGGTAAGTAAGTGACAAAGCCATGTCTGTCTCCTGGTCCTGCATTCTTTTCTACTTCATTAAATTGCTACCCAGTTAAAAGGCTTTTTGGATGAGAGCACAGCAAACATTTTTTTCTTTCTACTATATGCAACTTTCTTCTTACTTATATCTTCAGTTTATTCAAAGCCTACATTTGACTATACAGGTCACCAGGAAATCTATGGGATGTTTTGTTAAAACTCTTCAGAGAACTTCAAAATCTTTTGAAAATACTATAAAACAATTAGTGTCTGTAGAACACCCCTCACAGGGTAAGTATTAAAATCAGTAGTATTCTGGTAAATGTTTAACCACTGGTTCAGGGAGAGGGTGAAGGTGGGGGTCCTTTTTTGTAGCATTTGCTGATTTCCATGAAGTAAGTTATTCCACCATGACTGACTTCAAGCTACCAATGAGGCTGCTGTGAATCAGTGCTGACAAGGACAAGTTAGCCCAGACCAGCTTCAGCACACCACTGGAAGCAAAATTCTAACTTTGTGTCTATTGTTTTCCTGAGTTTAAACAACTTCAATGAGAATTAAAGTGTGAGTGTCATTCAGGGTGTTTTTTGTTTTGTTTTGTTTCCAGAACTGGGGACTGAACATGGGGCTTTAGCGCATGGTAGGCAAGTGCTCTACCACTGAGCGCTCCCAAGGTGCTTGGTTTTAATATGTGCAAAAGGGTGGGAGAAGTGAGTGCAAAACAGAGGTTAGGATATTTCAGAGCTTGCAACAACTTAAGAGAAGGTCCAGAGAAACTGAAGAACTTCTGGTTGCTGCTGTTAAGTCCAGGTTTGGTTCCCCATGAAACCTCTCAGGGAAGCCAAAGCTAATGCCTAGGGTAGGGATTAGAGAAGCTAATTCTTTTTTAACTTGTCACAAGCTTTTCATTTCCCTGCCAACTTTTTATTTTGAACATTTCCAAACATTCAGAAAAGTTGCAAGAACAGTACAGTTACCACCCATATACCTTTTCCTGTATTCACCAGGTGCTGATATTTTTCCACATTTACTCTACCTCTATATGTTTTTTATGAACTATTGGATAATTGGTTGCAAATATCTTGACTTTTTACCCCTAACTTCTTTTTTCAAACATTTGTATTTTTTAGTTGTAGATGTACACAATACCTTTATTTTATTTTATTTTATTTATTTATTTATTTATTTATTTATTTATTTATTTATTTATATGTGGTGCTGAGGATCAAACCCAGTGCCTCACACATGCTAGGCAAGTGCTCTACCAATCAGCTACAACCCCGGCCCATCTTCACCCCTAACTTCTTGAATGTGAATCTCCTAAGAACAAGAGCACTCTCCTATCTATACAATATAATCATCATACCCAAGAAATATATAATTGACATGTCATACAGGTATAAAGTCTGAATTATAACTTCATCAATTGTCCTAATAATGTCCTGATAGCTGTGTTGTTTTTGATGCAGAATCCAATCAAAGATTATGCATTTCATTTAATTGTCAGTGTCTTCGATCTCCTTTAATCTAGAACAGTTTGACAGACCCCCACCTTTTTTTAATCTTTTGATATTTATGACATTGACATTTTTGAAGAATCCAGGAAAGTATTTTTGCAGATGTTTCTCAATTGGATTTGTCTGATCATTCTTCATGAATACGTTAAGATTAAACTTTTTGTTTACTGCAATACTGTGTTCTTCTCAGAGCTCTACATCAGGAGGAATATGATGCAATTTTTCCCATGATTGGTAATGTTAAATTTTATCATTTGATTAGGGCATTGTCCAACATATTTCTCCATTGCAATGATACCAGTAACTTTCAATTTGTGAGAATATCCTGTTCCAGGAGAAGCCTCTTTATGCTGAAAGTATAAATTACTTGGTTCACTGCAGAATCATGGGTTGAAAAAGCATTATCCCTAACTAAAAGAAAAAAATATTGAAGAGATTTATTTTTTTAAATAAGCTGGCACTAAGCCTCTTAGCCAAATTCATGAGCTATTCACATGACAAGGGAACTTATCTATATAAGAAGTTCCTTATCTAAATTGTGAATTGCTAGTGAAGGATTATGCCCTAGTCCATACATGGCTATATCCCTAGAATTTAGCCTAATGACTACGCTGTAGTAGCTTCTCAGGAAAAAAAAAAAGTTTATTGAATAAATTTCTGTCTAATTAGAATGAACTGTCTTCATGAATGAGAAATTAATCACACTAAGTGAAAAATGTACTTTATTTTGTCAACTGGCACCAGCTGGGATTGATTTGGCTGCTTAGGCATTATGCTCCTCATGGGAAATGACAGAGCTTTCAGTTTTCATCCAGGTATTTGACCTTACTTTGGTGCTGTTCAAGACTTTGGTTGTTCTAAAAATGTTAACTTCTTTATATTAAAATTAGGAGCTCTTTAATATGGAAAGCAGTATGGAGATACCTTGGAAAACTTGGAATGGAACCACCTTATGACCCAGCTATCCCACTCCTTGCTCTTTACCCAAAAGACCTGAAAACAGCATACTACAGGGACACAGCCACATCAATGTTTATAGCAGCACAATTCGCAATAGCTAAACTGTGGAACCAACCTAGATGCCCTTCAGTAGATGAATGGATAAAGAAAATGTGGTATATACACACAATGGAATATTACTGAGCAATAAGAGAGAATAAAATCATGGCATTTGCAGGAAAATGGATGGAGTTAGAGAATATAATGCAAAGTGGAGTTAGCCAATCCTAAAAAGCCAAATGCCAAATGTTTTCTCTGATATAAGGAGGCCAATTCACAGTCGGGTTGGGATGGGGAGCATAGGAGGATTAGAGGAACACTAGAATGACCAATGGGGAGGGAGGGGAAAGGAGGGGGCAAAAGGGTGAAGGAAAAAAAAAGATGGTGGAATGAGATGGATATCATTACCCTAAGTGCGTGTATGAAGTCACAAATAGTGTGAATATACTTTGCCTACAACCATAGATTTGTAAAAAAGTGCTCTATATGTATAATATGAAATGTAATGCATTCTGCTGTCATTTATAACATCTTAGAATTAAAAATAATTTTTAAAAAATCTAAGATAAATAAATCAAAAAAAAATTAGGAGCTCTTCTAAATAAATCAGGAATCAGCCCTGTGCTTGTTAGGATTGAATCTGGCTACAAATGATAGAAAATACAAATAACATTGGGTTAAACAATACAGTCTTGCATTTCTCTCTGATGTAGAAGTTCCCCCTTTGTGGCCAAGATGGAGTCAAAGGGACTGGATTTACCCTCCTGCCAGGAACAAGGGAAAATCCAGACAAAATGAAAACAATGGATCTCAGACATTAGACACCAAGCAACCAAAAACCATGATCCTGGAGAGACAGAAAACAAACAAGGTGAACCCTATGATTGCATCCACCTTAACTGCAGTGGTATGGGAAGAGGGAGCTGAAGTAGAGCCCGGTGAATAAGGAGATGATTCTGTGAGTCCAGGAAGATCAAGGCAGCTAGAATTTGCATGATATAGTACTAAAGAAGAGACAGAGAACTCTAGAGTTACATGAAGAGTCCCCCTTGAGTCACTGAGCTGAGTACTGATCAACACATGTATGAGGAAACTAACCAAGGCTAAAGAAAGAACCACCCAAGAGGAGTAGAAGGAACAATCCTCAGAAATCACATAGGGCTGGGAATAGTGCTTGACCCACCAGAAGGAATGGAAAATTCCCCAATTCACAGAGCACCAGACAGAGTACACAAAGGGTTTTGCCTCAATAGTGGTGCCAAATTAACCCTAGATTCAGGACTGTGCTAGACTTGTCTAATAACATTTTTTAAAATTTTTATTTGTTCTTTTTAATTATACATGACAGTAGAATGTATTTTGACATATTATGCATTCATGGAGTATAACTTCCCATTCTTTTGGTTGTACATGATGTGGAATTTCACTGGTCATGTGAATTCATATATGAACATAGGAAAGTTATGTCTGATTTATTCTACTCTCTTTCCTATTCCCATCCTCCCTCCCTTACTTTCATTCCCCTTTGTCTAATCCACTGAACTCCTATTCTACCTACCTCCTCCCCCACTTATTGTGTGTTAGCATCCACATATCAGAGAGAACATTCTGTCTATGGTTTTTTGAGACTGGCTTATTTCACTTAGCATGAGAGTCTCCAGTTCCATCTATTTACCTACAAATACCATAATATCCTTCTTCTTTATGGCTGAGTAATATTCCATTGTGTATATATACCATATTTTCTTTATCTAATAACAATTTAAAATAAGTCTTGAAAGAATCTGTTTCTAAGTAATTTAATGTTACCCAGAAAAGGCCCAAGAATATTTGTAGAAATACAAAACATCCAACAAAATAAAGTCACATTTGGAATCCAATTGAAAACTATCAGGCATTCAAAAGAAGTAGGAAAATACTAACCACTATTAAGAAAAGCTAATCAATTGAAACTGACCCAATAATAACACAGATGGTAGAATTAGAAGACAAAGACTTTTGAAAAGTTGTCATACATGTTTTTCATATGTTCAGGCACCTAGAACAAAGATTAAATATATTAAATAAAGATATAAAAGATATTTAAAAGTCCCAAATAGAACTTCCGAAATGAAAAATTCAATGTTGAGATGATGTACAAATCCATGTTGACAGCTGAGGGCTTGAATAATAGCTCCATGGTCATCAGGGACCCAGGTTTTTCTAACTTTGATTTCAAATTTGGTTAAAAAATGGCTGTGTTAGCTAAAGACTTTATATCTGCATTCCAACAGCAAGATGGAGATAAGGGAGATAAGTAGCATGCCCCTCCATTTAAAGACACTTAAAAATCTCATGACATATTTTGTTTAAAATTCCATGGGACAGAACTTAGCCCCAAGGTCACACTCATCTGAAAGTGAGATCAAGAACTGTAGTCTTTATTGGGTGCCTATTGTGCCTGGCTACAATGTCAGCATACTGTCATTTGGTGAAAAATGCAGGAATGGAAGTAGGAGGACAACTAGCAATCACTTCTCAAGTTCAGAATCTTATCAGAGTTCAGAGCAGATCCCAGTTTGACCCCACTATGACCCCTGGCTTAAAAATAACCTAAATGAGACTACCCTTCAGGGTTTTTTATAACCAAATATTTCAATATGAGTAACTCAGTTTGGAGTTGTTTAAATTCCAGCCCCCACACCTCCAGATACTTTTGAGCTTATCTCAAACAAACTGCCAGAGTTGTTCTATTTCCCAAATCAGTGACACCAAGTTAGAGGTAGAGCTTAACATTTTGTTTGACTTATGATTATGTTTATCATGGCCAAGAAACCAGGGTTACTCAGTGTATTTATACCTTAGTCCTATAATGGCTCACTTTCTTTCTTTCCTAATAAAGCAACTAACATCTGCATATGAAGCCAACTTTCACAGGGACATTCACATTGCATGGCTTAGAACCGCATTGCCTTCTTCCTGATGGAGAAAAAATATAGCACATAACGTTTTCTCTGGACCACATTAACTACTACCCAGACTTATTTTTGGTTGAACATATAACTACCCCTAAATCCCAAATCACCTGATTGTTGCAAATGGTTGGGCATTTCAAACAGCCTTTCAATACTTAAGGGGGTATTGTTGCTCTCCTCATGCCAAAGTGCATGCTGCTCTTTTCAGGGAATGGTAGTAGGTGTGCATGTGCTTGATCTGTTTTTGTCAGATAGGAATGTATTGATGAAAACATTGCAGTTCTTTTGAGGTGCCATATAAACCAAGTGTTACGGTGGGCTCACTGACTATTCTTACAAAGCATTTTGCACAAGCCCTGGCTTGAGCAACTAAGACCAAAAAATCTGCAGAAAGTCAGGTCTGGGTACTTTCTAGTTGCTAATGGCTTTGATTGCTTTAACAACTTTCTCCTTAGATATTGCAATGTGACATTTTTACGTTCCCTCCACGAAAGCTCTCTCCTCCTGTAATCACATTGCTTCTCTATGATTAGCATCACCAACATCATTATTCTTTACACCAAGTAATAGTGAATTTTGCATCGCATCCATAGAAGTCTGGAATAGCAAATTAATAACCCAGAAAAATGTGTGGGCAGAAGAGGTTGGGCTGGAACTTCCAATGCTGATTTGGACTCCAAATTGCAAATCTGGGAAGTTTCTTTCCCTTGGGTACTACTGCAAACTTGTCCACATGATGGAATAGATCCAGTAAACACAGTCACTGACCTGCTCTGCCTTGTCTGATTTGATTTCCCTTTGGACACCCAGGAGACCCAGAGTATATAGTACCAGGCTACTTGGGAGAGCAGATGATATTGACTTGACAAAACGGTGTTCGTTGAATACAATTTTGTTTTCAGTAAGACCATGCTGTTGGATAAAATGAAGGATAGGGATAGAGAGTTGATGTAAAGGGAAAATAACTGATGGGATTGGACAGGTGTTTCCACAATGAGGAAATGGATATTAGGAGGTTAAGTTGTTTTCGAGAGGAAGGTGAGAAGTAAACCTTTGTTAGACACGGAAGCATGTTTGAAGATTGATGCTGTATGAGCTTTGAAAACTAGAACTTGGTTCCATTTATTTTAAGTAAACTCTCTTTGACCATGACTATCAAAAAAGAGGGGTGAAAACTTGAACTGTCAATTACTATTAATACTGCAAATTGAAAACTTTTGCTAGCTGAGTGCCCCTCTTTCTGACTCCTCTTTTTTATTGATTTGGAAAACATAACATCCTTTGAACTGGTTTGCTCCAGATTTGTGAAGTGTCTGGAGCCAAATAGTAATTTTTCCCCCAGTGGTGGCAATTCAAAGAGGTGTGGTTTTTTGTTGTTATTTTTGTTGTTGTTGTTGTTTTTTGTTTTTTGTTTTTTGTTGTTGTTGTTTTTGTGTGTGTGATCTTTAAGGGGAAAAATCATTGAGAGTTTCACCCAATGATATAAAAGGACAATTCATCTTTATGTCTTTGTATCTTTCTTTTCAGTGGATTAAGTTAGAAGCACAAGAGCTGTCGTTCCTCTACCAGTCAGGCAGGGCAATAGAGTAGTATTAATAAATCAATAAATATAACACTAAACTTATTATTGAGTGTGTTACAGTTTTTTTCTGCCTCTGTGGTCTGCACTTCTTTATCTTGTTCATATTTCTCAAGTGTGGCCCTTCTTCAGATGTTACCCTCTACCACCAGAACATCTTTTCAAACAGCAAATTAGTATCCAACTATCTTCTTTCCTTAACATCCTCTATTAAAGAGGCTCTACTTTCCTCCCAAGCCCTTTTTTCCCTTGGAAGCCCATGTCTAATACATTCTTGTCACTTTGTATGCCAATGTCATGGTAGATTTTAAAGGCTTTAAGTGCTCCAGCTATAAAGCACTGTGTCCTGCTGTTCCCTATAATCAAGGATGTCAGATCCCACAACAGTCAGCTTTAGGAACTGAAGAGACTAGAATGATAATCTTTGAGATTTGCTTCCCTTCAAAACTTTAGAGGATCACCCTCTGGCCAAAGAAGGATATTCATCTTAAGGTAAAGGCAAACATTCTTTGAACCAACAGACACATAGCAAGTACCTACTGAACACTTGTTAAGTGTACAAAATTGAAATAGGTAGAGGAGCAGAAAAATAAGATTAGCATGTCATGTTCTATACCTTGAAAGATGTTCTATTTTAAACTTGAGGAAGGGAGAGTCAAATAGTAAAAATCTTAAAGTGTCCAGCTTATGAAGCATCAAATGTTCAAGCTAGAAAGATCCTTGAGTTATATCTACTCCAACTGTGTTTTCAAACCATGGACTCCTCCCTAGTCCCTGATATTGAGCAGAATGTCACAAAGGCTGTCCTTGCCCTTCTCAATTCCACTCTTCCAACCACTGGCACTGTTTTGAGCTTCTGTAAGATTTTGCTTCAACAAAGTTTTCAAAATTTTTCAAGTCATGAATCTAGCCCATCCCTCTCATGATACAGATTTTTAAAAGTACCCCAGAAAGGTAAGGGAATGTGTTTGGGGATTAGCCAATTAGAGGTTGGCATCCTTAAGTTCCTAATTCCACTGATACATTTCCCCATGCCACCTATGAGCCTAGTAGCAGATACTTTTAAAATATCAGAGTGGTCTGCTGTCATAGGAAATGCCACTTGTCTTAGAAGGAGGAAATTGCTTTGGGGTATTTTGATTCAAATGCTCAGTTCCTGAGTTACTCCAGGGGGATCAAAGAAAGGAGAGAGATCCATGAGAGTTATTGTTCAGCTTCTCATTTTGCTACCCTCAAATGTACTTCTCTTTCACAGATGGATAAGATTACCTAGTTGGCAGAGATATAATGGTTGAGATCATACAGGAAGTATCTTGGCCATAGTAGGTGCTAAATGCATAAATTATAGAGGGTCTGGTGATATAGCTCAGTTGGTAGTGTTTGCCTCCCATGCACAAGGCCCTGGGTTCAACTCCCAGCACCACAAAAAATAAATAAATGATAGAACTTAATAGTGTGGTTCTTTCTTCTCTCTCTCTCTGCTACCATGGATTGAACCCAGGAGTTCTTTACCAATTTTTTTTGAGAAAGGGTCTTTCTAAGTTGCTTAGAGCTTTGCTAAATTGCTGAGGCTTGCTTTGAACTTGGAATCTTTCTGCCTTAGCCTCCCAAGCTGCAGATATTACAAACATGTGCCACTGCACCCAGCTAATAGTACAGTTATTTCTTTAGAGCTTAAAATGGTATTTTTCAGTGATATAGCTCCCAATTATTCTATAAATAAACACAATTAGGATGTATGAATCAGAATACAAGTCTAAGGTGAGTTAACCTGGTTTATCAACTGAATGTCAATTTCATATGTCAGTTTGTGGAATCAGTACAGCTTTAACTTTCCAGGGAGCCTAAAAGGGTTTGGCAATCCTTTTGTGCCCCTGTGTGCCAGAACAGAGTACAAATAGAGGAAGGAATACTGGATTCCTTTTAAGCACAGGGATTTAGAATACAATTGCCTTTGCCTCTCATAATCTAACTGATATAAATGAAGCAGAAAATTATCAAAAGAGATAGTTACTTCTCTTGGATAAATTCACTTCTCAAGAACTCACAAATTAAATTTTCTCACTTGAAATTAACATACTCACATATTGCTACAAAGAGACCTAAACAGGAGGAATGCTCTGTTTTGGAAAGATGGCCTGGGAGACATCATTGATGGCATTGTCTGGTCTCACAAAGTGTTTGCTTCCTGTTTAGTGTCTGTGACTTTGGCTGTAGAATTTTCCTTTTTTTAAAAAAAAAATCTTTTTAGTTACACATGACAGGAGAATCCATTTTGATAAAATTATACAAGCATGGAATGTATCTTCTTCTAATTGGGGCCCCATTCTTGTGGGTGTACACAATGGTGGGATTCACTTAGGTATTTTCTTATGAATACATAGCAAAGTTATGTTAGATTAATTCCACTGTCTTTTCATTTTCCTATCCTCCCTCCATTTCCTTACATTCCTCTTTGTCTAATCTACTGAACTTCTCTTCTTTCCCTATCCTGCCTTATTGTGGTTGAACTTCCACATACAAACTAAAACATTCAACCTTTTTTGGATCAGCTTATTTCACTTAGCAGGATAGTCTGGCTGGAGAATTTTCCAAAGTAAAGGTTCTGTTTTGGTCTTTGACTTCAAAGTTCCATTCATTTATACCCCTAGACATTTGATTTCTCAAATCTCGGTCCTAAACAATTGCTTTCGTCTGAAGTCATGAGTAGGTTCCTTTGGTTTTCTGTCTTAGATGTTTCAATTCCAATTCCTACTCTTCTAGTTAACCTTCAATTATGAGTTTTATCCCTTCTTCTCTCAATTGTTTTATCTCATTTAACAGTGTTTCTGATTTATTAAAGGTTAAGCAATTTATCCCAGATTACCTAGCTAGAAAGTGGCAAGAGCCATGAACAGAACATAGGCAGTGTGACCCCACTTTGGGAGCTTATCCCTATGCCTTATTACTCAGGGATTTCAAATGCAAGAAGAAATACCTCATCTTTGGTGAAATCAAGAATGGCAATAGAGGGGTTGGGGTTGTGGTTCAGTGGTAGATCACTTGCCTAGCATGTATGAGGCACTGGGTTCAATTCACAGCACCATATATAAGTAAATAAAATAAAAGTCCATTGACAACTAAAAAAAATAGTCTAAAAAATGGCAGGTACAGTGGTATACACCTGTAATCCCAGCAGCTCAGGAGACTGCAATAGGAGGATCATGCATTCAAAACCAGCCTCAGCAACTTAGTGAGGCCCTAAGCAACTTATTAGACCCTGTCTCAAAATAAAACATAAAAAGGACTGGTGATGTGGTTCAGTGGTTAAGTACCCCTGGGTTCAATCCCCGGTACCAAAAAAAAAAAAAAAAAATGACAATAGAGGAGATGGCAATAGTCTTTGAGGGATGGTTGGGATTGAGGGATTTGGGCAAAATGAGGCAGTACAGTAACATGAGTGTGCCATACAATAGAAAAGCACAACATAGATATGGGCCAGGGTACTTAGCTTGACTTGAATATTGGATTGTTCTAAGGAGATATTGGAAGATGACTCCTTGAACATAGTCGGGATTGTGTTATGGAGACATTGACAAAATTAATGTATGCTTAGTTTAAAAGTAACTCGAGGTTCTTCCTTTCTTCCTTCTTTCCCTTTCCCCTTCTTCGTTCCCTCTTTCATTCCCATTTTAATTCCTTCCCTCCAAAGTCATACATATATTTTATAGAATAAAAATTAATGCCATCTAATAAAAACTACCACCTGAACCCCATTTAACTGAAATGATTGTGTGTGTATGTGTGTGTGTATAGTCAGACTTTTTCTTCATGAAAATATAGACACATAAATTGTTGCATATTGTGGAAGGCAGAATTCTAAGAATCATACCCCTTTCCTGTATCCCCTCCTCCTTGAGTGTGAGTGGAATCTGTGAATATGATGGGTTGTTGCTCTCCTTCATTATATTATGTTACATGTCAAAGGTGCCGAGATAGTCACTCCCATGATTATGTTATATTATGTGAGAATTTCTATCTGGCTTAAAGGCCAACATTCATGTTGTGAGAGGGCCATGTAGCTTAGTACCTAAGAGAACCTGCTAGGAATAAAGGCTGATTCCAAGCAGGCATCCAGAGAGAAAACAGGAATCTTAGTCCTAAAGCCACAAGGAACTGAATTTTGCCAACAGCCAATGAACTTAAGTCCAGTTCTAACATATGCTGTGATTTCAGCCAAGTGATTGTATTAACTCTACTTTATATTTTCTTTGGGTTTTAATTCTTTGGCATCCAGAGCATCAGTGACTAGGGAGAGACTTCCCAGAGCTAGCCACATATTAGAAACAGCAAATAGCTTATCCGGGACCATGCCCTGCATGTGCAAACCAACTAATACTCTGAACACATACTCTGAACCACCTCCTCTATCTGGCTCTTATATGCCAGGAGACAATATTCCTCTGCCCAATCATCACAAGATCAAGTACCAGAAAACTAGAAATAGTCCTTATACCCAAGTGTCATTGAAATTATTCATACTAGTTAATCCTGAGCTTGCTTATCCTGTCTTGCCTTGCTTTTCCCATGAAAACCATGGAAAGACTCTTGCTCATGCTGTCCCCTTACTTCTTCTGCCTCCTGACACACCCTGGTGCTTTCCAATGTGGCTCTAAGTGGCATAGCAAGCCCCTTCTTCCTGGGAACTGTGAGTAATGAACTGTATTTTCCATGACACATATCTCTTGATCTGCTGGCCTCAGCATAACTAACTAATAATAAAAAGTACATTTTAATGGTGAGAGTCCCTGAGCAAAGAAAACTGTTTAAACATGCTCAGACTCCTGGCTCATGGAAACAGTAACTTCATAAATTTGTGTTGTTTTAAGCTGCAAAGTTCAAGGTGCTAAATTTGTGGAAAGTTGTTGTGCAGCAATAGAAAACTAAGGACACATGTAAAAATTATATTTAAACTTACTGTATTTTTCTAACCTGTGTTTACCCATTTAAATATATATATATATATATATTCCTTTGAATAAAGGGGAATGGCATATATATATATATATATATATATATGCCACTGAAACATTTTGAGTAAGGGAATGAAACACTTGGAGCTGAACATTGAAATAGCAGTAACATTTGGGACAGACCAGAAGCAAGAAGTAGAGAAAGTGTGGCAGGAAAGTGTAGTGATAATATGGATCAGTGGTTCTCAAATTTAGAATCATGTAGAATAATTTTAAAAATACTGATACCTAGGAATCACACTTCTAGAGATTTTTTATTTAATTGATCTCAGGTATAACATGGGCATTCAATATTTTAAATCTCCCTGGATGAATCCAATTCACAGTCAAGGTTGAGAACTACTGATAGATACAAGTAGTGTGTGTCATCCTGCATTAAAGTAGTTCTATTGAAATAGAAAAGAGCCGAGCGCGGTGGCGCACGCCTGTAATCCCAGCACTTTGGGAGGCTGAGGCAGGAGGATCAAGAGTTCAAAGCCAGCCTCAGCAATGGCGAGGCACTTAGCAACTCAGTGAGACCCTGTCTCTAATAAAATACAAAAAAGGGCTGGGGATGTGGCCCAGTGGACGAGTGCCCCTGAGTTCAATCCCCGGTACCAAAAAAAAAAAAAAAAAAAAAAAAAAAAAAAGGAGGGGGATGGGTGAGAAAGTCATTGCTGAAGAAGCCCCCAATAACCCAACAGTAAGAAGACTGAGACTCCTCCTTTTTATCTTGCTTTTGTTGTAGTTTGGCTTGTTTGTTTTTAACTTGGGTTCAACTCATCTCATTAGTGTTATTAGGAAAATTTTTCATGAGGAGATAATGGCTGGCTGTGCATACAATCAATGGTAGGAGTGTTGAGAATGTCTCAAGAAGTACTCCAGGCAAAGGAAGTGGTTTGAGTAAAGTCTCAAGGTGAGAATCAATATTCTAGGTACTAGCCTGTAGTTCGCAAACACAGTAAGTGAAATTAGAGTAATAAGGCTGCCACACAGATCCATTGACATCATAGGAAAGCAAGTCATTCTCATTCCTTTGAATAAAGGGGAATGAACTGATTTTTTTTCAAAATAGTAACTGAGGAAGATGACCAGAATGCCACATGAAGGAAAATTAGAGAAAACCTAAAGACGGAAACATATAGGCTATTACAGTAAGTAAAGCATGATGGAACAGAGTCTAGCCCAGAGCAGAGTAATGGAAGGGGAAAGGAACAAAGCAAATCAAGAGATGCATGAGAATAAGCAAATATATATAGACAGGAAGTGGATAAGTGATTGCCTAGAACTGGGGGGTGGTGGCAATGGGGAGAAGATAGGCAATAGGCAAGGGGGTGAGGAGAAATGGTGAATGACTGCTAATGATAATGGGGTTTCTTTTTCTGTGTGGTGGAAATGTTCTAAAATTGTCACACAAATCTGTGAACCTACTAAGAACCACTGGGTTTCAGATTTTAAATGGGCAAACTGTATGATATGTGAATTATATCTCAATAGAGTTGTTTGAAATGAAAAGAGAGATGCACCTGAAAGAAAAAAAAGGCAAAGTGAGGGACCTGTTGCATGTGGCAGTGAGGGATGGAAGTGTAGCAAACTCTGGTCTTGGTAAAATGGTAATAAAGAATTTTATGATAAGGGATCTATTTTGGTTTTGTGGTTAGAGGAAGGGGAAAATGGTTCATTAGATTTCAGGTACTTTGGGGTATTCATGAAGGCAGCTGGATAATATAGGGAATGCATCCATTATCAAGTGTTCCTTGCCCAGAGTGAGTGGATGAGGATGAATTTCACAAGAGACACATGGTGGAAATAAAGTAGTTTGAATTAGTTTGCTCCTTACCCTCTGTAATGGAGAGATCTCCATTTGGACAGTTGCATGAAGTGAGAATTTGCAATCCCAGCTGCTAATGAAGAGAGCCCATGACATTTTTTCCCTTCATAGACCCCCAAGGAGGAACTTTCTAAGGCTGTATCTGGTTATGATTCATATTTTTGGCTTTGGTTCAAGCTTTGGCATGTGACATGTAAGCTGGTCACTTGTTGCTGGAGCAGCAGACCGTCATTCCTCTTTCCCTTAAATGGCTGAGTCTGCCTTGAGTGTAAATAATTTACTTTCTGTTCAACTGAGTCCAGTTAATATTATGTCTCAAAATACCCCTGCCTGTGCTCTTACATTTACTTATACTTTTCTTGCCAAAGTCTTCTAAATATCCCTTCTGGTATTTATTTTATTGGTAGAAATACTGGCCTGATCCAAACTCTGAAGTAAATTGTAAAAGATAGGAGCATCTGTAGTCAGCCCAATGGGATTTTTAAGTACAACTGTTCCCCTCCCTTGGGGAAGTTTTATACCAGAAACAACCATGTGAGATCCTGCTTTCCATCAAGGGTTTATTGGTTAATGAGGCCTGTGGCTGGTGTGGTTTTCCTGTGTTTAGCTTTTGGAGCTCTCAGAGACAGTTGCTTGGAATGGAGAGCTGACAGAATTATTGCCCAGCAAGCTTGACAGCCACAACCCACAAGACTTCACCAACACTGACGAGTTTTATGGCTGATTTAATGAACAGAACAAGTATTTGAAGAAGCACAGTGAAGAGCTGTTGGCATCCTGTTCTGTTGCCTAAAGAGGTCTGAAAGTCTTCTTGTTAAGACATCCTTTTTCTATCTCCTTTTGTCCTAGTCTTTGTTGTCGTTCCTCAAGTATCTGAACAGGAATTCATGGGAAACCATAGCTTCAGGATAAGGTTATTGAAGTAGAATCTTAGGACTTAGCTCCCCTAGTTTTTTGTAGAAAAGGGGACCCTTTCAAGTAAAACCTACAAGATGGCTGTGGTTGTGGCTCAGTGGTAGAGCACTTGCCTAGCATATGTCAGGCACTGGGTTCTATCCTTAGCACCACATAAAAATAAATAAATAAAATAAAGGTATTGTGTCCATCTACAACTTTAAAACCTACAAGAATAGAAAAAGACCCAATTCCACTTTACCTTGTCATCCCAGACCTTTGAGCTACTTAGTGTCTCTGGGAACATTAATTGGTATAACTTTTTTTATATAAACCATGGAAATTTTCAAAAATGAGAAAATTTTCATTGTGAGACCCATATAACATCTACGAGGTGGTTGTCATTATGTAATAAACCATCCCAAAACTCACTGGCTACACTTTTTTCTCATTAGTCTGCAAGTTTGCTGAGCATTGATCAGCTTAATCTGGGCTCAATCATGGGCCTGTGGTAAACTGGGGGTTACTTGATCTAGGCTTTGAGTAGCTCTGCTTCACATGTTCATCATTCTCCTAGGACTAGTGGGCTGGTCTAGGCATGTTCTTTTCATGTTTAAAGCTGCGATGCAAGAGAAAACAGAAGTATAGAATGTCTCTTGAAGCCTAGGCTTATACCGGCTTACTGTTAACTTACATATCATTCTGTTTACCATAGAAAGTTATATTATAGAACCCAGAGTCATTGAATAGAAAATATACTCCATCTCTTTTATGGAAAAATATTGAGTCAAATGGCATGGGATAAAGAATTGAGGCAAAAAGTGCAATCTGCCACAGGTAGGTAGGGCAGATATGACTGTTCCCATTTTACAAATGAGATACATCATACACAGGGACCTAAAGTGATCTGCCCAACGTCACACAGAAAATTTGGGTACAACTGGAATTCCATCCCAACCCTCATGATTTCTAATTCTCTCCACTTTTTGCCACAATGAATTCTAAGATGCCGTAATATATGCCTTATTAACTACTTAAAGGTCTGTACCTTTTCAGGGATCTTCAGGGATGACTGTGGCCTGGTTCTTAGTTCCCCCCCCCCCCTCCTCCCTCCCTTCCTTTCTTTCTTATGCCTCTGGGATTTTGCCCATTTCCCTCCTTCACAGTCACCTACTTACTCTTCCACTAGGACCTGCTCAGTGTAGAGTATTGAAGAAGCCCACCCCCCACTAAAACACACAGATATAAATTCTCTATGTCCTTGAAACAGACATACCAATACATTCATTTGTATTTTATTTTTTAATCTTCATTTTTAATAAAAATGGATTTTAAAAAGAAAATCCAAACATCACATGATAGTTGACCTGGAAACTCCTCGAGTATGACTATCTACATGCCTATTGCGGACTCTGAGCTTCACTTAGATGTTAATAGGTCTGGGCTTGTTTTTACTTAGCCCTTTCCTGACTGTCTTTTTTATAGAGATCCTCAGTGGCCCGGAAATCATGAATCTATCACATTCTTCCCAGTATTATTTAGGTAGAATTTTAGACCCAAGCCGTTCAATGCTAGCCTGAAGGGTTGTGAGTTGATATCTATAATATAGCCTGTGTCATTTTCTCAGGTGTGAGTCTCCATGGCAACTCAGTGCCTCTGGCTTTTAATGTACTTGCACTCCTAAATCTGGTCTCTGGCATCCTACAGGTAGAAGGTACCATCTTAAATTTGCATCCTCTGGATTTCTAGCTGACCTGCATGGACAGTGTACTTGGCTCTCATGAACCTTTTTAGAGAGAGGTCCCTATAACTCCAGGCTCTGAAAGACCCTCCTTTTTTCCTTGTCACAGTTTTTTTTCCTGACACATCTTTTCCTGCAGCACAACTTCAGCAGCTGATTGATATGGCTGGCTGGCTCTAACCATTCAGTAAGGCTCTGTCTCATCTCTTCATTGTAAGACCTAATGTGGCTCAGCCACAGCAAAGAGGCTGAGCTTTGGTATTCTCTTTTCCCATACTTCCATAGAAGACTGGAAGACAGATTACTTGCAGTGATTTCTAGAGGCAGAAGGTAAGTGAGTGGTCAGTATAACAGTACAGCCAAGAGAAAATGTTTGGCCTTGTGCCTTCAGAAATGACAGCATAATCCAGAGGAAAAACGAATAGGGATAAGATTGTAAAAAAGATACTACTGGAAAAAAATTGCTTCTACTGATAAAGAACCTCTATAAATTCAGACAGTATCTGCTTTTGGCCCCTGATTGTTTTGCTGGCTCACCGCTAGTGAGAGAGAACTCTGTAGCTTCCATGTCAGAGAAAATGAAGAAGCAAAGAAGTCTGGCTAGGTTCATTGCCATAGATATTGTGCCTTCTGCTTTGGAATGCTCCACCATTGGACTGTGGAAAAGAATTAAAGAAGCAGCTGGCAGCATGTCACCACATGCTGCGACTCCAGACTTACTTGCCTGATGGTTGGCAAAATAGTATAAATAGTAATAAGTGTTGGCTCTAGACAGCTTTAGGCCTGAATCAATCAATTTCTCTGTGTATGTGTGTGTGTGTGTGTGTGTGTGTGTGTGTGTGCACATGCAAACACATACACACACAGTGCTGGGGATGGAACCCAGGGCCTCTCCTGTGCTCTGATTTTTTTTTTTCTTTTTTCCAGTACTGGGGATTGAACTCAGGGGCATTCGACCACTGAGCCACATCCACAGCCCTATTTTGTATTTTATTTAGAGACAGGGGCTCACTGAGTTGCTTAGGGTCTCTCTGAGTTGCTGAGGCTGGCTTTGAACTCATGATCCTCCTGCGTAAACCTCCCAAGCTGCTGGGATTACAGGTGAGCAACACTGCATCCAGTCTGAATCTCTTTTTTTAATTTATTTTTATTCTAATTTGTTATACTCACTTGCAGAGTGTAATTCACTTCATATTACATATAAAGTGCACAAATTTTCAAGTCGCTGGTTTTACATAAAGTATTTTCACAACAATTATGTCTTCATACATGTACTTAGGGTAATGATGTCTAACTCATTCTACCATTATTCCTATCCCCTTGCTCCCTACCCTCTCCTACCCCCTCCCCTTTGTTCTATTTAAAGTTTCTTCATTCCTCTCATCCCCCCCTTGCCTTTATAAGTCATTATCTTCATAACACATCATTCAAACTTTGGTTTTTTGGGATTGGCTAACTTCACTTAGCATTATTTTCTCCAGCTCCATCCATTTACCTAAAAATGCCATGATTTTATTCTCTTTTAGTGCTGAGTAGTGTTCTATTGTGTATATATACCAAAGTTTCCCTATCCATTCATCTGCTGATGGGCATCAGGGTTGGTTCCACAATTTAGCTATTGTGAATTGTGCTGATATAAACATTGATGTGGCTGTGTCCCTGTAGTAAGCTGTTTTTAAGTCCTTTGGGCATAGACCGAGGAGTGGGATAGCTGGGACCAATGGTGGTTCCATTACAAGTTTTCCTAGGAATCTCCATACTATTTTCCAGATTTGCTGAACCAATTTGCAGTCCCACTACCAATGTATGAGTGTGCCTTTTTCCCCACATCCTCACCAGCATTTATTGTTGTTTGTATTTTTGATAGCTGCCATTCTGACTGGAGTAAGATGAAATCTTAGAGTAGTTTTGATTTGCATTTCTCTAATTGCTAGAGATGCTGAACATTTTTTTCATATATTTGTTGATTGATTGTACATCATCTTCTGAGAAGTGTCTGTTTAATTCCTTGGCCCTTGGCCCATTTATTGATTGGGTTATTTTTTTGTGTGTGTTAAAGGATATGGGCCATTTGGCAAGTTTCTTAACTCTTATATTATCTCATTTATAACGTGGGTGTAATATAACATACCTCATATGGTTGTTCTGAGAATTAAATAAAATAACTTTCATGAAGTTCTTGGCAAAATGCTAGGCACATAGTAGGCACTAAATAAATACATATTAGCCATTATTAATATTAGTTAATAATATTTGGGGGACTTTTAGAAAGAATTGCTTACAAGAGTAAATTGAGACTATGGTGCCTATCAATTATTCCTTTTTAAAATAAATTTTTAAATAAACTCTTAAATATAGTAATAGCTCTCCTTACTGACCTACACTTACTTAATGGATTCACTTGATATTTTTCCTTTCTGCTGAAATATACCTTGACCAATGTTCAGGACTCACTGGAAACTCGTGGTAATTATTTTACTGTTAGTGGGCCCTTATACTTCTGCTCCCACATATCAAGTTGAACACTTTCTAAGTATTAGTTGTTTTGTTGCCAAATCCATTTATGCCAGTTGTACTTGATATTAAAATTAGGTAATTTAATGTAAATTTATGAAATATGAATGTAAAAAGGAAGGTGCTATTTCCATGAAACCTAAGTTCAATGATTTGGAAAGACCTTAAACCTCCTCTATTATTAAAAATTAAAACAAAAACTGACACTGGAAATGAAATTAGATACATTAGGGATGTTACTAAAGAATGAGTCTGTGAAATTTCAGTCATAGGACTCAAAGAAAAGGACTTGGCCTTAGAACCCATCACCAGATTGGGTGAATAAATATGTACTTGTATGTTTTAAGTCTTTCCCTCCACTCTTTTTTTTTTTTTTTTTTTTTTTTTTTTTTTTTATGGTACCGGGGATTGAACTCAGGGGCACTCAACCACTGGGTCACATCCCCAGCCCTTTTTTTGTATTTTATTAGAGACAGGGTCTCACTGAGTTGCTAAGTGCCTTGCCATTGATGAGGCTGGCTTTGAACTCACGATCCTCCTGCCTCAGCCTCCCAAAGTGCTGGGATTACAGGCGTGCACCACCACACCCGGCTTTTCCCTCCACTCCTATCTAGTGTAATTCTTTCCCTCTTTATTCTCAGTAGCCATTACATTATCTTCAGATGCAGTATGTTCTCTTCAATCAGCCTCCAGGCCTTTAACAAACACTTTCATTTTTCCCAAAATGTTCTTTGTTAGCTTCTCCCAGTTCTACCCCCAGCCCTTTACCTGGCTTACTCACCCTCCAGTTCACAATGCAAATATCACTTTCTATAAAAATAACCCCTTTTATTAGGCTCTTCTTAATAATCACCTTCCTCAGACACATAATCCCTTAGCAATATTTATTTCTTTGAAGTCCTTACTAACTTGCAATAACATAATTTTTTTGTCTTCTTGTAGATGTAACTTCCATGTTTGTTGAAAGAAACAGTGGGTGAATGAATCAATGGATGGATGATATTTTAGTCTCAACTTTTAAAATAAGTTACTGTCTACCTCCTCTAGTGTGAACTTAGTGAAGGCAGGAACTTTGTCTCATTCACTGCTGCAATATCACCAGTGCCTAGCTTACAGCACAACTCAAAAATAAGAGTTAAGAATGACATTGGCATCTTTGTGGAATCCACTCAAAATATGCCTTTGTTAATTCTTATGCTACTTGTAGATAAAGAAGGAAACAGTGAAGGCAGGAGAAGTTCCCTATGTTTCAGGATTCCACCTAAATCTGGAGCATCAGTTTCATTCCATGTCATTTTTTTTGTCATCTGAAAGATGTCATTTAACACTATTTAGAAAATTAATAGTGTCATTTGCCTCAAGTACTTGTAAATAATTTCCCCATACGAATGAATTATATTTTTGTGAGACAAAAGTCAGATATAACTGGCCCTATTATAAATATCAGTGCTTCTTGAACTTAAATGTGAAAAAGAATCGCCCAGAATATTTATTTGCTAAAATGACTGGTGAACAAACACACCCAAGTCCAATTATGATGCTTGATTCTAGAATGTCATCTAGGAATCTGAATTTTAACAACCTGCCTTAGGACACTCTGATGCTGGTTGTCCAGAAATCATCCTTTGAGAAAGGTGAATATGGATTTTGAATGGAAATTCGATGCAGTATAGTGCTGCTCATATAATCATACCATCCATTATTCATTTGTTATTGTTTGCCAGGCACTGATCTGTCTTTATAGAAAGTCATTATTATCAAATTTAATCCTTTACAACACCCTAGAAGGAAGGTATCATTTTAATCCTCTATTGTGTAGGTGAGAAAACTGAGGGTAAGAGAGTTTAGGTATTTTCCCAGAGTCACACAGCTAATAAGTGGCAGAGCCACTCAACATATTCTGCCTCCAAAGATCATGCTCTTTCCCTTATTCCAGGCTTCCTGCCTCCCACACAGATCTCAACTATAGACTTCTGGGACTTTGGCATTAATGTGCACTTACCTTTGCAGTCCTAATCAGAAATATGATCTGTTGCCTTTAAAGGTGCTTTATTGCAGCGTACTAGTGAGGGTAAAAAAACCTGTCTTCTTGCAGTTCTTTGTTCTGCACTTGTTGAAACAACAGGCCCCAGAGAAAGAGGCCCCCTTTTTAGAAGAAAAAAGTGTTTTCTTTGTGTTCTCCTCACATACCACATTAATTGTCAGCTACAGAAGAAACTGATGAAACTTCTGGCTCACTTGGCTTTATTCTCCAAAGCAGGAAGCAGCACAGTAGGAGTTTAATTCTGAAGTTCAAGTGCTCTCCTGCATACTAATGGCCTGGGACAAAGGTTCAGTACGCTGGGTATGAGTCTTATGATAAGGCAGCCTTCAATAGAAGAACGTTGATGGAAAGTAAATTGGGATGTGCAAATAAGATCATGAGGGATCTCACCAGTGTTTGGGGTAAACACTGAGTGAACTCACTTCATGCTTTACGTTTTCTGTATAGTTGGTATTAGGAGGTCTTATGGAGGGTCTCCATTAACCTAGTTATGAATAGGTAAATGACTATGTATAAGTCTTTCTACTTGCAGCAGAATTTGAGGTTGAAAGTAATTCACTGGGTTGTAGAGGTAGCTAGATGATGGCTCTCTTTATTGCCCCACCTCTGGCTTCCACCTTCTGCTTCAGAGCAACGTCCTGTCAGAAAATAATCTGAACATTTAAGTACTACACCTAGAAATAAAAGCCAGGAAGGATCTCCAGAGGTCATTAGACTTCTGCCAGACAGGATCTAAGATAAAGATAGCAAATAGTAGTTGCCTGCACACTCTATGCATGAAAGTGACTGAATAGAACAATATAGTGAAAAGAATTATGAGGCCACAAATGGGTGCTGTAGGAATGAATGCCAGAATTGATTAGTGATGCCTGCCATGAACCTGAGGGCTGGCTATTTTTTTTTTTTTTTACCATCCTTGTTCCAAGCCAGTAGTTTCCAAGTCTGATTGTACATGGAATTACAGGGAACTTATAAAAATGTTGATACCTAGTGTCCACCCCAAACCAATTAAATTAGACCCCTTGTACGTGAGATCCAGGCATCGGAGCAACCAGGGGTGAGAGACACAGCTGTGCACCATTATAGACATACAGAAGATTTAATTAAGTAATTCCCATGTGCATTTCCTCCAACCAGGACCTCCCATGCTGACTGCACAAGAATCATCCAAGGAGCTTGTAAAATTAGGGACACCTGGGACCAATTCATAAATATTTTAATTTGGAAGTATGGAGATAAGACCTAAGAATCTGTATTTCTAGAAACCAAATTGGAAGATGCTAATGGGAAGCACTATCTTAAGCTATTTATAAAACCTCAGATCAATGAAAATTTTGAGCTGAATCTTGTGCTCTAAGGCAGCAGTTTTCAACCCTGAGTGCATCTCATAATCTCTTGGGAAACTTTTTAAAAAATATCAGTGCCTAGTTCAATGATGGACCAATTAAATCAGAATCTCAAGAGGGGAATCCCGGTGATCCTAATGTGCACCTAAAACTGAGAGTCACTGCTCTATGAAGTGGGCCATGGGAATCTCATTTGAAAGCTTCATCAGGAGGGTGTCAATTCTCTTTTTCTATGGATTTACTCTAGCCACTTTGACTTGGTATTATTAGGTGGTAAACTGCTTCAGTTTCCTGACCTTGTTCACCACCAGAATCTATCATTCATGATGGCTATGGTGTTTTTAAAAATGTTTTTATTAGTGCATTCTGGTTATACTAAGAATGGGGTTCATTTTGAAATAATCATGCATGTGTTATGTTGGTTTTATGGATCTTTATTCATTTGCTGCAGTAGTCATTCATCCATTTTGGAGGAGGTGCTAGGGATTGAACCCAGGGCTTCACACATTCTAAGTACTTGCCCTATCACTGTGCTAAAACCCAGCTCTTCATCCACTTTTTAAAACAGTTCCTGAATGTATCAGAATATTTACTAAATGTAGATTCCTCTATCATCTGCCTGCATAAAGGAAGGGTTTGGGGTGAGGTTTTAAATTTATTTGGAAAACGAAATTAAATGTAGGGCAATTAATGCTCTTAAGAGACAGGCTTTATAAAGACAAAAGCTATAGACCTGTAAAGTCTATCAACTGTGAATTGGTAGGAGCAAATGGACATCTTAACCACCAGTCCATGATTGGCCCTGCTAGTCTCTTCTGAAGCAAATGGAAGAGACAAGATTTCTTTCCTTTACAAGCTTTGCCTTTATTTTTATCTTCTTTCACATTAATTTTGTAAGGCAGCCTTACAGGGTTGGTCACACCAGAGACTGTGAAATTGACAGAGTGCAGCAGGACCCTCCTCCTTCTTCAAAACATATCTTTAAAAAATTACATTAATTTCCAAATTTATGCTTGAATTTCTGCCATTAGTGATTAATATACTTGATTTAAATATTCCCTTTTCATATCATTGGTTTTAAATGTCAACAAAAATAATACATTAAAGTCCCTGATACCTTCAGTACTCTCAGGAAGGAAGAATCATGATTCAGTGAAAGAATGACTCCAAAGGGGACAGGTAAAAGGAACTCACAAAGATAGCTTGAGATTGGGCTGAGGGTATAGCTCATTGGTAGAGTGCTCAGCTAAATATACTCTGGGTTCAATCCCCAGTTGTGAAAAAAGAAAACAGCCTGAGCTTGAGAAGATTTGTTAATACAAGTTGGTTTTTCTTACGCTTCCCATTTCAGAACTTTTCTGTAGAGGTATACTTTTTTGAATCATATAGCTCACAGACCAACCCTGATAAATAATATGAGAACAGTGAAATGGTGCCTAGTCATGTCTGTAACCCCAGTGTCTTACACTAACATCTGGTTCCAGGTAGTGGAGAGAATGACAGCCAGTGATAATGTATTATCCTAGAACTGTCATAGATAGTCCAGCCTTCAACTGACCCAGGTAAGCCTCTGCCCTCAGACCTGTGGAGGACAGCCTAATTAGCTTTGTAAACAAGACCGTTCCGTTTACCCCCCAAAGAAAACAGAACCCAACAAACCCCTTCCTAATTGATACAACCACCCCATTCGTGTTCACTGAAAACAGACCATTGTATTTTCACCAAGAGTTGGTGATGCAGTGAGTAATGTATTCCTATGCATTTCTACTCACAGCAGAGTACCCTAGGACATGTTTATAGTTAAGAAAGGTTTGTATTAACATTGTGTCAGGAGATTAATCTATTTTAATTGTAAATGCCAAGAACAAACCAGCTTCTTTGGGCCCCAGATGTATGACTTTGGTTAAATATTTATAGATCAGTTGGAATGTTTACTCTTGATTCTGGAACTAGGTATTTACTTGCATAATTGCACACTCCTTCCCTACCTCTGACTCCATCCAGCGTTCTCCTCATGTTTTCCCTCTAAAATATACTTGGGTTGGGAAGGAGATACTGGGAACATGTGGCCACTGGTCTAGAGCTACTGATACTGTTGAGAGGTGGCCCTGGGCTAATAGAGCAACCAGGAAAATGCTCTAGACATGTTACCAGGATCAGGGAATTTGCAAGGGCTCCAGAATCAGGAAACCTGTGTTCTAATCAGAATTCTGCTACAGATTAGCTATATGACCTCTTAGGGTCTCATTTTCCTAATCCATAAAATGAAAGAGATGAATTCAAATTGTTAAAACTTCTTCCAGCTATGAATCTTTATGGCAGTTTATGAACCCATAAGCCATCTTGGAACCCCTACCCACACAGGTTTTATGTTTTCTAGAACAGAACCATCCAATACAGCTTTCTGCAATGAAGGAACAGCTCTACACCTGTGGTATCTATAGCAGTAGCTTCTGGCTATATGTAACTATTGAATACTCAGGATGTAGATAATGCAGCTGAGGAACTAAAATTTTATATTATTTATTCCAATCTAATATCCACATATGACTGGTGACCAGCATAATGGGGCAGCAGTATGTTAAATGGTTAGCAATGGTGTTCACTGGCTCTATGCAGAAGGCCGTTATCTGAGCTAATGGTGGTTTCTAATTTGGGGAAGATTAAAAACCAGTAGTAAACATTGCTCAGTAGATGTACTTTTTCTCCAGTGTGGAAGGTGGAATATAGTCAAATATTCTAAATGCATTCAGGTTTTCAAACTGCACAATTCCAAGTTCTTATTAGTTCCACTAAAAAGTGGAGGGGGTGGCAAGTCATTGAACTAATTTTCCTTTTTCTCCATATCTGAAATGTTAATATGCTTTAACCACAATATGTTAAGCTGAGAAAATGGTATCACTGTAGTTCATTCTAAGACACACACACAACAGATTGAACAGAATCGTCTTCCATCATCCCACATTAATTACACATTTTTCACACAAAAAGGAGCTTGTTTACTTAATTTACAAATGTTTCCTTTCCATGTAATAGTTTATTGATCTATATTTCATATCACTGACAGCATAAAGTTATTAATCCATCTGAATTAAAAACAATGACAGGTCCTCATGGTCCTCATTATACATCACATTGAGTTGAAAATTGACTGTGGAACAGCAGATACATGTTCTTCCTAGACTCATCTTTCACACTTCCAAATTTACAATATTTGCAATAATATAGAAATAATAATATTATTATTGGCTATTACTATTCATAGTAGTAGTATAACTAAAAATTTATAAACATTACTTATTTAGTCAAGACTTTCCCATGACAGATTTTAGAGAGCATTTAACACTCATAAGTCTTGGAGTATTGGAAAAAATACTAAACTCTATTTCCATAAGCTAATTAGAATGAAGGCTTCTAATTAATATGATTCAGTTACCCAAGCAATAGTATTTATGTCTGGAGTGGTAAATACATTCATGAAAGCTATCATTTCCCACTTATTCCTTTGTCTCTGGCATTCTTTACTTCTTATCTTGGACCTAGCCTTAGAATTCTTCTCTGTACAGTGTTCCAGGCAGCCAGGATCAAGAAACTAAGATATTTAAATGGCAACATTTAAGATGAAAGTTATTTTCTCTGTGTAATCTTTACCGTGTAAATGTGATCAATCTGTAAGAAATGAAAACAATAAAATGCATTCAGCTCTGTAGCTGAAAAGGACCTTAGAGAACACTTGATGTAATTCCATTATTTTCTACATGAGAATACTAAGAAGGGAAGGAAATCGCCCATGGTTGCACAGTTAGTTGGTGGCAAAAAAAAAAAAAAAAATGGGACTAGAGTCCAACCTCATGACTCATTCAGTCCAGCAAGACACTGTTTCCAGTCTACCATATGGTAATTGTACCTTGGATGTTTGGTGCAGAATTATCATCACTTTTGAGTGTACTGGAAATGAAGTCTACTTGCCTGGACAGTTGAGGCCAGAAAGGCCTGGCAAATACATTGGGTTAACTATTAATATGTGTTATGGTCACATCCAAACAGATTATTTGTTATATTTCCTCATGAGTTGGACTTTTACATGCTTTCTTTAGATTTGCAATGTTAAACGATTTGAAAAGTGAGAAATACCATTATTATTTATTAAATAGTATAATTACTACAAATGAACAATCAGAAGAAGGGTATAATTGTAGCTAATGGCATTATAACTTGACTGCCAGATGCATCTGTTTCTGAACAAACATTCAGTGCTTCTGTTTAGAAAATGTGTTTATATCCTACACTGCTGTTGAACATTCCCACCAAGTTGTATTAGAGAAGCTTACCATCCCTTTTTTTTTCTCCTTTCAACTTCACTTATTCTTATTCTTGCAATTTGGTTCTTACAATCCTTTAAACTAAATTTCAGTGTGTTTGAAACTGCTCAACTCTACTGAAAGCATTAATAAGAGGACAGATACCCCAGTTTCCATTGGAAGACTCACTCTTCAGCTAGTGACTTATACCTGTAATTTCCTTTAAAAGACTACCCTGTCTTCAGCCATACAGTAGGGTCTTATAAGAAGTGGGACAGACACCTAGGGTTGCTTAAGAGAGAAGAGGGGGTATGTGCATCCTCTCCACCAGAACAAAAGTGGAGAAAGTGCAGGGCACGGTGGCACACACCTGTAATCCCAGAGGCTCAGAAGGCTGAGCCAAGAGGATTACAAATTCAAAGCCAGCCTCTGAACAGCGAGGCACTAAGCAACTCAATGAGACCCTGTCTCTAAATAAAATACAAAATAGGGGTGGGGATGTGGCTCAGTGGTTGAGTGTTCCTGAGTTCAATCCCTGGTACCCCTCACAAAAAAAAAAAAAAAAAGTGGAGAAGATAGAGTTTTTAAAATTTGGAGGTTTTTATTTCCATGTCATCTCAGCTTCTCTTTCAGCAAGACCCCAGAGCCTTTCTACACTGTCATCTGTTTTGCAGGCTATCTTTATAATGTTGGCACCTCAGGTGTTACTTCTCCCGAGGCTAATTTAGCTTGGGAGAGATCCCTCCCAGAATATATGTATTGCACTCTTAGAAAGTAAAGTCTGACTGCCAACATTATTAGCCCCTTCAATTTCTGACAAATCATTCTTCTTCCTTTTGCTGTCACTGGATCCTTATTATCACATGGAACCAGACACTTTCCAGTCATTCAAGATTGAAGCTATCTCATCCCACACAAGGATTCATCCATTCCATTTCATTCATTTCATTGACCCCTTCCACACTCTGAGGCTCAAGGCCTAGTACTAGAACTTTTCCAAATAGAGAACAAAACAGTATAAATGTGAGCTTTACAAATGCTCATTTCATAAACGCCTCACATTTGTCTCTAAATTACTGAGAGAACCAGAACGAAACAGGTCCCCTATTATAAAAATCTAGGGATAAGCCTGTCAAAATCTCCATTTTAACCCCCTTCCTTAACTTCAAGATACTATTAACTTTCAGTCATCTAACCCTGTCATACTTCCAAAGTCTGTCTTCACCCATATAGCAAGTCATATTTGAAGAACTTTTTTTTTGTTGTTGTTTTGGGCCTTATGTAAAGTAAACTCCAACATGGTATTATATTTGCAAGAGATTTATTGGGGAGATGCCTGTGAGGGAAAAAGGGAAACGGCCAGAGGAAGTAGGACCTATCAGAACAATGTGCAGGTTCTGACCCTGTGAAAAAGAAAGGAAAGGAAACAGGCTTGCATAAGCAGAATCTCAGATTGCAGCACAATTCTAAGAAAGTTTCATCCAGGCCAGTAGGGGTTTCTCAAGCTGAGAGTCATCCATCAGCAGAGTTTTCTGCTTCACAGAAATGGGTTTGCATTAGTATTCTTGCCATAAACAGTCATTGGTTGGGAACTGCCCATTGCAAACATGACCTCGGCTCAAAGACAGATTCAGAGAGTCAGCAACTAGGGACATCTATCAAGTATGCTACACAAAGCAGGAGCTCTGAGAAGCACATTTTCATGGCTGCCACAAAACTCTTAATAGTCACTGGGCTTGGTTCATTGGAAAAATCTTCATCTCTGATTGTTACTCTGACCTAAGCACTATAAGTAAGTATTATTTCACCCACGTTGTGACCCACAGAACATTTGGTTTGAGTAAGTCATCTATTTCTTCAAAATCTGGTCAGTTCCTCTTCATCACCACTAAAAACCATTAATCAAATTTTGTCATATAAGTGAAAAATGGAAGCCATCAACTACTTCTTCCCTGGGTCCTTCTCTATGTTTTCCAGTCCTCTGAATGATAGTCTTCTCAATTGTCCTTTGTAACCCCCTTACTCTCCTACTTTCTTCCTCTTTCTTTCCTCCCCAGTTTGTATAATTTTAAACTGATTGCATCCTTCCTAATTTTGGATGTATCCAAGTTTCACCAATATTGCACAAACTTTCACTCTCAGTTTGCATTCCAAATCACTTTCTTCTCATTTCACATATGCTATAGTGTAGCTTAGTATAGTGTAGTGTAGTGCACATACAAGTTTGAATCAGAAACTCAAATTAGAATTGACTGGGCTCCACCTCCAAAATTTCTGATTCAGTAGGTCTAGGGCAGGTATCTGAGAATTCATATTTCATTTTTTATTTTTTTAAATTCTAAGTTGTTATACATGACAGAAGAATGCGTTGCAATTCATATTACACTTATAGAGAACATTTAACATATCTCTGGTTGTATACAAAGTATATTCACACCATTCATGTCTTCATACATGCACTTAGGGCAATGATATCAATCTCATTCTACCATCTGTTTTTGTTTTTTACCCTTTTGTCCCCTCCCTCCCTATTGGACTTTCTAATGTTCCTCTAATCCTCCTATGCTCCCCATCCCAACCCACTGTGAATTGGCCTCCTTATATCAAAGAAAACATTTGGCATTTGGTTTTTTTGGAATTGGCTAACTTCATTTAGCATTATATTCTCCAAACTCATCCATTTACATGTGAATGCCATTATTTTATTCTCTTTTATTCCTGAGTAATACTCCATTGTGTATATACACCACATTTTCTTTATCCATTGATCTACTGAAGGGCATCGGGGTTGGTCCCACAGTTTAGCTATTGTGAATTGTGCTGCTGTAAACATTAATGTGGCTGTGTCCTGTAGTATGCTAATTTTAAGTCCTTTGGTTATAGACTGAGGAGTGGGATAGCTGGGTCATAAGGTGGTTCTATTCCCAGTTTTCCAAGGAATCTCCATACTGCTTTACGTATCAGCCGCACCATTTTGCAGTCCCACCATCAATGTATGAGTGTGCCTTTTTCCCCACATCCTCTCCAACATTTATTGTGGTTTGTGTTCTTAATAGCTGCCATTCTGACTGGTGTGAGATGAAATCTTAGAGTAGTTTTGATTTGCATTTCTCTAATTGCCAGACATATTGAACATTTTTTCATGTATTTGTTGATTGATTGTATTTCTTCTTCTGAGAAGTGTCTGTTCAGTTCCTTGGCCCATTTATTGATTGGGTTATTTGTATTTTTTGGTGTTAAGATATTTTAGTTCTTTATATATTCTAGAGATCAGTGCTCTATCTGACAGTGCATGTCGTAAAAATTTGTTCCCAATTAGTAGGCTCTCTATTCACCTCACTCATTGTTTCTTTTGCTGAGAAGAAGCTTTTTAGTTTGAATCTATCCCATTTATTGATTCTTGATATTAATTCTTGCACTACAGGAGTCTTATTAAGGAAGTTGGGGCCTAATCTGACATGTTGGAGATTAGAGCTTTGTAAGCTGCCTGTCATGGCCAGCCACGGCGCCGCGGGAGGAAAACTCGGAGGCAGAGTAAAGCTATTACTACTTATACTTCTACTTTCTTAGAGCTTAGAGAGAGAAAGAAAGATTTTTCTTCTTCTTAGAAAGAGCTTAGAGAGAAAGATTAGAGATAGCTTTTTCTTCTTCTTCTTAGAGCTTAGAGAGAAAGAGAGAGAGTTTGAAAGAGAGAGATTTCTTCTTTAGAGAGAGAGAGAGAGCTTAGCTTTTAGAGCTTTTTTCTTCTTTCTTCTTTCTTCATCAGGAGCCTCGGCTTGACTCTGACCAGCAATTACTTCTTCTATCTGGTTTCTCTTTTGTAACCGCTCTGCCTACGTTCTGGCCGCTCTGATTTTTTTTCTTCTTCTCCGACCCGAACTCTTCTTCCGACCGAGCGACTGCATGACTGACTGAATGAATTCATTCTTTTCCTGACTCCGACCGCTTTCACCCGGTTATATACCTTTAGCTTTGCGGGTGCCTCACGTGCATTTACAGGTGCGTCACATACATACTTATTATCAGGTGGAACTTATGGCTTCCAGCTGACCGCAATAGCCATCTCCCTAATTGGGGCTCCTTCAGAGCTTACTTTTTATTCTAAGAGGTATAGTGTCTCTGGTCTAATTCCTAGGTCCTTGATCCACTTTGAGTTGAGTTTTGTGTATGGTGCGACATAGGGTTTTAATCTCATTTTGTTGCATATGGATTTCCAGTTTTCCCAGCACCATTTGTTGAAGAGGCTATCCTTTCTCCAATGTACATTTTTGGTGCCTTTGTCTAATATAAGATAGCTGAAATTATATGTATTAGTCTCTGTGTCCTCAATTCTGTACCATTGGTCCACCAGTCTGTTTTGGTGCTAATACCATGCTGTTTTTGTTACTATTGCTCTGTAGTATAATTTAAGATCTGGTATAGTGATGCCAATGCTTTACTTTTCTTGCTAAGGATTGCTTTAGCTATTCTGGGTCTCTTATTTTTCCAGATGAATTTCATGACTGCTTTTTCTATTTCTATGAGGAATGCCATTGGGATTTTGATTGGAATTCATTAAATCTGTATAGTGCTTTTGGTAGTATGGTCATTTTGACAATATTAATTCTGCCTATCCAAGAGCAAGGTAGATCTTTCCATCCTCTAAAGTCTTCTTTAATTTCTTTCTTTAGTGTTCTGAAGTTTTAGAAATAGAGGTCTTTCACATTTTTTGTTAAGTTGATTCCCAAGTATTTTATTTTATTGATGCTATTGTAAATGGGGTAGTTTTCCTCTTTTCCCTTTCAGAGGATTTGTCACTGATATATAGAAATGCCTTTGATTTATGGGTGTTGATTTTGTATCCTGATACTTTGCTGAATTCATTTATGAGTTCTAGAAGTTTTCTGGTAGATTTTTTGGGTCTTCTTTGTATAAAACCATATCATCAGTGAATAGTGATAATTTGAGTTCTACTTTACTTATCTGTATCACTTTAATTTCTTTCGTCTGTCTTATTGCTCTGACCAGTGTTTCAAGAACTATGTTAAATAGAAATGGTGAAAGAGGGCATCCCTGTCTTGTTCCACTTTTTAAAGGGAACACTTAATTTTTCTCCATTTAGAATGATGTTGTTCTGGGGCTTAGAAGAGATAGCTTTTACGATGTTGAGATATGTTCCTGTTATCCCTAGTTTTTCTAGTGTTTTGAATATGAAGGGGTGCTGTATTTTGTTGAATGCTTTTTCTGTATCTATTAAGATAATAATATGGTTCTTATCTTTAAGTTTATTGATGTGATGAATTACATTTATTGATTTCTGTATGTCGAACCATCTTTGCATCCCTGGAATGAACCCCAATTGATCCTGGTGTATTATCTTTTTGATATGTTTTTGTATTTGATTTGCCATAATTTTATTTTTTTTTTAATAATTTTTTTATTATTATTTATTTACTTATTCATCATGCACAAGTATAGTATCTTTTTACATACAACTGCTTGTATACAAAGTATATAAGTACCATTCAGATCTTCAATCATGCATTTAGGTTAATGATATCCATCTCATTCAATCACCAATTTTTTTCCAACCCCCCCCCTTACTCCCTCCCTCCCCTCCCTTTCCGTTGACCATTCTAGTGTTCCTCTGATCCTATGTACCCCCTTCCAACAACTCTGTGAACCAGCCTCCTTATATCAGAGAAAACATTCGGTACTTGGATTTTTGAGATTGACTAATTTCACTTAGCATTATATTCTCCAACTTCATCCATTTTGCATCTATGTTCATTAGAGATATTGGTTTGAAGTTTTCTTTCTTTGATGTGTCTTTGCCTGGTTTTGGAATCAGTGTGATATTGGCCTCATAGAATGAACTTGGAAGTGCTCCCTCTCTTTCTATTTCCTGAAAGAAATTGAAGAGTATTGGTATTAGATCATCTTTAAAGGTCTTGTAGAACTCGGCTGTGTGTCCAGCTGGTCCTGGGCTTTTCTTGGCATCTTCTATTTCATTGCTTGAAATTGGTCTGTTTAAATTGTGTATATATCCTGATTCAATTTGGGAAAATCATACAACTCTAGAAATTTGTCGACGCCTTCAATACTTTGTAATTTATTGGAGTACAAGTTTTCAAAGTAATTTTGAATTATCTTCTGTATTTCTGTAGTGTCTGTTGTGATAATTCCTTTTTAATTGCATATGTTAGTAATTTGAGTTTTCTCTCTCCTTCTCTTTTTTTAGCCTGGCTGAAGGTCTGTCAATTTTATTTATTTTTTTCAAAGAACTAACTTTTTGTTTTGTCAATTTTTTCAATTGTTTCTTTTGCTTCAGTTTCATTGATTTCATCTCTGATTTTAATTATTTCCTGTCTTCTACTGCTTTTGATGTGGGATTGTTCTTCTTTTTCTAGGTCTTTGAAATGTAACGTTAAGTCATTTATTTTTTGACTTTTTCTTCTTTTGAGGCATGAACTCAATGCAATGAACTTTCCTCTTAGAACTGTCTTCATAGTGTCCCAGAGATTTCTATATGTTGTGTCTGTGTTCTCATTCACCTCTAAGAATTTTTTAGTCTCCTCCTTGATGTCTTCTGCAACCCATTGTTCATTCAGTAGCATATTATTTAGTCTCCAGGTGTTGGACTAGCTTTTATTTCTTATTTTCTAATTAATTTCTAATTTCATTCCATTATAGTCCGATAGAGTGCAGGGTATATTTGCTAAGAGTTGTTTTGTGGCATAATATATGGTCTATTTTAGAGAAGGATCCATGTGCTGCTAAGAAGAAAGTGTATTTGCTCATTGAAGGATGAAATATTCTATATAAGTCAGTTAAGTCTAAGTTATTTATTGTATTTTTGAGTTCTATAGTTTCTTTGTTCAGCTTTTGTTTGGAAGATCTATCCAATGGTTAAAGGGATGTGTTAAAGTCACCCAAAATTATTATGTTGTGGTCTATTTGACTCTTGATCTTGAAAAGAATTTGTTTGCTGAATGTGGATACTCCATTGTTTGGGGCATATATATTTATAATTGTTAAGTCTTGTTGGTGTATGATCCCCTGAGCAGTATGTAGTGCCCTTCTTTATCCCTTTTGTTTGACTTTAGCTTGAAGTCTACTTATTTGATATGAGGATGGAAACCCCTGCTTGCTTCTGCAGTCCATGTGAGTGGTAGGATTTCTCCCAACCTTTCACCTTCAGCCTGTGGATGTCTTTTCCTATGAGATGAGTCTCTTGAAGGCAGCATATTGTTGTTTTGTTTTGTTTTTTTTATCCAACCTGCTAGTCTATGTCTTTTTATTGGTGAGTTTAGGCCATTAACATTCAGAGTTATTATTGAGACGTGATTTGTATTCCCAGCCATTTTTGTTTATTTTTGGTAATTAACTTGACATGGTTTCTCCTCTGATTGGTTTTCCTTTAGTGTAATACCTCCCTCTGCTGATTTTCATCATTGTTTTTCATTTCCTCTTCATGGAATATTTTGCTGAGGATGTTCTGTAGTGCTGGCTTTCTAGTTATAAATTCTTTTAACTTTTGTTTATCATGGAAGGTTTTTATTTCATCCTCAAATCTAAAGCTTAATTTTGCTGGGTATGATTCTTGGTTGGCATCCATTTTCTTTCAGAGCTTGGAATATGTTGTTCCATGATCTCCTGGCTTTGATTTTTTGAAAAATCTGCTGTGATACAAATTGGTCTCCCCCTATATGTGATCTGATTCCTCTCTCTTGGGGCCTTTAAGATTCTATCCTTATTCTGTATGCTAGGCATTTTAATTATAAAGTGTCTTGGTGTAGATATGTTATAATTTTGTACATTTGGTGTCCTGTAAGCCTCTTGTATTTGATTTTCCAATTCATTCTTCAAGCTTGGGAGATTTTCTGATATTATCTCATTGAAGAGATTGTACATTCCTTTGGTTTGAAACTCTGTGCCTTCTTCTATCCCAATTACTCTTAGATTTCATCTTTTGCTGATGTCCCATAATTCTTGGATATTTTGTTCATGGTTTCTTACTATCTTCACTGTGTGGTCAACTTTATTTTCAAGATTACACACTTTATCTTCATTATCTGATGTTGTCTCTTCCAATTGATCTAGTCTGTTGGTGATGCTTTCTATTGTGTTTTTTATTTAGTTAATTGTTTCCTTCATTTCAAGGATTTATGAATGGTTCTTTTTTCAGAGTTTCTATCTCTTTTTTGAAGTAATCTTTTGCTACCTGTATTTGCTCTCTTATATCTTTGTTGTAGTGATCAATTTTTGCTTGTATTTGCTCATTTAGGTCATTCTTTAATTCACAGATCGTTTTAATATTGAACCTTCTGAACTCCTTCTCTGACATTTCATCAACTTCACTGAGCATGGATTCTGTTATTGTAGTATCCTGGCTTGTTTGGGCTACTTTCCTTCCCTGGTTTTTTCATGTTGTCTACTTGTCTTCCTTTCTTGCAATGTGGATCTGAGATTATTACAGTTTCTACCCTGTATTCTTGTAATATCCGTGCAGCTTGTCTGTACCTCCCCTTAATGTTGTGCTTTCAAACCCTGCAGGTGTCCCTTGATGTATGCTACTGCAACTAAAGGTGGTGTCGGCAATAGCGGAGGTAACTTGAGATAACAGTGAAGGTGCCCCAAGATGAATGCAACGTCTTCCACAGTTGGGGCTGAAAGGGTGGGCCTTACAATGTCTTTGGGATGCCTGCTCTGAGATGTGGCTGCTTTTAGGCCCTGTCTGTTGTCAAAAGGTAGGGTCTACTGTGTGGGGAAGGCAATGGCTATGTCTGTAGTGTCTCAAGATGGAAGTGGGTTAGGCTTGTGCTCCCAGGTGGGGGTGTGGTAGAGGACTCTGGACCTACCCTGGGCCTGGGTCCCACGCAGGTTGGCGTGGGCAGAACTGGTTGAATCTGAGCTCCCGCACTGGTCTGCTGGTCAGAAGAGGCGGTCCTATGGCAGAGCCTGAGCTAGGAGGGTGTTTGCTGGTGGCTGGATGAACCCAGGCTCACTCTGAGCTGAGGTGGGCGAGGCTGAACAGGGCCTTCCTGAGCTCCACAGGTATCCGTGGGGTTGAACTGGGCCCACCTGCGCTCAGGCGGAGGTCTGTGAGGCTGTTCTGAGAATTCATATTTCTAACAAACTCCCAAGCAATGCTGATGTTCCTGATCCAGGAACCACGCTTCGAAAATGACTGGTATAGCATTTAAAGAGTGTGACTTGTGGATCCTATCTGCCCAAGGTCAAATCCTATCTCTAAATAATGGTATATGGTTTTAGACAAGCTTTTAGCCCCTCTATATCTCAGTTTTTCATCATCTAAAACTAGAGATAATAAGGTGTGGTTATGAACATCACATGATTTTTATGGATATTAAAGATATACATGTATATTTATATATTACAACACTAGCACATACCTGACACCTATTAAATGTTGTAAAATATAAATTATTACTTCATTGATCCAGATGACAGAGCCATTAGGAATCATTTAGCTCATCATTTACCAAATTCAAGTGGAAATTTGTATAACTCTTTCATCCTTGCTATATATGGTGCTTAATATTTTACTAAATACTTCAATTTGGTTTTCAATTTTGCTTGAATAAAATGTATTTTAAAATGAAACCTGGAATGGAAAACAGGTGTTTTGCTAATGTATAGCAGAATAAATACAAATCAACTAGAATGAAAAGGATTTTTCCATGTAGCACTTTAAGCACCATTGGTTTGGGAATCCCTTTTTGTAAAAGTAGTGATTTCATTCAAAACCCTTCTTTTTCAAACAAGGAAACTGAAATCCAGAGAAAAGGAGGGACTCCTTTATGATCACAGAAAGCTGAGGGTAGATCTGAGACCAAATACCTTATCTCACTGGCTAGGATATTTTGATGCCACCCTACTATCTCTCCTGACTTCTTATGACTTCTTAGCAGCTATTTTGCTAATACTGAAGATATGAATTTTCTACCGAAGTTTTGTCATTTAACTTAATTTTATAAGTTTTGTGAAGGTCTGTGTTGTTACATTTTAGGGGTTTGGGCCAAAGTTCATTGTTGTCATAAAAACTCAGTGTTGGAAAAGAGACCAAATTTTCTGACTGCCAGATGATTAGATAGAAGTGTGAAAAATAGAACATGGGTGAACAAAGATTCAGGGTTTATTAACAGGCTGAGATTGATAGAACCAGTGACATGAGAGAACTGAAAATCAGAATACACACAGAACTTGGATCTGAAAAAATTAGGGGAAATAGAGAAGAACAAAGAAAAGAGCTTTTGAAGAATAGTGTATTGTATATGGTGATCTTTGGGCAGATAAGAAGAAAGTATATTTTACTACTGAGTCTCCTTATTAAAAACTCTTTCCCCCTCCTCATTCCTTCAGTCCTCAAAGACATCCTGACACTCCCATTGAGATATGCTGCTCTACTTTTTAGAGTTACTAAAGTGTAGACACTAACACAGGCCCTTATAGATAAGGTAGACCCTCTCCTTGGTCTAATTCAAAAAGCAGGCTGTCAGAGCAGAACTTTGCAGACAGCTCTCTTCGGGAAGTAAAGCCCCTCCATTTGGGTGTTCTTTTTTCTTTCACCCTGTGGGACTCAAAGTGGCTTGAGCAATCAGTAAAACTAACACTGAGGATTCTTTGTAAGTGTGTTCTCAAGAGGGGTAGAGCTTTCTTACGGCCTCCAGCTTTTGGAAAACTTCCCTGGCAGATCAAGAGAAGAGTTTATACAAAACTTTGGGTCATAGTTTGCTTTTCCCCTGAGGCACCATTTTCCATTGTTGCTTTTTTATTTCTAGAGTTAAGAAGTTAGGATTTGGCCAGATAAGTTAAAGTAAACAAAATGCTTTACCCCACTGGTTGTTTCTTTAAATCTAACTTCCCTTCTCCCCACCTACTGCTATTCCTCCCCCCACATTCCCCAGCATCCTGGCTTATACCCACTTCTCACCCCTCTTTTATTCTGCACAATGCCCAAGATAGGCAAAACTAATAGAGGTAGTTGTATTCACAGTGATTACTAGTGTTACCATATCTGTTGATACAAGACTTAGAGAAGTGTGTGAGAAATATAAAATGAGAACTCCAGCCTCAAATTAATGTGAATGTAACATGTACAACTGATTGGTCTTACTTTTATCGTCCCTAGACAGAAACACATAATTCTTCTTGCATTTTAGCAAACCAGCTTGTCAAGTTTTTTGGGACTAGGATTGTGTTGGTTCAAACCAAACTGTAAGTGTTCCCTGATGTCAACTGCAACTGTTTAGGGGTGCTTTTGTTGAAACCCTACTTCATCCACTTTAGAGAAGAGTGAAAGTGATTTCCCTTAAATTAGGTTTGCCCACAGGATTACCGACATCCTACTGAAATTCTCTATAAAATCTTGATAGGCTAGAATCTTTGCTACTTGTGTTGTTTGTAGAATTCTTCTTTTAGGGGAACCATGTGATAGGAAAATGATCTGAGAAGAAATTGGGGATATAGCCCAGAAAAAAAGCGGCCTCTAGGTAGTGTCCTAGGATCCCTACTCATTTAGTCCATCTCCTACACTTCTTGTACCTACAGTCTCAGACAATAGAAAAATATCTAGTGGAAAATAACTTGGAGGCCCAGGTAGTTCTCCAACAGCAAAGAAAGATTTTCTGTCATGTCCACTTGACAGTGCCTGGCAAGACAAGAAGTTTGCTTCTGACAATATCTTAGAAGACTTTCATCAACACAGGTTTTCCCCTTATGCCTCAATGAACCAAACAATTCTGTGAACAAGCATAGTCCATTCTTCAACAGTCCTCATCATGTAAAAGATACACGGTAAGCTCTAAAAAATGCCTTAATAAATTAATGGGCTCTCTGAAAGATGGTGCCCCCAGAAACCCACAAATCCTGGAATAAAATCTCCAAAGGGTGAGAGAGGGCTTATGAATCAGACAGTGCCCTTGCCAGCTTGGGGAAAAATGGAGGATTCTGGATCTGTTCTAGCCATTCATCCTAGATTCCACTGGCATGAATGCATCCTCTATTCCTATTTCAGTCCTGGGCTTTTATATGCAAATCAAAGCACCTACAATAAGGCTCCCAGATTCTTTTTTTTTTTTTTTTTTTTTTTGGTAGCGGGGATTGAACTCAGGGGCACTTGACCACTGAGCCACATCCCCAGCCCTTTTTTGTATTTTATTAGAGACAGGGTCTCACTGAGTTGCTAAGTGCCTTGCCTTTGCTGAGGCTGGCTTTGAACTCGCGATCCTCCTGCCTCAGCCTCCCAAGTGCTGGGATTACAGGCATGTGCCACCATGCCCGGCTCCAGATTCTTATTTCAACAAATATTTCTTGAACACCAAGCTGGGGTCTAGTGGCACAAAGATGACTAAGACAGTCTTTTCCCTCAAGCAGCTAACTACCCACTGATAGAAGGAGACCAGGAGATTAGCAATCACAATTCAGAGAGGTAAATGTTATTATAAAAGTATTAACATTGAGCAATGTGTGTTCTGTTGACTTAACAGATAATGAAAATAGGTACAAGGAAGATTATTTCTTTTCTAATGACCACGTTCTTGTTGTGCACTAAGGTCAGCTTTATCTGAGCTAGAAAGAAAAACACAATTACTTATTACTAAATACTATAACATATACAATGACCAGTGTAAAAATCTTTGGCATGAAAATTCATGTTTGGGCCCTTTTTATTATACAACATTACTTTTGTCTACCTCTCCTGCCTATACATATAATCTAAGCTACATGAGGACAGGAAATTTCATCTGCTTTATTCACTATGGTATCTGCAAAACCAGCAACAGAGCCAGTGAATGTGTATTAAATATTTGTTGGACAGATGAGTAAAGTAAATATAGATAATTAAAAATTATGATAAACACTAGGAAAGAAAATGAATATGTGTGATTAGTGATTATAACAAAGAGATCTGATGTAGATTGAAGCAACAGGATAGTTCTCTCTGAGAAAGAGATATTTAAACAGAAACATGAGGGAGACATGAGACAAGAGTGTTACCCTTCAGACAACAGACAGCTCATGTTTGGCATACAAAAGCCTCCGGAAATCTGAAGATGTCTGGTTTTGAAGTGACTCACATTTCCAGGCTACTCAGTTGATGTTAAAAAATCAGTTTGAAGTGGCATTTTTTTTTTTGTACTTTTGTTGTTACAAACATGTTCTTGGTCTCTCAGCTATATCTAAACCTTTGGGTTTAAAGCCAAGGAAGCAGAGTTCAGACCTAAGCTTCCTTCCTGCCTCAGTCTCCATGTAGGATTCTGGGTAAATTTAGCTCTTGTGCATCTGGCCCCTTGAAACTCCCTTTCTGGCAGAACCTCTGCCCAGGAGGCTCTCCTTTCTTGGCTTGCCTGGCAAGAGATGGGTCTGCCATCTGGAGTCAGAAAAACAGCCTGCCAGCCACTGAACAGTTCAGCCCAGGCCCCGGACAATGACAATCAGGCAATAGCCAATTCCTTGTCTGCAATTTGCTGATTATCACACCCCAGGGTGTGGGATTGTACAGCCAGGACCGCTTTGCTCTGCCTCTCATCAAGGCAGAATGAACACAGATCCTGACAGGTCAAATCTTCCCCCAGACCTCAGAGGTTGCTGTACAAAGGACCAGGCTTAATCTCTGGCCAAGTGTATAATTCATTTATCTGCACAGTCATGAATTCTGGGCTCTCAGGGCAGGAAGCGTGGGGCATTGTGACTGGTTCTACAGGCCCAGGGAGTCCCTTAAGCCCTGATTGTACTGTGGAGGGAGGGATTTTCGAGACAAAGGCCCCTGTCCTCCAGAGATTGAGCAGACTGGAAGGGGAGCCTATGCACACAAAGGAATGGTGCTTTAGGAAGAGGTTGACAGCCTTGTCATCAATGCCCATGAACTTCTCTAGATCATGTAAGTGATGACAAGGGACTAGAGTTATTTATTTAATAGACTGTAGCCAAGAGGAATTGAGATAGGTAAAGAATTCATCTCAGGATGTTTGCCTGATACATATCCTCCACTTAGTAGTGGACGGAAGTTCAAAACATCAAGGGCCATTTTACCCCACTGGACCCCTTCTCAGGGAGTTGTTGGGGGGTCTTAATATTGCCTCTAGCTGTCAGAGCTCCTATCCCACCACCAAAAGACTTGAAGTAAAAGGCAGTGCTCTACAGACAGCAGATAATTTAAAGCTAATTGGAAATTGTTTGGAAATTTACGGTTTCCTAGCCTGGCCAGCTGGCTTTTTCTCTGATCCTCCAGACTTCCTGCTGAACAGAGATGGGAGTGGGATGCCATTCTAATGTTCCCAGAGTTTCATTTGCACAGCTCCACAGCCTGAGGGGTGTTGACCCATTGCTATAAATCTAGCTTCAAAATTAGAGTTATTTGGATTTTGAAGTACTATTTTTCAAGTTCTATGTCTTTCATGTCACTGCAACCTACATGGAACTTTGCAATGGAGGGCATTTTAATCACAGATTGTATTTTATTCAGCTGCAGGCTTCTGGAAGGGAGAAGGCAGATGTCATGGAAGTCACATAGCCCTGGAGAGGAATGGAGAGAAGGGGGCTCTAGTGCCTACTTTGACCTCAGACAGTCACTTGATGCCCTGTTTATCCTTTTCTGCCTTTCATTTTTAGAGTGTGATGCAAAGGACATGATAAAAACTCAGGGCCATATCTCCCCATCCAATTCTGCTAGTGTCTACACTGAGGATTATTCATCATTCCAATGAAGGCCTCTAAGTGCAGCCCATTATCTGGAATGAGGTCTTGCATTAAATACATTATCAGCCATTAATACTTTCCCCTTAAATACATTTGTTGAATTATTCTAACAGAAAATTGGGACCCCCCCTTACAAAATAGACTAGAAGTATAAAATTTTCTGGGATGACTGGAGCAAGTTGTGTTTACTCAGGGTTTCTACCCTTTGATACCTGGTTTCCAGACCATCAGGAATTACTGAAGACTCCTTGCTTCTTGTGAGTTTACTCATCTTCCAACCAATAGCCTTATAATTTAGAATATAGACATCCCATTACACCCCAAGCAGTTTATTGCTTTGTCTCCATTCAGCAAGTCTGGGTTAAGCACCAGGTTGGGAACTGTGCTAAGTCCTACAGGGGATATGGAAAATATTTCCATAATCTTCCCTTAATGAGCTTGCTTTCTAGGTGTGGGAGAGAACATGCAACATATACATTTAAGAACCGTCTGCTTAAGTGCCATAGGAATACTCCAGAGAGAGAGTTTTGCAGTGTTGTAGCAGATGGATCAGTCAGAATGGACTTCTTGATGGAGGTGGGACTTTTCCTGGTGAAAAATGAACATGATTTTAATATGTAAAGAAGAAGGAAGAAGGTAGTCTTTGCAAGCAGAAGCACATGAACCAAGGTCCAGATATGGGAATGAGCATATAATATATGTGGAGTCTTCACATAAAAGAGATAAGGATAGGAAAAAAATAGCTTCAGACCAGAGAGTAAAGACCAAAGCAATTCAAAAATTATTTTTTAGTTGTAGATAAACACAATACCTTTATTTTATTTATTTATTTTTATGTGGTACTGACGATTGAAACCAGTGCCTCACACATGCTAGGCAAGGGCTCTACCACTGGGCCACAACTCCAGCCCCCATGGGAATTTTTATTTGATCCTTTATAGAAGTATCCTCAGAACAATTTTGATTATATATACCACAGCATCTCCCCAATCTGTGTGTATTTATTTATAAACTGTATACTTACAGTAATATGTTAATACATTATAAAACATACACAAAAGTTATGCAGGATGATGTAATAAAATGAGCACAAAAGTTCTAATATTTTCCTCTCCTATCTTGTACTACTGCACTATTCTGGATACTACCATTTTGGGACATCGGTTAAACACAGACTCCTTTGAAAGTCTGGTGAAAACTACTATCCTCTCCTCAGAAATCCATTCATGGATGCTCACTTTTTCATATAATTTAATTTCAGGGAGATGGTGTGAGCTATGAACTCTCTGAAGCCCATTCTTAGACCTCAGTTTAAGTTGCGCTGGTAGCCTTACTCAAAGGCTTTTGAGTAGCTTAATGGTCTGTAGACTTTAATCTTTTGGGAAGCTGAATCTGGTCATTGTGCACAAAATGAATTGGCAGCGGTGGGGGACAATGGGAACAGAAAGTAAAAGCAGGGAGACAAGTTGGTAAGCTATTTTAAAACCTTATGCCAGAAATGCAAATGTAATGACAATGGAAGAGAAAAGACATTTCATTGGAAAGTGTGAGCATATTTCAGTGATCAATAGCAGATGAACAAAGGAAGGGAATTAGTGGTGACTCTCCTGTTTGAGGTAGTGGGGGAAAGGCAATGATTATTTGGAATTATGAGCTGCTTTGGATGACACCTCAACATCCCAACAGAAATGATATGATGGCAGTGAAAACTGTGCAGATAAAGTTTGAAGGAATAGCCAGGTGTGGTGGTGCATGTGCCTGTAATCCCAGCAGCTCAGGAAGCTTAGGTAGGCGATGGCAAGTTCAAAACCAGCCTCAGCAAGTTAGTAAGGCCTTAAGCAACTTAGCAAGACCCTGTCTCTAAATAAAATATGAAAAATGGCTGAGGATGTAGTTAAGCACCCCTGGGTTCAACCCCTGGTAATAATAATAATAATAATAATAATTTTGAGGAAAAATTGGATAGGAGATACAGACTGGGGAGTTGAAGCAATGGAAGTAAGACAGTTATAAGAGGAGAAAGAATAACCATAATAAACACTTAGGTATGAGACAGTGTTCTGACCACTTCATATAAAATGATTCAGTTGATCAACCTCTGTTGAGGCAAGTGCTATTATTCTCATCATTTCATTTGTACACAGAAAACAGAGATAAGAAGCAGCTTTCCCAAGGTTACACAGCTAGTCAGTATCAGGTTGGGATTTAAACCTGAGCGGTCTCCGAAATCTATGCCCCTGAGCATTAAGTCCTGCTACCTCTCAAGAGTGAAGGGTTGGAAGTGAGTTATAGGAATGGAGAAAAAGAGCAGCAAAGGAAAGAACTAGAGCCCACTGAGCACTCACGTGGATCAGGCATTGTGCCCATGCTCTGCCACTAATAATAAGCAGCAGCATCATCCTCATCATAATCACCAAGAACTTCCTGTGTGTAAGGAAATGTCTTAGGAACTTTATGGGGCATAGTGAATAGCTGTCATTTTAATCACTCAGCATCCAAATGATTTTTCTCTCTGGAAGGAATCCCCCATTATATGAGTCTTGGTGCAAGGCTGGGGCCACCTCTCATAGTGAAAGACATGTCCTGGGATGTGGACACAGGACCTGTGCTGGGCTAATAGGACATATGCCCTGGAACTTTCAATCTAGAGCAACTGGAGCTCAGACAATGAAACAAAATTCAACAACAGTGGTAGTCAGTGGCTGTGGTGATGGTACCCTGGCCAGATTCTTCCTGCTACCTAGTCCTCAAAGTTTCCTCCATGTTCTTGCATAGTCTGGAAATCCCTGTGTCACAGATTGACAAACTGAAAATCTGACCCACCACCCCTTCTTCTAAATAAAGTTTAATTGGAACCCAGATTAATCTACATATTGCCTCTGGCTACTTTTATGCTGCAGTGGCAGAGCTGAGATACAGTTTAGCCCACAAAGCCTAAAATATCCACTCTCTGGCCCTTAGCAAAATGAAAAGGTTTGGCCACCCCTTCTCTATGTTCTTCTAGTAAATCACTTTTGGGGTGGGGGGTTAATATATGCTGAATAGACTTCTATTGCTTACAGTCAAGAACTTTGATTGAATGATATCTCATCTAATCCTTACAACAATCCTGACAAGTAGGTGCTATTGTTAACCCCATGCAGAAAATAAGAAAACTGAGACACAGAGAGGTTATCTTCCCAGGATCACACAGCTAGTAAATAGCACCCCTGCGATTCTAACCCAGATCTGACACTGTTACACGAGAAAGAAATGAAAAAAAATGGGGATGAAGCAGTTAGAAGTCCGAGACCTCTTTTGAGATAACAGAGAAAAGACAATCATTTCCCCCAGTTGTTCAGAGGCACCCAAGTGATCAGTGCCATGGAAACAGAAAGAGAAAGCGAATAGAGATAGCAGCAGCTTCAGTTTGACATGTTTATCTCCCTCTTGGCTGCTTCTATGCAGTCTATTAAAATGTTGTTTAGAGCCTCTGTCAGAAGGTTACGCTGACCTCTCAATTCTTGGATCCTCTGTCAGCCTTCTGTTTGCTGAGAAATCTAGAATATCATTTGGTTGTGGCCCAGACTATACCAGGCTGTGGAGTTTGATGTTTCTCTTCTAGGTCACTGGGACCTACACTGAATTCAGATGACAATAACCAAGGTATAAATTGTTTTCAGTGTTAAAATGCACACCCTTTGTAGACAAGGTGTAAAACTTGCTCATTAATTCCACCTACACATTGAAGTATGGAGCCTGTACCTTCTTTTGAGGTGACTCACATGCAGATGACCACAGAAGCTTATTTCATAGGCAATCCTCTGTCTCCTCAGTGTGGCTGGGACACATGATCACTCTCACACAGGGCTCAGTGATCTATAGTTGTTGCTTTGCTAAATGCAAAGATACTTGTGAATATACCACAGCTTTAGGGAAGGGGGTTCAGGCATATCGAGCTTTTCAGCTTTACTCACTGGACCCAGAGTTCTTTCAGTGGGAATCCTGTAAATGCTGACAATTCTATGGTGTTCCCTCAGCTCACTGTACCATTTACTTGAGCTCATTAATGGTGAAAATATCTCACAATAGTGAGACTTCTGTTGGAAGTGTCTGGAAGAAATGCAGACAGTTAAAGGAAGTTTCATGGGTAAAGGAATTTGGAATGTTATTGGACTGATCTGTTCATGTGTGTACATGAACACACACATATATCCTGTTGAAACAGTCTACTTTTTTGAAGCTAGGTACTAAGATTTATAAAAAAGGGTGTTCTGTTTGTTTGCCTTATCACATTGTCACATGTTCTGATGAAGTGTTTTCCTCTGTGATTTTACCCCCAGCAAACTCATTTCCTTTTCAGTTAAAGTGGAAAATACTAGCCAAGTTATCGGGAGAGGGAGTATGTGAGGACCCTGTATTTTGTAACATGTGACTGGTTCTCCAGAATCTCTTCTTTTTACTCTCTACTAAAGTGGCCATGGAACACCTGAAAAGTGTCTGAAAATTGACATCTTTGTTGTGGTGCAGGTGCAGTTCTCTGGCCACCTAATCTGGCTCCATTTGAGGTGAGTAGCTGGAGCTAACTAGCAAAAGCATAAACCCAAGGAATCTACTAGGGATTTTCATTATTATTTATTGATTATCTGCCTGTGGCAAGGAAGTGGTAGTTAGGACTGTTGAATCAGCTTGAAGCTTACTCATCCCAACCACTTCAGCACCTTCAAACATTTGCATGACCTGATCACCATGCTATGACCATGTTCAATGAGTACTGAATCCATTTTCAGAGCACTTTTCCATCAAAGAATCTCATTCAACCTTTACAGCAATTCAAAGAAGGTTCCCTGATTAGGGATCACCCTGTAGATACGTTGGTCAGCAGCTATGCCTTTCACCAGATCAAGTGCATAGATGTATGTTTCCAAGTTCCCTGGGCCTGAGATTTGGAGAATTGTGGTATTACTGGTCAGCCCAAGGAAAGGTTTTATAATTGGTGGCAACAGGATACATTAGTTGACCAATGAAAGATCTTGATTCATCCTCTAAATCCTTTGATTTTGTTATAAAATCTCTTTTCAAATACAATCTGTTCTTTTCTGACCAAACTCAATGTTGATTCTGAGTGCGTCAATTCTCAGAATGTTGCTTAAAAAGTGAACACTAATATGTTATTACAGTGCAGACTTGCCCAATATAATCAGAGAAAAGTGATTGTTTTCCTATCATTCTCTTGTGAAGGAAGCAAAAAAGTGGTGAACATGTCTGAAAGATTCATTCTTCACAGGATTTCCCACATGCTCATTGAAATAAAAAGATTGTGTGCCATGGTTAAGCCCACAGATAGAAAATATAAATCATAATATTATCCACAGCATTTCTCCTAAAGAGGCTAAAAGACAAAATATGACAGTTGTCAATTTGTAGACATCACCTAAACTATCCCACCTTTTGGGAAAGGCACTCATGTCCTTGATGGATATGACTAAGATATTTGAGCAGAAGAGAGGTTTGTGGCTATCCTGTAATTAGTTGGTGATGTGGGTTGATGTTTCTCCAAGCATATTTGGTAGCTTTTGTCTTGACATGGGTGCAGGAGTGATTGCACCTTTGATGTTTCCTTCAGTTTAACTACTATTTAAAGCAAAGCTTTTTAAGCCTTAACTGTACATTTGAATGGGGAACTTTTACAAATCCCAATGCCCAGGCTGTACCTTCCTTTAGTCAATTTGGGCTGCCATAACAAAATAACAGAGACTGAGTGGTTTAAACAATAGAATTTTTCCCCACAATTCTGTAGGCTGGAAGTCCAAGATCAGAGTACCAGCATGGTCAGGTTCTGATGAGGACTCTGTCTTTTTTCTGTGACTTCACATGGAAAAAGACAGCTCTGCTCTTCTTAAAAGGACACCAGTTCTACTGGATTAGGGGTTCAGCCTTATAAACTAATTTAAACTTAATCACCTTTATAAAGGCCCTGTCACTAGTATAATCACATGCAGGGTTAGAGTATCAAAAAATACCTTAAACCAACTAATTAAATCAAACTCCCTAGGAATGAGACCCCAGATCAGGTTGGTTTGTTTGGTTGGTTCTAGGGATTGTGCTTTTTATTTTTTATTTAGAAACAGGGTCTCACTAAGTTGTTTAGGGCCTCACTAAATGGCTGACACTGGCTTTGAACTCTTGATCCTCCTGCCTCAGCCTCCTATACTGCTGAGATTACAGGTGTGCACAACTGCGCCCCCCCGCCAAGCAGGTCAGTATTTATTCAAGCTCCTAGGTGATTCCAGTATGAAGTCAAGTGTATAGATACTATTTTACAGCCTTGATCTGGCAATGCAGTCCACTGATCAGTAACATCAACATTACCTGGAAGCTTGTTAGAAGTGTAGACCCTTAGGTCTCACTCTTGACCTACTGAATCGAAACCTGTATTTTAATAGGATCCCTAGATGATTTATAGACAAAATATAGTTTGAGAAGCACTGATAGAGAGCATCTAACATATTCCTACTCTAGAGAATCTTCCTCCTTCTTTATGTAGTCTCTTTTTGTGAGATCTTAACATATAAGTTTGTCTCTAGTACCAGGTGCTTAACTGTGCATTTCGCTGACAATTGCTTGATGGTACAGAATATATGAAGTGATGTGCTTATGGGTTTGCAAGGACCACAGAGACATCCACACTGGGCATCTGATCACTCACTCAGGTGCCATGCACATTGCTGTGTAACTTCCAGATAGTATGTCCAGTGACAGGTTTTAGGTTCTTTTCCAAAAAACAGAGGTATAGTCTTCTTTTTCCTCCTGGTGATCTGTTTACTTTTGGATTGGTTTCATAGAATTGTCTCCTGTCAAACCCATTTGCAGTCTCTTGTTCAGGCAATGGTTTTCACTCAAATGGGTGGACTTGCTTATTATTGCCAAAAACTTGTTTTTAAAGAAGGTTTACTGCTAGCCTAATCTAGATGTTTTCTACATGTACTGCTCATATTTAGCTGTTTCCATGGTTCCCATATAAATCAATCCTTTTGTCTGGTCTTGTTGCAACTTAGTTGTTAATTGCATGGTTGGTGTTTCTCTTTGGCTCTAGCTACTCTGGACTACAGGTTTTCCTTGTTGTAAAAATGCACTTTGAAATTTAAAAAATGCATTTTACTGGTTTCAGTTGGGGAGATGAAAAATATCTGGAGATGTATGGTGGCAATGTTTGCACAACAATGTAAATGTACCCAATGCCACATAACTATACATTTAAAATGGTTAAAAGGGGAAATGTTATGTATTTTACCATAATTTAAAAAAATATTGAAATGTATTTTACTAAATGCAGCGAGGTATCCTGGTTTGGATCCTGGAATAGAAACAGGTCATTAATATAAAAACTGGTGAAATCTGAATAAAGCATGGAGTTTTGTTCATAGTATCATACCAATGTTAATTCCTTAGTTTTGATAAAGGTATGATAGTTATATAAAATGTTAATGTTAGAAAAACAAGATGATGGAAGCGAGGGGTATAACAGAACATGAAATCTTTGAACTTCTCTAGAAATCTAATATTATTCCAAAATTAAATTTTTATTAAAATGAAAATATTTTTTTCATTTGTTATGCTTGGTATTGAACCCAGGGCCTCACACACATTAGGCAGGTGCTTTCCTGCCAAGCCACATCCTTGACCAAATTATACTGTGTGTGTGTGAATATGTCAAAATTCACTCCAATTTTATATGTAACTATGATGCACCATTTACAAAACAATAAATAAATAGAAGGAAGACCATTAGAGTAGAGGAAGGGAATTAGAAGAGGGAGGAAAGGAGGGAAAGAGGAAGTCCTGGGGACTGAAATGGGACAATGCGTTTGTGAATATGTCAAAATGAACCCTATTGTTATGTATGACTATAATGTGCATACACACACACACACACACACACACACACATATGAAAAGATAGATTCTAATCATTTTGGAAAGGAAAAAGGAAAGACCATTAAAACAGTCTGGCAGGAGACAAGAAGAGCCAGAACCCACCTTTCTCCAGACCAGAGCTTCCAGGTTGAACCCCTTAAAAATGATAACATCTGACATACAACAGAGAGAGCATCCCTCACAAAGATATGGTCCTCTGAAAATGGCTTTATGAAAGGGTGCTTTACTTTCAGGGTTCTAAACTATCCACACACACACAAACACAAAAAAACATTCATAATAATACTATTTTACAAATAATACTATTTTACAAATTCAGCTTAGTGGTTGAAAGTGAGGAATCTGTAGTCAGACTACCTGGGTTGGCATAATAGTTCTACTACTTTCCAAGTGTATATCTATGCATGGTTATTTGACCTGTCTTTGCTTCATTTTCCTCATGCATGAATTGTGGGTGATAATAGTACCTATTTCACAGGGCTTTTCTGAGTATTCAGTGAAACCATCCTTATAGGTGCTTATCACAGGCCTAACTTACAGTCAGCATTAGGTGTTACTATTATGGATCAGGCACTATATTAAATGTGTATAATATAATATATACATATACATATATGCTCATATTACTTGTGAACCTCTTATAATGTCTCATTTTTTATTTTTAGAAACTTCTAAGATATTATAAATACAAGGTGCCCAAACCATAAGTGTACAGCATGAAGAATTTTTACCAAGTCAACACTCCCTTGTAATTCCAAACCAGATCCAAGATATAGAACATTATCATGACCCCAAAAGTCTTCCATATACCCCATCCCAGTTATTACCTACCACAGTTTACTCCATACTCCAATTGTTTCTGGTTTTGTTCATTCAGAGATCCTTCCCCTCCATATTTCATATTTTAATTTGGAGAGTACAGAAAACATTAGCATGGTTCAAGTGTTAAAAATTACAAATTAATTCATAATTTGTATTTCCTCTTTCATCCAATATTTTATTTGGTATAATATAATTAATTTATTTTAAAATGAGTATTACATGGCATTTTTTGTCAGAATATTACATGGATAGTAATTTCCAAAGCATTATGAAGTACTTCAGAGTTCCCTCATTATCATTCAACCAGTATTTTCACAATCCCCTCAATTCAGTTAACTAATATCAAAATGAGCACTTACTTTGGCAAATTACATCAATGAAAAGAAAGGTGAACCGGACAAAGTTTGGGGTTTTGTTTGTTTGTTTGTTTGTTTTTGGTTTTGGTACCAGGGATTGAACCCTGCTACCAAATGAGCCACATCCCCAGTCCTTTATAATTTTTTATTTTGAGACAGGATCTAACTAGGTTGTGTATACCCTCACTAAGTTGCTGAGGCTGGCTTTGAACTCCTGATCCTTCTGCTTCAGCCTCCTGAGTCACTGGGATCACAAGCATGCACCACCACACACTTCCAGAAGGTACTCTTAAAAGAGGGGAATTTGGTAGGCCCAGATTGCCGGGAATTGGAGAGAGTAGGAGGGGAGGAAGTAGAGGTAGTGAGTTTTGGCTAGTCCATCAAGAAGTTTGTTCTGGAAAGATGGTGGAGAGATGGAGTGATAGTGTGTGGGGGATGGAAATCAGGGAATCAGAGGAAGGATTTTTATCTGTTTTATGTTTTAGTATCAGACGGATCAAAGGAAAGCAACTAGTCCAAAAGACATGGGGGAGAAGAAGGATAGTTACCTAAACAGGATCCCAAGAGATAGAAACCTCAGAGCAGCTCGTTGAAAGTTAGCCTTGCTGTACCCAGATTTGCACCTTCCCTATAATTGTGCTCCTTTGCTTCACCTTTGGGATATTTTCCCTCTCCCAATGGCCTTATTAGAGATCTCCCCATTACAATCCCCCCCAACTATTTTTGTACTTCTGAGTTCCAGGAACTGGTTGAAACTGGACTAACAAAGAAACCTCTCTTGTTCAGTCAGCAGGGCAAGAGAAGTGATTTAGCTGCTTAGTTCCCAGTCCAAAGGACCTGAAGCACTCAAAGCCTGGAAGAGGAAAGTACCTGAGATTTGTTTTCCACTTACATGTAGAGGACAATTGTTGCTACTCTTGGCTGTGGCAGGCTTCATTGGGGACTTTATCTATACAGAATTCTCTGGTAACTTTTTCTGAAAGATTGCCAGCACCAGATATAGAAGCTTGTAAGGAAAACATGGAGCCTCCTACCCAGTTAACCCTCCCAAGTCAGACTCCTGGACTACTCCTAGACTGTTTAGCTCCCCTTCCTCTCCCTGCCCCCCTTTTTTCTTTCACAGGTCCTATAGTTTGGCCTGTTTTGCTTCCTATTCCAGCTCTTATGCCCTCCCTCCCCAATTTCCAATGGATTCCTCTCAGGATAGTTTCCTGGTTTATCCCTAACTCTGCTTTCTCTAGAAATGAGATAATTGATCTGTAAGTTGATTAAAGTGTTTCCCTTTCTCTAAGAGAACAGTTGGGCAGAGTGAGCTATAAACAAAAAGTCAATGACAGTAGGAAAGGAAAGGTAGGTAGGGACAGTAGGAAGTAGGGAAGATGGAGAGGATGAAGAACTCTGACACAACATAAGTCTTCCATGAGTCATGAGCATGTGGGCCACCTGCTTTCCTCCCTACACAGGTCATCAACTCTGACATACTAATTAACACCATTTTCTCTGCATTAGCCCAAACCATCTCTCTTTGAGTTCAAGATTAAGCCAAGCAATGAGACTTTCAATCTGGGGTAAATGTAGGAACCTATTGCTAACCATCTGGTGGATTTTCTCCAGGTGTGGATCTCTAGGTTTCTCTCTCTGGCTCCAGATTTATCTTTAAAGAATTGACCCAAGTACTAAGTGCTATATGTAATTTATATCTATGAGTAGTTCAAAATTTTCACTTTGAGCAAGGCCAACATTTCTAGTACATCATTGCTTTATTTGCTGTTCCCCTCTGGTTCACTCTTCACCTGAAACCCAAGATCAGTATTTCCACAATGTTGTTACCATCCTCCAATTGGGCCTATCCCTCTCCTCCAGCTTCAGCCTCACCTCCAATTCTTCTGATGTATCTGTTAGTGCCCAACCCTGGAAACCACGGCCACCTTCTTTGCCTGCTCTTCCTCCTGGATTGCCAACTATTGTTTGAGAAACATTCCCCCACCAAAGCATGTCATCTAGTGGCTGCAGAGCTCTTGGTGCTGCTTGTCAGGCCCTTGTGCTTTTCTAAAAATTGACTTTCTGCCAGTCCTTTACAGCATGTCCCCCTGGCCCTTTCCAGTCAACCTCAACTCAACTAACTTCCCTCTACCTGTGACCTGCTGCTTATGTTTATTGAGAAAACTGAAATCAATTTCAAATAGACTTTCTTCACTTCCCTCATACTTACCAAACTTGTTCTGGGTCTTTTTCTTCACACATCTTCCTTCACTCTTTAGTTTGGAGAAATAAAAGGACCTTCATCTGCTCCCAAGACAGACTCATTGACAGTCCTTGGGTTCAATATCATATCCCTCCTGCTTTCCTCTGCCTTATGGTATACTTATGTATGTACAAGACTTATTTTTCAACTTGGATTGAGAGCTACTCAAAGTCAAGGCCATGTTACATTCATCTGTGTTGCCAACATATGGCACCATGGCTGGTACATGGTAGACATTCAATGAATATTTACTGAATTGATGAGTTATGAGGGAACAATAGATTGATTTGAGTTCTTTGTTCTTTGTATATCTACTTAGTTGGTCAATAAAGGTGTCCTGGGCAACAAGGTGGATTAAGGGGAAAAAATCAAAAGGATTTAATATGCTCCAGACCCAGGTTTTTGGGTGGAATTACATGAAATTTTAGTAAGAATTTCTGACAGAGCATTGACCCATTACTTTTCAAAGGGAGTAGAAGAAAGAGTACTGGACTGAGACTAAGAAGATCTGGCTCTGCTTGTATAAACTTTCTGTCCCTGGAAAAGTTATTTAATCTCTGGGCCTCACTTACTTCCCGTTGTACACTTAGGATAGGTTTATTATGAACATTAGATGGAGTTCTAGATGTGAAAACACTTTGAAATCTGAAGGTCTTCTCTGATGCAAACTTGTAACTCTTATTCCTAATGCTACTAATAATTCTGGAGCTTCTACTTGTCATTTATACCATAGCTACTGTCACCTCCATGGCTCATCTTTCCTGTTGCACAGAGAGATTGATTTCATCTCAGCTTCCAACTGTCCATCATGTAAATAAAAGAAGGAAAATATCAGAATTGTAGAGTGGAGGACAGGCATGGTGGCACACACCTGTATTCCCAGGGGTTTGGGAGACTGAGGCAGGAGGATCACGAGTTCAAAGCCAGCCTCAGCAACTTAGCAAGACCCTAAGTAACTTAGCAGAACCCTGTCTGAAATAAAAAATAAAATGGGTTGGGGATGTGGCTCAGTGGTTAAGTGGTTAAGTGCCCCTGAGTTCAATCCCTGATACCATCCCCCCCAAAAAAGACATGTACAGTGGAGCCTTTTCCCCTTCACATCTCCTTTTTTCCTTTGTGTGGATGTGTGGATGACTTTAGTTCTCCACAGAAACTACTGCATACACTGGGAGAGAAGTAGGGTGGGAGAGGAGCTGTAAGTCATGCCATCTTCTTGAATTCAAACTCACTGCTGGCTGGAAAGTATATGGTAAGCTATGCCAGAGTACCAGTAGGAATTACCATTTTAGCAGAATCCTGCACCTGTGGGCATGTGTATATCTGTTTATCTGCATGGGTGTGGATATCAATGCTCCTCTAGTTCTAAATGAAATAAGGAGTATAAGTTTGCATGGGAACAGCACTGAGACTATGTCAATACGTTGCTGCCCTACTTTCCTTGCCCTTCCCTTTTAGAGCTCCCTGAATTATTTGGCAAGTGAGTTCAGACAGGGATTTTTTAAAATTCTACCCTTCTTCTGTTTAAGGAGCAGTAGTTGGCTGTTCCCTGTTACCTCCTATTCCCCAAACTTGATGGCTTCTCACCAGATAATCAGGGAAGCCAGCACTGATACAGAAGCAATCAGCTTACACCAGTTCCATTTTGGACCGAAGGTTGTGTAGTATATCAATGATGGGTAATTTATTATGTCAGAGAAAAATGCTGAAAATACCCCTACCCCTTGTCTAATGGAATAGATACACTACAGAAAAAAATGCTGCAAAGTGAATTTCTGGCAAGTCCTGTTCAACTGTGATTTTCATTATAAAACTAGGGCTATGTTTTGCTAGAAAAACTTGAAGAAAAATATTGACTCTGGATTGTAATTAAACTGTGTGTTTTTAAATAAACCCTATATTTTTTAATAGTGTAGGTCTAATCATTTTAAAGCTATAATGAGAATCTTGTGCCAGACAGTCAATTTCCTCCACCTTTTACTACTTTAAATTCTGCTCCTTTTTTCATTCAATCTCTTTCTACTGAAATCTCTTCCTCGCGAGCCCTTATTCATTTAAAGATTTATTGCCTGATGAAACCTGAAAATGAGAGTAGTTTTTGGAAATGCACATTTAGTTACTCATGTTTTCCCCCTAAAATCCCCCAAAACAAAACTTTGTCTTGTATCTCAACTGATATTCAAAGCAATTCAAGAAATAGGGTGAGTAATGTCCCCATTTTGCTGATGATAGACAAAGACCTAGAGATTGATTTTCTCAAGATCATACAGCTGTCATGTATAACTAATTAGAACAAGTTTTTTAAAAAGATCATACAGCTAGAAAGTAGGAGCAGGGAATTGAACCTAAATCTTATGATTCTTCTTCAAACACGAGAATTTGGAGGGGATTGAACTCAGGGGAGGGACACTTGACCACTGAGACATTTTGTATTTTATTTAGAGACAGGGTCTCACTGAGTTGCTTAGTGCCTCACCATTGCAGAGGCTGGCTTGGAACTGGTAATCCTCCTGCCTCAGCCTCCCCAGCCACTGGGATTACAAGCGTGCACTACCGCAAATGACTCAAACATGAGAATTTCTGAGAGGCAAGAACAACATCATTCCAAGTTTGCTAGAAGGCCTTTTTAAAGAGGCCTGTGCCATCAAATCATCTCAAGTTGCCCTTCTAAATTCTAAGAGAGAAAATAAAATTATAGCAAATTAAGTATTCCATGTCTTCCCAACAGGTATATTAGTTTTAGGTTAAATTCATCCCAAATAGATCTGTATTTCTTTCTTGTGCAGTCTGGAAACTCAGTACACACTGGGGCTTTATATATATATGTGTGTGTGTGTGTGTGTGTGTGTGTGTGTGTATGTATTATATATACTGCATGTTCATTCAAAGAAACGTGGGGGCTCATTCAACCATTTGTAATACTTCAGAGGTGTTTATTCTATTTTTTTATGGCCAACTGTTGGTCATATGTACATTTTTATTTGATTTTTGGTTTTGGTAATTCCCAATGATCATAATACCACAAAAGGAAAGTTTATTTTGATGTCTGATACCATTTTATGAACATGTTATGGAGAAAAGGAAGACATAAAATTTCTTCATGAACTTACCTGCCTCTATCTAGACGTTCCCCAGGAACAAGGGAAATTATAACATTTAAAGACTAAATTTTCCAGTTTCTGCTCAGCACAATGATCACCAAATTAGTACATTGTGCTTATATTCCCACTTCTTCCACTGGATCAACATGCTAGCACTAGGGGCTTCTACAACATCAGAATTTGTCTACTAGAACCTGGTTAACTGTCTATTGCCCACAGAACAATTAAGGAGAACATGCTGCTTAAGAACAAGAAGAAACTCTTTCTGTTTTTACGTTTTAGGTAGTGCCATTTCTTGAAGGGCTCTGGATGACTTTATTGACTCCACTTGTAAATTTCTATTAAATAGTATCTGTTCCAGTGAAAAGTTTAGGGAAATTGAGATAAATGTCTTTGGTATCAATAATAATAACAATATTTTCAGCCCAGAGTAGCTCTTACTGTGGGTTTGTGTTTCTACATTCAGAGTAATCTTCAATGCAGAGAATCAGTGTTGCTGAGAATAGCCAATGGAATGGTTGTGTGTGTCTTTGCAAACAAAACATGTAGATGCGTGTTTTCATGCCTGGGCTGGCTGCTTCAAACACTGATTAAAGCCACAGAACTAGAAAAGAAATGTGTGTTAAAGGGGAGCCTTTGATACTGTTTCTTAGCTGTGGTAGACACTGAGAATTTGGGAGTTTCATTCTTTGCTAGATACCAATCACTATCTAATAATCTGTCTATTATTTATGTATTTATTTGGAGAGAAAGGATCATTGTGCTTGCTGGCAAATTGTAGATGATGCTAACATTATAAAGCTGAACCAGGGCTTCCTGGGCCACAAAATGGATCCATGGATCTACATGATATGAGTCTTTCCCTGTCATGTGCTAGACATATATTCTTCAGCTACCCATGTTTTTTCTCCCCTACTTGCTTCTATAAACAATGCTATTCTATTAATGCCATTACTAGAAGAGTGGAGTATAGAGCTCTATAGATACCTATTATGATTAGTTCCAACAAAGGAGCACCAAGTTGATTGGAAGGCCCTGATACCTGCTCTGCCACTGAGCACCTGTGTGACATTAGCAGCCGCATTGGTTTACTGCTTTGCTGCTTAGTGGCCACAGCATAACTCACACATGTGTTGTGATGACCCAAAGGAACAGAAAAATGTGGTCTGAATATTCTTACATGTTCTGCTCTTGTGAGTATTAACATTAATATCTTCCTTACCATATTTCATGGCTGGGGCAAGAACCCCAGCTACTTAGACCAGAATTTGTTGATTTTTTTTCAATTGTCATTGTTATTGTTTGTTTGTTTGTTTTAGAAAAGGACACAGAGATTGTAAGCAAGCAGCAGGTTTATTGGAAAATGTGACAGCAACAGACTTGTCCAAAGAGAAGGGGCCCTGGTGGGAGGAGTCCCCAAAATCTGTCAAGTTTTTGTACACCCACTACACCCCATAGCTGAGATGGAAATTCCAGTTATAGAGTAAGGATGAATTGTAAAACTCAATCCACCTAGTCTTGAAACTGGAAGTCAGGGATCTCTGTACCCTACTCCTTGAAGGTTACAATAGGGTTTTCAGGCTAGCAACAGTACTTTAATCTCATTTTGCCTCCAGCTAATGAAACTTGGAAGGCACCTTCTTAAAGATTCCAGGTACATGTTTACTTCTCTATTTTTTCCAACATTTTTAGGCCTTTATTTTTTTTATTCTTTTTTTAAATGTGGTGCCGAGAATTTAACCCAGTGCCTCGCACATGCTAGGCAAGAGCTCTCCCACTGAGCTACAACCCCAACCCTAGTTCTCTATTTTATCTATTCCACAATTATGCTTTCCTTGTCTACTGCACACCAGACACTGCATCTACAGAGATACAGCACTGAAACAACCTCATTCCTTGCCCTCAAATCTTCCAGTCTAGTGGGGAAAACAATGCTGAATTTCTCCCTAGATGTTCCTAAGGAATCTTAAATTCCACCTGTCCAAAGATGATCTCCTCATTTTCCACGTAACACTCTTCTTGCCTTTGGTTTCCTCATGTCAATGAAGAAATCTCCTCACTTGACCAGAAAGAAACCTAGGAATCATCCTTTGTACTTTCCTCAGGTTTATTTGGTTGGTTGGGTTTTCTTCTGTACTGGGGATTGAACCCAGGGGCGCTTAACAACAGAGCCACATTCCTAACCCTTTTGAAAATACACACACACACACACACACACACACACACACACACACACACATAACTGGAATTTCCATCTCAGCTATGGGGTGTAGTGGGTATACAAAAACTTGACAGATTTTGGGGACTCCTCCCACCAGGGCCCCTTCTCTTTGGACAAGTCTGTTGCTGTCACATTTCTCAATAAACCTGCTGCTTGTGTATATATATCTACATAGATATATATATAGTTGTGGATTAACATTTATTTATTTATTCTTTTTTATGTGGTGCTGAGAATCAAACCCAGTGCCTCACATATGCTAGGCAAGTGTGCTACCACTGAGCCACAGCCCTAGCCCTTTTTAATTTATTTGATACAGAGTCTCCCTAAGTTGCTTAGAGCCTCACAAAGTTGCTGAAACTGGCTTTGAACTTGTGATTCTCCTGCCTCAGCCTCCCCAGCTTCTGGGATTATGGGAGTGTGCCACCATGCTCTGCTGCACCTTCCTCAATTTTACCCACTGATTCCAATATAACACTAAGTCTTTACAGTAAAGGCTCTGAAATATCTCTCAAATCTGTTTTCTCCCTTGTCTCTAGAGTCATGAACCTTATCCAGGTCACTGTTATTTCTTTCCAGAAGGTCACAGCTGCCTCAATGGTTTTCCTGTCTCTGGTCTTGTTCCCCTATACATGCCCTTCCTCCTGAGTGTCATAATGAGAAAGAAGGGGAGATGCTTGAACCATAGTGAAAAAGGAATGTTGAGTAATTCCAGTGGCTCAGAGTGTCATGAGTTTAAGGTCAGCCTCAGCAACTTAGCGAGGCCCTAAGCAACTCAAAAGGCTAGAGGTGCTGGGTTCAATCCCCAGTAATAAAAAGAAAGGAATGCTGAAATTGTGAATCCCAAACCTGTACAAGCCACAATCATTTCCTAAATAAGAAAAATATGCCAATAACAAGTAACTTTCACTGTACGTTTATTCTATGCTAGGTAGCATGCTAAATGATTTTTAGCAGTCTTTCCAAGTTTGGTCTCAACCCTGTAGCATCAGTACCACCTGGAAACTTAATAAATATGTAAATTCTTAGATCCAACCAGACCTACTGAATCTGAAACTCTGGGGGTGGGGCCAAGCCATCTGTCTTTTAACATTATCTCCAGGTGTTTCAGATGCATACAAAGGAGTGAAAATCATGGTTTACATGAATTATCTCATTTAGTTCTTGTAATTACCCTCTGAGGATTGGATAGATTAGAAAACTGAGGTTGTCCTCCATCCCAACGTCCTATAGTGGTGAAGAAGGATTTTGAATCCAGAACTTTTTGACTAAAGAAACTTCTCCTTTTAGCTACTATGCCAAGCTGACTCATTAAATTCTGAACTAAATTGAGAGCCAAACTAAAGTTTAAAACAAAACATATTTATAGTAGTAGTATGTATTACAGTTCATACTACACATATAGAGCATCAGCTGGGAACGGGATTGATGGAGGGCTCAAAAGTTTTTCACCACTCTGACCATATATGAGAAGTAAAAGTGCCATGGTATTGAATTCAGGGATACAAATTAATGTTCACATATAGGTTGAATTTGCAAATATGGAATGCAGGAATCATGAAGATTTGGCTGTACATGTGTGTATAGTAACAAAATGTACACTATACAAATTTTGTAGTGTACATACTTTATATTAAACATAAATAAATAAAATATATTAAATGTAAAAAAAAATAGCTAATGAACCAAATGAACACCCAGCACCCAGAGGTTTTTGCAGGTTAGCATCTCCTGCCCTTTCTCTCTGATTATTTGAGATGCTAGCTCAGCTCTAGCCAGGCCTAGAATTCTGTTCCTTGCTTACACAATTTGTTAATTCCCACAATTCCCTGTATTTGGAATGCATTCCCTAACATCTTGTTAGCCTTTTCCTTACTTCTATACCCTCTTGTGAGCTCACATATTCCTGAATTTCTCTTGCACTTATGGTGTATACAGTACAATTTTTAAAACTCATTGCATATGACTTCATCTCCAATTCTTAAATGAAAAGTGTTGAATTAGGTTGAGAATGGGCATACACATCACTTTCTTTTTTCTATTTGTTCTAATTAGTTATACATCACAATAGAATGTACTTTGACACATCAGACTTAAATGGAGTATAACTTCTCATTCTTCTGGTTGTACATGATGTAGAGTTACACTGGTCATGTAATCATATATGCAGATGTGCATATATGCACATCACTTTCAATAGATAATGAGACAATAACCTCCACAAATGCAGAAACTATTTCTTACCCACCATCTTAACCCCAAAGTCGTAATTGTTGAATAGATAGACACTAATCCAGATAAGAACCAAAGTCATTTCACTCAGAAATCCTAGAGGATGGAGAATATCCAGAAACTACATTACATATGGACCATTTCTTTATTTAAATTTCCTAAAAGATATCATGGTACTGTGTTTTTTAAAGTGTAGTGTTGACACTATGGAAAGCAATATGGAGATTCCTTAGAAAACTTGGAATGGAACCACCATTTGGCCCAGTTATCTCACTCCTCATTATATACCCAAAGGACTTAAAAACAGCATATTATAGTGACACAGCCACACCAATGTTTATAGCAGCTCAATTCACAATACCCAAGCTATGGAAACAACCTAGGTGTCCTTCAACACATGAATGAATAAAGAAAATGTGGTATATATATACACAGTTGAATATTACTAAGTCCTAAAGAAGAATGAAATTATGGCATTTGCAGGCAAATGGATGGAATTGGAGAATATCATGCTACATAAAATAAGCCAGTCCCCCAAAACCAAAGGCCAAATGTTCTCTCTGGTTTGTGGATGCTAACCCAAAACAAGGGAGGTTGGGGAGGGGAATAATAGAAATCCATTGGATTAGACGAAGGGAAGGGAGTGGAAGGGGAATAGGAAGTACAGTAGAATTAATCAGACATAACTTTCCTAGCCTTCTATTTGAATATATGACCAGGGTAACTCCACACCACAAGAGTGGGGTCCTAAATAGAATAAGTTATATTCTGTGTGTGTATAATCTGCCAAACTACATTCTACTGTCATGTAAAACAAATAAAAACTAAAAAGTATAGGGTTGACAGAAGGTTAAGGGTAATGTGTTTATTCTCACATGCAAATGCTAGAGAGGAAAAAGGGAAACAAAAGTTGGAGTGGATCTCATGAAAATCAAAGGGAGATCAGTAGAGGAAAGGGGTGGGAGGTAGGGAGGGAAGGGGAAAAATGCTGGCAATTCTATTGGCCAAATTATATTGTCATATAGTGTGCATGTATGAATATGTAACAACAAATCCCATCAATAAATACAACTAAAATGTACCAATTTTTTAAAATGAGGAAAAATGTGTAGAGTCAATACTCTGAGAACTTGGGTGAGTCCCTTTCTCTTTCTGGACTCCAGTTTCTCCATCCTGAACTGGATAACTTCCTGAGACTTATGCAGCTCTCTCTTCTGTGTCCTGTGAGCAGATGTTTCTTGATTGCACTTTTCAGTGTATATATTCATTCAATCATTTCTTCATTCATTCAGAAAACATTTGCTGAATGCCTGCTGTGTGCAGCACAAGTGATCCAGTGAGGAATCAGCCATGAGTCCTGTCCTCAAGGAGCTCAGTCTGTTGGAGATATCAACATATAAACAGGCAACCTAGGCATGCTGTGGAGTAGAAGTAATCATGGAAAGTTCCCTGAAGGAGCTGATATCTTTTATGGAACCTGAAGGATACATAGGAGCTCTCCAGGAGAGCAGAGACATATACAGAAAAGCTAGGATACTAGGGAGAATGTTGCAAGACTGAAGGATGGTAGACGAGTTGGGAGGCTGTGGCAACACTCTAGGAAAGAGATGAGGAAGACCTGAGTTAAAAGCATCTGGACATAAATGGATAGATTTGCATTACATTTTGGAAGTTTAATTGACAGTGCTTGCTGATGGATTGGATGTGGGTGGGAGCCAAGGCAAAGGGAGCTGCAGTGGAGGATCCCTGAATTTCTGGCTCAGTCAACCTCAAGGATAATGCCATTTGCTGACTTAACTCCAGTAACTTGAGAGAAAGGAGTTCATCTGGGAAATGAAGTTCAGGATATGACAGTGAGTTCTGCTTTGGTCATGATGAGTTAGAGTCAGAATACACAGATGGAGTAGTCTCATAAGCCATTGGCTATGAGGATCTGGCACACTCAGAAGAGAAATCTGGGCTGAAGGTTCTGACTTGGGGAGTCGTTAGCATATATATGAGGTCCCTTTAAGAGAACGAGTACAATGAGGATCCAAGTACCCAGAAGAACCAGGACACCATCCCTCAATAAGAGGGGAGTTGCCCCCACAGATGTGGGGTGACAGCATACATACTCTTTCATTGCCAGTCACACATCTCTGCCCCAAATGTGGTTTCTCAATGATGTCTGTGCATCTCTCAGCCAAACTTACAAAATGAGTACCCAATCCTAACTTCTCCATTTTACCATCATGATACCTAAAGAGGATAGGGAACCAATATTTTTGTTCTATGTTCCAGGTGTTTTCCATTCATTAACTCACAGTAATCATATGCAAGATCCCTGCTTCATAAATATCATACACATCTCTCGAATTAACACTTTGTTCTCCATTAACTATAAATCCCCTGGGAAGAGTAAAGCTCTAACTTGTCAGCCATTTATGTGTTGGTGGGAATAAATTTCAGATTCTTCCTTAGAAACAAATTTTAATTTTATGGGAGAAGAACACTGGAATCATGAGGGATGTGTTAAAAAAAAAAAAAAAAAAAAAAAAAAACGGCCAAAGGGGGACACATTATGAAAAGTCAGCCCCCTCCGTCAGTTTTCAAAGTCCTACCTAGTCTGAGGCATGTGCTTTTAAGATTCCTGAATGCCATTTCTGCATATATGTACTACTTTATAAACAGTTCCATTTCTGGGTCTCTTACCCCAATTGTCTGGGTCTGATCAAAGGTGACCTTAAAATGCACACTGTCCTCAGCCCATGGCCAGGAGGAAGCATCCAGCTTGGACTGTGTTTGTGGACCTGTAGTCCCTGGCCTTAGGCACAAGTCCCAAGACATTCCCTTGAGAATTAGTCCCTGATGTGCACATTTAAAATCCTGAGCAGATGGAGGCGGGAGAGCTTTTTGGAAAGACTTGGAGGAGTCCCTTCTACCCTATCTGGTCTATTTGCCAAAATAAATGACATGTATCAGGGCAGGGCATTGGTCCAAGCCTATTGAAATTCTGCTAGCAGTCCAAACAGTGATGGTGTTTGAGATTGGTTCTGTGAAATGATCAGGGTTAGGAAGAGAGAAATGATGTGTGAGCATCTGGCTGCTGCAGCCTACTGATGGGGCCAGTCCCAGGGGTGGACCTGAGGCGAGGGAGGGCAGCCTGATGGACCCCCTAGGACATCTGCCATTGGCAAACAGGCAAGAGCCATCCACTGGCAGCAGGCAGTCTAGTTTAAGCTCTACACTGTTCCTACTAGCTATATGACCTAAACAAGTCCTTCCTCTTGTCTCAGCCTCCTCTCGCCACCCCATGTATAAAATAAACCTTGGATTGAATAGTCTCCAAGGGCCTCCTCTGCTCGAACATTCTGTGACTTCTCTGACACTGGTTTGATTTCTTTTTCTCTGTAGTGGGAGAGGCCCACCCACCCACCTGCTTATCTGTATTGTCTGTGTTCTCACACTGACCTCTGCTGGCCAGTAGGAAAAGTGTCGCTGATAGTGTCTGGAGGAAAAAAACAATTCATCCCTGCCATTTAGTACTAAGCTTCAACAGTACATTGGGTACTAAGACAGAAACAGTATGCATTGGAGATGAGTAAAAAAAGACCAAACCGTGATAAGCCACAGAGTAATCATATCTAGAGATGGCTGACAAAGCAACCCATTTTTTCTTGACCACCTGTTTGTTGGTGGTACTTGGGAAGGCTCCTTGTCATTATCGTGTCCTATGATTCCAGACTTCAGAATGGCCTGGAACCACACTGAGGAGGGATTTCAAGAGGAATAGTGCCTCAGGAGCCTCAGGATATGCCACAAGGCCTACTTCTAGTTTTTGAAGTCAATCTGAGAGGTTTGAAGCTAGCCTGCTCACATGCCCACCATCCTAAAAACCTAAGGGTCAGTCCAGAAGTCCGTGTTTCTCCAAGTGGTACCTTTTCAAATGCCCCTTTGAAAAAAGAGTTGGAATTTTTTTAAAAAAGATTCATGAGGTCTTTTTAAAAAAATATTATTTTAGTTGTCAATGGACCTTTATTTTATTTATTTATATGTGGTACTGAGAATCAAACCCCATGCCTCACACATGCTAAGCAAGTGCTCTACCACTGAACCACCACCCAGCCCTCATGAGGTCGTTAAGAAACTCACTTTCATTTTTGTGACTGGAACAGAGGTGTCAACAAATTTAGCGTGCCCACCCAGCCAAGGAAAAGGAAGCAGGCCATGGGACCCTGCCTTTGCTGGTTGGAATCAGAGTCCCTGTTAAGTGCAGCCCTATAATCGCCTCATCCCTATGTCTTCTTGTTTGCCCTGGGTGTTGCCCTGGTGTTCTCAAAGGCAAGGGAGTGGAGGTAGAGTGTGCCAGTCCATGTACCCACATTGGGCACTGCTCAAGCTTCTCTAATGGTGTGAGCAGGATGGGAATGGGGCCCACTCTCTCAGTAGGTGTTCAATGGTTTATCATGCTTTCCCCCTCACCTCCCTTGACATGGGAAAACTTTTGACAAGACTCAGATTTGGGTCATGCATCCAGTGTCCTGACTGGGTCTTCTCTGCTAGTAATAACATGACCTCAGCAAGCCCATCCTGATCCCATCCTCCCTCCAAGAAGAGTTCTCCTCCCCAACAGCTGGTTCTTATCTGCCTTCCTTGTTCCAGCCTCAGGCAGGCTGCCCTGGCCTCCTGCTGACACACACATGTTCTCCAGAATGCTCCTTGATGACTTTCAGCCCTGAACACTGCTTTCTTACCAGATAGTTCCCTATGTCTTACCACACCAAGTCTCTAATTTTCTGGCCTACTTTCCAGGCCCACTTCAGCCGGGCCCTTTCGGCCATCCAAATGTGGCCCACAACTTCCCACAGCCATTGGCCAAGTGTAAGCATTCCTCAAACATCTGTGGCCAGTCCCTCCTGTGTTCCTGCAGTACTTATTCTGTGTTCCAGACCTATACTCTTTGTGATGGTTTTGTGTACAGTACTCTTGGTACCCAGATTTTAACTTCTTTGTCCATTCTTAGCAGCATCCCAGCACAGTTGTTTTTAAGTATTGCGCACGTGCGTGCGCGCTCTCTCTCTTTCCCCCTCTCTTTCTCTCTCTCTTTTTTACACAAATTGAAAAGGAGGTTTATTAGAAAACTATAGTAATCATGCAAATGTGATTTTAGCATAAAGTACATGTAAACAGAATAAAGTCTAGAAATAGATGCACACATGTATCACTAATTGATTTTTTAAAATTTTAGTTGTTGATAGATATTTATTTTATTTATTTTTATGTGGTGCTGAGGATCAAACCCAGAGCCTCACACATGCTAGGCAAGCACTCTACCCCTGAGCCACAACCCCAGCTCCTGCCAATTGATTTTTGACAGAGATTTTTTTCTCTTTATACACACATATTGATTGTATGAAAATTACAAGAATATCAAATAACAGAATCATTGTAAACAAAATTCCAGTGATGGGAGGTAACATCCTCAAAAGTGAACACTAACCCCCTATCTTCATCTTTCCCAGAAGTAAGCCTATTAGACAGTTTTTAGCCTACCACCCTTTGTAGCCTGTATGTTGGGTTTCTGAAGGGTTGAGTGGTAGGTGGTGCCCCATCTCCTTGGGCAGAGTGTCTTTTACTTCTTTTCATGAGTCCTAAGTCTTCATGGGTTTGATTGACACAAAAAAATTATATTCCAAAGGACCAGCACAGCTGTTGGCCACTTGTATTTCCAGTTTGTGACTCTAGCCACTGCATAAGGCATCTGTCCTGTTTGGGGCCCTGAGAAAAATAAACCTTGAACATGAATAGTAAAGGCATGTTTAATGGGCTTTTTCCAGAATTTTTCACAGATTTGTAGGAAATTGCAGACAGTCAGTAAAGAGGCCAAGAGGTGGAGATGGAAGCATTTATGAAAATAAGCTCTCTACCTGATATGGTGTTGTGTTTTCTGCAAGGTAATGCAGATTACTAATGGTTTTCATTTTTCTTCCAAGAAAATTCAGTCCCTACTGGGATTTGTTCTAAATGATAGTCCAGGCTGCCTGTATTGTACCCACTGGGGTTAATTCTCAGTCTCAGTCTGCTTTAAAATGTCAGCCTGAACTCTCAGACTTAATTGTTACAGACATTTTATAACCAGAGCATTCAAAATCCTCAGGCTGCTCTCTCTTGCTACCATAATTGATGCTTAATAGATATTCACAGGCTCATTGCATTTTACACATTCAACACTGTTCAGATTGGGGGTAGAGGAAAGGAGGGAGAATAGGAAGAGCAAGTAAACTGTGTGTGTGTGTGTGTGTGTGTGTGTGTGTGTGTGTGTGTGTGTGTGTTCCCTGTGAGTATCTATTGTCAGGGACAGCAATTTGGATCCTGGGATCAGCCAAAGATGAATTCTGACAGGTTGGTCAACTCAGAGGTTTTAAGGCTCTCCCCTCCTTGCCCCCTGGGGCCATTTCCAAACTTCACTGCAAGCTTGTGGCTGGCCATTTGGACGTCAGTTAAAAAATGCCACGATGTTCTCTGGTGTTCTGTTCTTTCACTATTTTGACAATCTGATGGATGGTCTGGCATTCACTGGGAAGAAGGCAATATTATTCAGCCTGAATAACTAATCTCCTAAGAAGTACAAAGTTGAAAGGTCTTGGTGCACATGAATCTTATTAAATGAGCTTACAAAATATATTCTATCCAAATAAGCTTAGCAGCCCCTAAAATAGCCTTTTCTGATCCATGTCTGGAACTTTGGCATGCCTCAGAGATCTGTAAGCCAAAATTATTTAATGAAGTGGAGGCACTGCTCTATGTGTATGAGAAAATGGAAAGTGTTGATGTTGAGTTCTGTATTGCACTCTTTCTGTCCATCTTAGGGGCGACCTGGACCAATTGGATTTCAAGGTCCCACAGGTCCTGAAGGCTTTGCTGGCCCTACTGGTTTATCAGGGTTGAAAGGGGAAAAGGGCTCCCCAGGCGCTCTGGGACCATATGGACCAAAAGGAGATAAGGTAAGATCACCAAACTTGCTTTTCCTGTGGTGCATGGACCATAATTATCAATGCCAAAAGTTGTCGATCTCACTTCTGCTTAATTATGGAAATAATACTTAGTGAATTTCTTCAGTGTCCACCTACATACTTTAATAAGAGATGAGATGGGGACTGGGGTTGTGGCTCAGTGGTAGAGTGCTTGCCTAGCATGTGTGAGGCACTGGGCTTCATCCTCAGCACCACATAAAAATAAATAAATTAAATAAAGGTATTTTATCCATCTACAACTAAATTTTTTTACAAAAGAGAGATGAGATGGGAGATATACTGCTGATGGTTCAGCCCATTTCTGGAGAGACTCTCATGGCAAGCAAACTGTAAAGTGCATATATTACCCATTTGCCAGACAAGTGGACTCACTCTGATGAGAAATCATGTTCATTGGAACTGGGCACAAATCAGAAGTCTATTCAACCAGATACGGGAGAACAAGAATCCCAGAAAGGAGACTGGAAAGCAAGAGCTCATAAGTATTGGGAACAATCTGGGCCACAGAAAGAACTACAAGAAAGGAAAGTGATAATATCATCATGGCAGGCCAACTGCATTTAGCAGTTTATGTTCCCTGTCTAGTTTAATCACCTCCTATTAACCCGGTTTGTGAGGGAGGGATTCTCACACTAGAATAATGGGAATGGCTGAAGACACGACACCTAACACTGGACAGATGAGGTCAACAGCACTTTTATTAGTTATATAGACTCACAGCTCAGGGGAGGAGGACACCACACACCATGCAAGACTACACAGGGATTGCACTCAGGAAGACTGAACTAAGAGGTTGTGGGAGGTCTTAGACTTTATGTATCAAGAGCCCTGGTTCCTGAAGGACGATGTGATTTGACTTGTTTGAAAAATTCAGTGGTGCAGCAGGGTATTGCAGCTATTCAGGGATAAGCAGAAACTGCACCTGGTCCATTTGATAAAGAGGGTGGTTTGGCTACAGGACTTTATCTGAAAGAGCAGGTGGGGAGGGAACTCATGGTTAGGCCTCTCAAAGCCCTCCTAGGTTTCTCCAGATGTCAAAGCAGCATGTGATATTCAGCCTTAATTTTAAAGTTTAACACTATATTGCCTAAGGATGATAACTCATCTCAGAACAGAGACACATCCAAGCCCTTAGGTAGAAACAAGTGATCACTTAGTACTGAAGTAGGGAACAAGGCCACACAATGTGGTAAGGAAAATACAAAACATTTCTTAACAACTTAGGTCTCTGAATCACATAAACAAACCTACCAAATCTTGCAGATATAAATTGGATTGTCTGTTACATTCATCTGCCTACTCTTTTTGTTAGGGTCCCATGGGAGTTCCTGGCTTTCTTGGTATCAATGGGATTCCGGTAAGTGTCCACGGAAGCATTTTAATATCATCCTGTAGTTTCTATTTCATAGCTGGGGTACTTTGGCCTTAGCAACATCCTGTCTCATGCAAGCATGCTTATGGTCAAATATTGAGATGCATGTGGTGATATTTGAAGGGCAGTGATCACATTTACCCTTGGACTCAAGTACAAGAAGCTCTAAGTCAGACTGCTGAGGGGTGGAGGGGCATATGCATCCATAAGAAACCATCCATATTTTAGCCCAATTGAGTATGCTTGTGAGTTGAGGGAAGCTTTGATTGGAGATGAGGGACTGTTTCCAAGGTGCAGAGGCTGAGTCATATGAGAGTATATACATGCTCATTATAGGAGAATTGAGAAGGTATATGCAAATTAGAAAAAGTCCTTAATGATATCTTGATATATTTTGTTTCAGTATGTTGTTCTTTTTCAGTCTTACTTCATTCTAGAGTGACTTTCCCTTTAGATTTTATAAAGTGACTATTCCGAAGATCACTTGGACATTCATCCTGTGGACCTCTGCTTTGCTACATATAAGTAGTGGGTTGGGAGCTGGCAGATATCTCCTTTTCCATTCCATCCAACCCAATCCTATAGTTTCTCCGTCTTTGTCTTATATCTCCACTTAATCCACTGCTGGAGATTCCATGGTAACATTTCCTCAACCTTTAAAATCCTATTGTAAATAAAAAAGGCAGTCATGAAATTCATCTGCAAAAATAAGAGGCCCAGAATAGCTAAAGCAATCCTTAGCAAGAAGAGTGAAGCAGGTGGAATCACAATACCAGGCCTTAAACTATACTACAGAGCTATAGTAACAAAAACAGCATGGTATTGGCACCAAAATAGACATGTAGACCAATGGTACAGAATAGAGGACACAGAGACTCACGTGCACAACTACAGCTATCTTGTATTAGATAAAGTTGCCAAAAACGTACATTGGAGAAAAGATAGCCTCTTCAACAAATGACACTGGGATAACTGGAAATCCATATGCAACAAAATGAAATTAAACCTCTGTCTCTCACCATGCACAAAACTCAACTCAAAGTGGATCAAGGACCTAGAAATTAAACCAGAGACCATGCGTCTATTAGAAGAAAAAGTAGGCACAAACCTCCATCATATCAGATTAGGCTCCTACTTCCTTAATAAGACTCCTATATATAGCACAAGAATTAAAACCAAGAATCAATAAATGAGATAGATTCAAACTAAAAAGCTTCTTCTCAGCAAAAGAAACAATCAGTGAGGTGAATAGAGAACCTACAGAATGGGAACAAATCTTTACTACACGCATGTCAGATAGAGCAATGATATCTAGACTATATAAAGAACTTAAAAACCTTAACACCAAAAAAAAAAAAAAAACCCAATCAATAAATGGGCTAAGGAACTGAACAGACACTTCTCAGAAGAAGATATACAATCAATCAACAAATACATTAAAAAATGTTCAACATCTCTGGCTATTAGAGAAATGCAAATCAAAACTACTCTAAGATTTCATTTCACTCCAGTCAGAATGGCAACGATTAAGAACACAAACAACAATAAATGTTGGAGAGGATGTGGGGAAAAAGGCACACTCATATATTGCTGGTGGGACTGCAAAATGGTGCAGCCAATATGGAAATCAGCATGGAGATTCCTTGGAAAACTGGAAATGGAACTACCTTATGACCCAGCCATCCCACTCCTGGGTCTATTCCCAAAGGACTTAAAAACAGCATACTACAGGGACACAGCCACATCAATGTTTATATAGCAGCTCAATCCACAATAGCTAGACTGTGTAACCAGCCTAGATGCCCTTCAGTAGATCAATGGATAAAGAAAATGTGGTATATATACACAATGGAATATTAGTCAGCAATAAAAGAGAATAAAATAATGGCAATTGCAGGTAAATGGATGAAATTGCAGAATATAATGCTAAGTGAAGTTAGCCAATCCCAAAAATCCAAATGCCAAATGTTTTCTCTGATATAAGGAGGCTGATTCACAGTGGGGTTGGGACAGGGAGCATAGGAGGATTAGAGGAACACTTGAAAGGTCAATGGGAAGGGAGGGATAGGGAGGGGGCAAGGGGGTAAAAAGAAAAAAAAAAGATGATAGAATGAGATGGATATCATTACTATAAGTACATGTATGAAGACATGAATGGTGTGAATATACTTTGTATACAACCAGAGATATGTAAAAATGTGCTCTATATATGTACTCTGAAATGTAATGCATTCTACTGTCATATACAATAACTTCGAATTAAAAAAATTCCTATTGTATTCTGTTTGGAACTTACTGGCTACCACATTTTGGTTTTGCCCATAGTCACTTTTCTCTCTATTCAATCCTTAGCCTTGGCTGTTTGTCTATTGCAGTGATTTTTAGTCTTCGTTAAGAGAAGACCAGATCTTGTGCAGGAAGCTCTTCCATTTGAGGGGGCCCTGGAGTCTGCCTTCATCTTTCCAACAACCTCAAAGGAGTTCTGATCCATATCAAAACATGGTTTGGGAAGCCCTAGACATAAGAGTTTCTTTTGTTGTGCTACATAATCTAGTATTAAGGAAGGGGTTGCAGATCTCTTTGTGTTAACCTGTAAGAATTTCATGATCATCTGCTATGTGCTAATACTATAATGTGGGGATATAAAGGAAGCATATGGCTATGGCTATGACCTCAGAGATATTATCATCTGGTCCATTTTCTCCCAAGATCGAATAGACATTTGTGGATTTGGAGAATAGGAAGTTCTCTTGTCTTGTATTTGTTATACATATCAACAAGGCAGCTCTCACATTTCTGCTGCATTATATTTAACTGCAGAGTCTGAAAAATGCCCAGAAATGGGCCAGTGGGAAAATAAAGTAGATGGGGATGGCCATCCTTTCATGACATCTCCTGGCATTTTATTATAGCTGTGCTCCTATAGTCACTTTAGCTCGTCTCCACTCAGAGTTTGTATCTTCTGGGAACCAGGGGTAAGAGAACTAGAAAACTGGAAGTAGCCTCTACCATTCATCCTATAGACCTGGCTATGCCAGACATGAGTGGAGGATTTGGACCTTGCAGTGTTAACACACCCTTCCTCCTGCAGTCTCTTTTTAATGGGAGGTAGAATAAAGTAAATCATATGAGGCCCAGACTATTTCCAAATCAGAGTTGGAACCTGTCCCCAGGTCCAGATGGACACTTCTGACTTCAACTTGTAACCAAGAGAGCTCTAGAGCTTGCAGGAGTTTAACACTTCTCTTTTGGTCTTCATTGCTTGGGAGAAAAAGTTGCAGCTGTCCAGACTCCCCCAATGAGCTTGCTGCTACCAGTTTCACTGCCACTCCCTTGGCCCTTCCCTTGACCAAAGCTTGTCTGTGTTTTCTGTTGACTTTTGAATTCTTTAGCTTCAGGTCCTTCTCCCTTGTTTTTTTTTTTTTTTTTTTTTTTTCCTTTTCCTTTTCTCTCTTCTAGCTATTTAAGAAGTATGTATTGAGCATCTTTTGTTCAGTACTTACCTCTTCCTTCCATCTCTAAGGTCCCAGGAGGCCTTGCTCAATGCCTCACATACTCTAGCTCCTCATTACATACAGCCCCATGGTAATTATTGGTTGTCCTGTGTGATAGTCTCATAGCTTCCTGAGAGCACAGATTAAATCTTCTTCTCCTACCAGAGATTCTGGAGGCCTAGAATTGAGTTCAACATCCCTCTGGATAGCTAACAAGATTTAGAGGACTGACTCCAACCTCTAGGGCCTATTTTTTTTCAAGCAATAATTCTCAGACTGGCGTGACTCCCTCAGACAGAGGAAACTACTGACACCACAGGCCCAGTCAGACTATTTTTTCAACTTTTAACAACTCATTAAGCGATTTGATTGAAACCAACAGCTTCGTCTTACTAAAATGGTTTACTTCATGGATCTTGTTCCTTTCTTAATATAGGCTGATCATTAACATAAGCATCACTGGTTTGAGTCCCAAAACTCCATCTTTGTTGTCATGTAGACAATTTCAATATGAATTGGTGAGTAATAATTTTGTGATAATCAGAGTCTTTGCACCAAGGGGCACAGTGACCAGTGGAGAGATCGAACAAACAAGCATTCATCAATATTTTCCACATTAGAAAAATGTAGACTGAGGATAGTAGGGCTGTGGCTTTTAATGATGTCTCAGCTGTGAGTTGGGGCTGTTGGTACCAATAAGAAACGTATGTTTGTCAAATGCTTACAGTTCAAATAAATTGGGAGGAGCAGAGGTTTTCAAGTTGTTCTTTGCAATTTATGTTTATCTTTTCCCATGGAATCAACCTCAAACATTTCCCTGCCTAGAGACTTATAAATGAGCACACTAGATTTATATCCCCAAAGTGGACACATACCACTCATCAAATGGAAACTTTGAAACTGGGTTCTGAGGAACACTGTTTTTCTGAAATACAGCAGGTATTCCTAGTCTGCATGCTCAGTCACTTATGGCTACATTGAACTATGGCTTCCTTCCTGAAAGAGCTACATTCTCTTGGAAAACTGACACACACATATGTAAAGTCATCACTTATAACCAGAAAGGTCAAAGTGCCGGAAATTCTGTGGCCCTGAGAATTAAGAAGAAGGTTGTGCTCAGCCCTGTGGCTTGCCCTTGCTGACTTGCCTGGTAGAAAACTTACCATTTATTGAGCTCCTACTTAGTAAATCTAATCCCACTTGATTTTGACCAGAATGCAATGGGGTAGGCATTATTCATTTTTAAATTTGACAGCAACCCTATAAAGTAGGTGTTATTCATCTCCATGGTACAAATGAAGGAAGTGAGGCTTCATTCAGCTGGAGAGAGACAAAGCTAGCATTAGAGCACAATTCTGACTGGCCCAAAAAGTGTATTATCTACCATCCCATAGTATCAGCTGGATGAGAAAGGGATGGAAGATCTGAGTTAGAGATCAGAGTTCAACTCTTGAGAATTTCCCTAACGTAAAAAAGAGTGAACAGATACTCTCAGAATCCTGCAGGTAAGAGATATCAGGAGTTTAGGTGGCAAAACTATTAAAGGAATGAGCCCAAGTAAAAATGAAGATACCAAAGAGTGATAATCCAGGCAAAGGGAAAGGATTTGTTGTTAAACAGAATCAAAAGTCTCAGGAGTAAGAAGACCCCTGCACCAGCCTGTTGTCTTGCCTTAAGTTATTCTTGTTACCCAGTTGAGAGATAACCCCTAGGAAGTTCCACTGGGACATTTTACAGTGGTCATTAGGACCCCAGCAAGAAGTAAGCAGTACACCCAAGAATTTAACTGAGTAGAGTTGAATAAAGAGAAGGATTGAGGTAAACAATGGATGGTGAATTAACTAACTCAAAGGTATTTACAACCTAGACCCAAAGGGGAAAAATGGAATCATAGTGCTGGAACCCAATGAGACCTAGAACCATGAAACAGCTGTTGCCCAAGACGACCTAAGAATATAGAGAAATGTGGCTAGTGCCAGAAATTTAGCCAGCAAACAAGGGCATGGGGGTAATAAATACTCTGTGCTCTGTCTCCTCTTGCTCCAATCTGCAGCCTGGTCTCCCAGTGAAGACTCCAGAATCTCTTCCTGAAGAGAAGATACAGTTCCCTAAATGAGGCAATAACCTCACATGTGATTGTGATGAAATGAGATTAGAAGTGTGGTTCTTGCAGGACTTGCTTATTTTGGGCCAAGCAGATTTTAGGAGAGGAGGCACTGTGGGAACTGCCTCTGCTCTGTAGACCAAAATCCAGCATTGGTTCCCATGCACAGTTTCCAATAGAGAAATCATGCCAGGCTTCCCAGGATCTGTCTGGTCAGAGGATTCCCACAGCCTGGCATGAGACCCTTTTGGGAGCAGTTCAGCTGCCAGACTGCTAAGCTCCACTGTAGTACATCTTTGTACCCAGGGAATGTGAACTTATAGCACCTTATATATTCCATCTGTTTGTGCTTGAGCCCTTTAGTTTCAGCATGAATCCTATTAAAGTATTGATCCCTTGAAAAGAGGTATCTTTGAGCTGTGATTAGACACATGTACCTGAGTCTAAAAGAAAGATATGAGAACATATGTGATGGGGACAAGGAGTCAAGAGTTTAGCAGCATGCTTGACTTTTCTCACTGTGGAGTTTTTGGATTAACTGACAATCCTGTGACTGACTTGATCCCTTCTTTTCTATTTGAACAGGGCCACCCTGGGCAGCCAGGTCCCAGAGGTCTACCTGGCCTAGATGGCTGTAATGGAACTAAAGGAGCTGTTGGATTTCCAGGCCCTGATGGCTATCCTGGGATTCTTGGACCACCTGTATGCTGCCAGATCTTTACACTTCAATTTAATTGACATTGCTTGCCTCTGAATGTGCTCTTTTTCTGCTCATCTGGTAACCTCATTAAGCTTCTTTGGGGCAGTCACTACAGCCCCTTGTCCAAAGATGGAATCTTTGTGGGCAGCACAATAGCAGCAGAAGTCTAAAGAATACCAGTTGCAGGGGGTGTACACAGACCACACTACTTCACTTTTCTCTTTAAATATTGGTTTTGGAATTGGCAAGATTGTTAAAAGGATATAGTACATTTCAGAGCAAAAAAACACACTTGGGCTATCTGACATGTTCCCACATCAGTGGATACTGGGATACTTGGAAGGCTTACATGAGATCTAGAAGCATTAACATGATCCCAGAGGCTTGGCAAGCCTAATATGTACCAATAGTACTTAACCAGGGTGATTTTGCCCCTCAGGGGACATTTGGCAATTGTTGTTGATATCTTTCCATGTCACAACTGATGGATCAGAATAGCAACCCCCCCCCAAAAAAAAAAAAAAGAAATCAAGGAATCCTTTGGCCCAATGTGTCAATGGTGGTGAGGTTGAAAAAAACTTTTCCCCACCCAACATCATTACCCTTGACTGTTGGGTTGATAATGTATTTATTAGACTCCAGTGTCACCACTTTTACTTAATTACATTCATCCAGATAGGGCTCAGATATTTGGATCTAAAGAATCTCTAGTATATATCATGTCTTTGCAAGGCTGATTTCTTTTAAAGTGGCTGGAAAGAGAAAATAACACATTTCAAGCCAATTTTTAACCTCACTTGAAAAACATTTAAATTAATAAGGGTTCTTATGTGAGACTTTTAACTAGAAACCATACTATCCATTAAATAATTTCATAGCTACAAGAATTAATTGGCATTTCACTAGAATAGCATCACCATTGCCTTCAGTAACCAGGTTGTGGGTGTACCTGTGAGAAAGTGTGACAGACAAATCACAAACCCCAAACTGGCATAAAGGACCTTGACATCTAAGGACCAAACCAATGTATAGCTGAGGGGGGAGGCTGTAGAAAAAGATATATTTCTAACATGGAATAATCTGTGTGCATCACAAAGGCCTCCAAACATTGCCATGGCAACAGGGGAGAGGAATAGAATACTTCTGTGGTGATAAAGGAAAGGGAATTCTGCCCCCAAAGAGAATAGAGATCCTGAGGTAATAAAACATCCCCTGATGAACAAAGGACAAGGGTAGAAACTTAATCCTGTCCCTAAACCTCACCTTAAGCCTAAATAGGAATTTGGGAATGTATTTTACTAAGCTGAACCTTACCCCCTGCTGAATACCCTGGAATCTCTATTCAGTCAGTTTCTTTGAAGCATCTTTGAAAAGAATAGTGACCACAAGAATAAGGGGAAACAGGCGGTGTTAGAAAAGAAACTGGTTTGTGCTTCTGGGACCATGTTGTTCTTTTATAATATCAATGGTCCCTGCACTCAAAGAATTCATCATTCAGTCAACATTTCAGTCCCCAAAGCTTAGCCCTTCCCCCAATACTAATCCTGACTTCCCCTTAGATGTAAGGACATTGATTTTCCCCAGGAGGACAAACTTTAGACGATATTAGCTACCATCTGCCACTGAGACAGCAAAGAAGAAATCTGGCTCAAAGACTGGGATTGGGTACTTCGAGCTGTTTCCCATGTTAACAGAACGACACACCAGCCCCTTACACAGGTGCTGAAGTGGAAGTTGTGTGGTAGAAGCACAGGATGATGATGGCTTTATAGGTATCTTTTAGACCAGAGGCCTACTAACTGGTGTACTATGGCACTTGGCCTATAGCCTGTTTTTACATTTGAAAGGTATTTTTAAAAGAAAGAACAGGAAAAATATGGGGCATATTCCAGATGTGACCCACAAACCCTAAATTAATATCTGGCTCTTTACAGAAAAACTGCTGACCTTTGTCCTAGACAAAGGCCCTGTCAGTGTCTTATACATGTAGGGGGTAGAGTAGTGAACTCTAGGCTTATGGATTATGTGTTTGTTCAGATCAATGGTATGAATAAATGTAAAGTTTTCTTCTGTTTAATCCCTATCCTTTTATATACCTTTGACTTGGGGAATGGAGGAATGGACAACCAACTTTGATACGCTAGTACCTGTTAAGGGGTCATGTTTTGCCCCTTAGCACAGCCAGTTCTGTCATAGAGTAAGCCAAATAATTTCAGGTTCTCATCATTGTTCCATCCTCCATCTGATCAGATCGTACTATAAACAAAACTATGCATACATGCATTTCTTTACAAGTTTCTCTTATTATTTTACTTAGGGGATCCCTGGTCAAAAAGGCTCAAAAGGGAAACCTGTTCCTTCTCCAGGCAATTTAGCAGGAATGAAGGTAAGAGTCTCTAAGGCATCCAGCTGAGTAGGTTGTAAGATGGGCTCCCCAGGATTGGGCCCCACCTCCAATAAAAAAATATTCTACAACTAGCATCTGTGTCTCTATTTGAGGAGCAGACCAAGCTGGATTTAAAAGGATCTGGAGCTTTTGTGGTGCAAACACTGACAGAAATGTTTGCAACTATACTGCCAAAGAGATCTGCCTTGTAGGATCTAGACCAAAAATAAGAGACACAACAGTTTGCAGGGGTATAATTTTCTTTGACAAGCCAAGATATTTTCTAGAGGTAGATATCTTTTGAATATCCTAGAATCCTTGACATGTGTATATCTTAGTTTTAATTCATGTATGTCTGTCCATCTTAGTGTGGCCAGGATCCTGGCCTGGCCTTCACTTCCTCTGCATACCATCCTGTAACCCTAGCTGGACCTTCAATGTGTGCAAAAACGTGCCTATCAGCTCTGAAGCTAGATGGAAACTTTCATCTCTCGCCAAAAACCTTCTTTTTCTTGTGACTCTACTCTTGGCATATGCTGCCTGATATACTTGTGGGGTCTCATAAACCCTGCTTCCAAAGGATTGACCCTTTTCCTTTGCAGAGTAGGAAAGGAACCCACCATTGCCCTGGTAGCAGATGAGAATCTAAGGGCCCAACATCTGAGGGGAAGATGCTCCAAGCTCACTTGATGGCACTTTTCTGACTTCCATTAGGGTACGGAGCAGGGGCAGTGGAAACTGCTTTGGAAGGCAGAGATGGGGTTGCATTGCTGGAGAACTAGAGATGATCCAGGGTTTGGGCTGTTGAGTACAGGTGCCATAAACAAAAATGTGATGTTAGAGTTGGGAAGGACCTTGCGATTATCAGATTTTATATTGTTCATTTTACAGATAGAAAAACTGAGGTGTACTGAGGCTTTGTAACTTGCTCAAAGCCAAACAGCCAGTTTACCAAAGAGCTTAGCCCCGGGCAGTGCTATTTCCATGCTACAGTGTGCCGATTTTTGACTGTAAGCCAAGTGGGGTAAGACTAGTAAGTGTCAAAATATAGCCGTTGTCTTAGCAAACATTGATTAAATGGTTTTGCCCAAAATCAAAGAGACCCTAGATTCAGTGGAACACAGCAATTTCCACAAGATGGTTATATTACAGATTCATACAGTGACTTAAGATGCTGCAAAGTAATTAAAATGTAATCAGAGACTTTATGCTCTGTTGATTTTCCCTTGAAATGTCTGATTTGCATTGTATACATATGGGCACAGATTCTCTGGGGATGAAGGCACACGGGAAGGTAGCTTTGCCTTCCTCTAAAAAGAGCAGGAAAATCAGCAGCCCGCAGAAGCAGTTTCTAATTGATAAGTTCCTAGCAAAGGTGAAAATTAATTAATCCAAGTAAAATATGAAATCCTGTTCAGCCAAGGCTATAATATTTGTCTTTAAGAGTCCAGATTTTTCATAGGAAAAAAGTAAATGGTTGAATATGTCCAATTCATGCAGCATTTAAAATGTGAGATGTTGGCAGAGGAGGCCCAAGTTTTCAGTAATGCATTTTATCTCCATGAATCTTAGGTTAGTTGTCTAAAATACTGCAGGCCTGATTGATTAATCTCTTCAGTGTCCTGCCTTTGTCTGTTTCTCAGGGGGATCCTGGACTACCTGGACTGGACGGAATCACTGTAAGTTGTTATTTATGTATTGAGCTCTCAGTGTTTAGTCAACAATCACAGGTGGTGTTTTTTTCATTGTTTTGTATGGTGTTTGAAGGTCTTCATAGCGATTCTTAAGACAATCTAGAGAGTTGAGACAGAACAGGTCGTACAATTCCCATTTTCCTGATGAGAAGGTACCAAGAAGATGGACTGTCCACCTCAAGTTTCACAACAGACAGGCTTTCAGACTTTAGGCCAGTGACCTATATAGCCACCCTTATTGGTGGGAGATATGTTAGAAAACCACCAATATATACCTGAAACCATGGATAATATCAAACCCTACATGTACACCATGTTTTTCTTATACATACAGACATGTGATGAAGTTTAATTTGTCATTTAGATGCAACGAGAGATTACCAAATCGCAGCAAAATAAACAGTGAGGTGAATAGAGAGCCAACTAACTGGGAACAAATATTTAATACATGCACATCGGATAGAGCACTAATTTCTAGAATATATAAAGAACTCAAAAAAATTGACACCAAAAAATAAATAAATAATCCAATCGATAAATGGGCTAAGGAATTGAAAAGACACTTCTCAGAAGAAGATACATGATTAATCAACAAATACATGAAAAAATGCTCAACATCGCTGGCAATTAGAGAAATGCAAATCAAAACTACTCTAAGATTTCATTTCACTCCAGTCAGAATGGCAGCTATCAAGAACACAAACAACAATAAATGTTGGAGAGGATGTGGGGAAAAAGGCACACTCATACATTGCTGGTGGGACTACAAAATGGTACAACCGTTATGGAAAGCAGTATGGAGATTTCTTGGGAAAATGGGAATGGAACCACCCTATGACCCAGCCATCCCACTCCTGGGTCCATTCCCAAAGGACTTAAAAACAGCATATTACAGTGACACAGCTACCTCAATGTTTATAGCAGCACAATTCACAATAGCTAGGTTGTGGAACCAACCTAGATGTCTCTCGGTAGATGAATGGATAAAGAAAATGTGGTATATATATATACACAATGGAATTTTACTCAGCAATAAAAGAGAATAAAATAATGGCATTCACAGGTAAATGGATGAAGTTGGAGAATATAATGCTAAGTGAAATCAGTCAATCTCAAAAATCCAAATACTGAATGTTTCCTCTGATATAAGGAAGCCGGTTCACAGTATTGTTGGGTCAGGGTACATAGGAGGATTAGAGGAACACTATAATGGTCAAAGGGAAGGAAGGGGAAGGGAGGGAGCAAGGGGGGAAGGGGGAAAAAAGTGGTTGAATAAGACAGATATCATTATTCTAAATGCATGATTGAAGACTTGAATGCTGCGAATATACTTTGTATACAAACTGTTTTGTGTAAAAAGATGCTATATATGTATAGTATGAACTGTAATACATACTACTATAAATAAAAATTTTTAAAAAAGAGATTACCAAAATAACTAATAATAAAATAAATAATAATAACAATAAAATAATAAAACAAGTATAATACACTGTAATATAAGTTAGGCGAATGTACTCTCTAGCCCCTTTTGAAAATACCTTACTGTACTGTGTTCACCCTTCTTCAAAGATATGAAATAATACAATACCTATGTGGTGAGATGAAGTGAGGTGCATGACTTAGGCATTGGGATATTAGGCTATTATGTAAGCCTTATTTGAACATAAGCACTATGATACTTTTTCAATTTAATATTTTCAAACTGTGGTTGATTGGGGGTAACTTAAGGCATGAAACATGAAACCATGGATAAGTGGAGGTTACTGTTTTCCCTGGCAGTATTAGGAAAAGTATGTTGCCTTTCATTCAGCAAGCATTTACTCAGTGTTCAGCATTGTACAAAATAAGTAGAACACACTTATTTTGAAACGATATTCCATACAAGAAATTCTTTTTAGGGACTCTGATAATTGTTCATGAAAGGCCCTAAATTATATTAAAAACAGCTTTGTTTGTTGGGCACAGTGGCACACACCTGTAATCCCAGTGACCCAGGAGGCTGAAGCAAGAGATTCTCAAGTTCAAGACCAGCCTGGGCAATTTAGTGAGACCCTGTCTCCAAAGTAAAAGGGCCTGGGGATGGATATATCTCAGTGGTAGAGTGTCCCTGGGTTCAATCCCCAGTACAAAGAAGAACTTTCTTTTCCCTTGAAACTCGACATAGTCATCATTTTCCTTTGAAGTAGCCTAAGAATTGTTCTTTCTTTCTTCCATCTTTCCTGTATTCCTTCCTTCTCCCATTCCTTTTTCAGTCCTCAACCGATATTGAGCACCTTCTATGAGCGAAGTGCTATGAGAGATCCATAAGGCAACATAGACACAGTCTCTGCCCCCCATGTAAAAACTAATAGAAAGGATGTTATAAGAATTCCACAGTGGTTACCAGATTAGGAGGTACTACTGTGAAAGATAATTTACTGTTTTAAAATATCAATTTAAAATAAAGGTTATAAAAGGAAAAAAAAAATAATTCCACAGCAACTTAGAAGAAGAGATACTCCTCACCTAAAGCTGCATCATGGGAGACTTGTATCTTAGAGAGAGAAGGTGGCTTCTGACAAGTATGGATGGTGTTTAGACTTGCAGGCAATGGGAGGAGGCTTCAGGCAGGAAACAAGAGGTGTGCAAGCCTACACAAAAACAAAGATGAGTAAGGGCCAGGGACATATTGGTCCCCTAGAGCTACACAAAGTAGGTTTAAATGGTATGTTCATTAAGTTTGTAGAATAACATACACTGTTTTTGCTGCACAGCTTCTCTTAGGGATTTGTTCCCTGTCCACAAAGGTACAGTGTCTATTTACTCAGTCATCATATAGAAAGTGCTTAGATTTGAGGACAGGGTGTTTAATGACTGAACAAGAGATTTGTGATCAGTAAAGAGAAAACAGGCTGTTCTTTTCAAAGCAATGTTCATACTATCATTAATTATTAGGGACAATCCTTGAATTCCTCCTTTTTCTTCCTCCTAAGTCCTGACCTCTCTTAGCCTTAGGATGAGGGCAAAGATTTACTGGGAAGGGACAAGAGGGCATTTTCTGATTGATGTTCATGTTGTATACCATAATAGTGGATTAGATTACACAGTCCCCATTGGAACTAGGCCTTACATTTCTCCATCGTTCACTTGATTTCTCTGGCTTGCCTTTAGAATTGGTATTCAGTTCTAAACCTTTTCTAATTTCCCTTCTGACTTTTTCTTTGACTCTTGGAGTATTTAAGTGTATTGCTTCATTCCCAAATATTTGACAACTTTCTAGATATCTTTCTAATAATTTTTAGTTTGATTTCATTGCAGTTAAGAGGGCATGCTCTGTGTGATCGCAATCCTTTTAAACTTGCTGAGGTTTAGTTTATGGTCCCCCATATGATCTATCTTGGTGAATGTTCCATATATGCACTTGAAGAGAACATGTATTCAGTTGTTGTTGAGTATAATGATCTAAACAATATCCATTAGACCCAGGTAGGTTTTTTTTTTTATCTTTAACATTATTTTTGGATCTTTAATGTCCTCATTTTTTTCCAGTTCTATTAATTACTAAGGAAGAGATGTTAAAATCTCCAACTATAATTGTGGATTTGCCTACTTCTCCTTGTAATTCTCTCATTTTGGGTTTCATGTACTTTGAAGCTCTGCTATTATATATAGACACATCTAATATTGTCTTCTTCATGAATTGACTTGTTTATCATTAAAAGCCCCCTCTTTAATTCTGGTAATTTTTATAAACTCTGTAAATATTCTTTGTCTTTACATTTACTTTATCTGATAGTAAATAGCTCTTTTGATTTCTTTTTAGTTTTTTCTCTTTTACAGAATTTTAGTAAGACAATTAAAATATAGAGTAAAATTAAATGGATTTTTCAGTGAACACACATACCATTAATTTTTTATTATATTTGCTTTATCCCTCCTCTATCCATCTATCCATCCTTCTATCAATTCATCCTACTCGTGATGCACTGCAAAGTAAACTTATAGACAACAGAACACTTACTTCTAAACATTATAGCACATTATCATTAAACTTCACTGTTTGTTTGCAGGTTTTCCTTTTATATAAAATTTTCATACAATAAAATTCACAGATCTTGAATGTACATTTTCTGAGTTTTCACAAATGCATATTACTTTGTAACCCAATCCTCTATTAAGGAATATAACATGCAATCCTCTATTAAGGAATATAACATGAACATCACCTCAGAAAATTCCCTTCTGCCTTCTGCCAGTAAATCTTTGCCCCCACCCCAAAGATAACCACCATTATGGTGTTTTCCATCATAGATTAATTTGTCTGCTCTAGAACTTTATATATAAGAAATATTATAAATTGTAGCCTTCTCTCACTTAGTACAGTGCTTCTGAGATTCAGCCACTCTGTTTCATATATCAGTAAATTGTTACTTTTTATTGTTGAGTATTTATTCCACTATATGGATATATTATAGTTCATTTATCAGTCCTCATGTTAATGGATACCTAGGATAGTTCCATTTTTTTTACTATTATGAATAAAGTTGCTATAAACACTCTTGTATCATTTTGTGCACATAGGTATTTTTATTTTTCTTGGAAAACTATCTTGCTTTTTTTGACTGTGGTAAAACCTTGCTACTCTAGGGCCTGCGTGGACCACCTGGATCTCCTGGAGATTCAGGATCCATAGGACCACCAGGATTACAAGTAAGACCAACTTAAATTTCATATGTGATCACAGTGTTGCCATGACTGTTTTCTTCCTTTCTACAGATTAAATGTAAGTCTATATAATCTAGGCCCTCTTAGTGGAGAAAATAAACTTCCCTTCCTGGAGGATTAAAATGAAACATGATCTTGCTAGGAGCTATTGGTTATCTTTATATGCCAGAGTCTTTCTTACCATCCAATCTGTAAGTCCAAAGCCTCCTAGTTTAGCTCAACTCAAAGTATAGTCCAGGAATGTCAGAAATATGGCATATCTTCTGCTACCTTCTGCTCCCTTACCCAAGACAGACATTGCTAATCATTCATACCACCACCACTTCTGTCACATACCCTGAACACTGGGGAAGCTTCAAAATTATTCTCAGCATTGAATGTTGGATGCCTCTACCTACCCATCTATTTTTCTGATATCAAATATAAGTATCACTGGTATAGGAAAAGCATAGTCAGTTCTCTGTGGTTCTGGGAAAGCCCTGTCCCCAGATTATTCTCTGCAGTGCAGTGCATGACATCCTTCTGCTTGTGACTTTGGCTTACTTTCACTAAGTCATCATTTAAAATTTTTGGACCCGTGGACCTGGGGTTGTAGCTCAGTGGTAGACTGGTTGCCTAGCATATGTGAGGCACTAGATTTGATCCTCAGCACTGCATAAAAAGATAAGTAAATAAAATAAAGGTATTGTGTCCATCTACAACTTTTTTAAAAAGTATTTTGTTTTTTAAATTTTGGACCTGTTGGGAAAGTACAAATGAAGACATGTCCAGTGAAGACATGAAGTCTTCATTACCTTAGCATGAATTTGGTATCTGGGTCAATTTGAGAGTTTTCACAAGAAATTAAAGAAACTGTGAGAGAAGGAACTAGAATCTGCTATCTCAAGGCCAGTCTTCACCAAGCAAGCAAGGAGGAGGACTTATCCCTAGTGACTTCTGACATGCCCATATTCTTTGAAAATTAACAGACACTAACTCTTTTCTTGTAATCTAGGGTCCTCCAGGCCCCCCTGGGTTCCCTGGTCCTGATGTAAGTATACGTTGTCTTATGGCATTTTGTCTCCTGTTCCTTAGTACTCTGGTTTCTCCAGAGAGATACTAGTTTGGTTAAATCTACTTTCTGGTAAAAGAAAAAAAAATATTGCATTTCAATTTAAGTTCCTGGAGATTGTTTGTAATTGATTTTGTTTTTCTTCCCTGTACCCTTGTGCCCCAGGGAAATATGGGGTTAGGTTTCCAAGGAGAGAAAGGAGTCAAGGTAAACAGATTTTGGAAAATACAATCTGCATTACATATGCTCCAAGAAATGTCTCTGATTTCTTGGAGCGTGTGCCTGCTTGTGTAAGAGAATTGGTTCTTTTTTATGTTATAATAATTTTTATAATTTATTTTTTATTTGTTCTTTATAGTTATACATGACAGTAGAATGTATTTTGATGTATTATACATACATGGAGTATAACTTCCCATTCTTGTGCTTGTACATGATGTGGAATTACACTGGTCGCATATTCATATATGAACATAGGAAAGTTATATCACATTCATTCTACTGTCTTTCCTGTTCTCATTCACCCACCCTTCCCCCCATCTTCCACATATCAGAGATAACATTTGGCCTTTGGTGTTTTGGATTTGGCTTATTTCACTTAGCATGTTAGTCTCCAGTTCCATAGGGGATTGGTTCTTCACCTTAGGAAATGGGCATTTTCTGTCCACATAGATTTCCCTGTGGGATCCCTTGAGGGTTGCATATACACATGCCACACATCAGCTTTTGTGGTTCTTTATCTTTCAAAATACTGTCATTTCCCTGCTTCTTACCTGTCTTAACAAACATACTTTGCTGAAATATTTCTTCTCTTCACTCCACCTGGGTATTTTCCTGTGGTTTTGTATATTCTATCACCTTCTCTTTCCTTTTCTGTGCTTCCTCCCTTCCCTTAATACTTCTTGCTTCTCCTCCTCTTTTTCTCTTCTCTCTCTCTATTCCTGTCTATCTCCTCTGTCTCTTTCCTAATCTCTCTTTCACCATTCTCTTTTGTTTCTCTCCTTCCCTCATTTCCTTCTGTGTAAACTGTATAGTGATTTGGGAGGCTCTAACGAGGCTGGGACCTTACCATCCACCTCTTCCTGCCTGGCTCTTGTGGATAGCACTGCTTTGTGAAAGAGCAACTGTAGTCTCCAATGTCCCAATAAACATTTCACTGCTTCTGCTTGCATTTTTGGCAAAGATTAGTACCAGATAAAGCTGATCATTATTGCCAAGAGGTAGCTGTTCACCTTGCTGAAACCCCTTTGTGGCTGTCTTCTAAAAACCCTTTTGTGCATGACCATGGCAACCAAGAATCTGTGGGTTTCTTTTATCTCTCTTGCTTCTTCCCTCTGCAGTGCTAGTACAAAATTCATTTGGTCAGGCTTCTAATTCTCAATCCCTTGGCAATGAGAGTTTTGTTTCCTCATAAATGCAAGGATGAACCAACCATAGTAATGGACAGTTTATTTTTGAATTACATCCAGAGGATAGACTCACCTTCTGGATAAATAGTCTGTGTGGTTTAGCCTTTGTTTAATATTCCCTTTGATTTTATAGGGGGATGTTGGCCTCCCTGGCCCTGCAGGACCACCACCATCTACTGGGGAACTAGAATTCATGGGATTCCCCAAAGGGAAGAGAGGATCCAAGGTATTAAACATCTAGAACAGAAAAAAATGAATAACCCCTTTTTTATTAATACCAGAATTTATCTGTAATATGAGAGTATTCCGAAAAAAATAAAAGGTTTTAGATAATGGACCTTTGTTTGGGAGTGAGAGTAAAAGCCTTCTTTCTTTTGTACCTTGTGAAAAGCTTTCTAAAATGTCTGAGTCTGTTTTTCAATGTGTAGGTGTTAGTGTGCCTGTGATTCTGGATATTCACACAAGCGCTATGTTCTCTGTTTCAGTGTTGCATAATCAATTTTTTAAAATAATTTTTTAAAATATTTATTTATTTGCTTTAGTTGTACACAATGCATTGGTCTTTACGTGGTGCTGAGGATCGAACTCAGGTCGCGCACATGCTAGGCGAGCGCTCTACCGCTGAGCCACAACCCCAGCCCCATACTCAATTTTTGATATGATGAATAACTTAAAGCAAGAATTAAATACTTGGGTTTTTACATTCAACTCCCAAACATCTCAATACTTAGGTTGTCCCCAAAGCACTGTAACAGAACACATAGGGTAGAAATGGTTTTGAGTTATCTTTTTAAATTTGTTCTTTTTAGATAGACATGACAGTAGAATGTGTTTTGGTATATTATACATACATGGAGTATAACTTATTCTAATTAAGATCCCATTTAAGTTATCTTTTTGAACACATTATTTGCCCTCAAAATTTGATATTACAGTAGGATACACTGTCACCAAGTGGAAGTAGATGTCCTAATTCACCTGATCTAAACTACCAAAACCTAAACTGTAAACTTGTTTAATATAGATATTTTATAATCTATATTTTTGTGTGAGTGAGTATATACTATGTACATGGTTGGATTTGAATGGCTTTGTTCTGTTAGGATGTGCAGATATCTTTCATTAACCTGCATTTCCTTTCTTCCTAGTGTTCCTTTGAGTTTTATGATTTTTCCCTTGGCTAAAGGGCCCAGGCTGGCAAACATGATTAGTCTCACTTCTTTAATATTGCCTTTATGGAAGCAACAGCTCCAGGCCCCTCCAAGCTTACAGGAAATAATCATTGATTTGGGAAAGTCTGGGTGCATATAAAAGATTGTCTGCTCCCCTGATCACCCATATACCTTAGGGAGCCCTTCCATGGCACCTATAGATCAATTAGCAAATAAGGGAATGACAGATTAGAACACAATGTGTGCCTATGCAAGTTGCCACTATTATTCTATTCCCAAACTAGGAACTTCTCTGTAGCCTGTATTTTGCTACAGGAAATCACACTGAACAGTTTCTTCCACAAGAAAGAAAATAGTCATTCTTTCTGTCTTCCAAATAGACAGTGAGTTTGAGATTCTGTTTTAGACCGTCATCGGTCTTGATCCTTTGCACATGGCAAAGGGCTCCCTAAACCAAGACATCTTGATACAGCTGCCAGTCAGGAACATGGGGATCTACACCACTATCTGATTCCCCAGTCCTGATATCAATAACTTCCTCACTCCACAGCCCAAATACTTTAAGGGAGCCATCCTCCTTTGTGTTTTCTGCCCCATGATGCTACTTACTAGCCTTTGGTATATTTTCCAGGGTGAACCAGGGCCTCCAGGTTTCCCAGGCATGTGTGGCCCTCCAGGGTTCCCGGTAAGTCTTCCTACTTGGTCAACATGTATTCAAGGGACTGATTTAGCACTAGGAGGCTAACAGGAAGGCCTCTTCTCATGGTGGTTGAAGAGAATGCTACCATTATCACTATTATAAGGCATTTAAGGAAATTTTCTTGATTCTTGAATTTGTTGGGACATTAACGTGGTTCTTCATGAGTCTGTATATTTTAGAGGTTATCAGCTCAAGCTCTAGCATTAGAACAGAATTGGGCTTGACTTTTGGTTTCATCAGTTTCTAGATTTTTTAAAGTTTCTTAACTTTTCTGAGTCTTAGTTCCCTAACCTACCAAAAAAAAAAAAAAAAAAAAAAAAAGTGACAGAGTGGGTCTAAGGATTAAATGAGATAATATGCAATAAAAGACATTGTGCATACTGAGAACATATAAAATATTCAGTAAATGGTAACTATTCTTAGTAATCCTATCTTTACTTTTGTATCTGCCTTTCTAGCTTAGATTCTTTCACTCAGCAAATACTTTGTGGGGGCTTCTTTATGCCAGGCATTCTACTGAACTCAGAGGCTGTTTTAATTAGCTATTTTGCTGTTGTGACCAAAAGACATGAGAAGAACAATTTTAGAGGAGGAAGAATTTATTTGGGACTCGTGGTTTCCAAGTTCTCAGTACATAAACAGCCAACTCCATTGCTCTGGGCCCAAGATGAGGCAGCACATTACATTGGAAGGGCATGGAGGAGGGGAGAAACTCAGGAGATGTCTACCAAGAATGAGAGAGAGAGAGAGAGAGAAACTCTATTCAACAAGGGCAAATATAAACCCTGAAGGCATGCCCACAGTAACCTGCCTGTTCCATCCACAACCTACCTGCTTACATTTACCACCCAGTTAATCCTTTCCAGTAAGGCTCTTACAACTCAATTATTTTGTCTCTAAACTCTTTTATATTGTCTAGTACATGAGCTTTAGGTAAACAACTCATGTATAAACCATAGAAGAGGTTACAACAGTCACTAAGTAAAAGTCTCTGTCCTTGTGATTGTATTCTAATGGGAGTGACAGAAAATATGGAAAAGAAACAAGAGATAAATCCATAGCAAATTCAGGGGCTGGGAGATGTAGCTCAGTAGTAAAGTGCTTGCCTAACATGTACAAGGCCCTGGATTCCATCCCTAGCAACACACACACACACACACACAAAAAAAAAAAAAAAAAAAAGAAAGAAAAGAAAAGAAAAGAAAATTCATGTATCACCATATAAAAGATGGAAAAAGGGTAAAGTGATAGAATGTGGATGGTGAATAGGGTGGACCATTTGGGACAGAGTCCTCACAAGGGACTCCCTCAGGAACTGATAGGTAGACAGAGACCTGCATATTATGAGAAAGCAAGTCACAAAAAGATCAGAGAGATTTCAGATCAAGAGAACCGTAAGTACCAAGACCTTGAGGTTGGAAAAAGTTCATCACTTCAGAGAAATATCAAGGTGAGTGGGCAGGACAAAATAAGCAACGACAAGAAACAGAGAAGAAGGAGCCAGATCATGGCCATCTTTGCAGATCCTATGTGGCTTTTAAGTTTAATGGGAAGCCATTGGAAGGATCTGACTTGTATTTTTTTAAGATCACTCTGACTGGGTGGGAGAGAGAGGGTAGGAGTTAGAACAGCAAACATAGGCCATTGCATATAGCCAGGCAAACAATGGTGGTGGTGGCTTGGACTCTGGTGATAGCAATGGAAATGAAAGAAGTAGATGAATTCAAAATGTAAACATGTTACATTTTTTTATTATGGAACATTTCAAACATACACAAAAGCAGAGGGAATGCCATAATGATTCCCATGTGTATTCATTGCTTGGCTTCAACAATGAGCAATATATGGCAAATCTGAAGCAAATATCATTTCATCACAAATACCACAGTATTTCTAAAACTGTGTTAAAACATAGTGACAATATCATCACCACTAATTAATGATCAACAATTACTTAATATCAGCTAATAAGAAAATATTCAAATTATATATATACATACATATATATATGTATATATATATATATATATATATATATATATATATATATATATATATAATTTGTATTCTCATTCCAACAGTTGCCTTGTTGGAATGAGAATACAAATAAAACCAATATATTTCATTTGGTTGATATCTCTCAAATCATAAGGTATGTTTTGAAGAAGCTTACAAGATTTCATGGATTTGGGGTAGAGAACAGGAGGAAAATTAATGAATCAAAGAAAACAAGGCCTGCCCCTGCTTGCTAGCACAATGGGGATAGGTGGCTCTAGTCCTTCCCTTCAGTACTTTAAAACACTTTGGGTCTCTCTGGATGGCTGGAAAGCAAAACCAGGGAGCCAGTGGCACAAGTTGCTTCCATGAGGATTACTCCATAGAAACAAATGAGCATAGAGAATCATTTGTTCAGTGTCCTTGATTTTAATCAGCTCTTCAGCTAATGAGTCAGAAAGCAAGAGAAACCTGGTGCTGGATATAAACCCCCAGTCCTTACACCCAGCTTCAGCTTTGGGACTTTGGCAAGTTGCTGAACCTCTGTCTGTATATTTACACTTTGGGGCCCAGCTCACACTGTATGTGAAGTTTCTTTACAAAATACAAAGCTGTGCTGTCTAATAAGATAACCAGTGGCCACATATGGTTACTGAGCTCTTGAAATATGGCTGATCTGAAATGAGATGTAATGTACATGTAAAATACACATCAGATCTTAAAAATTTAGTATGAAAAAATCACCTAAAATATCTCTGAAACAATTTTTACTTCAATGTGAATGATAATATTTGGATAAATAAGATATATTGTGAAATGGATCTCTATTTTACTTTTTAATGTGGGTACTAGAAAATTGAAAACATACTAGTTCATATTTTTTTAAGGACAATATAACCTAAATTTATTGACTTTATACAACAATAATTTAAAGATACAAAAGTCCCATATTAGAGGAATCGAAAAAGACTCTGCAATAAAAGGAAACTGACAAATGGTCAGCTAATACACAACCCAATCAGTTAACAAACAGGGCCAAAGATCAATACAAATCATGCACTGTCTTCTGTGTAACATCTTAGTTTTTTTTATTTCTCCAAAGATAGATAGATATAAACAGACTGTTAACTATACCTCTACCTGAAATTAGCATTTGAATGGAACAATTTTTAGTAGCTCATACCAGCACTAATTTCCTACTGGTTAAGGAATTCACAGGTGATACTCATATTTAAGCAAATGTTAGAATTAGTGAATGATGTCTTACAATTACAAACTTCAAGATAATACTGGGTGTTTTTTTTTCCCCAAATACAAATAGGTAAAAACTAAATGGACATAGAGGAAAACACATTTTATAATTAAAGGGACAGGTAAAAATGATCAAGTCTCAACAGTACCCTCCTACAAAGTTAGAATAAACACAACTTCTAGGAGAGCCAATTTCAGTGCTGGTTTCACTATTATTAATGAGAGCTGAGGCAGGTCACTTTGTCTAAGGATGACCTGGTAAGTTATAATACCATCTTAAATCCAAAGACCTTTTAAGTCTTTTCACACCAACTAGAAATTGAGAAAAGTACAATTTGAGAAACAATGATCCTGCTCCTCACATGTCACTGATCAATAGAAGTTGTCCAAATCATGCCTTGATTCCCAGTGACTTAGGTTAGAAGCTCCTTGTCCTTAAAGACATTATTTCTCAGTTGGGTAGGACATGCTGACACCCTACCTGGGGTACAGAATAAAATACACAAATTGTCTTCTAATGGCACCAGCAGACTAACATCTAGATATGCACAGGACTGACTTAAAAAATCGATTAAATGTTTCAATTCATTAAAGAAAACAAAATTTAAATTTCATGCTTAGTCAACAGAAGTTTACCTTTAGTTGCTTAGTGAATTTTGCAGAATTTGATGGAATGCCATATGCTAAGCTGCAGAAAGTCTGACCACTTCCATGCCTTTCTTTAGAATAAATCAGAATGAGTCTACATGACTTAGGAAAGCTGAAGGCAGGCAGGGTGCTAATGATAGGACTAGCTGCTACTGCTTATCCCATGAAGAGCAAGTGCTGCGAACAGGCAGGGCAACAACAGCTTATCTCACCATGGAGTCTGCTGTAGCTGGCTGGTTAGACTCTTTGTGGACCAACAGGATGGTGAGCACTGCCTCCCAGCCTGACTCTGCTGAGGTGCTGGCGTCAAGCTCTGTTCCACCATTCTCCCTAGATTCTTTGCCAAGTGAGATATTCCCCCAAGGACATCAGTCTCTGTGCTTAGAGGTGGGATCAAAGCAGCTCTGGGAAGATGTCTGAGCTGCTGGAAGAACAGAGGCGAACTCGTTTGGCTTTTTGGAGAGGGCTGGAGGGTACTTCCAGGCCAGCAGAGTCTCCTGTTCCCAAGCTTTGGGTCACTGGGTGGGTTCTGGTGGTGGGGCTGGCAGCCTCCAGCTCAGGCCAATCAAAAGGACTAAAGAGTCCCAGCTCCGGGTTCGGGAGACAATGGGACTTGGGCTCTTTTCAACCTAGCTTGGGTGAGGTCCTGACTAGCTTTGCTTCCCATTAAGGGGCAAAAAAACGTTGGTTTCCACAGTCTTCTGTCTTAGAGGGAGATTTGGCCAAACCAAGCAGTTAGGATATTAAAAACATCAACATGGGGCAAGGCCATGCCAACTGGTGTTTCCTCTGGTATTTCTGAAATCTTGGGGGGTGCTGGAGACTGAATCCAGGGCTTTTGCACATGCTAGGAAAGTGCTCTATTGGGTTGCATCCCCAGTCCCTATCTCTGGTACTTTTTACATCAATTACAAAGATTTTTCTTTATTTCTAAAAATAGCTTCTTTTCTATTTTCCAAAAGGAGCTTCACTGCTTATAGGAACACACCTGGATAGTTACAGTTAAAAAAAAAAAAAAAGTCCAGGTGTGAATACCAATTATCCCCAAGTTCTAATTCTGTTTGTTACTAATTCTTATTATCTATGTCCCCCCATCCCCGCTCTTCTCAATTTCCTCTTTGTGTTTTCTCACTGGAAACATCACGTGATTTCCAAATACTACTAGTAAATGATGTATATATGGTGTGAGCCACTGTCACAGCTTATGCCCTCAGCCAAAATATGCTGACTGACCTACAAGCCCAACCACACACACAGAGAACACAAGCAGTGATGAGGACTTGGATGTCAGAGCCTAATTTGCTTGGCGTTTTTCTCTCTTCAGTTTAGTGAAGTTCATCTTCAAGCAGGTGTAGCAGAACACTGATCTTGTCTTCTGTCAAGCACATAGTTTTCAAGTCCTCTGGCCTCAGGGAAGGAACTAGTTCATATTATATTTATATTGGAGAGCTCTTTGCAAGTGGGTTTTGGAAGTAAGGTTTGTGCCTGTTTTTAATAGTGTGTGTGTGTGTGTGTGTGTGTGTGTGTTAGATAGATACACAATACCTTTATTTTATTTATTTTTCTGTGGTGCTGAGAATTGAGCCCAGTGCCTCATGCTTGCGAGGCAAACACTCTACCACTGAGCCATAGCCCCAGCCCTTGCACCTTTCTTTGTAGAGCATTTCACTTTGATTCTAGTCACCTTGTACCCTATGAGGTAAGCAAGGTGAGATAATCCTGGGATAAGTCCAGACTTATCCCTCATACTGATGAGGAAACCATGGTCTGAACAGATGAAGATTCTTGTCCAGAGTTGCAAAGCTAGTTATTAGCAGAGTTGAGATTGAAATTCAGCTTTGTTGAATTCTAGCCAGCTTAAGACTTTTTCCCCGTACCATACTGCCCCCTGCTGTCCAGTTCATGCTAGTCACCACGGTGGTGGTGTTTTGGTCTCTAAATCTCTAAGAAAGGATTTTATCATCTCTAGTGCTATAGGATTCACTGGTTGATGCGCACGCCTTTTCTTCAGTTGGACCTCAGAGGATTTCTTCTGCTGCAATTTCAATCTGTTCCCTTTTGTCCTATAAAATAAAAAGAAACTGACTGACCACAATGTGCAGTAATAAATCACAATACAGTTTCAAGCTCAGTATTTCTGGTATTTCTCAGTATGGGCTGAAAAATGGAAACCCCAGTTGCAAAGACATCAAAGCTGGAAAATACCCCCTTTTACATAGACTAGCACATTTTCATAGGGTGGAAACAGAAACCAGAGTTCTGAGCCCACTTCAGCACAGATTCAATATTACCCTGGCCAAATCATGTAACTGCTTTGTTCCTAATATCTCTATCTACTTAATGGGAACATTCATGAGTACCTTATGTGCTTGGAAGAAAATCTATGAGGAGAAAGGTGGTAACATTTGGGGTATTCTGGGTTGTTCAGGGGAAAAACATTTCTCAAATCCAAAGTCCTCACATCAGCTTTCAGTTATCTATGCTCACTGAAAAAAAACAAGACATTGCTGAGGATGGAAATCTCTAGGGAATCTAGGAATCCCTTTAACCATTTGTTTACTTTCCATCTGAGCCCATATTTTTGCAGGAGACAAGGTACCCAATCTGACAGATTTAGACTTTCTTTTCTTTTGCTTGCCCCCACCCCCAGTGACCAAATATCCCTGATTTTTCTGGCTCAGTTCTAGCTTCACCTATTCCATCCTGTTGTCCCCAGCAGCACACTCACACTTGTAAGGTACAGTTCCTCCTATGGAGGTTGTCAGAGAGAATTGTATACCCATGTTCCCTCTGACCAAGGGGCCAGAAAGTAGAAGGCAAACTGGAAGAGATGAGGGGAGGCAGAAGAGAAGAAACTGTCACATCCTGAAGTAACTATTGAGTGGATCTGAGGTAACTGATGTGTAGGTGGGCTTTACTTTCAATTGAGTCTCCATGGAACTTAAATGCATCAGGAGCCCAGGGCCTAGGAGAGCTGGAAAGAGCTAAGCTAGTGCTCTAATGAGGCTTTCCAGTTCATGGGTGAGTAGGAGTGTGGGAGCAGCTGTTGCAGGACCACTTACAACAAGAGCTGACTGTGATGGGCCAAGTCCCAGGATATCTTGCTAGAATAGCTTGTTCAGCAGGGTCCCTGTACAGTGCCTCCCTGTGCTGGGAGACAAGCTGAGACTACAGCAGTGTCTTGCCAAGCCATTTATCTTTTAATGGCTCAATTCCACATGCACAAATTTCTTCATTTTTTCCTTCTTACATTTTTCATGTATTTATTTTTGTTCACATTGTAGCACAAGCTCTCAGTCTCTCTCTTTGAGAAATCAAGAATCCTGAGGCTTGATCTGCTTTCTAAAGAAGGAGTACAAAGTCCCCTTACATTTATAACTGGGCAGGATAAGTTCTGGGCATTCTTTTCTTCACCCCTTGCCCCTTCTCTTGGTCATTATTCCATTCAACTCAACAACTTTTTAAACCAATTTAAAACAAGTTTATTCATTAACCAAGCCTTCAATTCAGCAATCATTTACTGGGCTACCTTGTATGTGTTCAGGCAGCAGTAACCGTGCCTTGGAGGGAAACAGAAGAGTGTGACAGAGGCTTTCTGCTTACAAAACTTTCATACATAGCCAATATTAGTGCTTTAAGATTTGGGGGCAGCACTGGCTATCACAGCTTTCATGGACAGGTCAGGGAAAACTGCTTGAAGTGTTCAAACTCAGAGGCCCATAGACACATTCCACCAGGTGGCAGCATACAGTGGTTTCCAATTTGAAATGTAGAAAAACATTTCAAACACTTCAAACAAGTTTGCATTCAGTTTGACCCACAGTCCTTTAGAATTAGAAAATCTATTCAGCATAAGGGCTGAGCTATTTGACAGACAACTGTAGATGTAGAAAAGAGAAAAGGCAAGTACGAAGAAAAACCTGCTTTGAATTGGACTCTTCATGGCCACATACCCTCCCCACAGTAATAAAAACCAACAACAATAACAACAGACTACCCACATTAAGAAAAAAAGAAAAAACTTAGGCCTAGAAAGCCATGGGGGTATTCATCCAGCCTTCAATACCCATGGGAATGCACTGAGTATGTAAGAGTTAGAGAAAGCTATAAATGGGATTGGATTTGTGCCCTCACACCAGCTGAGCCAGGTCACATTAACTGGACAATAGGAGACATGCCACTACAACATGTAGCATCTTTTCACAAGTTTCCACTTGAGAAAGCTTCATTGCCTCCTTTACTTTCATGATAGGCCCAAGTGCTATTTGCCAAAAGCTATGCTTCAAAATATGCAGTTTCAAACAATGATAACAAAATAGTCCCAGTTAAGTTTTCCATTAAAGACTTTATTCAGTTTGGTAATGAACTCTTCTGTATCTTGGGAGAACAGATGTTTACTTGATATCCAGAGGGGAGGAAGCTCTCTCACATTCAGTCTGCTTCTTGGAGTCCTTGCTTGTTCCTAGAGAATCCCCAATTCATACCCATGGCTACACATCCTCACCTCCTGTAAGCAGGGCAAGAAGGACTGGAGTCCATCTTAACAGTTCCATTTGCAACACTCCTAGGATCTGGCAAGAACCCTACAGTCCCAGTATGGAGCTGCAGAGTTATGGGCCATGTCTGGGTAGAAATAATCCTTCCTACAGAAAAGGATATTGCAGTCATCATGTCTCCAAAGGGGAAAATTCTTCCTTCTAGTATCAACCTACCGACCCCCAAGGATTTTCACAGTCCTCTGTGGATCAGAGAGTCCATTTCCTAGATGGTGGAAGACAGCTGATTCTCATGGAAAGGACCCAGAAATGAACATCAGAAGACCTGACTTTCTCATTGATTCTTAACCCTCTGAATGTTAGTTTACTGGTCCCTAAAATCAATGAGATTAGGTATTTTATTATTCCTGTGCTATTAGCTCATGGTGTTATAAATACATGTAATAGTGTTTTAGGGGAAGGACATTACTTCTAGAATCAAAAAGGAATGTTGAAGGAATAGTCTAAATTATGTTCAGGCCCTATGTGCTTTTCGGGCATTGACAAGAGACTCAGCAAAATGATTAGCCCCTCTAACGGAACAGTGGAGCTGATTTGAAATTACCTCCTTCCTTTGAATGGAGCTTGGAGACCTAAGAGAAGAAGAATGTCATAACTTGTGGTTTCTTTTTTCTTCTAGGAACTTGGATCTATTGGAGAAAAGGGAGAAAAGGGAATCCCTGGTTTGCCAGGACCTAGGGTATGAACCTGGAATGCTGCTTTCCTGGGCCTGTCAAGTCATCTGATCCATTTTCTTTAATGTCTGTTCCTTTAAGTTATGTACTTGACAGCTACCTAATTTTCTCTTGTTTCTCTTCCTCAGTCCCCTGATAGGTTCCTTCTCTCTACTTAGCCCTATTCCCTTGACTAAGTGTCTGCCTAGAATAAGGAATGTTATACTCCCTACTCTAGGTGGCTGCTCAGCCTATTTACTCTCCTTGCCTTCATATAACACTATCTTCTGAGCTAAAGAATGATGTGTGTGTTGTCTTTCTTTCATTCCATTCTCTTCCAGTAGAATGTAGGTGGGAAGTAGCATAGGGATGGAAGAAAGAGGAACAAGTACGATCTTTATAGGATAGAAATAAGCCTGGGAAATTATAGAATGTAGTAATGCTTGGAATCAATAGTTGACAATAATAATGTCACTTTGAACGGAAAAATAACTATCAACCTATCTGATCCTAGCTAGCTTCAGGCACTTAGATCTTCAGCTATAAGCAGTTGGCCAACCTTAGTTAAATTAGTAACATTGTAGAGAACTGTGTTTTAAGCTTGTCCATGCAGTTTGTTAGGAGTTCTTTTGAGTATTTCACAATATTTATTCATTACCCTCCCGTGTCTTTCTCTACCTTTCTGTCTCTGTTGTCTTAAAAACACATAATCACCAACAAAGAATGTATTTGGGGTCGAAGATAAGAGGCTGTCCCATAATATATTTTAAAATCCTCTGACTTGGAACTAATGCAGACTAAGTATAATACCACCCAATCCTTCTACCAAATTCCACCTACTACTTAAAATGTTTCCATTTATTTAGCTCTTAAAAATGCTCCATGTGGCTATTCAGTCTGATGGATTAGTGCTTAGAAAGAAGTCATTAAGTCAGGTCTAGGAAAATTCTCTTACCTGATTTTAGGAGCCACTAAATCCTGAACTCAGTTGGAGAGCTTTATTAATGTAAGTCTAGCAGCTTTTTCCAGTGTGGGCCAATAATCTTTCTAAGGTGTGGCTATTCTCTTTACAGGGTCCTATTGGTTTAGAAGGAGTCCCGGGCCCTCCAGGGACACAGGTATTTTGGTTAATATCAGTAAAGCCTTTGTGTACAAAATTCTAATCAAAAGGTCCCCTTGCTTTTCTTAACATGGCCAAATGGAGACATTGCTTAGAATACAAATTGTCCACCTAACCTTAACTATATATAATCTTAGCCAATGTCTTTTGTTTTCACCTAAAAGCATGGATAAGTATCCAATGTCACATTTGGTTATTTGCCATGCTATTATATGGTAATACATCTTTGGCATGATATTGGGAACTAGCGTGGCTAGCCTGCTTGTATCCATTTGTACTTCTGCTTGTGACCTGCTTGTGACCTTTGTACTTCTTAATATGCAAGTCGATTGCCTAGTGCCATCTTGCCTTCTCTTCTTCCAGAGTCAGGTAGAAGCCATACATACCCTGAATGCTAGCCAAAATTCCTGTGCAATTTTCCCTGGCCTAATTCAAAGACCAGCTCCACTCATGCACTTATTCTCTGAACTTAATGATAACCATGTTTCTGTCACAGGGCATGATGGGGGCCCCCAGGTTTTCCTGGGCTGAATGGATTTCCAGGAATTAAGGTAATGTTGTTGGGAAGTGAAATTTTAGGGTTGAGAGGTGGAAAGGTAAATAATTACTATAAATGCTTACATATGAAATGAAGTATTTTTTTAATATTGATGTTTTTGATAGTATTTTTCCTCCAAAAATGTGTGCAACCTACTTTGAACACACCAAGCTGATGAGCATTCCTCAGATACTACCAAGTTTTAGGTTTTATCATTGTTTTAAATTTCTCTACAGACTTGTATCACTTATTGCCTGCAGACAGTGCCTATCACCTACCTTGGGTATTCTACTCTAGTTTATTCTGGTGCCTGAGTCCCTCTTTTGGGAGAGTTAGTAATCCTTTGACTTTCTCTACCTGACATCATCCACTAACAAAGCTAATGACCGTATTACAGTCCCAAGCCTGCTGAGAGTAGAAAACATTTTTAAATTCTGCTCCCTCCTTAGCATCTCTTGGGTATGTCCATGTTGTCTATGCCTGTGATGTATTTCCCATGCCCAGCAGCAGAATGACCTTAAGTAGTGTTGCAAAATAAAATTGGGATTCCTTGTCCTTGATAGGTTTGCAATCGAGGGTCAGGGCCTTGGCCTGACTTGTGTCACCTTTGACTTAAATTTATTGGACTTTGAAATTAACTCTGGAATAGCTGGCACTGGAAATCAAAGGTCTCAGAAGGAGGAACATTTCATTTTCTTAGGTACTGGCTATGAGGACTCAGAGATCTTGTGTGATGAGGTCAGAGAAATATTTATGTTTAATGTATTTAATCTTTGCAGGGTGAAAAGGGTGGCGTTGGCCTGCGAGGCCCAGACATTTTCATCGATGCAGGTGGTGCTGTGATCTCAGGTGCAACTCTTCATTGATTTGATGGGAGAAAAAAAGACAGGACATTACATTCTATACCCTCCATAATTAATAATAGGATACTTTGTCAGCCACCTGATTGCTGGCCCTACTAAGGGACCCTGATGGGTCCTGAATGGATAATGAAACTGATTCCAGTCTCTTGGGCAGAGAAGACAAGCTTAGCTTCCCACTTTTGTATTGGGTCCATCAAGAGTAGAATTTGGCCAGGCATGGCGGCACATGCCTATAATCCCAGTGACTTGGGAGGCTGAGGCAGAAGGACTGCAAGTTCAAGGCCAACCTCAGCTATTTAGTATAGCCATAAGCAATTTAGTGAGACCCTGTCTCAAAATAAAAAGCACTGGGATATAGCTTAGTGGTAAATTGCCCCTGGGTTAAATCCCCAGTACAAAAAAAAAAAAAAAAAAAAGAAACATAGAAATTGAGTCTGCCTGGGCCTGAATGTCATAAAAATGGTTCTCCTAGTGATGGTTAAGGAAGGATTTATATCCTCCCCAATATGGGCTGGTTTCAGCTCAACACTATGGAACATTCAGGGTCTCATATAGATGATCGCATGCATGCTTGTGCTTGCCAATGACAGAGTTAAGGGAGCAAGTTATTGAGAACCCTCAACAGTATGAAAGTTTGTCCTCATTTCTCCTTTTGCTAGTTACTATGTGTCCAACTCTTCCCTTTGCCTCTTCCAAAGATTCAGATGCCCAGTGTCTCTAGCTACTTCTTGCCTGATCAAAGATTTCTACTATAGTGCCTCTTCCACCTGGGTCTCCAAACTTATTCCTTTCCACTCATTCTCTCAGTTCCATGCCCTGTCTGATATTAATAAGTTTACAGTGGCTTTGTGCTCTCAGGAACCCTATGTATATAACACAAATAGCGGACTTCATCTTAACCCAAATGATGGACATCTGAGGCATTACAGGAGATTAGTAGCAGGGGAAGAATTCTCCTAGTATTTACCAGATCTTATCTTGGAAGGAAAGTCCTATCCAGACCAGTTCTGAACCTTAGTAGAATACTGGCTTCAGTAGGCCTATTATCATGGGAGTCCATTAGCATCTGGGAAACCCAGAAAGATCAAGAAAGGGACTTCTAGCCTTATGACAGCTCCCCATATCTTTTCTTGGGTATTTTGTGACATTTGTGGGCCTCCTCTGTGTGTATTTACTGTTTTATTTTTGTTGCAATGCCAGGTTATCCTGGAGACCCTGGTGTACCAGGCCTCCCAGGCCTTAAAGGAGATGAAGGCATCCAGGGCCAGCGTGGCCCTTCTGGCCCCCCTGGTCTCCCAGCCTTACCAGGTGAACAAAACTAACCCAACCCTTGCACAGATAGGTCCCCTGTCCACTCTGATTCCTCACATCCTTTTCTAATACCTCTGGGTCTGGGCACACACATAGCCAAGGTGCAAGGTAAGGTACACTATAGTCAGTAGGTTCTCCCACTGCCAGCCCAAAGATAATGTATGCAGGAATAGAGTCTGGGTGAGCAGCTTTCCTTTGACTTAAATGATGTACCATAGCTGGACAATCTCAGACTATCAATGAGATTTGCTGCAATCAGAGGCCTACCTCTGGCAGCTGGAACCTTATCACACTGTTCTGTGGAAGTGTCATTCTGGTTGATGCTTGCCAAGAGAGTTTAACAAAGGCCCAAAGGAAAATTTGTACCCAGACCCTGACTCTGGGCTTAACTCAAACACTATCTGGTCCTTGGATCCTGTGGGTGTTCTCCTTGCACCCATCTTCAGAGGAGCATACTCATGTGTCATTCTGTAGTGGCAAGCAGAGAGAGAACATGCTAGAGTCTGGGAGGGGGGACTGTCCTAGATATAAAACTTAGACATTACTTTTAAACTCACCAGTTCCCAATTTCCATGGAGATGGGCCTCTGTAAGGATACCTGTGCTTTTAAAGCAGCTACATGGAGGAAGTAGAGCTGGGCCCAGCCTCAAGATGGAAAAAACTTGAGAAGTCAGAGGCTAAAGACTCAGTTTTCCTCTCAAGTTTGCCACTAAGAAACTGCTCCTGACCACGTTTCTGTTCTTTGGTTTTCAGTTTCCCAAAAGGCTAGGCTCATTCATCCTCTAGGACCTTTTCAACTCTGATGCAAGAGAAGGGCAAATGATTTCCAAGTTTCTTTCCTTGAATTGTTTCCTATATATGCCACTGATTGGAATATCCCTGAAAAATAGGGTGATGAGCATTTTTGTGTGGGCTTATCCTGCCAGGTGTGCCAGGTGCCCTAGGACCTCAGGGATTTCCAGGCCTGAAAGGAGACAAAGGAAACCCAGGCCCCACCACAGTTGGAACAGCTGGCCTTCCTGGAAGAATTGGTTTGCCAGGCCTACCAGGCCCACCAGGCCCACCTGGTAAGTTTTTCATTTCTTTCTATGGTCTTGAGACTTGGATCGGGTGTGATTCATACTACAGAATAGTCTTGAGTTTTGAGGAAGCATCTCAGGTAAAACAGCTAAACCAGGACACATGATAACTACAGAGGGGCAGCAATGAAGGCTCCATCCTGTCTGAGTCAACCCCGCCTCTACTGTTATCATCTACACCACAGTGTTCTTCATCAAGGAACAAGGAAGCTAGGGCTATCTTGATAATCAAAAACACATAATGCCTTGCAACTTCTGTAGATTCCCTTTCCAGCTTTCACTGTTCTCAGCCAATACTGGCTTTTCAGCTCCTGGAGAAGTATAATTGACTATTTTGAGCTTCCCCTGGTTCACAGGATTTCAGTGGAATGGGCTGAAATACTCAGAAAGGAGAAACTATGCCAAGATCCTCAAAGTGGCTACTAAAAAGCCTATGCGGTGGACCAGGGTTGTGGCTCAGTGGTAGAGCACTTGCCTAGCATGCATGAGGCACTGGGTTCAATCCCCGGTGCCACATATAGATAAATAAAATAAAGGTATTATGTCCATCTACAACTTTAAAAAAAAAAAAGCCTATGCAGGTGGGGATGAGGGTGTGAGGGTGTAGCTTGGTGGTAGAGCATGTATTTGCCTGGCATGTATGAAGCCCTGGGTTCCATCCCCAGCACCAAATGAATGAATAAACAAACAAATAAATAAATAAAAAGCCTGCACAGAGTCTGTTCTTCTTAGATATTACACCTGAATATGGGGTTCCAGATTCTGAGAGAAAGGCTAGAAATATTCCCCAGCATGTTTCTTTGTACCCTAAGAGCTCCTGACCACTTCATCCTGCAGCTATTTTCTCTTTTGTCCCAAGGGGGCTTTCTGGGTTACATATTGGGGTTGCTGAGTTACTGAAGCCACCATGTTCATCCCTGAATGCCCAATGCCTGGTATAGTTCCTGGACCATCGTAAAAAGTCTGTTAAGTATTAGTGGGGTGAATTGAGCCAACAGGATTTGTTAACTCCTTTCCTCAGATTTGGAGGTCCCCATCTTAGATATTCCTCTGGATGTTGAGCCTCAAGGAGCCAGGCCTTGGGAGGGGGGTGTTGCTGTGCCAAGTCAGGTGAGTTCTGTAAGCTGCCAATCTTTCAGGTCTCTTTTTTCCTTCAGGTTCACCATTTAAGACTGGAACCTTATATGGCCTAGAGCCAGGGTTCCCGGGTCTCCGAGGAGAACGAGGTCCAAAAGGAAACCCAGGTTTCAAAGGAGTAAAAGGTGATTTTATCCCCTTCAGTTTCTTTGTCCCCCAAACTTCTTAGATAAGGCTTTATGAAGAATAAGCAAGTCAACAGCTTTGTGATTCTGAATGGAGATTCTTGAGAGGGGCTTTGATCACAGGATTATTAGAAGTGCTATAAATAGTGCTCTAAGACCAAGGCTGGCAATTGAGGTCACATAGGACAAAGTGGTGCAAGCTGCTCTTCCTATTCCCTCCACCTGCTGAAGCTATTGCTAGCTGTCAGGGTATTAACCAGCTTAACACTCCCAGTTTGCAAGGTCAAGACCTGAGATTGAATAAGGTAACTGACTCCAGGAAAACAATCCAAGTCCCACTGATGCTGAAGAGCTGATCAATGAGCCTAGCCTTCTACCACACTGATTCTATCCGTCTTCTTTCTGCCTTTGGGTCATTTCCCCATCCCTTCCTCTAAAGGGAAGTTGCTTAAATAAATCAATTCATTATGCTTGCAACCCAGGCTTGGGTGGCAGAGGTTTAGGGGTGGCCTAGGGGCTTCAGATATCTGAGACCGCCTCTTCTCTCCAGGAATTAACAACTCTCCTCTCCTTTTTCACTGCCCTCTCATAAAAAACCACTGCCTAAGTATTGGAGCAGTGACCTATTTCAGACTCTCAGGTCTTGACCTACTTGAGAAATTTCAGCAATATTGATCCCTATTACTCAGACTCAAGGAAGACTATGTGAGGGCAAAGGACGTTAAATTGCAAATCGCTGAATTTAGGGTGTTAATTCTGGCCCTTCCCTGACTTTCTGCACAGCTGGTATATTTCTCAATACCATTCTCACTCCTAAAAGAGGACAACTCTAATACTACCCCTTCTAAATTTCCAAAAGGTTTTCTCTAAGTCTAGAATAGTTAGAGTGATTTTCAAGCATCATTATACATCAGAACCACCTAGGGAAAGTTTTTAAAATTATATTCTTGGATCTGGCCTTCTACAATTGACTGGTTCATACCTGAAAAGAGCCCAGAAAGCTGCCTTATAAACAGGTGGTTCATGTGGGAGGTCCATGGATCACACTTGAGAAATACAGATTGAATATCCCTTATTTAAAATGCTTGGGACCAGAAGTGTTTCTGATTTCATATTCTTTGGATTTTGGAATATTTACATAGACCTTATGGGTTGAGCATCCGTAATCCAAAATGCCAAAATAAAAAATTTAAAAAAACAAGTTTTTTATTTCAGAGCATTTGAACTCAACCTATACTAATCTGAAGAACACATTGTTTTCTCAGTTTCAGTGAGTATCATTTTCTGACTCTCAGCTGGTTAAGTATAAGTCAGTGGTTCTCAACAGTGGTTGCACATTGAGCTCAATTGGTCTGGTATTATCCCAGACCAATGGAATTTGAATTACTAGCATAGATGTACTCTGAGGGAGAATAAACCTAGTTCATTTAAGTCTCTTCTTTGCAGGTCTCTTGATTCTCTCCAAAGCAAGTTATTGAAGTCATAAATAACCAATATCAGGTTTTTCTTATTCTTGGATAGAGGGCCCATTTTATTTTATGTTGTCTGTTTTTCTCCCAGGGGACTCTGGATTTTGTGCTTGTGATGGTGGTGTCCCCAGTACTGGCCCACCCGGAGAACCAGGTCTGCCTGGGCCACAAGGTCTCATGGGCCTTCCAGGCCTTAAAGGAGCCAGAGGAGATCTAGGCTCAGGGGGCACACAGGGCCCAGCAGGGGCTCCAGTAAGTCTTGCCAAAGATTGGGCCTGAGGGAGCAATGGGAGTTTTCAAGGGTCCCTCACTCCTCACCAATCACTTTCCTAAAGCACATAAAAGAATGGGATAAAACAAAGCTTTGGGGTTTTGATCCATAACATGAAGAATTCTCACTAGATAATCTCTAAAGTCCCTTCGTGCTATAAGCTTCCCTCCCTCCTTCTTTCTCTTCCTCCCATAAAATTATTTACTATTGCCTAGCACCGTGCTGGGCCCTGAAGATAAAACAGGAATTAAGATGATATTTCAACTCTCAGAGATTTCAAAATTTAGAAAGGACACAGAAAATGGGGCAGGTATTATTCAAGATGACAATGTAATCAAGTGCCCAGAGCAGTGCCAAAATGTACCCAAGGACCCCTTAGGTCATATGTGCCAGAATTCTATGAAGTCTACATCTTCCAATTATTCCCTTTTGTCTGTTTTGTCAGGGATTATTTGGGCCTCCAGGTCTTGTAGGCCCCAAAGGAAAGAAGGGTGAACCAACTCTCAGTACAGGATCTGGCCTGCCAGGAGAGAAAGGTGATCCTGGCCCCCCAGGGTTCCCTGGTCTAACAGGAGCCCCAGGCAAGGATGGAAAACCAGGTTTACCAGGTCTGCCAGGCCTTCGGGTAAGTTGATCATTCCTGGATAATTCTGTAAATTCTCATACTTTGGGGAAGTCTGATGACCCCTGGACCAGGAAACAGGACAGAATAGAGTCTGGAGCATCTCATCCTGGCTCTGCAATGACATTTTTGGCTTTGTGCTTTTCTTTCTGTAAAATGGGAATCTTTTTCTCAGAAGGATCATTGTCTCCTTTGATAAATGCTAGTAACAACTGACCAAATCACTTGAAAATGTTTCAGCTTCTCAGTAGCTTTTTCCTTTAGTAATCCAGCTGCTTTCTATGACCTCAAGGGTTCTTATACTGCTCATTGCCTGCCCTCTCCCCACAGGAGAAAACCTTTTGAAGTATCAGATCACACAGAATTGAAAGACCATTCCCACTAACTAAACTCAGAGAAGGTTGATTAATAAACTATAGTCATGGAGAATTTTAGCAAAACACAAATCATTGGTCATATTGGTTAACTTTTTCCTATGGACAGAGGACTCTCCAAGAAAGTCTCTGAGATACACTTTCATTCTTTTTTGTGTTATCTAGGGTGATGGTGGACAGGGCTTTCCAGGTGAAAAGGGGTTGCCAGGACTTCCTGGTGAAAAAGGCCATCATGGTCCAACTGGCCCTCCAGGACTTGGCCTACCAGGACTTCCTGGACCCCGTGGACTTCCTGGAGATAAGGGAATAGATGGATTACCAGGGCAAAAAGGCCTCCAAGGACCTCCAGGTGAGTCGTGGAATTAGATGATTTTGGACTTGAAAATTCAACTCCTGTAGAGTAACTATGACTCAGGTCCATGAAATGTGTCATAAGAAGAGACTAGGTTGACAATAATCACTACTTTTAATCCTCTTAAGTGTTTTAAAGTGAGAAAAGAGTCATAATTGTATTGTTAATAAGCTTAGAAGGCAGAATAAATATGGATTTCAGCTCTATTTAGTGAGGAACAGAGCAGTCTGAAAATGTCACAGAGCTGCCTACAGAGGTCGTGAGCTCATAATCCCAGGACAAGTTCACGGAGAAGCTGGATGACCATTTACTGCAAATGTCATCAAAGTAATGAGTGGGGAATTAGACAAAGTGTCCTCTAAATTGTATGGTAATTTCATCAACAGGAAGATCTTTTCTTCAATTGATGGAATCTTGGCTTGTGCAGAGACCCCAGATGCATTTAGTCTGACTCTTACTTATTACATTAATTCCCTTTTATAATTCCTTTTCCTACTTGGATTTTAGAATATATAATAATGACAGTCCTGCTTATATATTATGAAGGTCCTATGCTAATATCATCTTCTTGGAATATATCCAGCACAGCTCTTCATCTGAACTTCTGTTCTGTATTCCACTCCTTCTACCCCCAGTCCCTTTCCTCTACTGGTATACCTTCAATTTCTATATGATCCTTGACCTCCTGAAATTTGGCTTATTTCGTTCAACATAATGTTCTCAGGTTCCATCCATCTTTACACTTCTTATAGTTATCAGAAGTTTGAAAAATTGAGGTTATCTCCTTTTCTTCCTTTGAAATGCATCTTATATTCTTCCTTCCTCTTCTTGCTACTAAGTTCTTATTGTCTCATGCCTAGCTTATCAAATACGTCTATACTTTTTGGAATAAATGGATGGTTGGTTGGTTGGATGTTGGATGGATGAATGTGTGAGTGAATGACAACTTTTGAAGTAGTTTCTCATCTCTTACCTCCAGAGATCCCATTCAATTATACTATGAACGTTGTTGCCAATTTAATACTTGTAAAGTGCCAATGTCATCAAGTTATTGTCCTAGTCCAAAGCTATGAATGGTTCCTACTGAATGAAGAACAATTTCCAAACTCCTCAGCCTGGAATTCCCAAAAGTCTCAAAACATGGACATAACCAACCTTTTCAACCTTATCTCATACTCTTAATAATAATAAAGAAAACATCACTATACTGAATACAAATATATTCATTTACAACTCAAATATTTTGCTTATGTTTCCTTTTTCTAGAGTGCATTTCCTCTTTTCTCTATGTAGTCACATCATATTCATCTTTTAAGGTTCAACATAAGTCATACTTCTTCCATTAAGCTTTCCCTTGACCTCTACTATATTTCATTGCTACTAAATTGTGTATCTAATCATGTATTATTAAATTGTGTATCTCTTTTAAATAATGCTTTTGCTTTGCCCAACTACACTGTAAGTCTCTGGATACCAGGGAGGGTGAATAATGTTTCTTAGCTTGTCTCTACCTGCCTAGGATAGTGCAATGCTCCATAGGAGACTAATATTTAGTTGCAGAATAAATGGCCTTCCCAACCACCAAGGGGCTATTTCTTGGACCAACTTCAGAGTAATCCATCACCCCTTCCTTCTTTCTACCTTGTCACCTTGAAGAAGTTTTTAAAAATGTATAGAATATCAGGTCCTGTAAAATTTTATTTATTCTAAAATCTATTTTTTTGTGAATTGATGTAATAAACATCATGATAAAAACTTGATCATTCATGATTCATGATTCTTAAATCCAAGTCAGTAGTTCATTTCAAAAATTCCTATGGAGGCTATGAGGAATGTTATCAAACAATACTGTTCTGCATTTTGAAAGATCTGGTATCAGCTATGCCTTTGCTTCTAGCTCTGTTTCCAGAAATAATCTTAATGGTAATTTTATTCTGCCAACAAAGGGTCTTAAATCTAGGTCAACCCATTTTACAGGCAACTAGGTTATAAATTGAGTTATAATAATATGGTACCTATAAACTTATTCATCCTTGGCATTGGGGATGTAGCTCAGTGGTAGAGCCCTTGCTTAGCATATTTAAGGTCCTGAGTCTAATCCCCAGTACCTCAAAAAAACCTTATTCACCCTCAAATCTTCTGGATAATAGAAACATTCCAATTATTTGAAAACAGGCTGAGTCAACAGGAGGAAGCCCATGTGATCATATCTTTTTTTGGGGGGGGTACCAGGGATTGAACTCAGGGGCACTCAACCACTGAGCCACATCCCCAGCCCTATTTCATATTTTATTAGAGACAGGGTCTCACTGAGTTGCTTAGCAACTCGCCATTGCTGAGACTGGCTTTGAACTAGTGATCCTCCTGTCTCAGCCTCCCGAGCTGCTTTGGTTACAGGCATGTGCCACCACACCTGGCACCCATGGATCAGTTCTCTCCAAGGCTTCACTAGTTCCTGAACACAGAAAGTTCTCAGGAATGTAGTACTGTAGTAGCTTTAGCCTGGAAGATGCCTTTTACAGAAAATGTCCTTGTCATAGTACCAAGACTTTCAAAACAATTATTTCATTTAGACCATTGGCTTTCTTATTCTCTCTGTGGTAAGCAAATATAATTCCTCAAACCTACTTTTCTTTCTCATAATTTTAAAAACAAATAACCTGTGGGCTTCAGACATTTGCTTACAGCCTTTTCTGTTGCCACAAAAATATTAAAATGCCATTCCTAGATTTATCCGCCCCCGCCAGTGATGGCCTAGGCTAGGACAGCTGCATTGCCAAGAAAGGGAATGTAGTCATCCGAAGCCTTTCAACCTAGTAGTGTGAATTATTACAAACCCTGGGCAAGCTGACAACTGGCTGTTTCCAAAGAGACTCTGGCTCCAGATGCTCATAGTAATCCATCACCCTGATTATTACTGAAGCGGCTACTGTGTGCTTGATCCTGTGTGGATGCCAGCACACTCTCCTCATTCCAGACAACAGATTTGGTTGGTGGGCATATCTGGACTGCAGACAAGACTTCCCTTAGGCCTCAATGAATTCCTGTCTTGCTTTAATTTCTTCTTTACTTGATTGGTCTAGGTGATTGCTGCTGCAGGGAAAAGGTTGGTAAAGGAGACTTAGACACAGAGGGAGGTGAGAGCTAGCTAAGTCTACAGGTACTCAGACACCAATGTTGGCAAAAGGCCCCTTCCTTTTTGTTCACGTTTGTTTCTGACGCTGTATGGCCTGAGCATCACACTACAGTCCCTGTTTGGGGAGGGCTGATTCTAAGGCTGAGATGGAAAAGCTGACACTGACACTGGCACTGCTTCAAGGGCTCCCTAACACATACCTCCTGGGGGGATTACAGAAATAAATGGGCATGAAGCTCCTGAGAAGGGCCGATACACTTCACCATGCATGTTGATGGCTTGGCTAATCTCTGACTTAAGCAACTGCATTTTCTGAACTTTAACTGGAGCCATACCTTGCCTTCGAAGGTGCCTTCAATCATCCATGCATGCTGATCTTTATTCACTGGACCCAGAACAAATCAAGATGCTGGAAATCTTTATAATCAGAGGTCCTTTATATTCTAAAGATGAATTATGGTATTTGTGTGAAAATCTGGAATAATTGGGTCATTTGTTGCACTTACAAAACAGAACAAAGGTAGGGCTGATTTCTGCTTTGTTGAGAATGTTTTGAATTTAGGAATGCAGAAGACAAGATATAAAGTAAAAGCCAGCTACCAATATGAAGTGAAGTCCTTACTATCTCACCACTTAGAACCCATGCTTGCAGTGCACAAGTGCAGTGCAGTGTATAGGACTGGCCTGGGACAAAATTATGAAGGGAAGTATGTCCTTGATTTCCTCTAGTTTCTATATACCTTCCTTTTATCTTTATTTTTCCTGTACAGGAACAGATGCCTGTCTTCATCCCAATCTTTTAAAGGCTTTGTTTTGATCTGGCTGTCACAGGTGAAAAGAATCTATGAAACTGATCTCATAAATTGGGGATGGATGGCTTCATGTTTGAACCCAGCTCAGAGACATTTATACCTTATCAGTTTGTTTCTTAAGTCAGACATAAAGCAATCGAACTACAATGGTTAAGAGTTCAACACATTGGAGTCAATGGGCTATTGACATAGTTGTGGGCAGAAGAGTCTTCTACAAGATCCCTCTCATGACACCAGCTGGGGAGGTAGTTCTTCAACTTAGTTCAGAGGACCCAGGCCTGAGCAGAGCACAGGGTTAGAAGCCTCCTTTCAGTGAAGCATCTTACCATGCAGTGCTTGCCTATAGAGTATATTTCCAGAGATGGGATGTAATTCTCAGAAATAGCTCTGTCATCTCGTATCTGACAGGATGGAGGTGGTTGTGACCACCTATGGAAGAGGATCCAGCCCTAAAGCCATCTTTCCACCTGTGGAAATATGACTGTAAAAACCTGAGATCTAGAAGCAGAAAATTGCTTCCCAGGCTACAAAGTAGCCTGACTGAGGTAGAAACCAGGGGACAGCCTTGCAGGAGCTCTTCTTCTCCTTAAGTATGAGAAGAATTTTTTTTTTTTTTTTTTGGCAGTACTGGGAGTCACCCAGGGCCTCATGGCATGCTAGATGCAAGGCAAGCACAAGGAGATCTATTATTCATTGAGCATATGCCAGGGTGGCAGGCACTGTTCTAAGTGCTGTCTGCAGTTTAATATGATTTGCAGTTTAATATGATTCTCACAAAACACCATATGAGATACATAGTTCCCATTTTACACATGAGGCTAAAGAAGTTTAGCATCTTGCCCTCATTGATAGTTATTAGCAGAACTAGGATTCCAGACCAAGTTTGTCTGGCTTCAGAGCTCAATATAACCAATATGTTATATCATTCAGTTCTCAGTCTTGATTTATAAATAAAATAAATGAGATAAAAATGCCAAGGCTTGGGGCTGGGGTTGTGGTTCAGTGGTAAGCACTTGCCTAGCACATGTGAGGCACTGGGTTCCATCTTCAGCACCACATAAAAATAAACAAATAAAATAAAGATATTGTGTCCATCTATAACTGAACATTTTTTAAATGCCAAAGATTCATTTTGGAAAATAGAAGTGGAATCGGAAGAGGAATGCCAGCCAGTTGAGTAAGCAGTTTGAGTCATAGGCTCTATATTTGTGATTTATTTTAAATACTGGCAATGCTATAGCAGTTCGTTAGAACTATTGGTCCTGTGGTTTAAAGCAGTCCTTTGGGGATTGTTTTAATGAATAAGCAAGGCTAATTTTAATTAGCCTAGCAATTGTTTACAAATAGCACTTGAGGGAGCCCACAAACAATTTGTTCACCAGTATTTTATTAAACCTCCCCTCTGTGATCTTATGGACTTTTTGTTTGTATTATTAATGAGCAAGAAAGAATTTTCTAGGAGAAGGTTATGCATAGCAATTTCAACATCTTGAATACTGAAATTGACTAGCCCTCCTCCCTGAGTATCAGTGTTGACAGTTTCACATAAGGAGCTGAGGTAGGGGCCCTCATTTGTCTGTCATGGCCAAGAGAGTGGTCTTTGTGTTTGCCTGGTACAGACATATGGGTGCATCTGACCAAGAAAAATCAATGGGCTTCACTAGATCCCAAATGAAGGGTTATCAAAATAACCCAATGCCTTGGGCAAAGCTTCATTTCCAGAAAAGGGTAGTTGTGAACTTGAGGGGTCTTGGCTTCAAACCCTCCAATCTAGTTATGTAGGCATAATGGACCCTTAGTCCTAACACTGGAAACCTATCCTGGAGAGGCTCTAAGGAATGGTCAACAGGTAATTACCATCTGCTGCTTTTCTGAAGCACAGCCCACCTCTAGCAAACCTTGTTAGGTAACACCCACTGCATAGGCGACTGCTTGCCCACTGGACAGAAACAGTTTGATAAGTGACATCCTGGCACTTGGACACTAAGGGCATTCTCATCTATAAGCAATTGCACTAGTAGTAACTCCCAAGAGCTTCTCATGCCAATATTTTTTTGTGAGGGCTTCTATCTTCTCAGTGGGGAAAACTTGGTTGTCCCATTAAATGGAATGGAAGTAAAGGAGCCTGTGAGGGACATCCTCCCTAATTAAGTGAGTTCGCTTAATATATACATGTTACCATTTACAGGAATTACCTTGCCTTGTATTATTCCTGGATCATACGGTCCATCAGGATTCCCAGGAGCTCCCGGATTCCCAGGTATAGAATGAGGCCAGAGAAGGCCACTGAGGGCACTTTACAGGCCATGAGCCAAAGGAAGCAGAGTATAGCCCAGTAACTTTTGAGGGTCAACAGTTCTACCTAAGGGCTGAGGGAACAGAATGTCTGCTGGAGAGGGTAATGTGGGAAAGTAAGAATAGTAGAGGCTACCCAGGAGACTGGGATTCTTGACTGAACCTCACCAATCATATCCAGGCACACTAACTTTCCTTTCCCCTCACTACTTACATTTGGATTTTTAGGCCCTAAAGGGTCCCCTGGCCTCCCTGGGGCTCCAGGTCAGCCTGGATCTCGTGGAAATAAAGGAGAGCCTGGAAATCCAGGATTAGTTCACCTCCCTGAATTGCCAGGTAAGGGAAAGAGCTCATCACTTACTTATCCTTTGTGTGAGTGTGTTTGTATTGTGGCCACCCTTCACCAATTATGGGAAGCTAGGTTTGCTCTCTGTTGTGGTTGGGATGATTTGATTTCACACCCAGACGAGACAGACCATAGAGCCATAGAGTGTCAGCATATCAGAGCAATAAGGGCCATTTGAGATTAGTGAAGAACCTCTTAACTTTCAGATGAGAAAACTGAAGCCCAGATGGAAAGGACTTGCCAAGATTACAAAACCACTAGTGACAGAGCTAGGACTCTGCCAGGTTGTCTACTATAGCATTTTCCTGGGTCAACTCCTTAAAGGTCAGAGAAAGAGATCCAGATCAGTCAGAGGGAAGTTGTCTATTTCTGTCCCTTTTCTCACACCCTGTTGTTCTGACCTGAGCTTCATGGGGTTACACTGCACCAGTGGTTCTCAAACTGTGTTCCCTGGGCCAGCATCTGCATCAATGGGAACTTGTTAGTGATGCAGATTCTCATCCTGTCTGCATGACCTACTGATCAGAAACTCCAAGGTTGGAACCAACAACTTCTGTGTTACCCCAGGTGATTCTGAACTCCTACTGCTCTAGAGCTTGGGGCTCATGTTGGGCCACTGTCCCAGAGTTTATTGGCAACTTTGGTTCTCTCCACTATCCTCTCTTCATTCAAGAAGAGGGAGGTATGACAGCAGAAGTCAAATAAGTCCCAAAGAGATTAAGCTTTTACTAGGAGGCCTTCGGTGTTACCTGTGCTTTTCAACTCCTGTCAAGCCCCAGGAAGCAGGTTACTGAGCTCTGCCCTTGGCCAACCTTATAAAACTAGAACTTTCTTCAGGTCACTTAGTACAGTCCCTGCCTCCGCACAAGTTCCCAGGAATAGAGAGACCCCTGACCTTTATTAATATGTTACCTTTGAGGGAAAAATAAAAAAATAAAAAAAAACTGTCTCGGCAATATCTACCCAGAAAAATCACCTCTAAATATCCATGGCCTTTTATTTTTGCCTCTTGACACTTAGGATTTCCTGGACCTCGTGGGGAGAAGGGCTTGCCCGGGTTTCCTGGGATTCCTGGAAAAGATGGCTTGCCTGGGAAGGCTGGCAGTCCAGGTTTACCAGGTTCCAAGGGAGCCCCTGGTGACATCTTTGGTGCTGAAAATGGTGTTCCAGGGGAGCAAGGCCTACAAGGATTGCCAGGGGACAGAGGATTTCTTGGAGACTCTGGCCTTCCAGGACCCAAGGGTGACTCTTTTTGCCCCACTTATTTAACAATCTACAGAAAGCCTTACAGTAGCTTGTATACTTGCATGAATACTTGCATGAATCTGGGATGACGGGTAAATTAGGGGTTTAAAATGAAATATCATTTTGTTTTGTTTCTCTTATCTGGGAAATTTTCCCTAAATAGACTAAGTCCATTTTCCTGCCTTGGTAATTCCAGAAGTGACCATAATGATTAGTCAGATTTCTTGCAAAGACTCTGGCTTTCTGCTGGGAAAGGCAACAAGGCTGCAGCTGAGAAGACAGTGGCACCTAAGATGAATCCTAGGCCAAGCTCTTCTGCTGGAAGTTGGTTTGGTGATTCAGTCTCTGATATAGATCCAGGCTATGATTATCTGTCCCCCTCCCTTTTATTAGGTTTGCATGGAAAGTCTGGCTTGCTGGGCCCCAAAGGTGAGCGGGGCAGCCCTGGAGCACCAGGACAAGTGGGACAGCCAGGTCCTCCAGGGTCTGTTGGTCCTTATGGCATCAAGGGCAAATCTGGAGTCCAAGGAGCACCAGGACTTCCAGGAACTTCAGGTAGGTTTATCAGAAGAAGAACCCCAACCAGACAAACTTAGGCCCTGGGCCCAGGTTTTGTGAGAGGCAACAGCATCAGTGTGACATGGTCAGAATTTAGAAACTGAGACGTGACTATCCTCAGCTCTTAAGTTTCACATCTCAAGGCTTCCTGGCAGTGCCAAGAAGAACAGATTGCAGCAATTTAACTTCCAAAATATGACAACAAGACACTTCCTGCCCCCTCCTGCATGGCCTGATGCTCCCATTTCATGCTTCCACCGGCCTCCTGACTTCCCCAGTTAGAGAAGCCACCCATGGTGTACAGGTGGGTCTAGTGCATCCCACTGCCTTTGCTGGGGCTGTGGGGAGCCCAGTTTGGGTTGAGGAGGAGCTTGAGCAAAGTATGACTGCCAAAAAGTGGCTTTCACTCAGCAGTGGAGCCACACACCCCCTGCTTTCAACCTAATGTTTGCTACTTGTCTTTTTTGTGCACTATGTCCTTACACTGCCTCAGTGACCCTATCATCTCTCCTTTGCTCCTGGCCCAGTGACTGAAGTTGAGTTATTTGCAGAGCCATTAATATCCCTTTTATCCCCTTTGTCCTTCTCTGGTTCTGGGGTCTTCACATAGGCTGCCTAGGTGAAAAAACACAGCACACAAGCTTACAGACTAAGATACCCACCGGGGATTTATCTGATTATACGCTATAACATGGCCTTGCTTACAGGGTCAGGAATCCCTGATCTCATGCTGTGGGGTTGGCTCCCATTGAATTTCCTTCCCTTGTTGAGGAGTCTCCTTCACAGCCTTCCATTGGAATCTAGAAGCTCCTAGCTACTTGATGTTTTTCATTCCATAGAAAACTAAGCTAGCCATTCATTTAGGTACTTGGGGGCCCAAATGCCTCTGTCGTCATTGATTTAATCCTTTGGATTTTTAATTTCCTTGCTTTGTACCTGAACATTCCACTTTGGCAGCAGCTCAGGAGGTTAATCCCATTGACCAACTTAAAGCATGGTGAAAGACAGCTCAGAATACCTAGGTGATCAAATAGGCCTTGTAGATTTCTACAGTACTTGGCACTAGGGGGTCTTTCAACCCTAATGCCAAGGAACTGGCTGACTTAACTGCTTGCTTGAGGGATTAAAAGGGCAGCCTTGCATCCAGGGCTCCCTGGGAGGCTGAAACAACAGCTCAGCTTTAATCTCTACTTCACTGATTGGCTCAGGAAACAGTAATTGTGGAGCAATTCAGGCTGGAAGTACCTGGGAAACTGGAGCCCAGTTGCCACCCTGACTTCCCAGAGCTCCATTCAGAAGCTAAAGCGTGAACCACATTCATAAAGGGAAAAGTTTAAATCACAAGGATGTTGTTCCCCCTGCCAGCTATTGTGCCATGCTGGAAATAATAGCCATTTGGCATGGCACTCTGGGTGGTAGGTGGTAATGCTCCAGCCAACTAAGAACTCTAACTGCCTGGTAGCAGCTTGCATATGTCATTGTTAAAGGGCCATTTACAAAACCCAACAAGCCAACCAACCAGAAGCTATGGGAGTGGGCAGTGGCCCAGATTTGGCCAGAGCCTTGCTTAACAGCTGTCCTGTGTTCTTTTCTGTTCTGATTTAGGACATCCTGGAAAGAAAGGTCAAAAAGGCGAGAAAGGTCACCCTGGATCAACTAGAAAAAGAGGCCTACCTGGGATAAAAGGCCTTCCTGGATCTCCAGGGCTAACTGGCTTCTTGGGGAGCCCAGGTTTGCCAGGAGTCACTGGATTGCCAGGCCTCCCAGGCCCAAAGGGTAGGTTAAATGATCAAGAAGGCCAGTGAAGTGACCAGTGAGTACCAGTGAGTACCAGCTGCCCAGCTTTGCCCCTCCTCTCTGCCCAGGAATGGGGAACAACAGGAAGGAAGGTGGGCAGGGTTTCCAGTGAAAATATAGTTGGACAAGCCTAGTACTAAAGTAAAACTCTGCCTAAGGTGAGTCACATAATGCTTGCTTTGTAACACTGGACTGAATATCATGGTCCAACAAACCCAGGGCAGGGCTGGGGTTATAGCTGAGTGGTGGAATGCTTACCTATCACATGTGAGGCACCACATAAAAATGAATTAATTAACTACATAAATAATTAACTAAATAAATTAATTAACTAGATAAAGGTATTGTGTCCATCTACAACTAAAAAAAAAAAATTGAAAGAAAAGAAAAGCCCATGGCAGTAACAGCCACACTGAAATTACTCATTTGCACCGTCATGGAACCTGATAGCTCTTACTTTCCTTTAATTGCCTTGATAGACATCACTGGTTGGGCAGGTGACATCTCTGTTTCAAACAGGGGAAAGTGGTTCAAAGGCACACAATTTGTTAGCATCAGAGGCAGGCTAGAACTCCTCTCCCTACCTCCTGGCCCTAGGGCTTTTTTTCTGTGCTACCCATGAGCTCTAACTTGATGGATCATAAGAACTGCCTGTTTCATTCCTTTGTGTTGCTTAGTGTTACATCCCCTGTTCAGGGGAGTGAAGTGATGTGTAATGACTAAGAGCTTAGTAATGGCTGAGACTTTAGAGTTAGAGAAACCTAGGTTTGATTCTTAGCTGTGTGACTTTGCACAAGTAATGCTACCTCTCTGAGCCCCATTGGTTTCCTCATTTGTAGAACAGGGATAATAATAGAAGTTCTTGTTTCTCAACAGGTGAGAAGGGGTCCCCTGGACTGGTAGGTTTTCCAGGCATGCCAGGTCTCCCTGGTATTCCTGGTGCAAGTGGATTAAGGGGGATTCCTGGGTCAGCCGGAAAAGTGGGAACATCTGGACTGGCTGGGAGTCCTGGTGAAAAAGGTGAGTGAAAGAAGTGAATGCTGGGGCTTCTGAATAAAGTCCTTTAAACCAAAAGACTAATAATCACTTCTGAGTTAACACTGCATATTAGAGGATGTGTTCCTGAGCTTTCTGTTACCATACCAATACTGGAGAGAAAACAACTTATATTCAGTAAAGGTTTATTTTGGCTCATTGTTTCAGAGGTTTCTATTCATGGTCACTTGGCCCTGTTGCCTTTGGTCATGTGGTGAGGCAAAATACCATGGCAGGGAGCATGTGGTGGAGACAGCTGCTTACTTCGTGGTGTCTGGGAAGCAAATAAGAAAGAGGAAAAGGAAAAGACTAGAGTCCCACAATCCCCTTTGAGGACATTCTCCATAACTTCCTCATACTAGTCCCCACCTCTTCAAGTTTCCACCACCTCCTAGTACACCAAGCTTTTAAGAAATGGGCTTTAGCATTCTGCCTCCAGTCCTTAAAGACTCATGGTGATCTTGTGGTGCAAAATCAGTCCATCCACAATAGTCCCCAAGGACTTCACAATTCAAGAATTGCTCACAAGTCCAAGTCCAAAGATTCCTCTGAGACTCAAGGAAAACTCCTAGCTCAAATTTCATATTTCCCAGATACTGGAGCACAGTTACCATTTCCACACAGAAAGGAGGAGTAGAGGCATAGAAAGGAAGGATCAGACTGAAACAAGACCTAAACCCAGCAAGGAAAATGTTAAATCCTGTAGCTCTGTGTCTGGTATTATGGTCATACTGTGGTGGAATGTGAGCTTCCAAAGGCTTGGGCAACCCTGTCCCAGTGGACTCGTGACTTACAGCCCAGCAGGCCTCTCTTGGGCTGGCTCTTCTCACAGCCTGCAGCTTCCCTCATCAGGCATTCTATGTCCTTGACACCTCTAACTTCCACTGCAGCTTCAGTTTCACTCTTACAGCTCTGCACATCACCTGTCAGGGGTTTCTTGCAGGGTCTCTAATCGTGCTTGGCATCCTAGGCTTTCCTTTGAAATTTCAGTGGAAGCCTCCATGACACCAAAACTTTACATCCTGCATACCTGCAAAACCAGTATCACATACACAATGCCAAGGTTAGCTGCTGGAGCAAGCTGTATCCAGGCTGGTTCGAACCTCCATTTTGGTAGCTTCTAAGTACTTGGACTTGAACACAGGGAAACAAAACCTGGGCAAATAATTTCCTAGGTGACCCTGTGTGAATAGGTGCTCTGGGGTTCTCTTAAAGGAAAGTCTTTGAAATGAGTTTACACTTTTACACCTTTGTATCTGTGATGGTTGATGGGTGGAGACCTGCAAATTCTTAAGATGCCCTCATGACATCTATCCTTTATTCCACTACAAGGTACTGGCATTTTCAAAAACTTTTTAATTAGTTATACATGACAGTAGAATGCATTTTGACACATAGTATACAAATGGAACCCCAACTTCTCATTTTTCTGGCTGAACATAGTGTAGAGTCACACTCGTAGTGTAATCATACATGTATATAGGGTAATAATGTCCCTGTCATTCTACTATCCTTGCCATGCCCTCACCCCCTCCTCTCCCCTCACTCCACTCTGCACAGTCCAAAGTTCCTTCATTATTCCCCACCCCCATTATGGATTAGCATCCACTTATGAGAGAAAACATTCAGCCTTTGTTCTTGAGGGTTTGGCTTATTTCACTTAGCATTATAATCTTCAACTCCTTCCATTTACCAGCAAATGCCATAATTTTATTCTTCTTTAAGGCTGAGTAATATCCCATTGTGTATATGTACCACATTTTCTTTATCCATTCATCTGTTGAAGGGCATCTAGGTTGGTTCCATAGTTTAGCTATTGTTGAGTTGAGCTTCTATAAACATTGATGTGGCTGTGTCACTGTAGTATGCTGATTTTAAGTCCTTTGGGTATATACCAAAGAGTGGGACAATTGGGTCAAATGGTGGTTCCATTCCAAGATTTCTGAGGAATCTCCATACTGCTTTCCAGAGTGGTTGCACCAATTTGCAGTTCCACCAGCAATGTGTGAGTGTACCTTTTCCCCACATCCTTATGAACACTTATTGTTGCCTGTATTCTTGGATAATTGACTAGAGTAAGATGAAATCTTAGAGTAGTTTTGATTTGCATTTCTCTAATTGCTAGAGATGATGAACATTTTTTCATGTATTTGTTGATTGATTGATTGATTGCATTTCTTCTGTGAAGTGTCTGTTCATTTCCTTAGCCCATTTATTGATTGGGTTATGGCTTCTTTTTAATGCCATTAACTAATTGCTTTAGGAACTGTGTCATTGGCAGCATCTTTAAACACACCCCTTTTCTGACCAAACTGCAAATTTTTCAAAATTTTCCACTCTGCTCCTCTTTGCTCCTAATTCTTATAGTAAATTTGGCTAAATTCAGTAATGCTGGTACCACTGCTTGAGTGCCTTGCTGTCTTGAATTTCCTCAGTCTCCCACAAAGTCTCAGGGAATGTATTAATTTTTTTACCATGATGTGAAAAAGGTAGCCTCTAGTCCAATTCCCAATAGAATCTTCATTCTTATTGGAAACCTCATCAGCATAGCCTTTACTGCCTACATTTCTATCAGGATTCTGGTCTTCTAAGCTCCCATCAAAATTGCTGTTAAACCCTGCATTCTAGGATTTCCCTAGTCCACTCCTCCAAACTTTTCCAAATTCTTCCTGTAAACAATTCCAAAGGGTTTTCCATATCATCTCAGGTACTGTCACAGCAACAACTCAATTCTTTGTACCAATTGTCTGTGTTAGCTTTCCATTATTGGAACTCATACCTGAGATAATTTATAACAAGGAAATGTTTATTTTGACTTACACTTTTAGAGGATTCATTTCATAGTCATCTGGTGGCCTTGCCTTTGGGCCTGTGATAAGGCAGTACATCATGATCGCCACAAAGCAAAAAAGAGAAAGGAAGAGAAAGAGACCAGAATTCCATAGCCCCTTTGGAGGGCACGCCCACAGTGACTTAATTTCCATCCACTAGACCCCACTCTCAAAGGCTGCACCCACCTCGCCATGCACCACAGGCTGGGGACCAAGCACACATGGGGCCCTTGGGGGATATTTATCCAAACCATAACAAAAGCTGCATCCATACATCTCCCAGATGATCCTTGGAGAAGGGTTTTCCTATGGGTCTAAAGTTAATGATGGACTTTGGGTTTGTAGAAGGATATTTGTATACACAAAAATGCTGATTTGGGAAAATGGTAGTGGAGAAGAGGATGAAAGTGTCCCAGAAAGAGTCTTGAGGTGGCATGGAAAGAAATTATATGAAAGCTCTGCCTTTGTCTGTGTCTGTATCTAAACTCTCTCACACACTGCCTAATGTTCATCCTGCAGGAGACAGAGGTGATCCAGGTCCAGTTGGAGTACCCAGTCCAAGACCTCCAATGCTGAACCTATGGTTCAAAGGAGACAAAGGCTCTCAGGGTTCAGCTGGATTAGATGGATTTCCTGGGCCCAGAGGTGCTGAGACAGTGAATAGTCGCAAGAAATGCCCAAGAAAGGGTTTACAACCAGACTTGGCTTCTTTCCTGAGAAAAAGCCCCACAGAGTAGTGGTGTGGGTGGCAGCCAGTGGTCCAAGGAGGCTGACTTCTCTGTGCCTTACGGTGCCTGGACTTTGAGACTGTCATTTGTGATTGTGACTGTGGAACTAAGGCTTTGAATCACAGTCTGTAACATCCCTGAAAGAACCTGGCAGATAGTGGGGCATGGGCGCTGAACTACTTGCCCTTGGCTGGAGTCTCATGGCACCCCATAAGACTAAAAGGCATACCTCCCCTCCCCAAACCAACACCCCTCCTCCTGCCTGTGTCCCAGGGCATCTGCACCTGGATGAGCTGATTTTCTCTTATCCAGAGTATTTTTCCAAGCCCTTTTATTTCTTTCCCAGGTGACAAAGGTGAGGCTGGCCTTCCAGGGTCACAGGGCCTGCCTGGAGTTCCTGGTTTTCCCAGCACTATCAAAGGACTTAGTGGGAGGCCAGGCCCACCTGGATCCATGGGCCTACGGGGCTTACCCGGCCTGAAGGGGTCCACAGGGATCACAGGTTTCCCAGGAATGCCAGGAGAAAGTGTAAGTGTGCCCAGATCTTTATCTCTCCACCAAAGAAGGGCCCCTGTATAGGGGGACATACCCTCAGTGCCCCCCTTACTGATCTTAGCCCACTTTCCAACCCTTTTCCCTAAAACATCCTCAAATAAAACACTCTCCTTTTGTCTGACAGATCTTCTCATGCTTTCTGAACATCCCCGCCACTGTGTCTTTGCTCATATTATCTCTTCTACATGCCAGACCTTCCTCCTTCCTCTGCATTTGCCAATACCTGCCTGCCCCTTGGGCCCCAGCCCAGCACCATCTCTGTAGGAGTCTCTGAGCTCCTGCTGTGCTGGCACTTTTCACTTCTCACTGCTTACATTGATCTAGTTGGTTCTGTGGGGGATCTGACTTCCTCAATGAGATTGCCAGGGCTTGTGAACAAGAACAACCTTACATGCTTTTTTTTTCCCCTGCACTCCACTGCCAGCATCCCATGTTGAGTTAGGCACATTGTAAGAATTCAGTACAGACTTCTTGATGTTTTGATAGAAAGGTCTCTGAAGCTCCACAAGGGGTAACAACTAGCAAAAAAGTTAAGTCTGGTTTCTCTGGACTCTTAAAAGGCAGAGGAGAGTAAGCTTATCAGTGAGACAGACTAGAGTTTGGATCTTGCCTCCACAACTTATTAGCTCTGTTATCTTGTACACATTGCTTCATTTCCCTGAAACTCCCTTTCCTCCTTATAGAAGAAGAGAATAATATTCAAATCTCTTTCAGAAAGTAATGAGGATTAAGTGAGATGCTACATGTAAAGCACTTAACATTATGTCAGAAACACGGCAGGCTCTGCACAAATAGCAATATCACCAGGTCAAAATGAACTGGACACAGTACCTGTACTTCCTTCAGGTGAAGTCCCTGTCCTTTAAAAGTGTCCATCCATTCAGTAGAGAGAATTCACAGACGCACCTGAATGTATACACATACAAAAAGAAATTGTTCTAAACTGAATAGTCCTGACTACTCACATAAGAGAGGAGGGATGGAAACAAAGTGAGAAGCCATTTTGGATGGAACCCCAGTGTGAGCAGAGGCTCATAATTAGAAGTAATTATGACAATGTGCCAGATGAAACCAGGTAAGGAAACAGGCAGAATGAAGGGGTGTCTTGGGTAGTGGTTTGGTGGGCACAGTGACACAATGCAGTACTCAACTTTCTGCCCAAAGCACTGTCATATGTCTTTACTGGGTACATATCCAAATGAATCAAAGCCATGCTAGGTACCAGTGGAAGAACTCTGCTGATAGCAGCTGATGTGCCCACTTCCAAGACTCAGTCTATTAGACATTAGCCAGTGAAGGCAGCTTTTCCTGTGAAAAAGGTAACATTTATCCAAATTCACACTCCAGCACCTGCACACACACAGCCTGCTACCTGGTGTCAGAAACACCTCATTCCTTGTGGAGTCTGTGGCAAAGTACTAGCCCTATGTGGTGAAGCAACACTTGTCTTTATGTGTCATTGTTCTAGAACTTTCACCAGAGTGGTGAAAGTTTACAACTGTTTGTGAAGTTACCTGGACTGTCATGTTCTGTATTTTCTTTCTTTTCTTTTTGGTACGGGGGATTGAATCCAAGGGTGCTTTACCACTGAGCTATATCCCCAGTCCTTTTATGTTTTTATTTTGAGACAGGGTCTTCTAAGTTGCTTAGGGACTATGTAAGTTGCTGAGTCTGGCCTGGAACTTGTGATCCTCCTGCCTCAGCCTTCTGAGTCACTGGAATTATAGGCATGCACCACCATGCCCAGCATGTTCTGTATATTTTAAGAGACTTGCTAGAGCAGCCACACATTGATTTCAATTTTGATAGGCAATGAGGAATTATGAATGACAAGATAAGGATTAATCTTCAGATGGTATCCTGCCCCTACTAATACTAAGCATGTGCCTTGACCCCTGGCTTTTTAGCTTCCCATTCACAGAATATACATCAGTCTATTCTGACAGTGGGTATAACAGACATCTCTCAAGCAATGGCTTGGGGAGCGGAAGGGGAGTAAGATGATGGGGAGCCCTGTGCTCTGGGCAGAAATGATGGTTTCTATATTGCTTTGAAGGGTTCACAAGGTCTCAGTGGGGCTCCTGGAGTCCCAGGAATATCTGGTCTCCCAGGCTTAAAAGGTAAGGAACATTTTCTCTTTTAATATGTTTCTATAGGGCAAGGTGGGTTTCTAGCAGGCCCAGAGTTGCCTTGGGAGTAAACTCAGTGTTTAGGAGGAAATGAATTGGTTTACATTTTTCCATTGGCCAAACCCCATCTATGGTCATCATTTTGCAAAGATGATGCAACAAAAAATGGTACCTACCAAGATCTCCAGGGCTTTCATGGTGCCAAGAGAAGGGTGTCTTTTGGCTTTAGAGTTTGACTCATCTGCCTTCCATACTCAGCATCAGGGGAGAACCTCACCTCCAGTCGCTTCCCCTGATGAACCGAGCCCATTGGGCAGGAAAATTTCCCATCCTTGCTGGTATTACTCTTCCATTCTGGTGATGATTTAGAGCCCCACCTATCATCATCTCTGCTTATACTGAGCCTAGTAATATATTTCCAAATGGAGATTTGCTGCATGTAACAGCATTCATGCCAGTAGCCTGGTAGCACCCCAGCTCCTAGGTGGTAATTGATTAGTCACCTTTTACCCAATAGATGATTTTATCAAAGAACTCCTTTGGTTAGACTGAATATGAAAAAAAAAGTGTTAAGAAGATATCTTTAGTGCAGAATGATTTATAGTTTCTTCTGATCATTTGAACAATGTCTTGATATCACCAGGAGATCAGGGCCAGACATTTGAAATTTCTGGTAGCCCAGGACCCAAGGGCCAGCCTGGTGAATCAGGTTTCAAAGGTAAGGTTGCTATATTTTTGTCTCATGTGCCTCACAGACTCTTTGAAACTGAGGATTAGAAGGAATTTTGGAGACGAACCCTAAGTTCTCCAACTTCTGCCCAGTGCAGAAAATGTATTACCTATATATTCCCCAAGCAAACCAGCCTACTCTTACTTTAAGTTGCAAAGCCTAGCAAAGACCTTTGGGATCATAACATCCCTCCCTTAATATATAGATTATTATTGAAACTGTATTTCTCACACATTTCAATCCATTGCTTCCATTTATGGAAGGTGCCCTGAATGAATCTACTTAATTCTCAATCAGTTGGTAGTTTCCAAATGTGAAGATAGCCACAACTGCACTTTTCAGAGATTTTGTTTGTTTCAATGTTTTAGTTTATTTTGTTTGTGGTGTTGGGTTTAGAATCCAGGGCCTCACACATGCTAGGCAAATGTTCTACTACTGAACTACACACCAAGTTCCAAGAGATTCTTCATAGGATCAGGTTCCCTCAGAAGTTCAAAATGGTTTTACCTTCCTGTTCATCCTTTCCTACAGAGGAACACACTGCTATAAATATGATCTGACCACTCAGCAATTGTCTTGATTTCATAGGTGTGAAAGGAAAAGGTGGACTGGTTGGTGATACAGGTTTTCATGGAAACAAGGGTGAAGATGGAAATGTTGGTATTCCTGGAGATGTTGGTCTTCCTGGCTCCCCAGGTACCATGCCAAATGACAACCTTATTCTGAAAAAGTTAAGAATAACTTCAAGCCATGCCCCATTCTGAATTTCTGCCTTCATTTCACATTTAGGGCTTCCAGGGATTGCAGGTATGAGAGGAGACCCAGGACTGAAAGGTTCCTCTGGTCATCCAGGGACAACTGGGCTTCCAGGACCCTCTGGCTTAATAGGACCTAAAGGTATGTGTATTTGAGGGGAGGAAGTAGAGAATAGTATCCTTGCCTCCATAAAGGACAACAACTACTTTATCTAAGAAGACAATAGCTAGAAGCTAGGAGCTAGGGATAAGCCATTCCCAAGGGAATCACTGACCTGACCACATAAGGAATAATGGGAAAGAATAACTAAAAGGAAAGAAGGTGGGCAAGCTGGGCATGGTGGCATATGCCTATAATCCCAGCAGCTAGGGAGGCTGAGGCAGGAGGATCGTGAGTTCAAAGCCAGCCTCAGCAAAAGTGAGGCACTAAGCAACTCAGTGAAACCTTGTCTCTAAATAAACTACAGAATAGGGCTGGGAATGTAGCTCAGTGGTTGAGTGTCCCTGAGTTCAATCCCTGGTTCACCATCAAAAAAAAAGAAAGTGGGCAAGCATGAAGGGGAAAAGGAAGTATGTGGGCTTCACAGAGAAGAGTTAGCAAGGAAGGTATTAGTTGCCCCTAACTATAATGAAGTCTCTGAGTTTGGGTACTTACAAAGGAAAAAAAGTTTATTTAGCTCACAATTTTGAAGATTGAAAGTCCAAACAGCATAGCATTGGATCTTGTGAGGACACCTCCCACACCCGCCTTTGTTACCTCATTTGTGATGACATCATAGTGGAGGACATGTAAGAGGGAGAGATTATATCGCAAGACAGGAAGCCCGAGCTCTTTAATAACAATTCACTTTCACAAGAACTAACACAGGGTCCCATGAGAAATACCCTAATCTCTGTCAAGGGCAGTATTCCCAAAGACCCGATGAACTCCCACTAAGCCTCACTCTTAAAGGTCTCGACACCTTTACATTGCCACACTGAGAACCAACCTTCCAATACATGAACCCGTGGGGGGGCACATTAAAACCATATCCAAACCATAGCAGAAGTTGGTTGCCCTGCAAATGTTGCCATTCCCTGACTTAGAGATTGGGCAGTGAATCTCTGAGAGCTGAAAATCCAAGATCCTGTTATTACCACTTAAGTGTTTGAAGATGCCTAATTAGCTATCATCCTATTCTTTTTTTAATATTTATTTATTTGCTTTAGTTGTACACAATGCAATGCATTTATGTTTATGTGGTGCTGAGGATCGAATCCGGGCCGCACACGTGTGAGGCGAGCGCTCTACCGCTGAGCCACAATCCAAGCCCATCCAAGCCCCATCATCCTATTCTTAAAGCCATATTTGTCTCTGATAGGAGTCATGAGAATCTAGGGTACATAGTGTAAATTAGGGGTGAGCTATACCCTTTAAGGCATTAATGCCTTTAGAAAAACCAGGACCTTAAATTGGCTTTGTGGGTAGGTGGAAAACTGTTAACATTTCTGATGTTCTTTCCCCTCAGGATTGCCTGGACCTCCTGGTTTACATGGCCTGAATGGGCTTCCAGGCACTAAGGGGACCCATGGAACTCCAGGTAAGGAAGACCCTCAATGGCAAGGAGGAAGACACCAGCACATTCTGAAACCTGGCAGGGAATAGCCATGAGCCCTTGACTGTGGTCTATTTCATATCCTTGGGCTTACAGATCTCTTCACCAGACTTCAGTTTGTGGTTCCTTAATGTAAGGGGTGGGGAGGGGAGAGGATAGGGTTTATCTTTCTGCCCAAATGAGATCTTCTTCCAGAGCATAGACAAGTGGGCTAGACATGAGGGCCTTATCCTTGCTGAGTTCTGTCCCTCCCTCTGTCTCTTTCTAGGAGCCAGTATTACTGGTGTGCCTGGGCCTGCTGGCCTTCCTGGTCCCAAAGGGGAAAAGGGAACAGCAGGAATTGTCATTGGAGCTCCAGGGAAACCAGGCACAAGAGGACAAAAAGGTGACCGAGGTAAATGAGCCCATGTCAGGCCTCAAAGAAACTGAGTGAGGCCTTGTTGGGGGTCCAGGTTTGGGGTTCATCAGAGCCATGTGGACTTCATGGTTGAGTTGCTCAGGATACCATGGGTACTGCTGAGAAAAGAAGGAAGGACAAGCTGTTGAAGGGCAAAAATCACACTGGAGACAACCGTGCAGCCAAGAGACTTATTCACCAGCCTTTATGGCTAGTCGGAGGTAGAAGAAGTATGAGGAGAGAGGAGTCAGGGAGAGGGGAGTGTGCAAGCTCTGGTGGGAGAGAGGAGTCAGGGAGAAGGGAGTGTGCAAGCTCTGAATGGAAGGTGGGTGCCTGATTGTGCTGGCTGTGGTCTCTGGAGCTGTTGGCTAAGGCAGCTGCCGTAGGGCTGGAGGATAGAGCTGTCGGCTGGAGCAGCTGCCATCGGGCTGGAGACGGTGGGTCTGGAGCTGTTGCAGTGGCTGCCTCCTCTCAGCAGGGACGAGTTGTTGTGTCTGAGCTCCGGCCCAGCAGGAGCTTTAAGTAGGGATTTCTGTTGGGGGTATACCAGAGCGACCTTTAAGGCTATTGGCTCTTTGCCCAGGGAATAGGGCGACCTTTAAGTTGATTGACTCCTGCCCAGGGAAAATTAAACCAGGTTGCTTCTCATGGAAATTTCCATGGGGGAGGTGGCCCACTGGCCCAAGCCTATCTTTCAGCTGTGCCTGTGGCATTCCAGTGAATGGGTGTCAGGGAGAAGTCACCAAGTCCCCTCCAGTCTCCAGGTTCCCTTTTACCCTTCCTTATTCACCTTAAGGCCTCTCTTGGTTGGAGCCTGGGTTCAGTGGTTCTACAGGATAGTGCTTGTCCACTTAGTGAGAGACTGACCAGAAATTCCTCAGTGTCCAGTATGCGTGGGACTTCTAGGATTTGGGGAAGACATCATAGTACCAGAAGAAGCCCAAGTTTAAGAATAAGTATCTTCCAAGGACAGGCCCACAACATGCACTAAATTAGTATTTGTTGGGTTTCACTGGCAAGCAGATCCCGCTTGATCTCAATCCCTCACTCAACAGGTTGCTTGAATTCTATTTCAGAGCCTCCCTTTCCCCAAAGAAAGAAAGAAATGAGTTCTCATTGACCCCACTCACTGTAAAACAGGAAATGAATTCAGTTTAGTATCATGGCTAAGAGTATGGGCTCTAATGTCAGACCAGTGGGATTCTGATTTCAGGTCTCTTGCTAGCTATATGACCTTGAAGAATGAAGTTCCTTGTCCCTCAATCCCAAATGATCCCTTACTTGTTCTTTTCTGTAAAATGGATGTAATAACAGTCTGGGTGTGGTGGTGCAGCCTATAATCCCAGTGGCTCAGGAGGCTGAGGCAGGAGGATGGTGAGTTCAAAGCCAGCCTCAGCAAAAGTGAGGTCCTAAGCAACTAACTCAGTGAGACCCTGTCTCTAAATAAAACACAAAATAGGGCTGGGGATGTGGCTCAGTGGTTGAGTGCCCCTGAGTTTAATCCCAGGTTACCCCCCCAAAAAATGGATGTAATAACAGAATCTGCCTCACAGGTTTTTTGAGCAATCAGTGCTGGTCATTATGTTATTGTATATTACCTGGGGAAATGATATTTGCAAAATGTTCTGTTCCTCATAGCTCTGGGGCCTGGAGTCTCATCACATTTAGTTTATGTTTATGTTCACATAATGTTCATATGTTTCCCAGGAACTGTATTCACTAATTAATTCATTTTCTGCTGCGTTTTGAATTGGTGCATCTGCTGTTTCTGTGTTTACTCTTTCCTTGGGTCTGGACCATCCTGTTCTTTTCTGAAAGCCAGCAGCTTCTCGGGAGGAAGGGCTCAAAGCAAGGCCTGAGCCTATAGAGAGACTGTGGCTTCTTTCACAAGACAAAGAGAACAGGGGATCAGATAAAAGCACAGGGCATTTTCTTTTCTGTTTGCAAATGTTGACTGGGAATGGTCATTAATTCATTTCCTTTAGCTGAGGTAATAAGACCAGAATTACACAATAAATAGCACATGTCGAGATGGATACATTTCAGGAACATAATATTGGGGGGAAAAGCATATCACAAAGGGATACATTTGGTATGGCTCCATTGAAAAATGTTAAAAAAAGAAGCAAAACAACCAATATATTGTTGAGGGATACAAATATTCATTGTCAAACTATGATAAAAAGTGAAGAAATGAAGAACATAAAATTCAGGAGTGGTTGATTCAGAGAGGGAGGGAAGTGGGTAGAATCTGTGGCAGGTTCACAAGAAATTCCAAAAGTAATGTTATCTTATTTTTCCTCAAATGGAGTAGTTGGAACACAGGTGTGTTCATTGTACCTGGATTATTCTTTACATATTATTGATCAATAACTTGTTGTATCTTCACAATATCTAATTAAAACAATTTATTTAAAAACAATACAGCATGTATCATACTCCTACCATAGGAACCTGTGATTTAATAATGGAAATTGGTACAAAATAAGATTTTACTCCCGAGAAAACTCCAATAGAGCATTTCCTGTCCTTACCTTTAGCTAAACAACTTTCAATTGCACAGTTGTTTTCATATTTTCATTAAATATTTAGAGGCTGCATTTTCATGATTAGTTTTTTAGGACTTTGACACTGGAATGGCTTGGAAAAATAAACCATTTTGTATTTATGCCTGCTTATTAGAAGAGTTTTATTCTTAATCAAAGAAACAGATGAACTTTTTACACTACTTGAACTAAGCAGTACCTTTATTTCAGATTTTATAATATATCACTGTAATTATAAATCAAGAAACAGGTAAAGGACAGAGGAGGCTTCAAAAACTGGCATGTGAAGCCAGGTGAGGTTACACATGCCTATAATCCCAGTGAACTCAGGAGGAAGGATGAGGCAGGAGGATCAAAAGTTTGAGGCCAGCCTCAGCAACTTAGCAAGATCCTGTCTCAAAATAAAAAGGGTTGGGGACATAGCTCTGTGGTAGAGCACCCCTGGGTTCAGTACCCAATACTGCAAAAAAAAAAAAGTAAAAAATAAACTAGGAGGGGAACTTTAGTAATCTGTGTGCTGACACACTGACTCTATTACATGTGGTTATGTAATGTCTTATTAATTTTGCATAATTTACAGCTGATATAAATATACAAGCCCTCTATACCCAATACATGTACCTATTCATGCATTGACAATGATTTTATATATGCATTTGAATATATTTTTCATCATTTGAATATCTCAATATAGTATATGCCAGAAGATGGATATAGATGGGAAAGTCAACATTAATATTTCTGGATTTTCTTGTCACCAAACAAACAAATGAATCTCAACACCAGAAGTTTATCAACCAGTTTCTCTTCATTTGAATATATCTTCTAAAATATGCCAAAGTAAAACATTTCTTCAGTGCTACATGTATAAAATGAACATCTACATATGTATTCATGTGCTTTCCCATTGAGATTACCATCTGTATATTTGACATGTTAATATTAAATAATTTTTATAATGAGATGAAAGTTTTGATTTTGAACATGTAATAGAAATTGTTCCAAAAACAGAAAACATGTACAGCAGTATTAAAATCTGAGCAAACAAGTATTCTATAGCTATTCTAATAAATAACTGTTCTCTTTGACCAAAAAGGGAAAAGATATTAGTACAGAGAAATTTGTTCTATAAGCAATCACACAAACATTCAGCTAATATTATGAAGTACCTATAAAAGATTATTTTCCAGTTTACCTAGAAGCCCCAGAAGATAGCTGAGAAGCCTAGAAGACACAGCAATGTGCAGTGCTCTTGCCACCTCCATTCTGACTGCCTGGGGCCTGAGGCCTGTGTCCATAACCTTTGTACAGGATCAGACATAACTGGCTAACTTATGAGATATTGTTTGATGGGGAGAAGAGGTTTGAGAACATGTGGAAAAGTTAAACTCCAGATGCTCAGGCATGACTTCTTTTATTTCTGATTTGGAGGAAATCAGCCTAAAATATTTCCATCAACAGCGAAATTGGGGAGCTAGAACTTTCCACAGCTCTGTCCCAATAAAATGAAGCTCCAGCTGGAAAGGGGAATTCTGAGCCCTTCTTGGTTATTTTTGTCTGCTTGCTGGGAAGGTAAGGTGAGGGGAGAAGAGCCCTCTGCTGGCAGTGTCTAACCACTTCTATTTTCTCTGTTTGCACTTCCATTTTCTCTGAGACAGCCTGGCCCTCTCCTGGGCACACAAAGCCCACCCAGCTCCATTTATTTATTCTTTGCAGGTTTCCCAGGTCTCCAAGGCCCTGCTGGTCCCCCTGGTGCCCCAGGCATCTCCTTGCCCTCACTCATAACAGGACAGCCTGGTGACCCTGGGCCACCAGGCCTAGATGGAGAACGAGGTAAAAACAAGAAGCTCCAAAGAGGACCGGCTGCCCCATTTTGTCTAGTGTTTGGGAGGCTCCTGTGCAGCTCTGGGCCTATTGCTAGATGTGCATGGGTCTGCTTGGCCTTACATCCTTCCCCTTAACCAGGGATTTGGGGTTTGAACTGTCTCTTTCGCTCTAAAGGTTTGGAAATGTCTGGGCACTGGGACTCCACAGATGCCAAAGAAACATTCTCTGTCCTGCGAATGGGCTTTAACTTCTTGTCAGTCCATAGACCTTCAGCAGCGACTCCTTCCTGCTCCCTCACCTCTCATCCATCTTCCAATCTTACCCCTAGGCCGTCCAGGCCCTCATGGGCCCCCAGGCCCTTCTGGGCCATCCTCGGATCAAGGTGACCCTGGACACCCTGGCTTCCCTGGAATTTCTGGCCTTCATGGGCCCAAGGGAGACCAAGGAATTCCAGGTTTCCCTGGGCTCCCTGGAGAGCTAGGACTGAAAGGTATGGCTGTATGGCCGGCTGCTGAACCCCTCCCCACTTAACAGAAAGAGCCCTTGCTGCAGCCCTGTGAAGAGAGGCTGATAATGCTTCTTCCCACCTCACCCCTGCCCAGTTTCCACTCTACCACCATTATCATGGCAGGTCTGACTTGCTTTCCTTTGTACTTTGCCAGGCATGAGGGGTGAGCCTGGCTTCATGGGGACTCCAGGCAAGATTGGGCCACCTGGAGACCCAGGATTCCCTGGGATAAAGGGGAAGGCAGGGCCAAGAGGTGAGTTGAAAGCATGTGTTGGGCTGAAACTAAGCTCAAAGTGGTAAGGTAAGGTTTGGGGTTAAGTTCCTTCAGGGGTCACTGCTGGCCATGCCAGGAAGTCCTGGAGGCCTGAAGCAGCTCGATCAAGCCCCACCCCAGGTGGTCATTTCTGTGAATTGGGGCAAAACTCTGCCTCCATCTGCTCCCAGGACTAAAGGTCACTGCTGCTTTGCCACCACAGATCCTACCCCTGACCTCCTCTCCCTGCATTATTTCTTCATGTGTGGGCATTAGGTTGCATTCATATCAACACCCCCTCATTTGCTCAGTCCAGAAATGAGGAACCTTCCTCTCCATCCTTTACCAGCCCCACCACAACTCTCACACATCCCATCGATTATCCAGCCCTGAAGGGTGTATCTTTTAAATGTGCTTTGCATCTGATTGCTTGCTACCCCAAGTTTCAAGCCACCAACATTTCTCATTCAGCACCCTTCCTTCTCACCCCTAACTATCATTTTTTCACATATTAGCCAATGAAAATTTTCCAGTAGCTGCCCATGTCATAGAAATAAATTAATAGCCCACAAAGCCCTATGTGATGCCTCCCTTTTCATTCTCATGCCAGTCCTCTCCCTTTACTGCCCGTGTTTCTGCTACACTGACCTCTTCAGTTGACCTCTTTCAGGTATCCAAAAACACAAGCCCTGGTCTGCCTCAGGGCCTTTGCTAATGGTAGTTCTACTTCTAAAACTGCTTTTGCCCCTCTACTCTTCAAATGCCTGACTCCTTTCAATGTTTTAACATTCCTATTTGTTGGAGGCCACTGGTTGCTCTCTCAAATTGCTGCACACCATACCACCCTGTGCTCCTTCCCACTGTCACTGCCTTATTTGCTGCCTTCAGAGCTCTTCTTACAATTTGCCCAAAGATTAAGGACACTTGTCAAATTGTGCACTATGTATCTTTAATCACTAGACCTTCATCTCCACAAAGGTCTATCTCATTCATTGCTCTCTTCCTAGATCTTGCAAGTCCCTGGCACATAGTAAGCACCCAAGAAGTACTAAGTTCAATGAATTACTAAGCAGACCACTAGTAAGGTAGCTGGCTGGGGTCAAGATCCTAGCAGTTGGGTTGGGGTTGTGGCTCAGCGGCAGAGCGCTCGCCTCGCACGTGCGCGGCTCGGGTTCGATCCTCAGCACCACATAAACATAAATGCATTGCATTGTGTACAACTAAAGCAAATAAATAAATATTTTTTAAAAAAGATCCTAGCAGTGATGCCAGCTGAACCTCTCGGGTTGAATTCATCCCCTCAGTTGCTCTATCCCTGAGCCAAGGCACAAAGATGAGTATGCCCTAGTCCTTGCCCTCAAAGAGCTACCAAGGCACAGGGTGATAGATGGGTAAAGAGGACACTGTGCAAAGGATAGTGAGAACCATTCTTCTACCTAGTGGGGACTGTGAGGACAAACAGGGAGAAAGGAAATTGGCTAAAGCCAACCTGTCTTCCTTTTCCTCAGCCTGACAATGCTGTTACCCCCACCTGCCCACAGGCTTCTCCGGTCCCCAAGGTGCTCCTGGACAAACATCCATTGCAGAAGCTGTCCAGGTTCCTCCTGGACCCTTCGGTCTTCCAGGCATTGATGGCATCCCTGGTCTCACAGGGGACCCTGGCATTCAAGGACCTGTTGGTCTTCAAGGTAAGGATGGCACCAGAGAAAGAGGACTTCTTAGGAAGCTGAAATGGCCTTGGCTGAGAGACTGAAGCAGCTGGCTTGTAACCCCAGTTCCAAGGGAGCACCTTCATCAGCCATTTGCTTTTCACTTGTACAAGGCTCCATGCTTCTTGCCAAGGAGGGGAAAGGCCAGAGGGTCAACAGGGTAGTGGTTGCACCTGACTTTGGAGAATGTGCGAGCAGAACATGGCCACTCTTCCAAACAGCTTATCCCTATCTAAAGTGCTGCGGAGAGATGGAGGGACAGTTGTGGTGGATAAAGGGCAGCATGAGGCATTGGAGAAAGCTCAGGGCTTGGGGACGGGAAACCTGTCTTCAAAAGCCTAGCTTTGCCCCAACTAGAGTAAGTTACCAGTCTCCTGGGACTCAGAATTCTGAGTCCCACATTTTTGCTATTGGATGCTGGCAGTTGCCCTGCAGACTTCTTAGTATTTCCAGTAGGATGAGAGGAAGGGAGTAGGTGGAGGGGCTCAGAAAAGCATGGTGTCAGGGCAGAGATGGCCCCTTGAACTAAGAACTAGCCCAGGCAGGCTTTGTCTCCAATACTCAGTGTGCACACCAAGTTGTCAGTCAGTAAATCTTGGGCATGACACAATTCCCCTTTCCCTAGGGAGGGCACCACTGGATGCTCTACATTGAGTACCACCTCTGCTCCTGTTTTAGTCATCTTTTTTTGCTGCTGTGACTAAAAGACCCCACCAGCACATTTGTGGAGGAGAAAAGGTTTATTCAGAGGCTCAAAGTTTCAGAGGTCCATTCATAGACAGGAGGCTTCATTCTTGGGGCTCAAAGTGAAGCTAAACATCATGGCAGAGTGTGTGGCAGAGGGAAGCAGCTCACATGGTGATCAGGAAGCAGAGAGAGTCTCTCCAGATACAAATATATATCCCAAAGCTACGGGCCAATTCCCACCTCCTCCAGCCATACCCTACCACTTCAGTTATTACTCAGTTAATCCCATTTACTGATTGGGTTAAGACTGTCACAGCCCAATCATTTTCTCCTCTGAACCTTCTTGCATTATCTCACACATGAGCTTTTGGGGGACACCTCACATCCAAACCATAATAGACACCGTGGGCTTTCTCTCCTGCAGGCTCCAAAGGTTTACCTGGCATCCCTGGCAAAGATGGGCCCAGCGGACTTCCAGGCCCACCTGGGACCCTTGGTGATCCTGGTCTTCCCGGACTACAAGGCCCTCCAGGATTTGAAGGTTTGGTGATGTCACACCAGGGAGCATAGGGTTTCTCTGAAGGTTTGAGGGTTGGGGATGAGTCAGAGACTCATATCTGAAACTTAGTCAGATGATGGTGGAGTTTGACTCTACCACAAGGCTCAAACTCTGCTGTTGCTCATTCACCACCACCACCCCATGAGCCTGTGAAGGGGAGCCCTATATTGCAGAAGGTGAAGGATTGTTCCAAATCCTTTTCTGGGTTCTCTTCGAGATCCTCATTCAGCCACAGGACTCTATACCACAGCATGGTCCCCTGCCCTGTACCTCCCCTTTTCTATCTAAGGATTCTGACATGGATGGGAAAGGGTGGTTCAAGGGATAACATGAAGTATGTCTGTCCATACTTTTACTACTTACCTTCCATTTTATAATCAAAGATTACAAATCAATGTTCTGATTAGAAAACATGTCTGAGACTAAGTGAGAACCTTATTAGAATCCATTAGCCAAATCTACCATGAGCAGGAAAGGAGGGCAAGGTTTAACTGCTTTTAATGCTTCTGATTCAGCAGCTACATAGTTATTTTTTATTTATTTATTTATTTTGTACTGGGATTGAACCCATGGGCACTCAACCACTGAACTACATCCCTAGCCCTTTTTATTTTTCCTTTTGAGACAGGGTCTTGATAAGTTGCTTAGGGCCTCACTAAGTTGCAGAGGCTGGCTTTAAACTTGCAATCCTCCTGCCTCAGCCTCCTGAGACTCCCAAGCTGCTGAGATTATAGGCATGTGCTACCATAAACTGGCAAAGCTTTTTTGTTGGTACTGGTGCCTGAACCCTGAGCCTCAAGCATACTAGGCAAGTGCTCTACTGCCAAGCTATATCCCCAGCCCTAGTTATCTCTTATGAAGTTCTTCAAGGCTGGGCCCAAGAAATGATCACACACCACCCTCTCATCCCCACTCATAGGGTGCTCAAGGTCAGGTAGCTGGAAGGTATACTTTAAAGCCAGGTACATCTGAATTGGAGTTCTGACTCCATCACTTACTAACTGTGGAAGTTCTGAACCTCAGTCTCCTCATCTGCAAATTGGGCTGATAATAGCACCCTCTCCTTGGGTGGTTGTGTGGATCAAGTGAGATGACCCACATATATAATGTGCTTTGCACAATGTATGGCACCAAGTAAGTAGCTGATGTTACCATAGGCTACACCATGCTTCCCTTTTCTGCTTTCTCCCTCTCAGGAGCTCCAGGGAAGCAAGGCCCCTTTGGGAGGCCCGGAATGCCCGGGCACAGCTTGAGAGTGGGCTACACATTGGTGAAGCACAGCCAGTCGGAACAGGTTCCCCTGTGCCCCATGGGCATGAGCCAACTGTGGGTGGGTTACAGCTTGCTGTTCGTGGAGGGGCAGGAGAAAGCCCACAATCAGGACCTGGGTAAGTACTGGCTCTGAAAGCTAACCCTGGCCACCTGTCACCATGATGACCAACAGCTAGTCTCTTCTCCGAGCCCTTTGGGCCCACTTTTGTGTAGCAGGTTACAAACACCAGCTCTGGAGTCAAGTAAATTGGGGTTCAAATGCTGATCCCACCATTTACTAGCAACATACCCTGGATGAGTTATTCAACTTCTCTAAGCTTCCACTTCCTCCTTAATGGAACAAAGCTAATTCTAGTACATCCACGAAGGGTGGCTTATGGAGCACATGAATCACCCAATATAAAATACTTAGAACAGCATTTGGCATTTAAGCTCCCATTAAGTATCAGTGATTAGCAGTAACAATAATAACATGGCCTGCAGTGCAATGACGATTACCCAAGAATTAATTGCGTTATCTGTAGGTGTGCTAACTCTTAAATGTGGAGTCAGTCTAATAAATGCTGGTTTTACAAAGCAGATTAATTAGGGAGCAATTATTCAGTTTATAAAAAAACATTCTCATCAAAGTTTCCTGGTGCATTTACATATGGACAGTGTTACAGGACTGTCAGGAGAGAGCTGCCCTGGTCTGGTAAAGCATTTGGATATAAACTCAAACCATCATCTGATTCAATCCTGGTGGTGCTGCCCCTTAGCCAGACCTTACCTGTCCTTGCCCACCTTCTCCTCCCAGGTTTTGCTGGCTCCTGCCTGCCTCGCTTCAGCACAATGCCCTTCATCTACTGCAACATCAATGAAGTGTGTCACTATGCTAGGCGCAATGATAAATCCTACTGGCTCTCCACCACTGCCCCCATTCCCATGATGCCTGTCAGCCAGACCCAGATTCCCCAGTACATCAGCCGCTGCTCTGTGTGTGAGGTTCCTTCTCAAGCCATTGCCGTGCACAGCCAGGACATCACCATCCCACAGTGTCCTCTGGGTTGGCACAGCCTCTGGATTGGGTACTCATTCCTCATGGTAAGGCCCTGCACTGCCCCTTTCCCCCAGTGGAGAAGCAGAGGGCTGGAAGCCCTGGAAGGGTCCCTCAAGATGGGTTCCCAGGCTCAAGGAATACTGGGTAGAAAGCAGAGCTTGAAAAGAAGGGAAATGCTTGAGCTGGGCTTGGCTAACGACCAGAGATCTCAGTGTAGTTCTGGATGTGGGGGAAGATGGTCTTTACCTAGTGTTTCAGGGTGAAAAAATGAATGAATTCCAGGCTAAGGCCCTACAATTTCTATGCCTGCTTTAGTTATGCCACCAGCAAGGGAAGGAGAAAGCACACTATAATCTGAAGGGACAGTGAGGGAGAGGCTGGCCCCACTCAGGACCAGGACATACTCTCCCTAGTCTGGCTGAGCATGGCATGCCCTACTCTTGCCCCACCCTCCAAGACCCATTCTGGCCACTGCTATTTCCTCCTGAAAGGCTCAGATGAGGGCATGCTGTATTTATATGCCCTCGGTGGCATTTTTAGTGCCTCTTCATTTGTGGCGGCAGGAGGGAGGCAGCCAGCTATGTTATGTGTGTTGGTAAGAAAGAGAACAGATATAAGCCCAAGGAGGCATCAAGTCACTCACCCAATATCCTATGAACACATGGGGATGTTTCATCTAATGAAAAGTCAGGTTAAGGGCCAGGACAACCCCTGTGGAAATCAGTGTGGCACCCACTGAAATACCCTGCCTTGCCAGAGATTCTCTGTTTAATTACCAGGGATGAGATGGTGAGAGAGCATCTTTGAAGAATTTTTAAAAGCCACAATCTCCTGAGCATTAGTGTACCTATGTGGTGTATGGAACTTCTTTGTTATGACTTGGGTATAACATTGGGTAGTTTATCCCAATGTAATACAAAGCCACGTCACCTGTCATTCTGTTCTGTTCAGCCCACGGACCAGGAAATAAGGAGAAAAGGCCCCTAAGCTACCACAAGAAACCATAAAAAGGCTATATACCCAATTGAATGTGCTTTGCTCAACCCTTATTCAGAATCTCTTCACTCTTATTTTACATAATTCCAACATACTAGGATATTTGTCCTCTTAAGGGTAAGAGTTTGGACTGCCTAATAAGGCATCTTGAAACAGTAATGCAAAAAAGAAACAAGAGAGAAAATAATTTAAAGGAGACCCCAGAATTGTACAAACTGCACCTCTTGGTATGGGACCCTTTGCATAATTACCCCCTGTAAAAACTGACATTTGCCATGACAAGCCTGTGTCACCTACAAAGGTGAATATAGACAGTGCCTGCTGTTTGGTAAAGTAGGGAGATGTGTCCTGTGTTTTAGCAAGTTTTCTATTCTGAGGATCAAAATGAGGAAATCTTTGCTGCTTCAGTTCTCAGGAAGGGGTCACTTGAAAGGTCACATGGAGACTTTCACTCTCTCAAAGTTATGCAAAGTAAGGGGTCCAAATTGGGCATATGTCCTGTTAGCCATTTGCTGACACAGGTGTGTACTGAGCCTCTTCCCCCCACCTTCTGTGGTCCAGATGACAGCCCAGCTGTGGTGAAGGGAGAAAGGTGGGGTGTGGAGAGATGAGGGACTGCTGCCTATGGGTACAGTGACTGGAGACCCTCAGCTCATGAGTGGCCCTGAAACCAAATGCTGAGGAAGCCCTCTGAAGTAAGGCCAAATACAATGAAGCTTTACTTTTACTTGGCAGCTAATAAATGTTATATGTCACCCTGAAAGGTGTGGCACAGATTGAAACTATAAGTAGTTCTAATAGAGGGAACTTCAGGGTATGAGCTATTGATGGACATGCTGCTAAGGGAAGGGCCCTGGAGGAAGCAGTTTGTGGCATATTGTACACTCTATAAAGGGCTTAGAGAATCCTAGGGATTTTACCTTAACCCAGCCTTTCTCAGATTCATTTACTCAGAGTTTGGGAACCTGTGGTTGAGATGTAGTCATTGGCCATGCATAATGGGTTAGGAAAGAACTTAGGAGCTTGGAGGGGGACACCCCAAACCTGAAGGCTGCTACAAGGAAGGATGTGCAGCCTCTGCTCCCAAAACACAGTTTTGGGCATTTTGGCTAGAAGCTAGGGCAGAGCCAAAGGACAAGTGCTTAGGAGTGGCGCACACGTGTCTCCTGCAGCACCTCCCCATGCCAGGCTCTGGCAGGCGCAGCTCACCAAACAACCTCCTATCTGTTTCAGCACACTGCTGCCGGGGCGGAGGGTGGAGGCCAGTCCCTAGTTTCCCCTGGTTCCTGCCTCGAGGACTTTCGGACCACTCCTTTCATCGAGTGCAGTGGTTCCCGAGGCACTTGCCACTACTTTGCCAACAAGTACAGTTTCTGGTTGACGACAGTGGAAGAGAGGCAACAGTTTAAGGAGGAGCCTGTATCTGAAACACTGAAAGCTGGGCAGCTCCATACCCGCGTCAGCCGCTGCCAGGTGTGTATGAAAAGTCTGTAGAGTGGCATCTGCCACTCTGCCCCTTGCCCTCTCTACCCCTTCACAATGGCCACCTCACAAACCTGAACAGTCTGAGGAAGGAAGGCCTGAGCCCTTTGCCTATCTGTCAAGTTGTACATTGGAGTCTCATTTGGACTGGACTGCTGGACACTGGTCACCCACCCCTCAGCCCCAGTAGATGAGCTCATCCTGCTGAGATCTGCTGTCCCGTTTCCATCAAGCTGGTGCTACCATTTGATTTGGATGTTTGTGTGACTATTCACAGCTACCTCAGAAAGCTCTGCTGGGCCACCACTTTCTCAGACTGCTAGCTTTCCTTGCTATCTTGATCACAAAACTCTTCAGAATAGTTAAGAAGTCACTGCTTTATGACCAGAGGCCACCACACATTATTTGGCTTAAACTAGAGCCCAGTGTTTCCACATTAAAAAAAAAAAAAGTTTTTTTTTTCTGACTGAACATTCATAGATGGCTAAAGTCTGCACAGGGCAAGCCCTCACTATTCAAGGCAGCCCCCTATATCTAGGCAGGCAACAAAACTGGAATGAGGTGCCAGTCAGTAGCCTGTGGTTACTCTGGCTCCTTCCAGAGTGAGCAAGACTAGGTCCCACTTTGCTTAAGGAGGCATGAAGGCCAGCAGCTGAGAGGGGCCCAATAACTCCATAAGGTCCCAGACAAATCACTTCCTCCAGGCCAGCTCTCCCCCAGGCAGAGACAGAGAATTTGGCCTGGTCCAAAGTAGAGCAGAGGATGCAACAAATGTGGCCAAGCCCATAAAAGGAAATGAGGACCACAGCCCTCTTTCCTGGGCCAGGGGTAGAGGGGTGAATGGGTAAGGAGGTGTGAATTTTGTTTTTGACTCCAGGAACAAAAGGGTAAATCCCATGTCCTGATTTCTCAGAAGTCCCTGTTTATTCCAAATGCCACCCAGATGTGTGCAATGTGGCCAATTGAAGCTGCAGTGTTTTAGTTCCTTTGCATTCTGAAGCTATTAAAGACTTTCCATTAAATTGGTCATCTGACTACTCTTTTACAGGTAGCCTTTTAAACTATTTTAATATGTTTTTAAAACCTCATAAAAAATCTAGCACACTACTCTCATTAGCAGTGAGCAGACTAAGCAACCCTGAGTTGGCTATAATGTATAGTGTATACTGTTTGTGGAATTTGTTTTAGCCATTTTCTTTAATTATCAGTTTCCCAAAACATTGTTAGCTACGTTGACATGAGGCAATTCCTTCCAGGTGATTCTGTTTCCTTAAGTATTATGTAAACTGTGCCAACACAAAGCATAATCAGTATAAACTTGAACTATTGTCACCTTCACCTCCTAGCTGAGTAATAAACATAATATCAACTTTGTACATAGCAAATAAAATGAATAAAACCTAAACATTGGACTCTTTTGATGTTCTTTGATGTTAACTTTTCTAACATCCATTCTCACAAACCTCTATAACAAAACAATTTTCTTGGATCAAGAAAATTGATCCAAGTCAGGGTTGAAGGAGCCCTATACTGGTCAACAAACCCACAACATACTTCAAGATAAGCCTACAACTGCTTTTATCCCCATCACCTACTGGAGTTCAAGAAAGGATTTTCTGTACTCCTGTGCCCTCAGGATCATTTACAGATAAATTAAAAGTAGAGAATTGTTAAAGTCATTAAAATCAAATTTAATCTATACATGTGTGCATATATGCATGTATATTTTATATGTGCATATACTTAAGTATGTACATATGCTTATATATGCATAAAATCCATCCTCTGGAAGGATAAACAAATTAATAACATTGGGAGGTTTCAAGGAAGGGAACTGACCCCTGGGAGGGAGACATGTTTCACTGAGTACCATTTTGCATCCTTTGAATTTTGAACCTCTGGAACACATTAACCTACTAGAAAAAAAAAGAAAAACATGGAACCTAAGGAAAGTGAATTGGTTGGTGGTAGTTTCCAAACCCCAGATGCTGGTCTCCTAGGAGACTCTGTTAAGGGTGGGGATGAAATGCAGAGCCATGTGAAATGCAGAGTTAAAAAGGTAAGGAAAGGAAAACAGGAAGATATTGCTGAGACTTGAGTATACTCACAGCAGAGTGGTTAGGAAAGCTAATTTGATGAATATATACTTTAAAACTTAGTTACTAGTCCTGAAATGGTTTAGAAATGTATTTAATGCACAGATTAAATGTCACCATATGATTCATTCTTTCTACATATGGCTGTCTACCAAAACAGTATAATTCAAACACAATTTATTTTTAATACCTCAAACAAAAACCAACAATTTAAGTGCATGGCAAGCTACAGCTTGCAGGCCCAGTCCAGCTCTTCGCTTGTTTTTGTGAAGTTGTACTGGCTTACAGCCATGTTCAGTTACATGCATATTGTCTAAGGCTGCTTTTGCACCATTGAGTAGTTGTGACAGAAGCTATGTGGCCTGCAGACTAAAATACTTACAATCTGGTCCTTTAGAGAAAAATGTTCTGACCTCTAATTTAAGTGGTCATGATATGATTTAAGGACAAGATGACATTAGACAAAAGTACTAGTAAGGATGGAGAGACTGACCCATCAAATAGCAAGACAAACAAGAAGTGTACATTTGACATATTTTTTGACAAATGTGTGGATATATATTAGTTATTTAAAATACATATTCAAATAATTTGACAAGAACTTTTTTCCCTGATTCAGTTACTTTATTATTTGAGCAAGAGAACAGATTGCTTCTTATTATTTAGCTCCATAGAGGTCACACCTGAAGGAGTGATGAAGAACAGTATAACCATCTCTCATCTGCTGGTGCTTGAAGCAAGATGATAATTGCTGTCTGTCTTCCAAATGTCCTCATTTCAGCTGCTGAAGACTTGCTGTAGCCATGTAAGACAAGCTGAGAAGCAATGAACTCCTCCTAATCTTTCTAGACTCCATGACTGTTCTATTTCTTCCTGGGGAAGGGTTGTTGTCATTGTTGTTGTTTTTTTTTTCTGAGAAATAGTAATTGGCTCAGTCATGATTGCTATTGAGTTTGTATGCTGCTGGCATACCAGGCACTTGCTGACTACAAAAGTTTTATATAACAAGTTCATGTTCATGTGGTGCCAGATGGAAGACAGACCTCCAAGTTGAGTTCCTATTATTCTACACACTCAGAATCTCAAAATCTTCCTCCAGATCAAAGTCCTCCAATTGTTCAGTAGAGTCAATGAATTCTATCAGAATACAGAAATGAGAAAGAAGGAAAGCTTGACAATTGGGTTGACATGGCCAATCAGTGTGTTACTTGGTGTGATGGTGGATTTTTAAATCACTTTGCTAAAGAAAGGCTTGTCTGAGGAGACTTACAATTAGGACTATTGCCAAGTATGAGACATTCTATAAAGACTTAAAATAACCAGATTTGTTACTTGTTTTCATAGGCCTGATCACAGTGATCTGGCCAAGGCTCTGCAAGTCCTCCCAGGTACCTTTTGAATCACCCTTGGCTTCTGATTTGCTGTTTCTGAACTAGAGCATGGATGATTCAAAATCTAGTCATCTTGAATTTGCATAAAACTTTTTACACTGAGCTCATGCTCTTCTTTTGTCATTCTTTGAAATCGGCAAGTATTGGCTCAGCAGAAAATTAAAATAATCAGAAACACTATTCCTTGATCAGCCTAGCTGAGGAGATGAGCCACCTTAGCTTCTGTCTCATAAAACAACTGCTATGGCTGGGCGCAGTAGCGCACGCCTATAATCCCAGCAGCTCAGGAGGCTGAGGAAAGCAACTAAGTGAGACTCTATCTCTAAATAAAATATAAAATAGGGCTGGGGATGTGGCTCAGTGGTTAAGTGCATCTGGGGTCAATCTCCAGTACCAAAATAACACAAACAAACAAACAAACAACTGTTAAGTGTAGGTCTGCTGACCTAAAGCCCTGAATAAAAGCTTACCTGCCCCAGTGGTTGTCACTTCTGGTTTGGCTGGTGGTACAAAGGGAGGCCAGTGTGATGGATGTTTCTGAACTAATTCAAACATCCTTAAGTTTTCCTTTAGAATTTCCTGGGGAAACACAGAAACAGTTGTAAATACTGCAGTCACTAAATTTCTGTCCAATGGCCCCCAAACCCTGTGACCCCAAACCTTGAGAGGGTGACAGGTAGGAAAAATAGTATAGCAAGTATACATATCCTCTACTTGAACCATCTGAAGACCTGAGCCATCTTCAATTCTAGATATGGTTGGCCAGGCAGGAAGGACCCTGGAGGGTATAGCTGATGAAGCCTGATACACATTGCCCATGTTCCATCAAAAGGCCAGGTGCCTGGGCCCAGTTCAATTTAGGGTTGTGGTTTTCCTGAACTACTGGTGCCAAAGAAATTTCATTTAATCAAAATAAGTGTGCCCCAAGAGAATATTGGTATATAGTGGCATGGTTTCAGTTGTAGTCCAACATTTAAGGTATATGTCCTAATTTAAATGGCATAGTCTTATCATAACATTCTCATTCTGTTTTTTTTTTTTTTTTTTTTTTACTGGTGCTTTTAGTTATACATGACAGTAGAATCCATTTTGACATAATTATAAAAGCATGGAATATATCTTGTTCTAATTCAGTCCCCAGTACCTCTTCCTCCCCTTCCCTCCCCAACCCTTGCCCCTTTCCCTTTACTCTACTGATCTTTCTGCCATTTGCCATTGTTATTTTTAATTAATTTCTTGTTTAAATGTGATACCAATACAGTTTTGGTACACTCTGAAATATAACTAATGCCCTGAAAAATAATTTTCTGTTGTGTCTCAGGAAATTATTACTTAGGGTTTCAGATTCAGTTAAGGACATTAGTGTTAATTACTCATTCACTTGTGAAGAAAAAAATCTTTCCTCCTTATGCTTACAAAGACTCTGGGCTTCCTCCATCTTTTGAATTCTTTGGTTTTGCAGAAAGAACTTCACATCTCTTGCCACCCCATCCAGTGCTTTTTAAACTAACCCCTATGATCTCCCTTCATTTTTCAATAAGCATTTATCAGTATCTTCCATCTCTGTGGAATATATAGGCAGACAGATTAAAAGATTGGAGAGCCAGTGATATCACACAAGATACCAAAAAGAAACACTAACTTCACATGGATTTCTGCACACTGTGATTCCTTTAAAAGGTAGCATGTGTATATTTTATATAAGTAAGACAGTAAATAGAAGGACAAGCCCTCTAAACCATGATGGAATATATTAAGCTATAAATGGACCACTAAACCAAATAGAAAAGTGCTTGGGTTTCTTTAACCATCTTACTATTATGAACAGAGTAAGGAAGAATTTAGGATTGATCAATGTGAAATTGGCATTTTTAGGTTAAAACAATAGAATGTTAGTTGAACATTTCAAATGACTCATGGGTTTAATGGGATGAAACATTAGGTTACAAGTATGTTTGAGACAAAAGTCTTTCTTTGGTTTCCCCAAATTTATGCACAAATCTTCATACCTGATAAATTCTCTGTTGCTTAGTTTCTTTCTCTTGCGATAAAATTACATCAGACTAGATCTATGTTAGTATGAAAAACAATCTTAAAAAGGAATTAGACTGAGTAGCTTTCATGTTTAAAACTAAGGAAAACAGGGCTGGGGTTGTGGCTCAGCGGTAGAGCGCTCGCCTAGCATGTGCACAGCCCGGGTTCAATCCTCAGCACCACATAAACATAAAATGCGTTGCATTGTGTACAGCTAAAGCAAATAAATAAATATTTTTTAAAAAAAACTAAGGAAAACATACATCTTTACCTTCTGAACAAGGCTACACCAGTTATCAAAGTCTTTTTCTTCTTTGCAGAAAAATCCCTTGGGGGAGGGGAAGCAAAAGAACACAACTTAGAATTGCTCTTTGTATTGCAAGATAAAGATATTGGCTGAGAATAGGAGGTGGGCCACTCTCTTGCACACATGTATTCCAGCAAGACAGGAAGATTGGCTGGGCCTCTCTGTCTCCTAGCCCACTGCCTCAATTAGATACACACATTGGGATCTGCTTGTTCTCACTGTGTCTCTGTGCTTCTCTAACTCTTGCTCTCTCTTTCCCCTGTCCCTCTCCCCCTATCCTATGAAATATTTTAACTTGAAGATCAGTCTCCAAAGCACAGGGTTAATTCCATCACATACAATGAACAAATATACACATCTCTAAAGAATGTTCAATTAAACCAGCAAACAGAAGCCAAATAGTACTTTTAGCTACAGGCAATACTTAATAAGGTGGCTTTGACCTTCAAGGAATGATCTATTAGAATAGAGAGAATGAGCAGTTTCCTTCTCCTCCTCAGAGCTATCCCACAGTAGTGAAAGAATTGTTCACAACAAGAGAAGGAATTTGTCAGCTCTTGATTGCTGGTGTTCTGACAGTTGAGTTAAAGGGGAACAGACAGGCCTATGCACCACTAGCTACTTCACAGTCAGATGCCCCTTCAATGCATGATGATAGCAAACACGCTTCCATGAAAAACCTGCAATTTCTTAAAATGCATGCATAAAGAAATGGGCACTGTGCTCACAGGAGGTGTGCCCTAGCCATACCTACATTATTCCTTGTGCCCATGTGGGGATAATATGAGGGAAAAGGACAAAAGGTGATAATACTAATAACAACACTTAGAGAATACTTACAGTGTGCTGGGCCTCTGCTAAGTGTCTTATGCACATTGCACCTCATACAACCCTACAAGGAAGAAAAACTATTGTTTCCCTCGTTTTGTGATAAAAAGTCCAAAGCTCAGTCCATAGCTAGTAGGTAGCAGAGCCTGAATTCTAACTTGAGCAGTTTGGTTCTGGGGTCCTTTCCTTTCCCACTAGATCACCCTGCCTCTCATGGGGGTGGTGAGCCATGCTACCTGACAACCTAAATAACTCTCAGGGAACCAATTGTAACAGGGTGGCATTGTATCCTCCCAACCTTCAGATACCAACCAATGCTACAGAAGGATCCAAGTTCAAGATGTTCATTCTCTGTGGAGACTGCTGGCAATGGAAAGTCTGATCATCAACCATTCCATTCTCTTCAGTGTCAACGAAGGTCTGGGTTGTGTGAGGGTCCAAGAAGATGAGCTCATCACCTGTTTTGAATGAGACATGCTTAACATTTGAATAACCACTGGCTCTGGCCCCAATGCTATCCTTAGGAAAAGGCCCCCTGGTTTTCCTAACCCCTTTCTTGGTGACAATGAGAATGGGATGACAGAAAGCCTGAAGCCAGGGTGAGCATGCTTGAAAGAAGCCACTTGTGCCCAGATCTAATTATTCAAAGAGAAGACTTACCCTAGCATTTACATCTCCTCAAACTTCAAGTCCAAAATGGAAAGCAACATGTTTGGGAAAAGGTGGGAATGAGAGAGCACAGATGATATGGCAGGCTCTGTGAGCAGCAGTAGCAAAAAAACGATAGTAGAGTCACCAGGCTCTGAGCCCTGGAGCCATTAGGGAGCTGTCTGCCTCTTTTGGCCTTGAAAAACATCTCTCTCAAGATCATCAGTTCTCAGATCTATGCTCAGAGAGTGCCTCTGGTAAGGTAACAGGCCTTACCCTTCAAGAGAAATGATACCCAGACTGAAGGGAAATTGTTAACTCTGCTGAGGACTGCTAACTCCAGGTCTTGATTAGCTAATGGGTTAGTCATTGTTAGCAAGTAAGTAAATCCTACCAGAATGCACTATCTTTGCTTCATTAATAGCAGTACAGATGCACCTCACAGGAAAACTCACTTAGAGATGCCTGGCCTTTATGTACAAGAGAAAATCCACACTACATTTATTCCACTGAAAAAGCCTAGCCCACAAATGTCCCGACAGTAGTTTGGGATAATAAAATATCTACTTTGACCTAATAGTCAAAAGGGCTGAGGTTCCTCTAGTAGTCATCAGCACGTGTCAAATAGGTAAAAGTACCTAAGGCAGCACCTAATCTCACTGTCCAGGCCTGAGCACTAACTGGGTCTCTGTCCTCAATTGTGTCAGGTGATGAAAGAAAGAGACATCTACCTGCAGCAAAAGAATGGGGTGGAGAGGGACGTCCCAAAGACCCTTTCTGGCATGGCAACCAGGAGGGAACATATATATGCTTCCATTGGTAAAGAATGTGTTTTTGATGTCTGTTGAAAATTTTATCTTTTCTGTATCATAAACCAAAGAGAAATCCTTTAACTCAGTCCTAATTTTCGTGTTTTTTAACTGGGGCCACTGGGCCTATGTGAGTTACCTCACAGGATGTTATAAGAACCAGAAGATTTCACCTCTGTGAAATACATATAACACAATACAAATACAAGGTGATCACAGAAGTATCTTTCTTCCAATCAAAAGAATTCCCCTACAAATATATGGTATCCCCCTCTGAGTCACTTTATGAAAGTCGAGGTACATATTCCCTCTAGGCCATAGATGGGTGAGATTCATGGTATCAGAGTAAACTCAGATCGCACTAAAGAGTAACAACCAAGATGTAAAGAAGGAAGCATAAGACCATAGAAAAGAGAGAGGAAAAGCAAGTTGAAGACAAGAAAATAGGAAGCCAAAGCTGAGCTACAACCAAACTCTCTGCCACCAGAGTGTTTCCAGTTAAAGTGCTGAGAATAATAACAATTTGTCTAACTCAGGCCAGGACCTTTCCCCATGGGTGGTGTGTGTGTGTGTTGTGTAGTAGTAGTAGTAGTAGTAGTAGTAGTAGTAGTAGTAGTAGTAGAGCTTTACAGCCTGCCTCTTTTCTGATGGTATTTATAAGAGATACAGCAGAGAACATTAAAAAATTCTATAAATTGTATAGAATGAATTAAGTTCTCAACTGAGGCCCAGGAAGAAGAGGCAGGCTGGTCAACCATCTACAGAGACAGGGTTAGCCCTGTAAGTTTAGTGCGGTGGGTCTCCATGTAGCAACCTATGCCCAAGTGCAGAGAACAAACATCTACTCTCTAGGCAGGCAGGACCAGACAACCAGAGTCTCATCAAGGATGGCCAGGGCCTTCCACATTTAGAGCTTCTCCCAGCTTCTCACCAGGCAGGGGACCCTTAGGGAAGCAATAGAGTATGGCAGGCAGATATGACCCAACTGGGATGGAATCCTGGCTTCACAATGCTCTCTAGCTAGGTGACCTTGAAAAATAACCTCTTTTAATTGCATAATGTATAAGATGAAAACGACATTCTCTACCCCATGGGGTGTTGTGCTAATAGTGACAAGAAAAAAATCTGTATGTGTCCAGTACAGACACAACTTTTTCCAAATATTTTTGATCCCCTGGTTGGTCTAATCTACATATGTAAAACTCACAAATATGGAGGACTGACTATATATTTTTGTAACATTTTCTTTCACAGGAACCCAAAAGCTTAGAAACAGAAAGCATCTTAAACTTACATAATTCCAAATACTGGGTTTCATACTTAGAAAAATAAAAGCCACCAGGTGCTCCAGATTTTCCATTATGTTGTAGTTCTCAAGCTTTACCAGAAGATGGCAGCATTGGAGAGAGCAGAGGCAGCTGCTTAGCAACCACCCCCTAGAGGAATCCGCTAGAAAGGACCAAGGTGTTGGGGGTGGAGCCACCTTTCACTAAGAGCATACTGTGTGCTTGGCTCTTTGCTGAAGGCTTTACTGTGACATGACCTAATGGTGAGTCAGGAGTTAGCTTATTTCACATAAGAACCTGAGACTGAAAGAGTTAATATCCTTTTCTTGTAGTCACATAGCTAACAAGTAGGGGAGTGGTGTGTAACGTCAGGTATGTCTGTTTCCATCCCACCAAACCTTCCCGAATCTCTGAAGAGACAGGTTAGGGAGGATGACCAAGGCCATGTGTACCATGTCCTATATACATCCCTTCATGTCATTTCCTTATAACTGCTCTAGCTCTCCTTGCCTGGTGGCCAATCTGACTTCATAACTTCCTTGAAGTCCAGTCTCTAAGCATTCTCTTCCTGCCAGAGGCATCTGGGCCAAATTTCCCTGGATGTATGGCTTCCTTGCTTATGGTCTTCAGCACTGATTGGGTGTCCGGGCCATTAGTACTCAAACCAGGGTCTATGAACCAGCAGCATTGTACCACCTAGTTACAAAAGTAAATCTTAGGCTCTGCCCCACACATACTGACTCTACATTCTACTAGGTTCTTACAGTGGCCTGTGTAATTCAACTTTGAGAGGCACTGGGCTAGCTGATTTTGTGTGATCAGGGCCTTAAATGTCTCTTGCCACAGACAGTAGGGAAGATGGCCAGGTCTCCAGAGGTGTTGACCTATGCAGTGAATTCCAGGTGCTCAACTAAGGTCCACAATAGGAGGTTAGTGGTTTTAAGGCTTACTTGTTACTATTGGGAAAGAGAAACTTCCATCTTTTCCACCTCTAATTTCTACCCTGTCATGACTCTGAACATTGAACCAGCAAGCCCAGCTGTGGGAGCATGGGAAGCCAGAGAATGCTCCTCCTAACCTGATTACCTGAACCCCCATAAGAAGGAGATCAACTAAGCCAAGGGACAGAAACCCCACTGCCCTGGGCTCCACAGGCAGGAGAGAGATGTTCTGGAGCAATGTTGTGACCTTGGGGCTTTCCTGTGAGAAACTGAAACCATCTTATCAAGAGGAAAAGAAGTGGAGGTACTGAAAAGGCACCTGCTTTCCATTAATAAGGCACATTACCCTTTGTAGATCAGGCTGACGACAGAAAGAGATGACCAGAGGTCAGAATATCCCTGAACTAGATGGGGGCCCACTTACTGGAACTGCCTGGTCTCCCATGCATACCTTCACCCCATACCCTCCCCTAACCCATGATGACTTACTTGCGATTCATCCTTTCTTACCTAAGAATCCTATGAAATAATAGGCGTTATTTGGCTTTCCTCCTAATGCCCCTAAAGACTGTGGCATCTTAAAACACTCCTAGAGGGAAAGAGAATGCAAGATTCTCAACTCACTTGTGGACTGCTGCTCACGGATCTCTGTGCTGACATGGTGGTGTGATGGGCAGGAAGCGATGGGCTTGGGGAAAGGAGCAACTTACTTTGAATGCGTCTACATACACAGGATTTATTTGGTTTATGCCCAAGCGAAGGGGCACAATGAGCAGCAGGGGTTTCCAGGCTGGGCTGAAGGCAGAGGTGCCTTTACTGTGGTTTGAAGCAGTCAGAGAATCAGAGATGCTTTCATCAGCTGTGTCAACACTCAAGGGTAGGACACAACACATTTTTTCTAGAAACAAAAGGCAAGAGAGCTGGGTAAGTAAGAAGTATCTAGCCCTAGAAGATATTACAAAGGTAAAACTATCAGGGACCTCATATGCTCCCTATCTTGCCCAGAAGGCCCCTGCCCCAGCCACCAGGGCCCAGCTGGCCCTACTTCCCATAGGAAGTCTGGGCCATTCCTTTAGCTTCATGATCTTCTTGCTGGCCCCTGAGCATTTGCTTAGCTCTGTATTTTGGGCTCATGGAGAGAATCTCATTTTTCAACAAGCCTGCAAGAGCTTTGACAGGGACTTTGTCTTTGGGTTTCTCTAAATCCCATGGCAGGGTACATGGGGCATGGACAAGGGTGGGCCTCCATGAGACATCTACTGGTAGTTTAACAGATTATAAAGAGTTTGGTTGTCATGCAGGGAAGGGAAGTGATACTTCTTTGAGAGGCAGCAAAACCCTCTAATGTTTTTCTCCCATTAAGAAGGCTAAAAAGGAAGAGAAGCAGAGCTCTGTGTTCCTCTAGGACCCCCTGTCCTGGTAGAACAGGCCAGAGAACACCAGATTTTCAAATGGTGAGGAACAAACTCATTACCCACCAACCAGGAAGGTAAACAGGCTAGGAACTCACTGATATCTTCAATGACTACTGTGTTATCCATTGAAACATAAACAGCCAAGGAATTCCATTCATCAAATAAAGCAAGTTTTCTGTAAAGGAACATATAATGAGTCACAATTGGGGAAGATGGAAATAGTAGGAAGCAGTATAATTTATGCCCAGTGTTTCTGATGTCACCAGTGAGGCTGGTTTTCAGGTTATCTCTGGCTCTTTTGACAGAGCTCTGGAATATTTGGTGTCTAGGGACTACATCTGAATCTCAAAAATAAGACTCCACTTCCTAGCATGGAAAAGTCTATCTCACAAAATGATGGTACTCATACTGAGTGAAAAAGAAAAGTTACCTATATATCTGACCCCCAAATCCCAAGAGATTTTGTTTCCTTAAATAAAGACATTCTGACTGACTTATTGTCTTAAAAAAGAGGAAATAATGTTGTCATTAGTATATATATATATATATATATATATATATATATATATATATATATATGTGCTGGGGTTGTGGCTCAGCAGTAGAGCACTCGCCTCGCACATGTGTGGCCCTGGGTTCAATCCTCAGCACCATGTATAAATAAATAAATAAATAAATAAAGGTATTATGTCCAACTACAACTTAAAAAATAAATATTTTTTTTAAATATATAGGACTTGGGTGTAGATCAGTGATAGAGCACTTGCACAGCATCACAAGGACCTGGGTTCCATCCCAGCACCAAAAATATACATAGTTTGAGAGCATAGATAATAGGTTAATGAGTCCCAGGAAAGAAAAAAGAGAGAAATACAGAGAGTGGAGAAGAGAGAGTGAGAAAGAAAGATGCATTCTTATTTCCTTCCCCAGCCACACTGAGAACCCTATGCTGATTCAGGTGTGGGGCCTTACTAGTCAGTGGCTGAAGAGAGACAGTGTCAAACTGCATGACTTCAGGGCAGATTACTAAGAAAACCCTTTTAAAGGCAAGATTATCTGAGGCCAAAGTAAAGCACCCTTCCCATTTTTCCCTTACCTTCTTCCCTTGCCAGTTTGAGAAAAGACATGTTTACCTTGGCTACTTCTGGGATTTGTGAGTAAAGTCCAATCTCATTGGACAAAAGAAAAAACATTCTCTCTACCAAAGCATCTCCCAGGAAGAAGTTAATTAACATTATACCTGTATTGCATTCATTTTATTTTTTTACTTATTTTAATTGGTATATTATAATTATACATAATAGTGGGATTCATTATGTCATATTTGTACATATTGCATTCACTTTAATGCATTATCTTTCCCCATAATAATAATGATGATGATGATGGTATGAGACATTCCTCAACTTATGATGGTTTGCTTAATTTTTTTTTTTACTTTACTGTGGTGCAAAAGCAATACACATTGAGTATCAGGATCTTTCCCCAGTCTAGTGATAAACCACCCAATACTTATTATTAATATTATTTTATTATTATTATTATGGTACTAGGGATTGAATCTATGGGTACTTAACCACTGAGCCACATCCCCAGCCCTTCTTATTTTTTTGTTTTGAGACAGGATCTTGCTAAATTGCTCATAGCCTTGCTAAATTGCTTGAGGCCAGCTTCAAACTTGTGATCCTCCTGCCTCAGCCTCCTGAGTCACTGGGATTATAGGCATGCACCACCACACCTGGCACATCTGATACTCTCTTGTAATGGTGGGTAGTGGCAGTGAGCTGCAGCTCCCAGTCAGATAGATCACAAGGGAAACAACCCATATACTACAATGAACCATACTGCCAAGCTATAATGTGCAGTAAGTTAGATATATTCAATGTGCTTTCAACTCATGATATCTTCAATTTACAAAAGGTTTATCAGGCAGTAAATCCAGGAACATCTATGTTGTTGTTAATGATAACAATTATGATGAGTCAGAGCCCACATAAATTATGTGGGCTAAATGAAATTATATGCTTCCATTTGTTTACTCTTAGGAACCTCAAAATTCAGAAGAAAAAGGAAATTCTAAGGGAAGTCATTTAAAAATCAAGTATTTCAATCCAGGTTCTAGGCTCAACATAGTAGTTCTAACCTTCTACACTTTCTGCCCCAGGTTCCTACAGAAGTTCCTGAAATACTGCCAGTTCCTTGTTCAGCAGACTCAATGATGCCCAAATGACACTCTTGAGTATGGCAAGAATGTGGTCCCAGGGAGGCTGTCCTGTTAGTAATACTATATCATAAGTTTTCCTTCAAGCCCCAGAAAGACCAGACTGCTCCCAACACATGCATATTTCCAAAGCATTCTAGTTAATTACTTAGTAATGGATTAATTGCTAATAATTGAAACAGGTCCCCTTCTGTACTTTACATGGAGTAGGCTCTGCCATAATGCCCAGGAATTGAAATACACTACACCAAAAGAGTCCTGATGGTTTTGCTCTTCTGTTCCCTAAATCTGGCCCCAAATTCTAGCTGCCATTTTCATTCATTCATCAAGAATTTATTGAGCACTTATGTGTGCCAAGAAGTTTTATGTGCTAGAGTTACAGAGTGAACAATAAAAATCTAGCTTCTGCCCTCAAATTTTCATTCAGTAACAGAATGTTAGGAAGGAAGGAGAGACAAGAAGAAAGGTGGCCTGCGGGTGTAGGAACATCCGATGCTCCGTTCACTTCTGAAAAGTTGGCCCTGAACTTTCCTCTTACATTAGGAGGTAAATTCTGGAATTTAATGGGATAACTGCAAAAGTACCACACTGGGCTACCTTGAGTCTGATAAGAGATGGCAAACTGCTGAGGAATTCCAAGACAAACCCTAGGGGTTTGTCTCCTCCAATAGGTGGTGAGTTCCTTGAGGTAAGCAATCTCCAGTTCATTTCAGCACTTAACATAGGAAAGGGACCAGTAAATGTTAAATGAATTAGTTAATGGATTTTTAAACTAAGCATGGGGGAGTCCATTTCTTGCTTAGCCTGGCTAAGCCTCTACTACTTAATCCTTTCACTTCAAAGGAACCCCAGGCTAATAACTCCCTGGCACAAGCACATCAATCTATAGGGTGAGCTACTAGATAAACCCTGGGGTACAGCCACATACACTGATACAGTAGATACAACTCTGATAAGCCAAGATAGAGGTCCACATGTACACATTTCAAAGAACTGTCTGAGCAAAATGGTGCAGGTGTTTGATGGCTTAATGGGAGGGGTGGCTTAGTGGGAATGCAAGAATACTTAGATTGATGGAAGGTTTAGTTGGCTGGGAGGGGAAAGCATAGGAAATGGTAGAATAGGCAGATGCCAGACTCTTTTACTTACTTTAACACCTGTGCAACTGTATTTGGTCCAAACCATTCACCAATTGATTTCCCTTCTCCTACACCCATTTGTGCTGTTTTTATGTGGAAAAAAAAATAACATGTTAGCAAAATATCTTCCAATGAGCCACAAACACCTAAATTTTTGCATAAATAATTAAGCAGATGGATAAATTAGTAGAGTCACTTATATAAGACAGGAGAAGAAAAAAGATCAGGTATAGGTATTCCTTTCAAACTACTAATTAAGGATCTTACCCATTTGATGGATAGAATAGCAACAGTCTTTTCTATCTAAGAAGCACTGTAGAATCCGTTGGTATTCTTTGGGTTGTTCTTTTTGTTTCTCCCAGTTCCAGTCTTTTGAAGAAAAAAAGGGCTGAAATCATTATTGTAACTCTTTTTTACCTCTTAGCACTCCTATTGTAACTACAAAGTAGAAGGAAAATAAAGGTATAACATCTAGAACATTCCTAAGTATCTTTCATCTTGATGATAAAGACATCTGGAAACTGATTACTTTTCAAAGACTCAGTGGATACAAAGCAAAAACCAAACAAAAAGTTGACCAAGGATTTGACTTAATTCAAGGACTGGAGGCGGAAAGATATTATATTAAAATGGTATCATAAAAGGTCTTTCTGGCCAGCTATTGTGAACAGGAAGTCAACAAAAAAATTGGCAGTGTATCCATATAGAACCCAGATGACATAATATCTCAGCTTCTCATGCACAGCAATGGCTTTTCCCTTACATTCTGGCAGCATCACCAAAAGAATCTCACGGGGGCAGGCAGGGAGTGCTTGACATACGGCACTTTACAGGGAAAGTGCTATCCTGACATACGGCCCTTTACATAATTCACAGCTAAGGAAGCTTTTAAAAAATTGCATGCTTCCATTTTTACAACACCTTTTAAAAAGTCCATGCTGAGCTTTGAAAAAAACAAATACCTTTGCTATCAGGTATTTGAAGCTTCCTTAAGACCAAAGCCAAAATCATTGCAGATATAGAGATTCCAAGATCTATGCCTTAGGAACAGCCCCCCCCCCCACACATCCTACATAAGCCATACTTAGAACAGGCATACTTAGAACTTACTGGTGACAATGGCAGAAATACTATATAATCACTGTTATGGACAGGATGCACTACTTCCATTCTCTCCATTCTAGGAATTCTGTCTAATGGGACAGATTTCTGAGGCTTAGTTTGTGTCCAAGACATAAATTTCCCTCCTGAGGTTTTAGAGCGAGCCTGAATTAACAGCTGAAATGCACTTGAAGCCAAAGGCAATTATCTCTATACTCTTCAGTTCCCTTTTGCTTCTGATGTCTCTGAAACCAAAGTCTTAAAATTCAGATCCAGCACATCCTTCAGAAGGTAAACCACATATAACTTTTTCTCATGAGCTACTGAATTGTCAAGTCTAGGGAAATCCTGATTAGCTGGCTGCTAAGTACCATCAAATATTTGCTGATGACAGTGCTAAGTGAACACTGCTTCTCCATTTTAAAGTGACTGAATAGGAACCAATCCCAAAGACTTCTTTACAAAATTACATCTTTTAATTCACCTTAACTACAAGGTTGCTTTCCAAATATTTCCCGCTACTTGATTTTATATTGTAATGATTGAGACTGCTGACTGTGGCTGCTCCCCACTTCCAAAATTTACTTCCAGAAAAATTATCTTGAAGTGTTTTATAAGTGAGGAAAATGTAAATAGTAAGAATGGAGCTGTATCAAGAATATGTGTACAGTAGAGAAATCACTGGACAAGGAGTCAGAAGATCTGTATTCTATTCCCCCATCTATGGTTCCTTGCTGTTTGACTCTGAGCAAATCACCTCACCTCCATGAGCCTGTTTCCTCATCTGTAAAATGGAAATTATGATGCTACCCAGGGAAAGTAGGCACAGAATGTCCTAAAGCCTGAAAAAAAAAGCAAGATGCCCCAAAACTTCCCCAGCCCTCTCTGAAAACTATAGCAGGATATGTGATCTTCTATGGGGGGAAAGGGAGTGATGTTTCCACACCTCAATTAGCAACAGTCAATGAGTTCAGCAGCCCAATCTCATCCAAAATGTTCTTTCACTCTCTCTTCCCAAAGTCTAATTGGACTTTCACCCAAGTGCCTAAACTGGCATCCAGCCAGATTCATCCTCCAGATGTCCACAGGGAAGCATGAACATATCTTAAAGATAGTAAGACTCAAGAGTTCCAACAATGGTTACCTGAAGGTTCTTAATTAATGAAGCTCATTCCCAAGGAAGCTAATATAAAGATTCCTTCATCATGGAATGGACATCCTCGGTGAACCAAAACGAAAATAGCACCAGCTCCCTCATTAGGCACTTCCTTTAGGTCACTTACATCCTTCATCAGATCGGTATTTTAAATGAGGTCAAGAAACAGACTTACCACCACACCCTTCTTCCTGCTCCCTTTGTTATCCAGTATTTTTAAACAATAGCAACATGGAAACTCTAAATGACACACCTGCCTCAATGCTCAATTCTGTCCCAGGAAAATAATTCTCTGTCTTGATGAGTCAGAAGGAAATACCAGCTGTTTCCTTCTTATGAGGGACCTCATTCACTTGTCAGCCCTACCTCTTGAGTTTTCAGAGAGCATTTTAGGGCCTACAGCTTTGTTACTGAGTGTTCCCAAAGCTGAGCATTAATGTTAAACCAACAGCAGCAAGTGATCCTACAGAGGTTTCTGAAGCAGTTTATAGAACAAATGGAACTCACCCCGTCCCAAGTGTCTGCAGATAAGGGCTTGAGCCAGCATCATCTGTCCACAGCGCAGCATACATCCCCAGCCAGCATCTGATGATGGGCCCGTTCCCCCTGTTGGCAAAATGGATGAGTGTGACTTATGAATGAGTTCCTTAAATTGCCCTTTCCTGAGATATCAGCATATCTGGGACTCACACAACACAGGCATACTTTGAAAACAGAGGCAAGAGATATACTCGAATCAAATAGGTTTGGGTACATGGTTGGGAATTGAAATGACAATGCTGAATCAATCAAAATGGGTTCTGTGGTCAAAGACAAAACAAACAAATGAACTAAACCTGCCCTTTGGATTTTATGATTGGAGACATCTAGGTATGCATGCAATTTTGATAGGTGACTGCCATGTATCACTAGCAACACTTAGTCCATTCAATGTCATCATTTGACAGACCAAACTGCCCTGCACAGCTCACTTGTATGGCCCTGAACTTCTCAGAGAAGCCAGTGTTACCTAAGGTTAAAGAACAAATACTATGAAAGGTAGTCATCAAAATGGCCCATGAGATTTGGAAGGCTCTTAATTGTTCTAAATATATATTATGAAAATCTCAACAATAAGAAGGATGATGTAAAATAGAGGAAAGAGCCCTAGATTAGGTGTCAGAAGACCAGCCTAGATATATCCAAGTCTCATATATAGATTGGGGATAACAGTACATACTCTGCTTACATACTCTGTAGGTATCATAAGACTTAAATGAATGTGTGCTAGAACCCACATAGGATGATACAAATAGTTGCTGTTATGAGGATGGTCATAATATAAAATAATAAGACAAATGGGTCAAGGTTTCCTTTTGTTGTAGGGACTGAAGGAAATTTGCTAAAGTGAAGTAGTGAGGAGTAAGCCAATTTGTGAACTGGAAGGGAAGTCTTTTGCTCTTGCTAATGCTGGAATTATAAGCCAGATTATTGTGGAAAAGGTATATTGGGGCCCACATAAAGAATAAATTGTCTATTTCCAAAACATTGTCAGAACTGAATTGGAAATGTCTTTCAAACTTGCAAAGACCTCCTCACCCAGAGAACACTAACAGTTTGGGAAACACTGAGTATTCCAGATTGTTCTTTCCTGTTCCTGCTCGGAAGACATTTTGTGAAGGGCAAAGAAAATGTCTGTGTAGACTTCATATTTGTTCCTTCACAGAAAGGTTGATTTTACTTCACTTACAAGGTCCAGTCCTGTGTCAAAATTGGTCAGGTTTCTTCTTAGTAGAGTAGCTTCTACTACTTGTAGGCCCTTTTCCTACTTCCTGTATTAGGAAGTAGCCACCTGGTTTGCAAACATTTTACAAATCCCCTCTAAAGGGAGCATACTCATTAGCTTTTAGAATGGTCATTTTTTTCTAGATGGCAGCTAGAAACAGACTAGAATTAGTTCTAAGAAAATCTACTGTAATTCATCTCCCAATGTCAAGGTGCTTTCATTTCATAAGAAAAAAATCAAAGGAATGATTTTCTTCCCTTCAAGGCACAAATTGTCCTTAATAATCAAGTAGTTCTACAAAGCAGTAGACTATCATTTAATAGATATTACCAAAAATAAAAGCTTATGTTATTTTTTTCCTTACTCTCAAAAGTAAAACAAGTAATGCCATCTGGTGCCAGAACATTTGGCAGTGGAGTCAAAAGTATACTGCCATAACATGTCAATACTGTGGAACCATATGTGATGAGGTATTTCAGCAATGAAATATTTGGATGAAGTGTAAGACCTTCCAGCTTCCATAAATCAAATTCTTTGCCATAGTGAGCTGTTAATTCTGAGGTTTCTATGAAGTCACCAATAACCTCAGACAAGCTATCTAAAAGGAAGAAAGCACAGTACAACAAGTGGTATACCTACCAATTGGTGAAAATTTCCTTCTGTATGTAAACCATAGACGAGCACTTATATCAGACAACAGCTTAGATTTTTCTGTAATTAAATGTGAAATTAAAATTAAATCACCATATCCCGTATAAAAATGCCTGCATTTGACTTCTAAGCCAGAAGCAAAACTTATTTTCAATAACTATTCAAGTCCATTGTTATGGGGCTAGGGAAATTCATACAAAACCCAATCTCATTTTAGCCAAATAATTTCAATATTTCTCCTCACCTCTGTATTGGCCAGAGCTACTCTACTGATTGATTCAATGACGCTGGGTAGTTTCTATCTTTTCCTCATTCAGCTACATGGTCTTCCCAGGTATTAATACTGAGGTCATGGCCAAAAGACAATAAATAGGTAAAGCAAGGATCTAAGATGCTCCACTAATAAGGCAATCATCCCCAGCCTGAATGATAGTGGTTGGTTGCATCTCTCAGCAGTGCCCACAATCTGTTACCTAAAACTAAGGGATTGTGTGTGTGTGTGTGTGTGTGTGTGTGTGTGTGTGTGTGTGCGCATGTATAAGTGCATTCACTTAACAGAAAAGGAAATGTCCCTGCTAAACAAATTAAGTGTGTAAGAAATTTATCCATAGTGCATAATAAAACTGGTATTTGTAATCTAAAGGAATGCATAACATCATTAAAAATAAGGCTTTCTTGCATTTTATGATGTAAATTTACTTCCATGGCCACAAATATGGCTTCCTCATTTCCATCTATACTTAGATGTGTTTCTGTCTTTCTTAGTCATCCCTCTCCCTCTTCTCAACAACACATTCATATTTGTATTCTGTATAGAATTCATATAGTTGTTGCACTTTAGAAGAAAAAAGAAGTCATGCACAGTGGCACATGCCTGTAATCCCAGCTACTTGGAAGTCTGAGGCAGGAGGATTGCAAGTTTGAGGCCAGCCTCAGCAAGTTAGGGAGACCCTGTCTCAAAACAAACAAATAAAAAGGATTGGGGATGTAGCTCAGTGGTAGAGCACAGCTGGGTTCAATCCCCAGTAAAGCAAAAGAAAAAGATATTAAATTTTTGCCAATATTTTCTATTTTCTCTCCTTCCTTTCCTTTGAGAAAATCAGGAAGTTGTGCTTTCTGGATTTTTCTTCCCCTTCGTGCCCCCAGTGCTTACCACATTTTGGGATGCAAATGTATAATGGTTAAAAAAAAGTAAGATTTCTGGAGTCATACTCTAGCTGTGTTTGAACCCTGATTCTGCTGCTTATCAGCTATGTGGCCTTGTTACTTAATCTTTTTTAAAATATTTATTTTTTAGTTATAGGTGGACATAATATCTTTGTTTTATTTTTACATGGTGCTAAGGATGGAACCAAGTGCCTCACACATGCTAGGCCAGCACACTACTACTGAGCCACAACCCCAGCCCTTGTTACTTAATTTTTTTTTTTTTTTTTTTTGTGGTACCAGGGATTGAACTCAGGAGCACTCGACCACTGGGTCACATCCCCAGCCCTTTTTTGTATTTTATTTAGAGACAGGGTCTCACTGAGTTGCTAAGTGCTTCACCATTGCTGAGGCTGGCTTTGAACTCATGATCCTCCTGCCTCAGCCTCCCAAAGTGCTGGGATTACAGGCGTGCTCCACCGCACCTGGCTTGTTACTTAATCTTTATGAGCTTCAGTTTCCTTATCTATAAAATGGGGAGAATTATAATATTTCATTGAGTTGTGAGTATCAACAAGATAATACAGGTAAAGTGCTTAGACATTGCCTAGTATGCAATAAGCCAGTGCCAAATGTTAGCTGTTTTTATACCTGTCCTCTCAAACATTGACCCCACTTGCTCCTACCTCAGCAGTCGCTATGCCTTCCAGCTTGGCTTTATGATGGAAGGTTCTGCAGACATTTTAACAATACTTTCACTTTGAAAGGCATTTCCCACTTTTAATTTGAAAATGTGCCTATTTGGCAACCTGGGGATTCCTGTTATGATGGATAGCAGAACTAGAAAATGTCCTCTCTAATCCCCTCTTTTTAAATACTAGGGAAGGAAGTTAAGATCCAGAAAGAGAAAGTGACTTACCTGAATTAGGAGAAGAGTCTGAACATTCAAAGTATCCTAATTGCTAGCTCCAGGCTCTCTCCACTATTCAAGTCTCCAATCAAAATAATGAAGCCAGACTCAGGAGAAGGGGCAAGGCCTACGTCCTCTCCTGTCTTTGGATCAGCTTCTTCCTGTTTCTTACCTCATGCTAAAGGCCTCTGAAGAGGTCCTCTCTTAGAATGATAAAAATCTCAGAGCTACTTCTTTCTGAACTCAGAATTTATCTGGGTGCTGGGTTGTCAGCAGTTTCAGGACAAAAGGCTCTTTCCCAATCTATAAGAATATGATGGTAAGGAAGAAAAATTCAAGTTCCCTTTCCATCTAACTGCAGTGGCTAAAAGTTCTATGCAAAACCAGAATAAACTGAGACAATGCTCTAGTCAGAAAAGATCTAAAACGTAAGAATTCTCATATTTCTGAGAGTCATAGTTTGTTTAGAAGTCCCTGGTATTTTCATCTAAAAAGATAAGGATGTGAAAGGAATGATAAATATGTAGCCCGGTCACCAAAGACTAGGTACTGGTTAGTGACACCAGTAGGTCTGTGTTTTTGAGACACAAGGTTTCTATAATTTGGGAGTTCTCCTTTCAGGAAAAGAACAAAAATATATTTCTTTTACAAATTGCATAAAACCCATACCCATTTGAACACAGTGCTAGGGCCTAAGGGCCTTGGAAGGGGCCTGTGAGGTAAGCAAGGGGCCTGAGGCTTAAACTCCATTCTCTACATGGTAAATACTTCTCAGAGCAACATCAACATTTATCAAGGTAATGCTCTGTCAACCCAAGAAGTAAAAAAGGATAGGACCTTAACCTCAGGTACCCACATTAGTTGGGTTCTCACAGACAAATGCTACCAAAACTTACCTGTTTTAAGGAGATGCTGCTTCCCCAGGATCCATACCAGCTCATCTGTATCTGGAAATTCTTCTAGGTAGTCAGTGAAAATAGTAATCTGGTTTTCACACTTGGATAAAACTGAAAGAAACACAAGCAAAATTTAATAAAAGGTCCTTATTTCAGTGGTTTGCTGATTATTATCTTTGCCCTGAAAGTGAAAAGTTAGCAGCTTGAATCCAATAGAAACAAATCTTTTCCCTTGAGAAACAAAGACACAGCCCTCACAATCCTTTAGTTGAAAGGTTTTCTCTTACATCTCTCTCTTTTTTCTTTCTTTTTTGACCATTTCTTTCTCACGATCCCATTTAAAACCACTTCTGAAAAATCAATTGGCCACAGTTGCTTCAAAACCTTTTTATCCACCATGAGGCCTTCTTTGTAAATAGCCACTTATCAAGCTTCTCCTACCAGGACTGTATAAAGGTGAAACAATAATACCTGTGTAGCTCATTACTACTCACGTCACAGGGGGTATCACAATGTTTGCATGGTAAGGTTTCTAGTGTCTAGTGGCTTAAAGGAAGCTATGATAAGCCCCTGAGGATTATACAACTATAAAAATGGCAATATTTTAGCTGAAAGACCAAATGGTTTTACAGTATTTTTATTTCCCATTTTATTCACATATGGCTTCTGCAAAGAAGATTCTTGAGGCTGATAATAAATATAACGTGTTCTTGGGATTCACAATGACTAGTATGATGTTGTGATATAATGTGAAATATATGTTTAGTCTCTTCCCCTGTTTTCTGGCACAGAACTCCTAAAACCACTTGTAATTTCTTGAGTGCTCAGGATGCCAGGTGCATCTTCTGTTCTGATACTTGGTCTCTGATCCCAGTTCCAGACAAAAAACTTCTAATCCCTCAAAATTCCATGGGTGATAGGAGCATTTTTTAAAATTCTAATAGGGTAACTCTTGGTGGGTTCTTCGAGGGGGGCTTGGGACCAGAAAGACCCAAGCAATAATTAGAAGCTTGGAAGTTTCAACACATCACCACCCTCCAAGAAGGAGAGAGAGGCTGAAGATTGAGGGGAAAAAATATCGCAACTACATGATGAAACCTTCATAAAAATCCCTGCACTCCAGGGTTTGGAGGGCTTTTGGGTTGCTTAACATGTGAAGGTGCCTGGAAGGTTAGTGTTCCTAGAGAGAGCAGAGAAGTTCCATACCTCTTCTCCCTTATCTTGCCCTCTGCATCTCTTCTACATGGGTGTTCACCTGCATCATTTCCAATATCCTTTATAATGAATAAATGAATACAAGTAAAGTGATTCCCTGATTTCTGTGAGCTATCCTTACACATTATCAAACCTGAGGAAGGGGTAGTAGGGACTCCAGTGAATAGCCAGTCAGTCAAGAGCACAGGGAACAACCTAGGATGGAACTTGTAACTGGCATCTGAATTAGGAGCAGTTTATATGGCACTGTGTCTTTAATCTATGGGACCTGACTCTGACTCCAGGTAGATAGTGTCAGAACTAAATTAAATTATGGGGTATCCTATTGGTGTCTCCTAGAGAATTTCTTGGTATGTGAGGACACCTCCCCACACACCAATCTGGTGTCAAACGTTTTTTGTTTGTTTGTTTGTTTGTTTGTTTGTTTTTAGTACTGGGGATTGAACTCAGGGACACTGGACCACTGGGCCACATCCCCAGCCCTTTTTTGTATTTTATTAGAGACAGGGTCTCACTGAGTTGCTAAGTACCTCACCATTGCTGAGGCTGGCTTTGAACTCGCGATCCTCCTGCCTCAGCCCCCCAAGTGCTGGGATTACAGGCGTGCGCCACCGCGCCCAGCTGGTGTCAAAAGTTTTAAGTGGTGAATGTGGAAGTATCAAAAAACAGTTTGGATTTTCCTATCTCATACAACAATGACTATCTCTCAAGATAGAGTAATCAAATAAAAGAAAACTAAACCTTATTAGTTTATAGGCCACACTTTCAGAATTTATAACATGAGAGGAGTTAAAATTCAAATTTACACATGAGGAACAGGTCTGCAAAACAAAACTCAAGACCAACACATGATGGGATGTTATCTCCAAATTCTTTGCAATTTTCTGAGAAAATAATATTCTATATAGTAAATAAATTTCTAAGCCAATTCACTAAAATCTATTTTAATCTGCAACCAGAAAAATAAATTGATAAGATATTCATACTTTATAGTGCTATTTGTATAAGAAAATATATTTCGAGTTCAAAGCTAAGACACTCAAGACACACCTTCTATCAGGTCTTGGAGGTTTCCTGACTTTTTTTTGTTTCTACCGGAGATTGAACTCTGAGGCACTCGACCACTGAGCCACATCCCCAACCCTATTTTGTATTTTATTTAGAGACAGGGTCTCACTGAGTTGCTTAGCGTCTTGCCATTGCTGAGACTGGCTTTGAACTCATGATACTCCTGCGTCAGCCTCCCAAGTGCTGGGATTATAGGCATGCACCACCGCACCCAGCAGCTCCCTGACTTTTATTGTGGGGAGCTCAGAGATAGAGTACAGACCCTTTTGTGCAGATGTAAGTAGCTTCAGGGACACTCCCAAGTAGTCCCTAAGAGTCTTATGGGTGTAGTTTCCTGTGCAAATGTCATGGTAAGATATGTTTAATTCATTTGAAAGGACAAATTGTTTTGGTTTTGTTTTCAAAGGCAGAAGCATGCTGTCTTCACAGAAATAAATGTTCCTAAATATAAAGCAAGCCTATTCTGATCAGGAAAACAGGTTTATATACTCAAAACACCTCATTGGAAATTGAAGTTATAATCTGTAAAGCACTTGTAGAAACACAGCTATCCAGGGGTACTTCCTTTCTTGAAACATTACCAAATTCCAATCATTTCGAGATTGAAATAGCTTTTGTCCCTCAGTATGTTTTATTATTAAATATTATAGTCTCCGCAGGGTTTCAAACCTAAAGAAGTTTGAAATCAAACCACCATTTTATTCCCCAGTGAAAACTCATCACCACCAAATCTGCCAGAGAACCTGTGCCCTCTTAGCCTCTCTGCTGCTGGCCTCAGCCCCTGGCCCATACTCAGGAAATACCAGGCTAAAAATGATCATTCAGGTCAGGCCATCCCCAGGAGGTGGTGGACTGAGGCGGGGTAAATCACACTGTGTATCTCCACCCTCCATCCCTCACAGGCAGGAGAAATCAGGTGAAAATGAACACCTACTATAGCCTAGAAAGAAAAAAAAATCAGAAAATTAGTTGTTTGACAGAACCATGGGGAAAGGATACACTCTCTGGCACCCTGGAAGAAGTGAGGAAGGGTGGCATTGGATCAATGTACAGCATGTATGCATATAAGCCTTAGGTCTTTTTTTAGTACTGGCCGAAAAATATTTTTCTATGGCCAACCCTGTCCCAGTGACTCATTGCCCAGCTATCTGGTCAAATTAGTACAGCCCTTTAAAGCCTGTGACAACTGCCCTGCTTCATTTGGGATGGCCCTGAGCAAAATGGTAGCCAAAGAATTTGACTCTGGCTCTTCACACCCTCCCAGGCCCAGCTAGACCAGCAAGAAGGTCATTACAGTCTCTCTTCTTCTTGATTCTTCTCTTAGAAGATAGATGGACAGAATGCAGGGTGTTTAGCCATAGCCAGCCCTGAGTCAAAGCTACATGCATGGAACAAATGAAAACTAGAACGGAAAATGACACTAACAGAACAGAAGAAGCAAAGACCAGTGATGGGGAAGTTATATATAAAGGGATTTGAGGATGAAAAAAGAATAGGTCCTCTACAAGAACTTAGATAACAAAGAAATCTGGGAAGTGTTTAATGTGTAGAAGTAAAGTCTAATTTCCAACACAAGTACTTGTGACTAACAGCAGTACTTTTTGTAAAAAAAAAAAAAAAAAAAAAAAAAAAAAAAAAAAAAAAAAAAAAAAAAAAAAAATTCTTTCACAAACTACATTTGTCTTGCCTTTGAAAGTTAACAAACCAGATATTGACCTGATATCAGTTCCCTACCTGTTAGCCTGTTTAAAGAGATGGGGATACTACAGTCAGAGAATATGCAGCTTGGTGGGCCAAGAAATAACTGCTCTAAGGCCTGAGAGACAATAGGCTGCACCCTGTTCCATTTTACTTTAACAATAATTATTATATTGGAGGTTCTGCTGTGTTAGCTTAGTGGCCAGTTAATAATAGCACAAAAATTTCCTTAAACTCCTAAAACCAAAAAGTCTACCAGTCTCAGGACTGAGGTTGTAGCTCAGTGGTAGAGTACTTGCCTAGCATGTGGGAGGCACTGGATTAGATCCTCAGCACCACACAAAAATAAATAAATAAATAGTGGCCATCTACAACTAAAAATAAAAAGGTCTACCAGTCTTGGTCAAAAAGGCTCTATGAACATGTTGGGGCATATCTTAAACTCCCAGCCAGGCAAGCACAGAACTCAAGATCAGCCAGAGTAAGTATTTAGGTCCTATTTAGATATTTTCTGAGCATGCACACAGCTCTGGGAATGCTCACAGCCCTATGAACACATGTGGTCGAGATTCCCAAGAATATGCCCAAGCTTTTTAAAGCTTCAAGGAATCTTATTCCCTAGCTTTTCCTTTTAAGTTTTCTGGTTAGTTGGAAATGTTATCTACTGCTTTAGGCAGCTTAGAATTTAATTTATTGTCTTTAATGGTTATTTTTTAAAGATGCTGGGTAGAAGAGTTTCTACACCTCAAGGCAGATCAAATTAAATACACTCTTGTAAGTGGCATCTTCCAGGTTACCACCAGACAGATCAGATTCTCTAGAAATGAAACTTTAAAGGAACTCCAATCCCATCTTGTCTCTTTTGGTGGCTGCGAGGGTGCTACATTTCCCTGTGATGATAAGCTGTTGATTTTCAAGGCTACTGCAGAACAGTGTTAGCAAGAGTTTGGAATAAGGCAAGTGAAAACACCATAAAGTTTACTCTTACAAACATTTTGTCAATTTTCTTGGATAAATATTCCCTGAATTGCTGCAAGCCTTTAGTTCATTTCCAGAGTTCTGAAAAAGTTGATTCTGACAATTGCTGTCAGATTTTTCATTGCTATTATGAAGAAAATTTTCAGAGGTCTTTGCTTTGACATTTTTGCTGATTTCTTACTTTTTCTAGTGATTGACTATATTTCTAAGGGTTATTTTGGAAATTGCAAGTAAGTGAGAAAATTGCTTGAAAAACATTTTTTGGGGGGGCTACGGCTTAACAAAGACACTTGTATATCAAGGCTTTTAGATTCTGTGAAGCTTGTGCTAAAGAAAGAATCACCACAAACTTTCTAAAGTGGAATCAAAAGATCAGAAAATCTTAGAGCCAGGAAGGGCTTGAGATATGGGTTAACTTCCCAGTAGGTCACCCATTCTAACAGCTTTTTCCAGGGTACTGCTGGTTCCAAAACAGCATTCTCAGCAATGCATACATATTTAACAAACTGTCAGTTCATATCTTCAAAAACATAAGAAAACATCTGTAGGGATGAATATGTATGGTAATGGCTGAGTATTTATTCATATTTCATTGCATAAACTTTACAAAGTACCTACTTATAAGGCAAGCATGGAAAATAAAACATCAATGAGATACAGCCTCTATCCTCCAGAAGCATTTAATCTAGTAGGGAAGTGTTCCAGAAATAACTAACAACAGATAAGTGAAAGACAAGTTGTGTGTAAGGCAGGAGGAGGAAAAGAAGAATAGAATTCCAACTGGGGGTAAATAGGCTTTCCCTAACTTAGAAGATGTGGCATCAGAGATGAGCTTTGCTGGCAATAAAATAGAAATGGCAAGGGGGAAGGGAGGAAATTCCCAGCTGAGGGAACACCAAAAGAACTTGGCAAGCAACTTAGTGTGGAGTGGGGCAGGGGCGAGTGAGAGAGAGAGTAAAAAATAACTTGCAAGTTTCATGTGTGTGTGATCAGTGATGAGATGTTGGCAGAAAAAATATGGGGTTAAACAGAGGAAAAATAAACTTGATTGATCCAGAACGTTGTGTTGCCGCCTGCAGCTATTGCCGCCTGTAGCAACGATACCGCAGGAAAGAATTTGGAGGCAGACTGGAAATGAATAGGCTCTTTATTCTTTCTTCTTCTAACTTCTCTCTCCGGCTCCAACAACCTCTCCAACTCCAACCACCCCTCTAGCCATCCTCACCTGGTTATATACTTTTTGCCTTAACAAGTATACACGTGTTAACAGCTCAAACTTACAGGTGTGTCACATAGTGTTCACGGGCATAGAAAGATTCTTAGATAAATGCATGAATATCAGGTGAAAATATTTAAACACCTCTTATGGCTCTCAGCTAGCCACCATCTTAGCTATCTCCTTATTAGGGCTCTTATATTTCCTCCCTTTTGTTTTAAAAGAGGGAAAAATAGATGGGTGAGCTCTCACCACATCGGGATCGACTGTGCCTGGCTTAGGCGTCCACACGTGCAACCGACATTCTTACCCATCATGGGATAATCAAGGCTGTGCCCTTGACTCCTGTCTTAGGTTGATATGTCGGCCACATGAGACTTTCCTGTCATTGACTACCAGCCGTCCAATCGAGCCCTTACCACATCAGGGTCGACTGTGTCTGTTTTATACATCTACATGTGCAACCAACATTGTTACCCGTCATCGGATAATCAAGGCTGTGCCCTAACAGCTGCGGCGTATATTTGAGTGTAAACTCCAGGATCGTACTGAATTTGAAGCTGTAAATCAGCAAACTGCCCTTCTTCAGTTAACATATCTACGTTACGGTCTGGAAATCCTGCAGTCACATTTCTTTTAGCTGTTTCTACACAAAATTCCTGGAATTGTGACCTCCAAATCAAGTATTGTCCCCCGCTCAATACTGCCTTACATAAGCCTTTCCAGTCTGAGGGGGTTAAAGTTAAAGTGTTAAGGGACTCCAACATGCTCAACGTGAAAGGAGCTTGGGGCCCATATGTCATTATTGCCTCTTTGAAATTTTTTACAGTTTTAAAATCTATTGATTGGTGGTACCTCTGTTCATTTTCATTTTCAAATACTGGCAGATCCCATTGTCCCTGGGAGTTTTGACATTCAAGGGCACGCAAGTGCTCAGAAAGACTGTTAATCTCTGTTTCAAGGACACACAAGTGCCTAGAAAGACCGTTCATAGTTTCTGTAATTGATTCAATCCATGAGGGCACAAAGGATTCCTCCACTTGATGGTTCTTCCTAACTGACTCAGCAGAGGAGGCTGTGCTTTCATGGTCACTTTTATTTGACTCCTCTTCACTATTACTATTTTCATTGGTAGTAACATCCTGAGTCCCAGGTTCAATTGAAAGCACGTATTCTTCAGCTATTTTGAATAATTCTCAAATAGCTTTAGCAGCTCAGAGCTTTGTCTTTTTTGAGCCCACACTAATACTATCCTTACTGGTCCTAACTGACTCAGCGGAGGCTATGCTTTCATGATCACTTTCCTCCTCACTATCAACTGAGCCAGCTATATCAAAGAATTCTTCCATAGCCTTTATCACTCGGGTCTTAGTTATTTTCGAACCCATTTTAACCGCTCTACGAGACTCCTCGATTTCTTACCGTGCCGATTCCGAACTCCCTGTACGGGCCACCACTTGTTGCCGCCTGCAGCTATTGCCGCCTGTAGCAACGATACCGCAGGAAAGAATTTGGAGGCAGATGGAAATTAATAGGTTCTTTATTCTTCCTTCTTCTAACTTCTCTCTCCGGCTCCAACAACCTCTCCAACTCCAACCACCCCTCTAGCCAACCTCACCCGGTTATATACTTTTTGCCTTAACAAGTATACACGTGTTAACAGCTCAAACTTACAGGTGCGTCACATAGTGTTCATGGGCATATAAAGATTCTTAGATAAATGCATGAATATCAGGTGAAAATACTTAAACACCTCTTATGGCTCTCAGCTAGCCGCCATCTTAGCTATCTCCTTATTAGGGCTCTTACAATGTTGGACTGGTATTTGGTTAACAAAGGGTGGAGAGGTTTGGAAACAAGTGAAAGGAAAGTTGGCCTACACAGGGATTTTGAAGAGAAGCAATGGTGAATGGCAGGTTGGTTAGCAGGGCTTAGAAAGGCACAAGAAAATCCAGAAGGCCAAAGCTCTGGCACAACCTAGAATGTGCCTTCACCCCCTTCCTCCTGGGTTTTCTACTTCCCTGTTCTTTCTCAGACTCTGCTCATCTGTGCACAGGCCCTGCCTCATTTCATTCATCTTCCTTCCTATGCCCTGCTTTCCTGACAACCAAGAACTTAGAAAATAGAAGACTGGATGACAATTTTTAGCATTTCAAGTGGATTTTTCCTATTCAAAATTGCAAATCTCCTTGGATTTACCTAGCAAGTCATGCCCTTTCAATGCTAGATTGTCAAATAACACAGAAGACATGAATGATTTCTCTACAGACTAGTATAAATTCTGACTCTCTAATAGAACTGTATTGTTTTTAGACTTACATTAGATACTAATTTTTTGTACTGGGGATTGAAGCCAGGGGTACTTTCCCACTGAGCCACTTCCCCAGTATATATAGCCACATCCCCTTTGCATATAGACCAAGTTGCAATGTAATTTTTTATTTTAAGACAGGGTCTTGCTAAGTTGCTTACAGTATTGCTAAATTGCTGAGGCTGGCCTTAAACTTGTAATCCTACTGCCTCAGACTCCCCAGGAACTTGGATTATAGACATGTGTCATCATGCCCAGCTACCACATTAGGGATTATTAACCAAAGGGTATCATTCAACTAGAGAGGAATTTAAGAGTTCTGTTTAACTGATGAGTGCAGGCAGTGGTTGAGCATAGAAGGCTATACCCGATAAATTTCAGGACAAATAAGCAAAGAAATTACCAGTACACTTAGCACGCTTTGGCTTTCAGTTAGAAAAAGTAATCAGGCTATAGATAACTTGGCTCCATAAAATTTGATATTTATCAGAAGTCTCAGTCAATTTATCCCACTGATGTAAGCAATGCTTATCCCATTGACAAATGTAATGCAAAACTGAGATATTTCTGTTTCCTTTAAAGTGATGCTTTTTGAAAAGCTTGTTGCCTTGTCAAGTGTATTTTTGTTGTTGCTGCTGTTGTTATTTTCACTTAGAGACAAATTGCTGTCTGCTGTCTGCTGTCTGCTGACTGAAATGCACTTGGAAATATCCATGGGAAAATGGACTTCCATGAACAAACTGGTCAGAAATGTGTGACACATCGACCATAGCACCTCCAAAGTGGTGACTCATCTTGCTTTTGATAACTATTATTTTTAGAGATGTACTTGTCAAAGAAAAAGTAAGAAAGGAAAATTAAATTCCTCTGTGATCAATAAAAAGTTGCTGCCACCATCTTTGTTGATAAGACATACAGAGAGGGTAGCACACTGGGTGTATGGATGGGGAAAAGTATTTGATTGGCTATACAATTTAAGAAGACTTGAGGAACCTCTTCCACAACTGAAGTGAGAATCACCTGAGTCTTTATCAACAAGTTTTTATGTTTTTAAGATTCAACCTGAATCTGTTACTCATTTGTCACTGAAAAATTGATGGAAAGCATAGTTGTATCCCCAAGGAGGACAGTTTCACATTAGTGCCATTACCAACTCAATGAGTGGGTTGAAAATAAGCCTCCATGATATTATATCTTTGATTTTGGACACTGAAACCAAACTAAAAAGCACTGATAATAGTGAACTCATGGGGCTGGGATTGTGGCTCAGCGGTTGAGCGCTCGCCTAGCACCTGCACAGCCCAGGTTCGATCCTCAGCATCACATACAAATAAACACATTGTGTACAACTAAAGCAAATAAATATTTAAAAAAATAGTGAACTCATGGCTCATGTAGGAATCAAGAAACTGACAATATTTAGTCTCAATGAAGAATGTGTCAACTGATTTTCTCTAATACCCACTATGGTAAGGAAAAGAAAGAAAAGAAAACACCTTCCACTCCTCTTGGAAATTTCTCTAGGCTAGGAACTCCAAAATGTAGGTTCTAGTCCCAGCCTGCCGGTTAACTTGCTATGTGATTTTGGAGAACCTATTGTACTTCTTTGGGCCTTGGACTCTCCATCTATAAAGTGTGCAGTGTGCTCTTCAAACAGCAGATCATAATTCATCAGTAGGTTGTATAATCTACATAATGTGTTGCAGTCAGCAATTAATAAAATAAAATTGAATAGAAAAAGAACAAAATATTAGAGCATATTATACATAATAATGATAAGTATTGCTTCATAAAGCCTGTTTGGGTACATATAGACCAGGTTGCGATATAAAAGTATTTTTCATCGTGTTGATGCGATCAAAATTTCAAAAGCTGTTGGTCTAGACCTATACTGTCTAATATAGTAGCTGCTAGCTACATGAAGTTTTTTTTAAATATTTTTAATTGTAGATGGACACAATATCTTTGTTTTATTTATTTATTTTTATGTGGTACTGAGGATCGAACCCAGTGCCTCACTCATGTGAGGCATGTGCTCAACCACTAAGCTACAACCCCAGCCCAACATGCAGTTTTAAATTAAAATTAAAGACAATTAAAAATTCAGGGGCTGGGGGTGTAGCTCAGTGGTAAAGCATGTGTTTAGCATGTGCAAGGCCCTGGGTTCAACCCCCAGTACAAAAATAAAAAGTAATAATTTAGTCCCTCATAGCACTAGCCACCATTCAAGCACTCGAAAACCACATGTGGTTAATGGCTATTATATTGGACAGCACAGTAAGAGTATATTTCCACCATCACAGAAAATTCCACTAGACAGTTCTATTCTAAGGACTTTTCTATGGTTCTATAGGAAGTGCTGACAGTGATCTCTTAGGAGGAATCCTTCAAATCCTGAAAAGAAAAGATGGGCCGGATGTGGTGGCACATTCCTGTAATCCCAGCAGCTCAGGAGGCTGAGGCAGGAGGATTGCAGGGCTGAAGCCAGCCTAAGCAACTTAGTGAGGCGTAAGCAACCTAGTGAGACCCTGTCTTAAAATTTAAAAAATTTGAATAGGGCTGGGGATGTGGCTCAGTGGTTAAGCACCCTTGGGATCATTCCCCAGTATGTGAGAGAGAGAGAGAGAGAGAGAGAGAGAGAGAGAGAGAGAGAGAGAGAGAGAGAGAAGAAGATGGGTTAACTTATCTCTCTCTATGTGAATTTCTAAATAAATGAACCAACAATTACTTACGTTGAATTTGGTACTATGAGGAATACAGAAGAAACATCCTCATAAACATTTTCTAAATATAAAGTAAGCCAGCATAGCATCATAAAATCATAGTGTAGTTAAACACATGAGCCTTATGTAAAAGAAAGAATAATAAAAGGCAATGTATAGGCAAGTGTTGACAATAACTAAGTGTTGTCAAATTTTAGAAAAGCAGAAATAGGTGAGGATTTGAAGCCATCAGGTAAGATTTCAAGAAGTTAGGATTTGGTTTTTATTGCTTGGTTTTGATGAGCAGACACAAGAATTGAGAATATTCCAGATGAGGAAAACCAATATTATAAGTGTCTGTGCATTGGACAGGAGGGTAGTTCTGGATAACATTGAAAAATGAGATTAGAGAAGTGGCATGGCAATGAGTTATATAGTGTATAAAGCCAGCCAGTACAGTCCAACTCTTGGTAAAGACATTGACAGTTTTCAGAGCACTTTCACATGATCCTGGAGCCAGTCCCTTGGGATAAGCAAGGCAAGGCCTATTACTTCCATTTTAAAGTTTAGGGAACAGAGTCTGAGAAGAGGTAATAAGACTATCCAATGTCATATAGATAATGAGCAGTATAACTAGGCTTCAAACAGAATGAATCTCATTCTCCATTCAGTCTTCTTCCTGCTATATGTTGCTGCTATGAAAAAAAGTTTGATTCAAGGCACTGAAGACAAGAAGACCAATGAGAATGTTGTTTCAATAATTCAGGAGAGTGTTGAAGGCCTAGCCTAAGCAAAAAAACAGATGCTATGGTTCTATAACTTTCCATAAAACAAACTGACAATGCAGTACCCACTATTTATAGGGGAGAGTAAGAGTAAGGGATAGAACAGTATAGTTATATTTAACTGGAAATGACCTAAAACTACCCCCAAATGAATAAATATTAACAGCATAATTCATATACCGTGTCCAGATTTTTCCAGACAGCTAAAGGCAATGTTTTGGACGCGGTTCCTAAGCAAACAACACTTTATATGTCTATGTATTTTTATGAGGCATTTCTGTCTTGGTAGTATTTCTTTGCTTTGTCAATTTCAATTTTCATTTCTCAGAGCTAATTGGTCATATGATCTATTACCTCATCTAGATTTCCAGTGAGAAAAATTGGCACAAAAAGTTCAAGGAGCTAAAGACTTCGGAGTTTTTTTCATAATGCTATTCAATAAAACTGTCAGCTTAGCAATTAGTGACTTAATGATGATTTACTAAGAAGACATTAATATATGCCATTGCCAGATTAATTTTAAGGAATCTCTCTGCTAGAATCACTAAACCACTAAAACTTTGCCATGGTCTTCTAAGACTGTTCCACCTGATTTGAAATTAAATACAAACTCATCAAGTTGGCATATAAGGGCCTCTCCAATAGTGCCACATTTCCAGTTGTTTCCTACTACCTATTATTCCTTCATGGCATCTACTCTTTTCAGCCAAATTAAACCACATGATACACTGGATGTTCTTATCTTTGCTCATTTCTGTCCTACTTGCCCTTGAGCCCTATCTCCAATGCTACTTTCTTGGTCAACTCTACTCAATTTTTCCAAAAAGAAGTTGGGAACAATTCCTTCTAAACTTTCAGAGTCCTTTATTTATATCTTATTGATGATACTGAGCCCTTTGTACTTTAGGTTATTGTTATATGTCATCTCTCTGCTATTAAATCGAATTCCTTAAAGTCTCAGTGCAGGTTGATCATCTTTGTATCCTCTATACTTCTGGTCATAGTGCCTTACAATAATTCATTCCCTAAGGTCCATCAAATGTTTATTGAATGAAAGGGCATGCTGAAAAATCTCTAAAAGTTGATTGATATGACTATCCAAATATCAGTGTAACAATCCTTTACTGAGTGCCTACCATGTGACCAACAATGCATTAGGCCCTGTGGAGAGCCTTTTTAACAATTCCAAGTCTAATTAGAAGAGGGAGGGAGAAAAGGGATGAGTTCATTTTTGATACAGTATGGCAAGCATTTACACAGGGGGCTAAGGGAGCACAAGAAGAGAGTCATCTAAGCCAATCTGGGGCCAAGAAGCAGTTTTGTTGGAAAGAAAGGTTGAAGTAACACTCAGACTTAAAGAATGAGTGAGAGTTAAACAAATCAGACCTGTAAAGGACAATCCAGGCAGAGAAAGTTTGTATCAAAATGCTGAGGTCTGAGAGACTGTATAATGGTGGTTCTATGTGGGGACTGGCAAGGGTTGAGACTGGAGAGGCCAGGAGATGCTGGCCTTGGTGGCCTTGGTAAGGATTCTGAACTTAGCTCAGGTTTCATGGAGCTCCTAAAGGGTGTCCAAGACCTCCAAAATTTAGCCTTGGTATTCTGCATTTGCAGAAGAGAAGTGACAGCAAGTCATTGCTTATAAAACAAATTCTCACGGTTTTAACTATATTATGCCATGCATTATTAAATTCTGTTTAAAAAGACCAAAAGTGACTATCTTTGTTGAGGAAGCAGTTAATGCCAGTCTCTGACAGCATGTTAAGGATTAAACCACCACAAAGTCATTTCCAAAAAGTGTACTCTTCATTTTGAGCACTTTCCCAGTTTTCTCCTCCATTTACAACCACCTCACTCTCTTCCCAGGCCACAGGAATTTTCCCCATACCTTTTCAACATCACACTTCATTAGTAAATATCGCCAGCAGACATATGATGTTTAAAAATTCTTTTGCTGGCCTATGAATTAAGAGAGCAAGGTTCTATTTCTGCTCTGCCTTTTATGGTCAAGTCACCTTGGGCCAGTCATGCAAGCTCTCTAATATTACCTTTCCTCATGAAGATAATGCTTTCCCATGGGCCTAAAGTGAGGATCAAATGAGAAAATTGATATGAAAGTGCTTTGTAAACTTTTAAGAAATGTTAATATGTCCTGAACTAAGTGTTTAATAAGAGTTTGTGCCTGGGTGTGACCAACAGAAAATGTACTTACATTTCAAAGCTTGTACTCCAGTTTCACATATCTTACATTTCACTGGAGAGTCGGGATCAGCAAGTATACTCACATTTTAATATCTCTGAGAAGTTGAAACAATTCCATTATAACAAGTACTGAAAATAGATGTGTAAAGTGAAGTACAGTTAATAGCCTCTTTCCTTGATGTTCCCAGTTATGAGTTTTAGATGACTCTTCAGCCATGGAACATCCACTGTATTCAGATGATACATTGAGAACTTTGAATTGCTTCTGCAACAGCCAAGCAGTACACATAGTGCCAAAATGCCCCTGAATTCTGCATATCAAAATAACTTACCCTGAAAGCTGTTTCCATTCCTACCCTCTGCCATACATCATGACCACTATAATGAATTTTAATAATACTCCTCACTCTGAACTCTTTGTTAGCACCCCAAACACTCTTTACAAGAGGTCCAAATGGAAAGTGCATTTTCTTGTGCACCTTTTGAAGTTTGTTTCTCTGATGACAGGAAGAGATATAGGCTAGAGTTACTCAAAACACTTCCTGTCACCAACTGTTCTTTCTAGGGCCCCAATAGGCAAACCCCAATTGGAGAGCCTGGTAATGTGAAAGGAGTTTGAAAGAAGGAAAAATTAGGGTGATCTGGTTTCAAGGGCCCCAATGGCTCCTGTTCCTGGAGTTTTACTTCTTAGTCCCACAGTAAAGCTCTCCAAACTGAGCAAACCTGCAGATCAACAAAATGGGATAGAGAAGGTAAATTCTGAACCTTTCAGGATCCTTGATCCCTTCAGGTATTAAGTCCAATCAAGAAGGCTTTGTTAAGCCCACCTAGCTGCAGAGTGGAGACCACTTTTACAAAAGTAGTTTGACATCAGCAAGAAGGGTCAAATGGGGTTGAGGCTGTAGCTCAGTGGTAGAGTGCCTGCCTTACACGTGTAAGGCACTGAGTTCAATCCTCAGCACCACATTAAAATACACAAATAAAGATATTGTGTCCATCTACATATAAAAAAAAATTTTAAAAGAAGGGTCAAATGACAAAGAAAGAGACAGAAAATCATGAAAATCTAAATGGATTCACAAACACACTTGCATATACACACATGCACAAACACACATACAGCCTTAATGATGTGGGACCATTTACTACAGGGCAAACATTAGAAAAAATATTTCAATATGCCTTAAAATATCATGGTTTTATAGGATAACAACTAATAGTTAATAATGACCTTTAACACACTCAAATAAAATTATGATCCATCTACTCTATTTAAGAAGTCAGAGGAATATAGTGTCTTTTGTAGAACTCTATTTAGGATAGTTAAAATTTTAGAATCTCATGAGGGTTAAATTGGGCAAATCATGAGCCATTTGGATTTTTTTTGGGGGGGGGTGGGGGAAGCCATCTGGGGAAAATGCCCTTTTCCCCAGAAACAGTCAGGTTATGGAGATTTTACCGTAGTTTGGTAAGATAAGAAGAGTGCCAGCCTCAGCAATTGTATGAGACCCTGTCTCTAAATAAAAGAAGAGTGCTGGATTGTATATTAGAGACAAGTATTATAGAAAGCCAGACTAAGAATGTGAACATGGGTAAGCACAGTCCGAGAAGGCTTCATAGAGAAAGCAAAGCTTGGGGCTGGCTGGGTTTAGTTTGAGTCTCTCCATCCATTGATTGGTGCTAGCTTTCTTAGTTGCCACACTTAGGCTGAGTCTCGGGTTCAGAGTCACTAAAGACAACTTGAAAATTTTCATGAGTGTGAATAAAGAAAAAGATGAGAAAAAGACCCTGGTCCCATTCTACTATAGCATAAAGGAGACAGCTAAAGCTTCAATAGACTAAATGAGCAAAGGCTCTGGCATAGCAGTAATTTTTCCAAGCAGTAAAGAATTTGTGGGACTTAAGAAAGGTGCTCCATCCACAGTTATATACCTTGATATTATTGGAAAAAAAGGTTTGGCAAAGAATTATTATTTTTATATAGAATTATACCAGTGGGAAACTATAAAACATTGCTAAAAGAAATTAAAGAAGACAAAAGTAAATGAAAAGACATCCCGTACTCATGGCTTGGAAGACTTAATATTGTTAAAATATCCATACTACATAAAGTGACATACAGATTCAGTGCAGTCCCTATCAAAATCCCAACAACTTTTTTTTTTTTTTGCAGAAACAGAAAAAAAATCATTCTAAAATTCATATGGAATCACCAAGAACCCCAAATAACCAAAACAATTTTTAAAAAGAACAAAGTTAGGGGACTCAAATGTCATGGTTTTGAAACATATTACAAAGCTAAAGTAGTCAAAACAGTACGATACTGGCATAAAGGCATCTGACAAGTAGAACAATGTAATAGAATAAGGTGTCTAGCAATGAATTCTAGTATATATGTCCAAAAAATCTTCAGCAAGGGTTCCAAGACCACTCAATGATGAATGATAGTTTCTTCAGCAGATGATTTTGGAACTCTGGATATCCACATGTAAAAAGTATAACGTTGCATCCTAATAATATACAATATACAAAAATTAACTCAACATGAATTAAAGATTTAAACATAAGACCTAGAACTATAAAATGCCTAGAAAAAAAAACACATAGAAAAGCTTTATGACATTGGACTAGGTAATGATTTCTTGGATATAACATCAATATAGTCAACAATAATAAAAATAGGCAATGAGACTACATCAAATTTAAAAACTTTTGTCCATCAAAGGATACAATCAACAGAGTGAAAAAGCAACCTAAAAATGGAAGAAAATATTTGAAAATCATATATCCGATAAAGGGTAAATATCCAGAATACCTAAAGTACTTCTACAGCTCAACAACAAAAAATCAAAATAACCTGATTTTTTGATCCAAAAATGATATACAAATGGCCAATAAGCATTTTAAAAGATGTTCAACATCACTAATCTTTAGAGAAATGCAAATTAAAACCTCAATCAGATATCATACCATATCCATTTAGGATAGCTATAGAAAACAAGAAATACTGGAAAGGATGTTGAGAAATTGAAATGCTATGCAATGTTGATGGGATTGTAAAATGATGCAAGCCCTATAGAAAACAGTATGTAAGTTCCTCAAAAAATTAAAAACAGAACTACCATGTGATACAGCAATCCCACTTTGGGGTACATATCCAAAAGTATTGAAATCAGGATTCAAATGATACTTGGATGCCCATGTTCATAGTAGTGCTGTTATCAATAACCAAGAGTGGAAATGATGTGAAAGATATATTTCTATCTATCTATCTATCTATAGTACACACATACACATACTATATTATCTCACTTAAATAGGATATCTAAACATTTAAGGCATCAAATTCATAAACACAGAAAATACAAAGGTGGTGGACAGTGACTGGGAATCTGGGAATGACAGAGTGATTTTACCTGTTCTTAACTAGATTTTTACTGGAAGTAAGGCTGTAATTAATATAACATCCATGTCTTCTTTAAGTAACCACTTATATATGATGGTTCCATGAAAAGATGGAGTAGATTCACTTTTCCCTGTTCCTCCCACTAGTCATAGTTAAAAAAACTGGACATTACAAATATATATTCATTTATATATTATATTTATTTATAAATATATTTATGATTCATCTCTCATGAGTCTCTAACAGGCAGAAAGAAGTCTGAGCTAGGGAACTAAAGGCCCAAGAAATGATGTGGGAGTGAGTTTCCTGAGGGTTTCTTTTGTGTGTGTGTTTGTGGGGGGGGGTAATGGGGATTGAACTCAGGGGCACTCAGCCACTGAGCCACATCCCCAGCCCTATTTTGTATTTTATTCAGAGACAGGGTCTCACTGAGTTGCTTAGCACCTCACTTTTTGCTGAGTCTGGCTTTGAACTCATGATCCTCCTGTCTCAGCCTCCTCAGCCACTGGGATTACAGGGGTGCGCCACTGCACCTGGCCTGAGTTTTGTTTTTAAATAATATATCCTAGAACTTGTGATAGGGAAACCAGCAAACTGATGCATGTGCACATACATCCATCAAAAAGCTAGCTTATCTAAAGTCAAAGGATCAGGGAAGGGGAAGCTTACAAAGAGAGAACACTTTCAGATGATAAGTTCCCAAACACCACAGAGAAAAACTACAATTAGACCCCTACTCTCATCAGCAAAAACCAAGTAGGGAGCCTGGATTTCTACCTTCATCCTGCTTTATTTTATTATTGGTGCATTATGATTATACATAACAGCAGGATTCATTAACATATGCATGCATGTACATAACATAATTTGATCAATTTCATTCCCCAGTATTACCCCTTTCTCTTCTCTCCTCCCTTCATCTAATTTACTGAACTCCATTCTATTTTCATGTGGTCCCTTTTCATCTGGCTGGAAATAGTCACACATCCCATTCCCCTTCTCCTTGAGGTAGTTTCAGAAAATGTAGAATGAGGATCCAGGATTTTCATCTCTGCAAGGCAGCAATGAGTCTCCCAGAACATGATGGTAATAGAGGCCTCTTTCTCTAAGTCAGTGTGGTATTGGTGTAGACCTAGTGGGGATCCTGAAATTCTACCCCTGCCCAGTAACAATGGCACTCCTTCCCTACCCTTCCCTACCTCCATCTGGCATTAATGAATACATACCCCATTCCCCCAAGAAAGGTGTCAGAGTAAATGAATGAAATAAGGTCTAGAGTCTCATAACCTAAAAGTCCAGAATACAATAAAAATGTATTCAGGATGCAAATAAACAGGAACATATAAACTTGAATGAGAAAACATACTCAACAGACACCAACACTGTGATGATACAGATATTGGAATCATCCAAAATGGACTTTAAAGAAACCATCTTAAAATGTTTCAAAAAGTAATTACAGGGGAGGGAGGAAAGGGAAGAGGGCATGAGGGTAGGAAAGGTGGTGAATGAGATGGATATCATTACCCTAGGTACATGTAAAACTGCACATGTGGGATGACTCTACATGGTGTACAAACGGAAATGAAAAGTTGTGCTCCATTTGTATACAATGAATCAAAAAGCTTTCTGCTGTCATGTATAACTGATTAGAACTAACAAGAAATAAATTTTAAAAAGAGAAAAAACTCAAAAAATGTAATTACAAACATGCTGGAAACTAATTTTAAAAATAGAAAGTCTCAGAAAAGAAATAGAATGTATAAAATAGAATTAAATGGAAGTTTTAGAAATGAAAAATCAAATAACCAAATGAAAAAAAAAATCATTGGATGGGCTTAATAGCAAAGAGAATATGACATGAGAAAGGAGCAGTGAAACTGGAGATAGAACAATAGAAATTACACAGTCCAAACAACAGAAAGAAAAGAAATTAGGAAAAAAGAGTAATCAGAGCTTCTGAGACATATGGGACTGTACTGGTATATTAAACGTTTATGTCATTAGAGTCCCAAAAGGAGAGGGAAAATCAGTGTGAGGCTAAGACGTATTCAAAAAATAATTGGTGAAATTCTTCCAAATTGTTTTAAATTAATTAATTTTTAAATTGACAAATAAAAGTAGCATTTATGGTATACAATAAAATGTTTTAATGTGTATATACATTCTAGAATGGCTAAATCAAGAAAAATAACATGAAAATCTTAAAAAATTGGCAAAATATATAAACCTACAGATTCAAGAAGCTGAACAATTCTCAATATTATAAATCCAAATAATTCACATGAAGTCAACATAATCAAAAAGAAAGAGAAAAAGAATCTTAAAAGACACGAGACAGACAGTGACACTTTACTCATAGAGGAAAAACTGAATGAGAACAGATTTCTTAACAAGAACCTTGGAGCACAAACAGAAATGCACTTTTCTTCAAGTGCCTAAAGGAAAGAACTATCAGTCCATAATTCTATATCCATCTAAAACATCCTTTGGGGCAAAATAAAGATATTATCAGATGAAGAAAAACTAAGAATTTGTTCCCATCAGATACATCTAAAGAATGCATGGCTGAAGGAAATTTTTGAAATGGAAAGGGAAGATGAAAGAAGGGATCTGTGAACATCAGGAAGGAAAAACATAACAACACAAAGAGTAAAAATATTGGTATATACAATAGACTTTCCTTGTTTTTCAGAGTATTCTAAATTATGATTGACAACTAAAGCAAAAATCACAACATTGATGTGATTCTAAAAATATGTATAAGAAATATTTAAGAAAATTATACCACAAATGGATGAGTAAAATGACTTAAAGAGAGGTAAGATTTCTATACTTTACTCAAACTGTTAAAATGTAAACACAGGAACACTGATATGTTACCTATGCATAATGTAAGCCTAGAGCAACTACTTTACCCAAGCGAGCACGTGTGTGTGTGCACACACACACACACACAAAGAGATGTGCTCAAAAACACAATAAGTAAGTCAAAACACAATTCTAAAAAGGTTACAAGCAACCCACAGGAATCCAGGTAAAACAAAGCAGAAAACAAAACTAAACCAAAACAGCAGACTTAGGCCCTAATATATGAAGTTTTGCATTAAACATAAATTGTGTAAATGTATCAAATAAAAGACTGACATTGGCAGAATAGATAAAAACATGACCCAACTATATGCTGTCTACAAGAAACTCAATTCAAATATAAGGATGTAGGTAGACTGAAAATATAAATATGGAAAGAGCTATATCATGTAAACATGATTTTTAAAGCAACAATTTCTATATTATATCAGATAAAGTGGATTTCAGAGTACAGAAAATTGCAAGGGATAGAGGGAAACTACATAATGATAAATAGGCCAATCAGTCAAGATGACATAGCAATTCCAAATGTGTTTGCGCTAAACAATATAGCCTTAAAATACATGAAGCAAAAACTGATAAAGCTGAAAAGCGAAGTGGATAAGTCAACAATTATAGTTGGGGATTTCAACATCTTTCCTTTCAGAAACTGATAGCCTACTAGGCAGAAAATAAGCAAGGATATAGAAGATGTGAACAACACAATAAACCAATAAGATCCAATTGGCATATATGGAACACTCTGCCCCATAACAAAAGAATATACATTTTCAAGTTGCCATGAAACATTCACCAAGAAAGACCATATCCTGACTTATAAGACAAACATGAGCAAGTTTAACATAACTGAAATTTTGTTACTAAAACTTTAAAATGTTTCTCTAACTATTATAGAATCAAACTAAAATATAGGAAAGGAAGAAAATGAGAGTTTTCAAACAATTGGAAATTAAGCAACATACCTCTAAATAATCCATAGGTCAAAAAGGAAGTCTCAAGGGAAGTTAAAAAAAATTCATTAAACTGAATGAAAATGAAAATACACCATATCAAATATGTGACATACAAAGTTGATGGCAAAGTAGAATGAAAACAAACTAGTATTTGTCAGGGGTTATGAATGGTGGAGTTACATAATGAGCATGACTAAAAATTGATAACACAGGAGAATATTTCCTAATTGTGGTGATAATTAAATCAATCTATGCATATGAAAGATGATATAAAACTATAAGCACATATTGTTATAATGATAGCTTCCTGTTTTGATATTATAATTATGTAAAATCTAATGATTGAGGTAAACAGGCTGAATGTTATATAGAACCTTTCTGTGCTATTTTTATTTATTTATTTATTTATTTATTTATTTATTTATTTATTTGGTACCAGGGATTGAACTCAGGGGCACTCGACAACTGGGCCACATCCCCAGCCCTTTTTTATTATTTTATTAGAGACAGGGTCTCACTGAGTTGCTAAGTGCCTCGCCATTGCTGAGGCTGGCTTTGAACTCACGATCCTCCTGCCTCAGCCTTCCAAGTGCTGGGAATACAGGCGTGCACCACACCCGGCCTCTGTGCTATTTTTACAGCTTCTTGTGTATCTTTTATTATTCATATTTTTAAAAAAAGAAATTACTTAAAAGCTAGTAAGTCAGAAACAAAAGTGTGGAAGCTAAAATGTAGAAAATAAATAAATGAAATGTTTTACCATAATAGTCTATAACAGTATGCCAGTTTAATGAAGGAACAGATTTTTAAATGAGAAAAGTTTTTTGTTTTGTTTTAATACTTATACATGATAGTAGAATGTATTTATGCACTGTGATATATCATACATAGATGGGATATAATTTCTCATTTTTCAAAGTGTACATATTACAGAATCATATTGGTCATGTAGTCACATATATACATACAGTAATAATGTCTGTTTCATTCCACTATCTTTCCCACCACCACATCCCTCCCTCCCCTCCTTTCACTCCCCTCTACCTAATCTAAGGTGACAGTATTTTTCCCTAGTGCCCCTGCCTTTTTGTGAATTAGCATCCGCATATTAGAGAAAACATTTGGCCTTTGCTTTTGTGGGATTGGCTTATTTCGCTTAGCATGATATTCTCCTACTCCAACCATTTACTGGCAAATGCCATAATTTCACTCTTCTTTAAAGCTGAGTAATATTCCATTGAGTATATATATGCCACAATTTCTTCATCCATTCATCTATTGAGCGACATCTAGGTTGGTTCCATAGTCTAGATATTGTGAACTGAGCTGCTATAAACATTGATGTGGCTGTGTCACTATAGTGTGCTGATCTCCCATACTCCTGGATAGGCATAATTAATATTGTCAAAATGGCCATACAACCAAAAGCAGATTTAATTTCAATACAAAATACAGATTTAATGCAATTCCTATTAAAATCCCAATGACATTATTCATAGAAATAGAAAAAGCAATCTTGAAATTTATTTGGAAAAATAAGAGACCCAGAATAGCTAAAGCAATCCTTAGCAAGAAAAGTGAAGCAGGAGGCATCACAATATCTGACCTTAAACTATACTACAGAGATATAGTAACAAAAATGGCAATCTGGGCGTGGTGGTGCATGCCTGTAATCCCAGCACTTGGGAGGCTGAGGCAGGAGGATCACGAGTTCAAAGCCAGCCTCAGCAATGGCGAGGCACTTAGCAACTCAGTGAGACCCTGTCGCTAATAAAATACAAAAAAAGGCTGGGGATGTGGCCCAGTGGTCAAGTGTCCATAAGTCAATCCCCAGTACCAAAAAGAATTTTTTTTTTGCATTAGGTAAAATATTTGGTAATGATTTAAAAGAAGCACTTGGAGAAAAATTATCCTTCTGCATAGTCCCAAATGGTAGCCACTAGCCAGATGAAGCTATTTAAATTCAAAACAATCAAAAGTAAATAAAATTTAAAATTCAGTTACTAAACACATTTCAGGTGCTCTATAGCCACATGTGCCGAATGACTACCATACAAGAACGGTATAGATATTAATCTTGATCAATATCACAAAAGGTTCTATTGGACCATATTAATCTGAACATGAAAAAACATACCATTTTCCCACAATTCAGCAGAGTTACAGCCCAAAGAATTCTGACAGAAATTATTATTGTATTATCGGGGGTTTGTAGTTACACATAATTTAATCTTCAGTAATATTCAGCATTATGTTGCAGTAGTTATATGCTTGGGCTTTGAGGTAAAATAAGCCTGAATTTCAACTTTAGCTCCAACTTTTACTAGACATGTTACTTCACTTCTCTATCCTTGTTTTCTCATTTTTAAAAGATAGGGGCTGGGGGATAATAGTACCTACCTTATAGAGTTGTTGAAAGGGTTGCATGGGATAAGCACAATGTCTGACACGTGATCTATAAATGCTAGCTTTTATTAGCATTACTACTTAAGTATAAACAGTTACCTTGGCTTGGTCTAGCACTTAGTCTAGGTGACTAATAGAAAAGGCAATAGGGGAACATTCAATTACATAAGCAACAAGGGAGTGAGACCCTAACAGAGACCCCATTGTCCCTTGATGGATATAAACAGCAAAGTTTCCATAACTTGGGGCGAGCAACAGAAAAGACCTTCTCTTCTAAGATCCATTTACCTTGAAGCTTGTAAAAAGTCAAGAAGTACCTTACTCTTGGCCCTCAGGGACTCTGAATTGGAAGTGAGCTACAATGTCTACCAAATAAAATAAAAGTACAATTTATTGTCTATAAAATATTATCTGAACAAGTCACTCAGTAGGAGAGATTTTCCAGCTGCTTATAGCAATCTGATCCAGTTCCTTGATGTATCATTATGAGGAAATGTCACTATACACAATTCTTTATGAATACCATATAACAAGTCTACTGTACCTTCATAATAAACTGGGTAAATATTTACCAAGCACCTACTACATATAGAGTATTTTTTTTCTACACCAGTTGGGAGCAAACTATGATTGGCAAGCTAACTTCAGTCAATTTCATGTGTTTGTATGGAAAACAAGTAAGGATGATTTTTACATTTTAAATGGCTGGGAGAATTTCCTTCAATTACTATTATTGAACACTGAATGGCATTGAAAATATAGCTTTTGCTGCAGACTTGCAAATGCTTCTTAATTAATTCAACATAAAATTACAAGGCAAAACAATGTATATGTGAAACTTACATCATAGTAAAGTCATGTCAACAACTAACATTGAATTACAAGTAACATCAAGATGCTTTATATACTTCCTATGATATAATAAATCATAACAATAAAACAAAAATGTGATACCACTTCATACCCACTAAAATTGGTATAATAAAAAGAAAGATAATAGTATGTATTTGTAAATATGTGGAGAACTTTGAGCCCAAATAAGTTACTAGTGGGAAGGTAAAATGGTATAGTCAGAGGCTGGGATTATGGCTCAGTGGCAGAGCACTTGCCTTACATGTGTGAGGCACTGGATTCGATCCTCAGAACCACATATAAGTAAATAAATAAAAAAATAAAGGTATTGTGTCCATCTACAACTAAGAAAATATTTTTTTAAAATGGTATAGTCACTTTGGTAAACAGTATGTCAGTTCCTCAAAAACTTAAAAACAAGTTTAAATTAAATATAAAATATAGCTACCATAAACTATAAATATAGTTAACACATGACCAGCAATTCCACTCCCAGATATGCACCCAAGAGAAATGAAACCATTCACCTGCATAGATATTTGTATACAAATGTTTTTAGCAGCATTATTCATACCATCTAAAAGGTGATAACAATCCAAAGGCCCATAAACTTATGAATTAATAAAAAGGATGTGTTAGCTATATAAAATGAAATATTATTTAGCCATGAAAAAGTGAAGTAACAATATGTGCTATAATTTGGATAAATATCAAAAACATTATGCTAAGTGAAAAAAGCCATACATAAAAGACTACATTCTGTATTGTTCTATCTATGTTAAAAATCCAGAAAATAAAAATCCATAGACACAAAACAGATGAGTGGTTGCCTAGGGTTTGGGGTAGAAATGCAAAGTAACTGAAAATAGGCATGAGGTCTCGCTGGGATGATGTAAATGATGAAACAATATTGTACTGATGGGGGCTGGGGTTGTGGCTCAGTGGAAGAGCACTTGCCTCGTACATGTGAGGTACGGGATTTGATCCTCAGCACCACATAAAAATAAATAAATAAAAATATAAAAAATATTGTGCTGATGGTAACATAACGTCATAATACTTAAAATCATTAAATTGTACACTTTAAAAACTAGTGTCAGAAATCAGTTCAGTTGTTGTCAAGAACTGGGAGTTGTGGGGAGAGAACTACTGAGAATGATAGAAGTATCATTCTCAATACAATACACAGAACAGTATATATTTAAAATCAAGTGCATTAAACTTTACATCTAGCAAGGGTGGAATTTACTGTGTCCAAATAAAGCTGACCTTAAAAAAAGTTAAGACAAGAAACATGATCTCCATTTCCACACAAATTTGCCGCATATAATTTTCTGAGTTCAAAATACAGTTTCAAAAACAGTTTTTGGACCTTGAACAAGTGAAAAAGATATTTTCATATTCCAGTATTCATTTGAGTGTTCAGCTGAGGAGTTTTTACATAACTTTCAAATGGAAATTATTAATCTGTAATATAATGACATGCTAAAAGGTAAATATTAAGAGAATGATGAATCTAATAGAATACTCTTGCAAGCAATGAATAGGCTCAATGAAAATCATATGCTCATGTACCCTAATAATTTATGATGAGAATGGCACTTCATCTCTTCAGACTTCCTCCAAAAAATATAACCCCAGTCTAAGTCACAAGAAACCCCTCAGAGAAACCCAAATTGAGGGATTTTTCCACAAAGTATCTGACAAGTACACCTAAAAATTTTAACATCTTAAAAATGAGCAAGGTCTAAGAAACCTTCACAATTGTACCAAAAGAGCCTAAAGAGACAGAATGACTGAGTGTAATATGGTACCATGGACACCATCCAGAGGTAAAACTAGTGAAACTGGAATAAAGTGTGGAGTACAGTTAATAGTAATGTACCCATGTAAGTTCATCAGTTGTGACAAATATGAAAATATATTCACCAAAGGGAGCAGGGATAATTTGGTTATATGCATTAAAATATAAACTTAGAACTTCACCTCATACCATACATAAAAAATTAACTCAAAATGAATCATAGACTTAAATGTAAGAGATTAAGCAATAAATTGTCTAGAAGAAAAGATAGGAGAAAGTCACTGAGAACTTGGATTAGACAAAGACTTCTTAGGTTAAAAAAAAATGCATGGACCATAAAATAAACAAATGATAAGTAAGACCTCATTAAAATTTGAAATTTTTCACTTCAAAATACACCTTTAAGACAAAAAAAAATAGGGGCTGGGGTTGTGGCTCAGTGGTAGAGTACTTTCCTGGTACATGTGAGGCAATGGGTTCAATTCCCAGCACTACAAAAAGATAAATAAAATAAAGGTATCATGTCCACCTATAACTAATAAATAAATAAATAAGTAAATAAATAAATAAATAAATAAATAAATAAAAGGAGAAGACAAGCAGCTCACTGGGGGAAAATATTTACATTATAATATACCTAACAGGGACTTGTATCTAGAATACATAACCAATTCTTACAATTCAACAATAGAAAAGATAACCCAATTTTAAAATGGGAAAAGATGAACAGATACTTCACTGAGGAAGACATATAAATGACTAAAAGGCATATGAAAAAAATGCTCACTGTCATTAATCATTAAGGAAACAAATTTAAAATACCATGAGATATTTCACACCTACTTAGAATGGCTAAAATAGAAAATAGAGTCAATAACAAATGTTTCTGAAAGTGTGGAGCAACAGGAACCATCATACATTGCTAGTAGAAATGCAAAATGGTGCTGCTACTTTGAAAAACAGTTTTACAATTTCTTTAAAAGTTAAATATAAAATTTCCCTATGATCTAGCTGGGCTCAGTGGAGCATGCCTCTAATCCCAGTGGCTTGGGAGGTCAATGCAGGAGGATCTTGAGTTCAAAACCAGCCTCAGCAACTTAGCGAGGCCCTAAGCAACTAGGAAGACCCTGTATCTAAATAAAATATTAAAAAGGGCTGGGGATGTGACTCAGTGATTAAGCACTTCTGGGTTCAATCCTCAATACCAAAAATTTAAAAAATCCCCTATGATCCAGTAATTTCACTCTTAGGTATCTACCAAAGAGAAATGAAAACATATTCACACAAAGACTTGTACTCAAATTCTCTCATCAGCATAATAGCCAACAATTGGAAGCAACTTAAATGGTGGTCAGCTAGTGAGTAAACAAAAACACGTTATGTCCATAAAATGGAATACTATTTGACAATAAATACTACGGAAGTATGTATACATACTACAAACACGATTGAACCTCAAAAACAGGATACATGAAAGAAGCCAGACACAAAAGACCATATACTACATAATTTCATTTACATGAGGTATACAGAATAGGCAAATTTATAGAGACAATAGTACATTTATTGGTTGCCTGGGCTAGGAATGGGAATGGGGATAAATTGTAAATGGACATGAGATCTTATTTGGAAGATAAATGTTCTAATCCTTATTTATGGTGACAGCTGTATCACTCTGTAAACTCACTAAAATCATTTAATTTTAAACTTGAAGTAGGTGAATTTTATGATATGTAAATACACCTCAATAAAGCTGTTAAAACAGAAAAGACAGCAGGGGAAACTGGGTGAAAGATAAATGGGAACTTTGTACTATCTTTCCAACTGTTTTTATAAATCCAAACTGTTGTGAAATTTAAAAATGTATTTAAATAAAAATTTAAAAGTATATTTTCATGGACTGATATCAGTATCTGGCAGTATCTATTTGTGTGAAAAGACATTTTCAAAGATGAAATAGGTAAAATCTCATCACAGATCAGTATTAACTGATACATTTGGAGTCAATGATGATGATAAGGAACACTAACTTTGAGCCCCAATTAAGCAAAATGCTATCCCCAAAAGAATTCCATTCTTCTCATTAGTAGTCCTGTGTTATAAAAAAAGCACCCAGTCATTATTACAGTTTGAATTTCATAACTTAACATTTGTCAAAACTTATTTTCTCTCTTTTCATATAAATGCTTGTAAAATATACTTGATTTTACCTTTTGGCCCGAATATCCTAAAAAATTATTTTAACAGAGAGTTTGCTAAGTAAGCTCTCTTCTACACCATAACAGGATAAACATAACTATAATCAATCTCTTTCCTGAATGTATTCATTCTTATAATTACCTAGTTTGGGCATAATGAATTCTAGATATGCCCTATAAAGGATAAGCCTTGCATCATTTCTGCTTTGGCACTATTTGAAATTTCCATAAAAAGAAACACTATTAACTTAAATAGTTGTAGCAAAACCTCGATGTCATCGTTATTATCGTTATATTAAAATGCCAACACCATACCATTGTATCCCTAAGATGACCCTCATTAAGTAGTGATGTCACCAGGCTAAGGACTCACTGAGTTCTCTTAGATATCAAGTGGCTCCCACGGCATCACACCCTGCCTTTGGCATCACACTGGCACATCATCTTAGTATGGTGTTATATGCTATCACTACTAGGACAGAACCCTGCTCTGATGCCACTCCTCTGAGATGTCAGAATAATTAAACCCTACTTCTTTCTACTCCCGGGGCGGTGGCGGGGAGGGGGAGGGTAACCACAGTCTGTGGTTCGAGCCCTGGAGGTTGTATTTAGCTCCAACTGTTGTCCCTTCCGCCTACCAGTGCTGGTCAGGGCCCCCCGAAGGACAACACCTTTAGGCTCCTGTAACTCTCTTACCCTGCCTCTGCAACCGATTTATGTGGGCGACTCAACGCCCCAACAGCGACCACCCACCCCAGCTCTTTCACAGAGTTCCACACGAAGCCGCTCCCCCTACCTGACTCCATTCTCCAGCTGTCATCCTGGGCCAATTCCACCGGCTACTTGACTATGGCCGTCGCACGGGACCCTGGGAGTTGTAGTTTTTCACTGCTAGGGGCCGAGTCCGTGAGGACAGGAAGGGCGCCTCCCCGCCCGGAAAGGCTCTCAAACTGCAACTCCCAGAATCGCCACGCGATGGAAAAAGAAACACGGGAACGAGAAAGGTGGTGATTGGTGGAGCTCTAGGCTCTCCTGACTGGCAGCGGGAGCCTGGGACGTGAGGCGGGAGTTGTTTGCGCTTTCACCGAGATCCTGGGAAAGCGAAATGGAGGGGTGTGTGTCTAACCTGATGGTCTGCAACCTGGCCTACAGCGGGAAGCTGGAGGAGTTGAAGGAGAGCATCCTGGCCGATAAATCACTGGCTACTAGAACTGACCAGGTAAAGCAGCGCTAGGGCCTTCCCGCAGCTGGCAGCAACAGTGCAACCCTACGTGTCTTCCCGGGCCTGGCCCAAACAGAGGCCGGTTCCACGCGGGGCAGATCCCCGCCCTCGCCTCCCCATCCGCACCCTGGGGTCACCTCAGGACTCATATTCGGGCTGCTGGAGCTTGCCAGCCAGACCTCAAATATTTATTTTGGCTCGGAGCTTAGCTCTCTGAATTTTGGATATTTCTAGAACGTCTACCGCGTTTTTCAGAAATGCCTTGTCTTTGAGATATCCATGAGGGGGAAAGCTTTATTCTATGGATTTCTTTACCCTTAGTAATTCAGTGGAACACGTGTGACTGAACGCCGCTTCTACCCCAGGCAGCTTGCTAGGAGCTGGGTTTAGAGTCAATTAATAAAATAACTACAAAAACATATGTCTCGTTGCAAATGGCAAATAACTGGGAGAGAAGTTTAAATGGTACTTTCAGAACATGTAATGGGAGGACCCGATGCAAATGTCGTGGTAATTAGAAAAGGCTTTCCAAAAAAATAAAAGAAGTTAGACCTTGAAAGAGTGGGATTTCCATAATGAGTGAATGCGCCTTTTAAACAGAACAAAAATGAGTAGACATATTAAGAAGTGCTTCTTTCTGTTCTCCTGCTCAAAGGACCCTCATGCTTTCACTAAATTTCTACAGAGATTCATGGTGCCCCCAAATAAGGCAACAAATATATAGAGAGATTGGCTTCTGTAAGATAGTGTCCCATACTTAAAATGTTCCATTTTGTATCTTTTGGGAGATAAATCAAAATTAGGAAAACTATTTTTTCTGGAACTTTCCTTTATTACTCAACCCGAAAATTCCCCTACATTTGCCTAGTTTGCCTTCATTGTGGCCTGGTAATAATTAGTTAAATTTAATGTAATAATACATATTGAGATTTAATAATACTCCATTGAAAATTTAACCATCTAGTCATTTGCATAAAATGGGGGTTTAAGAGAGGGATGCTATTCAGGATTAAAACACATAAAAACTGTAGTAGCCAAATGCAAATTATGAGCTTTGTTTGAATCCTGATTTAAATAAAGTGCAAAAAGATATTTGGGATACAATTGGGGAAATTTGAATGCAGACTGGATATTAGATGATATAAAGGAGTTAATGTTAATTTTAATAAATGTAATAGTGGTATTATAATTATGTAAGGAAGTATTTTTATATTTTAGGTGCCAAAATATTTAGTAGTGAAGAGTCATGATAGAATTTGTTTGTAATTGAAGAAAACTAGATGAAGCAGATGTGGCAATATATTAAGGTACTAATTTTAGAGCTATCCATATGTAGAGTGCTTACCTAGTATGCAGAAGGCCCTAGATTCAATCCCTGCCACTGCAAAAATTAAACAATAATACCACTTTTTTTTGTGTGTGTGTGGTTGCAGGAGCCCTGTTTGGGGAGATAGCTAAGATTGCGGTTGACTACGGGCCATAGACATTTTTGGGCATTGTCGCCTTCCGTAGTCTCACGGGACTTGGCCCAGGATCTCGAGAGATTTGAGCAGTGACTCAGCAGATCGACATTTTTGCGCATTGTCGCCTTCCGTAGTCTCACGGGACTTGGCCCAGGATCTCGAGAGATTTGAGCAGTGACTCAGCAGATCGAGCAAGCGCCATTCCTGCTCGGGCGCATGGGATGAGACCAGAGAGAGAAAGGACAGGGTTATCGATATTGTATAGATATATTGTAGTTTCTTGTAAGAGTAGGTGCCTTGGTTTCTTGTGAGAGTGTGTATGTAGTGTTAGAAATTACAAGAGACAGAGACAGAAAGATTAAAGAATTTTTTCGTCTCCATCCTGTCTCTGGACTCCTTCCCGCGGCGCTGCAGTTCCAGGCTGCAATCCCTTTCCGGCGGCTTCATGTGGTACCGGGGATTGAACTCAGGGGCACTCAACCACTGGGTCACATCCCCAGCCCTTTTTTGTATTTTATTTAGAGACAGGGTCTCACTGAGTTGCTAAGTACCTCGCCATTGCTGAGACTGTCTTTGAACTCGTGATCCTCCTGTCTCAGCCTCCCAAAGTGCTGGGATTACAGGCATGCGCCACCGCACCCGGCAATAATACCACTTTCTATTACATAGAGCTAACTAAGAAATGTAACAATCCATGTAAATAGGGATTTTCTTTGAGAAACAGGACTAATTCCTTGTTTTATTTTTAAAAAGACAATTTTGTTGATCTTTAATTTGTGGGGAATGTTTTTTAAAATGACTATATAGATAATCTCAACTAGTTTTATGAACATTTCTTCCCCCATAAGATTCATTGGTTCTTTCTAGAACATCTAACTTGAGATCAGTGAAGTAGTAGAGATTTCAGGGTTAGACAGACGTTGGATAAGTTGTCTGACCTTAGATTAATAGCTTGGCTTTAAAGAGTCTTTGTTTCCCTATCTGTAAAAGCTGATAATAGCCACTGTATGCAATGGTGGTGGTAAAATGGGATGATGCACATACACCTTCTAACACAGTGCTTGACATACAGGTATGTAAGTAATGTGGTAGTAAACTATCAAAGCTCCATTCTGCTGAAGCATTGGAATCAGTTTCTTGGTCTACTGCTTTCATTGCTGTACTCTGCCAGAATTATTTACATTCACTGATATTATTCACCCCATGTTGCTAAAATCTTGCTCTCTCTTTTACTAGTATGCAATAAGATTTTTAAGTTTACTTACCTGGAGATCCAGTGTTCTCCATTTCTTGTTTTTAGCACCAATGTTACTTTTTCTGCCTTTTGGCCTTCTATTTCTCTTCACGAATGTTGATTGTAGTGTTTTCTGTTTCCCATGTAGGACAGCAGAACTGCATTGCACTGGGCATGTTCAGCTGGACATACTGAAATTGTTGAGTTCTTGCTGCAACTTGGAGTGCCAGTGAATGATAAAGATGATGTGAGTACTTGGCACAGTTGATAAATCACCAATTATCTTTAGACTCCAGGCTGGTGTTTACTGAAGCATGAGTATTAAGCTCATAAACAAAATTGTAACCTTTACAAGGAGGAAGTTACAGCATAGCCCTGATGATCAAGCATGAGACTAGTGTTTGTATTATTTTACAATGTTAATTTTGTCACTCATACTCTGTATTTTAGGGCAAAAATACAGAATAAGCCTTATTCTTATGGACCCTAAAAGACCTTTTTATTATGTTGGAATTTTTTGGTGAGTATTGCCTGAATAATGAGGGCCTAGGTATATTTTTTGTTATGTAGAGAGGTTTACTGTAATGGTTTTGGTTGTATTAGGATTAGAATTGTGAAAAATAAGAATGCAACCTTAGCTGGGTGATGTGATGGATGCCTATAATCTCAGCATCTGGGGAGGCTAAGGCAGGAGGATCACAAGTTCAAAGCCAGCCTCAGCAGCTTAGGGAGACCCTGCTGAACAATTAAAAAAAAAAAAAAACAATTAAGGGCTAGGAATGTGGCTTAGTGGTTGAATGCCCCCAGGTTCAATTTCTAGTACAAAAAAAATACAACCTTTTATGTAGGCAAAGATTCCCTTTCAGGGAAGCTTACTAAAGTAATATTTATAATAGAAAAGAAATAAAAATAATTTAATGGGAAAATAGTTGAATGCAGTAAAATGTATCCATATGATTAAATAATATGGAAACAACAGTTATAATTCTAAAGAATGACCAGCAATATAAGTGTAAATTAGGAAAAATGTACATGGAAATTTGTATCCTCCAGTCCCAATTTCAATTTTAAAAAGTATTGTGTGGGAGAAAGCACATTAGAATTAGACTTATACATCAATATGTCTATATTCTGGGATTTAGGGTGATTCTTCTTTTTACACATTCTGGTTTCCAAATTTTCCACAATGTTAAACAAGAATGTTTAAAATCCATTCATGTTGATACCTGTACCTTTGGCCTCTGACTTTTGTATGACCCACTTCTTACAGGCAGGCTGGTCTCCTCTTCACATTGCTGCTTCTGCTGGCCGGGATGAAATTGTAAAAGCGCTCCTAGGAAAAGGTGCACAAGTGAATGCCGTCAATCAAAATGGCTGTACTCCCCTACATTATGCAGCTTCCAAAAACAGGCATGAGGTATTGGTCTATCCCTAGCCTAATTCTTTTGAGTTCTAAATGTGTGCAAAACACAAATGGATCTCTGCATCATTTCCTTTTCTGTCTTTCCAGATTGCTGTCATGTTACTAGAAGGTGGGGCTAATCCAGATGCTAAGGATCATTATGAGGCTACAGCAATGCACCGGGCAGCAGCCAAGGGTAACTTGAAGATGATTCATATCCTTCTGTACTACAAAGCATCCACAAACATCCAAGACACTGAGGGTAACACTCCTCTGTAAGTGACAAGTAGCAGTCATTTGTGTTCTACCTGACATTAGCCCTCTTGCAATAATTCTTACACATCATTTCTTTTTTTAGTATGCTTATAAATTCAGTGCAAGTTAATAGCAAAAATTTGAATGTATACCAAAGCATAAAAATTAAAATTGCCTATTATATTGCCACCCAGAGATAAACCCAGATAACATTTTTGTGTATTTCTTCTCAGTCTTATACATGCAAATGTGTATATTTTATATATATCTATATAGATATGTAAATATATATCCATATATATATATATATATATATATTAGCAAAACTGGGATCATACTGTATATGTAGTTTTATATCTTGTTCTTTCCACCTCATAGTATATTGGGAATATTTTCCAAGGTCATTAAATATAATTAAAACATTTTAAAAAATATTTTTTAGTTGTAGATGGACACAATACCTTTATTTTATTGATTTATTTTTATGTGGTGCTGAGAATTGAACCCAGTGCCTCACACATGCTAGGCACGCGCTCTACCACTCAGCACCAGCCCCAGCCCCTGTTGAAAACATTTTTAATGCCTATGATTTCCATTGTATGGATGTGCCATAATTTAATCATTCCTCTATTACAGTATATTTAGACAATTTTGAGTTTTACACTATATGCTACATTTATTGACTATGTGTAAAATTCTTAGCCATATTGTTGAATATTGCATTAGTATAGATTCCTAGAAGTTGAATTGCTGAGTCAACAAAACAAACATTATAAGATCATTGCTATGTATTACCAAATTGCTTCCAGAGGAGTTGTATCATTGAACCCTCCAAATAGCATTTTAATATGCTTATACCCCCTCATCAACACTAAAATTATCCTTTTGTTATGTGAAAAAAGGTATTTCATGGTTGCAGTTTACATATTTTTTACTTTCATTGATTCTAAATCTTAATGCCTGTGACATTATATTTCTTCTCTAAATTGTAACTTTTGGTGTCCCTTTCTCTGTTTCCTTTTGGAGAATTAATTTCTTTTTTACTGGCTTCTAATTGCTCTTAACCTGAAGTAGTAAAAATTACTAACTTTTCTGCCATATTAGTTGAAAATATTTCTCTCAGTTTGTCTTTTCATTTTGTTCAAGTTTTCAACTTCTGTACTGAAACCTATTAGTCTTCCCTCATGACTGAAAAGCTTTTCTTGAGCCTGAAATTAGTTACACATTTATTTATATTTTATTACAGGTTTTGTTTACATTTCATTGTGGTTTTTTGTTGTTATCGTTGTTTTTTTCTTTTTGTGTTTTTGTCATTTTTTGGTACCAGAGATTGAACTTTGTGTTTAATCATTCAGCCACATCCTCAGCCCTTTTTATTTTTTATTTTGAGACAGGATCTTGCTAAATTGCTGAGACTGGCTTGAACTTGCAGTCCTCCTGCCTCAGCCTCCCGAATTCCTAGAATTACAGGGTTGTACACCATGCCTGTCTATTTGGTTTCTTATGTGTTGATTGAGAGTCATTGTTATTGTTTTACATTTAACTATTCAATCCATCTGGAATGATTTATGCATATAACCTGAAGTCCTACCCTACCTTGTTTTTTTTTTTCCACAGTACTTTGTTACTTTTCTTTGTCAAAGAGTGAGTCCTTTTTTTGAGTCATCTTTTTAGCCCAGAATGAGGTTTCCAGCTTGACTTTAAACTCTTAGTTTAAATATCTTTCCTATAATTCTAAGTTACTATGTTTAATAAGACCTCCATATTCCGGCTTCTTTCTCCATAATTCGAAAGGCAAGATGCTCTGGAAGCAATCTAGAAGATAGGCAACTTAGGGTCCTGTGAAGAACATAGGATTAGGAATAATATCCAAACTCTGCCACTTTCCAACATATTAAATATGAATATTAAGTAACTTAGGGAAGTTAGTTAATCTTCTTGAATCTTAATTTCATCTTTAGTATTATAATTCCTTCTATACTAGATTATTATGAAGTTTAAGTAAAATAACATATAAAGTGCTTAGTACACTTCCTGCCAAAATATAAGTACCTGACAAAGGTTAGGTTCCTCCCCACCTGGTTTACTGCTAAACCATGTCATTCTGACCACGAACATTAAGTTCTGTCACAATTTTAACTACAAAATGGTGTTAATAATACTTTGCTAACATCAAGTACATAGATGCATCAAAAAAGATAAAATCTTTTCAACTGCTTTACCAAAATTTAAACCACATAAATTGCTATTGACAGCTTATAAATTGAGGCTTTTCTGAATTCAAACCCTGAATTATTTCATATAGTATTTGGGGGTAATTTCCATAAAATCAGGAGATTTTGCCTTAGGTTAGCATGTAGATCCATTCTTCAATTGTACTAAGACCAGGATTCTGATTTATGAACTGGTATTATAAGGCTGTTTCAGTGAATTTTAACTTAGGAACAGTTTTTCCCATGCAAATTGATTTTCATTTTCTGATAAAATATCTTCCCAATATTATCTACCACTGCCTAATAATATGAAGTTTATACTACCTTGCAGGAAATCCTATTACATAGAACTATTAATGATTAATTGGTCTTTGTGATTCCCTGATTTCAGACACTTAGCCTGTGACGAGGAGAGAGTAGAAGAAGCAAAGCTGCTGGTGTCCCAAGGAGCAAGTATATACATTGAGAATAAGGAAGAAAAGACACCCCTGCAAGTGGCCAAAGGTGGCCTGGGTTTAATACTCAAGAGAATGGTCGAAGGTTAAGCAGCTTGGATATATTCTTTGTATGTTTTGTTGTCCCCAGGGTCCCAGAACCTAAGGTAGTTATACACAGAGTATCACGTATGAATGATGTTTTCTCACCTTCAAAATTGTATAAATGTGTTGTATTGTTCCTGCTGAGGTACTTGTTCTAAGCTTACAACTTGCTTTCCAGGCATTTGAATAACTGTTGAGATTGTACTGTTGTCCTGTGTTATTCTGTATTAAATTTTGATTAATTCTCAGTAAGTGATCCTGTGGCTGTTGTGGGTCTTCATCACCCTCTGGTATACCTTCTCTCCCCCTCTGAAGCAGGAGAATCCCAATAGCAAACAGACCAGTTTTTCAGTCAGATGTTTCTAGGTGGATTTTGTATGTTCCTCTATAGAATTGAAGCACATCTTAACTTGTTTTTCAAGCTCACTCAGAGGCCTATGCCAAATATTTCTGTTTTCTTCAACTATGAGGATTAATTTATTTTTGTTATAGGAGGAATACTGATATATTTTAGTGGACCAAATTTTAAGTTGGTGGGTATGTCCTAACTCTGTGTACCCATGCATCTTTCTGATAAGCTGTTTTCCTCCAAAACAAGATGTATTGTGTTTAAAAAGGAAGTGTTAAAGTACCTGTATTGGTTCACCATGTATTGAAAAGAATATCAAGCTTTTCAATTGATATGTAACCAAAAGGTATTTTTATTTGTATTTCAGGAACTAAAAAAATAAAATATTGAAATAATCTCCCAATTTTTCTTGCAAGTTAGTCAGATGTTCACTTAAACCTTAAAATCATGAATAAAGACATTTCGCAGTTTTGAGTATCTCTAAAGTCAATAAAATTAGTGGAGCTTGAACTGCAACTAAATATTTAAAAATACTAATCTTCTGGATTGCCAACTAAATTTAGAGCAAAAGGAAATTAACAAAAAATTTGAGTTCAATTTAGGGAAACATCTTTTTTTTTTTTTTTTTTTTTTTTTTTTTTTGGTACTGGGGATTGAACTCAGGGGCACTCAACCCCTGGGCCATATCCCCAGCCCTTTTTTTTTTTGTATTTTATTAGAGACAGGGTCTCACTGAGTTGCTAAGTGCCTCACCATTGCTGAGGCTGGCTTTGAACTCGCGATCCTCCTGCCTCAGCCTCCCAAGTGCTGGGATTACAGACGTGTGCCACCGCGCCCGGCTAGGGAAACATCTTAAATGATTATCAGTCATAAAATCTAATGAACTCCAAGTGACTCTTCAAATTGTTTTTAATTTGAATTTTGTGCTACAAATACTTCTTGAAAAAAGTGATCCAACCCAGCCCACAAAATGATTAATTTGGAGTCAAAGACTTAATGACCAGTAACTAACATGAGTTCTGTAAACAGGAACTGGTTGTTGATATATAAAACTTTTTATATGAATTTCCTTTGTGTGTGGTACCGGGGACAGTATCTAAGGCCTCACATATGCTAGGTAAGTGCTGTACCACTGAGGTATATACCGCCAGCCAGTGAAGCATCTATGGAACAAAGCTTTCTATACTGAATGCTGGAAATAGAATTGATGGAAGGGGAAATTATGTATTTCCAATATTTTTTAGCATGACCAGGGAATGAAGTTTGTTCTGATAGGGTCTGTTAGTATTAAAGGCCTTTTCTTTATAAATACTGAGTTTATTGTCTGAGGTAATAGGTTTTGTGGACATAAAAGAAAACTCATTCTAGTTCTTTAGTGTGAGTTTTTCAATAAGCAGTATAAATGGAACCAAGCTTCAGGTCATTTGTAGGCTTTTGGTATTTCAAATTAAGTGACTTGTTAACAATATTTAAATCACTGATTTGTATAAACAATTATATTAATGGCACAAGATATCGATCATATTGTTACCTGTTCCTGTAGTATACCTGATAGAGATAAAGGTGATTCAAGGTCAGCATGTTTTACAGTTACTTCCAAAATGAATTTAAAAATGATAATTCAGTTGCAGAGTTTAACTGAGAATATAAGATGGACGAAATGGGTCAATGGAAATAGTGGAATAAATTAAATTCTTAGGTGTCTATTATCGAGAATTAAGAATTGCAGCGAAGTTCTGAGATTTGAGGTAAGTGCATTTTACTATAGAATCTTTGGCAACAATTTAATTGTCTGATCCCAGTGTTTTATTTCCCAATTTCTCAAATATACCACATTGAATTCATCACATGGCTGTTATCTACTGTTTTCTGTTTCCATATTTTGTTATGCTGTTAAGCCTCTGAATCAGTCTGTTAGCCATTTTGATATAGTATAAGGGTTCTTTGGGGTCTGTGGCTCCAGTTCCACAGTTCTATTCACTGTCTAAAGTTGAATGCAGAACTTTGTGCATTTACTAGGAAGAGGTTTCATAGCTTCCACAAATCCTCAAAGGGATCTGAAATTCCTACCAAATGAAGAATCCCTGAGTGAAAGAACAAAAGAATACTTAACCAATTGTCAAGACATGTAGATTCTACAATAATATAGCCCTGTCACACTTGAGAACTTTTTACATACATTCTTACCATAGCCTTAAATAAGACCAAAATCTTCTTCATTTTACAGATGAGAAAACACCCAGAGCTGTAGAAATAGGCAATACCAAAATCTAGCTTTCCTGGCTCCTAAGACATTTTCTTTTTTGCCTGTAGTCAAAAACAGTGGACCAAATGTAAGGTATTCTGACATTTGATAATAATTCATTAGTTGCAATACCTACCCTGTACTTTTCTTTTAAATTGGCTGTGACATAAGAAATACTGGTTTGGTTTTGATCCCAGGTTCCTGACACGGAGCTCCTAAAGCCCTTGTAATTTCCTAAGTGTTGGAAGTTATAGGAGTGTCTTACACAGAGCTCTTAAATTCCTTTGAGTTTCCTAGGTGATGGTATTACCAGGGCCTAGGACAGAGGCTATTGAGGTCCCAACTAACTATACTGGTTACCTACCTGCATCCTGAAGTAAGAGAAAATTATTATTTAAAAAGGAAAAATGAATTTAATCATAATTTGGCCCAAACTGGGAAAATAGCCAATCTGCCTTCCCTGTTATAATTTATAGGAACAAAAATCCAGGAAATACACATAGGTAGATTCAGCCAAGGTGTACTGCAGGAGGGATATGTTAGAATTCCAGTTATCGGAACTTTGTTGGTGCCAGGGCTTTAGGGGAGGGCAGTTTTAACTTCTAAGCATAAGAAGATGGCTTTTAGGAAGCTGGAATGGAGAAACTAGCTTTACAAACAGGTTAAGAGGACATGAAGAAGAAGGAGAAGAAACAACTTGGGGCTTGTAAATTTAAATGAGTTCCACTACAATAAGCGTGTCTTGTTCTTCCAGGACTCCTTGATAGCTTCAGGATGGATCTGTTCATCAGAAACCATTCAGAAGCTTAGAACTTTCTCAGCTGCATCCACTATCCTCCAGAGTGAGGGGCTGGAGATTGAGTTAATAATGAATTATTCCTACATGATAAAACATCCATTAAAAATCCCTAAACTATGAGGTTTAACAAACTCAATGTTGGTGAACACATTTACATGCCAGAAGAGTAATGCACCCTGACTCCATGGGGACAGAAACTATGCTCAGGACCTTCCTGAACCTCACATTATTTAACCTCTTCAGATGGCTGCTAATCTGTATCCTTTATCCTTTTTGATAAACTGGTAAACATGAGTGTTTCCTTGAGTTCTGTGATCCATTATAGCAAATTATCTAACCTGAGGAGGAGATTGTGAGAATTCCTAATTTGCATCCAAATCTGAAATGTGGATATACTGGGCATCCAATACTTGTTTTGTTTATTTATTTTTTATCTTTTTAGATATACATGACAGTAAAGCATATTTTGACATACATACATGGAATATATCTTATTCTAATTAGGATGGGCACCCCATACAGGTGACTTGTGTTTGAAGGGGGCAGTCTGTGAGACCTAGTCCTTCACCTGTGGGGTTTGTAGTAACTCCAGGTATGTTGGTATTGAATTACGTTGTAGGAAACCCAGTTGGTACCCACAGGGAATTGTAGAATTGCTTGATGTGAAGTTCCAGTGACCAGAGTGACTTTATAAATAGGCTGAGTGGATGGCAACCCACATGATATGATTTGAAAGGAGCTGAGAAGCTCCTTTTCCAGATATCTCTCTCCTCCGGATTATTCTAGTAACTGTTGTTTAGTAGAGGAACTCCTTTTCTTTGTTAGCTTTTGTTTGTTTCCCGGAGCCCTGGTCATTTGAATTATTTGCTTTTATACCAAGGTTTCAAAGACAAGTGGGATTAGTGAGTTTGAATATTTAATGAGGTTTTCTAACATTTTTCCAGCATGTGGACATTGTAAAGTAATCTTTTATTAATAAAACGTGTTTTCCCCCCATGGAAATTAGTAGTTTGGTGCAGTTGAAAGAGTATTACACTGTGTTATAGTTTAGATATGAGGTGCCCCCAAAGAAATTGAGTGTGAGACAATGGAAGAATTTTTCAGAGGTGAAATGATTAGATTATGAGAGGTGCAACCTAATTAATGGATTAATTCACCAATATGGATTAACTATGCATAACTCTCTGTAGATAGGGTGTGGCTGGAGGAAGTATGTCACTAGGGTGTGCTTTTGGGGTTTATATTTTGACCCTGATGAATGGAACTCTCTTTGCTTCCTGGTTGCCATATCCTGAGCTCTGTTCTTTCAGTATGCCTTTCTTCCATTATGTTTTGCCCCACCTTGGGTCCAGAGCAATGAAGCCAGCTGTCTATGGACTGAGATCTCTGAAACCATAAGCCAAAATAAACTTTTACTCCTTTACATTATTCTTTTCTGATCTTTTGGTCACAGGAATGATAAAGCTGACTAAAACACACTGGGAACCAGACTTCGTATCTCATCTCTATTTTTTCTTATAACCTCAAGCAGATTATTTTACCTCTGTTTACTCAAGGCTTCTCTTCTGTGGGCTTGGTGGCAATATATAAGAATGAACCATATTTTTGAAATTACATTGACCCTTCCTTGTCTTCCCTATCAAGAATATAATTCTACATCATATCTTATCTGCAGCCTCATCATTGTTAGGAGAGAACTATTAAATGTGCACCTTCAGGTATACTGGGATTGAAAAAAAGTTGAGTACTATTGATCTTAAACCTCTTTTCTAGCTCTGAAAAGTTCTGAAAAGTTACTAAAAGTTCCTCAAACTTAAGTTACACATAGGCAAGTGTAAAAGGCTAATACTAACTTTTTAACATACACTATTTGAGGATAATCACCTGGTATTTTAGAGGGCATAAGAGATATCAATATGTGTGGTTTTTTAAAAATCTATTGGTCAAGAATTGCTATGTTTTCATCACAGATCACTATAATTTGGAGACCCTCCCCAGTGCAATACAAATTCCAGCCTTCCTCTCCTGCAGTCAACACACAATTGTTGGTAACACACAAGAACTTGTCAAAGATAGCAAAACTCTATACACTATTAAGGGCACACTGTTTCTGGTCACTGTTGCACCATTATCACTAACAATAGTACCTAGTACATTGCAGCTGTTTAATAACTGTCCAATGGGTGACAGGATAAAGAAACGAATTAGGAGGGGATATTGATCTACCACCAAAAGGGTGTTCTGTTGATTTTGGCATACCCTGGTTGCTAAATGCAAAAACAAAGAGATTAGAGATGTTTCTGAAAATCCTTTTGAGTGGTAAGGTGGTTAAGCCCGGGCTGGGGCTGTAGCTCAGTGGCAACACACTCATCTGGCACGTGTGAGGCACTGGGTTCGATCCTTAGCACCACATAAAAATAAATATAATGAAGGCATTTGGTCCTTATACAACTTCAAAAAAAAATTAAAATAAATTTTAAAAAAGATGGTTAAACCCAAGCCTGGCTTAAGATTTGGTTGAGACTCTCCACTTAAATTTTAACTGCTTATACAAAAATAAATAATTTAGTACAGTCTTTGAAAGAATATTTTGCTGAAATAATTTGGTCAGAGCTTAACTAGTCAGAATATCTTCTGATCCAGTATTGAGGAAGCAGGAAAAAAATTTATTCTCTTATTGGGCTGATCTTTAATATATAAACCCATATTACTGCCCAAGTGGGATATAGTGTACTTAATTGTATTATATCATTATCTTACCAGTCTCAGGATTCATCACAAGCAGATATATATATATATAGTCGTGGATGTACTTAAAGTAGACTGGGATGAAGTTGCATTGACCAGATTGATCTTATAAGTATGCTGAGTAGATGGCAACCCACATAATTTGACTCGAAAGGAACTGAGAAGTCTCCTTTTTCCAGAAATCTCTCTCTTCTGGATTGTTCCAGTACCTGAGATTCCAACACTTGGACTCTTTGAATTAAGGGTTACATATTCAACAGTTCCTTTTAAAATGGATGCAGTGGTACATGTCTGTAATCCCAACAACTCTGGAGGCTGTGGCATGAGGGTCCTGTAATCCCAGCAATTTGGGAGGCTGAGTCAGGAGGATTCTGTAATTTTAGTAACTCAGAATGGTGAAGCAGGAGGATTGCAAGTGTGAGACCAGCCTCAGCAATTTAGGACTCCATCTCAAAAAAAAATATTTTTTTGAAGGGCTGGAAATGTAGTTCAGTGGTAAAGTGTCCCTGGATTCTATCCCCAGTACTGCCAAAAAAGGTGGGGGGGTGTAAATTTTCCTTAAGAAGACTCATTTATCAACTTGATTGAAATCACAGGATGATAAAAGTTCAAACGTTCATGTTCACTGAACAAGGTTACAAAACAGGCATCTTTTGAAATGGTAGCAAATGTAGAAGTAGGTTCTGAGTACTTAATCCTGCCTGGGGGATGCAGACCTGAGTAGATTCTTAAGCAAATAGGAGTGTGGCAATCCTGGGTGTCTGGAAAATAAATTGCTACAATGGCCAGGAAGGGGACTCAAAGGAATGATCCATAGGTACCATTTCAGATGAAACTTACATACTTCCCAACCTTATCCAGATATGGTCAACATGTACTCTATTATTTAAAGTCCAGACTTTCCATCTATTCATGTCTAATTCATTGCATTAATTTCAGCTCAGCTTCCAAGCTATCAAAATAATTTAGAATCATGATTCTGTTAAACAGTATAATAAATCACAGTTCTTAATCTTGCATTCAGGGAGTGTATAACTCATCTAAAACTGTATATAACACTTTATAAAACATTTTTCAATGACAAGGGGTCCAGATTGTTCTATAGATTCTCACAATTTTTCATGATTTTAAGAAAGTTAAAAACCATCAACCCAACTACGTATCAGTATTTTGAACAGAACATTGCTAATAAGGACGGAGTTCTACAAGACTGCCAACAGTGCTTTTCTACCTGGTCACCACTGATCCTTCAGAAATTTGGGGGTGTAGTATTGACAATTATATGTCAGTCTCTTTTCCTGTGATTTGCCTCTATCATCAAAGTAGAAGGGAAAATGAATTTTAGCCACTTGGACATTCTGATAATTGACATTTTTATACTGCTGGTATTTAGTGTTTAATCTTGGATTATTAGGTCATTCTTTAGACCTTCACCATTTTGCTGCCTGTACCCATCAGACACCATATATCATAGTACTGTCTTCTGCGAATGGAATTATAGATGCTTCAAAACTCTGAGATTGAACACAAATTGATAGATCAAAGATAATATATAAGTTTGCTATCTCTTCTCTCCATGGCTCTGGACAAATGAATGCTTTTCCATTTCAATCCACCTTAAAAACTGCAAAGACTCTACCTCAATTGGCATGAGGGTATGATCTATAGAGAAGAGAGATTGCAGTTTAAGAAAATTATTTATATGTAAATCTGGATGTGATAAATTAGTGATTCATAGCTTGCTTAAAAATAATTGATTTTAGAAGAAAGTCAGATACACAAAAATACAAACTATGTAATCCCATTTGTAAGAAGGTCAAGAAAAGGCAAAACTAATGCCTATAGAAAACATTTTGACAATATTAATTCTTCCTATCCAAGAACATGGGAGGTCTTTCCATCATCTAAGGTCTTTTTCAATTTCTTTCTTTAGTCTTCTGTAGTTTTCATTGTAGAGGTCTTTCACCTTTTTTGTTAGATTGATTCCCAAGTATTTTTGAGGCTATTGTGAATGGGATGGTTTTCATGATATTTCATGCTAAGTAAAATAAGCCAGTCCCCAAAAACCAAAGATCCAATGTTTTCTCTGATATGTGGAGGCTAACCCACAATAAGGCAGAGGGGGAATAGAAATTCAGTTGATTAGACAATGGGGAATGGAGGGAAGGGAGGGAGATTGGAAAAGGAAAGACAGTGGAATGAATTGGACATAATTTTCCTATGTACATATATGACAACATCGCAGTGAATCCCACCAATATGTACATTTACAAGAATGGGATCCAAACTAGAATAAGATATATTCCATGCTTGTATAATTACATCAAAATGGATTCTGCTGTCACATATAACTATAAAGAACCAATAAATAAATAAATAAATAAATAAAATTATAAAAAGAAAACATCATTGTTTGCTGAGGTGCAGGGCATAGTGAGATTGTGCAAAGGGACATGAGGGAGTATATGGGGTCATGGAAGTTCCCTATGTAGATAGGTGTGGTCATTTTGTGGATATGCATAACTGTTAAAACCCATCAAATTTGGTGCTGTTTATTGACATAAATTATATGTCAATAAAGTTGTTTATGAAAGGATTTACCTTAAAAGTCATTGAACTGAGATTTTATTTAGTATTATTTATTGAGCCTTAAAATAAGTTTTAAAATACAATGATTACAGAAGTGAAAAAAGTGTGTCTACCTGTGAATTTCTTCAAGAAAGATATGAGTGAAATAAGATCATGAAAAAACAAGTGAAGAAGAGGAGATATCAATGCATTTTTGTTAATATGTAGCATGTACACAAGAATAACACCTCTTTATCAACATGGAATATACCAACAGTAAAACAGATTTTTTAGTTGTTGTTATTATCTAAAATAGATCTTAAGTGTTCACTGAGAACACTTTCCTAGTGTGCCCCTTCGAAGTAGATAAAAGCATCACAGTGATAACATAATAGTTATTCAAAGCTAACTTGTACATCGTCTATCAATACTTTGTATTCACTGAAGGAAAATCATATTTCTAATTATTCGCCTGTATAGTATTTGGCATTTAAATATTGGATTATTTTAAAACTTTGCTATGCTTATATATGAGTCACCAGGATGATTCATTGGGAAATCTAACATGATAAATGTATCAATTATAAGACCTGGTTTTAAATGCTAAATATATATATACACCTCTGTTGTTTTTGGAGAACTTTTTCCTAATCTATGAGATACTGCTGTCAAATTCTTTTCTTAGTGGTAAATATAACAACAAATAGGGAAGCCTGACAAATCCTAGAAAATATATTGACTCTAATTAATGCCACCTTGTCATGTGTGCATGTGGAACATATGAAGAATAGCTAAAAACAAAAGAAAGATTTCTGAACATTTCAGAAAAACTCTTACAAATGAGTTAGAAATCACTTGCCCTGTCATTTATTAAGCATATGTTAGTATAATTTTAATTATTCTCTATTGATAATGCAGGAACCCTTGCATTTATTTAATAGTTATCCTGACCCATTTATTTTGGATTCATGTTAAAAATGAGCACCTTGTTAGAAGGGGCTTGATCAGAATGGAGGGGGGGTGTAGACTGGTGAGGTCAAGTGAATTCTAAACGCCATTAATGGGTTCCTTAGTGATGATGTGCTCAGGACACTAATCTAGGTTTTAATCACATCCCTTTCCTCATTACACAGGGGCTCAACCAAAATCCCAGGCTCTGGCTCTAGCTCTGGCTCTGGCTCTGGCTCCAGCTCCAGTTCCTGCTCTGGCTCAGGTGCAATCTCAATCTCAGGCATCCAACCAGGCTCCTGTCCTAGGACAGGTGCTTGGACAGGCTGTGGCTGTGGGTCAGGCTCATGGTCTGGTTCCAAGATGATAGTAGGGTCAGTGTCATGAGTGGAGGGTGGCAGAGTTGCTTCCAGCTGGATAACATCTTCCATTGGAATGGCTTCATTCTCTCGGGTTTGGTTTATCTTTGTCATTGGTCTGCAAGAAAGAAGGCCCAGAAAAGATCAAGTTAGGGGAATGATGAAATTTCACGTGGAGCCATACACTCTATAGCTTCAGTGACACAGGTCCTTCCTAAACTGTTCAGGATATCTGTTAATTCTGATATTCTGACTCACTGTCAGACTGTGTGTGTCAATTTTGGGGTTCAAAAGGGTTAAGTCTCAAAAATATGATGAAAATTGAAGAATGACAGACCAGTGTTTAAAAGTTGGGAAAACTGATATCAGGGTGAGAGAGTCTAAGAATCTAATAAAGTCTCTGAGGGCTAAATTCACAGCTGTGATTCATCTCTGTTTGATTCCATCTAGCATCACATTTGGCACCTGGTTGGTACCCAACACATAGTTATGGAAGCAAGTAGATGGGTGAACAAATGAATGAGTATGTTCTACACTAAAGAAATGGGAGAGTGGTTAAGATCATGGGCTGCTAGCAAGGCCACATATGACTTCTATGATCCCTAGACACTTTTGCCTTCATGAGCCTCTTGTTCCATAAAAAAATACTTAAAATCACATTGATGACTGTGCTTTTATAAAGACAAGTATGTTAACATTATATCATAAAATGTTTTCTTGGATCTAAAAGGATGGTCTTGGTAGTTAAAGGAATTGATATACATATGTGCTTAGAACAGAATGTGGCACACAGGACTCAGTAAATGGTAGCCACCATCATTCTTTTTGTAAAAGAAACAAGACCAAGTAGAAAGATACCTTGATATCTGATGCTAAAAGGAGTGCTTAGGAATGACTGGCTGAAGGAGAGATGCCTGAAAAATGTTTGTATTCTAGTAAAAACAACAAGCCAAAGGTTTGTATTCAAGGAAATATTGACTTACTCAAGTTCTGTGGTAGTTTTAGAATTCCTCTTCCTTTCTTTTTCCTTTGCCTTGTTCTTTGCAAAGCACACCACAGAAATGATGATGGCAGCACCTACCAGGGTACCAATCAAGGCACCAACAATGATCCCAACTTCTGGGTCTGGAGAACACAAACAGCTAGCTGGTTAGTAAAGGGAAACAAATTGTCATCTCAAATGTGTGTCTATGACTGGTATAGAATATTTGGAACATTCACATAGCAGGGAAGTGACTCCTATAGGCTGATGGAACAGAAAGCCCTAGAACTCTGCCAGTTGGATTTAGAGTAAAGAAAGATGACTGGCTTGATTATGTAGCTTATCCATTGACATTTACACGCAAAGAGAAAAAAAATATGCCAAGTTGGGAGAGGAAAGGTTGTTTTAGAAATGGGGTTTAGAGAAGAAAGTGTTCATATTCATTTGTTCAGAAAGGGAGGGAGACAGGGAGAGAGAGAGAGCACGGAGTCACAATCTAGTCACCAGAAATATGCCTCTATTATAAGTGGGGATATTTCACCAGGCTTTCTCAGAGCATACATGAAATAGGTTCTTAAAAACCTTCTACCTCACATAGTCCATGATCACCAAGGAGTGTTGTGCATTCTGGCCACTAGGAAGGGTATGGCTATTTTGATAAAGCAGCATCTGGTTTATTACGTCAGTGTATGGAAAAATTTAATGAGTGTGAGACAATCCAGCTGAGCACCAGACCTTCAAGCCTGGAGGTGTTGTCCCTGAGAGAACATGTCTGAGTCTTAAGCTGGCTCATCCCCATCCACTTCCTCTCAAACAAGGATGTACAGCTTGTATTTTGAGATGGGAGACAAGTTGAATTACTTAATAATTCCTTTAACTTTGGGGGATTAATTTAATTAATAATTTTAAAAGTTTAAAAAAGTTAATAATTTAAAAAGTCAAATAGTTCTAAACTTCTAACAAAAACAGCAGTCCTTCTGCTCCACTCCTCTGGGTCCCAATCACTAGAGGCAAGCAGTCTTGATCCTTTTTTTTTAATTTATTTTTTATTTATAATAATTACAATTCATAGTGCACATATATAGCATCTTTTTACATACAACTGTTTGTATACAAAGTATATTCATACCATTCAGGTCTTCAATCATGCATTTAGGATAGTGATATCTTGATCCTTTTTTAAAAGTCCCTTTGCCCCAGTGTTTCTATTGCACTTATCCTGGAATGTCCTACCTTTTTTGAACGTCATTTTCTTTTGATTTCCTACCCTGGAAATTTAGTTCTTTTACACTACTCCACTCAAATCCCACCACATTCTCCTAATACAGCATAAGTTTCAGTTAAAACACAGCTTCCAGTATTATGACTATGTAAATAACTGCATACAGATGAGGAACATAACATACTATGAGTCTTCCTTGTGCAACATTTTCAAAAATTTTTCCTCAAACCTAATAATTGCCTTATTTGGGTATTTGTTTGGTTGCCCCCTTTCTTTTCATATTTGTTTATTTTTTAAATGCATTATCACTAATCCCAAGACTTCCAGAAAATCATTAAATTTGATACCTTTATTTTATTCATCTATTTTTATGTGGTGCTGAGGATTGAACCCAGTGTGTCACATGCTAGGCAAGTGCTCTACCCCAGCCGTCTTGTAGGTTTTACTTGAAAATGATATGAGAATGAAGAGCAAGTTTCAAGACAAATAAAGAAGAAAATTAGCTCCATGGATTGGTCCAATTTGATAATTCCAGGGCACATAAGTATTTTGCTTAAAGAGAAAATAAGCACATTTGAACAGGATGATTGAGGTTCAGAGGCAACCTGGCTCTGCCAGTTACTAACTCAATGACCTTGAGCAAGTAATTTGCCTCCCTGACCTTTAGTGTCTTCTTCAATAAAATAAGGCTAATAATTTATTCTGTCTCCATATATAGGATGGTTGGGAGGATTGGGTGAGATAATGATCATGTAGCACCTGGCCAAGTGTTTGCTACATAAACGCGATAATAATAATATTGATAAATATTAGGTTCTGTGATTGTGGGTGATAGTATTGTTATTATTATTATTAGGGATAGATCTTACCAAATAGTTAAGAACTGGAAAATTTGTGAGCTGTGTGTTTGACATAGGTAGCTACAGTGTCATCTGAATTCACCAATATCATCATAAAGAGAAATCCAGGCTGATACTGTCAATGAGATTGCTATATTTATCAAATAGTAATATCCACTTTCTAGAGATTTTTGCAAAGCTTAAACAATTTGCTTTTTGTAAAGGATTTAGGGAACATATTAAGCTTTATGTAAGCATTAGATATTAGGATGAGCATTCATCATATCAGTCTATAAATAAAGCACACAAATCTCCAGAGAGGCAGAAAGAACCAACCAGAGATCCTAATTAATGTATAGGTCCAGGCTACTAGACTCAAGGAGAAATTGTTAAAGATATATGGTCGACTCACGTGAAGAGGTTAGATCAATTTCACAGGAACTATTGCCAACACCATTGACAGCAGTACACTGGTAATAACCTTGTTCAACATTTGTCAGATTTCCAATAACCAAAATTCCAGTGGCTGGGTCTGTCAAAACCAGGAAATAGACTATTATGTGGGTACAAATCATGTCAGTGTAATGTATCATTCAATGCCCACCTACTCCCCTATATTGTCCTCCCTTTCATAAGATGTCCAGGGACCAATTAGATCTCTTAGGCCTGTTCCAAAGGTAGCCCATCTACCACCAAGTAGAACCATGCCTAGAGCTGGCTTCTAGAAGTTGGGGAGTAGTTCATACCACAGTCTTATGTTGGGAGACAGGCATTCTTTTTAAATCCTTCTTCCCCAACCAAGAAAAAGACAATATTGAGCAGACAGCCACACATGCCATCAGTCAACCCCCAAAACCAGGCCTTGCCAAGTACTGCCAAAGGTGATACTTACTAAAGCTTTCTTTCACTGGCACAGCATTATTTCCCTCAAGTTTATACCAGTGGTACACAGGAGACGGTGTTCCAGAAGAAGAGAGGCAAGTCAGAGAAATACTATGGCCCATTTCTGGTCTTCCTTGGATGCTACAAAGTGGCTTAGAAGGTTTGACTGTAAGGCAATTGCGAAGAGTAAAACTCCTGCAGGATGAATGGCAGCCTGTGACAATTGCAGTCACTTCCTCACTTTCAATTTTCAGAATATATGCTTATTAAAAATATATATATAGTGGTATATGAGTGGTACATAAAAGTGTGTGTGTGTGTGTGTGTGTGTGTGTGTGTGTGTGTGTGTGTTTATTTTGACTGTTTTCTGATTGTACCACCAGATGGGAGTAAAGCACTTCAGGCCCTGTGACATTCTAGTCAGCAGGCCATTAAGATTCAACTAGTGTCTCTTGTCTGCCTCCTCCCCAGATTTATAACCATGAATTTCCACATTGTGTCTTAAAATATGCCTTTAATAAAACAGCCAAATGTAAGCAAACACTAAACAACTATGAACATAGCTTATACTTGAAAATCAGTTTTAAAGGAAAATAGAACCTTTAAATAACTTGAGATAAACTGTTTTTATTCATTCTAAAAATAGTTCTATTAATACTATATTTTTTATTCCTTTATGGGTCTTTTTTCTTTCATTTGTTCATCTGGGAGTGACACAAATTGGTTGGGAGATTTGAATTTGCCTGTGTCTCTCATCAGCAGGGGAAGCCCATTTTGGGTGTACACGCTACACAGCAATGCAGTCTTTATTCCTCCTTCATATCAAGCATTTATTTATATATCTCCTATGGACCTGAAATTGGACTAAGTGCCAAGGATATAAAAGTAACATTGGCACATTTCTGAAGTGGGGTAGGGGAGAATGATGGGAGATGAACTTAGAGAGTGTATAGAGTCATATCTTAGAGGGCTTTGTAGTCCATGTATTCTGAAAGCAGGGAAACCATGGAAAGACTTTAAACAGGTTAGTAATGATGGTTGTTTTAACATTTTAGATGGCTCTGTCTAACATCGGGGGTGCCTAAACCAAGAAGAAGAGACAGTTTCAAGAGGTGCTAATCCAGAGGCAACAGTGACCAACTGAATATGGGAGATGAGGGAACACTGTGGGATCTGTGGTGATTTCCAGGCTCCTAAATTGGACAACTGGGTATATGATCTTGCCATACTTGAGATAAAGAATGCAGGTAGAGGAGCAGGCTTTAGGGAAAGGAGTGAGGAGGAGGAAGGAGTTATAATGAGGGTGATTTGGAATGTGACTGATTTTTAGCTACTTATGAAAATACCTGGATAAAGAAGCTGGAAAACTGAAATGGAATCTCCCCATTCATCTTACTTTGCACGGCTCATTCTATCCTCAATCATAAACACAGATAATTATCAAAAGTTTTATACTTTTCAACTCACCTTCCTTATCATTTTTATTTGTACTAGGGATGGAACCCAGGAGTGATTAACCACTGAGCCACATCCCCAGCACTTTTTATATTTTTTATTTAGAGATAGGGTCTTGCTAAGTTGCTTAGGGCCTTGCTAAGTTGCTGAGGCTGACTTTGAACTTGTGATCTTCCTGCCTTAACTTCCTGAGCTGCTGGGATTATAGGTGTGCACCACCTCTACCAGCTCACCTTCCTTAACTTAATTTGAATATAAAACCCTCCAAAAGCTGATGTTCTCTGTCTTAAACAAGTTACATCTTAAATGCTCTGCCCTCCATCTCTTAACCTGTGACATGGTAGTTAAGAGCAAAGCTCTGGTCCCACATAGAACACTGGCTCTACAACTTCACCTTAGAAGTGTTTGAGCAAGTTACCTAACTTAACCAAACCCCAGCTGACTCATATGGAAAATGAGAATGAGAGACTATCTAACCTCTGGCTGATTAAAAGATTCAATAAAATTATGTATATAGGGCCTTGCACATGGAATTACTGTTAGCATGGAGAGGACTAACTTCTGCTACTGAACTTAATCTTCATCAACTTCTGCTAGATTCAGCCATCTCAGACTTTTAAACCCTTGTGCACATGAGCAAGAAGACAAATGCACACAGCTGTAACTTTGAAACACTTCACTAGTCATATCTTGGGAACATGTCTTTTGATGAAAAAAAAAAAAAAAAGGATTTTCTACTTAGCTCTTGATTTTATCTTCCTTACCAATGTTTTTCTCAGATGTTCCCATGTTCCAACTTGGTTTGCCTATCGTGAACTATGCCATTTGATCAGGAGTCCATTGCAACTATCACTAGAATTTCCACTTTTAAAAAATATGAGAGCCAGGCGTGGTGGTGCACACCTGTAATCCCAGCACTTGGGAGGCTGAGGCAGGAGAATCACGAGTTCAAAGCCAGCCTCAGCAATGGTGAGGCACTTAGCAACTCAGTGAAACCCTGTCTCTAATAGAATACAAAAAAAAAAAAAAAAAAAAGGGGGGGCTGGGGATGTGGCCCAGTGGTCGAGTGTCCCTGAGTTCAATATCCAGCACCAAAAATAAAAAAAAAAAAAATGAGTATTTTATAACTGTCCAGCATGATATAACAATTTGAACAAAAATTAAATATGGGTGTTTCCTTGGGAAAAAGTCAGACTTGAAGTAAATTATGGACAGAAACCTGTAATGACTTGTACTCATTCCTTGAGCCTAGATTCAAACCCAGATAGGCTTATTTATTTATTTATTTTGCTAAACACATCTTTCTTTTATTTTTATTGACAAAACAGTTAGTGAATCACTTTGAACCCAGTGCCAAATCTATATATTTTCTAAAACTACTGAATCAAAATTGAATTGACATTTTATCCGGTTAAAGTCCCCAATAGAACTTGGATATTTCACTGGCAAAGCCACTGATCTACCCTTTAGCTTTATTGCTTTCAACAGAATTGGTGTGGGAGGAAAAGTCTCACCTCAGAAAATAAATGAAAATGCTTCAGCGTGTTCTCAAACCTTCTCTAAATTAATCATTTTATTTGTATGTGCCAAATTGCAAAAGGGAGATAATGCTTATTCCAAATGCACACAAAATAATTATTCAGACTTGACCTGGGTATTTTTCAGAGATTGATTTTCCAAGGTTGTCATAACTAAAGGAAATCTATCAAATGAATGTTCATCCAAACCACCTGGTTCTTTGCTTACTGCCATTTCCTTCACCTAAATTGTACCCTGACACCTTAGCCCCTTTTCTGCCTGACACACTCTTGCACATCCTTCAACAGTCAGCACAAAAGTCTCTTTCCTTAGTAAGCCTTCTCTAGTTCCCCTTACACAGCTTTTTATCCTTTTTTTCTTTTTGTACCAGTGATTGAACACAGAGGCACTCAACCACTAAGCCTCATCCCCAGCCCTTTTGATTTTGTGTTTGTAGATCTGGTCTCACTAAGTTTCCTAGGGCCTCACTAAGTTTCTGAGGCTTGCCTCAAACTTGTGATCCTCCTGCCTTAGCCTCCTGAGCCACTGGGATTACAGGAGTGCCCACCACGCCTGGCTCCTTACACAGCTTTTAGATCTTTCCCTTTGACCTTACAGCTCTGCTCTCACACATCAAAAGAAAGCTTTTATGTTACATATTTGTCTACTTCACTTGATTGAACTTTTAGAGGTTTGGGACCCTATCTTTTACATCTTCCCAACTTCGTTGCTTAGCAATCTGACACACGTGCTCAGGATTTGATGAATGAATTCATGAATGCATAAGTAAATACATGGGATTGGTGTTCGCTGCTAGGTAATGAAATATCTCTGAAAGACACTTTAGTACAAAGAGCTATCATTAAGGAAACACCAATGTCATTCTCCACAATTGGTCTCCCATACCCACCTGTACCCACCTTGCTAAACCTCCAGTAGATCAAGCAGAACAGGTGCTCACACACAATGGGATTTGATAATTGCAAATACTCTCTGCATTTTTAAGATAAATTAGCTAGGGGCTGGGGATGTGGCTCAGTGGTAGGGTACTTGCCTAGCATGTGTGAGGCACTGGGTACAATTCTCAGCACCACATTAAAAAAAGGAATAAATAAAATAAAGTTTAAAATAAAGATAAATTACCCATGTCAAAATTTCTAGAAAGGCTAAATTTGTAAGATGCCTTTGTTTTTCACCCAATGAATAAAGATAACATTTTTGAGACTTCCTGAACAAGGAAATCCATAGAAACTTCAGTCTCTTACCTTGCCTGCGTCATAGCTGAAGGAAATGTCATGAAACAGTCATGACAGGAATTAGCTGACTCAAAGACTCATGGGAAAGAATAACTCACAGAGAAAGCTACCCTCAACTTCTTATAGAAATTGATTTGAATCTTCTGAAGCTTAAATTCAAGAACATTAACCTTCTTGTCTAAGTTTATCTCAGGGCTATTTCCTAGTCCTGTCTTGAAGAAGCTTTGCCTCTTTAGATTGCTTCTGCTCATAACACTGTAGAGTTAGGGAGAAACAAAATCAATTAGAGGATTAATCTCTAAAATTATTTGAACATCAAAGAGTTCTTTAATCACCAGTATCTAATTTTATCTTTACAACAAGTCACTAAAGAATACAGGGCAGGAGTTACAACCCCATCTTACAATGACCAGAGAAAGATGGACTGATTTGCATGAAGTCACTGAATACAGAAAAAGTCTAGAACAGAGAGCAGATATGACTTGCTCAACATCATACAATGAATGTATGTATATACAGAAGTTATTAACAATGGCTTAATGTGTGCCCCCTTTTCCAAATAGCATGAGCATTTTTAAAAGAGAAATTCCTGCCATTATGATTTCATGGTGGGAATTGTAGTAGCCTTGGGAGAGGTAATAAGTTGACATTTGTCTCCTCCAGGCAAATCTGGCTCTCATTAGATGGAAGTTCCCTCTGAAATAGTTGCTAGTGATCATTTGGGGTGGGACAGTGACTTGACTCATCTGTTTTCATCGTATTCTTCAGAAATAGAGTTACCTGGAGGTTGGATCATCTACTGTTGTCATTTTGGCAGCCCTTTTTGTTTTGGCAATTGCTTCTATGTGTTTTATGAATGATTTCTCAGTGTTCCTGTACGGTTGAGTTGGTGGTGTGTCTCTGTTTCCCCAATAATGAAAGTAACAGGGAGTATATTTATCCCCAGAGATCTGTTTAGCATCGTAACTCAGTACCCTGGTCATTCAGTGTCCTGAGTTGTTCCAAGAAAACAAAAGGCAGAGAAAAGTGTCCATACCTAACACTGTGACGGTCAGAGTGCCTTGGTTATTGCCAACAAAGTCTGGAGGGTTGTTGACATCACAGGTGTAAATTCCACTGTCTGCTGGCTGCATACGCAATATAGTGATAGACGCATTACCTGGAATGGTGGACCTTATGATTCGATCTTTGAATTGCCCAGAGGCTTGACCTTCTCCACCTTCAGAATAGTAAATCTAGGACAGAAAATAACAGAAATGAGAACTAGAGAGTGTCCACGGCTAAAATAAGTTATCTGGAAGCTCCTTCTATTCATATTACCTTTGATAAGAAGCAAAATATTTTTTCTCTGGGGAACAGGTCTCTGTGACCAAGCTTTTTTCAATTCATTGGGGAACTTAATTTTCTTACAACTATTCACAGCCATTACCTCATTTGTGCCTCAGAGCAGCTCTGTGATGTCATCTTGACAGGGGTTGGTATGCCTATTCTATAGAGGAGGGGACAGCTTGGAGCTGATAAGATTTAACTCCTAAACCTGGCCTAGGAGATCAAGATGCTCACGTGCTGAGTCCTCCTGAAGGAAACTTATTAAATAGGACCAAATGTCTGATGAGAGATGAAAACTATCATTTTTTTACCACTTCATAAACTTTTAAAAAAATTTTTTAGTTGTAGATGGGCACAATACCTTTATTTTATTTATTTGTTTTTATGTGGTGCTGAGGATCGAACCTAGTACCTCATGCATGCTAGGCAAGTGCTCTACCACTGAGCTACACCCCCAGCCCCACTTTATAAAATTTTTATTTGAATTTACCTTACTTAATAATAATATCTGATGTCCCTAAAAGTTCAGATGTTCATATTCTTTTCATACACACAAATGCCTTCGAGTAAGCAAACTTGGATTTACTCTGTTTGTTAGAAGTGTCAGATTTAATCACTGAAATTATGGAAATTATGGCATTTGCCGGTAATATAATAATATAATAATATCACTGAAATTATGGCATTTGCCGGTAAATGGATGGGGTTGGAGAATATCATGCTAAGCGAAATAAGCCAATCCCCAAAAACCAAAGGCGGAATGTTTTCTCTAATATGCGGAAGCTAATTCACAATAAGGTGGGGGGGCACTAGAGAAGAAAAGAGTTACCTTAGATTAGGTAGAGGGAAATGAAGGGAGGGGAGGAGGTGATGTAGGGATAGGAAGGATCGTAGAATGAAACAGACATTTTAATTTATATATATACATGACTGCATGACCAATGTGATTCTACAACATGTACACTCAGAAAAATGAGAAATTATATCCCATCTTTGTATGATATATCAAAGTGCATAAATGCATTCTATTGTCATGTATAACCAATTAAAACAAATTAAAAATAAAAAAAGAAGTTTCAGATTTCAAAGAAGAAACATCCCTGAGAAATCATCTGGACCCAATCCCTCCTAGTGGTTTCCTGAGGATGAAACACATGAGTTAGTAAAAAACCTAGGAAGAGCTTATAGTCCATCGTAGCTGCCATCTTTCTCCCCATGTCTAATAAGGTTACTCAGACCCAGAAAGATCAAATGACACATCTTAAGCCAAAACTATTTATTATTATTGTTGTTGTTATTTACTAGGTTATAAAAGATCTGGTTTCCAGTCCCATCTGCATTAAAGAACATGGATACTTAGATCATAATTGGTCTAAGGAACTGTGGGAACAATATGATGTAATAAAAAGAGGCCCGGTTTAATAGTCAGATGGACTGGGTTCTGGCCACAGCTCTCCCTCTGAATGTGCTCCACCTCTGACTTTGACATAGGCAGAGTAGGTGGCCTCTACTCATGCCTCCATGGCAACCTGCTTTGTGATAAGAAACAATGTTATTTAATCTCTCTAACCTTTAGTTTCCACATTTGAACAAGGAATCAGAGAAATGTTTTCCAAAGTATGATATGTATTCCCCAAGTATAGGCACTTAATTTAAGATAGTCCCTAAATGAAAATCTACTAATTTTAATGTGTGTTTGAAAGAGACATATCTAACACATCAAATATGCAACTTTATGGATATTGTTGCTTATAGTTAGACTAAGGCAGATTTTTCTAAGATTTTAAGAAACCAATACAGAAAACATTAAGTAATTAATAATACTGGTGATCCATAAGTACAACAAAAATTATGAAGATGATACATGAGTGACTGAAGCTTGGAAATTACTGTACAAGGTAATCCCTGAGGTCCCTTCATACTATACATATTTGTACATACTTTCTCAGTTTTGAATAAATGTGTGGCATCCAGTGATTGTTGCTTATTGTTCAATAAACTGGAATTGCCTTAGTCCAGAGAGACTAATCATTTTCATAAAATCAACTAGAAGGCCCTTACAGTTCATTTAATTCACACCCCTTACTTTACAGAAGAAACTGAAGCCCAGAGAAGTTTTTTTTATATTTACTTATTTACTTTAGTTGTACACAATGCAATGCACTCATGTTTACGTGGTGCTAAGGATCGAACCCGGGCCACGCACGTGTGAGGCGAGCGCTCTGCCTCTGAGCCACAACCCCAGCCCCCAGAGAAGTTTTTTAAAAAGTATCACACACAAAATTAACAGTTGAGACAGGACTAGAGCTCAGTTCACCTAATTCTAGCTCTTCACCTAATTGACTGATCAAAGAGAGAAAGATATTGTCTAGATAAATTCAAATGTCTTTTCCTTTAAGCAGAAAGTCCACATATATTAAAACTAACACAGGAAGATAGATTTGAAGGAAAAAAAAAAAAAACAAGCATATTTATGTCAAAACAACTGTCTCCTCTATTTTTTCTAACACCAACATGCTTTCTTTCCTGTCCCAAATATAGACATTTATAATATATCATTCACACCTACTGAACCAGAGACCTTTTGTCTCAGAGTGGTCTTGTTTGACTTATGAACTAGAAGTATCAACTCAAGGTATTCAAGTGGGACAGGAGGAGGTTCAGTATTTCAAAAGCCATTTACCTTCATTTGACTAGATAACACTGGGCTTATTCACTTTTTTTGTAGCAGGAATTGAATGTAAGTGTTGCTTAACCACTGAGCCACATCCCCAGCCCCTTGTATATTTTGTTAGAGAAGGGGTCTCTCTAAGTTGCTTAGGGCCTCACTAATTGCTGAGGCTGGCTTTGAACTCAAAATTCACCTGCCTCAGCTTCCCAAACTGCTGGGATTACAGGCATGTGCCACCCTGACTTATTCACTTTCTGATCAACAATTTGAGGCCCTATTCCCTCTTACCTGGAATACAGCCTGCTGTCAATCAAGAAAGCCCTTTAGAACTTAAACTTATCTGGCCATTTTCTTTGCCCCCAAGAAGACTGGGTACAGGTCAGCCCTACTCTATACTCATGAATGATTACTTCACAATGAGATACATCAGTCCTGCCTGAAACTCAGAGGATCAAGGTGAAAAGGCCCTTGTTTCCTAAGAGATCAGAGGCCCAATAGAGTGTATTTTAGGCCAGGATCAGGACATGAACAGAAGCCACTGGGAAAGTCTCTGAGTTGGGCATGAATTGAGATAAAATTAGCAAATAAACAGTGAGGTCCTGGTTCTGTAACTTACCCATGAAAAATAAATTTACCACCCTTCTACCCTCTCTCTTCACACTGCAGTCTAATCATTTTTCCCCTCTAATAAATGACAATAAATGTTACCAGAGGTAGGAAGGAGGAATAATAACGGAGACCTAAAATCACCTTGGCCTCAGGGTGCTGTGTGAGAGGGAAAGTGTCTAGATGGTAGCTGGATACATAGATGGAGGGGGTTTCCTTGAGAGGAAGTCCACTCTGTCACAATGTTTTTGTAAAGAAAAAAGAAAGAAATGTTTTCCCAGAAACTGCTTATCTAATCACTGCAACTTGGTTCCATTTTCCACAAAAGAATAACTCTTTTAAAAATCAAAGCTGAACAATGGCCAAGGTCCAACCCATGGTCCTGTGTGGCCTGTATACTTTTCAAAGACAGATTACTGTCAATTTAGATATCAAAGCAATTGAGGTTCAAGAAAAGCCTCTAATATTCAATAGGCCATATCCTTGATAAGGTAGGGTGGGAGGTGGAGATGTCTTGCTTTAAGAAAATTCATCCCAGTGTTCTCTAAGGAGTGCTTGTTAATTTTTTTACCCACTTTCTCTTTGTGCCTTTGTTCATAGCAAACAGCACTGTTTCCTTCCAAGGTACTCTTGGTCTGCTCCCTTGGTGATGCTAGAGTTTAATGTGTAGAATCACAATACCAAGTTGGTTATAAAACCCTCTTTGAGATCACTGAGTTTTTGGTTTCTAAGGTTAAGGAAACTTTAGGACTAGGTGGATATTGTAAATATGGGAAATGGCTGGGAGGGACTGGTGGGTAGTGGGGGGATTATAAGGGATGGTGGGGACTGTGGTGAACAGGGAGCCAGTGCACACCATGGAAACAAACAAAAACACTGAGCTAACCAAAATATGTCCACTGGCCAAATCTAGCCCAGAGGCCTCCTGTTTGCAAACTTTGATTCATCCTCTTCTATTACAGATAACAATGAGGGCCCAGTAGTGGAAGTGCATTTCCCAAGGTCACATAATCAGTTTACATTCAGACCTGGAATCCACACCTTCCATTCCCACTGAATACATTAAGGTAGCACTCACAGCCCTTCCTGCCTGAGGCAAGGAAGATCATTTTCAGGCAACCTTCCCCTTAGGGGCCATTTAATCCCATTCTAGTCTGATCTTCCTATTGCCAATTGCCACTATTCACTAGCCTGATGCTTTTCACACTAAGTAGGTTCACTACATGATGCCCTTGACATTTGCCAGCTGCACTGCATACCCCAGAGTTCTTTGCAGAGCAGGCTTTCCTCTCTTACTGTGTTAAGTTACTAGTCATACATTGCTGTGTATCTGGTAGCCAGATTTGTCCTAAAAGATGTTTCCTAAACTTTGTGTCACTGCTCTCAAACTAGAGACTTGGTGTTTAAACAAGAAGGGTTGAAAAAATTTCATCTGCTTTCTATTTGAGTCAGACTTGGAATTACTAAATGCCTTTAGCTTCCAGAACTGCTTTTGCAGGTTTTTTTTTTTTTTTTTTTTTTTTTTGAGATGTGGAAGGCATAGAAGTCCACAACAAACCACACATTATTCCCCTTGCAGCTTCTTGCTTGCTGGTACTGCTCACAGAGGGGCTAGCCAAGAGGAGAGGGTTAGGTGGCAAAGGTCTCAAGCCCAGAATTTTCTCTGGTCTGTACTATGAGGGTTGGGATTGCGTATGGAGGAAATAAAATACCCAAAGAAAGGCTCACATGCCCTCAGACCACTCTCTCACCAGCTAACCATCTGCTACTTTTGGGTGAAGTCAAAGAAGATTCCAGCTTAAGTGCATTTCTTTGAAAGTCAAAAATATAAGCTATTGCCACTTCCTAGCACTTTAGTGTTAGATTCACTTATCAGCTATAGCAAATATAGAGACCTGAGGGAATGGGACACAAAATAGATAACTTTGGTGGGAAGGGAGGGAAGATTTATAGTATTTCTCAATAAGGGTAATACTAGCATTTTGGTCAGACTATTTGTTGTGTGGGTCTGTCCTGTTTTGCAGGATATTTAGCATCTCTAGCCAGCACCCACTAAATCCTTATAGTGACTCCAAGTTCTAACAATCAAATCAATACCTTCTCCATTCTAAAATACCCCTGAGGTGATAGACCCCCCCCCACATACCAACATGAGAAAATGTTTTAACATAATTCTATCTGTAGTGATCAGACCACGTTGGAAAATCTGAGAAGCCAGATAACATGGGGGCATTAAGTCCTTGGAAAGACATTGTCCAATTTATGCATATTTTGGGAATATGATGATGTCAAAGGGTTTCTTCCATTATAAATATTCTAGAAGAGTATTGTCTAAGAGACTTATGCCAGAATTTTCTCTGGTCTGTACTATGAGGATTGGAATTGCATTTGGAGGAAATAAAATACCAAAAGAAAGGCTCTCATGCTCTCAGGCCACAGACCACTCTCTTACCAGCTAACCATCTGCTACTTTTGGATGAAGCCATAGAAGATGTGTATTCTGTTCATGGGTCAATGTGTATTCTGTTCATGGGCAGGTGAATTCTGTAAATTTATCAGTAATAGGCTAGGTAGAAGAAGAGGTCCTTTGTGAAACCAGAGGGGCATCAGACCATCCAAAATTTCCATGCTAGCCTACCAGATCTAGAGGTTTCAGCTGAGATTCCCCGCCAAAGAACTGACTTTCTGAAACTGTCCAAATTTTATAAGAACAGGCCATCTCTAAAAGGACCACCATGCTAATAAATATCCTTGTCTCTGAGTCATAAAACTTGTGGATTACTTTTGTAGTTGTCACTTACCAAAGGAACCCTTTAGATGGGACAGTTACAAAGAGATAACATCTGCCTCCAGGGTACTGAGAAACAATAGGCTTCTGAATCAATTCTACTTTAACACAACAATTTTGGGGAGGAGAAGAAGACGGGCATGTGGCAAGAGCTGGCCACTGCCCAATTTAAGGCAGCAATAGGACCCTGAAGCTTTTGAAAGAGGCTGAAAAGTGTTCCAGATACGGATACGAGAAGGCGAAATCAAGACTTTCCCAGTTTTGCCAAGGGTTTGTGCTTATCTGGATTTTCACCAAAACTCAGACCCTTCCATCCCACTCCTAAAGCTTGTGCCCGTGCCCTAGAGACTGCAAACAGTGAAGGGGTCTAGTAGTACACCAACTGGTGTTCTTACCTGAGAGGTCCAGCTACATCTTCCCCGAGCGTCTCTTGAATGCGCCATTTTTAGACACTGACTGACTGCCTTTTCCTCCATACCCTCAGTATTGAGGCACGAGCCATGCTGTGTTTGAGCAGAAATGGGTGGATCTGAGAGCTGAATTATACTACCATATCAACCCAGGAGTTGAACTGGATCACTCAGTGGTCAGTCTGACAACATCTTACTCCCATATTATTGAATTGTCTAATAACACAAAGTGTTGTGTTTTTTTTAGCATCCCCAAAATGTCCCACCAGCAATCCTTAGATTAACATACAGCATGCTCTACAAAATTTTGAATGCACAGAAATGCTTAAAGAGGAAAGGAACTAGAAATGGAGGCCAAATCCCATGTTGAAAAATACTATCTCAACCTAGGAAGTCTGCAATCCCTTGACTGAGCAAAATTTCTGTTCAGGGACGTGAAGCAGCAGAAAAGGTATCTAGGCTCTCTTTCTAGCCACAGAGATCCTGAAGGCAGTGGAACTGTGTGCCAGTCTTGGGCCAGGATGTCCCTGAAGAGTTCTGTCCCAGCCGTTCACTTATACTAAGTGTATCTTGTTAGGCTGGTTTCCCTGTACCCATTTTCCAGTCCCTCTAGTACACCAGAGCATGAGGGGGATAAGAATTTTACAAAATCATCATTTTGTGAGTGGCAGTGGTACTAACAATAGCTCACATTCACTGAATTCTACAGTGTGGAAGGCTTCCTACTGCTTCACAGGCACCATCTCATGTAATCTTCTAGTTAAATCTATGAGGTATGTAAGTAGCTCCATTTTATAGACGGTAAAACTAAACCTCTGAAAAGTCAAGTTACTTCTATAAGGTCAACCAACCAGTAAGTAAGTAGTACAGCAAGGAGTAGAACTGACATCCATCAGGAGATTTCCAATGGGGTTCTAAAACTACTCATTTGGGAAAACACAGAGAAGCACATGCCTGCAGGGTATGGGGAGAGTGGGAAAGGGTTTCCATTCTCTAAAAACAGAGACTTCAAATATTTATAATGAGGATCTGGTCAGGGTGAGTTGAAGCAAAACAGAAAAACAGGAGAAGGAGGTTTGTGCTATGGGGGTTGATTTTTGCTGTTCTCAAACCAAGAGATGGCCCTACTATATCCTGTCCTCCATATGGCTAAAACCCAAGCATAGCACAAATCTCATGCAGTATTAAGATCAGGGAGCATGTTCTCTGACTCAGCAGCTCAGTGGAGAGGACCTCATTTGTCTGGGACATCGCCAAAGAGTAAATATCTTAAATTATTTGCTGCAGCTGTACCTGACATCTGAAGAATGAGAAATGTCAAGTAAATAAACTACTCATTAAATACCTATTTGTTAATAGACTTTCTTTTGAAAGTTCTTCTAAGAGATGCCCTGAGTTCAATCCACAGTCAGTTTAATCATGTCTTCCCCTTCATTCTTAAGCCTAAAAAATAATACTCACTGCTGGTCATAATACCCTTTGGCATTGCAGCTCCATCCCTCACTAGCTACATAGTACAAGGAAGAAGAGGCCTTGTAAATTCCATTGTCAAGGAGGCATATAGAAGAATTTGGTCTTTTGAACTCAGACTGGCTTTGCCTGGCCTCCAGGCAGGTGAGGCCATCTTGATTTGAGTATCAAGCATAAAACACTTCAAAATGTATTAGCAAAGACTTTCTAAATTCAGTCCCTACTGGAAAAATGAGAAGAACTTCAAGTCTACAGATGAAGAATTTGTTGAAAAGACTAGTCAGAAAATAGGATTTTAAAAATAACTAAAAAAAGATTGTGTGATTATTGCCATCCACATTCTAAGCGAGAGAAACTTGCAATGGAAACTGATAATTTCTTACTTGGCTTCAACATGCAAGGTCTTGGGTCAGGACATTTTGGGTCATGGAAGCTGGTGGAAAAACTGTTTTTATTAGTGGCGGTGGTACTACTGCTGCTGCTAACCATAATGGTGTTTACATGGGATAAAACTTACAGGGCTTTATTTTCCCAAATCTTTTCACATGCATTACGTCAATTGATTCTCCATAAGTATTGCTGTTGTATCATATTTTAAAGAGAGGCACAAAATGATTCAAATATTTGTTCAAGGTAACCAGTACTGAGCAAAATTATTTGACTAGAGAGTGATATTGATGGAATCTCCCCCTGAATGGTGTTTCCTGCTAACATATGTTTAGCATTTATAGTAAAAGCAAGGATTCAGCACTGAACATCACTGGCTAAAGCAACACTGGCCAAGGTATGCCTCCTCCAATGCTCTCCTTCCCCTCCATCTCTGCCCCTGGGCTTTCCTTAGCTCACTCAACTTGTTCTTCCTCTATCTTTCTACTAACCAAACCCTTCCTTTCCTTCAAGGCTCAAAACAATTGTATATTCAGAACCACACTGATTGGTCTCTTCTCTAAACTCCACTTTTGTTCATGCATGTTTTAGAAAACCTGGTGAAAGCTAAAGACCTTTTTCTTCAAGGGGTGTATATGGGCATTCATTGCATATGTGCTCATGTACACATGTGGACACATGCACACACATACCTGTGAGCATACAATTTTAATCCTTTGGCTAATTTAAAGAAGGATTTACCGGCAAGGGCAGATGAAGAAAATCTGGGAACAGGCATCTTGCCTGTGGAATAATCCTGCCCCACTGATGTTTATCTACCATCTTCTGGCAATTTTTCCCCCAGATCTTAGAGCCTCTAGCCTCATGCTATCCTTGTTTACCCACGGTTGACTTCTACTGTGGCTCCCTCTCTACTCACGTGGGGAGTCTCCTTCTGTCACTTCTCAGTCTGGTGCAATGAGTCAGTTCCCTTAACAGACAGATCCCAGATATTAAGTGATACAGAAATATGTAGATTAATTAGGACTTGCAATTAAACCAAACTCTTCTAGACAGTATGGAGATATTTGGAGGGAAAGTTCTTTCAGAACTACTGTTCATTTCACTCATGAGAAGACATTTCTGTCTAATATAGAATACATGATACACACAGTGTTGACCTATACATAATTGAGATAACAGGTATAAAACAATATGAAGAGAACACAAAGGCAAATTCACTTACATGATGGTCTTCCCTAAACATTTGTCTTCAAACTTTGTATCTCAGGTTCTGTCACTATTGTCACTGGCATACTATCCTTCACATAATTACCCCAACAGTTTTCAGTCAGAACTAGTAAAGGGGAAGAGTTTAGGAACTTACAGTAAGTGGCTGTATTTCCTTCTTATGAAAGAAAGACCACTGGATAGATAGCTTGTCCGTGGAGGCCACAGTGGTGGTGTAGAAGCAGAGAAGAGTGACATCAGATCCAACAGTCACATTTACGAAACTGTCTGGGATGGTCACTTGCACCAGGCTAACCTGACCTGAAAAGATAATCATCAGAAAAACAATGGTATACACTTAGATTATGATGACACTTTTTTGGGTCACAAAACACTTTCAAAAATATCTTATTTAAAGAATCCAAAGTGAGGAGAAGAATGTAGAATGAACCATATGGGGAAACTGAGGAAGCAATGAGGCCAGGGAAAGGGGAGTTTCTAACAAGTTGCAAAGTAAAGATATTCAAAGCCTAGGTGATGATGAGATAATTTCATTGATTGAGAAATCCTTCTATTTAAGGATTGCAAACATTCTTGTCCAAGGACCCCAAAAGGTCCATGAATATGGATAACAACCAACCCAGTTTTCTAAGCATCAAGAATCCTTTGAATGTGGGACTTTTAGTTTTGAAACTCAGTAGGTCTCAAGAAAACAATACTTGTTTTTATAGGACTTCAGGACTAAAACCAGAAAAATTCCAGGCAAACTGGGATGAATTGGTTACCCCTTCCCTAAGACCATTGGAGGTGTTTGCAAGATCAAAATTATATTCATGACAATACTAAGATGTTGTTTTTTTTTTCTTTTTCATTCTAATCCTTTCATGAGTATACATTGGAGTTGCCCAAAATCTATGTGACAGGTAATGTCATTGTTCTAGTGGCTAACGAAATGTGTTTGTGTATTTTTCTAATTATTTTCTCAGTTTTATTTTGAACATATATAAATAGAAATAATTCACATAGGAAAAGTATTTTAGGGTCTTCAATTTTTTTGTGTGTGGTGATGAGATTGGAATCCAGAACCTTGTACATGCTAGGCAAACACCCTACTTTCATTTCAATAATTTTTAGTTGAAACTTTTATTAAGGTAATTATAGATTCACATGCAGTTCTAAGTAATAGGAAAGATATCCCATGTGCATTTTATTCAGTGTCCCTCAATGATAATATTTTGTAAAACTATAGTAGAGTATCACAACCAGGATATTGACTTTAATACTACACCCACTGACTATTCATAGTTTTCCAGTTGTACTTGTGCTTATGCAACTATGTATATGCATTTAGTTCTATTCAATTTTATCACATGTAGGATTGTGTCTCCACTACAGTCAAGATACTGAACACATCCATCACCACAAATACACCCCATGTTGCCCTTTAAAAGCATGGGCATTTCCCTCTTGTACCCCCATCCCTGTTTATAACCATTGGCAACCACTAATATGTCTTTTATTTCTAAAATTTTGTCATTTCATAAATGTTCCATAAACAGAATCATGGTAAACTTTTGGCATTGGTTCTTTTCACTTGGCGTAATTACTTGAAAATCCACTCAAGTTATATATATATATAAACATATATCAGTAGTTGGCTGTTTTGGTAATATTTGATGGTATATATGCATCACAGCTTAACCATTCACCCATTTAAGGACATCTGAAGTATTTCCAGTTTTTGTATAGAGTATAAAAGTATAATGAATATTTGTGTACAGATATTTGCATGAACAGAAATTTTCATTTCTCTGGAAAAAAAGTCCCAAGAGTGCAATAGCTGGGTCATATGGTAGTTGCATGCTTAGTTTATGTAAAAAGAAAAGTCACACTGCTTTCCAGAGTGACTGCAACATTATACATACCTCTCAATATGGCATGAGTGATCCAGATTCTCTGTATCCTCACCAGCATTTAATGTTGTCACTATTTCCTATTTTAACCATTCTGATAAGTATGTAGTTACATATTGTGATTTTAATTTGCATTTCCTTAATGGCTAGGTATGCCAAACATCTTTCCATGTAATTATTTACTGTTTCCATAACTTCTTTGATGAAATGTCTGTTCATATTTTTGCCCATTTGCTAATTGGATTGATTATGTTTGTGTTTTAAGAATTCTCTATGTAATCTAGATGTTAGTCTTCTGTCAGGTAGACAGAATTTTATTTCTTCCTTTTGAATCTATATGTTGTTTCTTTTTCCTGCCTGATTGCACTGGTTATAACATCAAGTACCATGTTGAATAATAGGGGTGACAGTGGAACTCTGTGCCTTGTTCCTAATCTTAGGAGAAAAACACATCAATACGAAGACAGCTGTATGTTACTTGTAGATGCTCTTTATTGACTTGCTTGAAGCAATTCTCTTCAGTGGGTTGAATTGAGCCCCAAAAAAGTTTAGTCTAACTCTTAACCCCCAATATCTGGGAGTTTAACCTTATTGGAAAATAAAGTCTTTGCAGATGTAATTAAGTTAAAGATATTATTATGAGATTATCATGCATTCAGGGTTGGCCCAATTACTGCTGTCCTTATAAGTAAAAGGAAAGGAAAGTTTTACACATACACACATATAGGGAAAGGCAATATAAAGATGGAAGCAGAGATTGGAATGATGCTTTTACATGTCAAGGAATCCCAAGAATTCCCAGCAGCCATGAGGATGAAATTCATGGCACAGATCTTCCTTCAGAGCTTTCAGAAGTAACCAAGCCTAACAACAAATTGATTTAAAACTTTTGGCCTCCAGAAATGTGAGATAATAAATTTCTCTTGTTTTAAGTACCCAGTTGTGGCAACTTTTTATAGTAGTTCTGTGAAGCTCACATACCTGCTATTCCTAACTTGCTAAAAGTTTTTTTTTTTTTTTTTATCATGAATGAGTATTGAATTTTGCCAAATGTTTTTTCCACACTAATGGATAATATCATAATTTTTCTTTAGAATATAACATGAAATAATTTTGAATGTTGAACCAGCTTTCTGTATTTGAAATAAATCTCCCTTGGTCATGATGTGTAATTTTAGACACTGCTTGATTCAACTTTCTAGTGTTTCATTGATTTTTTTGCTTCTAAGTTCATGAGAGATTAATATCTGTAATTTTCTTTATTTGTACTATTTTTGTTTGGTTTTAGTGTTAGGGTAATACTGTTATCAAAAAATGAAATGAAGTGTTCTCTCCTCTTCTATTTTTTAGAACAGAATATGCAAAATTGATGTTAATCATTCTTTAAATGTTTGGTAGAAATATCCACTGAAACTACCTAGGCCTGGAGATTTCTTTTGTAGAAGCTTTTAAAATTATGAATTCAATTTCTTTAATGGTTATAGGGCTATTCAAATTATCTATTTCATATTGGGTGAGTTTTAGTAGACTTTTATTTAAGTTCTAGTTTTCTTTTATGACTCTTGAATATAGCAGAATTCTTACAAATTGGTATCAAAGTGCACTTGTGATTTTTTGTTCTCGGCACCCTATGTTCTGAGAACAGATCATGCAAGGTACACTTAACCATTGTGCAAATAACCTATAAACCTTATTCTGAAGGTACTTTTTTGTTTGTTTTTAAAGAATGTTGAGTTACTTGTCCCTAGCCTACATGTTAAGGAGAAAGGATGCCCAAACTTAGAAGTTGCTGTTGCAAAGAAAAGTAAAAATCCATGGCATGAGAAAACTGAGTGATATAGCATGGAACCCAAATGATGCTCACATGGAAAGGTGAGATTGGTGAATTACTGCAATGGAAGGTATATAAAGGATGGTACAGAACGAGGACCCACAAAGAAAGTCAGAAAATTGGATTCAAAGAGATGTGACAAGCTGGGCACAATGGCTCACACTTGTAATCCCAGCCCTTAGGAGGTTGAGGCAGGAGAATTGCAAGTTCAAAGTCAGCCTTAGGAACTTAACGAGACCCTGAACAACTTAGCAAGATCCACAAAGTAAAAAATAAGAAGGGCTGGGAATGTGTCTCAGTGTTTAAGTGCCCCTGAATTTAATCCATTATCAAAAAAAAAAAAAAAAAAAAAAAAGAAGTAATGTTGGATTGAATTCTGGTACCACCCCCCAAAAAATTAGAAATGCTTTCATGATAATTGAGATTAAAACTCCTATGGGTTATATTATTGCACAAATATACAAATTATACAAACATATGTGTAAGTCAAGGTCCTTAATGAACAAATGAAAACAACAATTTTGTTAAGCAAGCATTTGTTGACTGTTTTTAATTCTTTATATATTCTGGCTATTAATCCTTTGTTGGAAAAATAACTGGCAAAGATTTTTCCCATTCTGTTGGTTATATCTTTATTAATTGTTTTCATTGTTGTGCAGAAGTCATTTAATTTGATGACATCTCATTTATTGATTCTTCCTCTGATTTCCTGAGCTATAGGAGTACTAACCAGGACATCTTGGCCTGAACCTGTATGCTGTGTTTTCCCTATTTTCTCTTCTAACAGTTGCAAATTTTCTGGTCCAATTCCTAAGTTTTGGATCCATTTTGAGGTGATGTTTGTACAATGTGAGAGATAAGGATCTAGTTTCATTCTTCTATATATGGATATTCTGTTTTCTCAGAACCATTTGTTAGAAAGACTGTCTTTTCTCCAGTGTGTGTTTTTGGCACCTTTCAAGAATCAGTAGCCAGGCGTGGTGGTGCATGCCTGTAATCCCAGCACTTGGAAGGCTGAGGCAAGAGGATCATGAGTTCAAAGCCAGCCTCATCAATGGTGAGGCACTTAACAACTCAGTGAGACCCTGTCTCTAATAAAATACAAAAAAAAAAAAAATGGCTGGGGATGTGGCCCAGTGGTTGAGTGCCCCTGAGTTCAATCCCTGGTACCAAAAAAAAAAAAAAAAAAAAATCAGATGATTATAGCTGTGTGAATTTGTTTCTGTGTCTTCTGTTCTGTTCCATTGGTCCGTGTGACTTTTTTATGCTGATGCCTTGCTTTTATTGTTTTTTTGTTACTATGGCTTTGCAATATAATTCAAAATCACGTACTATGATGTCTCCAGCATTGCTCTTTTAGCTCAGGGTTGCTTTGGCAATTCTGGATCTTTTATTCTTCCATATGAATTTTAGGATTGTTTTTCTCTAGTTCTGTGAAGAATATCATTGGTATTTTGAGGGTAATTACATTGAATCATAGCTTGCTTTTGGTCATATGGCCATTTTAACAGTATTAATTCTGCCTACCTATGAATATGGGTGCTTCCAAAGACTTTATTTCTCATTTTTCTTACTTAATGACAACAGTCATAGAAGAGGAATTTAGGGGATTGGGAAACATTTTGAAGAAGTAAAAGAAAAAGCAAAGCATTGTAATGATTATCTTTTCTTTCTTGGATTCAATAGCTGTATTCTGTGTTACAGCCAGGCCCACCTTGGCAGAAGATGACAGTTTACATGACAACCAATGCATTGATGAATTGAGAAAAGTGCTTTAGGGTAGGCACAAATACAGTAATTTCTAATTCCCTGCATTTTCCCTTTTGCAACATTATTCTTCCCATAATTTCCTTTCCCATGATGCCTTCCTCAAAAGAAAAACTGGCCTTCAGAGAGCAGCTACTCTTTCCAACATAAACTTCATTGGATAAAGCTGCTTTCCTCTGTTGGAGGGGAACTAGATTCCTCCTGTCTTCAAAGAGCTCATCTCCTTTCTCCTGGAAGTTAGCCACATCTCTGGCTGTGCTTAAATTATGACTTTAGAATGTCTTTTAAAGTGTCCAAAATAAAAGATAGAGAACTGGGAATTTAATAGTCATTAATGTTCCCAAGAATTTTTCCCTAAAAACATAGACTTTGGAGAGATGATTTGACAAAGATTTTTGTTCTCTTGTTTGGGTCTCAGTAACTGTTATGAAATTGATCAATGGTAGTTACATGTGAACATGTAAAGCAAGACAACCATTTGATGGATAGTCTCAGTAAAAAGTGCTTGACTGTGGAGTAAGAACAGTTCTCACACAAAACAAAGCATGGAAGAGGCCATAGAGCCTAGCAACAAATATCTGGCAAACACCTATTTTCTGTCATTAGCTGTGCAAAACACTGGGGAAACCATAATGAACAAGACAGACACATTCTTTGACTGCCATGTCAATGCAGCAAGAAGCTGTTTATATCACAGACCAGGATGGAGGTGAATGAAAACCAAGGGCTTGAGAACTATAAATCTGATTCAAACATTTCTAACATTTAAAAAATAGAAGATATAGAAATTTATAACTAATTTGATATGTGTAAAAGCTCAGTAATATCACATTGGAATTCAGATGGTGATTTCAAAATTTAAAGTGAGACAATATATTTTTGAGGACACTACACATTGTTCTGTAAATAGGTAATGATTGGAAGACAAAACCTGAGAACCATTTTATTGCCTAGATTCCCATATATGGCCCCATAATCAATTCTTAAATTCTGCGAAAAAAAGATGATTTTCAGACATCGTCCAACCCTAACATAGTAACAATACACTTAAGAGCTAAAAGTTATATAATTTAAGATTGGCATTTTTAAAATGTAGTATCATTCATCTAGTGCATATTACTTAATTTTCTTAGATTATTGTCTAGCCCAGCACACTGTTTCACAGAAATTTCTGTGATGATAGAAATATCCTATCTCTTCTTTGTCCAGGGCAGTAGCCGCTATCCACATGCAGTTATTGAGCCAGTAGGACTGAGGAAATGGCATTACAATTTTACTTAATTTGAATTAATTTAAATTTAATCGCATGTGGGTAGTGAACATTATAAATTTAGTCCTGAACTAGAGTCAATTCTGTGAATGTCAGGAGAAAAACAGTTTCCTTTCCTTGGATTAATTAATTCTGAATTGAAAAATTATTTAAATTTGATAAAGTCAGAAAAATATCTACATTAACAGGACTGTGAATAAATAATAAGCTAAAGAATCATACCTGATTTAAACACAACTGAGGATTGCAATGCCCCCTACTGACTTGGCTGGATTAAAAAAACAAAACAAAAATGCATATGTTGTTGAATTATGATTTACCTTTTTTAAAAATCAGTGCTTATTTTCAAAGGAAAATAATCCAATGTGCATGCACTTAAAATAATCAATATTTTAAGAAGATTTTAAAATGTCTTGCATTTTGTTTAATGGTTATTAATTCATTCATTTAATGCCTACAATATGGTCAAGCACTTTGCTTATTTGGAAGATTATTTTTCTCCTACCATACCATAGCAAAAATATCTCCCAATTAGCCATATTTAAAGTGATGCATTTGAAGTGATTTAATTTCCAGTAACTTCAGGTATAATTGCTTTGTTTTGAGTTACAAAATAATAAATACAAATGATCATTCACTTTTTGGATTTGATTGCAAAACCAAAATTTGAATATATTACTTCTTTCACATGTATAATACGTATCTCCAGAAAATGAAAGCAATATTAACATATCTTTCCAACAGGTGACTAATACATATTACAAGTATCTTGAATAGTCACGAATTTTTTGTGGAAGAAATTTTTCATTATAATTACTTTCATGAATTGAGGTTTTAACTAAGACCTCCTAATAAGGCATTGAAAATAAAATAGGTTTAAAATAAAATCTGCACCAGACATGCTGGTGCACACCAGTAATCCTACTTACTCTAGAGGCTGAGGTAGGAGGTTCACAAGTTCAAGGCCAGCTTCAGCAACTTTGCAAAGCCTTCAGCAATTTAGTGACACCTTGTCTCAAAATAAAAACTAAAAAACCCTGGGGATGTAGCTCAGAGATTAAGTGCCCCTGGGATCAATTCACAGTACAAAAAAATAAAATAAAAATAAAATAAAGGGAGAGAGTAACATTAAAAAAATTTTCCTGCTTATTTTTACAGGAAATTGATTTTAAATATTGATATGAGTTTAGAAAGTTATTCATTCTTTCAACAAACATTTACTATGTTCCCACTATGTGCCAGGCACCATACTTGACACAAAAATGTGACGTTCTCTCTGAAACAAACAAGGGCAGGTGGGCATTAAATTGTACATTGTTGGAAATATTGCTGATTGTCCCACAGTAATATCTGGATCAACTGCAGGATCTGGATCACTGTGAATGGCAGGAATAGATCACCTATAAATCTTCCTTTCTCTGATATCCATATATATGTAAGTAAGCAAACAGCAATATATTATACCCTCTTTCTAATCCATCTGTTGGACTGACTACCATTTTTTTTTTTTTTTTTTTTGCTTTGGACCAGCTAGATCATATATGCATAGATATATAGCATATAATATAAATCAACAAAAACAGTTACATGGTAATTTAAGAAAAGACACTATGAAGTAGTTATTGGTCACTCTGATCAGGCCTTGTTCTAAAAGTCAGAAGATCTCAACATCATCCTAAATAAATTTTTAAACAGGAAAATTGCATACAAGGTATGAGCCTCATTTTTAATGTAATATACACTTGGAAAGCAAAAATATTGATAAGAAATTCACCCAAAATTGAGTGGCAAGATTACAGATTTTTTTGTTGTTGTTGTTGTTTTTTTTGGTACCGGGGATTGAACTCAGGGGCACTCGACCACTGGGCCACATCCCCAGCCCTTTTTTGTATTTTATTAGAGACAGGGTCTCACTGAGTTGCTAAGTGCCTCACCATTGCTGAGGCTGGCTTTGAACTCGTGATCCTCCTTTCTCAGCCTCTCAAGTGCTGGGATACAGATGGTTTTTATTTTCTTATTTATATATGTCCACATTTTACAACCTCCCTACAGTGACTATAAAAATGTTCATAATCATTAAAAATTATATATGTAATTTATATATATAACATATATATATATACATACATATATATTTGTTATAGTAAAAATTATTCTTTAAATTTTTTTGTAGTTGTAGATGGACAGAATGCCTTTATTTATTTATTTTTATGTGGTGCTAAGGATTGAACCCAGTGCTTCACACATGCTAGGCAAGCGCTCTGCCACTGAACTGCAGCCTCAGCCCCTGAAAATCATTCTTGAAACTGTTCCAAACCCTGTGTTTACTATAGGCCAGGGTAAGGCCTCACATAGAGAATTAAGTGTCAGCTATAGATGTAACCTTAAAGAGTTGGTGCAGAGGGCCTGCAGAGGGCCCTGGGGGGCTTTGTGACCGCAACTGGCTAGGGTGATTAGAAGCCCCCATTTGTACAACTAAAGCAAATAAATAAATATTTAAAAAAAAAAAAAAAAAGAAGCCCTTTTGGAATAAAGATTTTTCCTGTTTGAAATTAAATTTAAATGAATATTCTGGGGTGAAGGAAAATAGTAACATGTGTTTCCAGCTATACAGCCTGGTTAGACAATGGGATATTTGCAGTATTGTCTTTTGATGACTTGACGCTATACAACATCTTTGTTCAAACATTTAGTAATGAACAGTTAAAGAATCATTGCTAACCACAGGTTAGTTTTCAAAGTAACACTTTTTCTAATGGTAAATAGTATAATAGTATGGTAAAACAGTATAGGGGCTAGTGCTATAGCCCAATGGTAGAGTGTTGCCTAGCATGTAGCAGACCCTGGGTTCAACCCCCCAGCACTGTAAAATCATCATCATCATCATCATCATCATCATCATCATCATCATCATCATCCTCATCATCCTCATCATAATCTTTATAGAAAACCTGGAAAGTATGAAATTGCTGGAGAATAAAATCAGAATCATCCATAATCTCATCACCCAGAGGTTACCAGTGTGAGTGCCTCGGTATATTACCTTCCAGTAATTTATTATAGTTTTGTGTTTCCTGATTTTTAACTTAGTATTTTATTTTGAGCATTTTCTTGTTTCATTAAATGTACTTAGCAAACCTCATTCTAAAGAAGACGTAACATTACCAATGGCTTAAAAATAACCTGATTTTTTATAAATAATATTATTGTATCTACTATGGGTTTAGGTTACCATAAGAACACATTCAAATGTATCTGGTATTTGGAGAAAAATGGCCAAGGCATTTTCCAAATTAGTGATCTCTCCAGGCTTTTAACCATCGTTGGGATTTTGACTCTAAAAAGGATTTTGTTCTGTTTGAATTCCTAAAATCACCCATATTGTGCACAACGATAAATCACTCACATATTTTCCAAAATACAGTCTTAGGATTGGAAAACCAAACTTCCTAAGCAATTTTACATAATAAAGTGCTCACAGAATCTCTGTCCTTCCCACATGTAAACCCTGGCAGGCTTAAACCCAGGCTCTGCCTGCTGTAGCAAAGCAAGTCAATCACCGTGAGCTTAAGGAAAACACTAAATAAAAGAGAGAAATTATCCTTAGCACAAACTTTGGTTTCTGAGCAAACTTACTTGTCCAAATTTCAAATTAAGGAAGATATTTTGATTTTTTTTCCTGAGAAAGGTCAATCCTGAAGCTCCATAAGACAATTTTACTACAGACTGGACTTCCAAATATTAACATGGCACATATTTGTTAAACTAGAGTTCTTAAAATTACTCAGCATGGAGCTAGGCTGTGGCTCAGCGGTAGTGCACTTGCCTGGCATGTGTGAGGCACTGGGTTCGATTCCCAGGGGATAGGAATAATAGCAGACTGAGTTATCCATGATTACCCTAAATACATATATGAAGACACAATTGTTGTAAAAATACTTTATATAAAATCAGCAACTTGAAAAATTGTGCTCTTCATATGCAATATGAAATGAAATGTACTCTGCAAACATGTATAACAAATTAGAATAAAAAATTCTATTATGACGCTATAAAAATTACTCAGCATGCTAATCACAATTCCTTTGAAGTATAAGAGAGGAAAATTTAATACAAAAATTTATAATTTCAGTCTAAAAGCTCCATTTCCAATTATCTTTGGTGGTTTGAAGATCCCTTCCTTACCTGCAAGGCAATTTAGGATCAGAAAAACCTTCCAGAATGTGAAGACCATTGTGGTGAAGTTCGTTGAGAGCAGCAGGAGCCTGCAGCTTGCCTGACCTAGGCCGAGTCTCAAACTGGCTTCTTCAATCACACTGAGGTTTTCCAGGCTTATCTTCTGGGCATCACCAAGCAAACATGCCTCTTTGGGCTTGCTTATTGGGTACAGACCTTTCTCAGAGAGGGTTTGTGTTTCTTTGAAACACTTTTCATGGGGCGTGTATCCTTGATATATTTGCTACTGTGTTAATAATAAACCCATGTATTTAAATTCTTCTAGTTCATTGTACACAGATTCTCTAAGTCTCATTGTTTAAAATCAATCTTATTAAAAAATTGTACTTGTGGTGAAAGATATAGTTGGAAAAGAGCTTATACAAATAAAAGTTGAGAAAACTAATTAATTTCAAATATTTCCATGAAAATCTTCTAGCAATGATTCACTAACCTTCTTCTACAAATTAGGTTAGTAAATTGGTGCTTTAAGATTTCTTGGAGAAATGCAGTTCACAGGAAGCGCACATGGGTTTTGAAGCAACTCATTTCTATGAGAACAAACACTGGACATGTGCCCTTTTCAGAAGCACTGGCAGTTGTCATTACCTTCCACCAAAACTGGAACTAGAATAATTTTTTTTGACTTCCAAATTAGAAACCCTACAGCGCTTATTCACTAACCTAATTTTGCAAAATCAGTTTAGAGAATAAATGCTTCAGGACATCCATTGGACAAGCCTCAACTTTTTGCAGAATTAAATTACTGAATAGCTGCTATAGGGTTTCCTTGGAAATGGATGTTCACTAGGAGGACATGGGAAACTGCACAGGTAAGAAAGCTTTATGTTAATATGAACTTCTAATAGAGTTCCTCTCATGGTTAAGTTACACTGGGAAACCTAAAAGCCTCCTCTGGTTCTTTCCATATGATCACTAGGTCCTATTGTTTTCATATCTATGACACTCTCAAATATTTCTGTTCTCCAATCTTCTGCTTCCATTGTGGTCCAGAAACTCAGGTCCTCACCTTTGACTTACCAGCAGCTTCCTAAATGGTCTCCCATAATTCTTCTTTCTTCATGCTGTGTACTAGTCACAGGCCAATGTTCCAACACTAATCAAGCATTTTCAATAACACCCTATATGGACTCTTTCAGCAAGTCCAAAGTCTTTTATCTGGATTCCCAGCCATCCAAGACCTAGTTCTCACCTCATCTGAACTTTAGCCACATTAAATCATTCACTTGAAAAATGCTATCAAGTTTTATTACTTCAAAGCATTTGATCACATGAAATGTGTGCGAATTTCAAGTGATCTGTTTTATGAACTTTAATTTATAGGAAATGTTTGACCCCATCTTATCTCAGCCCAGCCAATTTCCCCCTACTTCTCAGAAAGCCATTTTGTTTCCATGAGGCCTAATTCTTCCTTCCCCATCCATGTTCATGACTGATGCCAAACTATGGATCCAGGTGATTTCTGTAACTACTTAGAATTTTCTTCTCCCTCCTTTTCTTCATCCAAACAAATTCTTGATGCAGATTAGTCATGCTGTCTTATGTGAAGATTTTGATTATACATACCACTAGTCTCTGGGCTTCTACTAGCATAAATTAACATTTTACTTAGAGTCACTCAATATTCTGTATAGTTGGCATTTAATTGTTCTCAAGTAATTTCTTATTTATTAATTGAGTCTACCCTAAATCTAGTGATTGTGAGCTCCTGCAGGGCAGCATTACTGCTTATAAAAACATCTCTCAACTTATGAAAGGGTGTGTCCCAAAATGTACCCAAGAATACACATGCCTATAGAAACAATGCTATTAAGAAGTCTCACCAGGCGTGGTGGTGCACCCCTGTAATCCTAGCAGTTTGGGAGGCTGAGGCAGGAGGATTGCGAGTTCAAAGCCAGCCTCAGCAATGGTGAGGCATTAAGCAACTCAGTGAGACCCTGTCTCTAAATAAAATACAAAATAGGGCTGGAGATGTGGCTCAGTGGTTGAGTGCCCTTGAGATCAATCCATGGTGTCCCCCCATCCCCACAAAAAAAAAAAAAAAAAGAGTCTCATTCCTAGGTTTGTGTAACAAAATAATTCATCACCAGCTTGAAATCTGGGTATTGGGCCCTAAAGATTGGGGAGTGGGAACAGCAGATGACAGAGAAAGAACATTCCATTCTTTTCCCAAGACACAAGTTGTGAACAAGAAAACAATGTTACCCAAATAAATACTGCATGTCCCTGACACCCACTTTCCTTTCTGACCTGACACTCATGACCACTTGTGTCCCTAGGGTGGTCTTAAGGAAAGTCTTCCCAGAATATCCTATGCTCCAAAATTTCTATTTTCTTTTTTCTTTGTTCCTCCCAGAATCATTTCCCTCCTCTGCACAAGCAGATATCAGTTACATGTTACGAAGAAAAAAATAATTTTTTTTGTGAACATTCCCCAACCTGCTTGCACTACTGAAAACAGGAAACTTGTATTCCCCCAAATAAATCTCTGATCAGGAGGACTAGCCAATGCAATAAAAGAGGAATGGTTTGAGGGAAGAAGTTTTGCAATGAAGAACAATTCTAGGAAAGTTTTGAGAGTGAAAGGGGCATTATTATCAATTACATGGGACAGACAGCATAAACTGTGTCAGTCCCAAACAAAGCTGGTTGTCTGGCCATATGCCTACAGGGGAGTGCTAGGCACAAAGTATTAAGTAAGGAAGATCTTGTTAATTAATTCAAAATGGGTGGGGGCGAAGGGTAGAATTTAAGGGCATTGCTAAATCCCCTCTACACCAGATACTTCATCCAACACAAAACACTCTGGAACATTTAACTAAAATGTCTACACTGCTGCAATTAAAATCTAACTGGAATAGGAGTAATTCTGTCAAAACAAACTCTAAAAGATCACTCAAATTCTCTGCTTAGAACTGAATTTCAATCATAATTGACTATTGCTTAAAAGAAGTGAGCCATTAACTGGAACATGAAATATTAGTCTGTATTTGTACAGGGATTTGTGATTTTAAACTGCTTTTCCATTTTATCTGTGCAACTGTACAATAAAATATACAGGGATAGTATTATCTACATTTTCTATATAAGAAGACTGAAGCTCAGAAACGTTGTGTCTTTCCCAAGGCCACATAGCAGGCATTAGAAGCTGTTCCCATCATACTGCAGGGTGGCATGCTTTGATTATAATGTAACAAATACACTACTGCCTCCAAGACTCAACCTTGGGAACTTTCAGAAATATGTGGTATCTGATTTATTCTTCTTTTTTAACTTAAAAATTACAAAAATAATATGCTTTGGTTGCAAAAAGATTTTAAAGAACAAAGAAGTATACAAAAGAAAGAAAAAAAAGTTCACCCCCATTTATTCACCCAAATGTGTAATTTTGTGCTCAGGTTCACAGCCAACAGGAGATTAGCATTTTTTCAGTCTATTTCTGTGCACTTATACACACACACACAGAGTTTTTCTTAATATAAAGGTGATTATACTATATAAGTTGTTCTATAATTTGCCTTTTTCTTCTTAAAAAAAGCATTTATATTATCTCTGTCATTATGTCCAACTACATATACAGGACTACTTTATGTGTTTTAAGGCTGCCTAATATTTTCTAATATGACAACACAATAACTTATTTAACCATCCTATTGGTTAATTCTTAAATTGTTTCCAGCTTTTCACTATTATAAACAATGGAGCAACAAACATCTTTTTGTCTAGATCTGTGCCCATTTTTATGATTATTTCTGTAGATTGGTTCCTAGAAATGGAATCACTGGATCAAAGGACACGAACATTTAAACTTTCAGTAGACTATAAAATTGTCCACCAGAAATTCTTTATGATAATTGGTAGTGTTTTTTGTTCTAGTTTGTATTTCTCTAATGAGATTGAGCCTCTTTGTTTTTACAGGTTTTCTGGTCTAATTTGTATTCCTTTCCCAGTATACTGACTATTTACAGCCTTAGTCCATTTATTACATTGGGTTATCCTTTAGTATAAGTATATAAAGAAGTGCTCTGTATATATTATGAATCTTAATATCTATTTTTAAAATTTACTAGTTGTTAGCCGGGCGCGGTGGCTCACGCCTGTAATCCCAGCACTTTGGGAGGCTGAGGCAGGAGGATCGCGAGTTCAAAGCCAGCCTCAGCAGTGGCGAGGCACTTACCAACTCAGTGAGACCCTGTCTCTAAATAAAATACAAAAAAGGGCTGGGGATGTGACCCAGTGGACGAGTGCCCCTGAGTTCAATCCCCGGTACCACAAAAAAAAAAAAAAAAAAAATTTACTAGTTGTTGATGCACCTTTATTTTATTTACTTATTTATATGTGGTGCTGAGAATCAAACCCAGGGCCTCACACGTGCTAGGCAAGCACTCTACCACTGAGCCACAACACCAGCCCCTTAGTATCTATTTTTGCATCTATGTTATAATTATTTTCTTCCAATCCATCACTTTTTTAAAATCCACTACTTTTTAATTTTGTCCTTCACCATAAATTTTACCTTTTGTTTAATCTATTGATTTTTTTCTTTGTAGTTTCTGAATTTCATGACTTCCCTAAGAACACCTTTCCAATCCCAAAACTATAGAAATATTCCACATTATTATTAAATAATGCATAGCACTATTTATTTTTCTAATATTTCTATAATTTTGTCTCTCTCCATCTCAGTTATAAGAACTCTGTCCTTCCAGTTGCTCAGGGCAAACCTTAGTGTCATCCTAATTCCTCTCCCTTCATATATGTCATCTAATTTGTCAGCAAATTCTTTGGACTCCATGTTCAAAAATTATCCGAACTCTCACCCCACCTTCACTGCCCCCCACCCTAGTTTGAGCTGCCAGCACCAATTCCCTGTGTCACTGCAATTAACCTCCTAATCGGTCTCCTTATTTTCACTGTTGTGCTTCTCACCCTACTCTCATAACAGCAGCCAGAGGATCCTTTTAATATGTAAATCAGATCATGTCCCACCTTTGCTCAGATTCTGCACTAGATCCTAATGTCTTTCAGAGTAAAAACTAAAATTTTCAAAATAATTTTTAGATTCATAGTTCATATGTTAAATGCCTTGGTGGAACATTCTATGTAGTTGATGAAGGGGGTATTGATAAGAAAATGTCAATTCTAGTGCACTTTATATTTATCTTGGAGCCGTGCTGTCCAATATGGTGGCCACAAGCCACACTTGGATTTTTAACTCTTGAAATATTACTAGTTTGAGTTTAGATGTGCTATAAGTATAACATACACATCAGATTTCAAACACTTAACCTGAAAAAAGGCATAATATCATTAATTCCTATGCTGATTACATTTTGAAATGACATTTGAGATATGTAAAATATATTATTACAATTTTAAAAAGATTTTAATAATTAGCTTAGAAGACCCTAAAATGATCTGTCTCACTGATTCCACCACCTCTCTGACCTCATCTACCATATTTCCCCCCACTCTGTTCCAGTCATACTTCTCTTACTGTTGAATCTCCAAATAGTTAAGCATGGTCTCACTCTTTATAGCATTTGTACCAGGCTTATTCTGCCTGTGACTCTTTCCCCTCAAATATTAGCAAGACTGATTCTTTCATTGCCTCAAAGTCTTTGCTAGATTGTCAGTTTTTGGCAAAGTGTTTCTTGCTCACAATTTTCAACTTCAGCTTTCCCCCACACCAGCCCTCCAAAACCCACTACCTTTCCCTTTTCCTCATAGTGCTCATCACATTCTAACATACAGTAGTCCTCCTTTGTTCTAGATTTTGTTTTACATGGTTTCAATTGCCCAAGGAAAATTTGAAATGAATTCATAAGTTTTAAATAACTTTTATTGCAGTATATTATTATAATTTTTCTATTTTATTATTAGCTATTATTAATCTCTTATTGTACCAAATTTATAAATTAAACTTTATCATAGGTATGTGTGCATAGGGAAAAAAACCAGCATACACAGGGTTTGGTACACTCCAGTTTCAGAAATCCCCTGGGGTTCTTGGAATGTATCCCCCATGGATAAGTGTGGGGAACTAATGTCCTACACAGCTTACTTGTTCAATTTCTCACCATGCTAGAATATAAGTTTCAAGAGGCAAGGGATTTCTATCTTATTCACTATTTATCCTACAGGTCTACAAGAGTGTCTGACACATAGCAAGCACTCAAGAACTATTTGTCAGGCTGGGGTTGTGGCTCAGTGGTAGAGTACTTGCCTAGCAGGTGTGAGACATTGGGTTTGACCCTCAGAACCACATAAAACAATTAACAAATAAAATGAAGGCATTATGTCCATCTACAACTAAAAAATTTTTTAAAAAGAACTATTTGTCAAATGGATGAATTTATGAATCTAAATTGAATCCATTTGGAATTTGTTTTTGTGTCTTGTGTGAAATAAGATGAAAACATTTAAACATGCTAATGTCCTAAATAGTGACAAACCATTACCCTTTGAGGGAGATTTGCTCTTTGAAAACAGGTAATTTAGGGCTAATTCTAATAAATAAGGTAGGTGATCAAGTTCAGTAATGCTAGCTTTTAGTCAAGAAATGAGACACAGTCATGAAGTTAAAAGGCTGTTAATGTTTGTGTGGGTTGGGGGCTTGCTCAGAAGGCAGTCTGTGGTTCCCAAATGAGATCAATGTCATTCTTATGGCACCAACATGAAAGAGAGACAGAGACTCAGAGACAGAATGGAAAAATATGGGGCTAAAATTTTTCACATACATTTTTTATCATCAAAATAATCATTTTGGAAGAATTGGAGTTTTTTGGACTCAATTATATATATTTTATGATTTTGTACAATTTTGAAATTTTTGAATTACATATGGATGGGCACAATCTAGTCAGTGCTTAGAGTCTAAATATTTTATTTCACTTGGAATGGTTCCAGGAAGTTGTTTCAAAAATCCCTTAGGCAATCACAGCACCATTCTTTTTTCCAATTGTCTACTAAGCATATCTTATAGGCCCCACTGGTATTTCAAAGTCCATCTCATAAGTGTCACCCTCTGTCTTCAAACCAATGCCACTTCCTAAGCACCACTGCTGGTGCCCTCATTATAACTTTCCATTGGGGTATTCTGTGGCTCCTATCTTTATTTACCCTGCCATGTACCATTACTAAGTTCTACTGAAGACACCTCTGAAACTTCTCTTCAGTCCTTCTTCTCCATCCTCTATCCTGTGCCATACTCTAGTTTAACCCTCATTATCTCTCATTTGGATGGTTATTGTAGCCTCAAAGCCCATCTTCTGTCCTCCAAACTTTATCCCTCTAAAATACAACCTTTGTAACCCTATCAGATAAGTTTTTTTTAAAGTCCAATCATGTCATTCTTGTGCTCAAAAATTTTCCATGACTCTCCATCACTTTCCCCCCCAGATATAAACATTTTTATCTATCATTCAACCGATATCATGCCTTTCCTGTCTACTTTCTGCTATTTGTAACAACAAAGAATGTCAGAGCTGACAAATGTCTTATCAGTGATCTTCAGACAAAACTGAATACTCTCTGTTACCTGAACATGTGTCTCACTTATACCTTTGCACCTTTGCATTAGCTAGTCCCTTCTATTAAATCACTCCTTGAAGCCTAATTGTTAAAAAATATCTACTCTCCACTAACTCCTTCATGGATTGTATACTAATTCCTACATGATGTAATCTTACCTTTATATAATTAGTTAATACCTTTTGTACAGTATTTATGGTATATAATAGCTATTCACACACTTGTTCTATTCATGCCTGTAAGATTATAAGCTCTTACAGAAAAGAGGAACCATATTTTGGTGATTTTTACTCACAGTTATATACTCATCTTTGGCCAGACATTGCAGTAAGTGCTTTATACATTATGTTATTTCATCCTTCTAACATTCTGATGAGATCTGATTAGCCTCTTTTTGTAGGTGAGGAAACTGAAGCACAGGGAAATTAAGCAATTTATACAAATTTCATGGACAGCAACAGAGGGACTCAGGGTTCATTCTCATTCTTCTTAATCCATACCAAATATTTCCATTATACAGCTTGTGTCTTACTCCACATGCAATTAGGTGGTGTTCTGTTCTCTTCAGAAGGCAGTACCCATTGGTTCCTCTTCCCAACTTGTACACATTAGTTTCTTTTCCCATCCTTTATTGCATACAGCTAGTGAGCAGTCATTTTTACTTTATTTTATCAGTTCGTTTTGTGATATGGCTGCCAGCCATCCCCTCAAAAGGATGGCTGTTGTTTGTCAAAGCTTCAATCCCCAGTAATCAACTAATTTCTAAAACTGAAGATCTGAGAGAAATTTTTTGAAAACCACATAAATGCCAGAGCTACAACTTCAGCTGATGTCAGCTGCCTCTGAAATACATGCTCTTAATTTATGGTTACTTTACTGTGGATTTAAGAACCTGGACTGGTATTGGCACCTAGTAAGTACTTAAGAAATGTTTGGTGAATTCACTTTTTCAAGTTCATGGTATCTCAAAGTAACTATTTTCAAGGACAGCACTCATTTGGATGCACATGGTCTGGTATGTTTGTAGAAAAACAAACTGAAAATCATATCAACTATAATAAACTTATCCCAGGAGTATATGGAGTTGCCTTAAAAACAATGAAAAGAAGAGGAAATAATGTATAGTTCTACAATTCTCTAAATCAAGATGTTGGAAGTCCCAAACCCAAGACTGTAAAAAGTGAAACTCTCAAGCAAATTCTGTGATGCTTTTATCTTTTAATAGAGTAACCCTTCTTCTGCCATCCCCACAAATAGGGACTGGAATTGCTCTCAATGATAAAACTGGTGTGAACACACAGTCCCTAAATGTGCCCTCTGGATATCTTATTGAGAACCCTCCCAAGACTTCCAGAAAAATGACAGAGGTAGGCCTCAGTAAGGCTGTGAAGCAAGGGTACTTTGGGGGTATATTTGAGGAAGGCCATGGAGGTTTCTGGCCAGTTGAATTTGGAAAATCTTTGTTTCCACTCCTAGAGGGAAGAACTATGCAGAAAGTTCTCCTTTGTCAAGTTGTGTTTCAACAATAAGTATGAGTCAGCTTTCGTTGAGTAGCCTGGGATTGCTTACCTAGCGATAGTAGGGAGGCTGGAAAGGTTTAGTACCAGGAACTCTATGTTAACCGATAGTGTGACTCAACCTGCTATGTACATTAAAGTGTTTGGGGAAGCCTACTCTTAGGCAATTTGTGTTGACGCATTGTACAAACACATGTCATAAAGTCTGCCTTGAAAAAAATCACATGTATGTACAGTTGCACAGTACCCATATGCAGGTAGACACACACACACACACACACACACACACACACACACACACACACTTGCACACGCACACACACAAATAAAAACACACACACATCCCTATTCAATCTGAGATGTCCTAGATTCTGTATTTCCTTCCATTGGAGAAAAGTGGAGCTTGATTGAACAATGGAAAATCACATTCTAATATATGATCGCAGGGCCCTGTTTTTTAAACCAGTTCTTTCAATACTCCCTAAAAATGCCATTCCTGAGTGAAATTAAACCTAAAAGCCATCCTAGATTGAGGTCAAGCAATTGAAGCATTTCACAGCTGCCCAACTTGGTTAATGGCACCTCTGACATAGTAAGGGCTACCAAATGCTGAAAGCTTATCAGATGACTCAGGCCCTGGGTTAAGCATTTTATATTAATTATATTTTTGCATTGATCCTATGAAGGAGGCATTAGTTATACCACTCATTTTACAGATAAGGAAAATGAGGTTCAATGAGGCACATGGATTGCCATTTATCACTCAGTTTATAATTGGCAGAACCAGAACTTGGGTCTAGGTTAGATAGCCCTAAATTCCATGCCCTTGTCCCTTACATGATAAGACCACTAAGCACTGGGAAAAGGACAGTAAAATACGTAGTTAACACAATCTCTTTACCCCAGGTTCACACTCTTGATGGGAAAACAAAAAAAAAAAACAAACACACACAAAACAGGTATCAATACTAAGGAATATATGATTATGAAAGGCTGCATTAAGCCACACAAATGACAAATACTAGCACAGGAAAGAGAATATGACCTATATCAAGAGATGTCTGTAAGCTCCCAAATCCTCATTGAAGAATGAGTTCCATGGGTCTACCTGGCAGGAAACAGAGATTCTGGGAGGATTTGAACAGGATTTTAAAAATTTAATTCACAAATAATAATTGCATATATTTATATGACATGGTGTATTATTTTAATACATGAATACTGTGTGTACTGATCAGACCAAAACAAAATTTTTGAAAGTAAAGATCTGTAAGCTACCTGGTACCGAAAACCGGGAGGAAAACTCGGAGGCAGAGTATTGCTTTCTGTCTTCCTCAGGAGCCTCGGCCTAACTCTGACCAGTCATTACTTCTTCTATCTGGTTTCTCTCTGGTTTCTCTTCTGTAACCGCTCTGCCTACGTTCTGGCCGCTCTGATTCTTCTGACCGACCGAGTGACTGCCCGACTGACCGAATGAATTCGTTCTCCTAACTCGGACCGCTTTCACCCGGTTATATACCTTCAGCTTTGCGGGTGCCTACAGGTGCATCACATACATATCAGGTGGAACTTATGGCTTCCAGCTAGCTGCAACAGCCCTTCCTAATTAGGGCTCCTTCAAAGATCTAGAATGGACAATGAAAAGAGAGAGAAATAGCATTTCAGAGGGCAAGAATGACAGAAAGGCAAAAAGAGAAGAGAGAAGATTGCTTGGATAGAAAGAATAGAAAAAAAATCAGCATTGGAAATATCTAAAAGAGAAAAAGAGTTAAGGTGAGAGTCAAGAGTCAAGCGTGAAGAAGTTTACAAAGTAGACCATTATAGCTAGAAATAGCTGCAAATTTGGCAAATTCTGTTGGATTTGATTTAAAGCAGAGGAAGAAAACAGAAGACCTGGTATTTTTGTTTTGTTTATTTGTCTTTAGTCCTGTGCCCTGTTTTGCATGTACTTTTTTTTTTTTTTTTTTTTTTTTTTTGTCTTTGGTTTGCTTGTGTGCTTGTTCTAATGAGAGACAGCATAGTGTAGTGACAAAGAGAGCATGGATTCCAAAGTTACACAGTTTTGTTTTAAATTCAAACTCTGCCACTTACTGGTTAAGAGACCATGAGCAAGTTATTTAATTTCTTTGTGCTTCATTTTCCTCATGCATAAGAGGAAGTGTAATAAGACCTACATCATAACACTATTATAAGAACTATATATTTGCAAAATTCTTAGAACAGTGCCTGCGGATATTAAGTTCTATCAACATGCTTATTATAGAAATATAAATGTAACTCATTTCCAATGTTGAAATGTGAAAAATTTCTGATATAATTTCTTGTAAAGATCTTTCTCTTAAAAGAAAAAAATCTCACAGCTGATGCCACACAGGCATATTGCAGCATGGCAACAATTGAAGATAGCCAAGTAATGGATTTTAGATGGGACAAGCACTCGCCATCTCCCACAGGCCCAACCACCCCCTGCTAATTACACAATCCACTTCCTGTGGTCTTCCTTTAAAGTGAAAGAAACATCCTGTTTCTTCTATGCCTCTATATTTACAAAAGAGCTCACAAAGAAAGCAATTTGAGCCTGGGACCCAGACCTGGTTGAGTTCATAAGCTCTTCTAACCCTTAAAGTCTAAGAGAAAGGATCTGTCCTCCACCCGACCTGGGGTCCCTCCTTGACCCCAGGTGCTGGTTCTGTGGACTGCACAAACACCCTGTACCTCCAAAGACTCCTCCTCTGCCTCATGTCTTCCTGTTTAATTCAATCCTTCAGATGGGAAGGAAGACTTAGGGCACCCACAATCCTTTGCAGCAGCAACTCTGGGGGAAGCCCAAAGCTGAGATCAGCAAAGCAAGTGTATGCAGCCTTCCTCTGAGTTGCCAGAACTTGAAAAATTGTGTCTTCCTTAGGCTCCTTTAGTGGATTAAAAATCCACTGCTCAGAAATAGTTTACACAGTAGTTAGCCCTAAACCAAACTATGTGATCAGCTGTTTGTCTCTAGAGCCACTATTCATTAAGGCATTCCAAGGCACTGAACTTCCTAGTTACCCTTGGTTCATTGACTCTGGAGCTTCTTAAGAACACTCAGTAGTGAGTCCCACCTGAGCCTCCTCCAGTGGATTTCTGACAGTCTCAGAGCTTGTATTATGTTGTTTCAGTGGAGATGGACTTCATTTTTCCTCTCCAGGATGATGAAAGAACCCAGTCGGAGTAGGGTGGGCCTTCAGAGCTGCTGGCTCCTAGGTGTCACCCCTGGAAATGGTCTCTAACCTCTGTTTGTGGGAAATGACTAATGATGATACTGTCAGGGCATGAGGGAGAGAAGAAGCCAAGGAGGGAGATGTTTGGGAGGAAAGACCTTAGGGACTTCAGTGAAAACATACCACGTGTCTATGCTGCTTTTCAATAAGAAGCCCAGCTATGCTTTTACATAGGTAGGGCATCATGAGGAGGGTCACAAAAGATACACCTCCAGGCTTAGAAATCAGGTGGTCCACCATGCAGAAAGAGTTAAGACACAGACGTGACCTGACATCACTAGAGCATAGAATCCAAATCCTTTATTTCACACAGTGCCAAACTTGCCCAAAGTCTCACAACATTTTGTAGAGGTAAAGCAGGGAGTAGAATACAGATCTCCTTACCCTTTGGGGATGATTTCCTGGGAAAGAGAGGTACAGAGATGGAAAACTTGAGACTTGATCTAAATGGCAGTGTATCTGATGAATAACAGCTCCGGAGCCCTTTCCAACTGGGTGGAGGTGCACAACCTGGTCCCAGCCCCAACAAGCAGGAAAGAACTTTGGCCAGTCTCCACCAATTCATAATCCTCCCAAGGCAAACAGTGACTGGTCACCTGTGACACCTGCATCTGAGAAACCTGTGGAAAGGATTCTGGGTAAGAGAGAGATAAAGGAAGCATATATCCCTAGGGAAAGTTGTTTTGAAGGATGCATACTCTCTAGAACAGCCACCACTCATCAGAGCAAGGCTAAAATTTACTTTCATCATTATTCAGTTAGGCTATGTCTTCAATGTTGGTTAGGTAGGTTTTGACAACATGGTCCACAGTTATTTGTATGATGTGTTCCTTCCCTTCCCTCAAGTCTTTGCTCAGATGTCACCTTCTAAGAGAGCCCTTCCCCAACTACCCTCTCTGATAGTGTACTCATCACCCTCTAACACTTTACCCTACTTTTATTTTATACTTCTACCATTTATTGCCATCTTAAATTATAATATATATCGGGTTTAGTGTATTGGTACACTAAAATATGAGTATTCTGAGGGCAGAGACTTTGTCTAGCATGCTCATGTACTGTATCCCCTTCCCTTCAAACAATCCTTGGCACATAAGAGGTACTTAATAAATATTTACTGAATAAATGGATGAATGGGTAGAGAAGGGGATTTCTATATTTTTTTTGGCTCATGTTTACATATAACAGATGACACATATATTAGTTTCATTTATTCATTTTACAAGCAAATATTTCTTGCATGCCTTTATGAATAAGGCCTTTTAATTAGTCTAGTGGACAAGAAAAATCAGTAGATAAGAAATGACAGTACAGTGCAGTAAGTACTACCCAGGGTTTGTGGAAGCACAGATAAAGCATTGGTGAAGGCTTCTGAAAGGAGATGGCCCTTAAAGAATAATAGATGCTAGTCTGGAGAAGAAAATTGAAATGAAAGTGTGGAGAAGAACACTTCAAGCAGAGGGGACAATACATGCAAGAACATAGAGGCTAATCTGGGCAATAGTTTTTAACATATTGGGCCATAGAATAGAAAGGAAGGAGAGATGTAGGTAAAAGCAAGAATGGAGGCCAATCAGAGGCCCTAGTTTGAGAGCCTAGCCTGTTGTTTAAGTATAGTAGTCTCCACTTATCCATAGGAATGTGTTCTAAGACCTCCAGTACATGGCTGAAACTGCAAATAACACCAAAGCCTATATATACTATGTATTTCTCCTGTACACACATACCTATGATAAAGTATAATTTTAAATTAGCCAATAAGAGATTAACAGCAATAACCAATAATAAAAATAATTATAATTATATAGTATAATAAAAGTTATTTAAAACTTATGAATTGTTTATTTCTAGAATTTTCTTTGTAATATTTTTGGACCATGGCTGACCACAGAAACTTCAGAAAGTAAAAACACAGATAAGGAGGGACTACTATAGAGTTAAGCCTTGAACTCAGAATGGCAAACTTGTAAAACATGAGGAGTTGCAGCCTATAGAAGTGTATAGTTTTGACCTACATATTATTATTTTAAATTTAGTGGCCAATATTTTAAAAATTAAAAATTTTCATTTTGCTCTTCAGTTTGTCAGTCTCCACTTTAACTGTGTCACTGATCATTTTTGGGGTTAATCCCCAAACACTGGTGTGGAAAGGAGGTGGCAAGGTTCGGGATTTGAGCCTTTTTTCTTAAAGTCCATACTCATACCCAGGACATGATTAATGCCCAGCACAAAGAAGGTACCCCATGACACTCTATTTGAAGAACAAACATCCTCAAACCATTGTCTCCTATCAGGTCTTTCCCTGTGACTCGCTCCGGCAAATCCTGCCCTATCTTTCAAGGTCCAACTCAGATACTGCCTCCTTCATGAAGCCTCCCCTGATTTCATGGTCCCCATCCTAACAGCTGTGACCTATTCTATAGCTGTGGGATGGTGGATAAGAGGGCAGCAGAAACTATCATGCAGAGTAGTATTGGGTGGTAGAAGCAATGGGATGGTTAGAGCTCAGCTATAAGAGAAAATCTGAGGTTTGAACTTAGGAATTTACGTATCTGATTGGAGAGTGCACAAATGGTAGAAGTTGGTAGAACTTTAAAAGAATTAAAATAGACCCCAATTTTTCCTTGCTTAGAACTTTGTCTTCTTTCTTTTTATTCTCTCTTCTTTTTTTAAAGTTTTATTTTCTACCTCTTCATTCCCTGTACCTTAACTGACATTAATCAGTTAACAGACAACTCATAGCCTTACACAGATTTTGAAAGAACTGTTCTCACAGCAGCCGAAACAAGAGTTGTACCTATGATCTCAAGGAAGAATCATTTCATAAAAACCTCAATCATACTTAAACTCAAGGAGTTAACTAATGTTAAAGAGTTCATTCCTTGATGCACAGCAACTGAATAAACTCTGTAACCTCTATTTGAGTCACTTTATATTTGTCGTTGCACTTTTGGTGCCATGAAGTTTAAACAGGCCTTTGAGCCCACTGAAGTTTCAGGTAAGGACAGAGCAAGCCTAGAAACCTTCTTCCTTCCTTCTTGGAGGCTCCTATAGAGTTAAATTTTAATTCTTTTCCTTTTCATGTAATGCTTTTTTGGTGTAACATCAAAGTTTCAGATTATGATTCTTTGAAAGGGATAGCCTATTTGTCTGACTGAAATCACTCCCCTCTATTTTTCTTTTTATTTTTTTTTCGGGATTCTCTGACCTTTCTGTACTCTAGGATCAGGGAATTAGATGATGGCTATAAAGTAGGACAAGGCCTTCCTCCCTTTTCTATGTGGGACCTTTTCTTGTAATGAGCTAAAAACATAACTTTAAATAAGAAAATTTTGAACTGCAGTGCTTCATTTGGGAGTCTCAGGACATGTCAAGACTCATGCATATGCACATAGTGCCTTAGAAAAAAAAAGGAAGATAGCTAATTTACAATAGGCCACAGTCTTTCACTGGCAAAAGGAAGCTGATAAAAAGGCTGGGGTTGTGCGTCAGTGGTAGAGCGCTTGCCTATCATGTGTGAGGCACTGGGGTTGATTTTCAGCACTGCATACAAATAGATAAAATAAAGGTGTTGTGTCTATCTACAACTTAAAAATATTTTTTATAAAAAAGCTGAAAAAAGTTATACAATTAAGAAAAATTCCAGCTTTAGGTATTGGTTCTTTTCTTTAAAGAACCTTCTCCAGAGATCTCCCTTCTAACTATTTCTGCTGTTTCAGCCCCACCTCATCTGCTCTCTTTTCTTTGTTCTTTTCTTTTTTTCTTCTTTCTTTTCTTGGCTTCCTCTTACCTTTTGACCCATTCATCCACACTTATCAGGTATGCAAATGCCCCAGAGATAGGAGAAATTATTTTAAAGGGGATTTGTGAACATTTTCCCTTTTTCACTAAGAAATAACTTAAACCTGTCAAAAAAAAAAGTCTGATAAATCTTTCTCATCAAGAAAACAAGACACTCAACTTCTGTTGCCAGATTTAACAAAAATAATTAAAAATTTGAATATCAGATAAATGAGCAATATTTTTACATAATTGTACCCCATGAAAAGTTTAGTACACACTTATACTACCAGAGCATTTATTGCTTATCTGATATTCAAGTTTTACTGTACTTCTTGTATTTCATCTGGCAGACTTATATAGATTGCTCAACCTAAAACAATGTGATTCCCTTCCTCCAATGAAGGCATCCCCTAGTGTCCATAATCCTCTTTGTATCAGCAAGGACAAATAATTCTATTTATTCACAAATGGTCATCCTATCTCTTTTTTTTAGTAGACACTGCAGCCACAATCCCACAATTAATTCCTTCTACTTTTCCTATCAACTTTCATCAGAATAATAATCTCAGTGGTGGCATTTACCAATGAAATACATACAGTCCCTCTCTCTAAACCCTTTGCTTATCTCTTTGGGATCCTTAATTTCTGAACATATTTTTATCTTTACTCCTCCTACCCTCCCTAACCTATTTAGACTAGAACTTGTGGTTGAATGTGGAGCTACGATTAGGTGTATACCCAAAGGATTTTTTTCTTGTTCTTTCATCCTCTGATGACTCAGTATGCTATCTCATCATGGCTTCCCTCAACTACTGTGCACTCTCAAGTCCTCTATTCCCTTCATTTTGTAAAGCCACAAGGTTTTACTTAAGCCCAGTTATGGTTTGAACAGATAAATATCCTCCAAAATGTTCATGTTTTGAAAGCATGATCCCCAATGAAGAAAGGTTCAGAAGTGGGGCTTTTGGGAAATGATGAGAGCTATAACCTCATCAGTGGATTAACCCATCTGATGAATTAATAATTTGAATGAACTACTGAGTGACAGCTATAGGCAGGAGGGGCATGGCTGGAGGAAGTTGGTCATTAGGTGTGTGCCCTTGGCAATTATACCTTGTCCCCAGTTCCTTGTTCTTCCTCTGCTTCCTGGCTGCCATGAGTTTAGGGGTTCTCCTCTACCACGCTTTTCCATCATGGTGTTCTGCCTTGGAGTCAGTTGGACATGGACTGAGACCTCTCAAACCATGAGCCTAAAATAAATTTTTTCTTATCCAAGTTGTTCTTGTCAGGTATTTTGGTCACAACTATGAAAAACTAACTGATACAAGCCCCTTTCATACGTCTCTCAAATTTTCAACCACAATCACCAAGATTTCCAATTTCCAATAGTAGATAACGCTCTCTTGTGTTTATCTGATCTAAGCTCTTCTCAAGAGGACTCTATCTCTTGCAAACTTTGACTATAAAAGGACATACAGATTGTAAGGAAAGTTATTTCCCCAGACCCAGGTTCACTAAGCCATAATATACTGTAAGAAAACAAATTCCCATAGGCAGATAGAAGTACAACCATTCCAAACTTCCCTCATCCTATCAACAAAGGAAAATTTACAGGATTTCTAGGACTTCAGGTATTTCAGATAGTGGGTTCTTAACGTTTATGGATTAGCTGACACTATATATGTGATAATTAAAAATAGCATCCCTGAGTTCCTACAATATAGCCTTTGTCTAACTCAAGGCCTCACATTTTGGGTAACCCACAAAATATACCAAAGACTTTTTTTCTGTTTATATATGAAAGGGATGCTCAGGCTCTTAATATTTTTTTTATTATATATACATCCTGGGATTTAGAGACTCATTGCGTACTGCCTAAGTGCAATTATCTGCAGCTGCATTTAATCACAGGGTCACCTTTCACCTTTTGGTACCTAATAAAATACAGTCTCTTTTCCTCACCCAAAATATTCAACAATTCTCTGCTTCTAGACTCATTTACTACTGTGAACTGAAGTTTCTACATTCAGTTTACACCAGCATGTATAGGAATCTATAGGAGATTTTGTTTTAGAAATTGAGATATAATTTGTATACCATAAAATGTATTCTTTAGGGGCTGGGGTTGAGGCTCAGTAGTAGAGCGCTTGCCTGGTATGTGTGAGGCACTGGGTTCGATCCTTGGCACCACATATAAATAAAAATAAAGATATTGTGCCCACCTAAAACTAAAAAATATTTTTTAAAAAATGTATTCTTTAAAGTATACAATTTAATGGATTTTGGTATAATCACAATGTTGTACAACCATCACTACTAATTCCAGAACATTTTATTATCCCAAAGATCAAACCTTTACCCATTAAACAGTCATTCCTCATTTTTCCCCTGTCAAACACTAGTCTGCTTTCTGTCTTTATAGATTTGCCTGTTTTGGATATTTCATATAAATGGAATCTCACACTGAGTGGCCTCTGTGTTTGGCTTCTTTCCTTTAATACACTGTTTTCAGTAGTTATCCATGTTGTAGCCTGTATCAGTACTTTATTCCTTTTTCTTTGTAAATAATTTTCCATTGCATCTATTTACCACTTTTGTTTATCCATTTATCAGTTGATGAGTATATGCCGAGGAGTGGAATACTGAGCCACACCCCCAGTACTATTTTGTATTTTATTTAAAGACAGGGTCTCACTGAGTTGCTTAGTGCCTCGCTATGTGCTGAGGTTTGTGCTGAAGTTGGCTTTGAGGTTGTGCTGAGGCTCAGGCTGAGGCTGCCTCAGCCTCCTGAGCCTCTGGGATTACAGGTGTGTGCCACTGTGCCTTGCTCTATTGATCCTTTTGGAGAACTGCTGAACTTTTTTTCCATAGTGTCTGCACCATTTTATATAACTAGAGCAATATATGAAGGTTCCAACTTCTCCATGTCCTCACCATTTCTTTAATTACAATATAGCCATCTAGTGTGTATACCTCAAGGAGGTAACTTGTTGCAATTTTGACTTGCCTTGTCCAAATAAGTATTGATCTTTCATGGGTATTATTGGCCACTTGTTTATCTTCTATGAAAAAATGTCTACTCAAACCCTTTGTCTATTTTAAAATTGAATTTTTATAGATAAACTGCAAAAGTTCTTATGTATTATAGAAACTAGACCATTATCAGATATATGATTTGCAAATATTTTTCCCTTTTTCTCAGATAGCTTTTCATTTTCTTTTTTTTTTTTTTTTTTTTTTTTTTGTGGTACCGGGGATTGAACTCAGGGGCACTCGACCACTGGGCCACATCCCCAGCCCTTTTTTGTATTTTTTTTATTAGAGACCGGGTCTCACTGAGTTGCTAAGTGCCTCGCCATTGCTGAGGCTGGCTTTGAACTCGCGATCCTCCTGTCTCAGCCTCCCAAAGTGCTGGGATTACAGGCGTGCGCCACCGCGCCCGGCTACTTTTCATTTTCTTGATAGTGTCCTTTGACACCCCAAAGTTTTTATTTAAATATTTTTCAATGCTTTCTTCCATTGCTGTGAATTTTATGGGACAATAAGAATGTTCAGGAATTAAGTAGTTGATAATTGTACATTTTTAATATACTAAGAACTATTCAATTGAACACTTTAAAATGGTTAAAATAGTTTTTATGTTATGTTAATTTTATCTTAAAACTTCATTTAACTTAATTTTTTTAAAAAAATGGGACATTTAAAAAATGGGACATTTACAAGAATATTTACATTAAAAGGCCTAAAATATGTAGCAAAGTAAAGAGTGTAAAATCTGGCTTAGAAATACTGACTTGGAAGTGATTGACAAAACCTGAAGGTGAAGCTATGAGAGTAGGCAAGATCACTCAGGGAGTGAATTTGTTTGTTTGTTTGTTTTGGTACTGGGGATTGAACTCAGGGGCACTCCATCACTGAGCCACATCCCCAGCCCTATTTTGTATTTTATTTAGAGTCAGGGACTGTTTTCTAGTTGGGGCAGAAACAAGGCCAGAAGACTGAAGAGGCCGTTGTTTAAGGAATAAATACAGGAAAAGAGTCTGCAAATGAAGCAGAGGAAGAACAAGCAGGAGGGGTAGAAGGTAAACAAGGAGCAAGATAGAATCAACAATCACTTCACCACTAAAACCCCTTTGTGATCTTAATCATTCCACTTTCTCCTCTAAACTTTAGGGACCATGCTCATCATTACTTAGATATCCTTTACAAGAATTTTAGAGCTGGGCCTTTAGAGATTACTTATTCCAGGTATCTTGACCTTGACACTATTAACATTTGAAGCAGGATAGTTCTTTGTTATGGGGGGGCTGTCCTGTAGGATATTTAACAATATCTATGGCCTCAATCCACCAGATGTCAGTAGCAACCCTGCAGTCATGACAATCAAAATACCTCTACACATTACAAAGGTCTTCCCAGGGGATGAAGTGGCCCCCACTGGTATGCATAATCTTCTCAGCTCTGAAATCCAAGTGGTGATGAACTTCAGGGAGAAAATTAAAAGGGTCAGGAACTCAGAGAAAGGGTCTGGATGATGGTATCTATTTGACAGTTTATTAGCGTGTGGTGGTAGTTGAAGCCATGAGCATGGATGGAATCAGTCAGAGACAGTGTGAAGTATCAAAAAAGATGAGGGGCTGGCTTAAATTCCCAGTTCAGCCTGCCAGCGTGAGATCCTGGTTCTGCCTGCGGGGGCCCTTCGACCTAGGGACGGAATTCCCAGCGCAGACTGCCAGTGTAAGTTCCCAGTTTGGCCAGCGGGCCCTGTGACCTGTGGGAGGAGTCCCCAGTTCAGTGGCTGGCTTAAGTCCCCATTTGGGCCTGCCCACTTGAGATCCTGGTTCCGCCTGTGGGCCCTCAGACCTACGGAGGGAATTCCCTGAAGGAGAGACCCAGCCGCCAGTTCGCCAGTTCGCCTGGCCTTCAGGGCCCAGAGTAGCAGCTCCCTGCTGCAGCATGCAGGACTCAACCTGAGGAAAAGCCCCCTCCACTCCCAGGGGAAGTGCGACCTGCCCAGCTGTGACCAGAACAGGAGGTAGGCTCCTGCCAAGCCACTCTTCCACTGTGCCATTCTGCAACTGGCCAAAGGTGCAGCCTTGACTCCACTAACAGGATCCTGATTGGATGTAAACGAAGTCAATTGGCTTAAACTGGAAAGGAAAAAAGAAGGGCTTCCCAGGGTCCATTTTGTTTGAGACTGGTTCCTGGGTCCAACTTTTTTTGTTTGTTTTGTTGTTTTGGGGTTTTTTTTTTTGTTTGTTTGTTTTTGCTTTGTTTTTGGTTTGATTGACAGTGTGTTTGTTTGTTTGCTTCTGCTCCTCTTCTCTTTCTTTCTTTTCTTCCTTCTCACTTTTGTATTTTTTCTTCTTCCTTCATCTTCCCTATTTACACCCTGCCATTGCATACTCAACAGAGGCAAAAACAAGTTATATGCAGAAATTGGGAGTTCTAGAATGGGTACAATTGAAATATATAGCAAAGTGGTGTTATATATAGTTTATTCTCTATTTTCTAGACTCACTCTCTCTCTCCTCTCTCTTACACTAATTTCTACTACTTTGTCATTTTTTTTCTTTTCCGTCTTTCTTATTTCTTCTCTCAACCGCTGCATAAATTAGGTTTATATATAAATCAGACTTTCCACCTAAGCATTCACTCCATTCTCTTTCCTCTCTCATCTGCTGATACTAAACCACTTCCATAAAACTCTCTTCTCATACTTTCTAAGAAAGAACAAGTCAATGCATTCACTTCCTTCTTCCTAAACATATCACCTCTGTGTCCAATTCTTGAAACTATAAAACCCCATCAGAAGCGTACAGAGTAAATTGGAAACAATATCTGGGTTAACTAAATATGTACATTGTGATCAAACTGGGATTTTCTGAATAGAAAGTGTTTGATTTTAAAGTGTAAAGGAAATATAAGGGGATCTGATAGCATTGTACTACAGGAGCAACATAAGGCTTTAAGGTAAAATCAAAATAGTCAAGGTCCCACAGTGCAGGAAGATAAGACACACAAGCAATATGAAGAAACAAGGGAAGAAAGTGACACAAACAAATAAATATACCTCCTCAGTAAATTTCATGGCAAGCACAGTTGGTGAAATGCCAGATATGGAATTTAGAAATTACATATTCCAAGTGTTTGCAGAACTTAAGAATGAACTAAAAAATGAGATGAGGGAGCAAATGCAGGAGGTGAAAGATCATTTTGACAAAGAACTCCATAAACAAATACAGGAAGTAAAAGATTACTTCAATAGGGAGATAGAGGCTCTAAAGTGTAACCAAACAGATATTCTGGAAATGAAAGAAGCAATAAACCAAAATAAAAGCTCAATTGAAAGTATCACCAACAGAGTAGATCACTTGGAAGAAAGAACCTCAGACAATGAAGACAAAATATATATCCTAGAGAAAAATCTAGATTACACAGCAAAAATGGTAAAAACCCAAGAACAAAACATTCAAGAATTATGGGACAACATAAAAAGACTAAACTTAAGAGTGATTGGGGTAGAGGAGGGGGCAGAGTTTCAAGCCAAAGGAATGAGTAATTTATTTAATTAAATAATTACAGAAAATTTTCCAAACTTGAGGAATGAATGGGAAAACCAAGTTCAAGAGGTTTACCGAACACCAAACATACAAAATCACAACAGATCCACACCAAGACACATTGTAATGAAAATGCCTAATATACTGAGCAAGGAGAGAATATTAAAAGCCACAAGAGAAAGGAAGCAGATTACATATAGGGGGAAACCAATCAGACTATGTTCAGACTTTTCAACCCAGACCTGAAAAGCAAGAAGATGCAGGAATAGCATATTTCAAGCTCTGAAAGAAAAGGGATGTCAACCAAGAATCTTATATCCAGCAAAATTGAGCTTTAGATTCGAAGATGAAATAAAAACCTTCCATGACAAGCAAAAGTTAAAAGATTTCACAACCCGAAAGCCAGCACTTCTGAACATCCTGGGCAACATTTTTCATGAAGAAGAAGAGAAAAATAACAACAAAAATCAACACAGGGAGATATTAAACTAAGGTAAATACCAACCAGAAGAGAAACCAAATCAAACTAAAGACCATAATACAAATAAAAATGGATGGGAATAAAAATCACATCTCAATAATAACCCTGAATGTTAATGGCCTAAACTTGCCATTCAAAAGACACAGATTATCTGAATGGATTAAAAGAAATGACCCAACAATTTGGTGTCTCCAAGAAACACACCTCATAGAAAAAGACATCAATAGACTAAAGGTTAAAGGCTGGGAAAAGTCTTATCACTCACATGGCCTGCGGAAGCAAGCAGGGGTTTCCATTCTCATTTCAAATAAGGTAGACTTCAAGCCAGAGTTAATCAAAAGGGACAAAGATGGATATTTCTTACTACTTAAGGGAACCATTCATCAACAGGATATAACAATCATAAATCTATATGCCCCAAATAATGGAGCACCTACATTCATCAAACAAATGCTTCTCAACTTCAAGAGTAAAATAGACCACAACACAGTTATCCTAGGAGACTTCAACACACCTCTCTCACCAATGGCTAGATCATCCAAACAAAAGCTAAACAAAGAAACTTTAGGCCTCCTTAAAACAATTAATAACTTAGACCTAATGGACACATATAGAATATTTCATCCCTCAGTAAACGAATACACTTTTTTTCTCAGCAGCACATGGCTCCTTCTCCAAAATAGACCATATATTATGTCACAAGGCAACTCTCAGCAAATATAAAAAAATAGAGATACTACCCTTCATTCTATCAGACCATAAAGGGATGAAATTGGAAATCAATGACAAAACAAGGAATAAGAAAAACTACTCCATCAACTGGAAGCTAAACAACATGCTACTGAATGAACAAGGGGTTGAAGAAGACATCAAAGAGGAGATTAAAAAATTTCTAGAGGTAAATGAGAACACAGATACAACGTATAGAAATCTTCTGGGACACTATGAAGGCAGTAGTAAGAGGAAAATTCATTGCACTGAGTTCATTCCTTAAAAGGAAAAAAAAAAAAAAACCAACAAATAAATGACTTAACATCACACCTCAAAGCACTAGAAAAAGAAGAACAGATCAACACCAAGAGCAGTAGAAGACAGGAAATAATTAAAATCAGAGCAGAAATTAATGAAATTGAGACTAAGGAAATAATTCAAAGAATTGACAAAACTAAAAGTTGGTTCTTTGAAAAAATAAACAAAATTGACAGACCCTTAGCGATGCTAACAAAAAGAAGAAGAGAAAAAACTCAAATTACTAACATTCGTGATGAAAAAGGAAATATCACAACAAACATCTCAGATATACAGAAGATAATTAGAAATTACTTTGAAAACTTGTACTCTAATAAAATAGAAAATACTGAATGCATTGACAGATTTTTAGAGTCGTATGGTTTGCCTAAACTGGATCTGGAGGCTATACACAATTTAAACAGATTGATTACAAGCGAAGAAATAGAAGATGTCATCAAAAAGCTACCAACAAGGAAAAGTCCAGGACCTGATGGGTTTACAGCTGAGTTCTACAAGACTTTTAAAGAAGAACTAATACCAATGCTCTTCAAACTATTTCAAGAAATAGAAAAAGAGGGAGCTCTTCCAGACTCTTTCTATGAGGCCAATAATACATTAATTCCAAAGCCAGGCAAAGATGTATCCAAAAAAGAAAACTTCAGGCCAATATCTTTCATGAACATAGATGCAAAAATCCTCAACAAAATTCTGGCAAATCGGATACAAAAACATATAAAAAAGATAGTGCACCACGATCAAGTAGGGTTTATTCCAGGGATGCAAGGCTGGTTCAACATTCGGAAATCAATAAACATAATACATCACATCAATAGACTTAAAGATAAAAATCATATGATTATCTCAATAGATGCATAAAAAGCATTTGACAAAATACAGCACCCCTTTATGTTCAAAACACTGGAAAAACTAGGAATATCAGGAACATATCTCAACATTATAAAAGCTATTTATGCAAGGCCCCGAGCTAACATTATCTTAAATGGAGAAAAATTGAAAGCATTCCCTCTAAAAAATGGAACAAGACAGGGATGCCCCCTTTCACCACTGCTATTTAACATAGTACTGGAAACTCTGGCCAGAGCAATTAGATAGACGAAAGAAATTAAAGGGATCCAGATAGGAAAAGAAGAGCTCAAGTTAGCACTATTTGCTGATGACATGATAATATACCTAGAAGACCCAAAAAACTCTACCAGAAAACTTTTGCAACTAGTAAATGAATTCGGCAAAGTAGCAGGATACAAAATCAATACCCATAAGTCAAAGGCATTTCTATATATCAGTGACAATCCTCTGAAAGGGAAATGACGAAAACTACCCCATTTACAATAGCATCAAAAAAAAAAATACCTGGGAATCAACTTAACAAAAGAGGTGAAAGACCTCTATAAGGAAAATTATAGAACACTAAAGAAAGAAATTATAGAAGAACTCAGAAGATGGAAAGACCTACCTTGCTCTTGGATAGGTAGAATCAGTATTGTCAAAATGTCCATACTACCAGAAGCATTATACAGATTCAATGCAATTCCAATCAAAATCCCAATGTCATTCTTCAAAGAAATAGAAAAAGCAGTCATGAAATTTATTTGGAAAAATAAGAGACCCAGAATAGCCAAAGCAATCCTGAACAAGAAAAGTGAAGCAGGGGGCATCACCATACCAGACTTTAAATTATACTATAGAGCAATAGTAACAAAAACAGCATGGTATTGGCACCAAAACATACTGGTGGACTAATGGTACAGAATTGAGGATACACAGACTAATACATATAATTTCAGCTATCTTATATTAAAGAAAGACGCCAAAAATGTACAGTGGAGAAAGGATAGCCTCTTCAACAAATGGTGCTGGGAAAACTGGAAATCCATATGCAACAAAATGAAATTATCTTATCTCTCACCATGCACAAAACTCAATTCAAAGTGGATCAAGGACCTAGGAATTAGACCAGAGACAATACGCCTAATAGAAGCTCCAATTTCCAACATGTCAGATTAGGACCCAAGTTCCTTAATAAGAATCCTGTAGCGCAAGAATTATTACCAAGAATTAATGAATGGGATAGATTTAAACTAAAAAGCTTCTTCTCAGCAAAAGAAATAATCAGTGAGGTGAATACAGAGCCAACTAATTGGGAACAAATATTTAATACGTGCACATCAGAGAGAGCACTAATTTCTAGAATATATAAAGAACTCAAAAAACTTAACTCCAAAAAAACAAATAACCCAATCAATAAATGGGCTAAGGAATTGAAAAGACACTTCTCAGAAGAAGACACACAATTAATCAACAAATACATGAAAAAATGCTCAACATCGCTGGCAATTAGAGAAATGCAAATCAAAACTACTCTAAGATTTCATTTCACTTCAGTGAGAATGGCAGCGATCAAGAACACAAACAACAATAAATGTTGGAGAGGATGTGGGGAGAAAGGTACACTTTTACATCGCTGGTGGGACTGCAAAATGGTGCAACTGCTATGGAAAGCAGTATGGAGATTTCTTGGAAAACTGGGAATGGAACCACCCAGCTATCCCACTCCTGGGTCTATTCCCAAAGGACTTAAAAACAGCATATTATAGTGACACAGCCACTTCAATGTTTATAGCAGCACAATTCACAATAGCTAGGTTGTGGAACCAACCTAGATGTCCCTCAGTAGATGAGTGGATAAAGAAAATGTGGTATATATACAAAATGGAATTTTACTCAGCAATAAAAGAGAATAAAATAATGGCATTTGCAGGTAAATGAAATTGGAAAATATGATGCTAAGTGAAGTTAGCTAATCCCCCAAATCCAAATACCGAATGTTTTCTCTGATATAAGGAGGCTAATTCACAGCATTGTTGGATCGGGGTACATAGGAGGATTAGGGGAACACTAGAATGGTCAAAGGAATGAGAAGGGAAGGGAGGGACCAAGGGGGAGGAAGGGGGGGGAAAGGGAAAAAAAATTGGTGGTTGAATGAGATGGATATCATTATCCTAAATGCATGACTGAAGATCTGAATGGTGCTTATATACTTTGTATACAAACAGTTGTATGTAAAAAGATGCTATATATGTGCATTATGAATTGTAATACATACTACTATTATAAATAAAAAAAGAAAGAAAAAAAAAAGATGAGGAACCAGGACAGGGTCTTAGAGAGCAATGACTTTTAAGGGAAAAGCTGAAAAGAGAATTCAGAGACTTGGGAATAATAATTCTACTAATGCCACTAGTATTATTTACTACAACTAGCCATGTGCAAATAACTGTACTAAATGGTTTACAAATATATTATTTAATACCAAACAAAACTTTACAAAGTAGCCATTATGTTCCCATTTTACTGAGAAGGAAACTGAGGCTCAGAGATATGAAAATAACCTGCTTGAGTTTATGCTGCTAGTTGGTGGCAGAGTTAGGATTCCAACCCAGATTTGTCTGCCCTTGCAGTTCACATTCTTGTTGCCAAGAAACCTAGGAAAGAGTGGTCCTGGGATCCAAGGAGTGATGGAATATAAGGAAGAACAGAATAATCCACAGTATAGTATCAAATCCAGACCAATACTTTGGTCAGGTCAGATAATTACAGAAAATCATGCAACAGATTAGCAACAAGGATATCAAGGACAAACTTGGTGAGGACAGTTTCAGTGGATGGTGGGTTTTAAGGTTAGATTACAAACAATTGGGTAGAGAAAGGGGAGGAGAAAAGTGGAAACAGTGAATGGAGACTATTAAAAACTTTATATTTGAAGGGAAAGGGAGATATAGGGGGGTAACTACAGGGGAAGTAGATGATAAATGGATAAACAAAAGTGGTAAATTGATGCAATGGAAAATTATTTACCAAGAAAAAGGAATAAAGTACTGATACAGGCTACAACATGGATAACTACTGAAAACAGTGTATTAAAGGAAAGAAGCCAAACACGGAGGCCCTCCTGTAAGACTCTGTTGAGGCTACATCTATAGGCCCCTCACCCAAGTTGCCATCACTCCTCCTTCCCCTGGTACCTATCTGCCATTATCTCCATAATACCACATACTTTCTTGCCCCTGCTCCAGTCTGCCATTCCTACCCCAGGCCCAGAAAATTTCCTCTCTACCTCCTGAAATATGGTAAAGTGTCACATATTAACCAAACTCTCCTAAATGTTCACATTCATCATTGAGAGTTCCCTTTACCTCCTACACTTCATTAAATCCTAGTGGTTTCTAGTGCAGTCTTCTGGAGTACGGTTTGATTTTTTTTTTGTCCTCAGAGAAACATGAAGGGTGAGTTCCTTCCTGCTTACCCCCATCTGTTCTTTCAGACCATTTCTTTCCTATGCTCCTGATACAAAAATGAAAACTATAAAACCCAAATCTGATCCTTTGAGGCTGTTCAATTATATCCCCTATTCCCCTCCTAATCACTCATGAATTTACTTTTGGGTGACTCCCATTTGTTTATCATTTATCAATGACTTTGGGCCCTGGTTCACAGTCTTTCTTCCCATCTCAAGCTCTGCCACTATCCTGACTGATGTCAACATCCCCAAGGATAACCCATTCTGATATCTTGCCACTCAATTCCTTGACCTCCTCAACTCAAATGACCTCTTTCATCTTAGCCACACCTGAGATCTTAGTACCTGAAGCTGCCTTACTCCAGAAACAGGAATTAGTCAACATCACACATTTAAGCATCAAAACTTCTAGCCATAACTGCTAACACTCTGATCATTCCTTAGCTCCTCAAGTCTATGGATCCCTCTACTTCCTCCAACTCTATCAAAGCCCTTTATTTTTATGTACCTCATTATTTAACTTAGATTTCATGTTTCATCATTTCAATAACATTCTTGCTGGTAGTCCAGTTTTCCTTGTCTTAAATTCGTTTTGTAAAGCCCCCCACCTTGCTGAACCCTTTTCTCTCTGTTTTCTGTACCAACAACTGAGCACTACTAAAGAAATTCACACAGCAGGGCACAATGTTTACAAGAAGTTCAAGATCATCAGTCCTAAATCAGTGCACAACACTACTACATTTATTTGATTAACTCATTCTCTAGAACAAATATTTCAAAGTCTTTGCCTCTTCAAACCCTGATTCCTTCTGATGTACCTCCCTCCTACCCTCATACCTTCCCCCATTCCCAGCAGTTCTTTTACATCACAGAGAAAATTTTATACTTCCATCCCTATCTTATTCTCTCTTATTATATTAGAAAAATAGTCACTACTTCTCTCCAGTGACATTCCCTCTATGTGTCTTTCAGGAGCCTTAATACAATTGATGATCCTTTATCTTTCCCCTCTGTTCACCTTTTCCCTTTCCATTGCATCTTTCCCAACAGGTCTGAATATATTGAAGTGTGTCCATTAAGAACAAAATAAAACAACATTACAACTTTTTTAACTTTACACTTGACTCAAGATACCATTCTCCATAGCTAAACTTCTTAAAAGAGTTGTTTCTACTTATTATGATTGTTTCTTTGCCTCTTGTTTACATCTCAGCTCACTTCTATCTGGTTTCTAGCTCCTTTACCATGGCAAAGTAGCTCTTGTTCAGGTCACAATGACCTCCATATTGTTGAACTTAATGGACATTTTTAAATCTGACTTGACTTGTTGACAACATTTGGTGCAATTAATCACTTCTTCCTTTTTGAACTTTTTGCCACCCTCGGCTTTTTAAATTGAATTTATTATTTGGAGATAATTATATATTCACATGAAATTATAAGAGGTAATACAGAGAAAACTCATGTACCTCTACCTAGTTTTCCCCAAGGGGGACATCCTGCAAAACTATAGCACAACATCATATTTAAAATACTGACATTGATACAGTCTAGATATAGAACGTTCCCACTAACACAAGGATGTTTCATGTTTCTTGTTATAGCCAAACTTCTGTCCCATATCCTGTCTCTTTTTTTAACCTCTGGCCACCACTAATATTTCCTGCATTTCAAAAATGCTATATAAATGGAATCATAAAGCCTGTATCACTTTAAGACTGGGTTTTTTTTCCACTCAGCATGTACAATAATTTGTTTAACCATTCAACCTTTGAAGAACATCAGGGTTGCTTCCAGTTTGGGGCTATTATGAATAAAACTGCAATGAACATTCACATACCTGTTTTCATGTCAACATAAATTTCCATTTCTCTAAGAAAAATAGCCAGAAGTTCAATTTCTGGGTCATATGGTAGTTCTGTGTTTAGTTTTATAAGAAACTGACAAATTTTTTTCCAGAGTGGCTATACCATTTTACATTTCCACCAGCAATATATGAGTAATTGCATCTCTGTATCATCACAAGCATTTGGTGGTGCTGGAATGTCCCCCAAATGCTCATGTGTTTAAAAAATTGGTGCTCAGCTTGGAAGGTGGTGGAAACTTTACTAGGTGGGAGAGGTGGAGTCTAGGGAGAAGACTTAGGTCACTAAGGCCATGCCTTTGACAGGGATTGTGGAACACTGGTCTCTTCCTCTCTATTTTTTTTGCTGCCATGAGGTGAATGGTTTGGCCATTCTCTGCTATCATAATGTACTGCCTTGCCACAGGCCCAAAAGCAATGAGGCCAACCAATCATGGACTTTAATCTCCAAAACTGCGAGCCTTTCTCTTTATAAACTAATTATCTAAGGTATCTATTACAGTAATGGAAAGCTAACATGCCATTGTTTTTTATTTTAGCCATTCTTATAAATGTGTAGTGATATATTATTTTTGTGGTGCTGAGGATTGAACCCATGGCCTTGTGCATGTGAGGCAAGCATTCTACCAACTGAACTATATCCCCAGCCCTGTATTGATATCTTGTTGTGGCTTTATTTGTAGTTCTCTCATGGCTAATGATGGTCAATATCTTTTTATATGTTTATGTGTCCTCTGTACATCTTCTTCTGTGAAATGTGTTTTCATGTCTTTTGCACATTTTTGGATTGAATTATCTGCTTTTGTACTATTGAGTTTTTTTTTTTAATATTTATTTAGTTACTTTAGTTGTACACAATGCAATGCATTTATGTTTACGTGGTGCTGAGGATCGAACCCGGGCTGCACACATGCGAAGCGAGCACTCTGCTGCTGAGCCACAGCCCCAGCCCTGTACTATTGAGTTTTTTTTTTTTTAATTTTAGATGTTGATGGACCTTTATTTTATTCATTTATTTATATGCGGTGCTTAGAATCAAACCCAGTGCCTCACAAATGCTAGGTAAGCACTCTACCACTGAAGCTCAACCCAAGTCCCTATTGTTGAGTTTTAACAGCTCTTTATATATTTGAGATATGAGTCTTTGGTCAGATATGTAGTTTGTCAACATTTTTCCCCTGTACTTTAGCTTGTCCTCTTAACAGTGTGTTTCACAGAACAAAAGTTTTACATTTTGATGGGGTCCAATTTTTTTCATGTGCATTTGGTGTTAAATCTAAGAAATTTTGCTTATCTTTAGATCAAAAGTTTTTTTCCATGCCTTATTCTAAGGTTTTATAGTTTTAAATTATGTCCATGATTCTTTTTAATTTTTGTATGGGCGAAGTTTAGATTGGAATATTTTTTCCTTTTGACATAGGAATGTCCAATTACTCCAATATCATTTGTTTAAAAGCCTATCTTTCTTCCATTGAGTTGTTTTTGCATTTTTAGAAGAAAAAAGAAGTTGGGCATACTTATATAAATCTACTTATTGGTTTTTAATTCTGTTTCAAAGATATATGCACATATCTGTTCTTCAATACCACATTATCTCGGTTACTATAGCTATACAGTAAGCCTTAATACACGATTGTATCCTCTGAGTCTTGAACAGTACCTAGCAAACAAAAGATACATTTTTAAAAATATATCTGAGGTGGAGCAGTTAAGTGTGAAAAGAATGTTAAGAACTATGTTGTCTAATGCAATTTTTGTGATAATGGAAATTTTCTCCGTCTGCATTATCTGATATGTTATGTTGGTCATTAGCTCCATGAGGGGCTGATTTTAAATTTTTATTTAATATAAGCTAATTTAAGTTTAAATAACTACCTGTGGCTAGTGGCTCCTGTATTAGTTTGCACAACTCTAGAGGGTAGCCAAGAAAGTGTGTGAATAAAACAGAGGCAAGTCAAAGTAACTGGGTTTTAAGTCAGGACAAAGGTTTGGATAAATACACTAGGTGGACATTTAAGTTCCCTGGGTCAATCACATGAATGTTGATGAGGAAGTGTATATGTTAGAGGCTGAAAGACCTAGATCATTTTGGGAGCATGACAAATGTCTAAGCAACAGACATAAGGTACAGTAAGTGATTGATGCAATTGGCATGTGCTTAACATTGTGTTTCCACGTGACAGAGAAACAGTGGTCTGGAAGCTGCCTCAGAAAATCAAGATGTCAGTCGTTCCTCCAGTCCCTGTAGTAAAATACCCTTCACTCTGCACTGTCCTATCAGGAGTGTCCCTGGGGAAAAGCCAGAGTCAGGGCAAGGAGGTGCAAGTAACATTCAACAAGGATGATGTAGGAGAGCTTTTTCATCATTCAACAAAGGACCTGAGAAACACAGTGGAAAATGTCTGTGGAAAAATGAAGGAGACATGTGAAAGAAGGGCTGAGGAGAAACAGCATGAAATAGTGTGAGAATGTAAGAGATGACCAAGGCAATGCTTCTCTTGAAAACTGCTGAGGTGGCAGTAAGCTGGCTTATTGGTCTCTTTGGAAAAAAGTTCTGTTGCCCTGATTATATATCTTTTGAACCTTATTTTGCAGGAAGATAACTTTCTGGAACCATGCAAAGCATATTAGACTTTCTTTAAATTAAACTTAACATTTTGTATAATAAATATTTAATTTATTGTGGCAAAACCCACATTACATAAAATTTACCATTTTAAGTATCTTAATGTGTACCATTCAGTGGCACATAATACATTCATAATGAATAAATGGTTTTAAATTAAAAAGAGTGGTGGTAGTGGGTACTTGTGGTGGTGGCCAATGATGGGACTCTGATGGGCTTCACTGTTCTCAAAGTTCAAGTGAAGTGAAGGTCAGGAGCCACACTGCCTCAGATTAAATGCTGGCTAAGGGACAGGTGATGCTGAAGTAGCTGGTGGTTTATAGGCACTGCGTTAGTTCAGTTCACTCAAAAAGAGGGACAAGTGAATGTTGAGTCCAGTTTTCTCCTTCCGCCTCTGAAGAGCTCAGTAAAACACTATTCTGAGTCACAGAAGTAATTAACTCTCTATCCGGGCACGGTGGCACATGCCTCTAATCCCAGCAGTTTGGGAGGCTAAGGCAGGAGGATTGCAAGTTCAAAGCCAGCCTCAGCAAAAGCAAGGTGCTAAGCAACTCAGTAAGACTCTGTCTCAAAATAAAATACAAAATAGGGCTGGGGATGTGGCTCAGTGGTTGAGTGCCCCTTGTAAGCTGCCTGTCATGGTCAGCCACAAACGCCGCGGGAGGAAAACTCTCGGAGGCAGAGTAAAGCTATTACTACTTTTACTTCTACTTTCTTAGAGAGAGCTTAGAGAGAGAAAGAAAGATTTTTCTTCTTCTTAGAAAGAGCTTAGAGAGAAAGATTAGAGATAGCTTTTTCTTCTTCTTAGAGCTTAGAGAGAAAGATAGAGCTTTTTCTTCTTCATCTTCTTAGAGCTTAGAGAGAAAGAGAGAGAGCTTGAAAGAGAGAGATTTCTTCTTTAGAGAGAGAGAGAGAGAGCTTAGCTTTTAGAGCTTCTTTTTCTTCTTTCTTCTTTCTTTCTCGGGAGCCTCGGCCTGACTCTGACCAGCAATTACTTCTTCTATCTGGTTTCTCTTCTGTAACCGCTCTGCCTACGTTCTGGCCGCTCTGATTCTTTTCTTCTTCTCCGACCCGAACTCTTCTTCCGACCGAGCGACTGCATGACTGACTGAATGAATTCATTCTTCTCCTGACTCCGACCGCTTTCACCCGGTTATATACCTTTAGCTTTGCGGGTGCCTCACGTGCATTTACAGGTGCGTCACATACATACTTATTATCAGGTGGAACTTATGGCTTCCAGCTGACCACAATAGCCACCTCCCTAATTGGGGCTCCTTCAGCCCCTGAGTTTAATCCCCAGCAACCCCCCCCCCAAACAAAAAGAAGTAATTCTCCACTAGTCTTGATTCCTTGTGTATTCATTGAAATAATAGTGTCAGAGTTATCATGAGGATTAAATATATGTAGAATTTATCAGCATAGGGTCTGATAGATTGTATGCTCTCTCAATAAGTACTAGCTATTATTGCGTTATGGTACTGATCCAATTCTGCTTTCATTAGGATTTTTAGAATAGTGATCAAATAATTTCTGTCCAAATAATTTATTTAATGACAAGAACTGTGCATATTCATCTTTTTATACTCCATGAACCCAGCACAGAGTAGAAGTATATATACATTTGTCAGATGTAATAATTATTATATGTCCACTCTGCCTTCTTCCTCCAATCCAAGCTGGAGTCTACATAAAGAAGTATGGTTGTCAATAGCACAAGTTTTGGAGTCAGATACAGGTTTGAATTTTAGCTCTGCCACTTCCTACCTGTATGAACTTTGACAAATTGCTTGACAGTACTGGGTCTCATTTATGACATCCAGAAAATAAATACCTACTTCATAGAATTAAATAAGAGAATATAGTAAAGCATAAGGTCTATACAAAAAAAAGTTCTTGAACTCTAATAATTCCTGATGTTATTATTATTATTATCTTTTTCTGTTTCTTTTATAAAAGAAGGCATACTCTAAGCACTTCCTTATGGTTATTAAGAAGTTGCTTGTTGAGCTGGAGCATGATATATTCACATTAGGAAATAGAACATATTACTGCATCTCCAACTTTTTCAGGGTTAGAATGAAAAAAGCAAAAGTCGGGGGAGGGACAAGTCTACAAATTCTGGCAACTCCAGGTGGAAATGACTCTGGATATGAGGTGGACAAATGATGGGGAAGCCTCAAGAGAAAAAAGATAAAAATGACACAGTCATTTAGAGTAATATGTGAACACTAAACAAGGTGGCCATAATTTTGAGGTGCTTATTGTGATTGTTAACACATTGAGAAAACCAAAGGTGTTTGCTGAGAAGGACCTATCCATTTCATTTTCCTTTACTTCTTTTCAAGACTCATTCTAAGGGCTTAGTAAGCAGTTGTCTATGCAGCATGGGTAAGTTTTCCTGCCTGGAGACCTGCCCATCTCTCTCATGAGTTAGGGTTCTCAAAAGCACTGCATAGTGAGAAAGTAAGAGTCTATCCGCAGCATGTTAAAGTCTAACCTATGATTAAGCAAGCAAATTAGCTCCTAGTTGGTTCCTAGGATCCTAAAATATAAAGAGTAAGAGAGTCTGGGTGGTGAGAGGGGTGGAAAAGAAGGTTCTGGAGCATTGGTGAACAACATGGCAGGCCTGGTTTAGGCACATCAGTAAATGCCTAAACTGAAGGACACTGCAAACAAATATCAACTACTTCCCAGTTTTATTCATGGTTGATTCAGTTTCTCCTGTTTGCCTGTTTCTCTCCACCATCTTTGAGCTTGCATTCCCACTGTAGGACTGCCTCTCTCAGTTATCTACCACCAATGGATATTTCTTGAGTCCCTACCATGTATAAGGCCCTGACTTCTACTCTTGGATACTACTGAGACTCTAATGTATGGGGTTTTTTTTAAACATTTTTTTTGGTTGTAAGTTGACCTTCATTTAATTTATTTATATGTGGTGCTGAGAATCAAACCCAGTGCCTCACACATGCTAGGCAAGTGCTCCACCACTGAGCCACAACCCCAGCACCATCTAGGGGGTTATAGTGTCTACTATTTATCTCATAGATGGTCTAATTTTCCAAGAAATGCTATACCTTTAAATTAATTTACTCACCTGATTCCTTTTTCTGTTTGTTTGTTTTTTGTTTGTGGTGGTTGTGGTATTCGATATTGAACACAGGGGCCCTTTACCACTAAGCTACATCCCCAACCATTTTTATTTTTATTTTGACAGAGGGTTTCACTATGTTGCCCAAGCTGGCCTCAAATTTGCAATCCTCCTGCCTCAGCCTCCTTAGTAGCTGGATCCTTTTTTGAAAAGTTTGTTAACACTGGGATGATCAACCATCCTGGCTTTCCCAGAACTGAAGGATATTCTGGGATGATCAGTGTTAAAAGCAGAAACATTCTGGGCAAACTAGGATGGATAGTTACCCTAGAACACTTACTGATGGCCCACTATTTACCTAGCATGACTTTAGGCACTGATGGGTTGTCTTCCAGTCCAGAGATAAATAAATGCCAGGGAAATGATGCTTTAAGGAAGAAATGCACTAGTGTCTAACAACAAGTTCTTTGGGTAGGAAGGAGATCCCTGATTTGTAATATTTGATAATTTATCTGGTGTAGACACTCCCACTATGGCCAATTTCAGGCTACCAATGTGATGTCACTGAATGTAAAAGGGAAGAGATGTAAAATAAAACACTATTATTTAATATTTCTTCCACACAGATATAAAAATATAAATAACCTTGAGAACATAGATGATAGTAAAATTATTAGGAAGTGATGAGTTTGAGTATTCATTAACTTTATTTTTAGTGTAACTTATTTAATTGTAGGTTTATATGATCTAATTTTTTTCTTTTTTTATTAAATTATCTATTCTAATTCATTATATATTATGGCAGCATGCAATTCATTTCATATTATAGATATATAGCACAATTTTTCAAGTCTGGTTGTACACAAAGTATTTTCACACCATTCGTGTCTTCACACATGTACTTAGGGTAATGATGTCTAACTCATTCCACCATCTTTTCTACCCCCCATGCTCCTTCCTTCCCCTCCTGCCCCTTTGCCCTATCTAAAGTTCCTCCATTCCTCCCATGCTTCCCTTCACCATCACCATTATAAGTCAGCATCCTCATATCAAAGAAAACATTTGGCCTTTTGATTTTGGGGATAGGCTTACTTCACTTTGCATTATATTCTCCAACTCCATCCATTTACCTGCAAATGCCATGATTTTATTCTATTATAATGCTGAGTAATATTCCATTGTGTGTATATATACCAAAGTTTCCCTATCCATTCATGTACTGAAGGGAATCTGGGTTGGTTCCACAATTTACCTATTGTGAATTGTGCTGCTATAAACATTGATGTGGCTGTGTCCCTGTGGTATGCTGTTTTTAAGTCCTTTGGGTATAGACCAAGGAGTGGGATAGCTGGTTCAAATGGTGGTTCCATTCCTAGTTTTCCAAGGAATCTCCATACTGCTTTTCAGATTGCTGCACCAATTTGTAGTCCCATCAGCAATGTATGAGTGTGACTTTTTCCCCACATCCTCGCCAACACTTATTGTTTTTTGTATTTTTGATAGCTGCCATTCTGACTGGAGTGAGATGAAATCTTAGAGTAGTTTTGATTTGCATTTCTTTAATTGCTAGATATGTTGAATATTTTTTCATGTATTTGTTGATTGATTGTATATCTTCTTCTGAGAAGTGTGTATTCAATTTTTTGGCCCACTTATTGATTGGGTTATTTTTTTTGGCATTAAGGTTTTTGAGTTCTTTATATATCGTAGATATTAGTGCTCTATCTTATGTGCATGTGGTAAAAATTTGTTCCAAAGTTGTAGGCTTTCTATTCACCTCACTGATTATTTCTTTTGCTGAAAAGAAGCATTTTAGTTTGAATCCATCCCATTTATTGATTCTTGGGTTTAATTCTTGTTCTATTGGAGTCTTATTAAGGAAGTTGGGGCTAATTCCAACATGATGGAGATTTGGGCCTACTTTTTCTTCTAAAAGGCACAGTGTCTCTGGTTTAATTCCTAGGTCTTTAATCCACTTTGAGTTGAGTTTTGTGCATGGTGAGAGATAGAGGTTTAATTTCATTTTGTTGGATACAGATTTCCAGTTTTCCTAGCACCATTTGTTGAAGAGGCTATCTTTTCTCCAATGTATATTTTTGGCACCTTTGTCTAATATAAGATAACTGTAATTATATGGGTTAGTCTCTGTATCCTCTATTCTGTACCATTGGTCTACAAGTCTATTTTGGTGCCAATACCATGTTATTTTTGTTACTATTGCTCTGTAGTATAGTTTAAGGTCAGGTATAGTGATGCCAACTGCTTTACTCTTCTTGCTAAGGATTGCTTTAGCTATTGTGGGTTTCTTATTTTTCCAGATGAATTTTTTTTTTTTTTTTTGTGGTTACCGGGGATTGAACTCAGGGGCACTCGACCACTGGGTCACATCCCCAGCCCTTTTTTGTATTTTATTTAGAGACAGGGTCTCACTGAGTTGCTAAGTGCCTCGCCATTGCTGAGGCTGGCTTTGAACTCACGATCCTCCTGCCTCAGCCTCCCAAAATGCTGGGATTACAGGCGTGCGCCACCTCGCCCGGCTCCAGATGAATTTGATGACTGCTTTTTCTACTTCTATGAGGAATGTCATTGGGATTTTGATTGGAATTGCATTAAATCTGTATAATGCTTTTGGTAGTATGGTCAGTTTGACAATATTAATTCTGCCTATGCAAGAACAAGGGAGATCTTTCCATCTTCTAAGGTCTTCTCTAATTTCTTTCTGCAGTGTTCTGTAGTTTTTGTTGTGGAGGTCTTTCACCTCTTTTGTTAAGGTGATTCCCAAGTTTTCCTCTTTTCCCTTTCAGAGGATTTGTCACTGATATACAGAAATGCCTTTGATTTATGGGTGTTGATTTTGTATCCTGCTACTTTGCTGAATTCATTTACAAGTTCTAGAATTTTCTGGTGGAATTTTTTTAGTCTTCTAGGTATAGAGTTATATTGTCAGCAAATAGTGCTAATTTGAGTTCTTCTTTTCCTATCTGTATCCCTTTGATTCCTTTCATCTGTCTAAGTGCTCTGACCAGTGTTTCAAGAACTATGTTAGATAGAAGTGGTGAAAGAGGACATTCCTGTCTTGTCCCAGTTTTTAGAGGGAATGCTTTCAATTTTTCTCCATTTAGAATGATGTAGGCCTGGGCCTTAGCACAGATAGCTTTTATGATGTTGAGATATGTTCCTGTTATCCCTAGTTTTTCTAGGGTTTTGATATGAACAGGTACTGTATTTTGTCGAATGCTTTTTCTGCATCTATTGAATGATCATATGGTTCTTAATCTTTAAGTCTTGATGTGATGAATTACATTTATTAATTTCCATATTTTGAACCAAATTTGCATCCCTAAATGAACCCCACTTGATCGTGGTGTAGTATCTTTTTAATATGTTTTTGTATTCGATTTGCCAGATGCCCTTCAGTAGATGAATGGATAAAGAAAATGCAGTATATATACACAATGGAATATTACTCAGCAATAAAAAAGAATAAGATAGTGGCATTTGCAGGTAAATGGATGAAGTTGGAGAATATAATGCTGAGTGAAGTTAGCCAATCCCCAAAATCCAAATGCCAAATGTTTTCTCTGATATAAGGAGGCTGATTTACAGTGGGGTTGGGACAGGGAGCATAGAAGGATTAGAGGAACACTATAAAGGCCAATGGGGAGCGAGGGGAAAGGAGGGGGCAAAGGAGTAAAAAGAAAAAAAGGATGATAGAATGAGATGGATATCATTACCCTAAGTGCATGTATGAAGACACAAATGGTGTGAATATACTTTGTATACAACCAGAGATTGCAAAAATGTGCTCTATAAGTGTAATATGAATTGTACTGCATTCTGCTGTCATGCATAACAACAGAATAAAAGAAAAAAACAACATTTTTATTTTCTAATGAGATTAATTTATTTTTAATTGAAAATACTCAATATATTCAATATTCCAAATAAACTGTCAAAGGCATTTTAGAATAAAATGAATCAATTATATGATTTTAACATAAAACAAAAAAAGAAATAATGATGTTGTATCTTTTCATATGTTTATTTTTAAAATATTTTTATTAGTGCATTATAGTTACACATAATAATGGGGTTCATTTTGACATAATCATAGATGCATGGAACAAAATTTTCTCCCTTTCAGTCCTCAGCGCTTCCTCAAAGGTGGGATTCACTGTGGGATATTCATATATGTATATAGCATAATTTGGTCAATTTCTTTCTGCAGTTATTCCCTTTTCACATCTCTCCCCCTCATACCTCTTCCTCTACTCTACTGATCTCCCTTGCATTTTCAGGAATCCACCCTCCTCCATTGTTTGCCTTATTTTGCTCTATCTTCTGCATATGAAAGAAAATATTCAACCCTTGATGTTATAAGTCTGTCTTATTTCACTTAGCATGATGCTTTCCAGTTCTATTTACCAAAAAATGTCATATTTTCATTCTTCTTTATCTTTGAGTAAAATGTCATTGTGTATTCATACCACATTTTATTTATCCATTCATCTGTTGACAGGCATCTGGGTTGATTCCATAACTTAGATATTGAGAATTGTGCCACCATAAACATTGAAGTGGCTATATTTCTATAGTGGGCTAATTTTAGGGGTTTTGTTTGTTTCTTGTTAAATACCAAGGAGTGGGATAGCAGTGTCATCTGATGGTTTCATTTCTAGTTTTTTGAGGAATCTCCCCACTGCTTTACAGAGTAGTTGTACTAATTTGCAGATTCACCAACAATGTATGAGAGTAACTTTTTGCCCACATCCTCTCCTGCAGAGTCCAGCTCCAGCAGGGGGTGCGGAGTCACCAGCGGATGGTGAGGAGTTGGCAAGAACAGCGGAGGAACAGAACACAAACACAAGAGTCAAGTTGCTGAATCTCTCTCTTTTACTTTTTAGCAGGGTTTATATAGTGTAACAAAGCTTTGAAGTTACATCAAAAGGAAGCCATGGTTATACAATTTAAGAAAGTAAGCATACATTTCTAAACGTAGACTACTAATTAATCTTATCTATTTAGAAAGATATATGACACAGTTACTACTAAGCAGGGGCGTCTGGCTGGTCCTTGAAAAACGTTCCTTTTCATGTTTATGACCCCTTCTGTCCAGACCTTGAATTGCACCTTAATCAACCATGTTTTTGAGCTCGCGAGATCATGGAAGGTAGTAATGCTTTATGGCTCACAGCTAACCGCAATCTTAGCTATCTCCTTAATTAGGGCTCCTACAACAAAATATTGATTAATGTAGTTATGTAATATGCCTTGCAATCAGGTATGGTGAGTTCCCTAATTTTTTTCTTATGTTTCAAAGTTGTTTGAGAAAATCTAGGTTATTTAAATTTCCATGTGAATTCAAGATTCAGGGTGTTTATTTCTACCCCCAAACTCCCTATTAGGATTTGGCTTGGGATTACAATGAACCTAGAAATGAATGCATGAAGAATGGGTACCTTAATATTGTGTCTTTCTGTCCATAGATATGGTATATAACTCTATTTATGTAAGTCTTTACTCCCTCTCAGCATGACTTTTTAGTGTTCAGTGCACAGATCTTATACATACATTGTCAGATTTATCTCTAAAGTAGTTCATCTTTTTTATGCTATTTAAAATAGTTAATTTAATTTTTTTTTCAATTCCTGATTTGTTTGTTGTTAGTATATAGAAATAACCCAATTAACTTTTTGGTATATATATTATCCTGCAGCATCATTAAACTCACTTAATATTTCTTGCAGCTCCTCTACACATTCCTTAGGATTTGCTACACAGAAGATCATCTGGAGATATAATTTTACTTCTTTTTATCTGTGTGGCTATGATTAAAACCTTTAGAAGAATATTGGGAAGATGTGGTAACAGCAGACATCACTGCCTTGTTCCCAGTTTTAGAAAGAAAACATTTCACTCATGAGAAAGTAGATCGCCAACTGTAGGTTTGGTGGTGGTAGTTGTTATTTAGAGGCCCATTTTCAGGCTGAGAAAGTTTCTCCATATTCCTAGTTTACTTTTTAAAAAAAACTCAGGATATTGGAGTCTGGAAGTGCTTTACTTGCATCTATTGAGATAAACATTTTTTTTTACTTCTGTCCAAATGTATTTTTTATTGTTGCATCGTCTTTACATTTTTAGGATAAAGCCCAATTGATCATGATTAGTTTTTACTTTATATATTGCTGGATTTGACTTGCTAAAATTTTAAGTACTGTAGAATCTATCTTCATAATATTGTGATAGTTTTCTCTATTTTTTTTTTTATTTCTGTGGTAATTGAATCCAGGGGCACTCTACCACTGAGCTACATCATCAGAGGTTCATTATCATTATTTTAAAATTTTTGATACAGTCTTGATAAGTTGCCTAGGCTGACCTTGAACTTGTGATTCTCTTGCCTCAGACTCCGGGTAATTTATTTGTTCCATGTAATGCCTTTTTCTGGTTTGGGTAGAAGGATAATGTTGACCTCATAGAGTAAGTTGGGAAATGTTAACTTCTCTTCACTTTTCTGAAAGACTTCAAATAGATTTATTATTTCTTCTTTAAGCATTTTGTGGAATTCACCAGTGAAACCATTTATGCCTAGAGTTTCTTTTGTGGGAAAATAAAAATAACTACATTCCTAGATATTGTGCCATTCAGGGCTTCTATTTGAGTGAAATTTGGTAGTGTCTTTTGAGGTAATTTTTCATTCAACCTAACTTATAAAATGTTGGCATAAGTTTGTTCTTATTATTCCCTTATTATTTTTAATGCCTACAGGATCTATAGTGATGACCCACTCTCACTCCTGGTATTACTAAATGGTGTCTTTTTTTTTTCATCATCAATCTTACTAGAGGTTTATGGATTTTATTGATCTTCTAAGAGTCAGCCTTTGGTCTCTTTGATTTTGCCTATTGCTTTACTCTTTCAATGATTTTTTCTGTAATATTTATTATTTCCTTTCTTTCATTTACTTTGCCTTAAACTTGATCTTCTTTTTCTTGTTTGTTTGTTTTTGGTGCAAGTTGAGATATTAAGACTTTTTCTAATATAGCTTTTTAGTATCATACATTACCTTCTAAGCACTGCACTAGTAATAGCCCATATATGTGTGTCTTTTCCTTCATTTTAAAATACTTTCTAACTTCCCAAGACTTCTTCTTTGAGCCAGGGATTATCTAGAAGAATATTTATTTTCCAGATATTTTTGGGGGAAGGGTTCAGTATATCTTTCAGTGACTTTTAATTCCATGATGTCATAGAACATAGTTTGTATGACCTGATTCCTTTAACTTTATTGAGGCTCATTATATAATGTGACCAGAAATGATCTAGTTTGGTAAATGTTCAACATGCACTTGAAAAGAATGTTTTCTGTTGTTGGTTTGAGTGTTGTATGCATGTTATTTGGGTCAAGTTTATTTCTTGTGTTGTTCAGATTTTCTATAGTCCTACTAATTTTCTGCATCCCAGGTCTATCAATTATTGAGAGAGGTATTGAAAACTCTTGACTAAAATTGTGAATTTGTCTATTTTTCTTTAAATACAATTTTTGATTCATGTGTTTTGAATGTTATTAGATGTACATGTATTTAATAGGATTGTTATGTCCTCATGATGAATTAGTCACTTTATCATTATTAATTGGCCACTTTTATTTCTTGGCAATATTCTTTGCTTTGTGATTTATTTTCTCTGATAACACTCACTCTAGCATTTTAAAAATTAATGTTGAAATGTTATATATCTTCCTGTCCTTTATAATTACCTATTTGTGTTTTAAAAATGTTTCAAGTGTATCTCCTATAAGCAACATCTATTGGGGCCTTTACTTTTTTTCCCATTCTACCAATTCAGCCTTCTATTGGATTGCCATGAGACCACTGACATTAATACGATTATTGGTATGGTTCAGTTTAAACCTAGCATCTTGCTATTTGGTTTTTATTTGTCCCAACTCTGCCTATTATCAAATGTCTGAAAACTGTTGTTTCATATATTTGCTCATTTGTTGAGTTATTATAGGAGGGTAAATCTAGTCATTATTACTTCATAATTGCCAGAAATGGAAGTCCTCCAAATTTTGCTTTCTCATACTGATTTGTTGCTTTTATTTTGATTATTAGCCTTATCTTTTACATGTACAAAGTATATTTTCTCAGTTTATCCCTAATATTTTATTTGTGGTGTACATTTTTACATAAAGGAATTTTTAACTTTGATGTTGTGAAATCTCTTATTCTTTTCCTTTACTTTTCTGCCAGACTTATAAATTCTTGCCATATATTTCTTCTAAATCTTCATATTTTAACAGAAAAAAATATAACTCACCAGTATGATTTTTAACAGCAAGTCTATTAATTATAAAAGTAGTACATGCACATGGTGAAAACATCAAGTAGAACAGAAGGCTATAGATGAAAAGTTTATTTTTTATTCTGTTTATTGCCCAGCTTGCCAAATTCTTCTTGCCAGAGCTAATCAGTGTTTGTGATTAATCATATATATTCTTCCATATATTTTTCTGTACAGACACATACAAATGTATATACATGATTTTTTATACAAACTGGATACACACACTCACACACAGTTCTGTAATTTTTCTTTTAACTTTATATCTTTTAAGTTCTTAATGTGACTGAGTTTTATCAGATTTTTACCAGTGTAATCAGAAAATACAGAAGGGGAAGTACTCCGGAAAAGGTATAATCATCTCTGTAAACCCAACACTTAGCACAAAACCTGGCACATAATAAATGTTCAACAAATATATGTTAAATAAATAAAGAGAACTTGATTAATCTGGGAACAAACTATTTTGATTATTCTTTTCAGGGGAGGCCTGGTCTTGTTACTGAGAGTTACTATCTCCCAGGAGGTGGTAAAAAATATACAATTATTGATGAGGACATGGAACAGCTGGGCTTTTCCACAGTCTCTCACCTGAAGTACTGTTTCACTGTGTTTCTTCTGCCACTAGATTCACTTTCTCCAGCACATATTTAGTTCAAATGGAAAGTTAACATGATTATTACAGCAAGAAAATCTAGGCGTTCAAAGACTACACAGCTGAGTGATACTATAGGTACACACTCATACAGGTAAGTACAACTAATTGGTGCCTACTGTAGAGTAGGAAACATTGGGAAGCAGCCATTCAAGGCTAAAATCAATTTATCCCACTTTATATAGATAAGAAAATGGAGGTTCCAGGATTCTAAGTGAATTGTTCAGGGTCACACAGCTAGTTGAATAGCTTACAGGGACAACTTTACACTTTAATAAAGTCAGCCTATTTCTGTTGATCCTGTACCCCATTCACACCTATTTCAATAAGTTTGTGCTATTTTCCTTGCTCGGCACTCTCTTTCTATATATGTCTCATCTGACATTTTGTGAAAACTAGGCAGAGATAGGAATAAGGTGTTATGTAGGATCACTTTTTGGCTAAGTGAGATGTCAGGAATGAGGAGTGAGTTAATCTTGGTAGCCCATGAACAAACACAAACACATTTATGAGATATTAAAAGTTCAGAAAAAGAATTAAGACTGGGGGCTGGGATTGTGGCTCAGTGGCAGAGCGCTTGCCTCACAAGTGTGATGCACTGGGTTCAATCCTCAGCACCACATGAAAATAAAGAAATAAAATGAAGGTCTTGTGTCCATTTACAACTAAAAATATATTTAAAAAAAGAATTAAGACTGGGAACTGGAGATCACTCTCAGGAGCCTAGAAATATGGACACTATGGTAGCTTATGAAATTCTAAAGCAAACATTTCTCTCTCCCTACTCTTTTAGTGAGATATTTACAACAGTAGCCCTGTAACCCTTTTTTAAAATTCTTATTTTTTTGGCACCAGAAATTAAACCTAAGGATGCCAAACCACTGAGTCAGAACCACAGTCCTTTCTATTTTTTGAGATAGGGTCTCACTAAGTTGCTGAGGTTGGCTTTAAACCCACTAAGTTGCTGAGGCTGGCTATCCTCCTGCCTCAGCCTCCTGAGCTGCTGAGATTACAAGCATGTGCCACCATGCCTGGATACCATGCAGTGTTAAAGCCAAGGTCTATTATACCTTTGTCTATCTCAATCCTCCTCATTCTTCAAGACCAACATCAATCTAGCTCATTTCTTTCTCTTTCATGAAGTATAAGTTTATTTAAAATAAGCACCATAAGATATAATATATATTTGTATAATCCCTTGTCTTTTAATCATTTCAAGGATCTTGTTTAAGTAGACTCATTCATGTATGTTTTTTTTTTCCCCACTGTCTTTGCATAGTCTGGATTCCAGCCTCAGCTCTCTCACTAATAATCTGTCTGACCCAGAGTGAGTCACAACTTTTCTAAACCTAATCTTCCCACCTTAGAGGGCTTTTGTGACAGTACAAATAATATGGTAATACAATATATGAATCTAAGGTATTATTGCTGAAAACATTTGAACTAAAGCACTTCTGCCTTTCACATCCTATTTAGTGGATGGTTTTATGTAAAAAATGGCAATCACTGATGCTTGTTTCATAGCAGATTCCTCAGCAAAGATTAACAGATTTGGAAAAACAATACTGCACAGCTGTTAAAGATGGTACCAAATGGAAATAGTCTATATGAAGTCAGTTCAGGGGCTCTCCTTGGAAACTACCACGTGATTCCAGGCTTGCTCATTTTTAAAGCTTCCATCTTTCTTTTTAAAAATATTTATTTATTTGTTTTAGTTGTACACAATGTGTTTATTGGTACGTGGTGCTGAGGATCAAACCCGGGCTGCACACGTGCTAGGTGGGCGCTATACCGCTGAGCCACAACCCCAGCCCAAGCTTCCATCTTTCTAACTGTATCTTCATGTAAATGATCTGTGTCAATGCTGTGAAAAAAGTAAAAGAAAAAATATTGAGTAAAGTTAAGCCAGCAGATTCTCACAGTAGCTTTCTTATTCTAAAGGATAATATTCCCACTCACACTTGCTCCACAGCAACACTCAGTTACTGCATCCACTCATTCATCTACCTTCTTTCCCAGCCTTAACTCCTTTCCTTTTGGATTCTCACTCCTGTCCCTGCCTTGTCCAAGCCCCTGTTCCATTAGTCCCTGATCCTGTAGCTGCAATGTCTCCCTTTGTATGGGCTCCTTTTTCTCAGCCTACAAATGTACCTATCTCAAGGCAAAAAGAGAACTCCCTACTTTTTGCAGCCCCAACTCCCTTCAGCTGTGACCTTACATCTGTACTTTTCACAAACTTCTTGAAAAAGTACTCTGCTCTCTCCACTTCCTTATCTTCTCTCAAGTTGCTGCAATATGGTTTCTGACCCTATCACACCACTAAAACATCCCTTGACAAGGTCACTTATAACTTCCTAATTGCTAAATTCAATGCAAACTTTTCAGTACTCATTCTATTGGACCTCTCTGCTGCATTTGATGTTGTTGAACATTTCTTCCTTGAAATGCATTTTCCCCTTGGCCTCCAGAACACCATTCTCTCTTGGTTCTCTCCATGGTTTTCCCTTCCCATAGCCACCTCTTAATAGCTGACATTGCTCAGGGCTTATTCCTCCAGAGAGATTTCTCATGGTTTTTCTCTTCTAACTCTTCCTAACAGATCTTATCCACTGCCATAACTTCAGCTATCATCTCTACATAGATGGTTGCTTCCCAGGGCATACTCCTATATCCAGCTGCCTACCTACTGGAAAACTTCCTGAGTGTTCCTCAGGCACTTCAAACTCAATATATGTATCCATGATTAAAACCTACTGACTACAAAAGACAACTCTTTCAATTATGCAGTGAAATATAGTTTTTAGTGGATAAAAACTAATCTTTATCTGGAAAAGCAAAATGAGTGGCTTCTTCAGTTATATAATTGTATGGTACATGTACATTTAATGCCATACAAGTGTACCAACACCTTTATAATTTTTTGAGTGACCTAGAAAAAGCTGCCTTTCCTTGTTATAGGTATAATTTATCACTGGGGTTGGGGGGGGCAATTTTATCACGAAGCCTAGATGTCTTCTGGAATTAAAGAGAACTGTTACTCTCAATCCTTCATTTCTACATTTAAAATTATGAACAAGTATCAAGAATGAGCTAGGAAATCTCATCCAAGGCCCAGTGGCTGGGACAGACACCAAGACCCCTATAATAAAATTTCCCTGAAGAATGAGGAAGGTTTAAATGGTGCCAGTGCTCCACTCAAAGGCCTTGGTGGGCAAGAGAAGCCTTCAGCATGTATATACCTGTGGCTGATTAATGGAGCTCCGCCACACTCAGTTACCCTGACACAAGTGGTACTTTTTTTTAAAAAAAAAATATTTTTAGTTGTAGTTGGACACAATATATTTATTTTATTTATTTATTTTTACATGGTGCTGAGAATCGAACCCAGGGCCATGCACATGCTAGGTGAGTGCTCTACCGCTGAGCCACAAGCCCAGCCCCATAAATGGTTCTTTGTAGAACAATGACTGCACATTAATATATAGACTAAGATATCTGTAACCGTGGAGTGGAAGTGTAATGTCACTGCAGGGGTAGCAGGGTCCTGGACCAACCAGAGCATCACTGTCTAGTCACCAAGCTTCTGTTTGAATGAGTAGGATCAGTTCTCAAGATGAACATCAATGATCAGTGAGAAGCAGTGGCAATCATAGACTGACTTCCCATCTAGCTTTGGAAATATGGGATAAGGAGTGGTTCCAAAATGTACTACAACTACAGGAGCATGTGAGAGAAAGAGATGACTGAATATGTGCTCAAATCCTGCTAACAGGTCTAACTTATCACATATGATATATGAGCTCCTGACTCCTCCCCAGGCCAATTTACTGACATACTACATATCAATTTATGCTCCAGCAATACCAAAGTTCTCAGAAATTTCACACCCATATTCTCATCAAGTACCATAAACCATGCTGTTTGTTGTCTGGGTACCTTTCCTTATGCTATCTCCTAAGCCTGGACTACCCTTCTCCATCCTTACCCCCACCTCCCCTAGCTATAAACATTCAACTCTTGTGGCCCTTCTTCCAAGAAGCTTTCCCTGACCTTTTGGGCTGGGTTAGTTGTATTCTTCAATGGCTTCCTTAATATCTCATGATAGATTATCTATCTTACTGCTTTAATGGGTTTAGGTATCTCTCTACTACTGGGCTCACTGGCCCCTGAAAAGTATAAACCATGTCTCATATCTTATTCATTCTTGTTTCCACAACATCTGGCACATCTACCTGACACATAATCGGTATGGAATAAGTGCTTGTGGAATGACTGAAGGTTAGCTTTGTCACTTGAAGGACACACTTTTGATTTTTTCTTGATCTTCTGAATGTCTAGATACTTAGGTCTTTATTGAACATAATAATAACTGTCTGCTTGCTTTGTCCCTGGATGCTCTAAATTACTAACTGGCTTCCTATATGTAGTTCCTAGCACCGTGCCAGGAAGTTTACAGGGGAACTATAGTGAGGAAAAAGATTCAGACCCTGCACTGAAGCAGCTCATAGAAAATAACCATCTTATAGCCTTTATAATTTCTAGAGAAGACAACTCTTAGGAGGCTCTCCTGGATTGATTCATCTCCAGCTCACCATATTAAATGATCCATATGTTCCTCTCACCTAACTTGGGTTAGTACCTCTTTCCAGTGATTTCAGTTGTTTTATATACATTCTAACACTCAAAATTATTTAAAGTCAACATATTATGTTTACTCTGTTTCTGTGTCCTTTATTTTCTATTCAAAGTTACAATTGCACACTGCTCTCAACTTGTGGATTGACAAATTATAAGGGTTTGAAGGCTGGCCTGAAAACACAATGGAAGCTTATGGGTTAAAAGACAAAACATAAGATAAGTTAAAAGAGAAAACGTAAGATAAATGTGAAATAGTGCAACAATTTATAATTAATAACAACAACAAAAACAAGTAACTGCACATCATACCCCCCAAAATAATTTTTCCTTGCTATTACTCAGAAACTTTACCACACCATACACACTGTAGGGTGTTGCCACATTAAAACTTCTTTCATTTAAAGAAACCTTAAGTTGATCACTGAGTTTATTTCATTTTCTTGAAAATAAAGGTTCCATCTACATCTTTCTGAGAGAGACAATATGGAGGTCCCTAACCCCAGAGACTTAGAATGTTGTGCATAATTACTCTGCTTGGGCAGTTATCACCACATTCTTGAGCCTTTGGAACTAACAGACTTCATTCTCTGGTAGAGAACCAGCTTCTGTTTTAGACAAACTTGTAATCCAGCCTTCATGCTGTTTTTATTTACAATTCAACCTATCAAATTGATTTTGGAATGTGGAATTTTTGCTTTCAGGCTTTATTTTCCATTATGTGTTCCAGTTCTGAATGCCAGAAACAAATGGCCATTTGGCCACTAGTTAGTTGCCAACAGAGCACAGTTATATTGTAATTAAGAATGACTTTGTGTGTTATGCCAGCCTGCTGAGCTGGCAGATGGACACTGATCAGAGAGGGTCAAGACCTCCATCTTCTGTAATTGTACAATTACAGCTTCATCCACTTGAGTTTTGGAGACACTCAAAATATACATATTAAGTACTCCATCATGTATTAAAGTAGAAATGAAAAGGACCTAAAATTTATGGAATAACTCCTATGTGCTAAAGGATGTACTAGGTGCATTCATAGTTGTCATCTAAATTTAATGCCCGTGTTAACCTTGGGTAGGCAATACCAGCATTATCCCCATTTTCACACAAGGATACTGAAGTTCAGAGAGATTAAGTAAGCATGTTGATCATGTAGCCAGTAGATGTAAAGACCCAGGATTTAAGCCAGATCTGGCAAAATCTAGATCCTATGCTTTCTTTCCCTTACTATGCTTCTGCCTTTAGCAGTAAGATACAAGGCTGCCTGTTCTCTGCTTCTCCGCTTATAACTTACTTTATCATTTTGCCTAAGTTCTGTCTGCCTTCAGGTTTACTTCTCTTTGTTTGCTGAAGTACATGATGACCAAACCCAACGTGCCTGTCCTGAACCCCTCCGCCCATTTCCCATATCATACTGACTTACTAGAATGTCTGAAGTTTACATATTGGATGAATCAGTGCATCACAGAGCATTCACACTCCAAAACCTTTGAGGTCATTTCCACTTAAGTCTAGCAATGTTAAGTTCCCATTTCTGCTGAGGACAGAGGCAAGGGCTTCACAGCACGCATCTGTGAGATGACATTCTGCTAACTTGAAGGGATCGAAGATTTAAGAAAGAAATTTGTGCAATCCCAAGTTCCCTGGTGGCCCTCCCTTTCTTGAACAGCGTGAAACAAAAGATCACTAGAGCTAGGCACAGCCATGCATGCCTGTAATCCCAGTAACTGGGGAGGCCAAGGCAGGAGGATCACAACAAGTTCAAAGTCAGCCTCACCAACTTAGCGAGGACCTAAGCAACTCAGCAAGGCCCTGTCTCTGATAAAATATAACAAAGGGCTAGAGATGTTGGGGATGTGGCTCTGTGGTTAAGCACCCCTGGGTTCAATCCTTGATACAAAACAACAATAACAACAACAACAACAACAAAAAACCTCACTAGGCAGAGTCCCCATACACTTACCACAAGGTCTGTAGTTTGTAACAGGGGTGTTTCAGCCCTTCACACAGCACCTGCATGCCCTCATCCCCTAAGGCATTGTCACTGAGGTCAACTGAGGTCAAGGTCTCTCAGGTGTTCATTTGTACAGAGTGCATTGCACAAATCCCAGCAACACACTCCAGTCAGATGACAGGTCCACAACATGCCAATAATTAAGGAAGAGAAAGCTTATGACATTTCATCTATACCAGGCCACTTCAGGAATTGTGTTTTCCCATTAGAAAATTACATTAGAAGCCATGCGCAGTGGCACATGCCCGTAATCCCAGCACTTGGGGGGCTGAGGCAGGAGGATCGCCAGTTCAAAGCCAGCCTCAGCCATGGCAAGGCACTTAGCAACTCAGTGAGACCCTGTCTCTAATAAAATACAAAAAAGGGCTGGGGATGTGGCCCAGTGGTGGCGTGCCCCTGAGTTCAATCCCCCGATACCCAAAAAAAAAAAAAAAAAAAAAAAAAAAAAATCCATTAGATAATCAGAGTGCCACGTTAGAAAAAATCCCTTGGGTCAGGGCTAAGCAGTGACTGTGGAGAAAGGATGATTTATTCCCTGTAAATTATTTGGCTCTTCATTTATTTCTTCCTTGGAAATTCAATCACCAGGCCAAAAAATATTTAATTTGGGGAGCTGCTCACCTATCAAAATACTGCCTGTGGCTATAGTCCAGAATACTTACACCAGATCCTTTAACTGACAGTCAGGCTGTTTTAATCCTTCACATAGCAATTTTACTCCCAAATCTTCAATTCTGTTATTAATCAGAAGCAGTCTTGTCAGGCTCCCGGTGGAGCTCAGGACTTGGGCAAGGGGCTCACAAGAAGCTACAGAGAGGGAACATTCAGAAATCCTGGAAGGATGAAGACACCACGATGGCTGTTAACTACATCAGCTGGAATTCCCACTGACCCTCAAATGCAAAAGCCCATGAGGACAAAGATAAGCAGACACACAAGATTCTCAACTATGCCCTTTGCATGCAGCAGACCTTCACAGAGATGCTCTATTCCTGTGTCCCCCCAGGACACTGGCAAACACAAAGAGTTCTTTTAAAGTGTGACTCACTTGCAAGAAGAGAGCTCCACACAGCTAGCATCTGTGAGGTCACATTTGCTTAAGCTAATCAGAGAAAAAGAAAAGAAAAATCAGCCACTGTCATTATTTTGGTTTCCTTGGGAATGTTCTAGCAGGTTTCCTGCTTCCTCCTCTGAATTCCATCTCCTGTCCCACCAACTTCACAGAAGTTCCTCCTGATGTCTCTAGCCCACAGTGACCTCCTCCTCTTCCTGAGCTCATCTGACATTAAATGATTCCACGATATTGTTACATATCTGCCATGTCCTTAAGGGTAGCCCTGTCATGTGAAGAACTTCTGATAACACCATTGAAATCTAGCCCCATAATCTCTGGATACATAGTAGGTATGCTTTATGTAGTTAATAACTTATGTCATTCCTATAAACACAAAGCTGTGGTATACTACAAAGAATATGAGATTAGGAGACATATGTTGGAATCACACCCTATCACTTATTAGCAGTATGACTTTGAACAAGTCACTTTTCCTCCAGTCCTCAGTCTTCATCTGTACAATGTAAATAAGAAAGCCCACCTTTTATGATTATTCCAAGTAGTTAATAAAGTGAGATAACTTCTGGCAAGCACCAAGCACATAGCTGACACTCAACAAGTGATCATTAGATGATGCCAGAGAGTTGTAAGAAACTTAATCTAATTTTTCCACTTTACACTTAGAATGTCTAAGACCCTCACAAAGATTCTTCACTCCTTTGTCCCCCAGGGGATTGTCACTCAGGTCCAACTCAGTGAGGTGTGGGTTGCAAATGAGAACAGAGGCAAGATATTTGCAAACAGCCTCTGAGCTTTCTGGGAGAAGGCTAGCACAAAACCTGAAAAGAAAGATAGAGACAGAATTGAACATTTTGAAATACTTCTCACTTTCTACCTACAATATCACACAAACAGAAAAAATAAAGATCCATAGTCATAAGATCCCAAATCTTGAGCATGTCACAGAATTATGAAATGCTTCCAAAACAAGGTGTTTCATAGTGGGAACTCAATAAATGTTGACTTCCCTTAGAAAAGTGTTGGGAGGAAATCTTGATAATCTGATTTCATTTTAAATCCCTGTATTAATTTAATATTCTATCTTACTTCTTTCAAATCCCAGGGGAAATATTCTATAATTGTCCTTAATAAACTTTACAGTCAAATGCACTTTCTTTTCCTCCTATCTAAATAACCACCATTAATTAGTTCGCCATCCTTAGAGAAACCCACTATATCACAATCATCCATATAATATTCCTTTTTTGGAATGAAAAGTAGTTTTTATTGACTTCCCTGTCTTCTTAATCTTTGTTTCTCCACATTACATAGTCAAATTCCTTGAATCATTTCCCATCAACTTTTCTTCTACCACTTTCAAGAATTTCTAGATATAAACTGTGATCTTTGAATCCTCAATTTTTTCTTGACTCACTATGTTCCAAACTGTCTTTTGTTTTGCTGTTGAAAGAAACTTTAATAGGGCATGGCGGACTTTGCTTCTTAAAGGTTAAAGAGGAAGGGCATCACATGGACACTTTCTCAAAGCTGTCACAGAAACAGAGATTGTGATGGACAGACAGTCTTCTTCCATTCTTCTGGTGCTGTCCAGAAAAAGGGGAAGTGTTGTCAAATGAAACTGTAGATCTGCTATACATTGAGGCCACCCACAGCAGGGACTGTGTTTCTTAGTGCCAGGGCAATTAGGTAGAATTAATTGAGAGGGGCTGGGACCAGAGCCCTCCACACCGGGTTGATGGCTTCCTGAAGCCTCCACCTCTGGTGGGGTGCCCTTGTGTGAGGGGACAGGAGAGTCACAGAGGAGCTGTCATCCTGGTCCTTAGCCTCCTCCTCTTCTGGGAGCTCCCAGTTGCTGGGGGAAGAGGTGAACTGCTTTTGAGGGGGAGATTGATCACTGGAGGAATGCAGCAATAATTCTTCCCTTGTGACCTCAGAGCGGCTGGCATCTTCCTCCTTCGGGAGTGGCTGAGGGGACGGGAGCTCACTCATCAGATCCTCCCCTTTCTTACGTTCTGCAACTTCCAGCTTGCCAGGGGGATACACCACATTGGGGTCCACCCACATCCACAGGTTGGGCTCAGTATCTGGACCATATTTATCAGCATTGTTTTTTTTTTTTTTTTTTTTCCAAAAGTAGTTTTGGTCACTCAACTATTCGAAGTTCATATCTGGCAAGGTTCTGCTCCATCAGGTCAGGTATGCCATGGTAAAGGCCAGAAAGGCCTCATTCTTCATGTCCCAGTCCAGCAATCTTGGGACCTGGCCATGGAGGCTAGAAGTAGAGATCTTGGAGTTTGAGGTCTACTTTGAGGGAGAGGATGCACAGAGCGAGAGTAGAGGGACACACCAAACTCAGTCTTGAAGAGGGTTCATAAGGAAATGTATTTATAGTTCCTCAGTTTTGAAATTTTAAAAAGAGGTACTTTGTATAAAATGAGGTCAAAAAGCTTTAATGCTAAAGAGCTTTTGGTTTTAAAAATCCCACATATAAGCTGGAACAGTGGCACATGCCTGTAAACCCAGCTACTTGGGAGGCTGAGGCAGGATGATCTCAAGTTTGAGGCCAGCCTTAGCAACTCACCGAGATCCTCAATTACCAAGACCCTGTCTCAAAATAAAAAAGGGACTGGAGGGCTGGGGTTGTGGCTCAGCGGTAAAGCGCTCGCCTAGCGCATGCGCGGCCCGGGTTCGATCCTCAGCACCACATACAAATAAATGCATTGTGTACAACTAAAGCAAATAAATAAATATTAAAAAAAGGGACTGGATATGTAGCCCTATGGTAAGGCACCCTTGGGTTCAATCCCTAGTACTGCCAAATTTTTAAAAAATCCCACATATATATTGTGAGTTACTTTTATGTGTCAACTTGGCTAGTTCATGGTACACAGATATTTGGTCAAACATTCTTCTAGATGTTTCTCTGAAGGTACTTTTTAGACATCTTAACCAGTAGACTTTGAAAAAGGTATGTGGGAGAAGCTTGTCTAATCACTTGAAAGTTAATGGAAAAATACTGACCTTCTCCTCAGAAGAAATTCTGTCAGCACACAGCCTTCAGACTTAACTATAACATAGGCCCTTCCCTTGGTTTCCAGTCTGCCAGCCTACCCTGAGGATTTTGGACTTGCCAGCCTCCATAATCACATGAGCCAATCTTTTAAAATTAATCTCTCTCTACACAGTCACATGTGTGGGTGTGTGTACATACATACATGCACATGCACACAAACATCCTATCAGTCTGTTTCTCTGTCAAACCCTATAAATATTTAATTAAGGTGAATACCATGGACTTTGAAGTCATATAAATCTGGATTTTGAATTCTGCCCTTGCTATGTTGTTTAGCCTAATGATGTTGGTCTTCCATTTCCTCCTCTGCTAAGATGGGTACAATGATCTGGACCTCTTAAGAGCTGGTACACAGATTAAAGGAAATCATTATACAAAGCATTTAGCACAGTGCTTAGTATAAAGTACTCAATGAGTTATTATTGACATTGATTATATGCCATTTAGAATAAAAAATATTTTTCCAAATTTGTTACACGGGACAAATTCAATGGTTGCCACACTTATTCTTGTTTTTCATGACTCTTTGAAATGTGCTTTTTAACACCACACACACATCTTGAATTGTGTATTTTTAAAATATTCCTGCAGAATAGCAACTAACAGTTACAACTTACTTGACCTTCTCTAATTTGCAACCCAGATCTTTTAAACCTTCACAGAGCAATTTCAAAGCTGAAGCTTCCAGCTTTGTTTCACTAAATTCCAGCTCAGTGAGCCACTGACTGGTGCGAAGAACAGCAGCAAGTGCCCCATAAGATGCATGAGAGACAAGGCGCTGGTACAACCCGTAGAGAACAGAAAAAATGGCTTCATTACCTTGTTCATGCTGTCACTCCCCCCAGAAATAGAAAGTGACCAAGAAATGAAATGCACACAAACAACATATTATCCTACTATCAGTTACCTCAATGTCTGTAACATACAATTTGGCTGTTTCAACCCTTCACACAGAAGCTTCATTCCTGAATCTTCCAGGGTATTTTTTTACAAATTCCAAATCTGTCAGATACTAGTTGGTTTCAAATATTGAAGAGAGGTCCCTACCACAAGAAGCTGTGAGGTGGCAGAGAATCAGTCTATGTGAAGAAAAAGATATTTCACCAGACGTGGTGGTGCACACCTGTAATCCCAGCACTCGGGAGGCTGAGGCAGGAGGATCATGAGTTCAAAGCCAGCCTCAGCAATGGCGAGGCACTTAGCAACTCAGTGAGACCCTGTCTCTAATAAAACACAAAAAAGGGCTGGGGATGTGGCCCAGTGCCCTGAGTTCAATCCCTGGTACCCCCCCCCCCCCAAAAAAAAGATATTTCAAGGAAAGAAAAAGAACATGGTTCTTTTTAAAGGTATTTTTTGCACATTCAACTTATTTAATGAATAATGTATTGGGTGCTTACTACTATGCGAGATGCTCAAAATACCAGACATATTTAAGACAAACTATGTCCTTAAGTAATGCCCAGTTAATGGGGAAAAAGATAGAAAAATCTTAGGTTATAATGAAGTGTGAAAAGTACTGCAAGAGGTATACAAAACATGGGGACATAAAAAAGTTACACAATTTAACTTAGTTCAGAAGGGGGTTTGGAGAAATGCTTGAGTGCCTGTGTAAAAGGAATGGAAACTGAATAGGAATTAGGTAGATAAGGAGAACAGAAATGGACAGAATAGAGGGGCTGAGGGTCAACCACACATGGAACATCCTGTGAAAAAGCCAGAAAGCAAGAGAAAAAATACTGATGCCTCCTTTAAGAAACTGCAAATTATTTGCTATTGCCTATTTTAAAAGACTGGAAGGACATATATCAACAATTAAAATGGTTCTCTCCCAGGATAGGGGAAGGGTGGAATTATAGGAAGATATGTGCTTTTCAGGTTCTTACAAATTATTTACCATAATTAGACATTATTGGGAAACAGGTTTTAAATTTTTTTTGGAAACAATTTATGCTTATTCTAAAAAAGTTTTTTTGGTACTTGGGATAGAACTCAGGGGTAATTTACCACTGAGCTACATCTTCAGTCCTTTTTATTTTGAGACAGGGCCTCCCTATGTTGCTGAGGCTGGCCTTGAAGTTGTGATCCTCCTCCCTCAGCCTCCCAAGTCACTGGGATTACAGGCATGCACCACTGTGCCTGGCTTATTATAAAAGATCTTTATAATAGAGAAGAACAAAGTTTTTTTTTTTTTTTTAAAAGGGGATATTGCTCAGGGGTAGAGTGCTTGCCTAGCAGATGGAGGCCACCCTTTCCCCACACATATACCCACACACACTCACACACCCACACTCTATATTTCCAGCACCCAAAGACAACCATTATTAAAATGCTGTCATGTAGCTTTCTATATTTTAAATGTATACATACATATGATTACATGTTGTTTATAACAAATTAAATCAGCGAAAGATGTATTTTAAAAGTTAAAAACTTTTTTCTAACCTCCCATCCAACCCCACCTTCCAGAGATAACTAATATTAAGAGTGTGGTGCTACCCTTTCCCATTCTAATTCTCTGAGATTACAGAAATACATGAATGTATATTAGATTACATACGTATGAGAATATGAGATTAATAAATCTGTACATTTTTAAAAAATGAAATCACACAAAAACATTAATTCAACTTTGCATGTACTTTCAACATTTTGTCCTCATCCTGGGTCCATAGGTAGAAACTGAGATTCAAGATAATAAACATGGCAAAACAGGGACTCAACCTATTATCTCTTTGGTTTATCCTATAAGCCTCAGAAAGTCACTGAAGGTTTTAAGAGACACGATCACTCCCACCAATGACAGTGCTGGTTGGGAGACTGACCTGATGTCAGAGAGCTACAGTGGTAGAGGGAAGAAATCAGGGGAGCTAAACTAGGATTAAGGATGGAGGTGAACAGATTCAGGACACATTTTGAGGGTTGATATAGCCACCGTTTGTTACCAAAGTTACTGCAGTGTCCAGTTCAGAAGCCATTGGGGGATGGGCTGTTTCCTGGCTCCTCCTCTTTCTTCGGAAAGCCACAGAGATGTTGGAGTTATTTCCTGTTCTAGAATATTCCATATGTAGGAGGGGGGCTCACCGGACATGGAACAAACCATCATGGTGGGGTGGGACCTTTTGGACTTGCTTCTGAGAGCTTCATTTTCTGCATTCTGGGTCTTTTTTACCCAGTCCCATTTCTTCCCGCCTTCAATGGCTTTCAACCAAGTTGTGGGTTCCCTTACGGGCCCAGGAGGGGGTGGGACCTTCCGCTCTCCCTCCTCCTCACCCCTGTAGTCTCTGGGAGTTGGAACAGTCCTAGAGTAAAAACCTAGAGATTTAGCCGCAAGGCTCCCTTTTCCCGGAGCCCTCGGAGCGAGAGGGACCCCTTTCTCCCTGGGAGAGGGCTGTGGTGGCCCTGTATCTACTCTGGTGAGCCCTGGTGGGAGGTGTTCTATCAGTAGATGGAGGCAGACCAGCCGGTGCGTTGTCCTCGCAGTTGCCGTCATCGCAGTCGCCGTCGTGTCGCCGTCGCGGTTGTCCTCGTCGTATGAGCGTGGGGTGGAGAGGAGAGGGGTGGGGAGCCAAGGAAAAGGGAGTGGAGTAAAAGCGAAGGGAAGAGCTAAAGGTGGGGAAGGAGAGTGAAGGAAAGGGGTAAGGCTGAGGGTGAGGGGAGGGGCTAAGGGTGATTGGGAATGAGAGTGAAGGCAGGGGGCGATAGGGATGGGGGATAAGGTTGAGGGGACAGGGGGCTAAAGGCCATGGAGGTGTGGGTATGGGTGGGGAGCTAAGGGCAACTCAGGTGGGAGGCTACAGGCAATGCAGGGGTGGGGTGGGGACTAAGGGTGATGGGATAGGGATGGGGGTTGGGGGGGTAAAGGTGATGGGAAGGCTAAAGGTGAAGGACACAAGGCTCTGGGTTCGATCCCCAGCACAACGGCAACAAAATAAAAAGAAAAAAGAAAAAAATGTTTGATCCATCTCCCAGGGACCAGGAAGCCACAAAGCCCTGAAACATCATGGCGTTGAAACCTGAGGACCTCTGTAGTGGGTTTCGCCATGGCAAGGTGGTGGCCTTCATCAACGAGAAGATAGCCAGGCACGTGAAAGGCCCTGAGTTCTACCTTGAGAATATATCCCTGTCCTGGGAGGAAGTGGAAGATAAGATAAGAACCATCCTAGAAGACAGCGAGATGTCCAGTGAGGCCCAGGAAGCCTGCATCTGGAGCAGCCTGGCTCTGGGTGTGCGCTTTGCTCGCAGGCAGGGGCATTTACAGGGGCGCAGGGTGCAGTGGCTGCACGACTTTGCCAAACTACACAAGTCAGCTGCCCATGTCCTGGCCTCGGACTTGAAGCAGCTTGGAGCACAGCAGGAGATGGAGCGCAAGGAAGCTGCCTTCCAGTTGCGGCTGGCCCAGGCCAAACTGGCGGAGGTGCAGAAAGAGCGGGATCTACTGAGGTGGAAGCTTCTCAGGGCGGTAAGTCTACCCCATCATCCTTGCCCCATCCCCCACCCCAATAGTAGGTCTGACCCCTCACTTGCCCACAGAACAAATTCCATCCCTGCCCACTTATCCCCAGGAACTGAGGGCTCTCCCAGACCAGTCTGTAGAGGGGCCAGGCTTGGCCACTGCCAGAGGGGCCGGTACCGAAGGAACAGGTGAGATGGAAGAGGCAACAGCTGCTGCAGATGATGCTACAGGAGGAGGAGGAAGAAGAGGAGAGGACAGTGATGCAGTGGGGGCTGCCCCCATGGAGGCCGAACAGGAGATGGGTGGGAGCTTCCTGCAGCTTCTCGGAACTACTGAGCCAAAAAATTACACCTCTGGTGGGCAGAGGGAGGGAGATCACAGATCCATGGAAAATGCCATGTTTTCTCTCTCTGGGACCCTGAATCCGGGTTCCATAGCCTCACTAGAACCCCTCCCTGTCCAGCTCCCTGCCTCATTCTCTTACTCATATTCATCCCCGTTGTCCCCCTTCCCAGCCTCACCCTCATCATCCACACCAACAGGCATGGTCACAGCACCTGCTCCACCTCAGATGCTTCCCCACAGCTCAGCCTTTGATGTTAGCCTGTGGTGGTCTGATATGGGGGCCCACGGATTAGACCCTCAAGAAACCCTTAATAGGAAAGACTTTGAATCCCATCAGCAAAGAAAACCTCCGGTTTTTCGCAGGCCTGGGGATTGGGACTGCCCTTGGTGTAAAGCTGTGAATTTTTCACGAAGGGAAAGTTGCTTCCGCTGTGGGAGGGGAATCTGGCTGCAAAGCCCTTAGTGAATTCAGAAACATGAAATAGAAGTGAAACATATCCCAGTAGGAAATCAATTTTCAGAGGTGGGTGGGAGGTGTGTGTTAGGGGTGGGAGGGAGATAAGGGATGAGAGGGGGGAGGGTGTAGATGGTGGAAGGAAAGACATGTTTTGATTACCCCTTTCTTTTGGAGTATTGGGGATTAAACACAGAGGTGCTCTACCATTGAGCTACATCCCCAGAACCCTGCCCCCTTTCTTTTTGAGACAGGATTTCACTAAGTGGTATAGGCTGGCCTCAAACTTGGAACCTGTCTGCCTCAGCCTCCCAAGTAGCTAGTATTAAAGGCATGTGCCAACCATGCCAGGTCTGATTACCCCTTTTGTATTACAGAACATTATCATTCAACACTAGAATTACTGAAGTTTCTGTATGTGTGTGCATGTATATATCTATATTGATCTATCTCTAGATCTATCTATATATATGAATCTACATATATATATCAATATATATGAATATATATGTATATAAGTGTGTATATATATATATATACATATATATATATATATGAAATTTCGGGACAGGGTCTTGCTAAATTGCCTAGGGCCTTGCTAAGTTGCTGAGGCTGGGTTGAATTTGCAATCCTCCTGCCTCAGCCTCCCGAGTGGCTGGAATTATAGGCATGCACCACCACGCCCTGCCCCATGTTTATTCTTAACACAGCAGAGATTGGCCACCCCTAAGGGAATCTCACAGGGCTTCATACAAGGATTCCTATAACTGCAGTCTCATGACAGGAGACTCCTCCCCACTCCTCAGTAGATGAAACCAGAGACAGATCTGAACTCATACCACTGCCAAGGTGAGTCAGCAACTCATAGTACTCAGAGGATATGGTATGCTCATCTAGACCATTCTCTCCTCCAACCCACTGCCATGAAAAATGTGGTAAGGGAATCTGGCTATAAATTTCTCAGTGAATTCAGAAATGTGAAATAGAACAGAAAAGCATCCAATGGGAAATCAACCTCCAGTGGGAGGGGGAGAGGTGGGAGGAAGATGGAAGTGAGCAGGGGAAGGGGGTGGGTGGGAGGGTAGTCTGCTTTGCCCCCTGGTGACCATAAGCTGTGTTGAAGGGGGCTAAAAGTGTGCTTTAGCCCTCAGGTGGAAGGATAGAAAGGAGGTATGCATCTGGAGCACAAGGAGACATGACTGGAGGATCCCTGGACACCACCTGGGGACTGTGGACCTGCATACCAGAAAGCTGCCATGGCCCTGAGACGTCCAACAGTGATGTGACTTTGGGCTGTCTCCTGTTGGGAAGGGTGTGGACAATCACCATCCAAATTGGGGGCCTGTACATTTCAGAAATACCTTCATGTTTGTTCATATCCTCTATGCAGATTTTCTTAACCTCAGGACTCCTGACATTTAGAATTGGATAATTCTTTGTTGTGGGGGACTGACAGTGCATTGTAGGATGTTCAGCAGAATCCCTAGCCTCTATCCACTAGATGCCAGTGGTACCCACCCCACTTATCCAGTCATGACAGACAAAAGTGAATCCAGGTGTTGCCACACATCCACTAAAGGTTAAAATCATCCCCAACTGGAGATGACTGGAGGCAATAAAGTAATTAGGAACAGTTTGATTAGGGGATGAATCAAAAAAAGAAGGTCATGTAGGCTGAGGGGCCCTGAGAGATGAAAGCTGAAAATGTCTTTGGGTCTGGCATTTACTTTACATCTTCAAGCAAATTCAGGGGAGTGGCAGTGTAGAAGCCAAACTGTTAGGACTGAGTGAATGGGAAGTGAGGAAGTGGAGTCAGTGAGGGGAAGCTCTTTTTAAGGACAAATCTTGAGTGTGGGGATATGTGGTTGAGAGAGAGTTCTTCTGAATATGGGAGAAACTTAAGTCATGGGGAAGGAGATCACAGAAGGAAGCTTGAAAATGCAAGGAATGTGTGAAAGAATGAGGTAGATTCTACATATTGTATTTGAGGCATAGTTACTGGTTTTTGAAATGAAAAAAGATTATATAACAGTCACTTTTGTGTAAAACAAAGCCTCCAGAGTTCTGTATCTTTATGTATGCTGTATATCTTTATAGATTATGTTTATCTTACAGTACAAATTCCTATTTGTGTGAGAAAAGAACTGGAAACACATTTAGAAAATAAGATATTACCCTAGAGAGGGTGGTCTCAGGGTCAGGGAGTGGAAGGCAATAGGGTGGAGGTATGGAGGATAGGGTGGAGTACAGGGCAGCTGGATGAAAGGTTTTTATATTGTTTTATGATTCTGTGATGTGAAAGTAAAATAATGAAATGTTCACAAAAATACAAATAAACTGAATTTACTGGCTTCTTTGGATTTGGAAAGGCTATTTCTTTCTCTGGGATAGGATAGGAGGACAGCAAACACTGATCTATGTGGGAAAGGTGTGGGAAATCAAGGAGGCTTGTGCTTATATGCTTGTGATGTGGACAAATTATCTGAAAGTGAGGGAGGACAGGGCAGGACCAGGATGGGGGCTTCTTGGGGCACTTTGATGCATAAATGGGGGCAGTGGATTGGGAATGGAGAAAGAGAAAATGATCACCAAACTGCACCTCCACAGTAGGACAGGACCCAACTGAAAGAAAACTTAGGGAAGGATTTCAGGAGTCTGGTAGGAAAAGAAGAGAGTTAGATCCAGGAGGAACAACAGACAAATATTTTAGGTGTTACAACTTGCCACCCACTCATTGTAGTGTATTGTTATGTGTAGAAACAGCACCTACAAAAAGCAGGCATATGGACAAAGATGTTACTGACACCTTTCTTCTAGTGTTGTATCATCTTTTCTTTTGCTACTCCACTATGAACAAACTGAACACTAGTTATATTTTGTTTTCAGGTCCACTAAGCCCGCAGTGCAATTTCTGGCAACCCAGTATTTACCTGCAAATACTTCAAGAGTTTAAAGCAAAGTTCAACTTACTTCAGATCTTTGATTTTACAGTATGGATTATGCTGTGCTTGGGAAAGAAAATACAGTTGAGACCCCGGGAAACTGCACAGCTGAAAGTACCTAAGAGAGATGAGAAAACAAAAATAATTTCAAAACTTTAAGCAAAAAGCTTATTTTGGCTTCTTTTTTCTATGCTAGTACTAATTTACCCTTCTAAAACCTTAGGGGGCTGGGGTTGTGGCTCAGCGGTAGAGCACTCACCTAGTACATGCGCGGCCCAGGTTCAATCCTCAGCACCACGTACAAATAAACACATCGTGTACAACTAAAGCAAATAAATAAATATTAAAAAAGAAACCTTAGAAGGTGTCACCCTGTGTTGCAGATTAGGGAACTAAGGCACAAAAAAGTCATTTGGTCACGATCACATAAGTTGACACAGAACTAAGGCCATTACTCAGGTCTGACTCCAAATCCATGCTACTATGTGCCAGGCACCAAGGTTGTCTGGCCTTTAACATAATGACTATTGTAATCACCATCTAAAAACTTTTTTATAGTTATACATTACAGTGGGGTTCATTTCAACATATTCATAAATTCATATAATTTTCTCCATTTCAATCCTTAGTGCTTCCATTTTCTCTCCCTCCTTCCCTCCCATAATCCCTATCTCTACTGCTTGTCTTTCTATTTATTTATTGGCTTTTAAAATTATAATCACCACTTTGCAGATGTTCTAAAGAGATCAAGTGACTTGCCCAAGCTGCCTATATAATATAACGGATTCTTGGTTGTCAGTTCAAATAAAAAAAAAAAAAAAAAGTACTTACAGTAATTGAAACCCAAGAAAGTTCAATAGTGTACTCTCACTTCACAAACACGCTAATGTTGGGAAAGGAATGTTCTGGCTTAAATTTTGACAGGCATTTAAGCTCTCTGATAAAGGCAATAAAGGCAGGGGTGGCGACTCCACCTAAAGTTGACTTTCTGGAAACCGAGAATTAATCAGAAGCCACTTTTGTTTCCATTCGTTTTCTAAATCTCTCAAATATATTTGTCCATTATTTTACTTTATAATATACAACTAGATTGAAGCTGTCACTAATTCATTGGGACCTTATAGCCAAGATCCTTCATAATTATTTGTTAACCTATCCTACCCCTATCCCTGCTAGTTCTAAACAAACTCTGTTGCACCTCCCTCTCCCTCCCTATTTCCCTCAAACACAAATACCCCATTGCCCATTTCCACCTCTATGCAACAGCCAGCTAAAAAAAATACACCTATAAGAGCTAAGACTTGGATTAATGCATTCCTCAAAAAGAGCTTTCTGTTCACTCTTTTCTCCTCCTCAAGGTCCCCTACTACTCAGCTGGCCCCACAATAAGGAAGAAGCATTGTCCTTCATAATTTAGATATTGGGAACAGATTGATATTAAGTGTTATTCACTGCAGTAAGTCAGCAGAACTGTATTATGTAGTGTACAGAATCCATATTATATAAAGGAAGTAGAATTGTATTTTATAGTATACAGAGAGTTCATATTATAAGAATGGTTTACCTAAGTCTCTTTGAACTTTAGCTCTCAGCCCTCTGTGAAGTCTGGTAGGAAGAGCTCAGGTATTACAGAAAGATACACAGACATGTAGCTCCTCTCCTTAATAACCTGGAAAATTTTGAGGCCTCAGTAATGAAGTATACATGCAGAAGAGTGACAACCAATCCAATGTTATGTTTACAACCTTTCCCAGAATGGTCACTGACATCAAAATAGTGGAGTCTTCAATGATAATCTTGACGATTTTAAATGCTTATAACACTTTATAATGATAAAGCACATCCACAGAGTGACAATGAAGACTAATGTGTGTGCACGTGTCACACATACACACACAGTGCCCAGTACATGGTAAGTGCTCAAAAAAGTACCTTTCCTCGTTGTTTACCTAGGCTAGTGTTCAATGCATGGTAGATAATCAATAAATCCTTAGAATATTGTCTGGCATAAAATATGTAAAGCTGAGATGATTACTTCCACTTATTGACAATACTTGAAAGGATCATATGCCTGAGTACTTGAAATAAATAAGTAGACCCATTGTCTGTGAAGGCAAAAAAAAAAAAAAAAAAAACTAGAGGAAGGATATGAATGAATATATTCACCAATCAAATGTTAAGGCTGTCAGCATGAATGCTGTGGTTTGCCTTTCCTCCTCAAATCCAAGTAGGTGCTGACACTTCAGAGACATAAAAAGGGACTGTGACTGCTTTTTATACAGAATGACATAGTCAGAATGTCCATTTTTGTATAGGTAGGTTGGAGTAGGAAAATTGACTGTAAGTTATCAATTATCCTTTTTGCATATTCTTCTTCCTGTATCTCATACAAACAGTGAAACAAGTTCACTGGCTCAATCAATGATCTAGAAGATTTATCTTTTGTTTCCCTCTCAGTCCATTTTATAACTATTCTCGAAGTCCTGGAGAGACTTTTCTCCCAAAAGTAGTTTCCACAGTCTTTGCCTTTCCTTTATGTAAGAGACCAAATAAAAATTGTATCATTGGTGATGAAAAACCTTTTCCATATTGTTGGAATATTTCTTACCATGTTTTCTCCACATGACCAAAAAACATCCAGCTATTGTCATTCTTCAAGGCATAGAACACAGCACCCAGGAATTCTTGGAAACTGAAGTGAAGAAAAGTGTAGACATTGACACCTCCTTCAGCTTTTTTCAGAAAGTGATTGATAAAAGTGCAGTTAGTATCATAAACTCCTATCCCATGTCTTCTGAGGTCACTAACTGCAAATAGAACGTGATGTTTCTGTAGTCCCTCTGCAGCCAAAGAGCAAAAGGCCCACAGGCAACTTTGTCCTTTCCACATTGAGATGCCTCTAAGGGTTAACTTAGAAAAGTAGAACAGATACATGTCAGTCATGGTCTGAAAGGAATGTGAAAGAGTTCTATCACCATCTCCCTGTAACTGCAGGACACTGCATAATATCCAGGAAACAACTGGAAGAGAAGACATAATGTCAAGGCCTTCATTGGCTTGCAAACCATAGAAGACTTTCATAGCTGCATTAGCACCTGAAAACTGACTCAAGAAATATGCTCCTTTTTCAGCATCTTTAAACCATAGGACTTCTACCTGGATAGGCTGCTTTAACAGAAAGTGGATCTTCATCATGGCTGTGAGCAGGGCAGTTATCAGAAGAGAAAATTCAGGAAACAGTTTTTTCTTCACCAAACTGCACAAGAGTGTTTCTACTGGCTTCCTCTCCTGGGGATCAGCAGTAATATCCTCTTATTGGTCACCCCCATGGTATTGCAGCTCAAGAAACCCATCAAGAATAAAGAGAAGTTTCTATGGATATAGAAGAACAATGCCCAGGATTTGTTCCTTTATGTCTTGAAATATGTTATTGATCAGGTCAGCAGCACTATGATTATTAGTGTAGCTGATTTCTATGCAATTGACGTAAATGAGACAGTCAAACCTGCCTGGAGCAACCATTCCTGCTGCCTAGTCAAATATGAACTTGTGCACCACAGCTGTTTTCCCAGTCCCAGCACATCCCTGAAGCACCACAGTTTTGGATGAGCTGGAGCCTTCTTCATTAGGATCAAATACATGTTCCATCTTAAGGAAATGATTTTGTTGAGGAATTCCACATGGTTATTTTCTGATACACCATGCTCTTTTACAAGAAGCAGTTGTGACTCTATATGCTTGCCATGGTGATAACATTTGTCAACTCCTATTTTTAGGTGTTTTTCTCTTAGATGTTTTCTGTATATTTTTTCTCTTAGATGTTTTCTGTATATTTCCTGGTAATCTAATGAGGTGACACAAAGAGTAAATAATCACTGAATCGTAGACAGCAATGCAAACAACAACTATGACTAATACCACCATCACTCCCATCTCTTCTTAGATGACTCAAAGGCCCTTCAAATTTTACATGTCTAAACCTGAGCTCTTGATTTATATATCTACTTTGCCCCAGTGCCCCTAAACCACTCTCCTCCAGACATCTTTTATCTCAGTTAAATGATGCCATCCAATTGATCAGAAAAACTTTAGGAATTTTTCCTTTATTTTTTTTCTTTCAATTATCTATGTCAATTAACAAGGCCTATCATTTATACCTTCAAAAATAAGCCTCAACAATCATCAAGAATACAACAGGCCAGGAGTGGTGGCAAATGCCTATAATCCCAGTGCTCAGAGGGCTGAGCACTGGGATTGAGGTAAGAGGATTGAAAGTTCAAAGCCAGCCTCAGCATTTTAGTGAGGCCCTAAGCAACTCAGTGAGACCCTGTCTCTAAATAATATATAAAAAGGGCTGGGGATGTGTTGCTCAGTGGTTAAGTGCTTCTAGGTTCAATCCCTAGTGCCAAAAAAATTTACAAGCAACAACAACAAAAGAATATGAATAACAATAAATGTTGGCAAGGATGTGCCCCAAAGGGTATACTTGTACACTGTTGGTGTGACTGAAAATTGGTGCAACCACTCTGAAAAGCAGTAAGGAGATTCCTCAAAAGACCAGAAATGGAACCACCATTTGACCCTATTATCCCACTCCTCAGTATATATCCAAAGGATTTAAAATATACTACAGTGATGCAGCCGCATCATTGTTTATAGCAGCTCAATTTGCTAAGCTATGGAACCAACCTAGAGGCCCCTCAACAGATGAATGGATAAAGAAAATGTGGTACACACACACACACACACACACACACACACACACACACAATAGAGTATTACTCAGCCATAAAAATGAAAACATGGCATTTGCTGGTAAATGGATGGAACTGGAGACTACCATGCTAAGTGAAATAAGCCAGACCCAAAAAATCCAAAGTTGAATGTTTTCACTGATACGCAGAAGGTAGTCCAAAATAAGGTGGGGAGGTTGAAAATAAAAAAGGATAGGTGTGGTAGTATATACCTGAAATCACAGTTGCTTGGGAGGCTGCGGCAGGAGGATCTCAAGTTCAAAACCAGCATCAGCTACTTAGCAATTTAGTGAGACCCTGAGCAGTTTACTGAATAATTTAGTGAGACCCTGAGCAGTTTACTGAAACCCTGTCTCAAAACAAAATATAAAAAGGGCTGGGGATAGGTATCAGTGGTTAAGTGGCCTTGTGTTCAATCCCTGGTACCAAGAAAAAAAAAGAATAGAATGGGACTGGGGATATAGCTCAGTTAGTAGAGGGCTTGCCTCACATGCACAAGGCCCTGGGTTCAATCCCCAGCAACACACACACACACACACACACACACACACACACACACAGAATAGAATGAAGATCAGTAGATCAGTGGAAAAAGGGGAATAAAGAAAAGGTAGTGGGATGGGATAGGGAAAAACAGTGGAATGAATCTGATCTAACATTCCTATGTACATATATGAATATACTACATTGAATCTCTCCATCATGTACACCTACAAGACTAATTAAAAAACTAAAAGGAAATAGCAAAAAGATCAAAGGAGTACAGAGAAGGGAACAGGGGGTGAGAAGAAGGGAAGGGAAGGGTATGAAATACTGGGGAGTGAATTAGAATAAATTATAATCCATGATTCTATAATTATGTCAAAATAAATTCTATTGTCATACATAACTAAAAAGATAATAAAAATAAAATTTAAAAATACAATTTAGCAAAACTTAAAAAAAAAACCCATAAGCCTCAAATTCATTTATTTATCAGCATGTCCTCAATATCATGTAAATCCAAGGTACTATGAACTCTACTGGACTGCTGAAATAGACTCCTACTTGTCTATTCTTTTCCAACTAATCCAAACAGCTAAAGTGAGTTTCTATAAACATCAATTAGATCATGTCACTGCCCTGTCCAAAATTGTTCAAGAGATTTTCATTGCACTTGGTATAAAAAACAAAATCCTTACTTCATCCTACAAGGTATTCCATGATCTGGACCTACCCTCCCCAGCCTCATTTTATATCATTCTCCTTACTTCCTCCACTAAAGCCATACTAGCCTACTTTTAGTTTCTCATAAATACCACATTCTCTCCTACTTCAGAGCCTTTTCACTAGCAGTCCTCTCTACCTTGAACATTATTCCTCCTGTTCTTCCCATGGTGAGCTTCTTCTCCATACTCTGATCCCAAATATGACTTCTCAGAAGAGATTCTGCCTGGCCACCAAAATTAAGATTCTTTCTATTATTCCCCTTCCAAGCACCCTATTTTTCCCTTTATATCACTTATCACAATTTATAATTATCTTATTTTTTTTGGTTTCCATTATTTGCCTTCCCCACTAAATAATAATCTAAATGATAACAAAGGTCTTATCTTTTTCACCACAGTACCTAGAATACTTAGCCCAGTGGCCAGCACATAGTGGACACTCAATACATATTTATTGAATATGGCTATAAATGTTTTTTTAATTAAAAGCAAGTTATTTATTATTAAATATCCGTTGCCTGATATTGTGCTTGGCCCTTTACATACATTTCTGATTTAATTCTCAAAACAATCTCACAAGTTAGGTATTGTCCACATTTGGTAGTTGAAGAAATTCAAACATATAACCAAGACTGGCTTCTGGAGCGTGTATCACGTCTTCATGCTCAAGACCCATGCTTGATTTAATGTTCAGCTATTGCTGTCTTGAAATTCATAATATTTGAACAAGAGATCTAGCCTTTTCACTTTGTACAAAACTGCAAATTACATAGCCAGTCCTCCTTATGGCATTTGGTAGCTTTACCAATTGTAGTAAGTGGCAGAGCTTTAATTCAGATTCAGGTTTATCTGAGGTCTATGTGCTTAAACACTATACTAAGTAGCTTTTCACCTGCATCTAGAAAAAGTAACTCAAGGAGTCAGATATCCAATTCAAACTTCTGTTAAATGAATGTCTACACAGCATTTTCCAAATGAGTTGTTCCTTAGAATATTATTATGCAATATATTAGTAAGGAAAGCTGTAAAAAGGTGTTTTATGACGAAATAAATTAAGGGAAATTTACCCTCTTTCCCCTGAGTTTCTCAATGCTAGATATTAGCCTATGAAATTCTTCTTTATTTCAAGTTAAACAGGCTGTTTGAATTTGTTTAATCCAACATTTTCTGGTCTTAAATGACCAAAGAACCCTTTTATAACAGCAAAGTTATTAACTCCTGGCAAACAATGTTCTGTAAAATGAAGGGGAATGCTGAACTAGATAAGGGTTGGCAAATATTTTCTGAAAATTTTCATGAATAGTTTGGGTTTTTCAGTCTCTATTGCAATTACTCAGTTTTTCCATCTTAGCATGAAAGCAGCCAGAGACAATATGTAAATGAACAGTCTTTTCCAATAAAACATTTTTACAAAAATAGGCAACTGACTGGATTTAGCCTACTAGCTACAGTTTGTTGGTCCTTATTTACATAATTCCAAAAGAAAATTTGCTAGCCTATAAAAATCTCTACACTTGTCTCTTAACAACTTTGTCAATAATTGGTAAAGAATAAGGGGGAAATGTGAAAAGTTTGGGGGATGAGAAAGTGGGTTCGTGAGAGATACTAATCCCAAAATAGAAAAAGAGGGTAAAATAAAAAAGACATCTACCTGTAAGCTCCTTCCATGAAAATGAAGCCATAGAACTAGAAGCAGCTGTGGAAAAAGAGTTTGAGTTAGGAGAAGCTCAAATATACCTGCATACCAAATATACCTTCGTATATGAAACAGAAACAGAAATATAGCCACATTGCTACAGCCATTCATGTTGTTCCTAAAACAGAAATACAAGGAAGAAAGTAAGTCACCTCACATCTTTTTTTTTTAAACATACCCACAAAGGTATTTTATAGCTAATGCCCATCATAAAGGAAAATATAAGAACTTCCCTTACATACATATATTGGTTGTGAATATTTTATTATTAATAAGAAAAATTTAGGCATAAACTTAAAGATGTATGCAATACTTGAAATGACTCTTTTCTGCTATTTTTTTTTTTCCATTGAACATTAGCCTATTGCTTTTGTAGAGGCTTCTTTTGGGCCTAACTTGGTAAATAGGAAAGAATAACACATTTGTGGATATTAGTTTAACAGATATATACAATGGCCTACATTCACATACATATATTCACATTCAATCCAAACACGTGCACATAAAAGTAAATAAATAAGAATAAACAAGCAAACATACAACTCTACATTCTTACAGTTTTTTTTTTTTTTTTTTACTACTTGCACACCTCTAGGAGAAGGTGTGACTAGATGGGTGGTAAAGGTGGATGGACAGAAGCAGGGTCCACAGATGCAGTCACAGAAATGAGAAGGCAAGTGACTGGTCTGTGGAAGATAACCGGGTTTTGTTCCCCACTGCTAAACATTCCTTGTAGTTCAGGAATCAGCCACCAGGGGAGGACTCTAGCAAATTTTTACTCTTTGCTCTTTTGTGTTCTCTTGTTAAAAAGCTGTGGTTACATCAAAGGGAAAAAGACATGAGCCTTTTATGATTATATGATTATGAATGCTTTGGGGATTACGGAAAATAATAAACCATAGTTTCCTCTTCACCTTTCTGCTTTCTTTTTCCTCATTTTGGGCAACATAAAAATTGTGCAGTCCATTTTAAATTAAGAAGTAAATACTGTATCGAAGTAATATCTTCAGAAGAATCACAAAGGCTATGGTAAGTAGAAGAAAGAGAATGAAAAGTTTTATCTAGAATACCCATTATTCGTTCAATTACCTTTCTCTGCAGACAACAAACTCCGGGTACAAGCAGTTTCCATATCTTCTCTTTTCTTCTGACTGTTCATCCTGGAAAATCAAGAAAACAGAAATAACGGCTATAATACCCTTCTATAACATATCTTTAGTGATCTTGGTAAAGGGAGAATTCTAAGACTACATGTTGGAAGACTGTAGTATAGGAAAAATTGTCTAGAAAATCAAGAGACCTAGGCCCTAGTTCTATTTCTGTCTACCTATGGAATTTGAGTAAGATTATTCTCTTTTCCTTATCTTTGTTATTATTTTCAAAATGGCTGAGGCAATGCTAGACCAGGTTTCTTTCCTTTTAGGTTTCACATTGAAATAAAAGTGGTTTTCTGTTCTCATTGCATATTAGAACTATTTTATACTACCATCTGGGACTAATTTTCCTTCTTTGAAATATGACTTATCACATTCTAATATATTTAGTAATTTACTTATGTATTATGCTTATTGTTATTTGTCAGTTTTCTCACCTAAACTGCATTATAGTCATTGCCATGGACTTTGCAATTCCACACAAAAATGTGGGGTTTATTTTTCTATTTTTTTTCCTTTCAGCTCAACTTTGAGACTTGCTTTGACCAAAACAGTGTACCCAGAATTGGACATGCCCCCTCTTGTAATTCTTTTTTCCACATTTTTATTGGTGCATTATAGTTGCACATACTGGTGGGATTTGTTGCTATATATTCACACATACACACAATATAATAAATTTAGCCAATATCATACTCCCATGCACTTCCCCCTCCCTCCCCTCCTCCACCCCCTGGTGACTTTCCTCTATTGTTTTACAGATCCCCCTTTATTTTTAGGAGATCCACCCCAACCTTTTTCCTTTTTCCACTCTAGCTTCCACATTTGAGAGAAAACATATGACCCTTGACCTTCTGGGTTTGACTTTTTTTGCTTAACATAATGGTCTCAAGTTCCATCCATTTTCCTGCAAATGACATAATTTCATTCTTTATGGCTTGAGAAACCTCCATTGTTTATATATATTACATTTTCTTTATCCATTCATCCATTGACAGACACCTAAGCTGGTTCCATAGTTTGACTATTGTGAGTTATGCTGCTATAAACACGGGAGTGCATGTTATCACTGTAGCAAGATGGCTTTAATTCTTCAGGGTGAAAACCAAGAAGTGGTGGTATAGCCAGCTGGGTCATATGGACTTTGTACTGAGGTGGGGGGTATGTATGCATGCAAGGGCTAGGGGTTATTAAGTGCTTCCTCTTTTTGTGTTGCTCATCAAGCCACCAATTCAAATGTCCTAGGACTGAATCTGACTGAAATAGCTCTTAGCTTCCCTTGTAACCAGTTTAAGGTTAAATGAAGTGGTTTGTACTGATGATTGGATTTTTGTCTGGATAGAAGAGACTGATGTACTCCAAGGGTGGGGCTGCTGTAGAGTTCTATGAGGAGAGTTCTGGCAGCTGGGGTTTAGGACTAATCAGGCCTTAGGGGCTTTGTTGGATGCTATCTGCTCTGGAGAGATTAGATCAACACACCCCTAAGCCCCCTCAGATGCTGATCTCTGATGGGAGTCTGAATTTCAGGAGCTGCCCAAGAACTCTACTCACTGGGCAGGGGAACCAACCCTCCACACACTCTGCTGCCCACAAACACAGCCTGCCCACACTTAATCACTGAATATATTCACATCCACCTGTTCAGATTCCATGGCCTCTTGAGCTGGTCACATGAGCCACCAGACTCAAAGGAGAAGTGAGTTGGGCTCTTCATTCTTCTAACCAGAATCCCCCAGGAACAATCTTCCCTGTGCCTGTTTCATACATGTTTTCTGCTAGGTACACCCTATGCCACATAGTAGGCACTTGCCAGGAGAATATAACTATGTTTGCTATAATCTCCTGGGTTCCTGCAACAGCTAGCTGCAAAATGGCTGTCTCAAAATGGCTCCGCCTCGGCTCTCCATTTACTAATTGAGAAATATAGACCACTTTTAAAACACCAGTTTATGGTACAGTTTCTGGATCAGCTAAGTTCAGGCTGCTTTTGATCTATAGGTTTATTGTTTATTGTGTTTATCTGTGTGTTGTCCCCTCTGTGGTAAACCAGCCAGCTGCCTCTGCTGCAACCAGTTTGACTCCAATGTACTCTTTCTTCTTTGTTCAATGCACCAGAATTTCTGAGTCTCTAAGACACTCTGATTGTCCAATTATTGAATTTTGGTGAGATTGCTCTTTTACCTACCTCAGTGAGAAGCAATACTCCTGATACTTGAATTCCAAGCCACGGAGCAACTAGAAATGCAGCCTTCCTCTAATCTGCCATCTTGAATCTCTCCCCATCCTGTAATTCTGTCACTGTTATGAGAGGAATCACAAGAGAAACAATCCCTAACAAGTCCACTGGTCCAAGAAGGAGTATGTGAAGCACAGCCACCTAGTTTACCCACAATCCTAAAGCAAAAAAGTAGAGCCACCTCATTCTTACTCACAGTTACCCAATAGAGCTAAACAGCTGAGTCCCAGCTGTCCTCCAAAGTTGTGATAATAAGTGCTTAATGCCACAGAGATTTTGAGGTTGTTATATACCACTGTGGCAATAGCTAACTGATAAATCTTGATAGAATACATATGTCTAATACATGTTTGGCATACAGTAGATATTCATCAAATATTTGATGAATAAATTGAATTAATAGATGCTTTTAAAGATAATACAATTACTGGTCCATATTCTTGATAAATCAAAGCAGAATCTTTGGTGAGGCCTGGCATTGATTTTTTTAAAAGCATTTCAAGGTGATTTCAAAACACAGTCAGCAAACAGAGCCACTGTTCTAAGATTTGGTTATTCCTGATAGAAAAAAGAGTGGATTAGTGAAGCACACAGGCTTTAGAATCCAACAAGTATGTTCAATACCTGATTCTACCACTTACTGTGTGACAACCATGGAATTAACATCTCTACACATCAAATTTTGTTATTCATTAAGTGGAGATAACAATAGTACTTTCTTTATAAGGTAGTTATGAAGACTAAATGAGATAAGGATATTAAAGTTTTAGTCCACTATGTAATATACAGTAAGGATTCAATAATCCTCAACTATAGCTAATGTATTTTACATTTTATATGGAGTAGATATATCTTTGAACTCACATAGACTTTAAGTCCCATTTCCAATCTTTCTAGCAAAATGACCTTGAGTAAGTTAAACTAAGACTCCAGTAACCCACATGTAAAATATGGTTGACAGAATAATATCTACTTCATTAATTGTGAGGATTAAATAATATGGCATTCATAAAATGCTTAGCATGGGGACAGACACAATACAAATTGTAAATGGTAAAAGAAAAAATAAGATATCATTTATTATAACTTTGACAGAAAGAAGTCATATTCTATTAAAATCTATACATAATAACTCCATTCCTATGATATGAAATGTTTCCAGGATAGAATCATATTCATACATTTTGGATTCTTTTCCCAATCTCTAGGAATATCATTATCCTCCTCAAGATAGAATCAATCCTTGGGCTCCGGATGTGGTTTGATGATATATCACTTGCCTAGCATATGCAAAGCCCTGGACTCAATCCCTAGCACCACACACACAAAAAAGAATCAATTCTTTTTTTAAAAAAAATTTATTTATTTGCTTTAGTTGTACACAATGCCTTTATTTTTATGTGGTGCTGAGGATCGAACCCTGGCCGTGCACGTGCTAAACAAGCTCTCTACCACTGAGCCACAATCCCAGCCCCAAGAATCAATTCTTTAGCTATAAATTATTCCAGTCTGCCCTGAATAAAGGAGACGGAGAGATGCATGGTCTCTCGCTCTTTTCCTGGGCAATCTAAGTCTGATCCATTATTTCAGTTATCCTTTTGACTCCTAATTGTTCATTCCAGTGTAGCCCTTTCCTCTGAGATTCGAATTTATATGTTTAAAAGCTTATTCAGCTGGGTACGGTGGCACACAACTATAATCCCAGCAACTCAGGAGGCTGAGGCAGGAGGATCTCTAGTTCAAAGCCAGTCTCAGCAGATTAGCAAGGCACTTACCAACTCATCAAGATCCTTTCTCTAAATAAAATATAAAAAAGGGCTGGGGATGTTGCTCAGTGGTTAAATGTGCTGGGTTCAATACCCAGTACCAAAAAAAAAAAAAAAAATCTTATTCAACATATCCAATATATATTGACACCTCTCTATTTTTACCTTCTTTGATTGTTGTTTCATTCATCTGGCATTCTTTCACTGACCTTTGCTCTAATAAGAAATCGAAATACCTCTCGGGAATAATCATATTCTTCATCCTTGAATTTTTAAACTTGATTGGAGATTGTAGGGACTGAGGTTCTACTACCAAAATGCCTCAAGCTCACTGGTTCCTGAACTTAAGGCCTTGATTTTCAGCCAGTATCTTTCCAAATATCCCTGTTTTTGATTAACTTATGCAAATCAATTTCTAAAGTATGTAACTAAAGCATTCTAATATAAAAGTTATATGTAAGAGTGAATTAAAGTTAACAGACTTTGGGGGAATTATGGGGGAGGTATTTTATTGCTGGGTATTAGTCCCAGCTAGAGTAAAAGCTGAGAGATGTCCCAAATTCCAGAATGGGAAAGTAGTATTCATTATACTAGGATCACCACTAAGAGATAAAATCTTCATAGCTGGGCGCGGTGGCGCACGCCTGTAATCCCAGCACTTTGGGAGGCTGAGGCAGGAGGATCGTGAGTTCAAAGCCAGCCTCAGCAATGGCGAGGCACTTGGCAACTCAGTGAGACCCTGTCTCTAAATAAAATACAAAAAAGGTCTGGGGATGTGACCCAGTGGTCGAGTGCCCCTGAGTTCAATCCCCGGTACCACAAAAAAAAAAAAAAAAAAAAAAAAAAAAATCTTCATGCAAGGTATTAAAAGGCACCCTCTCCAAGAAGACAAATAAGATTGTCTCCTCTGGGTAGCTGAATAATAAAATCATAAAATTATATGCTTTCCTGTGAGATAGCACAGTACCAAGCTAGGGTACATAAGTCAGAATAGAGTACAGGATAACTTCAGTCCCCATTCACATCAGTGGATGTGTGCTTTTTCATTCAACAAACTGCACAACTTTACATGGTGATTCTACAAAATACATGCTGCCAAAAATAGGGGAGATTATAGAATGTTTTCCCAGCCTTATTGAGGTATAAATGAAAACCAAAAAGTATATATTTAAGGTATATGTGATGGTTTGATATACATTCTTACACTGAAAAATGATGACCACAATCAAGCTTACACATCAGTCACTTCAGGTTTTTTTTTTTCTTTTTTTGTGGTGAGGATACTTAAGATATACTCTCTTATCAAATATCAAGTATACGATACAGTATTAACCGTAGTCACTGTGCTATATGTTAGATCCTCTGAATCTACACATCTTGTAACTGAAAGCTTATACTCTTTGAACACATTCCCATTTACCCCAAGTCCCAGCTCCTGGTAACCACCTTTCTTCTGTGATTCTGTGAGATCAACTTTTTTAGATTCTACATACAAGGGAGATCATACAGTATCTGTCTTTCTGTGTCTGGCTTATTTCATTTAGTATAATGTCCTCTGGGTTCATCCATATTGTAAATGGAAAGATTTCTTTCTTTTATGCCTTAGTCATATTCCATTACATACTACAGTTCCTTTATCCAATCATCTGTTGACAGACATTTAGGTTGTTTCCATGGGACACACAAATTATAAGAGTATAGGATAATTTCAGTGTCCATTCACATCTTTGGCTGTGTGCCTTTTCATTTCACAAACTGCACAACTCTACATGATGACTCTACATTATGCATGCTGCCAAAAATAGGGGAGATAGTATAATTTTCCAGCCTTATTGGTTATTGTGAATAATGCTGCAAAGCATGTAAGAGTGCTGAATTCTCTTTAAAATATTAATTCTATTTCCTTTGACTATATACTCAGAAGTAGGATATCTGGATCATATGGCAAATCTACTTTTAATACTATGAGGATCTCAGGGATCCAAGATGGTGGAACAGAAGGAGGCAGCATTCTGTGTCACTCCATGACCTGAGACTCAACTATTGAGAATAGAGCTTCTCTGTGAGCGATATTCTTGCTCCAGTGCAGGAATCACATTCATCATGCCTGCACAGGGCTCCAGGCCATAGTGTCAGAGTAGGTCTCCCAACTACTTGCCCACGCGGGACCGCCACCGAGCAGGACCATGCACATCAGCACCATGCAGAATGTTTGGCTACCCACCCAAGCAGAAATCATGGATGCTGCTCCCATGCAGGACACCCAGCAGCTTCCCACATGCAGGTACTCTAGCCACCACGCCTACGTGGACCCCCATCTACCAACATGGGGCTCCCTGGGTCACTGCCATCTTGGGACGCTGCAGCAGCAGAAATAGTCCCCTAAGTGTGGTAGCCTGCCTGTACCCAAGAACTCTACACAGGCTCTGAAGTCAGCTGAGAGCCACACACTCCACGCCACAGAGCTTGTCTCTGAACTCATCATCCAATGCCATTGCCTGGCTCCCCCGACTCAACCTGACACCATATCATGGAAATAAGAGTCTATCTTGCATCACCTTCATCACCATTTTCTAGTGGGGGCAACTCCAGCTGACCAGGTACACAGTTTCTAACTCCACCCTCTCCCCAGCAGCTGCTACCCTGGTACAGTGACACCATGGTTACCTTCACCATCTGGAGGGCGGAGATACCAGCTAACAACAGATGACCCCACCTATTGGATGTGAAGGGAAGCAGGAAAGATACTGATGTCCAACCAAAACAATCCCTGTTTCATCCTTCAACACTTTTTTTTTTTCTTTTTCCTTCTCCCTCTCTATTCTCCTGTCCTCACATCCCCAACATATGTGAAACCAAGAACTTTGTATGAATTGGGATTTTGAGGACTGGGACATCTGAATAGTATATCAAAGTTGAGTTGTATTTTTTTATTTTTATTTTTTCTTTCCACCAATTTCTACTATTTTGACATTTTTTAATTTTTCTTAATATATACATGTTTGTTTTATGTACTCCACTGTCTTCCCACTTACTTGTATACCCCAGATTACTTCCTCTCTCTTCTCCTGCTACTAATCTACCTCTTTAGATTTCTCTTTCACACTTCCTAAGAAATAATAACTCAATATCCTCACCTCCTACCTCCTCAGCACATCATCTTAATACTCACCCCTGATTCTTTATCCAACATCAGAAACTATAAACCCTTTTACAAATCTACTGAATATATTGTAGATTATAATTGAATAAATTGTACCATTTCTGTACATTATGACCAAACTGTAAACATCTTAATAGCAAATATCTTGTTTTAGGGTGTTTATTGCTCATATTGGGATCTGTGAACATTGTCCTTTACCTCAAAGGAGAGGTACTGGAAACATACAGGGGCATATGAGCCTACGGGGTAAAAACAACAATGCCTTGGATCCACAGTGCTAGAAGGGAAGACACACAAGCGATACGAAAAGACAAGGGAAGAAAGTGCCCCAAACAAATCAAGATACCACATTATTAGAATCCATGGCCAGTACAGCAGAAGAAATGACAGAGAAGGAGTTCAGGATGTACATAATTAAAATGTTCTATGAATTAAGGAAGATATAAGCGAGCAAATACAGGCAGTAAAAAATCATTTTGACAAAGAGGTACATAAACAAATACAGGAAGCAAAAGATTACTATGGAGATAGAGGTTCTAAAAAAGCAAACAGAAACCCTTGAAATGAAAGAAATAATAAACCAAATTAAAAGTTCAATTGAAAGCATCACCAGGAGATTAGATCACTTGGAAGGCAGGACCTCAGATAATGAAGACAAAATATATAATCTTGGAAAGAATGTAGATCACACAGTGAAAATGGTAAGAACCATGAGCAGAACATTCAAGAAATATGGGATAGCTTAAAAAGACCAGATTTAAGAATTATTGGAATAGAGGAAGGTGTAGAGTTCCAAACCAAAGAAATGAGTAATCTATTCACAGAAATAATAACAGAAAATGTTCCAAACATGAACAGTGATTTGGAAAATCAAATTCAAGAGGATTACTGATGCCAAATGTACAAAATCACAACAGAGCCACACCAAGGCACACTATAATGAAAATGCCTAACAGAGAATAAGGAGAGAATATTACAAGCCACAAGAGAAAGGATTCACATTACATATGGGAGAAACCAATTAGATTATGTGCAGATTTTTCAACCAGACCCTGAAAGCTAGAAGATCCTGGAACAACATATATCAAGCTCTGAAAGAAAATGGATGCCAACCAAGAATCCAATATCCAGCAAAACTAAGCTTTAGATTTGATGATGAAATAAAAACCATCCATGATAAACAAAAGTTAACAGAATTTACAACTAGAAAGCCTTCACTAGAGAACATCCTCAGCAAAATATTCCATGAAGAGAAAATGAAAAAAAAATGATGAAAATCAGCAAAGGGAGGTATTACACTAAAGGAAAAACTAATCAAAGGAGAAACCAAGTCAAGTTAAATATAAAAAATAAAAAAAAATGGCTGGGAATACAATCATGTCTCAATAATAACTCTGAATGTTAATGACCTAACCTCACCAATCAAAAGTCTTAGACTGGCAGATTGGATTAAGAAAAAAAGACCCAACAATATGCTGTCTCCAGGAGATTCATCCCATAGGAAAAGACATCCACAGACTGAAGGTGAAAGGTTGGGAAAAATCATGTCACTCACATGGACTACAGGTGAAAGCAGGGGTTTCTATCCTCATATCAAAAAAAGTAGACTTCAAGCCAAAGTTAATCAAAATGGATAAAGAAGGACATTTCATACTACTCAAAGGAACCATACACCAACAAGACTTAACAGTTGTAAATATATCTGCCCCACACAATGGTGCATCCACGTTCATCAAACTTTTCTCAAGTTCAAGAGTCAAATAGACCACAACACAATAATTTTGGGTGACTTTAATACACCTCTTTCATCACTGGATATATCTTCCCAAAAAAAAGCTGAGCAAAGAAACTATAGAACTCAATAATGCAATCAATAACTTAGACTTAACTGACATCTATAGAATATTTTATCCTTCAACAAGCAAATACACTTTCTTCTCAGCAGCATATGGATCCTTCTCTAAAATAGACCATATATTATGCAACAATATAGCATTTAGCAAATATGAAAAGTAGAGATACTATTTTGCATTGTATCATATCATAATGGAATAAAATTAGAAACCAATGATAAAATAAGTAATAAAAGCTATTCCAACGCCTGGAGACTAAATAATATGCTACTGAATGAACAATGGGTTGCAGAAGACATCAAGGAGGAGATTAAAAAATTCTTAGAGGTGAATGAAAACACAGATACAACATATCCAAATCTCTGGGACACTATGAAGGCAGTTCTAGGAAGAAAGTTCACTGCATGGAATTCGTTCCTTCAAAGAAGGAAACGGTCAACAAATAAATGACTTAACATTACATCTCAAAGCCCCGGAAAAGGATGAACAAATCAACACCAAAAGCAGTAGAATACAGAAAATATTTAAAATCAGAGCTGAAATCAATGAAATCAAAACAAAAAATTGACAAAACAAAAATTTGGTTATTTGAAAAAAAACAAATAAAATTGACAGACCCTTAGCCATGCTAACGAAGAGAAGAAGAGAGAAAACTCAAATTACTAACATCTGTGATGAAAAAGGTAATATCACAACAGACACTACAGAAATACAGAAAATAATCAGAAATTATTTGAAAACTTGTACTCTAATAAAATAGAAAGTACCAAAGGCATTGACAAATTTCTAGAATCATATGATTTGCCCAAATTGAATCAGGAAGATATACACAATTTAAACAGATCACATTCAAGCAATGAAATAGAAGATACCATCAAAAGCCTACCAACCAAGAGAAGCCCAGGACCGGATGGATACACAGCTGGGTTCTACAAGACCTTTAAAGAACTAATACCAATACTCTTCAATCTATTTTAGGAAATAGAAAAAGAGGGAGTACTTCCAAATCCATTCTATGAAGGCAATATCACCCTGATCCCAAAACCAGGCAAAGACACATCAAAGTAAGAAAACTTCAGACCAATATCTCTAATGAACATAGATGCAAAAATCCTCAATAAAATTCTGGCAAATCAAATACAAAAATATATCAAAAAGATAGTACACCACAATCGAGTGGGGTTCATTCCAGGGATAAAGTTTGGTTCAACATACGGAAATCAATAAATGTAATTCATCACATCAATAGACTTAAAGATAAGAACCACTTGATCATCTCAATAGATAGAGAAAAAGCATTTGACAAAATACACCACCCTTCATATTCAAACACTAGAAAATCTAGGGATAACAGGAACATATCTCAACATCATAAAAGCTATCTGTGCTAAGCCCCAGGCCTACATCATTCTAAATGGAGAAAAATTGAAAGTATTCCCTCTAAAAACTGGAACAAGACAGGGATGCCCTCTTTCACCACTTCTATTTAAAATAGTTCTTGAAACACTGGTCAGAGCAATTAGACAGATGAAAGAAATTAAAGGGCAACAGATAGGAAAAGAAGAGCTCAAATTAGCACTATTTGCCAACAATATGTTTCTATACCTAGAAGACCCATAAAATTCCACCAAAAATTCTAGAACTTGTAAATGAATTCAGCAAAGTAGCAAGATACAAAATCAACACCCATAAATCAAAAGCACTTCTGTGACAAATACTCTGAAAGGGAAAAGAGGAAAACTACCCCATTTACAATAGCCTAAACACACACACACACACACACACACACACACACACACACACACACACCTGGGAATGAACCTAACAAAAGATGTGAAAGACCTCTACAACAAAAACTAAAGAACACTGCAGAAAGAAATTAAAGACCTTATACGATGGAAAGATCTCCCTTGTTCTTGGATAGGCAGAATTAATACTGTCAAAATGCCCATATCAAAAGCATTATACAGATTTAATGCAATTCCAATCAAAATCCCAATGACATTCCTCATAGAAATAGACGGCATCACTATACAGAACTTAAACTCTACTACAGAACAATAGTAACAAAAACAGCATGGTATTGGCACCAAAATAGACTTGTAGACCAATGCTACAAAATAAAGGGCACAGAGACAAACCTACATAATTACAATTATATTAGACAAAAGATCCAACACAATTGGAGAAAAGAGCCTCTTCAACAAATGGTGCTGGGAAAACTGGATATCCGTATGCAATAAAATGAAATTAAACCTCTATCTCTCACCATGGACAAAACTCAAAGTGGATCAAGGACCTAGGAATTAATCCAGAGACCCTCTGTCTAGAAGAAGAAAAAGTATGACCAAATCTCCATCATATCAGATTAAGACCCTACTTCCTTAATAAGACTCCTATAGTGCAAGAATTAAAATCAAGAATCAGTAATGGGATGGATTCAAACTAAAAAGCTTCTTCTCAGCAAAAGAAACAATCAATGAGGTAATGAGAGAGCCTACAGTTTGGGAGCAAGTGTTTATCATTTGCACATCAGATAGAACACTAATCTCTAGGGTATATAAAGAAATTAAAAAAAATACGCCTAATAGAAGACAAAGTAAGCTCCAATTTCCAACATGTTGGATTAGGCCCCAAGTTCCTTAATAAGAATCCTGTAGTGTAAGAATTAATATCAAGAATCAATGAATGGGAAAGATTCAAACTAAAAAGCTTCTTCTCAGCAAAAGAAACAATCAGTGAGGTGAATAGAGAGCCAACTATTTGGGAACAAATATTTAATACATACAAATCAGATAGAGCACTAATTTCTAGAATATATAAAGAACTCAAAAAACTTAACTCCAAAAAAAAAAAAAAAAAACAAATATCCCAATCAATAAATGGGCTAAGGAATTGAAGACACTTTTCAGAAGAAGATACACAATTAATCAACAAATACATGAAAAAATGTTCAACATCACTGGCAATTAGAGAAATGCAAATCAAAACTACTCTAAGATTTCATTTCACTCCAGTCAGAATGGCAGCTATTAAGAACACAAACAACAATGGGCTGGGGTTGTGGCTCAGTGGCAGAGCGTTCGCCTTGCATGTGTGCGGTCCGGGTTTGATCCTCAGCACCACGTAAACATAAATGCATTGCATTGTGTACAACTAAAGTAAATAAATAAATATTTTAAAAAAGAACACAAACAACAATAAATGTTGGAGAGGATGTGGGGAAAAAAGGCACACTCATACATTGCTGGTGGGACTGCAAAATGGTGCAGCTGTTATGGAAAGCAGTATGGAGATTTCTTGGAAAAATGGGAATGGAACCATCCCATGACCCAGCCATCCCACTCCTGGGTCTATTCCCAAAGGACTTAAAAACAGCATATTACAGTGACACAGCCACTTCAATGTTTATAGCAGCACAATTCACAATAGCTAGGTTGTGGAACCAACCTAGATGTCCCTCAGTAGAAGAATGGATAAAGAAAATGTGGTACACATACACAATGGAATTTTTCTCAGCAATAAAAGAAAATAAAAAATGGCATTCGCTGGTAAATGGATGAAGTTGGAGAATATAATGCTAAGTGAAGTTAGTCAATCTCAAAAATCCAAATACTGAATGATTTCTGATATAAGGAGGCTGACTCACAGTGGTGTTGGGTCGGGGTACATATGAGGATTAGAGGAACACTAGAAAGGTCAAAGGGGAGGGAGGGGAAGGAAGGGAGCAAGGGGGGATGGAGGGGGAAAAAGAAAAGGTGGTTGAATAAGATGGATATCATTATCCTAAATGCATGATTGAAGATTTGAATGGTACGAATATACATTGTATACAAACAGTGTGTTGTAAAAAGATGCTCTATATGTTTATTATGAATTATAATGCATACTACTATTATAAATACAACTTTGAATTAAAAAATCAGCAGCACCACGTAAAAATTAAATAAATAAATAAATAAATAAATAACCCAATCAATAAATGGGCCCAGGAACTGAACAGATTCTTCTCAGAAGATGATATACAATCAATCAACAAATATATGGAAAAAATGTTCAACATTCCCAGTAATTAGAGAAATGCAAATCAAAACTACTCTAAGATTTCATCTCATGCCAGTCAGAATGGCAGCTATTAAGAATACAAACAACAATAAGTGTTGGCAAGGATGTGGGAAAAAGTCATACTCATACATTGCTGGTGGGACTGCAAAATGGTGCAACCAGTCTGGAAATCAGTATGGAGATTCCTTGGAAAACTTGGAATGGAACCACCATTTGACCCAGCTATCCCACTCCTTGGTCTATACCCAAAGGACTTAAAAACAGCATACTATAGGGACACAGCCACATCAATGACCTTTAGTAGATGAATGGGTAAAAAAACATGATACACACAATAGAATATTACTCAGCAATAAAACAGAATAAAATAATTGCATTTGCAGGTAAATGGATGGAATTGGAGAATATAATGCTAAGTGAAGTTAGCCAATCCCCCCAAAAAACAAATGCCAAATGTTTTCTCTGATATAAGGAGGCTGATTCATAGGGGTTGGGACAGGGAGCATAGGATGATTAGATGAACTCTAGATAGGGCAAAGAGGGAAAGGGGAGGGGGGAAGGGAAGAGGTATGGGGGTAAATAAGATGGTAGAATGAGATGGACATCATTACTCTATGTACATGTATGAAGACACAAATGGTGTGAACATACTTTGTATACAACCAGAGATATGCAAAATTGTGCTGTATATGTGTAATATGAATTGTAATGCATTCTGCTGTCATATATAACAACTTAGAATAAAAAAATATTATGAGGATCTCTCATACTATTTTTCACAATGGCTATGTGCCAATTTATATTCCCAGGAACAGATTAAAAAGGTTCTCTTGTATCACCCCTCACCAACTCATTGTGGTTTTCATTTTCATTTTCCTGATGATTAATGACGCTTAGCACATTTTCATATTTGGAAAAAGAGTTCATTCATTCTTTTGCTTGTTTTTTTTTTGTTAGGATTAGTTATATATGCAATAAAAATTCAAAGATCAACCCTCATTCCCAGGCCTAAAATGAGACTGTACTTCAAAAACTTGAGACATAATTAGTATACCATAAAGTTACTCTTTTAAAGTATACAATTCAATGTTTTATAGTATATACACAACATTTTGTAACTATCACCACTAATTCCAAAACATTTACATCACCCCAATAAGTAAAATGCACCAATTAGAAACACACTCTCTATTCCCCCTCTCCTCCTAGTACTTGGTAACCACAATTCTATTTTCTGTCTCTAACGACTTTTTTATTCTGAACATTTTATGTAAATGCAGTCATACAATATATGGTCTTTTATATCTGGCTTTTGCGACTTGCCACTATATTTTCAAGGCCTATCCATGGTATACCATGTATCAATACTTTGTTCCCTTTTTATAGCCATTAATAATCCATTTCATACCCACTAGAATGGATATACCACATCCTTGCTATTTTCCATTTTAAAAATTATAGCAAGGATGCAGAAAATTTACCACCTTAATACACTGCTGATGGGAACATAAAATAATGTGGACACTGTGGAAAACAGTTGGCAATTGCTCAACAAATTAAACAGAATTACCACATGACCCAGCAATTCCACACCTAAGTCAGACTCAAAAGAACTAAAAACTAGTATTCAAACAAGTTGTGCAAGAATGTTCCTTGCAGTATTATACACAATAGCAAAACATGGAAACAACCCAAATGTCCACCAACTGATAAACTGATATAATGTGATATATATATATATATGTATATATATATATATATGTATTATTCAGCCATAAAAATGAATGAAGGATTGATACATACTAGCATAGATGTCCCTTGAAAACATATGTGGCTGGCATGGCATCACACTCATAATCCCAGCTACTCAAGAGACTGAGGCAGGAGAATCAGAAGTTTGAGGCTAGCCTGGGCAACACAGCAAGAACCCATCTCAAAATTAAAATAAGTAAATATACTAAAAGGGCTGGAGATGTAGATCAGTGGTAGAGCACCCCTGAGGAGTTCAATCCCAAGTACAACAAAACAAAACAAAAACCAAAGAAAAAAATAGAATTATGTGGGGGGAGGGGATTGAGGGGCTGATTAGACGAAAAAAGCATCTGAGAGCAGTCCCTCAACATCAGATTCATAAAGTAAGAAGACGGCTTCTCAGCAAGGTGGCAATTAATGTTACAGATATCAAAGTAGACTCTAGCCATTTACCTTTATTCATAAGTTACTGACATTAGTTCTATTCCTAGCTCCCCCCTCACTCTAAGAGGGGCTGAAAAGTGACTGGGACACTTCAAGACTAGCGACTAAACCCTGTTGCTGAGAAATTCCTACAACCTAGCCAAACAACAGTGAATCTCACCCCACACAAGATCTAACCCCACCTGAGATTAAACATAACTTCGACTCATAGACGTAGGGAGAGAAAGTGCCCAGAACAGAAACCAGGCTCCATGGTGGAAAAATCAGAGGGGAACTTAATGTTCCGTCCCCCTTTGACATCTACACGTATATCAAAAACAGAAATTGCAGAACTGAAAAACAAAACAAACAAAAAAAAACTACACACATAAGGACACACATATAAAAGAAGAAGTGTATTCACATCAATTGATGTGCAAATTCAGGACCTATGAAAACATAAGGAAACAGGCAAACAAACCCCCATCCCAAAATTCAGAACCCTCCAAAAAAGGATACCACACAGAAGTGGATTTAATTCTAGTGAAATATTATGAAAAAATGATTATTAAAATATTTAATGAAGTAAAAGAAGATCTAAGAAATTGATTAAGAAAGTAAATACATTATCCTAAATGCATGATTGAAGATCTGAATGGTACTTATATACTTTGTATACAAGCAGTTGTATGTAAAAAGATACTATACTTGTGCATGATGAATAAGTAAATAAATAATAAATAAATAAATAAATAAATAAATAAATAAATAAATAAATAAAATAAAGGTATTGTATTCAACTACAACTAAAAAATAAATATTAAAAAAAGAAAAAAAAAAAAAAAGTAAATACAGGAGATGAGAGACCACTTGGATAAAGAAATAGAAATAGTGAAAGTAAACCAATCAGAACTGTAGTAATTAATGACACAATGAATCAAATTAAAAATTCAATTGAGAGAATCACAGCCTCTGGGACAGGAGTCCACTGTGTTTCTCCTTTGCTAGCAAAGCTATAAAACTTCATTTTCCTTTTTCTCAAAACTGTGTTCTCATTATTGGATTGGCATCGGGGACAAGGACTGAGATTTTGGTAACAAATTTGTTACCACAGGTGGGACCTGAGAGCAGCCCCTGCTCCAGCTTTCTTGGGCAGGCCTGGCTCTCCAAGGAACCCCACAACCGTGTTGAGGATGCAGGGTGGCTGGCAAACTTGAGAGCCAAATGCAGGAGAGTTAGAAGATGGGTGAGTTTGCCTAAGGTACACTAGAGGAGCTATACATGTGAGTAAAGGAAGGGACTGAGAGAACATCCCAGAAGCTGCTGAAACTCCTTTTGCTTCAGGGAACTCCCCACTGCTCTCACCAAACAGTACAGTTTGCTCCATCATGGTCCACTTTGATAAAAAGGAAACTGAAGCCGGGTGTGGTGGTGCATGCCTGTAATCCCAGCACTTGGGAGGCTGAGGCAGGAGGATTGCCAGTTCAAAGCCAGCCTCAGCAATGGCAAGGCACTTAGCAACTCAGTGAGACCCTGTCTCTAATAAAATACAAAAAAAAAAAAAATGGCTGGGGATGTGGCCCAGTGGTCGAGTGCCCCTGAGTTTAATCTCCAGTACCAAAAAAAAAAAAAAAAAAGGAAACTGAACTTGGGAAAGTGAAGACAACTTTGGCCATTTGGTATGTCTCACGGTCTCAAGGTGTGTACACAAAGACCCTTGATCCCACATATCTGGTGCCTCTTTGTGGGGACATCTGTGGTGCCACTGGTGTAGGAGTCAAAGTTAAATGTGACTTGAGAACCTAGGGTTATTTATTGTCTTCTGGTCTATTCTGTGTTCTCATATGTTTGTTGGCCTTGGGTTTGGGAATTCCCTCTGGTTGTCTGTGTGTGTTTTTGTTTGTATCTGTTATTGTCCCTTTTAGAACTTGGGCACTACTGCATTGGTTCTATAGGTAGTTCTTGGGAAATATCTTGGCTTAAAGGTTCCAGTTTGTTGGCCATGGTTTGGGGGATCCACTCTGGTGGTCTCTGTGTTTAGTTTTTGTCCCATCTTGCAATTGGAGTTGGTCTGTCAGAGGTAAAGTAAGTTAGAAAGATCACTGATAGGTATAAGCCTGTCAAAGACAATGTTTTACTGTAATGATCTGGCTTTTGAATAGCTTTCTGGACTACTATACAATCTTGCAGTTGGAGTTGGTCTGTCAAAGGTAAAGTAAGTGGAAGAAATTTGTATGTGCAGGTCTGTCTGTTTTAAAGGTTCCTGTCTGTCAGCCCTGGTTTCGGTGATCCTCTTTTCTGTGTTTTATCTTTTTGTATCTGTTACTGGCCCTTTAAGACATGGGCCATGCTGCATTGATCTTACCAGTAGTCTCTTGAGCAGAGAGATCTTGACTGAAATTGCCACCTATACGTATAAGCCTATCTAAGAGAAAGACAGTTTACTGTAACACAATCTAGCCTTCAAATTTTTTTTCTGGATTATTATACAATTTTAAATTTGAAGTTAGTCTGTCAGAGGTCAAGTATGTGAAAGAGATTCTATAAGTATAGGCATTCATGCAGTTGCATGATAAGGATTCTGAACAGTCAGGAACAAATTTGAAGGTGCCAAAAGGAACTGCTTCAGGTGAATAAAGATAGCAGAACACCAGAAGAAAGGGTTAAAAAAGATTTAAATCTTTTAAACCCAGTGTTGGCACTCCCAGCACTGTTTCTCAGCCTGGCCCCAGGCAGCTACAGATCATCTCACTGTGGTCAAGGCCACTAACCCTAAACTGGAAAAAAAAATCCTAGAAAAGCTGCCTAGGCTGTAGAAAAATGGCCAAAGAGAACCTGGCCTCTGCCCTGCCTTCCAGCCCCTTTTACCCATGGGGGTGTGAAGGCTGTTGGCCACAAAGGACGGGACAGTAGTTTCCAGCATTGTTAGTTTATAGACTGGGGACAGGAGTAGTCGCCCCTTTTAAGATCTGACAGGACACACCATTTGGCCAGTGGCTATCCACCACTGGGGCAAAGCAATTATTGCTTTAATGGTATCCCATCAAACTAAATGCATGGGGAGAATGGCAGGATAAACAACTGTACCCAGAAAAGTAAAAAACAGAAACTAAGGCCAACCTCTGTTTTGTAGACAGCCTCTGCAAAAGGATCTTCAAGGAAACCTAAAGAAAAGGATGGAAAGGGCTTCCTCCATTGCATATCAAGATGTCCAGTATAAGAAAAAGGCCCAAAAGGAGCCTCTGAGTACAACTGACAGTGGGGAACTCACTTAAAGTTGATGGCATCGTGATAATAAGGCATACAGGTCAGGCTCAAAAATATCCTGTGCTCCAATCCCTTAAATGCAACCTGGGAGAAAAAATGTTAAGGCACAGTTTTTGTATATGCTGTATTGTCCAACCTTTTTCTGGTATGAAACAGATAATATTTATAAGGATTGTTCCAGAGTATTAACTTAAGAAGGGTTATGAAACTAGAAAAGATAAAATAAAGTTATAGGTATGGAAATATTTTAGTATGGAAAATTCAAATTAAAATAAATGTTTCTGGATGAGAAAGTATTTTGTCTGATACAGTAATATTCTTGTGCTAAAGCCCAAGATGAAAATGGGCAAAACTAAGGATGCTAACAAGTTGTGCTTGTAAGTAAGTGGCAGAAGATTTGCAGAAGGTAAATCTCAAAAAGTTTGTTTGTGATTAAATTGGCTATAATCAACACAAAGTTATTTGAACTTTAATGTACTGATATGAAGCAAAGTCAGAAACATTGATCTGCTCTTATTTATCAAGATAATTTTCTTGTATTTGTTAGGTTTTATTACTTGGGGAAACTAAGTCTTAATGGATTAGAGTTTGCACCTGTTTCAAAGTCTTAACTGATTACTTTGTAACTGGTTAAACAAACAACTTTTATTTAGGTTATAACAATACAGTTAATATCCTAAATATATGTGACTAGGTATATGTATGCATCTGAGAACTATATCTGTCCAAGCCTTGGCTAAGTGTTATGTAACAGTTTATAAAATAAAATTTTATGTAAGTTTACCAGCAAGATAACCAATGAGTGTGCTCTCTTTATTCACTGTATCTTAGAAGGGCTGTATTCATTTTAAGACTTGTCTTGTATCTATTTGCTTTGACTAAGTCAATTTCTGATCATTAACACTGTTTCCTAAGAGTATAAGATATTTAAGGCTATCTTTTGATTCTTTGCTAACCCACACCTGTGATTAAAGTTACCATACATTATAGATTCTAAATTGTACTTTACAAGTTAAACTTATTAAATGTAAAGCTTATGAGAGCACTTTGCCAAGTTGGTGTTCTCCAAACTAAAATTATCTGCAGCAATTGTCTCGGGTTTGTATAGAAATAGCAATTTTGGTTGGTATTTATTCATGTCATTTGATGTTTTACAGCTGGATAAAGTAACCTGCTGTCAATAAGTTAAAAAAAAATTCACTTGAGGGCTGGGGTTGTGGCTTGGTGGTAGAGCACTTGCCTTGCATGTGTGAGGCACTGGGTTCAATCCTCAGCACCACGTAAAATAAATAAACAAAATAAAGGTATTATGTCCATCCACAACTAAAACAAATAAATAAATAAAAATTCATTTGAAAACATCACCAATAAGAGTTTGGGGTATAGCTCAGTGGTAGAAAGTTTGTCTAGCACATGTGAGGCACTGGGTTCGGTCCTCATTACCACATGGAGATAAATAAATAAAATAAAGGTATTGCATCCATCTACAACTAAAAATATTTTAAACAATCACCAACAGATTAGACTACATAGAAAATAGAACATCAGGGCTGTGGTTGTGGCTCAGCGGCTGAGCGCTCGCCTAGCACGTGGGCGGCCCGGGTTCGATCCTCAGCACCATGTGGAAATGGACGCATGTGTACAACTAAAGCAAATGAATAAATATTTTTTAAAAAAGAAAATAGAACATCAGCCCTTGAATATAGAACCTCAGCCCTGCAAGACAGGATACATCAATTTGAGTACATCGAATACGTTAAAGGTGAAAAATAATAGAACATGATCAGAATAAACAGGAAATCTGGGACAACATCAAAAGAATAAACCTGAGAATCACTGTCTTAGATATACTCACAGGCTGAAGGTAAAAGTATAGAAAAAAGTATCTAAGACAAATGAAGTTCAAGAACAAGCTGGAATAGCTATCCTTGAATATGACAAAACTGATTTCAAGCAAAAAATGAATCAGAAGAGACGAAGAAAGCCATTACATACTGGTAAAGGGAACAACCCATGAAGCAGATATAATGATAGTAAATCCCTATGGCCCAAATGTCAACAAACCCAGTTACATTAATAAAAATAATTATTGACATTAAATCCCACATAGATCCCCATACAATAATACTGGGATATTTAAACACACCCTTATCACCAATAGGTTATCAAATATATACAATCAATAAAGATATATTCAACTTAAATAAAACCATGAAGCAAATGGACATCTACAGAATATTTCACCCCAAAACAGCTGAATTTACCTTCTCAGCAGCACATGGAACTTTTCCAAAACAGGCCATATTCTAGGTCTCAAGATAAGTCTTAGCAAATACAAAAAGATCAATAAAATCTCATGCATTCTATCAGAACATAATGGAATAAAAACTAGAAATCGACAGCAAAAAAAAATAATAGAAACCACATAAACACATTAAGATTAAACATTACTCTTTTAAATGAAGAATGGATCAAAGAAGAAATGAGAGTGGAAATCAAGAAATTCTTAGAAACAAATAAAAACAAAGATAAATCATATCAAAATATTTACAACAGTATGAAATCTGCACTAAGAGGGAAATTCATTGCATTGAGTGTACATCAAAAAATGGAGAGGGGTTGGGGCTGTGGCTAAGTGGTAGAGTGCTCTTCTCACATGTGTGAGGCCCTTGGTTCCATCCTCAGCACCACATGAATAAAATAAAGGTATTGTGTTCACCTAAAACTAAAAAAAAAAAAAAAAAAAAAATTTAAACGGAGAGATCCTAAGTAAAAAAGCTTATGCTCTACCTCAAAGCCTTAGAAGAAAAACAAAATAACTCCAAAATAAGTAGAAGACAAGAAACAATAAGAATCAGAGCCAACATTAATGAAATTGAGAGTAAAAAATTACACAGGATCAATGCAACAAAGAGTTGATTCTTTGAAAAGAACTCATTTTGAAAATTTATACTCCAATGAACTACAAAATCTAGAAGTCATTGACAGATTTCTAGACACATATGATTTGCCCAAAGTCAACCAGGAAGATACAGAAAACCTAAACCGACCAATATGAAGTAATGAAATTGAAACAGCAATCAAAAGCCTACAAACAAAGAAAGGCCCAGGACCAGATGGATGCTCAGCAGTGTTCTACCAGACCTTTATAGAAGAACCCCCAGTTTTTCTCAAATTATTCCATAAAACTGAAAGGGAAGAAACACTCCAAGTCACATGCTATGAAGCTAGTATAACCCCGTTACCAAAACCAGACAAAGGCTCATCTAAGAAAGAAAACTACAGACCAATGTCACTGATAATTTTTGCATCTGCAAAAATCCTTAATAAAATATAATCAATCCTCATTCAAAAACATATTAAGAGCCTAGTGTGGTGTTGAACACCAATGTAAACCAGGAAGATACAGAAAACCTAAACCTACCAATATGAAGTCATGCCAGTGGCTCATGCAGCTAAGACGGATTACAAGTCCAAAGCCAGCCTAGCAATTTACCTTAGTGAGACCCTAAGCAAATCAGCAAGACCCTGTTTCAAAATAAAGAATACAAAGAGGCTGGGAATGTGTCTTAGTGGTTAAGCATCCCTGGGTTCAATCCATGGCCAAGTAGGCTCTGTACTAGGGAGGCAACGTTGGTTCAACATATACAAATCAATGAATACAATTCACAACTTAAATAGAATTCAGAATAAGAATTATATGATCATCTCAATAGATGCAAAAAAGGTCTTTGATAAAATACCCCAACCATTTATGATTAAAAACACTGGAGAAATGAGGGACAGAAAAAAACTTACCTCAACATTACAAAGGCTACACAAACCTATAGCCAACATCATACTGAACAGAGAAAAACTGAGAGCTTTTCCTCTATAATCAGGAACAAGATAAAGATGCCCACTATCACCACTTCTATTCTACAGTTTTCAAAAATCTAGCCAGGGCAATCAGGCAAGAGAATGAAATTTAAGGAAAAAAATTGAAAAATAAGAAGTCAAATTATCACTGTTTGCTGATGACATGATCCTATATATAGAAGACCCCAAAAAATTCCACCAGAAGTCTTCTAGCACTGATCAAGGAATTTAGCAAGGTAGCAGGATACAAGATCAACACTCATAAATCAATAGTTTTTCTATATTACAACAGTGATTCAGCTGAAAAAGAGACCAGGAAAACCATTTCCTTCATGATAACCTCAAAAAAAAAAAAAAAAAGTACTTGGGAATTAATCTAACCAAGGAGGTAGGCAATCTCTACTACGAAAACTATACAACACTGAAGAAAGAAATTGAAGAGGACAACAAAAGATGAGTAGACCTGCCATGTTCTTGTGTAGAATATAGTCAAATGGCCATAATACCAAATAATGGCCATAATACCAAAAGCAATAGACATATTCAATAAAACTCTCATCAAGGGGCTGGGATTGTGGCTCAGTGGCAGAGTGCTCGCCTAGCATGTGCGCGGCCCGGGTTCGATCCTCAGCACCACGTAAACGCATTGTGTACAACTAAAGCAAATAAATAAATATTTTTAAAAAAAACCCTCTCATCAAAATACCAATGTGACTCTTCACAGAACTAGAAAATAATAGTCCTAAAATTCATTTGGAAGAATAAGAGACCCAGAATACTCAAAGCAATTCTGAATAAGAAAAGTGATGCAGGAGGTACCACAATACCACATCTCAAATTATACTACAGAGCTGTAGTAGCAAAAACAACATGGCATTGGCATTAAAATACATGTGAAGACCAATGGAATATAGTTGAAGACACAGAGGAAAAACCAAAATTTTTACAGCCATCTGATACTTGACACAGGTGCTGAAAATATACATTGGAGGAAAGACAGCCTTTTTAATAAATGGTGCTGTGAAAACTGGATATCCACATGCAGAACTTAGATCCCTATCATTCACACTGCACAAAAGTCAAATCAAAATGATCAATGTCGGGGGCTGGGGTTGTGGCTCAGCGGTAGAGTGCTCGCCTAGCATGTGTGTAGCCTGGGTTCGATCCTCAGCACCACAAAAAATTAAACGCATTGTGTACAACTAAAGCAAATAAATAAATATTTTTTAAAAATGATCAATGTCAAAGCTGGGGCTGTGGCTCAGCAGTAGTGCACTTGCCTAGCATGTGTGAGGCACTGGGTTCGATTCTCAGCACCACATATAAATAAATAAATAAAATAAAGGTCTATCAATAATAAAAAACATTATCAATGTCTTAGAAATTAGACCAGAAATCTTTCAAGTGCTATAAGAAAGCGTATAGTCAACACTCCATCATATAAGTGCAAGTACCAACAACCTCAACAAGACCCATAAATCTCAAGAAACAAAAATAACACTTAATAAGTGAGATGCCATCAAATTACAAAACTTATGTAAAACAAAGGAAACAATTCATAAAGTGAAGAGAGAGCCTACAGAATGGGAGAAAATCTTTGCCAGCTGCTCCTCTGACAGAGGATTAATCTCCAGAATATATAAAGAATTCAAAAAACTCAATGCCAAAAAACCAAACAGCCTAATCAACAAATGGGCTAACTAAACAGAATCTTCTTAAAAGAAGAAACACAAATGGTCAATAAATATATGAAAAAAATGTTCAGCTTCTCTAGCAATTGGGGAAATGCAAATCAAAACTAGGATTAGTATAATCTTTTTTTCAATATTTATTTATTTTTATGTGGTGCTGAGGATCAAACCCAGTGCCTCACAGGTGGAAAGCAGGTGCTCTACCACTGAACTACAGCCCCAGCCCATGATTAGTACAATCTTAATGTAGTTTTGATTTGCATTAATCTTACTCTAATCAGAATGGCAATTATCAAGAATATGAATAAAAATAAATGCTGGCAAGGATTTGGGGAAACAGGTACACTCTTACATTGTTGGTGGGACTGCAAATTAGTACAACCACTGTGGAAAGCAGTGTGGAGATTCCTCAGAAATTAGGAATGGAACCACTATATGACCCAGCTATCCCACTCCTTGGTATTTATCCAAAAGATCTAAAATCAGCATATTATAGCAATACAGTCACTTCAATGTTTATAACAGTACAATTCACAGTAGACTAATTATAGAATCAACCCAGATGCCCATGAATGGATTAAGAAAATATGGTATATGTATAAAATGAAGTTTTACTCAGCCACAAAGAAGAATGAAATAATGGCACTCGCCTGTAAATGGATGAAAATGGAGAACATCACGCTAAGTGAAATAAGCCAGATGCAGAAAATCAAGGATCAAATGTTTTCTCTCATATGTAGAAGCTAGATCAAAACAAAAGAAAGAATGTGATTGGGATCTAATATCATAAAGATACAGGGAAGATCAGTGGAATAGGAGAAAGAGAAACTTGGGAGGAAAGAAGGGAAAGGGGAAAATAAATGGAATGAATTTTTAAAAATTACATCATATTCATATATAAAAGTGCCAAAGGGAGTTTCACCTTTATGTACAGGTAGAAGAAAGGAAGTTTAGAAGAGTAGAAGAAGGAAAATAGAAGGAGAAAGGAAGGAAGGAAAAAGTGGGGGGAATGGGGATTTGAATCAAATTCCTTGCATGTATTATTTTATCAGTATGAACCCATTACTCTCTATAATTATAATGCTCTAATAAAAAAAGAAAAAATACATTAAGTGAAGAAGCCAGAAACGAAAGGCTACATATTGTGTAATTTCATTTCTATGAAATACCTAGAATGCATAAATCAATAGATTGAAAAAGTAGATTAGTGGTTGCAAGAGGCTAGAGATAAAGGAAAATTGGTGGTGACTGCAAATAAATATGGGGATTTTGTGTAGGATGTTGAAAATATTTTGGGATTATATAGTGGTGATAGTTGTACAGCATTGTAAAAATAATATAACTAAAACACATACTTTGAAAGGGTGAATTTTTATGGTATGTGAATAGAACCAATCAATATTAATTTAATAAAATTAATTTAAAATGCAAATTCAAAGGAAAATGGGAAACTGGAAACAACCCAAATATTCATCAATGGATAAGTATATAAACAAAATGGAATATTATAATGGAATATTATTCAGCATTAAAATGAAAAGAACATCTGACACATGCTATAAAATAGTATACAATGGAATATTACTCAGCAATAAAAGAGAATAAAATAATGGCAATAGCAGGTAAATGGATGAAATTGGAGAATATAATGCTAAGTGAAGTTAGGCAATCTCAAAAATCCAAATGCCAAATGTTTTATCTGATATAAGGAGGATGATTCACAGTGGGGTTGGGACAGGGAGCATAGGAGAATTAGAGGAACACTAGAAAGGTCAATGGGGAGGGAGGGGAAGGGAGGGGGCAAGGGGGTAAAAAAGAAAAAAAAGATGGTAGAATGAGATGGATATCTTTACCCTAAGTCATTTATAAAGACACAAATGGTATGAATATAGTTTGTATACCACCAGAGATATGTAAAAATGTGCTCTATATGTGTAGTATGAATTGTAATGCATTCTGCTGTTATATACAACAACTTCAAATAAATAAAACAGATGAACCTTGAATACATTATGATAAGTGAAATGTTAGGCACAAAAGGACAAATATTGTGTGATTCCCTTTATATAACTAGAGTAGTCAAATTCATACATTCAGACAACAGTGTTCATGAGGAACTTGGGAAAAGAGTAATAGGGAATAAATATTTAATGGTGTTTTCATCAGCTTTTGCATCACTTAACCAACATATCTGACAAGAACAACATGAAGGAGGAAAAGTTTATTTTGGCTTATTGTTTTCAGAGGTTCAGTACATGATCTGTTGACTCCATAACCTTTGGCCTGAGGTGAGACAGAACATCATGGCAGAAGGGTATGGCAGAGGAAAGTGGCTCAGGATCTGGCAACCAGGAAGCAGAAAGAGAGCTCTGCTCACCAGGGACAAAATATAAACCCCAAAGTCATGTCCCCAGTGACCTACTACCTTCAGTCATATCCTACCTGCCTATAGCTACCACTCAGTCAATCTTTATCAGTAGATTAATCCACTGATTAGGTTAAGGCTCTCATAACCTAACCTAATCATTTTAACTGTAAATTCTCTTACATGCACCCACATGAGCTTGGGGGGACACCACATATCCAAACCATAACAAATACTATCAGAGTTCAGTTTGGGAAGATGAAAATTGATGGTAGTGATGGTTGCACAACAATGTGAATTTAATCCCATTGATGTCTACACCTAAAAATGGCTAGAATGTCAAATTTTATGACCTATATATTTTATGTTGATTCAGCTCTACCACTGAGCTATATCCCCAACCCTTTGTTATATATATTTTACCACAATGAAAAAAAGAGAATATGAGCAAAATATTTGAAGAGATTTTTGACAATGGAAGATATATAAATGGCCAATAGTACATGAAAAGATGTTCAATATCATCAGTCATTAGGGAAATGCAAATTAAAATTGCAATGAAGTACCACTTCACACCCACCAAAAGGGCCAATATGTAAAAGACTGAAACTACTAAATGATTGTGAGGATGTTGGTGAAATAGTAAAATGGTATAAAGGTATAGAAATTTCTCAAAAAAGTAAACATATGGAGCTGGGGTTGTGGCTCAGCAGTAAAGCACTCACCTAGCACGTGCACAGCCCGGGTTCCATCCTCAATACCACATAAAAATAAACGTATTGTGTACAACTAAAACAAATAAAAAAAACATACTTTCTTGTCCTACAATTCCACTCCTAGATATTCCTCCAAGAAAAATAAAAACATATGTCCTCAGAGAGAATTATTAAAAAAAAATATATAGTAGATTTATCCACAATAACCCAAAAGTAAAAACAACCTAGGTATCCATCAACATAAGAATATATAAAGATGGCAGCTCAGAGGAATCCAGTGTTGCAGCAGCTCTCCAAGAGTGAATTAAATCAGTAGTTCTGGAGTGACAAACTGTGGTAAGGAAACAGGGAAAAGCAGGTAGGCAACTCACTGATCTAGTATCCAGAAGAAACCCTAAAACATTGATTCCTAGGATAGAAAAAGAATTGGGGCTGGGGCTCAGTGGTAAAGTGCTTGCCTAGCACGTGTGAGGCACTGGGTTTGATCCTCAACACCACATTAAAAAAAATAAATAAAGGTATCATGTCCATCTACAACTAAAAAAATTGTTTTTAAATAATTAATAAAAGCAACAGATGGTGGCAGTGTGGGGTATGCTTTAGCTCAGTGGGCAGGGGAAGCACTCCTTTATCAAGATGAAAGATACTTTCCCACCAAACTTTATAAAAACAGACAATAATCAACATATCCTCAAGAGGAACAGATAACAAACTCAGAAGAGCTGTGATGTGCCTACCATGGGGAAAGCCCAGGAGTCCCTAGCTACAGAGAGAATGAGTAATTCCCTGCAGAGGTATTTGAATCTCCCTATCAGAGGTTGTCAGACAAGGGAAAGGACTGATAACCTGAAGATACTCATTGATCAGACATGGAATTCCTGCACTATATCATTAATTTTCAAAAATCCACAAGACACTAATTTAAAAAAACCATAAATAGCAGAAAGGTTGGTAGTGTAGATGGAAGGGAGTAGGGGAGGGAGGAGGGGAAAGAAAGGGAAGTCCCAACATCCCTTTCTAGGACATGCTTCCAATGACCTAACTTTCTTCCACTAGGACCCACCTCCTCTAAGTTCCACCACCTCCCAATAGGGCCACAGGCTGGCAACCAAGCATTTAACATATGAGTCCTGAGGCTGGGGTTGTAGCTCAGTGGTAGAGCACTTGCCTAGTATGTGTGAGGCACTGGGTTCAATCCTCAGCACTGCATATAAATAAATAAATAAATAAATAAATATTCATCAACAACTAAAAACCTTTAAAAAAAGAGTTAAAAAAAAAAAACATATGAGCCCTTAGGGGACATTCCAGATCCAAACCATAGGAACTTCACTCCCTACCCAGTTTAGGTGTCAAATCACTTCAACCACTCTTTCGTTAGCTGTTTCACTGCTCTTACTATTTTTCCTCTACCATTTATAGAGCAATTACTATGGGCCGATCTATAGGCATCATCTCTGCTACTCCTCACAAAATCCATACATGGTAAATAACATCATTGATCACTTTTACAAATAAATAAAAATACTTAAAGAAATAAGGGATCTATTAGGTATGGAAAATGACAAACCCCAACATTAGTGAGACCCAGGGAAAGAGGAGTGAGAAAGAAAGCCATACATTGAGAGCATTGATCCTTTCCCAGTACAGTTCTTTCATGGTGATAAAACAAACCCTGAAGAGAAGGTGTCCATCAAACCTGGAAAGGCAGTGTCTGGGAAGAGACTGAAGCATCAACTGACCCAAGGCCCTCCATCAGGTCCAGTACAATAAATTCCAGAAATTGATCACTGACCCTAGACTCCCTCCCATTTCACCATGTAAAACAAACCCTAAGTCCCTAAGCACTAAAACTGACTCCTTCACTGATTGACAAACAAAACCCAAATTCCTGGGTACCCAAAGAAAATGAATATGCTCACTAGAACACCTCTCAGAATAACCTATATAAGCCCAGGCCCTTTCTTTGTTCGAGGGCTCATTTTCAACCAGGAAAGTGGGATTTTCCACCAGGGAAGTGGGTCCCATCATGGCATCATTTCATCCTTGCATCCCTGCTCCTGTGTGAAACTTCGTTCCTGAATAAAGCGCTGAGCTGATTTGTGAAGTTTGTATTCGACCTGGTCTTTTTGCATTAATAGTATTTTATAAAAGGTGACACTTCTAGACAGTGGTGGAGTAGGGTACAATTGAGGAATGTAGGAGAGAAAAGCAGACAAAAATGAAGGATTAGAGACCAAAATAGCAATTCAGGTAAGAATTAATGGTGAACCTGAACATTGCAAATAATTCAAAATAAAATCCCACTTACTTCAAGTGTGTGACTTTATAGGCTGGACCCAATTGACTTTGGCTGAGGATGCAAAACTAGGAGTGCCTAAAATAAACCAAAAAGAAATCAATTCAATACCTCCTCTCAGAATAAAATGTTTACCTTAACTTATTTGGAAATATACATATCATATATTTTATATATGTATATTTATGCAGTCAGCCCTCCTTTATAAGTGGGTTCCACATCTGTGCATTCAACTAAACAAGGATTGAAACTATCCTTTTAATAAACCTGTACTGGGGGGCTAGAATTGTAGCTCAGTGGTAAAGCACTTGCTTAGCATGTGTGAGGCACTGGGTTTATTCTCAGCACCACATATAAATAAATAAATAAAATAAAGGTCCATCAACAACTAAAAAATATTTTAAAAAAACATGTATTGGGGATGGGGATGTAACTCAGTGGTAGAGCATTTACCTAGTGCATGTGAGGCCCTGAATTCAATCCCCAGAAGCCAAGATCAGGGGACCTGTATCTGAACTTCCTACAGGTACCACCACCTCCTAATATAACCACAGGCCAGCAAACAAAGCCTTTAACACATGAACCCTTAGGGGCCATTCCAGATTCAAACCACAGCAGCTTCACTCCCTATCCAGTCTGGAGCTAAGGTGCATCATTTCCATATCACTTCAAACACACTTTTATTAACAGCTTCACAGTTCTTTTCCTTGCAAGAAGAAATGAGTCTGTAGGCCTTTTCTGTTAATAATAAATAGTTTATATACCTAAAAAAAAAAAAGATTATTGCTTAAACAATAGAGCATAAAACCTATTTACATAGCATTTACATTGTATTGAACCACACAAAGAAAAGACCACCAACTCCAATTTTAAGCCAAATTAAAGCAAGCTTATATTGTGTACACAAAGAAAGCTGGCAAGTGGCTTTCTCACCCCAAATTGCAGGGCCTGAGGACAGCACCCCAGCTCTCCAGGAAAATGGTTTCATAGCACAGAAAGTTACAAGGGGGGAGGTGTCTTGGGAACTTACAGCTAACAGGATTCTGGCAAGCATAATACAAAGGCAGATAGCAGGTTAATGATCTACATGACTTAACATTTCAAATTAGGGAGTAAATTGAGATTCCAATATCATAGTTTAAGAGGCGCCTCTGAGGTTTTAGGGAGGGTGTTTTCTGGTCAAGGAGAGCCAGGCATGTGTGAGTTTAGAGCATGGGCAGGAATTCCAAACAAGATTAGCCCTCAGAGTATGGTCAGGCCAAATAAATATCTTAGCAAAACAGAAATGAACTTTTTATAACTTTGTGGCTCCCAATCTTAGGATAGAATTAGGTTGGGTTCATCAATTGCATCAGGCACTGTAAGTAATCTAGAGATGATTTTTGGTACACGGGAGGATATGCATAGGTTACATGCAAATATAACACCATTTTATTGTATAAGGGACTTGTACATCTGAGAATTTTTACATGCACTAGGGTCCTTGAAGCCAACTCTCCTAGGATACCTACAGATCACTGTATACATATGTGTATATATATGTGTGTGTATATTTCTAGGTATGTTGCCATTTTCCATGTGCTGGGAATTTATTATAGTAATATTTATACTTTCAGCTGCCCCATGAGCTACTATCCCATTTTATAAAAGAGGACAGTGAGGCATGGGAAGATTAAGAAAACTACTTAAGGTTACACAGTTAATGGTAAAGATGGGCTCAGAATCCAAGTCTGCTGTCTCCTAGTCACCCAACAAAGTCCCAAACTTAGATTCCTACTTCCCAAATTACCCACTGACTGTCCACAATTGTGAGGAGAGATGACCTAAGGAAGCACTGAAAATCTTTGCTTCAACCTTACTTAGCAAAACTTACTGAGAAGTAAAACCCTGAGGCTAGTGCTATCCCAAGACTCCTTCAGGGAGGTTCTTGTATAAAATGTATCACAATCAGGGGTCTGCAAACTTACTCTGATGAGCAATCATGTTTCCTAACCTCCCTGCTCATTCTGAGGGCACTATGTCCAACAGGAGCAGCACACGTAATCACAGCAAGCCAACAGAACTGCTCAGTCAAGTTTCATTTCTATTCTCACAAAATCAAAACAATCAATGACAAGTATCAAAGTAACCTATTTGGATCTGCTTTTCCCCTTTAAACCATAATCTGGAGTCCAGAAATGGTCACGCAGGGGCCCATGAATCCTGTATAGATAATGCAAATAGAAGACTTTTTTCTTTTACGAGATGGTCAAGTGTTTTCCCCAGATTTCCAACGGGCCCATGCCCACCCTCCCAACCACCCAACCTCCCAACCCCCCCAAACACAAAACATTGAGAATCATGACTTCAAGTTCTGTCATCCAGAGGATTTGTGACATCTTTACCTGAGTAGCCCGTGGGCGCAAAAGCAGTGTCAGTCCCTACTCCCCCCGTGGGTCAGCTTTCCGTGGGTCAGCTTTCCTTTGGGTTCTCACCTCTATACCCCAGGAACGCCTACACGCACGTGGCATCCTCCACCCACGCGGCACCCTCCACACACGCAAGCACCCCGCACACGCATATAAATCACCTCACACGGTTCCATACACATCCACATCCACAGAGGTGCCACTAGAAATCCCAACACACATACCTCCACGTGGGAAAATACATAACACATCATATGCACACCCTCTACACCCGCACCTGTATAAATCACCATACACTTACATCCCCCCCCCACACACACACATTTCCACACATACATACATATCCCTGCACACAGAGGACTCCACACTTATGCACCCATCTCTCCAAACCCCTCTGCACACGTGCATTCCCAGCTCAACACACGCATGGGCTCACTTGCACATGCCCCATTCCCACCAGCATCTTCAGGACTTTTCCCCTAACTCCCCTTGCAATGGCTGGTTTCTGAGGCCAACCCGTCCCTCTCTCCAGCTACCACACAGTGAGGTCCCTCCCCAGCACGCTGAGCTCGTCCCACCCAAACCCACCGCAGTTCTGCAGGCCTGTGGGACTGGATGGCCGCTACACTCGGGTCCCAGGAGACAGGGTGAGGGGTATGGCACCTCCCACAGTCAGCCACCAGGCTTTCAGACGACAGAGACTTCAGCGATAACAGTAGAACTGCCTCCGGGAACTTCCCGTTTCGGTCTTTCCAAATCCAGGAGCTGGGAGTTGTTTCCCATCCTCACTGCAGAGAGCACTCACCCGGTTCCCAAAGCGAGTTTGCCCTTCTTTACTTCCTGCTAGTGGGGAAGAAATTCCTGAAAGACAGCCAAAGTGTTTGGGGCGGGGAAGGGGAAATGACTCAGGGAGGAGGCTGCCTAAAGGGAGGGACCTACCTGAAAGGGGTGGGGCACTGGGGAGCGGGAAGGAAAGGGGTGGAAAATGAGGGTGGAGAAACTGCTTCAGGGGAGATTTTGAGGATGTCTAGAGAAGACCAGGAAATCCCTCCTGGTGAACCCTAACCCCAGAAGCTACTGGGCTAGGTGATTTCCTTCTTAAACTTGATACCCCATGCCAAAGGCAACTATGGTTAACACCCTTGCCTGCAGTTTGCCAGGTGTCTAGAGATCTGCAGCTCTGGCCACAGGATGCAGGGATTAACTATTCCTGTTCTAGGGAGGTAATAATAGTCTTTATCATACATGCTTGCTGAATGTATTAAATGAGTCACTGCATCTCAAGAGCTTAGCATAATGTCAGGCACATTGTAAGCAATCCATTAGTGATAGCTCTTATGATTAGAAAAGTGCTTATTCATTGATCTTTAATCTTTGATCTTAGATTATGAGTTTTATGAGGGCAGGGACTATGTGTCCTATTTATTACTGAACTCCAGCACCTAACACAAAGAGACTATTGGCAAATAATTTGTTGAATGAATGAATAAATAGATGATTGAATGATAACTTGGGCTAGTGGCTAGACCAAGACCCTCTTTCTCAGTCAAATAAGGAGTGTATTTGTGGAAGTTTGACAGAGGGGTAGAGGAAGGGCAATGATGGGGAAGGTGGTACACAGGACCCCCTGTTGGTTGCTACATCAAATGACCTGTTCTGCTCTTGTAATATGGAATACTTTTAGCAATTTCCTACACAGACACATGGAAGATTGTGAAATTTGAAATTGAGACATGGTTAGCTAGAGCAGTATTTGCATTGTAATAAGCAAAGGCGACTTAAAATGGACTTAAACTTTTGTCTCCCAGTAACCCACCCTTAAACCTTCTCCACCTGAGGGCCTGAGGGCCTATTAACCCAGTGCTTTATAAACCCTGCCCTTGCTAAGAGCAGGCACCATTTTCTACCACCCTCCTTTGTGCTGGACATAGTTGGTGTCCCCGGCTAGAATAAAGGCTTCATTGGCTATTACATGAGTGGCTTGTGAGACTTTTCCTGCAAATTGGGTACAACGGCATCTTGTACTATCAATGAGTAAAGCAGGATAGGAGGAGAGGTATGAAGTGAAAACACAACATTGAAGCCAGAATTAGACACAGAGTCAGTTTAGATAGGTAAATAGAGTCAGGTCAGATCAAGGAATCCAATTTTGAGTGAGTACTGGGAAGTTGGAGACAGTCCCTGAGGGATTGAAATGTTAATTCCTTCAGAGCCCTTCCTCCACCCTTATCAAGAACCTGCCCCTGGGCTGGGGTTGTGGCTCCCGGGGTCCATCCTCAGCACCACATTAAAAAAAAAAAAAAAACATTGTGAACAACTAAAGCAAATAAATATTTTTTTTTTAAAAAAAAAGAACCAGCCCCTGCCCCAACCTGTTGCCAAGGTAACCTGTCCCAGGAATTGCCCCTCCCTACCAGGAGCTATAAAGTTGTTAATTAATGTGTCCAGGGCTGCACCATCCTGCCCTTCCCCCTTCAGCCCACCTGTTTCCCACCTTTGGGCCATCCCATCTAGCATTCATGGGCCTGGTCACATACACGGGAAGGAGAGAGATAAGGGGAAGAGAGCAGGAGAACAAAGGAAGCCTGGGACATATAAAAAGAACAGAACACCTCACTTCCTGGGATACCAGCTATGGCCCCCTTCTTCTTCCTGAGAGAAGTCTATGTTACCCCTTTAAATAAATCCTGCTCGATATGCTTGCCTCGGCGTGCTTCTCTAATGTTCAAACTTCAACATTTGAGGAAGCAGAACTCATCACCGGCAACAAGCAGTATCATATTTGAAGATTCCACCGAGATCTACACCTAGGTAAGCTCCTCTCCATGCACCCCACATCTATTTGAGGTGCATCTTTCTGTCTCTTCCATTTTGGAGGATGTTGGGCACCCATTGGCTACTTAAATGCAGTCAGTGCAGCTGCCAATCTTCAAGACTCAGGTGAAAGGTTTCCCAGCCTAGGTGGTTCCCAATCACCTGTTCTGTGTGGAGCAGGCATGTTGGGCCCTGCTGAAGCCATTTCCTACCTCTCTGTCTAGGCTTGGGGAGCAATTGGCATGAGTACACAGTGTCCCTAGTCCGACAGGGCTTGGAACAACTGCGGAATTTCTGGCCTGGGCTATACTCAGGCAAAAATCCTAAGGTTCCTTCTCTCGAACCCCCTCCCGACCACCCTAAGGGGTATCTAGGGTGATTAGTAGATGAATGGCACTGAGGGAAAGCCCCAGTTACATTTTCCTCCATGTGGGCCACACAACACTCCGACCCCCACATCCATTCCCTCCTGGATGCTCCATCAGAAACACTAGCTATTCAGATTGTCGGACTGAGAGAAAGACTGGGATAATTAGTAAGAAATCAAAAGGTCCCCTTTGTTCACATAGTTAGCCTTCACAAGCTAGTTTAAAATCTCCCATTACCATTCCTGTGCTCAGATGTACTCAATGTATTTGTTTTAATGCTGCCAAGAGGGAGGCACTCTATTTTAAACAACCCCTCCCAAAAGCCCCTCCAGCAAAGGGTGTTTGTTATGTGCTTAACAACCAATAGATGTTCCCCTTTCCCTCTCAAATTTTCCATCACTCAGGTGGGAGCTTCTCTCTCAAGTCAGTTTGTAGATTGACCACTAGTCTACCTATTGGGAAATTACAAATGATCAGGGAAAGTGCCTCATTTTCATATGTTGTCAGGCCTAACCTCAATCTCTACCAAGAGAGAAAGCCTTAAAACATCACCTGCTAAGGAAAAGAAATTATGGGGACCCCCCAACTTAAAACAAATAAGAATAAATTCAGGAAGATTTTCAGAGTTTCTAAATAAATATATTGGGATGTTTCAGAACTTATGCCAGGTGTTTGACCTCACCTGGAAAGACATTATGTTGTTACCTTAGCCTCCATTATGAAGGAGGCCACCCTAAAGCAAGCAGCAAAAGAATTTGAGGATGGACCTACATCTTACCCATGTCCCAGCATCACAAACTAGGTCAGGCTTCAGTTCATTTAAAATTATGTTCAAAAGATTGATTTTTGTTGTTAAGATTACTAGGATCTCAAACAGGGGGTACAATATATAGCTCAGCCAAAATTTAAGATAGTTATTACACAAACTAAATATATTTTTACTCTTTTTAATTTTGTTTTATATTTTCCTTATAAACTGTCTAAATGTTGCCTGTTAATGTTTTGCAGATGTATTGCTTTAAGAACACACAGCCTGGGTTAATTTAAGATAATAAGCCATCACCCACAGGACAATTAGGATTTTACAGACCCCAATTAATAAAAGGGTTAAATGACTGTAAGGTTATAGACATTAAAGTTAAAGCCCAGTACTCTTAATTTAAGACTGGTGAGACTGGTTTGCTAGATGTTTAAAATCAAAACTTAAAAATTAACATTAAATTAAAAGGGCCAAGAAAACCAATATTTGGCTCTTGCCCTCTGAGTCAGGTTGAATCCAGGGAACAGGGAACTTTTCCAAAGGGCTTTGCAACTCTGGGCCACATAATCTCCCAATCAGGGATATTAATGAGACCCCTGGAGAACAGAAAGCCTTGCTATGAAAAGCAGGGTCATTGGAGAAGGGAGACATCCCTGATGCTTCCAAGGGAAGCCACATGGTCAAGCAAGACCTGGACCCATCCTAGTGCAATCGTCACTAGCAGAGCTAAGAAGCTGCTCTCAAGTTCCCTGAGAGTGACTCCCATGGGAAGTTAGCTGACTCTTAACAATAGAAACAAAAGGCAGTTTGACCTGCTTCATCTTAAACACATAGCAAAAACAGTTAAAACCAAAACATAGCCATTAAAAAAATAATAGTTAAATGTAACTTAAGGTTTACACCTTTTGTTAGCCCCCCAAATAAATAAAACTGGAGGCTACAAAAGAAAGATTCTTAGGAAGGAATGCTACTAACTATCAAGTGAAACTGCCAAGTCAGAAGTTTTTAGTCAGTTTAAGATCTACAGATCTTCCTACCCTCCCACACAGGTAGGATTAATATTTGCTAATATGATTACCTAGCCTTAAGCAACAGAAATAAAGGGTTCTCTACTAGGCATGGAAGTCATACCAGTAGAAGGTTTTATAAGATCAGATGACATTAAGTAGCTTAACTACATCTTATGGGGATGGACATCTGTAACATTAAAAGTTAAATATTGTGTTTACATTCCTGATTGATAACTGTGGGGATGTTAAAGATTTACATTCCCAAATAAAGGCCTTGTTCACTCTGGCCTTATTTTGGGCACAACTTCTTAGCCCTCACACCTCCTGGTGGGAGATTATTGACTGCTATAATCTTCATGGTATACATTGACATATCTCAGATCCTGCAACATGTGCAGGAGCTCTGTTTGGGGAGATAGCTAAGATTGCGGTTGACTATGGGCCATGGACATTTTTGGGCATTGTCGCCTTCTGTAGTCTCACAGGACTTGGCCTGGGATCTCGCGGGACTTGGCCCAGGATCTCGAGAGACTTGAGCCGTGACTCAGCATATCGGGCTAGCGCCATTCCTGCTCGGGCACGTGAGATGAGATCTGAAAGAGAACGGATGGGGTTATCGCTATTGTATAGATATATTGTAGTTCTTGTAAGAGTAGGTGTCTTGGTTTCTTGTGAGAGTGTGTATGTGGTGTTAGAAATTACAAGAGACAGAGACAGAAAGATTAAAGAATTTTTTCGTCTCCATCCCGACTCCTTCCCGCGGCGCCGCCGTTCTGGGCTGCAAATCCCTTTCCGGCGACTACAAACATGTATTCAATACTCATGTTTTTGTTTCTCTCTCATAGAAGCACCCATCTCCAAAAGACTTTACAGCCTATTCTTCCCAACCAGACTTCAATCTGACCCTGACTTCTAAAAGGGACTTCCAAACTGCTTGTCTCACCTCACATATTGGCCCCTCTCAGCTCTGAAGCAGCCAGGGCAGTCATCACCCCCCTTTTCCTTACAGCAGTAAGGAGTTCCTTAAATTAGAGGGGTGAATGAAGCCAGAATTAGACAGTCAGTATAAATAGGTAAATCCAGTCAGGTGGGATCCAGGAAGCCAAATTTGAGTGAGTCCCAGGAAGTTGGAGACTGTCCCCTGAGGGATTGAAATGTTAATTCCTTCAGAGCTCTCCCTCCACCCTTGTCAAGAACCTGCCCCTGCTCCAACCTGTTGCCAAGGTAGCCTGTCCCAGGAATTTCCCCTCCCTACAGGGAGCTATAAAGTTGTTAATTAATGTGTCCAGGGCTGCACCATCCTGCCCTTCCCCCTTCAGCCCACCTGTTTCCCACCTTTTGGCCATCCCACCTAGCATTCCTAGGCCTAGTCACATATGCAGGAGGGGAGAGATAAGGGGAAGAGGGAAGGTGAACAAAAGAAGCCTAGGACATATAAAAAGGGCAGAACACCTCACTTCTTAGGATACCAGCTATGGCCCCCTTCTTCCTCCTGGGAGAAGTCTATGTTACCCCTTTTAAATAAACCCTGCTCTATATGCTTGCCTCAGCATGCTTCTCTAGTGTTCAAACTTCAACATCAATATCACATATTTATGGACAAAAAAATACACATTAAAACCTTGACTGTTGTTATGGTTCAGATGTTAGGTGTCCCCCAATAGCTCACATGTGAGACAATGCAAGAAGGTTCAGAGGAGAAATGATTGGGTTGTGAGAGTCTTAACCCAATCAATGATTTAATCCCCTGATAGGGATTAACTGAGGGTAACTTAAGTGGTAGGGTATGGCTGGAGGAGGTGGGAATTGGGGCGTGGCTTTGGAGTGGCAACCACAAATCTGATTAATTCCTTTGTGGCATTAAAATTTCTTTTACATCCCAACCCTGAGGTACTACATAACATTCCTAGGCTTCTCCTATAGAGCAATTATCTGGAGAGTAGAGTTTCTCTCTTTGCTTTCTGATCACCACGATGTGAGCTGCTTTGCTTTGCCACACTCTCCCCATTCATGATGTTCAGCCTCACCTGGAGCCCCTATGAATGGAGCTGGACTTTCATGGACTGAAATCTCTGAAATCATGAGCCCTATAAACATTTCCTTCTCTGCAATTGTTCTGGTTGGGTCCTTTAGTCACAGCAGCTAAAAAGCTGACTAAAACAGCTGTGCACAATGGCCTCATATCTGGCATTTGTCCACCAATTAGACCACTTAATCCCTAATACTCCAAATTCTTGTCTCCTTTATGTTTTAATCCTCTTGCCTTTGGACTATACTTCTATAGGCCCTTGGTCTGACCTCTTATTTCAAGTCACTACTCTAACTGCCTACTTGACTGCCCTGATAGCTTCACACTGCATGGCCCTTCAGTCTGAGTGCAACTACAAATCTGATTAATTCCTATGTGGCATTAAAATTTCTTTTAAATCCCAACCCTGAGGAACTGCATAACATCCCTAGGCTCCTCCTATAGAGCAATTATTTAACAGTAAGCCAGCTCACTGGCGCATGGTCCTATTCTGACCTTAACCAATGGGTTCTTGCACTAAGGACTTACTTGCTCTCCCTTAGTTCCTACCTTCGATTCCAGTCCCTGAAACTGGATGTGTCATGTTTCTTTGGACTTTATATCTTCATTTCCATGGACTTGACTGTATACTGCTCTTAAAATCAGAGTCTTCATAATTGGATCCTGAGTTCCAGACCTCCTAGACCCTCTCTGCACAGATTTCTACATATTATATGATAAGCCTTTTCCCCCAAGTCACTTACCCAATTCCAGTAATCCATGATTGTTCATTTAGTCCTCCCCCAATTAAATTCCAGTGACAGACAGTCAAGAACTCATGAATACATATATATTTATTTAATTCATAATATAGCATTTTGGATGGGCTGGGATATTTTAGAGAGGGATGAAACTGTGTTTAATTCACAGATGCTCATATTTCTGTCACTGGGAGAGACACTATTGGTCCAGAGCTCCCAGTACAAATAAGCCTGGGATAAAGCATTTGATAAAAAATAGTCCAACAAGAGTCTAATTAATATTCTAGCCAATAACAATAACACAGCATATGTCTGAAGCTGGAAGACCACACCATAAAAGGACAGTTTTTTCTGACCTGATGGCAATGTCTGGCCTACTCATAATACACTGCCAAATACAGCCAATGGCTCCAAGGCTGAATTTGGCTTCAGGAGCTAGAAATAAGTGTGGGTGTGGTTCATATCTACCTGCCTCACTTTTTCTATTCCTTGGAAGAAAGGGTATGTCTATCCATGGATTGCTCCATCCAGGTAGTCATCATATATAAATATGTAAACCATGGAAGCTTAGAAAATTCGCCTAGAGTATTTTTGCTGAAAAGAACGTATAAGTGATTTTGCTGCAATCAGAATTTCACTGCATCTGAAGATACACAATGGAATGACATAATAAAAGTACAGCCAGATGCAGTTACTCTTACTTATAGGTAAATAGCCAGAACTTCCATGTGGCACTAAAATTTCTTTCATATTCTCAAACAGGCTAAACTTTATTTTTGTGCTTTCTTCAATAAGACAATATAAAAAGTGGAAAAAAGCATAAATTGCGGACAGAAAATACTTTTCTAGTAGAAAGAGCTGTGGAGAATAGATTAAGTAAAGCAACAAAAAACCTTATGAAGTCACCTTCCTTGAAGATGTTAAATACAGATTCTATTCCCCTTGTGCAACTGGGTTCAGCTAGAGATAGTCAATGGCTTCTCTTATGGTCCCTGGCACTGCCAGGATTTTGTGAAAGTCTTAGGTTTACTGAAGTAAATATCTGGGACTTGAGGAGTCCCTACTGTGTGCTTTGCAACTATGTTGTATCTTGGAAGTCACTTCATTATTTGGCTCAGAAGTTGGGACTTTAGAGTCAAACTTCATTGCTTACCTCAAACTGTTTCATTTCCCAGTTTATTTAGTAGGCTTAGCTCTGATTGATTTTTGCTTATCATTAGATATACCTTCAAAGAACAAAGTGAAAAAATTGAAATATTTTTGAAACAAATGGTGCCACATGTTCCAAAGACAATTCCCCAAGATGACTGCCAAAGAGTATTTGAGGAGAACAATGCTCATTTGTATGTATGAGCCCTGGTGCATTTGCAAAATAATATCAATACAGACAAAATGGAGAAGTAACCAAAGTTTTTCTGCCCAGGAAATAACAAATACCACCCTGGTCATCAGAGTACAAGAGAGAAATTTTGCTTGTTCATTTGTTCATTCATACATTCGTTCAACAAACATTAGGCAGGCAACTATTCTTTTTGCAGACACTGTGCCAAATATTAAAAACACAACAAACAACAACAACAACAAGACACAGTCCTTGCCCTCAAGGCATCCCCAGTCTAGTAGGGAAGATAATTATTATACATTAAACTTTCATGTGAATAACCTGAGGAGCTTGTAAAAAATGTACATTTCCACCTGTTTCCAGATAGTCTAAGTAGGTCAATCAGGAGTGGGGTCCAGAAATCAGTTGTTATAACAAATCACGGAAGGTGATTCCAACATAAGTGTTCTGAAGACCACATTTTGAAAAACAGCGCTATACACTGTGATTATTGCTCAGGGAGGGGCTGCTTAGAGTGGCATGTGAGTTCCAAAGAGGGGCCCATAACCCAGTCTAGGAGATCAGGTGTTAGTCTGGTTGCAAGAGTCAGGGGTAGAGAAATTTAGTCCAGGCTAGAGTCAAAAGTAGGGTGGAAAAATTAAAGTGTCATGTCAGGGCACTAAAATCTAAACAACACAAAAGCCAATAAATGGCTTTGAGGAGGAGATTAATATATATGACAGTTTACTAAATGCCAGGTGCTGTGCTAGGCAGTTTCCATATGCTATCTTTTGTAATCTTTTTTTAAAATTATTTTTAGTTGTAGGTGGACACAATATCTTTATTTATTTATTTTTATGTGGTGCTGAGGATCGAACCCAGTGTCCCATGTGTGTGAGGCAGGCATTCCATCACTGAGCTACAGCCCCAGCCCCAGCCCCAATCTTTTGTAATCTTTGAAATAGCCTGTTAAGTATTATTTTACAGAAAACAAAACAGAGGCTCAGAGACATGAAGTGCCTACCCTTGGTCAAACTAATAGTAAATGGAAGAGAAAACAGGATTATTCTAACCCAAAGTTATTCTAACCTGAAGGCTTTCCATTTCAGTAAGCTGTTTGCCACTTAATCATACTGGGGTTGCTCATTTCCTGATTAGCAGTACGTACATATGGTCTTTAAACCCCAAAAAGCTGACTTTACCATTACATATGTAAATTTGAGCCTTCCTTTTATATCTGCATCAGTCTTGTTTTCCATGTTAGGTAAACAAACAATATCTGTTATTGGGTGAGATTTATAGAGATACTCTGTCTCTTCTGCAGAATAATAAGCCACTTGAGAGCAAGAACTGTTTTCTTAATATGTGCGTTCTCAGGGCAGTAGTGTGTTACCTGACATCTAATAGTTTATTAAACAAATTAACAAATGAGCATTTACCATGCTGATGGAAAGGAAGAGGAACAGAGTTTTGACATTACTTTAAGACTCCAATATAGAAGTGATTGTAGTTATAGCTATCAGTTCATAATTGCAAAATAGTATTTTCACAATTCCCAAAGAATAGACTCCTTGGAGCAGACTTAGCTCCTGAAAAGGAGAAAGCCCTGACTCTCAGAAAGCTCTAGTCTCTGCAATAGAACTGGCAAAATCACAGACTATGAAAATCATTTCCCTTCAACTTTGCTGATGAGGATGGAGTTAATATCTGCATTTGAAAAGGTGGCTAAGTAAATGAATAGCATAAAGAAGTTTGCAAACGGAAATAGTGTTTAACCTCATTTAACAGTAATAAACTGTTCTCAGGCATACGTAAGCACTTCCGAAGGTTTTTTTTTTTTAATCTGAAAACAGTATATTTATATGCAAATAGTTGTTGCATCTATACAATTCCTTTCTTACTGATCAAGTAAAGCAAGTTTCTAAAGAAACTGTATTATACAACTCTTTTTGGCCTAATTCTGGGAACAGTATATATTTGTGAGTGATGAAACTATATTTCTTTGAAATATTCTGACATACTTTTTAACAATTCAGATGGATCTCCTCCATTAAGAATCATCAATGAAGTTGTGCTACATAAGACACTTCCACCTGGATCAGTTTTCCATCTAGCAATAGCATCTCTTGTACAATCTTGTCCCTAAGTCTCTCCTAATTGAACCAGGAATGCTTCTCACTCTCTGTGTCAATGATTGCATGTATTATATGTGTGTGACAAGAGGAGGGAAGGAAGAGGTGGAAGGGGGATGGGAGAAATGCTGATTGATTTTTATGTTTATTTTAGGGAAAAATGAATGGTGTAGTTTATTTTTCCTTCCAGTATATTTATCACTCAAATGTGCAAATTAAAAATTTTATTTTGTAAATATAATATATAAAATAAGCTTATATATATATGTATATATATATATATATATATATATATATATATATATATATATCCATCCATGTTTTCCTTATAGCAAAGCCTTGCTTGTAGGTTTTTTATTGAAAGGGACATACAATATGTGATCATTTGACACTGTTCAAAATTCTACTTGGCCAAACTGGCCAGTAGTAGAAAGGCTGACCACCATACCCCCTTCTGGATGGCTAGCTCCTTGTTCAGAGTATCTTTCTACATTATTACCTAGAATTACCCTAATTCCTTCCAATATAATTTAAACTCCTAAATCATTGGGAATTGTTAATTCTCCAATGGCAACAGAGGCTTTCTCTAAATTTCTTCTTCAATGGCTTGAACCTAGACTACTCAGATAATTTGTTCTGAGAAACTCAATTACATTGATTCAAATATAAGCTTTATGCACAAAAATTAACTCTACAATATCTAGTTATTTTGGATGCTTCAGATGAACTTTATTTTTATCTTGTATATTGAACACTAACTGAGGGGAAGAACTGCTGAACAGGAGAGCCAGTGAATTATATGCTCTCTTGAAATTTAATGGCAAGCTTTCATCCCAGAAACATAGGGGGATTCTTGAGGCCTGCAGTTGCATTCCTGCCGCTCAGGGTAATCAATAAAATCTGGGGCAGGCAAGCCAGACAGGATCATTAGGGATTTGTTCCAGATTGTGAATGTTGGACACACTGGAAGAATAAAGGTCACATCAAAAGTATGAAGATGGAGAGAGTTAGCTGGGTCATAGAAAGACAGCATGTTGTTGTCATAATCCAGGAGGACACCCAGACGCTTCAACTGTGGGGGCACATCCACCAGCATTTCCTTGTTGTTATGCCTCACCACAAAGTTACTATTGCAGCGAGAGAAGACCCATGAAGACGCATTCTTGCCAATCCATTCATTCTTTGGAGCTGATTTATAGGCAATACCAATTGCATACCTGTGAAACAATGGAAAGAAGAGAGAAATACACATTCATAAATGATATGGGTTGTGCTAGATACCATATAGGACATATATAAAGTAGAATACATGTTTTTTCCTTCAATAGTTACAGAATGCTAGTATCAATAGAGCTTCTGTTAGCAATTAGAGCAATGCAATGATTTTCATCTCCTACCAAAATATATCTTCCATAATTTTATTAAAATATAGAAAAATTTTCTAGGACTGATTTTCATCACATACTTTTTAACCATGTCTTATTGGTATTATGGTTATGCTATAAAATTGAATCTCCAGGGACTTAACAAGAGAGGGAATAAGAAAAAAAGAAAAATTGGATGGATCTACTCACCATGTTGAAGAACCCATGGCCACCTCCCAATAGTGGCAGCCACTGTCAATGAATATATTTCCTGCTGCCCCATAGCACCCTGTGCCACTAAATCTCTCTGGGGTATGACTTTTCTTCAGAGAGCTTTCATCCTTCTCCATCTGCAATCCATCATTGGAGATCTTCAACTTCTTGTGAGTCATTTTAGGATCTAGTTTAAAGGGTTGGCCTGAAAAAAAAATAGAAAAGAGAAAAAGCATGATGAAGCATTTAAGAATTTTACTTTTGTCTTCCAGGACCATCAACAGCAGTGGAGCCTTGATATAATGATCATTCTTTGGTCAGTGCAAGTTGGCTGCTGTTTAGACTATATTAAGGAGGCAGATCAGAAGCCACATTTTCAATTAAATAATAATAGAGGTCAATCCCCAATAAAATTATCTTCTGAAAGCATTTGTTTTCCCACTGCAGGAAAAATGTGGATCTCTCATATTGAGTATTTTCCTGAAATCATATGCTAAGCATATGAGAGCCAGTAAGCTGCCCACCAGAATATATTATCAAATTAAAAGGGATTTCTCTAAGGCTTGTGTCCTCAAATATTTTTTGTACTTTGCTTTATTTCAGTGTGTGGTTTGAGATTTGGGTAGATTGTAAGATAAGGATTATCATGATGTTTGTGGGGGACAAAGTGAGGAGTACCTATAAGGCAATTGCTATTTGGTAGCAAAAACAGAAGACAAAACCTGAGAAGAACTCAGCAAAAGAACACATTTTTGCTATCATTAAATTGGGATGTAAACAACATATCATTAGGCATCTTTGAGTGTCAGTGCATCATCAGTGATGAGAGAAAACATTTATTGTGTAAGCATCATTCACAACAGAGAATTCTTTATAAACTTATGACAAAAGCATTGTTATTAGGGGCCAGTTGCTGGGTATGACAAAAGCTTTATTATTAAAATGCTTCTGTGACAGACAACTTTTGGCTGGTACAATGCCCATTTTCTATTTATTCTCTTTTACTCAATCTCCTATCCTCCCTTGCTGCCAAGGGTGGCTAATGAGATGGAACTAAAGTCAGAGTGGTAGAAACTTCTGGGAAAGTTTCTACTTTCCTGATAGAAGAGATAGCCATTATGTGTACCAACAGTTTTATTCTGTTTTCCTATCTTTAAAGGAAATAAGACATCTGGAGTTTGCAGTAGCCATCTTTTGATCACATGGCAATAAGCCAATGCACAAAGGGAGAAGTTACCTGTGCCGTTTATGATACTGCAGTGCTGCTGCACCAGCCCTGAACTGTCTACCTTCAAACTTGGTTTTTGTTGTTGTTGTTTTTAGATATACATGACAGTAGACTGTATTTTGACATATTGTACACACATGGAGTACAACCCATTACAATTTTGATCCCATTCTTGTGGTTGTACAGGATGAAGAGTTACACTGGATGTGTATTCAGAAAAAGAGAAAAACTATTTGTTTAAGTTACTAACAAATACTATTGGTTAAGCTAAGTTAGTTACACTTTCTGTTATTTGTGGTCAAAAGCATTCCTAACAGATATGGCTTCTCTGCAGTAGAGGTTTGCTGCATAATCACAAATAATGGTCTTTCACTCAATTTTCTACCAAGCATGGGGGCAGGGAGAAGCAGAGAAAACCCCTTCACTTACATTCTCCCAAACACTCAGCTATTTTATGTATCTCTGTCCACAAATTTCCCATAGACACCAACAAACCTCTTTTTCAAAACACAAACTACAAGAGTAAAGCTCCTCTACACAGTGCCACTGCTCTCACACACTGTTGTGGGTGCCTGCTCAGGCTATCCTTCCTAGCGAGAAGAAAACGGATCTTTCCTTTTAGAATAACAACATACTGTTAGTTTTTAGTCGGGTAGGTTCACTGTTCCGGCTGCCTGCTTGGTTTATGGCTTTAACAATGAAGATGTAGCGTGTCCCACTCTGGAGTCCATGCACTGTGTAATGGTTCTGTTTAATGTTGGGAACAATCATCCAGCTATCCACTGAGTTATACAGGCCTGTAAAGTGGGAAAAGACAAGGACATCAATTAACAGGTAGGAGAGAGAGGATGAAAAGCACACTGAAAATTCAATCATAAGCCCCCCCAAAGTGAAATAATTTTCTTTTGAGTCTTGGACAACAAAATGAAATGAACAAGGGCTTATGATTCCACTATTTTTTAGTCCCACAGAGCTAGGCTTATGCCAGGCTCTTGACATGTAGCAACAGAATGTAACCACTAACAAAAGTTAGGTTACTTCACTTTTCTGCCAAATAACCCAGGAATGACCATTATACCAAATACACAGAACCATCATTCTTATGGAGTCACTGGATCTTTACCCAAAGGTCCATTCCTCCAAGAGCTGAGTCTGGCCTTTCATGGATGGAGCAGTCCTGTGCAGAGCACAGAAACATGGAAACTCAAAGCATAAGGGACACCTAGACATTGAGTTTCCCTCATTTTATAAATGGGAAACTAGGATGGAGAGAAGACTTGCCTGAGGTCATAGATTTTTGGTGAGGGTGCTAAGTAGTATCTTTTAATCCCAGTCCAGTATTCTCTCCACTACATCACAATTCATGGAGTTAAGGACAGTGTTTGTCTCTGTAAGCTTGTGAGGCTTCCAGGGCTTACGATTCCTTTCTTGTACCCATTTTCACCTTTCCCAATCTTGCTGGGTTTCAAAGTGTCAGAGAAGTCAAGGAGATGACATGATAATCAAAATAAGATATCATCTCAGTCTGACACTACACATTTTTACCTCTTCCTGGATGATTCTCTAGGAACACATGATAGTCTAGGAATACATTATCATCTGGAACCTTTTCCACTCCCAAGTATGGAAAGAAATCAGAGATCTGGACTTCTGTTTTTGAAGGTCTTTAGACTACAAACATTGACTTAAAGGGGGAATATACATAATTAAAAATATGTATTTGGCTAGCTTTTAGTAAAATAAAAACCTACATTCTAGTCTTTGGATTATCTAGATTTCCCTCTTCTGTTATCTCTTTTTCAATCAGCTTACCACTTTTTAACCATAGTTCTACCAGATGGTGGAAAGGGCAATGAAAATGAGTAATGGATTTAGTCACTTCTATGCAGCTCTACTAAAGGATGTACTGAGGTCGGAAATTGAAAATAATAAGTCATGAGTGTTTTGCAAGAGATCTGATCAAAAGGGTTTTATAATTCATTTGGGTGAAGGTTGAAAAAGCCTAAATTAAAACTACAAAAAGAAACATAATGGGAAGCAAACCTATGTTGTATAAAGAAATATAAGTACATGTCTTATGAAAAGACAATAAGGATAACAGTCAGGAATATTGTTTGAGACTTTGCATATCTATGCACCAATACACATGTGAATCAAACCCTGCACATAAAATTTTAATACAAAGAGGACAGCATATGATCTTCTAGATACACTTCCAACAATAAAAAAAAAATCACTTCAAAATGAAGTATGATACATCTGTGGAAAAAGAATATGTATGATCTCTATGAGTTAATATAGGGTGATTTCCAGGATATATGATCAATTCTAAAAAGCTAATTAAATAAGAGCATCTATAGTATGCTATTTTTAAAGAAAAATTAAAATAAGAGAACATATTAAATTGTCTTGTATTTACAAAACAACAATAATAGCAGTAGGAAAGATATCCCCAAAAATAATGAAGTTGATTATCCCAAAAAGATGAGGATGGAGGGCTGGGGTTGTGGCTCAGTGGTAGAGTGTTTGCCTAGCACGTGCGCGGCCTGGGTTCGATCCTCAGCACCACGTAAACATAAACACATTGCATTGTGAACAACTAAAGCAAATAAATAAATATTAAAAAAAGAGATGAGGATGGAGGAAGATGATTAAATAGACATTGGAGAATGGCCTGGGGGTGTAGCTCAGTGGTAGAGTGCTTGCTTCTCATGTGTGAGGCACTGGGTTCAATCCTCATCACCACACAAAAATAAATAATTAAAACAAAGGCATTGTGTCTATCTACAAGTAAAAAAAAAAGTTTTAAAAAGGATATGGGAGGAAATGTACCTCTCTGAGTATATATTTTTGAGTTAAATCAGCAAGGATGGGAAAAGCCTGAAAACTAGACTGGAACTAATGATCCCAACTGAATTTCCAATAAATAATAATCACACCACAGCAATGGGGATGGTAGAACTACAAGCAAACTCTTGAAGTATTGTTACGTGGTTTCTGTTTGTAGTGATATGAGCAGAGCAACTCTGAAAGTATTTTAGATATGATATTGAGTAAATGAGTATACATGTTGATGTTGTTGGGATGCAGGGTTCCCACAATAGAAGAAGGAACATACAAATATGGAATGAAGCCGGGTGTGGTGGCACATGCCTGTAATCCCAACAGTTGGGAGACTGAGGCAGGAGGATCTTGAGTTCAAAGCCAGCCTCAGCAACGACGAGGCACTTAGCAATTCAGTGAGACCCTGTCTCTAATACAAAAAAGGGCTGGGGATGTGGCCCAGTGGTCGAGTACTCCTGAGTTCAATCCCCGGTACCAAAAAAAAAAAAAAAAAAATACGGAATGAGGGAAGGTGAGAAAGAACTCAGTGGGGATGGGTTGGAATAGACACTGATGTGACTGAATGACTTCTAAAATATGTAGAGTCAGCCCTCCTTATCTTCAAGTTCTCTCTCCAAAGAATCAACTAACTACATGTCCAAAATGTTTAAAAACTGCATCTGTACTGGACATGTATAGAATTTTTTCCTTGTCATTATTCCCTAAACAATACTGTAACTATTTATATAGTATTTACATTTCCTTAGGTATTATAAATACTCTAGGAATGATTCAGAGTATAACAGGAGGATGTGTATAGGTTATATGCAAACATTATACCATTTTATATAAGGGACTTGAGCATCTGCATAGTTTGGTATCCTCAGGAGGTCCAGGAACCAGTCTTACATAGATACCAAGAGATGACTACATATGTTTTTGTATGGGCATATAGGTATGCACACATATAGAGTATATATGTATGCATATTATAGGTGTATGCATATGCTTACATAGGTGTATATCTAGTAACCAGATCTTGGTCTCTACTATTATTCTCCCACTAAAAGAAACAAAGGCTCATTGAACAAAAGGCTGATTTCAAGGATGGTACAAGATAAGTTCAAAATTAGAACATTTTAAAAAATATATAGTTTTAAAGGGACAGCATGCCTTTATTTTATTTGTTTATTTTTATATGGTGCTAAGGATCAAACCCAGTGCCTCACACATGCTAGGCAAGCGCTCTGCCACTGCGTTATAGCCCCAGCCTCAAGTCTACAACATTTTTTTATGACAGAAAGTAAGGAAGTCCTCATGAAAATGATGGGAGAATATAACACCCAGGAGTCATCTTGAAAGGCTCCTGCTGGCCAGAGCTGGACAATTTGAGCACCAAAATAAATAAGGGCAGTAAAGAATTCTAAATCATTGATAATGGAGAATTCATGAGTCCATACTGGTAAGTAAATAAACAAATGAGGGAGTACAAGGGGTAGGGCTCTTGCTTACAATAGAAAGCTGAGTGCCAACTTGTAAATGTGGGTGGGAATACTTAGCTGGAGAATCATCACCTTGCTATCATCATAGTAAAGAACGGATGAGACAAAAATCAATTGATGTTAAAATAGGGGTGAGGTGAGATGGGTTTGATGATGTTGCAGAATATTTTAATGATCTTAAAAGTGTCACCACACTCAAATGTCATGGTGAAGAAACCAGACAATATCTTGACCAGGTGATCAAAATCAGTATCAACAATGAAGGGTAAGTCAGCATCGTGTACCTCTAGATATGACACTCCTGTATGCAGTATTACAGCCATGAATGTGTGACCCAAATATAATTTTGAGGAAACCCCAAACAAACCCCAAATAAGGAACAGTATAATAAAGAAATAAAAAGGGGACTGAATTAGAACAAATTATATTCCATGCTTTTATAATTATGCCATAGTATATTCTATTGACACATGTAACTAAAAAGAACCAATAAACTATTTACAAATAAGTCAATATCATTAAAGACAAAGAAGGGTTGAGGAAATGTTCCAGACTAAAGGAAGCTAAAGAGAATTGACCAGGGAGTAGGGGTGGAGGCTGGGGTTGTGACTCAGTGGTAGAGCGCTTCCCTAGCACATGTGAGGCACTGGGTTTGATCCTCAGCACTGCATATAAAATAAAATAAAGGTTTATCAACAACTAAAAAACTATTAAAAAAGAGAAATGACAATTAAATGCATTACCTGATCCTAGACTATAAAGGATAATATTGGGTTCTTTATAAATTATAATGAACATTATTGAGTTTTGTCAAAATTGGAATATGAATGGTGGTTTAAATAGAAGTATTGCCTCAATGTTAAATTTCTTAAAGTTGATAATCATACTATGGTTATGTAAGAGAATGTCCTTATTATTAGTAAACACACACTGAAGACTTTAGGGATGAAAGACTACAATGCATGCAATTTACTCTCAAACAGTTCTGAAAAAAAGATAATTGTGTGCATGTATGAATATGGAACAAAACCCCCATTTGTATATGCCACTATAATGCACCAATAAAAAATGCAGAGAAAAATAAATAAATTCAAAAAATAGGATGTTTCAAATGATAAAGGAAATAGGGCAAAATATTAACAACAGGTGAACATGGGTGATGAGTATATGGGCATTCTTTGTGCTAGTCTTGCAATTGTTCTGTAATTTTGAAATTATTTCTAAATTTAATTGGATAAATATGTGATCTTCTGGCTATCACTGAGATGTGATGAGATGAGACTTATAACTGAACTATGAAAACAAAAGTTTATCTCTTGTTCAAAAGGGAAGCACTACAATATGGAAATCTATGAACCTTAGTGTAAATGCATAATAGGGAACATTTGCATGAGAATGAAAAGGAGGGGAAATAAAAGTATGTCTTTGTGGTAGTATGTTATAGACTGCCTAGCCAGTCACAGGCTATGCACACTGCTTTTGTAATGCAAAACACAAAACTGAACTGAGGAAAGATAATAGAATAATTGGGAAGACTAACATCTGTTGGAATTCCCATTCAGCTAACACCATCATCTGAAACAATATTGGTCATAATAATTCAAATCTTAGAAGAGGGGGGAAGATGGTTAAAAAGGAAGGAAGGAAGTTGAAAAATAGAACTACTTTTCTAGCCTTAATTTTAAACATGTGGATAAAGAAAATATGAAGAAGCCTCAAGGGAAAGCAGCTCTCAGAACTGGGGTTCAGTCCACAGTGGCAGGCCCTACTGGTACCTTAAATTTTCATACTCATTTCTTATAAATTTGTTTCCCATTTCAATCAGAAAGTTTGCTTTAGGGATCTCTGCCTTTATTCCTGTCTATTGCACTTTTCTGCCAATGATTGGAGGAAGACATAAGAGTCAGACTGGTAGGGAAAGCAAATGTATTGGAAGACATTTGGATTCAAAAGGATTTGGCATGCTGAAATGAGGGGTCAAATCTAACCAGATTATTTTTCTCATGGTGGTACTGGGGATTGAACCCAGGAGCACTGTACCACTGAGCCGCATCCCCAGCCATTTTCTAAAAAAAAAAAAAAAATTTGAGACAAAGTCTCATTAAGTTGCTGAGGACCTTGCAAAGTTGCTGAGGCTAGTCTTGAACTTGCAATCCTCCTGCCTCAGACTCCTAAGTCACTGGGATCACAGGCATGTGCCAATGAGCCAGTTCCAGATAAAATCTAACAGAGATAAATGCAGGTGTTGAGTTTTAGATACTCAATTTTATAGGAATAGGATTTGGACTACGTTGAGTTTTCAGTTGACTTTATGTTCAGTCAAGTCAGTAGTCAATGTGGCTGCCAAAACTCAAAAAGTGGGGATACAGAGCAATAGGACAGCGACTCATGTACAAGAGAAATAATCCAGTGATTTTCTGTGGTGACAACTTTTGGAGTATGCTATTCACCTTTTTTACAGCACATTTTGTAAACCACTTTAAGAAACAGGAGAGTGTTAATGAAAAAGATATCAGGATGGGAAAGGGTCTGAAAACCATGTTGTATGAGGAGCAACTGAAATAACTCTAGCCAAGTAAAGAGAAAATTTAGATGGAACATAGAAGTTACCTAAAATAATCTGATGAACTGGTATATTAAAGATGGATTAGGTTTTGTTAAGAAGGCACAAAATACCAGACCTATTACTAACTGGTAGATAAGGTTTAATTCATGGAGCATTAAGATTGAACTCGAAAGGTTTGGTTTCCAATCTTGACTCCATCATTTTGTAGCTCTGTGACCTTGGGTAACTCACTTGAGTCTCAGTTTTTGCATGTATGAAATAAAATCAATATAATCTACTTCATATGGTTAAATAAGAACTCATAAGGATTAAATGAAATATTATATGTAGGAGTATTTATAAATAGCAATGTATATACAAATTATTATTGTTATTATTATTTACTAAGAAAAAAAGGCCTCATAAAGAAGCACTGACAATTATTTATAGCTGTAAAACAATCAAAGGGGCTATTTTGTTAGAAGTGAGCTCCCCATCACTGGCAATGTTCAAGCAGAGACAGGATGATAATTTACTGGATGTCTGGCAGAAGAGAAGATTAGAGTAGACTTCTAAGGTCCAATCCAACTCTAAGATACCATAATTCTATCACTATTGGGAATTATCCTTCAGATATTTCTTTACAAAGGAATATATAGCCTTGAAAACAAAAGGTGATGACAATTAGATCTTTGTCAATTTTTAAACTTGCTCTCATCTCCCAGGAAATGACTGTTCTCCCCATATTAGGAAGTAGAAGCACAGATACTGGCTCTAAGACTTTCTAAAAACATGAAAGACAAGTACAGAAAAGTATGTCACTGAAGAAACATCCAGGAACTCAGCTACATGAGCCAAGTGGCTTAGGCTGGAGCTGCACGAGGCAAGTGTTTTTTAGTGTTCAACTCCCAAATGTCCTCTCTCATCACCTCCCCAATATTGTCACAAAACAGAATCCTGCCCCAGAATTGTCACTAAACAGGAAAAGGAAGACCAAAAGAAGGGCTCAGTTGGAAAAATTCCTCTCATGTTGGCCTGTGAAGTCAGACATAAATGAAAAGCACAAAGTTAAAAGAAAATATTGATTTGCAGCTATGGAGATGCAACCATAGTGTGGGGATAAGTCCCAGTCTTGAATCCAGCTTTAATATCGCTTTTGTTTATATTCCCCCATGAAGTGCGTTGAGGAGAATTTTCAGCTCAATGCCTGTAAACTGGCAATAGATGAATCAAGTTCCTAATCTGCCAGAAGGTGAAACCATCATAACAGGTGAGCTAAACAACTGCTTTATAACATCTTTCATTTTGTGGTCTACTGACATGTTTTTATATTTACTGTAATTCTTCATGGAAAGGGAGAAGGACTAAAGGGAAGAGTGACAGAAGCAGGAGGCTTGTCACCATGTTCACTGATACAAATCAGTACAGCAAAGGAAGTAATAGGTCTTTGAACAAAACATTTTATCATGATAATGAAGTGGAAGAAGAGTCAGGAAAAGAGATGTTCACACACATGGAATCAGTGATGATGGTAGCTTAGCTGTCCAGGAACAAATGCTGAGCAACGCTCTCCTTAGGAGAGTCGAGTGCCATGGATTAGTTGAGAAAAGGCTAAGGATCACATAAACGAATGGGTGTGGCCCCAGTGACTGCCCAGCAAGGAAATACACAACTTGCTTGTCACCCATAAATAAAGTTTTTGCAATGCCCTGAGGAGCTTACATTGTCTATGAAAGACTATACTAAACAACCTAACATGTCTTACAAACACTTGCCTCGTGGCGCCCCGGCCAATCTTGAGCAGCTTACTGCTTCCTTACATTTCCTTATCTCTGGCCACAGGCCCCAACTACACCATGACTTACTGATGAAGTTAGCCTGGCCAGTGAATATGGTGTACTGAAGCTCATAGGAGCTGATGCTGAACTCATCATCCGAGATCCAGTGGACTGTAATGGTGTCATGGGAGGCAGTACAGAGTTCCTCTCGGATGGAGGGTGGGTTTGGGGCTGCAAGGAAAGGTAGAAAGGACATGTGAGGAAAGCACATTCTCCCTTATCCAAGTTTGTAATCCTTACTCTTTCTGCCTACCCCAACATCTCTTGGAGAGGTTTTTATTGTTTTGTTTTGTGGTGCTGGGGATCCAACCCAGGGCCTTGTACATGTTAGGCAAACACTACCACTGAGCTACACCCCAGCCATAGACACATTTTCTTAGAGAAGCTTAAGATTTCAAGAACCATACAACCTGAAGCAGAGTGCTGAGAACTCAAGCTCTCCCAAAGTGCTTTTACTTCAATGATGAAATATTTTAGGCCAACATACAAGCTTAGGTTATTGTGATGATCGCCTCAGCTGTCTAGTCTGCCTATAAACACATGTGCAAAGTAGCCACAAGGTTTTCTTATTATGTGGCTTTCAGCATATTTATTTATATTTCAGAATAATTTTTATTATATATGTTTAACAATATATTCAAATGCAAATCAGTATGAGTCCCCTCATCTCTAAATAGGGATAATAACTACCTTATAGATTTGTTGTGAGGATTAATTATATAAAATTAATTTACAGTATCTTGCATAAAGTAGATGTTCAGTGAATGATAGCTATGTTAATATGTTAACAAAATACCTATAAATATAATGTTAGTTTGTGTATATTTTCTTAGGAAATAACCATTCAATAACCCTCAATGTAACCAGCATTTTTAACAGGCTGGCTGCCTCCCTTATTTTCTTTTGTGTAGACATTTATTATCCTCTATTTCAGACATTTTAACAATTGTACCCTGTCACTTTTGACAGATGTTTCTGATATGCAAAACGTGTCTTGAAAACTAATCCTGAATCCTAATAGCTCTGAGACTAGATATAATGTTTTAAAAAATATTTAAAAAATAAACATGGTAACTAAAACCTGTGTTAGAGAGGATAAATTCTCAGTAAGGCTGAGATGGCTCATGGTTAAAGAAAAAAAAATATCAACAGGGATCACATTTATTTGGCATCCCATATTTTCTAAAGTTGTCTGCAAGCCAGTTATTTCTTACAGTTTTCTTCCTGATCTGTTGATTCCTAAGTTTCCTTAAAACCATTTGAGTAGGATCTAACAATGTGGGACATTCTGTAATATTCCCTAATTCTTTCCTATGTAACAATTAAAAATATATAACTGATAGACTCAGAAGCAGAAACTGATCAGTAATTTCTTGTGTTTTACCTTTTAGTATGGATGGTATATCCATTCTGACTCCAGAAATATTTGACAAATCATTTTTCATTTCTGTTTTATGAACTAAGACATTATGAACTAAAATATTCTGTCTAAAATGATACATGTATCATTTTAAAGACTGTAAAATATTTTACTGGTAAATATTGTCCTTTTCAGATTATTTTAAACTAAAAGCTCACTGAAAAATTAAAATGGGAAGGAAAGCACAGTATTTTCACACCTGTTAAATAGTCTAGCCCCTCCAACAATTTCTTTTCTCTAGAAAAATCTAAAGCAAAGTTTTCAAAGGCATCATTAAAATTGATGTCTGGAATCAGAACTTGAGAAGATGCAGTTGCCATAGCGACCCTGAAAAAAAAAGAAGAAAAGTTCATCAATATACATCAACATAGGTTTGCAACCTTCATCAAGTGTTTGATTTCTGGTTTAACGAGGTGAAAATAAATGACTTGTAAGGCTTGATTTGTTAACAGAAAATATCATAGCTGTGCTTTTCCAACAGAAACCATTTCAATTTTAATCGTCAGGAACCAATTAAGAATTATACCATATTTATTCACATATGTTCACCCCTCAAACATACTCCCCCATCCTGTATTAATTTTGAGAAGTAAATACAGGATTTTTTCCCCTCTGCATCATTTTCCATCTGGCAGGCAGCATCAGAAATTAGACCTCTGAATTCTTGGTAAGAGCAGTTTGAGAAATTGTTTCCTCCCTCTCTATTTTTTTATGCTAATCAACAAAATGACACACTGGGTTAATACCTTACCATAAATCCTGTCCTTTCTTTATCTTTTATAATATTTATGTCTCATTTTATTGTTCTATATTGTATAATGCTACAATAATTTTATTTTCCCAACTAATTTTAAGAGATTCAAGAACGAGGTTCATATTTTGTACTTCTTAACCTTCCATTATCCCTAAAACAGTGTTGGAAACATGGTGAATAAATAATTGTTGAATTAATAAGTGAATTACTAGCAACAATAATACAATTACTGAGATTTATTGAGTGTTTAATATATATAAGACACTTTGTATGTACTTTACATGCATTATCTAATTTACTCCTTACCATAACCCTGTGTAGTAGATGTTATTTCTATTTTTGCAAGTAAGAAAATGGACACAATGAAAAACAAAGTAACTTGCCCAAAATCACATAACCAATAAAGGTCAAAATATAATTGAACCTATGTCCACCTGACTTTAAACTCTGTACCCATAACCATTTATACTGTTCCTTTTTTTAAAAAAATGGTGTATGTTTTACACACTTAAGAAAATCTTTTTTTGTTTGTTTCTGGTACCAGGGATTGCACCCAGCAGTGCTTAACAACCGAGCCACATCCCTAGCCCTATTTTGTATTTTATTTAAGAGACAGGGTCTCACTGAGTTGCTTAGTGCCTCACTAAATTGCTGAGGCTGCCTTTGAATTTGTAATCCTCCTGCCTCAGGCTCCCACGCCGCTGGGATTGCAGGCATATGCCACTTTGCCTGGCTACACTTGAGCAATTCTTAACCATGATTATGCATGAGAATTACCTGGGGTGGGAGGCTTTTACCAAAATACATATGTTTAAGTTCTGTATCAGATCTTCTGAATCAAAGCCAATGAAGATCTTTGTGCATGCAAATGACAGGCTGAAAAGAAATATTAACTTGGCATAACAATATGCAGCTTAGAGTGGATGGAAGAGCATCACATGTAGGAAGACAAGAAAGGAAATTTTTATGCGGAACCAATTGTAAGGGGATAGGAAGTTGAACAAATACATATTATCCTCATGTAGGCATGCCCTCATACACATCTACAAACATCTCTTGGATGTTTGTGAGAATAGAGATATTTTGGGAATAAAGTACAGATCAATATAAACAAATGAAATAATAACTTGGTACAATCTTTAGGTCTCACATTGAACAGCCAGTCTTCTAAGATTTGGTGAATAAGGAGACAACTCCTTAGGGTAAAAGTTCAGCCAAAAAAAAAAATGGTACATAAAATCTCTTCCTGGCCTCCTCAATCTTTCTTTCTTCTATACATCCATCCATCCATCCATCCATCCATCCATCCATCCATCCAACCAACCAATACTTTTTTTAAAGTCTTTTTTAAAAATATTTATTTGCTTAGTTGTACACAATGCATTTATTTTTACGTGGTGCTGAGGATTGAACCCGGGCTGCACACGTGCTAGGCGAACGCTCTACTGCTGAGCCACAACCCCAGCCCCCCCAACCAATACTTAAGCAAAACTAATGTGCAAAGAGACTTGGAATCTAAGGGAAATCTCCCAGAAGAAGTTAATTTTGAGCAATCACCTACATGATGAATAGGATTTAGCTAAGCAAAGGCACTGTGGGTATGTGTGTTCTCTCTCGCCTGGAGACTGGAGAATGAGACAGTCATGCAGGGCCTTGTAGGGTCTCATGTTACAAATGTTGGCCTTTATGTTAAGAATAATGGACCACTGAAGCATTTTAAGAAGAGGAGTGATATACTAAAATTTATGTTTTGAGAAGAGTATTATGACTGTAGTGGATGGACTGGAAAGGAACAAAATTAGACGCAGGTAGACTGGATTTTTCTTTTAATATTTTTTTTTTTTAGTTGTAGATGGACACAATTTATTTATTTATTTATTTATTTTTATGTGGTGCTGAGGATTGAACCCAGTGCCTCATACATGCAAGGCAGGTGCCCTACCACTGAGCCACAACCCTAGCTCCTAGACTGGATTTTAAGGTGCCAGAAATGAGTATCAAGTAAAAAGTTGTGATGGGCATGTAGACAAATAAAACAGAGTTTATTAAAAAACTGAAAAAATGGATAACAAATATATTAAAAATCCAAACTACATGAGAAATCAAAGTAATGTAAATTGAAATGAGATAGCATGTAGGTTATAAATAATGATATAGGGGTGCTTTTATTAGGGCTGAAATTGATAGAAATTTTGAAGGTTAATTTAGCATTAAATACCAAAATACATTAAAATGAAATATTCTTTGACATTGCAGTTCTACTTCATAAAAATTTTAATAAGGAGGGGCTGGGGCTGATGCTTAGCAGTAGTGCACTTGCCTGTCATGTGTGAGGCACTAGGTTTGATTCTCGGCACCGCATATAAATAAATAAAATAAAGGTCTATCAACAACTAAAAACATTTTTAAAAATTTAATAAGGAAATAACTTAGATGTATGCAGAGACACAACTACATGGGCATTCAACACAGTGTATGTAACCTAATTGTCTAACAATGGAGACTGAGTTAAACATTGTATTATACATCAAAAGATGAAATATCACTAGGCCATTGGTTTTACAATAATAGGGAAAATTTCTGATATGTTGTTTCAAATGTAGACTATAATGCAGTATATACAACATGACCATATGTTTGTAAAATATATATACTAATATAACTAATACAATGCTAAATTCCCAAATGTTAATGGTGGCTGGAAGGTTAAGAATAAGTTAAAGTAATGCAGTGGGGTGTGGGTGTGTATGCCTATCTGTCTCTGCATTTAAATAAAACACAATATCGACATCTTGTTGCAGTCTCCCAAGGTATTGATCTCTATAGGAAGATAATATAACAATTGCCACTTGTAAGGGGAAAGGGACAGCTCTTTTATCTAAAAGTTAATTTTATCTGAAGTCATGATGCCTTAACACAATACAGGGAATAATGGTGGGGAAGAATTTCAGACCCTCAGAAAAACCAATTAGAAAGATATTTAGGTTAGATAATTGATTCTCAAGTCATACCACATAACCAGTCATATATTCCACCTATACCACACACTACATTTGAGCCTATGCAAAAAGATTTACACAGAGAGTTAGGAATCATCAACATGGTAATTCAGTGGTAATTGAAGCCCTACAAGCTAATAGGTTTGCAAAGAGGAGAATGTATAGGGAGAGAAGGGAATATCCTAAAAACAGAATCAAGAAGAGCAATAGCATTAAAGGAATAGATCAAGGGAGAGTTGCTCACAAAGGCAAAACAGATCACATAGGTAAAGAAAAGAAACAAGGAGTGTCATGGAAGATAAGGGCAGAGCAATTTCAAGGAAAAATAGTAAGCAGACAAAGTTCTCTTTCCTTGAGAAAAACTAAAGAACTAGAATGTTTAGAGTTCACAGAATAATCTATAAACCATTTTAGGTTAAAAACAAATGAATTTCTCATAAAAACTAGTTTAGTTGAGAGATCAGTTCCTGAGAAAGTCATTTAAAAACTGAATACTGTTCTCTTCTTGCTTATGTCCCTTAATTAGCTGGGGTTGAAACAATTTCCAATTTGTACCTAAAGAATTTGGTTTAAGCTGGGCACAGTGGCACAGGCTTGTAATCCCAGCATCCTGGGAGGCTGCAGCAGGAGGATTGTGAGTTCAAAGCCAGCCTCAGCAAAAGCAAGGCACTGGGCTGGGGCTGTAACTTAGTGGCAGAGCATTTGCCTGGCACATGTGAGGCACTGGTTCAATTCTCAGCGCTGTGTATAAATAAATAAAATAAATCATTTTAAAATAAGCAAGGCACTAAGCAACTCAGTGAGATCCTGTCTCTGAATAAAATACAAAATAAAAAAATAGGGCTGGGGATGGCTCAGTGTTCAAGTGCCCGTGAGTTCAATCTTGGTACCCACCCCCCCAAAAAAAGAATTTGGTTTGAACACATGTGGTAATGCCAATTCTACTTACTGATTAACTTTTCAGCTCTTTTTGACTAGAATGATTATAAGGTATGGAAAATTTCTTTATGTTCTACATCCAATATAAGAGGACTCTAATTACTTAAAATGATCTAGGTCATAATTTAAATTATTTTCATTTTTTCTATAAAATAAGCACTATTATTTCACATTCTTTCTATTGTCCAAATTTATATAAGAGGTATATTTCTTAAAAACATGGATGTTTGCAACCATTGCTTTTGAAAAGATTATTACTATATATTCTCCATTGTACAATGTTTTTTTCATGAAGACTGTGATACCAGCGGCTTTGATTATCAGTGTAACCAATTGTAACTGCCTTTATGTACCATATTTGTGAAATAAACACAAACACACACACACACACACACAATGAATAAAATGGAGTTTGCAATAAAAAAAAACATGATTGGCAGAGGAAAATGCTAGAGAGCAAGTAACATGAAAGAGTAAGATGAAACAAAGAAGTGGCTATTATATTTAGTATCGAGATCTTCTTTTAGTGACCTTGAAAAAAAAAAAAGCACTTCCAAAGATATGGAAGTGGGAGAAAACATTACACAGTTGAAGAGTTAAGTAGTAACGATTAAATACACTGGTTTCAATATATGTTTTAGCTTTGTTTTCATAAAATCCCAATGAAATGACAAAGAATAAAGCATCATAAACCCACAAAGACAAAGAGAATGGAAAAAAAGATGCCAGTAATTAAGAGATTTTCAACATATGTTTGGAAGATAGAAAGGAATGGTTGTGTGGTAACCAACAACAGATCAGAAAAAGCTAGATCAGGAAGCCAACAACATCAAGCTGATTTAGTGCCACAAATTTGAAAGTTTGCATGAAGAACAGCTAGATCCCAGATTCAATCAATCAGAGACTGCATTTCCCTCATCCTGGCAGTAGATGAGAGGTTTTCCTTCTGCAGAGCTTTGACATTATACTAAAAGCAGTCTTAAAACTCTCAGCTCCCTTTTCCTGGTTGGCTCCCAGAATCCTGGCAGCCAGGCTTATAACCTCCACCCACCAAAGCAGGAGATTGGGGAATTTCTTCCAAGGGAAAATGACCCAAGAGAAAACTCCTATAGAATTGAAACTTCAGATCCCTCAATAAAAATCTGGCACTCCACCTTGTATTACTACAGAAATGTTCACCAAGCAATGAATTGCCCCTATCCATTCAGAGCTTCCAGATACCTTTTAGTACTTAAATTTAAAAAGGCAACTGAAAACTTGTTAGAAATTTAGAGGAGGACAGAAACCAAAACTAATAGAGAAAAGAAACTTGGAAGATAGCAAAGCAATGCAGGATTTGGAAGGAAACTTCTAAAAATGATAATATTCTCAGAAAGACAAACAGTTTGAATCCACAAAGCAATAATGCTAAAAAAAAAATACAAGAATAATGCTAAAAAATATCCAGAAAGAACCCTTGTAAATAAAAATATGAATGTTGGAATTAAAATTTTAATAGAAAGATGGGGGAGAGAAGTTAAGGAAATAAAAACACTAAAACAAGAAGACACAGTCATGGAAAACAGGAAACAAAATATTTTTTTTAATTGGAGGAAAAATCTAGGATGTCCAATGCACGATTAATTAGAGTCCCAGAAATAAGAGATGAGAGAGGATAGAGGGGAGGAAGACATTAGTGAAAAATAAAATAAATTTTTCCAGAATCAAAGATCAATAGTGTTTAGACTGGAAATAATCCCTGAGTGACCAGCAAAATGAATAGTCAATGATGCATAACCAAGGCAAAACTTGATGAAATTTTGGAAAAACTGGGTTAAAGAAATGATTTTTAATATATTTTATTGGTATAAAGATATGATTTTGAAACCTTCTAGATTTGAATGGTTATTATTAAGAAAATGAAAGATAACAAAGGTTGACATGAATGTAGAGAAAAGGGAACCTTTTTACACTGTTGGTAAGAATGTAATTGAATAGAGCTGTTAAAACAAACTGTATGAAAAAAAAAAAAAAAAAAAACAAACTGTATGAACTATCTCAAAAATATGATCCAACCATCCATTTCTCAATGTATATGCAAAGAAATTGAAATCAACATGGCAAAGAGGTATCTGTACCCCCTGTGCTTATTGTAGCATTATTCACAATGAATAATATATAGAATCAACTCAAGTTTCTGTCAATTGATGAATGGATAAAGAAAATATGGTATATATATATACAATGGAATATTATTAGGCTTAAAAGGAAGGAAACCCTGTCATTTATGACAGAATGGATGAAGTTGGAGGACTATATGCTAAGTAAAATAAGCCAGACACAGAAAGACAAATACCATATGATCACACTTATATGTAAAATCTAAAAAAGTCAAACTCATATATGTTTGGAATAGAATAGTGTTTACCAGAGGCTGGTGGAGGAAGACAATTAGAAGTTTTGCCCATGGCATACAATATTTCACTTGGACAGGAACAATAGTTTTTATTTTTATTGGTGCATTATAGTTATACATAACAGGGGGATTCATTATGCCATATTCATACATGCACATAACATAATTTGATCAATCTTATTCCCCAGTAATTTCCCTTTCCCTTACCTCCTCAGGGGAATAGTTTTTAAGATTTGTTGCATAGCAGAGTTATTGCAGTTTATAATCAAATATTGTGTATTTTAAAAAATAGCTAAGAGAATAAATTTCAAATGTCTCACCACAAAAATATAAGTGAGGTGAAATATATATTAATCAGTTCAATTTAATATTCCATATCAGGTACATACATCAACACATCATATTGTACCCCTCTTATGTATACAATTATAACTTGTCAGTTAAAAATAATGCTAACTTCAAGGAAACTTGTACATTTAAAAATATGTCATATTCATAAGACCAGGAATCAGAGTGACAGTGAACTTATCCATACAACACTGGAAGTAAGAACACAATGGAGTCATGCTTTCAGAATTATAAACAAAATTTATTTATAACCTGTGAAGTATGCAAATTAATTTAAAATATTTTTTAGACAAAGTTCTCAAAAATTTTGCTTCTTATGTACTATTTCTTAAGAAACTATGGGAAATTTTATTTCAAAAAATTAAGAATGTAAACTTGTAAAGGAAGAAAACATCCAGGCACAGCCTGATTGACTCTTTATAATTAAGGAGATAGGGTGAAGAATCCAGAGGAAATAAGTTGGTAGAGTTCACAAGGCAGAAAACCAGAAAGAAAAGAGCTACAGTAAGAAAATTCTAGAGACCTTCAGAGGGTTTCCATCTAGTGTTCAACAGAATACTGATCAACATATACATGGGAAGAAATTACCAGTGCTGCAGAAAGAGTCACTCAAAAAGATTAGGGAGAACAATCTCTGATGTTAACATACGGCCAGAAATGGTGGTAATACTGTCTGTTCCCACAAGTGGTTCCAGAACATCATGGATTCATGAGACACTGTATAAAGCACTCAGAAGTATTTTGCCTCAGTAGTGAGGAAAAACTGTTCTAGACTAGACACTTCTCTGATCTCATCTAATCTTTGCAGTGCTGGGAATGGATCCCAGGGCCTTGAACAGGATAGGCAAGCATTCCACCAGTAAGTATACCATAAGGCAGAAAACCATAAAGAAAAGAGCTACAGTAAGAAAATTCTAGAGACCTTCAGAGGGTTTCCATCTAGTGTTCAACAGAATACTGATCAACATATACATGGGAAGAAATTACCAGTGCTGTGGAAAGAGTCACTCAAAAAGATTACGGAGAACAATATCTGATACCATTCTCCTAACAAATCTAAAAACAAGACTCAAAAGGATCAAGCTATTTTTAAGTAATTTGACTGTGTCTTTGAACAAAGTTTACAACTCTTTGTAAGAATAAAAGATAAACAACCAACAAGATATAATTCACAAAGTGTGGCATCTGATAAAAAAATTACCAGACATGCAAAGAATAAAAAAAATACAACCCATCATGAAGACAAAAATCAACCAACAGAAATTGACCCAGATCTGACACAGATGTTAGAATTAGCAATCAAAAACATTAAAATAGTTATTAAAATTCTATTTCACATGTTCAAAAACTAGAGAAAAGGCTGAATATCTTAAGTAGATATTTTGGAAGATATTTTTAGAAAGACCCAAACTTCTAGAGATGAAAACTACAATATATCATATGAAAAATACACTGGAGGGGGTCAAGAGCAGATTAGTCATTATAAAAGAAAAAGTTAATGAACTTGAAGAAATATCAATGAAACACCAAGAAAAAAAAAACCTCCAAAAAACAAAAAACCAGAGAATCATTAAACTATAGGACAACTTCATGTACCCTAATACACAAGTAATTGGGATCCCTAAAATAGAAGAAAGAGGTGGCCTAAAAATATTTTTAAAAATAATAAGAAAATATTGCCAAATTTGCATGTCAATTGATATCTAAAATTGAAAAGAGAATTTAAAAGTATCAATGCAAGAATGCTATTTACAAATGTAAAGTTCATGCCCATAAAAATACCTAATAGAGTTGAAATTGCTTGGCTTTGTTGAGAAAATGTAGATGATGATATTAGACTCCATAGATTTGAATCCGGCTTCTGCCCCTTACTAGTTGGGTGAACTTAGGCAGGTTGCTTAACCTTTATGAGCCTTGTTGTTTCATTTATAAAATGGGGAGAGTAGCAGAGTCCACCACATAAGGTTTTTCTGAGGATTAAAAGTGTTAGTCCTTATAAAGACAGCATAGTACCCAACATAAAGTAAGTTGTTGTTGCTATTGTTCTTCTTCTTATTATTATTATAGATCAGAAATTATAGGTGAGAAGATTGATATTTCTTTCAATGTAATTGCAGTAATATTTTACTTTCTAATTATGCACAAGGTATCACTTGATATAAATATATTTAAAATATTAGAGTAAATTAAGGGTAAGGACCTGGAAAGTCTTGCAAGTATTTTAATGTGAAGAAAAGGAGAAGAATATGGTGACAGCTAGAAAGGATAGGAGGAAAGGAAAGTTTCAGCGCTTTTTGTTTTTCTTTTAGGTGGGAGAGACATTAGTGGATTTGGATGTGGATATGAAGTCAACTATAGAGTGGCAGAAATTGAAGCTATGGGAAAAAAGAGGGCATGTGGTCAAAGGACAAATGAAGGGACATATCTTCATTATACAGAGAAAGAAGGTAGAAGTAATGGATGTAGATGTAGGTGTGTCCAGCACTTTGGTATGAGAAGTTGAGGAATTTATCATTTCATACCTACCATTTTCAGTTTAAAAGGGGGGCAGGCATTTGCTGAGCATAAGCAGGAAGGAGTCTCGGTTGGAAGTTTGAAGTGAGTACAAAAGTTTTAAAATAGCCAGTGTGGAGATAAGTTAAAAAGGAAGTGGACTAAAGCAACACAACATGATTTGGGGTCAGTACTTAAGGCCCAGGTCAGACGAGAAGCCATACATTTGTGGTGAAAAAGTACCAACCTCTTTGGCTATGTGATTTTTCCAGCAAAATTCTGCAACTCAAATACAGGCATGGAAAAGTTAAAAATAGTTGAAGTGATTCAGGGTTGGGATTTTATCAGGTATGTGTGATAAAAGGACAATGGGCAATGGAATTGGGCAGATTGAAAAGAATAGCTGAAGGGAGAAACCACAGATCCAAAATAGGCTAAAGAAAGAAGAGAAGACAGGAAGTAGCTGGTAGGTAGGAAATAAGCATAGGAGTCCAGATTAGAGGTCCCAATGAAGTTGAAAAATAGAGATGCATTTAAAGCAAAGAGGTTGTAATTAGAAAGTGGGATGCTTCAGTTTATGATTTCAGTGCAACTCTGAGTGATGATAAGATTCAGTATGTGGTCCATGGGAGTGGGTGGATGAAGTGCAGCCAAGGCGATAGTCACTGGAGCAACAGATGTTAGGGGGCGCTTAGTGGCTAGAGCATTATATGGGTCAGTCATGTGGGAGCTGCTAAAGTCACCATAATGAGGCAGAGGCAATAGGAAGAAGACTATGAGCCTGGAACCTTATTCTCCAATGAATGAGGGGGAGAAATAAGGAGGTTAAGTCTGGCCTAACAATCTACTGTGGCCCCTTGAAGCCTTGGAAACTATACTAAACAATGTTTCACTTTAGGTCATGGGCTCTGCCAACAGTTTATAGATGGGCTTCTAATGATCCATCATGAGTCCTTTGAAATTATATACAAAATTCTCTGTGTATACATATAAAATGCATTTTCTCCACTCTAGAATAAGGTTCATGACTTTCATCAGATTTTCAAAGAGAATGATTAAATAAAAGTCAAAGAATCATTGCTCTAATTTTTTTTAGGTGCAGTTTGACACAATACCATTTTTTTTTTTTTTAATGTGTTGCTGAGGATTGAACCCAGGGCCTCACACGTGCTAGGGAAGCGCTCTACCGCTGAGCCACAACCCCAGCCCGACTGTAAATGTTTTATAAAAGCAAGAACTAAATAAAAACAATAGAAACTGCGTGTAGACTTGAGAAAGGCACACACCTATCAAAGGTTTCTCTAACCCTACATCACGACCATCACAGAGAGCTCAAGCTCTAAGAGAACAACAAGGAGAGAAGGCAGTAGGTAGGTCTCATGCTTGGCTGTGCATTAAAAGGACTGATAGGCTGCAAAGATGGAGAGAAAGATGCAGAAATCCACAGGAAAATTTACCACTGAGGCTCAAGAATTACCTAGCTAGTAAAATCTTCAGATGGAAGCTGCTATATACATGCCTGAATAGAATTCATTGACTTTGAGCTCACCCCTTTTCATAATACTGGACATTTCAAAAGAATATAAGAAACCCACCTCTCAGCAATATTTTTTTGCAGACTGTAGAAACCGTGCCTGGTCATTTTCTTTGAGGATATGCTCAGCTTGGTTGATGAGGACCGTTGACCGTTCAAGACACTGGCGGCAATTAGCAACCTGCTGTGCCAACTTTCTGAGTTTCATAACCTTAAAGGAATTAGTCAAATAAAAAATAAGATAAAACACACAGCACTTAATTAAAAACAATAACACAATGTGAAGGAGATCTGCTGCAGTGATTCTAAAAATAAGGCTTATTAATACCCCATGATCCCTTTACTAACCATTCACCTTCTCACCCCACCCACTAACTCTCTTGCCAATCCCTCCTCCTCCATCTATAGCTCCCTTACTTATGTTGCACTCAGCCATGTACTCTCAGTTATCTACCTCTTCTTTATATTAATAACATTAATTTTATTTATTGTAGAAGCAATCCACGCTCATTATAGAAAAGCTGAAAAGTTAAAAGTATAAAAAGAAATGCTACCAACTAGAGATCACCACTGTTTACATTTTATTGTCAATATATTTTTGCACATATATTTCATGAGAAGTACCTCATTTTTATGACTATATGTATTTCCATGTATATATTTCTCTAAGTATCTTTACACATACCTGTGTGGTCACAAATCTGTGTTCTTGGAAGTTTCCATTCCTATGAACTGGAGCCACCCAGTATGGCATAAAGTATTGGTCATCAAACCAGACTCTCATAACTTTTTACATTGTGCCCACAGCATGAGCTTAAAATCACTAACACTGACCAGCAGGCCATCAAACCTAAAACCATATAGATGCATGGAGGCTCACTCCTGATATTTTTGACCATGATTCTTTAGTTCCTGGGTTTTTAAAAACATGGGAGTTGGGACTGGGGTTGTGGCTCAGCGGCAGAGCGCTCACCTCTCACGTGCGCAGCCCGGGTTCGATCCTCAGCAACACGTAAACATAAATGCATTGCATTGTGTACAACTAAAGTAAATAAATAAATATTTTTTAAAAACCTGGGAGTTTTGATTGACTCCTCTCTTTCTTCATCTTTTATATCTAATAAATTGGATGACTCCAATCATTTTCTTGTTGGCAATGCCTATTCTGTTCTTTCCTTCTGTGTGTGCTGTCCACATTCTGCTTTAGGTCTTCAACAATTCACACCAAGAATCATGTTGTAAGCCTCCTAATGTGCTTCCCTGATTTCAGCATCATCCCATTCTGATCTTCCCTTCACACTTAGGCCATACCAATTGGTCTTCTAGAATGGCTTCCCCACACTTTTCAGTCTAAAGCCAAAGTACTCATAGTGACATTCACAGTCTTACCATAATTTTAGCCCACATTTCTATCATTACTTTTTTCTTTTTCTTTCTTTGTGTTGACTTTCAATAAACAGTAAAGAACTCAGATAGTAAGTGTACAACTCAGTGAATGTTCACACATATATACACCCATGTAACCAACAACTAGGTCAAGGTACAACGTGTTTCCAGCATCCAGATCCACCATACTTTTTATTGGATCCATAGCACTAGACCAAACATTGCTTCTTTGCCTTTCTTCCTATAACCTCATTTCTTCTTGCTTTCATGATCTAATTTCAAACTGCAATCATTAGGGTTCAACTCTTTCATTTGTAAAGAGTCAAATGACTTCCTTGGCCTCACTGAAGTGCTGTGCTTTACCTTTGTCTCTTTGATTTTGACAGCAATCATTTGCTTCCTCTGCTGGATGATCTCTACCAACTCGTCACATTCTTCCATAAGTTTTGCCTCATGCATAGCAGTATTCACCTGCCAAGAAAGTCCAGAGTATTACACAGTGATCGTTGCCTTTATCCCCTGCTGGCTCTAAAAGTTTCGGACTGATAGCTAAACATGCACAACTTCTTCCATACCTCCCTCGATAAGATCCACTCCTAGAAGGAGAGTAGAGATGATGATATTAATGATGCAAGGGCATTGAAGCACCACAGATAGGAAGCTCTCCGGGCCTCTGGTAGATCATGATGGTTAATGGAAGGCTGGGCAGAAGGACAGATGAGATGGGGCATGTTATTCCCACTGTGCAATTCCCTTTACTCCAGCACCCTGTCCTCCTGATATTCTTTTCGAAAGAAGGTAAGGAGATTTATGTATGTCAGGAAAAGAGGATACTTCTCCACAGGTACAATAATATTAAGATAACAATGCAACAATATATTTTTAATTGTCCTCACAAAAATTTTTTCAGTTTCCTTGTTCCTTTCTACTTTCTAAATATATGAAAGTGTGGATACATTTTCACATTAAATATATGAATGTGTAGATAGGGTTGGGAAAGAATACTATTTTTTCATTGCCTTTCCATGGGTTGATTTCTTCTTTTAGTCATCTCTATCACTATTCATATTATATGTTACAGAGCCCCCAAAGGGGGATAAAATGAGAGCAGGGCATTTGGGTGCTGCTCAAATATAAAGGGAAAGGAAGGAACCCAGAACTAACATTTTTCAAACACTTAGTGTGCCAAGCACTTTATAGATAAAAATTTCATGTAATTATCCATATGACTCTATGACATAGGAATCATTTTTATTTGCATTTCACAGATGGGGAAGCTGGGGCTCTGAGAATTTTAGTGACTTGCTCCAAGTCACATAGCTAGAAAGTGGTAAAACCAGAATTCAAACCAAGTTCTGTCAAGTGAAACCCTTTAGCAGGCTGGATGGGTAGACAAGGTTCAGTTCCATTTCAGCAGCACACAGAGCAGTCACACAGGGAAGCACAATCATTCCAAGAATCTATTCAAGGATCACTCAAACAGAGCTCTAGAAGACCGAGGAATATACATGGGTTACTTGAGAGCATTAAAACTCAAGGAGCTATCTGTGCTTCATGAGCAAGAGAGGGCTGTATTTCTCATTGCTATCTTTTTTTTTAAAACAGGGTTCCTCTACATACTTCAACCCCAGCAAGATATCTTTGCCTGGAACCTGTTGCCTCCTCTCCCAGCCTCTAGGGTCCCTACTGGCTAATTTCCTGTTTATTATTTAATCAAAATAAAATCTATTTGCCAGTGAGTAACAAACTTATTTTGCTTTATTTCCATGTTCCAGGGAGAATGCCACAATGGGAGCTTCCACTTATTTCAAGTGAACATTCCTACTCTGGCCATTGCACTTTTTCTTTTCTCTGACTACCCTCCCTTCCCCTACATTGGATCTACCGTTCCAAAGCAGATATCTTAACATCTCAAGGAACTCACATTCATCCAAGAATAAGAGATTCGTCTAATTCTCCTTGGGTCCTTGCTTAGAGTATCTGGAAACTTAGGCACCTCCCATTTATAGTTTCTTTTTTGAGATTCTGCTGGTGTAGTACAAAATGGTGTGAAACCTTGTTACTTGTAATTTAGTTCTTGAACTAATCTTTACACAACATTTATTCTATGCCAGACACTGCTTTATCAGTTTAAATATATCATCTCTCTCAATCCTGAAAACAATTCTATGAGGCAGATATCATTATTCCCCTTTGGCAGGTAAGGAAATTAAGCACAGAGAAATTAAGTAATTTGTTCAAGGCTACACAGCTAGTAGTGGTAGAAGTGAGATTTGGATCCAGGGAATCCAATTCCAGAGTCTACATTTTTACCCATTACACATATTGCCTCTCCAGATTAATATAACAACACATCTTTGATTTCTGACATTCATTATGTCTTTTGCACCATTCATCTTTATCCTGTTATCCCTTTTTCTTTAGTCATTTCAGAGTCCTTGCTGTTCCCCTAGAATGCAATGAACTTTCATGTTCTGTGGCTTTACCTATGATTAACCTTTTCCTTAGAAGGGCATGTCCTCATTTATTGAACAAATTTCTACTTTTCTTTCAAGGTTCTACTCAATGATCATCACTTTTGTAACGTCTTCTCAGCTGCCCATACACAATCAATTGGTCCCCTCTTTATATTCCCCTATCACTTTATATATAATTCAGTAATACCATTTACTACCTTATATCATAGTAATTGTGTTAGTCTGCTTTTCCCACTTAAACATGAGTTCTAGGGGCCAAGAACTATGTCTTATCTGACTTTGTCTATCTCCAGCATAATAAATGACACATGGGAAATATTAAGTAAATATCTGTTACATTGAATTGAATGGTGATAAAGGTTTTTTTTTTTTTTCCTTTCTGCTTGCTAGGCACATCCATTTGATCACGCAAGTTATCCTAAACTCTCTACACTACATCTAAAAACAAATATAATCTCCTCTCCATATTTGCCCCCCACCTCTGACTTATTTTTTTGTCAATGCTACTATGAGTATTGCAGTTTCTCAGGTTCAGTAAAACATTAACTTCTACTTCTCCCTCATCCCCCACATAAATTCACAACAGTCCCAAAGTCCTTCCATTCTTTTCAATCTTGCTAAACCTTCTCTGGTAATAAAGTGATGATCTGAGCCAAGGAGTCAATAAATTGAGGCCTTTATTAATCACCCTTTTGGATAATTATTGCAAAAGCCTCCTTAACTAATCTCCTACCTCCAGAATATTTCATTACCCAAAAGCCAGTAAAAACAAAACAAAACAAAACAAAAAAAACACCATCTTCATTGTCAAACATATTTGTGTGCAATGCATTATGCTAAGTGCTAAGGCCCTGCCCTCAATAAATTTGTAATCTAGATGGGGAAGAAGCCTATACATGCAAAACAAACCAGTAGCAGAAGTTAAACACCAAATGAATGATGTAGACTATAATCACAGAAACTGAAAAGAAAGATCACACCCTCAGTGGGGAAATGGAGGAAAGATACATGAATGTCATGGGACTTGGATTGAATCTTAAATATGGAATAAGATTTAAATGTAAGAGTGGGGGGTAAATTTCAAACCAAGCAATAGGGTTTGAGTAAGATAACATATTTCCAAACTTTATTCCTCAAGCAATATGCTATCTTTGAAAAAAATATTTTTGAGTAGAGGGAAGGTAAACTGATGGGAGGATGACCACAGTTGACTTTTTAAGAAGAGAAACTAGGATTGATGTGATGGGGGTAATTGCAAGCTTGTGGGCAAGTTAGGAAGCTATTGTGATATGAACATGGCCTAGCCATGGAAGATAACAAGAATAGAAAGGAAAGGTCAAATAGTCCCTTGCTGAAAAATCTGGACAACAAGCTCTTCAAGGAAAGGTTTTTACGCTACTTTGCTCTTCCCTTGGTACCTGGTCTGAAGCTTTACACATAGTGAATGCTTATGAAACATTTTACTGATTACTTTAACACAGTAAAATATCAAAATGAGAATGCCAACCATTAGAAAACACACTTTAGTAAAAGTATTTTGTAGATAAAATGTAAGATGAAGGGTGGAAGTTTGGGTAGGAAGAGTCTTTGGACAGCCACATCAAGGAGATAAAACAACCCAGCACAACTGGTGGAGCAGAATTTTGGTTGAAGAGGCAAAATCCCAAACTGAAGGTAACGAGTGACATTAAAATCTTTCCATGTCAAGAAGCAGCCCAAAAGAGCAGGGTATTTAAGTGTTTTCTGAACAGGAAATACTCCAGGAAAAAACTTCCTTCTTGATGTGAATAAAACAACTCAAATTGAATGGAAGGCACATGAAAGCCCAGATGTTTTGTTTGAAAATGCAGTAAGGTATTTCATTTGCATATTAACCCCTAGTTGGAAATAAATGTGGGGTATCTCCTTAAGTGTCCTTGGTTGGTTGTTTTATGGAAGACCCAAGCTCCTTATTTGACCTTTGCTCTTTGTTTTGGGTTAGTGGGTTTGATAAAACTGCTTTATGTCTGTGGAACAATTTATCCTCCTTGAAAATACCATTAGGATAATTTTTGTCAATCTACTTGTGTGAATCTACCTAACGCAAAAAAAAAAAAAAAAAAAAAAAAAAAAATTCTAAGGGGCAGTTTGTTATGCTTAAGACTAAGAGCCCCAGCCTCAATATTCCAGGACCTAAGCCCTAGATACACAGGCTTCCCTTCTTAGTTCCCAGGTCCTCTTTCTGCTTTGTGAACTTTTACATTCTTCTCAAAAATGTTGAGTGTTTTTGATTTGTGTATTTCTTTCCAACTGCCCATTCCACTCTACTTCCTAAAGTTCTTTTCTACCTCCTAGCCCAAAGAATGACTGTATAGTAAGACCCCCAGTCCTCCCAAATTTCTACCCTTCCCTAATACAAACATACAAGTCCCTTATGGGAAGAATTTTACTACTGGTCACTATGAAGAAATAGACTTAACAACCAACCAAAAGCTATTTTGGCAATTGTTTCAATTCTGTACTAAAATGTAAATGGACTAGGATAGAGAGAGAGGAGGATTCCAAGATGGTGGACAGGAGGGAGGTGCTCTCTGGACATAGTTACTAAAAGAGCTTAGTGGGAAGTTTGAGCGCGTTACTAGCAATTCTCTTGCAACTGAAAGGGAGCTGAGACATTCGTGCACCTCTGGACGGTGAAATACAACAAAGTCCGGACCGCCGAAAGACGGGCCGAGTTGGAGCGGTCCACAGTCCGAAACAGCGCTATCAGCACTGCCGGCACAGTCGCCTGATAACATTGTGGCAAGGGGACGGTCCACACAGTGGCTTTGAAACCTATCAGCGAAGAAGGATAAAAAGGAACCTAGAAGCGCGAGCGGTATCCACATAGAGTTCTTTCACGCAACTTGCCAAACCGATCCTGCATGCTCTGGCGTGACACAAAGGTCTGCGGAACTGCTGTTGAGCGGGAGGAGAGCACCGCCATCTTTGAGGAAAGCAGTGGCTGACCCAGACAAAGGAACAAAGCAGAAAGGAAGAGCAACTACAGATATCTAGGGATCCGCCAGCGCGCTAAGAGCAGCACACACCTGGGTGAGGCTCGGGCAACCAGCAGGGGAGGGCGTGTCTGAGGCCAGCGCAGCAGCCCCAAGAAGCTACAACTGTGGGTGGGCGTGGGGAAAGGGTGCCTTCTGGAGGGTCCCTTTTCTGGTGCCATTCATCTGCTGACACACAATCCCCCTCAGCCACTCTTCTGCTGTGCCATTCTACCACTGGCCAAAGGTGCAGCCTTGACTCCACTAACAGGATCACTGACTGTCTTGATGTGATCCGATACAATTGGCTTAAACTGGAAAGGAAAAAAGAAGGGCTTCCCAGGGTCCATTTTGTTTGAGACTTGTTCCTGGGTTTGACTTTTTTTTGTTAGTTTGTTTTGTTGGTTTTTTGGTTTTGTTTTGTTTTGCTTTGTATTTTGCTTTGATTGACAGTATGTTTGTTTGCTTCTGCTCCTCTTTTCTTTCTTTCTTTTATTCCTTCTCACTTTTGCATCTTTTCTTCTTCCCTCATCTTCCCTATTTACACCCTGCCATTGCATACTCAACAGAGGCAAAAACAAGTTATATGCAGAAAGTGGGATTTCTAAAATGGGCGCAATTGAACTATATAGCAAAGCGGTGTTATATATAGTTTATTCTCTATTTTCCTGACTCGCACTCTCTCTCCTCTCCCTTACACCAATTCCTACTCTTTTGTCATTTTTATTTCTTTTCCATCTTTCTTTATTTCTTCTCTCAACGGCTGCATAAGTTAGGTTTATATATAAATCGGTCTTTCCACCTAATTGTTCACTCCATTCTCTTTCCTCTCTCGTCTGCTGATACTAAACCACTTCCACTAAATCACTTCCATAGAACTCACTTTTCATACTTTCTAAGAAAGAACAATTCAATACACTCACTTCCTTCTTCCCAAACATATTACCTCTGTGTCCAATACTTGAAACTATAAAAACCCATCAGAAGCGTACAGAGTAAATTGGAAACAATATCTGGGTTAATTAAATCTGTACATTGTGATCAAACTGGGATTTTCTGAATAGAAAGTGTTATATTTTAAAGTGTAAAGAAATTATAAGGGGATCTGATAGCATTGTACTAAAGGAGCAACATAAGGCTTTAAGGTAAAATAGGAATAGTCAAGGTCCCACAGTGCAGGAAGAAAAGACACACAAGCAACATGAAGAAACAAGGGAAGAAAGTGACACAAACAAATCAATATACCTCATCAGTAGATTCCATGGCAAGCACAGTTGCTGAAACGCCAGAGATGGAATTTAGAAATTACATATTCCAAATGTTTATGGAACTTAAGAATGAACTCAAAAATGAGATTAGGGAGCAAATACAGGTGGTAAAAGATCATTTTGACAAAGAACTCCAAAAACAAATACAGGAAATGAAAGATTATTTCAATAGGGAGATAGAGACTCTAAAGAGAAACCAAACAGAAATTCTGGAAATAAAAGAAGCAATAAACCAAAATAAAAGTTCAATTGAAAGCATCACCAACAGAGTAGAGCACTTGGAAGAAAGAACCTCAGACAATGAAGACAAAATATATATCCTAGAGAAAAATCTAGATTACACAGCAAAACTCGTAAGAAATCAAGAACATAACATCCAAGAATTATGGGACAACATAAAAAGACCAAACTTAAGAGTGATTGGGGTAGAGGAAGGGGCAGAGTTTCAAGCCAAAGGAATAAGTAATTTATTTAATGAAATAATTACAGAAAATTTTCCAAACTTGAGGAATGAATGGGAAAACCAAGTTCAAGAGGCTTACCAAACACCAAACAAACAAAATTACAACAGATCCACACCAAGACACATTATAATGAAAATGCCTAATATACTGAGCAAGGAGAGAATACTAAAAGCCACAAGAGAAAGGAAGCAGATTACATATAGGGGGAAACCAATCAGACTATGTTCAGATTTTTCAACCCAAACCTGAAAAGCAAGAAGATGCTGGAATAGCATATTTCAAACTCTGAAAGAAAAGGGATGTCAACCAAGAATCTCATATCCAGCAAAACTGAGCTTTAGATTCGAAGATGAAATAAAAACCTTCCACGACAAGCAAAAGTTAAAAGATTTCACAACTCGAAAGCCAGCACTTCTGAACATCCTGGGCAACATTTTTCATGAAGAAGAAGAGAAAAATAGCAACGAAAATCAACAAAGGGAGATATTAAACTAAGGGAAATACCAACCAGAAGAGAAACCAAATCAAGCTAAAGAACATAATACAAATAAAAATGGATGGGAAAAAAAATCACATCTCAATAATAACCCTGAATGTTAATGGCTTAAACTCACCATTCAAAAGACACAGATTATCAGAATGGATTAAAAGAAATGACCCAACAATTTGCTGTCTCCAAGAAACACACCTCGTAGAAAAAGACATCAATAGACTGAAAGTGAAAGGCTGGGAAAAGTCTTATCCCTCACATGGCCTGCGGAAGCAAGCAGGGGTTTCCATTCTCATATCAAATAAGGTAGACTTCAAACCAAAACTAATCAAGAGGGACAAAGATGGATTTTTCTTACTACTTAAGGGAAATCTATATGCCCCAAATAATGAGCACCTACATTCATCAAACAAACTCTTCTCAAGTTCAAGAGTAAAATAGACCACAACACAGTTATTCTAGGGGACTTCAACACACCTCTCTCACCAATGGATAGATCATCCAAACAAAAGCTAAACAAAGAAACTTTAAGCCTCCTTAAAACAATTAATAATTTAGACCTAACAGACATATATAGAATATTTCATCCCTCAGTAAACGAATACACTTTTTTCTCAGCAGCACATGCTCCTTCTACAAGTAGACCATATATATTATGTCACAAGGCAACTCTGAGCAAATATAAAAAAATAGAGATACTACCATGCATGCTATCAGACCATAAAGGGATGAAATTGGAAATCAATGACAAAACAAGGAATAAGAAAATCTACTCCAACAACTGGAAGCTAAACAACATGCTACTGAATGAACAACAGGTAGAAGAAGACATCAAGGAGGAGATTAAAAAATTCCTAGAGGTAAATGAAAATGCAGATACATCGTATAGAAATCTCTGGGACACTTTGAAGGCAGTAGTAAGAGGAAAATTCATTGCACTGAGTTCATTCCTTAAAAGAATAAAAAAAAACAACAACAACAAATAAATGACTTAACATCACACCTCAAAGCACTAGAAAAAGAGGAACAAATCAACACTAAGAGTAGTAGAAGACAGGAAATAATTAAAATCAGAGCTGAAATTAATGAAATTGAGACTAAAGAAACCATTCAAAAAATTGACAAAACTAAAACTTGGTTCTTTGAAAATATATATATAATTGACAGACCCTTAGTGATGCTAACAAAAATAAGAAGAGAAAAAACTCAAATTACTAACATCCATGATGAGAAATGAAATATCACAACAAACACCTCAGATATAGAGAAGATAATTAGAAGTTAGTTTGAAAACTTGTACTCTAAAAACATAGAAAATACTGTATGCATCGACAGATTTCTAGAGTCCTACGAATTGCCCAAACTAGAACGGGAGGATATACACAATTTAAACAGACCGATTACAAGCGAAGAAATAGAAGATGTCATCAAAAAGCTACCAACAAGGAAAAGTCCAGGACCTGATGGGTTTACAGCCGAGTTCTACAAGACTTTTAAAGAAGAACTAATACCAATGCTCTTCAAACTATTTCAAGAAATAGAAAAAGAGGGAGCTCTTCCAGACTCTTTCTATGAGGCCAATATTACATTAATTCCAAAGCCAGGCAAAGATGTATCCAAAAAAGAAAACTTCAGGCCAATATCTTTAATGAACATAGATGCAAAAATCCTCAACAAAATTCTTGCAAATTGGATACAGAAACATATCAAAAAGATAGTGCACCACGATCAAGTGGGGTTTATTCCAGGGATGCAAGGCTGGTTCAACATTCGGAAATCAATAAACATAATACATCACATCAATAGACTTAAAGATAAAAATCATATGATCATCTCAATAGACACAGAAAAAGCATTTGACAAAATATAACACTCCTTTATGTTAAAAACACTGGAAAAACTAGGAATATCAGGAACATATCTCAACATTATAAAAGCTATTTATGCAAGGCCCCGAGCTAACATTATCTTAAATGGAGAAAAATTGAAAGCATTCCCTCTAAAAACTGGAACAAGACAGGGATGCCCCCTTTCACCACTGCTATTTAACATAGTACTGGAAACTCTGGCCAGAGCAATTAGACAGACGAAAGAAATTAAAGGGATCCACATAGGAAAAGAAGAGCTCAAATTAGCACTATTTGCTGATGACATGATAATATACCTAGAAGACCCAAAAAACTCTACCAGAAAACTTTTACTACTAGTAAATGAATTCAGCAAAGTAGCAGGATACAAAATCAATACCCATAAGTCAAAGGCATTTTTGTACATCAGCGACAAAACCACTGAAAGGGAAATGATGAAAACTACCTCATTTACAATACCATAAAAAAATAAAATACCTGGGAATCAATGAAAGAGGTGAAAGACCTCTATAACGAAAATTATAGAACACTAAAGAAAGAAATCATAGAAGAACTCAGAAGATGGAAAGACCTACCTTGCTCTTAGATAGGTAGAATTAATATTGTCAAAATGTCCATACTACCAAAAGCATTATACAGATTTAATGCAATTCCAATCAAAATCCCAATTTCATTCTTCAAAGAAATAGAAAAAGCAGTCATGAAATTCATCTGGAAAAATAAGAGACCCAGAATAGCCAAAGCAATCCTGAGCAAGAAAAGTGAAGCAGGTGGCATCACCATACCAGACTTTAATTTATACTATAGAGCAATAGTAACAAAAACAGCATGGTATTGGCACCAAAACAGACTGGTGGATCAATGGTACAGAATTGAGGACACAGAGACTAAAACATATAATTTCAGCTGTCTTATATTAGACAAAGGTGCCAAAAATGTACAGTGGAGAAAGGATAGCCTCTTCAACAAATGGTGCTGGGAAAACTGGAAATCCATATGCAACAAAATGAAATTAAACCCTTATCTCTCACCATGCACAAAACTCAATTCAAAGTGGATCAAGAACCTAGGAATGGGCTGGGGTTGTGGCTCAGCGGTAGAGCGCTCGCCTAGCATGTGCACAGCCCGGGTTCGATCCTCAGCACCACATAAACATAAATGCATTGCATTGTGTACAACTAAAGCAAATAAATAAATATTAAGAAAAAAAGAACCTAGGAATTAGACCAGAGATAATATACCTAATAGAAGAAAAAGTAAGCTCCAATTTCCAACATGTCAGATTAGAACCCAAGTTCCTTAATAAGAATCCTGTAGCGCAAGAATTATTACCAAGAATTAATGAATGGGATAGATTCAAACTAAAAAGCTTCTTCTCAGCAAAAGAAACAATCAGTGAGGTGAATAGAGAACCAACTAATTGGGAACAAATATTTAATACATGCACATCAGATAGAGCACTAATTTCTAGAATATATAAAGAACTCAAAAAACTTAACACCAAAAAAAAAAAAAAAAACCCAATCAATAAATGGGCTAAGGAATTGAAAAGACACCTCTCAGTAGACGATACACAATTAATCAACAAATACATGAAAAAATGCTCAACATCGCTGGCAATTAGAGAAATGCAAATCAAAACTACTCTAAGATTTCATTTCACTCCAGTCAGAATGGCAGCTATCAAGAACACAAACAACAATAAATGTTGGAGAGGATGTGGGGGAAAAGGCACACTCATACATTGCTGGTGGGACTGCAAAATGGTGCAACCACTATGGAAAGCAGTATGGTGATTTCTTGGAAAAATGGGAATGGAACCACCCCATGACCCAGCCATCCCAATCCTTGGTCTATTCCCAAAGGACTTAAAAACAGCATATTACAGTGACACAGCCACTTCAATGTTTATAGCAGCACAATTCACAATAGCTAGGTTGTGGAACCAACCTAGATGTCCCTCAGTAGATGAGTGGATAAAGAAAATGTGGTATATATACAAAATGGAATTTTACTCAGCAATAAAAGAGAATAAAATAATGGCATTTGCAGGTAAATGGATGTAGTTGGAGAATATAATGCTAAGTGAAATTAGTCAATCTCAAAATTCCAAATACCGAATGTTTTCTCTGACATAAGGAGGCTAGTTCACAGTATTGTTGGATGGGGGTACATAGGAGGATTAGAGGAACACTAGAATGGTCAAAGGGAAGGGAGGGGAAGGGAGAGAGCAAGGGGGAGGGAGGAGGAGAAAAGGAAAAAAAAGAATAAGTGGTTGAATGAGATGGATATCATTATCCTAAATGCATGATTGAAGACCTGAATGGTACGAATATAATTTGTATACAAACAGTTGTATGTAAAAAGATGTTATATATGTGCACTATGAATTGTAATTATTATAAATGAAAAATAAATTTAAAAAATGTAAATGGACTAGATCTTTGTACCTTTAACTTCTTGAATTTCATAATATTTGAGAGGTCTCTCATATGTTCGTTCTATTGGTCTTTTATTCCTATGATTAAAGTTCATCAGCCTTGTTGGGCTTGGTTGCTCACACCTGTAATCCCAGCAACTTAGAAGGCTGAGGCAGGAGGATCACAAGTTCAAGGTCAGCTTTAGCAACTTAGCAAGGCCCTAAGCAACTTAGAGACACCCTGTCTCAAAATAAAAAGTAAAAAGGGCTGGGGATGTGGCTCAGTGGTTATGTGCCCCTGGGTTCAATCCCTAGTACAATAAATAAATAAAGTTTATCAGCTTTCCCTCCTACCTATACCCATGAGAAACTTCCCCTAAGCTCAGTCATACCCATCAGTCATATAGAATACTGTACAGGAGTTTAGAAGGCACTGTCATTTCCTGTTCAGGTGGAACAATATGTATAAAGGAGTAGATTATTCTATATAACCAGACGCAAATTCAATGTGTTTATATGGCAACAAGATTCCTTGTTGGCTTTTCCATCTCAGTGTCTTCCACTCTACACAGTAAATACCAGACTAGTTTATTTCTTCAAATCTGTTACTCAAATATATATTCCCATTCCACCTAGAAGATTCTGAAATTCCAGCATTAAATATCATTTGGGGAAGTTTTAATTTCAGCAAATATTTATTGAGTGCTTGCCATTTCCTGAGTGGGATATAATGATGAATAAGACTCCATACTCTGCCTTCAAGGCACTTGCAATCTAGTAAAGAAATTTAATAAGAATATAACTAATTATAATTTAGGAAACAACAAAACAAATAATATAATAGCATACAAATAAAGATGTATGAGAACTTACAGAAAGGAAAACAATTCGTGTGCAGAAAAAATGACAATCAGATAATTCAGGTAGGTTTCCTGTAGCTAAACTGGTCTTGATCAATGTAAATAGTAGCACAATTCACACTAGCCAAGCTCTGGAAAAATATAGGTGCCCTTTAAAAACAGATGAGTATTAAGAAAATGTCATATACATATACAATGCAGTATTACTCAGCCATGGAGAAGAATGACTTTATGACATTTGCCAGTAAATGGATGGAACTGGAGATTACCATGCTTAGTGACAGATGCCAGCCCCTGAAAGTCAAAGGTTGAATATTTCTCTGATATGCAAAAGATAATCCAAAATAAGGGGGATAAAAATAGAAGATCAGTGGATTAGATGGAGGGGATTGAAGGGGAGGGAGGAGGGACAGAATAAGGAAAGAACAGTAGAATGAATCTGACCAAACATTCCTATGTACATATATGAATATACCACAGTGAGTCTCACCATCATGTATATCCACAAGACACTGATTAAAAAAAAAAAAAAAAAAAAAAAAAAAAAAAAAAAAAAACTAGGGGCTAGGGCTATGGCTCAGGAGTAGAGCACTTGTCTCACATGTGTGAGGCCCTGGGTTCGATCCTCAGCACCACATAAATAAAATAAAGGAATTGTGTCCACCTACAACTAAAAAAATTAAAAACCCATAATAGCAAAAAGAACAGTAAATGAGAGGGAAGGAGACAGGGGAAGGGAGGAGGGAAAGGAAAGGGGAAGTATTGCAGACTGAATTAGAACAAATTAAATTCCATGCTTTTGTAATTTTGTCAAAATGTATCCTAAATGTTATGCATAACTAAAGAGAACCAATAGACACATAAAAAAGAAGTGAGATTTAAGGAAACAAGTCCAGGCAGAGAGAATGTTATAAATAATATGAGCAAAAGCACAGGCAGAAAAGTAGAGAATGTGCTTGGGTAAAGCAAATCAGTCTGATAGATACAATGGAGGAAATAAGACTGGAAATGGAGGTTGCAGATCTATTATAGAGAAGTGTGCTGTCCGTTTCCTGTCTCTGAAAGTACCTGAATGAAATGTCAGGAATTTAGCACTATAGTAACACTTTCAAGTATTGTTGAGAACAAGGTAGAGAGAAAAGGCAGGCGCTGTACTCAAAGTGGGAGGGCATGAAAAGCTCCCCACTTCCCACAATTGCCCTTAGCCCGCTCAGATTCCATAACATCAGGGAAAAGAGGCCAGGTTGGACTTCATTCAACATGCAGTTGCTTTCTATACAAGGGAAATGAGCAGGAAAAGTAGGAGGTAAATTGGCCATCTGATATATTATCAAGAAGTTGTTATGAACAGCTTTGTCATCAGTGAGCTGCAAAGACTTCATTACTTTATTATAAGAAAACGCAATGTTTATGAAGCAGACAGCACTCACTGTGGCAGCAACGTGGTAACGTGTTAAACCAGATTGCACTTTGAGGACACGTACACACACACACACACACACACACACACACACACACACACCAGAACCTCCAGTGGCTCAGCCCTGCTGTATCAGGAAAATTCAAATGAATAAACAGGACAAACTATTTTCTTTTTTGTTTTTGAAACACCACAGCATTTTGAAGATGGTCCTGCTAGCTTTATATAAAAATAACTAAATGAAGCAGTAACTTCTTTAATGGTACTTATCTGTTTCTTTAGATTTAGGGGGAGATGGCCACTTAAAGTACTAATGGATATGTAAAACTATTAATAGGAGTTTTAGTTTCCTGTCCTGTAGTAACTATAGCTTAGGAGGTTAAAATTTTTTTACTGAGGTAAGTTAAACAATCTATGGACTCAGTTCCTAAGTTATTATATTTTTGCCAGGGGAAGGGGACAGATATTAAGAGGGTGGAGCTGGAGGTAAGTGAAGAATGGGCTGTTGAAGTTAGAAAAGTAGTATGGATGGGAGGTGGCAGCTAAGGTATCTCTAACAGTAGAAGAATGCTATTGGATTAGGCTCTAAGCCACATGCTATGGGAGGCCTCTAGAAAGACATTGACTGAGAGAAGTTTCCTGTCAGCTTGTGGGAAAAACACATAATAGTGAACCCTTTTCTAGTGTTTGCCACATGCTAGGCACTGTTCTAAATGTTTCATATATTTTAACTCATACTTCCCCCATTAGTCCTGTGAGGTATACCCTCTTATTATCATCCTAATTCTACAGAAGAAACTGAGAAACATAGAAGTTATATAACTTGTTCAGGGTCATAAAACTAGTAAATATCAGCCAGGATTTGTAGTTTGGCTCATGTCTTTGATTTTAACCAATCTCTCTCTCTCTCTCTCTCTCTCTCTCTCTCTCTCTCTCTCTCTCTCTCTCTGTGTGTGTGTGTGTGTGTGTGTGTGAGAGAGAGAGAGAGAGAGAGAGAATGTTCACAAACATGCTTCTTTTCCTCTTTGAATTTCCTTTCAAGATAATCACATTCCCTAGAGTTAACCATTGCAAATGTTTTGTGTATTTCCTTCCTTTTGAGAAAAATATACTGTAGAGATACATAAAATGAAACATATTTATAAAACATAAATAATGCTCAGACATAAATATATACACATACATATTCCATGCTTATTTTACCTAGTCTACCTAATAAAAATATTGGAGACAAAGAGCAAGGACACTTTGCTCCACCCACATGCTTTAGGAATGGCTTTTTTTTTTTTTTTTTGGCAATTCAGTTTTGGTTTTGGAGTTCTTCGTCTCCAGGGATCAGACCACCAAAATTTAGAGTCTTAGGGTTAGTTACTGTGTCCCCCATATCTCTTTGCATGTCAGGTAACTGTTTAAAACATGAAAGAATGGGAATAATACAACCTAGGTTTTGCAGTAATTTCCTTACATAGCTATAAATTTTATGTGAAATGAGGCAAAAACCTCTTTTGTATGTCTTCAGAACCATGAAAGGACTAGATCTAGAAAAGACTAAAAATCATATATTCCAACCCTTTCAGTTTAAAGATAGAAATATAAAGCCTAGAGAGGGGAGGGGCCTATCCAACATCATGCTACTAAGAAGTGACAGTGCCAAGTCCAGAGTCAGATCTTTTGACTCCCCACTCAGTGCACTTTCCACTCTACTGCTGTTTCCACTCTACTGTTATTTTGTGAAGCATAACACTTGCTTATAAAGTCCTCTGAAGATATAGAGCTTTCCAATTCTCACCACTATGCATTTACCCTAGAACATTTATGTCCATGCAAAAAACTTACATGAATATTCATAACAGCTCTGTTTGCATTAGCCAAAAACTAAAAACAACTGAAATGTTCTTCACTTGGAAAAAGGATAAATAAATTGGGTAATATCTACACAATGGAACACTATTCAGTAATAAAAATTTAAAAAAAAAAAACTATCCATACAATTTGAATGGATCTCAGGTGCATTATGATGAGTCACAGAAAAATCACAATATTTTATATGTTATATGATTCCATTTATATAATTTTTTTTGGTGCCAGGGATTGAACTCAGGGGCACTCGACCACTGGACCACATCCCCAGCCCTTTTTTGTGTTTTTTATTAGAGACAGGATCTCACTGAGTTGCTAAGTGCCTCACCATTGCTAAGGCTGGCTTTGATCCTCCTGCCTCAGCCTCCCAAGTGCTGGGATTACAGGCATATGCCACCACACCCGGCTACGTTCTTTTAAAAAAAAAAAAAAAAACAGAATTTTTAAATATTTATTTTTTAGTTTTAGGTGAACATAATGTCTTTATTTTATTTTTATGTGGTGCTGAGGATCGAACCCAGTACCTCACACTTGCTAGGCGAGCACTCTACCACTGAGCCACAACCCCAGTCCTATCCATTTATATAACGTTCTAAAAATGACCAAACTAACCAACCTAGATGTCCCTCAGTAAATGAGTGGATTAAGAAAATGTGGTATATACGCACAATGGAATTTTACTCAGCAATAAAAGAAAATAAATTAATGGCATTTGCAGGTAAATGGATGAAGTTGGAAGACATAATGCTAAGTGAAGTTAGTCAGTCTCAAAAATCCAAGTACCAAATGTTTTCTCTGATATAAGGAGGCTAGTTCATAGTATTGTTGGATGGGGTGGGGGTACATAGGAGGACTAGAGGAACACTAGAATGGTCAAAGGGAAGGAAGGGTAAGGGGGGAGCAAGGGGGGAGGGAGGGGGAGAAAAGGAAAAAAAAAAAGAAAAGGTGGTTGAATGAGACGGATTTCATTTTCCTAAATGCATGATTGAAGACCTGAATTGTACGAATATACTTTGTATAAAAACAGTTGTATGTAAAAAGATGCTAAATTCATGCACTATGAGTTGTACACATTAAAAATTATTAAATAAATAAATAAATAAATAAATATGACCAAACTATAAGCATGAAGAACAAATCTCTGGTTGCAAGAGAAGGCAGCTATGACAATAAAGAGGTAGCACAAATGAGATTTTGGGGGGAGGATGATAAACTATACCATCCTAATTACACTGGTGATTAACAGAATCTATATATGTGTTAAAATTTACAGAAGTACACACACATGCACACACAAACATATACAAACACACACACAAATATACATGCATCCAGAAAGCTCAATGCATGTAAAAACTGGCAAAAAAAAATTGAAACAGGGCTGGGGTTGTGGCTCAGCGGCAAAGCGCTCGCCTCGCACATGTGCGGCCCAGGTTCGAACCTCAACACCATGTAAACATAAAATGCATTGCATTGTGTAAAACTAAAGTAAATAAATAAATATTTAAAAAAATGAAACAGGCCTGGAGTTTGCTCATTGATTATTGTACCAATGACAGTTTCCTGATTCTCATAATTAGGTGGTTATGTAAGATATTAATGCTCGGGAAAGTTACATAAATGATATATGTGAATTTTGTATTATTTTAGTAAGTTCTATGTGAAATTAAACTACTTCAAAATAAAAATTTGAATAAATAAAACACAAACTCTGGGGAAGTCCCACAATCTTTTAGACAGGCTTGTGAATCAATATTTCTGTAGTTTTCTAAAAATCTAACTAATATATCCTAACATATCTTCAGGCCCTTGCACATATGTGATAAAGGACTTGAATCAGAAATTCTCCCTCTGTCTCTCTGTCTCTCTCTTTCTCTTTCTCTCACACACACGTACCTTATTCTACCTTATTTTTGTACCACTTATAATCCTTAATAAGAATATTTATTTATTTACTTACTTATCTACTGGAGATTGAACCCAGGGGTGATTAATCACTGAGCCACATCCCCAGCCCTATTTTGTATCTTATTTAAAGACAGGGTCTCCCTAAGTTGCTTAGTGCCTCACTTTTGCTTTGAACTCATGATCCTCCTGCCTCAGCCTCTGGAGCCACTTGGATTACAGGTGTGCATCACTGAGCCCAGTTAAGAATATACATGCTGTTTTTTGTTGTTATTGTTGTTGTTGTTGTTTTAGAATATACATGTTTTATTGTGTGTCTCCCCCCCAGTAGAATGTAAGTTTGATAAGGCTAAAGATTTTGTTGTGCTCATAGTGTAGCCTTCACATATAGAATAGTGCCTGGCACACCCCTAGGTGCTATATATATATATATATATATTTGTGAAATAAATGAATATGTGTGTGTTGGCCATGAAATAGATATAAAGGAAAATGTGTACATTTTACCTTCAATATCCATGGGTTCCATATTTGTGGATTTAACAAAACTCAGATTGAAAATATTTAGAAAAAGATACTGTAACTGCACTGAACATGTACAGGGTTTCTGTCATTAATCCCCAGACAGTACAGCACAACAACTATTTATATAGCATTACATTGTATATGTAATTTAGAGCTATTTAAAGTATATTGGAGGATGTGGGTAAGTTATATGCAAATACTGCACCATATTATGTAAGGGCATCTGTGGATTTGGTACCCGAAGGGGGTCCTGGAACCAATTCCCCATGGATACTATGGAATGACTGTGCCATGTTATGCTTCTTCAATACATGAAATAAATTTCCCTTTTCCTTTTACACAATTACTCAAAATGATTTGCTTTTATCCCTTCTGTCACTTTAATATTGTTTGCTGGATTATGAAAAAGATGTTATAATATCAGCCTAGGTTCTAGAAGGCCACATGTTCTGAAATATTTCCTTTCCCAATGTTAAAAAAAAAAAAAAGTTGCTTTTCCTAGGTAATTGGTTGTATTCCAATCATACTTCCAAAGCATAAAAGATCATACTTACATCAGCTAGCCACCAGATGGTACTGTTTACTTGCTTATCCTTTCTCAATATACATTGTGTACCAAGCCATGTGCTGGGTATAAAAAGAAAACTGGACAGGGTATAGTATCCATGTTTACAGTTTAGTCTGGTGAAGAGACAAATTGGCACATATAAGTACTAAGATGAAAGTATGTACAAGGTGCAGAGGAGGAACACCTGAACTAGATATGGGAGGTTCAGAGAATGGTATATGGGTGATGGCTTCCTGGAAGAGGTGACACTTGAACTGAGTCTTATGGAATAGTCAGCCAGCCAGAAGAAAAGGGAGAGAGAGTGTAAGTTCTATGAGGATAAGTGTCATGTCCACCATAGTGTTCCCAGTGCCTGTCTCAAGGCAAAAATATGCTTAAATATTTGTGGAATGAATTAACAAGGTATAAGGTACAGATGGTAAAAGAATAAGCTAGTGAGATAGGCAGGGTCCAACTTGTGATGGGTCTTATAAATTTTTATTTTAAAGGTGATGGGGAACCATTGAAGTGTTTGTGGAAGAGGAGAGACATGATGGATATTGCATTTTAGAAAGCTTATTCCCACAGCAGTGTGGAAAATGGATGCTTGAAGGTGACCTAATGAGTCAGAGAGAATAGTTAGGAACTCTAGTTTCCAAAATGAATGTGACATGATCATGGCCACTGCCTTCAGGAATCTTATATTCCAATGAAGGAAATAACATGTAATCAGGAAATTCCAATATAGCCAAATAATAAAGATATGCACAGGCCACGCTGCCTGAGTTTATGCAGCTGGCAGGGGGCAGAGCCAGTATCAGAATCCAGGTTTCCAAATTACTAATCTAGGGCATTTTTAAAGCTGCCTTCTTTGCTGCCTTTCACAACCATGAAATTATGTAAGCAGAGAAGAGCAAGGCAAGCCAGTAAAAGCTTATGCCTTGTTTAGCCTCAAACTGGACTATGGGGAGAATTTAGTCCCTCTTTGTACTCAAGTCTGATACAAGCATTCCTCCCCTAAGACCTTCATTTCTTGAAAAGGATTCAGCATCCTGATACTCCTACATACATACAGAGCCATGAATCTCTATCAGAAGGACCACAGAAGTTCAAGCTAGGGCATTGTCCTGAGAAAGAAGTCATATATTTTAAGGCAGGGGACTTTGGATGACAAAGGTGAAAAACTTTGGTTCTACATTCAGAAAAGCCAGTTGATTACTAGAGAAGCAAGACACAAGCAGAAGAGCTAATCAATGGCTTGTATTGCCTTAAAGCTGTAGGGTGGGCTGGGAGGTAGGGAGAGAAGATAGAGAAGTGCCAGGAAAGAGCCCCAAGAATAAGAACCTGAGAAATTCTTTATGAAAAGATTAGTGGGAAGGGAAGCCTTAAAATAACCCCCAACTCTGTGGTAACAAAGATGTCTTGAGGATATATTTCCACAGATCTCAACTCCCTTATATGTCAGGAAAAATATTACACTTAAGGGGTGTCTATGGAGGAAAGCCCACACGGATGAAGGAGTCATGACTAGATCCCTTGGTCAGGTTACCTTGGTGAAGATGAGATAAGAAGAGAAAGAGAAAGAGGTAGAGACAAACACAGGGAGACAGAGAGAGACAAAGGCAGAGGCAGACAAAGATCATAGCAAGGGCTGTAAAGACAAATTCCCTAAAGGCAGCATCAAGGAATATGGTTCCTGGGAGTCCTGGAATGATGGTATATTTTCTTGAACTAAAATAAATAAATTAATTAAAATTGGAGAAAGTTAAAAAATGGACTTTGAAGCCAAACACCCCCCACACTCACACATACACATGGGTTAGCCTCCTGGTTCTGCTACTTACCAAAACTCTATTTGGTCTGGGGTAAATGGTCTCAGTTTCTTCTTATGTACATGAAGATAAGACTAATACCTAGCCTTATGTGATTTTGTATATATTTATTAAATTAAATAACATATGTAAAGCACCTAATATCTTTCCTTGTCAAATATTTGTGTTTTGCTCTTTTATTTGTTTTTCTATTACTACTAAGACAGTGAAAACAACTGTGACTCCTAATGTTATAAACACTATTTCTTTTGGGGTTTTCTACAGAACCAACAATCAAGCATAATTTTATTATATTGTTTATTTTTAATGGTTTTATTATAGCACTATAGTTATACATAACAGAGGGGTTCATTTTGACATAATCATACATGCATGGAATAAAATTTGCTCCTTTTTAGTACGTGTACTTCCTCTTCTTCTCCCCCTATTCCCTTTTCTCTACTCTTATTGGTCTTTCTTCTATTTATTTATTGCTTTTTTAATTGGTGCTCTATAGATACACATAAAGATGAAATTCACTGTGGTTCATCTGGTCTATTTTAAATTAGTTTCTGAATATAGTCTGCTTTGCCTTCTGGAACATACTGGGTCATGATTTGTTTTCCCCCTGAGATTGTCATGTCCTTTCTCTTACTCTTCCTTCCACATGTAAGCACCTAGACATTATTTCCAAATGCAGTCTGTCAATCTCCATACTATTGGACAGGGTTAGCCTTGCCCCTAAAGGTAAGAAGGCCTCACTCCCTACCAGAAACTATACTACCACCTACTCTTTAATTCAGACAAGAAGTTCAATGCCAGAAAGGAGGTCAACTGCTAATTTCTGACAAAACACCAATTACATTTCACATCATTGGCTGGGAATGAATTTGGCTGGCCTGAGCTTGTTTTTCTGCTCTGGGCTCCCCCATAATTAACACAATCCCCCAGGCTCAGAGCCCAAAAGATAATAGCTTGAGTTTAGAAGAAATAGGTGTATAAGCAGGAAAGATATCTAACATGTTTCCTTGCTTATAAAAATATAACACTGTAATTACCTTCTATTTTAGTCTCTCTTTGCTCCTTGAGAGAAAGAACTCTGCCTCTTCTGTACTACTGTTCTCCAAGCAGAGTAGTGCTTTATGTACTAGAGGCTCATTAAAACATTTGTTAATGCATTGATGAATACACACCATCCCACATCCAATCTCTGTTCTATACAGTATTGAATCCTCTTACTAGCCCAGTTGTGGTTGGATGCAGGAGGAAGAGACAGTTGTCAAAAATATCAACAGAAAATGAAGTATTATGAAAGTCTTACCAGAGTCAGAGGTGGCCTTAGTTCACACAGACCCCAGGTACACAGGGATCTGGATGGATTCTGCCTTATAGTAAAATGCCCTGAGGCTCATTTATGTGTATTTATGTATGTATAATGTCTATAATTTATAATCTCTCTCCACCATCACTAAAGCAAAGCAAATACATTCCCCACCCCCACACTTGCTAGGCAAAAGGATACCTTTTGAAGCTTCTTTCCCATATAGGAAAGATGTTCCTTGATGTCCTTGATGTTCCTCTTAATCTGGTTTGCCTATATCAAAATGGTGAGGGCATGTGGGGAATAGCACAAATTGTGATATGTTTGGGATATTAACAATGGCTATACCATATATACCATACATCTTAACCCTATGGCTCAGGGTTCCCCATTTTGGAAAGTCCAGTGGCTTCTGGAATAAACCAGAGGGGAAGGAATCCCCATCTACTGGGAAATTCCAAGGATCCAATCATCTAACACATTGTTACTGTTAAGAAAAAGAAACGATTACAGTTGTGTAGTTATTATAGCTACATACTTATTAAGGTTTAATGTATAAAGTGCTTTCAGATGTATTTGATCTTCAAAAAAACCCTATGAGATAGATAAGGCAGGCACTTCTCTATACATTTTATGGGTGAGGAAACTGAGAACCAGAAGGGTAAAGTGAATTACCAAAGTCATATAAGCTAGCAAGTGATGGAATTACAACTCCCAAACTGGGCTTTCTAACTCCAAGGCCAGGGCTCTGGCAGATTATCCATGTCTCATTCAAACCATCAAAGTAACCCTGCCCTTTGATTACTGTCTTTGTAGCTAAAGGTATTATTTGGAGAAAAACCACGCTCTCTCTTTTAAGGATTTTCACATGCTAATTTTCCATTTCTTCTCAGCACTTTTTTCTCCCAGGAGGCAACAGACTAGAGTAGAAAGGGCCATGGATTTGAAGTCAAGCAGGCCTGAGTCTGAATTCCAGATTTCATACTTATAAGTTGAGTGATCTCAGACAAGTCTTAACATCTCTGAGCCCATCTTTTCACCAGTAAAATAGAAATAATGTTATCTATCTCACAACAAATATAATAATAAAGATCTTACACTACCTGGAACATAGTAAAAGTCAAATAAATACTGACTTCATTCCCTACTCCTCTTCCACCACAACTTGCCACCCTAATCTGAAAACAGCCAGTACTTCTTTCCCAGAAAACTGAAGATCAGTCTTTGATTCATGTCTCTATTTGTCTTGCTATAATATAGGATGGCTGGCATTTCAACTCTTAGTTTATAAATAAAGACAGACACGCCCATAATCTTTTGTTGGTTATTTGACATAGGATGGGAACTTATATTTGTGTATATACATGTACATGCAAATGTGATTCCAAATAATTTTAAAACTTTTGAGTTATTACTCAGAAATGACTTCTATTCTATAAAATCAGATAAATCATTCTTAAACTCATCTAGGTAAAACCTAAAAGGCTGGGTTGCCTTTATTTGGATAGTGAGCAAACTTGTTCAGTTAGTTTGATCTGAATATACGGTAGCACTTTGTGTCTGTGATCTCTTACCAGTTCAGATATCACATACTCAGCACCAGATTCCAAATAAATTTTTCTAACAAAGGATGCATCTACTAACAGCCCATTTCCCTTGGGCTGTGTATACACAGTCATGTGGTTTAGCTTGCACCTGGATCTTTCCCTATTGTCATACTCTCCTCACCGAGGAGCTTCAAAACAATATGACAAAAAGGAAGATAAATTAGGCATGGGAGAAAACTGGGCTAGTCCTGGGGGGTGGGGATGTAGGACTTTGATAAAAATGGATTTGGTGTACCCAAAAAAATAAGCTAGGCTGTAGATTGTCACTAGAAAGGATAGGGAAGGCTTTAAAATTTTAAATATATTTTGGCATTTTTCCTGGTTGCAGAGAAAATATATTACTATTATCATCTTAAACATTTTATTATAACATTTTCTAAAGATATTTAAAACTAGAGAATATGATGAAACTCCATGTGCCCACTCCCCAGCTTAAAAAGTCATCAACACTTTTCTACATGTGTTTAATCTATCCCTTCCTTTTTCTGTTAGAGTATTTTTTAAATAAATTTAAGATATCATGTTATTTCACCCTTAATACTTTAGTAGGCATCTCAAAAACCAAAGGAAATTTTATCATATAAGAATGATTAAAACAATCCCTCAACATCATTCATCTAATGCTTGTTCTATATTTAAATTTCCCCATTAATGTAAAAAATTTACCCTTAAAAATATCTTGTTTGAATCAGAAACTTTAAGAAGAGGAATCTGATACTGATTTTTTCAAAGGCCATGCATATTTCTCATGAATAATTGCTATTGTTTCATAGTGAATAAACAGAAGACCTCATCAGGTTCTATGCACCTCTCCCACCCTCATTATTGACACTTAAAATTCCACCTTCATGGGGCTGGGATTGTGGCTCAGCGGTAGAGCGCTCGCCTAGCACGTGCGCAGCCCGGGTTCGATCCTCAGCACCACGTACAAATAAACCCATTGTGTACAACTAAAGCAAATAAATAAATATTTAAAAAAAATTCCAACTTCAGGAATGCATGTCCTTTAAGAAAACGCAGATCTGTACAATGGTTTTCATTCAGGCATGCAGCATTATGAATTTCAGTATCTCAGAAAACAAGTTTTGAAGGAGATACTGGAGAGAAGAAAAGGTTATGACTAGGTAGAACAAAGACAGGGAGAAACTTGAGAGATGCAGGGGCAGCAGGAATTTTGGAGGGGACTACTTAAGTCCATCAGGGGACGTTCAACTGCTTATTGAAACTGTTTCTGATTTCTCTGACTTTTTTTCCTGTATTGAAACAACCCACATACTTACAACTCAAAGTTTTATTTGTACCATGGGTACTAGGCCCAGTGGGTGATATCCATTAGGTTTGCAACATTAACCCTAACTCAGTGGAAATTTCTGCTCTCAACTATAGCCTGGTACCCAAGAATTATTTTCAGAGAGATGACAAAAAACGCTATGTGTGTGTGTGACTGAATTCAATAGTGTTCTATAACAACATGATAAAGGAAAACATGAAAGCACCATCTACTCCCTGGTACATCTCTGGTGGGAGTATAAATGCCTCGGTAAATAGAGATTATTGACAATATGTATGAATAAGTTAAAATGACCATTTACTTCTAGGAAACAAATATTCTCAAGAATAGAAGGAGAGGGCTGGGATGTAGCTCAGTGGTAGAGGGCTTGTCTAGCATGTGTGAGGCCCTAAGTTCAATCCCCAGCACTACAAAAAAGAGAGAGGTGGAGGGGTAGGAGGGGGAGGGAGAAAGAGAGAGAGAGAGAGAGAAATGATGATGATGAGAAAATAAGATAAAGTTATAATATGAAACAGATCAAGTGGGGAAAAAAGCAAGAATTCAAGTGGGAAAAAAAGCAAGAATAGGGGCTGGGGTTGTGGCTCAGTGATAGAGTGCTTGTTTCAAATGTGTGAGGCACTGGGTTTGATTCTCAGCACCTCATATAAATAAAAAATAAAGGTCCATCAATAACTAAAATAAATAAATTTTTTTTAAAAAGCAAGAAGATAGAAGATCTGAGCCAGGTACAGTGGCACATGGCCTGTAATCCCAGTGACTCAGGAGGCTGAGGCAAGAGAATTCCAAGTTTGAGGACAGCTTCAGCAACTTAGAGAGACCCTCTTTCAAAATAAAAGGGTTGGGGATGTAGTTCAGTGGTAGAGTATGCCTGGGTTCAATCCCCAGTATCAAAAAATAAAAAAAGAAATATATATTTGAAAAATAAAACTACCAGTAAATTCATGTGATAGTTATATATTTATAGTACTTTGTACCTTACAGAAAATATACATTCTTCTCCTACATTTATGGAACATTCACAATTGACTCAGCCACAAAGAACATAATGTAGGTACATTAAAAAAGTAAAGAGTTTATACTTTACCATCTCTATTATCCTGTAAAATAAATAAAAATTTTAAAAGATGAAGCCCCAAATTCTTAAAAACTTGGAAGTTAAGAAACATACTCCTAAATAACGTTGGAATCAAAGAAGAGATCAAAACTGAAATTGTTAATTCTCTAAAAAATAAAAAAGGGCACAAATTTAACACCAAAATCTATAGAATACAATTAAAAGTTCTACTCAGGAAAATGTAAAAATTTGAAAATACATGAATAAACTGTTTAATTTTAAAAACTAGAGAGGACTATAAAATAAGATAATTAGGAGCAAATTCATTTTTAAAAATCTGAAATTAATTAAATAACAATGAAACTACCATATAAAAATAATTAAAACCAAAAGCTGGTCATTTGAAAATCCTGATTAAGGAACAAGAGAAAGCAAAAGAAAACAATACAAACAAAGCAAAAGGAGATAACACAGATAAAGACAATAGTGTGCTGGTAAACATTTAATAATTGGCCACAATTTGTAATGTTTACTGATTTTCCTGGTATAAAAACTCCCACTATGGTGGATTTTAAGCTACCAATGTATAGCCACTAAACTCACCATGGGGTAAAAAAGGCACACAATTGGCAAGCCAGCTCCAGCACACTACTAAATAGATATAAAAGTAATGATAAGGGAATATTATATACAACCTATGGTAAATAGCTGAAAATCTATTGCATACTACCTAATTTTAGCCAATAAAAAGTAACAAAGTTTCAAGAGACTGCTAACTTTATACCACAATGGAAAGGTGATTAAAGATCTATCTTGTTTTCAAGGTTCCAAATGATTTTAGAGCCACATTCTATAAACTCTTGAGAGAATAGATCATTGCTAAGCTATTTGAGCTATTAAAGACCAAAGAGAAAAACAAAAAGAACCCAAATGCACTTAGTGAATCTACTATAATAATACCTGAAACCTAAAAATATATATTCAAGGCCATGTATGGTGGCCCACGCCTGTAATTCTGGTGGCTCAGGAGGATGAGGCAGAAGGATAGCAAGTTCAAGGCCAGCCTCAGCAACTTATTGAGGCCCTGTCTCTAAATAAAATATATTAACAAAACAAACTGGGGAGCTCATCGGTGCATGCCGATAATCCCAGGGGCTCATGAGGCTGAGGCAGGAGGACCACAAGTTCAAAGCCAGCCTCAGCAACTTAGCGAGACCCTATCTCAAATGAAAACTAAAAAGGACTGTGGATGTGGCCCAGAGGTTAATGCCCCTGGATTCAATCCTCAGTACCTCCTCCAAATATGTGTGTGTGTGTGTGTGTGTGTGTGTGTATACATTTGTATATACACATATACATACATATATAAAATGAGAAATATTAAGAATACGGATTAATTTCACTTTTGAATATATACAAAAAATTCTAAATAAAATAAAAGAAAAAATCTAACAGGACAACAAAGGAATTAAAATATCAAAATCAAATAGGGTTTATTCTAGGAATAAAAGAAGGACTCAACATTAGAAAATATATCAACATATAAGGCTATATTAAAATATTCTGAAACCTTTTTTTAAATTAGAGCATAGTATTTTGGTTCATTTTGGCAAAATCATACATGCAAGGAATTTGATTTGAATCCCCATTCTCTCCCCTTTATCCACCCCCCCCATTTTACCTCCTCTATTCTATTAAACTTCTTTTCATCTACATATACATAAAGGTGAAATTCCCTTTGGTGCCTTTATATATGTAACTAACACAATTTTGTTAGTCCATATTTCTTCCCCTTTCCTTTCCTTCCTTCCTCACTCTCGTTCTCCTTCGTCTACTCCACTGATATTCCCTGTATCTTTATGATATCCCATCCATTCCCCAGCCACCTTCTTTCCATTGTTCATTCTTAACCTTTTAAAACAAAATTCAGCAGCCAATCAAAATGAAAACTCTAAATGAAAGACAATATTTAAATGATGAAAATAATTAGAAATATACTAAATGGTAAAATGCTAAAGCCCTTTTCAATAAGATCATAAACAAGGCAAGAATATCTGATTTCACCACAGTGTTTTGTTTGTTTGTTTGTTGTGGTGCTGGAGATTGACCCCAAGGCCCCATGCATGCCATGAAACTACTATACTACTTTGTTACATCCCCAGCCCTCACCACAGTGCTTCTAATGTTTTGGTTGAGGCAAAAGAAATTAGGAAATGAAATAATTAGCATAAATATTGGTCAAGTAGATAAAAGTATCCCAGATAAACCCAAGAGACTCCAGTTTTTTTTTTTAATCTAAAATTATCAGTTTGGTAAGATTACCATATACAAGAAAATACATAAAATCAAAATCTTTTTTGAGATATAATTTAATCTTTTTTTTTTTGTACCAGGGATTGAACTCAGGGGCACTCGACCACTGGGCTACATCCCCAGCCCTTTTTTGTATTTTTATTTAGAGACAGGGTCTCACTGAGTTGCTAAGTGCCTCATCATTGCTGAGGCTGGCTTTGAACTCGCGATCCTCCTGCCTCAGCCTCCCAAAGTGCTGGGATTACAGGTGTGCGCCACCGCACCCGGCCTTTCTTATTTTTATCTTTAAAAGCTTTTCTGACATACAATATGCATGCCATAATATTCATCCATTTTAATAGTAGATAAGTCAATGATTTGGGTAAATTTATAAATTATGCAACCACAACCACAATTCAATTTTAGAACAATTCCATTGTCTCAAAAGACCCCTTTTTGCCTCACTTATATTTATCTCTATCTTAAATCTGTCCTGAAATTTAGACCCATATATCTCACTGTTTACCAGGTATTTTCATTTGTATAACCACAGGCACCACAAACTCAGTGTTTCTGAAGCTGAACTCATCTCCTTCCTATACCCTTTTCCATTAAATTTGATTCTTCTCTAATGTTCCCTAAATGAAAGAAGGGCACCCCTGCCTCCTCAGAAACACCGGGTATCATTCTTAACTTCTCTGACTTTGTTATCTCCATATCCAATGATTCATCACATTCCATATATTTTACCTCCTAAGTACAATTTAAATAGTTCTGTTCTTACTAGTTATTACTTCACTATATGTCCACTAAAATCTTGTCCTTAAATGAGTCTATCTGCACATACATTAAAAAAAATCACATGTTGAGTGCCTACAATGTGCCAAGCACTGTGCTATAACATCCCCTAAATAGTATCTCTGTCTCCAGCATTATCTTCCCAAAGCATTCTTAATTCAGCAGCTAGGCAGCATACCCTTTTTGGAAACACACCACTCCCATGCTTAAAATGGTTTTATGCTAAGATTCAATAGGCTTCTATCTGACCATAAGATAATTTCAAACTTCTTAACATGGTTTTTAAGATGTATGGTAATCAAGTCCCTATGTACCTCTCTAGTACCTCTCTAGCCTCTTATTACTCCCTTTGGATAAGTCACTTAGCTGTCTAAATTTATTCAACTGAAAAAAATGGGGATAATAGTGCCTATCCCAATAATTGAGAGAATTAAATGCAATCATACATGTAAAGCACTTACACAATACCTGGTGCATATTAAGTGCTAATTAGTGTTAGCTATTGATAATAGTGATGATGTTAGCCTTCTTTAATATTCCTCTTCTAATGAACTCCTATAGTGCTCCCAGTTAATATCATACAATTTAACATGAAATGCTTCATACTGTAACTTCTAATAACTAGACTACAAAGTCCTTGAAGAATGGATAGTGACTTACACACCTGCTGTATGCCCTGTAGCATTTAGCACAATGCTAAACACATAATGAATCTTAACACTTTCTGAAAAAGATTAAGAAAGGGAAAAGTGACAAAAGTTTTACTGCATCTCTAGAAGGTTAGTTATATTTCAAGACCATAAATAATAGACAACAAAACCTTGGGAACATCATGGCTTTCATCTTTTAGGCTAATAATGTGTCACTGGTTTAGCATGGGACTTGGCAGTACTCATTGTAGGTCAGTGGGTTTCCCCCCCCACCAATAGTTTGCTGCCAATATTCTGGTTTTTACAGAAATTGAGTGGGAAAGCATGGGCGTTTAATTCTACTCTCTGGCATGTAGACAATATGCAAATTGCCTACTCATCTGTGATATCAGATTTTTACTTCTTAAATATAAATGTTCACTGAGCTACCAATATAATATAAATTCTGTTCCATTAGAAAGCCAATGGAATTGTTCTAAAATGGTTTGGATTTCTTTTTATTTCTAGGAATCCATATGTAGAAGAATGAAACTAGATACCTATCTCTCACCCTATACCAAATTCAACACAAAGTGGATCAAAGAATTAAACCAGATACTCTGCAACTGCTAGAAGAACATGTAGGCTTAATACTCCAACATATAGGCACAAGTGAAAACTTTCTCAATATAACTCCTAAAACTCAGGAAATAAATTTGATAATCAATAAATGTATGGCATCAAGTAAAAAGCTTCTACATACCTAAGGAAACAAGAGCATGAAAAGAGAACCTACAGAATGGGAGAAAATCTTTTCTAGATGTTCTTCAGACAGAGGATTAATACCCAGAATATATAAAGAACTATAAATAAATAAACAACCTAGCCAATAAATGAGCAAAGGAAACTAAATATATACTTCTGTAAAGAAGAAATGCAAGCGACCTTTAGATACATGAAAAATGCAATTAGGAAAATACAAATCCAAACTTCATTGAGACCGGGCATCATTCATGCCTGTAGTCCCAGTAGTTTAGGAGGCTGAGACGAGAGGATCATAGGTTTGAAGCCAGTGTCAGCAAGTTAGTGAGGCTGTAAGCAACCTAGAGAGACCTGGTCTCAAAATACAAATAAAAAGGGCTGGGAGAGGCATCCGCTCACCTGCGGGAAGGAGAGATCCAGCCCCCAGCTTGCCTGGCCTGCAGGGCCCAGAGTGGCAGCTCCCTGCTGCATGCAGGGCCAGACCTGGGGAAGCACCACCTCCACTCCCCGCGACCCGCCCAGCGGTGACCAGAGCAAGAGGTAGGCATCCGCCCGCCTGCCTGAAGGAGAGATCCAGCCTCCAGTTTGCCTGGCCTGCAGGGCCCAGAGTGGCAGCTCCCTGCTGCTGCACGCAGGGTTCATCCTGAGGATAAGCCCCCTCCACTCTTCCACTGTGCCATTCTGCAAAGGGCCAAAGTGCAGCCTCGACTCCACTAACAGGATTGCTGACTGGATATGTTCCGGGTCAATTGGCTTAATCTGGAAGGGAAATAAGAAGGGCTTCCAAGGGTCCATTTGGCTTGAGACTTATTCCTGGTTTCAACGTTTTTGTTTGTTTGTTTTTTTGTTTGTTTTGTCGTTTCTTGAGGGTGTTTGTTTGTTAGTTTCTGGTTTTTTTTTGTTTTGCTTTGTTTTGATTGACAGTGTGTTTGCTTCTGCTCCTCTTTGCTTTCTTTCTTTTCTTCCTTCTTACTTTAGTATTTTTTCTTCTTCCTTCATCTTCCCTATTTACACCCTGCCATTGCATACTCAACAAAGGCAAAAACAAGTTATACGCAGAAATTGGGATTTTTTTCAACGAGTACAATTGAAATATATAGCAAAGTGGTGTTATATATAGTGTATTCTCTATTTTCTAGACTCACTCTCTCTCATACTAATTTCTACTCCTTGGTCACTTTTTTTCTCTTTCTTCCTTTTTTTTTCCTTTTTCCTTTCTCTCCATCTTTCCTTATTTCTTCTCTCAACCGCTGCATAAATTAGGTTTATATATAAATTGGTCTTTCCACCTAATCATTCACTATTTCCTCTCTCATCTGCTGATACTAAACCACTTCCATAGAACTCTCTTTTCATACTTTCTAAGAAAGAACAAGTCAGTTCACTCACTTCCTCTTACTAAACGTATCACCTCTGTGTCCATTACTTGAATCTATAAAGCCCCATTAGAAGCTTACAGACTAAATTGGAAACACTATCTAGGTTAACTAAATCTGTACATTGTGATCAAACTGGGATTCTTTGAATAGAAAGTGTCTGATTTTAAAGTGTAAAGGAAATATAAGGGGATCTGATAGCATTGTACTACCGGAGCAACGTAAGGTTCTAAGGTAAAATCAAAATAGTCAAGGTCCCATAGTGCAAGAAGAATAGACATAAAAGCAAGATGAAGAAACAAGGAAGGAAAGTGGCACAAACAAATCAATATACCTCCTCAGTAGATTCCATGGCATGCACAGTTGGTGAAATGACAGAGATGGAATTTAGAAATTACATTTGCCAAATGCTTGCGGAACTTAAGAATGAACTAAAAAATGAGATGAGGGAGCAAGTACAGATGGCAAAAGATCATTTTGACAAAGAACTCCATAAACAAATACAGGAAGTTAAAGATTACTTCAATAGGGAGATAGAAGCTCTAAAGAGAAACCAAACAGAAATTCCGGAAATGAAAGAAGCAATAAACCAAAATAAAAGCCCAATCGAAAGTATCACCAACAGAGTAGATCACTTGGAAGAAAGAACCTCAGACAATGAGGACAAAATATATACCCTAGAGAAAAATCTAGATTACACAGCAAAAATGGTAAAAAACCAAGAACAGAACATCCAAGAATTATGGGACAACATAAAAAGACCAAACATAAGAGTGATTGGGGTAGAGGAGGGGGCAGAGTTTCAAGCCAAAGGAATGAACAATTTATTTAATGAAATAATTACAGAAAATTTTCCAAACTTGAGGAATGAATGGGAAAACCAAGTTCAAGAGGCTTACCGAACACCAAACATACAAAATCACAACAGATCCACACCAAGACACATTATAATGAAAAAGCCTAATACACTGAGCAAGGAGAGAATATTAAAAGCCACAAGAGAAAGGAAGCAGATTACATATAGGGGGAAACCAATTAGACTATGTTCAGACTTTTCTACCCCGACCGTAAAAGCAAGAAGATCCTGGAATAGCATATTTCAAGTTCTGAAAGAAAAGGGATGTCAACCAAGAATCTTATATCCAGCAAAACTGAGCTTTAGATTCGAAGATGAAATAAAAACCTTCCACGACAAGCAAAAGTTAAAAGATTTTGCAGCTCGAAAGCTAGCACTTCTGAACATCCTGGAAAAAATTTTTCATGAAGAAGAAGAGAAAAATAACAACGAAAATCAACAAAGGGAGATATTAAACTAAGGGAAATACCAACCAGAAGAGAAACCAAATCAAGCTAAAGATCATAATACAAATAAAAATGGATGGGAATAAAAATCACATTTCAATAATAACCCTGAATGTTAACGGCCTAAACTCACCATTCAAAAGACACAGATTATCTGAATGGATTAAAAGAAATGACCCAACAATTTGCTGTCTCCAAGAAACACACGTCATAGAAAAAGACATCAATAGACTGAAGGTGAAAGTCTGGGAAAAGTCTTATCACTCACATGGCCTGCGGAAGCAAGCAGGGGTTTCCATTCTCATTTCAAGTAAGGTAGACTTCAAGCCAAAACTAATCAAAAAGGACAAAGATGGATATTTCTTACTACTTAAATGAACCATTCATCAACAGGATATAACAATCATGAATCTATATGCCCCAAATAATGGAGCACCTACATTCATCAAACAAACTCTTCCAAAATTCAAGAGTAAAATTGACCACAACACAGTTATTCTAGGGGATTTCAACACACCTCTCTCACCAATAGATAGATCATCCAAACAAAAGCTAAACAAAGAAACCGTAGGCATCCTTAAAACAATTAATAACTTAGACTTAACGAACATATATAGAATATTTCATCCCGCAGTAAAAGAATACACTTTTTTCTCAGCAGCACATGGCTCCTTCTCCAAAATAGACCATATATTATGTCACAAGGCAACTCTCAGCAAATATAAAAAAATAGAGATACTACCCTGCATGCTATCGGACCATAAAGGAATGAAATTGGAAATCAATGACAAAACAAGGAATAAGAAAAATTACTCCAGCAACTGGAAGCTAAACAACATGCTACTGAATGAACAAGGGGTTGAAGAAGACATCAAAGAGGAGATCAAAAAATTCCTAGAGGTAAATGAGAACACAGATACATCGTATACAAATCTCTGGGACACTATGAAGGCAGTAGTAAGAGGAAAATTCATTGCACTGAGTTCATTCCTTAAAAGGAAAAAAATCCAACAAATAAATGACTTAACATCACACCTCAAAGCACTAGAAAAAGAAGAACAGATCAACACCAAGAGTAGCAGAAGACAGGAAATAATTAAAATCAGAGCAGAAATTAATGAAATTGAGACTAAGGAAACAATTCAAAGAATTGACAAAACTAAAAGTTGGTTCTTTGAAAAAATAGACAAAATTGACAGACCCTTAGCGATGCTAACGAAAAGAAGAAGAGAAAAAAAAAAACTCAAATTACTAACATTCGTGATGAAAAAGGGAATATCACAACAAACACCTCAGATATACAGAATATAATTAGAAATTACTTTGAAAACTTGTACTCTAACAAAATAGAAAATACTGAATGCATTGACAGATTTCTAGAGTCATATGATTTGCCTAAACTGGATCTGGAGGCTATACACAATTTAAACAGATCAATTACAAGCGAAGAAATAGAAGATGTCATCAAAAAGCTACCAACAAGGAAAAGTCCAGGACCTGATGGGTTTACAGCTGAGTTCTACAAGACTTTCAAAGAAGAATTAATACCAATGCTCTTCAAACTATTTCAAGAAATAGAAAAAGAGGGAGCTCTTCCAGACTCTTTCTATGAGGCCAATATTACATTAATTCCAAAGTCAAGAAAAGATGCATCCAAAAAAGAAAACTTCAGGCCAATATCTTTAATGAACATAGATGCAAAAATCCTCAACAAAATTCTGGCAAATCGGATACAAAAACATATCAAAAAGATAGTGCACCACGATCAAGTGGGGTTTATTCCAGGGATGCAAGGCTGGTTCAATATTTGGAAATCAATAAACATAATACATCACATCAATAGAATTAAAGATAAAAATCATATGATTATCTCAATAGATGCAGAAAAAGCATTTGACAAAATACAGCACCCCTTTATGTTCAAAACACTAGAAAAACTAGGAATATCAGGAACATATCTCAACATTATAAAAGCTATTTATGCAAGGCCCAGAGCTAACATTATCTTAAATGGAGAAAAATTGAAAGCATTTCCTCTAAAAACTGGAACAAGACAGCGATGCCCCCTTTCACCACTGCTATTTAACATAGTACTGGAAACTCTGGCCAGAGCAATTAGACAGATGAAAGAAATTAAAGGGATCCACATAGGAAAAGAAGAGCTCAAATTAGCACTATTTGCTGATGACATGATAATATACCTAGAAGACCCAAAAAACTCTACCAGAAAACTTTTACAACTAGTAAATGAATTCAGCAAAGTAGCAGGATACAAAATCAATACCCATAAGTCAAAGGCATTTTTATACATCAGTGAAAAAGCCTCTGAAAGGGAAATGATGAAAACGACCCCATTTATAATAGCATCAAAAAAAATAAAATACCTGGGAATCAACTAACAAAAGAGGTGAAAGACCTCTATAAAGAAAATTATAGAACACTAAAGAAAGAAATCATAGAAGAACTCAGAAGATGGAAAGACCTACCTTGCTCTTGGATAGGTAGAGTCAATATTGTCAAAATGTCCATACTACCAAAGGCATTATACAGATTTAATGCAATTCCAATCAAAGTTCCAATGTCATTTTTCAAAGAAATAGAAAAAGCAATCATGAAATTCATCTGGAAAAATAAGAGACCCAGAATAGCCAAAGCAATCCTGATCAAGAAAAGTGAAGCAGGGGGCATCACCATACCAGACTTTAAATTATACTATAGAGCAATAGTAACTAAAACAGCATGGTATTGGCACCAAAACAGATGGGTGGTCCAATGGTACAGAATTGAGGACATAGAGACTAATACATATAATTTCAGTTATCTTATATTAGACAAAGGTGCAAAAAATGTACAGTGGAGAAAGGATAGCCTCTTCAACAAATGGTGCTGGGAAAACTGGAAATCCATATGCAACAAAATGAAATTAAACTTATATCTCTCACCATGCACAAAACTCAATTCAACGTAGATCAAGGACCTAGGAATTAGATCTGAGACAATACGCCTAATAGAAAAAGTAAGCTCCAATTTCCAACATGTCGGATTAGGCCCCAAGTTCCTTAATAAGAATCCTGTAGCGCAAGAACTATTACCAAGAATTAATGAATGGGATAGATTTAAGCTAAAAAGCTTCTTCTCAGCAAAAGAAACAATCAGTGAGGTGAATCGAGAGCTAACTAATTGGGAACAAATATTTAATACATGCACATCGGATAGAGCACTAATTTCTAGAATATATAAAGAACTCAAAAAACTTTACACCAAAAAAGAAAATAACCCAATCAATAAATGGGCTAAGGAACTGAAAAGACACTTCTCAGAAGAAGATATACAATCAATCAACAAATACATGAAAAAATGCTCAACCTCTCTGGCAATTAGAGAAATGCAAATAAAAACTACTCTAAGATTTCATTTCACCCCAGTCAGAATGGCAGCTATCAAGAACACAAACAACAATAAATGTTGGAGAGGATGTGGGGAAAAAGGCACACTCATACATTGCTGGTGGGACTGCAAAATGGTGCAACCGCTATGGAAAGCAGTATGGAGATTTCTTGGGAAATGGGAATGGAACCACCCTATGACCCAGCCATCCCACTCCTGGGTCTGTTCCCAAAAGACTTAAAAACAGCATATTACAGTGACACAGCCACTTCAATGTTTACAGCAGCACAATTCATAATAGCTAGGTTGTGGAACCAACCTAGATGTCCCTCAGTAGATGAGTGGATAAAGAAAATGTGGTATATATACAAAATGGAATTTTACTCAGCAATAAGAGAGAATAAAATAATGGCATTTGCAGGTAAATGGATGAAGTTGGAGAATATAATGCTAAGTGAAATTAGTCAATCTCAAAAATCCAAACACCAAATGTTTTCTCTGATATAAGGAGGTTAGTTCACAGTGTGATTGGATGGGGGTACATAGGATTAGAGGAACACTAGAATGGTCAAAGGAAAGGGAGGGCAAGGGAGGGAGCAGGGGGGGGGAAGGGGGGAAAATGGTGGTTGAATGAGATGGATATCACTATCCTAAATGCATGATTAAAGATCTGAATGGTACTTATATACTTTGTATACAAGCAGTTGTATGTAAAAAGATGATATACTTGTGCATTTTGAATAAGTAAATAAATAATCTAAAAAAAAAAGGCTGGGAATGGGGCTCAGTGATTAAGCACTCCTGGGTTTAATCCCTCGTACAAAAAAATTTTTTTTTTTTTTGTTTTTTGTTTTTTTGGTACTGGGGATTGAACTCAGTGGCACTCGACCACTGGGTCACATCCCCAGCCCTTTTTTTGTATTTTATTAGAGACAGGGTCTCACTGAGTTGCTAAGTGCCTCGCCATTGCTGAGGCTGGCTTTGAACTCGTGATCCTCCTGCCTCAGCCTCCCAAAGTGCTGGGATTACAGGCGTGCGCCACCGCGCCCGGCACAAAAAAATTTTTTTAAGATTTCATCTCACTCCAGTTAGAAAGGGCTAGGATATAGCTCAGTAGTAGAATACTTGCCTTGCATGTGCAAAGCCCTAGGTTCAATCTCCAGCACTGGAAAAAAAAGAGAATACAAATAATAATAAATGCTGGAGAGAACATAAAGAACAAGGAACACTTTTAGACTGTTGGTGAGATTTTAAATTAGTACAGCCAATATGGAAATGACCATGGAGGTTTCTCAAAAGACTAGGAATAGAACTACCATATGACCCAGCTATACTACTCCTTGGTGTTTCTCCAAAAGAATTAAAGTCAGCATACTCTAGAGATGCATGCATACCCATGTTTACAGCAGCACAATTCACAATAGCCAAATTATGGAACCAGTCTGTGTCTGTCAACAAAAGAATGAATAAAGAAAATGTGGTATATATACACAATGGAGTTATACTCAGCCATAAAGAAGAATGAAACTGTCATTTGCAGGAAAATGTACGGAGCTTGAGAGCATTATGTTAAGCAAAATAACACAAATGCAGAAAGTCAAGAGTAATATGTTTTCTTGCCTATGTGGAAGCTAGAAAAGAAAAAGAAAAAATGGAGAAGGCAACTCATGAAAAGAGAATGGATACCAGTAGTACAGAGGAAAGGGATCAGGGGAAGAAAAAGTGGAACAACATTGACCATATTATACTATTACATTGCACACATGTATGAATATGTAACAAGAAATCACACTATTATGTATAATTATAATGTGACAATAAAAAGAAATTGAATTAGCAAGGGTCCGGCAGATCCCCTTACACGAGGAAGGCCGGTACTGACAGTCGGAGATGTTGTCATTATGTGTGACAATAAAAAAGAAATAAAACGAAGGAAAGCTGGAGGATGGTAATGCATCCTGAAAAAAAATGAAAGAGAAGTTCTGTCTCATCAAAACAAATTTTACCCTGCAACATGATCATGCACAGCCTTAAAAGGAAGACCTAGCCAGGTAGTCTCAACAACAAAGTGCATATTCTATAATAAACTGACTATATGGTTGGGAATAGTGCTGCTACCTGGAACTACCCATCCTATTTTCACCTCTCACCTGCCTGAAAAATAATATGAGCAAGTTACTTCTTGATGTTGGGCACTACTGCTTCCTTTTGCCAATGCTAGCAGCCGTCCTCCCCCCCTACCCAAGAAGGACTCTTAGGATAGAGCTACTCCGGATTATCAACATAGGCCAGAGGCATGAGTACAGTAGTAATGTCAAGTCCCCAAACAGACCATCTATTCTTCCAGAGCTAGAAATATTTGTGGGAGAAAAAACAGTGGGAATTCCAGAGTTGTTTTCTTCCTTTCTGAATACATATTAATCAGTGGCAAGCAAATAAACAGCTTCTCTGCATATCTGACTAGTGCAGTGGCAAGAACATGGGCTTTGGGGTAGGAGAGATATAGAGTGGAGCCCCAGCTTATCCTATGTGTGACCTTGAGTTAGGCATCTAATTTCTCTAAACCTCCAGTTCTCTTTTACAAAATGGAAATATCAACTGTATCACAGGGTTGTCATAAACATTAAGTGATACTGGAAACAAGAATGCCTGTAGTACAGTGCCCAGAATAAATTATTCAAATATGATTCTCTCTCCCTCCCAGTCCCTGCTTAACCACACCACACAGCTGGACTCCTTTTGACAGGCAGAGACAGAAAGGATGTCTCAACAGCTGTGTGCATGTCTATTGTGGTAATGGTTGTTTGGTTTTAGGTTTGAAGTTTTTTTTTTTTTTTAATTTGAGGTTTTGGCTGGGTTGATGCCAGAAGAGAATGGAGGTAGGAGTAAGAAAATGTTCAAAGGTACAAGTTACACTTGATATGTCTTTATTAGATATCAACTTTCCAAGAGCTCATTGGAAATGTATAACTTGGGCAGATCATGAAGAGTGAAGCAAGCAGGAAGTGCCAAAATTAGGCAAATGTTCTGGTCATTTAGTGCCACATGGAATTTGAACACTGAGGAATGGGTAATGGAAGAGGAATTCAGCAGATGATAAATGAGGTTATAAGAGGGGGTTCATTGCACCAAAACAAAATGTGAAAACAGAATGAGAATGCATGCCTATATGAACTGTTTTGGTAAAGAAGACATGACAATACCTGAAACCTTCTTGTCCTATAGATGTGGGGAAGGAAAACAATATAAATCCCAACTCATTTTATCCCTTAACCCTATTATGTGTTCATTCCCTCTAAATATTTCAACTGCAACATTTAATGTTATTTCACTGTAATACATCAAGAATTGTCAAAAAGTGTTTTTGAAAAAGGACTGGACACCTCGGGTGTCCAAAAGATTATAAAGTGTTTTCTTTCCTAGTATAAAAATAGGCTATGCCCACATTCAGACTGCAGTTGATTTAAGTTTTTCACCTATATTAAATGTAAGTTGCTATATACTTAATAAATTTAATGAAATACTCTGAATTAGTCAGTACTCTAATATAAATGAATAGAATGCCTAAATCAATATGCATTTATTTTTCCATTGTTCATGGAAACCATTTTCTTCTCCTATAATCCCACAGTAGTTTCAAAATAGGTATTTTATTCTCAAGGCACTGGTAGCTCAAATCCTTCTCGGGAGCTATTTTGTCTGCTTCCCTTACTCTTCCATCTCTCACAAAAATACTCACAGTATACTTTGGCTAACAAACATTTTAAAATCCCAAAGAGGTATAGAGATGAAAGCATGTGTCCCTCCCTAAAATTTCTCTTTTGTCTTTTCTTAGAGGCAGTAACCCAGAGGGATTTGGGCAGGATAAAAGGCAAGTTTACTAAAGTATCAATGTAAAGAATTCCTTAGATATTCTTGCAGAAGGGCAATGAACTTTTCCCTACCAAATTAAATTTGCTTAAGTTAGTAACTGACAACTAGCAGCTTATGGAGCACAGAATCTTTTTGTAGTTTATGGCCTTTCAAACTTACAGGTGTTAATGAATAGGGCCATAGGACTGAGATTCCCAGCATTTTTGGTGGTACAATTTCATTACACCTCCCTCTTTCCAAAGTTCTGGTTCATATATGTTATATTTGAAATTGTGAACATTTGGAATGACTTTCCTCCACACCCCTCAGAGATAGTGATAAAAATCCTCTGGAAGATCAAGGATAAGATAACCTCTAGATATAATACCCAAAATACTACTATCAACAACTGCTCTTACTACTACTTTGCTTCGACCTCCTCCTTTTCCACCTTTCCCTCCACCCCTTCTTTTCCTATATCACCATTTATTTGGCCTTGACTATATATGCCAGGGCCAATAACAGGCGTTTTCCATGTCTTACATTTTCCTTTTAAGGTATCAGTCCAAGCTTTATAGATGACAAAACTGAATCTCAGAGATGTTCAGTTACACACTTGGCATAATTTCTGTCTGTCCAACTCCAAAGCTACCATAGCACACTGCATCTGAGAACCTACACATCATTTCTAGGGGAAGCAAGTTATAAAAACAAAGGTTTTGGTAAACACAATGGCACATGCCTATAATTCCAGCCACTCAGGAGGATAAGGCAGGAAGATAACAAGTTTGAGTGTCACAACCTAGCAAGACCCTGCCTTAAAAAAAAAAAAAAAAAAACCTAAAAGGGCTAGGAAAGAAGCTAGTGGTAAAGCACCCTTGGGCTCAATCCCCCATACTGGGAAAAGAAGCGCTTTGGAGATGGGCAGAGTGTCCTTGGAGAGGTGCCTGAACACCATGTCAGGAAGGGAAGGGAAGCATGTGTGATTGGAAACAGTGGATCTAGTAAATTCTATTGTTAGTTACCCAGTAATGAAATAATAAACAACAAGAGCTTTACACGTGTATTTATTTGTGAGTCCAATTGTTTTCCACTTCAAAGGATAACAACTACCACCCTATTTCTCTCTCATTTTCATGATCCAACTCCTTGTAGCCTGCATTTCCTTACAACTTAGTTTCTTCTTGACCTCTCTGAATCTATCTTCCATTTTCATCTTTGCATAGAACCTTCTCCCTCAAAGGTCACTAATGATATTTTCTTTTATGCTGTCTCTGCACCCATGGATTCTATCAAATCTTCCATACCATAAGGACCTCTTTCCTTTGATATTTTGATCCTTGGTTTCTGATGGTATTCCTCTTCCCTTAACTGCTCTTTCCACCTTTCCTTTGTTTTCCTCCAGAACTCACATCCCTATTTCATATTTCTTACTAACTACAAGTCATCTCGAAAAATGGGTCCAGAAACCACCAGTAACAAGGAGACATCCAAGTAGTGTATACTTAGTCTTGCAAAATAATGTGTAATAGAGCAATTAGGGGCACAAGCTCTAAAGTAAAAGAATCTGGATTCAAATCCCCACTACATTACCTAATAGTGGCAAATCACTACCATCTTTTTGTATCTCCATTTATTTATCTATAAAGCAGGAATAACAACAGTATTTCCATCACAGAGTTTTTGTGAGGATTAAATGAGTTTACACATATAAAGTGTTCACCTGGTGGAGGGGAAATCTTCACTGTTATTTCTTATTGTAGTCTTTAAAACGTGATACCTAAAACTTTTATTCTTTCCACAAATGAAGAATTTACTTCTGATATTTAATTTTAAAAAAATACCATATCTCAGTAATCTCATTAAAGCACCACAGTCTTTCCATTTATTTTTGGAATGTCAATTGTCATTGTATCCTGAGCACCAACCAATTATTGGAAATCTCTCTTAGCCCCCTTCTCCTGCACATTCTCCACAGCTTGAAGTGCTACTTAGATGCTGATGACTTCCAGGTTTATCCTTTCCCAGATCCCTCTCCTGACCTGCAGATACAGCCAACCAGCTGCCTAGCAGGCATTTCCCACCTGACTTTCTGAGCCATGCACAACAAACCTCACATGTCTAAAAAGAACTATATTTCCTAACCTAGGTAAAGGCAACAGACCCATTCAGCCCTCCAAGGCAGAAAGCTATGGATCATTTTAGTAGTCTCTCTCATTCAGTTACCCATTGCATCTACCTGATCATCAGAATCACTTTTTGCAATTATTCTCACAACTTACATTTTGACTGGACTAAACTTCTGATACATATCTCTATGATGATCTCCCTTCTGTGTTTTTGCATATGATCATCTATGTTCTTTATCTCATTTTTGTTGGCAAAATTTTACTCATATTTCAAAATAATTCCATTTATATCTCCAACTTTCATCCTTTCCCAAGTCCCTCAGGCAGAATTATTTGTTTCTTCTTCCATCTTAGCTTGTCATCTTTATTACAACAATGATAACTTCATATTCTATTTGCCATTTTGCCAGTAAGATTCTCAACCAATCTGTGTTCCTTGAGGGCAGGAATAATTTCCTACTTACTGTTATATACCCAGAAGCTTAGGGAAACATTTCACTCATATGATTGGTCATTTTCACCCTCACTAATACTTCTGCTGTCTGCCTCTCCAACAGAAAGAAGTAATTTTTTTTCTCCTTCAACATTTGACCAAAATGCATTATCTCCACTAAATTTTTCCTGATTATACTCATTTCACCCTAATCACAACTACATTTTATCATGTCTTCAGTGCTTACAGGGGGCTCCTCCAACAAACATGTTTGTACTTGAATTGTTCACATTCCATTCCTTCTTCTAGCTTAATCTGCCTAAAACATTTAGGGATCATCTCCTGAAAACATCTATGGCAGTGCTTTTTAAATTGCTTGCTTTTAAAAGATATTTTTATGCTTGAAGAAGTGGTCAGACCATTAGTACATAGACTCCAAGATTTTTGCTCTTCCCAAAACTAATACCCTTCCAGTGAGCAATAGCATCAGAAAAGGGAGAGGAACAAGCCACCTAAAATGTGAACTCCAAAGAGAAATATTTCCAAGAGTGATTGAAGCTGAGACCCAGTGCTAGGTAGAAAATCAAAATTCCCCAAACTAAGGGAAACCTCTCATTCAACTCATCTCCTTTCTTTCTTCTTTGTCCTAAAGCTGAAAAAATTAGGGCCACCTAGCTCCTTAAAAGGTCTGTGAAGGGCCAGAATAAAACATCAACCTGCCCAAGCAACTTCTGGGATAGATTAACCCATCATATTGTAGCAGCTCTGGAGAGGAAAAAAGAAGATGGCACATTAAATTTCCAGGAAAGTGCTTTAATGTGTTCAGTGTGCTAAAAGCTAAGAACAAAACAAAGTAAAATTGTAAGGGCTCTATTACATTCATTTGTACTTATTGTACAGCATAATTTGCCACTAGATAATGTTTTTTCCCAAGCTATACTAAAAGCTCCTTGAGGTCATCAACCATGTGTATTTCTTTTGTAGCTTCTAAGATAATCATCATATTGAGCATGCCCTGTATGCTCCAAGAAGTACTGTTGACTGAGTGATTACTAAGTATTTATTTTTCCCCTTGCTATTTTTTAGGAATGCTTGTTATTCAAAGAATCATGGAGTCTTAGAAGCCAAAAGGAAGTATCCATCTGTTGGTATACATTTTTCCTTGGCGATGCATTATACAGAGATTTCCTTTGGAAATATAAACAAAGGATGCCTGATGAGCCAGGACAAAGAACTATATATAAAGATCAAGTGGCCAGAGTAGCAAGGTCAAGGCATGCCCTTCCTTAACTAGATGAAAGGGAGTCTTGATTTGCCTCTACCTCCTTCCCATGCCCCCAAAGAAATTATTTTCAACTGCCTATTTACTGAATTCTGAAAGCTGAGCAGCAACTATAACAAGCTACAATTCAGCTAATAAATCTGTGGTGATCTTAATCTCTGTTTCTGTAATAATAGGAAGACTGCAGCTTTGTTTACTTTCTGAAGAGAATAGAGAATAGGGAGAAAGAACTAGGATAGGGAGGCAGTATTTATGGCTTCTTTATGAAAAGTCAATCTGTGATAAAAACACTTGCGGACAATAAGGAAGGGAACAGGTTTGGCAGGGAAATAGCCTATTCCAGTTTTCTCAGAAGTGCCTTAGCTGTAAAGCCTCCACCCCCACCCAATGTGAAATGCCTGGTTTGCACTGTGAATAATAGTTCATTCCTTATAGACAAATCTGGATTAGATAAAATGAAAACAATCCAAACCATTCTTAAGTGTCTGGCTCTCAAGTTTGACAGTATCCTATTATTTCATTTTATAAAGTATTTATAGGCATTTATGAAATTTCAAGTCCCTCCTTTAATTCCATTTCTAATCCTGGGGCTTGTCCTCAAGCATTTTAGACACACAGGCTTTGTGTTGAATGAATATAATAAGTAGCCTGGATTCACCCTATTATTAAGGGGAAGGTAAGGGCACATCCCTAACCTTTCAGACAGGATGATGTCATAGAGGACAGACATGGCCTTCCACAAACTATCCTGTAAGGCCCCTGTCAAGTATAGAATCCTAAACTGAACAGACTTTGAAGTTAACCCACAAAAATACACTTTCATGTTTAACATTATCACATTATCTCACTATTCTTTCTCAGTTCTCAATGTTTTTATTCCATTGTCCATCTTTCTTGTACATGGATATCCACATCAGGGTAGATTTTTGTAGTGAAAACTCTCAGAAAGTAGACACTGCATCTGCACTGTCTTCTTTGTATCCGGTATGGTCCCATGCATAAAGAAGTATTAGTAAAAGGTGTCTTTTTGTGTAGCCAGAACAGACAGCATACATGAAGGGATTTAATAAACGTCCCTAAGGGTGCTCCTTGAATACTTACTTTGCTGGCTCATCACAGGGCTACTTTTACTAACATGTGGCAACACTAGTGTCACCTCCTTAAGGCTCAGGGTGTAATGCTAATTTCAGAAAGGCAGTGATAAAACACCACCTGTTATCCAAAAGGTCAGAATGAGTCCTCCCCTACCAAAAGAATGATGAATTAATTTGGGAGGGAGGACTAGCTCCTTTCCACTTGAATGCAGTAGGCCCTGGGATGTAAAGGCTTGGTTGGCAGCAAGAGCTGGGAAAGGCTGGAACAAGGCTGTGTTTGGGTGAGGCTGGCCACAGCTTCCCTGGGGTAAAGAGATGAGAAACTAGAGGGGTCCTAACATAAATGAGCAATGGAAATAAACCACTTAGTTTGCTATTTTGACTACTACTTGCTCTGTATTTAATAGTCTTTTGATTAGAATGAGGAAAGCAATAATTATAATTTCTAACCATATTTTATTCACTATTGTTACTCCACCTTCAATCATACAAGTTCTAAACCAAAAGATCCCTTATCTAGTCTCCTGTTCACAATACTCCATTATCCCTTCATCAGTGTGGATTTCTTATACTGTAATCTAACAGCATAATCAGAAGCTTTGAAAGAGCAGAACATAGAGGGATTCTGATTAGCTGAAAACCACTCTGAACTACTATTTTGTTTCTCCCCTCTTGGAAATGATGAGACAGTAGAGAAAAAGAACAGAATAAAATAACCATTTACAGAATTGTGACATATGGAATCTGGAAATACACTGAAGGTTGTGGAGTTAGTTTCAACTCCTTATTTTATAGGCAAGGACACTGAAGCTGGGATGTTATGTTACTTACATATATTTGGCCAGTTAATAGAACAGCCAAGTCTAGAACCCAATTTTCCAAATCACATTCCAATTTTTTTTCTTTTATGTCTTATGCTTCTTCTCAAATCCCCACCCTAGTCTATGCTCTCACGCCTAAGTTTAACCAGTACCATATATACCTACATAAAGTACCACTCTGTTTCACAGAGTGCCCTACAGGGATTGAATTGCTATGGTTTGCTCATCATACAAGTACACTCTATTCCAAAACCCAAGACTTTAAGTCAAAACAATTGGGAGATGTGGGATTACTCATATAATAAGAGCAAGTCTTTGCTTTATAAGAAGCTAAGACTCTAGAGTCTCTTAAATAGGAATTCCCAGGTGATATTATAATATTTAACTGTTTAAAATAAAATAAACTTGAACTCTTAACACTTATCTTTCATACAAGTGAGATTAGAACTAGAAAATCAGGCTCTAAATAGAATCAGAAACATTCTTACCCAACCATTGCCCATGAGGAATCCTCTAATTGTTTTTATCTGACCCTGTTTAAATTTTAAGGCCTATCATCAGTTCTTCAACAAAATCAACACAAAACTAAATGATACATGGGGCTGGGGTTGTGGCTCAGTGGTAGAGCACTTAGCAACCATGTGTGAGGTAGTGTGTTTGCTTCTCAGCACTGTATATAAATAAATGAATAAAATAAAGGTCCATCAACAACAACAAAACTAAACTGATACAGCTGAAGTTTTGTGCATGTTGTTGAGAAAGAGGAATAACATCTTTCTTTCATAATGTCCAGTTAAGAAGAGGCCAACTTCTCTTTTGAGTTATGATCTAATATTCTATGTAGATAACAATTTTTAAAAACCTTACACTTGTAGAGCACTTTATAATATACAGACAACCTTAATGTAGATATTATTTGTTGATGAAAAGAGTAAGTGGAAAGGTGATGAATGAGAGCCAGGTAGAGTGCATGGTATAGCTAAGACAAAGGGCAGAGAATGTAGGGAGGACAGGCTAGGGAGAGGCAGTCTTAATCATATTGTTACAGAAACAATATTATACTAAAGGACTCAGAGTTCTCAACTTCCCTATGACACCCCAGTAATATCTTTAGGGAGTGATAATGTCCAGTTTGATGAAGGAAGAAGCACATTTAATCTCTGATTCTCATACTCCTTGCTTTTTGGAAAGGAGAAGAATGGCCTCTCTGACTGCTATCTCCCCAATCTATCACCATCACCTATTTTTAAAAACATAGATATCTGTCATTTTTCTTCTTAGGACAAGCATCCTAAAGGAATGAGATTTCCTATAACTTCCATTCTGACCTTTGTTCCAAATGACTGAGCTATACTCTGCCAAAATAGAAGTCCCAAAGGATTGCCCAATCCAGGTCCTCTGAAAAAAATGCAAATATTTCTGTTACATACCTCAACCTGCTGGCAGATCTGTATTAGTTTGGCCATTTGATTTTCTAGTTCACTGTTGCGTTTAACCAGGTTGGTGAGGTTCATCTCCAGAGTTTGCTGTCATCGCAGAGAATGGGAAGCCAGAGGGAAACAGGGAAGAAGGGGGGAAAAAGAACAATGAACCCAAGAACCAATATAATGTATAGATCATTCAATAAGTAGATACTTCAGATATTCATTGAGCACTTGCTACAGGCCAGGCCTGTTCTAGATACTAGTTAATAATGCTGTCCATCTGTTCCAGAGTGTAATTATTGGGCAAAAGATGATATTCATCACTTTGTGGGTAGATGTAGGTATTTATTAACATTAAACAATGTAATGCTTTCTAATATTTTAATATCTGGAACTTTTCAAAATACCTCATAGTAAATATCTGAATTTTCCCTCATAATAATCTTACAGCATATAAAAATTGTTATCATTTCTTCTACTGATGAGTAGACTAATAAAACTATAATTTATTGAATGATTACTGCTTGCCAAATAGTACTCCAGGAAATTTCATATATACCATTAAGATACTCTAACAATTTCACAAAGGAGATGCCAGTATATTCCTGATGAGAGAACTGTACTTCAGAGTGAAGGTAAAGCATTTTGCAGTCATATAAATTTGCAGCAAAGTGAGGACTAGAACCCATATCTCTAGCCCCTAGTCACAGTGTTGACTCAGTACTCTGTGGTTTTTTTTTTGTCTTGTTGATGACACTATACATTTATCAGTAGGCTCCTTCAATATGAAATTCATAAAAATCAAGCATTATATCTCACAGCATTCCTTCCTTGTAACTAAGGCATCATCCACAGATATGCTCAGCTTCAAACACAAGGCCTCACTGTGTCAAGAGGACATCCATTGCTTACCATCATTTATTAGCACATGCATTCTTTTATGTATGCATTAGGAGGTCACTTTGCAGATTTGTTGAAAATAAAGTAGCTAAACAGTACTCGGAATTCCAGCATATTTTCAGTTGAGCAGGCAACTCTCTCCTATTCCTTATGTGAAGATTTGAGTGCTATTTCACTCCAGATGAATTATGGGTTTTTAAATATTTCTCTCTCCTCAAGTCTTTATCTTTGATGGCTACTTTTTCTCCAGGACCTGTCCCAATATCTAGTACCTTCTCATCCAACATACCAACATCCCACAAAGTCTGTTCCAAAGGTAATACCCTAACCTGTAGGCCCTTATTGTGATAGCATTCCTTCCCTCAGTCTTGTTAACTGCCTCATTGCTATCTCTGTGGTTATTAATGATTTGTAAGTGTTCAAAGTTCACACTTTTGAAAGAGAGGATAAGAAGGACAGTGGGCAGTGAGGGGACATGGATGAAGAGAAGGGGCTTATGTTCTTGACCCTTTTCCTATATACTAAGTAGCATAGCTCGTTAATGTGGGCACTGTCCCTATGAATATATCCCAGAGGATATATTCACATAGACATATGTATTTCTAGGCTGGATATTCTGATTTCATTTGTTTTCAGACTGGATTTTGAAGACAACCTTAACCATTGCTTCCCTTCTTTCCAGATGTCTCATTTTCTTCAGCCTTATTTCCATAGAAGTAATTCTTCAACATTTATCCTTTTTTTTTTTTTTTTTTTTTTGTTTGACCTTCTTTAATCCTACTAACATCTCTATCTGTGGTATCCTTAGTGGGCACAAGGAGAGGGAATAAGGAAAAAGGCAGAGTATCAATAATTAATTTGGGCATGTGATCTCTAAGCTAAATAGATACCAGTGAGGGGGACAACAGTTTGGATTTTTAATGCAACAAAAATATATTGAGCATCCACTCTGTTCTAGGTACAGTGACTTTACAGATAGGATGTGAAATTAAGATGGATCTTGAACTATATGTAAGATTTTATTAGACAGATGGAAGAGTACATGGTGTTCCGGGCACAAGGAATAGCATGAGCAAAAGTAAAAATGAATAAAGTAGTTAGGAACCGTGGTGCATGTCTCTAGTCCTAACTACTTAAAAGGCTGAGGCAGTATGATCACCTGAGCCCAGAAATTCCAGGAAAGCCTGGACAATATAAGTAAGATCCCATCTCAGAAAGAAAGGAAAGGAAGGCAGTGAGGAAGGAGGGAGGGAGGAAGAAAGAGAGATATAGAGAGGAAGGAAGGAAGGAAGGAAGGAAGGAAGGAAGGAAGGAAGGAAGGAAGGAAGGAGGAAAAGGAGGTAAAGGAAAGGAAAGAAAGGTAGGAGGAAGGGAGAGAGAATACTGTTCAGAGAATGGTAGTTAAGATAGCTAGAACAGAGGGCACAAAAAGATTAGTAGGGGACAAGGTTGGAAATGGAGATCAAAGTCCTGTTATGAAGGTCTCAAATGTGTAGATCAATTTGTACATACATTTTTCCAGCACAGGGTGCTTACCAAAGGCTGTTGAGCAAGTTAATGGAATAATCAGGGTTTCATTTAAGACATTAACCTAGCAGCAATATGTGGGGCAGACTAAAACAGGAAAGCCTGGGGGAAAGAGACACTGGTTAGAACACTGAAATATTAGGCAGTTGCTAATGCAGGTCTGGGCTAAGCTAAGAGGATAATGGAGAGAAACACATTTCAACAAAAGATTTGTAACTGTCAAATATGCAGAGGGTACAAGAAATATGGCAGCTAGATTTGCTAATTTGAGGTCACAGGTAGCCTTTGAAAAAGGAGTTTCAGGAGGGTTTTTTTTAAACAGATGCCAAATCATAGGGTTAAAGAGCACATCATTAGTGACATAGTAGAGGCTACAAGTCTAGACTCCTCTTCAAAAGTTTTGTTGTAAGGTGACTATGACAGAGCTCAGTTTGATCAAAAGATCTAACTTAAGTTAGAGAGTGGGAATTGGTAATACAACCAATTTGTCAATGATTTCCTCTACAAGTGGTCCAAATTCTTAAATCAATGGAAATTCCATGTATCACAAATTAATATATCAATTTATTAGGTAAACATAATGTGTATTGATAAATGCAGAGCAGAAACAGTATTAGAAATCTGTTTCCAACTGTGAATTATTTCCATTCACACATAGGATTCCATGGGAAGATTTTTTTTAACAATCATATGCAACCTGTTGCAACACTGGTCCTGAAATTGATATCTCATAAATAATTCAGAGTGCAGAGCAGGACTAAGATTCCTGCTGTGTGTTCATCATTTATGGCCCCAAACTGAGGCTCACACCTTCTATTAAGCCACTGAAAACAAAAATTAGGAACGAACACATAATTTAGGGTCTGGTTAGACTATGGGCCTTGGGTTACCATCACAAAATTATGGTAAATGGTTAGTTTGCTCTGGCCCCCTAGCAATTTGCAGAATGCTAGTACATTTTAACAACACCAAACTAGAACTGACAAGATGATTCTAATTTCAACCTTGCTTCATTAATGTGAAAATGCTTTGAAAAATAAATCTTGGGCTAATGAAAACACCATCTGTTGATGGCTTTTTGCCACTGTTTTCTTACATTATGAGACATAATTTGAGGAAAACACCGAACATTTACTTACTCACTTCCTATTCATTTACAAAGAATTAAAGCCTCCTCTCAAATTGGAATTGATTCTCAATAATGAACATATGCAAAGGAAAGCAGAGAATTGAAGCAATTATGCAGCCTATTTCCTCACCCTTTCCTTATCATGCCTAGCACTGACAAATCATTTAGAACTAAAAATTCTGGGCCACTACTAGGTTTGAATGATTTGATTGATTTGGCCAAGGAACTATCTTGTCTATACTCTAGATGAGCAAACAAAGTGTGTGTGTGTGTGTGTGTGTGTGTGTGTGTGCATGCGCGCATGTGAATGTGTATAAATTATCTTTATGTAAAAATAAACATGCTTTCTTTGTTGTCATTTAGTTTGAAGAATTGGTTTGTTTTGTTCTTTTCTTGCGCAGTCCTGTTAATGACTGGGCCAGGTTCCCTCTGTCTAAACTCAGTTAGTACAACTTTCTCAGAATAGCTGAACCATGACAGCAAGAGAACTAAAGTGGCAGGGGAGATTGGAATGGAGATATCTGCTGGGAGGAAATGGGGACAGGAGGTTGGCAGGGAGAGCAGAATGAAGCTCTCATTTCCTGCTGTAGGAAGTTACCTCTGGGTCCTTCTGTGCTTCCCCTTTGTGAGGGTAAGAGAAACCAATTTGTTTATGAAACTGAGAGACCATCTTTACCTCCAGACGTCTATATCATTCCAGCTCTCACAAAATTGTACATGTGTCTAAACAACACAAAGCAAGGAGAAGATTTGGCTGGCTTGCATAATTGAGATTCAAACAGCCCAAGTTAGCTAAATTGGAATTCTATACTGATTCCATTTTTACCCATGTTCCACTTCATTTGTGTTATATAGACAGCCTCTTTGTGCTCTGTAGTACCTTTCCCAAAGATGAACATGTTTTGCCATCTGAGAAAGGTGGGCACAGGTTATTTTTCCAGACAGCACCCATCCCATTTTAAAAAATGACTTGTCTAACCCTATCAAAACAATTGCTACATGTTTTTATCTTCTCTAGTCACAGGTTATTTCAGGTAACTTTCTTATGTGCTCCCTCAAAAAACCTAGCCATGCATCAAAACACCAGCTCTTCATTAAAGCAAGAGATTACTGTTATGGGACAAACTAGACTCTGATCTCCATATGTCATACTCTATGAAGGCATATGTATTCACACGTTTATGAGTATGCTTACATGCACCAACCTGACACAGTAAGTTTTGAAGACTAAAATGGGATGCAGCCCTTCCAGTTGTTCTATTGAAACATCTAGTATTGCTATTGAATGTCTGTATCTATCTGGCTTTCTAACAGGTACAAGGGGAACATTATCTAAACCTAGGCAAGATTCAAATCTTGGAGTTTTGATGTGGAAATTGAACCTTGAGGTGAGTAGGAGAGGGAGAAGTGAAGAAGGGAAGAAAAGACAATCTACCCCAAGCCTGACTCTTCCCAATTGACAGAAGAGAACCTCATCTTTAAAAATAATCTGAGCCAGTGACCCCATTACTATTGTTTGACATGTTCTTTTTTGACATCCTGTCTACACACAGATATTCCTAGCACTTCCAAAAGCCAGAAGCCAGAATCTTCACATGCTTTTGGGGTCACATTCTGCCTTCTTTTTTAAATTTCTTGTCTTAAAATACTCACTTTGCTTTCACTTCAGTCTGTCACTTTATGTATCAATTACATATGGCCTTTCAACAACAGAACACACCATCTGGTCCACAAACTGAAGCCCACACACTTATGCCAGAGTTTATTCTTTCCCCCAAACATTTATTTGCTGTTGTATAGACACAGGCTACATCCCAGAATGAGACACAGGTTATATACTGGATGTACATCACATAGGACTACTCTATTTGAGGCTTGTTAGAGAATAACTAGACCCTCCAGCCAGGTGAAGCAGGTTGCCATTCCTCTTCTTTACAGAAGTCTCTTTAACTACCAAATAAAGACCCACCCCTCCTCTTTTCCCCTCATCAGTAATGCTACCCTAACCACCCTGCATTTTTCCCTTCATCAGGCACATAGCATAATTAATTATCTAACTTAAATGGGTAAGTTATTATTTGGAACTTCTTTTTAATCTTTTTTTTTAGTTGTAGATGGACACAATACCTTTATTTTATTTATTTATTTTTGTGTGGTGCTGAGGATCAAACCCAGTGCCTCACACATACTAGGCGAGCACTCTATCACTGAGTCACAACCTCAGCCCCTTATTTGGACCTTCTAAAAGAAAATCTGAACTAAAAATCTAAATTTAGTGTTTAGTTTGGTACCACTCAGAACAGTTAGCTAAAGCCAAATCTACTTTCCTAAAGGCCTCAGGATCGTATTCCACTTGTACTCTTCCTCTTTAGTACCACCACCTCATACATATCTTTTCATTTCTCTTTCATCTGCTTTTCCTTCATTTCCAAAACATAAGTATGCTGCAAGGCTCAATTCTTGGCCCCCACTTGGCTCACCATGGCACAAATCTACCTCCATGCTGAAACCGCTCCAATCTATTTCTCTAGCCCTGATTTTTCTGCCACTGGAAAAGCCTGAATTTCAATACCATCTAGGACACTTACCTTTTCCTTTCTAAGAGCACTCCATACTTACTCCATGCTTCTCTATTCCTATACGTTTGAACACATTCTTTTATCTGCACTAGAACATTCCCTTCCCTGACTCCACCCCATCCCCTGATTGGGGGGGCTGTAAAAACTTACCCCAAATCTCTTATTGCCCCTCCTATGCTCCCTCAGAACTCCCTATGTCTACACTGTCTTATAACTGTGTCCTTACTTGTCTGTCTCCCCACACTAAACTGTGACCTCCACTAGGGATGAGACTATCCTGACATTAATCACTGCAACCCCAAAACCTCTACTAGTGACTGGAATCTACTAGATGTCCATTAAATACTAATGAATAAGTTAAAGGTGAATGACCCACAATCACATAATCAAACCTAAAGTTTAAACATCCAACCCAAACTGTTGCCTCTTCCTAATTTCCACATTTCTGTTCTCAATGCCAGGATAATGCCTTGAATAATATCATTATTCAAGATATTTGCAACTCAAAAAATCCCTCTAAATTTCTTTCTCTCTCCATCATCTATAACCACTACAGTCATATACCAAGTCCTGTCAATTCTTTCTTCACAGACTCTCTCTAGTTTGAGACTTCTACTATTTTTTTAATACTTTTTAGTTGTACTTGGACACAATACCTTTATTTTATTATTTATTTTTATGTGATGCTGAGGATCAAACCCAGGGCTTCACACATTCTAGGTGAGTGCTCTACCACTGAGCCACAACGCCAGCCTGAGACTTCTATTCTTGACAAATTCATTCATGATTCTCTGTTTTTGACTTGATGACATCCTTTTTTTTTTTTTTTTGATGACATCCTTGCCTTGACTTATTCTCTGCGCTTCAGAGCATCTTGTGAAAGAAAATCTCCCATCATGTCATTCACCATACTGAACTAGAACTTTCCATTTACTTGTGTTTCCCCTACTAAACTCAAAGCCCCTTCATGGTAGGGACTATGTTTTTCTGTATTCCCAGCTCCTACCACAATGTCCAAAGCATTCAGTAAAATTCAAGTATTCACTAATTGTTAAATGAGTGAGCGAATCCCTAGCCTAAGTCCCTGATGCTACAGTTTAGGTTATTAACTGTCCCATCTTTTATTAGGTACTGGGCATTTAACTTAGGGCCTCGTGCATACTAGGCGAGTCCTCCAACTTTAGGAGCTGTTCTATCTAGGGATGACAAAGAACAAGGTGTTATTTCATTATTTAAACCTTTCATGAACTTACAGGCCAATATCACATTTTCCCTTCAAACTCCATTGCTTTGAGTTTAATAATTCTTTTTTGTGTGTGTGGGCACTTGACCACTGGGCCACATCCCCAGCCCTTTTTTGTTTTTTATTTAGAGACAGGGTCTCACTGAGTTGCTAAGTGCCTTGGCATTGCTGAGGCTGGCTTTGAACTCACGATCCTCCTGCCTCAGCCTCCCAAAGTGCTGGGATTATAGGCGTGCGCCTCTGCGCCTGGCTGAGTTTAATAATTCTTGTTTCCTTAATCTTTCCTTGCCTACATTATATTTCTGTAAAATGTTTCTTTGCCCCCCCCAAAAAATAGGATTTTTATCAACCCCAAAACAATCTGAGTCAACATTTGAAAATTATTCTCAAACTAACGATCATTAGCACCTTTCAGATGTTGATGAAGAGAAGACTTAGTACAAAACAAATAACAAAAACAGAAAGATAAGAGCACAAATGATAGGAGTATTCTACTTGTTAAACTTAATCTCAAAAAAAAAAAAAAACCAGAAAACATCTTTCAACACAGGATTCTGTTAATATTAAATTAGTATAAAGCCAGATAAATCTTGGAGGACAAGAACAAAGATTCAAAGTATTCTTAGAACATTGTTTGAGTAGAGCTAAAATAAAATGCATTTTTACCCATATAGTTACATGAAACATGTACAGATTTATACATATTATATGTAATGGGGAGCAAATCTTGAACAGTTAGAGGCAACAGAGAAGCCAAATCTACAAGCAATAATGACTTTATGACCATTAGTTTAAGGCTGGTTTAATTGAGAAACTACTTGACAGATATTGGCCTACTCTCATCCACACATGTCCACCATGACCACTACACATCCTCGAGAGCACAAATATGGACTCAAATATGTTGTTTTTATTACATTTACCTACTGTAGTTCATGACCCAAGTGAATGTGAGCAAGAAACAACCTTATTCCTTTACCTATGGTAACCCATCCTGGCCTCCATTGAAGATGTTCCTTGTGTAAGTGTATGTAGTGTAAGTCATATATTAGAGTGATCCCTAGCCTCACTACCCTCCCTAAAGTGACTACAGAACATTTGCCTTATACTCACAGTTCCCTCCTACCCAACATTTCAGAAATATCACAGATACTCTCTCATCTTCACATACAGTAACACACATTTGTAGACACACAGATACACAGCCACAGAGTCATTCTCAGCCACTCATTCAAGCAAGAATACATACATTCATGTAAAATGATGCATACATATGTATACAAATATATCCTCTCTCAACCTGATCTCTTATAAAGCTACTTTTCTTCCTTACTTTTATGTTCATGCTCATAATGGTTCAGAAATAGTCAAATGCCCACTGGTATATAAATTGAGAGGGTATCTGTTTTTGTCAACAAAAGTGAGTGTCAAGTGGGTGAATAGACAACTGGGAGAAAGTGGCAGCTGAGTAAGAATGGGTAAGTGGATGATAGAACCACTGAGTAGGAAGAAGGATAAGTAATCAACTGTGATAAGATTCTAGAATATCATATTTTCCAAACTTTTAACTCCTGTTGTGGCTTTCCTTTGAACATTCTCCAAGTCTCATATCTCCCTTCTCTTTGTCTGGCAATCTTTAGTTCTCTTTGTCTCTGTCTCTCTGTCTCTCTGTCTGTCTCTCTCTGTCTCTGTCTCTGTCTCTGTCTCTCTCTCTCTCTCTCTCTCTCTCTCTCTCTCTGTGTGTGTGTGTGTGTGTGTGTGTGTGTGTGTATGTTTTACTTTCCCACTGGCAAAATGCTTACTCCAGTGCCAGGTAATATTTTATAACAATGAGATCCCTCATATGTAAATGTAACTTCATTTAAAAATTATTTGTAGTAATGAGTTTGTGGAAATGTAATAAGAAAAAGAAAATGTGCTTGTTTATTCCTTTCAGGAAATTTCTCTATTCCCCCTGGTTTTCATCAGCTATAGTTTTGGCAGGCTGTGGGCATGAAAATGTGAAGACATCATTCACAAAGAGAATTATAATAATCACATCTGATTTATACAGATGTCACCATAGGGTTAGGCAGTTGGAAAATCCAGCAATCGAAATCAATAGGCATTTAAAATTAAGGACATGCCATACTTTTGCTAACACTTTGGTTTTAAAGATTGTCAGTAGTTCACAGGAGACTTTTCAGACCTCTAAAGTATTCATAGTGGCAAGACCAATTTAAGTCCACTAAGATGAAAACCAAAGAAAGCTACAGAAAATGGTATACTTCCTGCAAAATCATTAAGATGACAATTCATTTGGATTTCAGAAGCATACTCTGTGTGCTAAGCATTAAGGAGGATACTAAAGAAACTGTCTGTCCTCAATGAATTTATGGATGTACATTTGGTATGTTGGAATGGACTTGCAGGACTTGAATTGAGCACTAAAAATAGGTATAAATTCTAAGCAGGCCAAGGGAAGAGCACTAGCAAAAGTTAAGAGTGAGAAAAGAGAATGGGATGTTTAAAAGACAGGAGGGTAAATGAAGGTAGCATGTTTCAGAGTACTAAATGGAAAAGATAAATGGGCAGCATGGAAACTGAGTTGTATAGGGCAGAATATCAAGTTGAGGTCTATCAGCAATAGAGAACCACCAGCATTTGACCACTTTTTATAAAGTCAACATTCATTGTTATAAAATCAATCTTTGATGAGGGGAGAAACTCATGAGATGATGAAAATTCTGGAATGTAAAGTAGTTTTATACAAATGCAGCACATATCATGAACTAAGATATATATTGGGACTAGTAAGTGAGAAGAGAAGCAATGAAGAAAATAATTACTCTGATAGGCCTTACAACTGTACTATCAAGAACACAAGTATCCTTTGAAACTGGAGAATTAATTGAACCATTGGCAGCCTTCTGAAGGACGTGTGTCCTGCATCTCAATCTTATAGGCAGACTAGACAACTAAATAAGATCATGATACTATGTAAGTACTCCAAGCTTTCTAATTCATTGTTAAGAAGACAAGCCAGCTTCTGGTTATTCCGACCTTTCATCTATAACATAATGGTTTGTTTATATACTTTGCTGAACAAGCAAATATTAGAAACGACTAATCTTAATCAGGGAGGTTAGCACATAAAAGGTAGTTATAAACACTAAAAATGAAGCTCCAGCGTCAAAAAGTACAAATAAATACTGTATTAGTTACAGGACAGAAAGTCAACCTTTTTGAGACATACATAAATAAAATCAGTCTTCTCCTTCTCTCCTCTTACAGGACTTCCCTGCCCCTCTCAGGACCAGGGGAGTATACTCAAACAGTTTCCCCCACAGCTTCTGCTAGCCAGCTTTCTACTTTTCTCCTTGGGGAGGAATCAAGCAGATTAAGAGGATAATCCTAAATGTTTCTCTAATTTAAAATTAACCCAAAGAAGTGAGTATACATGACACTAAAAATCAGAACTGCTCTCTGCTTAATGTGGGGAACTAATATCATTTTACACTTGGCACCAAACAAAAATGAACCCAGCACACACACACACACACACACACACACACACACAGCAGCACCTCCCTCTCCTCCCCAAAGTCCAAGATGTTCCAGACAACATAACAAACCACACAGTTGGGAATGATTCATATGTTTCCACTCTCTGTCCAAAAATGAGCAAAAATAGTTTCCACTTAATTTATAATCAGAATTTTCTGCACATTTCCTAAAAAATGAAAGGGGAACTATTAAAAATCTGCTCTTTCTTTCTCTAAAAATTACTGACTAGTCACAGACTGAAGCATCTTTTGATAAATACTTTCATGTTTCCTCTATCCCTGGAGACAAGTGTTATATAGCTGTATGATGCCAAATGTCTAATCAATCATCCAATGTTTTCAAATAGTTGGTGTTCAGTAGATACAGGCTAACTCTCTCCAGTCTTTTTGTTATCTCAACAGTACATATGGATACAGATATTTGTTTTGAATATTTCTCAAGGCCAATGCCTTATTATAGTCCTAACACCTGCAAAAATTTGGCAGAGATTGCCCTCATTCTTTCTACAATCCCGCCCCATCCATCACCTTTATGAAGTTGTAAGTTTATATAATGTGCCCTTTCTTTGATGCTGCTAATCGTTTATCTGTGACCCATGAAATGTGCAGTTGCTGGAGCATAAAAAGTTAAGTTTCAAATCACATTTCAGGAACATACATCCAAAACAAAGTGGCAGCAGTCTACAGTGGAAAAAATAGTTAACCTGATCTAGAGACTGAGATTCAGTTCCAACTCTCCTACTAAACAATTCTGTGACTTTGTTTCCCTTAAACTTTCAAAGGCTCAGTTTATACAACTTTAAAGTGTAGGGTTTTGACTAGACCAGTTCCAGGACTGAATTCAATGAGATAATCCCCTTTTGTTGCCTTGATAGGAATGAAAGTATCACCTTGAGTTAAATCAAATGATAAACATTGAATTTGATACACATTAGATATAAATAATAACCTGAAGTGGCACAAACCATTGTACCATTGTCAGTGTGACCACTCTTAATATTACTTACAATAAATTACAGAAGGGAAAAAGTGTCCTGTTCTGACTATTGCTACCCTCACCAACATTATGTATTTTACATAAGTTTGAAAGAGTTTTCCAGAACATGGCAGGAAGAAAATATCCACTTCCTTCTTGCTCTCCTTATGTACTATCTAGCTCTTTTTTTTTTTTTTTTTTTTTTTTTGGTAAGGGACATTGAACTTGGGAGCCACATCCCCAGCCCTTTTTATATTTTATTTAGAGACAGGGTCTCACTGAGTTGTTTAGAGCCTCACTAAATTGTTGAGGCTAGCTTTGAACTTGAAGTCCTCCTGCCTCAGCCTCACAAACAACTGTGATTACAGGCATTTACCACCACTAGATACACATTTACCAGCTAGATACTGGCCCCTATCTAGCTCTTTATTCTAGCTTGGCCTCTGTACTCAGGTCCTATTTTGAGGTGGTAATAGTACTATCCATTTAAGGATTTTATTTTTATGGAATATTTGTTATGTAGCTTCCTTCTTAAGAGAAATTATACCACATAGCAGGCAGTGGAATAAAACATTTTTTTTAGATCCGACATTTGTTAGCATCAATGTGAGGTAGGAGGACTTAAAAAAATAGGAACTTAAGACTTGGACATAAACATCAGATGCTACAACTTCAGAAAACCGTCCACTGTCCACTGAACACAAATGAAAGACTTGGAACTTCCAAGGTGGGTACTGCAAACAAGTGCTTCAGTCTGTAGCCCACAATAACAAGCACTGGCACAAAATTTGATACTGGATTAAATATTTATTGCATTTAGTTTAAATTTTTAGCTCAGGCCTTTGATTATCCATCCTAATTTTGTGGAACATTAAAAGTTCTTTTTTGTTTCTTTGGGTTTTTTTTTTTCTTTTTAAAGCAGGTCTAGAATGACCAGTGTTAAGTGCTTAATGGCAATTTGTAATGGCCAATACCATACTTTTGTTTCTTTACTGTACTGAACATGCAAACGCAAACATATGCTAACTTCCTCCACAAAAATCTCTCATCTATATAGATACACTCAGACACCTCCACCCACACCTACACAGAGACACACCCAAACATGCAAATCAGTGCATATGCTTATTGTAGTACACCTACACAGACACTCACATACTTTAAAGAAGAGGTAGAAAGATCATAGCAAAGATATGCAATGTGCAATATGCCACTGACAGAGGAGAGAGGGTGCTGGTTCTCTAGATGAACTACTGGTGGAGTGAGCCAGGGGCCAAGTACCCTGGAATTATCCAGAAGTATATGAATGCAAGCAGGTTTATACAACAGATATGACACTTTCTAGTGAGAGCTTGCAGGTGAGGTTATTCCTCATGAGAACAACTTGGAGATTACTCACTTGTCTATAGGAAAAGTGACCCATTTTATTAGGGAACTTGCTAACTATATAGCTATGTGTTAAGAATCAAAGTCATGTAAGGGTATTTCCCAGATTCCTTACCTTGAGTTTCTCAAATCGATCATTCAGTGAGGCGACCTGATGGTCTCGGTGACGACCCACCAGTTTGCATAAGGCACAGATTAATTGGTCATCAGATACACAGTACATGTTCACTTTCTCATTCTCATGGTCCAGGCAGGTGATCCCTCGAAGATGTGTGTCTGGCACTGGTTCCACCAGGCGATGGCTGGTGAAAGGTTTCTTGTTGGGGTGTGTGGCCCGTAGGCAACGGTCACAGTAGGAGACCTCACAGGTGATACATGTTTTCACTGCATCCCTTGGCGGGTCCTGCTCACAGAAATTGGCAAGCAATTCGCTCACTAGACATGGCGGAACTGGGCCTATATGTCCTTTCCCGGCGGCTCTCACTTGGGGAATTGGGCCCACTGACTGAAGCCTTCTGGAAGCGATCGATAATGTTCTGCAGGGTCACATTCCTCTTGAGGCCATCCAGGCCCCGGTGGTTCAGCGAGATAACATACCTACATGTGGGACACTGGAAAGCAGTAATAGGTTCAATGGATTCACCAGAGCTGCAGCTTGAGACCAAGATGCGATGGGCACAGCTGAAGCACAGGCTGTGAGCACAAGGGAGCAGAAGGGGGTCTTCAAACAACTCAAGGCAGATTGGACAGGTCAATTCAGACTCCAGTGTTTCCATCTTTATTGAAAATAATCCTGTTGAGGCATTAAGAACCACAGAGGATGGGCTTTCACCTGTAAGGAATACAAAGCAAGAGTCATTAAGTATTTCCAAAGGAAAAGTGGATATAGCATAATTATATTCTAACCAATGGAGACTTTACATGCTGGACTACCTGGGGATGCTTGAGCAACAGGAAAATGATTTGGAAATTAATCAGGAAACCTTTTTTCCCTCTTCAAACCATGTTTTTGACAAATGCCTGCATTTATCCTCTTACACTAATAAATGAACCAAATGGCTACCTCTGGTTTTCTGATTAACATTACCATTCTAGTTCACAATATTGGCATGATCATTCTCTCACATATTCTCCACTGACATCTCTTCTCCTGGACTATGATGAGTTGAAGGCCCTGCAAAATTCTTAATCTCTATTCTCCAATATTGTTCTCTATTTCACTTCAAGGAAAGATATAAGGGCTACTCCTACTTCACATCCAGTGGAAAGAAAACAAGCCCATATTTCAAGCTAACTCTCTACTTCCTAAAATGATTCCACTCTGAGAGCCTGCATGAAAAAGGAGAGAGAAATTTAGAAAAAATGTGGTTCATAGTGCAGGATAATAAGTTCTTCTTCAGAGTGTGAACTTGAATTATTTCCTATTATCACACATGGAAATGTCTGTTCCATCCCATTTCTAGTAAACTGAGTTGGTAGAAACAAAGAATGAGAATTCTCACTTTTGCTTTCTTTCCTCACCTTCAGAAAACCCATCAAGTCAAATGGGAATGAACTTTAAATTTTGACATATTTAGCAATAGTTGCTGATCAATGATAGTCATATTATCTTGTGGCTTCTTCTTCTTCTTTGCTTTTTTTTTTTTTTTTTTTTTTTGGTACCAGGGATTGAACTCAGGGCACTTGACCACTGGGCCACATCCCCAGCCCTTTTTTGAATTTTATTAGAGATAGGGTCTCACTGAGTTGCTAAGTGCCTCACCATTGCTGAGGCTGGCTTTGAACTCGTGATCCTCCTGCCTCAGCCTCCCAAGTGCTGGGATTACAAGCATGTGCCACCGTGCCCAGCTTCTTGTGGCTTCATTTTGATTTTATTTTTAAACACCCTCTTAACTAGCAAAAGCATGTTATGAAGCTTTTCTCCCATATGTCTTTTAATACTTCCTAAAACATAACCAGATACAAATCAAGATCTAGATAGAACCTAGCCAGATGAGCAGCCGGAAAATTTCAGATCTGGGGCCCTTCATTTTAGTGTGCATCAGAGAGTAAAAGAAATCACCCAACTGACAAGAAACTAGTCTCTCAGTCTCTCCATTCTCCTACAGGCATTTCTTAGCTGAACATAGATACTTACTGCCATGTATCTTCCATTAATTAAAATCCACATACATAAATATTGTAAGTTAGCTTTAAATAAGGAAAATATAAAATATCTTATTGACTGAAATTATTAATCCTATTAGTATAGGAAAGAGAAAGGCATCTTTTGATTTTGAGTAGCTTTTGTTCATCATCTCACTATCACTATCATCATTCAAACCCTCACAGGGGTTTGAATTTTTTATTCCACTCAGATATTTATCAGTGATATTTGCATACCTCTCACAGGATGCATAAATACTGAGTACAATTAAACCTGATGCATACGTACAATAGATGTACACCTAAAGGCTGTTTCTAAATCAAAACTTTTAAGTGCACTGAAATAACTAGATACTTAATGGAAATCCATAGGAAAGTGGGATATAAAAGGGAAGAATGTCTTTGTAAAGCAATCACTCTCAGTTAGTTTAATATGTTCAAAGTTTTGTATAACTACTTTTCAAAAGAAATGTGAGATGTGGAGCTAGGGATGTAGCTCAGTGTTAGAGTGCATGTCCAGCACATGTGTACTGAAAGAAAACTGAAAAATAAAACCTGAGATATGTAGTATTTTTTATTTTACAATCTGTAAGTACTTGAAAATTGTTGGTCAGTATTTTATAGCTTATAAAAGCTATCAGCATGCATTTACAGAGATGAAAAATTAAAATATGCACATATATATCAGAATCTTAGAATTGGAAAAAGTTTCAGAGAAGAAGGATTCCAATTTCCGCTCCAGGCAGAAATATTGCTTAGATAGCTCCACCTTATTTCACTTAGATGCTCAAATTCAACATGTCCATAAATGAATTTATGTTCCCCCACTATTCCTGAAAAAAACTATCAGCTCCTTTTTCAATTATTCCTGTCTAGTAAATATCAAGCCTATAAACCTAGGAGTTCTCTCATTTACATTTATAACCACTAGTGACTTCCAGAACATTCTGTTCCATTTCATTTACATATCTGTATCTTGAGTGAATTCTCTCTGCTCTTTCAGGGCATCAATGATTTCGCATTTTTATTCACAGCATGACACTTCCCACAAACTAGGTATTCCATAGTTGTTAATAAAATATTCCTTAAGGTAGAAGTAAGAAGTAATTTAGCATTTACTGAGTACCTCCTATATTCTGAGTACAATGCTAAGCACTTTACACACATTATTTCATTGAATTCTTTCATGAAATCTGTGAGGAAGGTATTTTTGCTATTTTCATCATATAGTAGGAATGTGGGGCTCAGGGTCATTAACTAAATCAACTGGGAACATAATACCCAGACACAGGTCAATCTAATGCCAATGCCTATGCTCTTTACACGTTTATTTCAATAATCTCACTTCCTTTACCGTATTTTATCTTAACTATTTATAAGAGGGTTCTAAATAGCATGTTTCTACTTCTATTTTTGTCTCTCTCTGTCCCTCCAAATCTGTCTCCTTCATTCTGATCACTTCAGAATAATATCTCTTTGCTCTAGGGCCATCTCCACCTCACACCACACTTCTACTACTATCTTCAAGGGCTACATGTCTGCATTCTTCAGTGTCTGTGTTGGAAGCTACCTGGGTTGGTCAGAAGCATTGCTGAAAATCACATCTATGGGCTGAAACATATATAAAATCTGCCAGAGTGCCACAGTTCTCCTGTCTTAGAAAAGTGCCATGTAAGTTCTTCTGCACAGAGGGAAAGTTCTCCTATTTTGTCTGAAGCCTTAAAATGTGTTCCCAAATCAGTGTGACCCTTAAAAATCACTATGAAACTAAGCTTGGGAAAACATGCAATGGGTCAGGATTACCTTGTGGAAGGTCAAAAATACTTGGTTTTGTTTGTTTGTTTTCCATACTGGGGATTGAACCCAAAGGTACTTTACCACTGAGCCACATCTCCAGCCTTTGTCCATAGCTTTCAAAGGATTCTCAAGAGTCCTTGGCAGAAAACTCAAGCAGCACAGTGCTCAAAGTAACCAACCTTAACTGATTTCAACTCTATGAAGAACAATGTAAAATGGTTACAATCTATTGCTTATTGTAAGTAATTTTTCTATTCTGTTCTATTTTATTATCATACAGTAACTACTTTAGCCAATGGTGGGGAACAGAATACTCTTATTAACTTCTTCAAACATTTATTTATCCATCTCTCATTTATAAGGTCTCCTTGTTCTTGTTACTCCTAATGATTCAGCATCCTTTCAATTGTTCTCCATTTTCCATACCTCCATGAGTATCAAAACACGTTTACATACATTATCTCAGTTAGCTTTCTCAATTTTCTAAAAGTTAGTAATAGTATTACAAGAAAATAATTTGTCCAAGGTCATACTTGTATGCAAATAGCAATGCTAATATTCAAACATAGGGAGAAAACTCCAGAAACAAAACCCATATATTTATGGCCAACTTATTTTTGATAAGAGGTTCAAAGTCATTCAATAAACAAAGAAGAATCTTCTCAACAAATGGGTCCTCAGACAATTGGATCTCCACAAGCACAAGGATGAAGCTGAAGCCCTACCTCACAACACATGTAAAATGAATTAAAAATGGCAATGACCTCAAAGTAAGGGCTGAAACTATAACATTTTTGGAAGGAAAGTATAAATCTTCACAAACTTAGATTAGGCAACAGTGTCTTTTTTTAATATTTATTTATTTGCTTTAGTTGTACACAATGTGTTTATTTTTACGTGGTGCTGAGGATCGAACCGGGCTGCACACATGCTAGGTGAGTGCTCTACCGCTGAGCCACAACCCCAGCCCCTAGGCAACAGTTTCTTAAATGATACCAAAAGCCAAAATAACCAAATAAAATATACATAAATGGTATTTCATCATAACATAAAACTCTAGGACTGCCAACAGAACCATCAACAAAATGAAAATACAACTCAAAGAATAGGAGAAAATATTTACAAATAGTATCTGATATGAATCTGGCATCTAGAAACACAGAAATCTTATAACTGAACAATAAAAAAGACAAATGGCCCAATTTAAAAATGGGCAAAGGGTCTGAATAGACATTTCTTCAAAGATGATATACAAATAGCCAATATACACATGAAGAGATATGCAACATCATTAGCCATTAGAGAAATGCAAATCAAAGCCACATTAAAATACTACTTCACATACACCAGGATGGCTATCAACAAACAAGCCAAAATCAGAAAATAGCAAGTGTCAGGATGTGAGAAATTAGAGACCTCATACATTGCTAGTGGGGATGTAAAATGGTGCAGTTGCTTCAGGAAATAGTTCAGCAGTCCCTCAAAAAGTTAAATGTACAGTTACCACAAGACCCAGAAATTATACTCCAAGGAATATACCTAAAAGAATTGGAAATGTAATGTATTCATTGAAAATTTTGTACACAAAATGTACATGGTAGCAGTATTCATGATGGCCAAAATGAAAACAACCCAAATATCCATGAAGAGATGAACAGATAAACAAAATGTGGTTACACATATAATAGAATATTATTTGACTATGAAAGGAATGAAATACTGATACTTGATACAACATGAATGATCCTTGAAAATATTATTCTGAGTGAAAGAAGCCAGACAGAAAGGTCATGTATTATATGATTCCCTTAATATGAAATGACCAGAATATGTAAACCCATAGGAATAGGAAGTGGATTAGTGGTTTCTAAGGGTCAGGAAAGGGGGAGGGGAAATGACAACTAGCAGGTCCAATTTCTTTCTGGGATGAGGAAAATGTTCTGTAATTATATAGTGGTGATGGTTGCACAATTTTTAATATACTAAAAATCACTGAATTATACACTTTAAAATGGTGAATATTTTGGTGTGTGAATTACAACTCAATTTAAAAAGAGAGAGAGATTCAAATCCAAATCTGTCTGACTCCAGAGTGGAAATAATTAACCACTGTACTACACGCCAACTGTGTAATTACATAGTATTTATAAACTCTACTGGATTGCTTACTTCTTTTGATTGTTTTTCTAGGTCAGTGATACCCTATCTAAGTTTTGCAATGCCTTGAGATATTGTTAATGATCAACTGGTGTCAGAAAATGCTCAACTCCCAATTTTTATTCAGTTAAAAATATTTAAGTAGCTCCTGAAAAATATTTTACTCCTATCATCACAACATAATTTTAGAAGAAGGAAGTGGTATGACAAAAACAAAACAATAATATAGTGTTGCAACTTCAAACAGATTTCACAACAGTGATTTATGAGGAATTAAAGGGTATGCTAAGGACAAAGACAAGACCTGATAGGGTACAACCTGATGACAAGTAATCATGAAGCATTTTCCAGAAAACACAATGGTTTGTCATAAAAATGCATTAAGGAAATTCCCGGGAGGGTGGGACCGTTTGATATATGTCCTGGTGTCCCAAATGTAGGACATCTATAAAAACTTGAATTGAGCAACAAACTTTAACTCAATTTAAGTTTTTATAGTATCCTATACACAGAATGCAGATGCACAGTGGGTTAAGAAACAAATACCCATGTGAATATAACTGGATTAATTCACTTCCAAATCATTGAGTTACTACTGTGTAGTCAAATATATATGTTTATGCATTTGCCCTTGCTGTATTATAAAATTGTTTCTGTATGGTTTATATTTACCCTGCTCTCATCTTCAGGCTGAAATCCATGAAAAAAGAAATAAATGAGAATAAACTCATCAATGAGTTATCATAAAGTTCTGTGCCTGGGTAGAAACACAAAAGAGGAGTTTCAATGAGCATGATTGAGATTAAAAAAATAAGGCATTCTGCATTTTAGATTATTCTATTATCATGTAAATATCATAGAATATAATCACACAGACTAAGGCAGGTACAATGTCACTAGGTGACAGATATCTTATGGAACCACTGTCATATAAGCAGTCTGTCATTACCTGAAGCATCATTATGAAGCACATGAGTCTGTGTATGTGTATATTGTAATTTATTGTAAATGCAATATATACATATATATTATTAATCGCATGATCTGAAGTTACCAATTTATCATTCATATTTTTTGGTTATTCCTTAAGGCAAATTGAATGATTTGATTATTTTCAATATAAAATTTAAAATTTCAGAAAATATAATGCATTCTACCCTTACAAGATGAAAGATTGATTTTTAGCATTGTCCTCTAAATATAGCATTTAGATAACTCTGATCTGCACTTGGCAGAGTTCTATTACTTCAAATGTTATCTGAAAAGAATTAAATGTCCACTTATTCCAGCAGCTAATATGTCATCTAGTTTTCATCTTCTATGTCTGCAGAGCATGGTTCTGGGCTCTCACTACCTATATGAGGAGCCACAGTTTTCTTTCCTTCACAGAATATCCATGAGTATGAAACCAAGCCTGACCTCTGGGCTGCAGATTGAGAACTGACCTGAGTTGTAAGGTTTTATTTAAAAACCAATTAATATAAAACAAATTTTGTTCAAAATATTAACATTAATATCCCATGAGATCTCCCTTAAAATATTGGAAACTGTCTTCCTAATGTAGGGGGATGAGAAAGATGAGTCCTGGCTTAGTCTAATGTGTCCTCCATAGTAAAATATTGTTTAAATTGTACTAGAATCATCAGATAATCTCTTTAAGATGCTTTCCATATCTGACATCTTATTATTATAGAGTTCCCGCTATTTGTTGATGCATAGGAAAGATACTTTTGATTATTATAAATTAGCTAATATAAACACAAATCTTATTTATTATTTCTAGTGTTAACTAGAAAGGCTAAGAAGTGATGGGCATCATCATCAAGGGAACTAAAAGTGAACAAAATGCATGACTTTCCCTTGGCTAAGTCAAGGTACTGAATTACAGTGGATGGTTTTGCCTGTTGTATCTCAGGGAAGTTACAATGAATATTCCAGAGGACAACTAAAGAGGGGAGTCCCAGGTGAGTATAAACTAAGGAGGGCACCTTTTGCAACTGAAAAAGAAGACAGCCAAATCCCAGGACACTACAGATTAGCAAAGGACCCTTTGAAGTTCAAATTCTATGCAAACAATGTGTAGAATTCTTACCATAGAAGATAAGGACAAAGGGGAGGGGAGAGAGAGAAACCCAGAAAAAGGGGGCTAGTTAGTAAGTAATTGTAATTCGTAAGAATAGTCACCTTACATTTGTATAGTATTTTATACTTTTCAAATGGTTTCAAAGCCATTATATTTTTTGATCAACCTAATAGTCTGGTTGTAGTCTGGGATCTAAACCAAATTAGCAGAACCATCCGAAGGAAGACAATTCATCTCTTTGGGTCACAGCTTCCATATCTATTGGATTAAAAATACCTGCCCTATGCATCTCACAGACTCTTGTGAGGATCACATGAGGATAAAAGAAAATAATCAACCTGTTTACAAATATAAGTATACTCATCATACATTCATAGATGATACACATAGAACATGTTATTTTTTACAAGCTGAAAATGTTTGGAAATTCATCCCAAACACATGGTTGTCATAATGGAGGATAATCACGCTTCCCCACAAGATTGTTGGAAGACCATGGGTCTGTGGTATTTCTTATTCTCCTATGTCTCTGTTCTCTTAAGCTTTTATCACACACAAGGAGAGCTCAGGACTGGTGGTTGATTACTGACTGGCAGAGAAAACCACAGCCAGTTCCTGTCTAATAGGTTATTAAAGCCTACTTAATATTTTATAGTATATGGATTTAATGATATTTTCCTTTCAATAATTAAATCCAACCATTGGGTATTTTATACAATATAGTCACCATAAACATTAAAATAATATGGAAGTAGCAGAACTAATAGTCCTGAATCTGCTGCAAATGTAAAAAGATTAATCTAAGTAACCAAGAAACGGATTTGCCAAGGTAACACTTGATAATTGACAGGAATCCTAAGTACAATTCTTAACGCCTTTATCTTAATGCAGATTACACTGGCAAGGTTAGAAGGTTGGAGAACAAACTTAATTTACCTACTGCTATCAGTACAGCTTTTCATCTATTCCAGGACTATTTTTCCCAGGCTGTTTCCCAGTGAAATATTTGTGAATTTTTTTTAAAGTTCAGCAGTCCACCTGGATGGGCAGTCATCTTTATTTTTACAGAATAAACCTTGCAGTATATATGCACATAAGACATACTGTTGAATATTAGGCTGAGAGGACCCCAAGTTCAGGTCAGAAACAAGGGACAGAGAACAGAGGCCTACTTGAAATCAATCTTCTATTCTCCTGGGAACCACATGGATCCTAGCAACACTGAACAAAGGGCTATAGACAAAGTGATAGAGGATTTTGGACCATAAACCATTTTTCTATCTCTGGGCTGTATATATTCGGACATTTCACTGTCCTGAATTAGTATTGTTTGCCATACCTATACATTATGATCCTATTAGGACAAATTGCAAATACAGAAATTTTTATATTTCTGGAGTATTTTAGATTATATAATGTGTTTGTTATCAGATCATCTGGTCTCTATAAGAGGATACTCCAGAGACAGAGGAGGCTGACCTGCAGGAAAGAGGCTGAAACAAAGTCCAAGGTCAGGTGGTCAGAGCATTGTAAGGAGACAAGCACCCAAGTAGGATAACTCTTACAAATGATACTTTGCCAATCCAGTTAGCCTGAACCAACATCCTAGTGTGTATTCAGGTGAACTCCACATGAAGAAGGGAGTGATTGGGTGTTGACACATTATTCAAAATCCGCCCACCACCCATAGTTTAAACAGCTTATATCATCTTGTAGTCTTATCAGCATATATAACTTATAAGGAAAACTATAGAATCTGGAAGACTATCAAAACCATTATATCTGCCTATGGTTACAAAGAAGGGGAAGATGAGAAGAGTAACAGGCAGGAAGAGCCACAAACCTCTAGAGCCCATAAAAAAAAAAAAAAAAAAAAAAAAAAAAAAAACTCTAAGCAGACTTTTAATAAATGAAATTGGATACCAATACCAATTCTTGGAGGAAGAGGGAACTGAAAGGGGAATAGCCCTCTGTACGGGGGATGACTGAAGTTGGAATTTCTTATCTCAATACCACTTGTCTGATCTTCTGACTTGTTAATGTGACCCAACACACTGGTTGAGAAACACTTCTCTAGTCTTTCCTTTAAACTGCTCAGTGATGAACACGATGCTTTTTGTGAGACCTGAAATATCAATCTTTGTGCAACACGACCTTGGTATCAAAATTTCAATCATGAAAAAGTGAAGCGTTTTGAACTCTCCTGAGCTGTGTGATATCCAGTATGAACATGTTACACTTCATATTTAGATGATGCAATTTTCCAAGTCAAGAAACCCAGCTTAAGTAAGGAGGCACTTCATGAACAGAAAGCCTCACTTTTTTTCTCTTTTGCACAGAAGAGAGGACAAAAACCTAGTGCTAAATGGAAATGGAGCACCCTTGTGCCTTACAGCTCCTTAGCAGCTAAGGACCTAAGACCCAGAACCCAAGAGCCCAATCCCAGGGCCTAACAGCTAGGAAGTTACCAAGATCCATAAAGATTGGATGACAGACACACATGAGACCAAGCAGGTACTTCTAAAGAAGAGCCATTTGAGACAGAGACTGAGCCTCAGCCCTGTTTTCACCCTTTTGAGGGCTCTATGTCACTGTTCAAAAGAGTGCTAAGGGACTGAATGAAAACACAGCATTCTCTCCTCTTCATTAAGCCAATGAGTTTTGCTGAGTGATAAAGACATACTCCTTCTATAGTTTCCTTCTCAATTGCTGTGATGTCAGCAGATTTTATGGGAGGAGGGATGGGGAATGGACAAGCTCACTATCCAGAGCAATATTTGGATGCAATTATGAGACTCCACTGGCACTACTTTACGTTCTGCAAGTTGAAGCAAGTTGCCCTGTTCTTAGACGAGGGATTAACTAAACCAATTTCATCTAAATCAATTTGCACTGTTCAGGTGATATTCTTGTGAAGCAACCAAATGACTGGTTTGCAACAGTATTTCCTGGAGGTGGTCTTACAAGGTGCAAGAATTCTAGCAGTCTTGAGAGTAAATAGAAGAAACATGACCAGCCCTTTACATACCTAGCCTCTGCCCCTACCCTGCACAGAGCTTCCCTGTCCTAATGCTGGAGTTACAAGTATGGAGTCTAGCCTAGAATGAGCTGAGGGAAAAATCCGGGGCCAAATACTTAGTCCAGTCAACAGAGGACCCTGCACATTATAGGTGCTTAACAAATATTGTTGACTCACTGCTGCCAGATGCTAATCATGCTGATATAGCAAGGCCTAAAATTATTTATGACACTTTTCATTAGAAATTAGCTAACTGCCCCCATATGGGCTAAAAATGGGTGAGGTTGTTTTTGAATAGTCTGACTCAGATTGCTGGGTTAGAGTACATTAGATATGATGCAAGACTCAAAATCATCACTATTACTCTGTGTGCCTACTTGTAGGTATGTTTTTCATACAGTTGTACATTCGTTGGGGAAAAACAGACCTAGGACCTAAGTACAATGATAGATTTGAATCCCAGGGAACTAATAATGGCAAATTAAGATTTTGGTAAACTAGGGTTCCTATTTACACCCAGTAAGTCCACTAACCCCATAAAAGGTAAATGAAGTGCTTTCTTTGAGAAGTATAATACTTAGGATTTATAGAATTCTTTCATCTTCAAAGGACCAAGCCAAGACTCACAATACCCAATACACAATATTGTGCCTTTTATACAAGTAACAAACTATGAAAGAAAGGTCATAAGAATGTCCTAAGGCCATAAAACCAATGCAACATCAGATTTGGGATGAACTCTCTGATCTTCTTGACTCCTAGACCTGTATTTCAACCACATACATCAAGTTCTGAGGAACAATCAGGAGAAATCTAATTCATATTATATATTTGTATTTAGTTAATTGGTCAGGAATATATAAAAATAGCAAAGACTTTCTCACTCAGGGCAGTGTGAGTGGACAGGTGATAGAAAGAGGTGTAATCATCTGGGGTAAAGCAAAACTACTCCCAAAACAGAATAAAAGTAGAGGAGGGGAACTCCAAATTTGGCAACCCCCTTTTATTGGAACATTGCCTGAGACACTGATTAGAGTACAGGGATGTAATAAAATGAGGTTAAAGGCCCAATTTAAGAATCATATGTATTAATCCCCATACTGTACTTACCTATTTGCTGCTTTCAAGATATTCCTTCATGAGGGTTCCTCCTCAAATACATGCAACCATAACCATCTACCTATCCCACACTCGGAAATCCTCAAAAAAGGCAACGTGGTTGAGAAACAAGAAGCCGCATGGCTGGGAGTGTACCGGATAACGGGGAAAGGCTCGGGTGGAGGGGCTCTGGTGGGAGGTTTGGGTGGGTAAGTAAGTGTTGGAAGGCAGGAATAAAGTGAGTGATCTTGAAAATGAGTGGGGGAGTGTGGGGGGGAGGAGAGAGAGAGGGAGAGGAAGAAGAAGCGGAAGAGGGAGAGTAAGAGGAGAGAAAGAGAAAGAGAGAGAAAGCTCAAGGAACCCAGGACCCCCAATTTGGTGCTCTAAGAAGAAATGCCTCTGAAAATACTGTGTTGCACACGAAGTGCTAAGTAACCTAAACCGGACCATCACCAGTAATGTTTCTGTAAATCTACCCTGCTGTTATTTACTTAATTCTCACGAGCCAGAAATGGAAATCCCCACCTTCCCCTGGTTCAGTCGCAGTCTGTCCTGTGGACATATGTAAGTTTTCCCTCTCCCCCACAGAGCTGGTTTCACAGCTAGGCCAGAAATAAGGAACCACCCAGACTGAGACTCGAGGATCGCTCCCCCGGCAGAAAAAGGATTAAGTTTCGCCAGGCCTCCCCGCCAACAGGGTGTCCGCAGCATCACAGGCTGCTGCGCCAGCACCGCTGGTCAGACGGCCGACCTAGGGGCGCCGCCCGGGCTGAAGAGGCTGCCGGCCGGGAGAGCGTGGGAAGGCAGCAGCGCCCTTTCCCAGACTCACGCCCAGGCTCCATGGGGAGCTGCTCAACTGCTCTGCCCCGCACAGCCCGGCCGCCCGGGAGGCCTCCGGCCACCCCCGCCCGGCACCCGGGAGTGCTAACACCGTCCCAGGGGGGCAGCGGCAGGAGCCAGAGCCAGGCCAGGGTCCCTGTTGCTGCCGCCCCGAGCTTCACGGGCCCCGTCACCCCTTCCTACTGACACGGGAGACCTTGCCCAGCTCCCGGCCCCAGTGGCACCTGAGGAGCAGCCGGAGCCGGGGCCGAGCCCTGCGTGGGCGACTACACTGGACCCCCAGGGCCGCGGCGAGGGGGCGCATTTTACCCATAGCGTTCCCGTGTGCCAGCCATCTCCTACGCGCGCTCAAGAGCGCTGGACGCCCGCCTGCCTCCGCAGCAAGCTGGCTCCGGCTCTGGCGCGAGCTCCCGGGCCGCCGTCGCTGCCGCCGCCACCACCTCTCTAGGCCGCCGCCCGCCTTCGCCTTCGCCTTCGCCGCCGCCGCTGCTGCTGCCGCGGCGCAGCAACCAGAATCAGCCAGCCCGCGCGCCCCGCAGGGGACAGCACAGCAATAGTGACGCTACCGCGGCTGGGTCTCCCAGGCTAAACTTGAGAGTTTTCGCCCCTCAGTCCAGGGGCAGCACCATGACACTACAGCAGCACCACTGTCATTTCCGCCGCCGCAGAGGGGGAAAAAAAAGGCAATCCCTTCGAAAAGGGGGGGGGGTGGTGGTGGAGTGGGGGGCATACAAGGCTGAGGCTGACACCCCAAGGGAGCACTGGGAGGGGCCCCGGCAGATGGGGCGCTGGGCCACCTTCCTGGGCTCACCTTCCACCGCCCCCGCCACTCCCTGCTCCCCCAGCCCCTGCTCTTGAGACGCGTTTACTTGTTTTCTCCCCTGGCAAGAGTGACTGGAGAAACCTGAGCAAGCAAAGGCAGAGGGTGGGTGGGGTTCGGGTTACTACTGTACCTACCAGCTGATTCCAGCAGCCTTTTCTCCAGCGCCCTGTCATCTTGAACGAAGACACACGGAGAGGGGCCTGAGCGGGCGTGTGTGTGTGTGTGTGTGTGTGTGTGTGTGTGTGTGTGAGAGAGAGAGAGAGAGAGAGAGAGAGAAGCAGACAGAGGGGAAGAGCGCAGAATGTGTGTGAAATGAAGAAGGAAGACTATGGCCAAACTCTTCTCCCACCCACCAGCCCCTCGCCCCACAAACCCCCAGGTTAGAACAAGGAAAAGGCCGTTGCACCCCCGCCAATGAGAAGAGAGTGCCTGGTTCCACCGAACAGGTCCTCCCGATGAAGCTCCTCTATGCAAAGTTAAGTACAGAGTAAAACAAAAATAGTGGAGGAGACCTAAAAGGGTAGACAATTGAAGGAAACCCAACCCCTCTTTTCTTTTTACAAAGGGAGAATAGCTCTGTAACATTGGCCTTGGGCAGAAGTTATGCGGTTGGATTAAAGCTATCAGAGTGTGTGTGGGGGGGGGGGGGGAGTGTCTTTTGCACCTTCGAATCCTTGACTGGCAAAACAAGAGGGTCATTACGAGGAGGACAATGGGCAGATGCTAGCTATCCAGGTATTCAATGTCCCTAATAAGCTGATTGGTCCATTTGGAACCCCAGAGCCTCCCATTGGTCTGGAGTCGGCCTGTTTGCTGACCTTTCATTGGCTTAGAGACCACTGCCCCACTCACAAGGTGAATGAGAGAGGAAAAGAGGAGGCAGCCCCAGAAAAGACTACTTCTAATAAGGAGCAAAAAGGGAGAAAGGGAAAGAAGCCTTTTATGAGAGGAAACAATCCTTCTCAGTTAGGCCTTCCATTTATTGTGTATGGGAAAAGTCCAGAAAAATTAAGGTAGCTCTGGGTGTATCCTGTCAGGGAACCAATAGTATTCAGCCAACACCCCTGTTAAACAATGTACTAGAGAGCACTGAGGTGGAAACAAAGGCAAGAATCACAACCAAGCTGCCTTAATGAAAGTCCAGCCCTAGAAGAAGTAAAAGTTAATGAGTCACACCAAAAACACAGGCAACAAAATCAGAAAATAAACAATGGGACTACATACAACTTTAAAACATCTTTACAACAAGAACAGAGTGAAAAGGCAACCTACAGAATGGGAGAAAATATTTGCAAACCATATATTTGATAAGGAGTTAGTATTTAGAATATATAAAGAATTTCTAGAACTCAATAACAAACAAAAAACACTAAAAATTGGCAAAGGATAGACATTTTTTTCCAAAGGAGAGAAATGAATGGCCAACAAGTATGTAATAAGATGTTCAACATCACTAATCACAATGAGATGTCATCTCACTCCTATTAGGATGGCCACTGTGTTAAAAAAAGGAAAATAATAAGTACTGACAAGGTTGTAGAGAAATTGGAACCCTTGTACACTGTTGAAAAATAGTGCAGCCACTATGTAAGGGATTTTAAATTGGTATAGCCACTATGGAAAACAATATGGAGTCTCCTCAAAAAAGTTAAAAATAAAACTACCATATGACCCAACAAATCCACTTCTGAGTATGTCCCCAAAAGAAATGAAATCTGTATATAGAAGAGACATCTTGACTAAATACACTTTCTTCTCAGCAGCACATGGATCCTCCTCTAAAATAGAAGAGACATCTTCACTCCCATGTTTATTTCAGTACTAGTCCCAATATCGAAGAAATGAAAATCATCTAAGTGTTCATCAACTGATTAATGGATAAAGAAAATCTGATATATACATGCCATGAAATACTATTCAGACTTTAAAAGGAGGGAAATCCTGTCACATGCTACAATATGGATGAACATTGAGGACATTATGCTACTTTAAATAAGCCAATCAAAAAAGACAAATATTGAATAATTCTACTCATATGAGGAATGTAAAATAGTCAGACTCATAGAAACAGAAAGTAGAATGGTGGTTGCCAGAGGCTAGGGCGTGGGGGCTTGAAAATTGTTGTTTAATGAGTGTAGAGTTTCAGTCATGCAGGATGGGGGCAGCTCTGGGGATTTGTTGCACAACAATGTGCATGCACTTGACAATATTGTACTGTATACTTGGAAATTGTTCAAAGGGTAAATTTTATGTTATGTGGGGTTTTTTTTTCCCTCAATAAAAAAGTTAATTTCTTTTTTAAAAGTTAATGAGTCAGGCTGGGTATGGTGGTGCACACCTGTATCCCAGCTACTCGGGTGACCAAGGCAGGGGCATCCCAAGATGGAGGTCATCCTTGGCAACTTAGTGAGAGTGTCTCAAAATAGCTCAATAATAGAACATTTGCCTAACATATGCAATACCCTGGATTCAATCCCTCATACTACAAAAAAAAAATGTTAATGCATGTGAAGTCTGCTGATCTCACCATAACAGAGCAGATAAATAAATTATGTAGTTGCTAAAAACAATCATATATATGCATACATCAGGTATATATGTATATATTAGAATATATATGATACTGTTAAATGAAAAAAGCAAAGTAAAGAACTATGCATGAACTGCCAGTTGCAGTGGCACATGCCTGTAATACCAGCAGCTTGGGAGGCTGAGGCAGGAGGATCAAGATTTCAAAGCCAGCCTTAGCAACTTAGCAAGGTGCTAAGCAACTCAGTGAGACCCTGTCTCTAAATAAAATGCAAAATAGGGCTGGGGGATGTGTTCAGTGGTTGAGTAGCCCTGAGTTCAACCCCTGGTACCAAAAAAAAAAAAAAAAAAAAAACAAGAAGAAGAAGAACTATGCATGATTTGCTAGTAATTGTGTAAAAAAGGAGGAGGTACATGTCTGTATACGCTTGTATATAGACACTCTTTGGTAAAGCTACCCAAGAAACTATTACACTGATTGCCTGTAGGTCAAGCATAGGATGGAAAATCAAACCCAAAAGATTTAACTTTGTATATGCTATTTTGTACTGTTTTAATTTTTTGTAATGTTCATGAATTGCTTTTTCAGAAACCATTTAAAAGAGCAAGGAGCAAAGAGATAGAAAGTAGAATAGAGGTTACCAGGGGTCAATGGGAGGGGGAACTAAGGGGTTATTGTTTAAAGCATTGAGTTTCTGTCTGGGATGGTGAAAAATTCTGGAAACAGTATGTTACAGAGCATTGTGAATAGACTTCATGCCACTAAATTGCACACTGAAAATGATTAGGATGATAAATTGTGTACTATATATATTTTACCACAATAAAACAAATAAAAAGAGAGAGGAAGTACACAGAACAAATACAGATTTTCTATCTGTGTAAGAAACCAGATATCTGTACATGTCAGAATATGGGAGCACCTTGCAAACAATGTGAATCTGGAACTGAGGTTGGTGTTCGATTTTATTCATTTCATAATTGGATATTGTGTAATGAGATTGTCTTTAGTAGTTTCAAACAAAATTTTCAGTATGTCTCCCAAAACCAAATTGAACCCAAAATTGAGCCAGAAGTTCCCTGAGAATCCTTCAATCTCACTTGGTATGCTCTCCACAGAGAGCTAGAGAATTTTCTAAAATGTGAAGAAGTGACCACTTTCATCAGTGACATTCCCAGAAAAAGGTAGCTAGCTCTTGACAGAACTGACAATAAAGGAGATTTGCTTTTAATGGCCTTTCTCATCCTTTAGAAACTATCCTATCCTTCACTTTTTAGCAATCACCCCTCCACCTGAGCTTCTAGGGCTTTCAAAATAGCCCCTGGCTCACCAGAGCTCTATTAGCAGCTCCCTAACTCCATCTTCGCTCCCCAGCAGCAGCCCATGTTCTGGACTTTTCCTTTTCCTCCTCAAAACTTAACCACTTCTGGGTTTTGTTCACAAAGAATCTTGCTAATGATTAAGAATTCAACCAACTAATTTGAGCTAAATGTTAATAGCTTCATTTGTCTCTCTATTAGTAGATAATATTTTAATTTTAACAGAGGCCTTCAATGTATTAATTCAAAGGAATGAATAATAGTGTGTGTGGGTGGGAAAGGGGGGTGGGGAGATTTTTGCTAATCACAGCACATAAGCAGCTGCTTTGAAAATATCCTCACTTTCAGTGGTTTTTATGTAAATTAGTCACTGTAAATTTATTAAAGTAAAATGTTTTGTATCTGGCAGGAGATGCAAAATTGGCTGGGAGTATGTGATGAAATTATTTGTTTATAATTATTTAATGGTTACCTTTGTATAGAACATATGTTGATCCTGTTAACAAAATAAATCTGGCCCATGGAAAAAAAAGGACATTTGACAGATTCAGCTTGAGGTGTTTAATTGAATTAATCTGAGGCAGACTTACCACACCACAGGCCCACAGTATGAAAGGGATAGCTTATGGGCTATTTTTTTTTCCAGCTAAGAATGTGGAGCAGAGAGGAATGGCTCCAGATACTTTCTACTGAGAGAAGCACAGAGCCCAGTCTGTTCCAGGAGGAAAATTCACAGAAGAGTGATTCTGTTGTGTAACAGAATCCATGCTTCTGCAGAAGGGGACCTTCATACTGCTCTCAAAAGAAGCAGCTAGTTGTCTGAAATCCAGAGGTTGACCAAAGAAAGGCTTTTCTAACCAGGGGACTCTTAATAAGATGGTAAGAAGAAAAGCACTTTTGGCATGGACTCATCAATAGGACATAGTTCTAAAATGCTGGTTGTGAATAGCTCATGCAGGCAGTTTAAGAGAGTGGTTTAAAATAAATATGTTCCCAGTATGGAGAAATGGCATGCCCCTGGTACTCTTTATTCTCCTTTGATTTATATTATGTTATTGCTATTATCAATTTTGTAACTTATCTGAATTGTGCTTGTTACAACATATATGTTGTATGTTTGGTAGCTATGTTGCATTGGTAAATATTTTTCTGGAGTTTTAATGTGTCTTTAGAACTAAGCCTAAACCTTACTGCTGGGCGTGCTTTCTAACCAGCATCACATCTGCCTTCCATGAAAGCACATCTTCCTGGTTTTCCTTCCCATCTCACTGCCTGTTCCTCAGGTTCTGTGGCTTCCTCCTCCTGCTTTTCCAGCTCTGAAGGTTGGCATGCCCCAGGGCTCAGACCTTGGCACCCTTCTCCATCGACACTCACTCCCTAGTTGACCTCCTGTAATCTCAAAATTTTAAGTACAATACATATGCTGATGGATCTCAATTTTATGTTTCCTTCTCAGATATCTGCCCTGGGTCCAGACCTGCACATCCACCTAAATATTTTACATCTCCACATGGCTGTCTCATAGGCATTACTAACTTAATGTGGACACAAGAGAGCTCTTAGTTTCTACTCCTCCTCATCTCAGTTAAAAGCACCACCAAACTACTTTAGCCAGACACTGGGATATCATCCTTGACACCCTCCCTTGCCCCAATGCCCAATTCAATTCATGACCAAGCTATATTTTGGTGTCCCCACTTTTACTTGCAATCAGTACTGCAGCCAGAATGATCTTTTCAAAATGATCATTTGACACCTGTTCCCAGCTTTAAACCTTTCAATGTTCTCTGTCATTAGAATAAAAATTGAAATACTTAAGTTGGTCTATAGGACCTGGAATTAGCTAGCCCTTGACTATCTCTTCAACCTCATCCTGTTCCACTCTCACTCTTGCTCACTGCAAGCCAAAAACACACTGGCCTTCTGACACCTCTGAAACCACACAATGCCTTTGGCCATCCCAGAATGTTTGCATGTTCTTTTCCTCCTGCTCAAATGCTCTTCCTTCTACTATTCACATGACTGCCTAGTGCCTTCTGTCAGATTATACATCACCTCATTGAGAGAAGACTCCCCTTACCATGCTATCTAAAGTATACCCTCTACATTATATTTTCTAGTATAGTATCCCATTCTTTTTCTCCATACAATTAATTACTAGCTAAAATTAATATAAACATATATAAATGTTTATTATATGCCCCCATACATGCATGCATCCACACACATGAATACACATTGCATGAGAGCAAGAGCCTAGTCTGTGTCTATCACAGTTGTATCTTTAACATCTAGAATAGTACCTAGATCACAGTAGATACTAATATTTTCTGAATGAATAGCAATAAACAGAAGAAAGAGTACAGTGCAGAGATGATCTGTGTAAGTCTAACATAAATTTACCCCCATCTTCAATCTGCAATAAGAACATTGCATGGAAAGGACATCTTGGAAGAATCAGTGCATTCACAGAAGTATAGTGATGGAAGGACAGATGCATAACTCAGTACCTCAATTGCCTATATGCCAGCAATTCTTAAACTGACCAAAGATGCACTAGTATCCCTCAAGATATTAACTAATATTCTGAGAAAAAAAAGATTTGATCAAACATGCTTATGAAGTGCTGCAGATTGAATCTTTCTCTTTTTCTCTTTCAGAGACTTGAAGCACATATTAGCATATAAAGACTCTAAGAAGTCTTGCCAGAAATAAAACCTTTTAAACTGTGTTTAGCATTCCTCAAACATAGTTGGCCATGGAATATTTATGTTCTATTCACTTACTAATGTCTCACAGAGCACAAGCATCTCTCAAAATATAGTTTGGAAATACTTCTGTAGATAGATGTGTGTGTACGTGTGTGATAGAGATAGATATGTGTGTATATGTGTGTATGTCTATATCACAGATATTAATGATAGTTAACTTTAGGTCCATAGCAATAAATTCCAACTCAAAGACATCTATGAGAGGAAGTACAGTGTGATATAAGTTTAAAATAAGGCAACAAATGGAAAGATTGCATGCTATTGATATTGATCTGAAGGAGGGTACTGACCTATAGTGGAGGGAGAGTACTAAATTAGTTCAAATATTCTGGCCTGAATGAGTTACCTTGAGGCTGCTAAGAACAACCAAACAAGATCAATGAACCACTGTGAATGCTCCTTGAGAAAGCAAACAAATGAGAGAAATATCAATAAAAGATTCAAAAATTAGAGATGGGCAGTTTTCAAAAGTGGGAAGGTAGATTCTGCAAAGTAAGGATCAATGAACTTCATTTGAGACAAGGTTCATACTACTATTCCTCTTTTTCATTTGAGTACTTCTTTCTGTTCCTTGTATGAGCCATACTTGTCCATGCTTATGGGATTTGCATTTTCTCTTCCCTCTGCCTAGAGCAGGGATTGCTGAACCTTTATTGTAAGAAGTCAGTGGTAAATATTTCAGACTTTGTGGGCCATATAATCTCTGTCTCAATTATTCAGCTCTGTCGTTGAGTGCAAAAACAGCCATAGACAATACATAAACAATAAAGCTTTATTTTCAAAATCAGGTTGTGAGCCAGATTTATCTCAAGGGCTAAAGTTGTTGAATTTGGAGTAAGCACTGCCATGATTCTTTTTTTGTTCAGAATTCAACTCAAATAGCATTGTCTTGCCAGGGATGCCCCCTTTCACCACTGCTATTTAACATAGTACTGGAAACTCTGGCCAAGCAATTAGACAGACAAAAGAAATTAAAGGGATCAAGATAGGAAAAGAAGAGCTCAAATTAGCACTATTTGCTGATGACATGATAATCTACCTAGAAGACCCAAAAAACTCTACCAGAAAACTTTTACAACTAGTAAACGAATTTGGCAAAGTTGCAGGATACAAAATCAATACACATAAGTCAAAGGCATTTGTGTACATCAGCGACAAAGACTCTGAAAGGGAAATGATGAAAAATACCCCATTTGCAATAGCATCAAAAAAAAAATAAAATACCTGGGAATCAACCTAACGAAAGAGGTGAAAGACCTCTATAACGAAAATTATAGAACACTAAAGAAAGAAATGATAGATGAACTCAGAAGATGGAAAGACCTACCTTGCTCTTGGATAGGTAGAATTAATATTGTCAAAATGTCCATACTACCAAAAGCATTATACAGATTTAATGCAATTCCAATCAAAATCCCAATGACATTTCTCAAAGAAATAGAAAAAGCAGTCATGAAATTCATCTGGAAAAATAAGAGACCCAGAATAGCCAAAGCAATCCTGAGCAAGAAAAGTGAAGCAGGGGCATCACCATACCGGACTTTAAATTATACCATAGAGTAATAGTAACAAAAACAGCATGGTATTGGCACCAAAACAGACTGGTGGACCAATGGTACAGAATTGAGGATACAGAGACTAATACATATAATTACAGCTATCTTATATTAGACAAAGGTGCCAAAAATGTACAGTGGAGAAAGGATAGCCTCTTCAACAAATGGTGCTGGGAAAACTGGAAATCCATATGCAACAAAATGAAATTAAACCTTTATCTATCACCATGCACAAAACTCAATTCAAAGTGGATCAAGGACCTAGGAATTAGACCAGAGACAATACACCTAATAGAAGAAAAAGTAAGCTCCAATTTCCAACATGTTGGATTAGGCCCCAAGTTCCTTAATAAGAATCCTGTAGCGCAAGAATTACTACCAAGAATTAATGAATGGGATAGATTTAAGCTAAAAAGCTTCTTCTCAGCAAAAGAAACAATCAGTGAGGTGAATAGAGAGCCAACTAATTGGGAACAAATATTTAATACATGCACATCAGATAGAGCACTAATATCTAGAATATATAAAGAACTCAACAAACTTTACACTAAAAAAACAAAAATAACCCAATCAATAAATGGGCTAAGGAATTGAGAAGACACTTCTCAGAAGAAGATACACGATTAATCAACAAATACATGAAAAAAAATGTTCAACATCGCTGGCAATTAGAGAAATGCAAATCAAAACTACTCTAAGATTTCACTTCACTCCAGTCAGAATGGCAGCTATCAAGAATACAAGCAACAATAAATGTTGGAGAGGATGTGGGGAAAAAGGCACACTCATACATTGCTGGTGGGACTGCAAAATGGTGCAACCATTATGGAAAGCAGTATGGAGACTTCTTGGAAAACTGGGAATGGAACCATCCTATGACCCAGCCATCCCACTCCTGGGTCTATTCCCAAAGGACTTAAAAACAGCATATTACAGTGACACAGCTATCTCAATGTTTGTAGCTGCGCAATTCACAATAGCTAGGTTGTGGAACCAACCTAGATGTCCCTCAGTAAATGAGTGGATTAAGAAAATGTGGTATATACGCACAATGGAATTTTACTCAGCAATAAAAGAAAACAAATTAATGGCATTTGCAGGTAAATGAATGAAGTTGGAAGACATAATGCTAAGTGAAGTTAGTCAGTCTCAAAAATCCAAGTACCAAATGTTCTCTCTTATATAAGGAGGCTATTTCAAAGTATTGTTGGATGGGGGGTACATAGGAGGATTAGAGGAACACTAGAATGGTCAAGGGAAGGGAGGGTAAGGGGAGGGAGCAAGAGGGGAGGGAGGGGGGAAAAAAAAGGTGGTTGAATGAGACGGATATCATTTTCCTTAATGCATGATTGAAGACCTGAATTGTACGAATATACTTTGTATTCAAACAGTTGTATGTAAAAAGATAATAAATATATGCACTATGAGTTGTACATATTAAAAATTAAAAAATAAAAAAAAGAAAAAAATATGAAAAAAAATAGCATTGTCTTGGACTACACCACCCAATCTAAAGCAACTACACATTTGCTTTACTTGCTTTGAAACCTTACCATTTTAATGATCTCCACTGCACCTATCACCAACTGGTATTTTCTTACTCATTGGCTTATCCCCCCCCCCCCCCCTCACAAACACACACACACACACACACACACACACACACACACACACACTAATAACTAACATTTACTAAGATTTATTGGGTGCTTAGTATTGCTCTAAGCACTTCATATGTATTAACTCTTTAAATCTCATTATTAACCTCGTGACAATAATCCTTAATCTCCTAATTTTATAGATGAGGAAATGAAGGCTGAGAGATTAATTAATTTATCCATGGTCACATAGCTTAGCCAGTGGTTTTCCAGAATTTAGATCAAGGCTCATAAGCATTATGCAATATTATATCTCAATGACAAGCTCCACAACAGCAAGGATCCTGTCAGTTTTTCTTACTGAGGACTCCAGAACAGAGCCTAGAACAATGTCTGGCATAAAATAAGTGGTAAATACACATTTGTCAATTTAACAAAAATTCTAAAAGACTGATTAGTAACACAGTATTCACTAAGAGTAAGTCAGATCAACCCTATTTCCTTCTTTGATTAGGCCAATAGAACAAAGAATGGTGAGGCTAATAATTAGAACAAAGAAAGAGGAATAAAGTTTTGCATTTCTTTGGATTTTAGCAAAGCATCAAACAAGATCTTTTCAGAAACCCTTATTTTACTAGAACTTCCCCTGCCATTTAATGCTAGTTTAATTTTTTTTTTTTTTTTTTTTTTTTTTTTTTTTGTGGTACCGGGGATTGAACTCAGGGGCACTCGACCACTGGGTCACATCCCCAGCCCTTTTTTGTATTTTATTTAGAGACAGGGTCTCACTGAGTTGCTAAGTGCCTCGCCATTGCTGAGGCTGGCTTTGAACTCATGATCCTCCTGCCTCAGCCTCCCAAAGTGCTGGGATTACAGGCATGCGCCACCGCACCCAGCTAATGCTAGTTTACTTTTTAAAAATATTTTTTAGTTGTTGATAGACCTTTATTTATTTATTTTTATTTATTTGCAGTGCTGAGGTTGGAACCCAGTGCCTCAAACATGTCAGGCAAGTGCACTACCACTGAGACAAAGCCCCAGCTAGTTTACTTTTTTTAATTTTTTTTTTATTTATAGTAGTAGTATGTATTACAATTCATACTGCACATATAGAGCATCTTTTTACACAAAACATTTTGTATACAAAGTATATTTGTAGCATTCAAGTCTTCAGTCATGCATTTAGAATAATGATATCCATCTTATTCAACCATTTTTCTTTTTTTCCCTCCATCCCCCCTTGCTCCCTCCCTTCCCCTTCCTTTCCTTGACCATTCTAGTGTTCCTCTAATCCTCCTGTGTACCCCCATCCAACAATACTGTGAACTAGCCTCCTTATATCAGAGGAAACTTTCGGTATTTGGATTTTTGAGATTGACTGATTTCACTTAGCATTATATTCTCCAACTTCATCCATTTACCAGCAAATGCCATTATTTTATTCTCTTTTATTGCTGAGTAAAATTCCATTGTGTATATATACCACATTTTCTTTATCCACTCATCTACTGAGGGACATCTAGGTTGGTTCCACAACCTAGCTATTGTGAATTGTGCTGCTATAAACATTGAAGTGGCTGTGTCACTGTAATATGCTGTTTTTAAGTCCTTTGGGAATAGACCCAGGAGTGGGATAGCTGGGTCATAGGGTGGTTCCATTCCCATTTTTCCAAGAAATCTCCATACTGCTTTCCATAACGGTTGTACCATTTTGCAGTCCCACCAGCAATGTATGAGTGTGCCTTTTTCCCCACATCCTCTCCAACATTTATTGTTGTTGTATTCTTGATAGCTGCCATTCTGACTGGAGTGAAGTGAAATCTTAGAGTAGTTTTGATTTGCATTTCTCTAATTGCCAGCGATGTTGAGCATTTTTTCATGTATTTGCTGATTAATTGTGTATCTTCTTCTGAGAAGTGTCTTTTCAATTCCTTAGCCCATTTATTGATTGGGCTATTTGTTTTTTTTTTTTTTTTTGGTGTTAAGTTTTTTGAGTTCTTTATATATTCTAGAAATTAGTACTCTATCCAATGTGCATGTATTAAATATTTGTTCCCAGTTAGTTGGCTCTCTATTCACCTCACTGATTATTTCTTTTGCTGAGAAGAAGCTTTTTAGTTTAAATCTGTCCCATCCATTAATTCTTTTTTTTTTTTAATATTTATTTATTTGTTTCAGTTGTACACAATGCATTTATTTTTACGTGGTGCTGATGATCGAAACCCGGGCTGCTCACGTGCTAGGCGAGCACTCTACCACTGAGCCACTGCCCTAGCCCTCATCTGTCAACATTTATGCAGACACTATCTATATGTAGATAGATAGCTACAGTCTTTATAGCTATGTATTTCTTTCTTTATTTACTAACATACTTTCTGATGCTGAGGATTAAACCCAGGGGCCCGCTACCCACAGTAAACATGCTCTACCAATGAGCCATACTTCCTGCCCTATATAAATAGTCTTGAGATCTAAATTTGCAGACGACCAATTGGCTCTAGTGCTAACCTTTTTCATTTGATTAAGTGATTGGGGATATTTATAAAAGCTAATTTAAAATCCTATCTTGTTATTTCCAACTTTTAGTTATCTTGGAGTCAGTTTCTATTGATGGTATGTCTTTTTTGTTTTCTTCTTTTTCTTTTTTCTTTATTTTTTATTTTTATAATTTTTTAATATGTACAACTCATAGTGCATATATTTAGTATCTTTTTACATACAACTGTTTGTATACAAAGTATATTCGTACAATTTAGGTCTTCAATCATGCATTAAGGAAAATGATATCCGTCTCATTCAACCACCTTTTTTCCCCCCCTCCCTCCCCTCTTGCTCCCTCCCTTACCCTCCCTTCCCTTGACCATTCTAGTGTTCCTCTAATCCTCCTATGTACCCCATCCAACAATACTTTGAAATAGCCTCCTTATATAAGAGAGAACAACATTTGGTACTTGGATTTTTGAGACTGACTAACTTCACTTAGCATTATGTCTTCCAACTTCATCCATTTACCTGCAAATGCCATTAATTTATTTTCTTTTATTGCTGAGTAAAATTCCATTGTGCGTATATACCACATTTTCTTAATCCACTCATTTACTGAGGGACATCTAGGTTGGTTCCACAACCTAGCTATTGTGAATTGTGCAGCTACAAACATTGAGATAGCTGTGTCACTGTAATATGCTGCTTTTAAGTCCTTTGGGAATAGACCCAAGAGTGGGATGGCTGGGTCATAGGATGGTTCCATTCCCAGTTTTCCAAGAAAACATCTCCATACTGCTTTCCATAACGGTTGCACCATTTTGCAGTCCCACCAGCAATGTATGAGTGTGCCTTTTTCTCCACATCCTCTCCAACATTTATTATTGCTTGTGTTCTTGATGGCTGCCATTCTGACTGGAGTGAAGTGAAATCTTAGAGTAGTTTTGATTTGCATTTCTCTCTAATTGCCAGCGATGTTGAACATTTTTTTCATGTATTTGTTGATTAATCGTGTATCTTCTTCTGAGAGGTGTCTTCTCAATTCCTTAGCCCATTTATTGATTGGGTTATTTGTTTTTTTTAGTGTAAAGTTTTTTGAGTTCTTTATATATTCTAGAGATTAGTGCTCTATCTGATGTGCATGTATTAAATATTTGTTCCCAATTAGTTGGCTCTCTATTCACCTCACTGATTGTTTCTTTTGCTGAAAAGAAGCTTTTTTAGTTTAAATCTATCCCATTCATTAATTCTTGGTAGTAATTCTTGCGCTACAGGATTCTTATTAAGGAACTTGGGGCCTAATCCAACATGTTGGAAATTGGAGCTTACTTTTTCTTCTATTAGGTGTATTGTCTCTGATCTAATTCCTAGGTCCTTGATCCACTTTGAATGAGTTTTTGTGCATGGTGAGAAATAAAGGTTTAATTTCATTTTGTTGCATATGGATTTCCAGTTTTTTCCCAGCACCATTTGTTGAAGAGGCTATCCTTTCTCCACTGTACATTTTTGGCACCTTTGTCTAATATAAGATAGCTGTAATTATATGTATTAGTCTCTGTATCCTCAATTCTGTACCATTGGTCCACCAGTCTGTTTTGGTGCCAATACCATGCTGTTTTTGTTACTATTGCTCTATAGTATAATTTAAAAGTCTGGTATGGTGATGCCCCCTGCTTCACTTTTCTTGCTCAGGATTGCTTTGGCTATTCTGGTCTCTTATTTTTCCAGATGAATTTCATGACTGCTATTTCTATTTCTTTGAAGAATGACATTGGGATTTTGATAGGAATTGCATTAAATCTGTATAATGCTTTTGGTAGTATGGACATTTTGACAATATTAATTCTACCTATCCAAGAGCAAGGTAGGTCTTTCCATCTTCTGAGTTCATCTATAATTTCTTTCTTTAGTGTTCTATAATTTTCGTTATACAGGTCTTTCACCTCTTTCGTTAGGTTGATTCCCAGGTATTTTATTTTTTTTGATGCTATTGCAAATGGGGTATTTTTCATCATTTCCCTTTCAGAGTCTTTGTCGCTGATGTACACAAATGCCTTTGACTTATGTGTATTGATTTTGTATCCTGCAACTTTGCCAAATTCGTTTACTAGTTGTAAAAGTTTTCTGGTAGAGTTTTTTGGGTCTTCTAGGTAGATATAATTGTAGATTGATTGATTGTGACACGATATGTATAACATGGATACATCATGATTGTAAGGCAGCATGAATGTATTTTAGAAATTTTTAGTATGGAGAGTTTATGGAGAGCGACCTTATAGAGATGTTTTGGAGGTATCGAGTAAGGCACACAGTAGGACGTCATAGTAAACTGTTTGATTGGATATGAGGTCTAGTCATCTACTTATCTCAGTTAATATTGATTGAGTTTATTGGGCACAAGTGTAGAGATTGCATTGATAGTCGAACAGTTGGTTGATGTGTGATTCACATTATTCTGAGTTAAAGTCGAACACACTACTACACATTATAGGCTCTCGTCATAGGTATCTGGGTGATTAGGTGTATTCAGGACCACTGAGAGATTATATGGAATTTACGGATGGTTACTTGGTAATGACGATTATAGCACATGATACAATGTATACGGGATCGTTATTGTAGATGGAGATACTAGTTGTGGTGTCTTGGATATGCAGGTGTTTTTTATCTGTGTAAAAGTGGTCTAGAATTACTGGGAGGATGGGCTTGTGATACACTGAGGTGGATATGTTTGGGAGGGTTGTCATGGCAATGGGAGGGGTGTGTTGAGGGTATTGGAATTAATTTTTATTTTTATTTAGAGGTATAGTGGTAAATGTAATTTATAATTATATTATGTTGTAGGAGGTGTTTGTTTGTGAGTTTAAATTTGTAATAAAGAATGTTTAGTTATGTGTTTTGTTATATGAGGATTTTAGTAGAATGGATAAGGTTATGTATTTTTTGTTTATTTTTTTGTCAATAGAAACAAATGTTAGGTGTGTATATTAGTGGGTTGGGTTGGGAATTATTAGCACAATGGTGCACTTATGGTGTCTGCGGACTAGGTGATGTTTAATTATTGGTGCAGATGTGAGGGCACACTTTACGGATCAGGTGGTATTGTGTGTCACATAGTGTGTGATTACAGATTGATTGCTATCTAGAGATAGGAGTGGGTAGGATGTTTTGTATTTTTTTGGTTGGGTTGGGTTTTTAAATAAATTTTTTATTGATTTGTTTTATGCACGTATAGTTTAGTTTTTTGGTTAGTGGGAAGATGAAGTATTGGGGTTTGGGTGTTTAATTTTAATTATTTTAGCGTGGTGTATATGTCTATTTAATAGTACTTGATAAAATTTGGATGTATTTTTGATTGGTGAAAGATAAGGTGTTAATTCAAGTTTGGTTGGCATATGGATTTCCAGTTTTCCCAGCACCATTTGTTGAAGAGGCTATCCTTTCTCCACTGTACATTTTTGGCACCTTTGTCTAATATAAGACCAGCGGAAATTTATATTTTTTAGTCTCTTTCCTCAATTCTGTACCATTGGTCCACCAGTCTGTTTTGGTGCCAATACCATGATGTTTTTGTTACTATTGCTCTATAGTATAATTTAAAGTCTGGTATGGTGATGCCACCTGCTTCACTTTTCTTGCTCAGGATTGCTTTAGCTATTCTGGGTCTCTTATTTTTCCAGATGAATTTCATGACTGCTTTTTCTATTTCTTTGAGAAATGTCATTGGGATTTTGATTGGAATTGCATTAAATCTGTATAATGCTTTTGGTAGTATGGACATTATGACAATATTAATTCTACCTATCCAAGAGCAAGGTAGGTCTTTCCATCTTCTGAGGTCTTCTATATTTCTTTCTTTTAGTTTTCTATAGATTTCATTATAGAGGCCTTCACCTCTTTTGTTAGTGCTGAGATTCGAACCCAGTGCCTCACACATGTCAGGCAAGTGCACTACCATTGAGACAAAGCCCCAGCTAGTTTACTTTTTTTAATTTTTTTTATTTATAGTAGTAGTATGTATTACAATTCATACTGCACATATAGAGCATCTTTTTACACAAAACATTTTGTATACAAAGTATATTTGTAGCATTCAAGTCTTCAGTCATGCATTTAGAATAACTGATATCCGTTCTTATTCAACCATTTGTCTTTTTTTCCCTCCATCCCCCCTTGCTCCCTCCCTTACCCTCCCTTCCCTTGACCATTCTAGTGTTCCTCTAATCCTCCTGTGTACCCCCATCCAACAATACTGTGAACTAGCCTCCTTATATCAGAGGAAACTTTCGGTATTTGGATTTTTGAGATTGACTGATTTCACTTAGCATTATATTCTCCAACTTCATCCATTTACCAGCAAATGCCATTATTTTATTCTCTTTTATTGCTGAGTAAAATTCCATTGTGTATATATACCACATTTTCTTAATCCACTCATTTACTGAGGGACATCTAGGTTGGTTCCACAACCTAGCTATTGTGAATTGTGCTGCTATAAACATTGAAGTGGCTGTGTCACTGTAATATGCTGTTTTTAAGTCTTTTTTTATTGGGAAGTAGACCTGGAGTGGATAGCTGGGTCATAGGGTGGTTCCATTCCCATTTTTCCAAGAAATCTCCATACTGCTTTCCATAACGGTTGCACCATTTTGCAGTCCCACCAGCAATGTATGAGTGTGCCTTTTTCTCCACATCCTCTCCAACATTTATTGTTGTTTGCTGTTCTTGATAGCTGCCATTCTGACTGGAGTGAAGTGAAATCTTAGAGTAGTTTTGATTTGCATTTCTCTAATTGCCAGCAATGTTGAGCATTTTTTCATGTATTTGCTGATTAATTGTGTATCTTCTTCTGAGAAGTGTCTTTTCAATTCCTTAGCCCATTTATTGATTGGGCTATTTGTTTTTTTTTTTTTTTGGTGTTAAGTTTTTTGAGTTCTTTATATATTCTAGAAATTAGTACTCTATCCAATGTGCATGTATTAAATATTTGTTCCCAGTTAGTTGGCTCTCTATTCACCTCACTGATTGTTTCTTTTGCTGAAAAGAAGCTTTTTAGTTTAAATCTGTCCCATCCATTAATTCTTTTTTTTTTAATATTTATTTATTTGTTTCAGTTTACACAATGCATTTATTTTTACGTGGTGCTGATGATCGAATTTTCTTTTTTCTTTATTTTTTTATTTTTTATAATTTTTAATATGTACAACTCATAGTGCATATATTTAGTATCTTTTTACATACAACTGTTTGTATACAAAGTATATTCGTACAAATTTAGGTCTTCAATCATGCATTAAGGAAAATGATATCCGTCTCATTCAACCACCTTTTTTTTTTTTCCCCCTCCCTCCCCTCTTGCTCCCTCCCTTACCCTCCCTTCCCTTGACCATTCTAGTGTTCCTCTAATCCTCCTATGTACCCCCATCCAACAATACTTTGAAATAGCCTCCTTATATAAGAGAGAACATTTGGTACTTGGATTTTTTGAGACTGACTAACTTCACTTAGCATTATGTCTTCCAACTTCATCCATTTACCTGCAAATGCCATTAATTTATTTTCTTTTATTGCTGAGTAAAATTCCATTGTGCGTATATACCACATTTTCTTAATCCACTCATTTACTGAGGGACATCTAGGTTGGTTCCACAACCTAGCTATTGTGAATTGTGCAGCTACAAACATTGAGATAGCTGTGTCACTGTAATATGCTGTTTTTAAGTCCTTTGGGAATAGACCCAAGAGTGGGATGGCTGGGTCATAGGATGGTTCCATTCCCAGTTTTCCAAGAAATCTCCATACTGCTTTCCATAACGGTTGCACCATTTTGCAGTCCCACCAGCAATGTATGAGTGTGCCTTTTTCCCCACATCCTCTCCAACATTTATTGTTGCTTGTGTTCTTGATGGCTGCCATTCTGACTGGAGTGAAGTGAAATCTTAGAGTAGTTTTGATTTGCATTTCTCTAATTGCCAGCGATGTTGAACATTTTTTCATGTATTTGTTGATTAATCGTGTATCTTCTTCTGAGAGGTGTCTTCTCAATTCCTTAGCCCATTTATTGATTGGGTTATTTGTTTTTTTAGTGTAAAGTTTTTTGAGTTCTTTATATATTTAGAGATTAGTGCTCTATCTGATGTGCATGTATTAAATATTTGTTCCCAATTAGTTGGCTCTCTATTCACCTCACTGATTGTTTCTTTTGCTGAAAAGAAGCTTTTTAGTTTAAATCTATCCCATTCATTAATTCTTGGTAGTAATCTCTTGCGCTACAGGATTCTTATTAAGGAACTTGGGGCCTAATCCAACATGTTGGAAATTGGAGCTTACTTTTTCTTCTATTAGGTGTATTGTCTCTGGTCTAATTCCTAGGGTCCTTTGATCCACTTTGAATTGAGTTTTTGTGCATGGTGAGAGATAAAGGTTTAATTTCATTTTGTTGCATATGGATTTCCAGTTTTCCCAGCACCATTTGTTGAAGAGGCTAATCCTTTCTCCACTGTACATTTTTGGCACCTTTGTCTAATAATAAGATAGCTGTTAATTATAATGTATTTAGTCTCTGTATCCTCAATTCTGTACCATTGGTCCACCAGTCTGTTTTTTGGTGCCAATACCATGCTGTTTTTGTTACTATTTGCTCTATAGTATAATTTAAAGTCCGGTTATGGTGATGCCCCCCCCTGCTTCACTTTTCTTGCTCAGGATTGCTTTGGCTATTCTGGGTCTACTTATTTTTCCAGATGAATTTCATGACTGCTATTTTCTATTTCTTTGAAGAATGACATTGGGATTTTTTGATTGGAATTGCATTAAATCTGTATAATGCTTTTGGTAGTATGGACATTTTGACAATATTAATTCTACCTATCCAAGAGCAAGGTAGGTCTTTCCATCTTCTGAGTTCATCTATAATTTCTTTCTTTAGTGTTCTATAATTTTCGATATAATTGTCTTTCACCTCTTTCGTTAGGTTGATTCCCAGGTATTTTTTTTTTATTTTTGATGCTATTGCAAATGGGGTATTTTTCATCATTTCCCTTTCAGAGTCATTGTGGTCGCTGATGGTACACAAATGCCTTTGACTTATGGTGTAATGATTTTGTATCCCTGCAACTTTGCCCAAATTCGTTTACTAGTTTTAAAAGGTTTTCTGGTAGAGTTTTTTTGGGGTCCTTCTAGGGTAGATTATCCAAGTCATCAGCAAAATAGTGCTAATTTGAGCTCTTTCTTTTTCCTATCTTTAATCTCCCTTTTAATTTCTTATCCGTCTGTCCTAGATTTGCTCCTGGCCAGAAGTTTCCAGTACTATGTTTAAATAGCAATGGTTGAAAGGGACATCCCTGTCTTGTTCCAGTTTTTAGAGGGATATGCTTTCAATTTTTCTCCATTTAAGGTAATGGTTAGCTCTGGCCTTGCTATAAATACGCTTTTTATAATGTTAAGATATCGTTCCTGATATTTCCTAGTTTTTTCCAGTGTTTTCCCAACATAAAGGGGTGTTGTATTTTGTCAAATAATGCTTTTTCTGCGTCAATTGAGATTATGCCATATGATTTTTGTCTTTAAGTTCTATTGATGTGGTTTATTATGTTTTATTGATTTCGGCATTCATTAATTCTTGGTAGTAATTCTTGCGCTACAGGATTCTTATTAAGGAACTTGGGGCCTAATCCAACATGTTGGAAATTGGAGCTTACTTTTTCTTCTATTAGGTGTATTGTCTCTGATCTAATTCCTAGGTCCTTGATCCACTTTGAATTGAGTTTTGTGCATGGTGAGAAATAAAGGTTTAAATTTCATTTTGTTGCATATGGATTTCCAGTTTTCCCAGCACCATTTGTTGAAGAGGCTATCCTTTCTCCACTGTACATTTTTGGCACCTTTGTCTAATATAAGATAGCTGTAATTATATGTATTAGTCTCTGTATCCTCAATTCTGTACCATTGGTCCACCAGTCTGTTTTGGTGCCAATACCATGCTGTTTTTGTTACTATTGCTCTATAGTATAATTTAAAGTCTGGTATGGTGATGCCCCCTGCTTCACTTTTCTTGCTCAGGATTGCTTTGGCTATTCTGGGTCTCTTATTTTTCCAGATGAATTTCATGACTGCTATTTCTATTTCTTTGAAGAATGACATTGGGATTTTGATAGGAATTGCATTAAATCTGTATAATGCTTTTGGTAGTATGGACATTTTGACAATATTAATTCTACCTATCCAAGAGCAAGGTAGGTCTTTCCATCTTCTGAGTTCATCTATAATTTCTTTCTTTAGTGTTCTATAATTTTCGTTATACAGGTCTTTCACCTCTTTCGTTAGGTTGATTCCCAGGTATTTTATTTTTTTTGATGCTATTGCAAATGGGGTATTTTTCATCATTTCCCTTTCAGAGTCTTTGTCGCTGATGTACACAAATGCCTTTGACTTATGTGTATTGATTTTGTATCCTGCAACTTTGCCAAATTCGTTTACTAGTTGTAAAAGTTTTCTGGTAGAGTTTTTTTTTGGGTCTTCTAGGTAGATGATCATGTCATCAGCAAATAGTGCTAATTTGAGCTCTTCTTTTCCTATCTTGATCCCTTTAATTTCTTTCGTCTGTCTAATTGCTCTGGCCAGAGTTTCCAGTACTATGTTAAATAGCAGTGGTGAAAGGGGACATCCCTGTCTTGTTCCAGTTTTTTAGAGGGAATGCTTTCAATTTTTCTCCATTTAAGATAATGTTAGCTCGGGGCCTTGCATAAATAGCTTTTATTATGTTAAGATATGTTCCTGATATTCCTAGTTTTTCTAGTGTTTTGAACATAAAGGGGTGTTGTATTTTGTCAAATGCTTTTTCTGCGTCAATTGAGATGATCATATGATTTTTGTCTTTAAGTCTATTGATGTGATGTATTATGTTTATTGATTTCCGAATATTGAACCAGCCTTGGATCCCTGGGATAAACCCCACTTGATCGTGGTGCACTATCTTTTTGATATGTTTTTGTATCCGATTTGCCAGGATTTTGTTGAGGATTTTTGCATCTATGTTCATTAAAGATATGGGCCTGAAGTTTTCTTTTTTGGATGTGTCTTTGCCTGGCTTTGGAATTAATGTAATATTGGCCTCATAGAAAGAGTCTGGAAGAGCTCCCTCTTTTTCTATTTCTTGAAATAGTTTGAAGAGCATTGGTATTAGTTCTTCTTTGAAAGTCTTATAGAACTCGGCTGTAAACCCGTCAGGTCCTGGACTTTTCCTTGTTGGTAACTTTTTGATGACATCTTCTATTTCTTCGCTTGTAATTGATCTATTTAAATTATGTATAGCCTCCACATCCAGTTTAGGCAAATCATATGACTCTAGAAATCTGTCAATGCATTCAGTATTTTCTATTTTATTAGAGTACAAGTTTTCAAAGTAATTTCTAATTATATTCTGTATATCTGAGGTGTTTGTTGTGATATTCCCTTTTTCATCACGAATGTTAGTAATTTGAGTTTTTTCTCTTCTTCTTTTCGTTAGCATTGCTAAGGGTCTGTCAATTTTGTTTATTTTTTCAAAGAACCAACTTTTAGTTTTGTCAATTCTTTGAATGGTTTCCTTAGTCTCAATTTCATTAATTTCTGCTCTGATTTTAATTATTTCCTGTCTTCTACTGCTCTTGGTGTTGGTCTGTTCTTCTTTTTCTAATGCTTTGAGGTGTGATGTTAAGTCATTTATTTGTTGGGTTTTTTTTTCCATCCATTAATTCTTGATATTAATTCTTGCCCTACAAGATTCTTATTAAGGAACTTGGGGCCTAATCCGACATGTTGGAAATTGGAGTTTACTTTTTCTTCTATTAGGCGTATTGTCTCTGGTCTAATTCCTAAGTCCTTGATCCACTTTGGATTGAATTTTATGCATGGTGAAAGATAAGGGTTTAATTTCATTTTGTTGCATATGGATTTCCAGTTTTCCCAGCACCATTTGTTGAAGAGGCTATCCTTTCTCCACTGTACATTTTTTGGCACCTTTGTCTAATATAAGACAGCTGAAATTATATGTTTTAGTCTCTGTGTCCTCAATTCTGTACCATTGGTCTACCAGTCTGTTTTGGTGCCAATACCATGATGTTTTTGTTACTATTGCTCTATAGTATAATTTAAAGTCTGGTATGGTGATGCCACCTGCTTCACTTTTCTTGCTCAGGATTGCTTTAGCTATTCTGGGTCTCTTATTTTTCCAGATGAATTTCATGACTGCTTTTTCTATTTCTTTGAGAAATGTCATTGGGATTTTGATTGGAATTGCATTAAATCTGTATAATGCTTTTGGTAGTATGGACATTATGACAATATTAATTCTACCTATCCAAGAGCAAGGTAGGTCTTTCCATCTTCTGAGGTCTTCTATGATTTCTTTCTTTAGTGTTCTATAGTTTTCATTATAGAGGTCCTTCACCTCTTTTGTTAGTGCTGAGATTCGAACCCAGTGCCTCACACATGTCAGGCAAGTGCACTACCATTGAGACAAAGCCCCAGCTAGTTTACTTTTTTTGTTGTTGTTTCCATGACATTTTTTGGTTTCCTAGTTCCCAGAACACCTTACTATTCTTACTTTGTCCCTTATGTGATCCTCCTCTTTTCCCTCCTCTGATAGCTCCTAAAATGTGGGTATTGAGAAGAATGCTGTCCTCAGCCCTTGGATCTTCCCACTTTTCAAATTATCTTAGGTGCTTCCAACTTCTGTCATTCTTTCCACTTTTACCTTCATCCTGATGACACCACAATCTCCACTTCAAGGCCAAAAGTGTATTGCAGGCCTGAAAAATTGCACTGATACCTCAAATTTAACATGTCCCAAACCAAACTCAATATCTTTTCCCCAAATTTATTTCTTTTCCTATGTCCCCTGCCTCAGTTAATAGCATCATCCTCTCATCCCCATGGTAGAAATCTGAAAGTCACTTTTGCCTTCTTACTACTCTCATTCCACCCATTACTAAGCATTGACCCAATCTTAGTGATTCTACTTCTTAAATATTTCTCAACACTTCACAAACCCTGGCAGTTATAACCAACTGTTAGCCACTCTCTCTGCCTCCAGTTCTTCCCCTATTTAGTTCCCCAGTCACCATAATTAGCCTTTTAAAGTGAAAATATGACCATGTAATACCCCATTGCCTACCAGATGGAGTTCAAGTTATGTCAAAACCATACCAATCTCCTCAAACTTGCCAACTACTGTCTTACTCACAGCTAATGTTTCAACAATTCCAAACTGCTTGCAACATTACAATTCTCCTTTACTATGCCTTCCTTCATGCTGAAGCCTCATGCTTATTCCCCTACTATTGACTCCCCTTTTGCCTGGATGATTTCTTTTTTTTAAAAAATATTTATTTATTTGCTTTAGTTGTACAAAATGCATTTTATTTTTACGTGGTACTGAGGATCGAACCAGGGCCACGCACGTGCTAGGCGAGTGCTCTACCACTGAGCCACAATCCCAGACCCTGCCTAGCTGATTTCTTGTCATCCTCTCAGACCCAGCCTAGACAATATCTCCTCAAACAAGGCTTCTCAGAATAGGTTCCATCCTGGGCTGGGTTAGATGGCTTTCTTTTGTGTTTTCAAGGCATCCTGAACTTGCCTCTATCACAGCACTTCATTTGACTGTATTTGTTTTGTCTGTTCACATCCCTCATTAGATTATGAGCTACTTAAGGACAGAGACTATGGCTTATCCAAAGTTGTACCCATGGCACAATTTACAGTGCCTGGCACATACTAAGAATTAAATGAATGCTTGATAAATCACTTATTTTATGACCAAAACACACTGTTGTCTCATTAAGTTGACTCATTACATCCTTAATTCTTTTTACACAGACAATTATTACATAGTATAGCAAGTGCAATTATAAAGGAGAAAAAATAAAAGAGATGGGCATGGTGGCACATGCCTGTAATCTCAGTGGACTGAGAGAATGAGGCAGGAGGATCACAAGTTCATCAGAAACTTAGTGAGGCCCTGAGCAGCTTAGTGAGATCCTGTCTCAAAATAAAAAATAAAAATGGCTAGGGATGTAGCTCAGTAGTTAAAGCACCCCTGGGTTCAAACTCCAGTACCAAAAACAAACAAACAAACAAATAAATAAATAAATAAATAATCAAACAGAAGAATGACATACAAATTGGGGTAAGGTGAGGGCGATAGAGGAAAAAAGATATAGAAGTGTATTAATTCAAATTTGGACTACAGAAATAGAAATAGAGTATGTGGAACAAGAAAAGATATGCTGTGGATCTAGTCTACATGGTCAAACTACACATAAACAACTTTTCTACCAGCAAGGAAAGTTGGATTATCCAATAAATACCAGAAGTTTTGAAATAATAAATCCAAATCTGAAAAATGGTTGAAGGAATAGAGAAAGTTTAACCAGGATAAGGAAATATTGCAGCATCTGATGGTTCTCTTCAAGTATTTCAATGGCTATATTATGGTTTGAATTGTGTACCCCCAAAAGATGGTTAAAGTCCTAACCCCCAGAACCTCAGAAATGTGACTTTATTTGAGAAAGATCTATTTGAAGGTGTGATTGATTAATATAAAGTCACATTGGAATAGGGTGAGCCCTTTGTCTGATAAAACTGGTGTCCTTATGAGAACAGGGAAATTTGAACACAAATATAGAAGGAAGATAGCCGTGTAAAGATAGTCAGATATTGGATTACACTGCCACAAGCCAAGGAACAAGGAGCCCCCACAAAGAAAAATCTAGAAGAGAAAAGGAAAGATTCTCCCCTAGAGCCTTCAGAGGGGACATAGTCCTGTCAACACCTTGATTGCAGACTTGTAAACTCCAGAACTGTGAGACAATAAATTTCTCTTTTTTTAAGCCACTTAGTTTGTGATACTTTGTTATGGCAGCCACAGGAAACCAATGCAGGCTGTCATGGAGCAGAGGGAGCAGATTTGTTTTGTTAAGACCTATGGATGGGAGACATAGGGAGACAGAAATACTTTAAATCAAATGGAAACTTCATAGTCATGCTATCCAAAGATTAAAATGAGCTGCCATGGAAGCCAGCAAGTTCATCACTGAAGATAGAGGTATAGGCTAGAGGTTTGTTTGGCAGAGATTGTAATGATAATACTAGTAATAACAGCACTACTAACACCCTCATCCTAATCTGAACAAACGAACTTCTAAAAGATGCTTATGACACAATTGGGTATTTTTGAATGATGATTGGATATGTGAATATATTAGTGATTTCATGTTAATTTTTAGGTGAAAAGAATAGTCTAGTAATTATAATGAGAGAGGGACAGAAAAAGGCAGAGGAAGAGATAACTTATCTTTTAGAAATCACATTTCATGGGGGTGGGGTTGTGGCTTAGCGGTAGAGCGCTCGCCTAGCACATGCACAGCCCGGGTTCGATCCTCAGCACCACGTAAAAATAAGCACATTGTGTACAACTAAAGCAAATAAATAAATATTTTTTTAAAAAAGAAAAAGAAATACACATTTCAGTGCTCATGGAGAAAATTATATGGATGCCTAGGATTTGTTTTAAAATAATTTAGAGGAAGAAGAGATGAGTTGGTGTACAGATAAAAGAAGATTGTCCACATGTTGGTTATTGTTGAAATGAAAACAATGGATATGTGGAAGTTCATTTATATCATCCTTTCTGTGTGGGTTTGAGATTTTGTGGGGGAGGATACTAGGGATTGAATTCAGAGGCACTTGACCACTGAGCCACATCCCCAGTCCTATTTTGTATTTTATTTAGAGACAGGGTCTCACTGAGCTGCTTAACACCTTGCAAAGTTGCTGAGGCTGGCTTTGAACTCTTGATCCTCCTGCCTCAGCCTCCTGAGCCACTGGGATTACAGGTGTGTGCCACTATGCCCTGATGTTTGAGATTTTTGAAAGCATTATCTTATCTAATTTAATCATAGCATGTAAGAAGACATAAATAAAAATAGATACATGGAATAATTAGAGGAAGACACAGTATTGTGAAGATACTTCCTATAAATTAGTCTGCATTATCAATTTTGAAAAAAATGCATTTGCTGTACTGTTATCCAGAGTATTTAAGCCCTGGCAGGATCACTAGACCAGATTAAGGGTTCTAAAAATTAATTGTTCATCTGAATTTACTGAGGAAAACTTTAGAAATACTGACCTAAGATTGTACTGTATTGTACCGCTGGGGCAAGGTCTTAGAATCTTCATATTTACAGGATCCCTCAGATGAGATAACAGGGTTGAGAGTCACTGGAAAATGTGATGTATAAAATTCTTTCTCAACCCTTAGAGTCTCTAATTCCCGATTAATTTGCAGGAAAGAATAAAGACTCAGTTATGTGCAACTCTATGGAAAATTGCTTACCTGTTCACTGAAGACAGTCTTTTAGGTGGCACTTCAACTTCCATTCTAGGGAAATACAAATTTTAAGTAATGAAAATGCAGTCCAGATGCACAGAATTAGAGGATTAAAATATCTAAAATATATGACAATTTATACATCAATTTTATATTTTATTTCAAATAATTTTCAATGCATGAACTTATAATAAGATAAAAACTTGTGACTACAAAGCAACTTGACTGATTTCCATGGGTACCTTATATAAATCAAACTCATTATTCTGGAATTTAATTTTTTCAATACAAACTGAGTCCCTTTCCTCAAGGAGTCAAAAATCTAGTAGGGGAAAGACACTAAATAGACAAATTCAAAAATTTGATAAAGTATTAAGATATGATAAATAAAAGCTGCTACAGAACATGTAGAATAAGGTCATAATCGGCAGTGGAAGTGGCAAGAGGATAGTCATGGAAAAAGGAGTCTTGAAAGCAGTGTAGGGGTTATCTGGGGGCAAGAAGGCATTTCAGAAAGATAGCACAAAATTGCACAGAGGCCAGAGGAAATGTAGCAGCATCTATGATATGATAATATTCTAGGCACATAGGCTGAGTGTGGAGTGAAATGAAGAGAAATTGATCAAGTAGTCAGAGGCTAGATCACAGAGACTCTGCATGACATTCCAAGGCATATGGACATTATGCGAAATTCTGGTTGGGTAAAAGGGATGGTGGTAGGGAATTCAGAAGGAGAAGCAGACTTTTAAGGCAAATGGGAATGGAGAAATGGGAAAAGGATATGTGATTAGTTTTGGAGTTGATGAATTGAAGGAGTCTATGAAACAATCCAGTGAAATTGTTTAGTAGATAAATGGATATGTGCATGGGTTGCTCAAGAGAGAGATAAGCACTGAATACCCAGATGTGGATATCATGAGCATGTGAATTGGAATTGAGAGAGCAGATAAGGCTGTAAGGGAAGATGAGGGTAGGGCTAAAGACAGAGGCCTAGGGAACATTAACATTTAAGGAATGGTGGATGAAGAAGGGCAGAGGGAGGTAGACAAGGAGCAGCCAGAAAGGTAGGAAAAGCAGGGTGGTGGAGTATCACAGAGTGAAGCATATTATTTTCTTTTTGTTGCTGTATCCAATCCCACAAATTTAGAAGCTTAAAACAACACAAAATTATTAGCTTACACTCCTGAAGATAGAGAATCTAAAATTAGTCTCACTGAGTGAAAGTCAAGGTTTCAACAGGCTGACCCCTTCTGCAGTCTAGGGAATAATTTGTTTTCTTGCCTTTGCCAGCTTCTAGCTCCTTGGACCCTTCCTCCTTCATCAAAACCAGCAGCATATTGTACTCACATCTCCTTCACTCTCTGCTTCTGCCATCACATCCCCTTCTCTGACTGTTCTTCTGCCTCCCTCTTATAAAGTTCCTTGTGATTACATTAAGTCCACCCAAATAATCCAGGATAATTTCCCCATCTTAAGATCCTTAACTCAATCAGATCTAAAAGTCTGTTCTTCCATATAAAGCAGTATATTCACAAATTTCAGAAATTCAAATATGGACATCCTGGGGAGTGGATTATTATGCCTGCCTCACTAAGGAAGTGCAATGTTTCAAGAAGAAGAGCTGGGTCTGGTGTGGTGGCATCTACCTGTAATCCCAGCTACTCGGGAGGCTGAGGCAGGAGGATCACAAGTTTAAGGCCAACCTAGGTAATTTATCATTTAGGAAAAGGAAAAGAGAGGTAGACACAATCTCATAAAAACTGAAGGGATGTCTTCAGAATAGAGGAAATAGACCAGGGGGAAGGAGGAGAGGAGGGAAAAGGGAAATACTGGGGGATGATATTGGCTAATTTATATTGTTATATTGTGTGCATATATTAATATGGAACAACAAATCCATATTATTTGGATTAATTATGTACAACTATATGTACAATTATGTACCAACTATAATGCACCAATAAAAATGTGGAAAAAAATTAAAAGGACTGAGAATGTATCTCAATGGTAGAGTGACCTTGGGTTCAATCCCCAAACCAAAAAAAAAAAAAAATTAATAAAAGGAAGAGTATCCATGGAGTCAAACACAGAGGAAAAGTTGAGGAATATCAAGACTAAAGAGTGGCATTTGGATCTAGAAATTGCAAAAAAATGTTTCCCTATTACTATTCTTACTGCCCATCAGCCTCCCTACTGATTTCACTCCTAACCTGACTGTATGTTCCATCCTTGCACGTATACTCAGCTCCCTTGCCTATCTCTCCTTCAGTTTTATGCTATGGACAAAACTTCAATCCTGAAGGAACTCTGCCATCTGCCTTCTTGGGACCTGTACCAAAGCTGCTGATTAGAGATGTTAGCTCTATTCACTGAGAGGTTCTGCATGCAACAAGAATAGCAGGCAAGCTGTGTGCAGTGGTGCACACCTGTAATCCCAGTGGCTCGGGAGGCTAAGGCCAAAGGATCACAAGTTCAAAGTGAGCCTCAGCAAATTAGTAAGACCCTAAGCAATTTGGCAAGACCCTGTTTCTAAGTAAAAAATTAAAAAGGCTGGGGATGTGGTTCAGTAGTTTAAGGACCCCTGCATCCAATCCCTGCTACAAAAAAAGAAAGGAAGGAAGGAAGGAAGGAAGGAAGGAAGGAAGGAAGAAAGGAAGGAAGTAAGGAAGGAAAAAGAAAAGAAAGAAAAGAAAAGAAGCAGGTATCCAGACCTTGGATGGTTTCGGGGCTGGGGTAAGAGAAGTACAATATGAGCCTAGAATATTGTGTTCATGCAAGAAAGTAACACTGCATTCAAAAATAATTGGAGAATTTCAAATGAACAAATACACACAGGGCCAGCATGAAGAGACTTCCACTGACCAAATCTGGAAATTTGGAGCATTAAAGTAATCATAATAAAAGATGCTAACTCTTTGAATACTATAAGAATCTATGAGTCCCCACACTGATAGAAACAAATGAAAGAGAAGGGAAAGTTCATCTTTACAGTAATAATCAATGTAGGAGAAATGATGGAATAAAAATAAAACACCATTTGGCTTGCATCAGAATAATAGCTGAATCAGGCAAGAATCATCAGTGAATACTAATACTAGTATATTAAAGTCTGAGGATTAATGAGAAAATGTGTATATGTGTATATATATATATGTATATGTGCATATACATATGTGTGTATGTGTGGGGGGGGGTGGATGTGCGTGTGCGCACATGTAGGGGGAGGGAGGAAGAGACAGAATATGGTAAAAATATGATAAATATTAGCATTTGGGGAAAAGGGCAAATTAGATCTTGCTTCTACTCTTCTTGTAACTTTTCTGTAAATCTAAAATTATGCCAAAATAAAACAGCAAAAGGAAAACATAGTAAATTTATAATGGAGAAACCTAGTAAGCAGGATCTTAAGCAAGTGATCAAACTTAATATGGTCAGTAACAGGACAAATCCATATCCAATGCATGCTAAGGGTACAAAACTTCTATGATATTCTTTCTGAAAGTGCATAAACTAAATCTAATCATGACAGGAACTCATACAGAAAAACTAAGGGACATCCAACAAAATAGCTGACCTGTACTCTTCAAATTTGTCAATAATGTAAAAAACAAAGACTAAACTTCTAGATTAAAGGAGACATGGAAACTGAGTCCAATTCATGAACTAAGATTTTCTTCTTTCATAAAGGATGTTGTTGGGGCAACAAATCTAGTAAAATCTGCATTAGGAGTGTAAATTAGTTAATATTGTATGAGTATTACATTCCTGATTTTGATTACTGTACTTGAGTAATATGAGTGTCCATTATTCTTAACAAATACATTTTGAAGGATTTTTAAGTGGCATCATGTCTGCAATTCACTCTCAGATCAGAACAAAAGAGGTGTGTGTGTGTGTGTGTGTGTGTGTGTGTGTGTGTGTGTGTATAGAGGGAGGGAGGAAGAGACAGGATGTGGTTAAAAATGTGATAAATGTTAGCATTTGGGGAATCTGGGAGAAGGGTAAATGGGATCTTTCTTCTATTCTTCTTGTAACTTTTCTGTAAATCTAAAATTATGCCAAAATAAAAGAGCAAAGAAATGATTATGAAGTAAAGAAGTACAAACAGCAACTTCTCAACCAGTTTTTCTTTACTTTTCAAATTCTTTCAACAAGTTTGACTGAAGAGAAGTCCAGTGGCTGTAGTTGTTGAAGATGCTGTCTATTGTATAGGTGGGAGAGATTTGGGCCTGTTTATAGTCTCAAGGGAACTATCAAGCAGAACGAGGGTAAAGATACAGGAGGCATTATTGGCAGTAGGCACATTGATGGAGCATTAGCCTTAGTATTTTTAGCATTTTCCCACTTAGGAAAGAAAAAACATGAAACTATGTGTATGTGGATAAATTTATATGAAAGAAGTTAGTAAGAGAGATTTCCCTCTTGAAGTCCTATTTATAGAGTAAGAGTCTAAGAAGTGTGATGAGAGACATGGTGACGTACCTTATTTGGAAAATAGTATGTAGTCAAAATAACTGTTCTGGAAAATGGGACAGGAAATTAACTAGGGAAATGTTGATTTATCTAGTATTATATAGGATCCAGCTGAGGTTCAAGGAAGTTAAAATCCAAATGCAAAAACTGGCTTGTTTGTGATTATTAAGTGCTTTGAAAGAATAAGGTCTTTATAGATTCCTAAATGTCACACCTGAAAAGATTTTAAACTGGCCACATTTCTAAACATTGACATTTTTTGGACAAAGAAGATAAGAAATTTAAAAATTACAATTAATAAAATTTAGCCTGTTGATTAACCTCAAAAAAAAAAAAAAACTGGCTTATTTGTAAAAGAGCAAACACACTGGTTAACTCACACTTTTGTTGATGGCTTTACCTCCTACTCCACAAAGTTAATGCTTCAGTATTCACATGGATGAAACACCAATTCTCAGTTCCTTGACCTATTAAATTCACATGATATTTTTTCTCAACTCCAACTCAGCCACTTACTCCCATGGTAACAGCCTGTACTTCATCATCACAAAAATTCTATCGCCTCTGCCATTTTTACTTGGAATATAACACTCATCTATCACTTACCCTTACTACCAATACACACACTTCCCCCACAACACACAGCCCCCCAAGACCTCAAATCCATTGCACATTGCTTTTCTCACTGTCCATCAGCCTCCTCCCTCCTGGCTTCACCTCTAACTTGAATACATATTTCATCTTTGCAAGTACACTCAGCTCCCTTGCCCATCTCTCATTCAGTTTCCTCTACTGGCAAACCTCTAATCCTCTGCTGTCTGCCTTCTTGGGGCATGCACCCAAGATGCTGAATAATGCAGGGGAATATTACACAATTGAGCTGATCGTTTTCACTTTAAGTTCATAAAGTTGTACCACAAGAAGTTAAATGATCCCTCCGTTATGCTCTGAATCCTATTCTATTTATTCTCTTTGAGGAATCTTCACCTTTAATTATCTCCTTTCTCTTTTTGCAATGCCCCTCCTCCCCCCCATCCCCTTGGGCAATTTCAATGATAGTTAAAGTATGTCCTCGTACTGCTGATCTTAAAAAATAAACACTCTCCCTTCGCCACAATATAGGAACCTCCAATTTCCATCCCACCTATCCTTTCCCCTTTATAGACAACTTCTCATATACAGAGTTGTGTAAAGATGCTGTCTGAAATTCCTGTCTTCCCATTCAATCCCCAATCCATTATAATCAGCCCTCCACCCCTTACCATTTCATCAAAATGACTGTTGTCGTCAAAGACCTACATTTTGCAAAATATAATGGGCACTTATCTGTCCTCATTTTACTCATGCTCTCAATAGCATTCAGCACTCCTTCCATTTTGAAATACACTTCCCTGTTGTCTTTCTTGACACTATAGTCCCATGATTTTCCTAATTTCTTTGCTATTTCTCATTCACCTTTGCTAACTACCGTCCTTCCTTTTCCTTAAAAAAATATTGGTATTCTTTGGTGAAACACCCTACCCACTCTTCACTCTACATTCTCTCAGTGGGTGAACTTATTCGCATGGATTTAAATGCCATTTTCACCATTCCAAAATGAAGCTTCATACTCATTAGTGGTCACTCTTCCCCAAACCCCCATCTCACCACCTGCTCCTGTAAACTATTAATCTGTTTTTTGTCTATATGATTTTACCTACTCTGAATATTTTGTATATATGAAATCACACAATCTATGGCCCATTATGATTGGGTTCATTCACTTAGCATTGTGTTTTCAAGATTCTACTGCCATGAATAACTAAAAAGAACTAATAAAAATTCACTCATTTAGTAGCATGTATCAGTATTTCATTTCTTGTTAACTGAACAATATTTTATTTTATAGGTATACCATATTTTGTTTATCCTTAAATCAATATATGGACATTTGGGTTGTTCCTACTTTGTGGCTATAATGAATTATGTTACTGTGAATATTGGTGTACAAGTTTTTGTATAAACATGTTTTCATTTCTCATGAATGTATCCTTGATAGTAGAATTGCTAGGTCATATGGTCTTTCATGTTTGCCTTGTCAAGGACCTTTTATACTGTTTTCAAAGTGGTTGCATTACTTTACATTGCCATCAGCAATGTATGAGAGTTGCAATTTCTCTATATCTACTCCAACATCTGTTATCTGACATTTTGGATACAGTAATCCTGTGACCATATCTCAATTTGGGTTTGATTTAAGTTTCCCTGAATGGCTAACAATGTTGAACATCTTTTTATGTGCTATTATGGTTTGGATGTGAGATGTCGCCCTAAACTCATGCGTAAGTCAATGCAAGACGATTCAGAGGAGAAATGATTGTATTGTCAGAGTTTAACCTAATCAGTGACTTAATCCCCTAACAGGTATTTATTGAGTGGTAACTGAAGTGGTAGGGTGTGACTGTAGGAGGTGGGAATTGGGGCATGGCTTTGGGGTTTATATTTATATCTGGCAAGTGGAGTCTCTCTCTGCTTCTTGATCACAATGATGTCAGCTATTTCCCTCTGTCACACACTCTGCCATGATGTTCAGCCTCATCTTGAGCCCTAGAAATGGAGCCAGCCTTCTATGGACTAAGACCTCTGACACCATGAGCCCTCAAATAAACTCTTCCTCCTCTATAATTATGCTGGTCAGGTCCTTTATTCACAGTGAAAGTCAGCGAAAAAGCTGACTAAATTGTGTGCTCATTGGTCATGTGTATCTCTTCTTTGAAGGAACACCTATTCAGATATTTTGCCCACTATATATCGATTGATTGATACTGGATATTTAACTTAGAGGCACTATGTCAATGAAGTACATCCCTCAGCCCTCTTTATTTTGCCCAGACTAGCCTCAAATTTGTGATCCTCCTGCCTCAGCCTCCTGAGTATCTGAGAGAATAGGTGTGTGCCACTGTGCCTGGCCTGCTCACTTTCTAAATTGGTTTATCTTTTTATTATTGCATGGTAGGAGTTCTTTATATATTATATATAAAGATAGATACAGTTTCTTACCAGATATGATTTGAAAATTGTTCCCATTCTGTTGGTTGTCTTTCTACTTTCTTGATGGTGTCCTTTGAAGCTTTTTAATTTTGATAATATCCGAGTTATTTCTTTTTCCTTTGGTTGATTGTGCTTTTGGTGTCATATCTAAGAAGCCATTGCTTAACTTTAAAATGTATGCCTATATTTTCTCCCAAGAGTTTCATAGTGCTGGCTCTTACATTCAGGTCTTTGATCCATTTTCAGTTAAGTATGTGGTGTGAGGTAGGGGTCCAATTGCATTCTTTCACATGTGTATATCCTTTCACCCACCATGTATACATCCAATTGTGCATATTTATATGAAAAGCTATTCTTTTATCCATTGAATGGTCTTGTCAAAAATTAATGGACTGGGGCTAGGATTGTAGCTCAGTAGTAGAGCACTTGCTTAGCATGTGTGAGGCACTGGTTTCAATCCTCAGCACCACATAAAAATAAATAAGTAAAACAAATTTATTGTGTCCATCTACAACTAAAAAAAATTAGTTGACTATAAATGTCAAGGTTATTCTGGATTGTTAATTATATCCCATCGATCTCCATGTCTATCCTTATGCCAGTACCATGCTGTCTTGTATATTGTAACTTTGTAGTAAGTTTTGAAATCAGGAAGTGTGTGTCCTCCAACTTTGTTCTTCTCTTTCATGACTGTTTTGGCTTTTCTAACTGCTGCATTTTCATGTGAATTTTGAGCTCATCTTGTCTAACAAAAAAAAAGTCATTTGGAAATTTTATAGGAATTGCATTAAATCTATAGATCAATCTGGGAGGTATTACCCTCTTATTAAATTATTCAATCCATGAATATGGAATATATTTCCATTTATTTAGGTCTTTTTTGTTTCTGTCAACAATGTTTTATAGTTTTCAGAGTGTAAGTTTAGCACTTATTTTGGCAAATTCATTCCTAAGTATTTCATTCTTTTTGATGCTATTGTAAATGGAATTTCCTTCTTAATTTCACTTTGGAATTTTTTTGTTAATTGTGTTTAGAAACACAACTGATTTGGGTATATTGATCTTGCATACTGCAGTTTTGTGCAACTATTAATCCCAATAGTTCTTTTTGGGGGATTCATTAAGATTTTATCTATAAATAATCATGTTACCTTTAAATAAAGATAGTTTAAAATTTTACTTATTCTTTTCCAATCTGAATGTCTTTTATTTCATTTTCTTACCTAATTGCTCTAGCTAGAACCTCTAGGACAATGTTGAATACAAATGTTTTGTTCCTGACATCAAGGGAAAGTTTTTTTTTTTATATTTCACCACTGATGATTTTAGCTATGGGGTTTTCATAGATACCGTTTATCAGGGTGAGGACATTCTCTTCTATTCCTATTTTTCTAAGAGTTTCTTTTAATAAGGAAAGGGGTATTGGATTTTTTCAAATGTTTTTTTCTGAGTCTATTGAGATGATTGTGTGGGTCTTATCCTTTAAACTATTGATGCATTCAACATGATATTGAGGAACATATTGTAAGAACTACTGGAGGAGTTTTCCAACCACACAGTAAAAATTTTCTTTTGCTAAAGCAAAAGTATCATTCAGAAGAAATTTTTAAAAGCCTTTTCTGAGCCTAGGAAGACATCCTTGGGACCAATCCAAGTGGGAAGCCACTAGGAGGAATGGTTGAGTTATACTTCAAATTTTTTCCTTCAGAAGCACCCTGTAATGAAAACAAATTTTTACTCCAATGACTTTAAATTTTCTTTTTCTATTTTAGGGAAGTTGCAGAAGGGAGATGCTCAAAATTTAGTAAACTCTATTTCTGTATGCAGAGTAAGCTAAATTGGCCAGAAATACTCTCAGATGGTCTTCCTTCTCCCTGAATATAAAAATAGCTATGGCTAGGTGGCAGTAGATGTGAGATCTAAGAGATCCTGGAAGTCAAGCCAGAAAGAAGACTACTGGAGAAAAGGAGAGTTCCAGTGTGATGTAGTTGAATCATTCCCTGAGAAAAAAGAAACTCACAGAAGGTTTTAGAGTTAGTGGCCTGAGTGAAAGGGAAAGAGATAATAAAATACCCTAATTAAGGGCATCAGCTTAATGACTCTCTTGGTTAGAATCCCAACTCTAACACTTACTAGTTGGTGCCCTTGAGCAAATTATTTTACCTCTTTGATTCTCAGTTTCCTTACCTATGTAATGGGCACAGGATTGTTGTTAAAAATAAATGTGTTCTAAATATAAAGTGCTGTATTTGTCAGGGTTCTCTAGAGTAACAAAACCAATAGGGCATGTGTGCATGTGTGTGTGTGTGTGTGTGTGTGTGCGTGTACACACATATATGTGTGTGTGATTTATATACATATATGATATATGTATATGATTATAAAAAGGGAGTTTATGAGATTGGCTTGCAGGATCTGAAGCCAGGTAATACCATAATGGCCATCCGTAGATGAGAGCTGGAGGAACCAGTAGCTACTCAGACCAAGAAACTGGAGCCTCAGAGAAATCATCCTTGGGCAACTGCAGCAACAATCCAAGCACCCACTCAAGAAGAATTGAGCTTCATCTGCATTGACTTCCTTCATCTTCCACCATTTTTCCACCCAGCCCTCAGCTTATTGTACTGTGCCACCCATATTCTGGGTGTGTCTCTCCCCTTAGTTTGTTATCACATATGCCAATCATCTCTGGAAACACCCTCATTGACATACCCAGAGGACTCTCAATCTTAGAGCATCTCTTAATCCAATCAGGTTTATAATGTAGATTAACCATCACAAATCTACCCCTTGTCAACTTGACACCCAACTATCTTTTTAAAAAATATTTATTTACTTTAGTTGTACACAATGCAATGCATTTATGTTTACGTGGTGCTGAGGATCGAACCGGGGCCGCGCACGTGCGAGGCGAGCGCTCTGCCACTGAGCTACAACCCCAGCCCCCCCAAATATCTTTTTAAATCATACTTAGTCTCCAAATAAACACAATAAAAAGGTCATGATTGTACCTAACATGATATAACTATCCTTTGTACAACCAAAAATGCACTAATTTTTCCCCTGGAATAGGTGGCAAAGTTTTGGGGTAGTATTTACCCTTCTGACATCCCACAACTTAAATACTGTAAGGTACATTTAATATGACTTTTAGCATTGACATTAAGTCAATTGATATTGTTACATGATAAAGAAATAAGAGAGGAGAGGAAACAAACATGGCTGTTTATAATACATGTGTATATATGCACAAACATATTCTTAATGAAATAGGGAAGAACTCATGACAATTATAATACTCATTTCCATAACCACTCGTGTGGCTATAGTTGGTATTTATAACTACTTTCTTCGACTACCCATTCTGTATTCTTTCTGCCTTCAAGAAGCACCTCAGCAGGTCTTGGTCTCTACCTGGATGGGTGACCCACACCTTCATTCCTGAATGATCTGAGACATTTGGTTGTTGTAGTTTCCACTGACTTTAATAGGACAAGATAATGCTAAGAGACACCCTAAGGAAGTTCCAGCACCATAGGCATACTTCTTCCTTCCATTGTGGAATCACAGTCTAATTTCCCTTTGGTAATCTCGATCACTTACCCCTGCCAACACCATAATTCCTTTCTTAGCCTGTTGACTTAGAAGCATAAGGAGCCCAATGTGGCCAGGGGAAAATCTTAACTTCCAATTCCTTGGAATCATTGTGCCTCCTGGTAGAGTCATTATCCCCTCAAGAAACAAGACTTATAGGCCAGCATAGCATAAATCTGCAAGAATAAGAAGCAAAAATTTTGATAGTGGGCCACTAGAAGTAATGGTGAGTGATACTGTTCCCCTTTCCACCCCTTGATTTCTGAACCCACGAATCCTAGTTATAGGAGAAACAGTACCATATAGCAGACATTAGTTCAGGGCATATTCAGCCTTCTGGAGAAACTTGTCCCAGACCTGCCAGAAATTGCCACCTAGCTGGCACTGTAACTGCATCTTCAAAAGGCCATTCCACTGTACTATCAACCCAGCTGCTTCAGAAACATGTTAAGACCAGTGAATTCCATGAGCATGAGCCCAATACCACACATCTTTGGGAAGTAAGTTTCTTGGTCAGAAACAATGCTGCAATGGCATACCATGACAGTAAATAAGGCATTCTGAAAGTCCATGGATGGTAGTTTTGACAGAAGCATTACATGCAAGGAAGACAAGTTTATACCCAGAACAAGTGTTTATTTCAGTAAGCATGAACCACTGGCCCTTCCAAGATGGGTCAAACTGCCACTAGGTCACTGGCTTCACCCCAGGCAAGGAAATAATATCATGGGCTTAGTGCTAGTCTCTGCTGCTGGCAGACTGGACACCCAGCAGTGGCTTCAGATCAACCTTGGTGAGTGGAAATCCATGTTGCTGAGCCCAGGCATAAACTGCATTCCTGCTATCATGGTCATATTGTTCATGAGCCCATTGGGCAATGACAGGGGTGGTTAAAAAAAGAGGTTAACTGTTATCCACAGACCAATTCATCCTATCTACTTCATTATTAAAGTCCTCCTCTGCTGAGGTCATCTTTTGGTGAACATTTACAAGGAACAAAAATATCTTCACATTCTTTGCCCATTTGGAGAGGTCTATCCACACACCTCTTGCCCATTTTTTTTCACCAATTTTCCAATCATGTTTTTTCTAGGCTCCTAACCATCCAGTCAAACTACTGGCTACAGCCCATGAATTAGTATACAGTCACACATCTGGCCATCTTTCCTTCTATGTGAATGTACAACCAGCTACGCTGCCTGAAGCTCTCTGCACACTATGAAGCTTTTGAAGGGCAAAAATCACACCGGGGACAGCCGTGCAGCCAAGAGATTTATTCACCAGTCTTTGTGGCTGGTCAGAGGTCGAAGAGGTGCTAGGAGAGGGGAGTCAGGGAGAGGGGAGTGTGAAAGCTCTGAACAGAAGGTAGGTGCCTGGTCGCGCTGGCTGGGATCTCTGGAGCTGACAGCTGGGGCAGCTGCCTTCGGGCTGGAGACAGTGGGTTTAAGGCTGTCACAGTGGCTTCCTCTCAGCAGGGACGAGCTGTTGTGTGTATGTGTCTCTCAAACTCTGAACGAATAGGACCCTACATAGGGATTTCTGGTGGGGTGTGCACCAGCACGACCCCAACACCATTGGCTCTTTGCCCATGGAACAGGGCGACCTTTAAGCCTATTGGCTCCTGCCCGGGGAAAAAATCCTGCCCAGAGAACAGAGCAAACTTTAAGCCCATTGGCTCCTGCCCGGAAAATGAAACAAGGTTTCAGGATACAGAAACTTCCCTTGGCGGGGGCGGGTAGTCCATCTATCAGCTTTCCTTTCATGTTCAAGGATGTCCTGGAAAGTTGTTGTCATTCTGGAGCCATTCACTTTCCATTGGTACTCACTAATGTACAGAACCAATCAGGCCCTAGTCTTCTCTTCCTCTATCAACTAATTATAAGGTACAGCTCATGAAGCCATAGGTTCAAGCTAGGGAACAAAAGGCATTGCAGCAAAATAGGAAACTTGGTCATTTGGTCCACTTCTTCATGCAACTTACTCATGCCTTGAGGACACTCCTGGGCCCAATCATGCATGTCTAACTTTAGGACTCTAGGACTCGGTAAGTCAGATAGCACCCAGTTCATGATGGACAGCTCAGGTTGCATGGTAACTTGGTAGTGGCCCATGGTCAATTATTCAGTTTCCACAAAGGCCTAGTATCGGGCCAAGAACTCAGAGAGTAGTTTGCAGATGATGGCAGGGCCTTGCTCCAAACTCCCAGTGGCCTCCTCTGTGATTCACCTATGAGGGCCTGCCAAAGGATCCAGACAACATTCTTATCTGCCACTGACACCTCAAATACCATTGGACCTGCTGGATCATATTGCCCAAGTGGCAGAGCAGCCTTCACAGCAGCCTGGACCTGTTGTAGAGCCTTCTCCTGCTCTGGGCCCACTCAAAACTAGTAACCTTTCAAGTCACTTGGAAGATGGGCCAGAATAAAACAACCAAGTGAGGAATGTGTTGCCTCCAAAAATCTAAATAGATTCACCAGGTATTGTACTTCTTTCTTGCTTGAAGGAGGGGCCAGATGCAACAACTTATCCTTTACCTTAGAAGGGATATCTCAGCTGGATATGGTGGTACACACCTATAATCCCAGCAGCTGGGGAGGCTGAAGCAGGAGGATCACAAATTCAAAGCCAACCTCAGCAACTTAGCGAGGCCCTAAGCAACTCAGTGAGACTCTATCTAAATAAAATAAAAAAGTGCGGGGGACGTAGTTCAGTGGTTAAGCATCCCTGGATTAAATCCCCAGTACAAAAAAAAATGGAGGAATATCTCATCAGGCCCTACACCATTGTACTCTTACAGATTTTATTGAGGTAGAAGGCCTTTTAATTTTAGTTGGTTTATTTCCCATCTTCTAACATGCAACTGGTTTACTAATAAGTCCAGAGTAGTTGCTTTGTTCAATCAGCATAATGTCATCAGTATAACATATCAGTGTGATAACTTGTGGAAGAGAAAGGTGACCAGATTCTTTATGAACTAAGTTATGACACAGGGCACATTGATATACTCTAGAGGTTGGTCAGTGATGGTGTATTGCTAGTCTTGCCAGCTGAAAGAAAATTGATTCTGGTGAGTTTTATGAATAGGTATGAGAAAAAATCACAAATCAATAGCCACATATTAGATACCAGTAGATGTGTTAATCTGCTCAAGCAAAGAAACCACATCTGGTACAGCAGCCGTGATTGAAGTCATGACCTGATTAAGCTTTTGATAATCAACTATCATCCTCCAAAATCTATCTCTCTTCTTCACAGGCCAAATATGAGAGTTTTAAATGGGAATGTGGTGGGGACCACCACTCCTGCATCTTTAAGTCCTTTACAGTAGCACTAATCTCTGCAATCCCTCCAGGAATGCAATATATTTTTTTATTTACTTTTTTCACCAGTAGAGACAACTCTAATGGCTTCCATTTGGCCTTTCCCACAAAAATAGCTCTCATTTCACTACTCAGAGAACCATTGTGGAGGTTCTACTAAGTGCTAATTATACGTACCAGAATTATGCATTCTGGGACTGAGAAAATAGCTACAGGATGAGTTTGGGGAACCCCTGGACCAACTGTCATACCTTGGCCAAAATTCCATTGATCAACTGACCTCCATAAATCCCTACTTTGACCAGAGGGCCATAATGATGTTTTGGATCTCCAAAACTCAATGTCAATTCAGAGCTAGTGTCTAGTAGTCCCCAAAAGTTCCAATCATTGCCTTTTCCCCAATGCACAGTCATCCTGGTAAAAGGCCATAGGTCCCTTTGGTAAGCATAGGGGAAAGATTAACAGTGAAAGCTTTGGGTATTGTACCAGGGTCCTTCCTCAAGGGGACCTAGCCCCGCCTACTTTCAAGGGACTATGGGTCAAGAGGCCATAATTCTCTGCTGTTAAATGATTTAAGGCAGACTTGTGTACATTTACTTGCCCTGGAATTTTTCTGCTTATAGAAATCAAGAAGGAATTTGACGGGTTTCCTGTTTATTTGACTTCTGGGAATACCATGATTGATTTCCAATGCCTCAAATCTACATGAGTCAAAACATTCTATATATTTCCTCATCTTTGATGCCCATTATGGTAAGTATGACCACCTTGTCTTTGGTGGTTGAGTGCTATCACTTGGCCCCTGCTGCTCTGGGATTAAATTAAACCCATTACATTTAAGTTTCCCAGTTGAGTGACTGCAGCTCCCACCATAAGGCCTAGCATATGGAGAAAAGCAAAGACTGATCTCTTAAAGGATGCTGGTACTCTCCTCACAAATCTGTTTCTTGTGGTATTAGTAAAAGACATATCTTCTGGACCCTCCCAGTGTAGAGAAGGTCATACATGGAAATGGACCTCCACTCTAGCATTTTAATCTCTCTGAGCCTCTGAATCCCTTCATCAATAGAAAATCTAGGGATATCAGGAATTTCCTTCTCTTTCACAGTAGGCCATATTTTGACTCATATTTTAGTCAATCTGTAACAGTGGTCCACTTTATGCTTTCAATATAGCCCTTGCTGCTCTGCCACTGCAACCTTTACACACACACACACACACACACACACACACACATTAGTTGTAGATGGAAACAATACCTTTGTTTTATTTATTTTTATGTGGTATGAAAATCAAACCCAGTGCCTCACACATGCTAGACAAGCGTTCTACCACTGACCTACTACCCCAGCCCAACTGCCACTTTTTTTTTAAAGAAGGACTTGGGTTTTTTTTTTTTTTTCTCTCCCCCTGCTCCTCCCTAATCTCTCCCTGTCCCTAATCTCAGGGGAAACAAGATTACCTTTCTTCCCCATGGTAGGCAGAGTTATCTGCCCTTGAGCACACACTCAACACAGGACAGATGTAATCCAGACTTTGGGGATGATGGCACCAGAACATCATCTCCAAAATGACTATCTCCAAATTACACTTCTTTTACAAATGAATTACAACTCCTATTCCTGCTGATGGGCAGAATCACAGCCTCTGGGACAGGAGTCCCCTGTGTTTCTCCTTTGCTAGGAAAGCAATAACACTTCTTTTACCTTTTTCTCAAAACCATGTCCTTATTATTGGATTGGCATCAGGGACAAGGACCAAGTTTTGGTAACAAATTCACAAAACAAACTATTAGTAGCTTTTTAAAAAATATTTTAAGTTGTATATGGACACAATATCTCTATTTATTTATTTTTGTGTGGTGCTGAGGATTGAACCCAGTGCCTCACACTTGCTAGGCAAGCACTCTACCACTGAGCTACAGCCCCAGCCCTATTAATATCTTTTTTTTAACACTGTGAGTTGCTATATTAAATCCAGAATCTCTGCTTTGATGGGCCCATATCAATAAATTCAAACTGGTTTAATTTTATTTTCCTTCTACCATTATCCCACACCCTTAAAATTCAATCCCATACATGTTCCCCAGGCCTCTGCTTATATGAATTAGGTAAGTCAAGAAGTTCTTGTGGGTCACATTAGAGTACTTCACCTCCAGGACTCTGCTTAGTCTTGCATCTAGTTATAGACCTTGAGGCAAAAGTGGGTTATGAGGGTGAGTCCTGAAGAGAATCCTATTGTCATGCTCAGCAACTGCATCATAGGAGGTCATTATTGTTTCCACAGGAAATGCAGGATTCCTTCCCTCAGAGAGAGGGGGAGAGTTCAATACCACAGAGGATAGGGATGGGGATGTCCCTGTTGTTAGTAACAGTGGGGAGGCTACTTCCTTGGGCAAGAAAAAAAAAAAAAACATCAGAATATAGGTGTTCAATGTCTCCAGCTTCTTCAGGGTCCTCCCACCACATGTCTCCATCCCAATTTACAGGATCCCATTCTTTCCCAAGCAGTACCCTCACATTAACTAGAGACACCCTTTGAGGCTGAGAGTTAAACTTGCCTCCTAATTCAGCCAATCACAGGATGAGGATTTGTGTCTGGTTTTCAACAACCTCAGCCCTATGGCTGTAGGAGAAAAGGTTCTCTCTTCAGAAGACAATGAGAAGATTTAAGATTGGTTGTGAGAATCTGGAGCTGAGAAGGTGAATCTCTAAGTTCATCCTTCTCCTTTGTTGCTTTGTCCAGTGAAACCAGAAGCAACAAGCCAACATCATTATTTTCCTTAGTTTTCCTGCAATGTTCAAAAGTATAATGTGTAGAGTCACTAAACTCCTGTGCCTCTCACAAATGGTGAATAAGGATCATCAAAAACATTTACTTGGCATATCTCCTTAAATAGTTCATAGCATGGACTATCTATACTCCCATACTACCAGCTGGAGAAGCAACTTGAGTCCTAACAAATTAGGCCTAACCAATTTAGAGGGCCAACTCCAGAAGTCACAAAAACCAACTAAAAAAATCACCTGTATAATTGTTTTTCTCTAGAACCACTCCTGGTACCAAAGTCTGTGTGTCAGGGTTCACTAGAGGAACAGAACCAACAGGATAAATGTGTGTGTGTGTGTGTGTGTGTGTGTGTGTGTGTGTGTGTATAAACACACACATATATGTATGTATATATATATACATACACACACATGTGTATATATATATATATACATATACATATATATACACATTCATATATATGAATACATTCATATATATGGATATATTCACATATATTCATTCATATATACATATATATGAATGATTATATGATTATAAAAAGGGGATTTATTAGATTAGTTTACAGGACCTAAAGTCAGATAGTCCCACAATAGCTGTCTGCAGGCTGGAGGACTAGAGAAACCAGGGGGTTGCTCAGTCCAAGAAGCTGGAGCTTCAGAAGAAGGGCCAATAATGCAGCTCCAGTCTGGGACTGAAGGCCTAGAAACTCCCTGGATAATTGATGGTCACATTCCACTTTGGTGGAGTGAAGGAGCTAAAGAAGTTCAATATCCTCTGGTGATGACAGGAGGAATCCAAGCATCTGCTCAAGAATTGAGCTAGGTCTGCATTTGGCTTCTTTCTTCTTACACGTGTTTTTTATCCAGAGACCAGGCCTATGGAACTGAGCGACCCACATTCAGTGCAGGTCTTCTCCCTTCAGTTGGCTGTCCCACATGCCAAATCATCTCTGGAAAATCCTCAATGAACACCCAGAAGACTCTGAATCTTAAAGTATCTCAATCCAATCAGGTTGATAACCCAGATTAACTATCACAATTACCTAGCACGTAATCACTCCATAAAAGTGGACATTCCCTTTCCTTCCTGATTCATGAAATAAAGTTACTGACCAGAGAGGATGACATTGGGTCACAAGGTAAAGGAGTCAAAGGAGTCAAAAATAAGAAGGTGATTTTACCCAATTTTCCAGAAGAAACATAATGAACCCTGGAAATACATGCTTGAGTTTATGATGCATTGATTCAATTCCTTTACAACAAGGATGAAACTAAAGGCAAAATGTGTGAACTTTGGGATCAGAGTGCTTTTAGCCGGCATGTCAACAGAATATCCTGCCACAAGCTGGTTTAAACAATAAAATATAGTGTATTTCCTTACATAATAAGACATCCAGACATAGTGTGTTATACACTTAGTTCATTCAGCAGCTGAATTATCTCATGAAAGACATGGGATTTTTTTTTTTTTTTCCGGGGATTGAACTCAGGGGCACTTGACCACTGGGCTACATCCCCAGCTCTATTTTGTATTTTATTTAGAGACAGGGTCTCACTGAGTTGCTAAGTGCCCGGCCATTGCTGAGGCTGGCTTTGAACTCACTATCCTCCTGCCTCAGCCTCCCAAGTGCTGGGATTACAGGAATGCAACAATGCGCCTGGCTCAGGACATGGGATTTTTGGTCCCTCTATTTACCATCTGAAGTGCTCCATTCATCCTAGGGCTAGTTTCTCCTATGATTATAAGAAAGCTGCTTGTAGTAATCACTGTATACCTGTTCACATCACATGCCTCTCCTTCAAGCATAAAGTAAAAATCTTTCATTTCAGTCTCATTTGGATTCCCATTGCTTGTTGTCTATCCCTGAATGTAACAACTATCATCACAGGATTGTTAATCTATGATTGGTTTAAGTCTGTGCTACTAAATCAATCACCAGCAAGAGGGAGGAGATTACCATAATGCTTTGCATAGTCAAACTGATGAAACTAGAGAATTAATCCAGGAGGCCCAATATCCAGCTAATGGGGATTACAAAATATCAGAGGAAATGGAGGGGGAGAAAACAATAACAAATAAATAATACAAATAAATTTCTAAAAGTAGGTACAAGTCTCTAGATTGAAAGTTTCTCTTGAAAGCCCATAGTATCAAAATAAATCTAAACAAAGCCCAACTGTATAAACATTGTTGTGAAATATCAGGACACCAATAATAAAGAGAAAACCAAAATTTCTGACAGAGAAAAAGGAAGACTTAAAAACCTAACAGATATTGGATGTTACAGCACAATGGATCAATGACTTCACACTCCTTATGGAAATTATTGTCAGTCTAGAATTCTACACCAATGCAAACTATCAAGAAAGTGTTGGGAAGAATAAAGATGACTCAGAAAAATCAATTTACCACATATCTTGTCTCGGTTCTTTGATAATGTGTTCCACCAAAGCAAGGGAGTAAACCACAGAAGAGATAAACACAAAATCCATGAAATGGTCAATCAGACCCAGGAAAATAGTGAAAAAAAGTCCCTGGATAACAACAAATTGTCTTAGAATAGGAGTTCTCAACCAGTGGTGGTTTTGTGTGCCAAGAACAATTGGTAATGTCTGAAGACATTTTTGGTTGTCAGAGTTGGAGTGTGTGTGCATGTGCATGCTTGTGCATACATTTGTGTGCATGCATGACAGTATATCTAATGGGTATACAAGGTCAAGAATGCCACTAAACATCCTATAAAGCACAGGACAGCCCCTCAAAAAAAGAACTATCTGAACTGAATATCAATAGTGTAACAAACCCAGATTGGAGCATAAGGACAGACAGATTACAGGAAAAGAGTAGGGGAATAGAAGACTTGATTTTAACAGAAGTTTACAGAAAATTAAGGGATGCCATAAAGACAAATAGTGTAAAAAATAGACAAAAGGGCTGACATTCTAGCTCAGTGGTAGAGCACTTGCTTAGCATATGCAAGGCACTTGGTTTGATCCTCAGCACCTCATAAAAAATAAATAAAGGTATTGTGTCCAACTATGACTAAATAAATAAATAAACAACCACTACCCTTAAAAAATAGAAAAAGATGCACAATTTCAGGAAAAAAATATAATTGTTGGGTTTTCCTTGGCTTTCTAGAGAACAGTATTTACATATTCACAACAATAAAATATTCCTTACTAATTTTAACCATTTGGAATTAAAGACAGCATGGACAACTTAATTATTAAAAGTAAAATCTAGGGGCTGGAGTTGTAGCTCAGCAGTAGAGCACTTGCCTTGTACATGTGAGGCACTGGGTTTGATTCCCATCACTTCATATAAATAAGCAAATAAAATAAAGGTCCATCAACAACTAAAAATATATATTAAAAAAGTAAAGTCAAAAGTACAATGAAAGAAACTGGGAAGTAGAAAGGGTGGAGGAAAGATGAAGGAAAGGCTAAGGAGAATTAACATCTTCATCTTACAAAGTGGAGAGTACTATGTGGTAGAACAAAAATGGAGGTAACAAAGGCATTGTGTACAGTATTCAGGGCCTCTCCCAGCAGAAAATTCCCCACCCACTCACTCCTTCAAAGTCAGTTTTGGCAATATATTTTGAAAACTTACATGTGAGCAAAAATGACATATATCATTTCTGGGAGGAAACTCAAAGAGCCAGCTCATGCTTTGACACTGATTTTCCTTCTATCACCATCATTCCCCTTAGTGATTACAGTATCATCCTGGGTCCCAAAAAAGAGGCTGATCATGACATGAAACAAAGACCTCAGGTGTTTAACAATGGAAATATAGTGGAAGGAATGGCTCTTAGTGATCTTATACCAGTAAGATTTGAGGGTTTTTTGTGTTACTGCAGCATAACCTAGCCTACACTACTTAACAATAGAAAACATAAGTGTTGTAAAATATATTGAGAGGATGGAGACTAGAAAAGTGCAAACTGAGGTAAGAAGTGAGCTAAATCCTCATTACAAAGGCAGGGATTCAATAGATAATGTTTCAAATGAAAATAAATAAGCAGCCATGCTATTTAGAGATTTGGAAGAAAATACCAAAAAACAAACAAAATAACTGCTTAAAAATTAAGTTATTGCATAAGGAACAGACCTAAGCTGGGTACAGTAGCACATGCCTCTAATTCCAGTGGCTAGGCAGGCTGAGGCAGGAGGATTGTGAGTTCAAAGCCAGCCTTGGCAATTTAGTGAGACCCTAAACAATTTAGCAAGACTCTGTCTCTAAATAAAATACAAAAATGGCTGGGGATGTGGCTCAGTGGTTGAGTGCTCCTGGGTTCAATCTCCAGTACCAAAAAAAAAAAAAAAAAAAAAAGTGAACAGGCATATGATATGAAAGGGTAGGGCAGGAGGATTCTCCTTTCATCATAAACTCTTCCATACATTTTATGGTTTAAAGTAATATTCTTGTGTTACTTTGATAATTTTTTAAAATTTTCCATTTATTTGACTTTATTTTACATACACTTTTAAAAATGATCATTTTGGACCCCAGGAACATGTTCATAAAATTCAACTGAAGTCTTCCTAGAAGGGAATTTGGACTTTGTAGGACACAGATCTCATATACCTAATTCATTCCTGAAGAACACTTCACTTTTGACCAGTTTGATAGTCAAACTGGTAAACTGGCAATTTGTCAACCACCTACAAAATTAAGATGGTCAAGGCACAGTGGTGTTTATTTGTAATCTCAACAACTTTGGAGGCTGAGACATGAGAGATAGATAGGCTTGAGCTGACAGGCCACCTCCCCCATGGAAATTTCCATTGGGAGCGACCTGGTTTCAATTTCCCCAGGCAGGAGCCAATCAGCCTAAAAGTCGCTCTGTTCCCCAGGCAGGAGCCAATCGGCTTAAAGATCACCCTGTTTACTGGGAAAAGAGCCAATGGCGTTAAAGGTCACTCAGGCACCTCCCCCCCACCCCCAGAAATCCCTACTTAAATCTTTGCCTGCCTGGAGCTCCAACACAATATCTCCTCCCTGCTGAGAGGAGGCAGCCTATACAACATCTCATCCCTGCAGAGAGGAAGCAGTCACTACAGACTCACCGTCTCCAGCCCGACTGCGCTGCCCCAGCCAACACCGACCCTCCATCCAGAGCTTGCACACTTCCCTCTCCCTGACTCCTCCCTCCCTGTACTTCTTGTGCCTTTGACCAGGGGTAGAGGCTAGTGAATAAATCTCTTGGCTGCACAGTTGTCTCCAGTGTGATTTTTGCCCTTCAATGAGGACCACACGTTCAGAGCCAGCCTCAGCAACTTAGTGAGACCCTGTCTCAAAATAAAAAAAAAAAAAAAGGACTGAGAATGTAACTCAGCAGTAAAGTACCCCTGGGTTCAATTCCTAGTACGTGCACGCACACGAACACACACAAAAGATGTGAACAAAAGGATTCTGTCTATGTTTGTGCCATTTAATAAGTTTTCAAAGAGAAAACTACATCACAAGGGTTTCTGCTCAGCAAGTAAAGTAATTTAAACTTGTTGTGGAATGGGCTATTTGTAGGGCTGATGTTCTTTAATTGATTTTTCAAGAAAAAATTTGAGCTGCAAGGTTTTCTCTAGTGTATTCCTCTCCTATTGTGGGCCTGAACTTTTTTTCCGCCACTAACATCAACGTCTTCAAGAAAATCATCTATTACCTGGAGCCCAGATTGGTCCTTGCCACATGGTCTACCCTCTAAATAACTGAAATACGAATGTGTTCCAGTGATATGGTCATCTAGGCAAGTCCCATTTAGGAACTACATGGCATTTTCAACATAGGCTCTGTTATAGTATTGTACAAGACAGAAACCACAGGATGTTTTGTTCTATCCAGTCCCATAAATACATTATTTTTTAAATACTTATTTATTTGCTTTAGTTGTACACAATGTGTTTTATTTTTTTACGTGGTGCTGAGGATCGAACCGGGGCCGCGCACGTGCTAGGCAAGCGCTCTACTGCTGAGCCACAACCCCAGCCCCTAAATACATTATTTTAAAAAAATTGTTTTAGTTGTAAATAGACACGATATCTTTATTTTATTTATTTATTTTTATGTGGTGCTGAGGATCAAACCCAGTGCCTCACACATGCCAGGCAAGCGCTCTACCACTGAGTTACACCCCCAGCCCCATAAATACATTCTTGATATCATGATATCCACTAAAGAGCTCATATATTGGCTCAGTATAAAAGGAAAGGTTCCCCACATACATTGTAGAGTTCTCTTTCAGTAATTTTTCATGCTCAACATTATCACCACTGAACTGCTGGTCTTGGTAATCACTCAGTTCCAGAGAGAAGACATTATGCAGAATGCTCAAGTCATTGGATGTGGTATTGAGAGAACAGAGGGTAAACAGCAGTTTTCAGTCCAGCTTGGAAATAGTGATACCACCACTGTAGCCCTGAATTAGTTTAAAATTAAAAACAAATAGGAAATTATAAGGAGGGAAACAAAAGTACAAATTTGTGGATATTTTATTCATATCCAGATGCAAGGATACCTCAGCTCTTGACCATGAGCTCTTGACTATGTCAAGGCAAACTAAAACTGAGCAGTTCCATTCCCAAGAAGATAATCATGAAGTTCTACTTTTAAAATCTTCCTGAAAGATTCTACAGAGTCTGTTTGTCTTTGGTTGACTTAAATCTTACATACTTAATCTGTCACCAAAGAGCACTTTTAATAACAGTGAGCTCTTGGAAATTATGGCATAAAACAGGTAAATGGATCAAATTGTCATGGAAAATGAGCATTATCAACCTTGAATAAGGACTAGGCATTAGATAAATCACCTATATGATCAGCGTCAAAGCACAAATACTGTTGGGACATATTGTGATAATTTGCAGTCCAGGTCTATAATATGGGAATCAACATATTATACTGTAGATTACACAAAGGGTCCCTGTATACTCTCAAGTTTACAAGTACCTTTATAAAAATGAAAACTTTCTGGTATCATAAATTTGACCTAAATTAAGATTAGATTTTATTATCAATAATTCCACTTAATCATCTTCAATTTTAGAAAGATTTGCATTTAATTAGTTGAATGTTCCAAGTCTATTTTTAAAATATTTTTAGAGATTTCAACTAATGCCATTTTCTCCTTTTACTATTTTTTCTTACAGAAGACAGAAGCATTAAAAAGATTCAATTGGTTTTAGCAACACTTTTCAAAAATAAACATTAGTTTCCTTTCCCTTTCCTATTTTGCAGTGGCTCCCAAATTTTAGGGTGAAAGAAATACTTACAGAACTAAATTTAAATGCAGATTTGTTTAGCTCACCCTTAAGAGACTCTGATTCAGTAGATTTGGAGAGGGACCTGGGAATTAACCTACACCCCTCAATGATCCAGCTGCAAGTAATATAAGGACCACAATTAGAGAAACTGCTGAGCAAGTGCATTCCCTTAACACACATTTAATGAGTACTCTATTTGCCAAACATTATGCTAGGTGCTGTGAATACAGAAATACAAAGAAAGAGTAAAAAGAAATATTTTAGAAATCACTGAATCCCAGACACCAACATGATATGACTTGTACACACAGTTGATAAGCAACAAATACCTATTGAATGAACAAATTAACAGATGAATGAATGACCTCATAGGTGAGTGATATCAGACAAGAAAATACAACATAGTATGATTAATACTATTTGAGAGCTATTTGTGAAGATAGGAGAGAAGGAAACTAATATTTATTGGGTATCTGCTTTGTGACAGACATTGTCTACACTTCCCACTACATCACACAGGAGGAGTAACAGCTCAAGTTGGGAACAACAGAGAGTGGTTGTATAGGAAGGGTTCAGACACTGATTAGCAGAGGATGTGGGATGTGTGTGTGCACATGTGAATATACATTTTGCAGGCAGGAAATATAGGAATTTAGGAAAAAATTAGGAAGAGGAACGATGTGATAGGGCAAAACATAGAGACTAATACTAGCAAAGAAAAGTGAAATGGAAATCTAAAATATATAAACAGGAGCAAAGAGTGTTGTACAATTCAAAACAATAAAAGTGTGAGGTCCTGTCTAATTAGGTGTAATTTGAAGAGCAGTAGGAAGCCCACTGCCCCCGCAAAAAAATCATCTTCTTGACAGCTTTTCAATGATGTCTGAAAGTATGCCAGTGGAAACTCATTACTTTGAGTCATTCACAAATTGCCCTGCTAGAAAACAAATATCCCTCCCAGACTTCATTTCCTTTTTTTGATCTGGTGACTAGATTGCTATAGGGGATTTCATTTCATCCAGGCATTGGACAAAGTTTCCTATAATTTCCTTGTAGATGAGATGGAAAAATATAAACTGGACACTTAAACTGTTTGTTGAGATGAGCCTGTAACTAGTTGAACCACTGTAGCTGGAGGAGTAAAAGAATGGTTTGGTCAGACTGGAAGGGAAGTTCTAGTAGACATCCCAAAGGCCCTGTTCCTGAAATACCTTGTTTGGTTCATTTATAACTTTTACTTATTACAAATGAGAGTTTTCTAAATAGTCTGTGCAGTCCAAAGATGGAATGGGCTACTTTGAGGATCAGTGAACACTAGGCACCAAGGGATACATGCCAACCTTGGAGAACCTCTTTAATGGTAGTCAAGAAATAGAAAGGACACTTTCAATCACTGTGGTATTATGAATCAAGGATGAATTGGGGGGGTGGGTACTGGGGAGTGAATGCAGCGGAAATTCACTACTGAGCCACACTGCCAGTCCTTTTTTTCTTTTTTGTACTTGAGTTTGAACCAGAAGCACTTTCCACTGATTGAGTTTGAACCAGAAGCACTTTCCACTGAGTCACATCCCCAGCCCTTATTTATTTTTTATTTGAGACAGAGCTTAGTTGCTAAGGCTGACCTCAAACTTGTGATCCTCCTGCCATAGCCTCCTGAGTCATTTCACCAGCCCTTTTGAAATTTTTGAGACATTATCTTGTTAATTTCTGAGGGCCTTGCTAAGTATCTGAGACTGGCCTCAAAATTGTGATCCTCCTGCTTCAGCTTCCTGAGTCACAGGGATTACAGGCCTGTGCCACCATGCCTGACTCAAGCATGAATTTTGAAGTCAAAAGACCTTGGTTCAAATTTCAGTGTCACCATTTACAAGCAATGTGATCCTGGTCAAGACACTTATACTTTTTAAAATTTCCTCCTCTGTAAACTGGGAGTCAAAATATCTACCTTGAAGCAAATGCCATGACAAAATCAAATGTAAAAACACAAAACACACTGCTTGACACACTGTACGTGTTCAATAAATGGTAGATCTTATACCAATTTATCTGATTCAGTGACTCAGAATAGGAAATATAAATACATCTCAAATCTACCGACACAAAGGTAGGAGGGACTTTGAAATGATCTATGTAGTAATGGAGGAGGCTGAGCCCAAACTGACAATGGGATGGGATTGTGACAATGGGATAATGCTCAACAATAATAAGTGTAAATTATTGTTTTAGGCTCAATGCGTGGAAAAAAGGGTGGAATGAGGTAGATTTGGAAAGAGCCAAGCTTGGGAGCTCTATTTTATAATTGGGGCATCCCATAAGTCAATCATTTATTCACTCATTTCTTCATTCATTCAATAAACATGTATGGGGCACTGTGCTATATCTGAGGCAATAAGATGCAATCCATCCCATCAAAGAATTTACCACAATCTCAGAAGAAAGACGACTTAAAAGATCACTTATAACAAAATATGATTATTCCAATCATAAAAGCACATTATGGGCCCAAAGGGAGTACATAGAAGGGAATAATGCAAAACTATAGAGGAGGAGGTTAAGGAGAAGAAAACTTTCTATAGGGTATATAGGGTGTGATCCCTGAACTTTTTAATTTTTTTTATTTATTTTTGGATAGGTAACTCATACTTTCTTTTTCTCCTCTCCTCCTCCCCCTCCTCCCCCTCCTCCTCCTTCTTCTCCTCCTCCTCCTCCTCCTCCTTCTTTTTCTTTTTGTAATGTGTGCTTGTATCTGAACACGCAGGGCCCTGTACATGCTAATTCAGATTTTTGGTACAAAGTACAAAATGGTAAGCAAATTAACTCTTCCACTCCTGTGCTCCCTATACTCAATTCTCTATAAAGGCAAATCACCATAGTTTCTTGTGAATCTATCCAGACATATTGAATCCAAATCTGAAAGCCAAGAAAGGGTTTGGCTATAAGACAAGGGATCATTCTCAGCAGAGACAAGAGTATGTATGAAAGCACAGAGGCACTATGGGGTGCTCAGCTTGATATCATTTGGGCATGAGGATATGGAAGGATGGCAGGAGATAAGATTGGAAGTATAGGCAGAGATAGGTTGTGAGAGGCCTTGTAAGTCACAGGGAGCAGTTTGAATTCTAATAAGCAGTGGGGAACCATGATAGGACTTTAAGCAAGAATGGTGTGATTGAATTCACATTAGACAAAAACTCATTTGCAGGAGCCCTGTTTGGGGAGATAGCTAAGATTGCGGTTGACTATGGGCCATAGACATTTTTGGGCATTGTCGCCTTCCGTAGTCTCACGGGACTTGGCCCAGGATCTCGAGAGATTTGAGCAGTGACTCAGCAGATTGAATTTGAGCAGTGACTCAGCAGATTGACATTTTTGGGCATTGTCGCCTTCCGTAGTCTCACGGGACTTGGCCCAGGATCTCGAGAGATTTGAGCAGTGACTCGGCAGATCGAGCGAGAGCGATTCCTGCTCGGGCGCATGGGATGAGACCAGAGAGAGAAAGGACAGGGTTATCGATATTGTATAGATATATTATAGTTTCTTGTAAGAGTAGGTGCCTTGGTTTCTTGTGAGAGTGTGTATGTAGTGTTAGAAATTACAAGAGACAGAGACAGAAAGATTAAAGAATTTTTTCGTCTCCATCCTGTCTCTGGACTCCTTCCTGCGGCGCTGCCGTTCCAGGCTGCAATCCCTTTCCGGCGGCTAACAGTTGGTGGCCCGTACGGGGAAGCATCTGAGTGGATGCTTGAGGATACTCCTCCTCCAATGCCTCGTACATTTGTGGGCCCCGGGGCATTGGGCCCCGTGCCCTGTTTTTTGAATTCCTGAACAAAGGATTTCCATGGATGTCAAATTTTGAATAGCATTTATTGGCCCAATGATTTCCTTTCTTACACCTGGGGCAGCAACCTGGAGTACGGTATGAATTTGGTCTTATTTCTCTTTGGGGATTTTGCCTAGAATAGCCTGATTGATTATGATAATTTTGCCTAGAATATCCTGATTGATTATAATGTCTATGTTGAGCCCTTGTAAAATTTTGAGGGGCAGCATCTCTCACAGCTGCTGCAATCACATTCCCTGTGACAAAGGCATCATTTACATCTTTACATAGTTGTATATATATGGAAAGATCCTTTTTATTTTTCCATGGCCTGATGACTTCCTGGCAATATTTATTAGCATTTTCGTACGCTAATTGAATAACTAATGGCATAACTTGATCAACGTCTCCAAAAACTCTACCTGCAGTTCTCAAAAGTCTATCAGCAAATTCAGCATATGGTTCATTAGGTCCTTGAATTACTTTGGACAAGCTACCTTGTAGATCCCCAGGTCCTTGTACAGTTTTCCATGCCTTTAAGGCAGCTGCATTTATCTGAGCATATACTCCTGGGGTATAATGTTTTTGATCCTGTACGTCTGCGAATTGCCCTTCTCCTGTGAGCATTTCTATATTATGGTCTCCAAACCCTGCATCTGCATTTCTTTTAGCTGTTTCTATACAAAGTTCCTGAAATTGCGATCGCCAAACCAAGTATTGTCCCCCACTTAATGTTGCTTTACATAGACGTTTCCAGTCTGCGGGGGTTAAGCTAAAGGTGTTAAGGGACTCCAGTATACTCAACGTGAAAGGAGCTTGGGGTCCATAAGTCATTACTGCCTCTTTGAGATTTTTTATTGTTTTGAAATCTACTGGCTGGGACGAAGAGATCTCTCTTTAGTGTGCACACAATTATATATATATATATATTTTACTTTTTATATATGTGTTTATGTCTGTGTATTTGTCTAAATTTCATGTTAATGTGACGTCACAAATATATGTTTGTATGTGCGTCTGTCTGTCCAGTGTGACATCAAAAATAACAAAGCGCTTGTGAATATATATATATATGGATCCAAATAACTCTAATTCATTTAAGTTTAAGAGTATTCAAATTGGGTAAATAATTTAATAAGTGAAGGTACCTTCAATTTTGTTTTATAGGTGTCCCAGGGACTTCTCTTTAGCAAAAAATATGACTAGTGCTGTATAATCTGATATTTTGGTGTTTTGACATGAGGTTGCTTATTTGTTATTAACTTCATTTGTTTAATAAATGATTAATTTCAATTATTTCAACAGGTAAAGGACTGCTGTGTATGCAGAAACTCGAGAGTTCCAGCTAACAAATTATTTCTCCAAAGTTCTTTTAGTTTTTCTTTAATCTATCTTTAATGCAGTAATTACCCTCAGTCTTTCTTTGTTTTGTTCTAAATATGATATTTTGCCAGCTTATGTTTGTGGGAGCTCAGGCTGCAATGTGTGTGAGCAGAAATCAACTTATTTTTCCAATCTAATAATTCTATTTTTTAGTTTGACAACTCGCCTCTTGACTCAGTGCTGGAATAGCACTGCCTTTCCTTTAATAATTGATGCTTCAGTCTCTAGGTAGCGGGCCCTGAAGATTTGCCGGTGGCATTGTCTAGACATAAAAAAGACGGCTGCTGCTACAGCTGCAGGGATCGCGGTCGCTGCAAGCATCCCTGCTGCTCAAATGTCAAACAACCTCACCAGCAGTGTGGCCTCTGCTCTGCATGCATGGGGCCTCCTAGATCTACGTGTTATAACAAGTGGACATTTTGATCTTTCATTGTTTGGGACTTCATGGGACAGTACCTTGCGGGTATTTGTTTAGAGAACTCACTGTGTTACTTGATAGAACTTAGGGCAGCTGATTTGTTTAAAGAATTTGATATGCTATGCAATTTGGCTTGTCACCAAAAGGCTTGTCACCTTAAAGCCGCAGCATCTCCTCCCAATTGGACGGCTGTTAGTCATCTTACACAGTCGATCCTAAAGGGCTCCATTGGATGGCTGGTTAGCCAATGACGGGTAAGATCCCCAGAGGGGGACAACCTAAGACAGGCACAGTCGCACGGGACAGTCTCATGTGGCCGACATATCAACCTAAGACAGGAGTCAAGGGCACAGCCTTGATTATCCAATGACGGGTAAGAATGTTGGTTGCACATAGACGTCCTAGAGCATCCCCTCTTTTAAAACAAAAGGGGGAAATGCAGGAGCCCTGTTTGGGGAGATAGCTAAGATTGCGGTTGACTATGGGCCATAGACATTTTTGGGCATTGTCGCCTTCCGTAGTCTCACGGGACTTGGCCCAGGATCTCGAGAGATTTGAGCAGTGACTCAGCAGATTGAATTTGAGCAGTGACTCAGCAGATTGACATTTTTGGGCATTGTCGCCTTCCGTAGTCTCACGGGACTTGGCCCAGGATCTCGAGAGATTTGAGCAGTGACTCGGCAGATCGAGCGAGAGCGATTCCTGCTCGGGCGCATGGGATGAGACCAGAGAGAGAAAGGACAGGGTTATCGATATTGTATAGATATATTGTAGTTTCTTGTAAGAGTAGGTGCCTTGGTTTCTTGTGAGAGTGTGTATCTAGTGTTAGAAATTACAAGAGACAGAGACAGAAAGATTAAAGAATTTTTTCGTCTCCATCCTGTCTCTGGACTCCTTCCCGCGGCGCTGCCGTTCCAGGCTGCAATCCCTTTCCGGCGGCTAACACTCATTCTAGCACCAATATCGAGGAAGGACTAAAGTGGAGTAGGCCAAGAGGCAGGGAGACAAGTCAAGAAACCATTTGAATTGTTCAAAAAAGAGATAATGGAAAGCCAGGACTAATATGTTGCAATAACTTCAAAGACAGACATATCAGGAAGATATTAAGAAGACAGACTTAACAGGTCTCAATGTCTGATTGAATGAAAAAATTAGGATAACTCTCAAGTTTCAGGCCTGGACAATTCTGTGGATAGAGATCTAAGTGACCAAAATGTTGGCAGTGAAGTGGATAGGGGAGAAGGGTTGGGTTTGAGTAAGGAAGATGAATTTTGGACATACTGAGTTTGGTCTGAAGTTACTTATGGGATGTACCATATTTTACATGTCTACTACCAATTTAGTATGCAGGGTCTGAAACTCCAAGGGAGATCTTGGGCTACAGATAAAGATTTAGAGTTCAACAGCATGGTTGACAAAACCATAGGGATGGATAAGATGATCTAGGGGAAAGGTATAGAATGATTTAAAAAGTCCTGGGAAAGACTATCCATTTAAGGGGTGGTAAAGGAAGGGTCCACAAAGGAACATGAGAAGGATTAATCAGAGAGGAATGAGGAGAATCAGGAGAGGTAGAGAATCACCAAAGCCAAAGAGTAGACCCTTTCAAGAGAGGTATGAGGACAGAAGTAGGATAAGAGCAATCAATTATGTTCCACACAGCAGAGAGACTGCCAGCAAAATAAAGACTTAAAATTGTTCATTGGATTTGGCAAATAGGATGTCATTGCTTTTTCTCATGTATAACAGTGGCATTCTGGGGTCAGAAAAACTGGAGTTGGGCTGAGTTTTGAAGAAGAGGTGAGGAGACAGAACATATATCTACACTTTAGAACATCCTCCATGGTCATGGAAGAAGAGAAATATACAGCAAGTGCCAGTTGGAGATACACTTGAAGGAAAGTTGTGTTTGCTTGCTTGTTTTTAAGGAAGGGAAAGTTGAATATATCTAAATACTAATGGGAACTAGCTAGAAAAAGGACAAGCCATTGAAAGACAGATGAGAAATGGGATTAGTGATAAAGAAAGTTCCCCAAGGAGGTGAGATCATGGGCTCTAAACCACAGGTAAATGGATTAGCTTTGAACTAAAGAGCTATGTTAATTTATTTGAGACAACAAAAGGATGTTAAGACATTTAGGGATGAAGCTATGTGGCAGAGCAGGGTGAGGGCAAAAAAATTAGCATTAGCATCTGATGGCTTAGATTTTCATAATGAAATAAGAGGTAAGGTCATCTGCTGAGAATAAAGTGAATAATGGAAAGATGATGGTGAAGTGGAGTGAAGGTGAAAATAATTGAAAAGATATAGCTTATACTTGGGTCATCTAAAGAAAAGTAAAATTACTTAAAATGGTGGTCAGCATTGGAGTAGAGAGGTAAATTATAAGTGACGTAGTAAGGTACTCAAAAAGTGAAAGAAACGGAGAGAAGTGGAGGACAGTGGAAAGGATCAGAAGAGAGTGGCTGTGCCATTTCCTGGCCCCACATGATAAAAAAGAACAGAGAACCTCTACCATTGAAATTTTGGATAGGTTGGACATTTGGTAGATATTAGGTACCTGACATAAAGCTCAGTAAATCTGAAGAAGTGACTTACTCTTTTTAAAGTTAGAACAATTATGAAATTGCTTCAGAAGATCATAGGAAATAATAGTCCCCAAATTACTCAGCACTTGTCAAGCCATATAGGGGGCAGTGTGTCCATTTCTATAGGACTTATTTTAAAGTGAATATTTACAAGCCCTAGTGCATCTAGAGAAGGGTCACAAAATCACCAAGGGGTGAAGGAATAGCTCAGTGGTAAAGTGCTTGCCTAGCATGTATAAGGTCCTGGGTATCATCCCCAACACTGACAAATGTGGAAGGAAGGCAAGAATAACCTAGAACTGCTTAGGATTGGTTATGTTTAGTCTAGCTAAGACATGATCAAAGGAGGATATGATAGATATTATAAAACATTTGATGGGCTATTTCTGCTCCATGTGGTAAAAGTAAGATTAATGGATAGAAGGTAGAGGAGAAGATTGCAATTCTTTTTTGGCACGCTTTTTTTTTTTATTCATCCAGTGATGAAATGTGAACTTACCTAGTCTATTCAAGGCTGATTAAACACCTATCCACTAATGGTGTTAGAAAGATTATCCCCCAAAGGTAACCACCCCAATGGTTAAAGAAAAGACGGAAAAGCAATCTAGTTGTCAGGAGCCACAGATCATCAAGCAAATTTGTAGATATTGTGAAAGACAATTTCATACCAATAAAAGTAGAGCTTGGCTGCAGTAGAAGGCCCTCCCTGACTCTTGCTATTGGGCAAGAATTAGTCATAGACTCTAAAAATAGAAAAAAAATTGAAGAGTAGCTCAAAATGATCACAATCAAAATCCTAAGGGGAGGAAGGAGAGAAGGTGGCAAGAAAAAGCAAATAACATTCCAGGAAACAAATTTTACTGGGCTTCTGGAATTGGCCAGAGGATTCTGCAAAGAACCTTTTCAATGTCTGCCTTAAACTGATGCCTAGTATTGTTTCAACTAGGTGGAGGGAATAAGATTTTGGACTCTCTAAAAAGCCAGACTGTTGCTTGCTTAATAGGAAGCCAGTACTTCTTCCTCTTCTGAGGAAGGAAATTAGAAAGATCTGGGATAGTAGTGTTACATGCATTATACTTTTGTAAGATGGATCCTAGTGGTAGAGAGAGAGCTGAAAGCAGCTGTTGCAGCCTGGAACCCCTTGGCCAGAGATCTAGCTTGTGCCAGGAGAAATTAATGCCTGTTTGAGACTTCTTGGAGGTCAGAATGGGAGAAGATGCTCATACATATGTAATAGCTATATTTAAATAAGCAGTTGAACATAAACTGAAACAGAATAGCAGACCCAAAGCAGAGACAGTGACCTGGAATATCCTGCAGAGGAAAAGAGAATAAGTGACTGTTTTGTGTAGAAGCTGATTTCAATTAAATTAAGAAGCAGGTATTCATGGATATTTATTATTTGCACTATATGGCCCTTCCATTCAAAGTGTTGTCTTTGCACTAACAGGAATAACATCACCAGAAAGCTTGTTAGAAATATAGGAACTCAGGCCCCTCCCCAGACCTGCTTACTGATAACCTGCCTTTTAACAAGCATTGGGTGATTTGTATGCACAGTTTAGTTTGAGAAGCACTGTCATATGTGGTTTCTTAGTTGAGTTTTTGCCTAGCAAAACTCTACCTTCCTCATTCTTTCTCTCCATTCCTCCACCTCTCTTTTTTAATGATTTTTTCCTACTGAGCTAGCAAACAACTCTAATCATAGGTAATAACCCTAACAGTAGGGCACCTAAAATACTCACATAAAGAAAAGGGTGGCCAGGTACATATTATAAAGCACAGGTTTGGGTAATAGGAAATCATTGACTTGATCTAATGTATTATTTGTCTGCCATCTCTGAGGCTTTTGTCAATCTCTTTAAGTTTTCTGAAACTTAGTCTCCTCATCTGCAAAATGAAGGCCATTATAAGATTTTCTTCATAATGCTATTGTGAAGATAAAATGAGGGAAAGTCATGCAAACTGCCTAGCATGGTGCCTGACACACTGTAGGTACTCAGTATTATGATTATTATTTTTAAAAAGCATTAGTTTTTAGCCGGGCGCGGTGGCGCATGCCTGTAATCCCAGCACTTTGGGAGGCTGAGGCAGGAGGATCACGAGTTCAAAGCCAGCCTCAGCAATGGCGAGGCACTTAGTAACTCAGTGAGATCCTGTCTCTGATAAAATACAAAAAAGGGCTGGGGATGTGGCCCAGTGGTCGAGTGCCTCTGAGTTCAATCCCCGGTACAAAAAAAAAAAAAAAAAAAAAGCATTAGTTTTGCTGGGCATGGTGATGCACACCTGTAATCCCAGTAGCTCAGAAGGCTGAGGCAGGAGGATTGAGAGTTCAAAGCCAGCCTCAGCAACTTAGTGAGGCCCTCAGCAACTCAGTGAAACTCTGTCTCTAATAAAATATAAAAACAAAATGGTCTGGGGATGTGATTCAGTAGTTGAATGCCACTGGGTTCAATCCCTGGTAACAAACAAAACAAAACAAAATTAGTTTTGATGTGAAATTAGAAATACTGAAGAACTATGTTATGATCCTCCACAGTCTTCCAAAATTCCTGTAAGTTTTTTCTGAAGAGCTTCCAGAAATCCCTTTCTACCTCATCTAATTCTATCTCCTTGACAACATTGCCAGAATTCAAGCTAAAATATTTCTTATTCCATTGGATTTGCTTCTGGTTTCTGCTGAATTACCAAGATTTCCTACTTTTTCATTGCAAATGACCCATGCTTCTAATACATTAAAACTAAAAAATAATCTTCTGTGGGTTGGCCTGGAAATATAATTCCACTTATAATAATTTTTTTCTCCTATGGAAAAATGCATGTCACCTTCCAAACAATTGACTTCAGAATGAACTTTGAAAATTCAGCCTGTCTCTAAGTTTGGAGGCTGCCTATATGTCAACATATGGAGTGGTCACAAAGGGCTAGATAAACCAAGTCCAGAATTCCAGAGGTGGCTGAAAGGCAAATGAAAAATACTACAAGAAGTGGAAAGCAGGGCAAAGAGATCAATCTGAGTGCACAGTATCAATATTTAGAAAGCTAATACAGGAAAGGAGATATACCTTGGGAAGGATATTAAAAAACAGCAACAATGACAACACAAACCATTTTTCTACAATATAGTAGAAATAATATAATGTCAGGAGCTACTAATCAGTATCTTGGAATCTACGAACAATATCATGGCTTTTACAAACTAACTCTCCAAATATGGTCACCCTCCTCTTACCCCACTCTCTGCAGTTTGCCTTGATTCTCAGCTCAAAAAGGAAGACAGTAAGCAGTATTTCCCATCCTATTTATCCCCACACACTGACACTCCATCCCCAAGTTCAGCCAACTCCCCTGTGCCTTTAACCTCTGTGTTAGCTTTCCATTGCATTGACTAAAATAAATACAACTTAAAGAAGGAAAGACTTATATTGGCTCATGATTTAAGATCCTGGTAAGCTGACTCTATTGCTTTGGGCCTAACATGAAGCAGAATATTATGGTGGAAGGGCATGGCAAAGGAAGGTTACTCAGTTCATGACAGACAAGAAGCAGAGAGAGGGGAAGAAAGGGACCATAGACAAGAAATAACATTTCAGGACACACTCCCAGTGACAGACTTCCTCCAACCATGCCCAGCTGACTACAATTTCCACCACCTCCAAGTACTCCATTCAAATTGTTAACCTATCAAAAGGATTAATCCACTGATGAGATTTGAACCCTCATGATTCAATCATCTCCTAAAAATCCAACCTCTGAACATTGCTACATTAAAGGACCAAGTCTTCAAAACATGAGACTTTGGAAATCATTCCAGATCCAAAACATAATAACCTCCTTCCCTTTTCCTAAAGGGATCATGGTGTCAAAAAAGTACAACATAGGTTTTTTTTTTTTTTTTTTTTTTTTTTTTTTTTTTTTTTTTTTTTTTGTGGTACTGGGGATTGAACTCAGGGGCACTCGACCACTGGGGCCACATCCCCAGACCTATTTTGTATTTTATTTAAAGACAGGGTCTCACTGAGTTGCTCAGTGCCTCACCATTGCTGAGGCTGTCTTTGAACTCCTGATCCTCCTGTCTCAGCCTCCCAATTGCTGGTATTACAGGTGTGCACCACTGCACCCAGCTAAAAAAGTACAACATAGTTTTTATACACAAAAAGGAAGATTAAAAAAGATGACTGGTGAAGACAGGGTCCCCAGGATGTAGAGATACGGAAAGTTAGAAACAAAAGACCATGGAAAAGCAAAGGATGGCCAGGGAAGTAGTGCATGCCTGTAATCCCAGTGATTCAGGAGGATAAGGCAGGAGGATCACAAGCTCAACGCCAGCATCAGCAACTTAGCAGGTCTCTAAGCAACCTAGCAAGATTCTGTCTCAAAATAAAAAATAAAAAGGGGCCTGGGAATGTGGCTCATTGGTTAAGCACCTCTGGGTTCAATCCCTGGTACCAAAAACAGAAGAAGAAGAAGAAGAAGAAGAAGGAGGAGGAGGAGGAGGAGGAGGAGGAGGAGGAGGAGGAGGAGGAGGAGGAGGAGAGGAAGAGGAAGAAGAAGAGGAAGGGGAAGAGGAGGAGGAGGAAGGAGGGGGGAGGAGGAGGAGAAGGAGAAGATAAGAAAAGGATTTCTGGGGGCTGGGGTTGTGGCTCAGCGGCAGAGTGCTCTCTTTGCACGTGCGCGGCCCGGGTTCGATCCTCAGCACCACGTAAACATAAATGCATTGCATTGTGTACAACTAAAGTAAATAAATAAATATTTTTTTAAAAAAAAGGATTTCTGTGCCTTCTTTTAAAATATTTTTTTAGTTGTAGGTGGACACAATACCTTTATTTTATTTATGTGGGGCTAAGGATCGAACCCAGGACCTCACACATGTGAGACAAGCACTCTATCACTGAGCCATAGCCCCAGCCCCTTCTGTGCCTTCTTATGGAAGTCATCAGCAAGAGGATCAACCATGTCCAATGGAACTCTGGGTTAACATGGCATCAAGCTAGCACTATCTGATAACCACCATTACAAATGATCATTAAAATATCCACAAAGATCTGCAAAAACATTAAAATTTGCACTAGCTTAGGAAACTTGGGGGAAATAACCACCAATTGCTAGTAGGGAAGGAATTTGTGCTAACCATCATGGGGAGATGTGGTTGGATTGAGGAGCATGCTTATGGTCTACATAGACCTCTACCCTCTGATCAGAATAGTTAAACTGTCCAAGGAAAATGGAGATAGCTCCCAATTCACTTCTACCAACTTTCTTCAGCATTGCAATATAGAGACTGCACTGATGAGAAAAGCAGTCATGCCTTCACTATACCAAAGATATTTTAGGAGGCAACCAGAGTTCTGTTCCACTTCTTCCATTATCACCTTTATTTTCCACATGCTTTTGGAGACTAGAACTTGAGCATACCATGTGTCTGGTATTGGTGGAACTGGTGGTCAGGGACAGAGATCATCATCAGAAAAAGCTCCAAACATACGCATGCTTGGAGACATCATATCTGAAATAATGTAACACAACAAATTGCAGAGTCAGACAACCCAGAAGGTCAGAGACAAGATTTTATCTCAATCCCATACAACCTAAAAATAATAATAGCAATGACAACACTATCAATTGCCACCATTTGTTGTGCAATGATCATATGCCAAGAACTATATTAAGTACTTTGCATATCATGCATTATCTCATTTATTCCTCATAGCAAGCAGAAATTATTATTGAAGTTGTTTGAAAAGATCAGGTGATAATAATGACATCTACCATTTATTGAACACTTACTATGTTCTAACATTAAGCATTACACATCCATCATCTTATTAGGTGAATGCCAACTAGGCACTAGAAAATTGGCTCAGGTAAACACTATGGCCTTCTCAATTCATCCTTCAAGGCTCAATTCAAGTCATCATCCCTTCCAGTATGAGTTAGGTATGCCTAGGTTAGGTATGTATTCTTTCTACCAGCATCCTGTGCTTCATTCTTTCACAACATAGACAGATAGATAGATAGACAGACAGACAGAGACATATTGTGATTGTCTCTTTATTTGCTGGTGCTCCCACCCCTAATATACACACATACACACACACACACACACACACACACACACACACACACTAGAAGAGAGAACACTTCATTTATTACTATGCAACAACATATGACTTCCATAATTAGCTCTATAAAGAGAGAGGCTGGTGGATGTGTTAATTCACTTGATTGTGGTAACCATTCCACAAGGTACATGTATATCAAAATACCTTATACACATTATTTTTTTTTTTTGGTACCGGGGATTGAACTCAGGGGCACTTGACCACTGGGCCACATCCCCAGCCCTTTTTTGTATTTTATTAGAAGCAGAGTCTCACTGAGTTACTAAGTGCCTCGCCATTGCTGAGGCTGGCTTTGAACTCGCGATCCTCCTGCCTCAGCCTCCCAAAGTGCTGGGATTACAGGCGTGCGCCACCACGCCCGGCTTTTATACACATTTTTTATTTGTCAGTTTTCCCAAATAAAGATAGAGAAAATAAATAAATAAAACACCTGCACCACTACCACCATTGCTGCTGCCTCTGATTCTGCTCCTGCCAGCCTGGGACCACCTGGAGGTCTTCTTTCTGGGTGCTACTGCCACAGAAGAAACCGCTGCCCTTGATACACTGCTGCTGACCCCCAGAGATTGCCTTTTGACGCTGCCCCACAGCTGCCCCCACAGCTACTGCTGACCTGCTGCCTGCTGCCAACAACCACTGCCACTACCGCTGCTAAAGTAAGAAAAACAAAAAAGAAAACTTTTTCTGATTCCTGTCCTTGGAAGACTCTGTGGGGGTACAAGCTCTGAGCCTTTAGGGACCCACCTATCCCAAGTCTCCAAATGTGTGGGTTGCTTCTTCAAGAAGCTGATTCTAACAGCCTGTATCCTCACCCTTATAGTCTCTATGGAAAAAGGGGAGTGCTCAGTCCCAGGCACTCATCCTGTACTTAACAAAAGGCAAATATGGTATGGTCTCTTGTACTAGCCCTAGACATCGGAGTTGAAGCTCTAAGGTGACTTGAGTGTGCTAACCTACGGTGGAGCCTCAGCAGGGTACTTTGTCACCAAAGGAATGGCATCTGCACAATCTACAGAGAAGAAAAAGAGAGTTGGAACTATAGGCACCAGGATGTCAACAATGATTACCTGGAGCGGAGGGGTAGGTAACGTTCTCTGTGCTCTTATGTTTGTACCGTGAATAGGCACCAATAAAAAGGGAAAACTGAGATAAAATCTGCTCTTGGCTGGCAGAATTGTGGGTAAGTCATAAAACTTCATCACACCTTCCTGCATCATCAATTTTCTAAAATGATCTTTGTTACTTTTTAATTTTTTTTTGTAGTTGTAGATGGACAGAATGCCTTTATTTTATTTGCTTATTTTTATGTGGTGCTAAGGATCAAACCCAATGCCTCACACATGCTAGGCAAGTGCTCTGCCACTGAGCTACAGCCCCAGGCCCAATCTTTGTTACTTTTATAATAAAAAAAAAACATATTTGGGGCCGCTTGCACCACTACCACCATTGCTGCTGCCTCTGATTCCACTGCTGCCAGCCTGAGGTCGCCTGAAGGCCTTCTTTCTGGGCTGCTGCAGAAGCTGCTTCCATGCCCAGAGGTCTCTTCTCTGGGCACAGCCTCGGTTACCTCAGACACGAATTGCAATGTTACTTCCAAGGTTGCTGCCGCTGATCCAGAAGTCTCTTGTCAATCAGCCTACACCACTACCACCATTGCTGCTGCCTCTGATTCTGCTCCTGCCAGCCTGAGGTCACATGGAGGTCTTCTTTCTGGGTGATACTGCCACAGAAGAAACCGCTGCCCTCGATGCAACTGAAGCCAACACTACTGCTAACCCCCAGAGATTGCCTTTTGATGCTGCCCCACAGCTGCCTACACAGCTACTACTGATCTGCTGCCTGCTGCCAACAACCACCGCCACTACCTCTGTTACCATGGCCTAGAGGTCTTCTTCGGGACTCCAAGTTTGGTTGCATGTGGCTGCACCCATTTTGGGACACCAGCCAGGGCCTGGGGCCTGGGTGCTAGCAGGTTTATCACCACAAGAGTCTCTGTCTGGGACTCCAGCTGGGGCCTGCAGGTCCAGTGTGGGGGTGCCTGCAGGTTCAGAGAAACCTGGGGTCTTCCTGCTGAGAGTGCTGGTGGCCCTTGTCTTGTGGCTTCACCTCAGGGTTGCTCCTTTGCGTGAGGATATCCCTGGTGGTCTCTCTGCAAGTAGAAGCAGCATTGAGATCTTGAGGCTGCAGCATGGCCAAGACTGAAGTATCTGAAGCCCAGATCTGTAGGATAGAGACTGGGTTTGCGGGGGCTGATCTGGGTTTGGCGATCTCGAGAAACATTAGAGACAAGGCTAAGAAACTGTTGATCACTGACAGAGACACTTAGACTTTTCAGCAAGATTTATTTTATTTTATATATCTTTTGATTCACGAATTTCTACCATATTTGGAACAGGATTTTTTTATGCATCAGTATGTGGAGGACAATGATATATGAATGGTGTTTTGCATTTTTATTGGATTCTTGTGTCTTCAATTTTTTCTCCTTGTTCATATTCTTCCTCTCTCTTATCTATTTTCTTGGATTTTCTTTCCAACTTTTCTCCAACCAACAGCCAATCTCTGTAGGCTCCTCTTCCACTCTTCCTGTGAATTTTTACTTCTAGATTCTCTCTTCCTTCCTCGTGAATATTGCATACTATACTACCTCTATTCGCTCATCTACCATTTGAAATGGTAAATCATTTTAACAAATATTCTGTTTGTACTATAGATAGTTATTGAACTCATCATTTTGGGTTAATGTGAGAAAGCAGTAGATGCTTGAATGGAAGCTATTAGGTTTAAGACTATATATTGTGTACACTGGGTGCTGTTGATATTGGTCTCACCAGTAAAGGTGAAGCACTGGAAACCTTCAGGGACACTATAGTTCTACAGAGTAGAATTTATCCTGCCTTAGATACATAATTTTAGATGGGAAAACACACTAACAACATGAAAAAAAAAAACAGGGAAATAAAGTGCCCCAAACAGACCAAGATGCTTCAACAACAGAAACTACTGATAACACGGTGGAATAAATGTCCAAGAAGGAGTTCAGATTGTATATAGTTAAATTGATATGTGAAGTAAAGGATAGTATAAGAAGTGAAGTCAAAGAAAAAATACAGGAAGTGAAAGACCACTTCAATAAAGAGTTAGAGATCATGGAAAAAAAAAAAGCAGAAATCCTTGAAATGAAGGAATCAGTAAGCCAAATTATAAATTCAATAGAAAGTATCACCAACAGACTAGACCACTTGGAAGACAGAACCTCAGACAATGAAGACAAAATATATAATATTGAAAGTAGACTTGAACATGTAGAGAAGATGGTAAGAAACCATGAACAGAACATCCAAGAATTATGGGATAACATTAAAAGACAAAATTTAAGAGTTATCAGAACAGATAAAGGAGCAGAGATACAAACCATAGGAATGCACAATCTTTTCAATGATATAATAGCAGAAAATTTCCCAAATCTAAAGAATGGAATGGAAAATCAAATACAAGAGGCTTACAGGACCCCAAGTGTATAAAATTACAGCAGACCCACACCAAGACACATTATAATGGGAATGACAAACACACAGAATAAAGATAAAATCTTAAAGGCTGTAAGAGAAAAAAAATCAAATTACATATGGGGGAAACCAATTCGGATCTCCACTGATTTCTCAACCCAGACCCTCAAAGCTTGGAGGTCCTAGAATAATATATTTCAAGCTCTGAAAGAAAACGGATGCCAACCAAGAATTTTCTATCCAGCAAAATTAAGTTTCAGATTTGAAGGTGAAATTAAAACATTCCATGATAAACAAAAATTGAAAGAATTCACAACTAGAAAGCCTACAGAGCATTCTCAATAGAATATTCCATGAGGATGAAGTAGAAAAAAAAAGTGAAAGCCAGCAAAGGAAGGATCTACACTAAAGGGACTTTCAACCAAATGAGAACCTAATACAAATAAAAAACCAGAAATAAATCAAAATGACAGGGATTACAAATCATATCTCAATAATAACCTTGAATGTTAATGGCCTAAACTCATGAATCAAAAGACATAGACTGGCAGATTGGATTAAAAAGCAAGACCCAACAATATGCTGTCTTCAAGAGACTCACCCCATGGGCAAAGACATCCACAGGCTGAAGGTGAAAGGATGGGAAAAAACTTATCACTCATATGGATTGCATAAATAAACAGGGGTTTCCATTCTCATTTCAGATAAAGTAGACTTCAAACCAAAGTTAATCAGAAGAGACAAAGAAGGACATTTCATACTTCTTAAGGGAAGTATATATGAGCAAGACATAACAATTATAAATATTTATGCCCCAAACAATGGAGCATCTATGTACATCAAACAAACCCTTCTCAATTTCAAGAGTCAAATAGACCACAATACAATAATACTGGGTGACTTTAACACACCTTTGTCACTACTGGACAGATCTTCCAAACAAAAACTATGTAAGTAAACTATAGAACTAAATAATACAATCAATAATTTATACTTAACACACACATATATATATAGAATATTCCATCCATCAATGAACAAATATACTTTCTTCTCAGCAGCACATGGATCCTTCTCTAAAATAGACTGTGTCTTATGCACAAAGCAACTCTTAGTAAATAAAAAAAAAAAAAACACAGACATAATACCCTGCATTCTATCAGACCACAATGGAATGAAATTAGAAATCAATGATAAAATAAAAACTAGAAGTTCCTGTAACAAATAGAGACTAAATAATACACAATTGAATGATGAATGGATAGTAGAAGAAATCAAGGATGAAATTAAAAATTTCTTAGAGGTAAACAAGAACACTGAAACAACATATCAAAATCTATGGGACACTATGAAGGCAGTACTAAGAGGAAAGTTTATTCCATTGAGTGCATTTATTAAAAAAATAAAAAGTCAACAAATAGAGCCGGGCGCGGTGGCGCACGCCTGTAATCCCAGCACTTTGGGAGGCTGAGGCAGGAGGATCGCGAGTTCAAAGCCAGCCTCAGCAATGGCGAGGCACTTAGCAACTCAGTGAGACCCTGTCTCTAAATAAAATACAAAAAAGGGCTGGGGATGTGGCCCAGTGGTCGAGTGCCCCTGAGTTCAATCCCTGGTACCAAAAAAATAAACAAATAAAAAAATTTAAGTCAACAAATAAATGACCTAACACTACATCTCAAAGCCCTAGAAAAACAAGAATAAATCAACACCAAAAGCAGAAGACAGGAACTAATTAAAATCACAGCTGAAACCAATGAAATCGAAACAAAAGAAACAATCAAAAAAATGACAAAACAAAAAGTTGGTTCTTTGAAAAAATAAATAAAATAGATAAACCCCTGGCCATGCTAATGAAGAGAAAAAGAGAGAAAACCCAAATTAATAAAATACAAGATGAAGAAGGAGATATCACAATGGACACATCTGAAATACCTATGATAATTAGAAACTATTTTGAAAATTTATACTCTAATAAAATAGAAAATGTCGAAGACATCAACAAATTTCTAGAGACACATATGACCTACCCAAACTGAATGAGGAGGTAATACATGATTTAAACAGATCAGTTTCAAGTAATGAATTACAAAATGCCATCAAAAGCCTACCAACCAAGAAAAGCCCAGGACCAGATGGATTCTCAGCGGAGTTCTACAAGACTTTCAAAGAAGAATTAATACCAATACCCTTCAAAGTATTCCATGAAATAGAAAAGGAGGGAACCCATCCAAACTCATTCTATGAAGCTAATATCACCCTGATACCAAAACCAGACAAAGATACATCAAGGAAAGGAAACTTCAGACCAGTATCGCTGATGAACATAGATGCAAAAATTATCAATAAAGTTCTGGCAAATTGCGTACAAAAACATATTAAATACATCATGCACTATGATCAAGTAGGACTCATCCCAGGAATATAGGGTTGGTTCAACATACGGAAATCAATAAACATAATTCATCATATTAATAGACTTAAAAACAAGAATCATATGATCATCTCAATAGATGCAGAAAAAGCATTTGATAAAATACAGCACACCTTCATGTTCAAAACACTAGAAAAACTAGGAATAGTAGGAACATACCTCAACATTGTAAAAGCTATATATGCTAAACCCAAGGCCAACATCATTCTAAATGGAGAAAAATTGAAAGCATTCACTCTAAAAACTGGAACAAGACAAAGATGTCCTCTTTCACCACTTCTATTCCACATCATCCTTGAAACTCTAGCCAGAGCAATTAGACAAAAGAAAGAAATTTAAGGAATACAAACAGGTAAAGAAGAACTAAAACTATCACTATTTGCTGATGACATGATTCTATATCTAGAAGATCTTAAAAATTCCACCAGTAAACTTCTAGAACTAAGAAATGAATTCAGCAAAGTAGCAGTATAAAAAATCAACATCCGTAAACCAAATGCATTCCTATACATCAGCCATGAATCCAATGAAAAGGAAATTAGGAAAACTAATTCACAATAGCCTCAAAACAAAACAAACAAACAAACAAGCAAACAACCTGGGAATCAATCTAACAAAAGAGGTGAACGACCTCTACGGTGAAAACTACAGAACACTAAAGAAAGTAATTGAAGAAAACTCAGAAGATGGAAAGGTCTTTCATGCTCCTGGATAGGCAGAATTAATATTGTCAAAATGTCTATACTACCAAAATCATTATACAGATTTAATGCAATTCCTATTAAAATTCCAATGATATCCTTCATAGAAATAAAAAAGCAATCATGAAATTTATTTGGAAAAATAAGAGACCCAGAATAGCTAAAGCAATCCTTAGCAAGTAAAGTGAAGCAGGTGGCATCACAATACCTGACCTTAAACTATACTACAGAGCTATAGTAACAAAAACAGCATGGTATTGGCACCAAAATAGACTTGTAGACCAATGGTACAGAATAGAGGATACAGAGACAAACCCACATAAATACAGTTATCTCATACTAAACAAAGGTGACAAAAACATTCACTGGAGAAAAGATAGCCTATTCAACAAATGGTGCTGGCAAAACTTGAAATCCATATGTAGCAAAATGAAATTAAACCTCTATCTCTCACCCTGCACAAAAATCAACTCAAAGTGGATCAAAGACTTAGGCACTAGAACAGAGACCCTGCACCTAATAGAAAAAAAAATAGGCCCAAATCTGCACCACATTGGCCTAGGATCTGACTTCCTTAACAAGAGCCCTAAAGCACAAAAAGTAAAATCAAGAATCAATAAGGATGGATTAAAATTTAAAAGCTTCTTCTCAGCGAAGTAAACAATAATGTGAGGAGAGAGCCTACAAATTGGGAGAAAATATTTACCACATGCACCTCAGATAAAGCATTAATCTCTAGGATATACAAAGAACTCAAAAACCTTAACACCAAAAAAAAAAAAAAAAAAAAAAAAAAATAACCCAATCAATAAATGGGCTAAGGAACTGAACAGACACTTCACAGAAGAAGAAATATAATTGATCAACAAATACAGGAAAAACAGTTCAACATCTCTAGCAATTAGAGAAATGCAAATCAAAACTACTGTAAGATTTCCTCTCAGTCCTGTCAGAATGGCAATCATCAAGAATACAGGCAACAAGCCAGGCGTGGTGGTGCACGCCTTTAATCCCAGCACTTGGGAGGCTGAGGCAGAATGATCTCGAGTTCAAAGCCAGCCTCAGCAATGGCGAGGCACTTAGCAACTCAGTGAGACCCTGTCTCTAATAAAGTACAAAAAAGGGCTGGGGATGTGGCCCAGTGGTCGAGTGCCCCAGAGTTCAATCTCCGGTACAAAAAAAAAAAAAAAAAAAAAAAAAAAAAAGAATACAGGCAACAATAAATGCTGACAAGGATGTGGGGAAAAAGGTACACTCATACATTGCTGGTGGGACTGTAAATTGGTGCAACCACTATGGAAAGCAGTATGGAGATTCCTCAGAAAATGGAATGGAACCACCATTTGACCCAGCTATCCCACTCCTTGGTTGATACCCCAAAGACTTAAGATCAGCATACTATAGTGACACAGCCACATCAATGTTTATAGCAGCTGAATTCACAATAGCTAGACTATGGAACCAACCTAGGTGTCCCTCGATAGATGAATGAATAAAGAAAATGTGGCATATATACTCGATGGAATATTACTCAGCTTTAAAGAAGGGTGAAATTATGGGATTTGCCAGTAAATGGTTGGAGTTGGAAAATATCATGCTAAGTGAAGTAAGCCAATCACACAAAACCAAAGGCTGAATGTTTTCTCTAATATACAGATGATAATTCACAATAAGGCGGAGGGGGGCCTTGAGGGAAAAACAGCATTACCTTAGATTAGGTAGAGGGAAGTGATGGGAGGGGAGAGAGGGGATGGGAAAAAATAGTGGAATGAAACATACATTATTACTGTAAGTATATATGTGACTACATGACCAATATGATTCTGCAACATGTACACTTAGAAAAATGAGAAATTATATCCCATCTATGTATGATATATCACAGGGCACAAATGCATTCTACTCTCATGTATAACTAATTAAAACAAATAAAAAAATGTAAAACAAGAAAGAAAAAGAAATATTTGGGCTGGGTTGTGGCTCAGTGGTAAAGTGCTTGCCTAGCATGTGTGAGGCACTGGGTTTGATCCCCAGCACCACATAAAAATAAACAAATAAATAAAGGTATTGTGTCCATCTACAACTAAAAATATTTTTAAATATATTTCTTTTTTACAATAAAACAGGCTAATTTTTTAGCAAATGAGAAAACTAGAAAGTCCCCTTCCTTCACTCTTTTCCTTCAACACCTCATCCCTCCCTTCCCTGGAGGTAAGCACTATTAACACTTTAGTTGGAATCCCTCCATAGGAGGATGTATTTAAATTTAAACAACAGAAGAATGTGTGAATTCTGAATAGAGTAAAATCTCAGGGTTTTTTGCTATTGTTGTTGTTGTTGTTGTTTCTTTTTTCTTTTTCTTTTTCTTTTTCTTCTTCTTCTTTTTTTTTTTAACCTGGGATTGAGCCCAGAGACGCTTAACCACTAAGCCAGATCCCCAGACCTTTTTGTATTTTATTTAGACACAGGGTCTTGCTGAATTGCTTAGGCCCTCGCTAAGTTGCTGAGGCTGGCTTTCAACTTACAATCCTTCTGCCTCAGCCTCCAGAGCTGGGATTACAGGCATGTATCATCATGCCTGGCTAAAATCTCATATTTGATAGAATGAAAGCCCCAACTTTAGTTAAAATAAAATAGTGTTTATAGAAGATTTAGGCTTGTGAGCTATATGAGGACTGACCTCTCTGAGACATTGTGACTTCTCCAGAATGTTGTGACTTCTCTAAGAACAAGAGGAGGGGGGGGAGAAAATGAGAAGAAGAAAGGAAGATCTAGAAAATGTAGAGATTCTTAAAGACAAGGACATGATTACTACTGCTGCTACTACCACTGTTAATTTTGTCATTTTTAAAATATCATATGGTAACCATTTATTGATCCCCATTAGGAAAATTAAGAGAAAGAAAGTGGGCCTCAATAGAGATGAAGAAACCTATTACAAGTGCTCATTTACAAGTCCTCCATACAATTCCCCCTCAAGCCATCCACCACATATACAATATCCACACATAGGCAAAGCTCCATATAGAAATATATTCACTATCACAAAGATGCACATATCCCTCATGTATAGAATCTTACTCTTGTTTTCCCATTAACTCTATCCCATTTAAATCAGTTCCTAGTAAGTATGTTTGTACCCTGTCATTTTTGTATCTAAAGAAAAACCAAAGGCCAAATGTTTTCTCTGATATGCAGATGCTAATCCACAATAAGGAGGGGGCATGGCTAGGGAAGAATAGAGTTACTTTAGATTAGGTATAGGGGAGTGAAGGGAGAGGAGGGGGAATGGTGGTAGGAAGGATAGTAAAATGAATTGGATATTATTACCCTATGTACATATATGATTACATGACCAGTGTAATTCTACATCATGTACAACCAGAAGAATGAGAAGTTATACTCCATTTATGTGTGATGTATCAAAGTGCATTCTACTCTCAAGTACAACTAATTAGAACAAATTTTTAAAAAATTTAAAAAGAACTATATAAAAAAAACTGAAAGGAAGAAGGATGGACATTGAGACCATCTGATCCAGCCTTCCATCTGCAGAGGTGTTTATTCTATTTGAGATCGTTGTCTTATTTTTTTTATTTGATGGCCCCCATGGACAACTTTAAATTCCCCCCCCACTTGCTCATTTCCACATTTTATTTTCCTTTGGTCAGCCACTCAACGAACATATACTGCTGGGTGGGGTAGCACATGCCTGTAATCCCAGCTACTTGGGAGCTGAGACAGGAAGATCACAAGTTCAATGCAAGCCTCAGCAATTTAGCAAGACCCTGTCTCATTAAAAAAAGAAAGAAAGAAAAAAGAAAGGGACTAGGGATATAACTCAGTGTTAGAGCACCCCTGGGTTCAATACCCAGTATCCCCAAAAAATTATTGAGCATTTATCATGCTCAAGAACTGTGCTAAGAAAGCTTACAGAAATTATCTGAATGTCCATTAATGGATTTAAAAAATATGCTGTTTGTTTATACACAGAATGGAATATTATCCAGCCTTTTAAAATGAAGTGAATTCATAGAAGCAAAGAGTAGCATGGTGGTTACCAGGGGGGAGTGGAGTGAGGGAAAGGAAAGATGTTGGTCAAAGTGTAAAAAACTTCAGGGTTTTTTGTTTGTTTGTTTGTTTGTTTTGTTTTTTGTACCAGGGATTGAACTCAGGGGCACTTGACCACTGGGCCACATCCCCAGCCCTTTTTTGTATTTTATTAGAAAGACGGTCTCACTGAGTTGCTAAGTGCCTTACCATTGCTGAGGCTGGCTTTGAACTCATGATCCTCCCTGCCTCAGCCTCCCAAGTGGTGGGATTACAGGCGTGTGCCACCATGCCCGGATAGAAAAAAGAATGGTGACTATAGTTAATAAAACAGTATTGTATACTTCTCACCACACACACACAGAGGAAGATAACTATGTGAAGAGATGGATGTGTTAGTTAGCATAACTCTACATATATGTATACCTAAACTTCACACTGTATGCTTTAAATATGTATAATTTAAAGAAAACAATTTAAAAAAAACAAGAAGCTTGTGGTTGGGGATGTTATGGCTCCCAAACCTGGCTATCAGTAAGAATCAACTTGGGGAATGTTTAATAATATAGTTCCTTGGTCCCTACCCTAAACCTACTGACTGAATTCTTGTGGTTGGGGTCTCACATTATAGGATAACTTATAAATGGAGTCCTAACCCCCAAAATTCATATTTTGAAATACTAACCCCCAAGTACCTGAGAATGTGACTGTATTTAGACATGGTCTTTAAAGAGGCAATTCAGTTAAGATGAGCTCATTAGGGTGGGGCCCTAATGAATGTGATTATTGTCCTTACAAAAAGAAGAATGGACATAGACATACAGAGAGGGGACCATGTGAAGACACAAAAGACAGACATCTACAAGCCAAAGAGAGAGGCCTCTAAAGAAACCCACCCTACCGATATCTTGATCTTGGACTTTTAACTTCCGTAACTGTGAAAACATAGATTTTTTACATAGTCCAGTCTGTGGTAGTCTGTTATGGCAGTCACAATAAACTAATACAGGGTCCAAAATACCTGGGTTTTCAAAATAAGCTTCCTAAGTGGTTCTAACGTAACCATCCTGGTGCCAATCCAAATGTCTTAAGTTTGGTTAAGAGCAAGGGTGGAGCTTAAAATCACTCTGACTTAGGGTCAAGTCTCATCTCTTCCATTTGCCAGCTGTGTAACCTTGGAAGACAATTTCATATCTCCGAAAGCTATAAAACAAGGCTGCCTCACAGACAGCCTCCTTAGGAATAAATGGAAAATCATTGTAAAGGCTTTAGCACAATACTTGGCATAGAGCAAAGGTGTATTAGTGTGAGCTATTATTATTAATATTTTAAGGGATTGATCTAAAATGGGAATTCTTAAAAATTCAGGGAACAAATGAACTTACATGGAAAAATATTGCATCATTATTTTCACCATACTCCAAGTGAAATTTATTCTCCTTCAATTAAAAATGCAGAGAACAGATCACAGTAGTATTAAAAGTACCTGTGACTTTGCCATCAATAGAAATCAATAACAGTTTTATGTCACATTATTGTTATTACAAGTATTTTAAATTATATTTACACTTGTTACTTTGAAGTTACCATGGTTATCAAAGCTGACTCTAAATCTTGCTATTTACTACATTAATAACACACACTTATGTAACCATACCACAATTTTCTTGTTTTAATATTTTGGCAACTACACTTCAATATAATTGATTTCTTCTGCAATCCTAAATATTTTATTTTGTGTTATCTAAGACCATTATTCTGAGAAAGGATCCATAAACTTCCCTATATGTCAAAAGGGCCCAAGGCACAAAAGATGGGTTATGAACCCCTCATCTAGATTTTATACATTTGCCAGCTTTAACAGTCTACAAATCTGTGATGAGCACTTCTGAAAGTGTTTGGGAAAGTGAGTCTCATTTCCCCAGTTAAGAAAGGCTAACACCTGGGTGTGGTGGTGCACAGCTCAGGAGGCTATTGCAGGAGGATTGCAAGTTCAAAGCCAGCCTGAGCAATTTAGCAAGTTTGAAGAAACTTATCGAGGCTCTGTCTCTAAATAAAATATATACTAAATAAAATATAAAAAAGGGGCTGGGTAGGACTGGGGCTGTAGCTCAGCGGCAGAGTAATTGCCTAGCATGTGTGAGGCACTAGGTTTGATTATCAGGACCACATAAAAATAAACAAACAAAATAAAGGCATTCTGTCCATCTACAACTACAAAAAAAAATTTAAAGGGGGGGCTGGGATGTGTCTCAGTGTTTAAGTGCCCCGGGGTTCAATCCCCTATACAAAAAAAGAAAAAGGCTAACAAAATTGAAGATCAGTGACAGAGAAATAAACTTGCCTAAAAATCACTTCTGTGTGCCTTGTTTTAATCCTAACTATTGGTAAATACTTAAAGGCAGCTTCATATCCTTTAGTCATGCTATATGTCCTCTCTGTATCTCAGTTCCTTGTCTGTTAGTGGGGATGATGGTAGTATCTAACTCACAGGGTTGTTGTGATAAATAAATTTGCCATGTAAACCACTTAGCACAGTGCCTGGCACATGGTAGGTCAACAAAATTTCAGCTATTATAATAATATTATACTAGTGCTGTCAATTTCCTTCTTGGCTCTCTACAGTACAAATGAAAATCTTTAAACATATTAGTAAATCATTGATTACATGGGTGTGTATTTCAATATGCAATCTTATTAAAATATATGCTACACTTTGTAAATGTTTGATAAATCCATCATTTAAAATGTCACCTAGCCGGGCATGGTGGTGCACACCTGTAATCCCAGCACTTGGGAGGCTGAGGCAGGAGAATCTCAAGTTTAAAGCCAGCCTCAGCATTGGTAAAACACTTAGCAACTCAGTGAGGCCCTGTCTCTAAATAAAATACAAAAAAGGGCTGGGGATGTGGCCCAGTGGTCGTGTGCCCCTGAGTTCAATCCCCAGTACCAAAAAATAAAAAATAAAATAAAATGTCACCTAAAGGGTAAAGGCACAAGCTCTGAAGTCAGAAAACTGTGGGTTGAAATCCAGACTCCATCACTTTCTCTATGTTACCTGAGAGCTTCTTTAAGTTTCCCAAACCCATATCATCACTGAAATTATAATACCTAATTCATAGGATTGTTGTGAAGAGTAAATGAAACAATATATGTAAGTGCCTGGCACACAATAGGTATTCAACAAATGATATATATTTTTATTTTCTCATTTTTGGGGTGCTGGAAATAGAACCTAAGTCCTCATGCATGCTAGGCAAGTACTCCACTGAGCTACATCCCCAGTCCTTATTCTTTTTTAGGTGGTGGTACTAGGGATTGAACTCAGGGGCACTCAACCACTGAGCAACATCCCCAGCCCTATTTTGTATTTTATTTAGAGACAGGGTCTTACCAAGTTGCTTAGTTACTCACTGTTGATGAGGCTGACTGTGAACTCAAAGATCCTCCTGCCTCAGCCTCCTGAGCTGCTGGGATTACAGGTGTGCACCACCATGCCTGGCTCCCAGTCCTTTTTCTTTTTCTCAATAACTAGCAAAATACAAGGCAAACTTGTAAAGTGATAGAATTTCTTTAATGTTTTACCCTGCCCCCACAAAATAACCTTGTTCCTGAATTCCTTTCCAGCCTCAACTCTGTTTCAACTTTCACATTTTATTATCCAGTAATGCAAAACTGTTTTCTAATACACACTGCTTCCCAATATACACACCATTCTCAACCCAGGGCCTCTGTCCACTAGTCTGTCTATATGTGCGGTCCTTGACTTACAATGGTTCAACTTAAATTTTTTCGACTTTATGATGATGCAAAAGCAATATGCATTCTGTAAGAACCATACATCAAATTTTGAGTCTTTTCCTGGGCTAGTGATAAGTGGTGTAATACCATCTCATGATGCTGGGCATCTCTCAGTCAGCCATGAGACTAGGACGGTAAATGTATGATATCCTACAGTGTAGCGTGATGTTAAGCTATGATGCTTAGTAGGTTAAATGTAGTAAATGCATTTTGACTTTTGTTACTTTCAATTTGTAGTGGGTTCATTGGGATGTAACCTGACTGCCAGACAGTCAAGGAGCATCCGTAGATGGCCCTTCCTTCTACAGCAAACCTCTCTGCCACATTCTCACACCAAGTGCTGTCACTGCAACCATACATATACACTAGGCCTCTATCTTCAATTACCAGTTGTACTATTTTGTCTATGAATATGTTCTTTCAGTTAGATCACAAATTATTTGGGGTCTAAGGGTATGTCTTACCTACCTCTGAATCCCCACTAACAAAGTACCTGGCAAGGGCAAGTGTGAGAAGGAGGTACCCCTGTTATCCCCTTTCTGTTCCACCCAGAAAGCTACCAGCTCTTTCTCAAAGTGAGTTCTTTCTCTGCTTTCTGAGTTTATGCAAGAACATTTTTCTGATTGGAGTTTTTCCATTCAACACAATATATATCAGCAAAGCAAGGTTCCACAGAGGGGAGCCAGGTGGCCCTGCCCAGTCAGCTTTCTCTTGCAAGGTATGCAGTATGTCAACATGAGACAGCTCTCTGAACTCTATCTCTGAACTATCTAGATTTTTCTATATCTCTATTATATTTGTTCTTGATCAGCCTAGATATGGTATGCAAAGCTGTACTGAATTATTAACAATACTGCTTGAGAACAAGGACCGCAACAAGGAAAATGTCAAGGGGACAAATCTTGAGTTTAATGGTGCCAAATGCCAAGAAGGAAATACTTCCAGTGGGGCCTCTTCCCAAGGTTATACACAAAGATAAGAGGACTCAGGCAAATACTAGAAGCAAAAGGCCTAGCAGTTCTCAAAATACAATTTAAGTAAACATTTATAGATCTCATATATTTTGTTATAGCATTTAACATAAAATAATTATAAACAAGAGGAAAAGTCATAAACACTGTAATTAAAAAACAATTCAGTAGGCTATAAGTCTACACAATGCAGATGAAATTTCATATTGTACTACCTCCTCTGGCTTTTACCCAAGAACATTAAAAAAAAAAAGACAAGGAAAAAGAAAAAGGGAAAATAATTCATCTAAAGGATTGGCTTTTGAGAGAAGAAATGGAGACTTCTTAGCAGTCTGTGAGAAAAACACAGGGATCATACTCAGTTCTGCTGGTCTTGTCAGTGACCATCAACCATCCCTGACCTTGGTATCCTGTCAAGGAGCAGAGGTTTAGATTGTTTTTGGTTTCCTGGCCACTATGGCAAAGAGAGTACTGCCTTCCCCATTCCTATTCCCCTAAATTTGGGGACTCCAACTAAAACCCACAGGGCTTTGGGAACAGGAATTAATTTATTGGCCTCCCTTTGCTCCTAATTACAGGTCTAGGTTATGGCACCTGGAAGAAATTACAAATCCATGAAATCAAACTGCAGGGACTCAGGCAGGAGGAGCTACCAGAAAAAGATGTGGTTCTGGGGGCTGGGGTTGTGGCTCAGCCGTGGAGTGCTCACCTAGCACGTGCACGGCCTGGGTTCGATCCTCAGCACCACGTAAAAATGAAGGCATTGTGTACAACGAAAACAAATAAATATTTTTTTAAAAAAAGATGTCGTTCTGACACTGGCTGGCGTCCCTGTCTTCAGCTTGGCATTGGCTGGCTGGGCGCTCTATTGGTGCAGGAGCTCTCCCTCCTCCCCCTCCTAGACTCCGTTACTGAGAACCAACGCACTGTGGATTCCACCAGGAGGCACCCCTGGCGTCTGCCAAAGATCTAACTTGGTGACGCAGACATAAACTGTTTCATGTCCAGGGCGCAAGATGGCAGTATATACTGCTTTATTTCAAGTGTCATGGGCTTGTGAATGAATCTAGTGAAAAGGGGGTGGGGAGTGGGACTGAAATTGAAATCTATTTGAGTTTTATATGGAAACTGAACATTGCGAATATTTTAATTTTTCCAGGAACCAGTAATTGTTGAATCTTACACATTCAATGTATTCCAAGTCTCCAAGTCCTGAGACACCCTAGAAGCCTACCACTTGCCCACCCAGCACATCCCTACATCTCACAAAGCTGGGGTATGACCCAGGGCACCCGACTGCCCCCTCTCCACATATCTGCCCTTTCACTGTACCTCAGCACCGGATTCATTCTCTCAGATCCCTCCGCCGGCAGTTTCAGTACGCATTGCTCCCCTCAGGCCCGTGGTCATTTAATCACCACTTCTCTGAAAAGGGTAAGAAGGCCGGAGATCTCCTAAGGTGGCAGGTAGGGGTGAGAAAAGATTGAGGAGAGCAAGTTTAGAAAATAGAGGGAGATGAATGAGAGGAAAGAGGGGGTGCTGAAGTGAAGGAAGTAAGGGGGGAATAAAATGAGGGAAATTAAGGGAGCAGAAAGAATACCAAAAAAAAAAAGAGGAAAATAGGAAAGAGGAAACGTAGAAATCGAGAAAAGTGTAGAAAAAGAAATGAGAGAAAGGGGAAGAGAGGAACTGGGGGTGGAAGGGAGAAAGAAGGAACGGACAGATAAAGAAAAAATAAGAGAGAAAAATTAGCGATATACTGGAAAGAGTGGTAGATCGAAAGAAAGTAGGCGATTGAGGAGAGGGAGAAGGGTCAGATCAGAGGTAAGTCCGCTGGGGAGCTGGCATTCCAGGAAAACAGGAGAGGTTGCTCAAATGGGGTTCAGGAAAGAGAGGAGAGAGTAAGTGAAGGGAAAGGAGACCATAAGTGAAGTGAGAAGAAAGGGACAGAAACTGAGGACGAGTTTAATTGTGCTTCTTTGAGTTTTGCTTAAGACATTTATTGAGTATCCCTGATGTGTGTGGCGCTCTCTGACTCTGCAGAGGCGACCTGTTTGCACCCCCCAAAATCGGGTTTATGGAGAGCGACGGTTGAAAGCCACGACACGCGGGGGCTCCCTATCGCGGCGTTTCTCCTGTAGGGGGACTCCTCCGCGGTGGGACTAGAAACATTTGCCCTCCCGCCAAGCTCCAGACCCGCTAGGCGGGGTGACAAGGGGAGGCTCGGCGTTCCAGACTGAGTGCTGGCAGATTTCTGGTGGAGGATGCGCCATGAGCGTTGAGGGAGCCCGAATCGAGGCGCTAGGCACTCGGAGAAAGGGAGAGCCGGAACGGGCTCCACAGGAGTGAGGGCGACGGTGCGAGCAGCTGCGTGGGCGCTAGGGTGAGGGCGGGGCGGGGCAAGGGGACCAGACCGAGCCCCACCTGGGGCCCGCGCCTGCCAGGGAAGCGGCGGCGGAGCGTGCTCCGCCGGCCCAGCTGGGGTAATTTACATGCTGTCATAAGCCGGGTGCTGACTCCAAGGCGTGCGGCTCACTTGCTCTCGCGCTCGCTCTCCGCTTCTGCCACCGCTCAGCCGGCACTGCCCAAGGGAGCCTAAGAGCCTGTGAGCAAGGTAGGGAGGAAGATTAGGAGGGAGGGAGCGAGGGCGCGCCCCGGTTCTCCCTCTTGCCCACCCTTCCTGCCGCTACAGGTCCGCCCCGAGCCCTGCTCACACTTGGGAAACTTGGGACTACGCTGGGGCCCTGTGTGGCACCTCAGAGGGGGCGGCCCCGGCCACTAGAGAAGGGGGAGGAGGAGGAGGAAGTGAGCCCGAAGGATCCGCTCAGAGCTGTTTGTCCAGCTGTTTCTGTTCGCACCCCAAGCAGTTACAGAAGGGGGCCGAGCCTAGGGTGGCTGGCTTTAGGCGCTAATTTCCAACACTTCTCCTTCAGCTTGTCTTTTCCAGGCACCCTGGATTCTCCTCAGTCCAGCCCGGAGGGCGCGCACCTGCCAGCCGCCCCTGACCTCGAAGGCCAGGCGGCTCCCGAGCCTGAGAAGATGGCCCAGTCCAAGATCAACTGCCACTCATCTGTCGGCCTTGATTGCTGCAACTGCTGCCTGGACCTGGCCCACCGGAGCGGGCTCCAGAGCGGCAGTAGCGGGGAGAACAACAACCCGGTCAGCCCTACCGTGAGCAACTTTCGGCAGCTGCAGGAGAAGCTGATCTTTGAGAACCTCAACACTGATAAGCTTAACAGCATAATGCGGCAGGATTCCCTAGAGCCAGTGCTGCGGGACCCCTGCTACCTGATCAACGAGGGCATCTGCAACCGCAACATCGACCAAACCATGCTGTCCATCCTGCTCTTCTTCCACAGGTGGGTGGCTGGGCACACGGGTGGGTGCGAGTCCAGGCTCACACCAGCCTCTGCTGGACCTTCACCTCTGACAAAAGGGGCAACCAGGAAGTTCACAAGGGGCATGGGGGAGATCAGGCTCACAGGCTGCAGTATGGACTTTGAGGCTGTTTGGAATCCCACAGAACTCAGGAGAGGCCTGGCAGGTGCGAGTATTTAGAAGGGACCTGCAAAGGCTCACCAGGGGCCCAGGAGGTCAGCAGATCCCATAGGTATGGAGATAGCGGTCAGTACCCACTTTCACAAATGCATACATTTCCACAGACTCTTAGTAAGATTCTGCCATGAGATCCTCTTGGAATCTGAGTTCCACCCTACCCAAAAGCCCATTTCTAAATGTGCAAGCTCCGATTGAAACTGCAAGGGCTTTTAAATTACTGAGTGGCCTTGACTGACAGTGAGGACAAGCAAAATGTCAAGACAAATTAGGCTGCAGCTGGTGGCAGGAGGTGTAGGGTTGGGAATAAGGAAAACCAGAGACGGGTAAGTTTTCTTGAGACTTGAGAATAAAATCCACCCCTGTACATACACACACAGCCTGCAACTAAGAATGCCAAACCCATGGCAAGGTTTCCTAAAGTTGCCATGCTTGTCTTTAAATTAGCTTTAAATTTAAAGCTAAATTTCTCAAATCTTTGATCTTCCTGCCTCAGCCTTCAGAGTCACCAGGATTACAGGTGTGTGCCCTCAAAGGCCTAGCCATAATTCCCAGTTTAAATGTAGCATAAGCACATGAAAAAGCTTCCTAATTTGAAATTTCAAGAACTTTAATTCTTCAACTGATGGGATATAAGAAGCTACAATGGAAGGTTTGGCAATCGTCTGCTGTTGTGATTGTTGTTATTGTAACCTCAAATTTCTTCTAGGATTTTACCCAAAACTTTAAAATCAACTCTGTTCTGCCTTTGATTCCAGAGAATACTTCCCCAGTGTGACCTAAAATATTCTGTATCTGAGCTCCCTTCAGTTCCTAAAGTCTTAGGATCCTACCTTTAAGCTTCTGACCTGGCACCAACTGGTTATTACACATAGATGTTAAAAATAATAATAATAATAATAATAATAATAGCATATCTTAGGCTGGGGTTGTGGCTCAATGGTACAGCTCTTGCCTAACTCATGGGGGGCACTGGGTTTGATCCTTAGCACCACATAAAAATAAAGTTATTGTGTTCATCTACTGCTAAAAAATATTTTTAAAAATAGCATGTCTTTCTGGTTGCTTTATGTGTGCTAATTCATTTAATATTCTCTATAGCACTGATATATAGTAGCATGGGGAAAGGAATAAATTCAGAGATTAGGTTTTCAAAAATATTTCACATACAAATATTTGTGCTTTAATTGAGTCTTAAAATTAATGATTTTAAGCTGGGCACATTGTTGCACACCTGTAATCCCAGCAACTCAAGAGGCTGATGCAGGAGGTTTGCAAGTTTGAGGCCAGCCTGAGCAACTTAGTGAGACCCTGTCTCAAAATATTTGTGTGTGTGTGGTTCTAGGGATTGAACTCAGGGGTGCTGTATCACTGAGCTACATCCCAAGACCTTTTTATTTTTATTTTGGTCTCATTAAGGCTGGCCTTGAATTTGCAATCCTTCTGCCTCAGCTTCCCAAGTTTTGGGGATTACAGGCAGATGACATTGTGCCCAGCTCGAAATATTTTTTAAAGGTGTTGGAGGTGTAACTCAGTGATAGTGTCCCTGGGTTCCATCTCCAGTATCCCCACATATACTAATAATTTCATAACATATATTCCTGGACCTGGATTCTGAGAAGGTAGCCACTTGGGTGTATGAGGGGCTGCTTGCTATAGTGCATAAATTCATACTATTTAAGTTTCAGTTCTCTGTACCCACACTACCAAAAACTCCTCTCCCATAGCATCAGTTGTATGTGGACCACACCGTGAGAAACCCTGAATTAGAGATTGCAACCCTTTGTCAACTAATTTACCATTTGATTTCGAGGATGGAATTCTTTGCCATAGAGAGGTTTTGGGTTTCTATGTGGTTAAGCCTGTCATTCTTTGCCTTTGTGATTTTTAGTTTTGGTATCAAGCTTCAAAAGTCATTCCTTAGCCCAAGGTAATTTAAAATAACTATTTCCTGAGTGTCTAGTGGTCTGACAAATAATAGACACTCTTGGATTAAGGGACAGTTTCCTTTAAAAATACAAATGCCTTTGCAAACTTAACAAACTTAACATTCATGATTTGGATTCCACATGAGAAACCCAACTTCTAAGAATTTCTCTTCCTAAGGCAACATGGAAGTGCATGTGTTAGGAGGCTAGTATATGGGAGGGAGTCTTTTTGTTGTTGATGAGTCTGGTACCCTATAGCACCTACTGTTATATCTGGGTGTGTGTTATACATGTATGTTATTGTCCTCAATGTGTGTAGTGGATATATATATATATATATATATATATATATAAAATATATAATACCTATGTATAATACATATTATCACTATATATTACCAAGTATATAGTATATAGTGGTAATATATATTAAGCATAATATTATACCACTATATACTATATAAATTACTACTACATACATATTATAGACAATAATATATATATGTGTGTGTGTGTATATATATAACATAAAACTTGCCATTTTAACAATTTCTAAGTTTATAGTTCAGTGGCATCAGGTACATTCACAATGTTGTATAACCATCACCATTTCCAGAATTTTGTCATCATCCAATGTAACTCTGTACCCATTAAAATAAAAACCCATTCTCCTTTTCCCCCAGTCCCTGGAAACCTCTATTTTACTTTCAGTGTGTATGAATGTTCCTATTCTAGATATTTCACATAACTGCATAACTGGAGTAATAACAATATGTGGCCTTTTGTGTCTGTCTTCTTTGACTCGGCATAATATTTTTATGGAAATGTTGTAGCATGTAACATGCTTTGTAAGACCAATTAATATTACATTGTGTGGATATAACACATTTTGTTTATCCATTCATCCATCAGTGAATACTCTTTGGTTGTGTCCACCTTTGGGCTATTGCGAAGATTGCTGCTATGGCCAGCCACGATGGCACAGGTCTGTAATCCTAGCAACTCAGGAAGCTAAAGCAGGAGGATTGCAAGTTTAAGACCAACCTTAGCAACTTAGTGAGACCCTGTCAAAAACAAAAAGATCTGGGGACGTAGCATAGTGGCAAATCACCCCTGTGTTCAATCCCCTGCCCCCCTCCATAAAAAGAATGCTGCTATCAACACTGGTGTACAAGTATGTGTTCCAGTCATCGTTTTCAATTATTTTTTGGTATAGACCTGAGAGTGACATTGCCTAGCACCCACTTTTCAATCCAATTTTTGGTCCTCTGGTCATAGTCAGCCTACACATATGTAATAACTCTCAGTGAAATGAAGAGATGTTTGTTTCCTTGGGGAGAGTACCTCCACCCTGAGTCATCTCCTGGTGCTAGAGATGACAATGAAAGGAACCTAGAAGTTTCATGAAGTGATAGTGCTGGCTGGGGAAATGACATTCTTTCATAATATTCATGAGTTAGGGTCTGGTAAAAAGTTTTAGTATGTATCTCTCATGAATGGCCAGCATCTGGTATACTATTTAAAAGGGTAACATGGAACACCATGACGGGTCATTAACTACTTTGTGTGAATTTGTTTTTCAGAACTTCAGATAGGGTACCAGCTCACTGGGAATAGGGTTCTTTGGGAATGGAACATGGGAAAGCAAAATTTAGAGAAGAGAGGTGGGGAGACAGCTGAAGACCAAGAAAGGACTAGCTTGGGTGGGCTGCTGCAGCATGGGCCTCTGGGCAGTACAAGAGCTCAAGAGGCCTGGCTGGAAGGTTCATGCTCTTAAAGAAAGGTGGTAAGAATAGAACATGGACTTCATCTACTCCTTGGTTTAGCCCAGAGTGGACCCATGTGAACCCATACCTTAGAAAATAACTCTTTCCAGGGTGACCTTATTTTCTTTCCCTGACTGAAGAGAAGGTTAACACTTCTGCTTATGTTTATACTTCCAGATAAACTGACAAGCTCTCAATTCCAGGTGGAGTGTTGGCTCCTTTCCAGACCTGGCCCTGAAGGCCAGAGAGTCTGGGTAAATGGAGATTGATATGTCTGGCCAAGGCTGCCAGGGTCTCCAGGCCCCCTGAGTGATGGAACCCAGCAGAATATTTGCCCCCACCTGCTGAGTTAGTTGAGAGAACCAAGGCCACTGTGTTTGCACCTGGTGGTGGCAGTTGCATTGTTTGCTCATAGTGATTCTGCTCTACCTGAACTTTCTCCTCTTATGTAAGGCATCTCTCAAGATAACTGCAAAGACATAATCTGCTATGGATGGCTGAGTTTACATAACAAATTGGTTTGTGTCGTGCAATAGCCTCTTGAGCTCTGAAGAAACTAATGTGCAGAATGAGACTAAAGCTTGGGCTCATTTGGTGGGGGCACTTCGTGTGCTCGGTGTACTCGAGGGAGGAGAGCATTTCATGACCATAGGGGTCAGAAAGATGAAAGATGTCCCTTTTAGATGAAGAGAGTAATAATGGCCCGGGACATATTGTGCTGTCTCATTGCCTACAGTTATGGGACAGGGTTAGGGCTTCACTGTAATACCACAACTTTCTCAGACAAGCCCTCCATAGAACCCCATGGGCTAACAGGAGCCCTGGGAAAACCAGAAGGAGAGATCCTAGCCTTAGAACAACCTAGGTTGATGATGAGTCAGCTTGGGGAAAATGGCTTCTGGATGCCACACTCTCCCATGCAAAAATCCAGCTTAGCTAAGCAGTTGAAGTCGGAATAAAGTGGAGTCTTTGAGAGCAGAAAGCAAACTTTTCCAAATGCAATTTCAGGAAGGAGTAAATCTTATCAGTAGACAAGGCAAGTTCGCTTGGACCTTCCAGCTAGAAATCCCTGCCCCAAAGTAGCTGCTGAACTTCCGGAATCAATCTAGGAGGTATAAGATCCCACCCAGCACAGGAGAATGAATGGGAAGCTTCCCATTGTGCAGATGCCAGCCCAAGGGAAAACAAGAGCTAGTAGCAGGCTTGGTCAGTGATGACCCAGGCATGCTATCAGCCTTCCTCTCCTGAGTGCTGCTTTCTTCAAATAGGTCCAGCATATGGACAAAGTGTCACAAGGACATTCCCCATCCTTCCTTGAAGGAAGAATTTTCTCACAAAACAGCCTTGAGTGTTTAATCCACTTCCTCATGTCTTCTCTTCAGGAGAGATGGAGAGCAGCTGCTCACGGTTTAGGGCTCTGCCTGTATTGCCACTGTTCAGTACTATCTAGGCCCATGATTGGCTCCAGCTATCCTTGAGGAAGAAGGGAGTGAGAAATGAGAGGAAGGGAAGTGGCTCTAGTAGCTCCTTCCTGGCTTATCCTCCCCCCAGAAACCCCTCCTTCAAGGCTGCCATTTAGCCTTGCTCCCAGCCTATGCCAGCCTGAGGGCCCTGACTCATATCTCACATGCAGTGCCTTATGTAATAGCCAGGTTACAGAGGCATCAAGCTTCTGCTTGCTCGGTGCCTGGCTTCCCTGGGGCCAGGCATTCAGAAGCCTGCTGAGGGTCTATGTGGAGCTCATACTTTCCAAGGAAAAGCCTACTATCCCCATTGTCAGGCAAACAGTCTGCTCAGAGATAAGTGCCAGACAGCAAAGGTGATCCTTCTCAGCCCCCACACTGAGCAGCAAATAAAAGCAGACAGGTGAACTAGAATGGACTTAGTTTGGCTTGAGGCATTTTTGTTGTGGGGTTGGTGGGTGCTCTTCTTTGACCGGATAGTGCACCACTAAAGAGCCAGCCTAGTGTATGGAGGGGCCCCAGAACAGATCTGTGGAGTCCCTCTTCCTTTTGTGTGTTGATTCAAGTACTGTTCTAGGGACCCAAGGCTGACTGACAGCAGGTGGAAGGGTTTACTGGAAGTTAGAACAGCCTGTTTTAAAAAGACACTACAATGGCTGGGGATAAAGCTCAGTGGTAGAGTACTTGCCTAACATGTGTGAGGCCTTGGGTTCAATTCCCCACCAGCAGCCAATTCCAAATCCATTCATCACAAATCTCAAACTACCAAGGCTGATTTGAATTCACAATGATTCTTAGATTTTCCTATTCACAAAGTTACATCACCAGTTTGGTGCAGCTGAGGCCCCCATGAAGTCAGGATTGCTGGAGTCTATGACACATTTCTCTAATAAACTAATCTGACTATCTACAACACACAATATCCCCATCAATCAAATATCCCATTGGGCTCAAAGCTTGTGACTAAGCCCTTGTCTTTGCCCTAGCCTGTTTTGACGTTTCCATAAGTGGCTCACACCCTAAGGGTAGGTGGGGACACTGCTCTGTAGTCTGAGAAAGAGGGAAAAACAGGAGAAAACAGTAAAAAAAAAAAGCGATTTGGGAATTATCAGTAGGTATAGTTTATAGTCCAACTCATGAGTCCTGGGACAAACCCAAGATGACCATCCCAGGGCTTAAGAAAGCTGGATACCCCAAGTATCTGAGATGGAGGTATAGAACTTCCCCCTTTGGGGAGTCCTCCCAGGCTCTAGCACCTCATTTCTCCCTGTCCCTTTTGCCCTTCTGGTTCATCATAGTTAATTTTCAAGGGAAAAAAGGAGGAGGAGGAGGAGGAGGAGGAGAAGAAGAAAAAAAAGAATAAGAAAAAGAACTGCTCAGTTTTAAGGCAATTTAATCTGCCTGGCCAGGTGCACAGAGAAATGAATGATGGCAGCACCTCATTCAGCCTTGTACTAAGCCACCAAACACCTCAATTAATCAATCCATCATTTATTGACCAAGGGCCTGCTATTTATTGAGCACTGGCTGTGGATTTATTGAATGCCTACCTACCATGCTAAGCACTCTAGAAGACACTGGGGATGTCAGAGGCTAGATGAGGGTGTGAGGAGCTGAGGGGAGTGGAGCAGCTGCACCCAAGGCCCATGGGGAACAAAGCACTGTAGCAGCTACAGGCCTGTGAGAGCCAAGTTGGGGCTTTTGCTCCTTGAGGGAAAGACCTTAAGCTTAGTGGAACTTGGGCGGTGCCAAAGCAAACTAGGAAGGGAGAGTCTCTTTATGGCGGCGGCTTCCAGCAGAGCCTTAAAGAATGGGTTGGCTTTGGCAGGTGGGAAGCGGCTGGCTGGCTGACTAGCTGGCTGAGAGACTTTCTGGTTGGGAGAGGGGAGAATTACCTTTCCAGTCCAGCAGGATTCCTGGTAGGAAGGTGCTGGCCTGGGGTGGGAACACTTTTGATTCTTTCTGGGCTGAACCCAATGTCACCAAACTTCAGAAACAACAGAATCAGTCCTCTTCCTCGATGTCCTCTCTGCATTGGGGCAAGCTGTACCCTATATCCACTCCTCAGGAACCTGGGCTATTCCTGCATAGATGGAAGCCTTCAGGGTCTAGGAACAGGAATAAAATTCCTTGGAACCAGGAGAGTTGAGCTTGGGGATATAGTTAAGGGTGGGCACTCAAAAAGATACTGGGGGCTGTGGCTTCATATCTGTGCACCTCTGTCCTCAGTTTCTGCAAGGTCCCTTCTGAGGTGGGTAACAGAAGTATGGCAGTATCAGGATGTTTGGGGGTGGGTGCTGGTGGCCCCAGAAGGCATCCTTTTAGTCTTGTTTGCACCTTGGTCAAACCCTTTTTACCTGATGCCCTCTAAATGAAGTTCTTGAGGTAGGGCTAAGAAAGGTGGGAAGCCTCAAGCTCCAGGGAGTGGAAGGGATCTGGGGTAGCAAAAGGGACTACCTCAGATAAACTATGGAAGGAGTGTGCTGTCTAAGGTTAAAGTGTTCCATCTTTGCTGTCTGGTATCCGCTGCCCAGTTAGTGTCCTGGACACAGGTGCCCACAATCCTTTCTTAAAATTAGTCTGCAGAATTCATATTCAAGTTCAGTAGCAGTTTTTTTTAAATATTTATTTATTTACTTTAGTTGTACACAATGCAATGCATTTATGTTTACGTGGTGCTGAGGATCAAACCCGGGCCGCGCACGTGCGAGGCGAGTGCTCTGCCGTTGAGCCACATCCCCAGCCCCAAGTTCAGTAGCAGTTTTAATCAACAAATATTCATTACATATTTTCCATTTGCCAGGCTCAGTGTTAGGCACTGGGGATACAATAGGAAATATACAAAAGGCATGGATGGCCTAAGCCATCTTAGAATGGTAGTGCAGTGGAGGAGACAGTCATTAACCAAATGGTCCCACTAATGAATCACAGACTAATTAAGTGCCAAGAGGGAAAATGAATAAGCTTTGTCAAAGAATATAGCAAAGAGGTTTCCTAAGGAAAGTGATATCTGTACTAAAGAAATGAATCTCTAATGCTGAAATTCTGATCATCAAACCCAGGCCAGAGAAGACATTTTCAGACAGAGGACTTCACTCCTCTGGAAATACCTCTAGGACCGGAGTAACCAGCAGGTCCAAAAGGGGAAGGACTAAAAACATTCTGACAAGAGATAAGTTTGAAGCCCATGAGGCAACTAGTATTTAATGTCATTCTATGCTAAAAATAGTCTGTGACAGTATGGAAATGTGTAAAGGCTGGCCCTGGGGATCAATGATAAAGTGGGCATAGCTTGTGGGGAGGAAAGTTTGTTTTTGTAAATTATTTACTGTACAGAATAAAAGAAAGGGGGAGGTGGGCTGAGTTTTCTTTCCCCTTCACAGCTTCCTTTTGAGCTATGAATGCTTCTCATTGTACAAAAGCAGTGAGGCACAGAACTTCAGGCTGCACTCCTTTCTGGGGCCCAAGGTGTAAATTCTCTGGGATGCAAATGTCAGGCTGAAAAACAGCCTTAATGTGGAAGGGAAGGGAGACTACCCTCTGAGAAGAGCAAAGAAATTGATTGAGGAGCCCCCAAGGAGCTTTCATTTGAGAGAAGTGGCCCCACCACACAGGCAAGGCAGGTGATAGCTGAGATCTCAGCATGATCCAAGGGAATCTGATTGTTACAGGTGCAAATAAGGAAACAGGACTTGTTTAGCCAACAGGAGGTAACCCCGGGGCAAAGCTAAAGAAACTAAGATTATAGAGAAATTTAGGGTTCCTGGGGCATGGGGGTGGGATGGGGATGGTGTGGAGAGAGAAGAGAGGTTGATTTTCAAATATAAAAAAGTCAAAACTCAGAGAGGGTGACTAGCTATTTCCCAGCCACAGTAGGAACAGAACAAGAGGAAATGGGCCTACACAGTAGCATGAAGAACTGAGATTAGATAGCAGAAAGAACTTCCTAACTCAAGCGTTCAGAGAAGCTAGACAAAATTACCAAGGGATGTTATATGTAATTAAAATATGGGAAAGATGGTGACAGTAGCCATAAAGAATTAGATAAAAGAGTGAGGGGACTGGTTTTATAAGGACCATGGACAGAAGGAGACAGGCAGTTGGGAGAACAAAAGGGTCAGGAACAAGTACTTATAAGGCAAAGGCAAGTGCATGTGTAAAAGATGATAAAAAACTTTCATAATAAAAATGTCAATGAAATTTCCATGGGAGGCAAGTCATTAAAACTAGCATACACTCTTCTCTGAATGGTGTCGGGGAATGGATTAAACTCATTAGGGCCTCTCCAGAATCCATAGACATTATCTCAACAGGACATCTCATCCCCTACTCTAACATTTTTGAGGAGCACCCATATGCTGGAAATAGTAGAATAAGACTACTCACCCCAGGTACTTGTGGGGAAGAACATTTCTCCTTCATGCACACAACAAAGATTAGACACAGGGGATACAGTGGGAAACACAAACCATGGGTGATCCCTGCCACAGGAAACTTACAATTCAATGGCATAAACAGATGTGAAATAATAATTCCACAAATAACAATATCATGATAATTGATTGTAGTGAAGAAAAAGTGCAGGAAGCTGGAAGAACATAGGCTAAGGGGGCTTCACCTGAATTAAAGAATCTGTAAAAGAAAACTCACTTTGTTGATACCTTGGGCACTACATGTGCCCCACTGTGAGTGATTCTTGCCCAAAAATAGTAGCAAGAAAAGGCAACCTGAGCCCAGTAACTTCTAACACCCTCATATGTGGATTTTGAAACTTCCAGATAACTGAAGCCCTGTCAGATAGGAGCAAACCCACAGAAATTTTCTTACTGCCAAAATCGGGCAGGCTTCATTTAGGCAGAGTGATTCTCTAAGGGCTATAATGGCCTATCAGCTAAAAATCCAGATCAGGAAAACTTTGGAGAGTTTATCACCTGCCAGATGAATAGGATGGATGTCAGTGAAGAGAATAAAGAGCTAATATGTAGAAAATTTACATTTGATGTTGGCCCTTAGAAATGACCATGTCTCTAAAATGCTCTGTCCTCAGTCTCCTCTTTAAATATGGGAGGTTTTGCTGGTATCTTCTAATTTTAACTACAAGGTATGTCCAGTGCTGTTGAGCCTGGTCCTGGCAAGTCAGGATCCTAGAGAGGTAGGGCCCAGCTGTTTTTCCCTGTCCCTCTCTCAGAGGGATGAAGGGTTCTGGTGTTTGTGAGGAGCTGAGATGGGTTTCTTTGCCCTTGAAAGGCCCTGGAGAGGCCACAGAGTCGCTCATAGGGCATTAATAGCCACTATGTGCTCATGAAGCACAGGGGCTTCATATCTGATGGACAACCATTGATAGACTCTGTGGCCTTGGCAAGTGATAGCCTTTTCTGCATCTCAGTCTCCTCAGCCAGAAATTGGTGGCAGTGTGGCTGGGAAGGTTAAGTGAGAAGATGCCTCTAGAAAGTATACAGCATCCTTAGATTATCATTAGGCAAGTCACATGTAGTGCCAGAACACCTTATCTGGCTTGCCTTGCCTCTGCCTCTCTCCTAAATCCTTATTCCTCTGACACCTTCCCTTCTGCATCAATCGCATACCCTCTCTAGCCTGGAGCCAACCCATACCTGAAAACCCATATGGAAAGACTTTCTCCCTATCAATGCTTGCACTCTCAACCTTCTTCATTCACACTGAGGTAAAAATTACTGAGAAGACTTTGTGTTTCCCTCCAGCTGGGGAAGGAGGTGAACTGGAAAGAGCTTTTATGTTTTTACCAAAGATTAAAACCTATGTATGCACAGGGGTGTCCTACTGGTATTGCTAGCAAATGGGGAAGGATTTCAGAGGCAATGGGGTTGGGGAAGGCCTCTTCAAGACCTGAGCTTCAGGCTGGGGCTGGGGCTCAGTGGTAGAGCGCTCACCTAGCACATGTGCAGCCCCGGGTTCAATCCTCAGCACCACATAAAAATAAAGGCATTGTGTACAACTAAAACAAATAAATAAATATTTAAAAAAAAAAAGACCTGAGCTTCTCCCTTCCCAAGGTTTGCTGCCTGCACATGCACCTTAGAGACATGGAGGCTCTGAACTGGTAGGAACTTTCGCAGTCGTCCGGTCTGAACCCTTACTACTACAGATGAGGAAACTGAGGCTCAAAGTGGGGTTTGTATCTGCCTCAAACCAAACAGCCAATTAGTGAGCAGCTAGAAAGAGAAACCATGTCTCCTGATTCTCTGATCCAATGGTGTTCCAACTTCTCATGGCTATGCACATCCCATCCCAGTAGGTACACAACATCTCCATGCCAGGAGACCAGCTTCAGGTCCACCTGATGCCAAAAACAGTGTTTTATTTGATTTTATTTAATGGAATTGACCAGTGGTTTTAGTGTTATGGAGCCCTAGCCCTGGAAACCTGCTTCTGCTCAGGCTGGGGCTGCATGCCATAGCCACAGTCATGCAAGGGGGACAGAAAGGCCTGCTGTTCGGGTTGGAAAAGAAATCAGTTGCTGAAACATTGGTCTTTTTGAAAGTTCCAACCACAGGGGCTGGCTGGCAGAGCTGCTGTCTGGGCTCCCCCAGAGGATCCAGCCCTCCCCTTCAGTCTGGGAGTTAGTTTAGGAAGCTGGCCCAGCCTAGGCAGAAGATCCCCCAGGGCAGCACTCGCCCCAGGAACTCCAGCTTTTGCTCAGAGCCTGGGAGCCCCCGAAGGCACTCAGGGCCAGGAACTTCCTTCCGCCTTCACTGGCGAGCCAGCCCAGGCTGGCCCTGAGGCTCCCTGAGCACTTTTTCTTTGGAGCCTGGGAAAGAGTTTTCAATTGCTCCCGCCCTAGCCCAGCAGCTACAAGAGGGAGGAAAAGAGGAAGAGAGGAAGGGGGGGGGGGAGAGAGAGAAAATCATTCAAGTAAGAGAGAGGAAGGAACCAACCCCAGCCAGGCAATCAAGGTTTCCCTCTGCAGCAGTGAGATGAAGTTGGAAAGGCTGGAAGAGCCCCAGCTCCTTGAGGAGCCCCAGCTTGGGGAAGACCCAGAGCCCGGGGAGGAGGCACAGTTCCTGGAGGAGTTACAGCTTGAGGTGGTAGAGAGTGGGTCAGATCTGGATCCAGAAGATCTGGGTTCGAGTCCAGACTTTGCCACCAATCTGATGCTTGAGCTTGAGTAAGTAACTCCCTGCCCTTCTGTGGGCTGCTTTCCCTCCTTAAAAATGGGGGAGGGAGAGACAAGATGGTCTCTAGGGTCTCTTCCAACTCAGATATTCACTCGGGAACACTATGCCTCTAAAATCTTGATGTATGGGCTGGGGTTGTGGCTCAGTGGTAGAGTGCTTGCCTAGCATGCATGAGGCATGGGGTTTGATCCCCAGCACCGCATAAAATAAAAACTAAATAAACAAAATAAAGGTATTGTGTCCATCTACAACTAAAAATATATTTTTAAAAAATCTTGATGTGTGGGAATGGGATGCACAGAAATATGAATCAGCTGTTGAACACCTGAATGTCAGAATAGTTTTACAGGGGCAAAGGGTTCACATAAACAAGGTCAAACAATAAAAGAAGAAGGCAATAAATGTGTAAGACTCATGACCTTCAAGTAGGGATCCAGGCTGAACAGAGTATTAGTTTCGATTTCCAAAATTCAAGAATGATAACACTTTGAGCAGGTTAGTGATGAGTGTTTGGGGGTTTCATTAGTATGCAATTGCTAATGAACCCCTAAACCAAATGTCTCCCAGTGACCCCATCAGTCCCCAGATACAGTTGCTGAACCAAATTGCATTTCTTGAGTTCTTCATGTGTGTCTTGGCAGAAATTCTTGATTGAATGCTAGGGTTGGGTGATTTTCAGATGTTCACATACAGATCTAAAAGACAGCCTAAGAAGCGAGATTAGACTGACCACCTGTCTTAAGAACCTACTTTCTTTTAAAAAAAAATTTAGTTGTTGATGGACCTTTATTTTATGTATTTATTTATATGTGGTGCTGAGAATCTAATGCAGTGCCTCACACATGCAGGGCAAGCACTCTACCACTGAGCCACAACCCCAACCCCAAGAACCTACTTTCTTGATAAACCACAATTCTCATGAGACCCACTGCTACATGACTCGTTTCAGATCCTTTTGAAAATCTGAAGGCCAGTGTATATGCTAGCCCCACCAATAGTGTGCAGATAAGCTTCCAAAATCCAGTCCGCTTGGTGGGTGTTAGTGTGTGGTACATAACACTGCATTCAGATTCCTTTAACTTTGGTTGTCACTCCCTGGGTTATAGGATGAATGTCTCTGTAAGCAATACCAGGTAGCAGTTCACTAACCAAAGAGCTCTTGCCAGGCCAGCAATGACACCTTGGGGCTCCCTATATGACAGATCGTCTACAATGTCCTCTGCCAACCTCATTCTACCAGTATCTCCACTGCAAGGGAAATGAGTAGAAGAGGAACATCTCTCCACCTGTTCAGACATCTATCCACAGTCCTAGTGCCCTTACCACCACACAGACTGTGCCCTTGCTGCTGCCCACCCCCCTTCTTGGCTCCATTTATTTGTTCAACAATAATTTCTTGACAGATTTCTGGCCACTTAGGTAATTGTAATCAATCATATATTCCTGAGATTGGAAGGGATCTTAATATTTCCACAGTATAATGGTTTTCAAAGATTACTGCAGATATAGTCTTTCTTGCACCTTAGGGACTGTGGAAAGGAGAGGAGAAGGGGGGAGGGGAGGAAGGGCAGAGGTGACTTTGAGGGAGCAGCAAAGAAGAGGAGGAGAGAGTCTGGAGGAGGACAAAAAAGAGGAGAGGTAGATTGTACCACCACTCACCAAATAAAGGTTACACTTAAAAATAAGGTCATAGCTGGGTTCAGTTGTGCAGACCTGTAATCCTAGTGGCTGGGGAGGCTGAGGCAGGAGGATCACAAGTTCAAAGTCAGCCTCAGCAACATAGGGAGGCCCTAAGCAATTTAGTGAGACCCTGTCTCTAAATAAGATATAAAATTCTGCCTCCCTTAGAGCAGTCCTGCTCCTCTAAGGACTTTGTGTCCAAAGACCACAAAAGCTTTTAGGTTACATTGGTGGGGGCAGGACAGGGAGGCAAGGATGGAGAGGATTATTGTTTAACAAAACAAAAAATGTTGTAAACCACTGAAGGACCTTAACTCCCCAGCCCCCCAGCTGAACAGGAATTTCATCTGAAACATCCCCAGGAAGTAGACGTGCTGCCTGGGCTTAAAGACATCTAGTAAGAGCTGGTTCCCTGGTTGATCCACAGTCCATCTGTTTAGTCAAGACCAAATCAGCACAAGTCTTTCTTGCCTGCAAAATGCTTTGGCCCCTCCTCTCATGTTCCTGCGGAGCACAGGGGCAGGGGTGGGGGACATAGGGGGAGGGGTGGCCCTGGCTGCCTGGGGAAGACAGTGTTCTCAGCTAGGGGAACCACATGCTCTGTGTGGCCTCTGTGTGCTCTGGGCAGACAGGCAGGCTACTGATGTGGGCTTGCAGCACTCCAGCCGACAGAGCCCCTGGGGCCAAGGTGGAGGAAGTCCACTCCATGGAAGGCACTGGCCGAGTTAGGTGAAGTCTAGTGTGGAATTCTGGGCAGGGGAAATAGCTCGAGGGAAGGAACACTTGACCAGGAATAAGGGCTCAGTGTTCTGTTGCAGACTCCAGCTTTGGCTGGGCTGTCACCTGAAAAGAGAAAAATAATAACAGCCAGGACCCTGGCCCTGAAAGGAAAGAGGTGGGGAGCTAGGCTCAGGACGGAATCCTGGCCATTTGGGGCAGTCTAAAGCCCTGATGGCTTTACATTAGCGAAGAAAATAAAGCGGGGCTTGTTGGCAGCGGGAACCATCTGCACATACTATACAGAGAGCACTGTTTCCCCGAATGTGGTAAACATACACTGGTGGTGTGCAAGATGATTTTAGGTGGCATGTGGACTAACTTTGTTTTTCTATTTTTATAGCTACTTATTTATTTAACATGTAGTAGGGGGAAATGTGGCTAGCACGTATACCCTATGATTTTTAAAATATTATTTCTAAGGATGAGGCATTTTTAAAAGGTGAATCTACTTCTAGTTAATTTAGAGAAAATATCTTGACCATAGTAGACAAATAACTGGAGTTAGGGACATGCCGTTGCATTGTGTGTTAGCAGAGGTGGGGCAGGAGGAGCCAGAGGATAAGTGACAGGAATCATACAGTATGGTTTGAGATCGTCTTTTCCATGTGTACCTAGCTTGAAGTCTTCCTCTGAAAGCCTTATTCCAAGTGTAAGAACAACCTGCTATTTTTATATCCCTGGTGTCCTGCTCTGCCCCACGACACTCAACACTCCAGATTAGCAGCAGGCCCTTCCCTTGGTCGAGAGCACTGTCTCTACCACACTTGGTCAGATATGGGGAAATAGGTGCTAGAGAATCAGTAGGGCTGTCCCCACCAGTCTCCACTGATTTCTTCTCAGCATTCTTCACAGGCATATTCAACTCAAATTTAAGGAAATGTTTCCAGGAAGCAAGGCAAGAGTTTACAATCTTTCTCTGAATGCACAAAGCTAGAGAAGAAGGATAGGAAATCCGTCACTGCACCAATTTTGCATGGATGTGCACCCATTTCCAGACAGACTAGGACAAGTTTTCGTGGGAAATGTGCATAATATCAAACTGTACAAGAGGCTTCCCAATTCTGCTGAGAGTTTATGATGGGCCAATGTAAATAAGTTTGGTCCACTTCCTCCTTCTATTGCCCTGCAACAGAAAATATGATTCTTAGTCCTGCTCCTCTTGGGGCTCACCTTGTGAATTAGGAAGGTGAGCTGTGAGAGAGAGAGAGAGAGAGAGAGAGAGAGAGAGAGTGTGTGTGTGTGTGTGTGTGTGTGTGTGTGTGTGTGTGTATGTATGGCAGGGGAGCAGCAGGTGATGAAGGTCACGGGACTGGTCTCCTGCCTTCTGGCTGGGTTGTCTTTCAGGACATATTGTTTGGTCCAGTCCCTTGAACTGGCTTAAGCACACAGTTTAATCTTCAAACATCTCTAAGAAAGAAAATAGCACAATGTCCTTTGGACATACATTCCAATGGTCGACAACCTCTGTTCCCTAAGATTGTTCCTCCTAGTTCTAGAGTCTTCTAGCTCTCCCATATATGCTTAGTCATTATTTACCTCGTTGGCCTTGTTTAACAAATTAGCTAAATCTATTTTTTTTAAAGAAAATTTTGAACCAGGTTTTGTTTCCCCATCCTTTAAATATTCTCCAAATTTCCCATCAAAGAGATTTCATTCCATCCTCTGTAAAAGCTGAGAGCATAGCATGAACAACTTTGCCTTTAGCCAGTCATCCCAATCCCACCTATGATCAGTGACACACATTTGCAAGACAGCAGGTTAAGGAGCAAAAGTAATTGGATGTTGGAGGACCTGGTCACCTGTCCTAACATCCTCAGCTAGCTGTACTACAGGAAACTGGATCTGTGTAGGGTTTCAGTAGTGGCTGGTGAACATGGAATAGAGAATTAAGATGACCTCATGGTTTCTACATGCTTCTTTCCTATTTAAAGCATCCAAGATAATGATCGTTCCTTAATGATACTAAATTGTGTGCTAGCAATTCATTGCAGGTTCTGCCTTTTAGTTGCCCCTCCGCAGGGTCTCATTCTTTTTGTTGTTGTTCCTTTAGATATACATGACAGTAGAAAGTATTTTGACATATTATACGTAGATGGAGTATAATATATTCTAATTAGGATCCCATTCTTGTGGTTGTACATGCTGTGGAGTTTCACTGGTTGTGTCTTCATATATGAATGTAGGAAAGTTACTTATATTGGGGTATAGTCACATTTGGATTGTCCCTATATTCATTATCCACTTTATGGATCATCCATAGCAATCACAAAATCCCCCCCATGTTTTCTAGCTAGTTTCTGGGAACTTGGGGATACAAGATCACCTTAACACCAGTCTAAGCAAAACACTAATAAAGAAAGATCTTATGAAATTATATTACCCACTCACACATGGATTACAACCCAAGTATGTTTGAATTTCATGTGGCTGCAGTAATGCAGGATATATATCATAGATAATCCAAAGTATAAGATTAATATGGGGGATATCATGTATAGCTAGTTTTGAAATTGCACTCTGGGTCCTATTTTTTTCAGCAGTTTTGCCTTCCTACTTATTTTGGCTGATAGAAAAATGAGCTTGCATCCCTGGAATATATGAAACTAGGAGGAGAAACTAGATGTGAGGAGAAGCTAAACTGAGACCAAGCATTGCCAAGGATATTTCACAAAGTAGAAAAAAGCCACCCAGAAACACTTGGGAGTTGATTTTTCCAGCACCCAGAACCATTTCTGTGTATCTTTGGAATGTATCATATGGTTGTTTACACCATGGATTTGTACACAAAAGTCTAAGGGGCCTGCCCACTGGGACCTAGTTTGACTTGAGGAGGCAGAGCCGAGGAGTTCCCAGGAAATCAATAGTTCCCTTTGCCCTCCTCACCATAGCCGAATGGCTGTATCACTATGCCTGGTCTGATAAGCTGGCTTGTGTGAGTCTGCAGGAGGTGGTGCAATTCATCTGAGGAAAATCATGTCTGAGACAGGAAGGGGCACAGCAGCCTCTTAAGCCAAGGATTTATGTATCTGTCACAGGAGGGAAGTGTGAGCTGAGAAATGACTCCCAGAAGTGCTAGAATTGGAAGAGGCAGCACTGCTACCTTTCACAGTCAGTGGTGTATTCATTGGGAATCCATGGTACATCAGGAGGCCATCATCCTGGCCCTTCCTCCCTTCCTAGAGTCCATGCTCCCTTCTCTTTCCCTTCCTCCCTCCATCTCTCCTCTCTGGCTCAGTACCTGCTTTTAAAAAAAAAAAACAAACAGCAGAATTGGCCAGGTGTATCCTGCCAGCAGCCAAGCAATAGGTAAAGGAAGGACATCAAGGGCTTGTTCTGCTTTTTGCCTGGCAATTAGAGTACAAGGGGACAGATCCCAGATCCTTGAGCCAGCCACAGCAGGCTTGTGGCTGATGCCATGTCACCAGGGCTGGCAATAATGGCAACTTGGATGGATGGGGTTCCTCCATTCCTAGAGCCCACAGAGACCAGTCAGCTCATCAGTTGGGCTCTATCTAGTCTTAATTCTTGCTCTCTTTGTGAATTGATTTTCGCATTTCTGCCTGCCATGCATATCATGGCTTTGGGCCCTCTGCTGAGCCAGGAACTGAATCTTTGCTCCAGTTCCTTTCCTCCTGTTGTGAGGTTGCCAGACCGGCCCCTTTGGCAACCTCATTAGACTCCAGTGGCGTCTCTGGGAATCTAAACTGGGCAGCAGCACTCATCTTCAGGACTTTCATTCTTCTGGTGGCTTCTAATCTCTTTAATGCAAAGGTACCCCCACCTGAAAAGTTGCATCCAGCTGTCTTAGAGAGCATCCACTTTGTTTAGGTCTGTGACCTGCACTAATAGAGAAAGCCAAGATTCCAGGCACAGCTTTTGTGTTATCCTTTCCTATTCTTTATTCTAATGCCTATTTTTACCTCTCCTCTTCACAGCAAGCAGCGGGTGGGCCATGCCAGGCCTTGAAGCTCAGTAGGGAAAGTCAATTCTACCCAGGATCCAGATCTAGTTACTCCTTACCAGCACATGGTCCCTACATGACATGGGAAGATATGAGTGTAAATTCTGGAGAAATGTCTCAGTGTGGGGAAGAGATTTTATCTCCCTTACTATAAACTTAATTGCTAAATCACAATCATTTGCAGCTCAGAGGAAGCAGGCCCATCCCTCAGAAAACATTGAACTGCATAGTATTTGATTTTGATATTGTTTTTTCTCCCCTCTACCCCCATTCTCCTTTATGCTCTGTTCTACCTTCTAGCACAAGCTCCCTCAAACAACCCTCTGCTACTCAGGGCTGTCAACTCTGCAATGAAATATAGCTGATGGTACCACAATTCCCTCATCCTCTGGCCTGTTAACCAGGGCCTTCCTGGCCTTGCTTTCTGCTAATGCTACTTGACACAATGACACCAGGTAAGGTGTGAACAGCTGACAGTAGCTGAATATGCTTTCCCTCCCAGGTCACAATTCTACTGAAGCCTGGACCTTCAAAAAGAGTAAGCAGAGTAAGTAGTATGTTCAGTGGAGGGCAAGTAAATTGAGCTTTTGGGTCATGGTCCCTTAGTCCTTTGTCTCCTCAAATAAGACCATGTGGGCAGCTACCTTCACCATCTGTGCGTAAGGCCATCCCTAATGACCTTAAACAGAGACATTGCAGTTGACCTTAGTAGAAGGAACTAGGAAAACCTGGCTAGGTGAAATTCCCAGTTTAACCAGTGAAGGGGGCAGCTGAATCCTGCCTAGGCCTCTGGTCACTCCTCTGGCCAGCCAGGTAGACACTTTTAGAAGATCCAGGAAAGAGACCAAAAACTCTCCCTCATGCATAACTGACTCCGTTGACTTTTTAAATATCTGAGAACACAAGAGTGAGTCAATTACTTGTAATAGCAAAAACATTCTTGCTTGCAGGGAGGAGCTCTGACCACGTACAGAGAGCAAGGGTTACAATCCTTCCGAAGGGTCTGCTCTGAATCTATTTTTGGCTCGTTTGCTTTTCTTTCCTCCTTGAGTTCTGTTCCCTTCTAGGCCCCTCAGGAGCCTCTCTCTCCACCTCCTTCCTGGTGTCTGTGCTCACACAGCTTACGTAGGGGAAGTAACGCCTAGCCAAGTGATTCTCTCATCCAACACATTTTCCGAGATGGTCCCACTGCTCCTTCCAGAAAAGCAGGGACAAAGACTGTCTGGGCCGACATAACGACCTCTTCCCCTCCGCCCAAGCACACCGGAATTCCAAATGCTCTAGTTTCCTTTGAGCACAAATGACTTTTGCTGCTGATCCTCTGCTCTGGGTTACCCATTTCCTGCTCAGCCCTGGCACAGCAAACATGTCTCTGTAGCAGCTACCTCTGGGTAATTTGAGAAGCAGTTCTAGGCCACCACATGTGGAAAAGGAATCAGGGGAAGACACATGTGGAATAAGAATCTCCTATAGAAAGATGCTGGGCTTTTGTCAATGGCTTTAATAATATAGAAATACCAGCACCGGATGTTTCTAGGATGCCAGCATAATTTACTCTAAGGTGATTTTTAAATGATTATTATATTCTCCCAGTTTCAGGGATTTTAACAAAATCGCTGACACTGTTCCATCTGCCTCCAGGAGTCAGCTACCACCCATCTCTTGGCTTCATGAAAGTCTTTGGGCACACATACCCCTATCTGTCTTGGAGCCTCCAACTTGTCTCTGCAGTATCTGATCAGTTTATGCCTAGTCAGTCAGATGTGCCCTGTTGCTGAGCCTGTTTGGTTGGGGAGGATGGGGAAATGGGGCAAGTACTCCAGGAGAGAGCTATTCTGCTTCCCCACCCCTGACTCTCCAGCTCTTTCTTCTTATTATGTATGTCCTGTTCCTGGGCTTCCATCCTGGTCAGGCCCAATCCCCCTTGCCTGGAATGCTGGGTTTGCAGTTTTCTTGCCATACTCACTCTGCCACCTCCTCTGCCACTTTCACCACTTTCCTTGGCTTAGCCTCTGGGCTGGTGGCAAGTTTCTGCCTGCCTGGCCACTGAGCCCACCTAAATATGTTTGGCCAGTTCCTCTTGGCCTTTTTCTCCTCACCATGACAGGGATGTTCATTCATGGTAGGACTATGGTTGGAAGGCATTGCTTTAGCAGCAGACCTAGGTGAATAAAAGCAATGATACTGCTTTTACTTGGTCCACTTCTGATATACTTCAGTTGAGAAAGCAATGATACTGCTCACATTTACTTGGTCCACAACCTTTTAAAAAATATTTATTTATTTGCTTTAGTTGTACACAATGCAATGCATTTATGTTTAAGTGGTCCGGGCCACACACGTGCTAGGTGAATGCTCTACTGCTGAGCCACAACCCCAGCCCCACACAGCTTTTTTAAAATATTTATTTATTTGCTGTTAGTTGAACACGATGCATTTATTTTTACGTGGTGCTGAGGATCGAACCTGGGCAGCACACGTGCTAGGCGAGCACTCTACCGCTGAGCCACAGCCCCAGCCCCAGTCCACAGCTATTTAAAACCCATTTCTGGGCCTATATTTCTTTTTCCTTTCTTTTTATTTATGTAATTTATTTATTTATTATTTATTTATACCAGGGATTGAACCCAGGGCGCTTAACCACTGAACCACATCCCCAGCCTTTTTATTTTTATTTTTTAATATATATTTTATTTTAGTTGTACACAATGCCTTTATTTGTTTCTATGTGGTGCTGAGGATTGAACTTGGGCCGTGCACATGCTAGGCAAGCGCTCTAATGCTGAGCCACAATCCCAGCTCATCCCCATCCTTTTAAAAAGTATATTTTATTTAAAGAGAGGTCTCACTAAGTTGCTTAGGTCCTCGATAATTTGCTGAGGCTGACTTTGAACTCATGATCCTCCTGCCTCACCCCCCCACCCCGAGTCACTGAGATTATAGGTATGCAACACTGCACCTGGCCTGGGTCCACATTTCTGATAAGCCTCTGACTTGAATTGCCAAAGCTGCAGCCCCATTCTAGAGTGACTGAGAATGCAGGACTGGAACCCAGACAAAGCTTCTCAGTAGACAAAAAGTGTCATACCCAACTCTTCTGTCTTCTACAACATTTTCTCACCCCTCTTTTCCATTCCCTGTCTTCCAACTCCGCCAGTGCCTAGGCTGAGGCTGCCCCTGGAAGCCTGGGAGCATCAGGTGCTAAGCAAGGGCTCCTGCTCTGCACTCCCAATTGGCAGGTATGCTCCTTTGGAGCCTTAGGAAGCCACTAGAGTGATCTCAAGGGCAAATGTAGAGTCTAGCCAGAGGGACGCTAGGCCCTTTCTCCCAATGTCAACCTAAGTAGCCTTGCTTTGGTCTCTTTTATAAATTTAGTTTTCCATGTGACATTCTGTTTAAAAGAAGGTGTCTCTTTATTTTTTTTTTTAAGCCACTACTCTAGGCCTTTCTCTCTGCTTATCAAAATTTACCTACCACTTGTTTTCCCTCTGGCTCTGAACCCTGCTAGGGGACAGTGGGGGTAATGCTAATCAAATAATGATCCCTGCTGATGGGCTTTCTGGCTAAGGCTGGCTGGCAATGCCAATACTTTTCATCCAGTTAAGATGGTGAGGAAAGCAGGCAGATTGGCACTCTGCTTCACACATCATGTGGCTGCCTCCCCACCCATCATTAATAATAATTCCTCACATTTGCATAGCACTTGACAATTTCCAAAGCACTTTCACAGACTTTATCATATTTGATCCTTTGGAAAGCCTGTGAAGGCCGCCAGGGCAGGGACGATGTTATTTACATTTTACAGACACAGAGACTCTTGAGACCATTTAATCATTGGCTTCTCTGAAGAGCTCGCTAAAGGGACTAGTCAGGGGGAGCTGAAGGGCTGGTTAAAAGGAACAAGAGTTGGAACAAGGGTTATGAAAGGAATGACAAGCGGGGAGATGAGGCAGGAGGGAGGAAAAGCCTACAGTGCCCTGGATCCATCAATCCTGTTCGGGAATCATTTCAGAAGCAGTAAGGAACCAACTGGAGGAGGCAAAGATATCATCTTCATGATAGTGGTTGATGGGGCTCTGGAACAGGCCACTATCCCACCTTGTCTCATCCCCACTCCACAAACCTGATCTTGTCACACAGCTCTCTAGCAGCTTGTGGGGAAGAATTTCAAGTTCTAGAACTGGAAAGGCCAACAGAGATCATCTAATTCAGCCCCTCACTTTTTAGGAGAGGAAATAGAAAGCCAGAGACATAAAAAGTCTTGCCCAATGTCACACAGAGACAACAGAAGCAGAGCTGAGTTGAAAACCATCTCCTAACTTGCAGTCCAGAGAGTTTTCCACTATAACACACTGCTCTGTGTCTGTGTTTGTATGTGGGCATGGGGGGCTGCTGTATGTGCAGGGGTGTGAAGAAGGCTCATGGGCAGTTCCCAGAATGCCTGTCTGTGAACTAATGTGGCCTGGACCTTGCACTCATATGCAAAGACTAGGGGTTAAAGCCATTTATAGGGCCCGGGGTATGATAGGGTGTGAGAAAGACAGGGTTCAGGGTTTCTCTCCCAAGGGGATTCACCCATATAAACTGCTCCAGGTAATTAAGATCCCAGAAGAATTGGCAGCTGCTTGCTGAACAAATTAGACTCTGCCTTTATGGGCATGTTCTGTGCTGGAGATCAGAGGGCCCTCCCTGATGTTTGGTTCATTAGTCATTGTTCCCTGTCAGAGCAAGCACTCAGAAAATTGGATGTCTGGCAACAGTCTGTATTCAGAAATTCAATAGCAGGAGCAGCAACAGCAAGAGCCGAGTGTCTGGGACAGTACTTCATGCACAGTAGGTGCTTGAAAAATGCTTGTTAGCTAGCTAATGAACTAAGTAAAGAAAGCCTTTAGTCCTCTGTGCTATTCAGAATGAAACAGTGTCAATAACAGATCTGATTGCTTTTCAGCTGAGCCACATTTGAACTTTTTAATTGGCAGACCGGCGGCACATAGGGAAAAACTCACCGGAGGCTAGATTATCCTATGCAGACTACACTGCACAGATCACAGCACCCACTGCTTAGATGTTGCATTACATTCTGTTTGGGTGGAGGACACTCACTGCTCCCTCTGAGTTTGCCCATGACTTCCATCTAGTTGAATCCAAAAGCCTTTTTCCCAGTTCTACTGGCTTATTTGGGGAAAGTGGCTTTAAAATCAGTTTTCTCTTCTTTACCGTCTTGCTATAGCACAGGCCTGCCAGGTTAATTTGGACAGGCACTTTCATATTGTTCTTAAATGTCAGGGAAATATTTTTGTTTTTGTTTTGCTTTGTTTCTTATACTAAATGTTCCTAGTTCAAAATACCCAGGATTCTTTGCAAAGGTCAGCTAAGATAGCAGGACTAAGAGAATAGTAGAAGCTTTTGGCAGCTACAAAAGGTTACCACTGGTGTCTTGTCTATAGGCCAAGGGAGTGAACTCTGCGAGGGATTTCAAATGTCCTTGATGGACTTTTCTGCCATGCTAAGTAACATTAGTAAAAGTACTTATCCAATTCACCTAGCTATCCCATTGTTCCTTCAAATCCAGTCTATCAAAGAAGAAAGCACTAAGAATTTATTGAGCATGGACTATTTTTGCCTTTTTGTGAAAGAAGGATGTGTATGAATGTATGTGTAACTACATACTGTGTCAGGACTTGAGTAATATGGATGGATGTAAAGAGCAACATCTGTTTACATTATATGCAAAAGGTATAGAAAAATTTATGGTAAACATATTTATGTAGGAGGTTACCTGTATTCATGAAGGGACAGCTGGAAGGATAGCATTTGGGAGGGTTGGTGTCCAGTGTGAGTGACATGTGTGTAACTCCATCTGAGTCTACTCCCATATGAGACTTGACAGTCAGGATGGCAAGGGTGTATGTTAAGGAGGTATATGTGCTTGCCTGCGTGGGTCTATGTGTGAGCATGTGTCTGTCTGCCTGCATGCCTGTCTATCTGTCCTGTGAAGGTGTATATGTCTGTACTATCTTCAAATTGTAGACCTGCCTGAGAGAACCATCTTGGCTTTTCTGCACTCCCAGACCACCTAGTTCTCTGCCTCTGCTTCCTCCTTCTTAGGGAAATATTTTCTACCATGTTTCCCCATTTCTCCGTGTCATGATCTCTATCATCCCCCTTAGCACCCTTTCTTTCAGGCCTCTTTCAGTCTTTCAACAAAGTGGGGGTGACTCTACCAGGGAGAAAGGCAGCACTCAACAATTGGGAAACAATTTCCAAGCCAATGAAATGTCTGCTTAAAGATTGTTCTTGGATCAGTGGGAATCCTGCGGGTCACCCTTGGACAGATTAACATCATCAAGAAACATAATATAGATATTCAATCCTTGAATTTTGGTGAATTAATTAAAGCCTTGTTTTTAGTTCTGTTCAGAAGGAAAATCATTTGTTATCTTTAGTCTGACCCTGTGCCTTCAAGGAACTCTTATTCTGTGAAAATGAGAGCTGAGGTAGGCAATTCACACATACTTGTGAAATCTAAGCAGATTATCTCACCAGTGGCTATAACAGTAATAAACTAGAGTGACCTCCGTTTAAACAAACACATGTTTGGAGCTGACAATTGAAGTGCAAACATGACCCTAATTAATGATTGGTTAATAATAAGTTGTTCAGTCTTTAGAGATATTAGCTAAGTTATCAGCCTTTAGCTATAATTTGGGTCTCCAGGCTACCTTTGGATTCTTTCTGTTAAGAAATTTAAAACTTTTAGCTATTCACTCTGTGATTATCTGGAGAAGCAGGCAAGAAGTAGAACCTAGAGACAGTTCTGATTTGAAGTATATTTTAGGAAAACTATTCCTAAATACTCAGGGTCCCCATCTGTAAATGTATGCCATTATCAAAACCAGTCCCCTTGCCAGGCACAGTGGTGCACACCTGTAATCCCAATGACTCAGGAGGATGAGGCAGGAGGATCACAAGTTTGAGGCCAGCCATAGCAGCTTAGCGAGACCCTGTCTCAAAAATTAAAAAAAAAAAAAAAAGAATAAAAATAAAGGGCTTGCCGGGTGTAGTGGTGCACACTTGTAATCCCAGCACTTTGAGAGGCTGAGGCAGGAGGATCACGAGTTCAAAGCCATCCTCAGCAATGGTAAGGCACTTAGCAACTCAGTGAGACCCTGTCTCTAAATAAAATACAAAGAAAAGGTCTGGGGATGTGACCCAGTGGTCAAGCACCCCTGAGTTCAATCCCTGGTACCATAAATAAATAAATAAATAAATAAATAAATAAATAAATAAAGGGCTACGGGGGCTAGGAATGTGGTTCAGTGGTAAAGTACCTCTGGGTTCAATCTCCCATACCAAAACAAAACAAAACAGTCCCCTTATAACTTCTCGTAGGTAAACTCACAAACAAGGTGTATGTTAATACACTTTAATGAATAGGCATCTAATTTCAAATTATTTCCTATCAATAATTCACTGTGGATCCAGTGTAGTCACATGACTAAATTCAGGGAGACTGCCATTTCTGGAAGGAAACCTAGAAAGCAACCTAAAGCTCTATTGCCAAAGAGGTGGATAAAACAGAGTAGAGAATGCTGGAAAATGAAATGTCCAGCTCCTGGGCTTAATCATTGCTTGGTGTGAGGCACCCATTCTTGTCCCACCTGCTTATTTGTTATTTCATCAAGATGGGACAGGGAGGGGTTCGTTAAGTCAACTGACATGCTGGCTTTGGGTGGCCCTCCCTGCAAGAATAGCTTTTTCTTTGCTGCAATGGATACATCCAGCTGCAGATTTCCGTCATCACTGGCCACACTTGCAGATGAATTCAGAAATTATACTGGCCTCCCCAATTGTTGTTACTGAGTTGAACAAGACTATTGAGACCATCCTCTTGCCTACATCACTGTACTGGTTGCTACAGGAGGAGGGAGGAGGGGAGGAAAAAATGCAAAGGCCTGCTCCCCACCTTTCTGGAGCTGTGGGTCATGTTGGGGAGATGGGATACATGCAGAAAAGTCACTCGAGGACAATTACAAATTGTAATTGTTTATGTCTGCAGATGCAAAATAGTGTGAGCCAAATGATGGGCTTTCGTGTTAGGTGAAATTAGGTGGCAGGTACAGCTGTCTGGGATTCCAGTACAGAACTTCATTAGTGGAAGGTTAAGGAAGACCTTGTTCTAACTCTTATATGTATACCACAGTCCCAAGCAAGAATACGGAGAATGGAAATGGTTAGGGTGGGTTCCACAGAATGTGTTTAAGCTGAAGTAGCATGTAGTGGACCTGCTTTACTTTCATGCTGAGCTCTTTATTTCAATGGAATGTCTCCCAGATATCCAGGTCACCGTATCTCAGAAAAGAATATGCACAATTTCCCCACTGGCCAAAGTGAAGGGTTGGCAGCTTACAATAATGGAAGGTTGACCATATCAGAGAGAGCAGGGCAATGGTACCATTGACCTCAGATTCAGCCCAGTCTCTGACTTGAGCACAGACCTAATTGATTTAATTTTGGCCTGAGAATACTGGGGTCAGCCTTGTGGACTTTGCCGTGTACCTATAATCTGACTCCAGAGTTTGCTCAAAGTTGAAAAAGTTTTCCATGGCTTATCACCTTCTTAAAGCTGGTAGGCACTCCCACCCATCCACTTCCTTTTCTGTGTTAATTTCCAGCTACGTATATAGTCCTCAACTGGAGTATTACATGTGGGTTGGGAAGGAGAAAGGTGGGCTCTGAATCCCATAGGAGTGCTAAGGGCTACATACCTGGATTTTCCTCCACATTGCTTCCACTGCCAACCAGTGTAAAAACTAGGGCTGGGCTTCTCCCTTCTTCCAGAGCTTGAGCCCTCGGTAGGAATAGTCTAGAAAGGGTCAAGGCAAGAAAGAGCAAGGGTCCACAGTCCCACTCAGGCTTGACGTCAAGACTAGAGTGTGCTGCTCACCTGGCCTAACAGTGTCAACAGGCTTGTTGGCTTATAAGTGAAGTGGTCTAGAGTATCCCCGCCCCACCCTGGGATCCTGGTCAGCCTCAGCTTGCCAGGATATGCCATGCACCTCAACTCTAGAACTGGGTCTACTGATTCTGGTTCCTGAAATTCTGGATTGGGCCTTGGGTTGGCATGTCTTCTTTCAACCATGGTCAGGACCCAGAAGTGTTTGAGGCAGAGCCCTGACTTCTAGTGTTAATTCTTCTGCTAACTAGAAATCTCTTCTCCACTGTGGGCCTCAGTTTCCTCATATGTAAGATAAAAGGGTTGGACTAGATAATCCCTAAGGTGCCCTTCTGGCTCTGATGTCTGTTCTGGGTCTATGTGCCCTCCCTTTTTTTATGAGGTAAACATTTTGGGGGGAGTAAGGGACATTTGAGGACTTCCAGTTTGGAAGCTGGGGCAAAGTTCCCAGGCTGTGTTTGTTTTTCTGTCCTGTCTGCTTCTTCCCAACTGGCTTCTTGCATTGCTTAGGGCTAAGGGCCACTCTGGTTTGGGATGTGGGTGGGTGTGGCAGGGCAGCATGTCCACTGGGTCAGTGATTCAAGGCTGCCTTGGGAGCCTGGGCTAGCAGGGGAATATTATTGCTTCAGCTCAGCTCAGCTCCTTGAGCCCCCTACTTCAACAACATTGCCACTGACCCCAAGAGGCCACCTGGAGCCCCTCAAAGGCAGGCAGACAGTGTTGTGGGTCTGACTCCATGTGGGAATGGACACTGTTCCTGGGGCTCCTGATGAATAGGGATTTCTCGGGGATGATGTGAAGAGCCAATGCTGATCCCAGGGTAGGATCAGGTTCTCCTAAGGAATCTGGGAAACTCACATGGAGGCCCTGTGGGGGCTGGTCAAACTGTGGAATTGGAGGGTCTTTTCATTACACTGTAAATAGAACTGGGCAGGGGACCCCAGACATTATACACTCTGCACACTCTGGTTCTTCCAAAGGCCTGGCTCCTCATTTTCTGGGGGTGGGGGGTAAAGGAGAGGAGAATGGCCTTCATAAAGCCGTGAAAGCCATGGGACAAGGGGTTGGAAGGAGGGAGGGCTTGTTGTTCTGTCTGATCATGTGATCTTGGGACTCCCCCTATTTCCAGTCCTTTCCAGGGAAGCATAGTGAGTCGGAAACAGCCTAAGCAGGAAGAACAGTGATGATGTGCCACACAGAAGGCAGTGTCAGCTACAACAAACAAGCACAACCTCAGACAAACAAACACAGTATTGAGAACACATTCTGTCTCTCTCTCCCATCCTGCGCATGTGTATGTGTGCATGCATGCATACACACACACACACACACACGCACTCTCTTACATATATGTGCTCACAAAAGCAGAGGCCTCACTGCACACTCATCCCAGGCCCTCAAACATGGCTCAGTGGCACTGACTTTCTGTGGTGATACTAGTGGCCCAGCCCATACCACCTGCAGGTACAACTTCACTTTGTCCAGGTGTTGGGGAGAGACAAGGTTCCTTGAAAGGGGAGGGGCATTTTTGAATGCTAGAAAGAAAGCAAGAAGGAAGGAAGGAAGGAAAAAAGGAAGGAAGAGAGAGAGAAAGAGAAAGAGAGAGAACAAAGCAAGGCTGAAGTCCTCCCACAGGCAGGCTCGTGCTCCGGGTGTGCTTTTGCAGGCCAGAAACTACAGAACTGGGAGTACTGCCAAGTGCTTTATCAAAGGAAACAGCCCGCCCAACAGCTGGAGATGGGCTCTTGCCAGCTGTGTGTGCCTCTCAGTCTCTCCTTCTCCTTTTCTCTCCCCCCCTTCTCCTATCTCCATCCATCCATCTCCTGAGCCCACAGACTTCCTTGGACCACAGAGAAACCCTTGATGCTAAATAACTGAGTCCATTGCTGTCCCAGCTGGATGGGGGAGGCTGTCTCATGAGGGGATGTGTTGCCCAAAAGACGGGCTCTAGGCATTGAGTGAGGGGTGCTGGGTCTCAGGCACTTCTGCTGCAACTGGAGCCTTGGGGAGATACAGTCCAACAATCCCTCCTTAGCCTCCCTGTCACCCACCATGGGAGGTGGGTGCCTGGTTGGGCAGTGTGTTGGCAGCAACAGGGTGTTTTCCAGCAACCTCAGCAACTTTGCCATCCATATTCATTAATTAGTTAATTACTTGGATTCATTTCTCTAAGCCTTGGGCTTCCCAGTGGGGGAGGAGACAATGTGGGGACAGGGGAGAGCTCTGAAGAAAGGTGTTCTCTCTTTCCTGGGGATGGCAGGTCCACCGCCAGACACTGAGGACAGTAAGGGCCAGGGGGCACCTCCTGTGGCTTCATCCCTTCTTCCAGCCTGCATCCACTTCAGGCTCCTGGTTTGCCAGCTAAAGTGGCCAGCACAGCCCTGCAAGGCTGCCCTGAGCTGTGTTTGTAGAAGCAACCCAATAGAATGGAGAATGGGGCCAGTGGAGGCTGCCCAGGTCAGTGGACTGGACTCAAAGAGCTGAAGGCAACAGTCCCATCCCTGGAGAGATTCAAGGGCTTCTTTCTATTCCCTGAACATACAACCTGCACCCATGCTTCAGCCAGCCCCTGGGGATGGCCAAGGCAAAGCTAACATTTCCCTTAAGAGCCTGGCCATGTCTCACAGGCAGGATCCTTATTATGTTCATCTCTATATTCCCAAGGGTTGCCTTGTGCCAGGGGCTTACTTGGAGAAACTCACTTTGAAGTTTGGTCTCAATGGGAGGCAAAACTTGGCTGTGTATATTCTTCAAGGTTGCCATGTTGAGCTTATTTTGTTTCTGTTTGTTTTGTGTACTAGAGATTGAACCCAGGATGCTTTACCACTTTTAAATTATTTATTTATTTATTTATTTATTTATTTATTTATTTATTTATTTATTGGTACCAGGGATTGAACTCAGGGGCACTCGACCACTGGGCCACATCCCCAGCCCTTTTTTGTATTTTATTAGAGACAGGGTCTCACTGAGTTGCTAAGTGCCTCTGCCATTGCTGAGGCTGGCTTTGAACTCGCAATCCTCCTGCCTCAGCCTCCCAAGTGCTGGGATTACAGGCGTGCGCCACCATGCCCGGCATTACTTTTTTATTTTGTGATAGGGTCTCACGAATTTGCCAAGACTGGCCTCAAACTTGTGATACTCCTGCCTTCGCCTCCAGAGTCACTGGGATTACAAGCATGTGCCACCATGCCTAGTACTTATTTCTTCTTTAACAGAGTTCTACTGATGAGATGGCAGGTACCATGCTAGTTGCTATGGGGATTTACAAGAGGGATGAGACCAAAAACTTAGATCATCTTAGCTTCTGGCATCTGGTGGACACCCTGCTACCCACCCTCTCTTTCACTCCCACTCTCTTACCAGGTGGTTCTTCTCCCCTGGCTGAGCTCTTGGATCTTCCCTCTTAGTACTCTCTTCCTTCCTTCTCTGAGGCTTCTTGTACAAATAGGTGCACTCATGCACTTTGTCACACGTGGGTGGCCCTGAAGTATAATGAGTACAGGCTTTGCAGCCAGACAGACCTCAATTTGAATACCTAGTCAGCCTCTTCCTATCACTGATGGTATGTATACTTAAGTTGTTTCACTTCTCTGAGCCTCAGATTTCCCCTTTGTAAACTTGATAATGATACAGATAATATGAACCCCATGATTTGGGGAAGGTTAGTTGAGATAACATACCTATTGTATGTGAAGTGCGTTGAGCGCTGTTTGGCACAAAGTAAGCACACAATGACTGTTAGCTGCTAGTGTCCATTACTGTGGCCCTGTGTCTGTGTGATGATTGAGGCTATCTATCACATAGAACTGAGCTGATAAGACTATGTGATAAATCATAGACAGGCTAGAGACCCTGACCAGGACTCTCAGAAAACCTCTTAGTAATTCTGGTTGTCTAGCCCTGGCAACCACAATCCTGAGTAGATCAAGGTGCAGAAGTCAAGAGACTGGGGCACAACTCAACCCTTTATTCCTGAGTCTATCCCTCCCAAGCATAGCTTCCCCTCAGACCATAGTACACACCAGACTGGCTCCTGGGCATGGGGCCAAATGTCTTCTGGGAAGTTCCACCTTCCCCAACTTCTCTGGACTCTGATTTCCTGACTTCCCTTGTTTGGGGTCTTCTTTGTCCCACCTCTCTTCCCTACCCCATGCTGTAACACACATGCCCTTGACATATTTTTCCCAGTGTGTGGTCAACCTTTGGTGTATCTGAAAAGACCAGGCTAGAACTTGAAAGGACCACTTCTATCATGGCCTGTTTATGATCTTCTCCCTGAGGATGTGTGTGTGTGTGTGTGTGTGTGTGTGTGTGTGTGTATTAATGCAGAACCTGCAGCCTTAGGGTGCCAATTTCTCTGTATGTTAAACCTTGTGGCATCAAGATTTCTCATTCATACAGATTGCTCAACCTGCCATCAGCAGTGGCCTCTGAACACTGGGCAGTCAGAAGGAGGCTGACGTGGGTATCAACACGATTTGCAATCTAGGTCTTCACGAATGGAGGTTTGTGGGGCTTGCCCCCTCCAGTTCCCTCACAGGGGTACTTCCAATGGTTGGCACCAGCAGCATGTCAGCTGCAGGGAGCAAATGGTGAGAGGGAAGAGATTCCAGGTCTTCTTTGGCTATGACTGATTCCTTATTTCCTCTCCTTTCCCAGTTTGGGAGCATTTGTTGCTGTTTGAAGGGCTGGGCAGTGCCAACACCACAATAAACAGCTTGTCCAGTACACACAAGCTCTTTGGACCCTGAAATGTCAGCTGGCCAACTGGCTCACAGTTAGACCCTGCTGCGTGCCGTTTGCATCCGGCCCCAACAATGCCACTCAGCACTTGTAGAGCCATGTGTCATAGCAGCAAGACTAGGGGTGGGGGCCCCCACAGTGACCCAGTCCTAGCTCTGGTAAGCCAAGCTCAAGGGCTGCCCTTAGGACCCCTGGGTAAAATGACAGCCTCGGGGATCCAGATTTGCTGGTCTCAGCCCAGCAAAGCTGCTGGCTCTCCCCCATCTCCTGCCCTAGGCCTGGCCCCATGGGCAGCAGCCAGCCAGACTCCCTATGTCCCATATGGCTAGACCTTGACGGGTGTTGGATAGAAACATCTAGCCCAGTGAATGTTAGTGGGGTATGGGACATGTGCCTCCAGGGGTTGCAGACTGAGCACAAAGGGCAAGGAAAGAGAGGGAGTGGCAGCAGGGTCTGGTGGCAAGAGTGCCAGGCCAGCATCCAGGAAACCTGGGCTCTGCTCCCAGCCTCTGCCACCAACTCCCTTGGCGTCCTTGAACAAGATCACCCAGAGGGCAGGGTTGGGGGAGCAGGCACAGGGCCAAGACCTTGCCTAGAAGATGATCTGCAAAATCTTGTTCATACACTTGGGAGGTGGAGGTGGGGTGTTTAACCAGGGAAACTTTTCACTGAACAACTACCTCACTGCCTTTAAATGCCTTGGATGCATTTTGACCAGCAGTGGAACCAAGCTTGGGTGCCCAGAATACATATGAGAAGAAAGAAGGTGGCTTCTTCCAAAATGCCTTTCCTTTGATTTGCTTGGAAGGCCAACAGGCAGGGAATTCCTGCTGCCAGGACTGAGAGCAGAGAGCAAAGTTGACCCTTGGCTATGAAAGTCCATGAGATTGTTCTCACTTCTGCCCCTTGCAGCCACCCAGCACAACTTCTCTGGGAATGTGAGGTTTGTCCGTGGTCCTAGGAGTTTTTATAGAAGGAGTCTCTCCAGGCTTACAACCCCAGGTACCCACGCCTCAATACCCTGATATCCAAGGATCCACACCGTGGCACATGCTTACTCTCAGGACCCATCTCACATATCATCCCTGGGCTTCCTCTGCCTGGTAGCAACAAATCTCCTATTCGTCTGGCACTGTGTGCTCAATGGGAACTCATGGGGTACGGTAGCATTCAATCATACAAAACACCGTTAATAGAAGCCACCAGTGTCTGACACTCAGTAGATGCTCAGTATATATTTATCAAATGAATCCAGGCTTGATTGAACTCATAATACTCTTATATAAAGGACAACATTTAATGGTAGATTCCAAGGTCTGTGGTAGGACCACTTCAGGGGCAGGAAGAAGATGCATGTTTGAGACCATCCAAGAAACAGCATGGGGGCAGTCACCCTCTGTGTGCATGGAAGGAAGGTGGGATACACCCATGGTGTGTAAAGGGGGAGAATGTCTGGGCAAAGGGCCAATATCCACTCCAGTCTGAGAGCCTCAGACACTTCCCAGCACAGGAAGGCCCCATGGTGGTGTCTAATTGGCTTTTGGGTTGCTCTCTGACTGAGTGAAAAGAACCTGTGTGGCAAAGCAGGGTCAGGACTGAGTTTCCAGGATGTCTAGTGAACTTTGGGCAGCTCCTGGTTATTACCAACCAGGTGCTAGTTGCCAGGGAGCACCTTGAATCTGAAGAGCATTGCCAGAGGGAACTGGGAGGGCCTTGGCTAGGGTCTTCACAAATCAATCACTTCAATATGCCTCCTGTCTCCGGTTGGTTCAGGAACTCTCAAAGCCATGGTCTGAACTTTGCAGGTTCCCTTGCTGGATTACTGTGTTGTCTGTGCCTTCACAACAGGGTGGGTGAGAAAGAGCAGCCCAGGAGGAAAAAACAGAGGAGAGGTTCCAGGTTCTGTTGACGTTATAAGTGCTATTGATTGTACAAGATATTTCCACCAGGAGGACAGTGAACTGACCTCGTTTTGCAGCAGGCTCGGACTCTGACGCCACTGTCTAGGCCATGAACTCAGAATCTGAGAGGCTATTGCTTTATCTCAACACATACTTGATAGTCGCCACTCTCTGGAAGGCCAAGCTGGGCCTTCTAATGTGTGATGTGGGAGGACATGGGTGGTTCCAAGCCTCTCAGCAACTTCTACCTTTCCCCAGGGACTTTATATGACCCTGAGCCCATACACTCTCAAATTTTCCAGAACCTAGTTGTTATAGGAAGGAGGCTTTTCAATCAAGAAGGACCAGAGAAATAAAACACAGGAAGAATGTGGTGTAAAGAACACTGAACTAGGAGATGTGACTTTGGGCTTGCATTCCAGCTGTGACATGAACTAGCCATCTGAATTCAGGCCATCTCTTTCCCCTCTCCTAGCATCAGTTTTCTCATCTGTTAAGTGATAGGTAGGGAGGTTCCTTCCAGTTCTAAAATGCAGCAGACCTATGACCAGGCAAGGTGGTGCTTGCCTATAATCCCAGTGGCTCAGGAGGCTGAGGCAGGAGGATCATAAGTTCAAACCCAGCCTTAGCAACTTAGCAAGGCCCTAAGCAACTGAGTGAGACCCTGACTCTAAAATATTTAAAAGAAGGGCTGGGGATGTATCTCAGTGGTTAAGTGCACCTGGGCTCAATCCTTGGTACCTAAATAAATAAATAAATAAAATCCATCAGACTTGTGAAAAATACAGACATTAGGAAGAATATGAAGAAGAGAAGAAGGGACAAAAAATGAAAAATTCCAGGCAGTACAGAAAAGGAATACTGGGAAAGAAGCATGCTGTGTCTTGGTCAGGTGGGGCCCCGAATGGAGACTTTGTGGCCCAGATCTTGTTCCCAATTCTGTCACTAATGAGCTGTATGACAAAAGGTAGGTAACTTCTCTCCTTTGTACCTCATTCAAGTGGGAGGAATGATTCAGCCCCTGCCACCTGGACTACTCTGTTTTTGGATAAACTAGATATAAACATGGCAAATAAGTAGTGGTGTGACATGGACAATAGATACATTTGGAGATGGGGAGGGGGATGGTAGCTGGCAGGTTAAGACTTTTCCTCTGCTCCTATGCCCCATAGGTAAAGTACAGAGACTCCAGACTTAGACAGGCCTGGATGGAGTATATGGGCTCTGTCCCCACCAAGCTGAGTGACCTGGGGCAAGTCATTTGTTCCACCCAAAATTCAGTTTCTTTGTTAATAAAAGGAGGGAATTGAAGTAGTTGATCATCAAGGTTCCTTTCATCTCTTTGAATATGTGAGAAAAACAAAATACAGTGAAAAAGAAGCTAGAAGATGCCAAATCAATCAAAGGGGAGAATTGTGTGTTCAGGGAAGAAGCCAGTCAGTGTAGATCAGGCACTTATGACAGAAGCCTAGAAGGATGGCATTCTCAGAGCAATTATGGGGACAGAGAGGAAGGAGGATAAGGAAAAGGCAAGGTAAGGTCATTTCAAAGGAGTGATTGCAAAGGACATTCGTGAATATTTGGTGAGAGAAGCCTTGGCTGGAGGGCATGCTGGTGAGGAGCCACAATGGCATGGAGATTTTTGTTTTGTTTTGTACTGGGGATTCAGACCAAGGGTACTTTGTCAATAAGCCACATCCCCAGTCCTTTTTTTCGGGGGAGGAGATACCAGGGATTTGAACTCAGGGGCACTTGACCAGTAAGCCACATCCCCAGCCCTTTCTTGTATTTTATTTAGAGACAGGGTCTCACTGAGTTGCTTAGTGCCTCGCTAAATTGTTGAAGCTGGCTTTGAACTCTCCATCCTCCTGCCTCAGCCTCCCAAGTGCTGGGTTTACAGTCATGTGCCACCATGTCCGCTCCCAGTCCTTTTTTATTTTATTTTGAGACAGAGTCTTACTAAGTTGCCAAGGTTGGTCTCAAACTTGTGATCCTCCTGCCTCAGCCTCCCTAAGTCACTGGAATTATAGGTGTGCAACACTGCACCCTGCAGCATGGAGATCTTAAGCAGGTCTCAAAATAAGATGTTGAAGAAGGTGGTGAGAGCTCCAACAGACTGGCCAAACAATGACCCCCACATGAAAGGTGGGAAACTGGAACACCTTCATACTAGCAGACATTGTTCCACTGGGAAGAGTGTGGTCATCACTAAGTGTTTGATACTCTTGGATTTGATACATTATTGATCCTTGCCCAGGACCAGAGATAGTCCATGCAGGTGTAGAGTCAACCTGCCAGAAGTGACATGACAATATCTTGGCAGGGCCAAGAGCAAAATTTGGTCTGACTGCTATGTGACCCCTGCTTCATTCTCTGGATGATCTTAAATCCCTAGTTATAATATTGGCCCATTAGAGGGAAAATGAGTGAAGAAGAAACAATCCCATGTAACTGAGCTCTAAGGGCTTTAGGAGGCCAAACCCTTCTTTCTGGTATCTTATAGGACCTTTAGTGGCAGGGCCCATGCTTAATGTACAGGCAGTGAGGGCTGGTGACAGGGGAAGAGTATGATTTAAGAGTCAGCTGAATCCTCAAATCTCAGTTCCAACTGTGTGACCTTGAACTGATCACAACTTCCTTGGGTTTCTGCTTCCTTGTTTGGCATCTGGCATATCTTTTTTTTTTTTTTTAACATAACATTGTTATGAAGAATAAATGAAATAATGCATGAAGAGTACTTGGAATAGTGCCTGATACATAATAAACTCTCAATAAATGACAGCTATCATTACTATTGTGATTATTATTACTATTACCACTACTGGTAATACATATGAAAGTTTGTCATTTTTCTTGCCAACCTCCCATTTCCCTGTTCCCTCTTTGACTTCAGAGGCCTGCCATGCCAAAAGTATATCTGTGGAGCCACGGACCTCAATGATCACCTTCTTTAGTTCCATTACAAGACCAGCTTCCCAAGACGGCCTCTCCATGAAGTTCCAGCTCCTCCCAATCTGTCTGCCCATATAGGGCCCCAACAGCAGTCAGAAAGAGGGAGACAGGTGGCAGGAGCCAACAAAACAAGGCTATGCATTACCACTTTGTCACCAGTTCCCTGGCAAGGCCGACTAAGGTCACCTTTTGCTTCTAATTTCCCCCTTTGGAGAGAGGAGGGTTGAGACACAACCTGGAGGGAACATTTTTATTTTTTGTGGTATTGGGGATTAAACCCAGGGCCTTGTGCATGCTAGGCAAATGCTCTACTACTGAGTTACATCCCCAACCCTGAAGGGAGCATTTAGATGAAAGCAAGGACTTTGTCTTCGCAATTTGGGAGAAACTCCCAGTATTTTCTAGACCAAGAGATGTTCCAGACGAGAAATGTCATCACCATGCAGAGAGGGGCAGAACTATAAGATCCATGCTGTGCTATGGTGGGCCTCATTCTGCAACCCCTAGGCCAAAGCCCAGGAGCTCTTTTATTTTTTTGTGGTACCGGGGATTGAACTCAGGGGCACTCGACCACTGGGCCATATCCCCAGCCCTTTTTTGTATTTTATTAGAGACAGGGTCTCACTGAGTTGCTAAGTGCCTGGCCATTGCTGAGGCTGGCTTTGAACTCGCGATCCTCCTGCCTCAGCCTCCCAAGTGCTGGGATTACAGGCGTGTGCCACCGCGCCCGGCTCCAGGAGCTCTTAATTCTGGGGTGGAAGACCAGGTTTGTTCAGATGTGAAGACTCTTGGGTGTGGCCCTGCAGAGGGAGCTGATTGCCAGTGCTGGGAAATTTAGAAGGTGCCTCAAACTGCTCCCCAGCCTCTCTTCCCTGGGGGAAAGGTGGGGGCATCAGAGAAACTCAGTGGCACTAGGCCAGGGAGGATTGAAATCACACTGTAGCATGCAGGTCCTAGAGATTAAAAGGCCTAGCCCATTTTCTGGGTTGAGAGGTGAAGGAGAAGATGGGTGGGAAGAGTAAGTAGACAGGCAGGGCCTGCAGAACCTAGAGGTGGAGTATGCAATTGTCTACCTGGCAAGATTTCAGGGGCCCCAAAGCAGACTCCATCCCAAACATCTCCTCCAGAACATGTAACTAAACAGTGGTGTGTCTCTTGAACAATTGCTGAGTGTTCTGCAATGTGCTTAGACTGGAGAAAATGGTCCAGTCCAGCATTACCCCACCACCCCGAGTCCCTTCCTCTTTACTGCTTTGATGGGGAGAGCCTGAATGAAGTCAGGGCTGGGAAAGGGTCATGGACAAACCAGAGAGGGAAAGGACAAGCTTGAGAGGGAGAGAGCATGCCAGGAGGCCCTTGCATAGTGAAGCAAGGCCTGAGGGTGGCAGGATGGGGGGGGGGACAAGGGTGGGGCAGGTGATGTTCTTTATGAAGGGTGGAGGTGCACAGGAGACCAAATGTGGCTGAGGGCCAAGCCTTGGAGAAAAGACAAGTTAGGAGAGAGGAAAGGGGTAGGCCTAGTGTATGTGGACATTTTTTTGGTAAAGGTACTGCCATAGAACCTGAGTGAGTCCTTCCAGAACAGTAGGGCAGGGAGAAGCATTATAATTACTGAATGCCATTTGGAAAGCCTGCCCCTCTCTCCCTCTCCCCCCCTCTCTCTCTCTCTCTCTCTCTCTCTCTCTCTCTCTCTCTCTCTCTCTCACACACACACACACACACAAACACACACACATATACACACACACACACAATCTCTAATGTTCCTAACAGCCCTGACAAGGTAGGGGAGGTATAATTACCTCCATTTGACTGATGAAGAAACTGAGACACAGATTAAGTAATTTACCCAAAGTTTTACAGACTGTTTTAATGGCTGAGATGGGACCAGACCTTTGGTCAGATGAAGGTCAGAATTGGCCTAATGATTGTCCAGAGTAGGTAACCCCCTCCATGCATTATTTCAGGAATGCTAAGAAAGCCCACTGCCCTCAAAAACCTGTCTCTCCCCACTCACTAATGTCTACAATTTGACTCTTAAGAGTTTTGTTTTTTTTTTTTAATTGAAACTGTAGTGCCTCTTATAATGTGAAAGGGTGCTGCTGCCCAGAGGCCCAGGGTGGTTGAAGCAGGAGGATCTCAAGTTCAAAACCAGCAGCCGGGCGCGGTGGCGCACGCCTGTAATCCCAGCACTTTGGGAGGCTGAGGCAGGAGGATCGCGAGTTCAAACCAGCCTCAGCAATGCCGAGGAACTTAGCAACTCAGTGAGACCCTGTCTCTAAATAAAATACAAAAATGGGCTGGGGATGTGACCCAGTGGTCGAGTGCCCCTGAGTTCAATCCCCGTAACCACAAAAAAAAAAAAAAAAAAAAAAAAAAAAAAAAAAAAAAAAAACCAGCCTCAGCAATTTAGCAAGACCCTAAGCAACTTATGGAGACCCTGTCTCAAAAAAAAATAACAAAGGTTGGGGATGTGGCTCAGTGGTTAAGCACCCCTGTGTTCAATCCCTGGTAGCAAACAAACAAAAGGTGCTGCTGAAGGAAAGAGTAGGGATGGCAGGAGAGAATGTCTCAGTACCTCCGAATACAATCTGGGGGTGTGCCTAGGAGAAGGCCTGGGCAATGGAGCAAGATGTAAAGGGGCAGGAGGTATGTAAGAAGGGGAGGGACCCAACGCTGGCAAACCTCTGCCCTTTTGCATAAGGAGGAAAGGAGTTATGTCAGTGCAAATGTGGGCAACTCTAGGAAGGGGGGCGGCTCTGCGCAGAAGTGAGGTTGGACAGCTCTAATGGTTGACTATACCAGCTGAGTCCTTGGAGGGAGGTTAGGGAAGGACTTCCATGTAGCCTTGGGAGAACATCGAGCGGGAGGGCCATGGTAGTGGCTGGAGAAGGAAGCAGGACTTGTAGAGGGGTAGAGTGGGGGTGGGGGAAGCTATTCATGGAGCTGGCCTGGAGCCAGGGGCCAGTCCCAAGGGGGTGAGGGAAGGCTTGAGAGCTCTGGGCCCCATTCCAGCTCCTGACCTTGAGTCACCATGCAACTCGGCATTTTTCTTACCTCAGCCCAGACACCCATCAGGTCTCTGTTATCTGGGCTTCCCGTTTTACAGAAAACTGTGTAAATGTTACTGGCTCCTCCTCCTGACCAACCCTGCCCTTCCGACAAACCTCTTGCCCCCTCCCCCCTCCCCCACCCCAATCCAGCATCCTGCAAAACTCCTGGGCCTCATGGAAGCTCTTGCTTTCTGCCTTTGGTCTCAGATCTGCCCCTCCCCATTGCAGGCTGCCCCTGCACCTGGTGGTGCAGACACATCCTGGACCTAAGGACAAGGGCTTGAAGTTCTCACTTAGCTCTTGGCCTAGGCCTCTTGACTGTAAGATCGAGCTGCAAATAAGCTGTCTGAGAAGATCATGGCAGAGCCTATTAGCACTGCCATCAACCTTAGAAGTCACTTTTGCTATTCATTCATTCATTCATTCATTCAATTTGTTGAGCACGTACTATGTGCCAGACACTTGAGACATGCTCTTAGCTTCATGAAGCTCTCAGTTTGAATAACTGTATCTTTCTTCAAAGAAGCACCCAAATAAATATATATTTCCATCCCCAATCTTCTCATCTTACATTAGGGGGAACTAGGGACAGAATGGTTATGGGGCTTTTCAAGATTGTTCTGGTAGCCAGTGGCAAAACCAGGCCAGAACCCAGGCTTCCTAATTACTATTCCAGTGTTCTTTCTACTATGTTCTGTTTTCTTTATTTTTGTCCTGGGGATTGAACCCCAGGGCTTCACACATGCTAGGCAAGCACTCTAGCACTAAGTGACACCCCAGCCCTTTTTATGTTTTATTTTGAGACAGGGTCTCATTAAGTTGCCCACACTGGCCTTGACCTTGCAATCCTTCTGCCTCTGTTTCCTGAGTAGCTGAGATTACAGTCATGTGCCACCGAACCTGGCTCACTGTTTGTTTTTGTTTTGGGTATTAGGAATTGAACCCAGGGGCACTTAACCACTGAGCCATATCCCTAGCCCGTTTTTTATATTTTACTTAGAGACAGGGTCTCACTGAGTTGCTTAGGACCTTACTAAATTGCTGAAGCTGGCTTTGAACCCACAATCCTCCTGCCTCAGTCTCCTGAACCACTGGGATTATAGGTGTGCACCACCGCTCCCGGCTTCTTTGTTCTTAAAAGAATACAGCATGGGTGCAAGAGGGTAGGAAGTATTTACCCCGTACACAGAACCAGACATACCAATAGTCAGAGTAGAGTCTGACCTTCTTGGCAAGCTTTGAAGAGCATTGATAAGCAATATCCCCCCATAATTGCCACCCCCCACCTATGACTAAAATTATACCATTGACTGAAACCTTTAGATTAAAGTCCCTGTAATCTGACTAAAGAAAACCTGTTAAACCATTACCTGCCATTTACACAAATTTCTTCGGTCTGTGCTTCAGGGCTGACCCAGATACATTTGATTTGTGGGAGGGAAACTGGGTGTGTCACTTAAAGAGGTCATTGCTAGAGAGGTAAGTACCCCCCCCAGTCCCTGCATCAGTGGGCCCCCTAAAACTCCAGACAGCAGGAGGCACAGGTTGCCTGAGGGGACAGGTAGGAGGAAGGTACCAAAAAGGAAGCAGGAAGGTTCTGAAGACAGGCTTCTACTTCACAGTTTAGCCTAGGGGTCAATCCTGCGCAGATACAGTGATGGGTGGCATTTTGTTTCAAAATACATGTTTACAGTTGGTCTTTCCTTATACTAGATTATACTGAGTCTTTTGTCCCTTCTCTAGCCTGATGTCTGGATAGTTTGTACCTATTTGCCCTTACTGAGGGGCCCATCCCTAAAAATGAGCAAGAAGCTGCCAATCCCTAAGTTGAAATGCAGATTCATCCCATCTTAGCATACTAGAAAGGCTCACTCTTCCAGGAAATTATTTGACTTGGTGTTGCTTTGGTCAATGGAAAGGGCTAGCTTCCAACCAAGGTCTTCCCTAGCATGACCCTGCTAAGGACTCAGCGGATTCAGCTGCAGCTGCTGTAAAGGGGTGTTCAGTGAGAAGTCACATTGGTGCAAGTTCCAGTCATTGCCTAGAATGCAGTTGTGCCTGGAACTCTCCTCAAAACAAAGTGCAGTTCCCAGCTAGAGACAGCCCAGCACTTTGGAGTCATAAACCAGGGGTTCTTATCTGGCCTCTGCTCCTTACTAGCTGTGCAACCCCAGGTAAGTCATTGAACGTCTCTGTGCCTCAGTTTCCTCAATAATAATCCAATACCCAATTCCTAAGACTGGACAAAATTCAAAAAACTAATGCATATATTATTCTTAGCCAAGTGCCCTCTAAACATTCAGTACTTGGGAACTGCTGTTATTATTTGTACCAGATGGGGCTTTGAGATCTCCCAGTGGAAGGTCAAGACCTCACAGTTATCCATTCTTGCCCTCTTTTTAAATGGAGATTTTCATAAGTCAGTTTTGCTTAAAGTAAGGCCCACCTGCAGGGCATTCCCTGCTCTGGCAATTCATGGGTGGGATGCATTCCATGCACCTATTTTAAGCTGTTCTACATTTTCTCCCTCCTGACATGGATGTGTTTACACAGGAGAGGTCGGTCCCAGTCAAAACAAGATGAAAATACACTCCTGGCTGGAAGCCCCAGGCTAACTGGTTTCAGGTCCTCTCCCAGCTGTCAGCACCTTACAACAGGGCCACAGGGGTGGGGGGATGCCCAGTCCTACTCCCCCACTCCCTCTTCAGGCCAGCTCTGCCTGGTGTCAGGCAGTTGGCTGTCACCTGGTCAAGCTAGAGGGAGCCCCAGGGCTGAGGTTTTTCCAGAGTTTTACAAGGGCAAGAAGGAGAGGTAATGAGGGACAAGTGCTGCCCTCACCAGCTCTAGTGTGAGTATTGTGTCTCTTTCCAGGGCCACCTGGTGCACAGGTATAGAAAACCACAGCTAATAGATAATGGCAAAAAAAAAAATGGCCAAACAAAGCTCTCCCAGTGCCCTGCCCTTCTGCTTGGAATTTCCCTCACTAGACTCATTCCTTTAGGTTAACAGGAGGCTCTTGGTAGAAAGAAATTGCCCCAGGGAAGGAGAAACCATCAAACCTCTCAGCCACAGACTTTCTCAGGGTCAATTTCTCAGCTCTGCCACCTTATAAATGAGGTGGTAGAGCTTGAGGAGGACCCATCCAGGAAGGATGTTTTGGTGAGTAAGTAAATGGGGTCTCCCAGACAGGGAGCACTGAAGATAAATGTCTCCAACATGTCCAAGGCAGCCTTGCTGCTCTGCACAGCATTTTCATAACGACTTGCTCTTTTTATTTTTATTTTTTTTCAGTACTTGGGATTGAACTGAGGGGTGCTTTACCACTGAGCTACATCCTGAGCACCCCCTTTTTACTTTATTTAGTGTATTTTTTATGTGGTGCTGAGGATCAAACCCAGTGCCTCACACATGGTAGGCAAGCACTCTACCACAGAGCACAACCCCAGACTCTGAGTCCTTTTTAATATTTAAGATAGTGTCTAAGTTGCTGAGGCTAGCCTCAAACTTAAGATCCTCCTGCCTCAGCACCTCCCAAATTGCCGGGATTATAGTTACCCATTGCTGTGCCCAGCATAAGAGTTTGCTTTTATTTATCAAAAAGAGAAGGAAAAAGCAATTGCCTTGTATGGTGTATATGTTATAGGAGAGGAATAGCATGATTGCCATTTCAGGTATGAGGATCTAAAGCCTCCTGTGCAGTCCTCCAGCTATCTAATGGCCAATATGGCAAAAGAATTCTGGCCTCCTGACTTAATTCTCACTTGAGCAAGTTCATCTAGAATGGGTGCTAGAGCAGTCCTCAGGGAGTCCCTCCCTGAGGAGAGCCCCTCTCAGTCCTCCTTATCACAGCTATTTGTATGAGGGATGAGTATCAGCTGCATGTGTCAAACCCATCATTGCAGCAGCCTATTATAGGAGAGAACTCACCGGTGACATTACAGATGGCCTCTGGGTTATCTCCCAACTGTGCTCAGGAGCCATAAATTCTATTACTCTTTTTTTCCTTTTTTTTAGTACTGGGGATTAAACTCAGGGGCACTGACCACTGGGCAACATCCCCAGCCCTTTTTTGTATTTTATTAGAGACAGGGTCTCACTGAGTTACTAAGTGCCTCGCCATTGCTGAGGCTGGTTTTGAACTCGCGATCCTCCTGCCTCAGCCTCCCAAGTGCTGGGATTACAGACGTGCGCCACCGTGCGTGGCTTCTATTATTCTTTTTTAATACCTTTATTTTGTTCATTTGTTTTTATGTGATGCTGAGAATCGAACCTAATACCTCACAAATGCTAGGCAAGCACTCTACCACTACGCTACAACCACAGCCCCATAAACTCTATTACTCTAAATTGCCTGTGAATTGGCAGCTTTAAGTTTTTTTGACAGTTGTTTGGGAGCATTTGCATGCCACCCGAAAGCCCAAGGCCACCAGGTAACAAGTACCCATTGTGATAAGCCCCCCCCACCACCATGGGTCTATACTTAGCAAGTCTGAGTCACTCCTCCTAGAAGCCCCCTACTGTTCAGACTAAGCAGAAGAGGTCATCATGTTCCTTCCCTGAGAAAAACTAAATAGTTCCCCCTCTGAGAAAGACCTTTCATTTTAATAGGGCACCTCAAGATTTCAAACCCAAGGATGACCTTAATGATTAGGATTTCCTTTCTCTTGGTGAGCATCAGGATATTTTTATCTGAACTTATTTTGTCATTCCCCACCCCTGCCCCGTCATTCCAGTTACATGGCTGTCACTCAGAGAATCAGGCCGGCTAGCCCTAAATCCCTCTTTGATATTGGTGCCAGCTGAGACTTGGCTGTCCTGCTCCTGGGCTTTGTCACCCTCTACTGCTCCCTGTGTGTGACCTGTTCACAAGTGACCCAGCCCTTTTAGCTAAAGATGGAAAGTGACCAAAGTCACAGCATTACTGGAGAATCAGGAACACATAACTGGGTAAATTATCCCTTTTATTTAAGAGGTTGGGCCTTGCTTCCAGGTCATTAGTGACCACTTATTCAATTAAACTGTGTTTGGGTTTTCAAAGTATGTTTGGTTTTCACAAGTCTTTCGTGTTTTAACTGCACAATTTCTCTCAAACAATGATTGTTCCCAAATTCAAGTGTTAGCAAAAGGCTAATACATTAATTTGCTTAGTTCTTCCCCACCAGGGCCCTTAGCAAAATTCTAACACTTAGCCAGTTCTTTTATTTATTAAGCACATACTTACCATATTTGCCTGGTGTCCAGGCCATGGGGGTACAGTGATAGATAAAACAAGCCCCGACCATCACAGAACATATTTTCTAGTCTAGGAATCCAATAGATGCTTACTTGAGTCTTTGCGTTGCCTGTTGCCCACTTTTAATCATGGGCCTCTCTGGCTGTGCCTCCATTCCTGCCTGAAACAATAGAGATATTAGTACATTAACAATCAACCTTAGGGGGAAAAAAAACCTTACATATATAACCATCTTACACAGACCTTTATCACTTAAACCATCTGATTTACTTCATCACATAAAGACTTTATCCAGAAACACTTTTTTTCCTTCTATTAAATATGGTTTCCATACCTAGAACCTTCTAATTTCTCTTTCCCACCTGTTAACCCCCTTTTCTGTTCACATTTTGTGAACAATGTAAATTTCTAAATTTAGGCAAATTATTTCATTTTAATAAAAAGAAATATGTTATTTACAGTATTCTTAATTGGAACAGTTGAAACTTTTGGGCCTTTGTATATAGAATCATATCTGTTTACCATTTCATGAAAACACAGTGTTCTTATACAGAATTATACCTGTTGGGTAATTAAAATCTTAGTAACCTTTTCCAGGGATGACAAAGCAATTTTAAACCCTTATTTTCTTCATTTGCCAATTTATGAAAACATCAATAATGTTACTCAATGGAATTCAAGGAGTTAAGAGTACTTACTTGATGGTATATTTAACAGTTAGCATTTTAACCTTGCAAACTAATCATATGGCTAACAAACAAAATTACTCATAAATATAAGTAATCCCATGTCAAATCTACTTTTTTTTTTTTTTCTTGGTACTGGGGATTGAACTCAGGGGCACTCGACCACTGGGTCACATCCCCAGCCCTTTTTTTGCATTTTATTTTAGAGACAGGGTCTTACTGAGTTGCTAAGTGCCTCACCATTGCTGAGGCTGGCTTTGAACTCGCAATCCTCTTGCCTCAGCCTCCCAAAGTGCTGGGATTACAGGCGTGCACCACCGCACCCGGTAAATCTACTTATTTTTTACCAAGATATCAGACAAGTGTATTGAACAGTATTACCCATTTCTTTCTTGTTGAAGAAAAGTCCTGGAACCAAGGAATATTAGACATTTTATAGACATCAACATTTTATTAGTTTTTTTGACCACCTAGAGAGACTTGTGAGTTAAGTTTAATTTTAAAGACATCTTTCATCTGTTTACCTAATTTAAATTGAACCTTTCTAAATCACATGAATTAAAGGCATTTGGATCCATTTTTAAAAATTTTATGAGCGCTCATTTTCTATCTGCCAAGCTTGATATCATGTATATGACATATGGACACACATATGGACAGACAACACAATACACAGTGTGCACACATACAAAAGTAAAGGCCTTGTAGCTTTCCACAGGTGTATCTCTACTGCAATGGTACAGATGTTTTAAAAACTCCATAGTTGAATAAAAAAATAGGACTGATCAGAAAAACATTAACCTAGGTGCATAGGACCAACATCATGAGCTCAAAACATATACAGAATGTAAGGAAAAGCAAGAATCTTAGAAAAATGACCAGCCAGTAATTAGTGAAGTACCATAAAATCTACTTTTTGTTTTAGTCTGATTTAAGGTAAAGGACACTTTTACTTTTCTTTTTCTTCTTGGGACTCAGATTATAGTCTCCTACTGACCTTTCAGGCTTCTCCATTTGCATTTCAATCTAAGTCCTGGCTGAGGTTTGGAAGGAGTGGGGTGCACTGCTGTTCTGAGCAGAAACCTCATGCCTAAGGTGTTTTCACCATGTTTTAAAGCTGGTAATCAGGTTTGGATGAAAATTATGATACCTTAGTTTTTTTTTTTTTTTTTTTTTTTTTTTTTTTGGTACCGGGGATTGAACTCAGGGGCACTCGACCACTGGGCCACATCCCCAGCCCTTTTTTGTATTTTATTAGAGACAGGGTCTCACTGAGTTACTAAGTGCCTCGCCATTGCTGAGGCTGGCTTTGAACTCGCGATCCTCCTGCCTCAGCCTCCCAAAGTGCTGGGATTACAGGCGTGCGCCACCGCGCCCGGCTTGATACCTTAGTTTTTATTGCTTTCAAGGAAAAGCTACAATGTTAAGCTCCTTACTGAGATAAGCCACTGGCTGTTGAGCAGGTCCATTATTTTGTGTGACCATTTCTAGGGTTATTCCTCCTCTCTCAGTGACAAACAGGTTAAATCTTGCTCTATAGGTAAACTGAGGACAAGGGTTCAAAATAAGTCCCCGTTTTAATGTCTTAAATGCTTCCAAAACTTGTTTATAACTCAGAGGAGGAGTAAACCTTTTGGTAAATTTATCCTTTAAAAGTAGGGGGCTGGGGTTGTGGCTCAGCAGCAGAGTGCTAGCCTCGCACATGCGCGGCCCGGGTTCGATCCTCAGCACCACGTAAACGTAAATGCATTGCATTGTGTACAACTGAAGTAAATAAATAAATATTAAAAAAAAGTAGGTGGCCATTTATGGATTCAGGATTTAGGGTTGTGTGTTTTTATTGCCTCCCTGAGTTTCTCCATGAAAATAGCAGGGCTTTCCTGGGGCCCTGAGTAATTTCAGAGACCTTGGAATAGTTAATGGGCTTTGGCTTGATCCTCCTGAGGGCTTCAAGGACCAACATTTGGAAATGTGTAATCTTCCAAGCATCCTGTTCATCATTTGGGTCCCAGTCAGGATCATTTCTGGGAATTTCCTGAACTCTAGATGAATGATTAGGTTTGTTTTTAGTTTGTGATGCTGGGACATGGGTAAGATGTAGGTCCATCCTCAAATTCTTTTGCTGCTTGCTTTAGGGTGGCCTCCTTCATATTGGAGGCTAAGGTAACAACATAATGTCTTTCCAGGTGAGGTCAAACACCTGGCATAAGTTCTGAAACATCCCAATATATTTATTTAGAAACTCTGAAAATCTTCCTGAATTTATTCTTATTTGTTTTAAGTTGGGGGGTCCCCATAATTTCTTTTCCTTAGCAGGTGATGTTTTAAGGCTTTCTCTCTTGGTAGAGATTGAGGTTAGGCCTGACAACATATGAAAATGAGGCACTTTCCCTGATCATTTGTAATTTCCCAATAGGTAGACTAGTGGTCAATCTACAAACTGACTTGAGAGAGAAGCTCCCACCTGAGTGATGGAAAATTTGAGAGGGAAAGGGGAACATCTATTGGTTGTTAAGCACATAACAAACACCCTTTGCTGGAGGGGCTTTTGGGAGGGGTTGTTTAAAATAGAGTGCCTCCCTCTTGGCAGCATTAAAACAAATACATTGAGTACATCTGAGCACAGGAATGGTAATGGGAGATTTTAAACTGGCTTGTGAAGGCTAACTATGTGAACAAAGGGGACCTTTTGATTTCTTACTAATTATCCCAGTCTTTCTCTCAGTCCGACAATCTGAATAGCTAGTGTTTCTGATGGAGCATCCAGGAGGGAATGGATGTGGGGGTCGGAGTGTTGTGTGGCCCACATGGAGGAAAATGTAACTGGGGCTTTCCCTCAGTGCCATTCATCTACTAATCACCCTAGATACCCCTTAGGGTGGTCGGGAGGGGGTTCGAGAGAAGGAACCTTAGGATTTTTGCCTGAGTATAGCCCAGGCCAGAAATTCCGCAGTTGTTCCAAGCCCTGTCGGACTAGGGACACTGTGTACTCATGCCAATTGCTCCCCAAGCCTAGACAGAGAGGTAGGAAATGGCTTCAGCAGGGCCCAACATGCCTGCTCCACACAGAACAGGTGATTGGGAACCACCTAGGCCGGGAAACCTTTCACCTGAGTCTTGAAGATTGGCAGCTGCACTGACTGCATTTAAGTAGCCAATGGGTGCCCAACATCCTCCAAAATGGAAGAGACAGAAAGATGCACCTCAAATAGATGTGGGGTGCGTGGAGAGGAGCTTACCTAGGTGTAGATCTCGGTGGAATCTTCAAATATGATACTGCTTGTTGCCGGTGATGAGTTCTGCTTCCTCAAATGTTGAAATTTGAACATTAGAGAAGCACGCCGAGGCAAGCATATCGAGCAGGATTTATTTAAAGGGGTAACATAGACTTCTCTCAGGAAGAAGAAGGGGGCCATAGCTGGTATCCCAGGAAGTGAGGTATTCTGCTCTTTTTATATGTCCCAGGCTTCCTTTGTTCTCCTGCTCTCTTTTCCTTATCTTTCTCCTTCCTGGGTGCGTACATAAATGACTAGACACAGGAATACTTGGTGAGATGGCCAAAAGGTGGGAAATAGGGGGCTGTAGGGGGAAGGGCAGGATGGTGCAGCCCAGGACACATTAATTAACAACTTTATAGATCCCTGTAGGGAGGGGGCAGTACCTGAGACAGGTTATCTTATCAACACATTGGAGAAGGGACAGATTCTTTTTTTTTTTTTTTTTTTTTTTTTTTTTGGTACTGGGGATTGAACTCAGGGGCACTCGACCACTGAGCCACATCCCCAGCCCTTTTTTTGTATTTTATTATAAACAGGGTCTCACTGAGTTGCTAAGTGTCTCACCATTGCTGAGGCTGGCTTTAAACTCATAATCCTCCTGCCTCAGCCTCCCAAGTGTTGGGATTACAGGCGTGCGCCACCATGCCCAGCCCAGGGGCAGGTTCTTGATAAGGGCAGAGGAAGGGCTCTGAAGGAATTAACATTTCAATCCCACAGGACAGTCTCCAACTTCCTGGGACTCACTCCAAATTGGCTTCCTTGATCCTACCTGACTCGATTTACCTATCTATACTGACTGCCTGTCTAATTCTGGCTTCAGTGGCACACAGCTGTTATCCTAGCAACTCAGGAGGCTGAGGCAAGAGGATCAAAGTTTGAGGCTAGCCTCAGCAACTTAGTGAGGCCTTGTCTCAAAACATAAAAAGGGCTGGGGAAGCTGCTCAGGGGTAGAGTGCTCCTGGGTTCAATCTACAGTACAGAAAAAAAATTGTGCAAGTTAGAAGTCCTTTGTACTGGAAAGATTGCTAAGAACTCCAAAAGAATAATTTAAATACTGATTCCATGTTAACAACAATTCCTCAAACCACCCCTTCCCCATAGGTAGTATGGATAACTTGTGAAACCGTGGGGACAAAAATCACAACTGGATAGAAGTTTAGAAATGTTAGACTTTGAAACAGCTTTGAAAGTGCTACATATTTGGAGAGCCTTTTTACCAGGGGTGATTGGGGGATCAGGGCCCTTACTGGTCACAGAGTTTATCATATTCATATGGCCCTTTTTCACTCTCCAAAGAACTCAAGAATGCCACCTGTGGGGTGTTCATAAGTTTGAAAACATAAGCCAAATATATATAATGCCATCAAGAACATCTTTAATCTGGGCTGGGGTTGTGGCTCAGTGGTAAAGCACTTGCCTAGCACATGTGAGGCACTGGGTTTGATCCTTAGCACCACATAAAAATAAATAAAATAAAGGTACTGTGTCCATTTAAAAAAAAAAAACTTTAATCTGTTAAAAAACATAAAATTGCATTCCCTATGTTTTCAGACATTAGGGCATCTATGAACACATACACCATGCATGGATGCATATGTTATAGGAGAGAAAGAGCATGATTCCCATTTCAGGTATGAGGATCAAACCCTGTAGGATGTTTTGGAGCCTTCAGTGCAGTCCTCCAGCTAGCTAATGGCCAATGTGGAAAAAGAATTCTGGCCTCCTTACTTAATTTAATTCCCACTTGAGCAAGTTCATCTAGAATGGGTGCTAGAGCAATCCTCAGAGAGTCCCTCCCTTCACGTATGCATCAGGGGAGCCCCTCTCAGTTCTCCTTATCACAGTTATTTGTCTGAGGGATAAGTATCAGCTGCATGGGTCAAACCCATCATTGCAGCAGCCTGTTGTTGGAGAGAACTCACCTGGTGACATGACAGATGCCTCTGGGTTATCTCCCAACTCTGCTCAGGCCTTGGTTCCTCAAGATGTCCAAGGAAGATCTGTAAGACTCCTTTCTTCCCAACTGCTGAGCTAGTAATTGTCTACAGTTGGCAGTTCCACCATTTCCATATCTACTTTAGCTCTTCTGCAACTCTGTCAACAAACTCCACAGTATTATTAGTTTTAGCAAATAAAAGGATGTCAAAACTGTTGGCCAGGATTCAGTAGTTTGCTGTTACAGTCCTATCCCAGGACATAAGGACTAGTGTTCCTCTTATTTTTTAAGGTGCATGAGCATTGGCAAGAAGCCTTTCCTGGTCAGACCCACCATGTTCTTCTATCCATAGATCTTTAATAACCCTCAAGCCCACAAAGTTTCCACCCGCAAAGACCTGGGCACTTCTGTCTTTACTTGGTGGCATAAAGACATCTTTAAGTAGATTTTTCAAAAATAATCAGCTCTGATACTCTGAATTTTCCATTTTTGTGCTTTATCCTCATAGTCTTGTATGACTTTTCAAAGAAGTTTGTACTTGGTTACTTCAGTGCTTAGCATTCATGTCATCAGAAACTGTTGGAGGGTGGTACTTTAGACTGGTACTAAGAATGTCCAGGCTTTTGACCCAACTCAAAATATCTTTTTTCCAACCCTTCCTGCAACATGAACTGACACAAGGAGCAAGAGAAGAGGTTAAAAGGGTCACTGTGCTGCTGGCAGGCAGCTAGGCAGTAAAGGCCTTGCGGGGAATCATAGCCTTTGTTTACTTACAAGCCCCAAACCTAGCAGGCAGTGCAATTTAAACATAAAAATAAAATACCCAAACACAGGCCGGATGGTACCACAGAGAACAGAGAATTCCCTTCTCAATCCGCACTGGCAGAAGGGAGTCTGCGCAGTAGAGGCAGCGTCATTGCCAGGGAGAATCTCACAAGCCATGGCATGGGGTGATCATGGAAGGGGTAGGTGAGCTCCAAGCTTGGCTAAGGGTGGTGATGAGCATGTTTGTAGTCAGCCCCAGCAGGTTCCTTGAAGGGGAATGAGTCACACCCCTCCAGCTAACCTGGGAATCAACCCATATTTGGGTGGTGACAGTCACTGGGCTACAGGAGAGCTGGCTTCTGTGGAAGGGAGGTAGGGCTGGTTCATTGACCAAACACAAGAAAAATATTAGCCCCTTTCTATTCTCTGGTCTGGGTTCTTTTCTTTTCCCCACTGTGGTGTGCCCCCAAACTCCAACCTCCCAGGTGGAGAGTTCCCACTGACAACTGTGAAGTGTCTCAGAAGGAATTTGTTTCTCATAAAGGAGAGGCAAATTTTGCCAAAGATTTAAATCTAAATCAGTATAGATTCATTGAAAAGAGCATGTGTTCCCTGTGCTTCTCTTTCTTCCTGATGAGGAGTGTGTATTTGTTGTTAGCAGTTCCTTGTGTGTGTGTGTGTGTGTGTGTGTGTGTGTGTGTGTATGGTGCTGGGAATTGAACCCAGGGGCACTTTACCACTGAGCTACATCTCCAGCCCTTTTTCTTATTTGGAGACAGGGTCTACACTAAGTTGCTGAGGCTGGCCTCGAACTTGCAATCATCCTGCCTCAGCCTGCCAAATTGCTGGGATTACAGGTGTGTACTGCCATGCTGAGCTTTCTTGGGGAGGGCAGTGCTGGAGATTGAACTTGTGCACGCTAAGAAGGGCTTTACCACTGAACTCCATCTCACCCCCTCTTGTCATCAATTCCTAAAAGGAGTTCTGTGGACTGGTGCAAAATAGCTACGTCCAAATCACCTGAAAAATACCCTGCCCCAGCTCCAGATCCATCCCACAAGACTTGCTAGGGCTGGAGCCCAGGACAAACCCTCTCAGGTGATTCTAGTTTTAAGAATCTCATCCAGGGACTGGAGTTGTGGCTCAGCGGTAGAGCGCTCACCTAGCACATGCACAGCCTGGGTTTGATCCTCAGCACCACGTAAAAATAAACACATTGTGTAAAATTAAAGCAAATAAATATTTAATTAAAAAGAATCTCATCCAGACGTCTTTCTTTCCCTCCCCAATCCACTGTCAAGGTTTACTTGCTGTGTGTCCAGTTATCTTCTGACTGATGCATCACTCACTACCCTGTTGAAAGTAAGATGATAATTTAGTTCGTACTGAAGTGCTTGAACTGTTAGTGGATGAATGTTGCACCTTATCAGGGCTTTTTACATTGAAAAAGAAACTTTTCTTCCTCCTAGTGTATAGAACTGCAGGACAGATCACTGGAACCCAAAGTCATGACTCTGGTGGTGACCTTTGTAGGTACCTCAGTAGCAAATCTGGGAAACAACTCTGACTGAGAGGGAATTTTTTTTTCTCAATGCCCTTGAGATCACAATTCTGAGGTAGCCAGACACAGAGGGCACCTTTGCCAGGACTGGCTCTAGTTAGAACTGTCCTCAGGAGGAGTCTGTGGGAATCATTCCTTAGGCATCCATGTGATTGATTGTGTACAAATGGTGCTTGTCTTTTTTTCTCCCTCATTTAAAAGAGTCCATTATAATGTATGATTGATGTCTTTGAAAACTGCAGTTCCGGGACTTCCTGTTCAGAGTGTGCAGTGTGAACTTGAACCAGTTCAAGCTGGTTCTCCCTGTGCCCACCTGATTGCCACCCCAAGTTTCCCTTTAAGACCCTGCTACCTCTGACCCCTGTACAATATGCAGCCAGCTCTGGATGTCAGAGAGAGGAGAGGCCATGGCTTTTGACACTCTAGCTTAAACTAAAGTATCCTGCCTTGCCATCTCGCCACACCTTGTGGCATTACTACCCCTTTGGGGTCATGGGGAAGCTGGCAACAGCAAAAAGGCCATCATATCTCTTTCTCTCTCTATCTGCTTCACTATCTCTGGGAATCAGACTATGTGAAAGACTGAAGAAGCTGTTTGCATAAATGTGTGTGTGCTTTGTGCTTCCCTTTCTTCCTCATAAGGTGTATGTAATTTTTTGTCAGCAATTCTTAAATCAGGTGGGAGGCCTTCCTTAAACCCGCCCAGTACTCCTTTAAATTCCCTGGTGCTATTGCTATTCCCATGGTTGGAGGGCCCAGCCCAGAGAGACGTTCACCCTGTTTCTCTCCTTTTTTTTTTTCTGTTTTGGGAGTAGTGTGCCCCCAACCCTCCACCTTAGCTGGGCTGTCTTCTCTCATCCAGGAAGCCCAGAGTGCAAAGCGGGAGGGGGGGTGTCTGCAGAGCCAAAGGCCCTTTGCAATGAGCAAAACTCCTCTTTACAAGTCATAGAGTACCATATAACACAGGATCAAGGAGCTACCTCAATTGATCCAACAATGACGACCTCTACTGTGGGGTAAGGAAAGCCTCAAGAGCACAATGTGAGAGCCCTGGGAGGCTCATAAAGCCTACCCATTGTGGCTGAGGAGCTGGAGCCCCTAAAGAGGCCCAGTATTATTAACCATCCTTTTCTTCCTTAGTGAAACTGTACCACTTCAAAGGTCACGCATTCTACAGTGGGGTCCACAGTGGAGCCAGGTGCTCCACCTCAGGGCCCCTGCCCTCTCCACAGGTCCCTTGTCTGCTGGCTCTGCCTCCCTGACAATATTCTCCTGGCTTCTTCCAAGCATTGCCCATAGCCCTAAGTCCTTTGGGTGCTACTCACAGTAACCTTGGCAACTGCCGGAAAAAAATTACTTGGAATTTTGGCCAGTGGGATGGCTCTACAGAGCAGAGGGGATGAGGAGAGGCCCTGCCAGTGTCTCCTTGGTGGACATACACTGGTGGAGGGCTTCTGAAGATAAGTTAATGTGGAGAGTGGCCATGTTTTTGCTGCTTTCTTTCCCAGCCCCAGAAAGGCAGCAGTGTACCAGGATTTCCAGAGGGTGGTCTGTGAGGAAGGGTCTTTTTGCATACCTGCCAATGCTTACTGGTCTGTAAGGAAGGGCAAGGGACTTTACCACCTGATTCTAAGCTAGATGGCATGAGGGTAAGACAGCTCACCAAAGGAAGAAGGCCAAGAGCCCCTTCTCAGAAGGACAGGCTGGCAACTCAGAAAGTGAAGACCTGTACCTTATTCCCTTGCTTTATAAACCATTGGTGTTGAGCCAGGTGCAGTGGCACATGCCTGTAATCACAGTGACCCAGGAGACTGAGGTAGGGGAATCAAAAGTTCAAAGCCAGTATCAGCAATTTAGCAAGGTTCTAAACAAGTCAGTGAGACCCTGTCTCTAAATAAAATAAATAAAAAGGGCTGAGGATGTGGCTCCATGGTTAAGCACCCCTGGGTTCAATCCCTGGCACAAAAAAAAAATTAAAACAAACCCCTGGTGTTAAGGAAGGGAATCAGGGTGAGGGACCCTTCCTGGCACTGCTGGCCACAGTGTCAGAGGAGCTGTAGGTTCTATAGAAATCCTAAGCTTTAGGACAGCTGCTTTACCCCAGTCAAGAAGGCACTGGCACAAGGGCACAGTGGGAAGAAGAAAAACACACCCCATCATTTGGAGTGGAGTGGTGTAATCCTCCTAAACTCCAAGCTCCTATACTGTGTGCCTCCAAGCTCCAGATTTTTTCCTGAAGCAAACCTTTCACTGAGGTCTAACCAGTAGAGAAACCTTTCTGAATTTGCCACAGACTTGGGATATTTTGGAAGGATGCACAATTTTGGGTTTGTATTTCTGGTTTGCTTTTTAACACTTCTGAAATGTGCCTTGGACTTTGAATATGCATTCAGTCAACTTAATTGAATTGAAGTGAATGTTAATGGCAGTGAGTGTGGGGAAGAGAAGGGAATGAGATTCCATTAACCAAGGTTAATTTTACAAACTCTTTTTCAGGAATATCTATTTTGTACTTGTAGCTGGATAATGGGGAGGGTAGAAAATGAAAAGGTTTAAAAAATTATGGAGATAAATTTTCCCAGCTGCAATGCATAAGAGGAAAGGAGATAGGCATAAAAATTGACACAGGTTCATGAAATTTACGATCCACTGAGCTTTAAACTAAATTCCTGGATAAATCACTTAATACTTCTAGTCCAGATGAGATGCCAGGACAGCCCCCAACCATGGTTAGCCATCAAAGTTGGGGTGATGAAGATGATTTGACAAGAGTAGTTTTGGGCTTCTCTGAATATGGGCGGGTGGGGTAAAATGCCTTGAAAAAACAGGGTATGGCTCTGCCGCCTGCCATCCTAGTGTCACTCAGAGATTGTTTGTGAAGCTCACACGGGACCCTGTCCCGGAGGGAGCTGAAAGGCACAATTCATTGCTCTTGCCATCATCTAGTGCCAGGGTGTGCCCCAAATCATTTGCTAGAGCTGCTTCTCCAAGAGAGTATCCATCTCTCCACAAGGATTCTCCTTGGGCTTTCTCCCATCCCCCATCACTTTCTATACCCTCCTCCCCATTTTCCTGCCCCAAACCCTACAAAGTCGGGAGTCCCAGCTGTGTCCATGCAGGGCACTTCACTTGATCCACAGAGAACAAGCCACTTTCTCTGTCACCGTCTTTCCTTCTTGCTTCCCTCCTTCTGGACTTTGGGGATTTTCCATGAAGACAAAGTAACTATGTAAGTGGCAGTGGCCTTCCTGTCTGTAAGTCTCCCACATTGGAGTGGAACCAGAGAGGAAGAGTGAAGACGAGAGAGAAGGAAGGACAAATTAAGCCATGGCTTTTCAGCCTCCTTATTCCCCCACCCTCTTCAGAAAAAGGGACAAGTAAGTAATCAGAACTAGACAGAGCCTCAATTGGAAGGGGGCCACAGGGTGTGGGGGGGGTGTTTTTCAACCTGTCTCATCAGCAATGTACTATGCTGTAGGGCTCAGTATCATTTTTGTATTTCCTTTTCCAGCTCCTAACCCAGTGTTTGCTTTGTGGCTTGTCCTGCACCTCTTGTATGGTGTCTTTTTCCACTTCTCCTGACACAGGACCCTGTGTTTTGCTGGCAGTGTTGCTGAATCCTTGGGTGGGATGTTCCCTCTAGAAAATAAGGAAGACTTGCCTATAAATAATTTCCTTCTGGCTGTGTGGTACACAATGCTTCAAATGTGACAAAAGGGGAAGTGAGATGTTCCTCCTCACTGCCTCCCCCATCCAACCGCACACACCCTAAGCCTGCTCCCCACCCTCGTCAGCATGTTGAGAGTATTCCTGAGGCTCTGCTGCCCAGACTTTGCCCAATCATCCTTTCCCTGTCCCGTGGGAACCAGGAGTTAGAAGAGATCTTGTCCTGGAGAGGGTGGCTTTTGAAGTAGAAGAGACCGAGGGGACACTAAGACTCTTCTTCCAGCTCAAAGAGAATAAGTTGGGGTCTAGGATCTCCTGAAATGGGGGAGTTGGCCCCATCCTCAATATGCTCTCCTCCGCTAGAAGGTTGCCCCTAAGAGGGAGTCAACAGTGTCTGTTTTGTCACAAAGTCCGATGGCATTAAATCTAGAACCGAGAGACAGTGAAAGACCTGGCTATCAGTTAGGCGCTACTTGCTGCACTAACTCTGAATCCAACCTGTGTCGTAAGTTATAGGATGTAAGAAGGAGTGTTTTGACAACATTTATGAATGTTGCTGTTGCAGGATTATTTTTGTTTGTTTGTACTGGGGGGGGAGTGTACCAGCGATTGAACCCAGGGGGCATTTAACCACTAAGCATTTTTTGTGTGTTGGGGGGGTACCAGGGATTGAATTCAGGGGCACTCGACCACTGAGCCACATCCTCAGCCCTATTTTGTATTTTATTTAGAGACAGGGTCTCACTGAGTTGCTTAGTGCCTCGCCTTTGCTGAGGTTGGCTTTGAACTCTTGATCCTCCTGCCTCAGCCTCCCCAGCCATTGGGATTACAGGTGTACACCACCACACCCAGCCAAGGGCAGAGGAATTTTCTGATGTGCCGAGGGTTAAACAAAAAAAAAAAAAAAAAAAAAAAAAAAAAAACACTTTTGGGTTCCTCTTCCTCCATCTCCTACCCCTACTAACTATCTCCATCTCCCTTGTCCTTGTTGTTAGAAAATTTTTATACAGAGACATTGAAGTCCATTGTTTTCTATTGGATTCTGGGATCTAGTCATTCTTTGGTAATAGAGGATCATAGGCCTCAGGGTGATCATTTCTCACACAACAGAACTTAAAGGTATATATGGGGATGAGAGATTGGCCTGAATTCAACTGGGACTGGGCATCATTTTTAAGTTTGCTTTTTTAACTAAATCCCAGATATGGGCTTATTTTCTTGTTGATTTTCTCCTAAAAGCTGAGCATAGCAAGAAGAGGGGGTGGGATCTGGGTGCAGTAGCACATGCCTGTAATCCCAGCAGCTTTGGAGGCTGAGGCAGGAGGATTACAATTTCAAAGCCAGCCTCAGCAACTTAGAGAGGCCCTAAGCAACTCAGTGAGACCCTGTCTCAAAATCAAAAATAAAAATGGCTCTGGGGATATGGCTCAGTGTAAAATGCCCTAGGTTCAATCCCTGATACTAAAATAAAATAAGATAAAAAAAGGTCAGGGAGGAATTAATTAAGGGTGCCAGTGAGTAGGGCCTGAGGAACTTGAGGTTTGACTGGACTGTGGTTGTTATTCCAAGACTGCACACCTTATTTGGAATACTGGATACTCCCCAAGACTATATATCCATTCTGGAATCCATATGATTGGATGCATATTTCCTAGAGAGAGAGCTTTCTTTGAGGACTACTTGACTGCTTTTTGAACCAATGTGAATGAACTTGGGCCTTTTCTAAAGCCCACTGGGACAGTTTGGATATTCTTCCAGTCCCCAGCTGTCAGAAAACTATTTTACAGAATTCAAAGTCAGCCTCTGGGCCTCTCAAATAGTAATGCTGCCAGGATCCTAGGGACACTTCCCCTGCCCCTCACCCTCTCTTCCTCCATGCCACTCTTTGACACCTCCAACCTATCCCCCAATTGCTTCTACTCATTCATTCAAGTCTCCCCTCATTCAAAAAAACAATCCCCTGCCTCACTAGTACCCACAGTTGGATGTAGTATGAACAAATTTGGTTTCTAGATCAGCAAGACTTGAACTGAAGTCCCACCTCTACAATGTATTAGCTGTGTGTATGTGAGAGAGACTGGGGATTGAACCTAGGGATGCTCTACCACAGAGCTATATCCCCAGCTTTTTTTATTCTTGATTTTTGAGATAGGGTCTTGGTAAGTTGCCCAGGCTGTTCTCAAACTTGTGATCCTCCTGTCTTAGCCTCCTGAGTCACTGTGATTACAGGCATGTACCACCACACATGTCTGCAATTTATTAGGTCTGCCACCTTGGGCAAAGTAGCCTCTCAGACCCTGTGTCTTCATCAGTGAAATGATGGCACAGCCAGCACAGTGTCTGCCCATAACCAATGCTCCGTTAATTGTAGTAATTATGATCAGTGTGTCTCATACTCAGCTTGTTTTTTTCTTTTTCTTTTCTTATTTATTTGATATTGGGGATTGAATCCAAGGATACTTTACTACTAAGATACACCCTCAGTCCTTTTTATTTTTTATTTTGAGACAAGGCCTTGCTAAGTTGCCTAGGTTCTCACTAAGTTGCTGAAGATGGCCTCAAACTTACAATCCTCCTGCCTCAGCCTCTAGAGTCCCTGGGATTGCAGGCCTGTACTACTGCACCCAGCTTTAGCTTTGTTTGTTTTTTGGCACCAGGGATTGAAGCCAGAGGTACTTAACCACTGGGCCACATTCCAAGTCCCTTTCTTATATTTTAGTTAGAGATAGAATATCACTGAGTTGCTTAGTGCCTCACTAAGTTGCTGAGGCTGGTTTTGAACTCATGATCCTCCTGCCTCAGCCTTCGAAGCTGCTGGGATTACAGGCATGTGTAATCCCATTAAGTGCCTGGCTTTAGCTTTTTTTTTTCCTTAATTTTTTTTTTTTTTTAGTTGTTGATGGACCTTTATTTATTTGCTTATTTATATGTGGTGCTGGGAATTGAACCCACTGCCTCACACATACAAGGCAAGCACTCTACCACCCCATTGTTTTTTAATTGTAGTATAATAAGTGAACAATTCAAACACAGCTCTGATAGTAATCTTTTTTTTTTTTTTTTTTTTTTTTTTTTTTTTTTGTGGTACCGGGGATTGAACTCAGGGGCACTCGACCACTGGGTCACATCCCCAGACCTTTTTTGTATTTTATTTAGAGACAGGGTCTCACTGAGTTGCTAAGTGCCTCGCTGTTGCTGAGGCTGGCTTTGAACTCGCGATCCTCCTGCCTCAGCCTCCCAAAGTGCTGGGATTACAGGCGTGCGCCACCGCGCCCGGCTCTGATAGTAATCTTAACCCTTTTTCCCATCCCTCCTCAAACTGCCTAGATTTCTCTGCCTCTGTGTTCACATAAGGGACTCACCCATCAAAAGAGCTGTTTTACTTCTGCCCTGCACCCTGTTTTCCCAGCATGTCCTCCCCACCCCGGCCAACCCAGCTTATTTCTCTCCCATTTTTTCCTCACCCTCCCTTGGAATATTGGGATGGCTAACAATAGTTCAGGAAAAATTAACAAGACAATGAAAGATCAACCCAGACTCTTCCTGGACCAAGAAAGCTCTGGGTGGCACAAAGAGCAGATTAATATGTCAGGGAATTCCAATATCAGTTAAGCCATTGATTTACATATTTTTTTCTCAGATAACTTTCCTGATGACCTATAAATATAGTCTGTCCTTTGTTCTGTCTACTGCACACATCTTACCTCAAACATCAGGTTCAGAGATCCTGTGTCCTAAAGTTAACTATACACTTTGAGGATCATCTCCCACCTAAAGTAGGAAGAAGTGGGCTACGGCAGCAGGTTTGCTTGGATAGTTTTATTGGCCAGCCCTTTGCAAATAATAATGGCCATTGTATACATGTTACCACCACTAAAATCCACCAGTGGAGCCCAATGCCAGAGATGTTGGCTATTTGGCATAACTGTACTGGAAGCCCAGATGCAATCAAGGCCTTCATATGAGTTTGGCTGGGGCCTTGGCTAGGGTGTTGGTGCCAGGTACCTAGTTAAGAGAAATATCCTGAAGCAAATAATAATTACCTTCCTTGCTGATAAGAAGCCCCAGTACTTTTCCAGTAGTATGATTGCATTAGGATATTTCTTTGGACCACAGCCTGTGGAACACTGATTTATAGGTACTGGCCTTAACTTTATCCAAACTATTGTATATGTGGTGGAACCCAGTGTTCTCCTTATGGTCCCCCTGTTGGTATAAATAACACTTGCAGTTACATCGCCTGTCCCTTTTCCTGCTTAGGTTGCCCTTCTAGATGTAATTCTGCTTCTGTCCACCAGGTGGCCTCACTTAGGTAGGAGCGAAAGAAGCTGGAGGAAAAGACCTCAAGCCTCCCATGCCTTTGTTTTTTTTTTTTGTTTGTTTGTTTGTTTGTTTGTTTGTTTTTTTTTTTGAAGTTTGAGTCTGAAAAGAATGAAAATATATTTTGATGGAAACATGTGTAACTCTTATTAGGCAACAATCACATCATTTCCCTTGTGGCCCAGAGTCCTCTTTCCATGAAATACCTTCTACTGCTATATGCATGGCTGGACCCATCACAGGGTATTCTCCTGGGGTGGTTTATATAGTAGCTTTCTTGTTTTTTATTTATTTATTTTTTTGCAGTTCATAGGAAAGTAACAAATTTTTCTTATGTTTTATTGTGCATTATAGTTATACATAATATTGAGGTTTATTTTAATATATGCATGGAAGAAAGTAACAAAAATTGTTTTTAGTTGTACATAACATTAGGATTCATTTTGACATAATTATACAAGCATGTGATATAATTTGCTCCAATTCAGTCCCTAGTACTTCTCTTTTCCCTCCCCTACACCCTCCCCCTGTTCCCTTCCCTCTACTCTACTGATCTTTCTGCTATTTACTTAATTTTTTAAATTAGTGCCATGTGGATATACATAATGGTGAGAATCACTTTTTTTTAAATGGGGATATGAGATCCTGGGTTATGTTGAATGTATTTTATTTGCAGAGTAAGGTATGGAGACCAAACAGAAAAGGGCTGGTGTCTGTGGTCCTTCCTGTGCCCACTCCCATACCCTGTCTCTTCTCCACCTGCTGTATTGCCAACCTAGCTGCTCCCCCATACATGTTCATCCACTCTTGTACACCCTCTCCTCCATACACATGCATACACAGATTAATGCAGACCTCTGTGTGCATTCCATGCATGTCTCCAATCTGTGAACCTGTCAGCACACACGTAGATACTCCCACACTGATAGATTCTACAGAAGAAATGGGTGAGTGGGTTTTGGAGTTTGGAGCAGGCTGGTGGGTCAGCTATCCAAGTGAGGGGACAGCTGCATGAGTAAGAGTGAATGTGCAGGTGACTAAGTATATATGCTTGGGGGAGACTGAGAGAGCAGTCAGGAAAAAGGCTCCTGATGGTGAGGGTGGGAATGTGACACATGAGAGCTTTGCAAAACCATTAGGGTACTCTGGCTGACACCTGGAGAAGCTGCTTTTAAAAGCAGCACCGCCCTCTACTGAGTGTTTTCTGCCTCCCGTTAGGCATTTTGTTTCTTATTTCTTTGGTAAAAACCAAACTGGAGCTGTTTTGCAATCTCCAGAGCCCTCTTTGGAGATGCCAGTTGGCACAAGAAAGTGCTGAACTGTTTACAGTCCCAGTCTAAGGTTTAGGGAGGGGATGTGGTTTTACTGGGCCACAAAGCCGGGTACAGGACTCATTTGCATGGCCCCTGACGCCATGTGACGCAGCCAGCTCCTCCTATATAAAGAAGCAGGAGCAGAAATATCTCTGAGTCTGGGTTGTACTGGCGGCAGTGGAGTTTGTGACACACTAGGCGACACCCCTCGAGGCACTTCCCTTCAACTCCAGCTGGAGTGCCTGTCTGGCTTTGGGTCCGCTCCGCAGCCTTCACCTTCCTCCTAGCTCCAGGGCCGGACTCCAGCGCGGAGCCCAGCCCGGTACAGCTTGCCAGCAGCCAGGCGCTGCCCAGCCCGCCCAGGCAGGCCCGAAGCACTGCCCGAGCTCCCCAGCAATCCGAGCCATGAACACCGAAATGTATCAGACCCCCATGGAGGTGGCGGTCTATCAGCTGCACAATTTCTCCATCTCCTTCTTCTCTTCCCTGCTTGGAGGGGATGTGGTTTCCGTTAAGCTGGATAACAGGTAACGACTGGCCCTAGCTCCAGTGCCTGAGCCCAGCCGGGTGCTGGCAGGGGCTGGGCGCTGCCGGTCCCTGTTCCCTTTGGTGCAGCATCCTGGGAAGGGGCGGGGGTAGGGGACGCAGGAAGGGGGGTTACCGCCGCGCTGGGATCCGCCGGCGTCGGAGCGTCCCTGCGGCTGCTGCGCCTGAGAACCAGCTGCTGCAGCCGCAGAGGCAGCCAGAGGCAGAAGGATTGTGGGCGGGCAGGGGCCTGGCCGTGCACCACCCGGGAGAAGGCCGGAAGCTTCTGAGCGGAGAAGAAATTCTTAGCTAGGTTCTCAGCCCGGTAGGTTTGCCTGGGACCTTCTGGGCCTGCTGTGGGGGCCTTCCAAGACCTCGTGCCCTCATTGTTTGCGTATTTCTGGGCAGGCCACGCTGGCCCATGCGCCCCAACACCCACGCTGCTTGGGTCCATAAGAAATCAAGGAACTCGGGGCGGCAGTGCTGAGCTAGCCTGGGTGGGGAGGTGCAGCTTCCTGCAGGGGCCAGAGAAGGACCCGAGGCCAAACTGCCTGGAACTCCAGGCCAGGGAGGCAGGGGGGAGGAAGACCCAGGGCAGATGGAAGAATTTAACCACAACTGCCAGGTACTCAGAGTGGAACCAAGTGGGTAACGGGTTGCTCTGCTTTTTGTCTTGGCAGTGCCTCCGGAGCCAGCGTGGTGGCCATAGACAACAAGATTGAGCAGGCCATGGTGAGTGGCATCACTGCGTCATTCCCATCCCCAGACTTAGCTGCTGCTTATGTAACTCTGGGCAGAACTGAGGGGGTGGGCACAAAATCTGTTAGCCAAAGGCCTGAGAATGCCAAAGGCTGATTCCTATCCTCCCTGAAGACATTAGGTAATGTCTAGTTAGAGTGACACCGGTCTACCCTTGCTGGGCTCCCTTTCTTCCCCCCTCCTCCATCCCAGGGCTTTTTTGCAGTTTCTGGCTCCTTCCTGGGCTGTTGCAGGGCAGGGAGCTAAGACTTTGTATCCTGCAGTTGGCAGGGGCCAGAGCTCATTGGATGCAGCTGCACTGCAGTACCTCTGCAGAGATTGGGCTGGGGTCAGAAGTTGGGAGGAAACAGAAAGCAAAACACCCCACACAGTCTCCCTCTCCTTACCAGGTAGAGGTCAGACTCCACTGAGCAACCAAAATGGCTGCAGGGGCTTGGGGCTTCTCACAATTAGAAGCCCCTTAATTGTGCTCTGAAGCCTAATGACACACTTCCCCACTCCTAGTGCAATCATCAACTTCAGAGAGGATGCAGCAATTTCTATACCCCACCCCCCCAGAGCAAGTGCTTATCCAACCAGGCTGCAGGCCAGCTGCTGGGTCCTGTGGAGGGGAAGAGACTCCAAAATAGCCAATTTTATTTCTTTAAAATTTTTTATTATTATTATTTTTTTTGGTGAAGATTTGTAAAGGAGACCAACAATATGTGGTGTGCTGCAGGTTCCCCTGGACCCATGATTTAGACCAGCAGCTGGGCCAACCAGCAACCAGCAGAATTTTCACTCCAAAAGTCCCTAAAACAGCCAGACTTGAAAATCGTTAGAAACTTGCAGGAAGGTGGACCTTTCTAGTTCAAAGCCTAGATCCCAATTCTGGCAAGGCCCAAATCCTGCAGCCCTCCTGAGTGAGGGTTTAAGTGCTTCAGAGAAGAGCATATGAGGAATTGGGCTGCAGAAGTGGCATGCCGAGGGAAGGTTTCAAGGCAATGACATGAAAGCTATGGCGGGCAGACCCGTGGCAGGGTGAATGTGCTGCAGAGGGGCCTCAGTAGCTAAAGAATCTCTTTGTGTGATTTGCTCCATGGCAGGATCTAGTGAAGAATCACCTAATGTATGCCGTGAGAGAGGAGGTGGAGATACTGAAGGAGCAGATCCGAGAGCTGGTGGAGAAGAACTCCCAGCTGGAGCGTGAGAACACCCTCCTGAAGACCCTGGCAAGCCCCGAGCAGCTGGAGAAGTTCCAGTCCCGGCTGAGTCCTGAAGAGCCAGCTGCCGAATCCCCACAAGCACCTGAAGCCTCCGGTGGTTCTGCGGTGTAAGTGGCTCTGTCCTTAGGGTGGGCAGAGCCATGAAACTTGTTCTACCTAGTTCTTTCCAGTTTTTTTGGCTCCCCAAGCATCATCTCACGTGGAGAACTTTACACCTAGGATAGCTGGTGCCAAGAGATGTCCCAAGGACATGGCCACCTGGGTCCACTCCAGTGACAGACCCCTGACAAAGAGCAGGTCTCTGGAGGCTGAGTTGCATGGGGCTTCAAAACCCCAAGCCAGTGAGCCTAATGCCACTGCGCCCTGGGGGCTCCCAGGGCCTGGGCAACTTAGCTGCAACTGGCAAAGGAGAAAGGTAGTTTGACATGTGATGCCAGTTTGCTCCAGAATGTATAAGGGGTCTGTTCTTCATTTCCATGGACATCTTCAACAGCTTCACCTGACGACTGTTCTATGAAGAAGCCACTTGTGTTTTAAGCAGAGGCAACCTCTCCCTTCTTCCCCGCCTTGCCAAGGCAGGGGGCACAGATGGGAGAGATTGAGCCAAGTCAGCCTTCTGTCGGTTAATATGATCTAATAATGCATGGCTTTGTGCACAGCCCTGTGTGGGATTACAGCTTTGGGATGAGTGCTTACAAAGTTCTGTTTGGTTAGTATTGGCATAGTTTTTCTATATAGCCATAAATACGTATATATACCCATAGGTCTAGATCTATATCTTAGTGTAGCGATGTATCCATATATACATATACCTACATGTTGAAGGGCCTGACCAGCTTTGGGAGTATATACTGGTTCCTTATCTCTTAAAGCTAATTCTTTGTGCTCATTTACCATGTCGATCCAGTTTGTCCTTTAGATTAAATAAAACTCAAGAGTAATGGCAGGGAGAGGGGGGCCAGCCCTCAGAATGCAGCCACAGATGCCTTGCTGCTGCACCCCTTTCTTTCCCCAACTCTCCACTGAAGACATGTGAAGTCCTCTTTCGAATGCCAAACCCACCATTCACTGGTGCTGACTACATAGAATGGGGTTGAGAGAAGATCGCCTTGGACTTCATATTGTCATTTGAGAACCTTTTTTTAAAATCCTGGTAGAAAACTTTCAATTAGACAGATAGATGGCATCCTGCTGTGGATGAGCGATGGATGAGGGAATGGCTTTGATTCCCAATGGGGCCTGTGGGATGTGCTTAGGGAATTTGTTTCCAGGGGGGTTCTGTGACAGTGAACTTTTCACTCTCTGACACCTTATCCTGATGTATGTCTCCAGGATTTGGATTTTTCAAATGTAGCTTGAAGTTTCAATAAACTGCTTTTTTTCTAAAAATAAACTTGGTGTCTGAGTATACAGAGACTCAGCAGTAGAGGCCCTTACATGGTGGGGGCGGGGGAGGCTGTTTTTCTGATCCAGTAAATATTACTTGAGCACCCCTAAGGGCCAGGCCTATGCTATGTTCATGGTCATGTGTCATCCACATAGCTTCCATATAAAGGACGGGTTCTCACTGTTGGTAAGGAAGCTGAGACTTTGTGAGTTGAAGTGACTTGCCCAAAGTGAACACAACTGCTATGCAAATTTGACTCAAACTCCCAGCTATCCCTCTAGCTTTCATATGAGAGCTTCAGAGTGAGTGTTCAGGTGACTAATAATACCCAAAGTCAGCTTGAGGGGGTGATTTGGGAGGAAGGATATCCCCTAGAAGGCCCCAAAGAAAATAGCAGGATATATGTGTGAAAGAGCAAGGAAGAGGGAAACCAAATAAATAATGACTAGGTTTCCTTCTAAAATCATCATACCACAATGCATTCTCCTTAATATCAATCCATGCATGACCTTTGATCTTGGCTAAGAAGGTCTTAGAAAAAGACGGGGAATTAGAAGGTGACAAAGACACATCACTCTTCCCTGCTCCCCCACCCTGCCCAAAGAAAGAGGCCTTCAATACCTGCTTCTCCACTTTTGAAAGTTCACTCACCAAACCCATAGGCAGCGTCAAGAGTAGCTTCTGACCCCAGCTTCCCTCCTTCACCTCTTTTTGGGGTTCATGATCACCCACCACCTTTCCTGGCCCTACTTCTCAGCCATTTCTTGCTGTTTCTCTGATTGGCTATTGATAAGCATTTAGTGTCTCCTTTACCATGCCCCAGAATGGACCCACCCAGGCCCCTGAGCTTTGTTAAGTCCACTGTGTTCCCAGGGGAGACAATCACCCCTATTAGTGACCCCCTTCAATCTGAGCTTCCTATAGCATGAGCCTGCTACCTAACCCTTAGGCCACTTGTGACTGATCAGAACTCCTCTATTTTCTTCAAGCACAAACCTCAAGGTAACCAAGATTTCTTGGCCCCATCCCTTTCACCAGTCACTGCCTAAATGTAATCAAAATGGCATGCTTTTTTTTTTCTGTCAGGTTCATCCACATTAGCCTTTTCTTTTCCAATCACCAATACTCTTCTTTAGAACTTTGCAAACCCTTGGTTGCTGGCCTCTCAAACCCCAGTTCCCTACCTGTTTCCAATCCTGCTACTCATGATGCCAAGTTCATTGTCTACACCTGCAAATTTGATCATGGCATGCAGATTTCACAGCTACTGAAAGTTCACCAACTTTGGCCTTGTGCATTGTAATCCCCCAGGCAGCCACACCCAACCTGCCCAGATTCTCTCAATCCCCCACTTATTCCTAAACCCTGTCTCTCACCAACTAAGCTCAGGGATCTGTGGACTATTTACACCTGGTTTCTAGCTGAACAAGAATGAACAGATGATAAAAGGAAACCCAGAAAATAACAATACTCCAAACCTCTCTGGACATTAAGTCCTTTCTGTACAAGAAAGGGGAAAAAAACATGTCCCGTAGTCGCATAGTGGTAAAGAGAACAATTTTGTTTGCTAGGCAACCCCGACCAAACAGAGACAAACACTGCGACTTCTGAGGCCACAGCGGTTACTTGACTAGATAAGAGGAACTTTAGATGTTTGTTGTTCACATATAGGAGCAAGTTCTTGTTGTTGTTTTTCCACACAAAATGACTAGGCGTGGAGAAAGGTCAAAAAAAACATTTTGTTCTTGGACGTTTGTGGCCTTTGGGGTCCTGGGCTCAGCTGGTTCTGCTGGACCCAGAACGAGAAAAAGAACAATGAGACCTGTGGCAGTAATCATCCCCTGACTGGGCATGCCACCTCACCTTGTGCCCTCCAGTCTACTGCCTCATCGTATCTCAAAGGCAGCCCTCCAAGTATAGTGACAAGGAGCATAAGAGCACCACTTTGCAGCGGCCCCCCCCCAATGTGGAACATTGTGTTTCCTGCCCTTAGAGGCAGTTATGATTTACCTCCATTTGACAGACAAGAAAACAGAGCCAGAGAACTCAGTACTACTCCCATCGTTTCCCACAGATCCCATGGGGCAGTGGTTCCTCTTTTGAATGTCAAAAATATCCTCAGACCTCCCCCCAACTCCATGATAATAGAACTTTTAGTGTTTTTTTTCTTTCTTGAGATAGAACATCATGACAAAAAGTGACTGAATTCAGTGGGGCTTTTAAAAGAATCGATTGTATTTGTCACAAAAATATAGACATGGTCTTGAAAACTAGAACAGTAATGCATGTGTTAATTAGCTAGATTTAGCCATTTCACCGTGTGTGTGTGTGTGTGTGTGTGTGTGTGTATATATATATATATATATATATATATATACACACAATTTCATCTGTTAACTTTTTTAAAAAATTTGTAGATGGACAGAATGACTTCATTTTATTTATTTTTATGTGGTGCTGAGGATTGAACCCACTGCCTCACACATGCATGGCAAGCGCTCTGCTGCTGAGCTACAGCCCCAGCCCTCATCTATTATCTTTTTAAAAGATAAAACTAGGCCAGGCGCAGTGGCACACACCTGTAATCCCAGCACTTGGGAGGCTGAGGCAGGAGGATTGCAAGTTCAAAGCCAGCCTCAGCAATGGTGAGGCACTTAGCAACTCAGTGAGACCCTGTGACCCTGTCTCTAAATAAAATACAAAAATGGGCTGGGGATGTGGCCCAGTGGTTGAGTGCCCCTGAGTTCAATCCCCGGTTCAAAAACAAAAAACTAGAATAGAAATCTGGTGATAAAATGTTTGTGTAAAAAAAACAAAGGACCAGGGCTGGGGTCAGTGGCAGAGTGCTTGCCTAGCATGCATGAGGCACTAGGTTTGATCCTTAGCACCACATAAAAATAAATAAAAGCATGTGTTCATCTACAACTAAAAAATATTTTTAAGCAAAGGACCACATGAGGCATAAGATGCAAGACTTTTAGGCTGGAGATAACCATAGAGGAAGATGTTCCTGAGAGAGAAGTCATGGAGTGAGCAGATGAGGAGACAGGGCCATTGGGACCAGGAGTATAATGAGAAGGACCTCTGGAAAGACCACAGGAAGGAAGATGCATGACCCTATGGTATTTGGAAGTTGTCTTAACATCATCCTACTTAGTCTGGAAAATCTTGCTTTTAAATCTACATTCTTCTTCTCTTGGTTAGAAATTAATGGACTAATTAGAGCTTTGTAGACAGGTCAGGTCCTCAGGTTTTCTTATGCAGAGGAGCTTGTTGGAATACAAACACTTAATACTTAACCACCTCCACTAGATCAGGAAAGGATTAACAGAAAACTCCATCAGTTAGCTATTCCAAGCAGAATGGTTTCCAGAGAGGAGCTGGCTGGAAGGAGCAAAGATCACAATAATTAATTATGATAGCTATCTGAGCTTGGGCTGTAGCTCAGTGATGGAGCACTTGCCTAGCATGTACGAGGCCCTGGGTTCCATCCCCAGTACCACAAAAAAATTGTTTCCAGTAGTGCTAGCTATTGCTTACATGGCACTTAATTGATGCCAGACATGGTTCTAAGCTTTTTATATCTCTTGATTCTTTTACTCCTCTCCACAAACATGAGGAATGTCCTATTAAGATCCCCATTTTACAGAAGAGAAAATGAAAGCATTTATGGCACAAAGAGGTTAAGTAGCTTACCCAAAGTTATACAGCTAGTGGATGGCACAGCCTCTATTTGCGGGGTGGGGGAAGGCAAAATTGATGCATTGAGACACAGGATAAACTGAAACATTTTCATTAATTCCTCTTATGTAACCAGAAGTGTTCCAGTGATGGTGGGCAGGAGGTGGGGAAGAAAGGAGACTACTCCAAACAAGCAGAGGGACTATCAAAAGAAAAAAACAAATGACCAATGTGTCTGGGAGAAGTGGGGGTGAACACAGATGTGGAAAGGGGAGGGTAGGAAGTTGACTTGAATGGCACCCAGCCAAATGACTTGAGATAGCATCTAATAGGTCTCAGGGAGCCATGGTAGGCTTTTGAGCAAAGAGGTGATGTGATGTAAAAGATATTTGTAGAAGATGGGTCCTGGCAGCTGGAGAGGCTAGAACAGAGAAAAGCTAGCAGGCAGCCAGCTGCTGCTGTAATCCAGGTGTGAGGTGATGAGGGCCAGCCGGGGCAGGAATAAGGGGTCATGGAAAGGAACTAACAAAGCCAAAAGACAGTGAACAATGGTATTTCTCCAAGTGTGGTCTGTAATCCACCCGCATCAGGTTGATGGGAAGTTTAAAGCATAGATGCCAGCTCCTAATCCCATACTATAGAGGCAGGTAGGGCTCAGGAATCCATAATTCTAATATATCCCTGGTGATATGGGAATTTGGGAAAGTTGGAGGACCCTCCACGAAGTAAAAAATCAGCATGACCTGATGGCAAAGTGAGTCAGGAGTGGAAGAGAGAGCAAAATAGCCACAAGTCAAGGATGTCACGAAATTTGCCTTATTTATTTGTTTGTTTCTTTACTCATTTGTTTTTGGTACTGGGGATTGAACCCAGGGGTGCTTTACCACTAAGCCATATTGCCAGTCCTTTTCATTTTTTCATTTTGAGACAAAGTCTCACTAAGTTGCTTAGGGTCTTGCTAAGTTGCTGAGGCTGGCCTCAAACTTGATGTCCTCCTGTCTCAGTCTCCTGAGTTACTGCGATTATAGGTGTGCACCTCCATGCCTGGTGAATTTAACAATTTTAAAGAATTCATCTCCCTTCTGAAAAACTGACAGCCTTTTCCTAAACCCCTATTTCTCTCTGTGCTTCCATAGTCTCCCAATCCCCTAGACTCAAAACTTTCATGGAACCAGAGGTTGAGTCATTAGGGATATTCCAGTCCAGTGGCATTAAATATATTCCTACTGTTTATCCACCTATCTCCAGAACTTTGCCATCATCCCAAACTGAAGTTTTGTACCCATGAAACACTAACTCTTCTCTCCCTATACCAACCAGCCTCTAGTGCTATGAAAGTTTTAAATCTGGCCAAGTGTGGTGGCCCATGCCTATAATTCCAGTGACTAGGGAGGCTGAAGCAGGAAGATCACAAGTTAGAGGCCAGCTTCAGCAACTTAGCGAGTCCCTAAGCAACTTAGTGAGATCCTGTTTTGAAAAATAAAAATAAAAATGCTAGGAATGTGGCTCAGTGGTTAAGTGCCCCTGGATTCAATCCCCAGTACCAAAATAAAAAGGAGGAGGAGGAGGAGGAGATGAAGGAAGGAAGGAAGAGAAGATTTTTTAATCTGGAAGATTGGGAGGCCATGGTAGCACTAAAAGAAACAGGGATTTTAAAAAAGGCCACAATTTTTCAGAAGGGAGATGAACTCCAATTTTGATATCTGGCTGAGCTAAGCATATTTACATATGGAAATATACCAGCTGTAGAAAAAGAAATATGATGCCAGGCGCGGTGGTGCACACCTGTAATCCCAGCACTTGGGAGGCTGAGGCAGGAGGCTCACAAGTTCAAAGCCAGTCTCAGCAATGGCAAGGCACTTAGCAACTCAGTGAGACCCTGTATCTAAATAAAATACAAAAAAGGGCTGAGGATGTGGCCCTGTGGTCGAGTGCCCCTGAGTTCAATCCCCGGTACCACAAAAAAAAAAAAAAAAAAAAAAAAAAAAGGGCTGGGGATGTGGCCCAGTGGTCGAGTGCCCCTGAGTTCAATCCCTGGTACAAAAAAAAAAGAAATATGAAGTCAAGAGCTACAGTGCAAGATGTGTGTGTGTCTGCATGTCATGGGAACCAGAGTAATGCACAAGAACATAGGCCCCAGAGAAGTAGTTACAGAGCAGGATGAGCAGAAGGCCAGGAGCCAAGAAAAGCTGTGAGGAAAGAGCTAGGGAAAGCCCTGACAGAACGCTGAGGTTTGTTGATCTCCTCTCTGTTTTTATCTTTTGGTGTATTGTTTTCCATGTTTCCTCTTCAGAGTCCTTACCATAATCCCTACTTTCTTATAAAATTAAACTGGTCTCTAAACGTCACTTTGGAGCAAGGCTGAGGCAGCTGGATATTCTAAGAAGACGCAGTCAAGAGCACATGCCTGGGCTGGGACTGGGGCTCAGCAGTAACACACATGCCTGGCATGTGTTAGGCACTGAGTTCGATTCTCAGCACCACATATAAAAATAAATAAAATAAAGGTCTACCAACAACTAAAAAAAAAATTATAAAAGAGCATGTTCCTGTAATCCCAGCAACTATGGAGGCTGAGGCAGGAGGATTGCAAGATTGAGGCCAGCCTCAGCAATTTAGTGAGACCTTTAGTTCGTTGGTGAGACCCTATCTCAATTTTTAAAAATAAAATAAAAAGGACTGGGGACTTAGCTCAGTGGTAAAGCACCCTGGGTTCAATCCCCAGTACCAAAAAAATAAAAAAGTAAACTCAGTATATATTTTAAAAAGGACTGGTGGTTATTCAAAGTTGCCAAACTATCTTGTAAAACAATAGTTTTGTTTATACTACTTAAAAAATGAGAATTTTAGCAGGGTGCAATGGCATACACCTGTAATCCAGCAGCTGTGGAGGCTGAAGCAAGAGGATCCCACGTTGGAGACCAGCCTCAGAACTTAGCAAGGCTCTAACTCAAAATTTTAAAAAAGGGCTTGAGATGTAGCTCAGTGGTAGAGCACCTCTGGGTTCAATCAGCAGTAATGGGGGATAAAGGTCCTGGATTGTAGTCCTAGTCTTTGACTAGTAAATTCTATGACTTTGGGCAAGTCATGTCATGTCTAGATATCAATTTTCCAAGTTGCCAAACAAAGTGGTTCCACAGGATTGTTTCTAAGCCAGTACTAAGGAGGGAGCCCTCTGGGCTTGTTCACATTACCTTGTTGGTCTAGGCCTCAGTTTCCCATCTGGCCCTCAAATTCTGTTTGTTCTCCTATCTAGATATTATCAAGTTTCCCTGTTAAAAGCAGGAAATTGATGCTTTTAAGAACTAATATATGGGCTGGGGATGGAGCTCAGTAGGAAACTGCTTGGCTAGGATGCATGAGGCCCTAGGTTTGATTCCCAGTTTCAGTTGCTGTAATTCCAGCAACCCTGGAGGCTGAGGCAGGAGGATTGCAAGTTTGAGGCCAGCAACTTTGTGATTAATCAATGTACGGAGACTGTGATTAATAAGCCAATACATGGCTCAGTGTGTACAGGACTCCATGACATTTTGTAGAGGAAGGAATCACCTACAACCTATTTCCCAGCCTTTTTCATTTCATGAGCTACTTCCAGTTGACTATATTGTGACAACACACTTTCAAGCTCTGAGTCACCAAACTAGAATGGAAGGGAGAACCTCTTGTATAGGCAGAAGGAACAGGCTTGTGGTTGATTTATGATTGCTGGGGATTGTAGCTTAGTGGCAGAGCACTTACTTAGCATGTTAAAGGCCCTGGGTTCCAGTCTCTGTACAGAAAGAAAGACTTGTCATTGGTACAGTTACATGAAGAGGAGAGCAAAGGAACAAAAAAAGAGATGAAGTGGAGGAGTTAGGCAGGGGAGAGAACTAGAAGAGGAAGAGTAGGAGCAAAAAGGGTGGCCCTCGCCCATTGGAGCCTCCTTAGCTGGGCTCCCCTGCTATTTTCCTGCTGTTCCACTGGGGAACTTGCTGCCTCTACCTAAGAGAAAAATGGGATGAATTCACCACCAAAGACTGGATCTCTAGGTCTTGAATTCTCACAAACATGTCTACCTTGCAATCCAGGACCCAGTTGTTTACAAATATAAACTTAATCTGATCACATATGGAGCCATCTTTAGGTACAAGTGAGTTAAGTCACTCCTGGGATCAGAACACAGAGTACCCTTAAGGGCTGGACAGGGCTCTAGTGATCATCTGTCCCAGCCTCCTCACTTCCCAGATGATGTTGTTGATGGCCAGAGGGACAAACAGCTGTTCCAAATCACTCAGTTAGCAGGGACAGGATGAATCAATCCCCTCTGTTGATGACCCTCTACAGATGACCGGGCTCCAGGCCTCAGTGTTCCCATTTGTAAAATGAGGGGTTGGGCAAGAGCAGTTGGAAAAGAGCAATAGTTTTTGTTAGTTGTTTGTTTGTTTGCTGGGGATTGAACCTAGGGCCTTGTACATGCTAGGCAAGTACTTTCTCACTGAGCTACACCCCCAGCCCTTTTCATTTTCTATTTATGTGTGTGTGTGTGTGTGTGTGTGTGCTGGGTGTGTGTGCTGGGGATTGAACCCAGGGCCTTAATGCATGCAAGTCAAGCACTCTACCAACTGAGCTATGTTCCAACCCTCACTTTCTATCTTGAGTCAGGGTCTCACTATGTTGCTCAGGCTGGTCTTTAATTTACAATCCTTCTGCCTCAGCCTCCTGAGTAGTTGGAATTATAGCACTCAGGACAGAGCCATAGTTCTTAGCTTTATCTGCACATGGAAATCACCTGGGGGGGAGTTTAAAGAAATCCAGAGGTCCCATCCCCAGACATGTTCATAAAACTGGTCTGGTGGTTGGGACCTGGATATAAGTGATTCCTGGGTGATCTGTGAGGATTATTCCAATTTTTTTTTTTCAGCACCAGGGATTGAACCCAGGGGTGCTTGACCACTGAATCACATCCACAGCCCTTTTGGTGTTTTTATTTTTGAGGCAGGGTCTCACTGAGTTGCTTATGGCCTCACTAAGTTGTTGAGGCTGGCTTTGAACTTGCAATCCTCCTGCCTCAGTTTCCCAAGCTTCTGGAATTACAGACGTGTGCCACCATGAGCAGCAATTATTCCAATCGTGACATCCAGATTCATTCATTCATTCAACAAACATTGGCATCTACTGCATGTCAGGCAGCATGAAAGACACGCAGTATGCACCAGTGGTCAGGTCAGTTGTGGCCTCTGTTCTCCTGTGCTCTGTGCCCAAGGAGGTAACAGATGAGGCGGGATGCAGAGTTGGAAAGATGGAACAGGACACACCGCCTCACCCCTTCTGTGTTCTCTCAGCCTGCTGAGTACATTGGCTCTGGCCTGCTCTTCCAGCCCAGCAGTAACTGGAGTAGAACAGGCTCTGCCCCTCAGAGGAGACCTGTGCTTGTCCACCTGTGGCAGGGACAGGGTGGCTGACTATGTCATTGTGGAGGGATTGCATATCAGCAAGACTGTTTGGCTCCAATTCAATTCCTCTTCTCCTAAATAGCTTTATGATTAATAAAGGAGACATTTTTATCTCCTGCATGACTTGCATGTGTCTCTCTTGACTGATTCTCATTTAAGGCAGAAGAAAAGAGGTGCTGTTAATCAGCCTCCTCAAACTCCATAATACTCTATTGGGCATGACAGGCAGCACACAAATAACCCTGAAGCCCCTTCTCAGTTTTTTAGGCTTCTCCTCCTCTATTTGGAGTACCTCTGGCTCAATTTTGCCTCCTCTGTCCTACCTCCCAGATTGGTTCCATCTATTCCCAAAGTCTTAAGTAATGTCACCATGTCAGTGACTTTAACTCCAGTCCTATTATCAGCTCCCATTACTGTGGGCTCCAGGCTCCCTTTGTGTGTTTCACAAGTACATAAATATCTATGTGACCAAAATCAAAATCAATTTTTTGTTTTTTGTTTTTTTTGTTTTTTTGCACTGGGGATTGAACCCAGGGGTGCTTGACCACTGAGCCACATCCCCAGCCCTTTTGGTGTTTTTACTTTTGAGACAGGGTCTTACTGAGTTGCTAAGTGCCTTGCTAAGTTGCTGAGGCTAGCTTTGAACTCCTGATCCTCCTGCCTCAGCCTCCCAAGCCACTGGGATTACAGGTGTGCACCACTGTGCCCAGCAAGATCAAAGTCTTGAATCCCACCTCCCACAATGGAGTCCATATAGTCACTGAAACCAGAAGCCTTGATTCCTACCCCCACACACACATACCAGCTCCCACACCCAATCCATTGTCCAGTGTCATCCACTCGACTTCCAACACACACCTCTGTACAGCCCCATTGCCACTAGCTGGTCACCTTTCTTTCTCTTGTGAAGGCAAAAGCCTCACCCACTGGACAACCTCCTTCCACAGAGGACTCTGGCCAATTCTCCACAGCAGTCAGAGTGACCTTCTTTTTTAAAAAAAATTTTGTAGTTGTACATGGTCAACATGCCTTTATTTTATTTGCTTATTTTTGTATGTGGTGCTGAGGATTGAACCCAGTGCCTCACCCAGTGTTCTGCCACTGAGCCCCAGCCCCAGCCCCAGAATGACATTCTTATTGCAAAATCAGATCATAGCATTCCCTTTAAGCTTATCAATGGCTTATCACTGTACTTAGAACAAAGTTCAAACTCCTTCCCCTGCTGAGCTTCTTTCATTCCTCAAATATTCCATAAAGCCTGGCTTAGGAGGCCAAGGCAGGAGGATCATGATTTCAAAGCTGGCCTCAGTAATTCAGCAAGGCCCTAAACAGCTCAGGAAGACCCTGTCTCTGAACAAAATATAAAAAGGGCTCGGGATGTGGCTCAGTGGTCAAGCACTCCTGGGTTCAATCCCTGGTACCTAAAATAAAATAAAATAAAAATACTCCATAGAGCCATTGTGCATGTGGCTGCCAGTAGCACCCTCGCTCCTGCTGTCTGCTCTGTAGTTTATTCCTGTCCCTTGGCTCTTCCTTCCTCTTAGGGACCTTTGCCCAGCACTGTGTCTAAAGAAATGTCCCCTGTTATCATTTCTCTTTTTGCACTTTCCCCATATTGCAAGGATTCATTCATTTTTGTTGTTGTTTATTTCTGTCTTACCACTCTGGAAGCTGAGCGGTCAGGACCCATACCTGTTTCATGCACTGTGATGTCCTCAGAACTAAACACAATACTTGATCATGCTGAACAACAAAGAAATTTCCAGAACTTTCAGATACTATCACAGGTGATGGTGGGTTGGGGAAGAAATTTTTGGATGGGGACAGAGTGAAGAGAGAACTTTCTCAAGATCTTCAAAGTTGCACAAGTAAACTGACCCGTTGATTATGTCAACTATAAATGCAATAAACTGTTCTGTCAACAACTTCTTTTTTCAAATATTTATTTATTTAGGTGTACACAATGCCTTCATTTTTATGTGGTGCTGAGGATCAAACCCACGCCACGCATATGCTAGGCAAGCACTCTACCACTGAGCCACAACCCCAGCCCTGTGTCAACAACTTTTTTTTTTTTTTTTTTTTTTTGGTACCGGGGATTGAACTCAGGGGCACTCGACCACTGGGTCACATCCCCAGCCCTTTTTTGTATTTTATTAGAAACAGGGTCTCACTGAGTTACTAAGTGCCTTAGCCATTGCTGAGGCTGGCTTTGAACTCGCGATCCTCCTGCCTCAGCCTCCCAAAGTGCTGGGATTACAGGCGTGCGCCACCGCGCCCGGCTTCAACAACTTTTAATTGAACTTTTTATGTGTGTCAGGCACCAGGCTAGCACTGGGGATCCTGGAATAAACCTGAGAGGCAACATTCAGGGTCCTCATAGAGCTTACTGTGAAGGGAAAATGCCTGCAGTCTGTTGGTATTCCTGTGACTCTCACCTAGGGAAGTTCCGGCTGGTATCCTTAAGACCTTCTAAATGTTTTCTTTTCCCCATAGCCACATCTTAACCTATAAAACTCCACCCATTATCCGGAGCTGTTTATCAAGGCACAGACTCATTTTAGAGAGGAGGTATAGTATTACCTAGGATTAGCCCTGGCTATAACAGGAAAAAGTAACAGTTGCTTTGAAGACATAGTGTAACCAGGTACGGTGGTACACACCTGTAATTCCAGAGGCTTGGGGATCACAGACAGGAGGGTGGCAGTTTTGATTCCAGCCTCAGCAATTTAGCAAGGCCCTAAGCAACCTAGTGAGACCCTGTCTCAAAATAAAACATAAAAAGGGCTGGGGATGTGACTTAGTGGTAAAGCACCCCTGGGTTAAATTTTCAGTACAAAAAAAAAAAAAAAAAAACCATAGTGTAGCCAGGCATCTTAGCACATGCCTGTAATCCCAGCAACTCAGATGGCTGAGGCAGGAGATGTGCAAGTTCCAGGCCAGCCTCAGGAATTTAGCAAGACCCTGTCTCAAAATTAAAAATAAAAAGGGCTGGGGATGTAGCCCAATGATAAAGCACCCGAGATTCAATCCTTTGTGCAACCAGGGGAAAATAGTGTATTTATCTCTCTGAAGGTAAGCAGTGCAGGCTTGATATAGAATCTCACAAAAGATTCCAACTACTTCCAAGTTGTTACCCATCATATTTAGCATATTGCCTCATTGTCCAAGATAACTGCTCAAGCTCCAGCCATTGTATCTACAATCTAGGTGGCAGAAAGAAGGAAGGGGAAGGAAAATGGTTCCTTCCTTTTGAGAAACCTCCCAGAAATACTACACAACACTTCTACTTACATCTCATTGGCCAGAACCTAATCTGCCCACTCCTAATTAAAAGAAAGTTTTTCTTTAATTGCATACATTGCGCTTCCAAGCAAACACAGGTTCTACTAATTAGGAAGAGAAGAGTAGACATTGGAGTAAGCAATCAGTAGTTTCTTCTTTGGGTATTTAGACATTTTGAGAGATAAGGAGGGGAAAGAAGAAATAGGAAAAACAAAACAAAACAAAACAACAACAACAACAACAACAAAAAACAGTTCCATAGGGCTGGGGATATAGATCAGTTGGTAAAGTGCTTGCCTTGCATGCACAAGGCCCTGGGTTCAATCCCCACCACCACAAAAAAAAAAAAAAAAAAAAAAAAAAAAAAAAAGTTTGATAAAAAGGTCTAAGACCACTGACTTCCATATAAGGGAATGTGTCTACCCCAGTGGGCCAGAGATGGCTGGCAGTTGAGGCAATATATCTTGGAAACAGAGTAAGCAGAGCAGAGTCCTGGGTATGAAGGTTTTCCCAGAATGACCCAGGCAAGAGGCCCTCAGGAAATAACCCAAGAGACCTCTCACCAGAGAAATTCCAAAAACTTGGATCCCACACTATTTATTCTCTTAAATATTTTTCTGGAAGCAAAGGGGATACCACTCCCTAAAATAGGCCCCAGGTCAAGATCTGGGGCCAGATATCCTAAGTCAAAGTTCCAGAAAAGATTTTCTTCATTTTTTTTGTGGATGTAAGTGGAGCATAAGTACAGAATCTTCAAATCTTGGAGCTTAAGGAGGACTTAAGAGTCATGCAATCCAGGGCTGAGGTTGTAGCTCAGTGGTAAAGCACTTGCCTAGCATGTGTGAAGCACTGAGTTCGATCCTCAGCACCACATATAAGTAAATAAAATAAAGGTCCATCAACAACTAGAAAAATATTTTTTTGAAAAAAAGCCTTTCTAGGGCTAGGGCTGTGGCTCAGTGTTAGAGCGCTCACCTAGCACGTGCACAGCCCTGGTTCGATCCTCAGCACCACGTAAGAATAAAGGCATTGCATACAACTAAAACAAATAAATATATATATTTTTTAAAAAAGGTTTTCTTGCCAGGCGTGGTGGTGCACACCTGTAATCCCAGTACTTGGGAGGCTGAGGCAGGAGGATCGTGAGTTCAAAGCCAGCCTCAGCAATGGCGAGGCACTTAGCAACTCAGTGAGACCCTGTCTCTAAATAAAATACAAAAAAAAGGGCTGGGGATGTGACCCAGTGGTCGAGTGCCCCTGAGTTCAATCCCTGGTACCAAAAAAAAAAAAAAAAAAAAATCTTTCTTAAAAAAAAAAAGAGTCATGCAGTCCAATCTCTACCCAGCAACCACACTTACTTCCACCCTGCAACCTCATGCTCAGGCAGGTTGTGTTGGGAAAATATTAAGTTCAGGCATTATTTTAAATTAGGATGTAGCTTTTTGCAGAGCTCATGGATGTTTGGTAGGTAAAAAATTACCCAATATCACCCAGTTCCTCAAACCTAGAAGTACAGGAACAATTCCAACAGTCTCCAACCCTGCTGAACAGCAGTCCCTAACCTAGCATGTCAAGAGAATGAAAGACAACTCTTACCAAGTCAGATGTCTCCCTGCAATTCCCTTCTACTTCCCCCTCCAAAGGCATCAACATCATTTCAGCAACTTCTGCCCTGCAGAGGGTCAGCACATATGTTTCTTTTGCCTTTGGAAAAAGCTACAGGGCTGGATGTAGTGGCGCACACCTGTAATCCCAGTGGCTTGAGAGGCTGAAGCTGGATTGCAGGTTCAAAACCATCCTCAGCTACTTAGTGAGGCTGTAAGCAACCTAGTGAGACCCTGTCTCTAAATTAAAAAGAAAAAAGGGCGGGAAGCCGGGCGCGGGGGCGCACACCTGTAATCCCAGCACTTGGGAGGCTGAGGCAGGAGGATCACGTGTTCAAAGCCAGTCTCAGCAATGGCGAGGCACTTAGCAACTCAGTGAGACCCTGTCTCTAATAAAATACGAAAAAGGGCTGAGGATGTGGCCCAGTGGTCGAGTGCCCCTGAGTTCAATCCCTGGCACCACAAAAATAAAATAAAATAAAATAAGGGTGGGGATGTGGCTCAGTGGCTAAGTGCCCTTAGGTTCAACCTTAAACACACATGCGCGCATGCACACACACACACACACACACACACACACACACACAGCAGTGGGTACAGTGGCACATGCCTATAATCCCAGTAACTCAGGAGGCTGAAACAAGAGGATCATAAATTCAAAACTGGACTCAGAAATTTAGTGAGACCCTGCATTTAAAAAAAAAAAAACTGGCTGGGGATGTAGCTCAGTGGTAGAGCAGTAGAGCATCCATGGGTTCAATCTCCAGTACTGCAAAGCGGGGTGGTGGGGATCTTTAGAACTTTGATCTTGGGTACACCCAGTAGAACTCTTGTACTTCCAGTTTCTTTTGGAAGGCCCTACTGCTGGATTATCTTCCATCTCTCCCAAGGAGTCTAAGAAATGGGACACCAGAGCATTGTTACAAAGTGCTGGTGAAACTAGGACTTAAAGAAAACAATTTTCCTGCCTCTGGGCAGGGTCCGTTCTGGTGCCAAGCAGAGCTATGGAAGTTTGTCACCTGACCCTGCCCATCCAGTGAGCAAGAATTACTCAGGCAGAACACAACTCCTGCTCCTCCCATGAATGCTGAACATTCTGTTTTTTGCCCTTAGGAAGAAACTGGTAAATAACTGCATTCTCTTCTCCCAGTCACACACCCCCTTCTTTGCAAAACCAAAGAATTGGGTCACATTACATAAGTCTATGCGGTTTTGAAGGGGCTCTGAACACCAAGCTTGGAATTGTTGTCCCACACACATTGGAGCACAACCCTTTTCTCCTGGGTAATACAAAGAAAAGCTGCTGACTTCCAAAGTTTGGTAAGGTTTGTTAAGTTGTTTTTCCATACACTTCTGATCATTTTAACCCATGCGATTTATTTGGTACCTCTCCTATAAGGGCACTAGAAGTCAAGGGATTATGAAATGATATTAAATAAGATATAATCACAACTATATTTTTAAAAGAAAGAAGTACTTAAGAGCTGGGGATGTAGCTCAGTGGTAGAGTGCTTGCCTAGCATGGGTGAGGCACTGGGGTCAATTTCCAGCAGAAGGAAAGGGAAAAGGAAAGGGACGGGGAAAGGGAAAGAAAAGAAGGGAGGGGGGAAAGGAAAAAGCAGGAATGCCGAAAATTAATCCAGACAGGCTCTCCATTGTGGAATGGGCAAGGGAAAGTTACTAGAAATATCTGCCATCAAATGACCAAGGTCAATCCCCTCCTCCTGTAGATTCAACCATTCAGTTATTCATTAGTTCAGGAAACAAATATTTATGGAGAACCTCTTTGGTTCCAGGCTGAAAGATGAGGTTCCTAAGCTCATGGACCTTACCTTCTAGTGGAGGGAGACATACAAATAAGAATAAGATCCAATAGAGAGGAAACTGAGGCTGGGAGAGAGGAAATGCCCAAGATCACACATGCAGCTTTTCTGACTCTCAGTGTCTCCTTTTCTCATTGAATATATTCAGTGCCCCTACCATGTGCCAGGAATAACACTAGGCACAGAAGATGTAAAATAAATAAGACAGACAAGGTTTGTATTCTTGCACAACTTATAGTATAGTCCAGGAGACAGAGTGTGAATAAACACGCACACAAAAACATTGAGACTTCTGATTTCTGGACCAGCATGTATGGGAGGTTACAAATCTCCACACTGTCCTACCAAGAAGTAAAGATCTGAAAGAATTGAAAAATCAACAACACTTCTTAGATCTGTCAGAAAAATTAGGTCATAGGGCATTCTGCTACCCTCAAAATTGGAGAGAAAGGCAGATGCAGAGATTCACAACTTTGCAGAGCAAAACCTGCTGTGGGCACCGGGGCCAGAGTAGAAAAACCTGAACTGTAATTGACAAATTGCCGGAGGCTCAGTATAAACAAGCTGGAGAGTTAAAAACGCCAGGAGCAACTCAGCGGGGGGAGGGGGGGTGAAGGGTGGGGGAAGCCCTTTTGTGAGTTTTACCTCCAGGAGCTCACTGCTAATATCAGAAAAACCTGCTCCTGCTTCTAGCAGGAGGGGTGGGGGGATATTTTGAAGTATACCAGAGCATTCTGTTCTTACAAAAAACTCAGGAAAAACAATTTTACTAAAGCTTAACCTGCTGAGGTTCTATCATAGCTTCATCATCCTGGGACAAGGACATATTCAACTCCAGTTCCCTCTAGCCTTCCACACAGGGGGAAAGAAAATACCCAACTCCAGCCTCCTGTAGCTATTCTGTCCCACCTCAGGGGCTTAGGGACTGAAAAGCACTGGTGAAAATCAAAGTGCAGAGGCACAAGGTCACCAAAAGAGAGATCTAAGCATAAGATCATAGAATCTGGATATGGGGGCACATGCCTGCAATCTCAGCAACTCTGGTGGCTGAGGCAGAAGGATCACAAATTCAAGGTCATTCTCAGCAATATAACCAGAACCTGCCTGAAAAACATAAAAAAGCAGGGGGTACAAATTAAATTAAATTTTTAAAAAAGCAGGGGGTGCGGTAGGGGGCTGGTGTGTACCTCAGTGGGGGAGCCCCCTAGGTTCAATCCCCAGTACTGCAAAAACAAAAAACAACAGAAACTTTCCCCTCCCCCACACCTTACCACCACATTATTAAAGGTCTATTTACATCAATTTCTTTTATTCAGTATATCACATACACCTTTCCGCTAAAACTTACAAAGCCTACTTAAAGGCAAAAAAAAAAAAAAAAAAAAAAAAAGTACAGTTTGAAGAGACTGAACAAGCATCAGAACCAGAATCAGATGTGGCAGCATGTAGGGTAATCAGACCAGGATTTTTTTAAAGCTAGGATGAATATGCTAAAGGTTTTAATGGATAAAGAATACAACATGCAAGAATGGATAGATAATGTGAGCAAAGAAATGGAAAATCTAAGAAAGAATAAAACATGAATGCTAGAGATCAAAAAACACTTGCACAGTGTTTTTGCAAAAACGTAAGCACAGTGGTGCATACATGTAATCCCAGCTATTTGGGAGGTTGAGGTAGAAGAATCCTAAGTTTGAGGCCAGCTAGGCAATTGAGCGAGACCCTGTCTCAAAAAGAAAAAAAACAAAAAGGGCTCAGTGGCTGAGCACCCATGGACCAAACACACACATACACACACACACACACACACACACACACGCACACACGCACGCACAAACGCGCGGGCGCGCGCGCACACACAAAAGTGAAAAACTACAAAGGTATAAATATATGTACTAGAAGAGAGAAAGGAGCCAAAGAAATATGAAGCAATAATGACTGAGAATTTCCCCAAACTAATACCAGACACCAAATCACAGATCCAGGAAGCTCAGAGAACACCAAGCAGAATAAATACTCCTAAAAATGTATACCTGGGAATATCATATTCAAACTATAGAAAAATCATAAAGAAGTGAGAGGAAAAAAAATAATGTACCTATAGAGGATAACAGATAAGAATTACATCTAACTTTTCCTCAGAAACCAAACAAGAAGAGAGTGCTGTGAAATATGTAAAACTTTGAGAGAAAAAAAAACTAAAATTCTATTGCCTGCAAAATAATTCTTCAGAGGTAATGAGGGAAAAGATTTCCTCAAACAAAAATTGAGGAAATTTGTTGCCATGAGAGAAATGTTAAAACCTCTTCAGAATACAAGCAACAGTAAATGTTCGCGAGGATGTGGGGAAAAGGCACACTCATACATTGCTGGTGGAAATGCAAATTAGTGCAACCAGTCTGGAAAGCAGTATGGAGATTCCTTAGAAAACTTAGAATGGAACCACTATTTGACCCAGCTATCCCATTCCTCGGTTTATACCCAAAGGACTTAAAATCAGCATATTACAGTGACACAGCCACATCAATGTTTATAGCAAGCAGCTCAATTCACAATAGCTTAACTATGGAACCAAATTAGGTGCCCTTCAACAGATGAATGGATGAGGAAAATATGGTATCTATACACAATGGAATTTTACTCAGCCTTAAAGAAGAATTAAATTATGGCATTTGCTAGTAAATGGAGGTGGAGACTATCATGCTAAGCAAAATAAGCCAATCCCAAAGAACCAAAGTCCAGATATTTTTCTCTGATATGTGGATGCTAAATCACAAAGGGGTGGTGGCTAGGTAAGAATAGAGTTACTTTAGATTAGGTATAGGGGAGTGAAGGGAGGGGAGGGGTATGGGGGTAGGAAAGATATTAGAATGAACCAGACATTGTTACCTTATGTACATATATGACTACACCTTTAGTAGGCTTCTACATCATGTACAACCAGAAGATTGAGAAATTATACTCCATTTATGTATGATGTATCATAGTGCTTTCTACTGTCATGTATAACTAATTAGAACAAATAAAAATGATTTTAAAAAGTTCTTCAGAGAGAAGGAAAATGATGAAGGTCAGAAATTCAGATCAACATAAAGGAAATGTATTGGGGAATGAATATGTCAAAGTAATATGAAATTGATTGACCTAACAGATAAAAATGTGTTCAAAGTAATAGTAACAATGGCCAGGTGTGGTAGGGCATGCCTGTAATCCCAGCAGTTGGGAGACTGAGACAGGAGGATCAGTCGTGAGTTCCAAGCCAGCCTCAGCAAAAGCAAGGCACTAAGTAAATCTGTGAGCCCTGTCTCTAATAAAAAAAAAATAGAGCTGGGGGATGTAGCTCAGTGGTCAAGTGCCCCTGAGTTCAATCCCTACTACCCCCAAAAAAATAAATAAAATAAAATATGACAAAGATTGTCAGAAAACCAAAACCCAACAATATGTTGTCTATAAGAAAGCCACCTGAAATATAGACATATATGGTGGCACAAGCCTATAATCCTGGCTACTCAGGAAATTGAGGTGGGGAGGATTGCAAATTCAAGTCCAGCCTGGCAACTTAGACACTGTTTAAAAAAATTAAAGAAGGACTGAGGATGTAGCTTAGTGGTAAAGTGTCATTGGGGTTCAATCCCCAGTACCACACACACACACAAAAAAAAAATAAATAAATAAATAAATAAACATAGATTTAAAGTAAAGGCATGGAAAAAAGATATAACATGCTAACACAAATCAAGAGAAAGTGGGAGTAGTTATATTAATTTCAAATACAGCAGAAATTAGAGCAAGGAAATCTATCCAAAATAAAGAGAGGCATAACTTAATGATAAAGGGGTCAATTCTCCAAGAAATCATAGTGAACTTTAATGTTGACATGTCTAACAAAAGAGTTCAAATCCATGAGGCAAAGTATGATAGACCTGCAAATAGAAATAGATGAATCCACTATTATATTTGGAGACTTCAATACCACTGTATCAGAAATGGAAAGATCCAGCAGGCAGAAAATCAGTTAGAATATAGTTGAACACAACAACACCATCAATCAACTGGATATAATTGGCATCTGTAGACTACTTTATCCAATGGCAGCAAAATGCACATTCTTCTCAAGCTCACGTGGAACATTCACGAAGATAGATCACACTCTGGGCCATAAAACACACCTTAAAATTTAAAAGACTAGAAATCATGCAGTATCTGTTCCCAGATCATAAGAGAATTAAACTAGAAATCAATAACAGATGTACAATATGTCAAAATATACTCTGCTGTCATGTACATCTAAAAAGAACAAATTAAAAAAAAATCAGTAACAGAAAGATAGTGGGGGAAGCCCCAGATACTTGGAGATTAGACAATGCACAGGTCAAAGAAAAATCTTGATAACACTCAAAATATTTCAAACTAAATAAAAATGAAAATACAACAGCAAAATTGGGGGGATGCAGCAAAACAGTGCATACAGAGAAGTTTATAGTATTGAGTGCATTAATTATAAATGAAGAAACTTTTTAAAATCATTCATCTAAGTTTCCTCTTTAGGGAACTGGCAGGGAGCAATTTATATCCAAAGTAAGCATAAAAATAAGTAAGAAAAGTTAAGAGCATAAATCAATGAAATTGAAAACAGAAAATCAATAGAGAAAATCAAGAAAACTGAAAGCTGGTTCTTTGAAAAAAATAGTAAAATCAATAAACCTATTGCTAGACTAAGAAAAAAATGCAAAAGACACAAACTACTCATATCAGAAATGAAAGAAGGGATATTACTACAGATCCTATGGATATTAGAAGGATAATAAGGAAATGTGGTAGATATCTCTATGCCCACAAATTTGATAACCTAGATGAAATGGACCAGTTCCTTGGAAGACACAATCTGCCAAGAGGACACAGAAGAGAAGAATCATTCATTCAAATAATGAATTCAAACTATTCAAGAGTGTTTTTATTATGGAAACTTTCACACACACACACAAAAAAAATAAATAAATAAATACAACAATCTAGAGGGCTGGGGTTGTGGCTCAGTGGTAGACCGATTGCCTAGCAGGCATGAGGCTCGGGTTTGATTCTCAGCACTGTGTATGAATAAATAAGATAAAGGTCCATTGACAACCTAAAAACATTTTTAAAAATGAATCTAGACACAAACTTTACACCCTTCACAATAAATTAGTTCAAATGAATCATAAATCTAAATGTAAAACACAAACTACAAAACCCCATATGACACAGAAAACACCCTGGATGACCTTGGATATAGTGATGAGTTTTCAGATCCAACACTAAACACATGATCCATGAGAGAAATAATGAATATACTAGATTTCATTAAAATTAAACACTTCTTTACAAAAGACACTGTGAAGAGATATGAGAAGATAAGTCACAAATAAAATATTTACAAGCCGGGCGCGGTGGCGCACGCCTGTAATCCCAGCACTTTGGGAGGCTGAGGCAGGAGAATCGAGAGTTCAAAGCCAGCCTCAGCAGTGGCAAGGCACTTAGCAACTCAGTGAGACCCTGTCTCTAAATAAAATATAAAAAAGGGCTGGGGATGTGGCCCAGTAGACAAGTGCCCCTGAGTTCAATCCCCGGTACCACAAAAAAAAAAAAAATATTTACAAAGGACATATCTAACCAAAATATGCCAAGAACTCTTGAAACTGAACAATAAGAAAATATACAACCTGACTAAAAAATGGGCACAACACCTGAATAGAAGTCTCACCAAAAATAGTTACAGATGAAAAATAAGCCTATGAAAAGATAATCAGTATCATATGTCTATAGGGAATAGCAAATCAGACAATGAGACACCTATTAAAATATCCAAAATCCAGAATACTGGCAAAATGAAAAGCTGCCAAAGATGTGAAACAACAGAAACTTTCATTCTTTGCTGTTGGGAATGCAAAATGGTACAGTTGATTTTGGAAGACAGTTGAACTGGTTCTTATAAAATTAAATGTTCTCATATCACATGATCCAGCAATAGCACCCCTTGGTTTTTACCCAAATGACTTGAAAACATGTCTGCACAAAAACTTGCACACAGAGCTTGACTCATAATTGCCAAAACCTGGGAACAACTAAGATGCCCTTAAGCAGATGAATGCATAAATAAACTGTAGTACATCCAGAGAGTAAAATATTTTTTCAATGCTAAAAAGAAATTAGATATACAATCATGAAAAGAAATAGAGGAACTTTATATGCATAATATTAAGTGAAGGAAGCCAAACTGAAAAGGCTATAGATTATGATTTAAGTATATGACATTCTGTAAAAAGCAAAATTGCAGGGACAGAAAAAAGGCCAGGGCTTGCCAAGAGTTAATAAGGAGAACAAGAGGAATAGGTGGAGCACAGGGGATTTTTAGAGCAGTGATATACAACTCTTCTGTATAATACTGTAAGGGTGAAGACATGCCATTATCATACATGAAAACTTATAGAGTCAGGTGCAGTAGTACCCACCTAAAATCCTAGTGATTCGGAAGGCTGAAGCAAGAGGATCGCAAGTTCAAGGTCAAACTCAGCAACTTAGTAAGACCCTCTCTCAAAATATGTAGATCAGTCCTAGAACCCCCCCTGAGTTCAATTCCCAATGCTAAAAAAAAATAGAATGTACAAAACCAAGAGTGAACCCTAAGGTAATTTATGAACTTTGGCTGATTGTTGTAATGTGTGTACCACTCTAGTAATGGATATGGATAGTCAGGGAGGGAGTCTGTGTTATGTGTGGGGACACAGGTACCTGACCACTTTCTGTACTTTCTGTCCAACTTTGCTGTGAACCTAATATTGCTCTAAAAATAGTTTATTCATATAGGCATGGTGGTGCATGCCTGTAATCCCAGTGACTTGGGAGGCTGAGACAGGAGGACTGAGAGTTCAAAGCCAGCCTCAGCAAAAGCAAGGCACTAAGCAACTCAATGAGACCCTGTCTCTAAATAAAATACGAAATAGGGCTGGGGGTGTGGCTCAGTGGTGGAGTGCTCCTGAGTTCAATCCCTGGTGCCAAAAAATAAAAAATAAAATAAAAAGAGTTTATTCAATTTTTTTAAATGTAGAAAGTTGGGGTCTCAGGTCCCTGAGAGATCATCTGTCCACTCCACTTACTTGGCGGTCAGATGGAGCAGTTGAGGCCTAGTAAGTAGAAGATACTTGCCCAAAGTCACACAGCAAGCTCCTAGTAGAGCCTTGGGCTACAACCAGGGATCTTGCCTCCTGTCCACTATAGCTCATGATGCCAAGTATCAAGAGTCAGCCCATTGTTTGTTTGTTTGTTTTAGTATGAGGGATTGAACCCAGGGGTGCTTTACCACTGAGCCACATCCTCATCCCTTTTTATTTTTTATTTTGAGACAAGGTCTCGCTGAGTTGCTTAGGCCCTGACTAAGTTGCTAAGGCTGGCTTTGAACTCTCTATCTTCCTGCCTCAGCCTCCCAAACCGCTGGGATTACAGGTGTGCACCACTGCACCTGGCAGCCTATTATTTTTCAGTTAGTGTCTTGCATGAGTTCTTCTGAAGAGCTCTGTTGTCCACAAAGGGACAGAGCATCTTAGCCTAAAGTCTATCTTCCTGAGAAGACAAACCCTGTGATCAGTGGGCCTTTCTGCTTCACAAAACATCCCACTGTTGTCAGATGTGGTGGCACACACCTGTAATCCCAGAACCTTGGGAGGCTGAAGCAGGAGGATCACGAGTTCAAAGCTATCCTCAGCAATGGTGAGGCACTAAGCAACTCAGTGAGACTCTGTCTCTAAATGAAATATAAAATAGGGCTGGGATGTGGCTCAGTGGTCAAGTGCCCCTGAATTCAATCCCCAGTACCCACCCCTCTAAAAAAGATTCCACTGCTACCATATCCAAGTCTCCCTGCTGCCCTAAGTTCTGCTGAACCTTTAGGGCTAGGGGCGTCCTCAGAGGTAAGAACCAGGAAATTAGCCTAAGGCCTTTCTCCCTGTTCTCAGCCTTCTTGATCCTGGTCAAAGTCCATAGCAGGATACAACAATCAGCAAACCCATTCATTAGGTACTATTTATTCCTTGTAAAGGCTCATAATTTTTTTAAAGGAGACTTTGTACCTTGATTAACACCATAGGCTCCATGCATACATTAAAATGTGTTTGAATTGTGAGCACATTTGATACAGGCACTGTTTATGAAGGGCAAAACATCACACCGGGGACAGCCGTGCAGCCAAGATATTTATTCAACAGCCTTCATGGCTGATAGCAAAACCGGAGAAGAGGTGCTCTGGTCGAAGGTCAAAGAGGTGCTGGGAGAGGGGAGTCAGGGAAAAGGGAGTGTGCAAGCTCTGGTGGGAGAGGGGAGTCAGGGAGAGGGGAGTGTGCAAGCTCTGGACAGAAGGTGGGTGCTTGGTCGCACCGGCTGGGATCTCTGGAGCTATGAGCTAAAGCAGCTGCTGTCTGGCTGGAGGCTGGAGCTGTCAGCTGGGAGTGGCCGTCGGGCTGAAGGCGATGGGTCTGGAGCTGTCAGCTGGGGCAGCTGCCGTTGCAGTGGCTTTCTCCTCTCTGCAGCGTTGAGCTGATGTGTCTGAGTGGCTTCTTCCTCTCAGCAGCGACGAGCTGATGTGTGTGTCCGTGTGTCTGTGTGTGTGTCTTGAACAGGGCCCTATATAGGGATTTCTGATGGGAGGTGCACCAGAGCAACCCCAACGCCATTGGCTCTTTGCCCATAGAACAGGGTGACCTTTAAGCCTATTGGTTCTTGCCCAGGGAAGAAACATCCTGCCCGGGAGAATGAAACAAGGTTTCTTCTCTCAGGATGTGGAAAACTTGGGGGTGGGGGGTAGCCCATCTATCAGTTTACACTTCCCAGAGCAGAGCCAGCATCTGTGTCAGCTCTGTCCTTTCCAGATACATGGGAGCCAGTCCCAGGGTTCTGTTTGAACAAAGGCAGGATGACATCCAGCACTATCCAAGTTAGCAAAGAGCCCAGATTCTCAGTAATTCAATACTCACTGCTTCCTTCCCATTGAAAATTATTTCATGGAGCATGTAACAGTGGCCATGCCTGTGATCCAAGCAGCTCAGGAGGCTGAGGCAGGAGGATTGCAAGAGGCCTTATTTATTTATTTATTTATTTATTTATTTATTTATCACTGGGGATTGAACTCAGAGGCACTTAACCACTGAGCCACACCCCAGCCCTTTTTTATATTTTATTTTGAGGTAGAGCATCACTGTGTTGTTTAGGCCATCTCTAAATTGCTGAGGCTGGCTTTGAACTTGCAATCCTCCTGCCTCAGCCTACAAAACTACTGGGATTATAGGTGTGCACCATCCGGCAAGAAGTCACATTTGAAAAGTATTTTTACTGGAAAAAAATTTAAAACTAGACGCCGGGCGCGGTGGCTCACGCCTGTAATCCAGCACTTTGGGAGGCTGAGGCAGGAGGATCGCAAGTTCAAAGCCAGCCTCAGCAATGGTGAGGCACTTAGCAACTCAGTGAGACCCTGTCTCTAAATAAAATACAAAAAAGGGCTGGGGATGTGACCCAGTGGACGAGTGCCCCTGAGTTCAATCCCCAGTACCACAAAAAAAAAAAAAAAAAAAAAAAAAAAAAAAAAAAATTAAAACTAAAAAAAATTTAATTGACACATACAATCATGCACACTTATGGATACAGTATAGCATTTCAATACATATATAAAGTGTATAATGATCGGTTCAGGGTAATTGGCATATCCACTATCTCACACATTTATCTTTTTTTTGTATTAAAGATATTGAAAATCCGGGCTGGGGTTGTGGCTCAGTGGCAGAGCGCTCGCCTCACACGAGTGCGGCCCGGGTTTGATTCTCAGCACCACGTAAACATAAAATGCATTGCATTGTGTACAAATAAAGTAAATACATAAATATTTTAAAAAGATATTGAAAATCCATTGTACTAGCTATTTTGAAATATACAATTAATCAGAACACCTCGTCTTATCTAATAGTCCAAGCTACCATCTGCTTGTACCAGAGTGCTTGCAATAGCCTCCTAAGGGGCCTCCCTGTTCCCACTCTCACTGCCTTCGGTCCATATTCCTCCCCAGAGCCAGAGGCATTGCAGCAGCATGAACTGCCCTGTATCACTCCTCTGCTAAAAAAATCTTCCCATGGCCTCTTGTCTCATTTAGAATAAAATTTAGACTCCATACCATTGCATAAAAGAAAGTCCACATTCTGGTTCCTGCCTGCCCTCTCCAGATTTCTGTCACAATAGACCTCTCCCACTCAATGTTCCTGTCACTTTACTGAGCGAACTGTTTGCTTTTCTGGACTTTTGCTCATAAATGTTCCCTCTGCCTGAAATAATCTCCCATTCTGGTCAGCCAACCTAGTGACCACATACTCATCTTTCAAGACAGCAATAGAAACCTTTCCCAGTAGTCCAGGCTGAATCAAACACTCCTTCCATGGAGTCCTGGAATTCGTCACCAAGAAATGTTTCTTAAGCACCTATTACAGTGCTATTTTCACCCATTCTTGTTGGTAACCAATTCTATTCATTCCTAGTTTATTCTTCTGTTTCTTTCTATACAGATGAGCACATGCATCTATACTTTTTTATACCTTTATTTTATTTATTTATTTTTTTTATGTGGTGCTGAGAATCAAACCCAGCACCTCACACATGCTAGGTGAGCAATCTACCACTGAGCCACAACCCCAGCCCTGCATCTATACTTTTAACTCCCTCTTCTTTATTTCTTTTCTTTTTCCTTTTTTTAACTTAAAGATATATTCTGCAAATTACTCCCTATCACTCTTTTTACACAGCAACATTATACTCCCCCTATGGCTATGCCATAATCTATTAAGTCACTCTCTTGTGTATAGACATTTAGATAGTTTCTACCATTTTACAATCATAAACAAAACTGTAATGAATAACCTAGTGCATATGCATTTCCATATTGTTGGAAGTCAATTCCTCAAAATGAGATTGGTGACTCAAAAGATTACACTGATACTTTTGGGAGATATTTTCAAATTCCCCTCCAAAGGATTGTATCAGTTTTCTTTCATATGAGTCACCTCAGACATTTTTAAGAAGCTGGTATTCTCAGAACATTAACTAGCTCAATTTCCTAGCTGCCCTTTTTTGACTGATTCGTACCAGTGCACAAGAAAGCCCCACAGACACTCAGCACACAGCCCTGCCTCTTGAGCACCCACATCCTTCAGAGAGAAGTGGAGAAAAAAAAGACCTACATTTCTAGAAATGCACTTGCATCTTTTCTTTCACATTCTTTGTGGAGGAGAAACAATAAGCAAATTCCACTGGCTCGGAGGGCCCAAGGCTACAGGCTAATCGAAAGTTACTTAAACCACTATCAATTAGCTTGAAGGACATAAGAAGTAGTACAAGGAAAGTGTAATACTTTTCCAGGCTCAATAAGTACCAACTTGCTTTGTTTGAAGGCCTCTAGTAAGAACTGGCATCCATCTTGTAAATAAATAAGCTAACCTATTGAGAAAAAATAATAATAGATTTAATATACTGTGCTTCAAGGATCACACAGTACTTTCACACACATATAGTATCTCATTTGATCCTTACAATGGAAGTATCCATGCTGGAACAATTACTTTGCTGGCCAATCTTTGATGTGCATTAAGTGGTTCATGGACTTTAGCTGTGATTTATCCACCCAGACTTCAAAGAGTTAACTAGAGTTGAACTCTAGACAACCTGGACTTATTAGAGGCACAGGGTTGCAGGAAGCCTGGGAGCAGGAAGTGGTCAGGAAACCAAGTCGGCCCCAGGCTCAAATTTCCCTGACCAAGAGCTTCAGATGAATTATGGTGGAAAAACCCCCAACTGCACTGTATCCTCTCCCTTTAATTTAGGCATTTAATAAAGAGATTGCAACGTTCTCCAGAAATGAGGAAGGTTAATAATTTCCTTGGACAAAGAATCCCAAGCAGCCCTGCGGCTTTGCACAGACCTTCAAAAGAACTTCTGCAGACAGAGTTTGTGAAATTTTTTATACTTGACTATTAAATGTTTACTCGGCTGCCCAGCCCTCATTAATATCATTAGAGTACAGAACTAAGAACCCATTCAGGATTGGTCAGACATCCAAGAACCTAAGGGAGGCATCAGGAGGCTGTGCTCCTGCCAGTTTTCCCAGTTGCTGGTGCCCTCCTGCTTCTCCCAGGATGCCCAGGACTCCCCAACCCCTGCGTGAAGGCAGATAATTTCCAGGAGATCCTTGAAAGAGAGCTTCTCTTGACAATTCAGCTACAGATAGCATCAAAGTGTCCACCCGCTTCCACCAACATGTGGGGCTGGCACTCAAAATGCAAAGGGAGAAGGAGGGGTAATTTTCTCTGATAGGCAGTCCTAGCTTGTCTGAGCTTCAGGAACAATTTGGAACAATACAGCCTGTACAACTGCTGTGTAAGAAAACAATTATGAGTGTAGGGTGTGGGCTCAGGGTTAGGGAGAACCAAGTCCAGACCTTGTCTCTGCCCCACTGTGAGATCTTTGGTAAGTCACTTAACCTCTCTAAAACATGTTTTCCTCATCTTTAAAGTGCGTTATGAGAGGTGCATAATAGTATCTACTTCACAGGAAGTGTGGTGGGAATTAAATGAGGCAAAAACATAAAATGCATATCCTGGCATCTGCTGCTAAGGAGCTGTTAGATTCTTAGCATGTCACAACTACAAGAAGTCTTGGAAAACATTTCCTGTGACCCTCTCATTTTTCAGATGGTAAAAATGGGGAGAGAGGGTATATAATTCATTAACAAAAGAATCAGGATTAGAAAAGGTTTCCTGACCCTTTTCAATCTCCATGGCTTTTCTCTGTCCAAAGCAAATGAGTAGGCAGTGAAGAGAGTGCCTGACCAGCTAAAGTCCACTGGCACAGTGTTTGGTTGGCATGTATTGCAAATTTGAAGGTGAGGATTTATGAGATGAGGTATTTTCCTGTTTAGAATTATTTTCATGATTATCTATACCCCAGATGATTTCAGCAAAATGTTGGTTGAAAATCCATTTGGTGAGGCTTGGGTTGTAGCTCAGTGGCAGAGCACTTGCACTTGCCTAGCACATGTGAGGCACTGGGTTCGATCCTCAGCACCATATAAAAACAAACAAATAAATAAAATAAAGGTACTGTGGTCATCTACAACTCAAAAAAGTATTAAAAATATAAAATCTATTTGGTGTTATTTCTCCCTAACTGGTCCTCAGCCTAGTCCTCTCCAGAAAACAAATGCTTCTCCCAAGCTTCCAGAAGGCTAAACATTTATCCTCCTTCAGCTGGGAGCAGGAACGTCTCCGCAAAACCTTTTGGACCGGCTGTGGCTGGAGGAGGGAAAGAACTTCTCCCCCTTGATCACTAAGTGGCGGGAAGTTCTGTGGCTTTTGCAAGGACAAGTGAAGGGGGGCGGGAGGGGGAGAAGGAAGAAGCAAGGATGCTGTAGCTCTTGTGATTGGCCATCCATGGGTGTGGTGTGTCAAAAAGCAGCCAATCCCATTTAATCTCAGGCATCGCTGGCCCGCCCACCTGACCTCACGTGGCCCTTCATGAGGTTTCTGTTTGCTTGCTCTGGGACCTAGGGAGCACTGGGAGTTCTGCCCAGCTCAGCACTTTGCTATACTATGCAGGCAGGAAGGAACTGGCCCGCCCTGTTAGCTCCTGTCTGAGCAACAGCCAGACTAAACAGGGTTAGGATGTGTAGCTGAGTGCTGACGCTGGCTTCACTACATCCCTATGGAGTGGAAGCACAGAGCCATTTAAATAACAGATACTAACGTGGCTTCTTTTCCTTCCCACTCTGAGCATCAGCTTCCAAAACTCCAAATTTGCCGTGTATACCAAGGAATTCATCTTCCCAGAATCCAATTCTTCTTGCTTGGTCCTTGCTTAACTTCCCCTTTATGGGAGAATAGGACCAGGGAATCAGGGTGATCTTCAACAAGTTACTCCCCATCTCTGTGCCTTAGTTTCTTTTTTTTTTTTTTTTTTTTTTTTTTTTTTTTTTTTTTTTTTTTGTGGTACTGGGGATTGAACTCAGGGGCACTCGACCACTGGGGCCAAGTCCCCAGCCCATTTTTGTATTTTATTAGAGACAGGGTCTCACTGAGTTGCTAAGTGCCTCACCATTGCTGAGGCTGGCTTTGAACTTGCGATCCTCCTGCCTCAGCCTCCCAAAGTGCTGGGATTACAGGCGTGCGCCACCGCGCCCGGCTCCTTAGTTTCTTCAGATGTAAAAAGTGTGAGCTGAACTCTCATTGAGGTCTCCATAGCCACCACCTTAGGCCAAGTCACCATCATAACTTCCCGATTTATCTCTCTTGTTCCACTCTTGTCCCCCTTCAAACCATAACTAACACAGCAGCCAAGGGACTGTCTTTGAAATTCAAGACAGTAGTATGAATCAGAGATAACTTTCCTATGTTCATATATGAATACATGACCAGTGTAACACATCATGTATAACCGCAAGAATGGGAAGTTATATACTCCATGTATGTATGATATGTCAAAATACACTCTACTGTCATGTATATCTAAAAAAACAAATAGAAAAATGATAAGACTCCTACCCCCCCACCCCCCACCCAAAAAAAACCCTCAAATTAGATTGTAGTACCCAGCCCAGCTTGAAACCCTCCCATTCCATTCTTGAAAAAAATGAAATCTCCTTATGATGATCCACAAGGCTCTAAGGGATCTGGCCCCTAGCTGGTTGCCTAATATCATTTCCTTCCTCTTACTCCCTCACTTCCTCTGTTCCAGCCACATCAGCTTTCTTGAATATTCCACATGCTTGCCTTGGGTCCTCATGTAGTTGTCCCCTCCAACCTATTTAACTCCTGTTCATGTTTATGGTCTCAGTTCAAGGTCACTTCCCCAGGTAGCCCCTCCTTAAACAGGCCCACTCCCCTCTCACCAATTTAAGGACTCCTGTAATACACACTTTTACTAGATGTTGTTCTTTTCCTCATGGACATTTTTTTTTTTTTTTTTTTTTTTTTTTTTGGTACTGGGGATTGAACTCGGGGGTCACTTGACCATTGGGCCACATCCCCAGCCCTTTTTATGTATTTTATTTAGAGACAGGGTCTCACTGAGTTGCTAAGTGCCTCGCCATTGCTGAGGCTGGCTTTGAACTCAGGATCCTCCTGCCTCAGCCTCCCAAGTGCTGGGATTACAGGCGTGCGCCACCACGCCCGGCTCCCTTCCTCATGGACCATTTTACAACTACAGTTCTTTCTACAATTACTTAACATCCATCTTCCCTGCTAAACTGTAAGGTCTGTGACGACAGGAACCTTAAGTCTTGTTCATCTGTTTATCTTCAGTACCTAGCACATAGGAGGAGCTCAGTAAAAAAAAAAATGGTTAAATTAATGAATGATGCACCTTTGCAGCTCAGGCAGCCCACAGTGCCAGCTCCACATTCTCTACTAAGACTGTGGCAAGTCTCTATGTTCCCACCTCTCTAGGGCTATAAAGCAATGATGTTAACCAGTTGACCCCACTGTCAGGAAAGCTGAAAGGGCAAATCTGTCCTTAGAAGAGACTCAGAATGGGGCTGGGATTGTGGCTCAGCAGTAGAGCGCTCGCCTAGCACGTGCGCAGCCCGGGTTCGATCCTCAGCACCACATACAAATAAACGCATCGTGTACAACTAAAGCAAATAAATAAATAAATATTAAAAAAAGAAGAGACTCAGAATGCAGTAACTCCTAAGTGACAAAACACTAGTTTATGTTATTCAGGCCTTATGCTCCTCATGAGTGATTCAGTTCTTCAAATATCTATTGGGCATATAAATATATGCCTGGCCCTGTCCAAAATGCTATTAGTCTAAAGGCACTGGTTTTCCCAGACTTGGTCTGGGCACTTCAAGAACTCACATGTAAACAACCAATTCACATATGAGCCAAACTGTGATAAGTGCTTGGGAGGACAGAGGAAAGAGCAACCAAGTACTGATTGTCCTGTGGAAATTTAATGGTGAAGGAGGAGTGGCCAAAGATTGCACAAGAGGGTAATCAGATTAGTAGTGATGGAGCATGGATGCATTTCCTCACGAAATGATGAACATCAGGGAAGGATGCCCACTTTGGAGGAGCATCTCGGGACAGACTCTCTGTCCACTAAGTGGTCACCAGGGCTGAGTGCTGGGGTTACAGAACCACAAGCACACCTAATGTACGTTAACACTCTCCACCAGAGCAGCTCTTGAATGATTGGGTTTTGGCACCACCCAAGGAACCTCTGAAACATACAAAATCCACACTTTCCTCCTGCCCAGCCCTGCAGATTCTGATTTAGTGGGTCAGGTGTGGGGCCTGGTCAATTCCATGTTTAATAAATCTCCCCTCCACATGGTTCTGAGGCAAGTGGTCCAACGAGAACACTCAGAAGACCACAGGTTCCATGGTTTGGCGGGTGGCTGATGCAAGTGGGAACTTCATTGGAAGCCTAAGACCACAGTGGGTTCTGAGAACTTCAACTGCATCATGGATTGATGGCAGGGGGCAGGTTTGTGGTGAACAGCAGAGTCCAGGTGAGGGTGGAAGTTAGTGGTAGAAGAAAGGAATGCTAGCCGGGCGCGGTGGTGCATGCCTGTAATCCCAGCACTTGGGAGGCTGAGGCAGGAGGATTATGAGTTCAAAGCCAGCCTCAGCAATGGCGAGGCACTTAGCAACTCAGTGAGACCCTGTCTCTAAATAAAATACAAAAAAAAGGGCTGGGGATGTGACCCAGTGGTCGAGTGCCCCTGAGTTCAATCCCTGGTACCACAAAAAAAAAAAAAAAAAAAAAAAAAAAAAAAAAGAAAAAAAAGAAAAAAAAGAAAAAAGGAATGCTGAATTCAGGACAAGAATCAGGACTTTGGTGGCCACCTAATTTTTAAAGCATACTCTTCCCAGGCCAGGGATATCTCTTGGATGCCAGAAACAGCAGAATCCCCAGGCTTCTCCACAACTCTAAACAGGCAGTGCTGGAACCAAGTACACTGGGGTCCACAGGCCTAGCCTATGGGTGAGAGGGAGCATTAGAACAGGAAGTGAGAACATTCCAATTTTTCATTCAGTCATGTATTTTTTTATGCAAATTGGTGTTGAGGGTCAGGAGATACTACCATCTGCCCACTGGTCAAAACCAGAAACCAGAGTTTTATCCTAGACTCTTCCATCTCTCTTAATCACTTCCCCTAGAAATCTGTTTAATCTGCTTTCATTGATTCAACCTTCTAAATATCTTTTGACTCCTACCCCTCCTCTCTATCCTAGCCACTCTGTTATTGCCTTAGTGCCAGGACTCGCTAACTCTTGCCTGAACCATTGCAGAAGTTTCTTTACTGCTCTCCTCACATCTAGGCTAGCCTCACTCCAATCCATTTCCCAAACTGTAGCCAGACTGATTTGATGATATATATTTTTTTTTTTTGGTACGAGAGACTGAACCCAGGGGTGCTTAATCACTAAGCCACATTCACAATCCTTTTTGTATTTTATTTTGACACAGGGTCTTGCTAAGTTTCTTAGGGCCTAAGTTGCTGAGACTAGCTTTGAATGGGTGATCCTCCTGTCTCAGCCTCCAAGCCCCTGGGATTATAGGTGTACACCACCAAGCCTGGCCAATCTTTTATTTTTAAAGAGATTTATTGAGGTATAGTTTACATTGAATTCACTCATTTTTTAACTATACAATTCAATGATTTAGCATATTGACAGAGTTGTGTAACCATCACCACAATTCAATTTAATAACATTTCCTGGCTTGGGGTAGAGCTCAGCAGTAGAGCACTTGCTTAGCATACACAAGGCCTTGAGTTTGACCCCCCCACACCACGACCAGTACAGCAAAAAAATTTTTTTTCATCACCCTCAAAAGACCACTATAGCCAGGCTCGGTGGCACATGCCTATAATCCCAGCAGTTCAGAAGACTGAAGCAGGAGGATCACAAGTTCAAAGCCAGCCTCAGCAAAAGCGAGGCACTAAGCAACACAGTGAGACCCTGTCTCTAAATAAAAGACAAAATATGGCTGGGGATGTGGCTCAGTGGTCAAGTGCCCTGAGTTTAATTCATGGTACCAAAAAAATGTCCACTAGAAGTCACTCCCCATTCCCACCCCTAGTCTCAGGCATCCACGAAGCTATTTTCTCTCTCCATGGAGTTGCCTTTTCTGAACATCTCATATAAATGAGTCATACAATATGTGGTCTTGCCGAGCGCAGTGGCGCATGCCTGTAATCCCAGCACTTGTGAGGCTGAGGCAGGAGGATCCTGAGTTCAAAGCCAGCCTCAGCAATGGCGAAGCACTTAGCAACTCAGTGAGACCCTGTCTCTAAATAAAATACAAAAAAGGGCTGGGGATGTGGCCCAGTGGTCGAGTGCCCCTGAGTTCAATCCCCGGTACCAAAAAAAAAAAAAAAAAAAAAAATGTGGTCTTTTGTGTTTGACTTTGATTGCCTCTCTTAATGCAAAGTCTGCTCAGTTAAAACCCTTGAACAGTTTCCATCATTCACCATCCAAACTTCTCACATTAGTGTTTAAGGTCCTTCATGCTTGTCTCTGCTCTGTGGTACCCTAAAACATTCTTTCTTGCCTCCATGCCTTTGTGCCCACAGTTCCCTGGCTCAGAATGTCTTTCTCCTCTCCCTAGACAGGCATTGCCTCTGCCCCATTTCAACATCCCATTTCCCCAAATTCTTTTTGCCACTTCTATCAGTCCAAGTATTTTTCACCTTGTATATGTACTATTCATGACACACCTCACCTTGCATTGCAATTATTCATGTGCATTGGTTTCCTAGATGGGAGTTCCTGAAGCATAGAAACTCTACACTTTTCTTCTCTGTAACCTCCCATGTACAACAGATCCTGACTCTCCAGATATTTAGCCCAACAGAACTGTATAAGGCTCAATCTAGAAATTTCCCTAGAGAAGCTCACAGTCTCAGGGAAAAAAACACACTCATCAGTCAATCTAAACTACATCTACTCAGGCCCCCTTATGCAGTGGTGGGAAGAGGGAAAGAATAAAATGAACAAGGCATGGCAGTGTACAACAGGCTGCAGTGTAAAACATTACATAATCAAATGTTAGATGCAACACTGGGTGTGTCAAGAATCTGGGAAAAGAGTCAAGTGACTGGTGTTGGGATACTTAAGAGTAAGTAAGCTTCATACAGCAGGAACTGGAGGATGTGGACAGGAGTGGGAAATGGACAGTGGACAAGTGGCCTAAGCAACATCTTGGAGTGGAGGGAAGGATGGTTTGAAAGACACAGAACCTGGGGGCCAAGAAATCAGTTTGGAAGGTAGTGACTTCATCCACAACAGTGATGATAAGGGCCTGACCTAAAGTTCTGTAGGTAGAAATGGATATGAGGCTAGAGTAGAACTTTCAGATTTATCAACAAACACCACAGGACACAATGCAAGAAACACAATGAAACAAATAAAAAATGGTCATGTTTCTTGAATTCAAATGTAACTAGGCATCCCTGCATTTTATCTGGCATCCCTACACTGGTGGAGAACAAGACTGGGCCAATGTAAACGTCTTGAATTTCATGCCATGATGTTTACCTGTGTCTTGGTGGTAATGAAAAGCTACTGACAGCTTTTAGCTGAGGGTACTGATGGATCTGATATGCCTTTCAGATGGCTCAGGTAGTGGTGAGGAAAATGGGAAGCTGGGGGGAACAACTCTGGAGGCTGGGGATGAGAGGTCCAGGGGCCAGAGGATCAGGGCCTGAGTCACGGCAGAGGTGGGGGCATAGAGAGGAAGGTCGGATGCAGGAGCAATGCAGCTCAAATCAGATGGGGATGCCTCAATGACAAGCTTGTGCTGGAGGAGAAAGACACAGGGGTTGCTTCTCAGGGGAGCAGCCTCTAAGCAGGGACAGGGCCAGCAGCCTGGGATTTTCCCCACAAACTCCTGCTGCCCTAGGGAAGAAGGTGAGGATTAGTTAGAAACACCTAGCACCTGCCATAGCCAAAACCCTCCCAGACTTTCTCCTGGCCAGTTAGTCCTGCACGCTTCCCTTTACCCTCGGGCTCTGGCACCCGTGCAGAGCACACAGCGTTCTCCAAAGCAGATGCAAGCATTGTGGGTTGGGTGATTCACCGTCCCTGGCCAGAAGGGCCAGGGCAGAAACTAGACAATCCTAAAGAACACTCCAAAAGGCCTTCTGTGCAAACACAAACACAAAGGTTCACACAGGGGAAAACAACAAATGTCAAAACAGTGCTGGACTCTTCTGGGGTGACTTTCAGCACAGCTGATGAACGTGACCCCCCATCTCAGCTCTGCTGACTAAGAGTATCTAGAACACTCTCCTAGCCCAAGCCTCACACTCCTTGGGGATACAAGAGTCAAGAAGGCAGAGCCTGCTTCTGTGCATTGATTTGCTCTGCTCTAGAGCAGACCTCCAAGCTAACCTTGAGTTCCTCCCCTATCCCGTGATCTTCAGGGCTACACATGGATCTGCACATGGCTTGGGCAGGGGCAGGAGGCTGACAGCAAGAAAGGGCTCTTCCCCACAGACCGCAGAGGGGAGGCAAGAATTTTCCCAAGATCCTTCTGTCTTTCGCTAGGATCTGTAGAACTCAGTGGTCCCTCTCAGGGTTGCCAGCACCTTCCTTGGAAACCTCTGAGACCATTATGCAGTCAGTGGGGAGGCTGACTAGTATAATGGTTAAGGGTAGAGACTCTGAACTCAAATGGATCTGAATCTAGGGGCCTCACTCTCCCTGTACTAACTGTAGACATTGGACAAGTTACTCAGCCTCTCTGAGCCTGAATTTCCATTACCGAAGTGTAAATTGCTGATAATAAGGGTACTTAAGATTAAATGAGATCATGTAAAGTATTTGGCCTTGCATCTGGTGCTTAGTAAGCATTTAATACATGTTAGCTATTATAATTATCTCCCTTTGATTATCCTTCATCAGATTCTTTTCCCCAAGGTCACACAGTTCAGGACCACCCCTTTAGGCCATAATTGTCTGGCCATAGAGCTCTCCCCAAGGCTCCTTCTCTGAAGCTCTCAGTTCTTGCTCCACAGATGATTATTCTCCTGGGACCTCTCATCCTAATTCAGAGCCACTTGCCTCATACTGCCACCTTTTACCTTTTCTCTCTGGTGTCATTGTTGGCGAAGGAGCAGACACAAAGGGAAAAGAGCAGGGGCACAGAATAAGCTGGTTGTGGCTGGGCTGGGCAGGGTAGTGCAGATGCTAAATATCTGTCCTGTCAGCATTTTTTAAAAATATATTTTATTTGTCGATGGTCCTTTATTTATTTATTTATTTATTTATTTATTTATTTATATGCAGTGCTAAGAATCAAACCCAGTGCCTCACATATGCAAGGCAAGCTCTCTACCACTGAGCTACGACCCTAGTCCCTTGTCTGCGTTTTGTTCTTTGTGGGGAGACAGTTACATAGGGCCTGAATATCCTGAGAATTTCCAATCCTAATCCTGTCCAAATCTGGGCTGCCTCTGGGCCAGGACCTCCTCCCTAGGAGGCTCACTGGCCTTTCGGTGGAAGGAAGAATCAGCTCAAGAACTCAAAAGATCACTTCCCACATAACCCTCCCTCTGGATCCCCTCCATCCAGCCCTGCAATGCCGCACTCCATTGCTCTCTTGCAGGTACCCATGTGCCCCAATTCACACCACACACCCAAAACCCAAGAGACAAAGCTAGGTTTGAAAAGTGAAGGGGTCCCGGGGTAGAGACATTTGTTTAATCTTCAAACTTTACACAGGTCTCCAAGGGCTCTGCTAGCACTTGCCCCAGCATCTCAGAGAGAAAGTGTGAAACTGTCCCTATTTCTAAATCAATTAGGATGGCCTCAGTAATCAAGCCCTTGATTTAATGCTAGCTTCATTTCCCAACTTTTACTGCACCTTCTAGGTAGAATCTCATTAGTTTCTGCCCAATCTCTAGGAAAAGAGACAACCAAACTCTTGAGAAATAGAGGGCACAAATAGCTGTATTCAAGCCTACTTCATGGGGAGGGGGGAACAGGTAGTAAATGGAGGAGGGGAAAAAGGGATGTTATGCTTAAAACATCTGGGAAATGGTATCAGTCCTTTCAAAACAGGGCTGGCTGGCGAGCCTTTCCACTGGCCTTGCCCAGCTGTCTCCCTCCCACTCAGAACGAAATGTTCTGTCTTTTTGTGGTTATAACCTCTTTTCCCCTGGAATGACTTGCCCATGTCTGGACCTCGATCAGAGATGCTGCTCTAAGACGCTCTCACGCAATAATAAATTACCCAGGCGGCCTCGGTGCAAAATCTCCTCCCCCGCCCCGCCCCCTTTCCCTCCCTCCGAGCTTCTCGCCCCACCCGAGAGAAGTCACAGTAGTTGCTCGCTAGGCGGCTTCTGAGCTCGTGCACTTTGTCATCGCTCGCCTCTGGCTCCTCCTCCCCCGTGACCGGCAGCACATGTCTCCCCACGCGGTCGCCGGCTGGGGTAGCAGAGGCATGTGGGCCTCCGCGCTGCTGCCACACGCGGGCGGGCGGTGCTCCTGGCGGCAAGTTCCGGGTGACTGCAGTGGGAACTGGAGGAACCAGGGAGGCAGGGAGTTCTTTAGATTTTTCCGAACTTGTTTGACATACGGCCTCACACAGAGCTGCCCCTAGAAAACAAAACAAGCTTCACTAACATCGGAGAGGCGGAGGAGGAAGTGTTTGGCCCCAGAATACCAGAACTAGAGTGGGATGAGACAGTGGGCAGGGTGCGATGGAGAGGCAGGCAGGAATTCGGAAACCAAGCTCAGAGACTAGGAGCAGCGCTAGGGTCAAATGCCTTGGGGCCGCCCAAGCAGTTACTGGGAAAGGAGAAAGTGGTCAGGCAGAAAGTCAGTGGTTCTCAAATTTGGCTGCAAATTAGAATCATCCCGTTCCAGGGAGCTTCTACAATCCTGATTCCCAGGCCTCGCCCTGTACCAATGATCAGGATCCCCAGTCCCACAAAAGAAAAAGGACTCGCTAGGGGTGGGACCTAAGCACAAGTAGTTTTTGAAACTCCCCAGGTGATTCCATTGTGCACAAAGTTTGAAAATCAGACTTTTAAGAGCTTGCACAGAGAAGGTTCATGGACCAGTGGACCAGCACCGAGGACTACACCTGGAAGCATGTCAGAAATGCAGTATCTCACGTGTACCAAACCCTGGATTCAATCCCCAGAACCTCAAAAACAAAAACAAAAACAAAAACAAACAAACAAAAAAAAAAAAACACGAAGAATCTCAAGCCCCAACCTGCTGAATCAGCACCTACATTTCTTTTTTTTTTTTCTGTATAAGCAAGCTTTCTTTCTTTTTATTTATTTTTTTAAATTTTAATTTGTTATATATGCCAACAGTATGCATTACAATTCATACTACACATATAGAGCACAATTTTTCATATCTCTGGTTGTACACAAAGTAGAGTCACATCATTATTGTCTTCATACATGTACTTAGAGTAATGGTGACCATCACATTCCACCGTCTTTCCCTCCCTCCCTTTTGCCCTATCTAGAGTTCATCTAATTCCCCACCCCCACCCCCAAGCAGTGCATTATGAATCAGCATCCTTAAATCAAAGAAAACATCGGGCATTTGGTTTTGGGGATTAGCTACCATTATTCCTATCCCCTTGCTCCCTCCCCTCCCTCCCCCATCTTTGTTCTATTTAAAGTTTCTTCATTCCTCTCATCCCCCCTCCCTTGCCTTTATAAGTCAGTATCTTCGAAGAGATCAGTTGACCTTTGGTTTTTTGGGATGGCTAACTTCACTTAGCATGATATTCTCCAACTCCATCCATTTACCTGCAAATGCCATGATTTTATTCTCTCTTAATGCTGAATAATATTCCATTGTGTATAGCATTTCTTAAACAACAGCTTTATTAAGATAATTTACAGCATAAAATTCACCCTTTAAAATACAATCCAGCAGGTTTTGTATATTCACGATTTGTGTAACCAACACCCATATCTGGTTCCATTTTCAGCACTCCAAAAAGGAACCCCAAACCCTTTAGCAGTCACTCCCCATTTCCCTCCTTCCCTAAACCATGGGCAACCACTGTTGTACTCCTGTCACTATGGATTTGCCTGTTCTGCATATGAACAGTTACACACTATGTTTTAGCAACACCAACATGAAAGACTACCTCACTCCCCTCCCACAATCATTGTCAGGTGGACTTGAGGGTCCTGGGTTGCTAGATGTTGGTCTTTTCTTTCAAAATCCAAAAATCAAGATTTTGTGTGAAATCTTCCACTTTTTAAAAGCTTGGCAACTAATTCAAATTTTTGAAAAACACTGTTTGAGCTAAATAAAGCCTGCCTGGGGCTGGATTCTGCCTGTTAGCTGCCAGTTTGCAACTTCTGATGTTTACCAGGTTCTCACCCATGCCCACCAAAATCCTTCCCTCCTTCAACCACACTCTTTCTCCTTATTCCAGTTCCCAAAAATGTGGGGAAATAACTGCTTAGTAGCTCCCTTCTAAAATCTTCTTTCATCTTATTCCTCCCTTCTCCAAAAAGGAAGCCATGCATTTATTGAGGACCTACTATGTACTTGTTGCTTTCTTTGTTAAATCTTCACCATAGCCTTTATGGCAGATATTATCACCCCAGTTTTAAAGACAAGTAAACTAAAACTTAAGAGAGGTTGAGTAAGTTTCCTGATGTTGCCCAGTCACTAAGTGACAAAGCCTGAGCTTTTTTCATCTTACCACACTGCCTCTACTTTACCAATCTTTGCCCAGAGGCTCCATATTTCATCTTTCTCCTTTTCTTTCTTTCATTCTTTCTTCTTTTTCTTCTTCGTCTTCTTCTATTTTTTTTTTTTTTTTTTTTTTTTTTGCACTGGGGATTGGACCCAGGGGCGCTTAACCAGTGAGCCACATCCCCAGCCCTTTTAGTTTTTATTTTGAGACACGGTCTCACTAAGTTGCTTAGGCATACACTAAATTGCTGAGGCTGACTTTGAACTTGAGATCCTCCTGCCGCAGCCTCCTGAGTCGCTGGGATTACAGGCATGGGCCACTGTGCCTGGCCTCTTTCTTTCTATTCTAAACCTTCTTTGTTTTCTCCAGTTTCTGGCCATAGCTATCTGGTGAGGACTAGACTTTCAGAGTAAGGTCTCAGAAAGCCTAGGATCTATGTTTGCTGTGGAGTCTCAATTTGAAACACTTAGGCTTGTTTCCTCATAAGTACACTCATCCTTGTCAAATATGTGTCCTGATCTATGGTTTGGAAAATGTGGTCCACGCAAATGAGCTGTGCTCTATTTTGAGGCTGATTCATATTCTGTTGTGGTCAACTCCCTCCTTCACTTGGTGTTTTCCTTGTTTATTTGTGCTGAGCCAAATTATATTGTTAGGTTTTGTCACTAACAAACCTCTTGCACTTGTCCCTGCTGAGTTTCATAGAACCTTCTTCCTCTGACCTGCTCAACTAGAATTCCCTCTTTTATCTCCTGTGGGTTTGTCTCCCTCCCAACCTTCCCTTGTTTGCAAGTCACTTCAAACTTTGGGAAACCCATTTCCATCCTCCACAAAGGTCCCATTTGGTACCCTCCCTTCACTGCTCTGGAAGCCCTAGTTAGGCTTCATGGGAGATATTGGAGACAGGTGGAGGGAGGCAGAATTTGTTCCCCTAAAGAGGTATATCTGGCTATGCCTGGGGAATGTCCCCTCATGGTGGCCTTCTACTGTAAATTCTCCTAGGCCAGCTCCAGAGCTAATCTGGTCCCAAGAAGGTATCAAGGCCCATGGACTTCTTTACTCGTGAAAGGGATCTTTGGTCTTGGAAGATCCTTTGGCAAGACATCCTATTTAAGGAACTCAGTGGGCTGAGGCAGGAGGACCACAAGTTTGAGGCCATCCTGGGCAACTTTGTGAGATGCTGTCTCAAAATAAACAAGGGCTAGGGATGGAGCTCAGTGGTAGAGTGCTCCTGGGTTCCATTCCCAGTATTGCAAAAAAAAAAAAAAAAAAAAAGTCATTTAACTCAGTCCTGGCCCCTTGGGACATCCCCTTGTTTGAGCCACTGAGCTGCCCTGCGGAATCCCCCCGCAGGTTGCTAAGCACAGGGCTCTCAAACAATGTGGAGCAACAGTTCCTCAACCCCAGGGGCCTCCCCAAGCCACAAGGGTGTGGTTTGCAGTCTGGGTACATTGTGTACCCTCAATCGGGGAGGGTTTGTGGTTCCTGGTGCTGTGCAGCAGAGCCCCGCCCATTCCTTTCCTCTCCAGCCACAAAAACAAGCTTAGACACCAAGGGGGAGGAATTGAAACAGAACCTGTTACTGTACAGCTGGCCTCAGGAGGCTACACGGTGGAGCCTCCTCTCCCCCTTTTGAAGGTGTCCCACATGTGGAACAGTGTCAGCTTTCCACTGCTGGTTCTTTCCCTCCCTTCCCATGCCTTCCAGATGTCGAAGCCACAGAGCAATGCCTACTCAGAATACCAAGTTGTATTCCCTGAGACCCCCAAACATGGCTTTAATTTATCTGCCAGAACTCACTTGGGGTTTCCATATTCCGCTGGCTATTACTCTGCTAAGTTCCTGGGCCCCTCTGTGTCTTGATTGTTAGTTGCATCATTATTATTAGCTACCATTGATTAAAGACCCATATGATACTGGGTGCTTTCAACCTTTAATCCTCAAAGCCACTTTGCCACTTTGTAAGGTAATCCTGGGTGATACTCATTTCCTATTCACAACATGCAGGCCCTGTGGTCAATACTTTACATATCTCATTTAATCATCTCAATTTTGAGATAGGCCCCTGTACTGTTATTAACCTCATTTTACAGACAAGGAAACTGAGGCACAGAAAGGTTAAATACTATGCTCAAGGTCATACACTACCAAGTGGCAGAATTAGGATTTGAACCAAAGTTTGCTGCTGCACTGAGCCCACGAACCTTCCACTGCACTGAACTGCCTACTTTTCCCTCAGGATGAATCTTCACTGGCAAAGAGACTGGGCGTCGGAGAGGAGGACTGCTCCCTAGAGAAGCTAGGAGGTAGAAGCAACCTTTGCTCAGTGACAGGGATTCCCCAGGACTCCCTGAGAGTCAGACCACACCCAACAGCTTCTGCCCAGCTGGCGGTCAACGTCTGCTTGAAGTTGGGAAGGGATATGGGCTCGCGCATGTGCACAGGAGGGTAGGCAGGAAGGACGGGGGAGGAGGCACCTCACTGTCCCAGAGCTCTCTTGCACCCTCTTCAGGCAATTCGCGCTCATTGCCACTCCTGCCCAAGTGACCAATTTCTGCCATCTAAGACTGGGTCCCTGGACCTCAAAACCTACCACCATTCCCTGTGGGCTGCAAGTACAGTGGATCAGGCTGCTGCTCGAGCTATTTTGTTTGCAGTGTTTCGTTTTTACCATCTTAACGTTTATAATTGTATAATCAGTGGCATTAAGTGGTCAGCTCTCTGCATTTGTGGATTAAACCAATATCAGAAAATATCTGGAAAATAATTGCATGTTCACCGAACACATACAGACATTTTCTTATATTATTCCCTAAACAATACAGTATAATCCATATTTACAAAGTATTTACATTGTATTAGGTATTACAAGTAATCTAGACATGATTTAAAGTGTCTGGGAGGACATGTGTACCTTATATGCAAATACTATGCCATTTTACTTGTTTAGTTTTCTGGTACCAGGGTTTGAACCCAGGGGACCTTAAACACTGAGCCACATCCACAGCCCTTTTTTATATTTTGTTTTGAGACGGGGTCTTGCTGAGTTGCATAGGGCCTTACTAAGTTGCTGAGGCTGGCTTTGAACTCGCGATCCTCCTGCCTCAGCCTCCCAAGCCGCTGGGATTACAGGCATGTGCCACTGTGCCTGGCTTTCTATGCCATTTTACATAAGACACTCGAGTATCTGTGGATGCTGGGGGTTCTGGAACCAATCTCAAGTAGATTCTGAGGGACAGCAGTACACTCACATCATTGGGCAAACACTACAAACATCCATCACCAGAATTATTTTCCTCTTGTTAAACTAAAAACACTACACCTACTAAATAACAGCTCCTTATTTACCCTGCAACCACTGTTTTCTCTGTTTCTATTAGTTGGATTATTGTAGGTATCATATATAAGTGGAATCATACAATATTTGTCCTTCATGTCTGGCTTCTTTCACTTAGCATAGTCATCAGTGTTTGTCCATGTTGTAGCATGTGTCAGAATGCATTTCTTTTTCTTGTTTATTTTTTTCTTGCAGTATTGTGATTTAACTTTGTGATGTGATCGAACCACTGCACTGAGATACACCCCCAGTCCTTTTATTTTTAATTAAATTATTTTTTAAATATTTATTTATTTACTTTAGTTGTACACAATGCAATGCATTTTATGTTTACATGGTGCTGAGGATTGAACCCGGGCCGTGCATGTGTGAAGCAAGCACTCTGCTGCTGAGCCACAACCCCAGCCCTAATTTTTTTTTTTCATAGAGAGTCTTGCTCCATTGCCCAGGTTGGCCTTGAATTTGCAATCCTCCTGCCTCAGACTCCGGAGTATCTGGGACTACAGAGGTAATGCCACAGAACTCTTTTTCTTTATAAGGCTGAGTAATATTTCATTATGCTGATATAACACATTTCATTTATTCTTTCATCTGTTGATGAACATTTGAGTTATTATTAAGAATGATGCCATGAACAAGGGTATAAAGGTATATTTCTGAGTGCTTATTTTCAATTCTTTTGGATACATACCTAGGGTAGATTTTGGAGCTACTGGTCCATTCTCTGAAGCAGCCTAGTGACCTGGCCTTCCCCAAAAGAAACTTGCCTTCACAGATTTCTGCTGATTCTGCCTTGTCTCCACATACATGGAAGCACCTCCAGGTAAAGCACCTCACTTTCACCCCATTCTACTCTACCCATTGCCAATGATCTCTAAATGTCTACTGACTGGTGAGCTTCTCTTGGCTTCTGTATTCATATCCATGTTCAGCTCCATGAACTGATGGTTACACTCTTCCCCTTGAAGACCATATCAGTCCCTGGTTGACCTCTTTGTCAACTCCTCAAGGTCCAAGAGCACAGATGCAATGGCCTTTGTACAAGTGGGAGACCATGTGGTGCAGTGGCTGAAAGCATGGGATCTGGAGCCAGTCTGCCAGGATTTGAATCCTGGCTTCCTCCTTGTGTAATCCTGGGCAAGCTACTTGACTTCATCATCCTTAGTTTCTCCATCTGTAAAATGGAGATAATAATAATAATTTCTATTTTAAGTGGTTACGAGGAATTAAATGATATACCTAAAGCCATCAATACAATGCCTAGCACAGAGTAAACCCTAAAGAAATTGGAGAAAGCAGGGTGTTGTGATGCACACCTATCATCCCAGCTACTCAAGAGAGTTTCAGGTCATCCTGAGCAAATTAGTGAGATCCTGTCTCAAAAGAAAAGGTAAAAGGGCTGGGACTGTAGTTCAGTAGTAGAGTGTGTGTCTAGCATGCACCAGGCCCTAGATTCAATTCCCACTACTGTGTAAAAGAAAAAAAAAATAGAAGCTGTTATTTGTAAGTGAATTCTTCCCCTCACTCCTCTTTGACAAAAACCATGAGAGTGATAGTGGGAGCTGCCTCAGTAATTATCCAGGGAGGACTGGTGTTCAATTGATGGACTTCTCTCTCCACTGACCCCTCCTTCCCTGTGTTGATGGTCTTCTCAGGCCAGTGGCTCTCCACTTGAATTAAATGCTTTTGTTAAGTCATTGTAAACAATATAGAGAATATAGAGCTTGTTGTCTGCCCTCCTGAAGCCCAGAACATTGTAGCCATTGTACACTTGATAACCTGGCTGTGCTGTTGGGCTCCAAGTCTGGCCAAATATGGCTCATAAAAGCTGCCAATGTAGCTGGCTTTGAGAAACCTTTTTTCCCCTCAGAAACTTGTCATTGTTTATATCTTTTTTTCCCTCAGAAACTTGTCATTGTTTATATCTTCCAAGACGGGAAAGGAGAAACCATTCTTAGTATATTTCATGCTTATCAGTAAAGATAGCCATATCTAGTTTGTCCTGTTGTTTAAAACGCCATATTAATAGGGTCTATTAATAGGGTCAAGACCATCACTTCAGTCTACTGGGCTATTCTCCAAAATTGATTGGGTGCCTATTACAAACCAGGCACTGTGGCATACAGAGATAAGCAAAATAACATGGCTGCCCTCAAAGCCCAGTTCAAGATAGCACAATGTTATGCATGCTCCGAGAGTTTGAAGAATTCCTCACCCTACAACACGTGCAGGTGCACGCGTGTGCGCGCGCGCACACACACACACACACACATACTCATAGAGGAGGCAGTGCTGACTTTTGTGTTGACACTTGAAAGAGCAGTTTGTGGGACTAAGGCCTGGCAGGGAGGACAGGGTATTCCCCTAGGAACAGGAAATTTGCACACTAATGGCTGAAACTGCTGGGGGTGCTGAGGAAGAGGCCAGTGATTGGCCATATCTGAAGCATAAGAAGTAAGGCATGGGTGGTGAGAAGTGAGCTGGCCAGGGAGGAGGGCCCAGAGCATGTGGAAATGACTTTTTGTTGTTATTGTTGTTTTCTGTGTTTTGTAAGAGTTTGGAATTTATCTTTGAAGATTTTCCAAGTGGGTTTCCAAGAGCAATAAAATCCCACAGAGCTGCCTTGTAGAGCTACCTGAGTAGCTGCTGGTGGTGAGTACAGGAAGGAGCAAGGGGGACATTGAGTGGATGGGGCTGTAGGATCCATTCACCTCTCCAACTAGAACATCACCACTTTTACCTGTATCCAATTTTTTTGTCATTGTTTTAGGGGTATTTTTACCTTTAAAAAAAAAGTTGGACTGTTAAAAAATGTTCCCCATACACAAGTTTGAAAATTATTGCGTGGACAATTGGACGTATATTAAAGGGTTTGGAGTAGGGGAGTTGATATATCTTACAGACATGATCACTATATGGAGAATGGATTATAGGAGGGCAAGAATGGAGGAGGAGAAACCAATTAAGAGTCCAGAAAGGGGGCTGGGATTGTGGCTCAGTGGTGGAGCGCTCGCCTAGCACGTGGGCGGCCCGGGTTCGATCCTCAGCACCACATACAAATAAAACGCATTGAATAAAACACATTGTGTACAACTAAAGCATATAAATAAAAATATAAAAAAAGAGTCCAGAAAGGAGCAGGGTGTGATGACACATACCTGTAATCCCAGCTGTTCAAGAGGCTGAGACAGGAGGATTGTGAGTTCAAAGCCAGCCTCTGCAATTTAGCAGGGCCCTAAGCAACTTAGCAAGACCCTGTCTCAAATTAAAAAATAAATATGGCTGGGGATGTGGAACAGCGGTTAAGGACCCCTGGGTTCAATCCCTGGTACCAAACAAAGAAACAAATAAGTCCAAGAAGGAGGCCTGCGACCCACTGAGTCAACCTTGTCTTCAGCCTGTGGCAAGGACCCCGAATGCACCTGGTAGGTCTGCAGCACCATGCGGAGGAGGAGCTCCAGCAACAACCAAGCACCTAGATGCCTTTTGTCCCAGTCCATCACTGCTTCCTCCCATCACGGCCTTGCACTGTGGGCCAGGTCTATTCGTCCTGCCATGTGGGCATGGGGAGTGGGGACAGGAAACGTGGACCCTCACAACAATCTGGTGTGGGAACGAGCACCTGCTTTCTGCAGATGAAGAAAATGAGGCATAGAGAGCAGGCAGTAGACATATTGGTTGGAGTGTGATGGGGCCAGGACTTTAGTCTTTTTGATCAAGACTTGGATATCATCCAACCCTGTCCAGTGTGCATGTGTGTGTGTGTGTGTGTGTGTGTGTGTGTATTTTTTTTTTTGATAGTAGGTGTTGAACCCAGGGACACTTTAATCATTGAGCCACGTCTTCAGTCCTTTTTTATTTTAAAATTTTATTTATTTTAATTAATTTTTTGAGACGGGGTCTTGCTAAATTGCTGGCTTTTGAATTTCTGATTTTCCTGCCTCAGCCTCCCTAGTTGCTGGGATCACAGGCATGTGCCACCACACCTAACTACCCCATCCCCTTTTACAGAGGCCACATGACCTATGAAATGGACCTGATTAAATGCAGAGGGAGATACAAGAATGGCAGCTACCTTAAGCCAAACATTAAAGAAAATATATATTTAAAAAAGAGTCCAAGAAGGAATCCACTTTAATTGCTTCTGTGCTTTTCTTTATGTTTAAAGACTTCCTGGATGTTTAGATATGTTTGAAAACAAAATCAGTCACTCCATGGAAAAAGACCACTATTCATTTCCAAGTAATTTTTATTCTAGCGGGCTGATTGCTGTTATAGGGACAGTAGTGAAAAGGCATTCATTACAAGTCATTCCATCTAACTGCCACACCCCCAATAGGAGTGGGAAAGGGAGGATGTTGCAGATGCCTCCAAAGGAAAATACAACCAGCTAAGCAGTGGGCTTATCAGAACTTCCTGATGGGATTCCCTTGAACTTCTTACAATGTTAAACTTGAACTTGATTTGGAGCATCTTTGCCAGTTTGGATGATTAGTGATTTCAGGAACCTCCCCTTTATGGCTAAGGAGTAAGAACAACAGTGGTGAGAACATCAGTACACCCTCCAGCAGTAGCAGAACCAGCTAAACTACTTAAGAGTCCTAGACTGGCTGACTGAGGATTCTGGGAAACACCCCCTCCCTTGGAGAGGGCACAAGCACAATGCATAGAAACTATAAAAGAAGTAGTAGGGAGCACCCAGGTACAGTGGTACATGCCTGTAGTCTAGCACCTGTGGAGACAGACTGAGGCAGAAGGATCACAAGTTCAAGGACAGCTTCAAGAGTCCTAAGGAAAACAAAACAGCCGTTGGAAAGTCAAGCTACCTCTCTGGACCAAGTCAGGCAAAGCTTCAGAAGATATTGGTGAGACAATGACATACTCCATAGAGGAGATGAATTTCTTTGAAAAGAGCTACATCCCAGGGCAACCATCCTTGCTTCCCAGGTGAGGGCATAGAATCAGAAGGGCCAGAAAGGCAGAGTAGTCTTTGGAAAAGAACATGAAGACCCTAAAGAAAACTAGGAGACCTGAGTTCTGTTTATTTCCAGACTTGCCACTCAGGGGCTAGGAGAGTCATCTGGTTTGCTCACTTTCCAGCCTGCCTGCTTTCTCTTCCTTCCTCCCTCCCCTCCCTTAGAAAGTTAGGATAGAAAGTTAGATGATCCATAAATGCCCCTTCAGCTTTGACTCTTAATTACTATGTACTCCACAACATTTCTTTTCTTGTGGTACTGGAGGAATTAAACCCAGGGGTTCTCTATCACTGAGCCACATCCTCAGCCCTTTTTATTTTTAATTTTGAGACAGAGTCTTGCTAAAGTGCTTAGGCTGGCCACGAACTTGTGATCCTCCTGCCTCAAGCTCCAAAAACACTGGGATTAAAGGTGTGGGCCATGGTGCCCAGCCTGATGGCTCTGTTCTTGCAGCACACACTGCTCACTTTATCCATTGTAGCCTAGCTGAGAACTGAAACCTTGGGTGGATGGGAAATGGTCCTAATATATAGCCAAGCATCTGTTTTGTTTTTGTTTTGTTTTGGTACTGAGGATTGAACCCAGGGGCACTTAACTTCTGAGTCACATCCCCAGTCCTTTTTATTTTTTTATTTAGAGACAGGGTCTCACTAAGTTGCTTAGGGTCTCGATAACTTGCTAAGGCTGGCTTTGAACTCATGATCCTCCTGCCTCAGCCTCCTAAAATTTCTGGGATTACAGGTATGCGCCACTACACTCTGCTCCAAACATCTGTTTCTTCAGCCCTAGAATAATCAAAGCAAACATGTAAAGACTGCACACAATGAATATGGAGGTAAGGACAAGATAGGGGACAGTGAAAAGCAAGAGAGGCCCTTCAAGGCCCAAAAGCTGTGAGGGGCTGCTCAGTTAAAATTTGGAGGGGAAAGTAATTACCAAGCTTGAGAGGAGAAAATGGGGAAAGTTTTGGAAATATACGATGGGGTTAAAGAGGGGTAGGTAGAGACTGGAGAGAGTGGGTGAACAGAGTCAGGTGGTTATTTCATTATTCCAACTTCACCATCTCTAAAAAAGGATTTCAGATACTTTACAAGGGCACCACAAATTTGTCAAAATGACATAAATTAGACAAACAAGGGAGGTGGGTGCAAAGTCCAGCCAAGCAGAAGGCTACCAACGCATACCATAAAAACCTCAGCTGCCACAAAGTGTGGGCCCAAAAGTTGTCTTTAAGCTTTCTAGCAGCCAACAGGAAAGGGGAAACCTTGTCATTACACAATTCACAATGTCCAGGAGATAAAAACAAACTAATTGCTTAGAAGGTACTAAGATCAGACAGGAATTCCTCTCAGGGTCCTCAGAGAGGATGCTGTGGGATACAATGAACAACATCCTTGACAACATCCTTACAATAGTGGTAGCAACAAGTTTCAAAGAGCTGTTTTTCATAAGGACCCTCAGGATCAACTGCCTGTATCCCTCCACAGCCAAGCAATTAGAAGCTAAAATAGTGTGTGAAGGTGCAGAACACTGTGTCTAGTATGTTCACATGGGTGGGAAAAAAGAAGGTTGTATATAGGCATGCATATGCATAGAACCTCTCTGGAAGAATAAATTGGTAATAGTGGTTGCCCCTAGGGAGAGGAAGTGGAGGAGTGTGGCCTGGGAGAGCAGAGAGAGACTTCCTTTCATCATATACCATTTTTTATACTGCATGGACTTTTGTTAACCATGTCTTATTTCTTAAAATAAATAGAAATAATATTATAGAAATAATTGATGGTTATAGAAATAATAATGACATGAAAGTTTCAGAGGATCACTGGGGTTTGACCTCTGAGCCACAGCCAGGCTGAAGATGTCCAAAAGTTATCCTTGATGTTTAAGAAAAGAAGAAAAGTAACATTTATTAAGCAACTCCTGGATGCTGAGGGGCTTTTGTTCATATTATCTGACTTAATCCACACAATAGTACTGTAGGAGAAATCTACCTTATAAACAATCAACTCCTTTTCCTTAGAAAAGACACTGGTTTTTTTTTCCCTGTGATTGATTTTTTGGGAGAAATGAGCAACTGAGAGGAAAATAAGCAGCTATAGGGAATTTGAGAAAAAGGGCACCTACCCATGAACTACTCATTTAACTTAGCCTCTACAACATTCTACCTTCTTGCCTGGGCTTGGGTGGTGACCACTGGTGTTCAGCATGCAAGCCCTGATGGTTTGCCAGGCTTCAGTCAGAAAATCAAGATTCACTCAAAATTAAGGTAGCCTAATAAAAACAAGAATGCCAAGTTAAATTTTAATCTCAGAAAAAAAATAGCATAAGTATGTCCCAAATGTTGCATGGCTTCATTAGTGCCTGGTGGCAATGAAAATCCTACTAGGCCTTTTCTGAAAACTTGTGGGGGTTGTATGGGGACACCTCCTTACAGCCTGGCTAGAGAGGAAATCTAGCTTTCCCGCTCCATCCTCACTGGCACGGGTGGGGTGGAGCCAGTTTTCTTTGTGATGTTTGGCTGTAGTAGAGCAGTATTGTCTAAAAGTTTTATGTCTTGCTAGGCTGCCTCTTTCCTGGTCCTTTGCCTAGAGAGAGTTTGAATTTTTCTAGGGATTTAAAAAAATATCTGCCCATTGACATTTCTGGGTTGGAAGATTCTCCCGTGCCCAGAGCCAGGATATATGAGGCAAAAAGAAACCTGGGGAATCCAATACCATTTTGTTTCTCAGGTTCTGAAGTCCCTAGTTGGCCCATTTTTCCCTCCATCTTTTTTTTAATATTTATTTATTTGTTTCAGTTGTACACAATGTGTTTTTACGTGGTGCAGAGGATCGAATCCGGGCCGCGCACGTGCTAGGTGAGCGCTCTACCACTGAGCCACATCCCCAGCCCTTTTCCTTCCATCTTAAAAAAGTCTTATTTTTTTAATATATGATGCCTATGACTGTTATCTGACATCCTGTATTTTTATTTTCTAAATCTGGCTCAGGATCCTTATTACCAGATGAGGCAGTAAAGACTACTGGGAATTTTAGAGGAATTTCCAACCATAAAGAGTACAACAATAAGAAGGTTCTGTTAAATCCCTATTATCTCAAAACATCATTTTTTTAATGGAATTAAGGTGATCAGCCAATTTTCTTTCCCATTTCTGTTAATCAAAGTTTTACTATGTTTCTAGAACCTTGGCTAACTTCCCTTCCCAAGTATTTGCCAGTGACATTGAATTTGTGCTAATGAGGCCCTCTGCTGTCTGCAGAAAGAAGGGCAATTCCATAAATCTACAGGATGTAGCAAATTTCTCTGCAGTTGAACAAGGTGGATCAGGAGATCATAAATAACGTTCAATTATTACAGTACCTGATCTCCAAACTATGGGAACATTCTTTCCTTCTCTCCTCACATAAATATGTAGTAACATAGTTTGAAAAGAAAGGTTATCTCAAACTGTGTTTTGGATGTTTAGTGATAAGCTCTTCCCATAACCCCCCAATCTGGGGTACTGGGAGCCACTTGGGGCTTCACTGAGGCAAGCCTGGGCATGACGGCCAATACTATTGGCCAAAGAGAAGAAAAAATTCACACAGGCCAAGCTAGGACATAGAGTTGTGTTAGTCTGGAAGCTTCCATGGCTTTTACTCTGCCAAACCAATAAGGAAGAAGAATAGTGTTCCAGCCCAGGGACCAAGCAGACCCCAATTTATGGAAAGTGGCTGGCTTTCTAATTAGCATTGGTTTCTGCTCCATCTAGGCATTCACTGAGAATCTTGAGTAGGAGCATGGAGGAAGGCAGTGGCAGGTGACACACTGCAGACTCCTGGGAGGCACTGAAAAGGACACAGACTGACACTATGGGTACAGCTACTCTCCCCACTGAAGGAAACAGAGTTACAATTGGTGCTGATTCTGTGTTGCTCCAGAAAGGAAGGAAACTAACAGTTATTATTACTGCCATCAGGTACTCCATATAGTTATATCATTTAGTAGTCACAACAGCCCTGATAATAACATCTACTATTTACTGAGGGCTGACACAGAATTGACAAGCAATGTTCCAAGTACTTCATGTGAGTTGTTTCATTTAATCTTCACAATACCACCTCCACAATGTCAGTACGTCTGTTACTATTTTATAGATCACACAGCCAAGAAGTTGAATAGTTGGGATTTGAACTCAGGTTTGATGCCACAGCTCATGCTCTGAACAACTACCCTGAACTTCTGGGGAATAAGGAATTCAATTCGAACTGGGGTCTGTGAAGAACTTTCAAATCTCAGGGGCCAAGGTGAAGGAGTCAGATCGAGGAACACGTGCAAGAATCCACTCACCCACACTCAGTCTGGAGAGAACTTTGAGCTGGTCAGAGTGGCTCTCGAGCTGTTGGTATTTTCTGGTAAGCCCACCAGGTGCAATGGTTACTCTTTGTGAGGGGTGAGTGGCTGACAGGGGGCAAGAAAGGACTTCCCACTGCTGTTAATGTTTTGGGTTTTGTTTTGTTTTTTTGGGTAATGGGGATCTAACCCAGGGGTGCTTTACCACTAAAGTACACCCCCAGCCCTTTTTATTTTTATTATTTTGAGACAGGGTCTCACTAAGTTGCTGAGGCTGGCCTTGAACTTGTGACCCTCCTCTCTCAGCCCCCGAGCTGCTGGGATTACAGGTGTATGCCACCATGCCCAGCAATGTTTTGAGTTTTGATATGGATGGTAGATAGGCAAAGTATGTGGAAAATTCATTGAGATATGAATTTATACAATTGTGTACTTTCCAATTTTGTTAAGGCAATGAGAGTTCTGGGAAGATGGAGTAGACATAATTCTGTACTTACATACAATTAAAAACTCTGGACATTATCCATAAAATAATTATAAGAAAGCTCAAAGGTGGAAAGAGGCAGCTAGGGTGTACACTCTCTCTCTCCCTCTTTCTTCTCTATCTCCTCCTTCCTGACTCCTTTTTCCAGAGCAATGGAGTCATCTAACCATGTACTGAACCTCTGAAACTGTAAACCCAAAATAATCCTTTCCTCATCTACAAAGGAAGAAAGGAGCCCTGAGTAATTTCACAAGACCCCCATCTCAAAATAAAAAAAATAAATAAAAAAGGGCCTGTTGCTGGTGGGACTGCAAAATGGTGTAACCACTCTGGAAAGCAGTATGGAGATTCCTTAGAAAACTGGGAATGGAACCACCATTTGACCCAGTTATCCCACTCCTTGGTCTATACCCAAAGGACTTAAAAACAGCATACTACTGGGATACAGCCACATCAATGTTTATAGCAGCACAATTCTCAATAGCTAAACTAAGGAACTGACCTAGATGCCCTTCAATAGATGAATGGATAAAGAAACTGTGGTATATATACACAATGGAATATTATTCAGCTTTAAAGAAGAATGAAATTATGGCATTTGCAGGTAAATGGATAAAGTTGGAGAATATCATGCTAAGCGAAGTAAGCCAAGCCCAGAAAACCAAAGGCCGGATGTTTTCTCTGATAAGTGAATGCTGATCCATAATGGGGGTGGGGGCAAGGGAAAATGGAGGAAGTTTGGATTAGGCAAAGGGGAGGGTGGGGTAGGAAGGGGGTCTGGGGGGGAGATGGTGAAATGAGGTGGACATTATTACCCTATGTACAGGTATGATTGCACGAATGGTGCGACTCTATATCATGTACAACCAGACAAATGAAAAGTTTTGCTCCATTTGTGTAAAAATTAATTAATAATAAAAAAGGGCTGGGCATGGTGGTGCATGCCTGTAATCCCAGTGCAGTTGAAACAGGAGGTTAAGGCTATAATGCAATTATTTCTCCTCCAACCCTTCTTTCATTGTCTCACATGTGAGCATTTTGGGGACACCACATCTAAACCATAATTCAAAGCCAGCCTCAGCAAAAGCAAGGGGCTAAGCAACTCAGTGAGACCCTGTCTCTAAATAAAATACAAAATAGGGCTGGAGACATGGCCACTGAGTTCAATCCCCAGTATCCCCCCCCAAATATAAAATAAAATAAAATAAAAAAGGGCTGGGGTTTTGACTCAGTGGTTGTTTTAATTAACTTTTTCACTGCTGTGACTGAAATACTCAACAAGAAAAATTTATAGAGGAGAAAAATTTATTTGGGGGCTCATAGTTTTAGAGGTCTCAATCCATAAACAGCAGGCTCCATTCCTCAGGGCTCCAGGTGAGGCAGGACATCGAGGTGGAAGAGTGTGGCAGAAAGAAGCAGCTCACTTAATGATCAGAAAGCAGAGAGAAAGACACCACTCTCCAGATACAAAATATATACCCCATAGCCCCACCCCCAGTGCATGACTTCCTCCAGCCACACCAGTTACCACTCAGTTAATCCATTAGGGATTAATTTGCTGATGAGGTTAAGGCTATAATGCAATTATTTCTCCTCCAACCCTTCTTGCATTTTCGCACATGTGAGCTTTTTGGGGACACTACATCTAAACCATAATATTCCACCCCTGGCCTAAAAAATCTCTCACTCATCTGACAATGCAAAATACATTTAATACATTTTCAAAAATCCACGTAGTCTCAACAGTTCCGAGATTGCTCAAAGTTCAAGTCCAAAGACTTCTCTGAGGCTCAAGGCAATCTCACACTGTGAGCTCCTGTAAAATTAAAAGCAATTTACAAGTATCCAGTATGTAATGGCACGCAGTAAACATTTTCATTCATAAAGATAGGACCAAAGAACAACGGAAATCCAGCTGGGCAAACAAGTCCTATAGCTACACCTCCAGCATCTGGGGCCAAGATGTTCTCTCCAAAAGGCTAGTGTATCTCCTGAGATGCCCTCAAGCCATCTTTCTTATGGTCTGTGAGCAAAGTCTTCAGCATTTCTTTAGTGGTGGTAATGTCTTTAACAACTGCAACTTCCTTAGCCCCAGTTTTACTTACAAATTTTAAGTCCAAGTTTTTAAAATCTTTCTGTTCTGCTTTCTGCTCCTGATTATTACAATAAATTTAGCTAAAAGCTGCCAGCAATATCCATGCCACCTGAATGCTATGCTGCCTAGACATTTCTTCTGCCAGATTAATAAGTCCATCACTTTTAAAATCAGCCTCACAGAAAGTCTCAGGACACAGGCAAAATGCAGACAATTTCTCAGCCAGAACATAACACAAGAGGCCTCTATTCCAATTGCCAATAGTCCTCCTTTTCCTCCAAACCCTCTTGAGTCCTGTCCTCACTGTCTGGAGTCCTATTGGCATTTTGGCCTTCTGAGCCCCACCAGAATCGACCATTAACCTCCTCTTACAACAACCTAAAGCATTTCCAGTGTGCACTACTAAGCATCTCAATTTCTCCCACCAATTCCAAAATGCTCCAAAATGTTCTGAACCACATAGTCAGGTTAATCACAGCAATGACCCCACTTTTTGTTATTAATTTCTGTTTTAGTCAGTTTTTTTTTTTTTTTTTTTTTTTTTTTTTTTTGCAGCTGTGACAAAATATCTGACCAGAACAATTGTAGAGGGGGCTTATGGTTTCAGAGGTCTCAATCCATAGATAGCAGGCTCCATTCCTTGGGGCTTGAGGTGAGGCAGGACATTCAGGCAGAAGAGTGTGGCAGAGGGAAGCAGCTCACATCATGGTGATCAGAAAACAGAGAGACTCCACTCTCCAGATACAAATATATACCCCAAAGCCACGCCCCCAATTCCCACCTCCTCCAGCCACATCCTACCACTTCATTTACCGTTCAGTTAATCCCCTCAGGGATTAATTCACTGATTAGATTAAGGCTTTCATAACACAATCATTTCTCCTCCAAACCTTTTTGCATTGTCTCATTTGTGAGCTTTTGGGGGATACCACATCTAAACCATAACAGTGGTTAAACGTCCCTGGGTTCAATCCCTGATACAAAAAACAAACAAAAATTAAAAAGGAAGGAGCTAGGAATTTCAGAACTCAAGAAAAGACCTGACGGTAATTTTCCTGGGTTTTCTTTTTGCCTCTTAAATACCAGATTTGGAGTTGAAGCAGCTGACAGCATGGAAATGGCAATGGATGCGGACCAAAAAGCCTTCTCTCCCTAGGCAAAGAACCAGGAAAGGGGCAGCCTAGGAAGAAAGAAAATTTTAGATGTTGATCACTCCAGTAGCTAAATTCCACAGGATAAATTATGGTTCCATTCTGCCAGCAAAACCTGAATGGAAAGCAGAGACTTCAACACTTGCCAGGCTACAACCAGGCACTTAAAACCCATAAGGACAGCAGCCGGGCGCAGTGGCACACGCCTGTAATCCCAGCACTTGGGAGGCTGAGGCAGGAGGATCACAAGTTCAAAGACAGCCTCAGCAATAGCAAGGCACTTAGCAACTCAGTGAGACCCTGTCTCTAATAAAATACAAAAAAGGACTGGGGAAGCCTGGCGCAGTGACGCACGCCTGTAATCCCAGCACTTGGGAGGCTGAGGTAGGAGGATCGCGAGTTCAAAGCCAGCCTCAGCAATGGTGAGGCACTTAGCAACTCAGTGAGACCCTGTCTCTAATAAAATACATAAAAGGGCTGGGGATGTGGCCCAGTCATCAAGTGCCCCTGAGTTCAATCCCCGGTACCAAAAAAAAAAAAAAAAAAAAAAAAGGCTGGGGAATGTGACCCAGTGGTGGAGTACCCCTGAGTTCAATCCCTGGTACCAAAAAACAAACAAACAAACAAACAAAAAAACATAAGGACAGTTCCTACCTAGGCAGGTGTCTGAGAAGGCAAAGGAGAGAGCTGAGACTTTCATCTTCACAGAGTGGTAATGAGGTGCCCTCTCTCTCCAACAATAATTATGGGCATCACATGGGCAGCCCATATTTCCACCTCCATTAGTCAGTAAAATATGGCTCCTCCCTTCCTTGTTGGGGTAGTGTCAGAAATTCTAGTAGAGAGTTAAAATTTTCACTATCAGGCAGCTGTATCAAGACCACCAAGCCGGGCGCGGTGGTGCACGCCTGTAATCCCAGCACTTTGGGAGGCTGAGGCAGGAGGATCATGAGTTCAAAGCCAGCCTCAGCAATGGCGAGGCACTTAGCAACTCAATGAGACCCTGTCTCTAAATAAAATACAAAAAGGTCTGGGGATGTGACCCAGTGGTCGAGTGCCCCTGAGTTCAATCCCTGGTACCACACACACACACACACACACACACACACAAAAAAAAAAAAAGACCACCATGTTGCCGCCTGAAGCGCTTGGAGAAACGGAGCCGCGGGGAAAACTTCAGAAGCAAACTGGAGACAAACAGCTTTTTATTCTGATAACTTTTCTCTCTGGTTCTAATAACGACTAACACACGCCAAAAACACACCCTAAAATGGCGCTGACCCGATCAGCAATCTCGGCCAAGTCACTCGAGATCCCGCAACAAATCCCGTGAGACTACGGGTGGCGACAATGGCCAAATCTCCACGGCTCATAGTCAACTGCAATTCAAGTCAATCCCCAAACAGGGCTCCTGCATTTCCCCCTTTTTGTTTTAAAAGAGGTAATGCTCTAGGACGTCTATGTGCAACCAACATTCTTACCCGTCATCGGATAATCAAGGCTGTGCCCTTGACTCCTGTCTTAGGTTGATATGTCGGCCACATGAGACTGTCCCGTGCAACTGTGCCTGTCTTAGGTTGTCCCCCTCTGGGGATCTTACCCGTCATTGGCTAACCAGCCATCCAATGGAGCCCTTTAGGATCGACTATATATGATGACAAACAGCCGTCCAAATTGTGAGGAGATGTTGCGGCTTTAAGGCAACAAGCCTTTTGGTGATGAGCCAAATTGCATAGCATATCAAATTGTTTAAACAAATCAGCTGCCCTAAGTTCCATCAAGTAACACACTGAATTCTCTAGACAAATACCCGCAAGGCATTGTCCCGTAAAGTCCCAAACAATGAAAGATCAAAATGTCCATTTGTTATAACATGTTGATGTAGGAGGCCCCATGCATGTAGAGCAGAGGCCACACTGTTGGTGAGGTTGTTTGATGTTTGAGCAGCAGACGTCTTTTTTATGTTTAGACAATGCCACCGGCAAATCTTCAGGGCCCGCTACCTAGAAACTCAAGCATCAATTATTAAAGGAAAGGCAGTGCTATTGCAGCACTGAGTCAAGAGGCGAGTTGTCAAACTACAAAATAGAATAATTAGATTAGAAAATTAAAGTTGATTTTGTTCACATACATCGCTGGTTGAGCTTTTACAAACATAAGTTGGAAAAATGTCATATTTAGAACAAAACAAAGAAAGACTGAGGTAAATTACTGCATTAAAGATAGATTAAAGAAAAGGTAAAGGCACTTGAGAGAAATAATTTGTTAGCTGGAACCCTTGAGTCTCTGTATACAGAGCAATTTTTTACCTGTTGAGATAATTGAAATTAATGAGCTATTAAACAAATGAAGTTAATAACAAATAAACAATCTTAAGTCAAAACACCAAAATATCAGGTTATATAGCACTAGTCATATTGTTTGCTAAAGAGAAGTCCCAGGGACACCTATAAATCAAAATTGAAAGTACCTTCATTTATAAAATTATTTACCTAAATTGAATACTCTTAACCTAAAATGAATTAAAGTTATTTGGATCCATATATATATATATTTTTTTTTCTTTTTCATAAGCGCTTTGTTCTTTGTGACGTCACACTGAACAGACGAACAAACATACAAACATATATTTGTGACGTCACATTAACATGAAATGTAGACAAATGTACAGACATAAAGACATGTATAAAAAGAAAAGAAAAAAAAAATACAATTGTGTGCACACTAAAGAGAGATCTCCTCGTTCCGGCCGGGAGGAATGACACTTAAGTTGTGAAATATTTTGAAGGACTCTTTTGAGGGAATCATTCTATACCTTCATCTTGGTCTTCTTGATTTTGTACCTTTTTTATTAATCTTGATTCTTCAATAACTTCATCTTGATCATTTTGATGTGGTACCTGTTTTATTAATCTAGATGGTATCCATATTGGAGAGGATTCGTCTTTTGGAAAAACACAAACAGATCCTCTTCCCCAAATTAATACTGGATCTGGACCCTTCCATGTACCTGAAAGAACATCCTTCCAGTAAACCAAAGGTTTATGTTGTTGGTGTGGATTCCAATGTCTGTCTCCAGCAGAATAACCATTAGAGTCTAAAGTTAAAAAATTTAAGGTAAACAGGGCAACTGCCAATCTGTCCTTAGGACTTTTCCAATTTCCTTCTTTTTGTTTTAATAACATAATTTTCAGTGTTCGGTTTGCTCTTTCAATAATGCCCTGACCCTGAGGATTGTATGGGATGCCTGTTTTATGGGATATATTGAATTTTGCGCAAAACTGTTTGAAAGATGAGGACGTATATGCGGGGGCCATTATCTGTTTTAAGCATTTTGGGGATGCCCAATGCAGCAAAAGCTTGCAAACAATGAGATGTAACATCTTTAACTTTTTCTCCAGAATGTAAGGAAGCAAAAATCATGCCTGAGCATGTATCTATGGTCACATGAATAAATCGCAATTTTCCAAAACTTGGCTCATGAGTAACATCCATCTGCCACAAATGATTGGGCATTAATCCTCTAGGGTTAACTCCGAAATGAGGATTGGGCAAATGTGTCATACAAGATTTACAATCTTTTACAATTGTTCTGGCTTGCTCCTTTGTGATTTTAAACCTACGTTGCAAGGTGGTGCTGTTGACATGAAACTGGGAATGAAATAAAGTAGCTTGTTGTAGCGCTGAAAGTATAAATACTGTTTTTGTAAGTTCATCAGCCTTTTGATTACCTTCATGGAGGGGACCAGGCAAATTAGTATGTGCTCTAATATGGCCTACGAATAGAGGTTCTTTTCTTGCCCACAAAAGTTTTTGTATTTGATAAAACAATTTAAAGGCTGGAGTATGAGGTGCTATTGGTCCTGCTAACTCTAATTTTGGGACGGCTTGTACAATATAGTGGCTATCTGAAAAAATGTTTACGGGCTGGTCCCTAAAATTTTCCAGAGCTCTTACCACAGCTTCCAGTTCCACTAGTTGAGCTGATTTGTGTGCAGTTATGTAAGTCATATTTTCTTTTTTAGTGACTACTGTAGCAGTACCATTTGAGGACCCATCTGTAAATACATTAAATGCCTTAGGAATAGGTTGATTTTTTATTACCTGTGGAAATATAATAGGATGATTAATACAAAAAGATAATATAGGGGACTTAGGAAGATGATTATCAAAATTTGCAGAAGTAGAGCATTTAGCTATAGCCCAATCATTATCATTGAAGCATAAGTATTCAATCTGTGATGATGAATAGGGAGTAATAATAGTAGCAGGGTGAATGCCAAATATTTTAGTAGAAGTCTTAAGTCCTTGAAGAATAAGTTTAGCCACCATGGAGGTATAAGATTCAATTATACTTTTAGGAGAGACGGGCAAATGTATCCATAATAAAGGCCCTTGTTGCCAAAATACTCCTGTGGGTGTATATTGTGAAGAAATAATAATCAACATCAGCGGTTGAGTTAAATCAAATCTATCACAATGAGCTCCTTCGATGGCTTTTTCTACTAATTTTAAAGCTTTCCTAGCATCAGGAGTCAATGTTCGTGGTGAAGATGGATCAGGATCTCCACGAAGGATGTCAAATAAAGGTTTTAGTTGGCCAGTAGTGAGATTTAGTGTAGGGCGAAGCCAATTAATGTCTCCCAGTAGTTTTTGGAAATCATTGAGGGTGGTCAAATGTTCTTTATTTATTAGAATTTTTTGGGGTCTAACAAAAGTATCCATGATTTTAAATCCTAAATATAATATGGGAGATCTGGTTTGAACTTTTTCTTCTGCTATATATAATCCATATTTTTTTAAATTTTCTACCACATCACTGAATATATTAAATAAGATTTTTTGATTAGGGTGGGCCAATAAAATATCATCCATGTAATGTAGACACATGAGGTTTGGATATTTATTTTTAATGGGTTGGATAGCCTTGTCCACATATATTTGGCATATGGTGGGGCTATTAGCCATTCCCTGTGGTAAAACCTTCCATTGATATCTCTGATCAGGGCCATTATTGTTCATAGAAGGAACGGAAAAAGCAAACCTGGGGGGCATCCAGAGGATGTAGCGGAATAGAAAAGAAGCAATCCTTTATATCAAGAGTAATAAGATGGAAATTTTTTGGAATAGCTACGGGACTAGGAAGTCCAGGTTGAGTAGGCCCCATAACTTGCATGGTTTTATTGATTTGTCTAAGATCATGTAACAATCGCCATTTTCCTGACTTTTTCTTGATCACAAATATGGGGAATTCCAGGGAGAGGTGGAAGGTTCTATATGACCTGCTTCTAATTGTTCCTGAACTAACTGGTGGGCCGCTTGTAATTTCTCTTTAGATAGGGGCCACTGAGGGACCCACACTGGCTTATCAGAAAGCCATTTTCAAAATTATTTTCTCAGTGGCCCCGAAAAAAAATATCTTTTTCCTTTATGACAATGATTACTTTTAGGGTTAAGATTACTCTGTACTTTTTGATAATGAGTTCTTTTATGGTTAAGATTACCCTGTAGGTTTTCACATTTAACATCTGCAGGCTTGGTTGCAAGGTGTACTCCCATTTGTTGCAAAATATTCTTCCCCATAAAGTAACCGGTAGATTAGGTAAAACATAAGGCTGAAATGTTCCTTTATGGCCTTCATCATCCTCCCATTTTAAAATTACTGCACTTTTATCTGGGAGGTTATTATATCCCAAGCCTCTTAAACTGGTTGAAGCTTTTTGCAGAGGCCAGTGCTTGGGCCATTGGCGTAAGTTAATAATGGAAGAGTCAGCTCCAGTATCTATTAATCCCTCCATTTCTATTCCTTGGATTTTTATTTTACACATAGGCCTCCTTGAACAGTCTCGAACCCAGCAAGCCATGGGACTTGAGTCAGTGGAACAAAATCCTCTATTGTTCCCTTCTAGGCATACCTTTTAAATGAATGTAAATTGGGAAGGAGAAGCAACTGAGCAATTGGTAGTCTGAGTTTATTACACCTGGGGTCACTTGAAACCTAATAAGCTGTGGGGTATAGGGATTGTGTCAGAATAGTCCTAACCCCCCCTGATTCCTGTGGGAATTTGAACATTTCAGGTGTTAATGAGGAATGGGTAGTAGGGATTGTGTCGGGGGAAGCATCTGAGTGGATGCTTGAGGATACTCCTTCTGCAATGCCCCGTACATTTGTGGGCCCCGGGGTAAATTCCTGAACAGAGGATTTCCATGGATGTCAAATTTTGAATAGCATTTATTGGCCCAATGATTTCCCTTTTTACACCTGGGGCCGGCCTGGGGCACGGTAGCTTGATCTTATTTCTCTTTTGGATTTTGCCTAGAATTGCCTGATTGATTATGATAATTTTGCCTGGAATATCCTGATTGATTATAATGTCTACGTTTAGCCTTTGTGAAATTTCGAGAGGAAGCACCCCTCATTGAGGCTGCAATCACATTTCCTGTGACAAAGGCGCCATTTATATCTTTACATAGTTGTAGGTTCTCCATGGCCTGATGGCTGCTTGGCACCATTTATTTGCATTTTCATAAGCTAATTGAACAACTAAAGGCTGGCAAACACACTACCTGCAGTACAGCAAAGTCGGCATACGGCTCATTAGGTCCTTGAATCACTTTTGACAAGCTACCTTGTAGATCCCCAGGTCCTTGTACCCCTCTAAGGCAGCTGCATTTATCTGAGCATATATATCTGAGTCACTGTTTGAGCCTGTAAGTCTGCGAATTGCCCTTCTCCTGTGAGCATGTCTATATTATAGTTTTCAAACCCTGCAGCCGCGTTTCTTTTAGCCGTTTCTATACAAAGTTCTTGGAATTGCATCGCCAAACCAAGGCCCCCCGCTTAGTTGCTTTACATAGACTTTTCCAGTCTGAGGGGGTTAAGCTCCAGCATACTCAACGTGAAAGGAGCTTGGGGCCCATAAGTCATTACTGCCTAGATTTTTTTATTGTTTTGAAATCTACTGACTGATGGACACTCTCTGTCCATTTTTCTTTTCAAATTGCGATCAGGGTATGCAAATGCCTAGTAATACCCTTCATATTTTCTGTAATGGATTCCACCCATGAGTAGTCACTTCCACAAGGGACGGACCTTTTTCTCGGTCTTTTTATTTCTTTTTCCTCATTTTCTCAGGATCACTTCTTCCTCACCACCTAATTTCACTGACAGCAATATCCTGAGGCCCAGGTTCCAGTGAGAGCAAGTATCCTTCAGCTTTCGCCAATAACTCCCGAATAGCTTTAATAGCTTGGATTTTTGTCATTTTTGGGTCTCTTCTAATACTCTCTTTACTGGTCTCAGTTGGCCCAGTGGAATCAATAGCCTCTATCACTTGGGATTCAGTTATATTCGATCCCATCTTTAATGAAGTTCCCCGTACGGGCCGCCACCTGTTGCCGCCTGAAGCGCTTGGAGAAACGGAGTTGGACAAACAGCTCTGATAACTTTTCTCTCTGGTTCTAATAACGACTAACACACGCCAAAAACACACCCTTGGCCTGACCGATCAGCAATCTCGGCCAAGTCACTCGAGATCCCGCATGCTGAACCAATATCAAAGGAAATCATGCTAAAATATCAAAGGAAATGAAGACTGACATAAGATCCAAAATTATGTTGGCACTTCACAGAGAGCATAAGAATGGCAAATAAACACATGAAAAGATGTTGAATATCATTGGCCATTAAGGAAATGCAAATTGAAACCACAATGAAATATCACCACACACCTATCAAAAGGAATGAAATAAAATAGTGATAACATCAAATGCTGGTGAGGATATGGAGAAACTGGATGACTCATACATCACTGGTAGGAATGTAAAATGGCACAGTTACTCTGGAAAACAGTCCTGCAATTCTTTTAGAAAACTAGATATGTAACTACCACATGGTTTGTCAACTGCATTGTTGGGCATTAGTCACAGGGAAATTCACACAAAAGTGTGTTGATGAATGTTCTTAGCAGTGTTCTTCTTAATAGCCCCAAACTGGAAACACATGTTCATTAATGGGTGTTTTAATTTGGATCTGTAATGTTCCCCAAAGACTCATATATTGAAGGTTTGGTCCCCAATGCAGCAATGGTCAGAGGTGAGGCTTTCAGGAAATGATTGGCTCTAAGAGCTCTAAACTTTTCAGTGGGTTAATCCATTCGATGGATTAATAATTTGAATATATGGGAGTTGGTGGAAAGTGTAGGTAGGTGGGGCATGGTTGAAGGAAGTAGATTATGGGGACATAACCTTGGGGCCATATCTTGTCCCTCCCCTTCCCAAGTTCCATGAGCTGAGCAGCTCTGCCATGCCCTTCCACCATGATGTTCTGACTCACCTTAGACCCGAAGCAATGGAGACAGCCAACCATTGACTGAAACCTCTGAAACTGTGAGCCCATATAAATCTTTCCTCCTGCAAGTTGTCTGTGTCAGGTATTTTGATCACAGTGATGAAAAGTTGACTAGCACAACAGGTGAATATTTAAACAGACTATGGCATATCCATACTATGGAATTCTACTTAGAACTAAAAAGGAACAGACTACTGATAGATGCAACAGCTTGAATGAAGGTTCAGAAAATTAGCCAGGGTTAAAAAAGCCAATCCCCACAGTTATGTATTATATGATTCAATGTATGTGATAATATTATGGAAATGGAGAATGGATTTGCAGTTGCCAAGGGATAAGGTTAGGAAGATTGTGGAGGGTGGCTATAAAATGGCAAGATAGGGATCCTTGTTCTGTATCTTGTATCGTTTCTGTATCAGTTTACCAATTCTGGTTGCATACTGCAACACAGTTTTTCAAGAAGTTACCAATAGGAGAAACTGGGTAAAGAGTGTATGGAATCACTGTATTATTTTTCAAAATTGCATGTGAATTTATAATTATCTCAAAGTAAAAGATTTAGTCAAAAAGTGCATACAAAGCTGGGTGTGGTGGCGCACATCTCTAATTCCAGCAGCTCAGGAGGCTGAGGCAGGAGGATTGTAGGTTCAAAGCCAGCCTCAGCAACTTAGCAAGGCCCTAAGCAACTTTGCAAGAACCTGTCTCAAAAAGAAGAAAAAAAAAATGAATGGGGATGAGGGGATCCAAGATGGCGGGCTAGAGGGAAGCTTCATTCTGTGTTGCTCTGTGACCTGGGATTCAAGTAGTGGGAATACTGTTTCTTTGCAAGTGATTAGAGGACACTGCCCCCTCTATACACTGCTGCTCCTGTGCAGGAATCCCAGCCTCCAAGCCTGTGTGTCAGCACAGGATTCCCAGCTGCTTGTCCACACAGGACCTCAGGGTGCCCAAGCAGGACCACTGGCATCAGCACCTGCACAGGAATCCTGGTCACCACTCCCATGCAGGACACCCAGATGATGCCCACATGCAGGACCTCCAGCTGCCACTCCCATGTGGACCCCCATCTACCAACGCGGGGCTCCCCTGGTTGCCTCCATCTTGGGACACTGCAACCACAGCCATAGTCTCTTACATGCAGTAGCCTGCACCTGGGGACACAAGACAGGGTCTGGAGACAGCCACCAGCCACAAAACTGGATGCCACAGAGCTGCATCCCTGAACACACTGCCCAATGCTACACCTGGCTCAACCCTGACCCTATACCCCATTTCTGAAAGCAGTCGCTTCCATCTTTGGACACCCTTGTCACCATCTTTAGTTGTGGCAACTCCCAGCTTGGGACACATACTGGGGCCTAGAAGCAATATCAAGGTACCTATAGTCCCCAACTCCTCCCCTCCCCCACACCCAGCACAGTGCTTGTGGCTACATGGCTGGTTGGTAGCTTACAAAGCCTGACCCTGAACTGCCCAATCCAAAACAGCTCTCTGTGACAGGTCTGCAGCCCCCAGAATGCAGCCCACAAGACCTCAGGAGAGAGAAGTTCCTGGATGGGAAGTAGAAAGGGAGGGGTGAGTGAGATACAGTTTAGAGACCAGGAATTGTGAGGCCTACAGGTGATATAAGGAGATAAGACCAGGTGCCCACATCTCACAAGTGGGCCCCAAAGGAGATCCTTGGTGTGCAGTTTCCCATCAGGGACTGGCAAGTGCTATACCCTGAAGGAGCCCCAATTAGGGAGATGGCTATTGCGGTCAGCTGGAAGCCATAAGTTCCACCTGATAATAAGTATGTATGTGACGCACCTGTAAATGCACGTGAGGAACCCACAAAGCTAAAGGTATATAACCGGGTGAAAGCGGTCGGAGCAGGAGAAGAATGAATTCATTCAGTCAGTCATGCAGTTGCTCGGTCGGAGGAAGAGTTCGGGTTGGAGAAGGAGAAAAGAATCAGAGCGGCCAGAACGTAGGCAGAGGGGTTACAGAAGAGAAACCAGATAGAAGAAGTAATTCCTGGTCAGAGTCAGGCCGAGGCTCCTGAGGAAGAAAGAAGAAAGAACAAAGAAGAAAGAAGCTCTAAAAGCTAAGCTCTCTCTCTCTCTAAAGAAGAAATCTCTCTCTTTCAAGCTCTCTCTCTTTCTCTCAAAGCTCTAAGAAGATGAAGAAGAAAAAGCTCTATCTTTCTCTCTAAGCTCTAAGAAGAAGAAGAAAAAGCTATCTCTAATCTTTCTCTCTAAGCTCTTTCTAAGAAGAAGAAAAATCTTTCTTTCTCTCTCTAAGCTCTCTCTAAGAAAGTAGAAGTAAAGTAGTAGTATCTTTACTCTGCCTCCGAGTTTTCCTCCAGCGGCGCCATGGCTGGCCATGACAGGCAGCTTACAATACCCCACCTTCAGGAGCTCTGCCCCCAAGACCAACCCTCCCACCCTAATAACCTTCACCATGCTGAGGGTGGAGATACCAGCAAACAACAGACAAACCCCCCAGTTGAATGAAAAGGGAAGCAGGAAAGATATGGATCTCCAACAAAAACAATCCTTGTATCTTCCTTCAAGGGTTTTTTTTCCTCTTATTTTTCCTTTTTTCTCTCTCTCTTCTCCCACCCTCACATCCCCAACATTTGGGAAACCAAGTACTTTTCATGAATTATTACTGAGGACTGGGATGTCTGAGTAGTATATTACAGTTATGTTGTATATTCTTTTAACTCCTATTTTTACATTATTTATTCTTCTTAATTTTTATGTTTGTTTGTTTTTGTACTCTCTCTATTGTATTCCCACTTGCTTGTCTCCCTAAAATCACTTTCTCTCTTTTACCCTGCTGCTAGCCAACTTCTTTATATTCCTCTTTCATGCTTCCTAAGATCTAACAACTCTATATACTCACCTCTACCTCCTTAACATCTCATCCTACAACCCACACCCAGTTCCCTCTTTGTCCACCATCAGAAACTGTAGACCCTTTAGCAAACCTACTGTTTATATTAGATAATAATTGAACTCACCATTTCTGTAGATTGTGACAAAACTGTAAATGTCTTAATATCAGCTATTGGGTTTAAGGCAGTATATTATTTGTATTGGGGTCTGTTAATATTGTTATCCCCCTTAAAGGAGAGGTATTGGAACCCTTCAGGGACACTATAAGCCTTTAGGGTAAAAACTGTAACACCTTGGATCTGCAGTGCTATTAAGGAAGACACATTAACAACATGAAAAAAAACAAGGAAAGAAAGTGCCCCAAACACACCAAGATACTATATTATTATAATTCATGTCCAGCACAGCAGAAGAAGCAACAGAGAAGGAGTTCAGATGTACATAATTAAAATGTTCTGTGAATTAAAGGATGATATAAGAGAGCAAATAAAGGCAACAAAAGATCATTTTGATAAAGAGCTACCTAAGCAAATACAGGAAGAAAAACATTACTTAAATTAGGAGATAGAGGTTCTGAAAAACAAACAGAAATCCTTGAGATGAAGGAAACAATAAACCAAATTAAAATCTCAATAGAAAGCATCACCAACATATTAGATCTCTTGGAAGACAGGACCTCAGACAATGAAGACAAAATATATAATCTTGAAAATAAAGTTCACCACACAGTGAAGATGGTAAGAAACCATGAGCAGAACATTCAAGAATTATGAGATAATATAAAAAGACCAAATTTAAGAATTATTGGGATAGAGGAAGGCATAGAGTTACAAACCAAAGGAATGAACAATCTATCCCATGAAATATCAGAAAATTTTCCAAACATGAAGAACGAATTGTAAAATCAAATACAAGAGGCTTTCAGAACCCCAAATGTACAAAATCTCAACAGGTCTACATCAAGTTACATTATAATGAAAATGTCTGCATACAGAATAAGGAAAGAATATTTAAAGCCACAAGAGAAAGGAATCAGATTACATATAGGGGGAAACCAAATAGGATCTCTGTCAATTTTTCAACTCAGACCCCGAAAACTAGAAGATCCTGGAATAACATATACAAAGCTCTGAAAGAAAATAGTTGCCAACCAAGGATCTTGTATCTGGCAAAATTAAGGGGTGGGGATATAGCTCAGTTGGTAGAATGCTTGCCTCATATGCATAAGGCCCTGGGTTCAATCCCCAGTACCACGAAAAAAAATAAGCTTTAGATTTGATGATGAAATAAAAACCTTCCATGATAAACAAAAGTTAAAAGAATTTACAACTAGAAAGCCTGCACTACAGAATATCCTTGGCAAAATATTCCATGAGGAGGAAATGAAAATCAGCAAAGGGAGGTATTACACTAAAGGAAAAACCAATCAAAAGAGAAACTAAGTAAAGTTAATTTACCAAAAATAAACAAAAATGATTGGGAATACAAATCATGTCTCAGTAATAACCCTGAATGTTAATGGCCTAAATTCACCAATCAAAAGACGTAGACTGGCAGATTGAATTAAAAAAAAAAAAAGAAAAGACCCAACAATATGCTGCCTCCAGGAGACTCGTCTCATAGGAAAAGACATCCATATACTGAAGGTGAAATGTTGGGGAAAATCATACCTCTCACATGGACTGCAGAAGCAAGCAGGGGTTTCCATCCCCATATCAAATAAAATAGACTTCAAGACAAAGTTAATCAAAAGGAATAAAGAAGGACATTTTATACTGCTTAAGGGAACCATACATCAACAAGACATAACAATTATATATTCCCCAAACAATGGAGCATATAGGTTCATCAAACAAACTCTTATCAAGATAAAGAGTCAAATAGGCCACAACAAAATAATTCTGGGTGACTTTAACACACGTCTTTCATCACTAGGTAGATCTTCCAAACAAAAGCTAAACAAAGAAATTATAGAACTCAATAATACAATTAATAACTTAGACTTAACTGACATATATAGAATATTTTATCCATTAACAAGTGAATACACTTTCTTCTCAGCAGCACATGGATCCTTCTCTAAAATAGACCATATATTATGGCACAAAACAAACTCTTAGCTAATACAAAAAAGTAGAGATACTACCCTGCATTCCATTAGATCATAATGGAATGAAATTAGAAATCAATGACAAAATAAAAAATAGAAGCTATTCCAACACCTGGAGACTAAATAATATGCTACTGAATGAACAATGGACTACAGAAGACATTAAAAAGGGTATTAAAAATTCTTAGATGTAAATGAGAACACTGATACAACATATCAAAATCACTATGAAGGCAGTACTAAGAGGAAAGCTCATTGCATGGAGTTCATTCCTTAAAGGAAGAAAAAGTCAACAAATAAATGATCTAACATTACATCTCAAAGCCCTAGAAAAAGAAGAACAAATCAACACCAAAAGCAGTAGAAGACAGGAAATAATTAAAATCAGAGCTGAAATCAATGAAATTGAAACAAAAGGAACAATTGAAAAAACTGACAAACCAAAATGTTTGTTCTTGAAAAAGTATATAAAATTGATAAACCCTTAGCCATGCTAACGAAGAGAAGAAGAGAGAAATCTCAATTTACTAACATCTGTGATGATAAAGGAAATATGATGATGGACACTACAGAAATACAGAAGATAATTAGAAATTATTTTGAGAATTTGTACTCCAATAAAATAGAAAATATCAAAAGCATCAACAAATTTTTAGAGTCATATGATTTGCCCAAACTGAATCAGGATGATATACAAAAGTTATACAGATCAATTTATAGCAATGAAATAGAAGATGCCATCAGAAGCCTATCAACCAAGAAAAGCCCAGGGCCAGATGGATTATAAACAGCTGAGATCTACAAGACCTACAAAGAAAAACTAATACTAATACTCCTCAAATTATCCCATGAAATAGAAAAAAAAATGGAACATTTCCAAAGTCATTCTATGAGGCCAATATCAACCTGATTCCAAAACCAGACAAAGACACATCAAAGAAAGAAAACTTCAGACAAATATCTCTAATGAACATAGGTGCAAAAGTTCTCATTATATTCTGGCAAATTGGGGCTGGGGTTGTGGCTCAGCGGTAGAGCACTTGCCTAGCACATGTGAGGCACTGGGTTTGATCCTCAGCACCACATACAAAAATGAATAAAGTTATTAAAGTATCTAGCAAATCAAATACAAAAACATATTTTAAAAAATAGTGCACCACGATCAAGTGGGGTTCATCCCAGGGATGCAAGTTTAGTTCAACATATGGAAATCAATAAATATAATTCATCACATCAATAGACTTAAAGATAAGAACCATACGATCATCTCAATAGATTCAGAAAAAGCATTAGACAAAATTCAGCACCCCTTCATATTCAAAACACTAAAAATAACTAGGGATAGGGATAACAAGAACATATCTCAACATTGTAAAAGCTATCTATGCTAAGCCCCAGGCCAACATCATTCTAAATGGAGAAAACTCAAAAGCATTCCCTCTAAAAACTGGAACAAGACAGGGATGCCCTCTTTCACTACTTCTATTTACCATAGTTCTTGAAGCTCTAGCCAGAGCAATTAGACGAAAGAAATTAAAGGGATATGGATAGGAAAAGAAGAACTCAAACTATCACTATTTTCACTACCACATATTTACAACATGATTCTATACCTAGAGGATCCAAAAAATTCCACCAGAAAACTTCTAGAACTAATAAACAAATTCAGCAAAGTAGCAGGATATAAAATCAACATCCATAAATCAAAGGCATTTCTGTACATCAGTGACAAATCCTCTGAAAAAAGAAACTAGGAAAACTACCCCATTTACAATAGCCTCAAAAAAAAAAAAAAAAAAAAAAACCCTTGGGAATCAACTTAATGAAAGAGGTGAAAGACCTCTACGATGAAAACTACAGAACACTAAAGAAATAAATTATAGAAGACCTCAGAAGATGGAAAGACCTACCTTGTTCTTGGATAGGCAGAATTAATATTATCAAAATAACCATACTACCAAAAGCACTATACAGATTTAATACAATTCCAATCAAAATCCCAATGACATTCCTCATAGAAATAGAAAAGGCAATCATGAAATTCATCTGGACAAATGAGAGACCTAGAATAGCCAAAGCAATCCTTAGCAAGAAGAATGAAGCAGGTGGCATAACTATACTAGACCTTAAACTATACTACAGAGCAATAGTAACAAAAACATCATGGTATTGGCACCAAAATAGATTTGTAGACCAATGCTACAGAATAGAGGACACAGAGACAAACCCACATAAATACAGTTCTCTTATACTAGACAAAGATGCTAAAAACTTATGTTGGAGAAGAGATAGCTTCTTCAACAAATGGTGGTGGGAGAACTGGAAATCCATATGCAGCAAAGTGAAATTAAGCCCCTATCTCTCACCATGCACAAAACTCAACTCAAAGTGGGTCAAGGACCTAGGAAATAGACTAATGACTCTGCGCCTAATAGAAGAAAAATTAGGCCCCAATCCTCATCATGTTGCATTAAGCCCTAACATCCTTAACAAGAGTCCTATAACACAAGAAAAAAACAATCAAGAATCAGTAAATGGGATGGATTCAAACTGAAAAGCTTCTTCTCAGCAAAAGAAACAATCAGTGAGGTGATGAGAGAGCCTACAGAATGAGAGCAAATTTTTACCACATGCACATCAGAGCACTAATCTCTAGAATATATAAAGAACCCTAAAATCTTAAACCAAAAAACAAATAACCCTAAAATCTTAAACCAAAAAACAAATAACCCAATCAATAAATGGGCCAAGGAACTGAACAGACACTTCTCAGAAGATGATATACAATCAATCAACAAATATATGAAAAAGTGTTCAACATCTCTAGCAATTAGAGAAGTGCAAATCAAAACTACTCTAAGATTTCATCTCACTCCAGTCAGAATGGCAGCAATTAAGAATACAAATAAAGCCGGGAGCGGTGGCGCATGCCTATAATCCCAGCACTTTGGGAGGCCGAGGCAGGAGGATCGCGAGTTCAAAGCCAGCCTCAGCAATGGCAAGGCACTTAGCAACTTAGTGAGACCCTGTCTCTAAATAAAATACAAAAAAAAGGGCTGGGGATGTGACCCAGTGGTCGAATGCCCCTGAGTTCAATCCCCAGTACCACACACACACACAAAAAAAAAAGAATACAAATAACAATGAGTGTTGGCGAGGATATGGAGAAAAAGGCACACTCATATATTGCTGGTGAGACTGCAAATAGGTGCAACCAATCTGGAAAGCAGTATGGCGATTCCTTGGAAAACTGGGAATATAACCACCATTTGACCCAGCAATCCCAGTCCTCTGTTTATACCCAAAGGACTTAAATACAGCTTACTACAGGGACACAGCCACATCAATGTTTATAGTAGCACAATTCACAATAGCTAAATTGTGGAACCAACCTAGATGCCCTTCAATAGATGAATGGATAAAGAAATTGTGGTATCTATACACAATGGAATATTACTCAGCATTGAAAGAGAATATAATCATGGCATTTGCAGGTAAATGGATGGAGAATATCATGCTAAGTGAAGTAAGCCAATCCCAAGAAACCAAAGGCCAAATGTTTTCTCTGATACGTGGATGCTGATCCATAATGGGGGCGAGGGGGAGCATGGGAGGAATGGAGGAACTTTAAATGGAGCAAAGGGGAGGGAGGGAGGGGAAGGGAAGGGGCAGCGGGGTGAAAGACGGCGAAATGAAATGGACATCATTACCCTAAGGATATGTATGAAGACACAAATGGTGTGACTCTACTTTGTATACAACCAGAGACATGAAAAATTGTGCTCTATATGTGTACTATGAATTGAAATGCATACTGCTGTCATTTATAATAAATTAAAATGAAGCCAGGCACGGTGGCGCACGCCTGTAATCCCAGCACTTTGGGAGGCTGAGGCAGGAGGATCGCGAGTTCAAAGCCAGCCTCAGCAATGGCGAGGCACTTAGCAACTCAGTGAGACCCTGTCTCTAATAAAATACAAAAAAAAAAAGGCTGGGGATGTGGCCCAGTGGTCAAGTGCCCTTGAGTTCAATCCCCGGTACCACAAAAAAAAAAAAAAAAAAAAAAATTAAAATTAAAATGAATAAATAAATTGAAAAAAATGTGAATTAAAATTCTAAAAAAGGGGGCTGGGGATGTGGCTCAGTAGGTAAACACCACTGGGTTCAATCCCTGGTACCAAAAGAAAAAAAAAGTGCATAGAAAATCAAAACCACAATGAAATGTCATCTCACTCCCATTAGTATGGCTTTTATCCAAGAGCTAAATAAATAAATAAAGTACTGGTTGAGTTGGGTATGTAGCTCAGTGGTACAGTGCTTGCCTAGCATGTGCAAGGATCTGTGTTCAATCCCATTACTGCAAAAACAAAGATATATAAATACTGGTGAGGATGTGGAGAAAGGGAAATTCATAAATTGTTGGTAGTTATGTCAGTTGGCTTTTCACTGCTGTAATCAAAATACATAACAAAAGCAATTTAGAAAAGGAAAACTTCAGCCAGATGCAGTGGAACATGCCTGTGATTCCAGCAACTTGGGATGCTGATGCAGAAAGTACTCAAGTTCTAACCCAGCCTCAGCAACTTAGGGAGGCCCTAAGCAACTCAGTGAGACTCTGTCTCTAATAAAATATAAAAAAGGGCTAGGGATTTGGCACAGTGGTTAAGCACTCCTGGGTCCAATTAAAAAAAAAAAAAAAGGTAAAATTTACTTTGGCTCATGATTTCAGAGATTTTGTGGGTCTATTTTTTCTTGGTTCTTTTTAGTTACACATGACACTCAAACCCATTTTGATATAATTATACAAGCATGGAATATATCTTATTCTAGATAGGACCCCATTCTTTTGGATGTACACCAACTCCATTGTTCTGGGCACAAGGTGAGGCAGAGCATCATGGTGGAAGAGTGTGGTGGAGGAGCATTGCTCCATTTATGGCAGCCAGGAAGCAGAGAAAGAGAGGGGAAGGAACCACAGGGAAGATGCACCCTTCCAGGGCACACTCCCAGTGACCACCTTCTTCAATCACTCCCCACCTGCCCAGTTAACCACCCAGCCAGTCAATTCAAAGTAGGATTAGTTTACAGCTCTCACAATCCAATCATTTAATGTCTAAATATTCCTGCATTAACACAGGAGCTTTTGGAGGATACCTTATGTCCAAACCATGAGAGTGGGAATGTAAATTAGTGCAGCCATTATGGAAAACAGTATGGAGTTTCCTCAGAAATCAAGAAACAAAACTACTTACTTGTTGCTGCCTGAAGCGCTTGGAGCAACGGAGCCGCGGGAAAAACTTCAGAAGCAAACTGGAGACAAACAGCTTTTTATTCTGATAACTTTTCTCTCTGGTTCTAATAACGACTAACACACGCCAAAAACACACCCTAAAATGGCGCTGACCCGATCAGCAATTTCGGCCAAGTCACTCGAGATCCCGCAACAATCCCGTGAGACTACGGGTGGCGACAAAGGCCAAATCTCCACGGCTCATAGTCAACCGCAATTCAAGCCAATCCCCAAACAGGGCTCCTGCATTTCCCCCTTTTTGTTTTAAAAGAGGTAATGCTCTAGGACGTCTATGTGCAACCAACATTCTTACCCGTCATCGGATAATCAAGGCTGTGCCCTTGACTCCTGTCTTAGGTTGATATGTCGGCCACATGAGACTGTCCCGTGCGACTGTGCCTGTCTTAGGTTGTCCCCCTCTGGGGATCTTACCCGTCATTGGCTAACCAGCCATCCAATGGAGCCCTTTAGGATCGACTATATATGATGACTAACAGCCGTCCAAATTGTGAGGAGATGTTGCGGCTTTAAGGCAACAAGCCTTTTGGTGATGAGCCAAATTGCATAGCATATCAAATTGTTTAAACAAATCAGCTGCCCTAAGTTCCATCAAGTAACACACTGAATTCTCTAGACAAATACCCGCAAGGCATTGTCCCGTAAAGTCCCAAACAATGAAAGATCAAAATGTCCATTTGTTATAACATGTTGATGTAGGAGGCCCCATGCATGTAGAGCAGAGGCCACACTGTTGGTGAGGTTGTTTGATGTTTGAGCAACAGACGTCTTTTTTATGTTTAGACAATGCCACCGGCAAATCTTCAGGGCCCGCTACCTAGAAACTCAAGCATCAATTATTAAAGGAAAGGCAGTGCTATTGCAGCACTGAGTCAAGAGGCGAGTTGTCAAACTACAAAATAGAATAATTAGATTAGAAAATTAAAGTTGATTTTTGTTCACATACATCGCTGGTTGAGCTTTAACAAACATAAGTTGGAAAAATGTCATATTTAGAACAAAACAAAGAAAGACTGAGGGTAATTACTGCATTAAAGATAGATTAAAGAAAAGGTAAAGGCACATGAGAGAAATAATTTGTTAGCTGGAACCCTTGAGTCTCTGTATACAGAGCAATTTTTTACCTGTTGAGATAATTGAAATTAATGAGCTATTAAACAAATGAAGTTAATAACAAATAAACAATCTTAAGTCAAAACACCAAAATATCAGGTTATATAGCACTAGTCATATTTGTTTGCTAAAGAGAAGTCCCAGGGACACCTATAAATCAAAATTGAAAGTACCTTCATTTATAAAATTATTTACCTAAAATGAATACTCTTAACCTAAAATGAATTAAAGTTATTTGGATCCATATATATATATATATATTTTCTTTTTCATAAGCGCTTTGTTCTTTGTGACGTCACACTGGACAGACGAACAAGCATACAAACATATATTTGTGACGTCACATTAACATGAAATGTAGACAAATGTACAGACATAAAGACATGTATAAGAAGAAAAAAAAATACAATTGTGTGCACACTAAAGAGAGATCTCCTTGTCCCGGCCGGGAGAAATGACACTTAAGTTGTGAAATATTTTGAAAGACTCTTTTGAGGGAATCATTCTGTACCTTCATCTTGGTCCTCTTGATTTTGTACCTTTTTTATTAATCTTGATTCTTCAATAACTTCATCTTGATCATTTTGATGTGGTACCTGTTTTATTAATCTAGATGGTATCCATATTGGAGAGGATTCGTCTTTTGGAAAAACACAAACAGATCCTCTTCCCCAAATTAATACTGGATCTGGACCCTTCCATGTACCTGAAAGAACATCCTTCCAGTAAACCAAAGGTTTATGTTGTTGGTGTGGATTCCAATGTCTGTCTCCAGCAGAATAACCATTAGAGTCTAAAGTTAGAAAATTTAAGGTAAACAGGGCAACTGCCAATCTGTCCTTAGGACTTTTCCAATTTCCTTCTTTTTGTTTTAATAACATAATTTTCAGTGTTCGGTTTGCTCTTTCAATAATGCCCTGACCCTGAGGATTGTATGGGATGCCTGTTTTATGGGATATATTGAATTTTGCGCAAAACTGCTTGAAAGATGAGGACGTATATGCGGGGCCATTATCTGTTTTAAGCATTTTGGGGATGCCCAATGCAGCAAAAGCTTGCAAACAATGAGATGTAACATCTTTAACTTTTTCTCCAGAATGTAAGGAAGCAAAAATCATGCCTGAGCATGTATCTATGGTCACATGAATAAATCGCAATTTTCCAAAACTTGGCTCATGAGTAACATCCATCTGCCACAAATGATTGGGCATTAATCCTCTAGGGTTAACTCCGAAATGAGGATTGGGCAAATGTGTTATACAAGATTTACAATCTTTTACAATTGTTCTGGCTTGCTCCTTTGTGATTTTAAACCTACGTTGCAAGGTGGTGCTGTTGACATGAAACTGGGAATGAAATAAAGTAGCTTGTTGTAGCGCTGAAAGTATAAATACTGTTTTTGTAAGTTCATCAGCCTTTTGATTACCTTCATGGAGGGGACCAGGCAAATTAGTATGTGCTCTAATATGGCCTACGAATAGAGGTTCTTTTCTTGCCCACAAAAGTTTTTGTATTTGATAAAACAATTTAAAGGCTGGAGTATGAGGTGCTATTGGTCCTGCTAACTCTAATTTTGGGACGGCTTGTACAATATAGTGGCTATCTGAAAAAATGTTTACGGGCTGGTCCCTAAAATTTTCCAGAGCTCTTACCACAGCTTCCAGTTCCACTAGTTGAGCTGATTTGTGTGCAGTTATGTAAGTCATATTTTCTTTTTTAGTGACTACTGTAGCAGTACCATTTGAGGACCCATCTGTAAATACATTAAATGCCTTAGGAATAGGTTGATTTTTTATTACCTGTGGAAATATAATAGGATGATTAATACAAAAAGATAATATAGGGGACTTAGGAAGATGATTATCAAAATTTGCAGAAGTAGAGCATTTAGCTATAGCCCAATCATTATCATTGAAGCATAAGTATTCAATCTGTGATGATGAATAGGGAGTAATAATAGTAGCAGGGTGAATGCCAAATATTTTAGTAGAAGTCTTAAGTCCTTGAAGAATAAGTTTAGCCACCATGGAGGTATAAGATTCAATTATACTTTTAGGAGAGACGGGCAAATGTATCCATAATAAAGGCCCTTGTTGCCAAAATACTCCTGTGGGTGTATATTGTGAAGAAATAATAATCAACATCAGCGGTTGAGTTAAATCAAATCTATCACAATGAGCTCCTTCGATGGCTTTTTCTACTAATTTTAAAGCTTTCCTAGCATCAGGAGTCAATGTTCGTGGTGAAGATGGATCAGGATCTCCACGAAGGATGTCAAATAAAGGTTTTAGTTGGCCAGTAGTGAGATTTAGTGTAGGGCGAAGCCAATTAATGTCTCCCAGTAGTTTTTGGAAATCATTGAGGGTGGTCAAATGTTCTTTATTTATTAAAATTTTTTGGGGTCTAACAAAAGTATCCATGATTTTAAATCCTAAATATAATATGGGAGATCTGGTTTGAACTTTTTCTTCTGCTATATATAATCCATATTTTTTTAAATTTTCTACCACATCACTGAATATATTAAATAAGATTTTTTGATTAGGGTGGGCCAATAAAATATCATCCATGTAATGTAGACACATGAGGTTTGGATATTTATTTTTAATGGGTTGGATAGCCTTGTCCACATATATTTGGCATATGGTGGGGCTATTAGCCATTCCCTGTGGTAAAACCTTCCATTGATATCTCTGATCAGGGCCATTATTGTTCATAGAAGGAACGGAAAAAGCAAACCTGGGGGCATCCAGAGGATGTAGGGGAATAGAAAAGAAGCAATCCTTTATATCAAGAGTAATAAGATGGAATTTTTTTGGAATAGCTACGGGACTAGGAAGTCCAGGTTGAGTAGGCCCCATAACTTGCATGGTTTTATTGATTTGTCTAAGATCATGTAACAATCGCCATTTTCCTGACTTTTTCTTGATCACAAATATGGGGGAATTCCAGGGAGAGGTGGAAGGTTCTATATGACCTGCTTCTAATTGTTCCTGAACTAATTGGTGGGCCGCTTGTAATTTCTCTTTAGATAGGGGCCACTGAGGGACCCACACTGGCTTATCAGAAAGCCATGGTATTTTCAAAATTATTTTCTCAGTGGCCCCGAAAAAAAAATATCTTTTTCCTTTATGACAATGATTACTTTTAGGGTTAAGATTACTCTGTACTTTTTGATAATGAGTTCTTTTTATGGTTAAGATTACCCTGTAGGTTTTCACATTTAACATCTGCAGGCTTGGTTGCAAGGTGTACTCCCATTTGTTGCAAAATATCTCTTCCCCATAAAGTAACCGGTAGATTAGGTAAAATATAAGGCTGAAATGTTCCTTTATGGCCTTCATCATCCTCCCATTTTAAAATTACTGCACTTTTATCTGGGAGGTTATTATATCCCAAGCCTCTTAAACTGGTTGAAGCTTTTTGCAGAGGCCAGTGCTTGGGCCATTGGCGTAAATTAATAATGGAAGAGTCAGCTCCAGTATCTATTAATCCCTCCATTTCTATTCCTTGGATTTTTATTTTACACATAGGCCTCCTTGAACAGTCTCGAACCCAGCAAGCCATGGGACTTGAGTCAGTGGAACAAAATCCTCTATTGTTCCCTTCTTGAGGCATACCCATTTTAAATGAATTATGTAAATTGGGAAGGAGAAGCAACTGAGCAATTCTATCTCCTTGATTAACAGAACTTACACTTTGGGGTGAGCTAAGCATTATTTTTATTTCCCCTTTGTAGTCTGAGTTTATTACACCTGGGGTCACTTGCAAACCTAATAAGCTTTTAGGACTACGCCCGATAATAAGTCCTACAGTCCCTGAGGGAAGAGGTCCCCTGACTCCTGTGGGAATCAGTTGAACCCCCATTTCAGGTGTTAACACTATTCGGGCGGTGGAACAGAGGTCTAATCCTGCATTTCCTCTTGTTCCTCTGGCGAGGGAGTGGATGGGTAGTAGGGATTGTGTCGGGGAAGCATCTGAGTGGATGCTTGAGGATACTCCTTCTGCAATGCCCCGTACATTTGTGGGCCCCGGGGTACTGGGCCCCATGCCCCGTTTTTTGAATTCCTGAACAAAGGATTTCCATGGATGTCAAATTTTGAATAGCATTTATTGGCCCAATGATTTCCCTTTTTACACCTGGGGCAGCGGCCTGGGGCACGGTATGAGCTTGATCTTATTTCTCTTTTGGGATTTTGCCTAGAATTGCCTGATTGATTATGATAATTTTGCCTGAATATCCTGATTGATTATAATGTCTACGTTTAGCCTTTGTGAAATTTCGAGAGGAAGCACCTCTCATTGAGGCTGCAATCACATTTCCTGTGACAAAGGCGCCATTTATATCTTTACATAGTTGCATATATACGGAAAGATCCTTTTTAGTTCTCCATGGCCTGATGGCTGCTTGGCACCATTTATTTGCATTTTCATGAACTAATTGAACAACTAAAGGCATAGCTTGGTCAACATCTGCAAACACACTACCTGCAGTTCTCAAAAGTCGATCAGCAAAGTCGGCATACGGCTCATTAGGTCCTTGAATCACTTTTGACAAGCTACCTTGTAGATCCCCAGGTCCTTGTACAGTTTTCCATGCCTCTAAGGCAGCTGCATTTATCTGAGCATATATATCTGAGTCATAATCTGTTTGAGCCTGTAAGTCTGCGAATTGCCCTTCTCCTGTGAGCATGTCTATATTATAGTTTTCAAACCCTGCAGCCACGTTTCTTTTAGCCGTTTCTATACAAAGTTCTTGGAATTGCGATCGCCAAACCAAGAATTGCCCCCCGCTTAATGTTGCTTTACATAGACTTTTCCAGTCTGAGGGGGTTAAGCTAAAGGTGTTAAGGGACTCCAGCATACTCAACGTGAAAGGAGCTTGGGGCCCATAAGTCATTACTGCCTCTTTGAGATTTTTTATTGTTTTGAAATCTACTGACTGATGGACACTCTGTCCATTTTTCTTTTCAAATGCTGGCGGTTCCCAATGTATCTGTGAGTTGTCCTCGAGAGCGCATAAGCGATCAGAAAGACTTTTTATTTCTGTTTCTAGGGTATGCAAATGCCTAGTAATACCCTTCATATTTTCTGTAATGGATTCCACCCATGGGGGAGTAGTCACTTCCACAAGTGACTCCTCTGCCTGACGGACCTTTTTCTCGGTCTTTTTAAATTTCTTTTTCCTCATTTTCTCAGGATCACTTTTACTAGATTCCTCACCACTGCTAATTTCACTGACAGCAATATCCTGAGGCCCAGGTTCCAGTGAGAGCAAGTATCCTTCAGCTTTCGCCAATAACTCCCGAATAGCTTTAATAGCTTGGATTTTTGTCATTTTTGGGTCTCTTCTAATACTCTCTTTACTGGTCTCAGTTGGCCCAGTGGAATCTACACTTTTTTGATCACTTTCACTTTTGTCTATATACTCCTCACTGAGAACAGAGTCAGGTATATCAAGGAGTCTTTGCATAGCCTCTATCACTTGGGATTCAGTTATATTCGAACCCATCTTTAGAGACCTTTCAGTTCTTACCTGTCCGCTCCGAAGTTCCCCGTACGGGCCACCACCTGTTGCTGCCTGAAGCGCTTGGAGCAACGGAGCCGCGGGAAAAACTTCAGAAGCAAACTGGAGACAAACAGCTTTTTATTCTGATAACTTTTCTCTCTGGTTCTAATAACGACTAACACACGCCAAAAACACACCCTAAAATGGCGCTGACCCGATCAGCAATTTCGGCCAAGTCACTCGAGATCCCGCAACAATCCCGTGAGACTACGGGTGGCGACAAAGGCCAAATCTCCACGGCTCATAGTCAACCGCAATTCAAGCCAATCCCCAAACAGGGCTCCTGCACTTACTGTAAACCATCAATCCCACTCCTGGGTATACATATGAAAGAAATGAAATTAGTATGTTCAAGAGATACCTGCACTCACATATTTATTGCACCGCTATTCTCATTAGCCAAAATATGGGATCAATTGGTGTGTCCCCAGCCTTTTTTATTTTTTATTTAGAGACAAGTTTTCACTAAATTGCTAAGTCTGGCCTTGAACACTTGATCTTTCTGCCTCAGCTTCCTGAGTCAATGGGATTACAGGCTTGTGCGACCATGCAGGCTCAGTGTCTCCCCTTTGATCCCAGGATAAAGTTCAAATTCCTCAGTATGTCTTACAAGTAAGGTTCACATATAATTGATCACCATTTACTTTTTGGGGGAAGGGTACTAGGGATTGAAGTCAGGGTCACTCAACCATGAACCAAATCCCCAGCCCTATTCTATGTTTTTATTTAGAGACAGAGTCTCACTAAGTTGCTGAGCACATCGCTGTTGCTGAGGCTGGCTTTGAATTCATGATAGATAGTTCTGCATCAGCCTCTGGAGCCACTGGGATTATAGGCATGTGCCACTACACCCAGTTTACCCATTTACTTCTGAGGATGAAATGGGGTGTGGTTAGGTATATACACTGGCCCCACAAGCATATGGTCCCTCTACTTATACAGTCCTTCGTGATCTAGTCTCACCAGCTCCACCCCTCGTCACAGCTCCCCAATGCACTCCAATAAAAAAACTCACACACACATATGTAAATGCACAAGCACACACGGGTTGCACGTGCACTCACACACACACACACACACACACACACACAGCCACTTTGTTTCCTGGGTCCAGATAAAAGTATGCTATTCTGTCTACCTAAAACACCATTCTCCTCACTTTCTTTGGCCAACTTCTTATCAACTACTTCAATCAAACCACCTACTTCAAGAATCAAAATAACAGTGCTAGGAATATAGTTCAGTGGTAGAGCCCTTGTCTGGCTATGTATGAGGCCCTGAGTTTGATTCCTAGCACGTCTGAAACAAAAATTACATGATTCTTATTTTCTTGGGAGGCTGAGGCAGGAGTATCACAGGTTTGAGGCCAATCTCTTGTAATTTAGCGAGACCATGTCTCAAAAATACAAAGCTGGGGATGGAGCTCAGTGGTGGAGTGCCACCTGGGTTCAATCCCCAGTACTGCGAAGATAAATAAATAAAATGATAACCTCCAAAAAGTCCTTCCTGACGTCCAATACTGGATTAGGTGCCTGCTCCTGTGCTCCCATAGCACCTTGTTCTTCCCTCTTCACAGTACTTATCAAACCAAATCCTAATTATCTGTTTTCTTGTCCGATTCCTCCTCTAGACTGAGTGCACCTCAGGGTTGAGGACCTTGTTTTTTGTTTGTTTTTGGTATTGGGGATTGAATTTAGGGTTCTTCACCACTGACCCACATCTCCAGTCCTTTTTATTTATTTTATTTTTACTTTGAGACAGGGTCTCGCTAAGTTGCTTGGGGCTTGCTAAGTTGCTGAGGCTGGATTTGAACTTGCCATCTTCCTGCCTCAGCCTCCCAAGTCACTAGGATTACAGGCTGGTACCATCACACCTGGAGACTATGTCATATTTGTGTGTATAACCCTAGGGACTGGCAAAGCTTGGCTTGTGAAAATGCACTGATGATACACTTGGGTTTGTGCACTTGCCTGTCTGCCAAGTGAGTGTGAATTGGCTATTGTGTCATCACCCTGGCTGCTGGGGCATACAGGGGAAGAGGGGACCTGAAAGACTCACAGGGGTTCAAGCTGCTATGCAGCCAACCCTTAGAGCTGGAACCTTCCTTGTTCACCAAGTGTCCCTTCCCTCAGGCAACTGTTGGGCTCCCCCTAGTGGCAGCTGGGCAGCAGCAACAGACCTCGTGTTCCAGGTGGTGGCTGCAGGAAATAAATTCTGTGAGGTGTGTTTGAGGTGGGGATGCGAGGGATGGCTGGCTGTCCTCAGGTAGGATGCAGCTCAGCAGCCATAGTTCTGGGGAAGGCTAGGACCAGGATTCAAGTATTTGGTGGTCCTCCCCTCACCGTCATCCTCCTACCTTGCTGTCACCCCTCTCCCAGAATAAAGTCCCAACAGGTTATATCCTCAGGGGTCCTACCCAATTTTTGAGGGTTATGATTAAAACTGGGCAGTGTGACTCTAGGCTGCTTCCATGCTAGGATTAGAAAACTTCTGCTCAGTGTGTTGTTCTCAGATGAAATGAATTGGTCACGCCTGGTTGGCCTGTTTTGTTTTATATTCAGACCCGGAATCCAAACTGCAAGGTGTGAATTGAGCTCATGGCAACTATATGGGTAAAGCAAGGAGAACCCAGATGCAGTAGTTGGCGGACATGATAAGTGTCGGGGTTGGCGCTTGGAGTAAAAATAAGAACTGGAGCCAGTTGGAAAAATAAATGGTGCTGAGCGGAATGAGAGTAGGGCCCATTGTCACTCTGTATGGTTTCAGCTATTTTCACTTCAAAATGAGCTTCCTCTTCTCAGCTTTACCATTGGCTGCTGAAATTTTGGAAGAATATACTCAGGGAAAGAGCTCTGGAAAGAAAAAAGGTGGAAAGAGTGGAAAGAGAAGTCTGACTGTTGGCCATTGGAGAATTTCTTATCTCCCCTAGGGCATGGGGTGGGTGACAGTAAGACATTATGGAGGGACATTGTATTAATCTATTTTTAATTACTATAACAAAATACCCAGTGCTGGATACTTATGAAGAAAAGGGGTTTATTTAGTTCACAGTTTTTAAGGCTGAAAGTCCACACAGCATCTGATGAGAGACCCCATCTCTGTATCACTTCATGGTGGATGGTGGCACAGTGATAGAGCATGTGAGCATGTGAGATCTCCTCCGAGAGATCATGTGAACTGATAGGAAACCAAAGAACAATTTAACAATTTAGGGGTCAGGCTGAGGAGATATATATATATATATATATATATATATATATATATATATATACACACACGCACACATACACATATATATGTGTATATATATGTATATATATGTGTATATATATATATATGTATATATATATGGAGGTGGACACAATACCTTTATTTTATTTTTATCTGGTGTGGTGCTGAGAATTGAACCCAGTGCCTCACACATGCCAGGCAAGCTCTACCACTGAGCCACAGCCCCATGCTGAGGTTTTTATAACAACTTACTCTTATAAGAACTCATTTCAGAGCCGGGCGCAGTGGCGCACGCCTGTAATCCCAGCACTTGGGAGGCTGAGGCAGGAGGATCGTGAGTTCAAAGTCAGCCTCAGCAATGGCGAGGCACTTAGCAACTCAGTGAGACCCTGTCTCTAAATAAAAACACACAAAAAAGGGCTGGGGATGTGACCCAGTGGATGAGTGCCCCTGAGTTCAATCCCCAGTACCAAAAAAAAAAAAAAAAAAAAAAAAAAAAAAAAAGAAAGAAAGAAAGAAAAAGAAAAAGAACTCATTTCAGGAGATCAGCATTTTCTTCCAAGGGCAGGGTCCCCAGTGACTTAAGGACCTCTCAGTAGGTCCCACCTCTTAAAAATTCCATCACCTTCCACATCACCACGTTGGGGACCAAGCTTGTCACATGTGAAAACCTGGAGGGCAACCACATCCAAACCATAACAAGCATACAATATTCCATCTGCTGAAAGGACTAGGTAAGGAGGATCACACCAACATCACCAACATGGATAGTTTTCAGAGTCTCTAGTTCTGGTAAGGTTACCAAGGACTGTGATGGAGAAAGCTACCCTACCCCTTTCTCTCTACTTCTCTTTCACTCTGCAAGCAAAACAAAACAAAACAAAGTTCTCCTCAGCAAGAATGAAGGGCATAAGAAACTTCATAGCAAGATCTCCTTAGGTTTCTCAAAGGCCAAATCCAGTGAGGCTTCCAGAGGGGAACAGAGTCAGGTATTCCACAGGAGTGAGGAGAGCAGAATGGAAGACGGCAGTTAGGAAGGAATGTTGATGGTCTACTTTCTCACGGACCCTAAGTCTTTTCTTTTGCCACTACTGGGGATATCTGATACTAGGCAAGGGCTGTACCAGAGCTACATCCCCACCGCTCTTTAAAAAAATTTTTTTTAGTTATAGGTGGACACAATATATTTTTTTTTTTTTTTTTTTTTTGGTACCAGGGATTGAACTCAGGGGCACTCGACCACTGGGCCACATCCCCAGCCCTTTTTTGTATTTTATTAGAGACAGGGTCTCACTGAGTTGCTAAGTGCCTCACCATTGCTGAGGCTGGCTTTGAACTCGTGATCCTCCTGCCTCAGCCTCCCAAGTGCTGGGATTACAGGCGTGCGCCACCGCGCCCGGCTACAATATATTTTTTATGTGGTGCTGAGGATCGAACCCAGTGTCTCACGCATGCTAGATGAGTGCTCTATCTCTGAGCCACAACCTCAGCCCTCCCACCTCCCCTTTTTATTTTAAGACAGGGTCTTGAAAATAAAGTTGCTGAGGCTGGACGCCAACTTGTGATCCTCCTGCCTCAGGAGTCTCAGATCAGCAAAAAAGATCTCTGAGAGAAAAATGTCTCAAACATGGAAGTAAACATAAATGTAAAGCTGTAAGCCCTGTTATGGTTTGGATATGAAGTGTCCCCCAAAGACTCACATGCAAGACAATGAGAGAGGGCTCATAGGGGAAATGATTGGGTTATGAGCACCTTAACCCAATCAGTGAATTGATCCCCTGATGGAATTAATTGAGTAGTAATTGGAGGTAGGTGGTGTGCAGCTGGAGGAAGTAGGTCATCAGGGGTGTAACTTTGGGTATATATTTGTATTTGTCAAGTGGAGACTCTCTGCTTTCTGATCATCATGTGAGCTGCTTGCCTCTGCCACACTCTTCTACCATGTTTGGTTTCATCTGGAGTCCTGTGGAATGGAGCCTGCTGTCTATGGACTGAGACCTCCAAAACCATGAGATTCCAAATCTTCCTCTAAAATTGTTCTGGTCAGGTCTTTTAGTCACAGCAGTCCCTAACTGTATTGTCTTCTCTTGAGCCACTTGTTTCAAATAGCAGTGTCTGATAGTGAATACACAGGGATACCACCATTTTGGGTCAATCAGCTGCAAGAAGCAGAGCCAACAGTTGAGAGTAAGCAGCAAAAACCTAATAGGCACAATACTGGTCTATCCTTGACCTGGAAATGAGACATGAATAAACTTGTGTCCACCTGCACTATTGCTAATTCTATCCCTCCCTTCTCTTATTTGTAGCTACAAGAGGATATCATAGATGACCCTGGTGACATGTTATCAGGTGATGGGGTAATGAGGTACTTTGACATCCATAAAGAGGACTCTGAAGATACATGACCCTGCTGTCCCAAAACCTCTTTTGGTCATATTATTCACAGGTTTCAAAAGGCCTTATCATGGGCAATTAAAATGAATCTTCTGTAAAGACAAAGAGAGGGAGTTTGGGGCTCTAGGAAGCCAATCAACAGAAGCTTCTAATGACTGGAGGAATACATCAAAGCCACAGTAGGAGGCTGACTCCATTTCCTGATCTTTTAGTCTCCCATTGTTCTCTGCTCAAACCACACCTCAACATAAGAAGCAGTGGGCTGAGTGGTGGGCCCTAGGGCAACAGTACAAAACATCTTCAGTCTCAATTTTTAAAAAGCTTTTTTTTTTTTCTCTTATTTGTAGCTACAAGAGGATATCATAGATGACCCTGGTGACATGTTATCAGGTGATGGGGTAATGAGGTACTTTGACATCCATAAAGAGGACTCTGAAGATACATGACCCTGCTGTCCCAAAACCTCTTTTGGTCATATTATTCACAGGTTTTCAAAAGGCCTTATCATGGGCAATTAAAATGAATCTTCTGTAAAGACAAAGAGAGGGAGTTTGGGGCTCTAGGAAGCCAATCAACAGAAGCTTCTAATGACTGGAGGAATACATCAAAGCCACAGTAGGAGGCTGACTCCATTTCCTGATCTTTTAGTCTCCCATTGTTCTCTGCTCAAACCACACCTCAACATAAGAAGCAGTGGGCTGAGTGGTGGGCCCTAGGGCAACAGTACAAAACATCTTCAGTCTCAATTTTTAAAAAGCTTTTTTTTTTTTTCTGTTGGGGAAGAGCCAACCTCACTGGTGACCCTTCTGAAGGCTTCTTCTCTCCCCCCCTCAAAACTGGGAGCTAGTAAGAGATGGCAGGAGAGCGATGTGTAGTGTGGCTCATGACTGTAATTACAGCATCTCAGGAGGCTGAGGCAGGGAGATTCAAAGTTTGAGGCCAGCATGGACAACTTAAAAATATCCTGTCTCAATAAAATGTGTGTGTATAATAATGTAACAATCAATCCCACTATTATAATGCACTAAAAATTTAAAAAATAAAAAGGGCTGGGAGCCGGGCATGGTGGCGCACGCCTGTAATCCCAGCACTTTGGGAGGCTGAGGCAGGAGGATCGCGAGTTCAAAGCCAGCCTCAGCAATGGCGAGGCACTTAGCAACTCAGTGAGACCCTGTCTCTAATAAAATACAAAAAAAGGCTGGGGATGTGATCCCTGAGTTCAATCCCCAGTACCACACACACACACACACACACAAAAAGGGCTGGGGATGTAGCTCACAGGTAGAACTATCTGCCACCACCCCCACCCTGGGTCAAAACCCAATTGGGGGGGGGGGAAGATCAGGCCAATAGGAGAGACAAATATTTCTTTTTTGGCTTTTCAGACTTTTTATAATTCTAATAACTCTCAGGTCTAACATGCTATTAATAGGCAAATTAATATTTGTATCAGAAAACACTTGGGTATCCAAATCTGGAAAGACGACTCAAATTTAGCAGCCCCCTTTTGAGATGAAACAGATCTCCCATAGAAGCATTAGCTTTGGGAGTTGTCAAGTTTATCCTTGGTCCAGGGAATCTCCTATTCTCTGGTTCTGGAGATGGGGGAGGTAAAGGGTGTGAAACAGAACATAGTGGTGCCTTCCGCTCAGAGGAAGGCATATGACGTCCAGGTAATTTCCTGTCAACTGTACTGGCCTGCATCAGAGTTCAGCTGTGGTGCTGTCACCTCCTCATGCCCCACAGGGTCTGCTCCTGCCACTGTTTCACAGTCAGGAACCCATAAAATGTAGGGCATGGCTCAGGAGGCAGAGGTAGTAGCATTTTGAGTTCAAAGCCACCCTCATCTTAGCGAGGTCCGAAGCAACTGTCTCTAAATAAACCCTGTCTCAAAAAAAACAAAAATAAAAATAAAAAAGGGCTGGGAATATGGCTCAGCCTCCCTGGGTTCAATCCCAGGTACCCACCCTCCAAAAAAAAAAAAAAAATCACTACCCAACACACTTTGGTTTCTCCCACTGTAGAAAATGGGTGATTATGGCACTTTGTTGAGTATCACAGGGAACTGAATATTGGCCTTCCCCCGGGCATAAGGATCAAAGTTGGAGGTCCAAGAGGGCTTTTTATTCAGCACTGGGGTCTGAACCCAGGGACACTCTTACCATTGAGCTACATTCCTATTGCTTTATTGAGATAGGGTCTCACTAAATTGCAGAGGCTGACCCTGAACTTGTGACCCTCCTTTCTCAGTTGGAAGTAGTTGGGATTACAAACCTGTGCACACACACTATGGTGAGGGCTTTTGTTTGGAGGGGGGGGGTTACGGGAGTGGGGGTGCTGGAGGTGGTGAAACCCAAGGGCACTTAAACATTGAGCAACAAACCCATCCCTTTTTGAGTCTGGTCTCTCTAAATTGCTGAAGCTGGCTTTGTACTCGTGATCCTACTGCCTCAGGCTCCCAAGTTGCTGCAATTATATGCATGCACCAAAGTCCACCTAGGGCCTTTTTTTTTTTTTTTTTTTTTTTGGTGGTGCTGGGGATTGAACCCAAGGCCTTGTGTATGCAAGGCAAGCACTCTACCAACTGAGCTATATCCCCAGCCCTCGGGCCTTTCTTAAATGACCTCAAAATCTCTTCCCAGGAAATGAATTAATCAAAGGGGTTCACAGAAGTCTTATGTCAAAATACAGTTACCATTTATCTGCAGTTCCACTTTCCATGGCTTGCTGCTCAGTCAACTGCAGGCTGAAAATATTAAATTGAAATTCACAGAAATAAAACAATTCATAAATTTTAAATTGTATGCTGTTGTGAATAGCATGATGAAATCTCATATTGTTTCACTCTGACCTGTGTGGGATAGAAATCATTTTGTTCAGCATATCCATACTGTATATGCTACCAGCCTGTTTGTTACTTAGCCAACTTGGTCATCAAATCATTGTCCAGTATCACACAGTACTTGTACTCAAGTTTTACTTAATAATGGCCCCAAAGGCTGGGCATGGTGGCACACACCTCTAATCTCAGTGAGGCAGGATCACACATTCAAGGTCAATCTCAGCAACTTGGTAAGTCCCGAGAGGAAAAAAAAGGGGGGGGCTGGGGATAAAAGCACCCCTGTGTTTAAGCCCCAGTATCACAAAAGGTGGGGGGATTGGGTGACGGTCCTTAAGGCCCTTCTGTCAGGCCCTCTGAATACAAGTTTCCATCTCTACAAGGCTGGTCCTACCCACCAATGTGGAAGACCATTAATCAGCAGAGCCTCCTGATTTTTTTTGGGGGGGGTACCAGGGATTGAACTCAGGGGCACTCGACCACTGGGCCATATCCCCAGCCCTATTTTGTACTTTATTTAGAGACAGGGTCTCACAGAGATGCTTACCACCTCATGATCCTCCTGTTCTCAGCATCATGAGCCACTGGGATTACAGGTGTGCACTACTGCACCTGGCCCAACTGGTTTTTAAAATGAATAATTAAATTTTAAAAGGAGGCAGAGGGAAGCTGGGGCTATAACTCAATGATAGTATTCCTTAGCTCAATCTCTAGTACTGTAAAAAAAAATTTTTTTTTTTTGGCTCCAAAGCAAAACAGTAGTGATGCTGGCAATTTAATTACAGTATAGTTATAATTTTCTATTTTATTACTCATTGCTGTTCTTACAATTCCTAATTTGTAGATGAAACTTTATCACAGGTACACATGCATAGGAAAAAACAATATATACATAATTCAGTACTATGCATGATTTTAGGTATCCTCTGGGGGTGGGAGTGGGGAGCTTGGATCATCATCTGTGGAGAGGTATCGAACTACTGTATTCTAAAACGGTGAACCCAGACCAACTCATCCAATACCAGGGAATAACATCATCAGCAATTGAAGCCATCAATGCTTCATGTCAGTTTCTTCCAGAGTGTAGCTGCCTGATAATATTCTTATTCTTCTTTTTGCTGTTGCAGCTACAACACCACGGGAGGAGATTCGGTGGCAGGAATCTTTTATTCTTTTTTCTCTTTGGCTTCTAAGCTAAACTCTTTTTCTCATAATATATATATATATATTTTTTTTTTTTTGTGGTACCGGGGATTGAACTCAGGGGCACTCAACCACTGGGTCACATCCCCAGCCCTTTTTTGTATTTTATTTAGAGACAGGGTCTCACTGAGTTGCTCAGTGCTTCGCCATTGCTGAGGCTGGCTTTGAACTCATGATCCTCCTGCCTCAGCCTCCCAAAGTGCTGGGATTACAGGCGTGCGCTACTGCGCCCGGCATAATATTCTTTTTACTAAATTCTTTTACTTATCTCACTAAAACTCTTCTCTTTGGCTTCTCATTCTTTCTCTAGCTTCTTTCTGACTCTTATTTCTTCTTCTGACTATGTTCTGATCGCTCTTTTCTTCTTCTCCGACCCGAACTCTTCTTCTGACTGACTGAACAAGGACTAACTCTCTGACCGCTTTCACCCAGTTATATACCTTTCTATTTTACTTTTTGACTTTTCTATTTTCTTGTCTTTTCATGGCTTTTCGCCAAGCTGCAGTTTGATGGCTTTTGCAGCTTTTACTTTTTGTCTTTTTGACTTTCTTTACTTAATGTATATTCTCTTTTCTTATTTTCTCTTCATGGCTTTTCGCCAAGCTGCAGTTTGATGGCTTTTGCAGCTTTTATTTTTGAATTCTTAACTGAGTCAGAGGCTATGCTTTCTTACTACTCTTCTTGTTTTTCTTATTTTTACCTGCTGACCGAATTCCCCGTATGGGCCACCATTTGTAGCTGCCTGATAATATTCTTATTCTTCTTTTTGCTGTTGCAGCTACAACACCACGGGAGGAAATTCAGTGGCAGGAATGATTCTTTTCTTTTTCTCTTTGGCTTCTAAACTAAACTCTTTTCCTTATTTCTCTTTTTCTCTCTAGCTTCTCTGGCTTTTTCTAGCTTCAGCAACCTCTCAAACACTCTTTTTTCTTCTGACTACGTCTTCTGGTCGCTCTCTTTTCTTCTCCGACCCGAACTCTTCTTCTGACTGCCTCTGACTTTCACCCGGTTATATACCTTTAGCTTTACAGGTGTGTCACGTGCATACTTAATGTATGATTATTATCAGGTGGAACTTATGGCTTCTAGCTAACCGCAATAGCCATCTCCCTGATTAGGGCTCCTTCACCAGAGCAAATATTTGAGAATGAAGTGGGCAAGGGGGTCATAGTCGCTTCAGTCCCTCAACTTGTAGAAAGAGAAGCTAATTGTAGATATTCAACAAAAGGAAAAACATAATAAAAAGCCCAAGCTTCAAAAATCAAGGCTTTCACCAAGCTCCAGAATCATAGGGCTTCCCAAAGGAAAAGAGCACCCTTAATTGATACACAAGAAAATGCACTTAAAATTCTGGAATGGCGGGCGCGGTGGCGCACGCCTGTAATCCCAGCACTTGGGAGGCTGAGGCGGGAGGATCTCGAGTTCAAAGCCAGCCTCAGCAATGGCGAGGCACTTAGCAACTCAGTGAGACCCTGTCTCTAATAAAATACAAAAAAGGGCTGGGGATGTGGCCCAGTGGTCGAGTGCCCCTGAGTTCAATCCCCGGTACCAAAAAAAAAAAAAAAAAAAAAAAAAATTCTGGAATGCATAATGCATTTTTAAATTTTGCACACTTACCTTCTCAAAACAGTTTTTATTTAAAAGGGCTGAAATTAAATGCCAAACATCTGTCACCACTGATGAATAGAGGGAAAATTACCACATTTGGCAAAATTAGTTCAAAATGAATAAATCATAAAACATTCCTCCTATAAGCAAATACCTAATTTGGGTCCCAGGAATAAGAACCAGAGAATCAGCAGTGTAATTCAAGTTCACTACACAAAATTAGACTCTTATCTAGTTTTCAGTTAAGCCCTGAATATCTTAAAAAGTCATACAGTTGAATAAAGCTATTATTGCCTTGCTTTCTCTTGGCTTAAAACAAGGTAGGAAAAATAGTTTGGAAACAAAGAAATAGGAGCTATCATTGGATAGCAAGACATCTAAATCAAACCATCAACAAAGAATCACGACAGAAGATATAGACCCCCCAAAAATCACACACATACACACTTTATTAGTTACCTCTACAAGAGACAATTAACATCAAACTTTTAACAGAAATGTCAGGTCATCTGAGAGGCCAAATAGATTCCAGGAAGGAAAATGAAAATTAAATACTTAAATTAAAAGGCACTATGATACCACCTATAACCCAACAACCAGGGTAGAAGTAGGCTAATGAAGGTTAAGCTACAGCAAAATAGCTAATGTGAATGTTAGCAATTACAGCAGGAAGCAAGTTTGTGTTCCAGAAGACTATGGTACAATGATTGTTTGGGCCCAAGAGGATATTTGGCCAGGAAGAGGTCAAGATGGCTGAAGGTAAAGCCATAGAAAGGAATAGGTACAAAGGGAATACAAACTAAACGGTCAAGCAGATGGCAATGAATCAGGCTTCTTCCTCCCAAGAAACATTTGCTTCACTGTACTACCCCTTCCCCCCTCATGATCCCACCCAGCAGTTTTTTTAGGCTGAGCTGCCTGCTCCTGCCTTAACAGGGTGCTTGCTCAACTATGGAGAATAGGTTTGGGGGTTGCCCAAGGCTCTTATTGTTAATTTAGCATAGATCTTGGAGAACTTGTCACACATGGGATGCTTTGTTGCTAGTTGTTCTGACAAAGAAAAATCCCCAAAGCATTCACATGCAGAGTCTGAGCATCCCCAACCATTCAAACAGCCTTATTCAACATCCTCAGAAGTCTAAAATCTTGCAGCAGCTGAACTCTAGGTAAAGCTGCAAGGTTCACAAATTCATTAAGGAAGCCAGAATGAGGCAATGCAGTTAATAAATCCCAGCAGTTAATATCAATCTGTCTTTCCCCAATTTACAATAAACTCTCATTTACATGACATGGGATGTAGAAAGCTACACTGGAGCAAGATGGGTCTTCTGCTGAATTTGTCATCAAATACCAAGGGAAACAAGGGGTGGGGTTGATTTTATTTTTAAAAAAGCCTCAAATTATTCTATTATAAAGGAACATGGCTGAATAGGTAGGAAACAGATTCCCCATTATGAGTTCTCCTGATGGCTTCTGCGAGTATCATAGAGATGTCAATCACCTAGAAAGGCAAGAAAGGCACCAGGTTAGTAGACATGGACAGAGCTGACTGGCCAGTTTGAAGCCTCCACTGTTGAGAAACCTAGTAAGCACCCCTCCTCATGAGCCCATACTCAGTTTTTACTATACCCATTTAGGAAACAGTCAAAATGTTACTAATGGAGGAAAAGCTCTCACTGGGGCTCAAAAATGGTGGTGGGTTACCATTTTAAAATCCAAAATGATAGACTACAGAACAGTGCCAGTCTGTGCAATTAGCCCCAACCCCTAAAAACATACAAAAGAGCACAAGTTTGAGAAATTTGACAATAATTTGATAGAAAAAAATTCTGTCTTTTGCATCTAGTAGTAAAATGTGGTCTTTCAAAAACAAAACACAATACTTAAGAGTAAGATAAACAGGGTATGTGTAAAGCATGAACTTATACACTTTCATGTGCATCAAAACCACTGGGAGTGCTAAGTGTGGCAGTGCATGCCTGTAACCCCTAGCAACTCTGGTAGCTAAGACTGGAGGATCACAAATTTGAGGTCAGCCTCAGCAGCTTAGCAAGACCCTGTGTCAAAATAAAAAATAAAAGGGCTGAAGATGTTACTCAGTGATTAAGTGCCCGAGTTTAATTTCCAGTATAAAAAAAATCACTGGGAGTGCCAGGTGCAGTGGCACACACCTGTAATCCCATAGACTTAGGAGGCTGAGGCAGGAGGATCACAAGCTCCAGGCTAACTTCAGCAACTCGGTGAGACCTTGTTTCAAAAATAAAAGGGCTGAGTGAGTGGGGCTTGGGATATAGCTCAGTCGGTAGAGTGCTTGCCTTGCATGCATAAGGCCCTGGGTTCTAATACCTAGCACCACAAAAATAAATAAATAAAATAAAATAAAAGGGCTGAGGACATAGTTCACTGGTAGGGTACACCTGGGTTCAATCCACAGTACCAAAAAAAGAAAAACATCACTTGAATAGCTTGTTAAAATGTAGAATCCTAGCCTCCATCATATAGGTTCTGAGGTCTAGTAATTTGAATTTTTTAAAAACAGGTGTTTTTTGATCTCAGATCCTGATAACAGACGAAACCTCAAGATCAAAAAAGGAAATCCTGCAAATCCAGAGACCTAATTCAACATATGTAACCACCCACTAAACACTCAGATGAAGTCTTGGTTTGCAACAATCTTATTCTCACCTGTATTTTAGAGCAATGCTTCATCTTGTCCTCCTGAGGTATGGTATTGGTGACCACTACTGCTTCAAAACATGCATTATTGATTCGAGAAATGGCTGGGCCAGAAAAGATTCCATGAGTCAAGATAGCATAAACTCTGGTTGCTCCAGCTGAGAGAAGTCTAGTGGAAAAAAAAAAAAAAACTTGACTTGGATTAATCTTATTCACCATTACAGAATCTGAGTTAGGGAGAAAGGGTTTATTAGTCTGCCATAGCAAAACTTCATAGAGACTCAGTGGCTTAAGCAGAAACATAATTCTTATAGTTCTAGAGGCTGGCAAGTGCAAGATCAAGGTACAGTTAGGGTAGGTTACATTCTAAAATCTCTTCTCTTGTAAGAGCCTGCCACCCTGCTGTGTGTTCACATGACCTCTTCTTGTGTGCATGCACAGAGAGTGCCAGAAAGCTTTCCAGTATTTTCTTCTTGTAAGAACACTAATTCCATCATGAGAGCTCTGCACTTAAGACCTCAGCTAACCCTAAAATACCACCCAAAAGTAATCTTCAAATACCATCACATTTGGGGTTATGGTTTAACATGTGAATTTTAGGAGGACACAATTCTGTCCATATCAAGAAGAGAAATCTGCACTAAGTCACTTCTTGGCTGGACTTAATAAATCACTCAAGGGTAATCCCCTGTGCTCCTTTTTCCTTTCTAGCTAGCCAAAATGGAAATGCCACATGTTAAAAGATATAGTCACAAGTTTGAAAGAGTCTGGATCCCTGAAAATGAGTCCAATCAGGAATACTTGCATTGGAGCGTGTGCCACAGACAAGAAAGAAATAATCATATTAAGCCACTGACATTTCAGGGAGTTGATCTCTTACACAAATTAGTAGTATCTTACTAATACAAGGATAAAGTGGGTTTTAGAAATGTAAACTCAAGGAGCCAAGCTAGGAATCTTTCTCATATCTATTATGTGCCAGGTACATATACTCAAGAGTTTAAAAAAACATTATAAGAAACAAAATAGCTGGGCACAGTGGCACTTACCTGTAATCCTTGCTACTCAGGAGGCCCTAATGAAGTTAGCGAGACCCTGTCTCAAATAAAAACATAAACTGGGGGCTGGGATTGTGGCTCAGTGGTGGAGCGCTCGCCTGGCACGTGGGCGACCCGGGTTCGATCCTCAGCACCATGTACAAATAAAATACATTGAATAAAACGCATTGTGTACAACTAGAGCAAACAAATAAAAATATTAAAAAAAAAAAAAAAACATAAACCGGGCTGAGGATGTGGTTCAGTGATAAAGTATCCCTGGGTTCAACTCCTAGTACCGAATAAGAAACAATGCTGTTCATAGTGGTTTGGTTTGTAAACAGTGGAAAGCCAGTTATGATTCTGCAGGAGAAGCAATGGACCCTGGCCATAGTTTTAGAAAGATTAGCAAGTGCAGAGGTAATGTATAAGATGGACTGGGGAAGTGAGGAATTAGTGATAGGCAGCTGGGAACAGCAGCGCACACTTGTAGTTCCAGTGACCCAGGAGGCTAGCGCAGGAAGCCAGCCGACAACTGAACAAGACCTCATCTCAAATAAACAAACATAAAAAGGGATAGGGATGTAGCTCAGTAGTAAAGCACCCCCAGGTTCAATCCATAGCACCAAAAATAGAGTACTGAGGGTAATAAAAAGCACATTGGAAACAAATAGTTGTAATGGTTGTACAACACTGTGAATGTAATTAATACCACTGAATTTTACACTTAAAAAAAAAACAGATGAAACTGCATAATGTTATACAGAGAATGCTACAACTTATAATTTTTTGGCTTTCTGATAGTGTCAAAGCAACAAGCATCAGTAGAAACTATAGTTAGAATTTTGATCTTTCTCCAGGTTAGCAATGTGACTCACAACAACTTACAATTGGTTTATAAACCAGATGTATGAGGAGCATGTTTACAGCTTAGCACTATAAAAGGGGGGGGGGGGGGCGCGCTAAGAAAATTTGGGGAAAAAAAGAGTACTCAATTTTTATTATAATTCAAACCTTCCAAAGCTATTTATCTTTTTCAATTCAGTTCCAAAAGGAATTGGCAGGCTTGCAGCATTCAGGTATCAGGTATTAGCTTTTAATTTTAATTTTTTACATTTTTGGTACTAGAGCTTAAACCCACGGGTGCCTTACCACTAAGCTACATCCCCAACCCTTATTTTTTGGTTTGAGATAGGGTCTCACAAAGTGGCCAAGGTTGGCTTTGAACTCTCGATTCTCCTGCCTCAGCCTTCTGAGTTGCTGGTATTAAGAAGTGCACCATTGGGGCCGGGCGCGGTGGCGCACGCCTGTAATCCCAGCACTTTGGGAGGCTGAGGCAGGAGGATCGCGAGTTCAAAGCCAGCCTCAGCAATGGCGAGGCACTTAGCAACTCAGTGAGACCCTGTCTCTAAATAAAAAATACAAAAAGGGGCCAGGGATGTGGCCCAGTGGTCGAGTGCCCCTGAGTTCAATCCCTGGTACCACAAAAAAAAAAAAAAAAAAAAAAAAGTGCAAGTGCACCACCACACCCAACTTAGCTTTTTACTTCTAACCACCAGCTTCCCAACTCTGTACTCACTTGTCAGCTGCATGGCAAATTGTGCCACATGTGTCAGCCATGTCATCCACAAGGATAGCCACCCGATCTTTCACATCTCCCACTAGCACCATGCGGTCCACTTCATTGGCCTTCTTCCGTTCCTTGTGAATCAAGGCAAAGTCCACATTCAAACCGGTCTGCAATGGAGGTCACTCTGCAAAATAGGAGATGCTCAATGTTAAACACACGTTTATGAGATTTCTAAGACAAAAAAAATATCAACTAAAGAATGAGCTGGTAGGACTGGAGGTGTGGCTCAGTGGTAGGGCACTTGTCTAGCCCAAGAGAAACCCTGCATTCAATGCCCACATACACACACAAAGAGAATGGGCGGATTTTCTAGGGGAGAGTACTCATTGAAACCAAACAGTTTCCAGGGCTAAAAGAAAACAACTATCATTGATGACCTCTCAAAGAGAAACATCACAAACTGGGTTGTATGGACTAATGCCTTTATCCCAACAGCAATTTAGGAATATGTCACTGACACTTTGGTAATCATTCATTCTGGGCAAGGGATAGACCTGGGAAGTAGTATAATGCTAAGGCACACTTAGTTAATGTATTCATAGTAAAGGGACGAGAGAAGACTATTAACCAATGCAGGGGTGCACAGATTGTTCCCATTTCCATTATAGAACACCAGTGACTGTGGATGTGAGATGTGAACCTGAAGCTGGCAGGAAAGGAGCAGTGTCCAGCCTGTTCCAATGCCTGTGCCCTCAGAGCTCCTTTTGTGATGGTGGCAAAACATCCACCAACTGTCAGTGTCGACTGTACCTGGACACCAAGCTTGGGAGCTCCTGTTACGAATGCTAGAAAGAAAGTTATACCAATTAACCAGACAAACTGGGTGTCTCACTCTACAGATCAAACTATTCTAAATAAAAATATAATTCTTACTTTTTTTCCTTATTACAATATAACACAAACCACAGCAGAAAGTGGGATATTAGATAAATCTGACTGGAAACAATGTAGTTCATAATTCACTCAAGCACAAAGGCATTTGGTGTAAATGATATTGGGCTGCCCCAGTAATATGTACATCCATACTCCACTGTGTCATCTTGTCACACACAAAGCAGAGGCCTGTGCTTTAGGTTCTGTCTTATTTTTGTTTTTTTTTTTTTTTTTTGGGGGGGGGGGTTTTACCGGGGATTGAACTCAGAGGCACTAGACCACTGAGCCACATCCCCAGCCCTATTCTGTATTTTTTTCTTTTCTTATTTTGGTACTGGGGATTGAACTCAGGGGCACTCGACCACTGGGCCACATCCCCAGCCCTTTTGTGTATTTTATTAGAGACAGGGTCTCACTGAGTTGCTAAGTGCCTTGCCATTGCTGAGGCTGGCTTCTGAACTTGCGATCCTCCTGCCTCAGCCTCCCAAGTGCTGCAATTACAGGTGTGCGCCACGGCGACCAGCTTATTCTGCATTTTGTTTAGAGACAGGGTCTCACTGAGTTACTTAGCACCTCGCTATTGCTGAGGCTGGCTTTGAACTCACAGTCCTCCTATATCAGCCCCCCAATCAATAAGGATTACAGGTGTGCACCACTGTGCCTGGAAAGGGTTTTGTCTTATTTGTAAGTACAGCACTGAATAACCTATAATATTATGTCCTGTTTCCCTTGTGACTATGGTCACATATCTAATTTCTACTGGAAAAGGGGGAAATTGACCATATAGTAAGATTTGAAGCATAATTCTAGGCAACACTTGTACCTTGACCTAAACAAATCAAACCCTATGCTGTCCATTACTATTGCTTAGGCACATACATTGGTGGTAAACAATTTGCTTGGAATGATTGATCTGAAGCAAATGCATAATCAATTATTTTAAGTGTCCCAAACCATCTATGTTCATTGGCCAACATATTCAGTGATCAACGAAGGAAAAAAGGGTTAAAAAATGTATCCTACAACTGAGTGGAGAGAACTCTTGTACAGATGACAATTGTACAGAAGATACGGAGTAGACCCTACCTACTCCCCAAAAACCCTGCCAAAGCAAAAGTGCTAACCATGTGGAAAACATTACATTATTTCAAGGTGATTATGATGAAAATAATCACCAAGAGCAACAAATTATCTGCTCAAGGCAGTTTTCCTGTACCCAACCTTGACAAGAAAATCCTGCTTAACTCTTTCAAATGGGATTATTTTCTAAGTCCCTTGGCAAGATGTGACCATAGTGCCTATGACAACGGCCAATTTTTTTTTCTTTAAACACACTCTCTCCAGTATTGCAGAGGGTAACTAATGATTGCATGGGGCTTATCAAGTCACATACCAGGTGGATAACAGAACTTAAGGTCTCAGTTTATCAGTTCCATTGAAGTTACTGAAATAAACAAGCAGCTGAAAAATAGTCATTGAAGATTTTTTAAACAGGGATTGAACCCAGATGTGCTTAACTGCTGAGAAACATCTGTAGTCATTTTTAATTTTTTAGACAGGGTCTCACTATGTTTTGGGCTTTGCTAAGTTGCTGAGGCTGGTCTCAAACTTGAGATGTTCCTGCCTAGGCCATCTGAGCTGCTGGGATTAAAGGTGTGTGCCACCATGCCTGGCATCAGTGAAGATGTGAATGGCTTTTAGAAAGTTCTGAATTAGCTTTTCCTAATCATCATGTTTCAGTGCTCTTCATTCTATTTCCCCATCAAGAAGAACATGTGCCATACACTTCTGAATACATTACCAAGTAATCCACTAAGAAAATCAAGAGGTCTTAGTCTGCACCATGTGAGCTATAAAGCACTATAAATGGAAATCCCTGGCAATGAGTCTAAAATTTTAAAGTCCTGGCTTTAAATAAAAATGTCATACTTTATTTTCCTCCCTGCTTAATATTTTAATCCCAAGGATCAAAATGGTCTAGCCAACAGCATTATTAGAAGGGTGTAAAAGCTTACTTATCCACTAATATGGGGTTCAATAGCAGCTGCCATTCATCAGAAAACTAAATTTCCTACTCTTCCAGATAGGTTTTTAGCAGTGTTGTTAGCCATGCAGTGCCAAGTTAATAATGCTATAGTCAAGTCATAATATCATGACTATCAGGAGTCAAGTCTACCTGCTTTTCTGTCTTGTCTTCTAAGTAGTAATTCGGGTCAATAAATAAAGGATACTAAAACTATACCTAACATCTATTCTGAAGTACTTAAAAACTGCCACTTAGATTTTCCCAGTACATGGGAAAGAATACTAATTTCAACCATACCTCTTGGCTCCACCAGCATCAGGTGACACAATAGTGCAGTTCCTCCACTCAGAGATATTCTCCCTAATCCACTTCAGGACAGCTGGCTCTGCATACAAATTGTCCACTGGGATATCAAAAAATCCCTGGAGAAAGAAGGCAGGTCAGTTTTGCTTCATTTTCCTTCTCTTCCATTTGCAAATGGCTAACACAAAGAAAATAATAACTTGCATAGAGAATGTCTTACTGCAACACTACAATGTATGGGAAGGCATACTCAGTGTGGTAGACTGTAAAAATGGCCTCCTCAAATCCTGGCTGAGAGTCCCACCAAGATCAGCCAATCCAACCCTCAGCCAACCCACAACTGAATGCAAGAACTGCAAATGAGCCCTTGTGAAGAACAGCCAAGTTCAGCCAAGACCTTAAGAACTGCCCAGCCATGGTGTGAACTCATTAGTTTAATACATACTGATTCATGCCACTCAGTAAAGAGAAGTTGTGGTACATAAATTTAGTAGGAACTATAATAAATGCTCCTACAGAATAACTAGAAACCAGGAGATATATGTTGATTCTAGTTGATAAAAATTAGTTGTATTTCTCAATTAAGTTGTTCCTTTTCTGTAACATGGGTACTTACGTACCTCAATTGGTTGCTATGGGATAATGACAATGATTTGTAAGTCTCTTTAAATAATATAAAGTAAATACAGTAATCCACATCCTGCACTCTGAGTTTCTATGAAAAGGTAGGTTCCAATACCTGTGGCTCTAAATATAAGATTGAATACTCAGGGAGAATAATAATAGCTCCCATTTATTGAGCAGTCATGGACCAGGCATTATATTATGAAATTAATAACTTATAATAATGAAAAAGTATGTTCAGAAGTAACCTGCCCAGGTTACAGAGCTAGTGATTCTAAGTGCCAGTATTCAAAATAGGTCTGATCCCAAAGCATAGGCTCTCTAATATCAGACTGCCTCCCTGTCTGTTCACTCCAAATGGCAAAGATGACAGACTGTGTTTATAATAAATGCATTTAAGATGTTGTTAAACATCTAGTTTACTTGAGCTGTACTTGGGCAGTTTTTGGCTTCTCTGCAGTCTTTAGCATTATCAATCCACTCCTCCTACCTACGAAGGTAGGATAATTATCCCTGATAATTATCTTCCAATGATACCTGAATTTGAGAAGCATGTAGATCCATGGTGATAATATGATCTGCACCAGCTACAGACAGCATATTTGCAACAAGCTTAGCTGAGATTGGTGCCCGGCTCTAAATGAAGAGGAGGAAAGAAAACCAAAAAAAGCCAATTTGAAAAACAATTCATTTCAAAACATTTATTTATTTTGTATCTACTTGTTTAAGTCACTGTGCTGCCAGGAATTTCATGGAAAGAGATATAGCCATTGACTTTGAATAGATCATAATCAAGAATATGTGTTAAGTGAAACATCACTATCCCAACTCAGGATATACATTTCAGTAAAGAAAATATCTTCCTTGTTTCCAGGATTATCATCCCACTGGCTGTACATATTTTCAGCCTATTCAAGGGCTTCCACTGTTCAAAGTCAGCAAACTCAAAACATCTTTTAAAAATCAACTTTACTAAAATCTTCTTATATACATACCCATACTTGTATAAATCTAAAATGTCAAAGTTCAAAGATATATAACAGGCCAGGCGCGGTGGCGTATGCCTATAATCCCAGCACTTGGGAGGCTGAGGAAGGAGGATTGCAAGTTCAAAGCCAGCCTCACCAATGGTGAGGCACTTAGCAATTCAGTGAGACCCTGTCTCTAAATAAAATACAAAAAAGGGCAGGGGATGTGGCCCAGTGGTCAAGTGCCCGAGTTCAATTCCCAGTACAAAAAAAAAAAAAGATATATAACAGAATGGAAATCGTTTCCTTTGCAAATTACATCATTACTTTATTCATCTGGGGATCAGTTTTCCAGCAACCTCAACTCCATTAAGTAAAAGGTAAGTATACCAGTTACCACATAGCACATGCTTGTAATAAAAAACGTCTGGCCTTTCTCCCACGTTCTATGTGTTAAAACTGGGCATTAATTACAATATCCTTGCAAAGTTTTATGTGAATACCTTATCCTCTAATAATATAAGAGAGTTATATGAGACCAAGTATTCATATAAATAGGCTTCAGATTTATGAATATGTAACAACCAGGACCCTGACTGTATGGCACTCAAGAGAAATCTACTATAGTTTTTTGGGGTATTTTTGAAACAGGATCATACTATATTGCCCATGCTTCCCTTGAACTCCTGGACTCAAGGGATCTTCCTGCTTCAGCCTCCTGAGTAGCTGGGACTACAGATGCACACTATATATAATTTAAAAATTATTCCACTCCAGGTGGGTATGGTGGTTCACATCTGTAATTCCAGAGCCCTGGGAGGCTAAAACAGGAGGATCACAAGTTCCAGGCCAACCTCAACAACTTAGCAAGGACCTAAGCAACTTACTGAGATCCTGTCTCAACATAAAAAAAAAAAAAAAATTAAAAAAGGGTCTGGGGATATAGCCCAGTGGTAAAGTGCCCCTAGGTTAAAGTCCCAGTATGTATGTATGTATGTGTATGTGTGTGTTTGTGTGTGTGTGTATGTGTGTGTATTTTCATATTCTATTCCACAGGATTGGTAATTAGTCTGATTAATAGAATTAAAAATACCAGTGAGCTAATGGAAAAGTTACATATGTATGATTTGAATGAAATACAGAATACAAATGTGTTGGGACTACAAATGCAAAATATTCCACCATTATATACCTACTGTTGTGAAGACAGGGCAATACTTAAGGAAATGTGACTTTAAAATACCTCAGAAATATGTATATGATAGATAAGGAATTTTTTTAACTTTAGGCTATACTCCTGCTTCCCTGGCTTAAAAAAAATGATTCTAGGCTGTGGGTATAGCTTAGTAGTAGCATGCATACATAGCATGTACAAAAGCTCTGGGTTCTATCCTCAGTACCACACACAAACAGATTTTGTTCCTACCTTATCCTTCTTATCCTGCCGGGCATAAGGGAAGCATGGGATGACTGCAGTAACCCGGCTGGCTGAAGCAATCTTGCAGGCATTAATCATGATCAAAAGCTCCATTAGATTGTCATTGATTTCACCACAACCACTCTGAACGATGTAAACATCTTCTCCACGTACACTTTCACCAATTTCCACACTAAATTGGAGAAAGATAGGCAAGAAAAAACAATAGATTTAGTCGGGCATGGTGGTGCATGCCTGTAATCTCACTGACTTCAGGGGCTGAGTCAAGGCTAGCCTCAGCAACTTAGGGATACCCTGACTCAAAATAAAAATATAAAGGGTTGAGGATGTAGCTCAGTGGAAGAGTGTCCCTGGGTTCTATCCCCAGTATCCCCCCACCCTGGCAAAACTTTAAAGCACTATACTGTATTTGTATAGAGAGTAAGGTCTAAAAAAACAGCTTCCTTGGTAGCATGCTATCGGTGGGCTAAAGCCATGTGGATATTGATCCCCTCAGACTCTAGAAGATCCCATGAAGGAGCTCTTACACTAGAACTGCTTCTGTTTACTGCAGCGTACTATACGATTATTACAAGTTTGTATGTGTGACATGGCATGGAAAAGACTGCTTAACTTTATTCACAAATAATTGGAAAGTAATTTCAGGAGGTGGTCATGCAATGTAAAGACAGATCTGACATCTAACCCATGACCATTATATAATCCATACAAAATGACAGTAGAAATATCACAAGGGATGAATCACCACTGTTCTTTCTATAATGATGTTTTCTAGAAAAGACAGTACTGCCTCTACCATATTGGCAATTCACTCAATAAATATTAAATGCTCATATGCTGGTCACTGTGCTAGGGATACAAAGATGAATAAAGCAGATGTGGCCCTTGAGCTCATTCTGTAACAACTGTACTTTTGCCCAATCAGTATATCTTATTTAATAACAATGCCATAGAAAATAAGTCTAATTGTGGAGTAGAGCTATATTTTATCATAACAAAAGTTTCATGGGGCTGGGATTGTGGCTCAGCGGCAGAGTGCTCGTCTTGCACGTGTGCGGCCTGGGTTCGATCCTCAGCACCACGTAAACATAAATGCATTGCATTGTGTACAACTAAAGTAAATAAATAAATATTTTTTTTTTTTAAAAAAAAAGTTTCAAGCCGGGCGCGGTGGCGCACGCCTGTAATCCCAGCACTTTGGGAGGCTGAGGCAGGAGGATCGTGAGTTCAAAGCCAGCTTCAGCCATGGCGAGGCACTTAGCAACTCAGTGAGACCCTGTCTCTAATAAAATACAAAAAAAAAGGGCTGGGGAGGTGGCCCAGTGGTCGAGTGCTGCTGAGTTCAATCCCCAGTACCAAAAAAAAAAAAAAAAGTTTCAATACCCATAGTTGGGTCCCTGCCAAGAAAAAAACTTATGATCGCAAAGAAAAAAATCAGATAGTTCAGCTGGCAGAGTGTTTGCCTGGCATGCACGAGGCCCTGGGTTCAATCCCCAGCACCGCAAAATAAATAAATAAAAATAAATAAAAATAATTAAAAAATCAAGAGCTGGGGTGTAGCTCAATGGTAGAACACCTGCTAGCATGTGCAAGGTCCTGGATTCCATCCCCAGTGGACCCCCCCCCCACACACACACAACACCTCAATCAATCCTCAAGGTAGGGATATGTGTGTATACATAAAAAAGGGGTAGATCAGAATCATTAAAAACCCCTACTGAACAACATAACTTCAGTTCCAGCCAGGTGTTGTGGCACATGCCTGTAATTCCAGGAGCTCAGGAGGCTGAGGCAAGTTTTTGAGTTCAATGCCAGCCTCAGCAAAAGCAAGGAACTAAAGAAACTAAGTGAGACCCTGTCTCTAAAAAACTACAAAACAGGGCTGGGGATGTGGCTAAGTGGTTGCATGCTCCTGAATTCAATCCCATTCAAATTAAAAGGCAATGCAGTTATTATTAAATATAATACTCATACTTTCATATTTTTATGTCACTCTTACCACTATTTTGTGTGTCTTCAGAAACTGCCCACTACTATTATGCCTATCAGGATTATGTTTACCTGATAACCTTTTCCCTAAATAAAACTTCAAAGGGCATCCTGAAAGAAACCTCTATCAAAATAAACAGAGGTGCTGGATGCAGTGGTGCACACCTGTAATCCCAGCTACTGAGGCGGCTGAGGCAGATGATTGCAAGTTCAAGGCCAGTCTGGACAACTTAGACCCTGTCTCAAAAACAAAACAAAACAGAGCAGGTCTTTTCATTACCAGAAGCAGCAGCTGATGGGACATGTATTTATTCCTTTCCAGTCCAAGAGACCCTACCTTTTGTTTGTTGGCAGTATTAGTGATTTAACCCAAGAGCATTCTACCTCTAAGCTATATCCCTGTCTCTTTTTATTTTGAGACAGGATCTTACTAAGTTTCCCAGGCTGGCCTGAAACTTGTGATCCTCCTGCCTCAGTCTAAGTAGTTGGAATTACAGGCATGCACCACAGCCTCCTCAGCCCTACCTTTAAAAAAAAAAGGAATGTGGGTTGGTTTATATGTTTTATTGTTGTTTGAAGGCAGGTGAGTTTATACTATAATTCAAGAAAAATAAAAGCTAATGGAGGCTGGGGGTGTAGTTCAGTGATAGAACACCAGCATGCACAAATTCCCAGCACTACAAAAAGAAAAAACAAAAACACACAAACCAGAAACCAATTAAAACAGGGAAAACAAGATTCCTGGCAACCATTACAAAAAGGAAAACATTAGGCATATTCATTTAGAAAATCTGAAGTACCCTTGGTCAGTTTCTGAATTCATGAAATATTTTATACTATGGATTTAAGTACAGTATTTGTCAATAATCTAAGTTCCCACCTTAGAAAAATAGCTAAGCAAAGGAAGAAAACAACTATTGGAGGTGATAAATGAAACTGAAGTCAGAAAAAGAGGAGGAAAAAAAAAAATCAATGAAACAAAAAGCTGGTTCCTGGGATCAGAAGGAGAATCATCAATATTGATAAACCTCTAGAAAGACTGACAAAGACAGCTTTGCTGGATTAAATCCAGCATTTAAAGAATTAATGTTACTGCTGGGCGCGGTAGTGCATGCCTGTAATCCCAGCACTTGGGAGGCTGAGGCAGGAGGACTGCCAAGTTCAAAGCCAGCCTCAGCAAAGGCAAGACACTTAGCAACTCAGTGAGACACTGTCTCTAAAATAAAATACAAAAAAGGGCTAAAAAGGGCTGGGGATGTGGCCCAGTGGTTGAGTGCCCCTGAGTTCAATCCCCAGTACCCCCCCCCCAAAAAAAAAAGAATTAATGTTACCTTTGTAAAATCTTCCAGAAAACGGGTGAGGAAAGAACACTTGGCAACTCATTCTATGAGGACAGTATTGCCAAAACCAGACAAATGAAATATAAAAATAAAACTACAGATAAAAATAAAACTACAGGGCTGGGATTGTGGCTCAGTGGTAGAGCACTCGCCTAGCATGCGGGCGACCCGGGTTCGATCCTCAGCACCATGTACAAATAAAACGCATTGTGTACAACTAAAAGCAAATAAATAAAAATATTAAAAAAAAAATAAAAAGTAAAACTACAGAAGCCAGGGGCAGTAGCACACACCTGTAATCCCAGCACTTGGGAGGCTGAGGCAGGAGGACTGCAAGTTCAAAGCCAGCCTCAGCAATTTAATGAGGCGCTAAGCAACTTAGTAAAACTGACTCTCTAAATAAAATATAAAAAGGGCTGGGGATATGGCTCAGTGGTTAAGCAGCCCTAGGTTCAGTCCCCAAGACCAAAATTAAAAAAAAAAAAATTAACAAAAATACAGAAGGGGAGGAGAAAGGTAGATATGGTTACCACAGGGCAACAGGAATCCTTGTGGTAATATGACTATTGTTTATCTTGACTATGTCAATGTCAATATTCTGGCTGTTACATTCTACCATAGTTTTATTTATATATTTATTTATTTTATTTTTTGGTACTGGGTACTGAACCTAGAGGTACTTGACCACTGAACTACATGCCCAACCCAGTTTTTAATTTTGAGACAGGGTCTCGCTAAGTTGCTTAGGGTCTTGCTAAGTTGCTGAGGCTGGCTTTGATCCTGCGATCCTGCCCCAGCCTCTGTGTTGCTGGGATTATAGGTGTGTACTACCATGCATGGCTATACCATAGTTTTACAAGGAAACTATAGTGTGGAAAAAAACATGTTTGGAAAAACTGGGTAATGGGTATAATTGATCTGTTATTTCTTAGAGGTGAATGTAAGTCTCAAATTACCTCAAAATTCAATCATTTTGCAGTGCTGGGGATTGAACCCAGGGCTTCACGTGTGCGAGGCAAGTGCTCTAAGACTGAGTTACACCACCTCCCCTTCTCAAAATTCAATTGTTTTGGGGGGTACTGGGGATTGAACTCAGGGACACTCGGCCACATGGGCCACATCCCAGCCCCCCCCCCCTTTTTTTGTGGTACCGGGGATTGAACTCAGGGGCACTCGACCTCTGGGCCACATCCCCAGCCCTTTTTTGTATTTTATTTAGAGACAGGGTCTCACTGAGTTGCTAAGTGCCTCGCCATTGCTGAGGCTGGCTTTGAACTCGCGATCCTCCTGCCTCAGCCTCCCAAAGTGCTGGGATTACAGGAATGCGCCACCGCGCCCGGCTCCAGCCCCCCTTTTTTTGTATTTTATTAGAGACAGGGTCTCACTGAGTTGCTAAGTGCCTCGCCATTGTTGAGGCTGACTTCGAACTCTTGATCTCCCTGCCTCAGCCTCCCAAGTGCTGGGATTACAGGCGTGCGCCCCCCCCCCCCACCCGCTCTCAAAATTCATTTTTTTAAAAAAAAGTGATTATACCTTGTGCATAGTTGAGTAAACCATTACTGCAGCCCTCAATGAAAACTAAGGTCACAGAAGTGTAAAAAAAAAAAAAAAAAAAACACACTCTGTAGTCAGTCAAAAGAACCAGGTCCAGTTGTATTATTTTCTGAAAAGCTATAATACTGTGAGAGAACTTGGTGAAATCCAATTTAACAGTTAATTTGAGAAATAATTCATCTCAAAAATATTTTCTTCCCAGCTTATCAGGGATCAGCCACATTTCTTCCTCTATATTCCTTGAAGACACCCTTCGCTACTTCACAGCCTCTGCACTTCTTCCCAGTATCTGGAATGCTCTTCCCAAAACTACTTCACTCATTTTTCAGGTCTCCAATCAAAATAGCTTCCTTGACCTTCTTGTCAAGTGTGATATCAAGAGAACCTGTAAGATTTTGAATAATGACTAGAACTGATTATGGTGAAACACAACTGTAATTGTCACAACTTGGGAAATTGAAGCTGGAGGACACAAATTCAAGACCACCCTCAGTGACTTAGGGAGAACCTGTCTCAAAATAAAAGAGGCTGGGGAATAATGTAGCTAAGTAGCACAGTGTCCCTGGGTTCAATCCCCAGTACCAGACAAAACAAAACAAAAAAAAAACATTAAAAGTGACTTAAAGTTGGGGTTGTGGCTCAGTGGTAGAGCACTTCTCTAGCATGTGTGAGGCACTGGGTTTGATTCTCAGCACTGCATGTAAAAAAATAAAGGTCCATCAACAACTAATAATAAAAATATCAATCAATTGCACTATATAGACCTTATTTGTATGCCAATTCAAACTAAAACAAAAGAACATTTATGAGAAGAAAAATTGAACACTGGCTAGTTATTTGAAAGTAAGGGATTAGCGTCAATTTCTTTAGGCATGATAATACTATCTTATTTTCTGAAATATAAATGGATAACGATATCTATTTGCTTCAAAAATTCAATCATGACAGTGTGATGAGGGGAGAGTAATAGAGGATGCAAAATTAGCCATAGCCAGGCGTGGTGGTGCACGCCTATAATCCCAGTGGCTCGGGAAGCTGAGGCAGGAGGATCACAGTTCAAAGCCAGCCTCAGCAATGGTGAGGCGCTAAGCAACTCAGTGAGACCCAGTTTCTACAATAAAATACAAAATAGGGATGTGGCTCAGGGGTTGTGTGCCCCTGAGCTAAATCCCCAGTACCCCCCCCCAAAAAAAAGCCATAAATTGATAACTATTGAACTGGGTGAAGGGTATGGGTAGGGTCATTATGCCATTTTCTCTTCTTTATGTTTGGAATGATCCATAATAAAGTTAAATAAAGTAACCCTCCCCGGTTATTTCTTATCACTCTAGTTATTTCCTTCAGAATACTTACCACAATTTGTTATATCTTATTATTTGTGGATTTGTTTTTCACCTGTATTCTCAACTAGAATGCATATTCCAGGAAGGTAAGTACCTACTTACCAGTATCATCAGCCAGCCAGTGCCAGTAGGACATGAAGAATGAATGAACAAACACCTGTCAGGATTAGGCTGCCTCTTATATCCATTCACTTTTGAGTTGCTGGGACTACAGGCATATACCACTGTGACATATGGGATCATGTTTCCTTAAAAGGTTTTGACAAATCCACCATGCCCTTCTTCAGATACTATATTTATATACTTTGTGGATAGAATTACAACCTGATGGTACCACCATGATGATATAGTAACAAAGAATTTGATGATAGGTCCTTAACTAGAGATACTGAGTGAGACAAACAAAAATACTAATTTTGTGGACCTCCATGTGACTGACTTGATATAGTGGTGTATTTTTTTAAACTTATGAATATTTAATTTGATTCAGCTTGTATATGAACCTTTTCTGACTTTCTGTAATGAAAAAAAAAAAGGATACATATTCACTATCACCAAGATCAACATTTAAACCAAATATTTTGGCAACATCAACTATGCCAATACCAAAACTGCTTTCTGAAAACATTCATCAAAATCCAAATAAATTATAAAAAATAAAAAGGATGGGAGGCTGAGGTAGGAGAATCGAGAGTTCAAAGCCAGCCTCAGCAAAAGTGAGGCTCTGAGCAAATCAGTGAGACCCTGTCTCTAATACAATACAAAAAAGGGCTGGGGATGTGGCCCAGTGGTTGAGTGCCCCTGAGTTCAATCCCTGGTATCAATAAATAAATAAATAAATAAATAAATAAATAGGGGTTGGAGATGTAGCTCAGTGGTAAAGTACCCCTGTGTTCAATCCCCAGTACTAAAAAAATAAGTATAAATAAAACAAAAGAACTCAAACGGATATGCCTAAATAATACCTCCTGGAGATGAGAATGTTCTGTACATTTCTCACTGTGGCAGGTCCAAGTAAGAGGCAGTAGTCATTTAAGGGACTTCTCACATCTTCTTTACTACTAACACTATCCTTTGAGAGATTCCCAGGCTAAAAGTGGCATTTCTGTGTTTTATGGTACACAACTGTGGTTTTAACCAAGTGTAACAGGGGTTCACTTGATGTTTTGACTATTTCCCTTGTGGCTTTGAAACTTACATATTTTTTTCTTTTTCCCAATCTTCTTTTCCCTCAACTTCTTCATCCTCATCTCCCCTCCCTAAACTCATTTTCTCTGAATCACCTCTTTAAAAACCCCGTTTCTGCTGATGAGCAGAATCACAGCTTCTGGGACAGTAGTCCCCTGTTTTTCTCCTTTGCTAGCAAAACAATAAACCTTTTTCCTTTTTCTCAAAACTGTGTCCTCGTTATTGGATTAGCATGGGGACAAGGACTGAGCTTTCAGCAACACAAGTACTTTCAATAACTGCGTGACTTCAAAGCTCACAAAATGCTAAACCTGCTCATATTCCTCTTCCACACCTAACTCCTTGACCATGATCCCCATTTTCCTAGGAGAGAATGACAGTTGGGCATATTGATTTCAATAAAGTCAATTTTGTCCTCTATATCTGGTATCAGATGTCTATGGTTCTTGTTTAGTCAAAAACACAGAACAACATCTGTGCTCCAGGTATTCATTCATTTGTCAGAGACCCACTGCTTGAGTTAGAAAAGAAAGGCATGGTTTAACAACTGATCCAAGACAGGTTAAGGGACGGGCCTAACTAACTATTCCTATAGGCTTTTTTTTTTTTTTTTTTTTTTTTTTTTTTTTGTACCAGGGATTGAACTCAGGGGCACTCGACCACTGGGCCACATCCCCAGCCCTTTTTTGTTATTTCATTTAAAGACAGGATCTCACTGAGTTGTTAAGCGCCTCGCCACTGCTGAGGCTGGCTTTGAACTCTCAATCCTCCTGCCTCAGCCTCCCAACTGCTGGGATTACAGGAGTGGGCCCCAAATGCCTCTACTAAACTGGGCATGGTGGCACACACTTATAATCCCAGTGACTGGGGAAACTAAGGGAGGAGGATCACAAGTACAAGGTCAGCCCAGCAATTTAATAAGACTCTCAGCAACTCAGCAAGATCCTGTCTCAAATTTTAAAAAAATAAAAAGGACTGGGGATGTAGCTCAGTGGTTAAGTGCCCCTGGGTACAATCTGTAGTTAAAAAAAAAAAAGATTCTACCCATGAAATTCCTAGGATTTTGTACCTCTATAGTTTTGTGAAAATAAAACTATATAATTCACTGCATATGCCTTTATCCCTAGGTGCCAGGAAGCCAAAACATAGCTAAAGTAACACTAAACTTCAATAATCATTTTATGCCAAGTTCTTTTTAAAATATTTTTTAGTTGTTGATGGATCATTATTTTATTTATTTATGTGGTGCTGAGACTCAAACCCAGTGCTTCACACATGCTAGGCAAGCTCTACCACTGAGCTACAATCCCAGCCCTAATGCCATGACAAGTTCTTGACACAATTACTATAGCCCTTTGTTCTATAAGGTTTCTGGTATTTAAGAAAATTGTTTGTACTTTTTTTTGTTCAATATTTATTTATTTGCTTTTAGTTGTATACAATGTGTTTCTTTTTACGTGGTGCTGAGGATTGAACCCGGGCCGCGCACATGCTAGGCGAGCGCTCTACCACTGAGCCACAACCCCAGCCCTGTTTGTACTTTTGACTATGATGAAACACACTTCAAATCCTCTCTTGAAAGCAGGTGGTGTATTTAGTTATAAAATTATCAGTGCCAATTTAAACATCAGAGCATCTGCTAAACATATATAACTTTAATAAATAAACATAGTATGGTTATTTAATAATCGCATATTCTAACACCACATAAAAGGCTTGAAAAATTTTAAATTCACTGATCAGCTCACCATCCAACAATCACAAGAACCATTTTTTTAAATTATATCACTTAATAATCAACAAACAGTTCAGTCATTTCCCAAAGCCAAACTGAAAACTGAAAACTTACCTACAGCAAAGGATGTCTGTTACAGCAAGGCACAAATTTAGCAACTTGAAAAAGGTATTTCATTACATATAAATTAAGGTACAGTAAGGCCTGGAGAGGTAGCTCAGTGGTAAGGTGTCCCTGGGCTCAATCCCTCATACCAGAAATAAAAAATAAAAATCTCAACACTAATCTTTGCATGGTGTTGCACACCTGCAATCCTAGTGACTTGACGCTGAGGTAGGAGGATGGCAAGTTGGGGGCCAGCCTTGGCAATTTAGTGAGATCCTCAGCAACTTAATGAGACCCTGCCTCAAAATAGAAAAAAAGGGGCTGAGGGTATAGTGTAGTGGTAGAGCACCCCTGGTTTCAATCTTCTAAGTAACCCCCCAAATCAACATTTTTCTTTTTTTGTATGTACTAGTGGGCATTAAACCCAGGGGTACTCTACCACTGAGCTATACTCCCAGCCCTTTTTTATTTTTATTTTGAGACTGGGTCTCATTAAATTGCTGAGGCTTGCCTTGAAGTTGTGATTCTCCTGCCTCTGTCTCCCAAGTTGCTGGGATTACAGGTGTGGGCCACCACACTGGCTGAACACTGTTCTTATGGTCTCTTCTAAATCTTAGCAAGCAAATTATGACAGTAAATAAACAGCAGTTGTGCCTAAAACCTGTTTGGTTCTAATAAAATCTATTAGGTGGAAAGACCTACTTCAGTAAGTGAGAGGGTGACATTCCTTGTACTTTCCCTCTAGTAAATAGGCAAAAACTTCAAATGGCCTTGGGCCAATCATTCTCCCAGTGGTTTCAAAGAGGCCAGAAGACTGACTATGTCTAGCTAACAAATGAAAAAACTCCCTTTCTCTCCCCTTTCCTTTAGTATCTGGTATAAGTGCTTTCAACTGACATTGAATGTGAAAAAAACACAAAAAGGAAATACAGTGAATTTTAAATGTAGATACTATTAAGAAAATCTCAGGCTGGGGTTATGGCTCAGCAGTAGAGCGCTCGCTTAGCATGTGCGCGGCCCGGGTTCGATCCTCAGCACCATGTAAAAATAAATAAAAGGCTTTGTGTACAACTAAAATAAATAAATAATTATTAAAAAAGAAAATTATATAAAAAAAGAGAAAATCTCAATAATTGGGAATATGGAGGTGTTGGCATGTAAAAATACATGGGAATACAGGTGATAGGCAAACATAGTTAAAATCTTCCCCTTGCCAGTCATGGTGGCACACACCTAAAATTCCAGCAGCTGGGGAGGCGGAGGAAGAGGATGGCAGGTTCAAAGCCAGCCTCAGTAACTCAGTGAGACCATGTCTCAAAAGAAACAATAAAAAGGGCTGGGGATGTGGCTCAGTGTTAAGCACCCTTAGGTTCAATCCCAGGTAAGAAAAAAAAAAAAGAAAGAAAGAAAATAAATAAATATTATTAAGAGTAATTCCTAGCCGGGCGCGGTGGCGCACGCCTGTAATCCCAGCACTTTGGGAGGCTGAGGCAGGAGGATCGTGAGTTCAAAGCCAGCCTCAGCAATGGCGAGGCACTTAGCAACTCAGTGAGACCCTGTCTCTAATAAAATACAAAAAAGGGCTGGGGATGTGGCCCAGTGGTCAAGTGCCACTGAGTTCAATCCCCGGTACCAAAAAAAAAAAAAAAAAGAGTAATTCCTGGGGCTGGGGTTGTGGCCTAGCACGTGCACGACCTGGGTTCGAGCCTCAGCACCACGTAAACATAAAATGCGTTCAATTGTGTACAACTAAAGCAAATGGATAAATATTAAAAAAAAAGAGTAATTCCTCATAGCATTCAAGTGCTTTATATAGAAATGAGCACTTTTTCGTGGTACTGGGGTTTGAACCCAGGAGTGCTTTTATCACTGAACTATATGTCCAGCACTTTTCATTTAAAGACAGGGTTTGGCTAAATTGCTGAGATTTTTACTAAATTGCCAAGGCTGTCCTTGAATTTGTGATCCTCCTGCCTCAGTCTCCCAAATCACTGGTATTACAGGCATGATCCAATAAACCCAACAGAAACTAGCACTTCTTAAGCATTCGTCATACATTCAACATTAACGTTGTTATTACTGCTGATGAGACTGGAGATAAATTAAAGGAATAAACCATTCATAATGTCACTAAATAAAGAAAGCTTTAAAAAATGACTTCAATTTTTGAAAATGTAGCCAGGTGTGGTGGCTCACGCCTATAATCCCAGCAACTTGTGGCTGAGGAAGGAGAATCATAACTTCAAGGCCAACAACAAGACCCTGAGCAACTTGGCAAGACCTTGTCTTGAAATAAAAAGGGCCAGGGATATGGCTCAGTAGTTAAGCACCCCTGGGGTTCAATCCCTGACACACAAAAAAAAATTTGAAAACATGTACACACACACACACACAACACAAACATCTAGGCAGGCGGTCATAAATCAAAATATGAACAGTTTATCTTGGGTAGCGGACTTCTGAAGGATATGTGTTTTCTTTTGCCTGCTACATTTCCGCACAATACCATCACCACTCCACCTTGCCAACATTTATTGTTGCATTTATTGTTTAATTATGTGTTGAACAATGTCCTAAGAATTTTACTCCTATCTCATATAATCCTGACAATAACTGTAGGTGGACAATGTTTTATAGAAGAGATTACCAATACAAAGAAAGGCTTAAGATTCAAATCCACGGGCTGGGATTGTGGCTCAGTGGTAGAGCGCTTGCCTAGCACGTGCGTGGCCCGGGTTCGATTCTCAGCACCACCATGTAAAACTAAAAACACATTGTATACAACTAAAGCAAATAAATATTTTAAAAAAAGATTCAAATCCACGTTCTCTAATTCTAGCACCTTAACTTTTAACCTGTTTATATGCCTATGTGTGGGTATATGCACTTGCACTCATAAACTATTAAGTATATGTATGTTTCCTATGTAAATGTACATTTCCTAAATAACTAAGGATTATCCTGATTTGGGAAGAAAAGCTACTCTGCTCAAGAGAGCAAAAATTCTAGCTGAGCCTGGTGGCATACGTCTGTACTTCTAGCAGCTTGGAAGGCTGAGGCAGGAGGATTGCAAGTTCAAAGCCAGCCTCAGCAACTTAGTGAAACCCAGTTTCAAAAATAAAAAATAATAATAAAAAGGAGCTGGGGATGTGGCTCAGTGGTAGAGCACTCCTGGGTTCTATCCTTGGTACCAAGGAGGGGGGGGGCAGAGATTCTGCCAAATTGTAGCAAAATAGCAAAAATTATTTTATTTGAGCACAGGCTCTGCATCTGATGACTCACAGCAATGAGATGGCCTGTCCATTACCTATAGATTCCAAGATTCATTGGGGGAGAAGACACAATTTCTGCAGCTTAGAAAAAGAAAGATCATGGAAGGGATCTCCACGGAAAACATCTTTATGTTCAGGGCCAATTTCAGAATAGTTACAGAACCACAACACCAATGATTAAGCCAGAAAGAAGGAAAGTGACCTATCAGCAATTATCTACATTGGGCTTAATCTAAATCAATCAGGAGAAAGCCAAATTGTTCACCTACCACCACACGAATACAGCCTCCCGTTCTGCTGTGGTGCATGATGCAGAAAGCAGAAGAGATTAACACAAGGAGAAAATAGCCCTCATATTTTTCCAGAAAGCACAGGAAACAGATTTAATAACCACCCGGGCCAAAGAAAACCTCCAAATGAAAAACATTCTTGTCCCCTAGCTATGCTGCCACTCTCAGAGTCTGGTCCTGTTTTGTCTTCTTTAGCAAGGCCTCTGAGCCATAATGGTGTGCTTAAAGCCACAGATAGCAGCTTGCAAACCTCTTTTGACTAAGGTATTGCCTGGTTACAGATGGCAGTGTTTGAGTTATCATTTGCATTACAATCAGCAGCACACTAATCCTGGAAGAAGCTATCCGTTACAGATGAATAGTTTTATATCAACTGGGTCTAAAAAAGATAGGGAGAATTACAGAAAGCCAAAATCCAGGCATGGTGGTGCACACCTGTAATTCCAGTAACTCCCAGCAATTTGGAAAGCTGAAGCAGGAGGATCACAAGTTGGAGGCCAACCTCAGCAATTTGGTGAGATCCTGTCTCAAAAGAAAAAATAAAAAGAACTGGGGATGTAGCTCAGTGATAAAAGCTCCCCAGGGTTCAATCCCCAGTACAAAAAAAAAAAAAAAGTCAAATGTAATCTTTATTTTTTTGTACCCGGGATTGAACTCAGGGGCATCTGACCACTGGGCCACATCCCCAGCCCTTTTTTGTATTTAATTAGAGACAGGGTGTCACTGAGTTGCTAAGTGCCTCGCCATTACTGAGGCTGGCTTTGAACTCTAGATCCTCCCGTCTCAGCCTCCCAAGTGCTGGGATTACAGGCGTGTGCCACTGCGCCTGGCTTGTCAAATGAAATCTTAATTTAACTAATTAGTAGATGAAAACTTCACCTTTAACACTATTATCAATAATGCCGCGGGCAGTGCTGATTTGACTGATGGTATAACAACAAAGTACACCTATCAAAGCCATAAGAAAGCCCGCGCGGTGGCACAAGCCTGTAATCCCAGCACGTCCGAGGCTGAGGCAGGAGGGTCATGAGTTCAAAGCCAGCCTCAGCAATGGTGAGGCACTTAGCAACTCAGTGAGACCCTGTCTCTAAATAAAAATACAAAAATGGGCTGGGATGTGGCCCAAGTGTCGAGTGCCCAAGTTCAATCCCTGGTACAAAAAAAAAAAAAAAAAAAAAAAAAAAGCCAGAAGATTCTACATTTAGCTGGCACAGGCACTGAAAGAAGCAGGTAATTAAGTTGTCCCAAAAATGGTACAATGGTACATGTGAAAGGTGAAAGTGTGTGTGTGTGGGGGGGGGGTAACAAGACAATGAAAGTCAAATTTTAATGCACTGTTAGATACAGGGGTTCCACTGCATTACCTGTCTTTAATTATTTAACACTCAGGTATAAATTTTATCCTAAATTCCCCACATAGTGATAAAAAGTGGGTAAGTCCAGGATAGACAGTTACTGAAAAATATGCTAATGCACCAGTAGCTGCAGTGGGAAAAGGTCAAAGATTCAATTCAGAACTAAGGTTCCCTAAGACTTTCGGGATGACTGAAGCTGAGATGCTGACTATCAAGGATGCAGAGTTAATGCATCACTTTATTCTATCAACTAGATTTAACTTAAGGATGGCTCCGATTACTTGGGAGATTAATGATTTTAAAGATGTAAAAAGTCAATGCTTGCCAATCTAAGGGAAGTCAGCCATAGTAATTTTCGCGCCCTCTGGACATAATGTCAATTTCCTCTATAACAAACCAGACCGATACCATTTCGAATTAACATGCTGCTTCTTAGACTCTAAAAAACAGATCAGGATGGCTCACAACGCGGTACATTATCCGATGCACACAAGTACAAGAGCTGAAGAGAATCACTCCAGCCCGGGTGGCTCAACACCGAGGCTACAAAGCCACGTGTCCCCACAGCGGAGGCTAAGCGTCCGTCCCCTCCCTTCGCTCTAGGCAGCCACTATCACTGCATTGGGTCGTCCATCCCTAGCCTTAAAACCCAGCACCTTCGACTCAACCTCCATCTTGACTCCACCCCACCGCACCGTGAGAACGAACGTGACCCTCCCGCGAGAGGTAAAATAACGGAAACAGCCCACGGGGCATCCTCGCCAAAGCAGCCCCTTTCTCCCCTCCCCCAGTTGCCCGGAACTCACATGGCGTCCCCATCCCCCACAGCCCCCGCCTGCTAAGCAGGTGAGGTCTGGTTGAGGTCCCAACTTCACCCTTACCAGGTCTCCTGGTTGCTGAATTTCTTAGTCACAACCTTGCCTAGCTCCAGGCCCAGGCGGTCAGCAATTTTCTGAGATAAGTCCTGATGAGAGCTTCCGCTGAAGATTTTGATATTCGGCATCTTGGGCAATTATCCTAGGCGCTCGTCGCTCAGCAACCACTGCTGCTGCGGAGACCAGAACCGAAGTCGGCCCAAAGACTTAATACTAACCGCTTCGCGCAGCTACTCCGCCATCTTACATTCCCGCCGGGCGCGCGGCTCTAAATTACCCAGAGCCGGGGAGGCGGGATCAGCGGGGAAGTCCCCACCCAGTCAGTTCTGATTAGCTGAGCGGGAGAGAGGGGCGGAGACCTCGCTGCAGCTTCACCTCCCTCCCTTTCTCTCAAGTATTGGCTGGAGGGCAAGAACGGAGGCGAGGCTAAGAAATAGCCGCGCCCCTTTGTAGCTTTGCGGCAGGGGCTAGCTGGCTAGAGGGCGTGGAGACGTTTGACTGGGGGTGAAAAGATGTGGGTGGAGGGATACCGGTGACGCGCGGAACCCAGATCTTTTCCGCAAACGGAAATCACGCTTGCTTTCTTCTTCAGCTCAAGAAATTTAAGCCTGGCTCTGGTTTACAGTTTCCTTTAAGAAAGTCTTTTAATCAGGATGGCAGCCACATTCATGTGCAGGTTGCTGAACTCGATTTTTATCTCTTTATGAGGGTGGGGCCGAATTAAAGCATTTTTATATCACAGAGATACCCAACACACAAGCGGATCCGAAGGGCTTGTTTAGCCTTTGTAATTGTGAAGTGTCATCTTTGCATGGAAGATGAGTCCCATGGGCAAAGTGACGAAAGCATGGCACCTGAGAAAGCATGGCACCTGAGTCGTACAGACAATGAAAGAGGAAGTGGCATTTCATTTCTAACTTGGAACCAACTATATTTAGAGAAGTGAAGGAATGTGGATTTCCCAAAATATCTGAAAGTAAAGGTCTGATTTATCTAACCTTTGGAATGGAAAGAAAAATTAGTGGCCAGGCGTGGTGGCACACATCTGTAATCCCAGTGGCTTGGGAGGCTGAGACAGAAGGATCTCAAGTTCAAAGCCAGCCTCAGCAAAAGCGAGGTGCTAAGCAACTCAATGAGACCCTGTCTCTAAATAAATTACATAAAAGGGCTGGGGGTGTGGCTCAGGGGTCAGTGCCCCTGCGTTCAATCCCCAGTACCAAAAGAAAAAAAAAAAAAAAGAAAGAAAGAAAGAAAAAAATTAGTATACTATGAAACTGCAGATAAAGAAGCCCAAAGGAGGGCTGGGGTTGTGGCTCAGCAGTAAAGCGCTCACCTAGCAAGTGCAAGCCTGTGGGTTCGGTCCTCATCACCACATATAAATAAATAAAATAAAGGTATTGTGTCCAACTACAACTAAAAAATAAATATTAAAGAAGAAGAAGAAGCCCAAAGAAGGCTGGGGATATAACTTAGTGGCAGGAAAATTTGCCTAGCATGCATGAAGCCCTGGGTTCCATCCCCAGTACAGCATGAAAATAGGAAGAAAGCCCTACCAGAGCCAAGGGTCTTACATTATTACCTTCTTATCTGGCATGGTGGCAAATGCCTGTAATCCCCGCTACTTCAGAGGCTGAGGCAGTAGGATTTCAAGTTCTAGGGCAGCCTGGGAAATTTAACAAGACCCTGTCTCCGTAAGGGATGTAGCTCAGTGGTAGAACACCACTGGTTCAATTCCCAGTACTGGGGAAAAAAAAAAAAAAACCTTCAAGGAATTAGAAAAGACGGTTTTAAGTCGTGTCCACCTCATGTGAGCCTCAATGGCATCATGTTCAGTTTGTGTTGCCAATGTGATATTTAACCCTATTTTTATAGTGGTACTAGCTAATTGTACCAATGTGAGCTTTTCTTCTTTTTGTTTCCCTGTCTGCCCACCCCCACCATCTTTCAGTACTGGGAATTGAACCCAAGTATGCTCTTCTACTGAGCTACATCCCCATAACTTTTTTTAAAAAAATTTTAGTTGTTGATGGATCTTTATTTTATTTATTTATTTGCAGTGCTGAGACTCAAACCCAGTGCCTCACACATGCTAGGCAAGTGCTCTACCACTGAGCTACAACTCCAGCCCTTCCCCAGAACTTTTAATTTATTATTTTGAGACAGGGTATTGCTCAGTGGTCCAGGCTGGCCTGGAACTTGCCATCCTCCTGCCTTAACTTCCTGAGCAGCTGGTGAAGCCAGAATCTGATAGGCAGTCAGTATAGATAGGTAAATCAAGTCAGGTCGGATCAAGAAAGCCAATTTTGAGTGAGCCAATTTTGGGAAGTTGGAGACTTGTACCCAAGAGATTGAAATGTTGATTCATTCAGCGCCCTTCCTCCACCCTTCTCTAGAACCTGCCCTGCCCCAACCTGTTGCCAAGGTAACCTGTCACAGGAATTGCCCCTCCCTACAGGGAGCCATAAAGTTGTTAATTAATGTGTCCTGGGCTGCTCCATCCTGCCCTTCCCCCTTCAGCCCATCTGCTTCTCACCTTTTGGCCATCCTACCCAGCCTGGTCATGTATGCAGGAAGGAGAGAGATAAGGGGAAGAGAGCAGGAGAACAAAAGAAGCCCTCTAGGTACCTTAGTGAGACCCTATCTCAAAATAAAAATATAAATAAATAAGAAGGGCTGGGGATGCAGCTCAGTGGTAGAGAGCCCCTGGGTTTAATACCCAATACCACACACACACACAAAAGCAATAAACATGGAAATAGAGAAAATATATCAGTTGGGTGTGGTGGTTCACAGCTGTAATCCCAGTGACTCAGGAAGCTGACGCAGGAGGATGGCAGCTTCAAAGCCAAAGACAGCCATTTACTGAGCCTCCCCCCCCCCAAAAAAAAAAAAAAAACTTAGCAAGACCCTGTCTCAAAAAAAAAAAAAAAAAAAGTGGGCTGCTGGGGCTATAGCTCAGTTGGTAGAGTGCTTGCTTTGCATGCACAAGGCCCTGGGTTCAATCCCCAGCAGCACCGTCAAAAAAAAAAAAAAAAAAAAAACTGCTGGGTGTGTGGCTCAGTGGTTAAGCATCCCTAGGTTCAGTCCCCAGTACGGAGAGAGAGAGAACACAGGAAAATAAGGTCGATGAGATAGAGTGATTGGGAAGAAGGGGTGGATCTTGTAGGACCTTGTAGGCTATTTGAGGAACTTTGCTTTTACTGAGTAAGCATTTTCAGCAAAGAATGACACGACATGACCTCCCTTTTAAAAGGTTCGTCCCAGCTTCTGAGAATAAATGTAGGAGGCAAGATAGGAAGCAGAGGGACCAATTAGGAGTTGGCTTTCTAGTAGAGGAGATGAGACATTTATACAAATAATTTTAAGGTACATTACAATTTAACACAGTACCATCAAAAAACCTGCATTTGGGTAAAGGGTGGGTGAACTGCTATAGCAATGAGCCTCTAAAATACAGCTGATCAAGTAAGACATATTATTTCTCTCTTGCATAACAGTCTGCTCGGCTAAGCCAATGGGAAAATTCTGCTGCATGCTGGGTCATGGGCACCTCCACATTCCAGATCATGGGAAGAAGGATAGAGAAAAGGTCATTGCAAGGGATTTCCCTTTTAAGCAAGTGAGATGATATTTGTCTATCTCACTTTCTCTCACATCCCTTTGGCAAGAGCTTATTCACTTGACTGCAAGAAAGACTGGAAAATGTTTTATTGGATGTCCCTTTCGCAGGAAGGCAAGTGGATTTTGTGGAGGCAACTAGAAATCTCCCACAAGGCTCAAAATATTATGCAAGTCCAGGGCTAAAAGAAGTCACCTCTGACTAGGCGTGGTGACACAAACCTCTAATCCCAGGGACCCAGAAGGCTGAGGCAGGAGGCTTTTGCAAATTCAAGGCCAGCTGGGGCAATTTAGGGAGACTGGTTTTTAAAATAAAAAAGGGTGGGGATGTAGCTCAGCAGTAAAGCACTTCTGGGTTCAATCCCCAGTACTGTGATAAGAGAACTAAAGGGATTCCATCTTGTTCTTCAGCAGCTGTTGATCCAAGACACAAAGAAAAGACCACCAACTCCAATTTTAGATTAAAGCAAGCTTATATTTTATACACATAAAGAGATCTGGCCAGGGCTGCCCCTCCCAAACACTGGGCTTGGGGTCAGCCCCGCTCTCCGGGAAGACAAGGTTTTTATAGTTCAAAGAGTTACAGAAAATCTTGGGAACTTACAGCTAGCAAGGTCAGACATGTGTAATTCAAAGCAAGTAGCAAACTAATATCTACATGGCATTGCATTCCAAGAAAAAAGGGGAGTAAAAGTCAAACCCCACATCAAAAGTTTATGAGGCACCGTTAGTTTGAGAGAGAGAGAGTTGTTATCTGGTCAAGGAAAGCCAGGCCTGAGCGAGCTCAAGGCCTGGGAATGAATGCCAGACAATAAGCTCAAGCCAAATAAGAATCCTAGCATTTCATAGAAAACTGAAGTGGGCTTTTCATAACTTTTTGACAGGATGGCTCCCAGTCTTAAGATGGAATTAGGCTGGTTTATCACAGCCATCTTAGGAGTTCCGAGAAATAGTTCTGTTTCTCAGAAATAATAAAATACGGAAAATCCTGCCTGTGTACCCATTAATCATTACGTAGCATAATATGCTTGACAGCATAAAAACAGCAATTCCTATACAATGTAAAATTGCTCTCTTTGGTTTCCATTTTTCCTAGGCAAATACCTTGGCAGAGATTGATTGTGTAGACGTTAGTAACCATTCTCTAACATGTACTCAACTAGGGTCATCTTGACCCCATTCCCTTCTACTTGATCGTTGCTATATCAACCGGGAAAGTCCCATGGGAAATATTATTGTACCCATTGCTTTGTCTTGCTAACTGCATAGATTCAGCTTCTGTACTGTGGCTTGCTTGCATTGGCTGAAACCCTGCAATTGAATATTCCACCCTCTGTGATTTTGCTCTTTATAAACCCTTGAAAATCACTGCTGGCACGCTATCTTGTCACACTGTGTGATGTGTGAGGATGGTGGCTGCTGATCAGCTTAATAAAGGCTTTTTATTGGCTCAAGTGTGACGTGGAGCCGGGCGCGGTGGCGCACGCCTGTAATCCCAGCACTTTGGGAGGCTGAGGCAGGAGGATCGCGAGTTCAAAGCCAGCCTCAGCAATGGCGAGGCACTTGGCAACTCAGTGGGACCCTGTCTCTAATAAAATACAAAAAAGGGCTGGGGATGTGACCCAGTGGTCGAGCGCCCCTGAGTTCAATCCCTGGTACCAAAAAAAAAAAAAAAAAAAAAGTGTGACGTGGCTTGGAGTTTTAATTGGCATTATGCTGAGTACAACATTTTTGGTACAACAGTACCAAATACGTTTTTAAAAAGTATCCCCAGTACTGCAAAAAAAAAAAAAAAAAAAAAAAAAAAAAAAAAAAAAAAATTAAAAAGAAAAGGAAAAGAAAGTTTGACTGAGTTATATGTAAATTGTGGTGGGTTCTATGAGTTTAATATAATTCCCAAGACATGTGCTGAGCTCCTTTATATAAGGGCCTTTTGAGAGTGGTCATACAGAGAATGAACAATCCACAATCCTTTCTAGCAGGCAAGAGATACGTAACTAAGGTTGATAATGGGGGTATAAGAAATGCAATCAAATTGGGAGGATCTGGAAAGGGTCTTTTAGGAAAGGGGCTCCATAAGACAAGGATCACAACCTGAAACAGAGCAGAGAGAAGAGCTTTAACAAAGGCCAGGGCACGTGTGGGGTGAGATGAGGTGAAGGGGTGTATGTTGAGAGATCAGGTGAAAAGGGTAACTAGCACACACCTATAATCCCAGCTACTTTAGAGGCTGAGGCAGGAACATTGCAAGTTTGAGGCCAAACTGGGCAATTTAGTAAGAATCTAAAAACAAAATAAAACAATTTATTTATTTTATGTGGTGCTGAGGATCAAAGCCAGTGCCTTACATGGGTAGGCAAGCACTCTACCACTGAGCTACAACCCTAGCCCAAAATAAAACTATTTTTAAAGGGCTGAAGATGTAGTTCAGTGTGGAATGCTTGCCTAGCCTGTGCAAGGTCCTGGGATCAATATCCACTGAAAAAAAAAAAAGTAACTAGAAATTGATGATGATTAGTTTTTAGGTGTCAGCTTGGTTTAGGCTGTAGTTCCTGTAACTGAATCAAACGCAGATCTATGTATTGCAGTAGAGATACTTCGTAGATGTGATTAATGTTCATTATTGGTTGGTATTTTGTTTTGTTTTGTTTTTTGGTACTAGGAATTGAACCCAGGCAGGTAGGTCTTTACCACTGAGCTACATACCCAGCATATTTTTAATTTTTTTTAAACAGGGTCTCACTAAGTTGCTGAGGGCCTTGCTAAATGGCTGAGGGTGGCCTTGAACTTGCAATCCTCCTGCCTCAGCCTCCCAAATAACTGGGATTACAGGTATGTAACCCCCACCATTTTATTGAGTTGATTTTTAGGTAAGAGATTTTTGTTTTAATATTTTAAGTTGTAGATGGTCTCAATACCTTTATTTTATTTATTTATTTTTATGTGGTGCTGAGGATTGAACCCAGTGCCTTACATGTGTTAGGTAAATACTCTACCACTGAGCTAGAACCCCAGTCTCTAAAAGAGATTTTCCTAGTTAATCTGGATGGGGTGCCTGATTCAATCTGTTGAAAGGCTTTAGGAGTCTGATATTTTCCTGAAGAAAAAGAAATTCCTTCAGCTGTTGCCCTTCCTGATGGCCTGAGCCATGGATTTCAGACTAGCTTAGCTAGCCCCCACAATGGCGTAAACCAGTTCCTTAAATAAATAAATCCCTTCAGCTGGGCACATCTGAAATCCCAGTGGCTGGAGAGGCTGAGGCAGGAAGATCATGAATTCAAAGCCAGCCTCAGCTCTAAGCATTTCAGTGAAACCCTGTCTCTAAATAAAACATAAAATAGGGCGGATGTAGCTCAGTGGATGAGTGTCCCTGAGTTTAATATACATATACATCTCCTATTGGTTTGGTTTCTCTGGTTGACTCTGATCAATGTAAAACCATATTGTGGAAGAGTTTGAATGCCAGTTTGAAGGTACTAAGGGTAAGAGTTGGAGTCCTCATGAGGGGTGGTCTGATCCCTGAACTGGAGGGAAAGGGAGGGGGAAGAGAACAAATCACTTTGTTCTAGAAAATATGGAGGGATGCCCTCTTGCCCATATTTCATATTTCTAACAAATTACAAAGCCCAGGACTACTGAGAGAATTTTGTAAACACACTGCTCATTGAAAAGTCTTTCTCCCTCCCTCTTCCCCAAGGGGTGTTTCTGCCTGTCTGGTTTAGCCTTCCTTTGAGATCCCAGACATTATAGGAGAGTCTAATTACACCCTTTTGTGCAATTAGTTATTTCTTCTGCAGGCATCTCTTGGGCAGCTATGGACAAAGTATAGTGCTCAGCCTCTGGATTATAGACATGAATAAAACAGGGCCCTTTTCCCCAAGATGTTTTCCAAACAGACTTGCGAATGACTAACTTTAATAGTAAACGGAGGGAAAGAACCACCCCTCTCATCTTTACAAGTATAAAAGTAGGTAGTTGCAACAAAATCCTCCCTTTGTGGGCCTGTCACTTCCATCCCAGCATGCTGGGCTGCTTCTAGCATTAATTCTGCCTTTTTGGGTTTCCTAGTCATCTTCCAGCAATCTTTCCTGCTCCTTCCAGTTGTTGGCATTTCCTTCAGGATGTTTTCTCTTTTAAATCTGCCTATGTCTTTTCTGAGTTTTCCCCCTTTTATTTTATTTTTTTGGTACTGGGGATTGGGGATTGAACCCAGAGGTGCTCTAATTCTGAGAGACATCCTCAGCCCTTTTTAATTTTTATTTTGAAACAGGGTCTCACTAAGTTGCTTAGGGCCTTACTAAGTTGCTGAGGCTGGGCTTGAGCTTGTGATCCTCCTGCCTCAGCCTCCCGAGTCACTAGTGAAAAGCGAGTGACCACACCAAGAGAAGGAGATCTGCCAAGAGATTTATTGGGAAGCAGCAAGATGACTGCCAGAGGAGGGAGGGAGTGTGGGAGAGGCAAGGAGCAGAGAGCAGAGAGTAGGGAAGGGACGGGGCAGGGAGACTGGGAGGGACGAACAGGGAGAAGGAGTAGAGACAGAAAGCAGGGAGTAGGGGCCAGGGGTAGGGAAGGGGAGGCCAGGGAGCAGGGAGCAGGGGCCTCGGCAGAGAGAGAGAGAGAGAGCGCGTACGTGCAGGCTTCAGCTTATATCTGCTGTTTGGGGTATCTGTCATATGCTAATTGGCCATGAGAGTCTGAAGATAGTGAGACCATCTTACTGGTTCTAGGCACATCAGGCACATATGATTTTAGGTACGTAGGTTTAGGCGGGTGCATGCAGCTCCAACTGGCCTTGAAGGGAAGGAAGCTTTGGCTGGTCTTGAGGGGAGCATAGGTGGGAGAAGGCGGGGCAGTGGGTATAGCACCATCCCTGGGTGGGGGCCTCTCTTGGGGAAATGGGGACCTACTGATATTTCTAACAACTAGGATTACAGGCTTGTGCCATGGTGCCCTACTTTATTTTTCCCCGTTTGAGGATAGCCAGTGGAGCCTTCCTATTGTTCATATCCCCACCTTGGCCTTCTCAGCCAACTCAATTCAATGACTAAGTAATGAAAGATGGGCCTTTCTCTCCCTCCTTCCCTCCCTCCCTCCCTCCCTCCTCACCTCTCTTTTCCAGTACGAGGGATTGAACCCAGGGCCTCACACATGCTAGGCAAGTTTAGTACCATTGAGCTACATGAACTACACCCTCAGGCCTTCTTACTTAAATTTCTTTCTTTCTTTTCTTTTCTTTTTTTTTTTTTTTTGTACCAGGGATGGAACCCAGGGGCACTTAACCACTGAGTTATATCCCCAGCCTTTTTTAAAATTTTGAGACAGGGTCTTGCTAATTGCTTAGGGTCTCACTAAATTGCTGAGGCTGGTCTTGAACTTGCAATCCTCCTGCCTCAGTCTCCTGAGTCACTAGGATTACAGGCATGTGCCACCACTTCCAGTCCCCCACCCCCCAGCCCTTTCTAAAATTATTTTGAGACAGGGTCTCATTAAGTTGCTCAGGCTAGCCTCAAACGTGCAATCCTTCAGCCTCAGCCTTCTGAGTAGCTGGGATTATAAGAGTGTGCTGTTGTGCCCAGCTATTAATGACTTTCAAAAGGATTCAATGTAGAGTCCTTTGAAAGAGCAAAGCCGGCTGGGTATAGTGGTGCATACTTGTAATCTCAGAGGCTCTGGGAGCTGAAGCAGGAGAATCACAAGTTCAAAGCCAACCTCAGCAATTTATTGAGGCCCTAAGCAACTTAGTGAGACCCTGTCCAAAAATAAAAAATAAAAAGGGCTGGGGATGTGACTCAGTGATTAAGTGCTCCTAGGTTCAATCCCTGGTACAAAAAAAAAAAAAAAAAGCAAAGGGGCTGGGGATGGAACTCAGGGCCTACCATGCTACACAAGTGCTCTAACACTGAGCTACATTCCCCAGTTCAGTTAAAAAAAAAAGAAAGAGCAAATGATTATATATTAATCATGGTTTTATTAACAAAGCATAATGATTTACATATCTCTATCTGAAAATGATTTCTGTTCTGGAATATTTATCTCATAAAGCAAAGTTTGTTTTACCTTAGGTAGAATTTGGCTGAAACCTTTAGGTGTATTTCAATCTCCTAGGGCTCCTGTGAGTTTGTTTCTTATGTATGTTGGTGTCATTATGCAAGGTCATTATCACTGGGAGCTAGAACCATCTCAGGAATTAAAAGATGGGAGGCTTCAGCACCCCCCATGGCAATTAGATGAAAGCTGAAGGCCCAAGTGGGCTTTGTGGTTGTTCTGGTGCTTAACTTTTATGAACTGGGGAATTTTTCCAGTTTAATTATTGACCTGGGGAATGTTTGGGTGATGCTAGAAGAATTTGCCTTCATTTAAAAATGCTTAAGTGAATGTATGAAGTCACAAATGGTGTGAATATACTTTGTATACAACCAGAGATATGTAAAAATGTGCTCTATAAGTATCATATGAAATGTAATATATTCTGCTGTCATTTCTAACAACTTAGAATAAAACATAAATTTTTAAAAAAATACTTAAGTGAAAAAATAGATAGGAAAAGGGCTCCTTTAAAGCTAATAGACCCTCTAGTTCAACTCATTCATTTTATAAAGCAAGAAACTGATAACCAGAGAGGGGAAGTAAATGCCCAAGGTCTCACTGCTAGTTCTTAGAAGAGCTTCAAGAAGAATTGAGCCGGGCGCGGTGGCGCACGCCTGTCATTCCAGCACTTGGGAAGCTGAGGCAGGAGGATGGCGATTTCAAAGCCAGCCTCAGCAATGGCAAGGCACTTAGCAACTCAGTGGGACCCTGTCTCTAAATAAAATACAAAAAAGGGGTGGGGATGTGACCCAGTGGACGAGTGCCCCTGAGTTCAATCACACACACACACATACACACACACACACACACACACACACACACACACACACACACACAAAAAAGTGCCCCTGAGTTCAATCACAAAAAAAAAAAAAAAAAAAAAAAAAAAGAGCTTCAAGCCGGGCGCGGTGGCGCACGCCTGTAATCCCAGCACTTTGGGAGGCTGAGGCAGGAGGATCGTGAGTTCAAAGCCAGCCTCAGCAATGGCGAGGCACTTAGCAACTCAGTGAGACCCTGTCTCTAATAAAATACAAAAAAGGGCTGGGGATGTGGCCCAGTGGTCCAGTGCCACTGAGTTCAATCCCCGGTACCAAAAAAAAAAAAAAAAAAAAAAAAAAAAGAGCTTCAAGAAGAACCAATATCTTCTGGCTTTTGGTATTGGGTTCTTGCTTGTAGAGCCAAGTAAGAATGGGCTCAGAGTTGCAGGAACCACAAATCAAATTAAAGTGTCTTCCATTGTTCCACAGGGAAAAAATCTATCCATTATTCAGGTGCCAGGAGGCATGGGTACATTCCCACTGTGCCAGATTAGGGAAAGGGGCAGGAATATTTGTCCGTGGCCTCTTTTTTTCCTACAAATTCCTCTCTTCTTTGTGACCAAGGCCATATAGCACTTTTTGGCCTATAAGTCATACTAGGAAGCAGGAATTGCAAACAACTTGTCCATACTGCAAATTTATCCTCAGATTTTTATGAAGTAGAGAGAGATGAGACCCTTGTTTTTTTGTTTATTTATTTATGTAGGTACTGGGATTGAACCCAGGGATGCTTAACCACTGAGCAACATTCCTAGCACTTTTATTATTTAAATTTTTTTGTAATTTTAGATGGACATCATGCCTCTATTTAATTAATTTATTTTTATGCAGTGCTAAAGACTGAACCCAGTGCCTCACACATGGTAGACAAGTATTCTGCCACTCAGCTACAGCTAAAGCCCCCTAGTCCTTTTTATTCATTTTTTAAAAATATTTATTTATTTGCTTTAGTTGTACCCAATGCGATGCATTTATGTTTACTTGGTGCTGAGGATCGAACCCAGGCTGCACATGTGCTAGGCGAGCGTTCTACTGCTGAGCCACAACCCCAGCCCTTTATTCTTTATTTTGAGACAGGGTCTCTCTGTGTTGCTTAGGGCCTTGCTAAAGTGCTGAGGCTGGCTTTGAATTTGTGATCCTCCTGCCTCAGCCTCCTGAGTCACTGGGATTACAGGTGTGCTACTGCATCTGGCTGAGGCCCTTGATTTATAAGGGGGCAGGCTGTGGGACTCAGTGATTAGGGTCAGTGATTAGGGTTCTAGAGAAGGCAAAGAGAACAGATGTTACCTAGGTGGTTTGGGTATTCTCCACTGTCATATCCTATAATTGAGAGAAGGAATTTCTGACAGCCACATAACCAGGATCATACAGCATGCATATCAATTAAGAGATCAAATTCACCACATCTTGCATTCAATGTGAGTACAGTGTATGTGACTTTGTAGGAAACCCTTAGGCTCAGCACGAAGTACTTTATTCAGTTAATCACATGACTCAAAACCTAACATATGTCCTTAATGCCAGTTTTTGCTTTTGGAGAGAAAGTAGAAGAGGAAGTCAGTTTGAAACCAGGCCCAGTGAAAAAAAAGTTTTAAAAAGTGACTGTTCTGGGGCTGGGGCTATAGCTCAGTGGTAGAGCACTTGCCTCGTATGTGTGAGGCACTGGGTTCAATCCTCAGCACCACATTAAAATAAAAATAAAGATATTGTGTCTATGTACAACTAAAGAAATATTTTTTAAAAAGTGACTGTGCTTTTAAAAGACAAACATTCAGGCATTTAGCATCTGCCTGTAATCCCATCAGCTTGGGAATCTGAGGCAGGAGGATTACAAGTTTGAGGCTAGTTTCAACAACATATCCAGGCCCCAAACAACTTAGCGAGAACCTGTCTCAAAATAAAAGATAAAAAGGGTTGGGGATGTAGATCAGTGGTAAAGTGCCTCTGGGTTCAGTCCCCAGAAAAAAGAAAGAAAGAAAAAAAAAGACAATGCTCTTTCCTTTTTTTTTTTTTTTTTTTGCAGCGCAAGGGATCAAATCTGGGGCCTTGTGCATGGTAGCCAAGTGCTCTACCACTGAGCTACACTCCCACCCCCACTTTTTCCAGAAAGTTAAGTCTAAATGTTGAAAAATAATTACAAATCCAAATCTCCTTTAATGATAGCTACTTGCTACTTCTAGTAAGAAGGATAAGGTTGACTAAAGGTCAGGAGGGCCAGGCACGGTGGTGCAAGCTTCATTACTTAATTACTACTCCAGGCTGAGGCAGGAGGATTGCAGGTTTGAGGTGAGCCTGGGAAACTTAGTGAGACCTTGTCTCAAAAATCAAAAACAAGAAAGGGCTGGGGATGTAGTTTAGTGGTAGAGTGCCATTGGGTTTAATCCCCAGTATGTGGGGGGAAAAAAGAAAGGGCAGGAGGAGGATGTCAGAGAAACAAGCCACAAGCCAGGGTATTGGCCAAGGGCCAAGAAGAGTCCCAGTTCTGCCTGGCTTTTCACTCAGAACAGGGATTCTCTGCAGAGCTAGCCAGCAGCTTTGTGATTTAAAAATGAGGGGAGGGGGAAGATCTTGCATGTTGCTTTTGAGGGGAACTGACAGAAGATGGTTTTGCCTTGAATAACTATTTGGAGGAAACAGACCCCCAAACCTGCTTGGGCCAAGTTGCCAGTTATAGGACCTTGTGTAAGCTTAATTAGTTTTTGTCGACCAACTGTAAATGGAACGGTCAGACTTGCATTTATCAAGCTTGTGTAGCTAGGAGTCAGGAGATTTTATGGCTGCTTTTTCAGCATCACCTTATTAATTAATCCTCACAACCGCAGGGGGAGTCTGAAGGCTCAGTCGTCTTCATTTTAGGGAAGAGGCCCAAATAAGATAAATGACTTGTAACCCATCATATAGCCAGTTGTTGGCTGATTTCAAAATAGAACCAAGCTCCAATTCTGAGGTAAATGTCTCAATTTAGTCCACAGAACCTTCCTGCTCTGCTTGCTCATTGTAGGTGCAGAAACCACCAGCTTTCAGGGAGCCTGGTTCCCCCTGAGTCTGTGTTCAGGGCTGACCCTCTACTTAAGCATGTAATAGGCAATATGGGGTGGGGGGACAGGGATGGAGGAGGAGAGGGAGTCTTTTTGTTTTTTTTGTTTTGTTTTGTTTTCTTGGTGCCAGGAATTGAACCCTGGGGTGTTTAACCACTAAGCCACATCCCCAGCATTTTTTTTAAATTTAATTTTAGAGACAGGGTCTCCCTGAGTAGCTGAGTTGCTTAGGGCCTCGCTAAGTCGTTTAGGCTGATTTTGAACTTGCAATCTTCCTGCCTCAGCCTCCTGAGCAGCTGGGATTACAGGTGCTTATCATTGCACCAGGCTAACACTGTCCCTTCTCTTGGTCTCCTTCTGTGGCACTTCTCCTGGTCTCTTTCTCCTAGTCTTCCTTCCTTCCAGGTCCCTTGTCCCTAAAGAAGTGCCTCACCCTTACCTATGCCCAGATCCATAGATACAGGTCAGTCCTAGATGTCCTCCCCTTGGGGCCTATGCCACTAGCTAGAGCTGATAGACCTTGAGTGGCCAATGTTTCCATCAAAGCATATCTAGTAGCAGAGGAGAGTGAACTGGAAGCCAGGTGAGTGGGCAAGGGAATATAGCCAGAAGCACCAGAGACAAGTCTCAAGTGTCTTTGAAAATTATATATATTCTTTAAAAGGCATGAAACTTTTGCATTCCTCACCATGATATTTTTACATAAAAATATTTAACATGTCATTCAAATGGTATTTTCCTTCAACGTCTTTGAGAAAATTCATGTGTCAGGAGTATGGACCACACTGTAACTGTGGCTTTTAGTATCTGCCAGCACATTCTACATACCCTGAGAGATTCAAATCCCAGGATGAGGAGCACATGGGGGTTCCATAAAAATGGGTCGATAGGAGAGTGTAAGGGACCACGTGAGAACTCACATGTCTATTTTTTTTGGGGGGGTGTATCAGGGACTGAACCCAGGGGCACTTAACCACTGACTCACATCCCAAGCCCTATTTTGTGTTTTATTTAGAGACAGGGTCTCATTGAGTTGCTTAGCACCTTGCTTTTGCTGAGGCTGGCTTTGAACTCAAGATCCTCCTGCCTCAGCCTCCTGAGCAATGGGGATCACATGTCTATTTTGAGGGTGGCTTTTGGAGGCATGACTGCTCTATCCACAAATTTCCATTCACATAAATTATTTCATTTCTGGCTCCACAAGAGACATATAGTATATGGGTAGAATAGTAAAGAGATGTTGGGAGAGATGGGTTTCCCTGTATCCTACGTTTCATGCTCCATCATTACCTACCACTTGTTACCTACAGGCTGCCTGGACCCTGAACAACAATTAGAATCCATCTTCTGGTCAATGTGGTTGCATTGGTGCCTGTTTCCAGGGAAGTGCTTTAAAGGTGGGGCTGGGCTGAGTACTGCAGGGTAGAAGTTGAAAGCATGGGCTGGGTTTACAAACTGACTGGTTTACCACTTAATGTTGTGTGACCTTGGGCTAGTGACTTAACCTCTCCACACTTCAGCTTCCTTCTCTGAAAAGTGGACATAATAACAGTGCCTCTCTGAAAGGATTTTTGTGAAGATTAAATGAGATCCTGTGTGTAAAGTACTTACCAGAGTGCTTGGCATATGGCAAGTGTTCATACACAGTTGGTTTTGCCTACTTAAGGGCAGGGATCAATTTTTCTGTGTTACAGAGGATCCCAACATACTACAGACACATGTTTCTTTCAGACAAAGGCTTGAAAATAAGAATGAGGAATGAATACCCTGAGGGAAGGCCTTCACAGTTGGGAGAGCAGGGAAGCTACAACTGAGCTCATTCCTAAGTGGTAGGTCCATCACCTGCAGCTGAAAACATCAGCACCAGCACCAGAATATGTCCCTGTGATGCTGGGGCATAGATGCCACCCAAGGACCTAGTGTGTGGGTGTGTGGGCATGTGTGAAAGGCAGTCACCAGAAACAAGCTGTCCTGTATCTGAAAAGGCAGACCTTCATTATTTCCTTCTAATGGTGGTTTGTAGCAGGTCCTGCCTGGAGTCCAAGACAGTTCCCCAGGGCCTAAGATTGAATCCTCAAAGGTCATTTCCTCCCACTCCATAGAGGAGGACCTCCTCTTTGCTCTAGAAGCACACCCACAGTCTGGCTTGCAGGATGTGGAATGAGGAATAGTATGCAGTTATTACTCCCATCCGATTGGCTGCTTGAAGGAATTTGATCCTAAGACCTATATTTATGCCCCTTCCTAGTGTCAGCAATTGATCTGCCCCTGTCCCTTTGGCAGCAAAAATTCTGGCTAAAGCAGGTCCTTTCAATTCATTGCTGATGAAATTGCTTATTATCCACAGTGCCTTGACAACAGCTTTAAAAATATGACTGTACCAGCACCACTGGCATTTTGGACCCATATCAACAGTCTAAACCCATTTTCCTTTAATTGGCTGAAGTTAGAAAGGCGGGCTCAGGCTCCAGGGGGTTGGCATGGGACAGCTGGAGAGCATTAGATTCAGGCTTTGTCTCAGACTGAAGATAGCAAAGAAGATGCTGGTGGGAATATAGTACCCTACCCCCACCCCCACCCCTGCAGTGGAAGCAGCTACTGAAGAGAGTGGCCCTGGGTCCACAGAAAGGGAGACCAACAGTCACCTCAGGGAAGTAGTTGGTGAAAGTCAGCTGAGTTGGTGGGACACTGGACAATGGCCCTGAGTTCTCCTTTAATAGAAGAATGCTGGGCTGCTCAGCCACATCCAACTACACTGCTCTAGATTAACCATTCCCAGAGCAGAGGGAACTTTTCACATGGTATTGGGGCCTGAGAGGGCTCTCTCATGAGTCATATAATTCAACACTCATTCACTCAACACACATTTATTTGAAGACCTACTATGTGCCCAGTACTATATGGGTAGGCACCCAGTATATAGAACCAAATGAAAATTCTCTTCTTTCTGTACTTGGGATTGAACTTAGAGGCACTTGACCACTGAGTTACATCCTCAGTCCTTTTAAATTTTTATTTTGAGACAGGGTCTCACTAAGTTGCTGAGGCTGGCCTCAAACTTATAATCCTCCAGCCACAACCTCCTGATTCAATGGGATTACAGGCATGTGCCACTGTACCTGGCTATAAAAAATGCTTTCAAGCTGGGTGCAGTGGCACACCCAGTGACTCCGGAGGCTGAGGCAGAAGGATTGCAAGTGTAAGGCCAGCCTCAGCGATTTAGAGACCCTCAGCAACTTAGTTAGACCCTGTTTCAAATAAAAATAAAAGAATAAAAGAGCTGGTAATATAGATGTTATGGTTTGGATGTGAGGTGTCCCCCCAAAAGCTCACATGTGAGACAATGCAAAAAAGGTTCAGAGGAGAAATGATTGGGTTGTGAGTCTTCACCCAATTAATGATTTAATCCCCTCATAAGGATTCACTGAGTTATAACTGAAGTGGTAGGGTGTGGCTGGAGGAGGTGGGAATTGCGAGTGTGGCTTTAGGTATATATTTATATCTGCAAGTAGAGTCTCTCTGCTTTCTGATCACCATATGAACTGCTTCCGTCTGCCATACTCTTACACCATGATGTTCTGCCTCACCTCAAGTCTTGAGGAATGGAGCCAGCCTTCTATGGACTGAGACCTCTGAAACTGTGAGCCCTCAAATAAATTTTTTCCTCCTTTAAAATTGTTATGGTCAGATCTTTTAATCACCGCAGCAAAGAAGCTGCATAAAACAGTAGCTCAGTGGCAAAGCATCCCTGGGTTCAATCCACAGTACAAACAAAACAAAACTTTTTAATCTCAAGGGGCTATCAGTGTAGTTAGTGAAGGGCTCAAGTTTTTAGACTTTTTTGGCCATTTTTTTTTTTTTTTTTTGTACCAGGGATTGAACTCAGGGGCACTTGACCACTGGGTTACATCCTCAGTCCCATTTTTGTATTTTTATTAGAGACAGGGTCTCACTAAGTTGCTGAGGCTGGCCTCAAACTTATAATCCTCCAGCCACAACCTCCTGATTCAATGGGATTACAGCATGTGCCACTGTACCTGGCTATAAAAAAATGCTTTCAAGCTGGGTGCAGTGGCACACCCCAGTGACTCCGGAGGCTGAGGCAGAAGGATTGCAAGTGTAAGGCCAGCCTCAGCGATTTAGAGACCCTCAGCAACTTAGTTAGACCCTGTTTCAAAAATAAAAATAAAAAAAAGAATAAAAGAGCTGGTAATATAGATGTTATGGTTTGGATGTGAGGTGTCCCCCAAAAGCTCACATGTGAGACAATGCAAAAAAGGTTCAGAGGAGAAATGATTGGGTTGTGAGTCTTCACCCAATTAATGATTTAATCCCCTCATAAGGATTCACTGAGTTATAACTGAAGTGGTAGGGTGTGGCTGGAGGAGGTGGGAATTGCGAGTGTGGCTTTAGGTATATATTATATCTGGCAAGTAGAGTCTCTCTGCTTTCTGATCACCATATGAACTGCTTCCGTCTGCCATACTCTTACACCATGATGTTCTGCCTCACCTCAAGTCTTGAGGAATGGAGCCAGCCTTCTATGGACTGAGACCTCTGAAACTGTGAGCCCTCAAATAAATTTTTACTCCTTTAAAATTGTTATGGTCAGATCTTTTAATCACCGCAGCAAAGAAGCTGCATAAAACAGTAGCTCAGTGGCAAAGCATCCCTGGGTTCAATCCACAGTACAAACAAAACGAAACAAAACAAAACTTTTTAATCTCAAGGGGCTATCAGTGTAGTTAGTGAAGGGGCTCAAGTTTTTAGACTTTTTTGGCCATTTTTTTTTTTTTTTTTTTTGTACCAGGGATTGAACTCAGGGCACTCGACCACTGGGCCACATCCCCAGCCCATTTTTGTATTTTTATTAGAGACAGGGTCTCACTGAGTTGCTAAGTGCCTCGCCATTGCTGAGGCTGGCTTTGAACTCGAGATCCTCCTGCCTCAGCCTCCCAAGTGCTGGGATTACAGGTGTGCACCACTGCGCCCGGCTTTCTTAGGCCATTTTTAAGTGTCAGTCAGGCTTCACTTTATACTGGCATTGACTTCCACCGAACCCCAACCCTGGTGTTGTGGGCCAGTATTTCCAGCAGGCCATCACCAGATGAGTGCTGCCCATCCTCCTAGACAGTCACCTTTGGTTCCTTCCCATGTGCTGAATGCTGATCACCTTTGGCATAGGGGAACCACACAGCAGCCCAGGCTGCTGGGCTGCCTCTGGCTCCTCCTTCCTCAATATTTTGCTTCCAAACCTCTTTAGCCAGGACTTTTTTTTTGGCGGCGGGTACCCAGGATTGAACCCAGGGGCACTTTACCACTGAGCCACATCCGCATTCCTTTTTCAATATATTTTATTTTAAGATAGGATCTCATTGAGTTGCTCAGGGTCTTGGTAAGCTACTGAAGATGGTTTTGAACTTGCGATGTTCCTGCCTCAACCTCCTCAGCTGCTGGGACTACAGGTATACACCACCTTACCTGGCTTAGCCTTACCTTTGCAAACATAAAAAGAAGTCAATCTTTGGGAGGAAATGACTTATCATGGCCACTGTACATGATTGTATGGTTTGTATACCTAGTCAATGAAGCAAGTGTGGCTGGACAGAGCTGAAATTACCAAGCCATGTGCCCTCAGGGGTACTCTATCACAGAGGTACATCCCCATTCCTTTTTATTTATTTATTTATTTTATTTTGAGACAGGGCCTAACTAAGTTGCTGAGGCTGGCCTCAAACTTGCCATCTTCCTGCCTCAGTTTCCAGAGTCCCTGGAATTACAGGTATGTGCCATGGCTAGAGATTTTCTTTTCTTTTCCAATTCATCATGGGTGAGAGCAGCAGGAAGAACCTTTTTTTTTTCTAATTTGCACAAAGGCATAGCATAGCTAGCAGGGACCTGTGATTCCCGGAAAGAGTAAAGAGAACAGGAGAAACAAAATAACTTCTCATCATTAAGTAAATTCTCAGAAAAGTCAGAGAGGTTGGCCCTGCTTAGGGTCCTGATGCTTCTATCCAATCTAAATTAGAGGCTATTGCAGGGGATTTTCTGGCTTTACTTCAGGGGCCCAGCCGCTTTCATTTCCCAATTCCAACCCAAGTGCTAGCCAAAAAACCTGTGTCCTAACTCCCAGACCATCTGGCACACTAGGCATGGAGCAATGTTTTTGTCTGCCCCTAACCTTTCAGTTCCAAAGTCACAGCCAGGATGGTTGGTTGAGCTAGAGGATCCATGGTTAAGAGAAAGGGGCAGACAATATCCAATACATATGATAAACGGCTTTAGCTCCTGAAAGAATCACCATGTTGGTGAGGACATGGGAGGGGGAGGATCCTTAGCTCTCATTACCCACTGGGGCCCCGGTACCTGGGAGTAGAGGCACAGGTGGAGCACTCACAGGGCTGCTACCAAACAATAATTCAAGGACACAAGGACACCCACACAGAGGCACTGCAAAGACTTATTGGGATAATAAGATGAATAGATTTAATCATTCTTGTTTGAAAAACAAGACATAAATTAGTGTATATATATATAATTTATATATTTTTATGTAGTATATATACTATATACAGACATTAGAAAATGTTCCCTCTCTATGAGGCTGAGGGAGAGGTGAATGATGGCAGTGGAATGACACAGGCAGGACCTGAGTGGCGAAGGTATAGGATCAAGAAGTTGGGAGAAGAGGAAGACCATGCGAGCACTAGGGCTGGCAGTGGTCGTGGGGGACAGGGTTCCCCATTGGCTGCATCTCTGGCCCATTAAACAACTTGGTCCTGTGGGAGGAGGGGCAAGAAGGGGGGCTGCCTTCTTTAGAAGGTGCATCCCCCTCCTTGCAGGGAGAACTCACCACTCAGGGGTGTTATTGCGCTAGGGGTTACCAAGGATGGGCAGGGGTTTGGCACAGTGTACATCTTTATAAAACTCACAGAAGAACGAGAGATTTCACATGGGCCTCTTACACAGTAATGAAAAGAGGCAGACACAGAGCATGAGGGCACAGGAACAGGGAGGGATGGAGAGGTGGACGAGAAGCAATCTATACAGAAGAAACATTGGCTTTCCTTGTTCCCTACAATGGGATTGGTAGGGACTCCGTGTCTTCACTCCTAGGAAGGTTGCAAGGTGGGGGTGGGGGAGCAATGGTGGTGGCGATGGCAGCAGTGGAGGTGGTGGTGGTGGTAGCGGTGGTGGTGGCAGCAGCAATAGGAGATGTGTGTCAAGGAGGATGCTAACAGTGTGAATTCCCTTCCAGATGGCTCTGGAGAGGGAGAGAGAGGTGCAGGGCTGCACCGGGTAAGGCGCTCAGCTTCTTTTCTTAGAGAGACAAATCCACAGGGTCAATACACAGCCAAAAGCATATACTCAGGATTAACATATCACGCTAGCTTCCAGAAATTTAAGATATAGTCATCAACGCCCCCCCACCCCATCCCCTTCCCCCCTCCCCCCACCCCCCACCCCAACCATAGCTAAGTCAACTCCTAAGGACAGTCTGTCTGGTAGAGATGTCGAGAAAGAGGAGCCACGCACCTTTGGCAACAGCACCTGCATGGGGCTGGGCTGTACCGTGCGGGCTCCCAGGCCTGTGCTGGGTCACCCCAGGGCAGACATTTTCACCAGGTACCTTACCCAACAAGTGGGGTGATCCCAGAGGCTTGCTCCCTAGTGGACTGAGCTGCCCTGCCCATCAATATGGGGCAGGGTGCTTTGGAGATGGCTGGTGTGGAGCTGCTGGGCCTGGGGGCAAAGGCTCCCAAGGCTACCAGCCTGTTGGGCTGGCCACTGACAGCCAGGCACGGCTGTTTTCCGAACACATCCCACCTGGGCATAGGCCCTTGGGGTGGCTCCTGCCTGTAAGCGGGAGCCCAAGGGTGGGCGGGCAGATCTGGACAGAGCGCCTCTCTCCTCAGCTTGGCGCTGTGGCCTACTGCTACTACTACTGCTCCCTGGAGGAGAGCAGATGCCAGGAGGAGCTCGAGACCTTGGCTCCCCTGCTGCCCAGCTTGGAGCAGGAAGTGAGTCTTATGTCACCTCTCAACCCCGGAGAAGAGATAAAATACAGCTCTGTGGTGAGCGTAGTGGCGAGGGGCCTCTGCCCTCACAGTGACACCCAGAGGCCAGGGAAGGGGTGAAGACACCCAGGGCGGCAGCTAGGCCTGCAGCCCTTAAGAGAGAGCCTCAGTCAAGGGAATTTTCACTCCCTGGAGACTGATGGGCTCTTGGACCCTGATTGGCCCAGCGTGCGAGTGCGCGTGCACACGCGCGCACACACACATACACACACACACACACACACACACATACACACACACTCTCTCTCTCTCTCTCTCACCACAAGATGGAAGGACCACAAAGCTCAAACCTGGGGCTGTGGGTGGGGAGGGGGCCAGGCCTGGGGAGATGCCCTACTTAATAAGGGTTTTTAAGGAGCGGGTAAATGTGCTCATAACAGTTGCTGAAGTTGGGGAGCCTGGTGGGGGCCCTGTGGGGGCCCCTGTAGCTGCTGCTGCTGCTGCCGCCTGTTGCTGCTGCTGCTGGTTAAGATTCCGGGCTGTGGACTCCTCAGCTGCGCGCAGCAGGAAGGTGTAATTCCTCACCACCTCTTCCACCTTGGCCAGAAGCTCTTGGCGCTGGGCCTCAGAGCGCACGATGAATACCAGCCGCACGAAGGTCTCAATGAGGCTGCTCAGCACCTGGAAGCTGCCTGTGATGGCTGCCAACATGTGAGTTGGGCTTTTGTCCACATTGGCCACACGGCGGCAGGAGGCCCGGAGCTCCTTGAACTTGAGAGCTAGCTCAAGCTTGTACTCAGAGATCTGAGAGACATAGGGCTTAGGGGCACGAGCCTCGGGGCTGGCCACACACTGCCTCAAGACTGTCAGCAGTTCATTGGTGTCTAACTGGGCAGCCAGGAAGCCATCAGGGAGGCCATAGGCATGGGCACGCAGGGCATTGATCTTGGCTAGGCTCCCCTCAAAGGTGGACACTCGAAGGTCAATCTCCTGGGTGCGGGAGGCCTCGGGGCTGCTGCTGCAGGTGGCAGCATCCAGCACCTGCAGGGTCCTGCTCACCACAGGCACCACTTGCTCATCCAACTTCATGCCAGGCAGAATCTTCATGGGGATGGAGTAGGAGAGCTCATCCTTGCCATCACTGGCATCATCTGCCATATCACACTTGCGGTAGTAGAAGCAATAACGGATGGAGCAGCACTTGCTACTCTCACTGTCCTCATCCAGATCGGCAGGCTTCCGGTACACCTCCTCTGGCAGTGAGAACACGGCCATTGGCCTGGGGCCTTTAGTCTCAGGGGTAACCTGGACATACGAGGGGTCTCCCAGAGTTGGTGATTCCACAGACTTGCTTTTGGGACCCAAGCCTAGGGGGAGGCCTGCCTCTACCTCCTTGGCCTCCCTGGGCAGCATGCCCAGGGGTGGGTGTGGATAGACATCTGAGGTCAGTGAAGCCCTGTCACCTTGGTCCAGCTCACTGATGCTGTAATGGCGCATCAGCTTCCTGTAGTTGGGAGCTCCCAGACACTCACCCCCTGAGGCACATGTGGTCAGGCACGAAACACCACTCTCTGGGTCCGATCGGCACTCTCGAGATTCCAGGCTGGTGGAACGGATGCGTCGGATATTGATGGGGCTACCAAGGCTCAAGCCTGGGCCAGCCTCTGGCTGTCTCTGGGTAAGGGGGACCCTGTCCCTCTCCCTCCCCCGGAGGCCAGGCACCGGTGTCTGGGCGGCCTGTGGTCGCCCTCCCCTGCAGATACGCTTGCAGTCACAGCTACGCCTTTGCTCGCGGGACATGCCAGGCCCCTGCTGCACGGGGCTGCTGCGTAGTTGGCAGCTGCAGCGGCCAGGTACTGGAGGTTGCAGGTATTCAGTGCCTGGAAGCTCCCCCTGGCTTGGAGGTTTTAGAAGTTCCTCGAGGAACTCCAGCTCATACTGCTTTACCTTCTGCAGCTGGGCCTGTCGCTCATCAGTCTCCTTCTTCTGGCGGGTGGGGAAGGTGGCAGAGAATAAATTGCGTAGCCGGAAAGGACCACGGGATGACTTGGGCTTTGTGGGACCTTCAGAGGATGAGTGGGCTCCATCGAGTGTTGTCTCAAGCTTCCTGGAGGGCATGGTGCTTACCTGCCGGCTACTAGCTTGTGGTCTCAGTGGACTCTGGCCTCGAGATTGGCAGCTGGGGCTCTGGCCTCGGGACTGGCTGCTGGGGCTGTGACCATGGGGCTGGCAGCTAGGGCTGTGGCTTCGAGGCTGGCCACTGGGGCTCTGCAGAGCCATCGGGTACCCAGCTCGGGGGGTTAGGCTTGTCTCCTCGAGTTTGCTGCTCTTGGAAGTACTCTCCAGTTGCCCCTTCTCTCCCTGGCTGGAGACAGTACCCTGCTTGTGTGGGGGAGGCTTTGCACCCTCTGCTCCTCCCTTGCCTGCCACCTCCCCTGGAGCTTGCTTGCCCACTGATTCTCGACTTGCTCGTGAAAGATGATAGCTTTTGGGAGGGAAACTTGGAACAGGAAGCCTATCCTCTTGTAGGGAGAGGTGTAGGCTGTCAGCTCGGCTGCCTGGGGGTGCTCTGGGGCTGGAAGAGACCTCTGTGCCCAGCTGCTGCTGGGAATTCCGTAAGGTCTCTGGAGCACTGGGGCTCATTTTAAACTTCAGATTCTTATTGGCACTGCTGCTCACCATGCTAACTTCTGGTCTGCTCATGCTGACCTCTGGCCTTCCCCCACTGGCCTCTAGCTGTCTCTCCCCCCTGCTTGGGGGGTTCACCAAAGCCCCACCAGGAGTGGCTAGACTCTTACTGTGAACCACCTGTTGTAGGGCAGCCGAGATGATGGCTGGGGTAACACTGCCTTTTGGGTCCAGGATAAGCTTGGGGCTCAACTTGACCTCCTTTGGCAGATTCTCTCTCAGCTCTGAGACCTGTTCTTCACTAAGGGATGGTGTGGCCGCCCTCAGTGACATCTCTAGGCCTGCCCTAGTATGGCCAGGCCCTTTGTCCTCAGGAACTGGGGGCAGCAGGCTCAGATTCTTCTGCTCGCTAAGCTGTGGAGACAGTGCTGGGTGCACTGCCAGGGAGTATGTTCGCTCTCCTTGTGTTTGGGTCTCTGACTGGGGCAGCTTTCTCCGAGCGCCTGGGGGGCCAGGACTCTGGCCTGTGACAGCTGGCTGGAGGGATGGGTTGGGATCCGGGCGCCCAAGAGAGTAAGGGGCCGTGAGAACGGCCTGGGCTGCACAACTCTGGATCCGGAAGGGCAAGTCCTTGCGGGCAAGGAGGCTGTCCTTGTTGAGATGTTGGGCCAGGAAGTAGGTGGTATTCTGGTGCTGCTTCATGGCCGACATCATCTCAGACATGTCTGTGAGCTCTGAAGAGTTGGTTTCATGGCCCGAGTCCAGCGATGATTCGGGAGTGATTGTGGCCAGCACAATCAGACCTGAATGAACAGGGATGGGACTTGTTATACTGATATCAAGTTCTTTTCCAATCAGATATAGAGTTGGTGGAGGCCAAGGTTAGCCAACAGTGTTTAAAACTGGGGAAAACTAGGGCCTGGGAGGAATTCAGGGCTGGGGATGGGAGGAGAGGAGGGGAGGGGACAGAGAGGAGCAAGTTGTAAGAAGGGGTATGAAAGGATGGAATCCAAAAAAGTAACAAGAGGCGAAGAGAAGATCTGGGCAGTTTGGTGGCAAATTAACAGGCAAATCACATGCAAAAAACAACCATGCTAATCAACATTATTTTTAGATTCAACAGCTAGGAAATTTCCGTTAATTGTCCTGAAGAGGGCTGGCAAGAGAGAACCCTCTCTATCCCTCCTCATCTGGCCAGGCTGCCCACAGTCCTTGCAGCTGAGGCCTTTTAGCTGAGCATGTCCCCTCTCTGGCAGCCATATGGGCCTCAGGCCTGGGAGTGGTTAGCTCATGGAGCTTCAGAGTCTAAGCAAAAAGAAATACTGGCCACAGGGTGGGGGGGTTGGTAACAAACATGTGGGGGCTGCCCATGTCAAGGGGGCCCTTGTATATAGAAAAGGCAGGTTCCCTCTGATGCAGCATCCATCTCCTTATTGCTCCCCATTTCTTTTCTGCTACTATGTCATTTACCTCTTTTTTTTTCCCCCCACTGGGGATTATATTTACAAGTGAGTTACATTCCCAGCCCCTTTTAATTTTTATTTTGAAACAGGGTCTCACTAAGTTGCTTAGGGCTTCACTAAGTTGCTGAGCCTGGCCTTGAACTTGTGATTCTCCTGTCTCTGCTTCCTGAGTTGCTGGGATTCAGGTATGCACTGTTGTGCATAACTACCTCTTTTTTAAAAATGATATATGTAAATGGAGGTGTGTATTTATAACTATGGTACATTTCTGATGTGTTTGTCTAGAAAGGACATACATGTGACTATAACAGCCATGTTTTATGACTCTCTTACTCACTAATAGTTAATAGCAGTAGCTCCCACTTACTGAGTCCTTACTGTGTGCAAAGCAGTTTAAGTGCTTTGACTAAATAATTTCATTTAATCCTCACAATAACCCAGTCTGATGTGACTACTGTTCTCAAGCCCATTTAAGATAACAGAGAGGCTCTGAGAGAAAAAGTGCCTTACGTTGGGTCACACTGTGAATGAGGAATCCAGGACCCCAGTGACCCTGACTTAGAGCCGTGTTCTCAGGTAAGATAAAGACCTTAGCCCTTAGCAGTGACAGATTCCCCAATCCCAGGTCACTAGGTGGTTAGTTACTCCTTTTGTTTTCCTTCCAATCATGTGTAAGCTGATATTATTTGCCCAGCTTCTATCTCTCTCACACAATTTTTTCTCTCATCCTTCATCCTGGCCTGGCTCTGTAGCTGTCATGGCTCCAGTCCCTGGGTTCTATCTGTAAGACATGTCCAGAGAAATGGACTAGAGATGGAATGGCTAGAGCTGAGCAGCCCATCCTGGTCATAGCATTATTGCTCTGCAGACACTAACTGGATGACCTCTGCCCCATCTACTGCCCTGACACACCACAGTGACTTTAATGTCTGTTTGAGAAGAAGCAACAACATCTGTTGGTCCTCCTTGGCCGGGAGAAGGAAGAGGAGGAAAGAGGGAAAAGGAATAGGCCCTTACCTGCAGTCTGTGGGGGGGGGGGGTGCGGTCCATCTTCTGAAGCAGCCAGAGCTTCCAGAGCCTGCAAGGTGGACACAAGAGCATCATCTAGCTCTTGGGCATGATCTCGAACTGTCCGGGTCTGCACACTGTCAATCAGCGTCACTGGAATCTCATCGTATAGGAGCCCACGAAGGTGGCGTCCTTGCTCCTGGCTTTGGACAGCTCGGCGCTTGGGGTCATCCTCATCAGAGCTGTTGTCTCGGAAACCAGGGGGTGGGGCAGCAATGGCAGGCAACAGAGAAGTTGTTTCATCTTCCTCTTCCTCCTCCTCCTCACTCCCAGGTGGTGGGAGGGACATCAAGTCTACCATATTGTCACGAGAGGAGCCAGGCCTCCCACTTTTGCGAGGGCCCCGCTGCTCCTGGAGTTTGGCTTTGCAAGAGTCACAGTAGAAATTCAGGGCTTCAGCCCCAAGGGAATTGTCCAAGGTATAGGACCGGGCCCTGCTGGCACAAGGCTCGTGGTCTAGGCTGGCTGCGTCAAAGTCATCAGGGACCACATCGTAACCTTGGCCAGAGCTTTTGGATGTGGGGTCAGACTTGGTCCGGGGCCTGGTCTCCTCCAAGAAGATTAGGTTCTCGTTGACATCGGTCCGGCTTTCCTGCTCCTTCCTTTGTTCCCGCATGTGGAGGTAGCAGAAGCTGACAAGCTCAGAGTCGGCAGGCGGGGGCGTGCAGTGGCTCGACTTCCTGGGGCTGGTGCCCACGCTGCCCACATAACTACTTTCCTTTTTCCCCAGGTGGCCCCCAGTGACAGGGCGGTGGGCACTGTGCATGTAATCTAAACCCAGAAAGAGAATCAACGGATGAGTCCTAATGCTGAGAACAGTGGCTGAACTCTCTTGGCACATCTGGGCCATGTCCCTGTTGCCCCACTGGCAAGCAGATACCAAGAGAAGGCATTATCTGGCTAGAGATCACATGGAGGGGAGTTGATAGGCCATGTCACTGCTGACCCTGAAAGTGGAGTGAGTAGAATCTCAAGGCCCCATCACCTTTGCAATGGGAAAAAGCATGGGATGAGGTGGGGGTGGGGGAAACGTCTGATTTCTGAGCACTGCTTGACTCCTACATGGATACCTCTGGTATGCAGTCACCTATAAACACTTAAAGAGGTGAGGCTTATTTTAAGTTCTTTTGAAAACTGTCCCTGCCTGAGGACCTGTACTTTTTCAGAGCTATCTCAACCTCCAGTGCTCTATTGCTCCTGTTATCTTGGTTCTCTCCTAGCCCAAGGAAATTCATCTGACAAGCTACTAATGCTTTACTGAGAAAGTGTTAATCCACCTAGTACAATGCCCAAGAATTTGTGGTTCAAAGTGGACTGTTGACAGAGGGGCCCTAAAAGAATAGCTATCTACTTAGTAGAATTCTGGGTATCTGAATGTGTAAAGGGTATGGCAGATATGACAGGATGTGTTATGTGGCAGAAGGGTGGGGTCGAATTCTCATAATTCTTCAAAGTTTATTACTTTCCTGTATTCATGTAGGGCCAGCCCCGCCTGCCACACATACATGTGGTAAAATGCTCTCATCAATAGTTTGCTCTTTTTATATTTATTTTTGTTACTGGGCCTTGATCCTAGGGGTGCTTTACCACTGAGGTACACACCCAGCCCTTTTTATTTTTAAATTTTTTTGAGACAGAGTCTTAGGTGCTTAGGGCCTAAGTACCTGAGGCTGGCCTTGAACTTGCAATCCTCTTGCCCCAGCCTCCCAAATCACTGGAATTATAGGCAAGTGCCACCCCACTGTAATTAATAGCTCTTGATGATAGGTGCTTACATCTGAGACCTATCTGTAGCAAATGCTTTATTTCTTTTTTGGAGGGGGGTGCTAGGGATTGAACTCAGGGGCACTCGACCACTGAGCCACTTCCCCAGCCCTATTTTGTATTTTATTTAGAGACAGGGTCTCACTGAGTTGCTTAGTGCCTCACTGTTGTAGAAGCTTGCTTGAATTTGCAATCCTCCTGCCTCAGCCTCCTGAGCTGCTGGCATGTGCCACTGTGCCTGGTGGCAAATACCTTATTTCTGAATGGCTTCTCTCTCACACTATTTTGGGAGCCCTTCTGCATGTTATCTGTGAGGATGTACTCAGATAGCACCAACCTTTTGTGCTATTAGCAGGTAGATGGTGAGCATTAACTTAAGCCAATTTATTAAACATGATCCCATTTTAATCTTCACAATCCAATGAGAAGAAGAAACTGACTCAGATGGTTATATGACTTACCTAAAGTCACGTGAGTCATAAGTGATAATCTGAATTTGATCCCAGATATGAGGGGCTTCAAAACCCATGTTTTCAACCATTACTCTACAGTTTATCATGGTGGTCAAGATTCTATAAAACAAGACTTCAAAATGCTTTCAGGCTGGGGATGTAGTTCACTAGTAGAGCACTTGCCCAGCATGCACAAGGCCCTTGGTTCAACCCGCAGTACTATCAATACAAACAAAACACAAAAAATGCCTTTCCAACTCCAGTTGAATGGGGTGTGGTGGTTCATGCCTATAATCCCAGAGACTTTGGAGGCTGTGGCAGGAGGATGGCAAGTTTGAGGCCAGCCTTGGCAATTTAGTGAGACCCTGTCTGAAAATGAAAAGGGCTAGGGTTCTGTAGTAAGGTGCCTCTGCGTTTAATCCCAGTACAAAAACAAGAACAACAAACAAAATTTAGTTTGGCAGGATTGATTTGTCAGTGTTAACTCTCGTTAGAGTCTATAGCTTTGACAAATGTACAGCACTGGAACTAACAACAGAGCTCCAAAACACGTGAAGGAAATACTGAATTTATGGAAGAAATAACACAATCCAACTGTAATTGGAGATTTTTTTTTTTTTTTTGGTACCAGGGATTGAACCCAGGGATGCTTAACCACTGAGCCACATTCCCAGCCCTTTATATTTTAAATTTTGAGACAGGATCTTGCTAAGTTGCTGAGAATCTTGCTAAGTTTCTGAGACTGGCCTCAAACTTGGGATCTCCTACTTCAGCCTCCTGAGCTGCTGGGATTACAGGCAAGCACCACAATGCCTGGTTGTAGTTGGAAAATTAAATATTCCACTTTTTATAATAGTTAAAACAAAAGCAGATCAACAAAGGACCTGACCAATATTATAAACCAACCAGATCTAACACATCTATAGAGCACTCTACCTAACACCAGCAGAATGTACAGTCTTCTACTTTCCAATCTTCTATCCTCCACTATTTCCTTATGCTTGCCTTACATTTAGATAGCTCTTTTTTTTCTGGTTTCTTAAGGTGGAAGTTTAAGTTATTGATTTGAAATCTTTCTCCTTTTTAAACATAGGCATTTACAGCTACATTTCCTCTCTAAGAACTGCTTTAGCTAGATCCCAAAAGTTTTGGCATATTGTATATTCATTTTCATTGATCTCAAAGTATTTTATAATTTTTCTAGTGATTTCTTCTTTGACCTATTGGTTGTTTAATAGTATTTTGTTAAATTTCCACTTGTTTGTGAATTTCCCAAATTTCTATTATTGATTTCTAATTGGATTCTGTTGTGTCGAGGAAAAATGCTTCATATAATTTCATTCCTTTTAAACTTATTGAGACTTATTTTTATGGCCAACACATAGTCTATATGGGACAACATTCCAAATGCAATTAAGAAGACTGTAAGGATGGGATTGTGGCTCAGCGCTCGCCTAGCACGTGTGTAGCCCGTGTTCGATCCTCAGCACCACCTAAAAATAAATAAAGGCATTGTGTACAACCAAAATAAATAAATTTTTTTTAAAAGAAGACTGTACATTCTGCTTCTTGATTTCAAAATGTAAAACAAAGCAATAATAATCAAGATAGTATCGTGCTGGCACAGGGATAGACACAAAGATCAATGCAACAGAATTGAGAGTCCTGAAATAAACTCTCACATTTATGGTTAAATAGCCCAATTAAAAATGGACATAGGCATAGTGACACACACCCGTGATTACAGTGACTCCACAGGCTGAGGCAGGAGAATTGCAAGTTCAAGGCTAGCCTTGGCAACATAGCAAGACCCTGTCTCAAAAATAAAATAAAAAGGGATGGGAATATAGATCAATGGTAGAGCACCCTTGGGTTCAAGTTTCATCCCCAGTACCACATAAAAAAGGGATGAATGATTGGAAAAAATGTTTCATCAAAGAATATATACAAATGGACAATAAATACATGAAAGATGTTCAACATGTTTAGCCATCAGGGAACTGCAAATAAGAACTGAGAGTTTGCATATCACCATTTCACACCCACTATGATGGATGTTAAAAAAAACAGACAGACAATAACAAGTGTTAGGTTATGATGAAATTATAACTCTAATCCATTGCTTGTGGGAATGTAAAGTGGTGTGGTCACTTTGGAAAACAGTTTGGTTGTTCCTCTAAAAGTTAAACACAGAGTTATCACTTGATCAGCTATTCTGTTCCTAAGTAGATAATGAATAGAACTGAAAATGCATATCCTTGGGGCTGGGGGTGTAGCTCACTGGTAGAGCACTTGCCTGGCATGTGTGAGCACTGGTTTTGATCCTCAGCACCATAAATAAATAAATAAATAAATAAATAAATAAATAAATAAATAAAATGAAGGTATTGTGTTCATCTACAACTAAAAAAATAGTTTAAAAAAGGGAAAAAACATGTCCTTATAAAAAGCTGGACATGAATGTTTATAACATTATTATTTATAATAGCCAAAAAGAAGAAACAACCCAAATGTCCATCAACTGATGGATTATACAGTCATAAAAGGAATGAAGTACTGACATATGCTACAACATGGATGACCCCTGAAAATATTATGCTAACTGAAAAAAGCATGCCACAAAAGACCACATATTGCATGATTTCATTTATATAAAACATTCAGAATAGGCGAAACTATGGAGATAAAAAGTACATCAGTGATTGCTTAGGGCTGTGTGGCAATGAGAGGGAAAAGGGGAGTGACCACTACTAGTATATATATATATATATATATATATATATATATATATATATATATATATATCCATCCCTAAGGCTTCATTTTCTGGGATTCCCCCAGAATACAGGGAGCTCAGGGATGGAGAGAGATGGCAGCTGCCTCTGGATTTCCTCACACCTCAGACTAGATGGAGAATATAAATATATATATATATATATATATATATATATATATATATATATATATAAATAACCTGGGATTCAACTTGGGGGAACATGACCACCAAGCCACATCCCCAGCCCTATTTTGTATTTTATTTAGAGACAGGGTCTCACTGAATGGTTGAGCACCTTGCTTTTGCTGAGGCTGGTTTTGAACTCGTGATCCTCCTGCCTCAGCTTCCCAAACCAGTGGAATTACAGGCGTGCTTTTTTAGAGAAGAGGTGGAAATGTTCTAAAATTAAAATGTGGAGATAGTTGTAAAACCCAGTGGCTATACTAAATATATTTTTAAAAACTGTGGTTTGCGTACTTTAAATGGGTAAATTGCATGGTTTGGAAATTATGTCTAAATAAAACTTAACTATTTAAAAATAAAAAGTGCTGGGCACATGATAAACTCTCAATCCTTATGAGAAGAAAAAAAAAGAAAAACAATATACTGCACTGTGAAACCACTTTGTGCAGTTTATCTCATGTAATACTGTCAAATTCCTTGTGAAAGGGCTGGGGTTGTGGCTCAGTGGTAGAGCGCTCGCCTAGCACGTGTGCAGCCCGGGTTCGATCTTCAGCACCACGTAAAAACACATTGTGTACAAGTAAAAGCCAATAAATATTTTTTTTAAAAATTCCTTGTGAAATAGGTAATATTATCATCCTCATTTTACATATGAAGATGCTAAGATTCCATTTAAACAGCTAAGACATGGCAGAGCAGGGACTGGAATCCAAGTCTCTGACTTCAGATCCCAAGTTCTTGTGGTTTTCTAAAGCTCATGGTGCCCCTCCAAATAGAAATTCAATAATTATATTGAATGTGTTCATATCTGGCCTTACTGGTTGCATCTATGGACCTCTGGATCTCTTGGGGAGATAGTATTTAATGACCCTCTAATCTAGGCCTCTGAGGTTTAGGAAGAAGTACTCCAGGGGAACACTGAGCCAGAAGTATGAACTATCTATATATGTTGTCTATCTACCCCAAGGTATTGTCTGCAGGTTTTGGGGATGTAAAGGGTGATAACTCGTATTAGGTAAAGGCTGGAGTTTTTTGTTTGACTACATCTCCAGCCCTTTTACTTTTTAATTTTATCTTGAAATGGGGTCTCACTAATTTGCCTGGGGCCTCACTAAGACTCTGAGGCTGGAATCAAATCTGTGGTCTTCTAGCCTTAGCCTCCTGAGTCACTGGGATTACAGATGTGAGCCACTGCTCCCAGCCAAACGCTGGAATACTAAAGGTGACTGCCCTCCCTGTAAACCTGGAAGCATCTCCCAACAGTAGACTGTCAAGTCCAGGTCATGCCCCACTACCACTTGGTACTGTGACTCTTAGGTCAGAGAAGAGAGAATGCCTGGAGAAGCTCAAAGCTCCTCCATGGAGAAGGTTAGAAAAGTCAGGGAATCCAGGTGTGTTTTTGGCAGATGGCTGGGATACCACACCTCCCAGATTGCAAATCTGTGTAAATTGCTCATGAGCATTCCCCAAGTGGGGGGTGGGGGGCAGGGGGTCCCCCTAGTTTATTCTTTTATACTCAGCCACTCAGAAGATTGACTTAAAAATGCTTACAAAGAACAGGACAGTGAACTGACAGGAGTTATACTAAACAGTATATGCAGATACATACAGTCCGAATAACATTGATTCGTCCAGATTTCTAGTACTTAGTTGTTCCGTACTCTACAATCAAAACATCATTGGTCATAATGATGACCTAGGTCCTTGCAAGAAACTCATGTTTTTTCTGAATCATCAAAAAAATAAAAAATGAAAAGGTCTATTCAGTGACAGAGTACTTGTCTAATATGGGTGAGGCCCTGGGTTCCATCTCCACTACCACCAAAACAAATGTCTATTATATTCAATCTAATTTTAATACTCCATGCATGTTGCTGGGTTTTACCTACATGAAAAGTGATAAGTCATATGTAGAATATTCAGTAGCCATTAACTAGAATATTCAATTCACCACACCCAACTGTTCCTAGCCATGATTGAAAATGTAGAGTGAATTCCTCCAACTGAGGTCCTTACAGGGATCCCCAAGGCTTTATTTTCTGGGATTCCCCCACAATACAGGGAGCTCAGGGCTGGAAAGAGATGGCATCTGTGTCTGGATTTCCTGATACCTCAGACTAGACTAGATGGAGAATTGGCATTCATGTGAGCCTTTCTCTAAGTTTACAGCCTTTCTGGGCCTTCAAACACAGGTGTTGTTTTGTTGTGACTGTTGAATTTCCCCTATATAAAAGTAAAGATACTTAGTATATTAGCATTAACACCTTAATCATCTGTCTATATTTACCCCTGCTGGACTCTAAGATGCAGGAGCCCTGTTTGGGGAGATGGCTAAGATTGTGGTTGACTTCAGGCCATGGAGATGTTTGGGCATTGCCGCCTTCCGTAGTCTCACGAGACTTGGCCCGGGATCTCGAGAGACTTGGGCCGAGCGTGGAGCGGGTCGGGGCCATTTTGGTTGTTGGTTGTTTGGTGGTGTGTGGTATGTGTTAGAGTTGTTAGAGCCAGAGAGAAAAGCTGACAGAATAAAGATCCTATTTGTTTCCAGTCTGCCTCTGAACTTATTCCCGCGGCTTTGCTGCTCCAAGCGGCCATCGCTTCAGGCGACAACACTAAGCTATGTAAAGGCAAGGACCATGTCTATTATTATTCTGAGCTGTGCCCCCAATGCCTGGTACAATGAATATTTGAGAAATATTTGCATAGTGAATAAGTGAAATACCAACTTTGGAGAAGTTATTAGAGGGAATTCCTTCCTTACAACTTCCCATTCTCCCTTTTTCCTGGTTGTGGGAGGGGTGATGGCTTCTCTTTCCCAGTTGTTGGTTTAAAGGTCAGGTAGGCTAAACACTGTGTTAGACAAGCTGGCACCCAGAAACTGCTGTGGGATAAGAATACAGAGCTGGCCACACAACTTCTTCCTTTTGAGAGAGACCAGGCCCTGAGTAGGCTAAGGTTTTGGCTTAGCTGAGGTTGGGAGGAGGCCTAATCCCTAAAGGCCATTGCTAAAGAACAACAGTCAGCACTGGGGCGTCTGTTATGGGATGAATGTTGAGTGCTGAGAGGAAACGGATCTCAGCTTTGGACCTTGGTCCTAGGATTCTACAAGAGCAGAACTGATAATCCCTGCACTATAACCTGGGCTGAGGTCTCCTCAATAGCATCCTTCCTTTCCCTGGGGCCATGAAATAAGAAGTGCATCCCGCCCCTGGTGCTTTTCTGGGACAGCCACATTTCTGTGAACTCATGTAGAGATAGGAGGATCACCCCATAGCACCCAGCAAGAGTTCTGGGTACCTGCTGTGAACCCAGTATCTAACAGTTCAGAAGGACAAAAAACTAAGGCCCTGGAGAGGTGCTACAAAGCTCAAGTTCTTGTCTATTTAGCCAGAAGAGATGGGAAAGGAAAATCAGAGGCTATTTGCATCTGCCCCTAAGATATATTTTCACCCTAAGAAGAAAAATCCCTATAAACGACAGAGACACCACAGTAGTCTGTTGGCTTGTGCATGTTCAAAAATACCCTGAGCCTCTGTCAGTTTGCAGGTACAAGGGTTTGTCAGGAATCAGGGAGGGGAGCTCAAAACCTATGCCTAGCTCTAAGAGAATGCAATGAAGCAAATTTGCCTTTGGAAAAGTGACAGGGAAGCAACCTGGGAGGTGTTTGTTCAGTAAGGCTGCAGGAACCCATGATGCTATGTCCTTCACTTGGTGCCACTATCCCGGAGCAAGGGGAACATTTGGAGCCAGCATTGGTTACGGTGCTGATGGGATGTCAAACTTTTTCTCAGACAGATTGGGACTATAAGCTATCACTAGCACCTTCTGAAAGTGGATTCCCCTGAACAACTCTGTCACATCTGGTCTTTGGCTGGGTTCCAGGTTCTTCCTTCTGCCTTCCCCTTTCCTTTTTTTTCTCTCTATCCTGCTCAGTAAGAGGTACAGTTTACTCAGATGCGATTAAACAGAAGAGGACCACAAGTGACACTGATAATGCTAATGCTGGCTTTTCTAATTTTTGGCCATCTGTAGGTTTTCAAGTGTGCACCTGCCTCTTCAGAGTCATTCACCTGAAGACGTGTAGCACTACCCTCCTCTAGTTTCTTCATATTTCAACTCAGCTCTTTTGCATGTCTCTGTGAAGTCCCCTTCATGTGATTTGGGGCCACCTATCATTTCTCAAATATGTTTGGCAAATTTCCTTTTAATTACTATGGACAGTATTTTGGGCTTGTCATGAGATTTGTGATGGACTTACTTGTGATAAAGAGACAATGAAGTAAGAGGATGTGTATGTAGGGGAATGACACACAGGCAGGTCATCCATCAGGACTGTTTCTATTCTTACAAACACCTCAGGGAGCTGGGGTTGTGGCTCAGTGGTAGAACACTTGCCTAGCATGTATGAGGTACTGGGTTCAATCCTCACCACCACATAAAAATAAATAAAATAAAGGTATTTTGTCCATCTACAACTAAAAATATATTTTTAAAAAACACCTCGGCCGGGCGTGGTGGCGCACACCTGTAATCCCAGCACTTTGGGAGGCGGAGGCAGGAGGATCACGAGTTCAAAGCCAGCCTCAGCAATGGCGAGGCACTTAGCAACTTAGTGAGACCCTGTCTCTAAATAAAATACAAAAAAAGGGCTGGGGATGTGGCCCAGTGGTCGAGTGCCCCTGAGTTCACTCCCTGGTTAAAAAAAAAAAAAAAAACACCTCAGTCTAGATCAGAAGTGAACATTCTGAAAACCAAGAAAGTATTCTTTTTAATTAGTTAATTTTTTTTCAGTGCTAGGGATTGAACCTGATGCCTTGTGCATGCTACACAAGTGCTCTACCACCAAGCCACATCCCCAGCCCATAATAAAGTCATGAAGAGAGAAGAAATAGTCAATAGGCAAAGGCAAGTGGATCAAAAAGTTTAAGCATGTGGAAAGGGTGACTACTAGGTGCTAAGTTTCAGCTTTTCCTATGATGCTTGGGAGCTGGGTTGGGGTCACTTCCTGCATGTATATGAGCTTGAGGTCTAATATGTGGAAGCCTGCTCTTAGCGTCATCTTCTTCTCTAGCTTCAGTTCTGGGCAGCAGTGCCAGGACTAGGCTGATTTTTCCCAGGGCCCTGTTTGTGCCATCCCCAGGATAGCTTTGAGAAGTATCTACATTGAGTTGCCTAACTGGGAAGTCTTCTGTCTGGAGGCTGCACTTGTTCTTCATCATAAACCTCTCTTATCTCAAAACCTTCTTCTTGGCTGGGCTCGGTGGTGCACGCCTGTAATCCCAGCACTTGGGAGGCTGAGGCAGAAGGATTGCAAGTTTAAATCCAGCCTCAGCAATGGCGAGGCACTTAGCAACTCAGTGAGGCCCTGTCTCTAAATAAAATAGAAAAAAAGGGCTGGGGATATGGCCCAGTGTTCGAGTGCCCCTGAGTTCAATCCCCAGTACCAAAAACAAAATAAAACAAAACAAAAATACTTTTTTCTTGGCCTGCCCAGTCTCCTTGCTACCTACCTCACTCCATCCTTTAATGGCCTCATATTTCAGACAGCTCTGTCAAGCCCCACTACCATGATCAAAAAAGGAGTTCTCTCCTCATTTTCAATTCTACTTCAACTAAGCCAGAACAATCAGGAATCTCCTCCTGGCTCACTATACTTCTAAAGCTTTGTCTTAGATCCATTGCAACTATTATTTTGAGACGGGATCTCACTGTGTTTTCCATTCTTGTCTTGAACTTGAAATCCTTTAACCTTAGCCTCTGGAGTAGCTGAGATTACAGGTGTGCACCACTATGCCTTGCCATAGCAATTCTTTAATTGGCTCTCTTGTGCATGTGCTATTTTTATCTTATTCACCAACTTAATCAGAATGTTTTGCCATAGGCATCCTTTGTAGAACAGGCACATGCAAAGTCCTGTTGTCATTCCCATGGGGTCAGGGTGTGCCAGTTAAGATGCATGTTATAGTGCTCACTAGTGGGAAACCTGGTGCTGTTTTTTGCATGGAGTGCGTGCTAAGGCAGCAGAGCTCCTCCCCCACATCTTCATGGTCCAAAGGGCCTTTGGCACACGGAAAACTGAGGCTGAGCCCTACCTGCCTTGATCATTGGAGGTGGAAGAGGCTGGCTGGCAGGCCTGGAGAAGACCATCTTTCTGGAATCCAGCAAGAGGCGGCAGTACCCTGCAATCAGGCAGGCAAAGTTGGTGGCTTCGGGCCACTCCATTAACAGCACCAGAGGCTGCAGAAGAGATGGGAAGAAACATAAAGTCCTGAGAAAGTGGAAGGCAGGTACATTTCCAGGAGGATGGTAACAAAAACAACAAGAAAAAAGATGGCTTCTATAATTATAAGAACCATGTTTTCTGAACCAAAAATTGAGGCACATAACCTGACAAACAGTTTCTTCTGATTTGAGAATTTCTTTGTAGTAAATTCTTAACAACATATCAAAATTAAATAAACCTTTACTCACACATTTGATGAACCACCTTTACTGAAAAAGATCAGAATTATATAACATCATGTGACTATTGTGTGGCTGGCTGTATTTGTGCTTTTCAGAGCTCAGCAGATGTACAGGCCAGCTGAGAGAGCTGGGGGTCTAGGCTAGGCTGAGAAATTACCTGGGACATCTTTTTTTTGTGCCACTGGGGATTGAACCCAGGGCTTTGTGCATGCGAGGTAAGTACTCTACCAACTGAGCTATATCCCCAGCCCAACCTGGGACGTCTTTAACTGTAAACAACTTGGGTGTAAGAACCATCTCATGCTCATCTCCATAGGCCCCTACAATACCCAGAGCAGTTCCCTGAACATAGGGGACACTGTATGGAATCAAGTCCTAACTGTCCTTTTGCCAAATACTTTCTGGCCTACAGTCTTGCTCAAATCTTCCAGACTCCCCTCTCTTTCCCAAAGTAGCCTTGAAATTAGCATTGGTGCTGCTTTTTATTTTGGTAATGGGGATTCAGCCCAGGAGCATGCTTAACCACTGGACCACACATCCCCATCCCTTTTTGTATTTTATTTAGAGACAGGGTCTCTCCTACTTGCTAAGTGCCTCGCCAAATTGCTGAGGTGGGCTTTGAACTCGCAATCCCCCTGCCTCAGCCTCCCAAATCACTGGAATTACAGGCGTGTGCCACCGTACCTGGCTAGCTGGGATCACAGATGTGCACCACTGTACACAGCTATGGTTTGAATGAAAAATGACTGCCAAAGACTCACGTATTGAAGGCTTGGTCCTCAATGCAGGAATGTTTTAGAGGCAGGGCCTTGGAGAGATAATTAGATCTTTAGGGCTCTGACCTTATCAGTGGATTAATTCATTTATGGATTCATAGCTTCAAGGGTTTTGGAGGAGTGGCTTTGTTTTAAAAGTGAGCTCTCTCCTTGCTTCCTCGCTGTCATGATGTGACAGCTTTTCTTCACCATGTGTTCTCTGCCATGATGTTCTGCCTCGCCACAGGCCCAGAAACAACAGAGCCGTGTGACCGTGGATCTCTGAAATCATGAGCCAAAATAAATCTTCCCTCTTTTAAATTTATTTTCTCAGGCATTTTGTCACAGTGATGATAAGCTGGCTAACACAGAGATCTAGCAATTATATACAAAATCCGGTACCCTTTCAAGAAAACTTTCTAATATCTCTATTGTAATCTTAAAGGTATGGCTTGATTTCATTTGGATCACATGGAAGTCATTGAGGGTTGTAATCTCCTTGGCATATAGCAGTTGTCCCCATATAATAATGACTATTGAAGACTGGCTAAAGAGGGTGCCATGGGGATGTGGGTGGCCACAGCATTTTGGAATTCCCAGACCAGGCATTAACAGAAGAATTAGACTGGATGTCGTGGTGCACACCTGTAATCCCAGTGACTCGGGAGGCTGAGGCAGGAGGACACAGGTTCAAAGCCAGCCTCAGCAATTTAACAAGGCTCTAAGCAACTTAGTGAGACCCTGTCTTTAAATAAAATATAAAAAGGGCTGGGTATATGGCTCAGTGGTTAAGTACCCCTGGGTTCAATCCCCAGTACCAAAAACAAAAACAAAAACTGGGGGAGGGGACTTGGGAAGGTTTGTACCTCCAGTTAATGGATGCCTTTCAGTCACAGCAGAATTGTCAATCTTACATACAAGAAAAAAGACATTGGGATTGGGTATGGAACTGGGCAGAGTGAGTTAGGTATCCCTGTTTTTCTTTTTTTTAAACCGGGGATTGAACTCAGGGGCACTCGACCACTGGGCCACATCCCCAGCCCTTTTTTGTATTTTATTAGAGACAGGGTCTCACTGAGCTGCTAAGTGCCTTGCCATTGCTGAGGGTGGCTTTGAACTCATGATCCTCCTGCCTCAGCCTCCCAAGTACTGGGACTACAGGTGTGCATTTCTGCACCCAGCTCAGGTATCCCTGTTTTACAGCCCGTCACCAATAGCAGGACACACAGAGATTTGGGTATGGTTGGCTGCTACTATCATTACTCTTAGGGCCCAAGACTCACTAGCTCTGCCTCAGGAGCATTCACAAACACCATGGCCATCTCTGCTGCCACCATTTCATTTCAGGCCCTCATCATCTTCCCCCCAGACCCCAACTTCTCAAGGTATATGTAAATGGTTGACAAGTGTGCTGATACCAAGCCTCTTAGGCTCTGGTGAAAAGCTGCCTCATCTGTGGGTATGTATTGCCATATAGATTGTGACATTTGCTCATGATATGGAGGAGGTTAGGACACATGAACCTAGGGACCTCCTTCCAGTAGCCTCCTGATTGGCCCTTCTGCCTCTAGGCTCTTCCTACTTCCCTCTATTTCACCTTCATAATGCTGCCTGATCGGTCTTCCTGAAGTACAACTCTTATTGTCACTTAAAATCTTCCATAGTTCATCACCTACAGGGTAAAATATAACTGCCTTACAATGGCATACAAAGCCCTTTGGAACCTGGACCCAACCCAACCTGGTCTCCAACCACATCTCCCTTACCTCTCTGCCTGTGCCTTTCTCCTCTGGTCGCTGTCCTCCACCCTATGCTCCAGCAATGACACATCATTTACAGTTCATCATGCTCTTTCATACCTCCAAACATTAACTCATGCTGTCCCTCTGCCTGACATGCTCCTGTGCTGTTTTGTACACCTGGCTAGCTGCTACAAATGGGCTAGTTGCCACCTGGAGAACATGACCAATGGATGGCTAAATCCATTCATTCCAGAACAGGCTGTCCCAGTCCCCATCACATGGACCTTATAATCTGGCAGGAAATAAGACAAATCAAATACTCACATAAATGAATATGACTGAAAGGTGTGATAAGCACTACAAAGGAAAAGTACAGAGACCTATCAGTACATAGAATGTCCTAGAGCAATGAGTAGGTGGGTGTGAAGATGTGCATGTGTAACATTTGATTTTGGAAGCTGGAGGAAGCTTCTTTGAGGAAATGGCACTGACTGACAAACAGAATGAGGAAAACACTTGACCAGTGGCTGGCTGACTGATGGACAGACAGGCTGACTGACTGCAGGGCAGTCTGACTCACTCAGGCATTGGCTGCCAAGCTGGCTGCAGGAAGGAAGAATGCTGAACAGCCTCCCATTCTGACTGCTTAGTTACCTGGCTGGCTGGTTGATTGGCTAATGGACAGAATTACTGACTGGAGGCTGGTGACTCACTGGTCAATTGACTTAACTGTCTGACTTCAATTCAGTTTCCATTTACCTCCAATACAGCCTGATGTCAGCATATATCAGCATGAAGGCAAAATCCTGTTCACAGAGAAGGCCAAGGACATCCCCAGCTGGCTCAACACATCACATCAGAAACCTCTCCTTGGCATATCCCAGATGGCCAACTGGGCCCCAGCATAGACCAACTGTGGCTTGTAAAAGAAACAAAGATGTGCTTTTTTGCCAACAGGGGTAAAAATCAAATCAAAGGAAGGCTAGCAAAAAGGTTGGATAAGTTTCTTAGAAACCTTCAAAACAACATTTTACTTTAAATAGGAGTTTAATGATCAGGACATCTAGTGTAATGCTTGTACCTACAGAAAGTACTATAGCAATACAGCTCAAACATGACAATGGCAGACACACAGGGCCACAAGAGATCCCTTGGGATATTTCTTTGACAGTTTCTTTCTTCCCCTTATGTGCTTCTGTGGTAATGGGGTATGGTAACAAATAGCCCAGTGGTGTCTCAGTCCCAGACTGCTATCTCTTGAAGAAAGATATCTGAACACTACTTCATGTTCACTCCATGACAAGTAAATAAGCTGAGTGAAAACTGTAACTAAATATGCCCAGGCCATCTTCAAGTGGAAAATAAGATAAGGAGAATGGAGTCTGAGGCATGAGTCAGCCAGGAAAAGGTACAACAGGGATTAATTTGACATGCTCCAGCCACATCTCCTTCCTGGGGTGCCCTGGAGTAGCCTCTGTTCACTCTAGCATCTCTGACGACAGAGAAAGGATGGAAATCCAGGACCCTGGAGAGTCAAAAGCACAAGATGGAGGTCCTTGAGTCCCAGGAGATTAGCATCTTTCAGTTCTTGCTTTCGGTTCCATGGTGCTGGGAAAGGCTAATTGGATACAGTCAGCCAATTTGGGGACAAGGCAGAATATCACCTGGGAAGCCACAAAGACCTATATATCCCTGTGTCCTACCCCCAGAAATTCTTATTTAAATAGTCTGGGAGGAAGAGCTGGAATATCCAGTGTTTTTTAAAATCTCCATATGTGATTTTTTTTTTTTTTGTACCAGGGATTGAACTCAGCAGCACTTAACCACTGGGCCACATCCCCAGCCCTTTTTTGTATTTTATTAGCGACAGGGTCTCACCGAGTTGCTAAGTGCCTCACCATGGCTGAGGCTGGTTTTGAACTTGCTATCCTCCTGCCTCAGCCTCCCAAAGTGCTGGGATTACTCCATATGTGATTCTTATGTGCAGTCAGGGCTGAGAACTGTTTTCAATGATAATCTTTTTTAAAAAAAATTAAAAATAATCTTTTTAAAAAAATTGGACCTGCCCAAATTGAACCAAGAAGATACAGAAAACCTAAACAGACCAATATCGAGTAATGAAATTGAAACAGCATTCAGTGAATAATCTTAATTTCACCAGGACCTTCCAGAATATCCCAGACCAGAATGGCATATCTAGGGGGAAATGGGCCAAATTTGGTTTTTAACTTACGTGCCCCTGTTACGAAAATTTAGACCTCTAAAACAGAGTGTTCCGTACACAGTGATGCACTGGCAAATGTTTTGCAATCAGTTCCTCCAAATCCTGATTTGTAGTATTTGCCATGTTCTCTAGTGTACATGGGAATCCACCATGGCAGCTTTCAAGCTAACAATATGATGTCATCCATCCATCTTGCCTATTGATTTATCAGAAAACGGGTTAAAAACTGTCTTGTCCATCTCACAGAGCATGAATTTATAACCAGTGATGAATACAACAGACATCTCTGATTACAGATGCGTCTGATTTTACATAACAGAGGTTGGGTGTGATCAGCATGTTTATCAATGGAATCATATTGATGTATTATACAAGTACTTGTTGTTTAAAGGAATCTCATAGTCTATTAATTTCCTGTTGCTGCTATAACAAATGGCTATGAATTCAGTGTTTTAACATTATGTTTAGCAAAATAAACCAAACTCAGAAATTCAAGGGTCAAATATTTTGTTTCATATGTGGAAGCTAGAGAGGAAAAAAGAAAAGAAAGGTGGGGGTGGGGAAAAGCTCATGAACATCAAAGAGCAATCAGTAGAGTCAAAGGACCAGGAAGAGGGAGGAGAGGGAAAGAGGAAATACTGGGGAATGATATTGACCAAATTATATTGCTATGTCATGGACATGTATGAATATGTAACAATGAATCCCACTATTCTATATAATTATAATTCACCAATGAAAATATTTAAAAAATTAGTGGCTTAAATAATGCACATCAACAGCCGGGCGCGGTGGGGCATGCCTGTAATCCCAGCACTTGGGAGGCTGAGGCAGGAGAATCGTGAGTTCGAAGCCAGCCTCAGCCATGGCGAGGCACTTAGCAACTCAGTGACACCCTGTCTCTAATAAAATACAAAAAAGGGCTGGGGATGTGGCTCAGTGGTCGAGTGCCCCTGAGTTCAATCCCCGCTACCTAAATAAATAAATAAATAAATAATGCACATCTATTCTCTTTCAGTTCTGGAGGTCAGAATTCTGAACTAAAATCAAGCATAGGCCTGTCTGTGTCCCTTTTGGGAGCTGCAGGGTAAAATCTGTTGCCTTGGCTTTTCTGGCTTCTGGAGACCTCCCACACTCTTTGGCTCAGGGCCCCTTCCTCTATCATCAAGACTGGCAAGGTTGGGCTGAGTCCTTATACCACATCTCTCTAGGGCTAGAGATGTAGCTCAGTGGTAGAGCACTTAACTAACATGTATCTAGGTCCTGGGTTCAATCCATAGCACCACACAACCACAAAAATCTCTCTGAACTTCAGCCTTTTTCACTTCCAAAAAACCTTGTGATCACATTGTTCCTCATGGATAATCTAGGTTACCCTCCCTAGTTTAAGGTCAGTGGATTAGCAATCGTAATTCCATCTGCAACCCTAATCCCCCTCTTGCCATATACATACCATATCACAGGGTCTGGCAATTAGAGCATGGACATTTTGAGGGGAGGCATTATTCTGACTACCACATAGGGTAAATCTCATTACGAAGCAGAGAAATTTTGACATAAAGTGGCTAATTTTCCTGTAGTTTTCCATAGGCATTTTATCAGTTGCTTAAAGTGGGGCATACCTGAACCATCTACCACCTGAAAGTTGTATTTTTAAGCACTCATATCATCTACCTAATCATTAACTATTTCCCACTGCAAAACGTAACCTTCTAGCTCCATCCATTCGATAACATCATTTCCTGCTTATCCCATAATGCAGTCTCTCCTCGACACCCACTCGTGACTTGAGGGAGTGCTGTGCATGCAGTACTGTTTGTTCTTCAGTACACTTGGGCTACATGTAATAGGCAATTGGGTTACATATACCAAGACATGTGCATTATATGTGACAGACAGGTGTGTGTGTGAGGATACACAGGTACATTTGCAGGTGGGGTACTGGGGACTGAACCCAGGGTGTTTTACCACTAAGCCAATCCCCAGCCCTTTTATTTTTGAAACAGGATCTTACTACGTTGCCAAGGCTGGCCTTGAACTTGCCATCCTACTGCCTCAGCCTAAGATTACAAGTGTGCACTACTATACCTGTGCATCTTAATGAGTCTACATGCTTCATACTCTTTATCCTTACCCATTGCTGTTCTTCCAGCTCAGGCCCTTATTACTTTGTTCATGGACTAGTACCACAATCCCCTCCTCACTTCACTAGCCTTGCTCCCACCCTTCTTGCACCTTAGTTCAAATCAGCTGCATACCATCACCTTTCTGCTCAACAATCTACAGTTGATTCCTGCTATTCTACTTCATTTAATCTAAATGTCTTGGAATGACCCTTGAGGCCTACTTATTCTGCTTAACCCCAATGTTTTTGTGATCTCTTTTCTTGTTATTTGCCTCTCTAGCCAAGCAACTATGCTTATCGACCTGCACATATGGCTTGCTTATTTCCACACTTGCTCCTTGCCTTTGAACACATCCCACTTCTCTCTGCTAATTCATGCCTATCACTTCAAGATCCAGCTTAAAACATCCTCTCGTGGGAAGCCAGTTCTGGTTAACTCCTTCCTGTTTTTGTGTTCTATGTTTCATACCACACTTATCTATAACATGTATTTCCTATTACTTTTTTAAACTGATGTTTTGTTTTTGAAAAAAAAAACAACAACAATAGGACTCATTTGTTGAGCACCTACTATGTGCCATGAAGTATACTACACCATTTTATGTGTATTTTATCATTTAATGGTCTTTTTTTTTTTGGGGGGGGGGTACTGGGGATTGAACACAGGGCCTTGCACATGCTAGGCAAGTGATCTACCACAGAGCTACATCCCAAGCCCTCTCATTTTATATACGTATATTTGGTACTGGGGATTGAACCTAAGTGTACTTACTCACTGAGTCACATCCCTAGCCATTTTTGCATTTTATTTAGAGACAAGGTCTCACAGAGTTGCTCAGGGCCTCCCGAAGTTGCTGAGGCTGGCTTGAACTCATGATCCTCCTGCCTCAGCTTCCTGAGCTGCTGGAATTACAGACATGTGCCACTACACCCATACCCTCTCACTTAATCTTTTTTTAAAATGTTATTGTTTTTTTGTTTTTTTGTGGTACCGGGGATTGAACTCAGGGGCACTCGACCACTGGGCCACATCCCCAGCCCTTTTTTGTATTTTATTAGAGACAGGGTCTCACTGAGTTGCTAAGTGCCTCGCCATGGCTGAGGCTGGCTTTGAACTCGTGATCCTCCTGCCTCAGCCTCCCAAAGTGCTGGGATTACAGGCGTGCGCCACTGCGCCCGGTTTATTTGTATTTTTTATACCTTCATTTTCTTCATTTTTATGTGGTGCTAAGGATTGAACCCAGTGCCTCACACATGCTAGATAAGCATTCTGCCAGTAAGCCACAACCGCAGCCCCCTCTCAATCTTTTATTATTTTTTAAATATTTTTTATTTGCTTTTAGTTGTACACAATGCGTTTTTACGTGGTGCTGAGGATCGAACCCGGGTCGTGCATGTGCTAGGCGAGCGCTCTACTGCTGAGCCACAACCCCAGCCCCCCCCCCCCCAAATCTTGATAACAACTTTTTGAGATAGGCGCTCCATTTTGCAGTTCAGGGAATTGGAATTCAGAGATTAAGACACTTTCTCAAGATCACAGAGCTAGGAAAGGGCAGACCTGGAATTTGAACCATACCGGTCTAATCCAGAAATCTACACATCTTTCAGTTCCTTTCTCGGTGCCCCTCCCTAATCTCTCCCCCTCCCTAATCTCAGGGGAAACAGGATTACCTTTCTTCCCCATCCAAGGCAGAGTTATCTGTCCCTGAGTACACACCCACCATAGGAACTAAGTAATCCAGACTTTGGAAATGGTACTAGAGATCTCAGAAATGACTGTCTCCCAAATTAACAAAGTGAATCACAACTCCAACCGAGAACTCGTGGAATGTAGCCTTTAAATCACCTTTTTAAAAGCCCCCAGTTTCCGCTGATGGGCAGAATCACAGCCTTTGGGACAAACGTCCCCAGTGTTTCTCCTTTGCTAGCAAAGCAATAAACATTCTTTTTCCTTTTTCTCTAAACCATGTCCTCATTATTGGATTGACATTGGGGACAAGGACTGAGCTTTGGGCAACAGTTGGCTGTCTCACTTGTAGAATTGGTCTGTTTCCTTTCAGACCTCTGGTGAAACCTGTGTGCTTTCAAACTGGTTGTACTACAAAATCACCCGGGAAACTGAAAAACAAAACAAACAACCTGATGCCCAGGCTGCACCTCCAACCAATGAAATCATCCCTTCTAGGAGTAGGACCCAGAAAGCTATAGTTTGGAAAACTCTAAAGAAAATTCTGTTGTACAGCCAAATGTGGAAAATTGCCCACATAACAAAGAAGGAGACTCAGTTGGAAAGCTGATTCTCAGTTTTAAACCCCTTTGCTATCTCAGGAAGCCACACCTCCCCTGCATGGCATGTCTTTCCACCCCGTTCCCTACCAGTTACTTGGCTTTTTACCTAACAACATCTGAGGAGGGCAGCGAACACTGGTTGAAGAAGTCGCTACAAGCCAATTAGACCTAAGCCCCAGGTGGGTTCCTACACCATTGGGAAGCTTGTAAATCACAGGTGGAGGAATTAACATACTAAAGCTTTGTGGGTTTCACAAATACAAAAATAAAGTAAATAATTTGCTCTTTTAGAAACAGCAAACACTCCACCTCTTAATCTGCTAACAACATGTTCCCCTGGGAAATCCTTTAAGAAAAGAAAGCTGCAACCTCCTCTAAACTGGCCTCTGCCAGCTGGCAGGCAGGCCTGCCCCCAGCCCACACTGGTCACTGTGTTCAAACAGAGAGCCATGGAGGAGGCAGCTGACCAACACTGCCAGGCTTTGCCCAGGTGAGACAGCTGAAGGCACTGTTCTGTGGGAAAGGGTCTGGAAGAGCTGGGCTCTGAGAGGTGAGATGGGGATGAAGCTCTGTCTGTTCCTCCCTCGCCGCCGGGCCCTCTTTGTTCTGTCCACATGCTCATATGCCCCCTCCTCTCTGATTCAAAGTGAGTGCTCCCTGGCAGGGACTGTGGTGCATGCCTGTGATCTCAGCAATTGGGGAGGGTGAGGCAGGAGGATTGCAAGTTCGAGGCCAGCCTCATCAACTGAGCAAGACCCTGTCTCAAAATTTTAAAAGGGTTGGGATATGGCTCAGTGGTAGAGTGCCCTTGGGTTCAGTCCTCAGTACTACAAAGTGGGTGCTCCCCAACAAGTGTATAAACACCCACTCCTTCAGCCTCTGAGGCAGCCAGTTGGGGCCTGGGATGGCTGCTCCATTGACCCCAAAGTTCCACATGAGTATGATTTTCTATGTGTGCTATGACATGAGAATAAATGGGATACTAATGTCCTGGGTTAGCTCCAAGTTCTGCAGTTCCCCTGCCCTATGAAGAAGATGGAGTCCAGCTGAGTTGACACTCCCTGTCCTTCCCTAGTTCTGGCAGTCCTTCTTCTTTTTTTTTTTTTTTTTTTTTTTTTTTTTGGTACCGGGGATTGGACTCAGGGGCACTCGACCACTGGGCCACATCCCCAGCCCTTTTGTGTATTTTATTTATAGACAGGGTCTCACTGAGTTGCTAAGTGCCTCACCATTGCTGAGGCTGGCTTTGAACTCGCGATCCTCCTGCCTCAGCCTCCCAAAGTGCTGGGATGACAGGCGTGCGCCACCATGCCCGGCTGGCTGTCCTTCTTCTTCTTTTTTTTTAATATTTATTTATTTGCTTTAGTTGTACACAATGCATTTTATTTTTACATGGTGCTGAGGATCAAACCCAGGCCGCACACGTGCTAGTCGAGCGCTTTGAGCCACAACCCCAGCCCTGGCTGTCCTTCTTATGGGGTTAAAACAGCATGCCCCAGAGGGATGACAAGGGAAAGAAAGAGTAGCCCAAAGGGGCCCAGGGCCTGAAACATTTTAGAATCAATGAACTTAATTTTGAGATAAGAATTAAGAGTCTTCAAAGGAAGCACCCTTGAACAGTAAGAATGTAGGAGCCGGGCGTGGTGGCGCACGCCTGTAATCCCAGCACTTTGGGAGGCTGAGGCAGGAGGATCGCGAGTTCAAAGCCAGCCTCAGCAATGGCGAGGCACTTAGCAACTCAACTCAGTGAGACCCTGTCTCTAAATAAAATACAAAAAAGGGCTGAGGATGTGACCCAGTGGACAAGTGCCCCTGAGTTCAATCCCCAGTACCACAAAAAAAAAAAAAAAAAAAAAAAAAAAAAGAATGTAGGAATGCAGGAAACATCCATGAAACTTTGAAATGCAAAACAAGCAACTCAAGAGCAAACTAACCCAAATTCTTAGCCCTCACCCTTGGCCCGCACCCTGGGCCAACATCCTTGCTTGCAAGATGTAATGTGTAGACAGTATGCAAGTGCAGGCAAAACTGGCGCAAGATTGAGGTATGTCTTTTATTTTATTTTTTACTTTATCTTTTGTGATGCTGAGGATGGACCCCAGGGCCTCATGCCTGCCAGGCAAGCGCTCTTCCCCTAAACTACACCCCTGGCCCACTGGTAATTCTGCTCTGACTTCTCCCCTAGTCTGCCCCTAGCTACTGTTCTTCTCTAAAATATGGACAACCCAGAACAAAGGGTTGCTGTCTCTCTGTTTGGAGATGGGGCACTCGACCACTGAGCTACAGACCCAGCCCTATTTTGTACTTTTTGTATTTTATTTAGAGACAGGGTCTCACTGAGTTGCTTAGTGCCTTGCTTTTGCTGCGGCTGGCTTTGAACTCGGATCCTCCTGCCTCAGCCTCCCGAGTTGCTGGGCTTACAGGTGTGCGCCACTATGCCCGGCTGAACATATATTCTTTGCCTTACCCCAAAAGATGTCTCTCCCCTAAGATAGCCCACATTTCCCCTTGAATGTGTCTCTGCTTTCCTAAATAAATCTGTCTGTGCCTCTGATGGGCACATGCTGAAATTCTTTTGAGTCACATGCCAAGGGCCCCACTTATCCTGAGTTGAGATCCCCCTCTCCAGAAACCCCTCTAGTGACAACTTCAGAGGCTCAAACTCTCTTCTTAAGTTTAGTTCTTCCTCTGGTCCCAAAGCCTGTTCCTGGAGAGAAGTAGCCTGTCAAAGCAGGGCTTACCTTGGCATCCATGATGCTGGTCTCGACACGGGCCACGCCCTGGTTCTCCCTGAACAGCTGGATCTTACTGATCTTGCTGAACTCAGACAGCACAGTGGTGAGGTTGGTTTTGAGGTCAATAACATGGCTGATGCCGTGACGGGGTCCCACTAGTAGAGTGGTAGCTGACTGCTTCTCGTCCTAGTGCCCACGTGTGGCAGGAGGCATTAACATAAAGAATGGGATAGGATGTGAGGAAGAAGAAGTGGAAAGAGGAAACAAAATATGCATTGGATGGTTCTGCTGGGGGAGGGGGCTGGAAATATCTGGGGCTCAGTTCCAGGGCCAGAGGACAACCTTGAGGGGAAATGGTCTGGAACCCCTTGATTCCAGCATAGGAACCCAGATCATTATCGAAATCAATACCTTAACCTCAGCAGCAGGCTAAGTGGGCAACAGCAGAGCTGGCTCTAACAAAATGGTGAGAATAAGTGAAGTTTGTTTTGGAGGTCTTGGAGAACCTTCCTTCCCCTACTAAGCCCTACTAAACTTTCCATGGTTGCTGCAGGTCATTCAGTGTCCTCACCCAGTGCTCTGCCTGAGCAGGCAGCATTGTGTCTGGCTTTTACCCTCTTCCCACCAACAGCCACTCAAACCTGAACTTCTCATCCAAAGCCAAAACTGACCTAGTAACTGCCTAAGGTGCTAAGGGTCCATTGAGTGCTTAATAGAGGCCTTGTTCCCTAAGGACATGTACCTTTTAATAGGCATTCTAGCAATCTTAACCAAAAAGAATGGCCAATGGAAATTTCAGCAGTGTTACTTGGATGGCAAAAAGATTTGATGGTGTGTGCATGGGGCGGGGGACAGTGGGCTTTTAGTGTTCTGAAAATTCCAGTATGTTAAAAGGCTACCTCTATGCCTGATGGACTTGATTCTCTTTAATGGTTCTGACAAGCTCCTTGGAGCCATCAAGCCTGAGCCCTTGTCTGGCCCATTCCCTGCCATTAGCATCACCTCAGGAACCTCTTGTGTCTGGCTATAGGCACTTTGATAAGCTGCTTTCCTCCTGTGCACTCCCCTAGAGCTTGACAAGCACCTGGATCCTATAAGCAGGGTGATTTGAATTTCCTTTTACCAGGTTCAACTAGCCTGGGGCACAGTCCTGTGGGTGGAGCCAGCTTCGTCCAGCCATGGGGCATTGCTGTGGCAGTAGAGGTGCTGGGACAGCAGGGGCCAGTATAAGGACTCAGGAAACCTGGGCTAGGGGCCATTGGGAGTATCAGTAAGGGCAATGAAATAGAGCAGGTACTGGCAAACTATGGCCAAAGTACGGCCAAAGAGTTAAGAATTTTTTTTACATTTTTAAATGGTTGTAAAGAAATCAAAAGAACCACATTTTGTGATGCTGGAAAATTACATGAAATTCAACTTTCTGTGCCCCTAAATAGTTATTGGCATGCAGCAAAGCCCGTTTGTTAATACATTGTCTATGGGTGCTATTTTTTTTTTTTTTTTGGTACTGGGAATTGAACTCAGGGGCACATGGCCCCTGAGTCACATCCCCAGCCCTATTTTTTATTTTATTTAGAGACAAGGTCTCACTGAGTTGCTTAGCACCTCACTGTTGCTGAGGCTGGCTTTGAACTCATGATCCTTCTGCCTAAGCTCCCCCACCACCACAGCCACTGGAATTACGGGTATGGGCCACCATGCCCAGCTTCTTTTTATTATTTTTAAAAAAATATTTATTTATTTGTTTTTAGTTGTACATAATGCCTTTATTTTTATGTGATACTGAGGATTGAACCTGGGCCACACACGTGCTAGGCGATCGCTCTGCCGCTGAGCCACAACCCCAGCCCACCATGCCCAGCTTCTATGGGTGCTTTTATGCTAAGACAGCAGGGCTGAGTTGCTGCCACAAAAACCCATTTGGTCTACCTGCAAAAGCCTAAAATATTTACTATTTGGCCTTTTATAGAAAAAGCGTGTCAACCCCTGAAATAGAGGAAGGGGGACACAAAGGGGTGATGAAGGGATGCTAAAAACAAATACAGTCAGCCCTCAGTATGCATGGGGGATTTGTTTCAGGACTCCCTTGCAGATACCAAAATGCATGGATGCTCCAGTCCAGTTTAGAAAATGGCATAGTATTTGCCTGTCACCTATGCGATCCTCCTGTATACTTTGAATCTTCTCTGGATTACTTATAATACCTAATACAATATAAACAGTGGTTATGCTGTGTTGTTTAGGGAATAATGACAAGAAACATTCTGTACACATTCAGTACTGACACAATTTTTTTTTAATAGCTTTGATCCATAGTTAGTAGAATCCATGGATACAGGACCCACGTATATGGAGGGCAGACTGTATTTTCCTCTCATGTTCCCACCATGGACAAACATCAACAAAAGGATGACACCTCTTCCCCCTCCCCCCTTTACCCCACTGACCAGGCCCACAGTGTTGAATAAAACGCCCGTGAAGGTGGGAAGTTCATTCAGAATTCGAAGGTACTGGAGCTTTGCCTGAATTGCAGAGCCCTGTGGAAACAGCCCACCTCAAAATATGAGAAGCACAAGGAGCACAGGAAAAACAAATCCATGTTCTCAAACAGGAGTCTTGCCATCCTAGGACAGGCTCAAGGCATTAAGCTACTATACTGGGAATGTGAGGAGGCCTGAGTAAAATAACAGGAAGGTTCCAGTTCAGGGAGCTTTCACCTCTAGCATCCCATTTCATTTTCTAAACCCTCCTCTGACCCCCTGATCTTCATTTCTAAAGCATCCGACTGACTACATTTTTCTTCTTGGATTAATTCCAATACTTTCCCAACTCTTTCTTTTTTTGTAACAGGGATTGAAACTCAGGGGCACTTAACCACTGAGCCACATCCTTAGCCCTTTTTTATATTTCTATATTTAGAGACAAGTCCTTGCTGAGTTGCTTAGGGTCTTGCTAAATTGCTGAGTCTGGCTTTGAATTCATGATCCTCCTGCCTCAGCCTCCTGAGACGCTGGGATTACAGGTGTGGAACACTGTGCCAGGCTCTTCCCCAACTTCTGACACCCCACCCAATCTATGTATCTCTCCTAGGATTCTTCAGATCCTCAGAGCTACCTAGATACTGGCTATCCCCAGCTCAGTGTGTGTGGGGGTCTCAGTTAATGCTTTAATACTGAGCACCCCTACTTCCCAAGCCTGCTGTCTATCCATTAAAGGTCTCCATCAGCATCTCTGGGGCAAATGAGTCAGAAATCTGAGAGTGACACTGGACTCTTCCTCCATCCTCTGATCTGAGGGCCACCAGTCACCAAATCATCTTGATTCTTTCCCCTAACTCCCCTCTTCAATTTACCCATCCCTCTTCTCTTACCCCACAGTCACTGCCTGGCATTTCTACCTATGTTAGGTGTCAGTCAGGTTACCTTTAGTACTAATATTCTTCCCCTCAAACACTAACACTGTTAGAGGGTACATCCTAAAACATAGTAATTAATTCATATTGGCTTTCTGATTAAACCCTTAGATGGCTCCCTGCTGCCTCAGGATGAAATATCATATCACACAAGACCCTCAAGACCCTCCAGGAACTGGCTCCTGCCCACCTCTCCCCTCCCAAGCCTCCTCTTTTGTTCCTCTTCCCACCCCTAGCACATCCATTGCATTCTGTGTACTTGCTTGGGTCCAGCTATATGCATTTCTTTCCTTGCACCAAGGTCTCTCCTATCTATGGACATTTGTACAGATGGATCTCTTTACCTGGGAAAGTCTTCCTCCTACTACCCACCCCCACCATCACATATAGAAAAATTCCTGTCTGCCTGTCCTCCAAGACCCAGCTCTGGCATCAAATGTACCAATTCCTGGCCTTATTCTCCATTCTCAATCTAGGCTTGGCATCCCTCCTCCCTGCTAGAGCACAGTGAGACTGCTGATGGTGTTTCCCCACTAGACTGTGCGCGCTTCCAGGGCTGAGATCAGGCCTTCTTCATCTTTGTATCTCCAGGAGGAGCACTAGAGTGTCTCAAAAAAAAAAAAAAAAAAAAAAAAAAAAAAAAAAAAAGGGAAAAAGGTAGCTGAGGAGCCAGTGAGCACTGGTGCTCTCAGCTGAGAAGAAAACAATCCGATTAAATATGCACAGCAAGGTGGGAATGGCTTAACTCTCCAGGGAAATTTGCATCTTAAAAGGGAAGCTAGTTGGTAATACAAGAAATCTGGAATGGGTTGCATACTTGGGGGTGGCTGTGTCCTGTGTCTATATCTGCATGCTGATGCTAGAACCTCTCACCATCTTTCTGCCTCTTGGGCAGAAGCTAAAGCAGAAAGAGCCTTAGAAGCCTAAGAAGGGCTTGCATGGCTAGGAGAGGCAGGGAGAGGGAGTTTCTCAGAGGCAAAGGGTTGTGTCCTAGTGTAGCAGTGGCTCGAGCCCTCCCATTCTTGCCCAGTGACCCATTCTGCAGGTCAGGCTTTGTCATATCCCTGGTGGGGGGCTTTTACTTCCAGAATTCCATATACCAGAACTGATGAATTAGAAAGCTAGCATGGGACAGAGTGATTATTCCCATGGAAAATATGTGCCTCCACAGGGTCTAGTGCTGTCCACACAAGAGGTGCTCAATCAGCACTAACTAATTGGTAAAAGAACCTGAGGATGATCTCCTACATTTGGCACCTTTGCATTCAGGACCCATAGGTCTGTCAGTGCCACTGAGCTGTCTTTGGGACAGGCTCCAGCTTGGGGAAACTCCTTTCCATAACTGTCCCCGTTCCCAGCCAAGCTGGATGTGCACCTGAGTCAAAAAAATGTGGTGGAGATCACCAAAGTAAATGCCCCCCCTGAGACCTCTAGTGCCTAAACATGGTGCCCCATGGTCTCCTCTGGGTACCTTGGTGCCACTAGAAGGATGCATTTGGTGAGCCTTCAGTTGCTGTGAGAGAGATTTCCGAAGGTTCTTCTCTTTGATGCCTTGTAGGAGGGAGGGGGGGAGAAAGGGTTCCAGGCCCCACTCCTTCCTAAAAGCAGAAGAAAAGTAAAAGATTAGTGAGAGAGACAAAGTGTGACAGAGAATAGAAGATGGTTAAGTTAGAAACTGAATCTGAAAAGCACAGATGGAAGAATAGAGACTGGGAGAAAGAAAAAGAGAAAAAGGAGAGGGACTAGAACAAGAGAACATTGGCCACATTCCCTAATAGAAGCAGTAGTTCTAGGGCATCTAGGCATCTAGGACTAGAGCTAGGTGTGAGGAACTCCAATTCTCACTCCCATTCCACTTCCTACATTCCTAAAAAGGGCAGCATAGCTCAACCATTGTACGTTCTGTCCTTCCTACACAGCTATTTGCTCCCGTCCTGAAGGGCCCCAGCCCAACTCACTCCACATTCTTGAGCGAGATCTTCTGACTAGGCCGAGTGGCTGAGACAGTGATATAGATGTGGAGGGCAGCAAGGCCCAGAAGCATCTCCGGTTTGGGGTCCATTCCAAAGCGTTCTCGGATAACATCATTCCGACTCTGTGAGAGAAGGCAGTCCAAACCTGTTAGTTAAAAGATATGTTCTCTCCCCACCCCCTATCTACTCCCTTATATCTCAGAAAAGAATCATGGTGTCTAAGACATGGTAGATCAAAGGAAAGAAGAAGATGCTGCCCTTGGGGAAGAGACAACCAAGAAGTCTCAGGTCACAGAGACACTATTAGCTTTATTCAGCAGATACTGGACAGTCTTCTTATTGACAGGTATGTACGATGGTAAGGTGCAAATGGGCATAAAGTAGTACACAGCATAAGTTAGTTTACAGCACACCACTCCCTTTCTTTCCTCCTGTAAAAAGAGACCCGCCCACATTTGGGATAGCAATACTCACCCCCCAATTATATAAAGCTCTTCCACAAGTGCAGATGGGAACAAAGAAATAGAGACATGGGGAAGGACTCTGTATAGTGCTCTGGCCCAGAAAACGAGGGTGAGAGATGGATTGCAGGGATGAAGTAGACATTCTGTTCCTTGGGGTGTGAAGGATAAAACATTGATGGGTCAATCATTCCTAGGTTGTTTTCCTGTTGGTCTCCTGGAATTGCTGGCCAAGCATTATGATAACCCTCAAAATCTAAGGACCATAACCCCAGCTGTCAATGAATCTAGCTTGATTAGAACCGTTGTCCATTTGGTTGAGGTGGACCCAGTAAAGGAACTAGGGAGTCACAGTGGTATAATTATAGCATGGAAGAAAGTAGAAAAGAAATACTTTATCAATGATCATCTATGTAGAAAATCCAATGGAATCTACAAAAAACTACTAGAACAAATAAGTGAATTTAGTAATGTTGCAGGACATAAGATTAATATACGAAAGCTAATTGTATTTCTTTTCTTTCTTTCTTTTTTTTTTTTTTTTTTTTTTTGTACCAGGGATTGAACTCAGGGGCACTCGACCACTGAGCCACATCCCAGCCCTTTTTTTGTATTTTATTAGAGACAGGGTCTCACTGAGTTGCTAAGTGCCTCGCCATTGCTGAGGCTGGCTTTGAACTTGAGATCCTGCCTCAGCCTCCCAAGTGCTGGGATTACAAGCGTGCACCACCACGCCTGGCCTAATTGTATTTCTGATAGCAACAAACAATTGGAATTTGAAATTAAAAATCTGAATCATTTATAATAGCATCAAAAATATGAAACAATTAGGAATAAATCTGACAAAATATGTAAAAGACTTTTACAATAAAAACCATGAAACATTGCTGATAAAAATTAAAGACCTAAATCAACATAGAAATACTGTGTTTATGGGTTAGAAGATTCAATATTTTTAAGATGTCAATTCTACTCAAATTGAGCTATAGATTCAACACAATCTCAATCCAAACCACATCAAGTTTTCAGCAGAAATTGATCTGTTGATTCTAAAATTCACAGGAAAACACAAAGGATCTAGAATAGCCAAAACGACTTTGAAAAAGAACAAAGTTGGAGGACAAATACTACTTCATTTCAAGACTTATTATAAAGCTACAGCAAACAAAGTAATATAATGTTGGCATAAGGATATACAAGTAGATCAATGGAACAGAATGCAGTTGAAGAATATCTCCACAAATATATAGACAATTGATTTTTTTTGCATTACTGGGGATTAAAACCAGGGACCCAGGCATATGAGGCAAACAGTTCTACCACTGAGGCATATTGTAGCTCTTTTCAATTTTATTTTGGGACAGGGTATTGCTAGGTTGCCCATGTTGGCTTCAAACTTTGGATCCTCCTGCTTCAGCCTCCCAACTACTGTGTGCCAGGTTAAATGACTGTTTTGTTCTTTGGCAGTACTGGGGATTGAACCCAGGGGCCCTCTATCACTGAGCTACATCTCAGTCTTTTTATTAGTTTGAAACAGGGTCTCAGTAAGTTGCCAAGGCTAGCCTCTAACTTGCAATCCTCCTGTCTCAGCTTCCTGAGTCTCTGAGATTACAGTTACGCATCACTGCCAGCTGGATAACTGATTTTTGACAAGGGCAATTCAGTGAAGAAAGGACAGTTTTTTTCCAACAAATGGAGTTGGAATATGGATATCCATATGCCAAAACACACAAAAAAGTCTTTGATGGATACCTTGCATCTTATATGAAAGTCAACTCAAAATATATCATACTCAGCCGGGCGTGGTGGTGCACGCCTGTAATCCCAGCACTTTGGGAGGCTGAGGCAGGAGGATCGTGAGTTCAAAGCCAGCCTCAGCAATGGCGAGGCACTTAGTAACTCAGTGAGACCCTGTCTCTAATAAAATACAAAAAAGTGCTGGGGATGTGGCCCAGTGGTCGAGTGCCCCTGAGTTCAATCCCCAGTACCAAAAAAAAAAAAAAAAAAAAAAAAATCATAGATCTAAATACAACTGGGCGCGGTGGCACACGCCTGTCATTCCAGCACTTGGGAAGCTGAGGCAGGAGGATGGCGATTTCAAAGCCAGCCTCAGCAATGGCAAGGCACTTAGCAACTCAGTGAAACCCTGTCTCTAAATAAGATATAAAATAGGGCTGGGGATGTGGCCCAGTGGTCGAGTGCCCCTGAGTTCAATCCCCAGTACCACAAAAAAAAAAAAAAAAAAAAAAAAAAAAAAAAAAAAAAAAAAAAAAGATCTAAATACAAAGACTAAAATGATAAAACATCTACAAAAAAAAAGAAGAGCTTTGTGACCTTGAGTTGACAAAGATTTCTTCTATGTGACACTAAAAGTACTGTACATAAAAGAACAAATTAACAAACTGGACTTCATAAAAATTCAACATTTGTTCTTATGAAAGCCACTGCTGAGAGACTGAAAACACACGCCACAGGCTGGGAGAAAATAATTGCAAATAACATATCCAACAAACAACTTGTTTCCAGAATACATAAAGGACTCGAATATCAATAACAAGAAAACAAATAGTCCAATAGAAAAGGAGGCAAATGGGGTGGTGCTGGGGTTGTGGCTCAGCGGTAGAGCACTCGCCTAGCATGTATGAGGCCCTGTGTTCATCCTCAGCACCACATAAAAATAAATAAAATAAAGGTATTGTGTCCAACTACAACTAAAAAATAAATATTTTAAAAAGAAAGAAAAAACAAAAACGCCGGGCAGGGTGGCGCACGCCTGTAATCCCAGCATTTGGGAGGTTGAGGCAGGAGGATCACGAGTTCAAAGCCAGCCTCAGCAATGGCGAGGCACTTAGCAACTCAGTGAGACCCTGTCTCTAATAAAATACAAAAAAGGGCTGGGGATATGGCCCAGTGGTCGAGTACCCCTGAGTTCAATCCCGGGTACCAAAAAATAAATAAATAAATAAAATTAAAAAAATGAAAAAAGAAAAGAAAGTAAAGGAGGCAAACTTGAGATTTCACCAAAGAATATTCAAGACAGCAAATAAACACATGAAAATTTGTTCAACCTCATTACTCATTAGGGAAATGCAAATGGAAACCACAATGAGATGCCATTTTGTACTAATAGAATGACTAAAACAAAAAAGTGTGTGTGTGTGCGTGTGTGTGTGTATAAAGTATAAAGCAGGTCAGTTGTTGCCTGGTGATTACACACACGTACACACACACGCACACACACACGCACACACACATATATACACACATCTCAAGTGTTGACAATGATGTGGAAAAACTGGAACTCTCAAAATCATCATGCTCATGGGGCTGGAGTAGTAGCTCAGTGGTAGAGCACTTGCCTGGCATACTTGAGGCCCTCAGTACCACATATAAATAAATAAAATAAAAATGAATCCATTGATAACATTTTTTTTTTTTTTTGTACCGGGGATTGAACTCAGGAACACTCGACCACTGGGCCACATCCCCAGCCCTTTTTTGTATTTTATTAGAGACAGGGTCTCACTGAGTTGCTAAATGCCTCGCCATTGCTGATGCTGGCTTTGAACTCGTGACCCTCCTGCCTCAGCCTCCCAAGTGCTGGGATTACAAGCGTGCGCCACCACACCCGGCCATTGACAACATTTTAAAAAATCATCATGCTCAGGCAAAGAAACTACTCTAAAATAAATATACACACTGGTCGCCGGGCGTGGTGGCACACGCCTGTAATCCCAGCACTTTGGGAGGCTGAGGCAGGAGGATCGTGAGTTCAAAGCCAGCCTCAGCAATGGCGAGGCACTTAGCAACTCAGTGAGACCCTGTCTCTAATAAAATACAAAAAAAGGCTGGGGATGTGGCCCAGTGGTCAAGTGCCTCTGAGTTCAATCCCCGGTACAAAAAAAAAAAAAAAAAAAAAAAAATATATATATATATATATATACATATACACACACACACACACACACACACACACACACTGTATCATACAAATATATGTGAATTTTAGTAAATGAAAATTGATCTACAGTGATAGAAAGCAGGTCAGTTGTTGCCTGGTGATTAGAGGGGATGAATTACAAAGGAACCTGGGGAAACTTTTAAGAATAATGGATATGGGGCTGGGGTTGTGGCTCAGCGGTAGAGCGCTTGCCTGGCACATGCGCGGCCCGGGTTCGATCCTCAGCACCACGTACAAATAAACCCATTGTGTACAGCTAGAGCAAATAAATAAATATTTAAAAAAAAGAATAATGGATATGTTCAATATTTTGAATGTGTTGATATACACATATGGGTGTATACATATACATGTCAAAATTTGTCACAGCATGTACCTTATTATTTTAATTATTTATTTATTTTTGGGTGCCAGGTATTGAAACCAGGGGCACTTTACCACTGAGCCACATCCCTAGTTCATTTTTTTTATTTTGACATATGATTTTGCTAAGTTGCCTAGGGCCTTGCTAAGTTGCTGAGGCTAGCTTTGAAACTGCAATCCTCCTGCCTCAGCCTCCCTGACCTGCATAATGTGTACTTCAAATGTGCAGTTTATTATGTGTCAATTATACCTCAATAAAATTGAAATATGAAAAAGAGGGAGTAAATCTGATATCCATATCATCACAAAGGGGAGAAGTATGGTAGATATATGGTCTTGTCATCAAATTCCAAAATATTAGAACCAAGGTGGTCCCCAGAAGCTTGAATGCAGATGTTATATTGTATGAATATACAAATATGTAACAATAAATCTCATCATTATTTACAAGTATAATGCACCAATAAAAATGGGGAAAAAGGAAGCTTGAACAAAGAAATTCAGGGTAAAACAAAATGAGAATTAAAATTCTAAAATTCATAAAGCAACCATACAACTCATTTTCCCCTAGAGGGCTGGTAAAGAACTTGAGGCAGTGAAATATTCCTAACATTTTTAGTTGTCAAAAAGGGCAGAAAGGACAATGATGATGTCTCATAGCATATTCCCAGTTGTCACCATCAGAGACAGACGAAGTTTGAGTTTATTTTTTCCTCTCATCAAGTGCTGTGTACATCCTGCGGGCATCTAAAACTTAACACATCCCCCAAAGATCTTGTCTTGTCCCCAAACTCATTTCACTGCCTTTGTTTCTTAATTTGAAGAAAGATACCACCTCTGCCAGACACTCATCAAGTCAAGGTCTGTTGAATCCTCATTTTAAATCTCTTCTTTTAATACCTTTATTTATTTATTTATTTAATATGGTGCTGAGGATTGAACCCAGTACATCACACATGCTAGACAAGTACTCCACCACTGAGCTACAATTGTAGCACTTAAATCTCTCTTGAATCCCACACACTCCATCATAACTCTGATTCTGGCCTTCATCATTTCTTCTCTGGATAACTGTGATGGTTCTCTAGCTGGTGAATTTCCTTGGCACCATGTGATCTTTTGCAATTGCTCATCTGACCAAGCTATTCTCCTTTCACCATTTCTATGCCCCCACAGAATTTCTCTATCTAGACTACATATTAGAATCACCTGAAGGATTTTAAAAATAGCAATGTCAGGGAGTCATCTCATAGGTTTTGATTTAATCAGTGTTGAGGGTGGTACAGGACATTTTTATGGTCTTGAAATGTGTGAATTTTAATAAGAAAATGAACAGTCAGCCAAAGGCAGAAAAAAGCAGCAAGACTGGGTCTCTGGTCTGATAGGAAAGGAGAATATTAACTTTGAGAGCACCTATGTTTTTCTTGCTTTGACACTGTGGGGCACAGAACATTTTTTTCCCCAAAGCTTTCCAGATAATTCTAATATGCAGCTAGGGTTAAGAATCACTGTCCTTAAGCAATAATTCCCAAATTCCTTTGGGTATCAGAATCCCAGGGAGGGCTTATTAAAGCAGACCACTGATTTCAAACTCCAAGTTTCTGGTTCAATAGGATTGGGCTGGGCCCCAATAATTTCCATCTCTAACAAGGTCCCAGTTGATACTGATGCTGCTGCCTGTGGGACCACACTTTGAGAATCACTGCTCAGCCTCCATCATAAAGCCTATGCTTGCCATGGCCTACCAAGCCCTTCACTGTCTGCTTCCTGTCTCTCCTACTTCATTTCCTACTTCTCCGTACATTACATCCTGTACTGCAGCTGTAATAAATCACTCAGTTCTCTCATCATGACATGCTATTTAGTACTGCCATGCTACTTAGTGCCCCCACGCTCTTGTAAAAGCAAGTTCCTTTGCTTAGAATACATTCCCTTTACTCTATATCTCTATACAGCAAACTTCCATTTATCTCATGGCCAGGAGCATGTGTGTATCACTTCCTCTGTGAAGCCTTCACTATCTCTCTCCCATGTGGAATTGGCAAACTGCTTCCTGGGTGCCCTCATTGACAGTAAACCCCACCACTGTCACATTTATTTTATGCACAGACCAGCTTGAGGGAGCCAAGACAGTTCTTTTGTCATCTTTGATTGCCAATACCTAGGTTAGGACCTGGAATAGAGTAAACACTCAATGTTTTTGGGTGAAGTGAGTTGGGAATCATCTCCTTATCAAAGCCTGGTATTGGAGGCTGAGGCCCCCTGCAACCCAATGTGACTGTTAGCCTTTGGGATCCTGTGAAGGAGCCAGAGTTATTTGGGTTGATTGTTCCTGAAAACCAATGAACTGCATGGTCAAAAACAAACAAACAAACAAACAAAAAACCCAAAACAAACAAACAAACAAAAACAGGACGTTGAGCCACAGGCAGCTCAGGTCACCAGGCCAGTCAACTTAGCCATGGAGTACAAGGTAAGAAAAGGAAAGGGCCTTCAGAACTACCTGGAGGTTGGGAAAACTTACATAGTGACTTCATTGTGATGGCAGAACAGCCTGCCTGCTTGTTTGTCCACTGGTCTGTCTGTGTATCCCCAAGCCAGACTCTACCTGGATGTAAAGGTACTCGAAAGCAGCAGGATCCCGACGCAGCAGCTCCACGGGGTCTTTGGGAAAGAAGCTTATTCGGAAGAGGCATTTCATTCCATGATAGTGTGTCCGCTGTACCACCTAAATCCCAGGGTTGAGAAGTGGGAGTAAGCGATCTACAATCAATGGCTGGGGTCATGGGGTAGTCAGTTTGGTGGCTCTTTCAAGTGGGGCTTAGGAAAGAGTTAGGCTGTTGTTTCCTACTCTGTCTCCCACCTGGTGGATTCACATTCAGTTAACCTTGTCCAGGGTTTTGCTTTTCCCAGATTCAGTTAGACACGGTCAACTGAAAATATTAAATGGAAATTTTCAGAAATAAACAATTCATGACTTTCAAATAACTCTTATTATAGAATACTTTTATAATTATTCTATTACTATCTATTTAATTTTGGCAGTAGGAATTGAACCCAGATGCAATTTAACCACTGAGCCAAATCCCCAGTCCTTTTCCTTGTTTAAGCCAGAATCTCACTAAGTTGCTTAGGGACTAAGTCGCTGAAGCTAGTTTTGAACTTGCGATTCTCCTGCTTCAGCCTCCAAAATTGCAGGGATTATAGGCATGTGCCACCGTACTGAGCTTATTATTGTTTTTAATATCTTACTATACCTAGTTTATAAATTAAACTTTATCATAGGTCTCTATGTATAGGAAAAACAGTACATGTACAGTTCAGTTCTATCTATGGTTTCAGGTATCTACTGGTGTAGGGGGGTCTTGGAATATATCCCCTGTGGATAAAGGGGTACTACTGTACCCTTGTAGGTAAGTGGGGCAAGGTCTTTTCTGCCTTTCTGACCCAAAGTGACTGCTATTTTAAAATCATTTATCTATTGCTTCTCAGGCTTTTGGCTAAGATCAAGTGTAAAATCATTTATTTAAGACATGAGATTTATTAACAATCAGGTCTAAGTGCTAAAATACTAGGTAGGAAGAAAGAGCTCTTGAGAACTTCTCAGACTCTTTTCTTGCAGAGGGGCTCAGCCTCAAGCAGAGTAAACAGTTGCCAATTACAGGCCAAATCAAATTGAAAACCTTTTTGGAGGTATAGATGAAACAGTATACCTCCAAACATACTGGAAATGGTTGAAGCTGGGGATGGCTAATAGAGTTCACAATACTATATTCCTTCTACTTTTGTGTATGTTTCAAATTTTTCATAATAAAAAGTTTAAAATTCCCATTGGAGTCTGGTTGTATTCAAAGGGCTGCTTGGGGAGGGGCACTTAAACTTCCTCCAAGCCACTTACCCATGGCCTTCCCTTTCCTACTGGTGAGGCTCTTATTTGCATCTGGGTGATAGCTGAGCTTGAAGAATTTTTCTTTCCAAAAACTCATTCTTTTTTTTTTTTTTTTTTTTTTTTGTGTGTGTGTGTGTGTGTGTGTGTGTGTGTGTGAGATTTTGGGTTTTGTTTGGCTTCCACGTAGGCTCTGAAAAAGAAGTTTTTTCCCCAATTGTCCTTCTCTAATTCTTTCTCACCCTACTTGGGAAACCTGTTTGCCACTCTGATAATGCTTAGTGCTTCATATTGGTAAAATCCCATCCAGAGTCCTAGATTTGTCCAGCCTTTTTTCCAAATGGTGTGGGCTGGGATGATCACTTTTTCCTACTCTAGAAGATAATATAGATAACAGGCTGTCTATTCTTGTCCCTACTCAGCCAATTCCCAACTCTCACTTGATTCCATTTCCTGACTTTTCTATATCACAGCCTCCATCTGAAAGGCCAATTTTTTTTTCAGGAAGGAGAAAAGTCTAACAGGTGGGCTTTCTAGAAGGCAGAAGACTTGCCACTATTTGTCATTAAGCATCCTGGGTACCATGCAGTGAATCACTACCCCACACTCTTCCCCCTGGAGACCAAGACTAATGATCTTCATGCTCTCCTTAGGTCACAAAGGGCATTGCCAAAGGCCCTCTGTGATGGGTAGTTGTAACAAACTTAGGTAAGAAATATGTCTTCTGGGAGCTGGCTGAGCATATCATTACAAATCTTCTAGAGAGGGAGTGTCTTGGGTCCTCTCCTCTAATACAGGCCACATACAAAGCTACTGGGCCAAGATAAAGGAGTTACTTACATAAGCCAGGGGCTGCTTGTCCTGAAGAAGCAGGAACTTGTGATTCTGTTCTGGCCCAGCATACTCAAGGACAAGAGCAAAGTGCTCAATGTACCTCAGGGAGAGGCGGTCCTGTAATGTCACCATTACATCCTGTGGAAGAAAAAGACCCTTGAGAGAGTGATCTTTTCTGGCTTTAATTGACCCTAAGTACCAAGCATGTGAGGAGGGGATTGAAAGCCAAGCACAATAGTCCCATGGAGAAGGCTGAGACATTAGCCTTTATGGTGACCCAAGTACTGGGCTCCATGAGGGCTGCCCAGTGGCCTGGGCCCTGGAGAACACCACAGGTACAAAGGGTGGAGGCAGGCATTCCAGAAACTCCCCAGGTGAGGCACATGGCAAAAGAAGGTCGTGTCCTTCCCTCCCTCCCTTTCTCCTTCCATTTAAAAAACTATTTCCTGAGTGCCAGGCACTGTGTTGGTTCTCCCCTTATCTCTCATAAGTCAGAATGCCCACTCGAGTTTGTGTGTCACCTCTTTCTTTTAGGAGTTAGCAAAAGCTACATTTATATGATTAAAAAGTATAATATTTCCAGATTCATAATCTAATTCAAATGACTTCAGTTACTGGCAAAATGTTCATTTTTGACCATTGCTGGCTTTTAGAGACAATCAATTTAGCAACTTGAAAAATGTGTCCATGCAGAGGAACTATGTCACGTGTCTGGTTTACAGTCATAAATCTGACTACTTCTGGGCTCCGTCTGCTCTGCTGCCCTACTTTTAATAGTAGGGCGTCTGGAAACATATTGGTGGGGGCTGTCCAAATGTCAGTTTGGAGACTTCTGCCATCTATTTGTTGTGACTTCAGCATATCCACTGGGCTCCAGTGTGTGTGTTCAGCATCTCTCAGCCCCCAAAGGCTGGAAAGAAGCAGGCTTGGGAATGCAAAACTACCTGACAGCCAGTGCTGCCAAACAAGCCCTTCAGTGAACACTGAAAGGCATTCAGCCATTTAAATGGTAGGCTGGAAATTGGTGGGTACTTGAGAGGATCTCTTTGTGTTATCTAAGTTATCACAGAGGCACCAGTGTTGCTGGAGCTCTGGCAGGGACAGATGAGGTTTTCTTTGCAGTTTAGCTGCACTGGGATTGTGGACAGCCAAGCCAGCAATTGCCAACTGGTGTTACAAGTGTAATGGCCCCTGTGTCAGGCTGTCAATTCATCCAGGTACCTCTCTGGGACAAGTGGCTTGGCAGCCTGTCAAAGTTCCAATGAATAGCCAGTGCACCCTTGCTGAAGTCAGAGTGAGACTTCAAGTGAGGGGAACACTGCTGTCCTGGAAGGCTGGGGCTATTGGGAAGCCTTGGTAGCAGTGATGATGTGAGGGGGAGAATGCTCTGAGAAGCCTCCAAGGGAAAAGAGAGGGGGTAAACACTCCAGTGTGGAGACAAGCTACAATGTGCATAGCAACCCGTGAACAAACACCAGGAAGATTCTGACACAAGAAGATATCCACATCTGGAGGAGTGACATTCAGATACCATGGGGTTGGCCTAATTAGTTCTGTTTCACTGGTCCCACCCATAGCCTGAGACCTTCAACAGCTAAGAGACCATCTCATGACTCCCTAAGGAGTGCATTTTGATCCGAGGTCTCTGGGGGACATGCCTAGGCCTAAGCCTTCCAAAGAAAGCTTTGGTTCAATCAACATGGTTTAAGTACTGTGTATTGTATGCAGGATGCTACTGGAACTTTGAGAAGCACATTTCTTCATCATTCATGGACTGTCCCCTCCCCCTGCAGAATACTTAGCATCTCTGACCTTCAGGCACTAAATACTAGTGTCATGAAAAATCATTGGGATGACACAAAACTCTCTTGGACATTTCCAAAAGCTTTCTAGGAATGTGCAGTCCCTACCCTGGTAGAAAACGACTGGCAAGGACCATTCTGAGCATTTGATACCTCTTTTTTGCAAATATTTACTGGCCCAGGGGCTTCTATATTTATAGAGTTGTCTTGGCCCCTGCATGGGAACCATAGGATACCTATGGGTCCAAGCAGGTTTTCTGGGTAGGTGCTATAGCTACCCAGTGGTTTGTGTAGCATTGATTGCATTCAAACATTAATTCTGGGGATGATATTCTCTTTCTGGAAAGAGTCTGGAAGAAGCAGAACAGATATTTCCATCCTATAGTAGAGTGAACCTGGGGGCAAATCATATCATTGCCTATACTCCTAGGCACTAAGAGAATCAGTAGGACTTTCTGATACCTGGCTGACCTGTTAACAATCATAATTTAGTAATTGCTCTTCCTGTGAAAAGAATAGCCAGGGCTGAGGATGTAGCTCAGTGGTAGTGTGCTTATCTAGCATGTGCAAGGCCCTGGGTTTGATCCCCAGTACTGAAAAAAAAAAAAAAGCCAAAGCAGTTGTGGCCAGACTTTTCAAATCTTGGTTTGGTGCTTAAGATGTGGTTGTTATTTAAAAAGCAAAGCATGGCTCAGTTAATTTCCCAAGAGACTGCATTTGTTTATTTCTGTGTGTAAACTTGTGTAGGTGTTATTGTATCAATATAAATTGCTTTTGCTGCCGGGCGCGGTGGCGCACGCCTGTAATCCCAGCACTTTGGGAGGCTGAGGCAGGAGGATCGCGAGTTCAAAGCCAGCCTCAGCAATGGCGAGGCACTTAGCAACTCAGTGAGACCCTGTCTCTAATAAAATACAAAAAAAGGGCTGGGGATGTGACCCAGTGGTCGAGTGCCCCTGAGTTCAATCCCTGGTACCACAAAAAAAAAAAAAAAAAAAAAAAAATACTCTACCACTGAGCCAAAACCCCAGCCCCTGTTATTTTCTTTCATAACAACTCTATATCTTGAGAACTAACCAAGAGGTCTCACAAGAATTACATTAATCCTCTCCCAGGGCATCTCCCTGAATGACCCAATGAGTTCCCAGTGGGCCCTACCTCTTAAAGGTCCACACCACTTCCCAACATTGCCACACAAGGACCAAGCTTCTAACACATGAACCATTGAGAGACAAACCAATCCAAACTATAGTATATATGCATCACCATGCTTAGTTATTGTGTGTGTGTGTGTGCGTGCACACATATGTGTTAAAGACACTTAAATATCTATTCACCTTGAAGTTTCAAGTATTAATAACTATAGTCACCATGCTGTATATATAATTTATACATTTGTTATGTGTGTGAATACACAGAGCATAGTGACCATAGTTATTACACACACATACACACACACACACATATATATGTATATGTGAATATATATATATATACATATATATGTGTATATATATATATATATATATATATAAACATATATTTTTAAAATTTGTGGTATGGGGGATTGAATCCAGGGGTGCTTTATCACTTAGCTACATCCACAGCCTTATTTATTTATTTATTTATTTTGAGAAAGAGTCTCACTAAGTTGCACAGACTGTTCGCAAACTTGTGATTCTCCTTCCTCAGCCTCTTGAGTTGCTGGGATTGTAGGCATGCACTGCTATGCCTGGCATCATGCTGTATATTAAATCTCCAGAATGTGTTCATCTTATACTGAAAGTTTGTACCCTTTGGTGAACACTTACCATTTATTCTACCCTGTCCAGAACCTGGCAACCACTGTTCTACACTGCATTAGTAAGTTTGACTTGTATTTTATGGCTGAATAATATCCTATCTTTTCATTTCCTTAGCCCACTTATTGATTGGGTTATTTTCTTTTTTGGTGTAAAGTTTTTTGAGTTCTTTATACATTCTAGAAATTAGTGCTCTATCCGATGTGCATGTATTAAATATTTGTTCCCAATTAGTTGGCTCTCTATTCACCTCACTGATTGTTTCTTTTGCTGAGAAGAAGCTTTTTAGCTTAAATCTATCCCATTCATTAATTCTTGCGCTACAGGATTCTTATTAAGGAACTTGGGGCCTAATCCGACATGTTGGAAATTGGAGCTTACTTTTTCTATTAGGCGTATTGTCTCAGATCTAATTCCTAGGTCCTTGATCCACTTTGAATTGAGTTTTGTGCATGGTGAGAGATACAAGTTTAATTTCATTTCGTTGCATATGGATTTCCAGTTTTCCCAGCACCATTTGTTGAAGAGGCTATCCTTTCTCCACTGTACATTTTTTGCACCTTTGTCTAATATAAGATAACTGAAATTATATGTATTAGTCTCTGTGTTCTCAATTGTACTTCTCAGAAGAAGATATACAATCAATCAACAAATACATGAAAAAATGCTCAACCTCTCTGGCAATTAGAGAAATGCAAATAAAAACTACTCTAAGATTTCATTTCACCCCAGTCAGAATGGCAGCTATCAAGAACACAAACAACAATAAATGTTGGAGAGGATGTGGGGAAAAAGGCACACTCATACATTGCTGGTGGGACTGCAAAATGGTGCAACCGCTATGGAAAGCAGTATGGAGATTTCTTGGGAAAATGGGAATGGAACCACCCTATGACCCAGCCATCCCACTCCTGGGTCTATTCCCAAAAGACTTAAAAACAGCATATTACAGTGACACAGCCACTTCAATGTTTATAGCAGCACAATTCACAATAGCTAGGTTATGGAACCAACCTAGATGCCCCTCAGTAGATGAGTGGATAAAGAAAATATGGTATATATACAAAATGGAATTTTACTCAGCAATAAGAGAGAATAAAATAATGGCATTTGCAGGTAAATGGATGAAGTTGGAGAATATAATGCTAAGTGAAATTAGTCAATCTCAAAAATCCAAGTACCGAATGTTTTCTCTGATATAAGGAGGCTGGTTCACAGAGTTGTTGGAAGGGGATACATAGGATCAGAGGAACACTAGAATGGTCAACGGAAAGGGAGGGGAGGGAGGGAGTAAGGGGGGGGTTGGAAAAAAATTGGTGATTGAATGAGATGGATATCATTATCCTAAATGCATGATTGAAGATCTGAATGGTACTTATATACTTTGTATACAAGCAGTTGTATGTAAAAAGATACTATACTTGTGCATGATGAATAAGTAAATAAATAATAAAAAAATTAAAAAAAAAAAAAAAAAAAAAAAAAAAAAAATAAATTGCTTTTGCTTTAGAAACGGCTTAATGATCTTCACACTCTTTAGTGCCTAAGAGTCCTGAATGACCCTGTGTTACATGAACATAAAGCAGGTGACAGGCAGATGTGTACCCATGTGCCCACACACATTTCGACAATTATAGTCCACAATTTAGCATGCAAATTTCTGCCACCAGCCATATCTAAGGACTATGCATTTTTGTAGCCGTGTGCTCATAAGCATCGGGAGCTCAAAGGCCACCTTGCTCCAGCAGTAGCAGCATGTGCAGTCTCAGAGGAACGTGAGACAAACAGCTGTGTGTCCTCTGCAGAGGGCAATGTTGACCCAGGAGAGGAGACTCTGAAGGTACCTTAACAGTGGTCCGGCCATCAAATGTGAATGACTTGATCTGCCCATTCTCTAAGAAAACCTTCAGGACGTTGGGGATGAGGAGGAGAGCTTCCTTCTTCATCATTTTCTATGAACAGGCAGGGAAAAGTCAAGGAAAGGACTCATTTAGAAGCAGGGGGAAGCCAGAGAAGGGTATGGAAAGGAGGAGACAGAAGGTTAAGGAGACAGAGAGCCAAAGGGATGGCAGGGCAGAGACAGAGGAAAAAGATCAACAATAATGTTATGTGGAGACCCGAGCCAAATTCCCCAAGAAGACATTGGAAAATATCAAAAGTCCATCTATCATATGACATCACAGTACACTTGCATTCTGCTGTGATTCAAAGTGTGGCAGCTTTGGGTGGTGCTTGGCCCGTGGAGACCACTGTACACAATCTGAAGGCTTCTTTTGGAGCCCAGTTCACTCACCTCAGCTTATCTCCTATACGTTGCTTTCCATCAGGTCCTTCACAAGCCAAGACCACTTCCCAGTCTGTGCCTTTGCTCTACTGTTTCCTCCCTTCTGTGGCATCTTTATCCCTCTCTGACCTGGCCCCTGCTTACCTCTCTGGAGTCATGTCTTACCATTCTTGGTATCTTTACCTCTAACAATTCTTTGTCCTTCAGGGACTATCTTGCTTCCTACAGGACGCTCAGTATCTCTGACCCTGAGACACTAAATGACAATAGCATGAAAAGTCAGTGGGATGATAAAAAACATCCCCAGACATTTCCAAAGCTCTTGGAGGGTGGGGAGTACTGATGCTGATTGAGAACCACTGGCAAGGCCCATTTTCAAACACCTGATAACTAACTAGCAAAAATTTTCCTGGTCCAGGGGTTTCTTTATTTATAGAGTGGTACATGTGAATTTCTCAATAAAAATTCATTAAATAAAAGCTATTCAGAGATATGCAAAAATATGCTCTATATCTATATTATGAATTGTAATGCATTCTACCATTATATACAACAACTTCGAATAAAAAAAAAAAAAAAGCTATTCATTTTGCTTTCCTCTTTCTCTTCCTGGCAAACTCCTATTCATCCTTCAAAACCCACCTTAGATATGTACTCTATAAAGCCTTGGTCCAATATCATCAGATACTTGAACCTCATCTCCCCATGTGTTTTTATAGCAACCTATACATACCTCCCCCAGTGTCTGTACACACACACACACACACACACACACACACACACACACATGCACGGTTTCTCTAATAATCCACATCTACCATAATATATGTATGTATATTATTATGTGTACATACGTGTGTGTGTGTGTGTGTGTGTGTGTGTGTGTGTGTGTGCATGTATTTGAAATTAGAAGTGGGCTAGGCGATGATTAAATCATTCCATAAGTGCTCATATATATTTTTTTGTGGTGGTGCTAGGGATTGAACCCAGGGCCTTGCATATGCTAGGCAAGTGCTTTACCGCTGAGCCACATCCCCAGTCCAATAAAACAGTAAACTCAGAGCACAATGACCATGTCTGTTCATCTTTGTAATTCCAACACTGAACTGGGTTCCTGGCACACACTTGGTTCTTAACAAATGGCTGCTAAATGAATGAGCAGTAAGTGCTTAGTATGTGCTTGCTTGAATAATTAGATTCATCAAGAGGTTCCAACCATTTCTCTGGGCCAACATCATCAGTTCTATAGAAACTCATAGGCTGAATAGATGGCCAGATTCCTTGATTCAGTGGGCATTCACTATCAGCCCTATGCTAAACCCCCAGGATGGTGACAGCAAAATGGAGGACTTGAGTCCAGCCTTACACTGTTGTTATACTGATCCTACATTCACATACCTTATGAAACCAAACAAAACCAACAGCATAATATGGCTAAGGTTTCCTAGATAAACTGAATTGGATTTTGATTCTGAAGGAGATAGTAGATGTGGATTATTATAGAAACCAAATGAGAACAGTGACTGTCACAGACAAAGCATTTCTACAGAAAGAAAGAAGTTCTTCTGAGTTGGAATGTGGCTGGCAGTAGAAGGAGTCAAGAGTCAAGTCTGTCTGGGGTCAAGCCAAGGTGGGCAATGATGGGATGTAAAGTTGGAAAAGTGTGACTCCCTGATCCTGAGATGCTTCTCTCCTGCCAAGCCCAGAGGCCCTGGAGCCCCAGGCTGATGACGCTCAGTCGTGGCAGGTTTTATTTAGCACACTGGTTTGGACTCAGATAATTACTTAATTGATTTTGCTTAAAAATAGAGTCGACAAGAAACACCCACAGGATTTATTTTTGTTCTGGCTGCTTAATAAAGCCTTGGAACACAAGGGGAAATGGATGATAGGACATCCTGGAGTCACCTGGACTTGGACTCACCCAGGTCCCAAGAGGCTGCTATGGTCCACACCAGTGGCAGTGGTGCAGTGGGTGCTGTTATAACTTTACATGATTTCCTGAACACAGAGAGAACTGGAAGACTGATGTGTGTCTCTCTCCAGACAGGAGTCTCAAACCACACTTGGTGGCCTGTCCAGGAGAAAGAGAAGTAACTCTGGATTGGTTCTAGCTACTACTGTGCATTCATTGGGCTGGAGTAAGGGCTTGATTCTGCCTGTGGCCTAGATGGGAGGTATGGAGAAGGGAGTCATGGTGGAGGAAAGACAGTGGAGAAGGGAAAGAGGAAGGGGAAAGGAGAGAAGGAAGGAAAAAGGAGGGGAAGGGAGAGCTTTGAGGGAGTTCTGTACTGGGTGTCCTGGCCTCAGTTGATTCCTCTGTAATGTTGAGAAGGGATAGTCCATACTTTACAGATTCAAGTCATATGTTCTTGGGGTATCCAAGGATTCAAGACACACATGTCCCCTTGGTGACTTGGGCCTCAGGATCTGCTTCACCCTGATCTGCAGGGGCTCTACCCTTCTCCCTCTTCTCTCTGTTCACCAACCCCTGCTACTCTTCAACTTTTTCTTCCAGGATTGAGATAGATCCCATCTACCAATTATTCAAACAGCTTGCCAGTGGAGTCTTTTGGTTTGTCCAACCTTTTTCATACAGGGATAGAGGAGGGAACGTGCTAGGTCTGGAGATGAGTATCAGGGAAATGGAGATGGAAGACAAATGTGTCCTCTATCCTTTCTTCTGAGTGGCTCTATAGAAGCGCCTGGCATTCTGCCGATTTTCCTGCTTGTTCTGGGCCTGCTATCTTCTCTCAACAATTGCAGCTGTGCCTCAGTATATAAATGCTAAGGGCCCCTGACAGCTCAGACCATCACTGCCTACAAAAGCATACAAGAGCCTGTTAGCTCCAGTTATCCCTATCCACTAGGATGTCACCAACTTCCACAGATTCCTAGGGGACTTTGGCCAGGATCCATGACTGCTGAACACATATCTTTTTGTTCTCCATTCACCTCTTCTCATCTGCACATCTGAAGCAGACAGCTGACTGCCTGTAAACATCACAATGCAGGGAGAAAGACTGTGGGGCTGGCCAGTACCCCCCAGATTGAAGCTGCATGACACGGGCTGTCAAATAGTACTGCTCTTCAATACACTACTGCCCAGCAGTGGGTTCTCTGTTGTCTCAACCGAGTCGCTTATCCCCCAACACTCCTGAGAGGTGTCCAGTGGTAAGGAACAGTTATTTAGTTTGCATCCCTTGTGGGGCTGGGAACAAAGCAGGTTGTCTAATAAAAACCTGGTGATTTAAGAAGAGCCTGAATTATTTCCTCTTGGCAGATTTGCCCATCACCACAGTCTTCTCCAGTGAAGATGTGGAGTTGCAGGAGCACTTCAATGTGAAGAGAGCTCAATTTCACCAGCTGCTTGTTCTCTGAATCTTCAGAAAATCATTACTTCCTTCCTGCTTCTATGAAGAAGCCAAAAGATGTTTACAGAGCACTTACTCTGAGTGAAAGCTATTGTACTAGGGACAGAAATTTCTCTAAGCATCAAGAGCATCCTGAGTGAATCAATATATGATTCTTCTCTAATGCCTAGGGCCTCTCTGGATGCTACACACTCATTTCCACTCACTCTCCACTCAGTCACAGCACCAGGATCGTCCCACTCCTACCCCTCCAGAATGCCATCCACTACGAGGAGCCTCAGAGCAAGACTTTGACAGCCAAGATGATTCTGGCCAAGGGCTGAGGATAGGGAGTTGAGACTATACTTACTGCATCTATTTCTCCAACTGCCACCTGCTCAGAAAATCGGACCTTCACAGGATTGGACCTCAGCTTGGCCTTCTTCGCAGCACTGATGAAGGCAGATTTGGGGGACTGGAAAAATAACAGAAAGCTGGTAAGTTCTCCATCCCTGGGAGAAAACTGAACTTGTCACGTCATAGTTAAGATATTTTAGTATAGTTGTACTTTGCCTTACTGATCAAGAAATCAATAAATAAATATTGATTACCTACTAGGTGCAAGGAATCTGCTAAGGATCATTTATTTCTCTCTGTGATTGGTGTGTTGTGCAAAAGCTGAGAATGAATCCAAATTTGGGTAAATTGAATCCTATTATTAATGCTCTAAGCTTAGGGGAGTTTGCAAAAAAAAAAAAAAAACTCCTGGGGGAGTTTATTAGTAACAACATATATTGAATTTTTATATATTTGGTTTTCTTAACATGGGATATGCCTAAATGGTGGATTTTATTACATCTGAATACAAGCTTCCCAAAGGAGTTACAGAAACGATCATATTCATTTCACAGCTATGCCCTGCCCCTAGGAAGGAGGCGCATAACAAATATGTTTTAAATGTGGGAGAAAGGAGATTCAGTACTCCAAAACGACTCATACAGTTTCCACACTACTTGGGAATAGAGATATGAGAGATTTAACCCAGGACTCCTGGATTTCTACTTCTGGGCTCTACCATTTTGTTTATCCAGTTTTGTAAGAAATGCTCAAAGAATCAGCTAAGTTCTCTAGTTCTTGAAAAACTCTCCCAAAAATTCAGCAGGAAGTATGATTAGCAAACACTTGAAATTACAGCTGGCCTTACATATCCACAGGTTCTGCATCCTTGGATTCAACCAACCACAGATCAAAAAATATTTGAAAATAATTGCATTTACACTGAACATTTACAGACCTTTTTCTTGTCTTTACTCCTTAAATAATATAGCATAACAACTACTTATGAAACACTTACATTGTATTTGGTATTATAAGTAATCTAAAGATGATTTAAAGTATACAGGAGGATGTGGGTAGATTATATGAAAATACCATGCAATTTTATATAACCAAATTGAACATCCAAGGATTTGGCTATCCATATGGTGAGGTGTGGGGTCCAGGAACCAATGCACCATGAATACTGAGGTGATTTTTAGATCCCAGACAATCTAGCACCCAGGAAACACACGTGGAGGGGCATCCTCATGTCTTTAGGGACATTTATTCATTTGACAAATTTAGGAAGGTCCTGTTATGTATGTACCAGACACTGTTGAACAAAACAAACAAAACTTCCTGGCTTTATGGAGTGTCCATTCCATCAGGGCCAGACAGATGATGAACAAGTATCTTTTAGGTAGCAAATAAGGACTATAGTAGTCTCCCCTTATCCATAGTTTCTATTTATGCCATTTCAGTTCCCTGTGATCAATCTCAGTTTGAAACTATTAAATGGAAAATTCCAGGAACAATTTATTTTTTAAATATATTGTTACACTTCTTCTATTATTAGTCATTGTTGTTAATTTTGTACTATGCCTAATTTATAGTTAAACTTATCATCGATATGTATGTATAGGAAAATAGTATATTTATAGTTCAGTACTATTCACTATTCTGGGTATCCACTGAGGAGAGTATTGGAACATATTCCCTGCAGATGGGGGTATTACTATATGAAGAAAACCAAAGCAGGGTAATGAACTACACAAAAGAATGTGTAAGAGAGGATGGGAGTGGTAAGGGTGTTAGCAATTTGAAGCCTATAATACATTATTAGTAACTAGTCACCCTGCTGTGCAATAGATCTCAAATTTTATTCCTCCTGATACTTCGTATTTGAATAGCATCTCTCTGTTCCCTCCTTTTGCCCTAGCATCTGGTAAGCACCGTCTGCTCGGCTTCTATGAGTTAGATGTTTTCAGATCTCATATATAAGTGAGATCATGCTCAGACAAGCAGCTGGGAGCTGGGTCATGTAGGGTCTTGTAAGCCAGGGTGAGAACTTTGGATTTCACTCCAATGCCCAGTTTTGAGCAGACAGGGTCTGATGTGCATTTTAAAAGATGTCTCTGGCTTCCATGTGGAAAATAGAGTGTGTGTATTGGGCGGGGGTTGATGACCACATAGGAAGACCAGTTAGGCATGTCTAACTGCAATATTTGTAATACAATTAAAATATGATGGTGGCTTGGCTGGGATGGTTAATAATGGAGATGATGAAAAGTGGGCTATTTCAGGATATAGTTTGAACACTAAGCCAAGATCTCATGTTGATGGGTTGGATTTGGGGTGTGAGAGAGAGGAGTCAACTAGAAGAATGGGGCTTCCATTTACTGAGATGAATACTAGGGGCAAATCAGGTTTGGAGCCACTTCAAACCCCCTCCTCCAAGGGCCTTGCCATGGAGACTGTGAGTCCTACAATTAGGAATTTCTTTGTTATGACCCTTGCAAGGGTCTCTGACAGCTGGAAAGACAATATATGAAGCTATTATATGCCATTTACACTGCAGTTGGGATTCATTTGCTAGATCAGCCATAGGAGGGAAGGACCCTAAAATAAAGACATATCAGAAACAAAGGTCCTTATCTGATCATGGGCCTCTGGCCCAGCAATGGTCGGAGCAATCTCATTCCATACACAGGGCAGATTGCAAAAAGCCACTTGTTCTGAGTCCAGCAGGAACTTGAGCAGTGGGTCTTGGTCCTGGCTACACAGTAGAAATGCTTAGAGCTTTTAAAAATCCCAAGGCCCAGGTCCCACCCCAAACCAATTACATCAGAAGTCCTGGCATTATCCAGGTACAGTAACTCACGCCTCTAATCCCAGCAACTCCAGAGGCTGAGGCAGGAAAATTGCAAGTTCGAGGCCAGCCTCAGCAATTGAGCAAGGCCCTAAGCAACTTGGTGATACCCTGTGTCAAAATAAAAAGGGCTGGGAGCTGCGTGGTGGTGCACACCTGGAATCCCAGTGACTCAGGAGGCTTAGTCAGGAAGATTGCAAGGTCAAAGGCAGCCTCATCAACTTAGTGAGGCCCTGTGTCAAAATAAAAAATAAAAAGGGGCTGGGGAAGTCGCTCAGTGGTTAAACTCCCTTGGGTTCAATGGCCAGTACCAAAACAAATAAACAAACAGCTGGGATTGAGGCCAAAGCATCAGTATATTTTTGGAAAACTTCTGATGATGTCAAGGTGCAGCTAAGATTGAGAACCACTGAGCTAAAGGAACCTTAGACTTATCCTGAGCCACGGAGGCAATTTGTTGGCAGTCGACGATATAGTACAATGAAATCCAGGGCTGGAGATGGTTGTAGAGAGTGATTACAGTATCGATTGTTCATGGAGTCAATAAATGCCTTTTTGTGTTGCACATTCAGGTGCTCAAATCTTGGGTGGGGGCTGTAGGTGGATGCAGAAGCAAAGTGAAGGGGCAAGACAGAAATATCTGTAGCTCTGCTCAGCCAGCACTATTTGACACCATCTCCACAGTCACCCAATTTCCCACCGAGGTGCCACAGACAAGAGGCAGGTGGAATCTTTTTTTTTTTTTTTTTTTTTTTTTTTGTGGTACCAGGGATTGAACTCAGGGGCACTCGACCACTGGGCCACATCCCCAGCCCTTTTTTGTTTAGAGACAGGGTCTCACTGAGTTGCTAAGTGCCTGTCATTGCTGAGGCTGGCTTTGAACTCGTGATCCTCCTGCTTCAGCCTCCCAAAGTGCTGGGATTATAGGCGTGCGCCACCGAGCCCGGCTTGGAATCTTTATTCTACCTGACAGCCACCCTTTCACTTTTCTGTGATCATCTGCCGTCAGATGGCTCCATGGCATAGGGTGGAGCAAGGCATCTCTACAGATCTGAATGGGCCGTGCAGTATACCCTTCATTTATTTAAAAATAGTTTTAGTTGTAGATGGACACAATAGCTTTATTTATTTATTTATTTATTTATTTATTTATTTATTTATTTATTTATTTTTATGTGGTGTTGAGGATCAAACCCAGTACCTCACCCTCAGTGGTAGAGACACTCTACCACTGAGCTAAAATCTCAGCACCCCACCCTTCATTTTTATATGTGAAACAGAGGCCCAGGAAGAAAATATGGTTCATCCAATGTACCAAAATAATTGAACAGCAGAGCTGAAACCAGAACCTGGAGTTCTTGAGCCTTGGATTAATGATTGTTTCCCCACAGCAGGCTGAAGCTGGAAGTCTACTCCTCATCTTTCATCCACTGATTCTGGTTCCACATTGGTCTGATTTAATGGTTTTGAATAAATGAAGAACTCCAACTGGTATCCTTTTATGTATTCCCCCACAGTGGAGGGGGATAGCGTTTTTTTTTCTTCCTCCCCAAAAATCCCAAATTAAATCCTGTCCTGGAGATATTTTGTTTGTATCACTATAAAATGAAAGATTCAGATATTTACAGGAGCAAAACCACAAAGGAGGAAGTGGAATTGCCAATATTTTCAGGGATTATAATCATTTCTGGTGCCTGTTTCAGAGCTATTTTTAGCTTGTTTATGCCTCATTCCTCATTGACCCTTGTCTTGTTGGTCTCTAAGATGCCATCATATTCTTAGTTTTCAGCTTCGATCACTAATGGTGACTCACACATTGCCAGCTGGTCTCTGCTAAATGTCATGGAGTCATATCTAGCCTTATTCTTAGACACAGGTGGGGCCTGCCTTACTGGGGGACATAAGGCAGCTCTCAAAGGTCTCCATGTTCTGAAGCATCTTCAAAGCTCAGCTGTGGGGCCTGAAATTCTTAATACTAGGATCAGTCCTTTGAATTAAAATTTTCAGAATTGGGAAGACCCGGGTCAAAATGCAAATGAGGTATCAAGGAAGGGTGACAAACACTTCAGGTCCCAGCAAATGGCAGGACTGTATGAGCCAAAACTTGCCCAACTATCTGTTTTTGTAAATAAAGGTGTAATTAGAATATAGCAGGCTGTGACCTTCACTTATATATTGACTGAGGTTGCTTTGGGGTTACCCCATTGGTCTGAAAAGTAAAAAAATATTTACCATACAGCCCTTTATGAAGAGTTTGCTGGGGCTGGGGTTGTGGCTCAGCGGTAGAGCACTCGCCTTGCACGTGTGCAGCCCAGGTTCGATCCTCAGCACCACGTAATAATAAATAAAGGCATTGTGTACAACTAAAGCAAATAAATAAATATTTTTTAAAAAAGAGTTTGCTGACCTCTGCACTAACTTATTAGTAATGTGTTAATCCACTGTTTCTAAAACTTGCCTAAAGATAAGAATAACTAAAGAGTGTTTGTTAAAACACAGAAGCCTAGGCCCAAATCAGACTTAAAAAGGCAGAATCCCTGGGAGAGTGGGGCCCAGGAATCTATATTGGTGAAGATGTCCTAACCCATTAAGCATAGATTAATTGAGTGCCTTAAACCTGGGACATTTGAGCTCTTCACTGACCCTATTTTCCTCCAAGCAGCTGGGAGTCTCATTTTGCAACAGGCACCCTTTCTGGCTAAAATGAATTTTGGCTTGAAACACGGGACTAGAATTGCTAAGTACCTCTGGGGCCACTGCAAGCCCCTTGAAGCAAATATGAAGCCAGCAGCTAGGTGGAATAAGGAATTGGAGAGATAGCCTGCCTCTCCCTCAGGATGAATTTAGCAGCTGGTGATTCTTTGACCATTTTTTAATTTGGTGGCTCTATTAGTACAGATTTCAGAGCTGTTCTCATTCATATCTTGGCCAAAGTCAGATATATGGTCAAACCTTTGAGTGCAAGATAGGACCCCACTTTCTTAAAGTTTTATTTTTTTAATTTAATTAATTAATTAATTAATTAATTAATTTTTTTTTTTTGTGGTACCAGGGATTGAATTCAGGGGCACTTGACCACTGGGCCACATCCCCAGCCCTTTTTTGTATTTTATTAGAGACAGGGTCTCACTGAGTTGCTAAGTGCTGTGCCATTGCTGAGGCTGGCTTTGAACTCGTGATCCTCCTGCCTCAGCCTCCCAAGTTCTGGGATTACAGGCGTGCGCCACCGCGCCCGGCCAGGCTCTTTTGATACAGGCTAAGTTTTCAGTATCAGAAAACATGGATTTCTTTCTTTCTTTCTTTCTTTTTTTTTTTTTTTTTTTTTGGTACCAGGGATTGAACTCAGGGGCACTCGACCACTGGGCCACATCCCCAGCCCTTTTTTTTTTGTTTTTATTTAGAGACAGGGTCTCACTGAGTTGCTAAGTGCCTGTCATTGATGGGCTGGCTTTGAACTCGTGATCCTCCTGCTTCAGCCTCCCAAAGTGCTGGGATTACAGGCGTGCGCCACCGAGCCCGGCTTGGAATCTTTATTCTACCTGACAGCCACCCTTTCACTTTTCTGTGATCATCTGCCGTCAGATGGCTCCATGGCATAGGGTGGAGCAAGGCATCTCTACAGATCTGAATGGGCCGTGCAGTATACCCTTCATTTATTTAAAAATAGTTTTAGTTGTAGATGGACACAATAGCTTTATTTATTTATTTATTTATTTATTTATTTTTATTTATTTATTTATTTTTATGTGGTGTTGAGGATCAAACCCAGTACCTCACCCTCAGTGGTAGAGACACTCTACCACTGAGCTAAAATCTCAGCACCCCACCCTTCATTTTATATGTGAAACAGAGGCCCAGGAAGAAAATATGGTTCATCCAATGTACCAAAATAATTGAACAGCAGAGCTGAAACCAGAACCTGGAGTTCTTGAGCCTTGGATTAATGATTGTTTCCCCACAGCAGGCTGAAGCTGGAAGTCTACTCCTCATCTTTCATCCACTGATTCTGGTTCCACATTGGTCTGATTTAATGGTTTTGAATAAATGAAGAACTCCAACTGGTATCCTTTTATGTATTCCCCCCACAGTGGAGGGGGATAGCGTTTTTTTTTTTTTTCTTCCTCCCCCAAATCCCAAATTAAATCCTGTCCTGGAGATATTTTGTTTGTATCACTATAAAATGAAAGATTCAGATATTTACAGGAGCAAAACCACAAAGGAGGAAGTGGAATTGCCAATATTTTCAGGGATTATAATCATTTCTGGTGCCTGTTTCAGAGCTATTTTTAGCTTGTTTATGCCTCATTCCTCATTGACCCATTGTCTTGTTGGTCTCTAAGATGCCATCATATTCTTAGTTTTCAGCTTCGATCACTAATGGTGACTCACACATTGCCAGCTGGTCTCTGCTAAATGTCATGGAGTCATATCTAGCCTTATTCTTAGACACAGGTGGGGCCTGCCTTACTGGGGGACATAAGGCAGCTCTCAAAGGTCTCCATGTTCTGAAGCATCTTCAAAGCTCAGCTGTGGGGCCTGAAATTCTTAATACTAGGATCAGTCCTTTGAATTAAAATTTTCAGAATTGGGAAGACCCGGGTCAAAATGCAAATGAGGTATCAAGGAAGGGTGACAAACACTTCAGGTCCCAGCAAATGGCAGGACTGTATGAGCCAAAACTTGCCCAACTATCTGTTTTTGTAAATAAAGGTGTAATTAGAATATAGCAGGCTGTGACCTTCACTTATATATTGACTGAGGTTGCTTTGGGGTTACCCCCATTGGTCTGAAAAGTAAAAAAATATTTACCATACAGCCCTTTATGAAGAGTTTGCTGGGGCTGGGGTTGTGGCTCAGCGGTAGAGCACTCGCCTTGCACGTGTGCAGCCCAGGTTCGATCCTCAGCACCACGTAATAATAAATAAAGGCATTGTGTACAACTAAAGCAAATAAATAAATATTTTTTAAAAAAGAGTTTGCTGACCTCTGCACTAACTTATTAGTAATGTGTTAATCCACTGTTTCTAAAACTTGCCTAAAGATAAGAATAACTAAAGAGTGTTTGTTAAAACACAGAAGCCTAGGCCCAAATCAGACTTAAAAAGGCAGAATCCCTGGGAGAGTGGGGCCCAGGAATCTATATTGGTGAAGATGTCCTAACCCATTAAGCATAGATTAATTGAGTGCCTTAAACCTGGGACATTTGAGCTCTTCACTGACCCTATTTTCCTCCAAGCAGCTGGGAGTCTCATTTTGCAACAGGCACCCTTTCTGGCTAAAATGAATTTTGGCTTGAAACACGGGACTAGAATTGCTAAGTACCTCTGGGGCCACTGCAAGCCCCTTGAAGCAAATATGAAGCCAGCAGCTAGGTGGAATAAGGAATTGGAGAGATAGCCTGCCTCTCCCTCAGGGATGAATTTAGCAGCTGGTGATTCTTTGACCATTTTTTAATTTGGTGGCTCTATTAGTACAGATTTCAGAGCTGTTCTCATTCATATCTTGGCCAAAGTCAGATATATGGTCAAACCTTTGAGTGCAAGATAGGACCCCACTTTCTTAAAGTTTTATTTTTTTAATTTAATTAATTAATTAATTAATTAATTAATTTTTTTTTTTTTTGTGGTACCAGGGATTGAATTCAGGGGCACTTGACCACTGGGCCACATCCCCAGCCCTTTTTTGTATTTTATTAGAGACAGGGTCTCACTGAGTTGCTAAGTGCTGTGCCATTGCTGAGGCTGGCTTTGAACTCGTGATCCTCCTGCCTCAGCCTCCCAAGTGCTGGGATTACAGGCGTGCGCCACCGCGCCCGGCCAGGCTCTTTTGATACAGGCTAAGTTTTCAGTATCAGAAAACATGGATTTCTTTCTTTCTTTCTTTCTTTTTTTTTTTTTTTTTTTGGTACCAGGGATTGAACTCAGGGGCACTCGACCACTGGGCCACATCCCCAGCCCTTTTTTTTTTGTATTTTATTTAGAGACAGGGTCTCACTGAGTTGCTAAGTGCCTCACCATTGATGGGGCTGGCTTTGAACTCACGATCCTCCTGCCTCAGCCTCCCAAAGTGCTGGGATTACAGGCGTGCGCCACCGCGCCCAGCTAAAACATGGATTTCATTTGAAGGGACTGTCTGGATTTGCTTTACCAGAGACATTCTAGGTGACAATCCAGTATTTTGTTTATTATTTAAAAATATTTATTGAGGACTTACTATGGGCCAAGGCCTAAGTATACCAAGACTTGTAAACAGTTGGTCACTCAAAGATTAAGGAATACTTATAGATATATAGAGGCTTAGTAAGTGCCTATGTAGTATGATTTGAGGAGTCCTGGGAAAGGACACTGAAAATACCCCCACAATGGTCTTCCATGGTACAAGTCACTCTGTTAAAAGGAAATTGTCAAATGAAAGACTTCACATCAGAATCATTTTGGGGAACCTTTACAAGGGCCCCATTTCCACAGATTCTGATTCAACTAGTAAGGGTTAGAGCCCGAGTATCCATAGTTTTAAGAGCCACTCAGGTTGTTCTAATGAATAGCCAGGACCAAGAACCATTACAAGTGTATGTAGCAGTAGGTATTTTTGTGGTGCTAGGGATTGAACCCAGGGCCTTGTGCATGTGAGGCAAGCACTCTACCAACTGAGCTATATCCCCAGCCCCAGGAGGTTGTTTTCTGAAAGAAATGGTAATCAAGCTTATTTATGGCAAGAGTTCAGTAAGAGGCAATAGTCTCCTTATAACTGCGAGGAGCAAAGTTCCTGTGGTGAACACAGTACTATTTTCTGTGATGCAGGAATATAACACTGAACATGTTGGGGACTGTCAAGAATATTTCACTATACCTTGAGAGAGAAGATTCAAGATTCTCAGTCAAGTCTTGTTAGTCACAAGGGTTCCATATAGTGACTGAGTACACTGAATTAGTAAATACTGAACCGTTGCTCCAGATTTCATACAGGTTATAATTTTATTTTTTAATTTTTTTTATATTTATTTCTCATTTTAGTTGTACACAATGCCTTTCTTTTTACGTGGTGCTGAGGACCGAACCCAGGCCGTGCACGTGCTAGGCGAGCATTCTATTGCTGAGCCACAATCCCCCCCAACAAACAACTCACCCTGTTATTCTGTGTGTATGTGTGTGTGTGTGTGTGGTACTGGGAATAGAACTCAGGGTCTTGTACATGCTAAGCAAGTGCTCTACTACTGAGTTACAACCTCAGCCTTTATTTATTTATTTGAGACAAGCTTTCACTAAGTTGTCCAGGCTAGCCTCACACTGGCAATCCTCCTATTTTAGCTTCTGGAATAGCTGGGCTTACAGGCATGTAACAACATGCCTGGCTACTCATCCTGGTAGATTCTTTTTTCTTTGTTTCACAAGAGAAAATCAGGATCACAAATATTAAGTGACTTGTCTATGGCTGTCTCACACACTGGTACCAGAGTGGGGATTCAAACCCCGTCCAACTGGCCCCAGAATGGGAGCTTCTCACGACCCTGCACTGCCCCCTACAGTCTCCATCCTCTGGGCATCTCCATATGAGAGCTGACACAAGAAGGCTGGGCGTTGTGTTGTTTGACCTCAGCTGGGAACTGTGTGCACTGGGCAACTCAAACTTTTCATGCTCTGTTTATGTCTGCAAATGAAAAGGAAGGTGCTGTGATTATTGATTTTGCAGTTTATATATAAATTTTAGCAAGCAAGCAAATTCACAAACACAGAATCTGTTGATAATGATGATCAATTGTACACATATGCAAAGCTGTCATTCAATTGGAATGCACTGGAATGGCCACGCTGGTTGTAAAATATTAAGGGATTTTGTTTTCAAACTGGTTGTAAGTAGTTGCTGCCCTAAATTTCCTGGGTGCCATCTGACCTGAGACCTCTTTACCTATGTAGACCAAAACCTGGTACAACTAGTATGCCTTCAAGACTATGCTCCAGCTGTTCTTGCTGGCTTACATTCAGATTGGTTGGCTCCTACCATATAGGTTGTTAATTTTTTTTTTTTTTTTTTGAGTACGGGAGATTGACCCCAAAGGTGGTGAGTGACAACCCCAGTCCTTTAATTTTTTTTTTTTTTTGATAGGTTTTCACTGAGTTGCCCAGGCTGGCCTCAATCTTGCTGTTTTCCTGCCCCAGATTTCTGAGTTGATGGGATTTGGGGTGTATGCCAACATAATCCAGCTCAGGGTGTTAAAGGTTTTGACTATAATGTGTGTGTGTGTGTGTGTGTGTGTGTATGTGTGTGTGTGTGTGTTTGCTAACTTCTATACCCCCGGCTAAGCACAAGGCCAAGAAATAGAATGTAAACTTTGGGAGGGCAGCAACCATCTCTGTCCCAAATACTGCTATGCTCCCAGCCTATAAGATTGCCCAAAAGAGAGGTTGAGGCAGGAGGATCACAAGTTCAAAGCCAGCCTCAGAAACTAAGGTGAGGCCCAAAACAACTTAGTGAGACTCTGTCTCAAAACATACAAAGTGCTGGATTAAGTTCCCTTGGTTTCAATCCTTGGTGCCCCCCTGAAAAGAAATAGAAGACTATCCACAACAGCAGGTATTCAACAATTTCATGATGAATGAATGAATGAGAAACTCTCATTGGGGTTAGTTAGGCAAAGCCATTTAGAAAACTCGAGTATCCAGCCAGGTTTTAAAGGAAACAGATGTTATTAAAAGAGATATGGAAGAGTACAAGGACAAAAATCTGCAGGGCAGAAGACCTAAAAAGTGTACAAGGAAGAGAAGAAAAGTAGTCTGGCCATGGCAAAGGGGCCATGGGATGGGACAAGTAGAAGCATTAGAACTAGGGGCAAGGGACTGTTGGATGTACTGGGATGGGAAAGTTGGGATGGAGATATGGGGGTATTAGGTTCTTTATTCTGTACCTAGGTTTGGGCATTTGAGTTTACATTGCTTTTTTAGGAAGCTGGTTTTCCTTCATTCCTTCAACCTATATTTATTAGTGCTACTCTATGCCAGGTGCTGTTTCAGGTGCTAGGAGATACAGCAATAATAATTAAAAAAAAAAAAAAAAAAAAAAAAAAAAAAAAAACAACAGTCCCTATCCTTTGTGGAGCTCACATTCTAATGAGGGATATAGATAATACAAATATAAATATAACATTTCATGGGAATGTAAAATAGTCTTACAGTTCCTTGATAGACTAAACATAAACTTACTACATCAACCAGCAATCACATTCTTGAGAAATGAAAAATTATGCTTACATAAATCCCATACACAGGACTGGGCATGGTGGCACATGCCTGTAATCCCAGTGTCTTGGGAGGTGAGGCAGGAGGATCATAAGTTCAAAGCCAGCCTCAGCACTTTAGCGAGGCGCTAAGAAACTCAATGAGACCCTGTCTCTAATAAAAATACAAAATAAGGATAGGGATGTGGCTTAGTTGTCGAGTGCCCCTGACTTCAATCCCTGGCACCCTCCCCCAAAAAATCCCATACACAAATGTTTATAGCAGCTTCGTTCATAATAGCAGAGAGAGAGAGAGAGAGAGAGAGAGAGAGAGAGAGAGAGATCTCAGATTACCTTCAGTGGGTGGATGATAAACAAACTGTGGTACATCCACACCATGGAATACTATGCTGCAATAAAAGGAACAAAATATAGACAAATTGGATGAATCTTAAGGGCATTATGCTGAGAGAAAAAAGCCAATCCCCAAAGATCAACAGGATATTATACTACATTATTCCATTTGTGTAATATTCTTGAAATGATAACATTACAGAAGTGGTTGATAGGGATTTCAGGAGGGAGTGGGGAAAATGGGTATGGCAGTAAAAGAATGACATAAGGGATCTTTTTGGTGACAAACTTTTTCAGTATCTTTTCTTTTTGTATTGGGGATTGAATACAGGGGTGCTCTACCACTGGGCTACACTCCCAGCCTCTTTTATCTTTTTTATTTTTAGACAGGGTCTTACTAAATGGCTGAGGCTGGCTTCAAACTTGCAATCCTCCTGCCTTAGCTTCCCGAGTTGTTAGGATTACAGGTGTGCACCATAATGACCGGTACCACATTTTCTTTATTCATTCATCCACTGATGGACATCTAGGCTGGTTCCATAATTTGGCTGTGAATTGTGATGCTATAAACATGGTATGCATGTATCATTATAGTATGCTGACTTTAATTCTTTAGGATAAATTCCAAGGAGTGGTATAGCTGGGTCATATGGTGGTTTCACGCCTAGTGTTTAGAGGAACTGCCATAGTTATTTCCATAGTGTTTGTACTAATTTCAGTTATGCCAACAGTGTAAAATTATTCCTTTTTCTCTAACATTTAATATTATTTGTATTCTTGATGACTGCCATTCTGGCTGGTGTGAGATGAAATCTCAGTGTAGTTTTGACTTATATTTCCCTAATTACTAATGACGAACATTTTTCACGTGTTTGTTGCTGGCCCAGTATCTTGACTGTGTTGGTGGATACATAAACCTACACATCTGAAACACATTGTGTATACATGTGTATAGTTCACATTGAACTATGCACGTTGAAAAAATGTCATTTTCTTGATTTTGATATTGCACTACAGTTATGGAAGATGTAACCACTGGGAGCAATAGGCTAAAGGATACACTATATGTCTATGTACTAGATTAGCAACTTTCTGTGAATCTACAACTATTTCAAATGAAAAAAAATTAAAAATATTTTACCAATGATGAAAAGTTAAGCAGTATCAGGAGATAATGACAGATACATACTCTCCTAGAGTAGTCAAGGTTGGGCACTGTGGTACAAACCCAGCAGCTTGGAAGACTGAGGCAGGAGGATCACAATTTCAAAGCCAGCCTCAGCAACTTAGAGAGGCTCTAAGCAACTCAGCGAGACCCTGTCTCTAAATACGATACAAAAATTGATGGGGACATTGCTCAATGGTTAAATATCCCTGGGTTCAATCCCTGGTACCAAAGAAAAAAGGTAATTAAAGAAGGCTTCTGCAAGGAGGTGACATTTGAGGAAAACTGACTAACCTATAGAGTACCCTATAATCTGTCTCTGGTCAGACTAATATATTCCAACCATACAACACGCATGTTTTGGGGGACAACTGGTGGCCATTTTCTGTTTGTTTGGGGGGTGTACCAGGGATTGAACCAAGGGGCACTTAACCGCTGAGAACCACATCCTCAGCCCTTTTTAATATTTTATTTAGAGACAGGGTCTCAATGAGTTGTTTAGGGCCTTGCTCAATTGCTCAATTGCAATTTAGGACTTTGAACTTGAGATCCTCCTGCCTCAGCCTCCCAAGCCATTGGGATTATAGGAGTGCACCACTGCACCCAGCTGTTGGTGGCCATTTTCAAGACAGGAGATTGGGGGGAGTGGGAACTGATTCCCCATTGACCATTTGGCAACTGCACATATGCAATAAAGTGAGAAGGGGTAGGGTCTTCTGGTCAGAGTTAGAGAATGTAATTGAGTGAGGCCTGTCTGCCTGGGAGCATTGTATGTGTGAGTGTATATATGTGAGGGATATGTGTATGTGTTTGACAATGTGTATGTGTGAATGAATGTGTGAGTGTGTAAGTGAAAGTGTGTAAGCACATGTGTGTATGTGAGTCTATTGCATAATAGGAATGCATGTATATGTGAGTATATGTAAGCATATATATGTATATATGATCACATACATGAGTGTATGTGAAGTTCACACAGACTCAGAAGAGGGCTGGGGGGCCTCAGGGTGAGTCATTTACTACTGGGCTTGATTTGAGCCTTGATCTCCTGACGCTTAAGCTCAGGCCTCACACCTGTGCTCCATCACCTGGCTTTGCACAGAAACATTGCCTCTCTTTGAAAAATCTTTCCCTCCCTCAAGGTCCATTTCAGGTATAGCCTCTTCAAGGAGTTGGGCTATTAGTGCTTAGGAAAAATGGGCTGGAAGTGGAATAAGGGCTATGTATTTTGCATCTAGAAGTTTTACAGCTGGATTTGTGCATTCAAGTGTGATTGTAATAATGACATATCCTAGTAATGGACACTGGGCTTTCTGAATCCAATGCTTGAGGAGAGAGACCTGAAATAAAAATATTTTTACTTTTAATATTTAATGTAATTAATTATTATTATTTTAGGTGGTGATGGGGATTGAAACCAGGCCTCACACATATTATACATATTATAAGGCCCCCGACTCTGTTTTCATTTCTGTTTTTTTTTTTTTTTTTTTAAATTTTTGAGATGGAGTCTCACCATGCTGCCCAGGTTGCCCTTGAACTCCTGGGCTCAAGAAATCCTCCTGTCTCAGCTTTCCAAGTAGCTGGGACTGCAGGCACATACCACTGTGCCCTGCTCAAAATATTTTTACTTTTATTGGGGTACCGGGGATGGAACCTAGGGGCACTTGACCACTGAGCCACATCCCTAGCCCTATTTTGTATTTTCTTTAGAGACAGGGTCTCACTGAGTTGCTTAGCACCTCGTGGTGCTGGCTCTGAACTCATGAGCCTCCTGTCTCAGCCTCCCAAGGTGCTGGGATTATAAGCATGCACCACCCGGCGATTTTTACTTTGTGTGTGTGTGTGTGTGTGTGTGTGTGTGTTGCTGGGGATTGAACCCAGGGCCTTGTACTTGTGGGGTAAGCACTCTACCAACTGAGCTATATCCCCAGCCCTATTTTTACGTTTAATAAGTGGTCCTGTAGACAACTGTGGTCAGGCATATTTAGGAAAAACTGTTCTATGAACTTAATTTACATATGAAAAAATATGTTTTAGAAAAGGGAACTGACCCACCCAAGCTAACACAGCCAGTTAGTGATTGTCCCAGGACAAAGAGGAACCTCTGTCCAACTGTACCTCTCAGAATTTTATATGAAAGTCCTCACATATGGTGCTGTATCTTAGACATCATAGATTGCTTAGTAAATACCTATATGCATGAATAAGACTATCACCCACCGTCTGCCAGGACTTTATGAGAGTTGGACACTGGATAGATAAATTTGGATGGTACACAGCAAAAAAGAAGTAGAAGTAGATTTGGAATGGAGGCAGTGGGCAGCTTAAGTGGGTAAAGCAGGGGACAAGGGAGAGAACACAGCACCGTGCAGTCCTTTAAAATCTTCAGTCTTCAATATTAGAGTAGACATGATCTCTATAAAGTATTCTTTAAATTCACTCCTACATCCTTGCCTCCTAGGATCATCCTTGTTGGTCCTAGTCTCTGATCCCCTCCTCTCCCCATGCTGTTGCTTTCTAATATGGGGTTATCTCTTGTCAGTCAGGAGGAAGGACAGATGGCAAAGAGGCTCACTCACCTGATGAGTGTGCAGAACTGTAAGAACGATGAATTCCTTAGCACTCCTACAGAGAAAAGAGGGAACAGGAGAGCAGTATATCATGCACTAGGTATTCATCTAGTATAGAAAGCAACACCAGAATTTTCCCCTGGGTTGCATTCAAGGATATGGATTAGGACAGAGGGTAATCTGAGTATCTACATGGATGCCTTGCCTCTCATCATTTGTGGAGGCTGACACAAACCATCCATATTGGTTCATGCAGACCTCTGATGATGGTATTACCATTACCTCTGGGCTTGTCATTTTTCAGGTCTCTTTTATATTCCTTCTCACATTCTCTCTGTAGAAATCCCCAAACTTTAGGAGCAATTTTATCTGTAGAGCAGAACATTCTCAAGGAAAACTAAAAGCCTGAATTATGGAACACACAGAGCATCCAGCCACTGGGTCCTGGGAACCATGTATGATGATTATTGGCAATTTGATATTTAAGCAGGAGGAGAAACTCAAAGGAAAAACCCAAAGGAGGTCATTTGGTCATCATGAATCATACTCAGAAGATTTGTTTTAAATGAGGGAGAAAAAAAAAAGAGACAGGGAGCAACAAATGGAAGCCGTAATATAGCAAATATTCTAAAGGATGAAGAATTTGAAACTCTTCTGACAAGAATTATACCAGTGATCAAAGAGCCTGTGAGGTATGAAAATTCTCTCCCAGGAATACATAATCCTGTAAAAGAACTAAAAGAAATGGAAATAGTTTGCCTGAAGGAGCTTCCCCATTCCTTGTTGACTTTTTTCAAATGTTTATGGGAATAAAGGCATTCAAGAAGGAGAGTAAAGATAGCCTCGATTCTGGGTATTCAAGAAATGCCTAGGCCCCTTGCTTAAGGACTCTGAACAGTTCTCATATTCCATGATGCAAAGTCCAGGCATGAATCAGCTTCAAGATCTTGAAGTTCCCAGGAAGAGTTGTGTTACAAGGAAAAAATTGAGGAAAATCCTCTATCTTGAACAGGGAAGGGGCATAATGCAAGTAGTGTGGCTCATCTTCTCCAGCTCCTACCGTATTTTCCATTCATTTACAATGGCTTATAAGACTCTCCATAATCTGGACCTATCTTCCACGACTCTTCCCCTTTCTCACCTGATGCCAGTCACACTGCCCTCTCCCCTCTTCCTCAATCAGGCCAGACACACTCCTGTCTTAGGGTCTTTCTACTGGCTCTTTGCTTTCTCCAACACCTTGAAGTTTTTCTTCAAATTACACCTTCTCAATGAAGCCCAAACTGGCCATGCTGCTTAAAATTACAATCTGTAAATTTGTGTTCAGCACTCTCAACCCTCTTTGCCCCAATCTACTTTATATTCTTCAGTAACATTTATTGACTTCTAATACAGTGTACAATTATTTATCAGGTTCACTGCTAACTGTGGGTCTCCACCAGAATATAAATTCCAATGAGCCAGGATTTTTGTCTCTTACTCACTGCTCTATCTTTAGTCCCTAGTATGGTGCCTGGCACGTAACAGATGCTCAATAACAATTATTCATTGAATGAATGAATGACCCACCAGTCCATGAAGTTATCAAAAGAGTGAGTTCTGTTTTGATCCTGAAAGAGCCCTGGAATCCCTCAAAAAGTTAGGCTACTTTGTTCTAGGTACAGAGATGTCCACTTCCAGGGGATCAGGCTTAAAGAATTCTAATATACCCTGATGGGGTGAAAAGAATTCACCCCATATCAATGTGGTGGTTGAGGGTAGAGGGTGGAGGGTGAAGAGTGGGGGAATACATGGACAATTGAACTTGGAGAAGAAGCAAACTGAAGGTCATCAGGGACCAGACACATGTTGAATTGGAGGGAGGGATGCTGATGAAGACCGCTTCTGGACTTCAGCATTCCAAACCCCCTTAGAGCAGAGAAGGGGGTGCTATACCACATACAGAATGCTAAGTCTGCTTTTGAAAGCTAGGGAGGGCCTCTGGACCAAGTGGGCTTTGGGAATTCTCAGAAAGATGAGTAGAATGAAAATACTCTGAATTAATAGGGGTGGAGGATTAAGGGAGATGGAGGCAGAGATGGAGCCAGACTACACATGGTGGGGGGCGGGGGAAAGAAAGACACAGAGGACATGGTTCCATTTGAAGATAGCATCCCCAAAGCCAAGGTTAACACATGAACTTTAGAGTCTTTACCTTTATCCTCCCATTCCTTATCAAGAAACTATGAAAGTGTATGAACAAGTGGTGTGAGTGAGGGGAAGGGGATTTTGCACAGTATGTGTGTGGAATATGTATAGTGGTGAGGAACAGGCAAAGACAATGTGATTACTCTCCATTCACAGATGGTGGTGGTCCCATGAATGCTCCCTTCCTCTCTCACCTGCTCCTATCTGGGGAGGATGGACATTAAGGTGTCACAAACAATGAGGGCAGAATCTACAACAGCAGATTCCGTTTCTCAATCCACTGGGAAAAGATCTGATTTTCTTCTCCGTGTGTGTGTGTGTGTGTGTGTGTGTGTGTGTGTGTGATTGTGGGATGGGTGAGGAAGTGGGAATACTGTCTTTAATGACTTGTTTAATCTCACTAGTCACTTGGTCTGTCCCACTGCACAGTAATCCCAACATAAAGGGGCTCAGGTGAGGAGATTAGTTGTGGAGGGTCAAGGTGACGCTGTAGCAGGAGATTCTTCTTTGTGCCCACTCACATCATCAGAGCAAGTTAAACCAGAGTGTGTGAGGCTTATGGTAACCCTGACTGGCTGTGCCCTGAAGTTCTGGGTAGTCAGGAACTCTGGATTAGGGCTGCTCTGCCTGGAAATTCTCCTCTTTCAGGGCCATGGAGGATAGTGGTAGGCCTAGACCTCTGGTGGGGCAGGGTTGGGGAATATTACTCAGCTCCTGTCAAGGCCCCCAGAGGCCCCTGTTACCTGATGAGTTCTATGAACCTCTCCCTGGGGGCTTCACTCACATCCTCCTCATTAATAGCCACAATCTGGTCACCAGCCAGAAGCTTGTCCTCAGAAGGGCCTCCTGCAGAGGGGAGGAGAGAGGCGTGAGAGCTTCGAGCTACTGCTGGGAAAGCACAAGTCTGGGCAAGAGCCACAGTGCCTGAGGGATACTTGCAAGGCCTGCAGGAAATGATGCTCTTGGCTGCTGCATATGGAGAATGGGAGGGCAGAGGAACAATGAAGGAGAATCTAGTGGGCCTCCTTTGATTGGGCATGGTGTGGTAGCAAAAGGTCCCAAGCCCAGACCTCATATTCAGACAAGGTTAGTAAGTGCTTTACTGGCTTGGTTCTAAAGAGGAACACAGACTTTCAAACTGCTGGCAATGTTACAGGTGACAAGGAGGAGGGGGAGGAAACTTCTTCCTTGAATATTATTCATACTTTCTGGTCTGGAATGGTTTAGGCATTCACTTACTTGGAGACAGGGGGATGGACTGAAAGACTTAAAGGGCTTAATCTTTTTCAACATTGAAAGATGCTACTGTTCAATAAATGAGGAAAATGATGCACAGACTCTTGGTCAGATGAAAATTTATTTGCTTTCTCCCTTTCCCATCTCTACTGCTGAGCTTAAGAAAGTAGATCTAGATGAGAGCTGTACTTTTTTGTATGGTACTGAGGATTTAACTCAGGCATGCTTTACCAGTGAGCTGCAGCCCCAGCCTTTTTTATTTTGAGACAGGGTCTTGTTAATTTGCTGAGGCTGACCTCAAACTTATGATCCTCCTACCTCAGCCTCCCAAATCACTGGGATTGCAGACATGCACCACTGCATCCAGCAGATATACTTCTTGGCTAGAGAAAAGGGTAGAGATAGAGGGATGCTATGGGGCTGATCTGCTTCTGCTGTTTATCAAAGACCTTTTTGGACAAAAGCTTTTCAGCCTCAGAGAATGAGAGGTCAGATCTGGCCTGACTCAAACCAGAAAGAAATGTTTAATGACATGTCTCACCCTTAAACCAGCTTCAACTCTTATTTGTGTCTACTTTAAAAGGGCAGATCCTAACTTCTCTATTTCTCTAAAAAGAAGAGTACTGCACAAATTCTGAAAACATGAATACACACAGCAAATATGTCACTTGAGGACAGTTCAATGGCTCTGGAGCCTGGGCCCTATGTGGTGAGGAAGCCTAAGCCATCATGGCCAGCAGGAGTCACCACTCTGACAGTAATGGCCTTGAACTTTCTAGGCCAACACAATTTCCTGCCAGCATAGGAGTGGAGAGCATGGTGGCGAAGAGTAAACTCTTTGTAGCCAGACAGACCTGGCCTTGAATCCTGAACCTGCAATTAATTCACTAGTTATATGACCTTGGGTGAGACAGTGAATGTCTCTGAGTTTCTCTTTCCTTCTCTGCAAAATGGAAAAATAACAGTACCTACACTTCATAGGCATGTTTGGAGGATAATGAGATGATGAATGTATAGTACTTAAAACAGTTAATTGATGTTGGTAAGAATTTGATGAATGGTAGTTATCATATCCTTTCAAGGGACAATTCCTTCAACTCATTTCATTCTTTCTATCTACTTCTGTCAAAAAATTTAAGGCTCTTAGGTGGAGGCCATTCTACCTATTGCATTCCTTCCTTCTCTCTCTCTCCTTCCTCCCCTACCTCCATCTCTCTATCTCTCCCTTACTACAGAAGAGGTCCTCATGGAACTTTTACTACTGTGCAGGCCTTGGCCCTTAATGGCACTGGTAACATTCAATCTACAATCCTTTCGTGAATGGTTTGTTGGCTTACTCACTTGTAATTGCTCCTGTGTAGAATACTTCTTTGTCTTTTCTTATGTCCTCAAACACTGAACCACTTGGCGGCTGCCTGAGCAGATGCTGCAACATGGTTCAGCCTGAATCTCTAATAGGGCTATGCCTGTTACTGCATGGCTTTTTGTGGCTCTCACCTGGGGTCTTCTCTTCACCCCCCCAACTCCTCCTTCATCTTTTTTTTGGGGGAGGGGTTTACCGGGAATTGAACTCAGGGGCACTCGACAACTGAGCCACATCCCCAACCCTATTTTCCATTTTATTTAGAGACAGGGTCTCACTGAGTTGCTTAGCCCCTCACCATTGCTGAGGCTGGCTTGGAACTCATGATCCTCCTGCCTCAGCCTCTGAGACGCTGGGATTACAGGTGTGTGTCACCATGCCTGGCTTCTCCTTCATCTTTGTCTTATACCTTTTGCAGTTGACCCCCTCCAGGCCTAGGGGCTTTCTTTGGCCCTACAAATTCTGATTCTGTCTCCTTTGAAAGCTAAAGAAGGGGTGCCTGGTGGTACATTACCAAGTTTTATTTGGTCCATCTTTCTGAGGACAAATTTGATTTCTGATCAGAGACTCAAAACTCTCCTGCCAAACAGCAGGACTGACTTGGGAGCCTTAGGTCAGCCCCAAACTCCTGTATTGATTTTTTTTCTCTGTGTCCTCTAGTTGAAGAGAGTTTACACAATCTTTTCCTTTTCCTTTGAGGATTGCAAAATTCATCAAATTTCTGCAAGACCAGCTTGTACTCTGGCTGCTCCTCTTGACTGACCGAGAAACTGTTGTAAACATCTAAAGCCTCAGGCCCAGCAAGTCGGGAATAAAGCTCCTTTCTGTCTATCTCCTGTCAATGATAGCAGATTTGGAACAAAACAGTGCTTAGGCCTTTTCCTGTATCATTCACAGTTTGCTTGTTCCATTCCACATGGTCCCTATCAAGTCCCTCTATCCCCCTCATGGCATTAGACAGACCCTGGAACAAACACTGACTCTGCTGTTTCCTAGCTCAGTGACCCTGGACATATCATTCCTCCTCCTCTATGCCTCAGTTTCCTCATTTGTTCAATGGGTAAGGTGTTATTTACCTTGCAGGCTTGGCTGTGAGGATTAAAGAAGATGATGTACAGTGTGTAGTAAGCAGATGCTTAATCAATGGTAGCTGTTGTTATTGCCACTCTGGAATTCAGAGATTTCATTCTCTTCCCCCCTCCTAGCCCATCTGTGGTCTCTATCCTAATTCCAGTCTTCAGTGGCTGACCTATTTTTTTTTCCTTTGTGATACTGGAGATTGAACCCAGGGATGCTTTACCACCAAGCTACTTTCCCACCCCCCCGCCTTTTTTTTTGGAACCGGGGATTGAACTCAGAACTCAGGGGCACTGGACCACTGGGCCACATCCCCAGCCCTTTTTTGTATTTTATTAGAGACAGGGTCTCACTGAGTTGCTAAGTGCCTCGTCATTGCTGAGGCTGGCTTTGAACTCGTGGTCCTCCTGCCTCAGCCTCCCAAGTGCTGGGATTACAGGTTCCCAACTCTTTTTATCTTTTGGTTTGAGACAGGGTCTCACTAAGCTGCTGATATTGGCCTCAAACTTGCAATCCTCCTGCCTTAGACTCTTGAGTCACTGGGATTACAGGTGTATACCACTGTGCCCAGCTTATTTTATGAGTTTTTACCAGTCTCCACAGCCTGATGGTTAGATTCTTATGGACAGGAACTGTGTCTTGTACTTCCCTACCACATTGCTGGGCTTAGAGTAGGTGATCTATAAATACTTGTTGAATTGAATAAATGGAACTTTGTCATCCAAGTTATTGTGGCTCTTATTTGAATGTTCTGTGCAAAGGAAACTTTATTAAGACCCAGATCCTATGAAACAATCAACTGCAGCCTCTAAGGCTCCAAGCTACCTCAATGGTTTGGGCCAATCAGTCTTAAACACAGTTGTTGGTAGGCAAGTCTTTACCCACTCTTCACGAATTCTTTAGGAACACAATGTACTTGGGCACTGTGCTCTCTGGGAAGACAGGTAGGTGTGGGGGTATAGGAGCTAGAGCTAAAGGGACACTATGAGGGACACCCACCTGGCCTCACAGATTGAACCACCACAGGCCTCTCACTGCTGGCCATGAAGCCAAAGCCATATATAGGGTCTCCGTGAATGGTCATTTGTTGCAGAGTCTCTGCTGGCAGTTGCTCACATTCCATATCATTTGCGCTCTCTTCCTGCATCACATGACTGGGGGAAGGGGAAGATGGGAGCAAAACAAAGATTCAAAGGGAACTAAACCTCATAACCAGCTGGGTGGGACACTGGTTAGGGTTTTGTCCATGGCACCTGGGAGGTCACAGCTTAACTTCCTACATCCTTTGGAACAAACAGAAGTGATGACAACCTCATATTTCAGATTGGAGAAAGAGGAAGCTAGGAAGGAGAAGTCACTTGTCTTTAGGCCTGGAGCCAGTAGAAGAAACTGGTGCCATGGAGTCTGAAATTAAGAGTCAGACCCTTCCTTGAAGGCACTGGGACTCCAGAAGAACCCTAAGTACAAATGTGTCATTCTGAAGTCAACTGGCATCACCCATTTTAATCAGCTATTAACTCCCTAAGGGAAACTAAAACCTTGAAGGAATGGGTCACAAAAACAGACAAATAAGTGGGAAAAGAATGTGAAGTCATTCCAGAATGTGGAGCATCTTCACGAAATCCTTGTGTCATTTGAAACTTTAATATGTCTTAGGTGGTTTCTAAAAAGGAACTATTGGGGTGGCATATATAAACAAGGTTGCTCATGTTTAGGACCACTACTTTACACAATGGTACATTATGCCAACTTACTTCATCGAATGGGACAGCTGGAAAATGGCTCCTGTGGGCTAGATGGGGAGCTGTATCCTGGGGCTGCTGACAGACCTGAAACCCAGAGGAACTGGCAGAAGAGAAAGTGCTACCCTAGCACCTGGGAGAGATTACAGATTGTTCTCCAGATGCCCACAACTTAAAAGTTACTGAAGCTTAGGAATTACACAAGAGCTTTATAAATCTTCTACATCAAGGGCCAGGGTGAGACTTATTGTAGGCAAAGATAGGCCTGAATGTAGTGTTCAGATGGTAAGCCCTGAGGGTAAGGGCATTGAGGCACTGTGAGAGCATTGGGCACCAAGGGCAAGGAGGGATTGTAAAAGGGGAATGATGGCCCAGGTGAAGGGTAGGGCTGGTGGAGGTGGAATCGAGGGGTCCAGAGCCAAGCGACCCAGAGCCTTAGCTCCCCAACTTGGCACCACTCTACCCCTACATTTGTAAGCCTACCAGATGGGTTTAGGTCCCCTGCATGAGTATGTATATTCTGTAAATTTAAGGTCCCAGGAAGGACCCTTCAGAACAAGATACGGAGGGCCAAGTTAATTAATCAAACTAGTACAAGGTTTGTAAAAGAAGTAGGAGGTTTTGACACTATGAGAGTGAGGTAACCATTGACTAGACTAAATTCATCAGTGGCAAATGGTTTCAAGCAGTTAGGTTGTTTATCAGGACACAAATCAGGTAATTATAGTGGAGCATTAGGTCTATTTGTGGGAGAAGTGGAGAAGACTTAGAGTAACTGTATGAAAGAGAAATTCATGGGCCAGCAGAGAAGCCTGGAGTTGTTTCTGTCATACCAGAACTCGGGAAGGAAAAGAGACTGTGGCTGACTTGCATCAGGCCACATCCACTCAGGCTGCACCCAAGCTGGCTTGGAGACTGTCTCTCACCCCATAGGGGAAGACAGTGGGGGATGCTAGGATGAGGTCAAGCCTCCAGAAAGTGAATTTAGAAGCTGGCTCTCTCCCTTCCACCCTGATGAGACAAATTATCACTTTATAACTGAAAGCACTCAGAAGTTGGAACGTGGCAGGCCAGTGTCCTTGATAGACACCCTCCTGGGACAGAGACTTTGCAAAGGTGGCTTCAGGATGGTGCCTCTCTTAATTTTGTTCCTGGTGGCAGGCAGGAGCTTGGCCTTGAAGGGAGCCAGAGAACATCTTCCAGCAGGTGCCATCTTGCCTCAGCCTAGGGACTTCTTCTCAAATGAGACTTTTGACTCCTGCCAGCCAACCTCATCAGTGCTAAAGGGCCTCTTCCTGAGATGACACCAACTCATTTCTGTGGGGCAGGCTGGTGGACAAGTGCCTGTGAGGCTGCACAGCCCCTGGTGTAGAAGCAGGAACACTGGCAAGGGAGATGCCAGCATGCTGAGGAAGCACTGGGTACTATCCTATACTCAGTCCCTCCACTCACTGGCCACTAAAGTCTCAGCTTTGCCCCTTTTTCTGAAGTTGGGAACACTTCCGTCTCCAGTAGGCCCTGAGGTAGCACCAGCACTAATAAAAATGGGCCCTCCTGAAGCCCGCGGGAAGAGCAACTGATGAGCCAAGAGCCTTTTGTGACATGAATATTATACAATAGCTGCTTTACTTTTCGACTCATGTTAGTCAATCAAAGTGCCTACTTAGTCCTGAGCTCTGTGGGATGCAAGAGAAGTCACAGATTCCTGTCTACAAAGAGCTTCTAGGCTGGGTACAGTGGCACACGCCTGTGATCCCAGCAGCTCGGGAGGCAGAGGTTTGTGAGTTCAAAGCCAGCCTCAGCAATGGTGAAGCACTAAGCAACTCACTGAGACCCTGTCTCTAAATAAAATACAAACTAGGGCTGGGGATGTGGCTCAGTGGTCGAGTGCCCCTGGGTTTCATCCCTGGTACCAAAAAACTAAAATAAAAAAAAAAAAAAAAACACTGAAAGAGCTTCCAGTTCAGCTGGAGAAGACTAGTATCCAATTCACAAGAGACTGAGAGTGCTGAGACTAGCAGACAAACTCTATAACTAAGTGCCAACTTGGGTGTTCAGAGGAGGGGTGAAAAAGCTGGAGAAGACTCCATGGAGGAAATGGGGATTGTACTGGCTGCCCAGGAAAGGGCCAAGTTGAAGAGAAAGATAAGAACCCAAGCACTGCCAGTGGGCATGCCCCGTTTTCCCAGAGGGGGCTCAGTATTTCTCCCACCATGACAGGCACTTCCCCAGTATTTGACTGGAGCCTATTTAATCTCTGCTTAAGGTTGTCCCAAACTGGGCTGGACTCATCATCCCTAACTGCATCCTCCCCCAATTCTGCAAGCAGCCCCTTCCTCACACCGTCTGGGCCTTATTGGGCATCTAGGGTGAGTGGGTGGAGGGTGAAATGCCTCCATCCACAGATCAGGAGGCCATTTTACAACTCAAATGGAGGCTGTTTCCTTCCCTCCTGGGGTTTGCATCTTTCAGTGTCTCTGGCTCAGTCCCTCTGAAATTTGCTAAATGCCTGGAGACTTGGGAGACACTGAAGGCAAGCAGTGATGGATGACAGGAGCTCATCTGTCTGTGAGTCACGTGAATTCCCTCTTGGGGAAAACAGGCAATTTGACTTTGAAAGATGTTTAGCTTCTGGTCCCCTCAAACAGGGCCACCCTGGACAAAACTGAGAAGCAGCTAAACTTGTGCTTCCCCATCCTGCTTTATTTCTGGGACCTGCTATTTTCTTCTCTTCTTTTGCACCAAAGCATGCAATGCTTTAATTCTGTCTCCTTCCTACTCAAGATCCCTAAAGGTTTCCTGTCACCCTGTGCCAGGTTTGTCCTCGTCATTCAGTGACCCAGGTAAGGGTCTAGTCTTTCTCTTCTGCCTAATAATAACAACACTTTAGATCCATGTGGTTCTTTGAATTTTTACACCCATTACCTCATTTGAGAAAAGGTACTTTCACATCCATTATCTCCTCTCACTGTCCTGCCAAATAGACTAGGTGACTCCTCCTCCTCCACCCCAGCCTCCAAGGTAGTTGAAGAAGGAGAGGCTAAGCACATTAGCAGTCTAGCTGGAACCAAATCTCTTGGACACAGCTCACAAGCCCAGTACCCCCACCTGCATCTTCTTAGGGTCCTAGACCCTCTTAGTATCTTCAGTCTCCACTGCAGGGCTGCTTCAATCCTATGGCCAGCAGCACTCTATGTTCTGGCCCGGCTTGGATGCTCAGCCCACATCATAATTAACCTGTCTCTGATCCCATTCACTCTGCATTGTTGGGAAAATGAAATGAGATCATGGCTATAGAAGCACTTAGGGAGGTTAAGCATATCACACAAATGTAGAGGTGTCAATATTACTGGTAGCATTATTCAGGGTGGTCAGAGGAGCAGACAAAGGGAGCCAAAGATAAACCTCACCCATCTCATACAGTCCTGGCTCTTCCTTCATAAACTCCTTACTTCTAAGAGACAGCCCCACTATGCACTCCATCCCCTTGTTTCCCAGGCAGCCCTTTCCCTGACCCAACTCTCAGTTGACCTGACTCCATCTGGATGCCCTGACTCCTCTGTGGGCTAAACTGAATCCTGCCCCCATCACTGTCCACAGAGGGACTGGTAGCTGGAGCTCATAGTAACTACTGTTGCTAGGTAGGATGCAACAAAAGGACAGAAGAACTGAGAAGATAACAAAATGGTTCTAAGCTAATGCTCTCCCTCCTTGCAGTTCTGGGCAGGGAGATTACATTTAAAGGTGTCTGCTTTTATTTCTCCATCCCTCCTTGCTTTTGGCTCCCTTTTCATTACATTTGGTTGGCTCCTTGGGGAGTCTTGTCACTCCCCTTGCAACTGGCAGGATTTGGCGCCACATGGGGCCAATTAGCCCTCTGATTCCAATAACTGGAGCCTGACTCTCCTGGAAGCTCCAGAGATCCGGCATGGCAGATTAGCAGCTGGGTCCTCATGAGATGCCATGTTCTCCCAGTGGCATCAATGAGAGCTCTATCCCCGGGGGCTCTGAAGTAGCTGCTCTGGGTTCCCTCTTTGTAAAAAGCTTGGACACAAGCTCTTCTTCCTATAAAGGAGCCCTCGCCTATTACTTAGCTGCTCCTTACTACAGCAGTGCTACTCACACTTTAAAGGGTACATGAATCACCTGTGGTGTTGCTAAAATAATTCCCAAACAGTAGGTCTGAAGCAAGGTCTGACATTCTGGCAAATTCCAGGTAGTGGTCATGCTGTTGGTCCACAGACTCTGAGAAGCAAGGACCTATCTAGAATGCTATTCTCAGACACTGGCAAAGCCACAGCCAGGCGAGGGGGGAAGTTGATGTACTTTTATTCCATTGGGTTATGTCATCAAAGGCCTCAGTTAAAGGATAAATGTTATCTTTTTTTTTTTTAAATTTTATTTTTATAATTTTTAATATGTACAACTCATAGTGCATATATTTCAAAGCATAAATGTTATCTTTTGAGGACACACAAATTCATGCAAAGGACTAGCTGGCTGAATCAGATTCACCCCAGGAGAGACTATGGCTCTGAACAGTATGAAGTAACATAGGGAAGGGTGCATTAGGGAAAAGCAAAGTTTTGAAAGATGGGGCACTGTTTAGCCCTGCTGGAGAATTTGGTTAAAGAATACCCTGAGGACTAGAGGCATCTGGGAATAAGGTGAGGAATATGCTGAAGGAGAGGACAGTGCAGAATACAATAGTATCAACTACTTACTATGAGAACTTACTATGCTCCTGGTGCTGTCCACCTATGACCTCACATTATTCTCAGACCGACCCCCAGAGTGAAGTGGTATAATTGGCCATTGTATAGATAAGGAAACTGAGGATTTGAGAAGAGAGATTACATAACTTGCTAAACTATAGACACCTATATAAACTGAGTGAAACTACAGTGTGAACTATAATGGCTAACTCTAGAGTCAACTATTGTATACAATTTTTGCCAAGAACCTGTGGACCAAGCAGTTTCCCAGAAGGCAATGAGGTTGGCTCAGTGGCAGTATTCAGTAGACTACTGCTCCCCATGTGAACTAAGGGCTGCTCCAGTGCTATCTGTAAGAGCAGACTCCCTTGAAGCCAGCACATCAACAAGTGAGATATCAGGGATGCTAGCCATAAAATGACTTCTTATGTGCCTGTAAGCCCACTCTCTTGTATGGGAGAGTCATCCCATCAGGCCTCACATTCCTGTTAACTTCAGTCACCAACAAAAAGAACTCTCCTTGTCTCTGGCCAGTCCTCACAGTCCAGATTCTCATCCTCATATCTATTCTAACACCCTGTAGTCAATGCCTGAAACTGCGGGTAGTACCAAACTCTATATATCTAATATGTTTTTTCCTATAAATACATGCCTATCATAAATTTAAAAATTAGGCACAAGTAAGAGATTGACAACAATAACAAAAGAGAACAACTATAACAATATACTGTAATAAAGTTATTTCAAACTTATGAATTGTTTATTTCTAAAATTTTCCATTTAATAGTTTCAGACCATGGTTGAATGCATGTAACTGAAATTGCAGAAACTGAAACCATGGATAAGAGGAAATTACTGTAGTGGTATATTCATACTCTAATACCACCCTTCTCTTCCCTTTCCAACCCTTCCATCATGTCCTCTGGAACTCTCAGTCAACAGCAAACTGTCCCGTAGTCCTAATTTATTCACTGAAAGTGCCTATCACTTCCTTTCCCAATTGAGACCTGGTTATTTCTCGAGGATACTACTTCCACACCAGCCCTATTAAGTGTACACTGGATTTTTTGTTGTTGTTGCTGTTGTACATGGATACAATACCTTTATTTAATTTATTTATTTTTATGTGGTGCTGAGGGTTGAACCCAGTGCCTCACACATGCTAGGCAAGTAGCTCTTCCACTGAGCTACAACCCTAGCCCATACAGCGGCTTTTAAAATTTTTGTTTTTGTTTTTCTCTCTCAAATGTCAAATCTTCCAGGACCTACAGGGGAGGTAGGTGTCTTCCATGCTTGCTAATGCTGCCTCCAGGCCATTATTCCTCCTTCCTTTGCAAAAAAAAAAAAAAAAAAAAAATCCTCTTCCTTTGAGGAACCTGCCTGCTGACCATCTCTATCATTCTTTCTTTCTCCTCATTGTTACCTATGGACTACCTAGGTAGGCCCCATAGTTACTTAGTTCCTAGTGACATCTGATCTTCCCCTTGACTCTATCCCTTATTTTATTTTTATTTATTTATTTATGTTGGTACTAGGGGTTGAGCCCAGGGGTGCTTAACCACTGAGCTACATCTCCAGCTCTTTTTATATTTTATTTAGAGACAGGGTCTTGCTGAGTTTCTTAAGGTCCTCACTAAGTTGCTGAGGTTGGCTTTGAACTCATGATCCTCCTGCCTCAACCTCCCTAGCTACTGGGATTATAGATGTGCACTATCACACCCAGTCTATCTCTTTAAAAAAATCTTTGTCAAATACACATAACATAAAATTTAACCTTTTTTTTTTTTTTTGGCACCAGGGATTAAACTCAGGGGCACTCGACCACTGGGCCACATCCCCAGCTGTTATTTGTATTTTATAAGAGACAGGGTCTCACTGAGTTGCTAAGTGCCTCACCATTGCTGAGGCTGGCTTTGAACTTGCGAGCCTCCTGCCTCAGCCTCCCAAGTGCTGGGATTACAGGCGTGTGCCACCATGCCCAGCAAAATTTAAAATTTTAACCATTTTAAGCATACAGCTCAGTGGCATTAATTACACTCACACTTAGGCAACCATCATAACCATCTAGCTCTGGAACATTTTCATCTTCCCAAACAGAAACTTTTTGTCCCCATTGAACAATAACCCTCCATTTGCCTTACTCCCAGCTCCAAGTAACCACCACTCAACTTTCTGTGTCTGTGAATGTGACTACTGTAGGAACTACATATAAGAGAAATTATACACTATTTGTCCTTTTGCATCTGGCTTATTTCAGTTAGCATAATGTCTTCAGGGTTCATCTGTGTTGTAGAATGTGTCAGAACCTCCTTCCTTTTAAGACTCAATAGTAATCTATGTATGTGCCACATTTTATTCATCTGTCCATGGACACTTGAGTTGTTTCCACCTTTTGGTTATTGTGAATAATGCTGCTATGAACATGGCTGTACAAATATGTGTTGGAGTCCCTGCTTTTACTTCTTTTGAAAATGAAATCACACATAGAAGTGGAATTGCCAGATCTTATAGTAATTATAGGTGTTTAATTTTTCGAAGAATGGCTGTACTGTTTTCCACAGCAGCTGTACCTTTGAAATTCCCACCAGCAATGCACAAAGATTCCAATTTCTCCACATTCTGGCCAACACTTGTCATTTTCTCTTTTTTGTTTTGTTCTGTTTGCACAATAGCCACCCAAATAGTTGTACCCACTCCAACTCTTGATATCATTATTGGTGTGTTCAACATCTACATAGTCACGAGGAAGGATCTAACAACTGCTTCTTTCACTTAACTCACTCCATTATCAGCCAACTAGACTTTGGGCCATACACCGCTTACCAAATTTCCATTGCCAACATCCCACTCTCTTCTATACCCTCTATCCTGCCTGTTTCCCTCCACAAGGGTTTCCACTGCAGAAATCACCTGAATACATTATGATCATTTATTTACTTCCCACTTGGTACCCCTTTCCCTAGAAATCTCTTCACCCATTCTTTGTCTGACCAACTCTTCAATCTTCCTGTCTCAGCTTAAATGTCACTTTTTCAGGGAGGCCTTCTATAAGCACTTACCCTTAGTTATTCACTTTTGTTCTTTTATTTTGGTACCAAGGATTAAACCCAGAGGGGGTAACTACTGAGCCACATCCCCAGCCCTTTTTATTTTGAGACATGTCCCTCCATGTTGCTTAGGGCTTCCATAAGTTGCTGAAGCTGGCCTCAACTTACCATCCTCTAGCCTCAGCCTCTCGAGTTGCTGGGATTACAGGCATGCACCATCACACCTGACTAGTTATTCACTTTCTTTTTTTTAATATTTATTTTTTTAGTTGTAGATGGACACAATACCTTTATTTATATGTGGTGCTGAGGATCGAACCCAGGGCCTTGCACATACTAGGCGAGCAATCTACCGCTGAGTCACAACCCCAGCCCCTAGTTATTCACTTTCTTAACTCTCCTTTAAGCTTCTCTTGTCTCCACTTCCCTTTATGTCCATATTGGAGATTCCAGTCTATCTAGCAAAAGACCATTCATTACAAACATCTTCAGATCCCTTATTTCCTCTTCCTCTGCTATACTTGCCTTGTGAAACCTCATTCCTTGATGAACTCAATCATTTGTATTCTCCATGTCTTCCTTAGAGTGGGCTCAAGGTAGATGGAGAGAAACCACATACCTGGGTCGCTGGTTTTCACTTTTAAATTTATGATCTCAAACCTGGCATGAACTCTCAATGCTTTCTGGCCACCATCTTCTCTCTCTCTCTAAAGTGCCAATTTCATAGCTCCCCTTCTCTCCTCAATCTTCCTCACCATTCCATGTAAAATTCCAAGAAGTCTCAGCTGAGACCTCATTTTATATATTACTCAAAACACAAGTCATCAGATGAGAGCACCTTCATCTTACCGCCACCAAATCTATACACTGCATGTATATAATTGTATCCTTCTTTTATTTTTTTCCATCTATTAAAGTGGAGGAGATGTTTCTTCTTCTATGACAAAACTCTTCATGTATGTTATGGTATTATTCCCTCTTATTTTCTCAATAATTTTGTTCTTTGGGCATCTACTCTCTTCCCTGAGTCATCCATCTCTCCAATTCTCCAGAATGGTGCTGGCATGTTGATGGGAATCGCCCATCCTTAAGAAAACAAAATGAAACCCATCTCTCTATACTTTACAATCCCCTTAAAGTTACTGCTCCCCTATTTTCCTGTTCCCATTCACAGAAAAAACCCTCAAGAGTGTTCTACACATAATGTCTCTACTTCGTCTCTTTTTTCCTCCTTGATCCACTATCATCTGGCTTCCACATCTATCATGCTAGATTTTCTCTTGTTAAGGTCCCCTCTGGCCTCCAAGGTCATCACTCAGTCCCCATCATACTCAACTTCTCACCAACTGTAGACACGGCTGACCACTCCCTCTCTGACACATTCTCCTCTCTTGGCTTCTGTGACTGTCTCCTGACTGTCCCCCTACCTCTCTGACCACTTTTCCTTCATCTTTGTGGCGTTTTCTTTCCCTATTTAAGCACTGGATATTGGAGTTTTTCAAACTCAGTCCAGGGTCTTCTCTTTTTTCTCTATTCTTTCTTTCCCAAGGTGATCTCATCCAGTTCCCTGGATTTAAATACAATCTACAAGGGCTGGGGATATAGCTCAATGGTAGGACACTTGCCTAGCATGTGCAAGGTCCTGGATTCCATTCCAGTAATGCCAAAAGAAAAAATACTATTATTAAATACAATCTAAATTTACATAACTCCTAAATTTGTATTCTAACCACACCATTTCTGGAACTCCCAAACTCATAGACTTTGACAACTCTACCTTTATGTGTCATAGGAATCTCAAATTTGACATGGCCAAAATTGAATTTTTGATGATTACCAGCTCAAGTCTACACCTTTCTTGTAATTCCTCATCTTAGTGTGTGGTACTATCATCTCTTCAATGACACAAGGCAGAAACCTGAGAATCATTCCTGAGGCCTGTCTCTCCCTTTTCCTGCATCTTCCATGTCCAATCTCCCAGTAACAGCTGTGGCTTCAAAACACATGCAAAATCTGACTCTCTCTCTCCATCTCCATGGCTGTCACCAATTTAAGCCACCATCATCCCTCCTGCAGATTGCTGAAGCAGCCTACTTACCGGTCTCCCTGTACTACTTCTGTCCCTTCTAAATCTGGTCTCTACAGCTATTGAAAAAGTAAAGGTCAGAGCCTGTCACTTTCCCACTTAAAACCCTTCATCAATCCCCCACTGCAAGTAAATAATTACCAAACTCCTTTTCCATGTCTCACAGGCCCTGTGTGATCTCCTCCTGCCCTCCTTGCTACCCCCCTCCCACAATGCTATTTTATCCTAGCTGGCTCTAGTCTGGCCCCTCTGGCTTCCTTTGAGTTTCTTGACACAACCAAGCTCTTTGCCACCTCAAGGCCAGCTCATTTGGTATTCCTCCCCACTTTTTTTTTCTGGAAACCTTTTTGCCCATTTTCCATGTGACTGATCTTTTATCCTTTATCTCTCTGCTTAAATGTCACCTCCTTACAGAGGCCTTTCCTGGAAACTCTGCCTGGTTATTCTCTGTTATTACAACCTGTTCATATCCTTCATGAAACTCATCATAATTTGTAACTATGTATTTAAGTGTTTATTTTGTTGTAAATCTCATTAAGAGTAGGATCTATGTATCTTTTGTTCAATAGTATGCTTCTTCTACCTACTATGGCACCTGGCACATAGTAGATGCTCATTAAATATTTTATAAGTGGACCAATGCATAGGTGAATAGGAATGATTTTGAGGTATCCAGAATAGAATCCTTTGGTCACTCCATGCAAGTCAGTATCAAATGCTTACATATTGTTTCTCAACCCATGAAAGGCAGGTTTCCAGATGGGAAGTCTGGCCCATAGGGAAACCCCTCAACATCTCTGGCCAAAGACAAAAGTAGGGAAATTATATAGTCAAAGGAAGAGTCCAAGTCTACAATCTAAGAAGAAATGGGAGATAACTGGCTTCATCCTTTTTAGGGGTTTGAGGGTAGGAAATCGAACAGCTACAGGGAAAGAATTTTTTAAAGGTAGAAAACTGCCCTTTCAAAATAATAAGAGGCAGTGGAGCCAGGCATGGTGGCACACCCTGTAATCCCAGCACTTGGGAGGTTGAGGCAGGAGGATCACAAGTTCAAAGCCAGCCTCAGCAATGGTGAGGCACTTAGCAACTCAGTGAGACCCTGTCTCTAATAAAATACAAAAAAGGGCTGGGGATGTGGCCCAGTGGTCGAGTGCCCCTGAGTTCAATCCCCAGTACAAAAAAAAAAAAAAAAAAAAAAAAAAAAGGCAGTGGGATGGGTAGGGTGGCATTGGATAGTCCTTCTCACTCCTGAGAGTCTCTAGGTAGATGATTTGGTTACTTTCCTAGAGCTGCCTCCCTCTTTACCTTACAGGTCTTCATGGCGCTGCAAATTCCTCTTATAACCAAACCTAGAAAAGCATCTTTTGGAAAAACCTTCTGGTGCCTGGGTTATTTTTCTGGCTGTCTATACAATAGCTTTTCCCCAGTGGGCTGGAATGGAAACACCTGTCATCTGTTCTAGCAGGTCATAAGGGGACAGGCAGAGAGATCAAGGTAAGTTGTCCTTTCCCAAATACCGGGGGGCCTGGCGTCTCCTTGCAAAACAGAAACCCCATAATGTTTCTGAGAGGAAGCTGTGGAGGACCCTCTCGAAGAGCAGCTCCCCTTTCTTCTTTCTCTCCTCCCCTCAGGGGCTACACATTCAATAGATTCCGACATGTTGTCTAATAGGCCCAGACACGCTCCTAAACCCTCCCTGCTGGGGCTGCCAGCCAGGTGATAGATGTGAAGGCTGTGCCAGATGTGAGGCTGATGCCATATGGCACCCTGGGTCATAAGGTCTGAAGCTGCTGCCGCTGATCTGTGGCAGAGTTAGTGGGGAGATCCTTGCGTTTTAGCCCCCACTTACCTGTCACTGGCTGAGGCACGGAGGGGGAACTGGAGCCATGAAATATTCATGGGAGATTGAAGGAGTTGTCATGTCACTCTAAAGAGCCCTGGGCCCCTAGCCCCCACCCTCCATGTACCACACCAAGTATTTCTGAAGGAGGCAGAAACAGAATGACTGAGCCAGAGGGGGGAGATGAGGAATGAAAGGAAGGACAAGCAAGAGGGAAAGACAGCTGAGCAGAAAAGGGGGCCAGACAGAGCCAAGAAGGAGAGGCCAGGAGAGGCAGCGAAATACAAGACAGAAGAGGAGAGATGAGACAACAGGACCGTGGAGGTAATGAAGGACAGAGGACAGGCTTGGGGAAAGTAAACACTATAGAGGTGCTGTGCTGCCAACTCTGGGTGCCTTAGCTTTTGGGGGACCCTCTCTAGTTCCTCACTTGCTCTCTAAATGCTCTCAAGCTGTCCCCCAGCACTACCATGAGGGTTCCCACTGCTGCTCAAGGGCCAAGTGGAAATAAGAGTTTTCTGCTAGAGGACTTTGGATGATGAAGCTCTTCTGGGATGGGGGACTGGTTTTATGCTGTACTGACAGCATGACCACTCCCTACCCATTTCACAGATGGGGATGTAATGAGCAGGAAGCAAATAGAAACAGTATGAGGGAGAGACCCAGGACACCTTCCTGACTTAGGCCAATCTCCCAGTCACTGGAGACTGAATTTTTGTTGTAAAAGAGGAGACCAAGAAGAGACTAACAGAAAGGGGGAGAATTCCAGAAGGTGGGAGGGAACTGTCATGATGGGAAAAGTGTAATTGGCAGAGAAAGGCACAGCAGGCCTAAATTCTTCCCCTCAGTGCACACAGCTCTCTGAGGCCAGGCTGAGGCACAGAGCTCTGGCATAGAATGCCAAGCCAGAAGAGGGTCCCTGGCCACCCTGCTCTCTTCTCTTGGATCCCAGCCTTTAGTCTGCCAAGGGATGAACTGTAAACAAAGCTTGGAGGGCAGACAGGGGAGCAGGTGTGGGCAAGAGCTTCTGGGAACTTCCCAAGTAGCTGCCTCCAGCAGCCAAAGACCCAAAGCTCAAATAGCACCCCTTTGGGGACCACTTGGCAGGCGCTGGCTGCACAAGGCTCTGGACAAGGCCTCCTGAAGCCAAATGAGGGCCTATTCAGCTGGCTGGCTGTGCCATCTCTCTCCTGTGAGGCTGCTAGGCATCAACAGCCTGGATGTCCTCAACCCTTGACTCTGGTCAACTCCTAGAAAATCTCAGAGTTGGCAGGGGCATTTGAAGTTATTTACTTGCCCCTTGTAAACCTTCTGTAGATTTCCAGAAGCAGCAGGGGGAGGTTTTCTAGACAAGGACTGTAGCTGGGTACTGCAGGAAGGAAGAGCCAGATTGGGCCAGTCGAAAGGGAGAGCAATGAGAACAGACTCAGAGACCAAAGGGAACAGAGAGTATGTGGCAAGAAGCAGGAAGATGACAGCATGAGTGGGATAGAGATTAGCTGGGAAGCAAGATCCCATAGCCGAACCAGCGTATTCAGTGAGCAGGCCTTTCCCTTGCTTCATCTCTCATGTCTGGCTCTGCTGGTGCACAAGGTCATCCTCACCAGTGCCCCCAAGGGGGTGTGTGAGGAGAGAAGCCAGTCTAGTCAGAGCTGGACAGAGAAAGGCACATCTGTCCCAACACTTTGCTTAGATGCCTGAGATGATGCAGGTGGTATCTGAAGCCCAGGCCCTATGTCCAGCAGGTGCTAAGCTGAATTCCCATGAGGGAGCAGCCCCCCAGCTCCTTCCTGTGCATCCTCTCTAACCTGTGCAATCAGTACATTACAGGGGAAAGTCAGGAATTAGGCAAGAATGCCCTAGACAAAGGAGAGAATGTGACAGAAGCCTGGTAAAAGTCTTGTTACCCCTCTGGAGGTGTCCAGAGATGCCAACTGCAGCCTCGTGATGAAACACCTTTGATTCTGCCTAATTGCATCTTCCTTCTGAGAGGGAGAAAGGAATGATAAGGTCTTTCCAAAACTAGGTCACAGAAGGGGGAGTGAGGTTGATGAACCCTTTAACCTAAGAATAAAATCCAAGGGCAAGAGCCCCAGCTGAGTTACTAGCTCAGAGGGCATGAGTTTGCACCCAAACACCCTGTACCTCTCCCATACTATTTGTTTCCTAAGGTGAGCAGCAAGGAAATTATAAGCCTCAAAGGCCCCATGGACTTGACTCTGGGTGCAGCAAGAATAGGCAAGAGCAAGGCACGGCGCATTCCTGTAATCCCAGCAGCTTGGGAGGCTGAGGCAGGAGGATTGTGAGTTCAAAGCCAGCCTCAGCAAAAGTAAGGCATTAAGCAACTCAGTGAGACCCTGTCTCTAAATAAAATACAAAATAGGGCTGGGGATGGGGCTCAGTGGTCTAGTGCCCTGGAGTTTAATCCCTAGTACCACTTTGCCCCAAAAAAGAATATGTAAGGGTTAGGGATGGTGGGAAGAGACTGAGTCCCACTCTGCAACCAGGCTTGGGGCAAACTGAATCCTGGGTAATTCTGAGAACCCACAGTCTCCCTACTTAGCCACGCATATTTAATGATAGATCCCAGACTAAGGTAGAAAAGCAGGCCCAGGCCTTTTAGAAAGATTCAAAAATAGTTAGGAAAAATGATTTGCGGGGAGACAAACCCTGTTCCTCAGGAACATTCTATTAACCAGGAAAGCCTTTCCCCTAGCATTCAGGTTTTGGCATTCAAATGCATTTTTTCCAGTGATTCAGATCCATAGAGCTGGGGCTCTCTGTTGTAGAATAATGCTAGCTCTGCTCCTACTCCCCTTCTTATAAAGGGAATGAATGATAGCAGAGTCTCTTGCTATGAGTCAGGGGCTCTCTCCACCAGCATTTAGATGTAATAATTTACTCCTTAATTCATATATGGGACAAAAATTGACTGAGCACCTATATGTGCCTAGGCTCTTCCTTCAGGATGTTTGCAGTCTTAGGTGGGGCAAGGTAAGTAAACAAATATAAAAACCAAATGTCACCCAGCTCCACAGGGGTGCACACAGAGGATGTTATGGGAGTGTAGAGGAAGGTATGCCTTCTCCAAGCTCACTGACAGCAGAGTCCCTCTACCCCAGCCAAGCAGGCAGTGAAGGTGAGAAGGACATTCCAGGAAATGAATGTCAAATGTGACAGCAAATGAACAGTTAGGAAGATTTGGTAAGGAGGAAAACTTCTAGGTATTTAAGTCTCTGCAATTAAAAGAAGAAATCAGAATAAATTCAGGTGAAACTTTAATTTGAGCGCTGCTCCCCACTGATTCCTTTCATGTGGCCTTATAAAATGATGCAGTGAGCTGGGTGCAGTGGCTCACGCCTGTAATCCCAGTACTTGGGAGGTTGAGGCAGGAGGATCACAAGTTCAAAGCCAGCCTCAGCAATGGCGAGGCACTTAGCAACTCAGTGAGACCCTGTCTCTAATAAAATACAAAAAAGGGCTGGGGTTGTGTTCCAGTGGTCGAGTGCCCCTGAGTTCAATCCCCAGGACCAAAAAAAAAAAAAAAAAAAAAAAAAAAAAAAAAAAAAGATGCAGTGAACTCTGAAGAGGCTGCAGAGACAACAAGAGACACAGCTCAGCACTGGGGTCACCAGCCATGTGTCTTATGCACCATCACAAAGTTGCACATGGAAGGCCCTCCTCTTATGGGAGGAGCAGGAAGGGTGGGCCATCAGCACCTGTTCTGGGATCCAGCCATAGTAATGGAAACCAAAGCCATAAAGCTCATATATCCTGTTATGTCCACAATAGAGAGGGTCCATGTGAGGCTCTCTATGGACAGGCCAGGGGCAATGGTGGGAAGTTACAAATAACCCAACTGCAGGGCCAGACGTGACCCACAGGGGCAGCCCCCACAAAACTTAGCCACATTCAGGTTTCAGCTCACAGGGACCATGCTGGGGAGAAGGGGGAGGACCTAGCAAAAATATTACCCATCTATATAGACTCTGCAGTTTCTACTACTGAAGTCCTTGCTGAGAAATAGCCCCTTCCCTCCCTAGGAGTGGGGAAGATGGCTTTGCCCAGCATGCAAATATAGCTCTAAAAACTTTTCAGAAAATAACTCCTAACAGAGGTACTCAGACAGAGCCATAATATCAGATTAACAACTCCAAGCCAGTAGACCATACACTTGTCTAATTAATAAAACTTATAAAGCAGAACAACTTATTGATGTTAGAGGCACGGCACTTAGTATGATAACAAAACCCAAATCCATGCAGAACACTCCATCTTCTCTAAGAAGCCCTTTCTCTGCCAACCGTCCTTGGTGTGGAAAGGGGCTGGGGAATGGAGAGGAACAGTGCGGAGCTATGCGCAAGTATTTGGGGAGAGGGGGCTGCAGGGAAGACAAACCTTTGTCTCTCATACAAATCTGTCAAAGGGAAGTTCCAAACTGGGCTTTGGAATTAGTACATCTGGGCTGGAATCCCAAATCAGTAGCAAGTTATCTCACCTCTTAAGCCTCAGTTCCCTCATCTACACAATGGGATTCATGACAGCACCAACTTCAAAATACCTACAGGAATATTAAATAGACCAAATGTGCTGGTGCAAAGTAAGTGCTCCATAGCCACTATTATTAGTATTATTGGGCACCTATTAATAGGATCTGCTGTCTTAGTATAACCCACTTGGTTTGACTTTCTCCACAGGAGGTAATGGGGGTAAATTGAAAACTGATTAAAATCTCTTAGGGCCTGGGCCCTGAATTCAGATCTACGGAATAAAAAAGCTTGGCCATAGGGAAACCAAACTCGGTTTTACTATTTTCTTAAAGCCAACTTTTCATATGTCCAGAATTTAGTGAGTGGGGTGAGGGATGGGGTATGCTGAAGTAAGACTAGGCTGAAATCCTAGTTCTGCCCCTCACTAGCTGTGGAACCTTGGGCTCAAGGATCTTTTCTGTCTCAATTTTCTAATCTGTAAAATGGGAATAATATTAGTATCTACCTCATTGGGTTGTTGGGAAGATTAAATAAAATAATGCAAGTAAGCACTTAAAAGCATGCCTATCACACAGAAAACACAGAGTGAAGTCAGCTATGGTTCTTATTACTTCTTACTACTGTTAGGTAAAGAGTTTGCACACATGAGTGGCTCTGGGTGGAAGAACAGCTGGGAGATCTGGACATTCTCAGAGAAAGGACTGACTTAAGATAAACTCGCCTTTGTAATCTCAGGCCACCCCTCTCTACCCAGAATTTAATAAAGACAATAAAAGAAAGAGGCAGGTAAGTTCTTGCACATTATTAATTCAACACCTAGTAGGGTGGTCATGCTTCTCACCCCCGTGGGGCTTTGAGAACGCTGAGGCATCACCTGTCCCCTTCCCTGCCCCCACTGTGGAATGTCCCAGGAGGGCAGGCCAGCCATTGTGCCTGGGGAAAATGAGGCTCTGGAGGAGGGCAGCTGGAAGTTCCCTGCACTTTCCATGCGGGGCTCCCCTCCGGGGACCAGACCTTGCAGGCTGGTGAGGAGGGTGGATTCAGAGCACCTGGAAGGGCTGCTCCCCAGCTACTCGCTCTCTTCCACTCTTTTTTCCCTCTTCCCCCCCCCACTTTCCCCACCCCAGCAGGAAAACTTCCCGCTTGAGCTACTACTTTTCCACCTGAGTCCAAAACCTCAGTCCCGCGCATCTTGCCTTGCAAGTTCCTCTTCTGTAGCACCGCGAAGGGACCCTTGGGCTGCCTGGCGACCACAAGGAATCCTGGGGGGTGGGGTATCAGAGTGGGGGATGGAGAGGGATGTGGGCTCCCAACGCAACTCCATCCATCCTCTGCAGAGATGAGCAGGTGAGCACCAGGGGCGGGCGCTCGCCAGCACTGCCCCAATCACTTTAAGGAGCCAGCGAGGACCCTAGCACTTGGCAGTAGATCACCCAACTCCACCGACACCCCCACCCCCCTACCCGCTTTCTAGCACTTTCCTATGAGAGTCCCAACCTGGCTGTTCCGAGTGCGGCACTTACTGCCCAGGCTCTCTCTCGGCCTGGGCTGGGAAGCTGCCCGGCCAGGGAACCCTCCCTCTTACCGTCTCCCTCTCACGCTGCCCCTAGCTGTGCCCAGCACCGGCGGCAGCAGCAGCAGCAGCAGCAGCAGCGGGCAGCGTCTGTAAGAAGAGAAAGATCACGCCTGCCTTAGAAACCCAGCCCCTGCTGTGACCAGAATTATAAAGTAGGAGACGACTGGCTCTGCCCCAGAGCCTTGGCTGAGGTGGCGAACTAGGAAGGGAACTGGTAAACACTGCGTCTGCCCTCTCTCACCCTCCCGCAATCCGGCTGCTGGGGCAGTGGGCGCCCCCTGGAGGACCCCTCTCGTTGCGGACGGAGGTGTGCAGATAATCCAACTGCTGCTTGTTGAGCACTTAACTAAGTGCTGGGCACTGTGCTTTACATTCGTTTTGTCATTCCAATATCCTTTCCATTGTAAAGGAACAAAGTGAACATCTCCCTAATACACGAGCTACTAAATGATGGGCCCATGATTTGAAACCGGAGAGACCTCAAATTCAAAGCACCTCACTCAAAAGCTACTTTGTGTTGCTGTGAAGCATCTTTTGAAGATCTGTGTATTCACCTCCTGTTTCCCTATTTTTCTGACTGGAATAGGGGGATATGTGGCAACTTTTCAGGTCAGTTTACCTGTGAAGGTGGGATGGGAACATGGGTGGTAGGATCCTGACTGCAGTTCTTACAGCCAGGGAGAGACCTCTTTACCATGAGAACAAATTTATTCATCTAACGTTTGTTATGCATATACTATGTGCCAGGTCCCATGGAAGACAGAAAAAGGAAAGGGTGGGGGGGGGGGAGTCTGGGTCTAGGTGGTGTTCCAGAAGAACAGCTCCCAGCCTGTGAGGTCAGGGTTATGCTAGAAGTGTCAAAAAGTAGGGGTGCTGAGGTCCTAAAGGAGTGGGCAACTAGTGTCCTCAGACACCCCTCCCAGCAGAATTGCAAGAAGCCAGTAGTTGGAGACTTAGGGAGAGAAGGCGCTTGCAGAAACAAAGTGAGAGGATCTTCTTCCCATCGGGTTGATAGTGACTCCTTCTTGTTCCTGGAATGAGGACCCACATTATTCATTTCTCTGCAAAGGGTGAGTGCAGGTCAGCCTTGTTGGGAGATTAAGCCCCATTACTTCTCTATGGGAGCTCCTCTAACGTTCATACTTTGGCAATGACAACGCAATGACATCTGTGAAATGGGAAATATCTCTTACTCCTTCCTTTCTGATCAGAAGGATGAAATAACACACAGTATGCTTATCCTGTTCTGATCATTTAAAAAAGAGCCGTTGTAGCTGGGCTCTTTGGTTGGTACAGTAATCCTATAATCCTAGTGACTCAGGAGGCTGAGGCAGGAGGATCACAAGTTCAAGGGTGACCTCAGTAATTCAAAGATACCCTGTCTAAAAATGAAAATAAAAAGGGCTGGAGATGTAGCTCAGTGATAAAGATCCCCATCCCCATTCAACTCCTAGTACCAAAAAAAGAAAACAAAAAGGCCCTTGTAGATCTTGCATTCCTTCCTGCCTTGTCCTTGCTTATCCATTCAATCATAAATGTACCAAATGTTTATAACCATCTAGTCTGTGCCAGGCACTGTACTACGGGTGGAATACATCCACAGAACTGTGGGGGAGTATACATCACAGGTGGAAAGATCAAAGGTCTAGAAGTTAGAAAACATTTAAAGTCCTATTCTTTCACTAAATAGCTATGTGACCCTGGATGAGTCATGTATCCTTTCAGGACCTCAGTTTTCTTGTTGGTCAAACAGGGATAATAACACTTTCCTGTGTCCTAATCTACGGGGGTGTATGAGAGGCCTGATGGAGATATTGGATTTGAGGGAGCTTTGTAAAGTATAAAGCCACTAGACAAATGTCAGGGATTAGTCTATGTCCAAGGTGGGAGGGGGCTGCTGGGAAGTAAAGCTTAAAAGAAATCCTGGTTGATGCTCCCAAATTGAATGCACTGAAGCCCATCTTCTCCAGATGCCTGCACCTGGGCAGGAGTCCCTGCTCTGTGAAATATTGTTCTCCCTCCACAGTGCCTATGACACACGGGTTAGTGATGACCTGGCCTTAAGCCGAAGAGATTGTTTTTGGAACATGAATGGAACCAGCCGTACAGTCTTGGCTCCAGGTTTCTGATTCCTGGCAGTAGCAGCTTCCTCCTTCCACCTGAGCCCATTTATCCCTAGGACTGCAGGTATCTGGGTAGAAATCACTTGAGGCCACCAAAGACTCTCCTTTCAGGAAGCACAGGGTTCATGTCAGACAGCAGAGGGTGACCATGAGAAAGCTGGAGATTCTGTGTTCTGCCCTAATAGCTGAGATCCACCACAGAACTAGTGGAGAATTTGGGAGAGACTTTAGTTTGCTCAGCTTGTCCCTATAAGCCACCCAAAATATACCTACAATCTAAATTACAATATAATCATCCCTCTGTATCAGCAAGACATTGATTCCAGGACATCCTTCAAAATCCATGGACACTCAAATTCCCTTATATAAAATAGTGTATTTCTATATAAACCTATTACATTTCCCCATATACTTTAAATCATCTCTAGATTACTTAAAATACCTAATGCAATGCAAAAGCTCTGTAAATAGTTTGTTATACTATATTATTTAGGGAATAGTGACAAGGAGAAAAGTCTGTACATGTTCAGAACAAACAAGTTTTTCTTTGGAATTTTTTTTTTTGTACTGGGGATCTGGGGATTGAACCCAGGGGTGCCTAATTATTACTGGACCACATCTCCAGACATTTTTATTTTTTATTTTAAGACAGGGTCTTGCTAAGTTGCTGAGGGCCTCACTGAGTTTCTGAGTCAGGCCTTGAACTTGTGATCTTTCTGCCTCAGGCTCCAGAGCCACTGAGATTATAGGTGTGTGCCACTATGCCCAGCTTTTCGGAATATTTTTGATCCAGAGTTGGTTGGATCTGAGAATTCAGAACCCAAGATATGGAGGACCAACTGTAGTATGTTTGCTATGCAAACACAGCTTCAATACCAGTTCCAAAAGTACCAGATGCACTCTTCCCTACCCTCTACTCTCCCAAATAAACACACACTCTAAGGAAACAAGTGGTATTGCTAGGCCAAACCAGTTTCCAGACAAATTCACTAGCCTCCTACTTCTCTTCTCCCTTCCCACAAGATTGTCACACTGAAGGCCCTTGATTATAAAAGTGCTAGGACTGATGGAAGAATAGGAAAGGCTCAGGAACCTGGGGGTCACAGCCAAGCCCTGAACTGCACTGCACAGCCCTGGAACAGAACTTAAATGGAAGAAGGAAGTGACTGAAAGCACCCCATTATTGGGCCAGGCACCAGCAGCCAGCAGGTCCCTAAGGAAGGCACAGAACAGATTCTGCACCCAGCCTTCCTTGGCAGCCTCAGAGCCCATCCATCCCTCTTGTGGCTCAGTCTCCTCTCCATGTCTTCATAGATTCCCTTGTCACATCCATTTCACCCAGTCCACTCCTCTTAATAAAGTGCCCCTGTGGCCACTCCAGACAGCCTGATGTTATCCTTCACTCTCCTGTCCTTCTTCCCAGCATGGGCTACTCAGCAGTGATTCAGGCCTCCTGGGTTACAATACAGTCTCCTGGGGGAAACACTTCCTGAGTGCCCAAGCCAGGGCTAGATTGAAGCTTTGGGTGTGAGTGTATCAAATACTCCTACCTTGACCCATCAGGGTAGACTGTGTCCCAGATTCAGATCCTTGCTCTGAGTTCCCATCCTTTCCTGACCTTGCATCTTCTTTTCTGGACCAGCGGCAACTGCTTTCTCCCAAAGTATAACCTGGATTTAATTTGCAAAGCCTTTCTCTTGGTGATTGTCAATAAATCCCCTATCTATGCCCCCCTGAAAAAGCAGAAAGCCTCAATAGCCAAAGGATGAATCACACATGGTAAAATTTCAGGCACAATGACAGGCAATCAAGGAGATACATTTGATCACGTCATGTTTACCTATGTGTAAGGCTGGCCCTGAGGATAGTCTGGCTTTTTCCCTCAAATATAATGAAGACTTTGGATAATAGTGAAGAAGGCAATAAAAATACACCAAGCTGGAAACAAGGACAGCTTGTTGCTCATCCCATCTCTGGCACTAATTAGATATATGGTCTACCCTTTTCCTTTCTAGGCCTCAGTTTCCCTATATGTCAAAAGAGAACACTGGATTAGCTGATTTCCAGGGTTCAGATTCTAAGCTCTCTGGCAATGAAACAGACTTATGTTCCTTCAAGAATGTACACTGATTCCAGGACACTGGGCCTGGCATTTTGTATGCATGGGAGTTAGACATAGGGTTGGCACTATGGGTATGGGCCTGGCACTGCTATTTAACAGTGCAGCCAGTATCTGACTAATGCTATGCATTGGGAGCAAAGTGAGAATTTGTTCCTTTGCCCCCTACCCTTTCTTTCAGACAGAATCCCTCAGGTTTTCAGTGGTAATTGCCTGCCTATCCCTCAGGCCCTCCAGGACTGATTCCATCTGCCCAAGGATCAGGGTTGACATCCCCCCATGGAACACCTGCACCACCCTCCCACTTGTACAAATTTTACATTCCTTTCTTAGTGATGGTTAAACAGATGTTTCTCCAAGCTTCTCTGAGTGACTCCAAATATCCTGGTACGCCCTGCCCCCTTCTGATCCAGCAATTAACGGGTTATTAATGCCCGGCACATTAGGGACCCTCTAGAACACTGTTCCAGTTCTAGGGGCTATTCTTCTGATTGGTCAGTACCCTGACACATAGGCTATATAATATTTTTTAATATTGCCCTAGTCTAGGGTTCTACTATAGTTGAATGCCACCTCCCTTCACAGTTCACTTCTCTCTGAAGATTTGTTGAGGGCTTCTCTGAACTGAAGTATGCCTGACTCCCTGCCTCTGAGTCAGGTGGGTCCCTGGTGTTTCACAGAATGAAGAAAAGAAGACAGCTAGGGTGAGGGGAGGAGACTGACTTGGTGGTTATTAGCAGCTGCCCAGTTAACCCTCTGCCCTATGGTGTAGATCCAGTAGCCAGAGGGTCAAGACAAATGTTTTGAAGTTGGAGGGACACTCCTTCCTGCCACTGATCCCCAACATATATATACTGGTTCCCTCCCCCAGGAGCTGGCAGGTGTTCCCATTTGCTCCCCAGATCCACTTGGGGTACTTGTTGCTGTTTCCTTTCCCTCCTTTCTCCCCCTTCTTCATGGCTGATCATTTCTCTTCTGCCTATAGCCAGAGAAAGTCTCTCTAGCACTTAAAAACCCCCTCACTTGTTCTCTCTCCTTCCTCCCTCTGTTATCCCACTTTCTTCTCCCTGCCAAGTCCTAGCTGCTCCAATGGGTGCTTTGCCCCTGTGGTGTGAATGTTCTGTTCTCGCTGGGCCTGGTATTAATTTGCTCTCATTTGTGAGCTGCTTTGTTAACGTGCATGGCCTTTTCTCAATGTGTAATGCTGCTCCCTGCTGCCTCTGTTGCCTCCCCACCCACACTCTCCTTAACCTTGTAATAACAGGTCCTCCCTTGTGGAGTGGGGGGGGGGGAGGGCTGGGCTTTTGCAAAGCACTTTCTTATGCATGATGTAGTAGTTCACTACATCCTCACAACCACCCGAGTAAAAGAATGGGGCATGATGACTGATCTGTAGTATAGCTACTGTGTGACAGCCAAGCAGGCCTAGACCCACAGTTCTTCCCACAGTACCCCACATGCTTGCGCCATTCATCTTCTGCAATGCCCTCTGTGGCCTTGACCAAGTCCCCAGAAAAGTGTATATGTGTACACATGTACATAGGCAATTTGGCTTATGATTGTTATCAGGGGTCAAAGAACCTCTGAGGGACAGGCCCATGCCCCTTTGTTTTTCCTTTGTAGTACTGGGAATTGCACCCAGGGGTGCTCTACCACTGAGCTCTATCCTCACCCCTTTAAAAATTATTTTAGGAAAGGGTCTCACTAAGTTGCAGAGGCTGGGCTCGAACTTGAAATCTTCCTGCCTCAGCCTTGTGAGTTGCTGCAATTACAGGTGTGCATGACCATGCCTGGCTGCATCAATATTTTTTCAAAGCTCCCCAGGTGATTCCAGTGTACAATCAGGGGTGAGAACCCCTGATATAAAAAACAAAGAGAGACAGACAGAGAGACATATACACTTGAGAGTTGTCTCTCCTTTATAAGAAAGCTGGTAACTTTTTAAGAAACCATCCCCTGTAAGAACTGAAGGTAAAGTGGGTGTGAACTATGGCCTAGTTTACCTGCCTCAGTTTCCTCTACTCTGCCTGATGGGAATTATTTTGTAGGACTTCTTAGTCCATCCCTCAGTCTTGATAGGCTTTGTAAAAAAGATGGCACTAAGCCAGGCGTGGTGGCACACGCCTGTAATCCCAGCACTTTGGGAGGCTGAGGCAGGAGGATCGCGAGTTCAAAGCCAGCCTCAGCAATGGCAAGGCACTTAGCAACTCAGTGAGACCCTGTCTCTAAATAAAATACAAAAAAGGGCTGGGGATGTGGCCCAGTGGTGGAGTGCCCCTGAGTCCAATCCCAGGTACCGAAAAAAAAAAAAAAAAGATGGCACTATGTGAGAGGGTACAAAGAAAAACACCCCTCCCCATATACATATGCTTGCCAGTTGTCTAAGTGTATCTTCAGTATCTTCTGCCTGCAAGGGTGGAGCTGAACTGCCCTGGTTAAGGTATGGGATTTATCTGGAGGTGAAGGGTGGAGATTTTCCTGTCAATCAACTAGAAAGAGATGCTCCTCAGGCAAGAGATTGAAACTCCTCAGAATAATAATCATCCTAATAGCTACCATGTATTTATCACTTACACTGTGACTGGCATTCCAGTTACATGGCCTCATTTAGTTTTCATAATCACCTTATGAAGTAGGTATTAGTATTGTTCCTATTCTACATATTAGGAAACTGAGGCTCAATTGGTTAAGGTGCTTCACCTAAAGGTCATTCATCTAGGTGAGCAAGAGTGTTTTATTTGGCCCACATACTATTTTCAAGAATTTTTTATTGTGCAAATATAAAAATCCTCAGAATTCATATATGAATCCAGGTTTCTGGCTTCCCTTGAAAAATCCTATCTGAAAACCTTGAAGCTTAAAGGTCCAATAATAATCTGCTGGAACTAAGTAGCAATGTCACCTTTGGATGAGGGTTGAGCTTCTCAGGTTACCCCAGTTCCCACTACTCTTCCTATACTGGGTTACAGGGTGAAGTGTCAGTTGTCATTTAATATTGTACTTGAGCCGGGCGCGGTGGCGCACGCCTGTAATCCTAGCACTTTGGGAGGCTGAGGCAGGAGGATCGCGAGTTCAAAGCCAGCCTCAGCAATGGTGAGGCACTTAGCAACTCAGTGAGACCCTGTCTCCAAATAAAATACAAAAAAGGGCTGGGGATATGGCCCAGTGGGTGAGTGCCCCTGAGTTCAATCCCTGGTACCACAAAAAAAATATATATATATATATATTGTACTTGAACCACTGTGTTGCTGTTGTTTTTACTAAAAGAATAAAGAGGAAAATGGAATGTTTCTTGAGCTTCACATCTGATCTTCCCCTAGTGATTATACTGATTCATTTGGGTCTTGCCCCAAAGGCATATGGGTTTAGGATCCCTCCACTCTCCTCCCCATGGTAAGAAGAGAAGCTAAGCACCCCTGTCCTGGGTTCTCAGTGGTTGGGAGAGCACACCTGTAGGTGTCTGCAGTTAGAGATAACCTCTGGCCCACAGAGGCAGGTTAGGCATTTGGAGGGAAGAATGGGCCCAGATGACACTAGCAATGGAAGATGACTGATTGTCTAGTATAGCTTCCTGATTCTCACTTGTGAAATAGACCCAGAAATAACAGTATTTCTTATTATTGTTATGAGGCTACTGACATGTCTACTTTATGGGGTTATTATGAAAATTAAAAGATTATACCTAGGGGCTGGGGTTGTAGCTCAGTGGTAGAGTGCTTAACTGGATCGTGTGAGACACTGGGTTCAATCCTCAGACACCATAATAACAAATAAAATAAAGGTATTGTGTCCATCTACAACAAAGACATATATTTTTTTTAAAAAGAAGAGTACGCATATCTATATGTATATAAGTGTGTGTGTTTGTGTGTGTGTGTGTGTGTGTGTGTGTGTGTGTGTATATGTGCACATGTATTAATAATAGCGGCTGGCTCAGAGGGAGAGTTCAACAAATGTTACCTATTATTATTATTATTAATCTTCATGTTGATTTACCTTTTGTTATCCCTACCCTTTAACATCCAATTTATCTGAAGTTTCAGCAGGATATAGAGACTACTGTGGAGCATTACATAACCCCCAGGATGGATCAGTATTACAGGTGAAGGGAAATCTCACAGATGCTTTTTCCTGCTGGAGCAGGCTCCTCCTAGGGTCAACCATGGAGGTTCTAGGTGAAGGAAAATGATATTTGCTACTTTAGGAAGAAGACAATCTTGCCTTTCTCATGCGGACCACACAAGGTTCTTTCATACTCCACACTTTGACATGCTTGATATTTCTTTACCCAGAATGCCCTCTACTACCTTGTCTACTGGGCAACCTCCAACTTTTCCTTCTGGACTCAGTTTGAGTCACCTCATCTGGGAAACCCCTTTGGACCTCACCTGTCTCCCTAAGCACAGTTAATTTAAAAGCCTGTCTTCCATTAGAATGTGTATTTGCTGAGGGCAGGAAGGACCTCTTTCTTGTTTATCACATCCCCAGAGCCTGGCATAGGAATAGGTGTTCAATAAATCCTCTTTGAATGAACTGGGAGGAGGGGCTGTGGGGAAGGGAAGAGAAGGGAAGGACATTCTAGATGACATGCAAGAAGTCACATTTCTAGGGCTTTCTGGTTCCCAGGAGCCCCCTAACTCTGCTTCTGCCTGGCATCCCAAGTTCTTCCAACTGACATAAGTTCTCTGTGTCCCTCCCAGAACTTTCTATGGCTTTCCTTAGAATGGAGACACCTTCTACATTCTAACACATAACTGTTTGGGGAGCTTTCCCCCAAATTTCAGTATGGTCTTACTCCCTTGAACAGACACTGTGATGGAGCCACATGTTTCTCCCACCCTAGGATTTTCAGGGTACCCTCAAAGCAATGAGAATCTCCCAGAGATCCTTTCTGGGTATCAGAGGTTTTATGTCTCCATTCCCTTCAGACCCTGCTCTTACACTAGGCCTTCCTTCCCAGAAAATATTTGAATCTTACATGCCTTCACCAAAAGGAAATTTTTAGCGCTGGGATGCTAGCTGGGGAGCGATTTCTGGGTGAGTGGGGTTCTAGCTCCCCTTCAGTCATACCCCACAGCCTGCCCCCTAAATCAGGAAGACATTTTATCCTCAAATTGTTGTAACAGTCTTGTGGAAGAGCAAGCTAATACAGCTGAGTGAGGTTTGTATCACTAACCCTGTCACCACTGCTAACAATAACATGGGGTAGCCATGGATTCTCCTCATCCCTGCTCAGCAGTCTTCCTTCTTTAGCCCACTCCCTTGTGTAGTTCTGAACACCATCTCCTAGCTCAAGGCAACTTCCCTATCCTATTTCCTGTACACGATGAGAGTTCCTTTGCCTGGAGCAGCCTGACTGCACGAAAAAACAACTTGAGAGCCATTAACAGGAAAGTACATCTTTCCAAAAGCCAAATGATTCTGAGGCATTAATGGACACCTTTGCGGATCCCGTCTCAGGAGGAGCTAATGTCTCCGCTTAAGCTGGCTGGCACTGGGCCAAAAAGTACTCAGCACAGCAGTCCTCCAACTTTGAGAACACATGCCTTAGGACCCAGGGTGTGCCAGAAGTGCCAGGCGGGACTGGGGATCAGTGAGTTCCTATAGAGTGATGTAAGTTCCTATAGAGTGCCAATACAATGATGCATGGGCGTGTGCGCATGCATCCAGAAACACAGGCGGGGATACACGTTGGCACAAAAACACCACCCACACTCTTTCTATAAGACCCACATGTGATTTGCCAACAAATTGCAAATTAACCTCCTAGTGAACAGATTAATGGTATTCATGGTAATTTACACTCCAAGTTTCATAGCAACAGACTTTGAACATTCTGGTTGCATAAGAATTCAAGGATTTTTAAGTTCCTGGAGACATTGTAGTAATTAACCTGATAAGCCTATGCAAATTAGCCCCAATTTGACACTGTCATTTTTGAAGCCAATATCCCGGGTATTGGTCCAGAAGGTTGCCGGTCCCTGCTCCAGATCTTTGGCTTGAGGTGTTAAGCTGACAGATGTCAGTCTGCATTTGTCTATGCAAATGAGGCCCCAGAGAAGAATTCCCCATCATGCCCGGAAAGGGACTGGACAATTACAAATGGTCCACTGCATGGTGAAGAGAATGAAGTCAAGGCTTGAGGGAGAAATGAGTAGGGGGGTCCCAGCCAATCTGGACAAGACTGACAGAGCTAATTTTTTAAGGTCTTTGGTTTGAGGACACAAATTCCTGACTTGCACAGGAGTTTGGGCTTACCACCTGAAGGTCATGAAGAAGTGGCCTCTTTGTGGCATATTGTCAAGTGCCACTAAAGTTTTTTTTTCCCCCCAGAAAGATCAGCTTCCTAAAATAAAACCAAAAGCTGGGGTTCCCAGCTTCTTCCCTGGGAAGGTGAGATTTAATTGGCTCTATTGCCCATTTCAAGCAAAAATAACAGAATGTACTCAAGTCTCTCATCAAATCAATCAGCCTATGAGCACAGCTTGTGTGCGCTCTCCTCAGTGGACTAGTTCCTGTCTAATAATGTGTAGCCTTAGGGGGTGACCACTCCCCCTACCCCCACACTGAGCTCCATCCTTGACCTCCTTCTTGTTTGATCTCTTGAACCACCAGGGCTCACTGAGCTCCCTGGTTAATCCACCCTGTGCTTCACGATCTGCAAGGCACAGCCATGAAATACAGAGGGGAGAGCGTCCTTGCCTACTGGCTACCCACTCCTGCTATCCAGCACAATTCTCCTCAGGACCTCGGGTGGTTGCTCTTTGAGCTGCTTGTGGACAGTTTTCTTGAGTTTTCATTTGAGGTATGAGGTGAGCAGAGAAATACTTCAGAGAAACTGTTCAGGTTATCCAGACCCAACCTCCTACTATTGGGTTACCACCTAGAACTCAGTCTTCTTTCTGGAATTCAAGGCTCTATGGAGTGATGATCAGAGGAGGTTCACCATGCTTGAAGAACTTACACTCCAAGGCAATAAGACAGTTGAAATTTATTCAGTAATAATTATCTTTCCATTTAGTAATAACTATCTTTCTGTCTTCCTTTGCAAACTTTATCTAAGTCAGGATTGCAAAGGAAGACATCCCAAGCAGCTGCTGGCTTCCTCTCTGCACCCATCTAGGTATTGTTCTAACACGATGCCATTCTTTCTGGTCTCCCTTCCCATTCTCACCATGCTCATGCTCCTATCCACTCCGGGTCCAATCCATCTTCTTTGACTTGCCAACAACACTTAATGTCTGTTGCACTGGCTCACAGTCCAGCAGACACAGGACCCCTGAAGTACTGAAAGAGGGATGCAAATCCATACACCTGGAAGTATTGCCTGAGGACTCAATAACCCATGATGATGATGATGATAGTAATAGCTCCCAATTGGAGAAGCATTTACTACATGCCAGTCACTTTACATGAGCTCCACAAGCAGCATCTCACTGAATCTTCCTTTGTACTCAGCGATACTTGACACTTTTTGAGCTCCCTTTTGCAGACAAGGACACTGAAGCAAAGGTTTAAGCAACTTGCTCAAGATCACACATGTGATAATTTGTAACAGTGGGAAAGAAACCCTAGCTGACAGACACCAGAGACTAGGCATTTAAGTATTTGCCCTGAAACATCTCACAAATGTATGTATATCACTGTTTTCCAAACGTTAGGCAGATGTCATCATGATTAACAAGATCCATTTTCATTTTAAAACATGATTACATGGAGATTGATTCATGGTCATGTGTTTTACAATCAATGGATGCAAAGAGTAAAATTGGTGTCAAGAAGCATCTGGAAGCTGGGCACGGTGGCACGTGCCTGTAATCCCAGCAGCTCGGGAGGCTGAGGCAGGAGGATTGTGAGTTCAAAGCCAGCCTCAGCAATGGCGAGGCACTTAGCAACTCAGTGACACCCTGTCTCTAAATAAAATGCTAAAAAGGGCTGGGGATGTGGCCCAGCGGTCAAGTGCCCCCAAATTCAATCCCAGGTACCAAAAAAAAAAAAAAAAAAAAAAGGGGGAAGCATCTGGAATATGGGTTCTTGGTTTTTTGCCAGATTGGGAACCATGGGCATTTTGTGCATAGAGTACTCCCACCTCATGTTTTCTTGAACCCATGAAGTCACACGTTCTCTCATCTACTCACCTTCTTTTTTTTTTTTTTTTTTTTTTTTTTTTTTGTGGTACTGGGGATTGAACTCAGGGGCACTCGACCACTGGGCCACATCCCCAGCCCTTTTTTTTTGTATTTTATTTAGAGACAGGGTCTCACTGAGTTGCTAAGTGCCTTGCCATTGCTGAGGCTGGCTTTGAACTCGCGATCCTCCTGTCTCAGCCTCCCAAAGTGCTGGGATTAAGGGCATGTGCCACCGCGCCCGGCTCATCTACTCACCTTCTATTTCATCTCTAAGACCTGTGTATCTCTGTATATATAACAGGGGTGGGGGACTGTGCCGAATGCTACCTTCATATTCAATCATTGAAGTATTTACTGAGATCCTATAACATGTCAGACTGTTCTAGATACCAGGAATACTGCAGATAAAAATCCCTGTCCTTGAAGAGCTTGCATTTAATGAGAAAACACAGACAATAAACAAATTAGTAGGTAAAATTATATGATAGTTTAGAAAATAAATGCTTTGAAGAAAAATAAAGGAAGGAAAAGTAATACAGGCTTGGGGATGAGTGGCTGCAATTTTAAATAGGGTGGTTAGGGAAGGTACCACCGAGACAGTGACAACTGAGCAAAGCACTAAAGGAAGAGAGGGAGTGAGTCACATTGCTGTAGGGGGAAGAGTGTGTCAGACACAAGGAACTGCATGTGCAGAGACCCAGGGATGGGGTGTGCCTGGGGTAACCAAGGACCATGAAGAAGGCCAGCATTGCTGGAAGAGTTTGTAGCAATGAATGTGAATGTTTTTGCGTAGAGACAGATTCGGGAGTGGGTTCTGTGGGCCACCTCAATCTCACTGCTCACAGGGCTAGTCCTAGGTAAAATTACGAGGCAAATGCAAGTGTCTGCCAATCCTCAAGCCTGTAGTCATTCCTTCTGCCTCCTAAGGATGCTCTCTGTCATCAAAGCCAGTGCCCCAGTCAGAGGAATAAAGAGTACAACCTAGGAGTTCCACAGACTGGTGCTTGATTCCAGGTTCCATCTCTTACTAGCAGTATGACTTTCTTTGGGTAAGTTACCTACTTTCATGAGCTTATAATTTCTTATCTGTAAATGAAGATAGTAAGGCATTGTGAGGATTAAATGAGTTAATGTACATACACTGCCAAGCCCAGTGCCTGGTACACAGTAAATGCTCAAGAAATGGAAACTGCTATTATTCATTCATAGCCAGGTATAAATTCCAGAGAACTATGTATGCATCTGGTCTGCTGAAAGGCCTATGGATCTCTTGAAAGAAAAATTCTTTTTTTTTAAATATTTATTTATTTGCTTTAGTTGTACACAATGTGTTTATTTTTACTTGGTGCTGAGGATCGAACCTGGGCCGCGCACATGCTAGGCGAGCGCTCTACCGCTGAGCCACAACCCCAGAGCCAAGAAAAATTCTTGAACACACCAACTGTGGATTGTTCGTAGGGAGAGAAAAATTTGAGTAGAATTACGATTGTGGGGAGTTTCTTGAATGTTTAACACTATGAATGGATATTAATACTTAGAAAGATTAGGAACCACTATTGAGTTACAATTTCCAGGTGGGTTTGCATTTAGATTTAAACTGATGGACCTCTGAACTGTAGCATTTCCAGCATCACTGGGCTGGTGAGAAATTCAAATGAAGCTTTGGATCTCCTGTTCCACTCTAAGGAGTTGATGCCAGTCTCTTCCCTTTTTACTCTGTTGCTTCTGTTTCAATGGGAGTGAGAGAGATAGAGGCTAGAAGCACCATTCCAAACCACACTAGCTAGCTTCTGGGGCTGGCAGGCCCTCCAGCCCTAGAGGCCCAATGGGGCAGGTTTCCTCACTTTCAGATATCTCTAGGTATCATCCTGCTGGCTCATCTCACTTCTTCTACTTGTACTCTGAACAGACAATCCTAGTCAGCCACAAAAAGTGGCCACTGAGATGGTACCTGGTGACAACCTCCATGAAACCTTACTGAGAGCTTTGCCTGTGTCCTATCCAGAGTTTGAGTATGGCAGCACCTTATTGTCTAGAACAGTTGCATCCTGGACAAGTGTTTTGCAAATCAAAATTTCACATAACAAAGCCTATTTTCCCTTTAACACTTAGCATAAAATTTGAGACATGTTTCTCCAAGGGGAAAAAAAAATAGGGCCCCAAGACTTAATAAAACTCATGTTTATGAATGCAATGCAGCAGCACACTTGGAAACCACAAATATGAATGGAAAAAATGAGAGTTTTCTTATAAAATATTAACAAGGCCCCCAAATGAGTTGCAAGATCTGAATACAAAATGCAAGTGTTATTTTGATGTTTGGCACAATAGCTTAAAGGCCTAAAAGAAAAACAACGACAGCTTAACTGAACAGAACACACCGGACTGAAAAGTTGCCTGCTTCTATGAAATTGTCTTTATAATGTTCTACAGCAGGGGACCACGGAACATTCCTTGGATGCTCAGATCCTGAGAGCCAGTACTCTAGAGAAGCTTCTGGGTTTAAGAAATGAGCAGGTTGATTTGGGCCATAGAACAGACCAAGAAGCACAGCCATGGCACTGCTTAAAAACGCCCCAGGAAATGAGTTAATTGGGAGCAATAGGTATGGGAAGACTTTCCAGTAACACAAGATGCAGAAGTCTTGAAACTTCTGTAAAATGAGACTTTGGGTAATATGTAATGAATCACTTCCCCAATTTCTAAATGTTGCTTTTCCTGAAGTTTTTCAATGGTTTCTCCAAACAATAAAAATGTTTGCCAGGTGCCGTGGCACATGCTTGTAATCTCAGCAACTCTCTGGAGGCTGAGGCAGGAGGATCACAAGTTCAAGCCCATTCTGGGCATTTTTGTGAGACCCTATCTCAAAATACAAATGAACAAGGGCTAGGGAGGTAGCTCAGTGGTAAAGCGCTCATGGGATCAATTCCTGGTACCAAAACAAATAATTAATTAATTAAATGTTTATTTTTTCCACATTTTTATTGGTACATTATAGTCGTACATAATGGTGGGATTTCTTGTTGCATGTTCATACATGCACACAATGTAACAATATAATTTGGCCAATATCAGTTCCCATTATTTCCCCCTTTCCTACCTTTTTCCCTTCCCCTGGTCTCTTTCCTCTACTCTATTGATCGTCCTTTGATTTTCATGAGATTCTCCCCACCTTTCTTTTCTTTTTTCCTCTCTAGCTTCCACATGTGAGAAAAAACATATGACTCTGACTTTCTGAGTTTGCTTTTAAATAAACACTTCTGTGAAGGGCTTTCTAGCCTTGGCTTTTCCCCAAAGTATGTTCCAGGGAACACTAGTCTCATAGAGGCTGGATAAAAGGATGCCATTGACAAAAATTTTTGAAAAATGCTGTGCACTCTAAATTGGTACTTCTCAACATTTAATGTGCATACCAATCACTCGAGGATCTTGTCACAATGCCATCTTAAATCAGAATGTCTAGGGTGGAGGCTTGAGATTCTGCATGTCTAACGAGCTCCCAGGTGATGCCTATGCTGGCATACTCAGACCACACTTTGGATGGCAAGGCTCTAAGTGTCCTCTTGGAGATGCATCATTCTCATTAGTATATTAAGGGCTCTGCAAAATCCTGTAGTCAAATATTGCTTCTCTAACTCAGTATTTGTCACAGTCATTTGTACTCAGAAACCGTTTTCTCCCCAGGGTACCTATTAATCCCTCATACTTGGGGTACCATAGAAACCAATTTGGGAAATGCTAGTCAAGCTAATACTATTCCACCTGATGTGACTTCACATCATCTGAGAAATGTACATTTTGGGTCATGGCCATAGGCCTCATCTAGAGCTAGCTAATAGTTCTTCAGAGGCAATGGTATGCCGGGGTTGTGAATTATCATTGGTTTTCAAAGCCCAATGACAGCAAAATATCATAAAACTCTATTTACCATCCTGCCATACTCACTACTTTCCAAAGTGCTTTACAACCTAAATGTGGCTTAAGCTGAAATGAAAGCAGAGGAAAGTGAAGAGATTTGGAGCAGAGAGGAGCTGGCATTTTCAAAAGAGGAATGAAATGAGATGATGGGCAAATAACACAGAAACTAGAAAGGCAGTAAGGGACTCAGTTTAGCTGGGGCAAGGAGAAAGAAGGAGGCATGCTAGTGGGTGGGGTGGACTGGGGAGTATGATGAAGAGAGGACATTTAGTTGATAAAGTCCTACTCTGTCAAATGTGGAGGAAGAAAGCAAAAAGAGAAGAGTCATCATGTTTACCTGGCCTCTGCATATAGAGGTCTCAGCTACTGTATTTTCTCCAAGTTCTGTTCTGCAAATTGTTTGGTCAAGAGGCCTTCTCTGGGGAGATTCCTTATTCTTATGACATTGGCTGCCAGATGGAAAGGGTCTGGGTTGTCACTTCATCAGGAAAGCATCTGTTCATATCCATGGTGGCCCACCATTCCAGCCCCATCCCAGTTAGCAGATGGGTCTAAGAATTCTCCAATGATCAGAAGCCAGCAGCAGACACTGCTCCCAAAAGGGCAAGAAGGGAGAAACAGAAACCTCTCTGCAGGCAGAACAAATACAAGAGGCACTATGGCATATGATGTAAGGTTTTATTTTTTAAATTTTTAGTTGTTGGTGGATCTTTATTTTATTCATTTATTTATATGCAGTGCTGAGAATTGAACCCAGTGTCACATGCTAGTCAAGCGCTCTACCATTGAACCACAATCCCACCCCGAGGTAAGGTTTTGGAGTCACACAGAGGTCACATCCTAGCTTTGCAGGCTGTGAGGTCATGGAGTAAATTCTCCTATATAAACCTCAGTTTTCTCTTCTCTAAAATTGGGCTAAGAATAGTATCTATCTCCTAACAGTATGGTGAGAAATGATCTGTGTAATCCTTCTAAGAGGTTTAGGACAGTTCCTCACACATAATAAGAACTCAAACTGGGCATGGTGGTGCATACCTGTAACTCCAGCAGCTCTGGAGGCTGAGGCAGGAGGATCTCAAGTTTGAGGTCAGTGTCAGCAACTTAGCAAGACCCTGTTTCAAAATAAAAAGGGCTGGGGATATAGCTCACTGGTAGAGCACCCCAGGATCAATCCCCAGTGTAGAAAAGAATAATATTTTTCAAAAAAAAAATCAATAACTATTAACTGCTATTAATATTGTTTTATTTTGGAGGGGGATATCCGGTGATTGAACTTGAGGGCACTGAACCACTGAGCCACATCCCCAGCCCTATTTTGTATTTTATTTAGAGACAGGGTCTCACTAAGTTGCTTAGTGCCTTGCTTTTGCTGAGGCTGGCTTTGAACTCGCGACCCTCCTGCCTCAGCCTCCCTGAGCTGCTGGGATTACAGGTATGTGCCACCACACCCAGCTGTTTTAATTATTAATGAAGGTATTTTTGTGTGGTACTGGACACAAAGAAGGGCTTGGCAAATGACATGATGACAAAGACCATGATGACAGCAATGATGTTATAATTGACAATGTGGGAGTGTGTTTTCCCTCTGTTCTGCTTTAGAGGTTGGTACAGGAGTGTGTGCTCGGAAAGGTACTAGAGTCAGTTAGTCCTGGGTTTGAATCCAGACCCCAATACTTAATATCAGGTGGTCAGTTTTCCCAGTTGTAAAACAGATGATAATACTATTGATCACACCATTGTGAGGATGAAATGAAATGATGCACGTGAAGTAGCAAACCCATTGCCTAGTCCCTTGTGAGCACTGACAGCAGTCAACTAGCTAGCTAGTGATCCAGTGTCCTAGGATATGAGAGATATCTGGGAAGGAAAACTTGGGGGTTAAAAAGTGCTCTGACAGTCCAGTTTGAGAATCATGTATGGGTCTACAAAATGCTTATATACATACCACGTGCATTTTCACACAGGACCATTTCACACACACAGGGAAATAAAGTGTACAGGCCTATATACACAATTGGCCTGTTTGCTGAGGAGAATTTCCAGTGCATAGAACTTCTTGATTTAGAGCTTAAAGTTTTGGTTTTTATTAGATAGTGCCTTTGATTTCAAGAAGAGGTGTTCAAAAAAGAAATTAATAAAACCCATCAGGCTGTCAGTGCCAAGCATGCAGGTTAAGGCCACCATCAAATTCAAATCACCTAGCCCAGCAGCTGGAACATGATAGGGCATAGTAAATATCCACTGAATAAAATGTCACATTTTCATCACAAAGTATTTTTGTGGTAATAATGGTAATGGTATCTCTGTTCTTTTGTTTTGTTTTGTTGTTGTTGTTGTTGTTTGTTTGTTTTTTAGGTCATGAATCAAGGATGCTTCTTTGCACTTGGGAAAGTCCTGTCAGTCTGTGTGAATGGGCCAAATTTGAATATTAGCCATACGGGCTAGACACCCACAAGTACACAAAGACTCCCTCGAGTGGATACACAGACAGTCACTCTCCAAATGCTTTGCCAACTTTGGGCCTCCCTGCAGGATCTGGGCTCTGCTTCTTTGGATGGAAATAGCAGAGCATGAGTCTGTGATGATTCTCAGTGCCAATGAAGATGTAATGATGTGGCCATTCAGGGTCCTTGTCAAAACTATGTGGATCTGGGGTGAAATTTCAATCATCTCACCAGCTGGTACCAGAATCCTTCTTAGGGAGGAAACTGGGACTGTGTTTAGGAAAAGATTTTCATGAGCTGCTTGCCTCGACTGCATGGGTAGGCAGGAGACAAAGCGAGGGAAGAGAGAGCTTAATGTTCTGTGGTAACATTGTGCAGGACTTTAGGGTTGCAGGGAGAACAGAGAAGAGAGGAATAGAGAAGAAAAGGGAACTGGGGCTGGAGTTGTGGCTCAGTGGTAGAGCACTCGCCTAGCACGTGTGTGGTCCGGGTTCGATCCTCAGCACCACGTACAAATAAACGCATTGTGCACAGCTAAAGCAAATAAACAAATATTTTTAAAAAAACTTTAAAAAAAGAAAAGGGAACAGAGGAACAGAATGGGTAGGTGGATTCTGACTAAGGGACTTCTTAGGCCCAGGATTCCTAATTTTAATTTTGTTGGGTGTGTTGCCACAAGGTAAATCTGCCTGTCTTTCACAAAACCTTCTATTCCTATTTTCTTGGGTGAATACTAATTTGGGTAGGATTAAAGAAAAAGGTGAAGCTCCACATTTTGGTTGGCATGAAAAGATGTCATGTCAACCATTTAACTCTCCCTACCCCACTTTTAAACTCTGGCTGTACATTAGAATCACCGGGGGAAGATTTTAAACACTAAGATGGGACTGGGAATGGAGCTCAGTGGCAGAGTACTTGCCTAGTGTGCATGAGGCCCTGGTTTCCATCCCCAACACAGCAAAAAAAAAAAAAAATTAAATTAGAATAAAACCTAGAGAGGTCCCCAGGGCCTCCCCTCAGAGACACTGATGTAATCGATTTGGGGTAGTGCCTGACAGCAATATGCTCTAAAAGCTCCCCAGGTGATTCTGACAGGCAGCCAAGGTTTAGAAGCATGATGGAACTCTTTCAGGGAAACCAGGCACTTGTAGCTAGGGATTGGGGAGTGGGGCAAGAAGAATGGAAGTTCTCCTGGGAATGTAGAGACTTAGATGGGCATGGGTTTTGAAGGAATTGTACCTTTACCTGAAGCACTGAGGAGGTTCCATGGATGTCCAGATTACACGGATAAAATGATGCCATTTGTGTTTGCCTTCCCTCTTGGCCATCCAGTTCTCCCTCCCAGCCTGAGCAATGATGACTCCCAACTCAGTTATTCCCGCTGCTTCACTTCATTGAAAACATCTCCTTTCTCCCCTTCCATCAAGTATTATTTGTCCTGGATCCCAATTCCTCTGTGAATCTACTCTTGGACAGGTAAAAGCCAGTGAATATGACATATGAACTTTTCTCAGACAGAACAAAAATGTTCTTTTTAACTAGGATCTTTGGAGGAAAATGCATTGACTCAAGGCAGTAATTTTCTGAGATCGGCAAAGCATGGAGAAAATGCTTTGTGGTCAACAGAAACGGGGGTTGGGAGGGAGGATCTCAAAGCACACTAGGTGGACACATACCCAATATGGGTAGATACCGATGAAGCATTATTATTGGAGATCCACATCTGAGAAATATCTGGAGCATTCTTATGGGGCCCTTGGAGATGGCACCCAGAAGATCCAGTTTCCCAGGGCTCTTTTCACATCCAACCATAGTGCCTGTCTCTCTACTCCTTCAGGTCCCTCCATGATTTTATGCAGCTCTGAATAAAGTAAGCTTCACAGGCCAAGCTACCAGTTAAAAGCTCACTCTGCCATGGACAAGGCAGAAGTCAGCATTTTAGCAGAAGTTTAGCTGCAGCCAGAGAAGGCAAAGAATGGCAGATTGCAGGTGCCAATTCCCTGTTTTTTATAGGCCTAGGCCTGAGGAATGGATCATCCTGTCTTACCTCCTGAAGCTAAATGTGACAAATGAGTGCTCTTCCATGGGAAAACCACTAAGCAATATAGGACCAAGCAAGAAGGAACAGTTCTCTTTCCCTATACCCATTCTCCCCTAACTCCTGATCCTGGCACTGGGGCAATGAATTGGTTTAAGGGGGTTAAGAGAAGGTCAGGCCTCAGTGGCTACCAGCAGGGACAGAGTGGCTACAGCTTTCATTTTCCAGGATAATTTGCTGAGGGGCAGACACTTAAATAGAGCTGACTGGGTACTACATCAGAATGAAACCTGTTAATTTGTTGAACTCTTTAAGAACTTCACAGATACCTTTCTTACTGAAAGGTGTGTTTTAAAGCCTCATAAGCCAATTAAACCCAAGAAAACTGCATATTTTCTTACACAATTGAACAAATTTTAAACAGCTGTTCCATCTGAACTGGACTAAAATATTAATTTGGCCCAGGGTCCTTCCCAGTAGCTGGGAGATGCTTGTTTGGGAGTTTTCTCCTCTGCTTCGAGCCCCTCCCCAACTCACCTCACCTCCCATAAATAAAGTCCTGGCTGAGCAGTTTCTGCAGTAGGGTACCTGCAAAAACCCACTCAATCCTACCTAAACCAGTTTCCTGAAAAACTGCCCCACTAGTAGAGGAACCCAAGCTCAAAGCACAAGAAGCTCACTTCTAATCTAGAGCACCTTTCCTGTTCTTTCCCCCTTAGCAAACTACTTGGTTAGCTTAGCCCACTGGTGTGACTAAATTGCAACATTCTTTTATTGTGTGAGGTTCTTTCCAAGAGAGTTCAGAAGAACCAGGAAGCAGACATTTCTGACAGAGAACAGAATCTGGGGTTCTCTCGTCTTTATAAAACTTCAGGTTTTGGCATGACCAGATGTTTGGCTTTCCTAATTAGCTAACTGTATTCTTTGGGATTTGTACCCACCTCTGGGAGGTTGACTGAAGTGTTAGAGGTCCTGGAGGTGGAGGTGGTGGCAAAGCAGCATTGGGAAATCCAGCAGTTTCTAGTCCTCAGAGACAGCAGAGAGACTGTTACTGGACTCTACAAAGCTTGGCTGCCTGTTCAGGATCCAGAGTTGAACTTGTCCCTAGCTATATACTCCCTAAAGAACTCTGATTTACTGGACAGAAGATCTGTATGATTCTGGCCACTCTGGGATGAACACCCCAGCCTGCAGCACTGGCTGGGGCCGTAGCTCTAAGTCTCAATACCTGAGCTTCCTCCTGTCTCTTTTTTTCCCCTGGTTTCTCCTGGCTAAGACCCACTCCAGAGCTCCCGCCTCCTTGCCCCAGGGGAGCCAGCTGGAGGCGGTGATGACGCAGCTTGTCAGGACAGGAGATTGATGGCAGGCCCTCTGCTAGCTTTCCCCGCCCCTTCTTCCACTGTCTAGCTCTTTCCAGCTCTGGGGTTTGGGGAGGAAGGAGGAGGCAAACAGGGAGAATGCTCAGCTGTTCCATTCACATTCTTCTTTATTCAAGGGCTTTTGCTAGTCCTTTCTAGAAAGGGCTGGGCTGAGGAGATGCTGGCCTCCTTTTCAGAATGGAGAGGTTTAGAGAAACTGGCTCCTTCCTTGTCAACTTGCTCCTGGCTGGCCCAGTGCTAGTTCAGACCCAAGGCTCCCTTCTAACCCAGCTGTACCCTGTGGGCCAGTTTACTTCAGGCCCATCTGGCAACATAATCCACTGGCTATGGGGAGAGCCCAGTGAGCTCACTGGAAGGCCTGGGCCTATGCTGTCAGGAAGAAGGGGGGTGGGGGAGGGTCTGAGCAGAGCCAGAAGGAGCTACTCTGATTCCAAGGACTGACCTGCCTTCTCATTCTCCTCACACCACATACATTTCTTTATCCTGTTCCAGGCCCTGCCACAGCCCCTCCCCTGCAGCCGAGGAAGGAAAGGTAGGTGTCTGGTGGGGGTCTTAACACAGCACTATGTGGACATGACAAAGTCCTCCAGCTGAGAATTCCTGGCTGCTGTCATCCTTTCTGCATACCCAGTGGATATGTACTTTTGCAGTGAAAAGCACCAACCTCCATCCAGATGGGCAGGCAGGGAGCAAGAGCAGGGAGCTGGATGGCGAGCCCCACCCCCACCTGCCCCCACATTAGGGCCCTACAGGCTGAGGCTGAGGATGTGTTCTGGCTGTGACAGCTGATTCCAGAGGGGCAGCTGGAAGGGCAAGGCACAGAAAACAAGGGACACAGCAGTCAGAGTCACGATTCAGACACAAGGTTGGCACCATTCTACTAGGAAGGAAAACGGGCATCCAAGATGTGGTGGCTAAGCCAAACAGGTGGGCAGAGCACAAGGGCAGAAAAATCCAGGGCTGAGAGTGAACAGAAATCTAAGCATCATCATGATGGTGAGCTCCAGACCCTAAAGGATCTACCTTGTTGGATCCCCTGGCCTTGTACTCAGAAGGTAGCTGAGTTCAGTCTGCCCTACTGTATGTGGTAGCCCTGACTATAGCAAATAATTCCCTTCCTCCTCCACATTGTGACTCAGGGAGACTGAGTGCTGAGGCATTGCCTGCATCCCATCCTCATTAGTTTCAAGGGATGGGTCTTTGGACAAGGACAACGGAGAACCTGGCTGGGGCACCAGGCTAGTGGGAAGCTACACTGAGGCTGAGTTGAAGATGTCATTTTCTTTTTTAGGGAGTTTTTTCCCAGGGCCTTCTATCCATCAACAACTTAGCAATTTTTAATTTTTACTGTGCTTTATTCTATGGTGAAGATAATGCATGCCTTTTGTATCCTCCAACCTCTCTCTTGGACTCTCTCCCACAAGCTGTCACTTAACTGTCTTGCCCAATAGTATTGGTATCCACATAAGTTCTTCAGAGACCCTGTTCTTTCATTCTCTGCTGTACAGTGGAAATTAAGCTCCATTACTGTGATGGCGATCCTCAGGTTCCCTATCTAGACATCAGAGACAGATTAAGGCCCTTTCTTGTTCTGAGGTTGTATGACTCTAAAATGTCTATATTACTCCTGCCGTAAGGTGTGCTTTCTGTCTCCTCCTCTCTGGCAAACTTACAGAGGGCCCTGGAAACCGAACTGAGGAAAAATATGGATTCTGGGGCAGAATAGAGTGACCCTTGTACTCAGAGTCACAGGCTAGAGGAGTTGTGCCAGGTGCAACACAGATCAAGAGCCTCAGATGGAGACCAAGGGAGATGGCCACACCTGTAGGCAGACAGTGGTTACCTACTAACAAGCACTTCATGCCATTGTCTTCATTTCAGAATGGCCTTTCCAGTAAGCCTCTGCTGACAAAGGAGAGGGAGGGGGAGCAGGCTGGAGAGAGAGAGCAAGGACCTACTGAAGCTTGGCCTGACTCCAGAGCATGGCCACCTTGCTGTGGTAAGACAGGGAGGAGGAGGGAGAAGCCCTTTCCAAGTCTGGGTTTCAATCGGTGCCGCCTTGCAAAGGTGTTTGAGGGGGAAAAAAAAGAACTCTTGTCTCGAGGGTTTTTTTGCTTCCCAGCAGATGTGTGTTATGATTTATTTAAAAAGGACTGCATTAGGATTCAGAGGCTCTACCTGGACTAATTAGCTAGGTGGCCTTGGGTAAGTCCCTTTCTCTCACTTAGTCTCAGTTCACTTATGTGCAAAATTAGGAAGGAAATGTAACTAGTGATGAATCTCAGACATTCTGGCCTAGCCTCCTGTGTCTCCCACCTACATTCATTTGTTTATAACGACTTTGCATCAGCCCTTGCTCACAGCCTGATTTCTTTTAGACCCAGACTCAATTATTTTGGAACATGGTGATCAAACATGACTTAGAAAGATATTTAATTTTCAAGAGGCTGAAGTCCCAGCGATTCAGGAGAATCCCCAAGGACTCATTCTGGCCAGCTCTTCTCCAATCCAGCTCGCTCCCCTCCCATTAGGCCCCACTGCTTGCTCAGTAGCTCTCTCCTTTACCCTCTCTCAACATCTCTCTCTCTCTCCCTCTCTCTCTCTCTCTCTCTCTCTCTCTCTCTCTCTCTCTCTCTCCCTCCCTCTCCTCTCTCCCTCCCTCCCTCTCTGGCATGCTTCATTCTCTTGGTGGCATTTATCCTTTATGGTGATTAATGTAGACACAAGGTAAACGCTGGCCAAAGGAAAATGCAAATTAGGTCCCCGTCCCTTTCCTTTGTGCACTGGTTGGGTCAAAAACCTTTCTGTCTGATGGCGTGGGAGCTGAGTAAGCCCAGCAAAGCAGCATGGGGACAAAGTGATCCTCACAAATTACAGTTTATCATGGAGATGGGGGTCTGGACCCTCAATCTAATGGTTCTGTTTGTTGCATTCTGAACTAACCCTGAAGCCCTGCCAGCTGTGAGATGGATGGCACCTTCACACTGCAGACAAGAACATCTGGAGGGCCCTTGTGCTGGGCCAGATTCCCCCCTGTCCCTTATCAGCAAAGCTTCAAATAACCAACAGATCACACAAAGGTAGGTAGAGCAGGGTGACTAAGTCACAGGTCCTTCCTATTGATCCTTTTACCAAACCTTGGGCTATTGAGCCATCATGGGTCACCTTTCTGAGAGCCCTACTGACTCACATCTAAAGGATATTTGGTGTGACCAGGTTTCAAGTGTGGAGCTGGGTAGAACAAAGCTAACATAAATGAACTGATGAAAGTTTCAGTAACTTCTGTTTTTCTGCTTTGTTCATTCATGGAGAGCCCCCAAGCACGACCATGGCCCATAGCAGATGTGATGCAGAAAGTGGACACTCTGAGTAACTTAGAATCCTCAAGATACCCCTAACTATGAGTCCCATGTTATGTCATGACCTAAGTACCCCCATGTAACAACCTTCCTTGTTTACTCAGCCACAAAAGCAACTAGTTTAAGGCTCGGCCATCTTACATTGTTTCCTCTCCATCACTGTGCTCCCATCCTCCATGTACTCTTGGGACCCTTGACTCATCTTTGTTACAATCTTTGGCTGCTACAGATAGCTACATGTCCCTTTCTCCATAAGAGTTTCTTTTATTCCCTACATTTCATTATAAATATTTTCAAATACACAGAGCAGTTAGTCTTAAGACTAATACAGTAATTCCTTTAAACTCATCACCTAGACTCAATATTTATTAATATTTTTGTCAGTTTTACAATCTCTCTCTTATATAATTGTGATAAAATATACATAACACAAAATTTACCATCCTAACCACTTTAAGTGTACAGTTCAGTGGCATTGAGTCACTCATAATGCTGTGTGACCATTAACACTGTCCATCTCTAGCATGTTTTCACAATCCCAAAGAGAAGTTCATTAAGCAATAGCTCCCCACTCCAACCCCCATTTATATATTTTTAAATGCTATATCATTTTAAAGTATCAAACATCATGACACTTTACCCTCTAAACATTTCATCATTTATCTCCTAAAATGAGAACATGCCTATAGAACCACAGTATCATTCTCATATCTAAGAAGTTAACAAAAATCTCCTCTCTCTAGAAGCTGGGCATGATGGCAGACGCCTGTAATCCCAGCACTTGGGAGGCTGAGGCAGGAGGATTGCAAGTTCAAAGCCAGCCTCAGCAATGCCGAGGTACTTAGCAACTCAGTGAGACCCTGTCTCTTTACAAAAAACGGCTGGGGATGTGGCCCAGTGGTCAAGCGCCCCTGAGTTAAATCCCTGGTACAAAAAAAAAAAAAAAAAAAAGTCTCCTCTCTGGTTGGTAGGATCTTCTTAAATACACAAAGAGTTCTACACTTAAAATGAGAGGAATGAGTCACACAGAGTCATTTCATAAACCATGAAGTGCTATATAAATATGAGGCATTAATAATCACATTCAATGATCTTAAAAAAAAAGTTTGTTTCATCTCCGAAATGCAATTAGTGTTTATGATTTTCCCCAAGGGTTCTGCCTTCAGAGCAGCTGACATGTCCAGAGGCCACTCACAACTCCTCCCATCTCCCTAAGGCAGGGAGACAATCCCTGTGGGTAGAAGCAATGGCCTTAATTCTAACCCAGCCTCCTCAATCCTCATAACTGTTTAGCAACAAACAAATACATCAAGTAAATCCACAAAAATCCTAGCACTGTGACTCCACAAATAAGTAAAAAGGCCATTAGTTCAGTAGTGGGGGGGGGGAGTGACTGATGTCAAAGAACTTAGTGGGGTACCAGAGGCCTCACTCCCACTTCCAGCACCATCCCCACCCCATCCCCAAACAAGGTGCTCAGCTCTGTTAACTTAGCACTGAGTACAAGTCCCTCACATGTTGGAGCTCCTTCCTCTCTGTATTTGTCTCTGCCTCCAGATATCTGCACATAGTCACCAATCACTTGAGTTTTCAGCTGTTTTTTTTTTTCCCTAGCCATCTTAACAATCAATTTCTGTATGATTGCATGGCTCAGTTTTACAGTCTAGCAAAACCAGGCACTGAGTCAAACATTTTCTTTTTCTTTATTTATACTGTGTCTTGTTTCAGAAAGGATTTAAAATGAGGAGACAAACATTTAGTAAACACCCTGGACCAGATGCTCAAAACTGTGCTAGGTGTTGTGGAAAATGCAAGAAAGAACACATGGATTTTTTTTTTTTTTTTTTACCCTCAGTTGAGTTTACAACTCACTTGGGGAGAAAAGACTCTCCCAGGAGGCAATCAACCCACAAATGAGCTGGGATCTTGGGCACCTGGGTCCTGTTCCCAGCTCAGCCACGAGCCCACTGTGTGATCTTAGAAAAGTCACATTCCTCTCTGGGCCTCAGTTTCCTTACCAGTAAAATGTATACATGTCTGTATGAGGATAGAGACTGAACATAGAAACTGGTAACACTGGTTTTTTCAAGTAATGGAATGTGAAGGGTTTGAGAGGGAAATTAATTACTTCTTTAAGTCTCTCTGTATTTTTGACTTATTATAATGAGCATGTGTTATTTTTGTGGTTAAATAAATCTAGCATTTACAAATGTGGTTGGTTGGAACTAGCTAAATTCTGGTTTAGCTCTAACCATGGTCTGTGATTACCTGTGGTTAGAATAATATTGAGCCTTTGGAATGGGAGATGGGAAAGCTCGCTGAGGACTTCAATAGTCAGGGAAGGTTCCCTTGAAGAGATGAGGCTCCAGGTGGGTCTGAAAGGACTGCCATACTTTGGATTGAAAGAGACAAGGAGAGGGCATCCTTGGCATAAGGTGGAGATGAGTAATAAATTGGCAAAGGCCATAATAGGAGCTGGACGGCAAAGATGAGAATGACTTTTCTGAGGCCCAGATGCATTGGAGTTTGGGAGGCATCTTGGGCTGGGGAGTGAGCCTGAGAGCAGGAATAGCTTAGCTCAGTCTCCCTCTCCAGGGGGTGGCCCCAGGCCCACCTGGCCTTGGAGCAGCTGCAGAATCTGAGCAGCACAAAGTCTAGAAGGCCCCATCCTGATGCTCTTATATCACGGAGTAAGCATAGCACTTGGGTATTAGCTAATCAATCTCGTAAATTCATCTCCCTTTTACTGGGATCTGTCAGGAAGCTGATTAAATGCTGTGCGAGTGGGATTTGGCTCAGATGCTAGCTGGGAGCTTGGGGCTGAAGTTTTTCAATGTTCAGCTCACACATAAAATTCATAGTTTATCATTACCCAGACTTGCTTCTCTAGAACTATCCAGATGGGAATATTTCTATATGACAGTCCTATCCTGGGTGAGCTGGTTGCCTGGCCTCTCCCCCAACAGTTCTCTCTGCAGTAGGTGCTCCCCCCGCCTCTACCAGCTCAGCTCTGCTTGCAGAACCACAAGCCAGGATACCCACAGCCCCGATGTACCCAGCTGGTTTTCTGTTTCCAGGGACTCCAAAGGTATTCCCTGGGGGCAGGATCATCACCCTGCATCTCCAGCATCTGTGGGTAAAACTGGGGGGGGGGGGTAAGCTGAATGTCTTTAAGGAGAGACATATATGCCACCACTACCAACCCCCATCTCAGTCCCTGGCTAGACTCTCTCTGCCTGTCCATCTAGCCAGGGTACCCCACTCATTCTCGCACTCTTCTATCAAGGCCCCAAGTTCCCTCAAGTCACCTAAGCCAAGCCTGGGATCCCACCCCAGAGGCCATACAATCCTTTATCCTAAACCCTCAGCCTAACCAGGTGAAGTAATCCCAGCCAATGGGCAGATGGGAAAGGTCCAGAGAAGAGGGTTGAGTCTAGACTCTAAATTTCTTCAGCTCCTTCCTCTCTGCCTCATTTTCCTCTATTTGCTCACAAGAGTGACTCACCTCTAGCATATAGCCTGATTTAGGACTGTCCAGCCCTGTTTCCTAATATGGAGGGCCTCTTCCAGATCTAACATTCCCTAGCCAGGATTCTTCTTACAACTCCAAAATCACAATGAAATTGGAAAGCCATTGTTCATTTTCACTTTCTTCACCAGGTTCTGGGTAGTCCCCAAAGAAGAATGATACAAGGTGCAGCAGCTACCATTTATTTTGCACTCACTAAAAGCCAGACACTGTGCTAGTCTAGGGATGTCAAAGCAAGGACCCTGTCTGAACCTGCAGCCTGGACCAGTGGTGAAGTCACAAAGGCCTCAGTTGTTGAACATGACTAAGCATCAGTGAGGTATTTGCAACTGAACTGGGAGCTGAGGGATTCAAATGGTTCATGGGGACACAGTATGTCCTCGGAGATTAACACTCTAGTGAGGAAACGTGGTAAATGGTAAAATTTCAGCCAACAAAATTCCAATCTATTTGATCCATCAATTTAAGCACAAACATGTCTTTTCTACTCAGCTATTTGGAGCAAAAGGCAAAGGATAATGAAATAAGCCCACATGAGGGAATAATTCAAATAGGTAATTTTCAAGGGGTGGTCTGGGTTCAATACATATTTTCACCTATGCTTTCTTTATCCAATAAAAACAGCATCAATTCATTTTATAATTGAGGAAATCAAGGCTCAGAAAAGATGAGCCACTGCCCAAAGTCACCTGTTAATATGTGGCTTCACTGAAAGTGAAAACCACATCCTTTGACTCCTAGAATTCAATGTTCTGCCTGCTCTACCATACCACCTTTCTGGGAAGCTAAACATTAGGGCTGATATTTAGAAAGCATGGTTCTTAATCACCAAACAGAATCCATTTACCTGGGCCTTATATTCTTAAGGCAAGAAAGAGGTTTCAAATTTTAAGAATTTCATCCATGAATAAAAATCAAAACCCTAGATTCACAAGAAAACTCTGTTTTTGTCTGCCCATTCTCAAATATTCTGGTCATCAGAGGTTTTACTCCATCTCTAGATAACTCTCCTTTAGGCAACTGGAAACAATAGCTGAGCTGACATTTCATTGGCTCGGAGATTCTTCTCAAACCAATGATTGCTTTCCCCTTTGGATGTTGTTAAGGAAATAGCAGCTCAGACTAAGGTTGGGGCAGAGGAAAAAGGCATCGTAGGAAACAAAACCACATCCCCAGCCAGGGCCCCTCTTCCACACAGCAGAGAAGACACTTGAAAGGAACTCAGGAAGGGAAGAGAGCTTGGGTGAAGGTGGTCTTCACAGACAAAGTAAGGACCCACTGACACCAGGATGCCAGGCAGAATTTCTCTGTCTTACACACCATGTGTTATCCATGTTATCCATGAATTTGTAATGCATCTGTGTGCCAGGAGAGAACAATGCTCCTCTTTGTGAATACAGTACACACACACACACACACACACACACACACACACACATGCACACATCAGACACATTTGGTGTCCTCTAGTAACTTCAGAGCTTATCCTGCTATTGGGGAATGTGGGCCTGATAGTTCTCTAAAACAGATTCTGGAATATTCACCCATCCTTTTCATAGAGTCTCCCATACCAGGCCTTCATCTTGTTGTTTTGTCCTTGTCATAGAACACAAAGTCCCTGTCACCACCCTTGCCAGGGTGGTGTAACCTGTGGCAACCTCCAACCCATTTGCTTTTTTGCCTTTTGTTTACTTTCTGCTGTTCCATTTTCTTCAATCTCATCTTCTCTGGCACAGAGCAGGCCCTTTTAAATGCTGTTTGTTAGTAGCAGTGGTGGTAAGGGGTGGCTTGGGGAGGAATCATCCTTCCCATGTGAATCTCTACTATCATCTGGCCCCTGTAAGCCACTCCCAATAAATATGTAACCCAAGCAAAAAATCATGTGCCTAGAGAGATTCTGGACAAGTATCCTAAATCCCTCTACCAATGAGATTGTTGACCTCTAGTTCTTTCTATTTGGCAATTCTAGTGGCCACTGTTTTAGTATTTCTCTACACTTTGTTCACCCTACTTATATTTCCTTCATTCCTTTATGTCTCTCAAATTACTCATTTCATTGATTTCCTCTTCATTTGGCCTTATTCTTTCTCTTAACCCTTGTGCCTTTTCTTCTTACGCTTCTTCCTACCCCTCAGACTAGCATTTTCCTCCCCTACCTCCTCTCCAGATCTACCCTCAATTCTATAATCTTCTCTATCCCTAATTCTTTACCTCAAGCTCTTCCTTCTTGGCAGCTCTTGCAGATAAAGGCAAAGCTTCCCTAAGTTTCAAGGCCAGGGCAATTTGTGGACAGTCTAGTTCCCCACCTCCTGATGCAGGGACTCAGGTTCCTATGGTAACAGGGAAAGGGTATAGTACCTGCATCCCCAGGAGGACGACCATGCTCTTGGAGCTTAACATTTTGAACTGGTCCTCAAATACTCATATCTGCACCTGCTCTCCTGTTTCTTGGACTCAGAAATGGGTTCAAAAAGAAATTGGCCATTGGTAGAAAAGTGTTTGTACATGTTAGGGGGATGGTACCATTACACAATTAAAAGTTCTATTCAAGGCTCTACAATGTTGTGGAAGAACAGAAACTTCACTGCAAGGTCAAGTTCATGGTACTCTAAAAGTTCAGAACTCAAAGGCTTCTACCCTTATAGACAACTTCTGGCACTGCCATCTACCCCTATCACATCCTGAAATCATCTTGAGGGCCAATCAAATGTGGGATAGGATAGAAAAAGGCCAGACTTGAGACTATGACAGATATGAGTTATGGTCCCAACTCTACTACTTATTAGCTAGCTGTGTGCCCTTGATTAAGTCATTTTACCTCTCTGAGCCTCAGTTTCTTCTGAGATAAACTGGGGATCATTAGAGTGCCTAACTCATGTAAAACCATGTAAAGACCTTAGCAAAAGAAGACACTTACCCCCATGGAAAATATCTGTTTGGTTTGGGAAGGGGATCCTGTGCCAAGAGAGACTTGCCTCTTTAGGATTAGGTGCCTTGAATGAGAGCTGGGTATATGAGTAAGAGCAGCTACCACTTATTGGTACTTTCCTTACATGAGCTCACTTATTTCTGTCAACAACCCTGTAAGCTAGAGACTACTATCTCAGTTCTACAGAGGAGGAAATAGAGGCACTAAGAAATAAAATGATTTGCCCTAGGTCACAAAATCAGCAAGTGGTTGAGCCAGGATAGGAACACAAGAGTGATTAAAAAAAGAAAAAGGAAGAGGTGGTGCCAGCAGGAAGCTGCTGGCCTGCTGTGCTGTTTTGCCTAGGGCTGGGTAGGCCGCTCTACCCAAGACCTCAGATCCATCAGGTCCAACAGAGCAGAGCTCACCTCCCAGAGAACAGAACAGTGGCTTGAAGCTGACAAGGCGGCAGTGGCCTGTGGGAGGCAGCCAAGGGCTAGCTCAGCAGAAATGACAAACCCTCCTGCTTCAGCCCCTTGTGTGAAGCTAAAATTAACAACTTCCCCAACTGCAAACAAATGCAGTTGCTGAACCTGCATTCCCCTCTCCTGCTTCTGCTGCTATTGGGCTTCCTGGGCCTCATCCCAACTGCTCCTCTTTCCCTGGGCACTCCCATAGGCCTGGGCCTTGTGGGCAAGGGTAGGTGATACCTCTACATAACAAATTTGGGCTTGGATCCAAGGAGGGTCCCAGGAACTTTAGCAACCCCAGATATGGGTCAAACACTTTCCAGGGACCATGCACCCCACCTTTTGGTTCCATTCTTCACCCTTTTGGTATTCAACATCTTTGGCTACCACTAAGTCCAGTAGCTATTTATGCTGGCCCCCAATTATCCAGGGGATTCCAATTTCCACTTCACTAGGGCTTTAAAATACTACTATCACTACTTACCCGTCCGTGGTAGGCAGCTGCGAAAATGGACCAAACTAATCTTCAGTTTTTGTCATTCACACCTTTGTGTACCTTCTCCCCTGAGCATGGGTTGGGCCTAGTGACTCACTTTTAATGAACAAAATATGATATAAGTGATGAGCTATAAGTTCTGAAGTAAGTTTATAAAAGGACTGTGGCTTCTGCTTTGGGCTGGCCTGGGCTTGCTTGTTTTCTCTCTTTTCTCTTTCGTCAATCATGCTGGAGGAAGCAAGCTGCCATGTTGTAAGCAGCTGAAATAGAGAGACCCACATGGCAATGCAAGGAACTGAAATCCTCATTCTAAGAGCCTGTGAGGAACTGAAGCCTGCCAATCATCACGTGAGTGAGTTTGGAGGTATGTCCATCAACCCAGTTAGTTTTCAGATATGGCAACCTCATGAGACTCTGAACCAGAATCACTCAGCAAAGCTGCACCCAGATTCCTGACCCACTGAAATTGTAAGATAATAAATTTAAGAATTAAAATTAGGTAAATTTGGGTATAATTCGTTACATAGTAAAAGATAACTAACATGCTCTCTTGTGTCCATTCCCTCAAAACTGCTTTTTCCCAAGTGATAATAGCTGATGACTTAATGTTCAATCCTCCTTTTTACGGCCAGATAACAACATACCTTAATTCAGTTAAAAATGCCTGAGTCCCCAGATGGCCATTAAGTAACAATGAGGATTTTAGATGCTGATGAAAGGCTAGTGGAAAATATTATTGGGGCAGAGGGCCCACTTACTTTGTATCCACTGGGTTCTGAGCCAAGGTATACTGACAGCTTCTTAGAACCTCAGTGATAAAACCCTGACCAAATAATCCAAATTCACGGCAATATCCAGACTATTTCTCCTCATACTAGATTCCTCCTTGGCTAATGATAGCTAAAGTTTATTGAATACTAAATAAATATCAGGTACTGTCCTGAGCATTTTACAATTATTCACTTGTTTAATTCTCACAAATAACTCCATTATAAAAAGGAGGAACCTAAGGCATAGAGGAGTTAAGTAACTTGTCCAAGTTCAGAGAGAGTAAGTGGCAGAACTGTGATCTGAGCCCATGCTCAAAAGCATGCTATTCTAGGGTAGCTCACATGTTTTGGGGAAGAAGGGGACATTCTGGTTGCCAAAGGTATCAGATTCTTTCCTTCTTTTCATTTCCTTTGTTCAAAAACATACAGCATTTTCTCAATGCCTACTAGATCAAGTCCAAAGTCCTCTCCATGACCCTTACCATAATCTGATCCCACCCTACATATTTTTCTCTATTCTCAACTATGTAATTTCTACTTGTAGCTATAATAATCCTGATTATCCCACCCATAAGCTTTTTCCTGATTTTGTCTTACCCCCAAAGCCTCAGTGTTCCTTGCAAACTACTAGGTGTGGCATATGAAAGGTTTTATAGTCAGATCATCTACAGAGATCCTGAAGACCCTTCTTACAGTGGTCATCTCAGATTCCAAGGAGAAGGATATAAGACCTTTACCCAAGTGGAGGTGTATCTCCTAGTTTTCTTAAAGTGAGACTAAAGCTGTAGATGGTCGGGGCCAAAGCTCTGTCCCAGCCAAAAACCCCATTGTCTCCTGAAGGTTTTCTTTATTGACTTATTTTTTCTAATACATTTTCATCTTTATTCTTCTTTTAGCATCTTGTATTTATTTTTTATTTTAAAAGCATTATTATCATGTAGATGCACAGTACATGTTTTATAAAATGCTCATTGACTTTTGCTCACACGATATTTCTCATCTCTGAAATCTGATGCCACTTGTAGTTTGAGGCACACCATGCAGACTGTTGTCAAGTCATTCAATTGTTAGCACAGTAGCTGCCAATAGCTGAAGTACCTCCTTGTTACTGTCCATCACAGTCCTATGTTTTCTCCTTCTTAGCAGCTATCAATATCAGCAAGTGATTATTTACTTGTTTACTTTTAAACACAAGTTCCTATTGAAATGTATTGTTATAGTCCATGGCCCTACCACACTGATCATGCCCAATCTCATCTGAAATGTATTGCTACAGCAAGGTAAAGATTTTGTCTTTTCTGCTCATCACTGTATCCCCAGCACCTAGAACAGGGCCTGGCACATAGGAGGTACCCAAGGATATTTGTTGGTTGAATGAAAAAAAATAGTTTAGCAGGAAGTTCATTTGCATTTTTTCCCTATCTAGAGAACAAGTTTACTAAGGGCAAGACCCATATCATAGTCTTCAGTTTTTCATGGCATTTAGTAAATTCTGAGACCATACTTGGGCAGTAAAACTATTGGGACATCTTAGCCATGCCTCAGTATCTTCATCCATTTAACTCTACTAGCCTCCTTTCCTAGGCTGCCTGGGATGGAAAGAAGTACAATAGGGATGGATTTTTTTACTACACAAAATTATAGTCTTGAACTTTCCAAAGGGGTGATCAGGGGAAGCCTCAAGTGGAAATGAGGGGGTTGTCAGGTTTTCTGTAGTTTCTGGGTAGTGGGGAGTCTTTGCAGGGGAGAAGGCACAGAGAAGCCAAAAGGAAAGATACAAGTACCTATCTTGATGGGCAAAGCTAAAGCCCATCCAAATATGTCAGAGAAAAAGAGGTCTTGGTCCTGGAGCAGGAGGGAGCATTTGTTATTTAAATTGCAAGGGGTTCAAGACATTTTCAGGCTGAAAAACAAACTATAGGATTCTCCAAGTAGGAACATGGCCTACTACCACAGGCCTCAGTGTGGGAGAGTAAAAGGGAGAGAGGGAGAATGAGTGACTGGGCTCTTCGCATCTAAATATAGCATCTAGAGAGAGAGGGGAAAAAATCATTTCCTAACCTTAATGCAGTTAGGCGGCGGAATAAACTGCCTAGCAAAGACGTTGAGTCACTGGTATTAGAGGCATTCAAACTAGGCACGATCAGATCCTATGGAGGTTATTGGTACCAGCAAACTCTTCCCATCTGTGTGCAGTGTGGAGAGGCAGTGGAGCCAGTTTTCAGAGGATTCTCACACACACACACACACACACACACACACACACACACACACGCATGCACACTCACCCTGAATGGAAATGACCCTGCTCCATCTTCCTGCAGCTCATCAGTTTCATTGAAGACAGAGCTATTGCACTACACAGATAGTATTCTTTCTCCCTACTGATAAGTCACTTGTGATTCTGATGTACCTTGCAAAAGGTCCAGCTATCCCCTAGGCCTCCTCAGTCAAAAAAATTCAAGAAGCTTGCAGATTTACCTTCACACATACAGGCATGTGCAGAGACACATGTGTATACTTTCCTCTCTTTCTTTGACGCTGTTTCTCTAATACACACACACCCTTACACACATCCCTAACTTGAGTCAATTTCACCAGCTATCAGCTTAACTCCTTCAGCCTCATGACCTCTGGGAACCACTACCACTGGTCTTTCTGTCAACCCCTTCTAGAGGCTCTTGGTGAAAGGTAGGACTTCCCTGTACCTCCTGAGGTGTCAATGGTACTTCTTCAAGGGCCAGTGATGACTGTAGAAGGGCCCATTCCTGCTCTGAAAGTCCAGGGAAAATACAGATTTATCAGGTCCTGCAAAAGTGGCCATGCTCCTTTTTCTTGCCTTTCCCACCACCCCCCATCATTCTCTCCTTCCTTTTAGCAGCAGTAAACTGTAAGGCCTCCTTAGTCCCAGTGAATGAAAGAGGAAACACCCATAGGAAATGGATCAACTAGTAGACTGAGAAATTGAAAATGCATCAGAGGCCCAGGGAGGGAAATGGAGAGCAGCAGGGCAGGGAATGAAAGTGAAAAGGCCCCAGTTGGGAAGCAATGACCACAAATGGCCCTGCAGGGTCCATGCCTGGCTAAAGCTACTCTGCTTTGTTCACAATTGGCTCAGAGTGGAGAGCATGGCATCTACTAGGGCTGGCCAGTGGCCAAACCATGAAGTAGGGAGAGCTGGTCTCTAAGACCTCCTGTTTTGTTTTTACCTCCATTTTGAGGCTCCCTGTCCCATACTCCCAAGGCTTTGTTCTTGTCCCAAGAATCTTGTAAAACCTCCGCACAACAAAATCAACCTGTCCCTATCATATTTCTATGCAATCTTGGATGCACTGAGTCATTTGTGTACTCAGGTGTGAGATGGTGGGTCATGGCTGATGGCTGCATTCTCCAAAGATGTTATGTGGATGTTAACAGCATATATCTGAAGAGGAAAAATGGAGGATAATGATCTGTAGTCAAGTGCATACTGGAAGCCTCAAATGACTTTAGCAGGATTCTCTACTATAGGAATTCTCAGAGCGTTTAATAAGCTAGTGTGCATTTCGAAGTGCTAAAATGGGTAGGCAGCATTTCCAAAACATATTTGACCACATAATCTTTTTTTTTTTTTTTTTTTTTGGTTGGTATAGAAGCCTATAGGTCTAGTTTTTTTTTTTTTTTTGTTTTTTTTTTTTTTCCTTTTGGTATGAAGAATTAAACCCAGAAGTCCTTAACCACTCAGCCACATCCCCAATCCTTTTTATTTTTTATTTTTTAGACAGGGTCTTGCTAAATTGCTTAGGGCCTCACTAAAGTTGCTGAGGCTGGCTTTGAACTTGCAATCCTCCTGCCTCAGCCTCATGAGCCACTGGAATAACAGGCATGTGCCACTGCACCTGGCATGACTAGTGTTTTATTTGAAGTATTTTCCCTGTCAGATAACTTAGCTGCATTTTCATAATACTCCTTAATACCTCAACCTAAAATAGTAATTATAATTGTGAGGAAACCAGGCATCCTTACAGGTAGAGAAGGCAGTAACAGTTACCCTAGATCAACCATACCAGGCCATCTCAAAGATATTAGTGACCAGATGGTCCTAGTAGTGTGATTTTCTCATGGTACATATTATAGGTGGCTGTCACTTTGCGATTAACCTGCTACTAGCCTATAGGTCCCAATTGCCTTTAATACTTAGTTTTTTGTACTGTATCTGCGAGACTAGTATGGAAGGAAGAGAAGGGAGCCTCTCTCCCAACTCATGTTTTATAGCTGGTCCTTTTCAAAGCATTTGATTTGGGGGAGCTTGTTCTCCGCCAACACCCTCACCCCCAAAAACTTTATTCATTTTTAAAAAATTTTTTTTGTAGTTGTAAATAGAGAGCATACTTTTATTTTTATTTGTTTATTTTATGCAGTGCTAAGGATTGAACCCAGTGCCTCACACAGGTAGCACTCTACCACTAAGCTACAACCCCAGCCCCAAACTCTAGTCTTGAAAGCTCCCTGGGCCTGCTGCCTCAAGAAGGGCTAGTTGTGAGCACAGGTCCTCTTTTACATGTGTGTGAACCAATCACTTCTTTATAATGCACAGAACTGGAAAAATGGGGCCACTGGTGAGAATTTGAGGGCTATGCCTAGTCAGGATACTTCTTGGCTAACCTACTAAATATCCTAACCAGATGGATCCCCAAGGGACCTCCACTAGCTCCCCTTGAAAAAGCTGAGGCTCTCTTCAAACTGGTGAGCTGAGTGGGATGGGCACCAAGGTGCTCTTCTAATTAAGGTGACTTAATCCTGGGAAGGGTTGTAGTATCACTTAGTATTTGATGCTCTTTTCCATTAAACCAAGATCTCTCCAAAGGTAAGAACTGCAATAATAGACTATGAATCAAAACAGTTTGGCTACCATACTCTGGGCTGCTCAGAGAACCCAGGAGGTCTTCTGAAGATAATGCCTTAACTCAAAGGAGTGATTAATGTTGAAATTTCGGCTGTTTGGCAGTTTAGCAAAAGTGATTTTTGGAAAGGGAAGCTTTTTCTATACTTCTTGCTTCTGGAAAGGACCCCTAAGAGGCAGCCTCACAAATTGTAGTGTGGCCTAAATAAAGTGACTCAAATGCTATATGGTCAATAGGCTGGGTCCTTTCCAAGGTTCTGGACTACTGTGGAGAGCATGAGATGTAGGGACTATACCCAATTTTGTACATAAAATTGCAGGCAGTTCATGGATCTTCAGATTAAGCAGCTGTGGAACCACATCACTAAAGGAATCATGGTGCAAATAGCATAGATTTAATTCCCATAAATGAAATAAAATTAAAAAGACAGACAGACTTGAGGAAATGTGCAAGCTATATTCAGATAGTTTATAGGGGCTGCCAAGAGGAAGAAGGAGGGAAGACTGCTTTCAGCTCCATATCAAAACAATGTTCTCATGAGGCTTGTTCAGCAATGGAATGGGTGACATTAGGAGGCAGTAAATGCTCTGCTGATGAGAGTTACAAATCCAAAGGGAGAAAGACTAGACAATCACTAAGGTCCCTTGTCTCTTCCAACATTACATCTCTTCCCACCCACGTGTATTCCTATGTCATGGTCATCCTTCTTAGCTTAACACAGACTAGAATCACAATTTAACTAATGAACAAACCCCAGAAGGTGAGAGCAGATCGGAGGTGGCCCCAAGCTCCAGACAGCGTAGTCCCTCACTCCATTTCCACCTCAAGAAATCACAGCTTACCAGTCCCCTTACCAGGGCTCTCAAGGCTTGCATGGGGACAGCTAGTTAATCTGATAAACTAATCTGCACTAATGGGATCATGAATACTAATGAATTAATGCCTTACCTTCCCAAGTGACATATTTGCATTTTAACAGAGGTCTTCTGGAGATAATGCCTTAACTCAAAGGAGTGATTAATGTTGAAATTTCGGCTGTTTGGCAGTCTAGCAAAAGAGATATTTTTGGAAAGGGAAGCTTTTTCTACCCTTCACAGCAGACCATCTGCTAGAAGAAGGGGAGGGAAAAAAAAAAAAAAAAAAAAAAAAAAAAAAACAAAACCATGTCCCTGCCCTTGAGGGGTTTATAGTTTATATAGTTGGGGAATTACAATGGCTAACATTTATGAGCTCTACCAAAGTGTCAGTCAGTCCTGCCCTAAGTGCTAAGTAAATATTATATTTGAATCATCACAACAAAACCCTCTGACGTAGGTATTTTGCAGATAAAGAGACTAGGCCTCAGAGAGGTTAAGTGACTTAGCACAGCATTTCATTGATTCCAAGATGCTGTCAGCTGAAGGATGCAACATTGTTTCAGGTTTCCTTAAGAAAGAAAAAAATACCATCAATTAAATGACAATGCACTATGCATGGGAAGAAGCATTTCAGTTTTAGAAATGTTAAAAATGTGTCTTTTAAACCATGAAATACAGCCAATGGTAAGGCTGACTCCAGAATACTTTTTGCTTAATGCTCTTTATAGAACTCAGATGAGAAATAGCAGGGGAACACTTTGATATAATATTATAATAGCAAGTACATATTAATATTTTAAAATAAAATGATTACACAAGTGCCTGAAAGATTGCAGATTGAGTCTGAGGTCAATGGTAGAACATGTCAATAGGGGTCATGAATCTCATTGGTGAAAAAAACAAGACAGACACTATTTATAGTAGAGGGACCAGGATGAGCAGTACCTGGGGCTGAGGTAGGGAGTGGCAGGTAGCAAGCAACCCTGGAAGTCAGTTTTCGAGGATAAGGAACACTGGCTGGCTTGGCTAAAGTGAAGGGGTTAATTAGGGAAACTATGGGAGATGCTTTAGTGACATAAAGTAGGCAAGTGTACTGGCAGATGATCCTTCAAAGGCAACTGCTGTGGTTTGAATATAGGTAGCATCCTCAAAGGTCCATATGTTAAAGGCTTAGTTCCTAAAGTGGCATTATTGAAGGTGCTGTGGACCTTTAAGAGGTGGGGGTCTTATGGGAGGTCCTTAGGTCATTAGGGGTGTTCCCTGGAAGGGGATTTTAGGACTCTGGTCTCTTCCTGTCTGTCTCTGCTTCCTGGCTCATGATATGAGTGGTTTCTTCCTTTACATGTTTCCACCAGGATGTGCCACCCTCTCCAGAGCCTCAAAGTGATGAAGCCACCCAATCTTGGACTGAGACTTCCAGAACCATGAGTCAACTAAACCTGTTCTCTTTATAAATTAATTACCTCGCTGGGTGCGGTGGTGCATGCCTGTAATCCCAGCACCTGGGAGGCTGAGGCAGGAGGATCACGAGTTCAAAGCCAGCCTCAGCAATGGCGAGGCACCTAGCAACTCAGTGAGACCCTGTCTCTAATAAAATACAAAAAAGGGCTGGGGATGTGGCTCAGTGGTACAGTGCCCCTGAGTTCAATCCCTGGTACCAAAAAAAAAAAACAAACAACAAAAAAAACTCAGTTATTTGGGGCTGGGGTTGTGGCTCAGTGGTAGAGGGCTCGCCTAGCACGTGTGCAGCCCTGGTTCGATCTTCAGCACCATGTAAAAATAAAGGCATTGTGTACAACTAAATAAATATTTTTTTAAAAATTACCTCAAGCTGGGCCTGGTGGTGCATGCCTGTAATCCCAGCACTTGGAAGGCTGAGGTTGGAGGATCGCAAGTTGCTAAGTGCCTTGCCATTGCTGAGGCTGGCTTTGAACTCGCAATCCTCCTGCCTCAGCCTCCCAAGTGCTGGGATTACAGGCATGTGCCACCACGCCCGGCTCTTCTTCTTATAAAGCCATTCAGTATTTACTCAGAGGGCCTCCACTCTGATGACCTCATCCTAATAACTTCCCAAAGACTCTTCTAAATACCATAATCAGATTAAGTTTCCACCCTCTTTTCTTTTTCCATATTTTATTGGTGCATTATAAAGGTGGGTTTTGTTGTACATATTTGTGAATGCATACAATGTAACATATAATTCAGCCAATATTATTCCTCAGTATCATTCCCCTTTTCTACCTTGTTAATACCTCACATGGGGATTAAATTTCCACAACACATGAACGCTTTGGGTATGCTCAAACCATATCTAAACCACAGCAAATTTTATATGTGTATGTATATGTGTGTGTATATATGTTGTATATATGTATATTTTTATAAATATACATACATATGTATATATACACATATACTATGTATATTTTATATATATATTCATATGTATGTATACACCCTACATACACACATGTATATATGTACATGTATGTATATATGTTATATAAATGTATGAATGAATATATGTGTATATAACTATATATAAAATTATAAATCCCAGCTTTTGTGGAAGGCAGGCCTCAGATACCAGGGAGAGCAACTTCTTTTTGATATAGTAAGCGAAGAGGTATTATTACAAGCTCCTGAGCAGGGAGTAACATGATGAAAGATGGCATAAGGATACTCCTTTGGCAGCATCATTGAAGGATCACTTGGCAGGGAGGGAGAGGCTGAATGCAGAGAGACCAGTTAGGAGGCTGCTGCATTTAGCCAGGCATGAGGTTATAAGAAACTGGGTTAAGACAATGGCAGTGGTAATTGCCAAGAAGGGGTAGATTCAGGAGGCACCTGTGAGAGATAAACCACCAACACACAGTACTGACTGACAGGAGAAGGGCGGGGGTGGTGGATTCCAAGGCTCAGCCCTTGGGCTACTGAAAGATTGATGGTGCCTTGGATACAGACAGAGGCAAGGAAAGGGGGAAGAAAGGGCACGAGCTGGGGAATAGTACAGAAGGGAAGACTAAAGAGGAAATCCTGAGTTTGATTTTAGCTGTGGTGAATTTAAAATGATAGTAAACCCCAAAGAGGAAATGTCCTTAAAGGTAATAATGAAATGGAACTGAAGCTCAGGTTAAAGGCCAGCCTTGATCATTTCCAGCAATCAGGTAGAATTCCAAAACAGGACAAGCTATATTTAGACTAAGCATGGAAACCTCTAAGGAAGGTGGAAGGGGGGAGCAGACCCAAGCGCTGGTCCTGATTTGGACTTTACAGGTAACAAGTCTTTAAACTGTGTGGCAGCAACAGGCTGGTGGGTCTATTTCAAGATACCCCTCCTTTTTCTCTGTCAGTGAGTGATTTCCTTACGCATTATAAAGATTACAGCTGGACTGTAGGTGACAGATGAATATGGAACAATACTTGCTTTATTAATCATAACTGCATTCTCTGTGATTTCACTGATGGTGGCAACAGAACCAGTATGACATGCAGCACCCTCGCCAGTCCTGTGAGAGGGCTGGTTTTCTAAGTCCTAGATCATAAAGGCAAGATCAAGACTTTTGGACATCTTGATACAGGATCAAAGAAATGTATTATTTAAAAATCAACTGGGCTCCTCAGTTTCTTACCGTGTCAACTGGCAAAGCATTTGGGACTTACTTGCTTGGGTCTGAGTGAGAAGCAGGATGATACAGAAAACAATGATTGTAGGGGAAAATGTAAATTGTATAGACCAAAGACAATGCTTAGGAGAGAAACAATGAGTGTAGATTTCCAAACTGAGAGATCTGGACACTTACCTGGTTGGCTCCCAAGCCAGTTGTTGCCACCATGTTCTCTTCTTTCTGCCTTCAGTGGACTTTTCCATGAGAAGGGTGGTAAATAGGACAACCACCCCAGTCAGCAACTCACGTTCCCTCTTCCTAATCCCTCACCTGTATAAGCATTTTACACTCTGGATACCTGCCTGTTTCTTAGTCACCCTCCTTCCAAACATCACCCCTGCCTCAAATTAGCAACCAAAAGACTGAACAGAAATCAAAACTGAAATCGTCAGCAGGGAAATGCTGGAGGCCACTGGTTGACAGACCACACACTGTGTGTGTGTGTGTGTGTGTGTGTGTGTGTGTGTGTGTGTTGTTTGCGCATTACCTTGTGCATGTCCGTGTGTTCATCCACCAGTCTAGCCATCTGTTCCTCTTTTTCCCCAGTGGATTTGGATCAGAAGCAAAAGAGGCCTATTTGGCTGGGTGGTCCTACCCCTATAGTAGAACTCCCTCAGGGCTTAGGAGCCTACAGCCTGGGCAGACCTCCCCTACTCACTCATCTTTAGAAGACATCATATCCTTCCACAAGAAAAGCCAGTAAAATGGGACTCAAATCTCACATATATCCCTTGATTTGCAGTTCTCTATTTTCTCCAATCCAGGACTGGAGGATTTGGCACCAACACCTGCCTGGAGCTGACACTCAACAGGCTGGGTAGGGAGCTGGAGGGGAGACAAGTGAGCAGGCCGAGGCCTCTATAGTCACCCTCCCTCCTTCCTGTGGCCTCCTCACTTAGTTCTCCATACCAGCTGGAATGCCAGGGCTCCAGCTGGCATCAAAGTGCTGTGGTAGCTCTTGCCATACCCAGGCACAGGTGTGACCTCCATTGGGATGATTCTCAAGTGCTCAGAGGAGTTTCAAACTGATTCTACTAGAGAAGTTGAAAGATGTCTCCTCACTCTCAGCAGCTCTCTGAGGTCTTGGGGGGCTTGAAACAGACCAGATGTAGGCAGGCCCTGCCTCCAGCCTTACTGTAGAGGGAGGTATCACTCAGCACTCTGGCTTAGCTGTTATCTCCACTGGACTCTGCAGCCAGATTCCTCTTTGCTTACTCTCAGGTCACAACATTGAAGGCTCCAGTGCAAATCTACTCTATTTGGGATGGTTAACTGATTAACCCATTGTCAGCTTAGTTCCAGTGAGATTCTGCCAACTGAAGACCATGAGGGCATGAGGCAAAGAATGTGGAGTTAAGGCTAAGAGAATGCAGGGAATGGGACAGAAAGAAGCCAAGCAAACATAGTTGGTTGTTTACTGGCCACACTAGTGCCTTAAGTGCTTTTTGGATTTGACACTCCTCTTTATGTTCATGGACACTGCCCTCATCACCTCTCATTCTTGATTGCTGTAGTAGCTAAAAATCTGGCCTCATGTCTCTCCTTAACCCACATAATACTGCTTTCTATTTTATGGCTAACCATTCTAAAACATTGTGCATAATTGTCTAATAGCCCCAGTCCAAACTCCTTATTATGATGGCAAATATTTTCCAAATCTGGGTACCCCTTACTCAGCCAAGCATTTCCTCTCAAGGTGCCCCCACATCTATAGTCTCCTCTAGTCAGACCTCCTTTTGACCCTTCTTTGATCCTACTCTGCCCATACAAAAAACTCCATCTTTTCCCCTTACACCATGCCTCCCCCCCCCCTTGGAAGCCTGTTCCTTTTCTAGTCTACAACCTCAATCTCTCACATTATGCAAAACCAAACTCAAGTTCAACATCTTCTAGGAAGCCTCCTCCCTCTGTTCCAACCCACACTCTTGTTCTCTCTGAGCCCTGAACCCCTACAGTGCTTACTGTTTAGAGCAAATAATGTGGTATCTAACTGTTTTCCATCTTGTATTATTCTTAGTTGCCACATATGAATAAGTATTATTTTTCTGTTAAATTATAAATTTCTAAAGAACAAGATCTTTGTTTTGCCCTTCTCACCATAGCATGGGTATAGGGTTAGACCCAAGAGTGCTCAATAGACCTCTGTTCACATGCCTCACCTCCAAAATGAAAGGAAGATGAGATAAATGAAGACCCTTTAAGGATCTCCTCTGTCTGTACCCTCCCCTTTCTCAAAAAAATTTCAGGCAGTAGAACTGAAGCCCCTCTGATAGGTCCAGGCAGCCAATCTGCTGTCACATCCTAGCTTCCTGAACACACTCCTACCTCCTAAGGTTCTCTGGGCGATCAATAACACTGCTTAAGTGATCAATCTGAGACACAATGGGCTGCAGGGGACAGTGTTTGATTAACTGGAGAGAATAAATGTATGCTGGAAGAGACAGAGTGGAGCAGGGAGGGAGGAGCTAAAGAGAAAGCAAGAAGAAAGAAAAGCTAGAGGAAGAGAGAGGAAGAAAAGGTTTTATGAATGAGGATATGATAAGATCATCTTGGTAGTAGTTCTCACCTGATCTGATTCAATAGCCTAAACAAGTTCTATTGAGAGGACTAAATAATCCTGGTCTTTCTTAGAGTTCAGGGAATATCCCAACGATACAGAACAATTTTTGGCCTAGGCAGAAGCACTGTGCAGACCCCATACTAAATGAGAAGTGGGTATGGGATGGAGACTTCTGGAGCCTCAAAGGACTTGAGTCTTGAGCTAGATTCATTGGCTGAGTGTACAGAAATTCTAAGTATTAGCATCCTCCAATCTTCCACCCAGTCCTGATGACTCAGAAACCCAGGATGACATGGGACAGTCGGTTAATCTTCATAGAGGATATCAGCATTTCTTTCTCTCTATCCAGAAGTGTACATACCACCATCTTTCCTCTCAAGGATCTGAGGCTGGAAATTTGATTTGACAGTTAAAAAAAACAAGGAATCTTTTTTTTTCCAAATTTTTTTTTCCAGAGGGCCCAAACATCTAGCTATAATACTGATCAATTTTTTTTCTGGGAAAGATTGTGCTATCTGGAAAAATCAGAGCAGATGGCTTCCTACTGTGAGAAAGTTCCTCCTTTAATCTAACCTGATTCCTGCTGCTCTCATTAAAAACACATCCTTCATGTTTGATGGCATCATTACTCTCCCCATCATGTGGGCTCAAAGCCTCAAAATCATCTTTGATTCTTCCTCCTTCCTCATCTCACTCAGCCAATTCATAGGTAAATCAGGTTCTTTTTACCTCCAGATCCATCCACCAATCCCTATTCTATTTACATCCAGTTATTTTAACAACTTCCTAAGTGGTCTTTCTATCTCTAGGATGATTCCCTTTTAATCAGTCTACCAAAAGGGAAAAAAAGAAGAAAACATGAAAAATAAACTAATCAAGCCATAGACCTAATTCCCATCTACAGGAAATACAAGGGACAACAAAACAAGGTAAATGACAATAAGAAGACCAACCAGAATAATAAAAGACAAATCAGAATATGGGACTTAAACAACAGGCCTGATTTCTCAAACAAGACCAACACGGTGGAGCTGGGTTGGCAGGGAGGAGCGGTGTTGAAAGGACTTTAGGAAACAAAACAACCAAATGTAATGTGTTAAATTTTTTTGGATCTTGATTCAAACAAGTCAACAGCAAAATGTTTTGAGACAATTGAGAACATTTGATTAAAGACTGGGTAATGATTAATACAAAAGCATTATTGTTACTTTTGTTAGATGTGTTAATGGTATTGTGGTTATGTGAAAAAGTATTTTTAAGAGATGAATAAAGAAGTATTAGGAATGAAATGACATGATTGATGTTTGGAATTTCTTTTAAAATACTTCAGCAAAGAAAAAAAAATGGTAGATGAAGCAAATGTGGCAAAGTCCTGATAATTACTTAATGTGGATAATGGGTATATGGGAATTATTTTACTGTTTTATTTTTTAGACTGAAAACGTTCACAAATAAAGAATAAAAACAATATCCATCTACTATATCCCAATCTACCTTCCTGGCCTTAATTTCCATGCCTCTCTTATTTCTCTATGACACAACCACCCTATGTCCTTGCTCAAGTTATTTCTGTCTGAATTTCATTCCTTCACTTGCACATTCATTTGTTCACTTGACAAATATTTATTAAGTATCTCTTCCATGCATTAGGCACTGTAAATACAAAGATGAGTGGGAATTAGAAAAATCCTTCATCTTTAGGTTCTCCACAGAAGTTAACACAGTGCCTCACATGTAAAAGATGTTCAATAAATCATTATTGAAATGTGCAGGGGGAGAGAAAACAGAATCCCTACCTTATGTGAATCAAGAAATATTCAATCCAATTCAACAAACGCTTCTTGAGCGTATACTGTGTATAAGGTATTGTGTGCTATAAGAATAAAAAAATGAAAAAAAACACCAAGCACTTTCCTTCACTGAACTTATAATGTAAATAAGACAAAAACATGAAAAGTTTTATTTGTATATGAAGAATAGATGAATTGATTCAAGTGATACTAGTGGAGAGTCCCAGTGATGTACGTGCCAAATGTATTTTAGAATCAGCAAGCGCCAGAGGAGTTCAGAGGAGTTCAGAGGAGGGAGGCAGAGAGAGAGAGAGAGAGAGAGAGAGAGAGAGAGAGATCACTTTAGTCTAGAATGACCAGAGAAGACTTCTTGAAGTAGGTGAATTTGAATGTAGGCTGGAAGGATAGGTATAGTGGTATCTGGATAAGAGAGGAACATAAGCAGAATGGAATGGCATTAAGAAAAGCATAGATGCAAAAAAGTAGAAAAGGCATGTTTAAGAGACACTGAGGAAAGAAACTTAGCTAGAATTGAGGGTCCACGTGGAGAAATGCTTCTCAAGTATGTCAAGTACATCAGAACCACTTTGGGGAAACATGTTAAAATTCACATTTCTGAACTCTAGTTCCGAGTCCTACTGAATCAGAAGCTCAGGAAGTGACCAGGAGGGACCCAAGTATATGCATTATAACAAGTTCCTTCAAGTGATTTGGAGACATGTTAAAATTTGAGAATCAATGATGTGGACAAAGAGTGAGAAATAAGGTTGGAAGAATACACAGGGTTAGGTCCACTCAAGGATGGCCTTGAATGCTAGGCTAAGGAGGCCAAACTTCATCCTATAGGCAGTCAGCTATCACCCTTCAGGGATGTTCAGCAGAATTGTTATGAATAAAGAATATTTCAGAATATTAATCAGGCAGGTGTGTGTATTATGGACTGAAAAAGAAAGAGAATATGGTAAGTGGCATGGTGGCAGGGTGTGGGGGGTAATCAGAGGTGGTTCTGGGTTTCTAGTCTAGGAGGCTAAAAAGGTCAGAAAAGTAAATCATTTTTGGGAGAGAATGAGATGTTTGTGAATGCTGAGTTGAAGAGATGGTAGAAATGTTCAACAAGTAGCTAGAAATACAGGGCTGAACCTCAGGATCAGGGTTAAGTCTGGGCTAGAGAAGTGAGGATGGCCAGTAAAGACATGAGTGTGGAAGCCATGACACAGTTGCACGTTCATGCCAATAAAGAAAAGAACTGGAGAATATCCACATTTGAGGGGTGGGAGGAAGAACTAGTAAATAGGTGAAAAGGGGAGGGTAGAAGGAGGTCCAAATAGTATGACCAGGCAGAGAGCTCTTTCAAAAGCTGGGGATGGTCAGTATAGCTAATGCCAAAGTGAGGCTGAGGTTCAGAGAGAAAGGCCATTAGCTATGGCATACACACCAGGAATCCTGCCGATGCGCATACACCTGATCATTCTCAAGTTGGTTAACAAAAACATACAGTGGCACATGCCCATAATCTGTGATTCAGGAGACTGAGGCAGGAGGATCACAAGCTCAAGGCCAGCCGGGGCAACTTAGTGAGATCCAGTCTGAAAATAAATAATAAAGAAGGCTGGGGTGTGGCTCACTGGTAAAGTGCCCCTGGGTTCAACTCCCAGTACCAAAAACATAAAATAAATGAACCATACAAACAGTTCCTAAATATATAAAGTTATCCATCCTTCCTTCATCTTACCCACCTCCATGTCACACACATACTTCAACTTCTAGGCTCATTTTCTGACTACCATGGAGTAGGTGTTAGTGTGTCACTGGGATGGATGTTAATGTTCCTTTATAAGGTTGGTGACTCTGGTCTCAGAAAAGAGAGTACTACCTGTTGCGGGAAATAAGAAAGAACCCCAACATCTCTGCCCTTTTCCTAGCAGCTTGGCTAAGGGGAGAGTGAAAGAAAGGAAGGAAAGATGGCATGTTTCTCTCCATTTGCTCCCTGCCCTTTTTTTTTTTTTTTTTTTTACCAGGGATTGAATTCAGGGGCACTTAACCACTGGGCGACATCCCCAGCCCCCCTTTTTTTTGTATTTTATTAGAGACAGGATCTCACTGAGTTGCTAAGTGCTTTGCCATTGCTGAGGCTGGCTTTGAACTCTCAATCCTCCTGCCTCAGCCTCCCAAGTGCTGGGATTACAGGTGTGCGCCACCACACCCGGCTGTGCTCCCTGTCCTGCCTTTCGGGCCCCTGGCCCTCAGATTTCTTAGCAGACAGGTCCAGCTCATTTTGAGGATATTCCATTTTGGCTGCAGAAAATACAAGAGAATGTTTTGCTTTTTTAATTTATGGTATGGAGGAAGAGGCAAATCAAGAGTTTTCTGTTGCAAATGCATATGGCTTTAAGGCTGATGAAAAGTTGAAGCTGACTTGGGTGTGGTCTTTTCCCAGAGACCTGCTAAGCTCGTGGTCTTCACCCAGTATCAAAGGGTACTATTCCAGTTCCTCCCTAAAAGTGATTTCTAGACCCTGCGTGAAGGCATGAACCTTCAGAGGTCAAGTGTGTCTGCAAAGCCTCACTTCCCACAATTTGTTCCAGGTTTATATGTAAGGGTGTCTTTGTGGGGAGATGGGGGTAGAGAGTGTGTGTGTGTGTGTGGCTTCAGCTAGACTGGAGGCTCCAAAACATCAGAGATCCTTCCTCTGATGCATTGGTGTAGACATCTCAGGGGGCTTGTCTGGGGCTGGTCATTGAGTCCAATCATTTATGCACTGTGGGGGCAGGGTAAAGTACCTCTATTGTCCTGCATTCACCCACGCTCCTTCTAAAAGATGAAGTGGGACTACTGCAGTGAGGCAGTGGTGGTTCAATGCTTCTTTTTCACCCATACCCCCACCCTAGGACTGTAGCTACTTCATCCTAACCCCCACCCTACCCTCCACCTCCAGTGCATTGCTCAGTCTGTGGCTGTCATCAACAATTCCATGGCTTTCTTCTTTCACATTTTTCAACCTACTACTACTTCCAAAAGATGTTGCTGGTGGCAAAATTCCCCAGTAGAGCCACATGGGTCAATTCTCAAGACCCCTGGACTACCACTTAACTGAGGGAAAGGTCCTGCCTCATTCAAAATGAGGCTTGAAGCCTTCCAGAAAGTCTCCAGACCTCTCCCACAGGGAAACAGAAGCTCCATCACACTGTCTGAAGCCACAAGCTTGTTGCTTGGGGGCACGTGCTAGCTTTAGACTCATAGCCTGGCCATTCTGCAGGATGGCTTAGATCTGTAAGATGCTTTAAACCAGAAGCCTGGGGCACCCCCATCCTCTAGCCAACCTCCACTATCTGGTGTCCTTCAGCCCACACTTGCAAGGCAATTGTGGTGGTGGGTGTTTGTTAGAGAGAGAGGGGAGGATATTTCCACATGCAGTGCAGCAATGAGTGTTTCTCTCCTGCTTAGGACACATCCCCTCCCTTTTCAGAATCCTGCAGTGGCTCCCAGTTGCCTCTCAAATCAATTTAAACCTTCTCTCTTTGGGCCTCAGGCCTCCGTAATTACATCCCACCTTCCCACATCCCCACTCCCACACACACAATGCACACAACTTGAGCCCAGACATAAACAGCAGACAGACTAGCTATTCACAAATGCTCCTGGCCTGGGTCCTGCCACAGGTGCCTGAAAAGCTCCACTAACAGATCCAACTCCTCTGTCTCCTTTAAAAATGCCAAATGTCACCTGTGAGGTATAGGTAATAAACCCCTATCAGCTATTAACACCTTGGCCTGAAAGGGATTTTGTCTTCAGATTTGACTGAGCAGGGAGCAAAGCCCCGCCTAAAGGGTCTGAGAGAGCAGGGGGAAGGGACACAGAGGAGCCCAGAGCAGTCAGCGGGAGGGGCAGGTGCAGGAGCAGGGAAGGCGCTGTGACGTCCAAAGCTAACTCTGTCACGATTTTACCAAGGGCTACAATCTAGGCATCTCTGCTTAAATCAATCAAACCCACTAATCTTGCTGCCCCTAACCTTGCTTTCCCCTCCACATGCTCTCTCAGCTCCAAGGAAGCTGCGAACTGGGTTCCCCCTACCTCTCCTGCAGTGAGCTTGACTGGCACAGAAAGGGTGGGAGGGGCAGGGTCTCCCAGTTAGGGGTTATAATGGCTAAATTTCCACACTACCCAGGGCCCTCTAGGCCAAGGTGTGAGCGCTGTTTACGCCAGTCTCCAGCTGGGAAAACTCACTAGGTGCTTTGCTCTGAGTCAGCAGTCCCCCACCCTCCACTCTGAGAAGGGCGCCCCCAAGGGAGCCTTGCTCTTATAGCAGTTTCTCCAGCGGGCAGCAGTCCAGAGATAGCCCCGCCCTCGGCAAGAGCTGTAGGATGCTGAGACCACCGGGTGGACTCCAGGGCCCTGCAGCTGGGTCAAGATGCCAAGGGGAGCGGGCAGCTCTGGCAGAATTCAGCGTTCACTGTGATCAAGGGCTCTTTAGTGGAAGCTCTGAGGGTGGGGATACCACCTGCTTCTGGGGGAAGGTGTCAAGCATTTGGCCCTGAAATCGTTTGGGAGTATGTATATTGTGTTAGTGGGGGGAGACGCGCGCATACACACGCGCGTGCACACACATAGGAAGCCCAGTTGCTTGGGTGTGGAGGGACACGACTTCAAGAGTTGGGAATGCTTTTTGCCAGGATGGAGTTCTTAAGGGCCCTGGTGGAGGTATCCACAGAAGCTTAGGGGTTAGGGTGACTGCGTGTGTGTGTGTGTGTGTGTGTGTGTGTGTGTGTGTGTGTAGGGGGAAGCAGCAGGTACTGGATCTGCAGTAATGTGCAGTTGTCATGTAGTTTCTCAGGGACACTCTGAGAAAACACACTCATATACACACTCTCCAAGCTCCAAAGCACCAGACTGTGAAGAGTGTGCATGTGTATGGATGTGTACATGTTTTTAGCAGCTCTGGAGGGGGTGCCGTGTAGCCGTATATATGTTTGGGTGACTGCTTTATTAGCATCCTGCTGAGAGGGGGCAAGTGTAGCTGTGTGTTTTGTCTTCGGATGGGGGTGACTGTGTGTTTGGAGTGTCGGGAATGTGGTGCGGCAGTGTGTGCGTGTGTGTGTTTGTGTGTGTGTGTGCGCGCGCGCGCGTCCGTGTCCGCGTGTGAACATGGCCCCGGGAACCACGCACATGCCTCAGACAGCTGTTTCTGGCAGCCTTGGGGCTCGGGCTTCACCGGACACCCAGGCTAAGTGGCCACCTCCCAGCAGCCAGGCTCCGCATCTCCTCAGCTCTCCCAACTGTGCCCACAGCTCCAGTGCGCACACAAAGGCTCCATAATGAACGCGCTGCACTCCCTGCGCTGGGCTCCTCACCCTGCACCCCCGGCGGCCAAGGCGAGCCCGCCAACCCAACGACTCACCCGGGCAGTGGGCCGGCCGCCCGCCGCCCTCCGCTCCCACCGTCCACCCAAACTCCAGGTGGCCCGGCGCTCGGCGCCCCCAACCCTGCCCCCGGCTCCGGGGCGCCCAAGCGCCAGTCGTCCCCGAGACGGCCCGGGGCAGTACGCTCTCGCTGCGACCCACCCCTGACCGGGCTGAGACTGCAGGCGCGCCCCCCTAAAGGCAGCGCGCTTCTTACCTTCCTCCTCCTCTTCCTCCTCCTCCTCCGCCTCAGCGGCGCGGCAGCGGCGGCGCAGAGGCGGCGGAGACAGCGGCGGGACTAGGGCGCCGGTGCCCCTGAGCCCGGCACGGGCGTGGGGCTCAGTGGCGCTGGGCGGCGGGGCGGGCAGAGGTTGGCCGAGCGGCAGCAGCTGGCCCGGGACGCGGGGAGCCGGCGCGCAGGCGGCGGGCTGCGGGTAGGTTGGCAGCGGCGCGCGCGGGCTCCTCGGGCGGGCTCCATGGCTGCGCCGCGGGCGGCACCATCGCCGTGGCTCGCTCGTTGCTCTCTCGCTCCAGGAGTGCGGCAGGCTGCGAGGTGACGGATGGCGGGGAGGCGGCCGGACGGCCGAGGAGGGGAGGGGAGAAGGGGAGGGGGGAGGGGGAGGGGAGTGGAGGGAGGGGAGGGGGGAGTGCAGAATGAGGGGCCTCTCCGGCGCCTCCCGATCCTCGAGTGCTGGCGTCGGTTTCCCCGAATGGGAAAGCGACTTAAAGGCGCAGCTCCTGGCTCGGGTCACAACTAAAAATAAACACGAAATTGACAATTGGGGAAAGAATCTCCCACGACAGGACCCAGCAACCTAGCCATCCAGCCCGGCGCTGCCTCACTTCTTGAACCTGACCGTTCAGGCTGGGCTCTGCCGGGAACTGCTGGCAGCCAAGAGGGCAAGCCAATTTCCAAAGTGAACCCGGGGAAACAAGGGGGAGGAGGGAACTGCGGAGAAGGGGCAGCCAGAATTCTAGCTTCAGGGAGTCCATACCTGGCCCCTGACCTTGTCTTTCGCTTCTTGTTTGCTCGCCTTCTGCAGGGGATGCCCTCCCTGCAGCTCCCTTTCAGGTCACCACAGCCAATGTCCACACGCACCTTGAGTTTAGGCACTGGCTTCTGTTCGCAGCGCCTCACCCCAGCATTGGAACGAGCTTAAGAGGCTTGGAGCCCAGGCCCAGCCCCGGAGCCCACCTCAGTGAGAGAGCAATCTTCCAGCTGGCAAGGTCTGCTTATAGCAAGCAGTTGGTTTGGTGAGAAGGGAGGTTAAAGTGTGTGTGCCTGTGTGTTCTCCAGCAGATGGAGGGAGGGTCCTCCCCCCCCCCCCCCCCCCCATCCCCCCCGCCACACGCACAAACACACCCTGAAGGAGAGCAGCTAGGCACACAGCACAGTGCCTGATGAATGATCTCAGGACATTTTTAGAGACATGCTGTGAATATTAAGTATGTAGCAGATGAGTTTTCAAGAGAGGCTCCTGGTCTCCCAGACCACCTTGGAGGAGTTTTGAGGACCAAGAAAAAGGCCACTCCTCCTCCCCCAAGCAAAGAACAGCCTCAGTGAGAACCCAGAGGGACTGGGAAGCTGGACAGGGGGTCTGGGAGGGCTGTGTTGAGGCCAGGAAAGAGAGGTGGTGAAGTTCAAGAGCCTCTGGTGATGCCAAATACATGGTGACTTTGACTGTCTGGCACCTTGGAGAGACAGCTAACATCTGCCCATTAGGGTTTCAGGAGTTCTAAGGTGAAAAATGAGCCCTCCTCATTACCCAGTGTTCCTGGATTCTGGAAGGGAGGCGGTTGGCAAAAAAGGGGACCCATTCCCGTAGGAATCTTTCCCTCACTTCCAGTTCTATTGAAGCACTTGAATAAAGCTTTAGAAGAGGCTAGAGGGCTGCTGAGGGGCAATTGTGGGGCCAGAGGATATTCTCCTAAGCTCTGTGGGATTTCCAGAATACAGAAGAGAGCTCCAAGCGCAGGGCTTTGTGGCTGTCTGCAGCTGGGATCAGCAGTGGAGTAGCTGACTAGCAGATCTGGCCATCCATCCACTGAGCACACTTTTTGCTTCCTTCCTGTGCTTCCTACCTTGAAAAAAAAAAAAAAAAGGATGGAAATTCCCTGCATCTAGATGCGGGTAGCCTATGCTGGGAACACAAGCTGATAGAATCATTGAAATCAGATGACTGGTAAAAGTGAAGACATGCAGGGAGAAAAATGCATAGCATTCCTTTCCCAGCAAACATGCAAATAGACCCACGTGCAAGAAGATGCTCTAAGGAACAAGACATACACAGGGGCACACATGGAGTCACACGTGAAGCCACAGACACACTGAACTAGCACACACACACACACACACACACACACACACACACACCAAAGTCTAACAAGGGAAGTAATTCAGATCTGATTTCTAATACTTCCCAAGAAGAGATGTGAAGAAAATCAGGGTAGAATTGGTCCCCTGTCTCCAGAGACTGGGAAGCAAGCTGGGGACCAGCTGTCTAGTATGAATAATAGTATTTACAGCCAGACAGTTCCTGGCCTGTTTTCTTGAGGGGCAGTGTCTCAGGATGGGATCCCCTCTTGAGTCCCCTGATCCTCACCTAATTCAGTCTTTATTGTTAATAACAGATACCAACAAGTTGGTTTGTATCAATTCTTACAAAAAAGCTCATGGGTTAATAACTAAAGCAAGTCTATTGTACGATTCTGATTAGCCCACTTCTGCTGCTTGCTGGGCTCCCTCAAAGTATATGCTCAGTCTCTAATCAATCTGCTGCATGGTAAACAAAAGTAAAGTGAAATTGTGTGGGGAGGGACTGTGTCCCTTTACAAATCGAGGTGTGAGGGCTCCTGAGTGACCAGCAAGACACTGTCTGGTTTAAGATAGTGATTGAGAGTGGGACTTTTGGAATCTGCTTCTTAGTAGTTGTATGAGCTTAGGTAGGTCACTTAACCTGTCTAAACCTCACCCATGGGGTGAAGATGATGGCGGGACATATCTCATGGAGTTATTTGGAGTGTTCCATGAGAAAATGGAGGCAAAATTCTCAGCAAACAGTAGCTGTCCTTTTAAAAACCAACATGCCTCCTAAATCATCTACTAAAAACAACCCTATTTTGTTCTTTTTGTTTATTTTTGGTACTGGGGATTGAACCCATTAGCACTCTACCACTGAGCTACATCCCCAGTCTTTTTATTTTTTAATTTTGAAACAATGTCTCACTAGGTTGCCCAGGCTGGCCTCAAATTTGTGATCCTCCTGCCTTGGCAGCCTGATTTGCTAGGATTACAGGTGTGTGTGCCACTGCCTCTGGCTCCCATTTTGTTCTTATTCTGCTGAGAGGATCCCAGCAAGCAGTAGAAGTGGGCTAATCAGAATCATACAATAGACTTGCTTTAGTTATTAACCCATGAGGTTTTTTTTTTTTTGCTTGTTTGTTTGTTTTTTTGTTTGTTTGTTTTTGTAATTGGCTAAAGGGACATTTGCATTGTTTGCATTGTTTCTAGTGCTTGGTCAAAGTGAGTGCTCCAGCTTGCTTGCATAGTGGCCAGTTTCACTTCTATGGGGAAGACCCCTCATCCAGAGCATCATGAAACTAAGGTGTCTTTGATAGTCTTGCTTGACAAACTGTACACTCCTTATGCCCAACAGAAATGAAGGTGGAAGGGAAGCAAGAGGTGGATAGAGAAAGCCTGGTGCCTGGTGAAGATTCTTCAATATTCTTTTTTTTTTTTTAAGTTGTAGATGGACACAATACATTTATTTACTTATTTATCTACTTAATTATTTATTTTTATGTGGTGCTGAGGATCGAACCCAGTGCTTCACATGTGCTAGGCGAGCCCTGTATCACTGAGCCACAACCCTAGCTCTCTTCAACATTCTTAACCCTGTGCCCAAATACAGCAAAATAAACACTGGTGTGTAAAACTAGGACCCCTGATCCAGTCACACTGAAATTTGGTAAGGAGTGCAAGAGGTCAGTCTCTTCAAATTGCATGGCAATTGGATAACGAACGAAGAGGATTCAGCCAGGAGTCTACTTCCTATTGAAATTGGTACACTGAGATGAAACTAATAAGTGGTGCTATTTCTCTCCCCTGCTCACTGAGAGGGATGGAGGCAGCCCAACTTCACTGGCACCTTGGTCTGTAATCAGCACTTAACAACCAAGCAACCAACTTGCCATTAACTGAGAATAGGATAGATGGACAGTCTCTTGGCCTCTGGTAATAATAGTAATACTGACTACCATTTGTTGACCCATCAATAACCATGAGCTGGGCACTCTTCTAAGGTTCTTAGGAAAGGGAGGATGGTTCTTCATCTCAGGGGATACAATTAATTCCACTCTTGATAGGACTCCCAGCCATCCTTGAGAATTTTCCATATATTAACTAATTTCATGATCACTGTTAGAATTTAGGCAAAGTTTCTTACGCAGGGAATGCCATTTTAATAAAAGGGAAGTTTATTAGGGGCCACGCGTGGAAGGGGGAGAAAAAGAGAAAATGGGGAACGGACGGGAACAGGGGCAATCGCGAACAGAGAGCGGTTTCAGTCCGGGGTGGCTTAAATAGAGTGGGGGGGTCAGAGAGCCCCCCTGGAGTGAGTCCTTGCCTTATAGGCTACCAGAGGTCAGGAGGTAGTGGCCAGGGCACCTGCTGGTCAGTTTTTGCTGAGGATCTTGGGAACTGTAGTTTTTCACAAAGTACCTGGGGAGGTGTGGCCTTCTGCCTGGAGGCGCAGCCTTCTGCCTGGAATCCAACAATCACCACAACCTTCTTACCAGGTAACATCATTATCTTTAATTTTACAGAGGAAGAAGCCAAGACTCATGTAATAATAAATGGTAGAACCTGGGTTCTAGCCACATGATGACAATTAAGACTAATAATTATTATTATTGCTAACCTTTATTGAGCACTTATTACAGGCAAGGTGCTGTGTCAGCATTTTACATGCATTATCACATTTAATCCTTACAATAAACCCAAGAGAGTAGATACTATGATTATCCTTATGTTAAAGGAAGCTGAAGGCTCAGAAAGACTAAGTAACTTCTACAAGGTCACACAGCTGGTAGGGCCTAATCCAGGAGTTGAACCCATGCCTATTTAACTACAGAGTGATAATGTCTCCAAAAACTCTGTGTCTCCAAGCCTTCAACTGAGATTATACAGGAGAGACAGACTGCTAGCCTTTTCAGTGGAGAGACATTACTAAACTGCCCGCCTCTGCTTGAAACTACCCACCCACCCATTAGCACCGAGGAAAAAATAAAATGAGTATAGAGCAAGGTATTACCCATGGTTGGAAATAGGAAGTGAGGCTGCCTAAGGCAACACAGGAACTGTTAGATTGACTAGGCAGGCCCTGGAATGGTGGAAGAGAAGATGATGTAAGCAGAAAGATCAAGGAGGAAACTTGCACTATTAATTTTTCAGCCACCAACCCTTTATTCTCTATCTTGCCTTTCAGCAAGACACTCATCCAACCTAAAGCATCTGGGGCCAGTGAGGGCCCCAGTGTTGAGGACAGGGTGTGTGGAGGGAAAAGGAGAGGAATCTCCTGAGCGACCGGGGAAACTGGGTGCTAGTGGAAAGCTGGGTGAGAGAGAATGCCAGAGGCAAAAAAAAATGGGGATGGGAAGGGCCATTTAAAAACATTTGTCCTTAGGAGGAGGGAGGTCAAAAAGCTGGGCAATTATGCTATGAGGACTTTTTAGTGGCCCTTTGTATGGTAGCTGAGCCTGCTTACCACCAGGTAAGCAATGAAGGCTGGGAGACACTAAAGCCCAGGGATGGCACGACTCCAACCTGATGAACTGCAAACTCTAGCCAGCCACTTCATGGACCTCAACTGACTGCAGGGATCCTCTCACCTCAAATGCAGCTGCTCCCTAGCTTCCCTGTCATGTTTGTTCCACACTACAACTTGCTGGAGGAGTGCCTAGTCATGGAAGAGGGATCCTTTGGTCAGAACTGGGGTTCACCCAATGTGGTGCCCCAGTGATCAGAAGTGGGTCATGTTGTTCCTCTCTAAGGCTTGGTGTCAGGGGGAACACTCTTTTTACATAGATAAATCCCAGGGTGTCTCTGGTGCTTCTGAGAGACTAGCTGTTTCAATCTATTAATATTCTCTGCTTCTGCCCATTTCACTTCCCTAATAACTGCTCGGTTGACAAGATTTCCTTCCAGGACACATAGAAACACCCTCCCTTGATAAGCCCCTTTCTTCTGAGATCCTTCCTGAGAGTCCTTCCCTAGATGACTCATCAGACTTCGGGTGTTTCCAAATGCAATCTCTGCCTGCCCATCAAAATTTATCCATTCCTAGTCTTAGTCTTAAATAACTTGATAAACTAATTCATACTCAGATAAACATAGATGGCAAGTGGAAGTATTTCTTGACCTTTCAAACAAACAGACAAACTCAGAATCCTTAACCACAGACTAAAATGAGACTCTGGAGGTTAAGGCCAAAGTGGTAAAAAGCATGAAATTTCTTTGACGTCTCACACTTTGTTTTGAAAATACATGTGACTTTCCACATTCTGCTTGATAGTATACTGGCGTATGCTTTACCATGAAAGTACTGCAAGTCTCTAAAATCCTTGCATACATTGAAGATCCAAAAAGATGTACTGTTTATTTGTTGCTCTTTATACCCCATAAGGAAGTCTGGAGGCTCCCCTTTGAGAAGTGCTGAATGAATGCAAAATCTTGAATCCTGCTTGCCTTTTTACTCACTATCTTTTGAAGACAGTGGAAAGAGAAAGAATGACTTGGGTTTGGAGCATCGGGGTGTGTAGGTGTGGTAGGGGAGCCTGCCTTGTTGTCAGGCTCCATTTCCCCCACAATACTCACAGCAGAGCCAGCCGCAGCCCTAGGTCCCAGAGGGTGTGGGCAGCCACGCACTTGGTATGATGCCAGTCTTCCCCTTACTCAAATTCACCTGCCCTCCAGCTGTATATGCCAGAAATTCTCCTCTGGGTTAAGGCCTAGTCTCCAGAAGGTCCTGGTAAATTGCACATGTTATCTGGAATGGACAGCACATTAAGTCATTAGTGCCCATTAATGCACTCGCCTGAATAAATCTATCAGATTGCCTGTCACCTCTCAGAGGGCAGAGCTGTGAGGGAATGAGACACTGACCAGGGATGTTTTCTTGGGGTGTGGTGGGGTGGGGGAGGAGAAGCTCTACTGCAGCTTTTCCACAGCTATGCACCTTAACCCAGCTGCATCAAAATCCCTGGTAGCCATGAAAAGACTGATTCCTAGGCCTCACCCTGAAGCTCAGGACTCTATTGTAAACAAGTCCCTGGGGCCTGGGTATCGGCTGCATCAAATTACACCATAAGCAGGCCTGAAGAGAAGAAGGCTGCTGCTCTGGTGGGGTGGGGGCTAGGACTAAGAGGACCTTGGTGGGGGTGGGGGGGCATGGTAGAGCCCATCAGCCTTGGCCCTAGCCTGGAGCTTCCTTTTTCCTTTCCTCCTCTTCTTCCTCCTCTTTCTTCTTCTTCTTTTTGGCCTCTCCCTAGAGAGAACTTCCAAGCTGCTGCCTCCTCCTTACCCACCTCCCTGACGCAGAGGGAGCCCCTCAGAGAGGCCAGTGGCTCAGGAAGGCCTTGGAGTGGAAGCTGATTTGACAGGCTCTGGGGAATTGCCCATTGCTTCCTTGTATGCCTTCTTTCTCTCCCCCCTGCTGGCATCTTAGGCATGTTTGCCCTCCTGGAGTTAGGAAGCAAAACACCAATTTAAATTGATGCTGATGGAGCCTGTCAGATGCCAAGTGCTTGCTGCCATTGCCACCAGCACAGCTATTCCCCACGAGGGAGCCCCAGTGTGTGCTTGGGGTAGTGTTGCCAGGAGCTGGGCTCCTCACTTTTCCTCATTTCTGTCTGAGTATGGCTGGGTTAGGGGAAAATTGGATAGACAGGAAGCATATGCAGGCTGGAGAACAGTGGACTGGGTGCCTCCAATAGGCTCTCCATCCTGGGTAGGCCACTGTTGTTGTAAACACTTAACCTCTGTGCCTAAGTTCTCCCCCAGGGAAAACATGAAGGAAAATTCAGTGTGTGTCCTCATGCTTTCCACAGTGATACAGACCTAAAGGATGATTTATCTGGAGCTGTTTTGGAAGGAAAGTACCACACAGAAATAGATGTATAGCTGGGCACGCTGGTGCACACCTCTAATCCCAGTGGCTCCAGACCCTGAGTCACGAGGATCATAAGTTCAAAGCCAACCTCAGCAATTGAGCAAGGCCCTAAGCAACTCAGTGAAACCCTGTCTCCAAATAAAAAATATAAATGGCTGGGCATGTGGCTCAGTGGTTAAGCACCCCAGGGTTCAATCCCTGGTACCAAAAAAAAAAAAAAATATATATATATATATATATATATATATATATATATAGATGTATATATATATATATATATATATACATAAAATATATATATATATAGATGTATAGCCTTCAAAAGATCCTATGGGAGAAAAAGTATTTAAATCATCCTAAAAGCCCCAGGGGGTTCCTGCCAATCTGATAAATTCTTTGATCCTGGTGGGTAAATGAGTTAACCTCTCAACAGTTTGCATTTTGTCCAAAGCTAAGCTTTCAAGATATTTCTCCAGAGTTGTGATTAATAGTAGAGTGGCAGACAGCTGAAGTGGTTGAGGGCCTTTCCTGGTTCCCCTGGATAATCTTTTACATGAATACAAGATTTTATTGTTTAATTGGATCTTCACAACACAGTGAGGTAAGGAGGGCAACCATAATTCCCATTTTATTGATGAGAAAGTTGAGGTTCAGGTTGGCTAAGTGAATGTCCAAGGTCACACAGGTAAGAAGCAACTGATTCCTACTACTACCTTTCATGCCTACTCCACCTGAGCAGAGTTCAGAGCTCAGGGATATCAGGCCTGGAGGGATGGTGTCAGCCTCTCCCTTTCACTGTTTTTATCTGTCACTATTTTCTCTTTCCTTCACTTTTTTTCTGGACCTCATTTTCTGTTCCTCTGATTGCTATTCACTAGACATGAAAGAAACAAAAATCCACATGGAAAGGAAAAGTGGTTTGTTTATATGTCTTGGTGGGCTAAAACAATAACCCGTAGAAAGGCCTGGCTAGAACATTCTCAGCACTGAACTGTCAGTAATTTGCTGTGTTTGACCTGGAGTCAACTGATTAACCTTTCTGCCTGCAAGTTCTCATCATTTCAAGGGAGCGCAGCCTCGCCAGACTCATGGCAGGATTGGCGTGAGGGAAGGAGGGGGAGAGTAGAGCAGGTAGGAAATGGGGACAGTTAATGAATAACAAGAGTGGAAAAGCACTTTGCAACCATTCCTAAGTGATGCATCGATATTTAATGGCATTCTTTGCCTCCAAAGCCATGGCTCAGAAATGGGAAGCATTTGTTAAGGTGCTGCAGGCAGGGCTCTGGTAATTCAAGAAGCCTCCTATTTGGGGAGAAAGCCTAATTATAGCTTCTTTTTCTCCTTATCTCCTTCTCTTGTTCATTAAGACCAAAGGACATTTGCTTGGGAAATCAGATCTTGGTTTCAGAAGATTTCATCTGCTCCCACAAATTGAATTTCCCACCTGGAGTCAAATTCTCTATTTATAACAGAGATATCATCTGCCCAGAAATTTGTCCTTGGTACGAGCCTAAGCTTGCTGAGATGTGCTTCGAATGATGACCAGGTCTGTGGGCTAGTAGGCCTGAGCAAACTGAGGCTGTGGTCTTGGAGTGTGGAGGTCAGAATGTGTCTTTCTTTCAGAGAGACTGTTGGGCCCCAGCTGGCTTTGTCCCTGGAGCCTCAGCCCCCATCAACACTTGAGCACATTTTCAGTGACTACAACTGCAGAATAATTATTAAGGGCTGTAGTCTTAAGGCCTGGTATCCCTACTTCCACCTCCAGTCCATGAAGGCCTAAAGAGATTTATCTTTCCAAAGCATACTGGTATCACAACACTCTCCTGCTCAAAAGCCTACAGTGGCTCCCCACTATCTACCTGCAGCATAAAATCCAAACTTTTCTGCTAGTGCCCATTTCCTAGTACTCCCTTCTGAGAACTGCACATTCCTGCCATACAGGTCGGGCTCCCTATTCTTCTTTGCCCATATCCTGCCTCCTGAATTTGTTTTGTTCTTTTCCTGGGCCTATGTTGCTTTCTGATCTTTCTGCCCAGCCCCATAGTGTTCCTTCTTTAGGCTCCAGCCCTACCACCTGTGAAGATCCCTTTCTCATAGGAATGCTCACCACTTCTCACTGCACCAGTCCTTTGGCACATATCAGAGAGTGAGTGCCTTGTTGCAGCATTTGTATTCTAAGCTTGGATAACAATTTGTCCTTTTGTGGGTACAGCCCTGTCTCTCTACTTTGTGAGCACAGGCCAAGCCTTAGGATTCTTTTGATCTCTCAGAGTGGCTCAATGCTGGATCTATGGGGGTGTGCTCAGCAGATGGAGATGACCAGGCCCAGGAGACCTTCCCCTTTCTTCCAAAGATTCCTGCAGTTCTGTAGTGTCTAGAAGATGCTTTACTTTTAGCCTCCAGAGCCCTCCCCTATCCCTCCCCTTTTCTTGTCCTTCACTGGAAGCTTCTAGTACTATTTAGTAGCTTCTTCCTTTTATTAATCATTTTGATGGTTCTTCCTTGGATCCTCTTCAGTTTCTCTGAAATTAATCAATCCAGATGTAGCCAAGAAAAAACTAAGAGGTTGGAGAAAAAGTTTGTCTTTTACACAACCCACTTTCTTCCCATTGCTCGATGTCTGCAGTTGAGCCAGACAGTCATCATTTTCACTTCCTGTTCCCTGAGATTAAACATCACTTTAAAAAACGTATGTAAATGTCCTTTCTATAATATGCAAAAAGTCTTGATTGACCACAAAGACACAAGGACTTCCTTAAACTGAGTGGTTAGAAGCTAAGACAAAGTAGGGGTGTAAGACAGTCTGAAATGCAGTTTCTGGGGCTCAAGGAGGGTTGGTGGAAACCTGTCCTTAGGGAAGGAGGACTTGTTATCTGTTCTGTTCTGGGAGTATCACTCTCAGTTATCTATCTACTCATAGGCCTTGTTGGCCTATCAAATTACTCACTGTGGCCTGAAAAAATCCCTTTAATCAGATGATGGGGGTGGACTAGCTGGTGTATCCTTCTTTAGATCTGCATCGATGTGAAAAGCACTGAGCAGATATTGGACTTTACTTCATGATTTTTTCCCAGAGGGATTTCAGGAACAGAGTAGTTAAGTGTCTGTGACCATGATTTGATTGGGAAACAAGAGCCTTTATGAGGGGCTAGGCACTGTGTCATGTAGGCTACATCAAAGATCTCATTACATTCACATAACAAGTCTATGAGGCAAGTGCTTTTCTCCTCAAATATAGATGAGAAAACTGAGGCATAGAAAAATGAAATAACATGTCTAAAATCACCAGCCAGTAAGTGGCAGAGTTGGGATTCAAGCCCGGGTCTGTCTGATGCCAAAGCCCATGAATTTTATGATTAATCTATTCTGTCCCAACAAATAAAACAACCTTAAACAAGCACATAAACAAAGGCCATCCTTTCACTACTTTCTCCATACTTTCAAAATATGCTTCTGTTATGGTTTAGATATTAAGTGTTGCCCAAAAGCTCATGTGTGAGACCATGCAAGAACATTCAGAAGAGAAATGATTGGGTTATAAGAGCCTTAACCCAATCAGTGAATTAAACGCCCCCCCCCCCGATGGGATTAACTGATTGGTAACTGAAGGTGGGTACAGTATGGCTGAAGGAGGTGGGCATTGGGGGCATGATTTGGGGGTATATACTTTGTATCTGGAGAGGAGTCTCTCTGCTTCATGATTATCATGTGAGCCACTTCCCTTGACCACACTCTTCTCTCATGATGTTCTGCCTCAACTGGAGCTCTGAGGAATGGAGCTGTTTGTATGTGGACTGAGACCTCTGAAACTATGAGCCCCACATAAACTTTTCCTCCTTAAAATTGTTCTTGCCAGGTCTTTTAGTCACAGCAGCAAAAAAGCTGACTAAAACAGTTTTCAAGCTACTACCTGTGATTTGTTTTGTCATCATGGTCTTAACTAAAATATGCCTCACCCCCTACCCAAATCTCCTTACTTGTCTAGTATAGAAGCAGTACAATGAGGGACAACATAGGCTCCAGAGCCAGACTGCCCAGGTTCAAATCCAAGCTTCGACACTTGATAGTTTTATGACTCTGGGCAAGCTACTTAATCTCTCTGTGCCTCAGTTTACTTATCTATAAAATAGAGCCAATAATACTTACACCACAAAATTGCTAGAGGAATTAAATGATGCAATGGATGTGTCATTCTTAGGCACAATATTTTTGTACCTAGAAAGCTCTCAGCAAAATCAAGGACTTCCCCCATATAGTCCCTCCATTTTCAGGCCTGCTGATGTGCTGCCCTCCTCTAAACATCAGCCTTCCCATCCAAACTTCATGCTGAGTCACAGTCCCTCCCTCAGTTGTTGATCCTTAAAAAGGAATGCTATTGTCATCAAAATTAAAAACTTCTGTGCATAAAAGGGGACAATTAACAGAATGAAAAGGAAAATCATAGAATGGAAGAAAACATTTGCAATTAACTTCTCTGATAAAGGGATTTATATCCAGAATATATATTTAAAAACTTCTACAAATCAATAACAGCAAACAAACAAAGTCAAAAACAACTCAATTTAAAATAGGCAGATAAGCCAGGCACAGTGGTGCACGCTTATAATCCCAGCAACTCAGGAAGCTGAGGCAGGAGGATTGCAAATTGGAGGCCAGCCGGGATGACTTAGTGGGACCCTGTCTCAAAATAGAAAGGGCTGGGGATGTAGCTCAGTGGTAGTGCACCCCTAAGTTCCATCCCTAGTACTGGGGAAAAAAAAGCAAAGCCTTTGAATAGACAATTTACCAAAGAAGCTACACATGTGGTTAAGGAGCCTGTGAAAAGATGGACTACATCACTAATCATTAGGAAAATGCAAATCAAAACCACATCAAGGTATCACTTGGAACCTATTAGGGTTGCTACTATTTTTTTAAAAAAACCTGGGAAATAACAAGTGTTGGCTGGTGTGTGAAGAACCTGGAACCCCAGTATAGGAATGATACAGATGCTATGGAAAATAGTATGGCCATTTCTCAAAAATTTAAATATAAAATTATCATATGATGCAGTGATTCAATTTCTGGGTACACACCCTAAAGAACTAGAAACAGGGCCTTGAACAGGTATTTGTTTGCCCACATTTGTAGCAGCACTATTCACAATAATCAAAAAGACAGGAACGACTAAAATGTCCATTGACAGATGAATGGGTAGACAAAATGCGGTACAACCGTGTAATGGTACGTTATTCAGCCTCAAAAAGGAAGGAAATTCTGACACATACTAAAACAAGGATGAACCTTGAGGACATTATGCTAAGCAAAATAAGCCAATCAGAAAAGGACAAATATTGCACAATGCCACTTATATGAGGTTCTAGAATAAATTCACAGACAGAGCAGAAGTGGCAGCCAGGGGCTGGGGGGGAGTACAGAATGGTGTTTAATGGGTACAGAATTTCAGTTTTGCAAGATGAAAAGAATTCTGGAGGTGGGCAGTGGTGACAGTTGCAGAACAATGTGAATGTACTTAACATCACTGAACTGTATACCTAAAAATGTTTGAAGTAGTAAATTTTGTGTTATGTATATTTTATTACATTAAAAAAAATCAATCCTATAAATTCCTTGACCCTATGACACTCTTAGGCACTGGGTATACAATGGTGAATAGGACAGAACTAGTCTCCCCTCTCATAGAGGTTACATTTTAGAGGAGAAGGAGAGACAAGAACTATTGAACAAACGAATGAATAAAGCATTTTCAGGTAACAAAAAGTGCTATGAAAAAACAACAGGATGTGCAGGGTTACTTTAGATTAAATAGTCAAGAAATTCTCCTCTGAGGCTGGGCATGGTGGCACATGAGTGTAATCCTGTGACTGGGGAGGCTGAGACAGGAGGATCACAAGTTTGAGGCCAGGCTCAGTAATTTAGTGAGTCCCTCAGAAACTTAGTGAGACCCTGTCTCAAAATAAAAAATACAAAGGTCTGGGGATGTATCTCAGTGGTGAAGCACCCCTGGGTTCAATTCCTAGTACTGAAAAAAGAGAAAAGAAACAGATATCATTTGCTGAGGAAGTGACATTGTGACATTCATTTAAATTCTGAATGAAAAAAAGGAGTCAGTCAGTAAGGATCTTAGGGAATGACATTCTGGGTAGAAGGGACAGTTAGTGCAAAGGACCTGAGGCTTGATCTAGCATAGTGCAAACTAAGAACCTAAAGAAGGCCAGTAAATGTGGTGATTAGTTTGGAGAGACAGGCAGAGGCCAGATCTACATAGACTATGGGGTGGGCTAGATTCTAGTCTAAATTATTAGAAAACCATTAAACCATTTTAAGCAGAGAAGGATATAATCTGAATAACTTCTTTAAATACATCATTGTAATATGCATGGAGGATGAATTCAGGTAAGAGCTGATGCTGGCTTGGGCTAAGGTGGAAACAGTGGAGATAGAAGTGGATATGTTTGAGAGTTTGGCAGGCCTTATTGATGGATTGCATATAAGATGTGAACATTACAAAAAAGATGACACTTAGGTTTTTCCTGGGTAACTGGATGATTGGTGGCACCACTTAATAAAGATGAGGTAAAGTGTGGGAAGAGTGATTTTGGGAATAGAAATCAACTTTTGTTGTCAATGTTAAATCTGAGATACATGTGAGACATCCAAGAGGAGATGCCAAGTAGACAGATCATCATAACCATCATCATCAAGGTCATCATCATAATCACTTAACATTTATTGATGCTTACTATGTACCAAATACTGTCCCAAATGCCTTATACACATAAACCATTCAATTATCACAACCTAGTGAGGTCAGATCTTATCATGTTCATCATCCAACTTTATAGAAGAAGAAACTGAGGCAGAAAGGCTAAACAATTCACTCAAGGTCAAATACTAAGGGATACAGCCAGGATTTAAACTCAGGCAGTCCCACTCCAGACCTTGTGACAGTATGTCATCAGATAGAATCTCAAAGAGGAGGTAAGTATACTCTGGAACCACCAGAGTGGTTCAATGAGATGCTCTCAGGGACTAAGCTATCCCATTCCTGGGTATTTATCCAAAAGAACTAAAATCAGTGTACTATAGTGATTTGGCTACCTCAATGCTTATAGCAGCACAACAACTCATGATAGCCAAATTATAGAGTTAACCCATATGCCTGTCAATAGATGAATGTATCAAGACAATATGGTATATACACACAGTGGGATTTTACTCAGCCACAAAGAAGAATGAAATAATGGCATTTGCTGGAAAATGGACAGAAATGGAGAAAATCATATTAAGTGAAATAAGCCAGACTCAGAAAATCAAGGGCTGAATCCTCTTGTATGTGGAAAGTAAAGCAAAATAAGGGAAAGAAGATGGTTGGGGAGGTGATCATATATTATAAAGACATAGGGAAGATCAGTGGAGGAGAAGCAGGAGAATGAGAGGGAGGGAGGAAGGGAAAGGGGAAGAAATATGGAATGAATCTAACAGAATCATGTTATGGACATATATAAATGTACCAAAGGGAATTTCACCTTTATGCATATGTAGAAAGTACCAACCAAAAATAAATGGATAGCTGGGCATAGTGGCACACGCCTATAATTCCAGTGGCTCTGAAGGCTGAAGCAGGAGGATTACAAGTTCAAAGCCAGCCTCAGCAAAAGTGAGGCACTAAGCACCTCAGTGAGACCCTGTCTCTAAATAAAATACAAAATAGGGCTGGGGATGTGGCTCAGTGGTCGAGTGCCCCTGAGTTCAATCCCTGGTTACCCCTCCAAAATAAATAAATAAACAGATAAAGGAGTAAAAGGAAGTTTAGTACAGTTGAGGAAGAAGAATAGGGGAGAGAGGAGGGAGGGAAAAGGGCAATGGGGATTGAAATCAAATTCCTTTGATATATGAGTTTGTCAAAATGAACCCAAATCCTATGTATAATTATAATCCTCTAATAAGAAAAAGAGGAGATGAGGAATAGAATTATAAATTTGGGGAATGTTCATGTATTAGTGCTATTTAGAGTTATGGCACTAGATGGAATTATCTTGGAAGAGAATGAAAAGGGATTTTAGCATTGAACCTGAGACCATCTCAAATATGTGGAAGTTGAGCGGAGGAAAAGGATTTAGCAAAACAGACTGAGGAAGCACAAGGCAGAAGGCAACCTGGGAAGGTTTTGGTATAACGAGAGCCAGGAAAACAGAGTGTTTCAGATCAGCTGTGTCCAGTGCTTCTGAGGACAGAAACATAACCATATTGATATGATCAGTGTTGAATGGAAGAAAGAACATTTTCCTAATGTTTTCATGCCAAAACTTGAGTAATGTATTGTCTCTTCCCTTGCCTTCCCTTTTCTTTCTTTCCCTGCTTCATCTGTTCACCCATTCAAATACCCTGAGGCCTGCTTCTGAACTAGAATCTATGGAAGGTGATCAAAGCATCCGGACTTAGAATCTCATTATTTCCTATTTAGTATTTGCTTTCAAGGGATTTCAGAATCAGCCTCTGGTTGCAAGAGAGAATTTACTCATGCCTGACCTGAAGAAGGCTTTCAGTGGGACAAGATAGCCATGGGGTGTTGCTAATTTATGTAAGGTAAAGAAATTGGCACCAATCTCTTCTGCTCAGCCACTTGGGCTTTCTTCCTGGGAACAAGGCCTCAGGAACATGCCACCTTCTACTCTGCTGGACACCTCTTCACAATAAGCCATAAACAACTACTACCACACCTTTCTAACTACATAAAGATTTTCAGAGGAATAAATAAACTACATAAATCACTTTTTATAGCGCAGTCCAGCTTTATCTCACTCAGGGATTCCCTAATTCTGGAATATCAGTCAACTCCAATTTATACCTGGTTATTATCCAGTTCTCAGGAAAGTCGGTTATTATCCAGTTCTCAGGAAAGTCTGTTCTTTTTCTAGGAACATCTTCTACCTGTGACCCTGCTGAGCTTTCCTTGAGTAATCAGTAGATCCTGTCTTTCAGGTCTCCCAGAGATCTATTACTACTTTTTCTCTTCCTTTACTTGTTCTTTTGTTAGCTCCTATCAAAAATAATGGGGCTTGTCTTTCATCTGCTTTTAGGGTAGGGGTCTGATGGCTACATTCCGGGCCTAACGGACTTGTCCTCAAGGCCATTTATACCGTGACTCCATTTATGAGCATATACAAACCCCATTATTTATCATAGATGTTCCTACTGTACATATCTATGCTAAATAATGGAGTTAGGTGACAGGCGCGGTGGCACACGCCTGTAATCCCAGCACTTGGGAGGCTGAGGCAGGAGGATCAAAGTCAGCCTCAGCAATAGTGAGGCACTTAGCAACTCAGTGAGACCCTGTCTCTAATAAAATACAAAAAAAAAAGGGCTGGGAATGTGGCCCAGTGGTCAAGTGCCCCTGAGTTCAATCCCCGGTACCAAAAAAAATAAAATAAAATTTAAAAAAAATGGAGTTAGGGCAGTGGGATCATATTTTGAAAGAAGAAGGTTTCACTAAATTCTTCAAGTGAAACTAATTTCAATTTTATATACTTATGCATATATTAATATCCATACATACATATATAGTAATATGTAAAACTGTATATAAAATAATAGACATAAAGCTATGTTTATATCTAAATATATGTCACATATAGATATGAATCTATTTAGGTATATGTATTTATAGATATATTTAGATCTATATTAATATGTCAAACCAAGACATGGAGAACCCTCCTTCCTAAGCCATATAATGTCTTCCAGCTTCCTAAGATCCAGCTTTCTGGTAAAACAAATGACTTGAAATCATCTTTGTATCCCTCTTGGCATCTTGACTCCTACTACACATATACACACATGAACACATACACTCATGATAGATCATTACTGGATTGAATTTACTAGGATTAAATGTGGTAGGCCTTGGTATCTGACATTGCTAATATCTATAAGGCTAGATTGGGATTTTAGTTGAGCATGATCTTTATTAGGTCACTTTACCTTTCTGGATCCAACCTTTGACAATCTGTAAAAAGAACAAATCAAACCAATAATTTATAAAAGACCTTTCAAATTATGATAATCAATGATTACCTGGGGACTGGGATATATAGGAGATGGAAAGGATAAAAGGGAAATTGCTTTTTAAGAAAATTTAGCACTAAAAAGTTCACCATGTCTGGAGAAAGATGAGATAAATTAGTTGAAGGAGCAGGTATCTGAAGCTGAGGAGCAGGGATGTACAAGAGGGGATGTTACTGTTTAGGTATGAGATGTCCCTCAAAACCTCATGTGTGAGACAATGCAAGAATTTTCAGAGATGAAATCATTGGGTTGTATTAGACTTAACCTAATCAGTGAATTAAGCCACTGATGGATTATTTGGGCAGTAACTGTAGGCAGGTGGGATATAGCTAGAGGAGGGGGAATGCCTTTGGTGTTTATAATTTGTCCCTGGTGAGCAGATCTCTCTTTCTGCTTCCTTATTGTCATGTCCTGAGCTGCTTTCCTCTGTCACACTCTTCACCATGATGTTCTGCCTCATCTCGGGCCCAAGCTATGGAGTTGGCTGTCTATGGATGGAGACCTCTCAAACCATAAGCTGATAAATATACTTTTTCTCCTCCAATTGTTCTTGTCAGGTCTTTTGGTCACAGCAACAAGAATCTGACTAAAACAGGAAAAAAAGTATGTTTCATTCCAAGTAATAGCTAACATCACTGAACCCTAACTGGGTGTCAAGCTCATTACTATCTCATTTAATTCTCACAACAACTTTGTGAATTTCAAGTACTGTTATCACTCTAATTTTAGAGATGAAAAATGGCACAAAAAGGCAAGTAAAGTGTGCATGGACACATATCTGGCAAATGGCAGAGCTGGGCTGAAAACCCTGGCAGTCTGATTCTGGAGTCTGTGCCATTAACCAACACTCTGCTGCCTTTAGTGATAGAAGAGGAAGAATATATAGAATGTGGATTCCATTTGGGTGTTTTGTGACCAACTCAGAGACAATGAAGCCAGGGAAAATGTAGAAACTGGGAAGAAATCAGTTAGAAATCAAGAAGAAACCAAAGTTAGGCTCTGAATCCCCTCCACATGCAGGGTGAACATCCCTAATCTGAAAGTCTGAATTCAAAATGCTCCAAAATCCAAAGTATGAGTGCCAACATGATACCACAAATGGAGAATTCCACATCACAAAATTTTGTTTCATTCACAAAATTATTTAAAACATTGTATGAAATTACCTTCAGGCTATGTGTATAAAGGTATATAAAAAACATAAGTATATTCATGTTTACGCTTGAGTCTCATCCCCAAGATATTTCATTATGTATATGCATATATACAAAAATCTGAAAAAATCCCAAATCAAAAGCACTTCCAGTCCCAAGCATTTCAGATAAGGGATACTCAACCTGTACCGACATTGTCTAGGTTACAGACATCTCACTACCCACAGTGCAGTAGTTGTGGTGAGGGTCAAGGAATCGAGGGGAACAATGTGCTAAAGGCTGAGGCTAATCATGTCCATAAGATTGGTAGTAAACACTGCATGAGCTGCCACCTAGACAGCAAGCTGTGTGCCACCACCAGTTTTTCTGAGAGAGCAGCAACACCTTGTCCTGCTTTTGCCCTAGGCTTTGAGAAATGTGGCCAGTGCAGGAGGGACACTCCTGTGTTTTCAACTCCATGTGCTCTCCACTTACAAAAAACAAGCTCAGTTAATTTCTGAAAACTCCCAGTCTTTCCCTAACCTGGAATAAACCTTCCAGTTCCCCAAGCAGCTCTGTTTACCTGGAATCTCTGGAGGAGAAGCCAAAGACTAAGCTACATGGACCACACAAACTGCTGTGTTTCACTTATTTTACCAGAAAGATTCTGAGTGAATTGCAGTTACCTTTTTAAAAAAAAATATTTATTTATTTGCTTTAGTTGTACACAATGCGTTTATTTTTATGTGGTGCTGAGGATCGGACCCGGGCCGTGCACGTGCTAGGCGAGCGCTCTAGTGCTGAGCCACATCCCCAGCCCCAGCCTTTTTTTTAACTGGAGATTAAACCCAGGGGTCTTAACTACTGTGCAACATCCCCATCCTTTTTGTGTATATTTTTAAACGTAGTGACAGGGTCTCACTGAGTTGCTTAGGGCCTCATTAAGTTGCTGAGGCTGGCTTTGAACTCTTGATTCTCCTGCTTCAGCCTCCAGAGCTTCTGGGATTACAGGCATGAGCCACTGTGCCCAGCTTGCAGGTGCCTCTTGATAAGTCACCTGGACCCAGGAATCTGACCTGAAGGAGGTTCTAGCATCCAGAAGACAAAGATGAAGCCCTGAAATTAATTGTTGCTTTCCTAGAAAGAGGGAGATGCAACTGCAGGTGCTAAGTTTCTAGGCCCATTTAGCAGGGGCCTTCTCCCTGTGAGCCATTGCTTCCTACCCACCTCCTCCTCCACTTCACACCTTCAAACCCCCAATACAATTATGTAATATTGTCATTTTACTACTAATTACTTTTGTAACACTAAATAATGTGCACGATATAACACACACACATATCAACACACAAATATATAATATACCCTTACATATTAAACCATCAACTACAATCAGCATCTCTTGATTCACCACTTTTATTAGATGGGACTTTTCAAGTCCATACCCTTTCCTCCACCTCTTCCCATTTTCCATTTCCAGTTTTTGTCAAGTGTAGACAGTGGTTTTTTTTTTTTTCTCTTGTCAGTCAGAGATCCACTCTGAGACCTCCAGTGGATACCTGAAGTCACAGATTAGCATAGATAGTACCAGGCCCTGTATAATAGCATATTTTTTCATATATGTATATAAACTTTAATTTATAAATTATTCACAGTAGGAGATTAACAACAATAACTAATAATAAAAATAACACATACAAAAGAATTCAATCTTGCCCTTTGCAATGACATGGATGGAACTGTCAATCATTATATTAAGTGGAAAAAGCCAGCCACAGAAAGACAAGTACTACATGATCTCACTTACATGAGGAATTGAAAAAGTTGATTTCATAGATGTCAAGAGTAGAGTGGTGGTTCCCAGAGACTGTAAAGGATAAAGGAGAGGGAGGGAAGTGGAGAAGTTGATCAATGGGTACTAAGCTACAATGAGATAGGGGCAAGAAGTTCTGGTGTGCTATTGCATAGTAGGGTGCCTATAGATAATTATAATGTAGTGTACATTTTAAAAGGTTAGAAGAAAGAGTTTGAAATTTTGCCATAAAGAAATGATAGGAGCTTGGAATGTAGCTCAGTGGTAAAGCACATACGTACAGGTACAAGGACCAAGGTTCAATTCAGTTCAATTCCCAGTACAGAAGAAGAAGAAGAAGAAGAAGAAGAGGAAGAAGAAGAAGAGGAGAAGAAGGAGGAGAAGAAAAGGAAGAAAGAAGAGAAAGAAAAGAGCCAGGCACAGTGTCCTGTGCCTGTAATCACATATACCTGTAATCCCAGCAGCTCAGGAGGCTGAGGCAAGAGGATCACGAGTTCAAGGCTAGCTTTAGCAAAAGCAAGGTGCTAAGCAACTCAGTGAGACCCTGTCTTTAAAAAAAAAAAAAAAAAAAAAAAGATTGGGGATGTGGCTCAGTGGCCAAGTGCTCACCCCACAAAAAAGGAAAAGAAAAAGAAATGATAAATGTTTGTGGGAAAAAAGAAAAAGGTAGAGGAAAAAAAGAAAAATGATAAACGTTTGTGGAAAACAGTTATGTTTAAGCTGATTTAAACATTATATAATGTATACTTGTATGGAAACATTACATGACACCCAATAAATCTGTACCATTTTCATGTTTTATATATCAATTAAAATAAATTTAAATTAAAAATAAACAAAACAGAAAAATTAACAATATATTGTAATAAAAGTTATGTAAATGTGGCCTCTCTCAAAGTATCTTTTTTTATATTTTACTGTACTCACCCTTCTTCTTGTGATGATGTGAGATGACACAATGCCTATCTGATGAGATGAAGTGAGGTAAATGATGTGGGCACTGTAACATACCATTAGGCTGCTACGTAAGGGCTACAGCAATGCCCTGACTATAGAGCTGATAACTGAGATGGCTAAGGATAAGTAGCATATATAGTGTGAATACACTGAACAAAGGGATGATTTAAGTCCAGGGCAGGAATGCACAAGATTTCATTATGCTACTCAGAGGAGTGCATAATTCAAAACATATGAATTGTTTATTTCTGGATTTTTCCATTTAAGTTTTTGGACCAAATTTGACATCAAGTAAGTGAAACCATGGAAAGCGAAGCCACTGATGGGCAGAGAGTGGAAGGGACTACTATAATTTGATCTAAATGTACATTTTTTTTTCTAATTTTAAAATAAATTAAAACATTTTCATGTTCACAATTTTTATAAAATTAAAGCATATGTATATACCCTTTCATGTGTGACTTTTTAAGGTAATTTTTTTTTAGTACTGAGGATTGAACCCAGGGGCACTTTACCACTGAGCTACATCCCTAACCCTTACCCTTTATATTCTTTTTTTTTTTTTGAAACAGGGTCTTTCTAAGTTTCTCAGGGTGGCCTCAAACTTGTGATCCTTCTGCCTCAACCTCTCAACTTGCACAATATCTCAAGTTGCTGAGATTACAGGTGTGCACCACCATGCTGCCTGTCTTTCTTTCTTTCTTTCTTTCTTTCTTTCTTTCTTTCTTTCTTTCTTTCTATCTACCTACCTCTTTTGTACTAGAGATTGAACCCAGGGGTACTTTACCACTGAGCTACATCCACAGCCAGCCCTTTTTATATTAAATTTTATTTAGAGACAGGGTTAAGTTGCTCATGGCCTTGCTAAATTGCTGAAGCTGCCCTTGGAATTGTGATCCTCCTGCCTCAGCCTCCAGAGTCACTGGGATTACAGGCTTGGATTTCATTCTTTTTTTTTTTTTTTTTTTTTCTTTTTTTTTTTTTTTTTTGGTACGGGGGATTGAACTCAGGGGCACTCGACCACTGGGCCACATCCCCAGCCCTTTTTTGTATTTTATTAGAGACAGGGTCTCACTGAGTTGCTAAGTGCCTTGCCATTGCTGAGGCTGGATTTGAACTCGCGATCCTCCTGCCTCAGCCTCCCAAAGTGCTGGGATTACAGGCGTGCGCCACCGCGCCCAGCTCCATTTTTTTTTTTTTATAAACAAAACTTACTTTTATTTTAGCATAACAGAAAAAAACTGAATTCATAACTAATGACAAGGATCTATTTAGTTGTGTCCAGCATATTTGTCTCAGGTGAGTCTGTTTGGCTGCTGTGGGTTTCCAGGCATTTCCTCTGGCTCTAGATAAATGTAAGGCCTAAGGCTTAAAATTCTGAAAAGAGGGTTCTTCTATTTGAAGAAGCAAAAATCTAAATATGTCTTTCTTTTTTTTTAATATTTTTAATGTGTACAACTCATAGTGCATGAATTTAGCATCTTTTTACATACAACTGTTTGTACACAAAGTATATTCGTACAATTCAGGTCTTCAATCATGCATTTAGGAAAATGAAATCCGTCTCATTCAACCACCTTTTCTTTTTTTTTTTCCTTTTCTCCCCCTCCCTCCCCCCTTTCCCCCCCTTACCCTTCCTTCCCTTTGACCATTCTAGTGTTCCTCTAGTCCTCCTATGTACCCCCCCCCCATCCAACAATACTATGAACTAGCCTCCTTATATCAGAGAAAACATTTGGTACTTGGATTTTTGAGACTGACTAACTTCACTTAGCATTATGTCTTCCAACTTCATCCATTTACCTGCAAATGCCATTAATTTATTTTCTTTTATTGCTGAGTAAAATTCCATTGTGCATATATACCACATTTTCTTAATACACTCATTTACTGAGGGACATCTAGGTTGGTTCCACAACCTAGCTATTGTGAATTGCGCAGCTACAAACATTGAGATAGCTGTGTCACTGTAATATGCTGTTTTTAAGTCCTTTGGGAATAGACGGATTTCATTCTTTTAACAGTGTCTCTTACAGAGCAAAAGTTTCACATATTATGAAGTCCAATTTACTATTTTTTTTTTTGTTTATGGATCAAGTTTTGGTACTCTCTAAAGTCTGTTTGCTTAATCAAAAGATTTATTCTTATGTCTTCTTCTAAAAGTTTTGTAGTTTCAGGTTTTACATTTAGATCTACTGTTTTTTTAAAAATTTATTCTTATATAAGGTATGAAGTTTAGGTTAATATTTTTAAATTTTTTGTAGTTGTAATGGACAGCATGCCTTCAGTTTATTTATTTATTTTTATGTGTTGCTGAGGATCGAATCCAGTGCCTTACACATGCTAGGCAAGCGCTCTGCCACTGAGCTACAGCCCCAGCCACTTAGGTTAATATTTTTGCTTATTTGTTTATTGTTGTTTTATGATGCTGTGGATGGAACCAAGACTTTGAGCATGCTAGGCAAGCACACTACCACTGAGCTACAGCCACAGGCCAAGATACTTTTAAAAAAATAGATGTCCAATAGTTTCAGTACTATCTGTTGAAAAGATTGTTTTCTTGGGCTGGGGTTGTTGCTCAATGGTAGAGTGCTTGCCTAGCACATGTGAGCCACTGGGTTTGATCCTTAGCACCACATAAAAATAAATAAATAAAGATATTGTGTCCATATACAACTAAAAATATAAGATTGTTTTCTTCACTGAATTGCCTTTGCACCTTTATCAACAGGTCTCTTTCTAGGCTTTCTCTTTTGTCCCATTGGCCTATCACCCTGTCCCTTTCTCAATAATATACAGTCTTTTTTTTTTTTTTTTTTTTTTTTTTGATACCGGGGACTGAACTCAGGGGCACTCGACCTCTAGGCCACATCCCCAGCCCTTTTTTGTGTTTTGTTAGAGACAGGCAGGGTCTCACTGAGTTGTTAAGTGCCTCACCATTGCTGAGGCTGGCTTTGAACTCGTGATCCTCCTGCCTCAGCCTCCCAAGTGCTGGGATTACAGGAATGTGCCACCGGGCCCGTTTATTATACAGTCTTGATCACCTAGCTTTCTACAAATCTTAGAATAATTCAGTGTGATTCCTCTAATTTTATTCTTTTCCCCCAAATCTCCTATATTAGCTTACCTTTTCCTAATAATTTTAGAATAAACTTTTGATAGACATTACATTCAATCTATTGATTAATTTGGGAGGGTTTTTTTTACTGCATTAATTCTTCTAATCCATGAACACAATATGTCTCTCCATTTATTTAGATTTATTTGATTTCCTTTGTCAGCATTTTGTAGCATTCTGCATATAAACCCTGCACAAAGCTGGGAATGTGGCATTGAAAAAACTCATTCTGCATAACATTCAGTTGACTTTTTCAGTTTGAAAGCTCATGTTTTCCATCAACATTGGGAAATTTTATATTATTTCTTTGAAAATTTTCTCCCTTTCTTCTTTTTGGAATTGCTAATATTTGTATGTTAGACACTGAATCTCTTTAATATTTCTTCTTTATTTTCCCCCTCCTTTATTTCTCATCTTTTATTGTTTCATTGTGGGAGATTTCCTTATCTTTATCTTGTAATCCTCTGTAATAGGCAGTTTCTACTATGGCCCAGAAGATTCCTTCTCCACAGAGGACATGCCTTGTATGATCCCTTTCCCTTGAGTGTGAATGGGACCTGATTTGCTTATATGGCACAGAGGAATTTTGCAGATGTCATTAAGATCCCAAATTAGTTTGTTATTCAAAAGAATGTTATCCTAGGTAGGCCTGACTTAATCAGTGCACTTTTTTTTTCTTGTACTGTACTGGGAATTGAACTGAGGGGTGCTGTACCACTTAGCTACATCCCCAGTCCTTTTTGTTTATTATTTTAAGATGGTCTTGCTAAGATGCCCGGATGACCTTGAACTTGTGAACCTCCTGCTTCAGCCTACTAAGTAGCTGGGATTATAGGCATGCACCATCACACCTAGCCCAATTGGTCAGATTTTTAGAAGGGAGTCTAGGAGGGAGAGGTAGACATCAGAGAGAGACTTCTGCTGATCTTGAATAAGAAAACAGCCATGCTGAGAACTGCTTACAGAAAAAGACACCTCCATTCTCCATGCTGGGGATGGAACCTAGGATCTCATGCATGCTAGACAAAAGCTCTACCATTGAGTTACACGCCCAGTCCCTAAGGGACCCCTACTAATTCCTAAGTGTCTCATTCTTACAACTTGAAGGAGTTGAATTCTGCCAATAACCTGAATAAACTTGAAAAAGAACCCTGAGGTTCAGATAAAATTTCATCTTAGGGATATATTGATTTGCAGGCTTGTGTGTTCTTGACCAGGAAAACTGGCTTGGACTACTAACCTACAGAAACTGTGCAATAAAAAATGTGAATTGTGGGGCTGAAGGTGTAGCTCAGTGGTACAGCGCTTGCCTGGCACATGTGAGGCACTGGGTTTGATCCTCAGCACCACATATAAATAAGTAAAAATAAAGGTATTTTAAAAAGATATAATAAAGTTTTTTTTTTTTTTTTTAAATGTGAATTGTTCTCAGTCACTAACCTGGTGATAATTTGTTATGAAGCAATGGAAACTCCCTCCTTTTATGACTTTTTATTTTATTAATCATACTTTTATTTTCATGAATGAGCACATGATTTTAAAAATTAAATTTGTGTATTTCAAATAAGTAATACTTTCATGAGGTTCAAATACCTCAGGAATATATATGAAGGTTTACATTGCAAAATCTTACAAAAAAGTTCAATTGTATTTTTTGTTTTTATTTTTTATAGCATTCCATTCTTGTTTTAGAGATGTAATATATTCTCAAATTTCTCTGTGGATACTACTTGTGGTTTATTTAAAGCCAGCTGTAGTTCTCTGGATTAATTCTGCCTGTTCCATTTATCTTGTGATTTCTCTTTTATGTTCCAGTTTTCCTCATATACTTAATGTTCTTTTGTTGCTGTTCATCTTTTAAAAAGAGGATATAGAGAACATGACTGGGAGCTGGGTATATTTAACCAGACTTTGACAATGGTGCTTTTTGCTTACAGATGATGGAAGAAGAACTGTTTATTAATCTTTTGGGGTTAGGGTGGGGTCCAAATACCAAACTGCACAAGGCCTAATTCTGAGACACTAAAACCCAACTAGCTACCCTAATTCTCTCTAGGCACTTTGTTCAATTTCGTTCTAGACTGGCAAATAAATATTTGGTTTCCAGGTCAACTGTATGTAGAGACTGAGGTGGGGGATAAACTCTCCTTTATACAGTAAATCACCCTGTTATCAACCCTACTTCTCACTCTTATTCTTTTTGTGCTTATAGTCTCCCTAAATTAGGTGTGGTGCCTCTTTTGCTGAAGTTCTTCCACACAAGGTTTACACCCATCTTTTGCTCCACTCTGCTTTATCAGTTAGTTATCACTTCTTCAAATGCTTTCTGACTTCAGACATTTATTTAAGTTTCTCAGCCACTGACAGCCCACCTCCTGTTTTCTTCGTTGTGGTAGGTTATGCCTGTACCATTATTTAAATGAAGTCTCTGGAGAGAGAGGACTTAAATGTTTGCACTCAGTCTACCATCTTGAACTAGGAAAATGTACAATGGGGATTCTAGTGATGCCTATTGCATAGATTTATCAAGGTTTAAATATTGTATGCATATAAATTGCTTACCCCAGTGCCTAGCACATATTATTTACAAATATTAGTTGTTGTTATTATAATTATTTATTATTATTATTGCTGTGACAAGCAATTGAGGCATACAGCTCCAGATAGGGACTGTTTTCCAGATAGTATTGAAAACCATACCAGACAGATGACCACTGCAGTCAACATTAAATCAGGCCTGGTGTAACTCCTGAGTTTTAGTTCCTTTGGTTCCAGAAATGATGCTTTATGGAAGCAGCTTTGGGTTTGGGAAACAGTCATGGGGGGGATGTTAAGGGAAGGTGGAGAAAAGAGTTGCAGGCCCTAGGGAACAAACCCTGAAAGAATCATAAAGCAGAACCAGAGCAACAAAATCTCAATTCTGCCAGCAGCAAACTAGGGAGCCAGCTGTGCTGATGGATGGAGGGTGGTCTGCAGCAGCAATAGTAGCAGCAGTGGCAGTGGTGGCAGCAGCAGCAGCAGCAGACTCAAGCAGAGGCCAGAACCAAAGCAAAAATGCTGACTACAAAAGGCTCAGATGTGCCATTGACCTAAGAAGGCTACGGGGGATGGGGGCTAAAATCAAGACATGAATGAATAGGAATTAGATTTGTTTTGCTCTCAGAAGGGTTGGAAACCTTCCCATTAGCGACTCATTCCCATTCCTGCTCACCAGGCTCCTTTGCTTCCTCCTGAGTGTGGGTACTGCACTTGGCTGAGCCTGCTATCCCCTGACAGAGGTCAGAAGGACCAGCCACTGTATGCCTGTATCCTCAGTCCTCCCCTCCAGTGGTGCCAACTCTGAGTATGGGGCTAATCACAAATGCAGTAGGAGTAGGTAGCTTGCCTGGGGTTTGTAAAATCTTTAGCAGAGCTGCGAAAGCATGATCCTATCCAGACAAACCTCCCTCCTGCTAGTTTACTATGCTGCCTGAAATCACACTGTTACTTTGATTTGTTTTTAAAGATGGGAGTCTTACTATGTTGCCCAGGCTGACCCCAAACTCCTGGGCTCAAGTGATCCTCTAGCCTCAGCCTCCTGGGTGCTATGAGTATAGGCATATACTACTGTGCTCAGTGGTTTTAGTGTCTTCTGAGTTAAAATGTAAATACCATGAATATTTGCTATTCAGACATGAGTCTATTACCATCCAGAAGATATTAGGTCTAATTTGTTTATTCAATCAAACAGCCATCTAGCAGTCTTCCCAAGAGAGATGGCAAAGAAAGAACAGAAGAGGTATCTGTAACTGGAGGGGCTGGGGAGGCAGGAGGAAGGAGAGGATCAGGAGCAATGTTTATTTATTTATTTATTTATTTATTTACCAGGGATTGAACCCTGGGGTGCTTAACCACTGAGCAACATCCCCAGCCCCCTTTTATATTTTTATCTAGAGACAGGGTCTTGCTGAGTTGTTTAGGGCTTTGCTAAGTTGCTGAGGCTGCCCTTGAACTTAGGATCCTCCTACTTCAGCCTCTTGAGCTGCTGGGTTTACAGGTGTGTGCAACCACGCCCAGAAGGAGCAATCTTTTCAACTTGAAAAGAAGGCTGGAATAATTCCTAAGATCCTTTACTCCTTCCATGTGTCTATGATTCTGAAATTTTGGGAGACTAGAGGTGAAAAAAATAAAAGGGAGAGAGAGAGAGGGGGGGGGGGGTGGGGTGACAAAAGGGCCTAGGCACTAGGAGAAATAACTAGAGAAGCATTTGTATCAAGTTTTGGGTGGCTCTTTTCCTTCCCAAGAGATTTAGGGAAACAGTGGAGCTAAGAGAATCCTGAGTTCTGAAGTTTGCCTTTGCTGTGATTTTAGCCCAAACCCACTCTATTTTCCAAGGCAATCACTTGTGTTCTCTGTCTCTATACATACAATGAGTATGATAATCACTACCCTACCTATTTCTACAGAATTCTTTTTTAAAATAATGTTATTGTATTTTTATACCTTTATTTTATTTATTTTTATATGGTGCTGAGAATTGAACCCTGTTCCTCACACATGGTCGGCAAGCAGTCTTCCTCTGAGCTATAGCCCCAGCCCCTTTACAGGAATCTTAAGAGGATCAATTGAATGGGCAGATATGGAAGTGTTCCAAATCATTAAGAGTTCATTAAATATGCTTTTAATGTATTAGGTTTAACAAGGGCTTAGAGGTTGACCTAAATTTGAAGCCCAGTTTTTTAAAAAAATTTAAATCATTTTATTATATAATAATACCTGTTTATTGCAGGATTTTAAGAAATATGAATAATGCAAAAAGAAAATATATCACTGATAATTGTAGTACTCAGAGAATACTACCATTAACATTCTCATTATGCTACCTACTTCTCCATAAAGAGACATGACAAATAAAGGATTATCATAAATAAACAATTTTCTTTTTTATTAGTGCATATTAATTATACAGAATAATGGGTTTCAGTGTAGAAGTCATATTTTTAAATAACTTTTTTTCTCATTATAAAGCATTATATAATTATGGAAAATACACAGAGGTATCACAAAAACATTAAAATCACCCTTAATCCCACTAACAATAGGTATCTTTAATATTATGGATTTTAGTACATTTACTTCCAGTCTTTTTCCTCTGTGAAGTCAAAGACTATGTCTATTTGGCCCACTGCTGTATCCTCAGAATGTATCACTATACACAGCACATAGTAGAGCCTCAATAAATATTTTTTAAATTAATGAGTACATGTACTTATTTTAAATATATACAGTTTTATATTCTGCTTTCTTTACCTATTTAGATCTTGAGCATTTCCTATGACATTAAACATTCTTCAAAAACACAATTTATAATGTCTGCATTCTATTCCATCATATCTCTCTATCAGCCCTCTGTTAGAGGACATTTAGGCTGCTTCCAACCTTCTACTATTATAATCAAAGCTGAAATAAATATCCCCATAGTAAAATCTTTGTGCCCATACATGATTATTTCCTTTGGATAAATTCTTAGCAGTGGGATTCTTGGGTGACATAGCAAGCACAGTTGAAAGGCTTTTAATACATATACGAGATTGCCCTCCATGAAAGTTGTACCAATTTACTTACCCACCAGCAATATCTACATTTTTAAAAAATGCACGTAAGTTTTTGATTTCGACTTTGTCATATCTATCTATATTTTTCCTTTGTGACTTCTTCCATTGCATTTATGCTTAGAAAGTTCTCAGAAAAGATCTTTTAAGATGATAAAAGGTCAATTTGTATGCACTTCCTGCTTTTGCAATGCAATGTATTCATGAAAGCTTTATCATAAGACAGTCTACATACTGGGAAGTAGACCAAGCTCATGCATACCATGGCTGTATTCATCTATTCCAACTTGATTGGTTTCATCAGCAGAAACTAATGAATGTGTCAATTAAGACAGCATGTGGTGAAGTATGGGTGTTCAGCAAACAGTGTTGCAGGGCAAACAGTGAGGAATAGCACTTGCCTCTAAATGGTTCCTGTGTCTTTCTTGGGTATTACAGAGTTTTCAAGCCAACTATGTTCCAAAAACCCCTTTCTAAAGCTGGAAGAAGCCTAACGTAGAGCCAGGTGACTAGAGGTGGAAGGGGGGTTTAAGGAAGGCCTCAGATTGTGCAAAGATTTAGGAAATGTTGGAAAATGGTAAACACTTTAAAGAGTTCTGCTTTTGATTCTGACCCTCATTGACTGGGAATCTTGAGTGATTTGGGGGATGGCTGGTTGACTGATTGTTGGAATGAATAAAGCTCAAACTGGTCCTTAGCATGAAAGTGGCACAGTTGTCTCTTGTCAGTGTTGCCCAAGAAAGCTACCTATGGTTACCTCTAAAAGATAAGAGATGTTCCAAAAGGAAACACTCAGTCATTGATCATCTCTATATGCACATCTAATGGAGTACCAAGCACATGGCAGATACTCAATAAATATGTGGATGGCTGGGGTTGAGGCTCAGTGGCAGAGCACTTGCCTGGCAGGTGTGAGGCACTGTGTTTGATCCTCAGCACCACATAAAAATAAATAAAATAATGTCCATTGACAACTAAAAATATTTTTAAAAATGTGTAGAATGTACAAATGAATAAACATATCATTGCTTTGTCAGTCTATGTACCAGGAGATTTTCTTTTTCACTCCCTGGTATTTTTTGTGCCTTGGTTTTCTCCTTTACCTCTCAAATATCTCCATCTTGTTTTCCACTATTTCAAGAAGCCTTTCCCAAGTCCCCACCCCCAACTCCAAGGATATTCTAATGGGTAATGGTTAAAATCACAAACTATAGAGCTATGTAGATCTGGGGAAGCTCCCTCCATTTACCCCTGAGTGGTGAGTAACATTGGGCAAGTTATCATTTCTAAACCTCAGCTTCTATATTTATCAAATGAGCCTAAAAATAACATCTACCTCTTTGGGCTCTTGTGAGGATTAAATGAGATAATGCATATAAAGGAATTAGTATATTACCTGACACATAGTGAAAACTGATAGATAGGCTTGGGCCGATGGGCCACCTCCCCCATGGAAATTTCCATGAGGAGCAACCTGGTTTCACTTTCCCCAGGCAGGAGCCAATTGTCTTAAAGGTCACTCTGTTCCCCAGGCAGGAGCCAATCGGCTTAAAGGTTGCTCTGTTCCCTGGGAGCCAATAGGCTTAAAGGTCGTCCTGTTCCCTGGGCAAAGAGCCAATAGCATTAAAGGTCGCTCTGGTACACCCCCCCCCCACCAGAAGTCCCTACTTAAGTCCCTGCCTGCCTGGAGCTCAGACACAACAGCTCGTCCCTGCTGAGAGGAAGCAGCCACTGCAACAGCTCCAGACTCACAGTCTCCAGCCTGAAGGCAGCTGCCCCAGCCAACAGCTCCAGAGAACCACAGCCAGCACTATCAGGCACCCACCTTCCATTCAGAGCTCACACACTCCCTTCTCCCTGACTCCTCTCTCCCACCAGAGCTTGCACACTCCCCTCTCCCTGACTCCTCTCTCCCACCAGAGCTTGTACACTCCCCTCTCCCTGACTCCTCTGTCCCTCTACTTCTTCTACCTCCGACCAGCCATAAAGGCTGGTGAATAAATCTCTTGGCTGCACGGTTGTCTCCGGCATGATTTTTGCCCTTCAAAAACTGAGTGGTCAGTAACTGTAGTGTTTTACTGTGGCTTCTGAGGCAATTTACTATAAATTTGGTGGCCTAAAATAACAGAAATTTATTCTCTCACAGTTCTTCTGGCTAGAAATCCAAAATCAGTTTCAGTGGGTTGAAATTACGGTATTGGCAAACTCTTGCTACCTCTGTAGACTCCGGGGATAATCTTTTGCTTGCTTCTTCCAGCTTCTGGTGGCTGTTGGCATTCCATAGTTTGTGGCTGCATCACTCCAATCTCTGCCTCTGTGATCACCTTGCCTTCTCTTCTGTATCTATGTCTAATTTCCCTTTCTATTCTTCCTACAGGGATATCCTTTCTTGTGTTACTGGGGATTGAAACTAGGGGTAACCTACCACTGAGCTACATTCCCCAGCCCTTTTCATTGTATTTTGTGGCAAGGTATTGCTAAGTTGGTGAGGCTGTCCTTGAACTTTCAATCCTCCTGCCTCAGCCTCAAGTTTATGGGATTATAGGCACACACCACCAGGCCCAACTCCTCTTATAATGATGTATGGGTTTGCTTAGGGTTTACTCAGATAATCCAGGATAATTTTCTACAGTGTAAACCCTAATATATCACATTCTGCCTTGACGTCTTTGAGCCTCACAGGGCCTGAAAATATTTAATTGTGATTTCCTCTGCTCTTGCCTTGTATGTCCCACATCCAACAGGAAATGTTCCCTACCCAGCTAGTCTCCCTATCATCCAGACCCAGGTATATCCTACCTGATCCTCAACCAAATGGGTTTTTCCTTCCTGCCAGCCTATAAAATTATTCAAACACAGCAATCACATGCTCCCATGGGAACCAGAGAATACCCTACCCTCTAGTTATTACAAAGCCTGCCTCCCATAGCCTCTTCTAGTTTATTCTTTTCTCAAGTGCAACCCCTGTGTGGACATTCATGGAATGTGGTATTCCCCCCTGGGCTGTGAGCATGTGGGACTAATAAACTGCCATCTATTTCATCGATCCAGTGTCAGGGATCATGTATTTGGCCATCCCCAGAAACCTAGGGCAAGAAGCAACCAAAACTCCACCCCATCTCAAGATCTCTAATTTAATTACATATGCAAGTACCCGTCTTTTAACACATAAAATAACATTTATGGGTTCCAGGGATTAGGATGTAAATATCATTTGGGGGTATTTTTTTTTAGCTTGCCACAGTAGTCCTCATTATCATATATGAGAGTGAAATGTCACACACCTCATGGTAACCTCAAAGGGCTAATTATTCAATTCAGCATGTCTGAGTTCCTGTTGAGTTCCAGTGTATCTGAGTTCTGTTAAGGAATATCAAGGACTTATTCATTTTTCCCCTAGGCAAATAAAGCAATATTGGAGCATTAAGAATTTAAGATTATTTTCCTAACATTACTTAATGGTGGGAATATTCCTCTTTCATCAACGAGTCTTTATTCCAATTCCCCCCTCATATTTAATTTCCAGGGCTGTGGCAGAGCCTACTGATTGTGCCCTGTCCCATTATTTATTTTCCTACTCTTTTATTGTAATGGAATTTTTTGAGCCAGTGGTATGGAAAGTATAAACCAGTGGAATGGAAAGTTCAGGCCAGTGAGATGTGGGCTTTAAGCTTACGTGTTATGTGCCAGTTTCTAGAAACCTTCTTTAAGCAAGTTTCCCATGTCCTTTGTCTCTTCTTTGAAACTTCCTTTATCCCACTGTCTCGAATTCATATGTGATAGATGCTGCACTAGACCACCTTCTTGGACCACGAGGAGAAGAAAAATACTGTACCAATAGCAGAACATTAAGCTGGAAGTAGCCAGGATTTCTGAAGACATCATAGGACAGAAACACCATGAGCCTGATGCTCCTTGAGAGGAAATAATCTATGCATTTAAACCATGGTTGTTTGGAATTTTCTGTGAGTAGAAGTCCTTTCAGTCCATCAGCTCCTTTTCTTCTCCTTCTCCTCCTCTTTTTTTCCTCCCTCTCTTCCTCCTCCTTCTTATTTCTCCTCTTCTGGTTTTTATTTTTATTCTCTAAAATCACCACATTGCCTTCAATTATGATGAACTTTGCTCATTATCCTGTGGGATTTCAATATTCACGTGGGCAACTCATTTAGCTGGTTTCCCAGTTATCTGGTACCTCATACTAGTGATTTTGTTCTCTATAACACTCCAGCCACCTATGACTGTTCAGTCTCTAAAATTAGTAACTCAAATACCCCACTGTTTGAGTTCTTCTCCTTTTTGATTACTTATTAAACTATTCCCACTATGACCTCTTAAAAAAAAAACCTAATCAGGAACTCCAGTACATTGACCATTAATTTCCTCTCAGACAGCCAGCTCTCTTTCTTCTTTTCCATTCTTATTCAGCTTATATTACATGATTATCTGAACATCTTGCTACTGTCCCAAACTATCTTGGCCCTTTGAATCTTTTCTGCACCTATCTGATAAAACCATAATTCTGAATGAACTCTATTATTTACTTTTTTGATGCCTTAACCTAAGGATATAAGTACTGTCAAATAAGTTACACAAAAGGACAGACTGGAATCATGAAAAATTTATGATAATAGAGCATTCCAGTTAAGCATAGCATACCAAACATCTATTCCTTCATTAAAATTTGCTAAAACGGAGTATTTAAAAACCTTTAAAAAGTATTAGGGGCTGGGGTTGTACCTCAGTGGTAGAGAACTTGCCTAGCGTGTGTGAGGCACTGGATTCGATTCTTAGCACCGCACATAAATAACTAAATAAATAAATGTCCATCAACAACTTAAAAAAAATATTTAAAAAGTATAAATCCCTGAGAACAAACAGCAGAAAAAGAGACCAGAGAATAAGAGATAATAGGATAAGAAGTGTGGACAATTATTTTGAAGATAGAAAGCTGAAAGAGGAGTTATCCAATCTGAAAATCTTGAAAACCAAGTCCATGCAGGGATTGATGTGGATGAAAAGCAAGCAACTAACCTGTAGAATCCCAGAAAGACTCAGGAATTGGACTAAAGTTGGGGTGGGGAAAGAGAAGAGCAGAAAAGAGGGAGGTTGACTGAAAGCTTGTATGAGAAAAGCTACACTCTGAGTCACTTCCCCCATAGTGGTAGGAAACCTGTATATTCATGGAGAAGCTGAACTAGATAGACTTTGGTTTGGGGGACATCAGGTACAGATCAAAGTACCATTAGAAAGAAGTGGAATTAAACAATAATCTACATATTTAATGATAAGATCCCTGTAATTCTATGACACTCAGTTCCAAGAATGTTAGCAGCTAGATATATGGTCACCAGACAAGAGATTGGCTTTCCAGAAAAACTGAACAGCCTAGAGAAAAGATCTACAGAGAGTAGAAGCCTTTGCTTTCATAGTAGTGCATGCAAGACCATGAAAAATGACCATTGCAAGCCAGAATCACACAGTGGGACCTTAATACTCAATGGGGACATTACAATTGTTCCACAACCTTTAAATATTTTGTTCAAAACATTAAAAACTCTCTTAGTTCCAGGTATAAATGTATACAGAAATGAAATGATGAAATAGTAAGACTGATGTTTATTTAGTTTATTATAATTTAAAACTTATGAACATTGAAAATTATAGATCTAAAAAAACTTAAGTACTTTGAATAGTACTTGTCTTCTTGTAGTAAATTTTTTTTATAAAACAAAAGAATATATTATTTATTTGTGTTGGTAAAGAAGAGATTGAAAATGGAAAAGATAATTGTGTTTTTTTTTTAAGTTGCTGGTTTTATATAAAGTATTTTTACAACAATTGTGTCTTCATACATGTATTTAGGGTAATCATGGATAACTCAGTTTGCTATTATTCCTATCCCCTTGCCCCCTCGATCCTCCCCTCTATGTTCTATTTAGAGTTCTTTCATTCCTCTCATCCCCACTCCCTTGCCTTTATAAGTTAGTATCCTCATATCAAAGAGATAATTTGACCTTTGGTTTTTTGGGGATTGGCTAACTTCACTTAGCATTATTTTCTCCAACTCCATCCATTCTTGTAGTAAAATTTATAATACAAAGCGAGCATCTTTCCTATGCCTTGGCATAGAAATTGTCACATTCCTTTCTAAGTCTGGATCAGCTTCCAACATTTTATCCTTTGTACTTTCAATCTTGTGAAATATCTGAGGATGCCTTTAATGTGAAGTGGGTTTTTTTTGTTTATATTTCCATCACTTCCTCTGAAGCATCTTCATTCTTTGTGCCATAACCACTTCCCTCATTCATGTCGATAAGTTCAACTTCACTAAGTTTCTTTGGCTGCGTGTCTAGATTCTCCCCTTTATTGTCATTTGGTGACCTTTCATCTTTTGTCATATCAGTTATTGATGGGGTTGCCTATCTCATCAACAAAAATGGTTGATGACCATCATAACCACCTGCCTTAACTAATCCTTGGAATCTAGGAGCAACTTTTATTGTAGTATCCTTATCTATGCAGTAGCTTCACCAGATAGATAAACATTAATCAATCTAGTCAGACTTCTAAAATGATTAAAGCAGTCTTTATTGGAAATAACTTCAATGCTTGGATCTGAACACTAGCCAAACTGTGGGATTTTTTTTTATTACACCCTTCAATTCAAAATAGAAGTAAGCACTCCATTTCTAACAATATGCAGCCTTCTGTTCCTAATAAAACTTAAACTAAAAGAATTTTTTGCAAGTTTACCTTTTTTAAATGTTCATTGAACTTTTCAAAATTGTTCACACCATAGCTTCATGCAGGCCTGATTTATCTTTGCTTTGCTGTCGCCATTTTCAAATCCCATTTGATTTTACTTCCAGCATTTTCACTTTCTGATTCTTTGCTGTACTTTTATCTTTGTTAGCCAAATCCCTCTTTTGATTATACATTTTTGTAAAATGTCATATGAATTTATCACTGGGAGACAAGGAAGAAGTATATAAACAGTATATACTTTGCAGTGTGTGTGAACTGAATAACAGGTGCACAGTGACCAATCACCAATAGACATTGAAAGAGGTGACATGGTCTTGATGCACATCTGTTATTTACATAGTGATTTATGGGCTGAAGAGCTAGCAGCAAAGGTTTTACTTAAATCAATTACATTTAAAATGCTATGGAAACTGATGTTTGAACTGTGCTATTGGAGGGACTGGTGGTAACTGAAATTTGTGCATATTGAAATCCTACAAAATGAGGATTGCTTGTGTTGACAACTGTCACTCCTTCAGTGAAATATCTGGATTCCTGCCCAATCGCCTACAATAAAGATTATCAGTTAATAAATCTTAAAAGAAATTCCATTTAAAAATATAAATGAATAACAGAGGATCACCAGGCATTTGAGGAAAGCCTCTAACGTGAGAGAGAAATGACACAAATGTGTTAACAAAAAGAAAAGAAAATCAAATCTAAGGAAACAGAGACAGTGCACACAGCACAATACTTTAAAAACTAGATAACTAATATCTTTATGGAGAGAAGATATTTCATCCAAGAAACAGAAATAGTATCTTTAAAAAAAAAAGAAAAAGAAGTAGAAAACAAGAAAAAGGTATTAAACATTTTTTAAAAACATAGCTGGATTTTTAAAAAAATCACTGGGAGAGTTACAAGATAAAGACTTTTACCCAGAAAGTAAAGCAAAAGATAGTTACGAAAAATTGGAGAGAAAAAAGAAGAAAAATTAGAGAACCAGTACAGAAGGTCAAATTCAATCAATAGGAGTTCCAGGAAGTGAGAAGAGAGAAATTTGGTAGTAGGAGACTATAAAATACTATAAAGTTCCCAGAAATGAAGGACATGATTATCCTGACTATAAGAGCCCAACAACTCAATTAATGTAAAAAGGCCTAGACGATGGCAAACCACTTATGAAAATCCAGAACACTAGAGATAAATAAAAATATTAAAAGCTTTCAGAAATGGGGCTGGGGTTGTGGCTCAGCGGCAGAGCGCTCGCCTCGCACATGTGCGGCCCGGGTTAAATCCTCAGCACCATGTAAACATAAATGCATTGCATTGTGTACAACTAAAGTAAATAAATAAATATTTTTTAAAAAAGCTTTCAAAAAGGAAAAATAGCTTACAAAGGATTGGAGAATCAAAAAGGCATCAGAATTTTTAACAGGAAATTAGAAAATAAGGGAAACTGTTTCCAAAATTCTAAAAGAAAAATATTTTTAAATAACAGTTTTCTGTTTGGCAAAGATATTAATCAAGATTTAGGGTATAATAAATTTTCAAACATGTAAGGTCTAAGGAAACTTACCTCCTATGCACTCTTTCTTAGGAAATGAGCAGAGGAAGTTCTTGAAGAGAAAGAAACATTAGGACCCAGGAAATAGATTCATCACAGGAAAGGAATAAAAGGAAGAATTAAGACCATAGCTAGGGCCACAAATATAGAGGGCAATCAGAGCAAAGCAAAGCAAGAAGAGGGAGGCCTGTAGGACAGATATCATTATTAAAAATAAGGGACTGACAGAATTCTGATGTCTTTGGTCATATAAAGATAGTATTTTGAGGACAGTGGAATTTAAGGAATATTTATGGTAGACAAAGACAAAATCAATATTTTTTTAAAAAAGGACATACATTCTATGTAGAAGAAAGGAAACAGATTCACATTATACTACTTGGCTCAGTAGTGAAAAATATTGACAGTCATAAAAACGTAAACAGTGAGTTGTTTAAGATGCTACTCATGGCCGGGCGCGGTGGCGCATGCCTGTAATCCCAGCACTTTGGGAGGCTGAGGCAGGAGGATCGCGAGTTCAAAGCCAGCCTCAGCAAGGGCAAGGCACTTAGCAACTCAGTGAGACCCTGTCTCCAAATAAAATACAAAAAAGGGCTGGGGATGTGGCCCAGTGGTCGAGTGGCCCTGAGTTCAATCCCCAGTACCACAAAAAAAAAAAAAAAAAGATGATACTCAAACAACAATTGTGGTATAACTATTGCAAGAATGGAGGGTAATGAAGTCCCTGTATAATTGTGTTGGTATGGGTGAGAGATATGTTTTAAAAGCAAAATCCTATCCCTTCCTCAAATTATTGGTGATATTGATATTTTTTCAGCTTTCAAATACATTAAAAACCCTCCCATTAACAAAATGAAACAAAAATAAAAAGAAAAGGTAACTATATAAACAAAAATCCCTCAAATTTACACAACTCTAGAGCTAACTGCCCTATAACTCTCATTCTTTATCACAGCCAAATATTTTGAAAGAATAGTCCAGGGCTGGGGTTGTGGCTCAGCAGTAGAGTGCTCATCTACAACGTACAAGGCCCTGGGTTCAATCCTCAGCACTACATAAAAATAAATAAATGAAATAAAGGTATTGTGTCCAACTACAACTAAAAAATAAACATATTTTTTTAAAGAATGGTCCATATTCACTCCCTGTATTCTCTTTGCAAAAAATGACTTCCTCTATAAAAGAAGTTAGTTTGGCAAGGTTTCAGAGCACAAGATTTATATACAAAAATTGATTATATTCCTATAAGATGTCCATCCTCTGAAAATTGATCTATAGATTCAATGCAACCCCAACCAAAGTCCTAACATATTTTTGCAGAAACTCACAAGATCCTGAAATTCATATGAAAATTTCAAGGACCTAGAATATAAACAAGTTTTTGAAAATCCATATTTTTTTAGAAAGAACCAATTGGAGTAGTTGCATTACTTGATATAAAGCCTTACTTTTAAACTATACTGATGAGCTGGGCACGGTGATGCACGCCTGTAATCTCAGCATTTGGGAGGCTGAGACAGGAGGATCGTGAGTTCAAAACCAGCCTCAGCAATGGCGAGGCACTTAGCAACTCAGTGAGACCCTGTCTCTAATAAAATTCAAAAAAGGGCTGAGGATGTGGCCCAGTAGTTGAGTGCCCCTGAGTTCAATCCCTGGTACCAAAAAAAAAAAAAAAAAAAAAAAAAAAAAAAAAAAAAAAAAAAACCAACCAACCAAACAAACAAACAAAAACACAAAAACAAACAAACTATACTGACCTATTCATGTAAGAATAGACATATAGATCGGTGGAGCAAAATAGCACATATTCAATACATACAAAATATAATATATAAATTTAACATACATATCCAACTTATTTTTTATAAAGATGCTACAGTAACTCAATACGGAAAGTATACTCTTTAACAAATGGTGCTGGAACAACTGGACAACTAATACACGAACTGAAACTTACCATTACTTCATACTACAAACAAAAATTAATTTAAGGGCTGGGGTTGTGGCTCAGTGGTAGAGCGCTTGCCTAGCATGTGCGTGGCCCGGGTTTGATCCTCAGCACCACGTGAAAATAAACACATTGTGTACAACTAAAAGCAAATAAATAAATATTTTAAAAAATTAATTTAAAATGGATCATACTTCTACATATAAAATCTAAATTTATAAAGTTCTCATAAGAAGAATAATAGGAAAAAAAATCTTTGTAACCTTGCCATAGGCAAAATCTTCTTAGAATTCAATAACATGAACCATAAAAGAAAAAAAAATAAGTTGAACTTTATAAAAATGTAGTGTTTGCTCTTCAAAATATGCTATTAAGAAAGTAAAAATGAAAGCAGGGCTCAGTGGCACATATCTGTAATCCCAGTTCTTCAGGAGGTTGAGGCAGGAGAATCATAAGTTTGAAGCTGGCCTGAGAAATTTAGTGAGATCTTGTCTCAAAATAAAAGGGGCTCTGGATATAGCTCAGTGGTAAAGTGTCCCTGGATTCAATCCCTAGCATGGCAGAAAAAAAGAAAAGAAAATGCAAGCCATAGAATGGGAGAAAATATTCACAATACACAAATCAGATAAATCAGATAAAAGACTTGGACTCAAGACTATATAAAAATGCTTCCAACTCATCAACAATAGAAGACAACCAATATAATTTTAAAAAAATATTTATTTATTTGTTTTAGTTGTACACAATGCCTTTTTTATTTTTACATGGTGCTGAGGATCGTACCCAGGCCATACATGTGCCAGGCGAGTATTCTACTGCTGAGCCACAACCCCAGCACCCAATCTAATTTTTTTAAAATATTTATTTATTTGCCTTAGTTGTACACAATGCCTTTATCTTTACGTGGTGCTGAGGATCGAACCCAGGCTGCACACGTGCTAGGCAAGCGCTCTACTGCTGAGCCACAATCCCAGCCCCAATCTAATTTTTAAAGTAGGAAAAGTTTTGAGGCACCTCACAAAAGAATATATGAGAACAGGTACATAAGCCCATTGGAATACATTCCATATCAATGTTCATCAAGGAGTTGCAAATTAAAATCACCATTCATCTAGTAGAATGGCTAAAATTTGAATTATTGGCCATATCAAGTGTTCATGAGGCTATGGAGAAGTTGGAACTTCCATATAATGCTGATGGGAATGTAAAATAGTACAAGCCATTTGAGAAACAGTTTGGAAATGACCTAAAATAATAAACTTTAAACCTACCCTGTGACCTAGGTATTCCATTTCTTGAGTACATCATGTACACAAATGTTCACAGTAACATTATTTGTAATAACCCCAAACTGAAAGCAACACAAATGCCTATCGTCTAGTGAATGGAAAAATAAGTTGTGGCAAAAGCACACTACAGAATAATACTCATAAATTAAAAGAAAGAGTCAGGTGTGGTGGTGCATGCCTGTAATCTCAGTGACTGAGGAGGCTGAGGCAGGAGGATTGCAAGTTCAAAGCCAGCATTAGCAACTTAGCAAGGCCCTAAGCAACTTAGTGAGATCCTGTCTAAAAATATAAAATAATTGAAAAGGGCTAGGGATATGGCTCAATAGTAAAGCCTCTCTGTATTGAACACCCAGTACTCCCCCCAAAAAATAAAAAAAACCAACAAATTATTGATATATTTTCTCATGATTCTCAAAATCATGCTGAGTAAAAGAAGGCAGGCTAAAAAATTATATGCTATATGAGATCATTAGCAAAAAGTTATAGAAAATGCAAAACATACAGTGAAAGAAAATAGGCTGGTAGAAGCCCAAGGATGAAGTTGAGGGAGGAAAAGATTACAAAGGCACACGGAAACTTTAGGAGGATGATGAAAGTATTGGTTATCTTAATTATGGTGATGGTTACACAGGTGCATACATATATCAAAACTGGGTGAATTATATACTTCAAATATGTACAGGTTAAACCACGAACAGTGGTGCATGCCTGTAATCCTAAAGACTGAGACTGGGGCAGGAGGATAGCAAGTCCAAGGCCAGCCTCAGCAACTTAGATCCCTTAAAAAAAAAAGTGCTGGGGATGTAGCTCAGTGGTAGAATGCTCCTGGATTCAGTCCCCAGAACAACAACCAACAAAATTATGTGCAGTTTAGTGACCTCAACAAAATTTTAACATCTTTTAAAATATCACCAACTAGGGCTGAAGGTATAGCTGAGTGGTATAGTGCTTTCCCTGTATGCATGGGGCCCAGGGACCTATTCCCAGCACCACATACACAAAAAAACGATACCAACTACAGATACACTACAACATATATGAATCTTGAAATTATTATGCTAAGTGAAAGGAAAAGTGTAGCTGCCTGATGCTGTTGCAGCCACAACACCGCAGGAGGAAATTCAGTGACAGGAATCTTTTCTCTTTTTCTCTCTGGCTTCTAAACTAAACTCTTTTCCTTATATTCTTCTTCTTTTTCTCTTTGGCTTTCTCTTTTTCTCTCTAGCTTCTCTGGCTTTTTCTAACTTCAGCAACCTCTCGAACTCTTAACCGCTCTGACTCTTTTTTCTTCTGGCGTCTAACCGCTCTGACTCTTTTCTTATTCTGACTCCGTTCTTCTTCTGACTGACTCTAACTGACCTCACCCGGTTATATATCTTTAGCTTTACAGGTGTGTCATGTGCATACTTTGAATAATGTATGAATATCAGGTGGAATTTATGGCTCCCAGCTAACCGCAATAGCCATCTCTCTGATTAGGGCTCCTTCAGAAAAGGACACAAAATGGTGTATGTTGTATGATAACATTTGTATGAAGCTGTAGAAAAGACGAATCAAATTTACAGTGATTGCCTGAGGCCAGGAATGGGCAGTGGAGATGAACTGAGAAGGAGCACAAGGTATTTTAATTATAGTGGTTATTCCAAGGTGTTGACATTCACCTAAACACATTAACTGCTCACCCAAAATGGGTGTATTTTAGTATATGTAAATGATAACTCCATAAAATTGATTAAAAGTTAAAATCATCATTATTTTCAGATGATATGCCTCTTCAAAACAATGTACAAATAAGTTATACAAATTAATAAGTGAATTTAGCAATGATGTATATATACAAAAATCTATTGTGTTTCTACATGCCATAGCCAAGCTGAAAATTTAAAAACTATGTACCATTACTCTGGATTAGATCTTGGAACCAAAAAGGTCATGAATGGAAAAACTGGTAAAATCCAAATAGTCTAGAGTTTAGATAATAGTAATGTGATGCCTGTCTCTTATATTTGACAAATGCTCCGTGGAAATATAAAATGTAAACTATAGGGAAAATTGTATAAGCTGTACACAGGAACTCTCTATAATTTTTGTAACTTTTCTACAAATCAAAACTTAGTTCAAAATAAAAAGCTTATTTTTTAAAAAAAATCCTTAAAACCCAGAAATAAAATAAAACAAATTTACTTGAATTTCTATCTAATGATAAATTGTTCAACAAACTTTAAAACAGAACCTCAACTGTATATATCTGGTAGGCTACACCCTAAAGAGAAAAAATAATTATAAACAACAATAATGTACCCTAACACTCAATATATAAGCAAAAATAATCATCCTCATCTACTTTATGGATCCAATGTACTTTTTCCATGACTTTTTGAAGTCATGGCACAAATAAATTATACAAGTTAGAATAAAGGCATAGTGTAAAAGGAATTTATTTTTTAAAAAACTTTAGGAAGGGTTTTAATATGATGAATAATTGTGTGTCAAGTAAAGTTTGGCACAAAAACATTGTTAAAGATATAGAATGTGGGGCTGGGGTTATAGCTCAGTGATAGAGTGCTTGCTTCACACATGTGAGGCACTGGGTTCAATCATCAGCACCACATTTAAAAATAAATAAAATAAATAAAGTAAAGATATTGTGTCCATCTTAAAAAAATATAGAATGTGAGGGGAGTGAAGGGAGGGGAGGGGATGTGGGGATAGGAAGTATGATAGAATGAAACAGATATTATTATCTTATGTACATACTTGACTGCATGACTGATGTGATTCTACAACATGTACACTCAGAAAAATGAGAAATTATACTCCATTTATATATGATATATCAAAGTGCATAAATGCATTCTACTGTCATGTATAACTAATTAAAGCAAATTAAAAATTTTTAAAATGGGCCTTTAATAAAAGGTTCAGGTGCATGTCACAAAATACTGCATAAAAGTACTTCCTATTAAATAATTTCATTCCTTTTCTGAGATGTTTTTGTTTTGTTTTGTTTTTGTTATTCCCCTTTGTCTTTTTAAACATGTTGTTCACTCATTAATTCTTGAATTTGAGAAAATTCATCTAGGATATCTTCATCTGAGATTTCAGTTACATAATCAGTTTTGCTCTCATCAGCATCTGAAGTGCTGTTATCTTTCTTTTAGTATTCATATTCTGATTCATCTAATAATTATAAAACACTCTCCTTTGTCAATTTTCTTCTATTTGCCATTATGGGGAGAATTTTTGAAAAAAAATCTGTATTCTCAAACAAGTTTATTAAAAGCTAAGAACAAGCTACAAAACAAAAACAAAACAGCATTTAAAAGCATTCAGTGCCTAAGAGTAAAACTAAAAAAAGTGTTCAAGGATTCTAAACAAAAAGCCCTAAAACATTTTGTGAAAGAAGTAAATGAGATGTAAATACATAGATCAACTGTAAATCTCTATATTCTAAAAATGTCAATTCTTGCTAATTTGATCTGCCCATTTGATCTATAGATTCAAGATAATCACAATCAAATGCCAATAGGATTTTTTCATATGTGAAAATAAACAAGCCAATTCTAAAATGTACATGGGAATGCAAAACGGCAAGGATAATTAAAGCACTCTCAAAGATGGTCAAAAAAGCCGGGCGCCATGGTGTATGCCTGTAATCTTAGTGACTTGCTCCTCTGGAGGCTGAGGCAAGAGGATTGCAAGTTCAAAGCTGGCTTCAGCAATGGCAAGGCACTAAGCAACTCAATGAGACTCTGTCCCTAAATAAAATACAAAATAGGGCTGGGGATGTGGCTCAGTAGTTGAGTGCCCCTGGGTTAAATCCCTAGTACCCCCCCCCAAAAAATGGTCAAAAAAAAATCATTATATTGGAAGTCAAGCTAGTTATAATTATTAAGATAATGTGGTATTCACACAAGGATAGAGTAGACCAATGAAACAGAATAGAGAATTTAAAAACAAATCTGCATATATATTTTGTCAAAGATGACATTGTAGTTCAGCAGGGAAAGGACAATCTTTTCAATAAATAATCACTAGGTCATCTGTACATGGAAGAATGTAAGTTGACCTCTTCCTCACAGTATACAAAGAAACAAATCTCAAGTAGTTTTTGTATGCAAATGCAAAAGGTAAAACAACAAAGCTTTCAGAAGAAAACTTATGAAAATATCTTTATGGACTAGGCACCTTGAAGGAGCTCTTATGGGCTAAATCTTGGACATTTTGAGTAAAAATGTTAATAATGATAGTAATGGATTATAGCCCATAGAACAAAATAAATAGACATGGGTTTATACTGATGTAAATAAATAATTGAATAAAGTGGGAGAATAACTCCTTATTACAAAAGAATTTAAATTAATAAATACATAAGCAATAATGGAAATCATCTTTAGGCAAACACCAAAGAAAAATCATGGCAAGCAGAAATATGAGTTGCTGCTAAAATTAGTGGGCAAAAATTTGAGAAACAGGATATATGTATAATCCCAAAGTACTACCCCCAAGTATTTATCAGTTACAAAAGGGGAAGATAGCAATTTTACAGTGGAGAAATCTAACAAATACCACCTTAACCAAGTGATCTAGGTTACCCTCCCCTGTAATAAGGCATATTGGCATCATGGACCCCTTGACACCATGCACTGAGAAGAACACAATAGAACCCCTATGGTATTCTTGCCATACATATGATGTAATATATAATATCATATATATGGCATAAATTAATAAACCAATAAACTAACAAATAAAATTTATTTATTTGGAAGCAAGGGGAAATTTGGTGGTATGGATTTTGGGGTAAAAAACTGAATTTGTGGAGATCGGTAATAAAGGACTATTTCAGGTGAGTGGTTAGAAAATGAAAGTGCCAATTCCTACTTATTGAATATGATATTATTTATTATATGTTAATATATATTCTTGACATACATATGAGGTTTATATAAATGTATAAATATATATTATATATTATATAAATGTATTATATAAATTATATATTATATAAATTATATATTATATAAATTATATATTATATAAATTATATATTATATAAATGTATAAATATATATATTATATAAATATATATAAACCTCATATATATGAGTGAAACACTCTGTCTCTTTCTCTCTTTCTGTATATGTGTTTTATATATATATAAAACAGGAGATTCTCGAAAACTTGAAGTTAATCATGAGAAATGAGGTTGAGCAGGAAAAGGCAGTGGCTTGTACCAGCCAAGGGAATCAAAACAAGGAGAAAGAAACACTAAAAGCAGGGAAAAATGGAAAAAGTTCAAAAGGACAAAATACAATAGAGCAGAATGCTACTGTCAGAGCTGGAGCTACCGAGCTTGAAATTACCTCTGAAAAATACTGAAATGTTGGGCCCTTCAATACTTCCTCAAAAGGATATCAGAAGCAGCATGTCATATTAAGCTTGATATATGACAGGTGATTGTGGAAATTATTTTGCAGGAACACAAATTGATTCATTTATAGTTCATCTGAACTTTGAATTGACACGTATTTTTCATTGTTGATTTTTCTTTCCCATTTTCACCATCTTATTTCCGCCCACTTCTAGTGCCACCCACTTACTAAACATGATTGACTCATGCATGTGAATTAAACCACTATTGTACACGATTTTACTCTTGTTTCTCAGCATCACTTTTAATCATTTCAAACTGAAAATTTCAAATAGGTTTGATCTTTTCATGTCACTTTTCAAACTTAAAAGATTATATATACCTTCACTATCAAAAGTGGTTCAGATTTTCCTATGAACTTACCTCTGCTGGACAGTATATAATACATTTGACTGCATGGGCTTGACAGATGTAAAGAGTATGCAAGTTCAGGGCAAAGTATCCTACAAGGGTTGGCAAATAACAATAACAACAAAAATATTAAATATCTTGGCCACATGGTTAATTGTACTTCCAGTATGTGAAAGACTTTTATAATAAAATCTTGACTGCCTGTTTCCTACCCCTACCAAAGTGAATAGAGGAGAGAAGTTGGCTTTTTTGGTAAGAAAGCTGAAGTCATGGGAATTGGTAGTACAGTGTTTCAGGTGAGTGGTTAGAAAATAAAAGTGTCAATTCCTGCTTATGATAAATGTTACTACATGCAAATAACAGTTTCTTCATCTCTAAAATGACTTGATAAGTATAAGATTTAGTTGTTTTGGACTCCATAGGCTAGATTAAGTAAAACCTAATTTGAAAGAAATTTCCTTGCAAGATGGATGACCAAACTGGACACGGAGGCATATTCCTGTAATGCCAGGATCTGTGGAGGCTGAGGCAGAGGGATTGTGAGTTCAAAGCCAGTCTCAGCAACTTAGTGAGTCCTTAAGCAACTCAATTCGACCCTGTCACTAATAAAATACAAAATAAAAAGGGTTGGGGATGTGGATCTGTGGCTAAGTTCCCCTGGGTTCAATTCCTGATACAAAAATAAATAAATAAAACCATATTTTTCAAGGTTATAATTACTGTCTTGTAATATGCCATTTTCCCATGCTATTTTTTGACTAGAGTACATTGTTACACTTTTCTTTTTTTTTTAAATAGAATGTTTGTTACAAACCAATATTTCTTATGAATACAAATGCAAAAATCCACAACAAAATACTTGCAAATCATATCAAATAGCACAATTAAAGGTCTATGTTCCAGGCATGGTGGCACATGCCCATAATCCCAGCAACTCAAGAGGCTGAGGCAGGAGGATGGCAAGTTTGAGGCCAGGCTCAAAACTTTAGTGAGATCCTGTCTCAAAATAAAAAAAAAAATAAATAAAACAAAAAAAAGGTCTGGGGGATGTAGCTCAGTGGTGGAGCACCCTTGTGTTCAATCCCCAGTGACCCAAAATAAATGAAATAAAGCGAAATGAAATAAAATAAAGAAACAAAAGAATTATGTATTATGACCAAGTGGAATTTATCCCAGGAATGCAAGGGTGGTTCAACATAAGAAAAGCAATCAATATAAAATACCACATTAAGAGAAGGAAGAAAACAACCCACATAGTTATCTTAATTAGTGAAAAGTCAACCTATTGAATGAGAAAAAAAATATTTGCAAATAAGGGTCTAGGGTCCAGAAAATATAAAGAACTCTTACAACTCAACACAAAAGACAAACTAATTAAAAAATGGGCAAAAGATTTGAAGAGACACTTCACTAATGAAGAAATAAATGGACAACAAGCATACAGGAAGGTACTCAACATCATCAGTCATTAGGAAATTCATATCAAAACCACAATGTGGTTTTCATAACTACTAGGATGACTATTACAAAAAAAAAAAAAAAAAAAAAAACACACGAAACAAACAGCAAATGACAGATGTCCTGGAAAATATGGAAAAATTGGCTTAAAATGAAGAACATTTTCTACATTGCTAATAGGACTGTAAAGTGGTACAGCCACTGTCAAAACATTTTGGTGGTTCCTCAAAAGGTTGGATATAGCCAGGTGTGATGGCACATGCTTGTAAACTCAGTGACTCAAAAGGCTGAGGCAGGAGGTTCAAAAGCTAGAGGCCAGTCTGTACAATTTAGCAAGACCCTGTCTCAAAATAGAAAATGAAAAGGGCTGGAAATGTAGCTTCTTGGAAAAGCACCCCTGGATTCAATCTCCAGTACCACAAAACAACAACAACAATTTAAATTGTCAGAATTATTATATCACCCATTAATTCCACTCATAGGTATGTACTCAAAATAATGGAACACAGGGATTGAAATGAATACATGTATACTTGTGTTCATAGCAATACTGTTTATAATAGCCAAAGGCCCAAATGTTTGCCACTCAATGAATATATAAACAAATTGTGATATATTCATATGATGGATATTATTTACCTATGGAAAATAATGAAGCACTAATACGTGCTATAATGTATAGATGAATTTCAAAATCAGTATGCTAAGTGAAAAAAGCAGATATGCAAGGTCATATGTTGTATGATTCCACTTATGGGAGATATTCAGAATAGGCAAATTCGTAGAGATTAAAGTAAGGTTGGTGGTTGTTGTGAATAGAGGAGGTTCCTCAATAAATGAAAACTAGAACTATCATATGATCTGGAATCCCACTGATGCACATATATCCAAAGGAAATAAAATTGGTACATCAAAGAGGCATCTGCATGCTCATGTTCACTGTAGCATTATTCACGATAGCCAAGAAACAGAAACAGCCTAAGTGTTCATCAACTAATAATGGATAATCAAAATGTGGTACATATACTTTATGCATATACATATACACACTATCTAACCATGAAATCCTGTCATTTGCAACAACATGGATAGAACTGGAGATCATTAAGAGAAATAAGCCAGACACAGAAAGACAAGTACAGCATGATCTCACTCATATGTGTATTCTAAACAAGTTGGTCTACATAGAGGTTGAGACTAAAATGGCCGTTACAAGAGGCTAGGGAGACTACAGGGTGAGGGAAGAGAAAAGGTTGATCATTGGGTAACAAATTATAGTTAGACAAGAGCAAGAAGCTCTGGTGTGCATTATTGCACAACAGGATGATTATAGACAGTAACTTTATACTGAAAGTCTCAAAAGCTAGAAGAAAGGATTTTGTCTACATCATGTCAGCTTAGGAACTGACTTCCTTAACAAAACTTCTAAAGCACAAGACGTAATATCAAGAATCAATAAATGGGATGGAATCAAACTAAAAAGCTTCTTCACAGCAAAGGAAACAATCAATAACATGAAAAGAGAGCCTACAGAATGGGAGAAAATCTTTACCACAAGCGCATCAGATAGAACTATAGATAGAGTACTGCAGGAGCCCTGTTTGGGGAGATGGCTTAAATTGCGGTGGACTACGGGCTTTGGCTTTGGACATGTTTGGGCATTGGCGCCTTCCGTACTTGGCCCGGGATCTTGCGAGACTTGGCTGGAGATCTCGAGGGACTTGAGCGAGATTGCGGAGGAGGTCTGCGCCATTTTTGGAGGTTAGAGGAGCGTGGACGGCGTGTCGGGGTGTAGTTAGAGCCAGGGAGAAAAGTTGCCAGAATAAAGAGCTGTTTGTTTCCAGTTCGTCTCAAAACTTCTTCCCGCGGCTTCTTTGCTCCAAGCGGCCATCGCTTCAGGCGACTACAGGTGGTGGCCCGGACGGGGAATCGACACGGCAGGTAAGAACTGAGGAACCTCGCAGGAGTCTCTAGTCAGAGCGGTTAAAATGGGTTCGAAAATAACTAAGACCCAAGTGTACAAGGCTCTTGATGGATTCTTTGATATAGCTGAGTCAGTTATTAGTGAGGAGAATTTGGAAAAAAGTGAAAGTGATCATGAAAGCTTGGCCTCGGCTGAGTCAGTTAGGGCCAGTAAGGATAGTATCAGTGCGGGCTCAAAAATGACAAAGATCCGAGCTGCTAAAGCTATTCAAGATTTATTAGAGATAGTTCAAGGATACATGCTCTCAATTGAATCCGGGACTCAGGATGTTACTGAGTCAGTTAGGACCAATGAGAGTAGTAGTAGTGAGGAGGAATTAAGTAAAAGTGATTCTGAAAAAATGAACAAAAGGAAATTAAGGAAGACCAAGATAAGGGACCATCAAGTGGAGGAACCTATGTCCTCCACTCCCCCATGGGTGGAATCTATTACAGAAAATATGAAGGGTATCACTAGGCGTTTGCATACCCTAGAAATAGAAATAAAAAGTCTTTCTGAGCGCTTATGTGCTCTTGAGGGTAACTCACAGATACGTTGGGAACTGCCAGTATTTGAATATGAAAATGGAGAGAGGGGCCACCAGTCAGTAGATTTCAAAACAATAAAAATTCTCAAAGAGGCAGTAATGACATATGGACCCCAAGCTCCTTTCACGTTGAGTATACTGGAGTCCCTTAACACCTTTAGCTTAACCCCCTCAGACTGGAAACGTCTATGTAAAGCAACATTAAGTGGGGGACAATACTTGGTTTGGCGATCACAATTTCAAGAACTTTGTATAGAAACAGCTAAAATAAATGCAGATGCAGGGTTTGGAGACCATAATATAGAAATGCTCACAGGAGAAGGGCCATTCGCAGACGTACAGGTTCAAAAATATTATACCCCAGGAGTATATGCTCAGATAAACGCAGCTGCCTTAAAGGCATGGAAAACTGTACAAGGACCTGGGGATCTACAAGGTAGCTTGTCCAAAGTAATTCAAGGACCTAATGAACCATATGCTGAATTTGCTGATCGACTTTTGAGAACTGCAGGTAGAGTTTTTGGAGACGTTGATCAAGTTATGCCATTAGTTGTTCAATTAGCATATGAAAACGCTAATAAATATTGCCAGGAAGCCATCAGGCCATGGAGAAATAAAAAGGATCTTTCCATATATATACAACTATGTAAAGATATAAATGATGCCTTTGTCACAGGGAATATGATTGCAGCAGCTGTTAGAGATGCTGCCCCTCAGAATTTCACAAGGACTCAACCTAGACACTATAATCAATCAGGATATTCCAGGAAAAATTATCATAGTCAATCAGGCTATTCTAGGCAAAATCCCAAAAGAGAAATAAGACCAAATTCATACCGTGCTCCAGGTTGCTGCCCCAGGTGTAAAAAGGGAAATCATTGGGCCAATAAATGCCATTCAAAATTTGACATCCATGGAAATCCTTTGTTCAGGAATTCAAAAAACGGGGCACGGGGCCCAATGCCCCGGGGCCCACAAATGTACGAGGCATTGGAAGAGGAGTATCCTCAAGCATCCATTCAGATGCTTCCCCGACACAACCCCTATTACCCATCCACTCCCTCACCAGAGGAACAGGAAGAAATGCAGGATTAGACCTCTGTTCCACCGCCCGAATAGTGTTAACACCTGAAATGGGGGTTCAACTGATTCCCACAGGAGTCAGGGGACCTCTTCCCTCAGGGACTGTAGGACTTATTATCGGGCGAAGTCCTCAAAGCTTATTAGGTTTGCAAGTGACCCCAGGTGTAATAAACTCAGACTACAAAGGGGAAATAAAAATAATGCTTAGCTCACCCCAAAGTATAAGTTCTGTTAATCAAGGAGATAAAATTGCTCAGCTGCTTCTCCTTCCAAATTTACATAATTCATTTAAAATGAGTATGCCTCAAAAAGGGAACAATACAAGATTTTGTTCCACTGATTCGAGTCCCATGGCTTGCTGGGTTCGAGACTGTACTAGGAGGCCTATGTGTAAAATAAGAATCCAAGGAATAGAAATGGAGGGACTTATAGATACTGGAGCTGATTCCTCCATCATTAATTTACGACAATGGCCCAAACACTGGCCTCTGCAAAAAGCTTCAACCAGTTTAAGAGGCTTGGGATATAATAACCTCCCAGAAAAAAGTGCAGTAATTTTAAAATGGGAGGATGATGAAGGACATAAAGGAACGTTTCAGCCTTATGTTTTACCTAACCTACCAGTTACTTTATGGGGAAGAGATATTTTACAACAAATGGGAGTACACCTTGCAACCAAACCTGCAGGTGTTAAATGTGAAAATATACAGGGTAGTCTTAACCCTGAAAGAAATCATTATCAAAAAGTACAGGGTAAGCGTAACCCTAAAAGAAATCATTATCATATAGGAAAAAGACATTTTTCTTCGGGGCCACTGAGAAAATAATTTTGAAAAATACCATGGCTTTCTGATAAGCCAGTGTGGGTCCCTCAGTGGCCCCTATCTAAAGAGAAATTACAAGCGGCCCACCTACTAGTTCAGGAACAATTAGAAGCAGGACATATAGAACCTTCCACCTCTCCCTGGAATTCCCCCATATTTGTGATCAAGAAAAAATCAGGAAAATGGCGATTATTACATGATCTTAGACAAATTAATAAAACCATGCAAGTCATGGGCCCTACTCAACCTGGACTTCCGAATCCTGTAGCTATTCCAAAAAGTTTCCATGTTATTAGTCTTGATATAAAGGATTGCTTCTTTTCTATTCCCCTACATCCTCTGGATGCCCCCAGGTTTGCTTTTTCAGTTCCTTCTATGAACAATAATGGCCCTGATCAGAGATATCAATGGAAGGTTTTACCACAGGGAATGGCTAATAGCCCCACCATATGCCAAATATATGTGGACAAGGCTATCCAACCCATTAAAAATAACTATCCAAACCTCATGTGTCTGCATTACATGGATGATATTTTACTGGCCCACCCTAATCAAAAAATCTTATTTAATATATTCAGTGACATGGTAGAAAATTTTAAAAAATACGGATTATATATAGCAGAAGAAAAAGTTCAAACTAGATCTCCCATATTATATTTAGGATTTAAAATCATGGATACTTTTGTTAGACCCCAAAAAATTTTAATAAATAAAGAACATTTAACCACCCTCAATGATTTCCAAAAACTGCTGGGTGACATTAATTGGCTTCGCCCTACACTAAACCTCACTACTGGCCAATTAAAACCTTTATTTGATATCCTTCGAGGGGACCCTGATCCATCCTCACCGCGAACACTGACTCCAGATGCTAGGAAAGCTTTAAAGTTAGTAGAAAAAGCCATTGAAGGAGCTCATTGTGACAGATTTGATTTAACTCAACCGCTGATGTTGATTATTATTTCTTCACAATATACACCCACAGGAGTATTTTGGCAACAAGGGCCTTTATTATGGATACATTTGCCCGTCTCTCCTAAAAGTATAATTGAATCTTATACCTCCATGGTGGCTAAACTTATTCTTCAAGGACTTAAAACTTCTACTAAAATATTTGGCATTCACCCTGCTACTATTATTACTCCCTATTCATCGTCACAGATTGAATATTTATGCTTCAACGATAATGACTGGGCTATAGCTAGATGCTCTACCTCTGCAAATTTTGATAATCACCTTCCTAAGTCTCCTATATTATCTTTTTGTATTAATCATCCTATTATATTTCCACAGGTAATAAAAAATCAACCTATTCCTAAGGCATTTAATGTATTTACAGATGGGTCCTCAAATGGTACTGCTGCAATAGTCACTACAAAAGAAAATATGACTTACATAACTGCACACAAATCAGCTCAACTAGTGGAATTGGAAGCTGTGGTAAGAGCTCTGGAAAATTTTAGAGACCAGCCCATAAACATTTTTTCAGATAGCCACTATATTGTACAAGCCGTCCCAAAATTAGAGTTAGCAGGACCAATAGCACCTCATACTCCAGCTTTTAAATTGTTTTATCAAATACAAAAACTTTTGTGGGCAAGAAAAGAACCTCTATTCGTAGGCCATATTAGAGCACATACTAATTTGCCTGGCCCCCTCCATGAAGGTAATCAAAAGGCTGATGAACTTACAAAAACAATATTTATACTTTCAGCACTACAACAAGCTACTTTATTTCATTCCCAGTTTCACGTCAACAGCACCACCTTGCAACGTAGGTTTAAAATCACAAAAGAGCAAGCCAGAACAATTGTAAAAGATTGTAAATCTTGTATGACACATTTGCCCAATCCTCATTTTGGTGTTAACCCTAGAGGATTAATGCCCAATCATTTGTGGCAGATGGATGTTACTCATGAGCCAAGCTTTGGAAAATTGCGATTTATTCATGTAACCATAGATACATGTTCAGGCATGATTTTTGCTTCCTTACATTCTGGAGAAAAAGTTAAAGATGTCACATCTCATTGTTTACAAGCTTTTGCTGCATTGGGCATCCCCAAAATGCTTAAAACAGATAATGGCCCCGCATATACGTCCTCATCTTTCAAACAGTTTTGCGCAAAATTCAACATATCCCATAAAACAGGCATCCCATACAATCCTCAGGGTCAGGGCATTATTGAAAGAGCAAACCGCACACTGAAAATTATGTTATTAAAACAAAAAGAAGGAAATTGGAAAAGTCCTAAAGACAGATTGGCAGTTGCCCTGTTTACCTTAAATTTTTTAACTTTAGACTCTAATGGTTATTCTGCTGGAGACAGACATTGGAATCCACACCAACAACATAAACCCTTGGTTTACTGGAAGGATGTTCTTTCAGGTACATGGAAGGGTCCAGATCCAGTGTTAATTTGGGGGAGAGGATCTGTTTGTGTTTTTCCAAAACACGAATCCTCTCCAATATGGATACCATCTAGATTAATAAAGCAGGTACCACATCAAAATGATCAAGATGTAGTTGTTGAGGAATCAAGATTAATAAAAAAGGTACAAAATCAAGAAGACCAAGATGAAGATATAGAATGACTCCCTCAAAAGTATCCTTCAAAATGTTTCACAACTCAAGAGTCATTCCTCCCGGCCGGGATGAGGAGATCTCTCTTTAGTGTGCACACAATTGTATTTTTTTTTCTTTTTATACATGTCTTTATGTCTGTACATTTGTCTACATTTCATGTTAATGTGACGTCACAAATATATGTTTGTATGTTTGTTCGTCTGTCCAGTGTGACGTCACAAAGAACAAAGCGCTTATGAAAAAGAATATATATATATATATATATATATATATATATGGATCCAAATAACTTTAATTCATTTTAGGTTGAGAGTATTCAATTTAGGTAAATAATTTTATAAATGAAGGTACTTTCAATTTTGATTATAGGTATCCCTGGGACTTCTCTTTAGCAAACAATATGACTAGTGCTATATAACCTAATATTTTGGTGTTTTGACATAAGATTGTTCATTTGTTATTAACTTCATTTGTTTAATAGCTGATTAATTTCAATTATCTCAACAGGTAAAAAATTGCTGTGTATACAGAGACTTGAGGGTTCCAGCTGACAAATTATTTCTCCAAAGTGCCTTTAGCTTTTCTTTAATCTATCTTTAATACAGTAAATACCCTCAGTCTTTCTTTCTTTTGTTCTCAATATGATATTTTGACAACTTATGTTTGTGTGAGCTCAAACAACAATGTGTATGAGCAGAAATCAACTTTAATTTTCTAATCTAATAATTCTGTTTTTTAGTTTGACAACTCGACTCTTCACTCAGTGCTGAAATAACACTGCCTTTCCTTTAATAATTGATGCTTGAGTTTCTAGGTAGCGGGCCCTGAAGATTTGCCGGTGGCATTATCTAGATATAAAAAAGACGGTTGCTGCTATAGCTGCAGGGAACGCGGTCACCACAAGCATCCCTGCTGCTCAAGCATCAAACAACCTCACCAACAGTGTGGCCTCTGCTCTACATGCATGGGACCTCCTACATCAACGTGTTATAACAAATGGACATTTTGATCTTTCATTGTTTGGGCCTTTACGGGACAATGACTTGCGGACATTTGTCCAGACAATTCAGTGTGTTACTTGATGAAACTTAGGGCAAATAATTTGTTTAAACAATTTGATATGCTATACAATTTGGCTCGTCACCAAAAGGCTTGTTGCCTTAAAGCCGCAACATCTCCTCACAATTGGACGGCTGTTAGTCATCATACACAGTCGATCCTAAAGGGCTCCATTGGATGGCTGGTTAGCCAATGACGGGTAAGATCCCCAGAGGGGGACAACCTAAGACAGGCACAGTCGCACGGGACAGTCTCATGTGGCCGACATATCAACCTAAGACAGGAGTCAAGGGCACAGCCTTGATTATCCAATGACGGGTAAGAATGTTGGTTGCACATAGACGTCCTAGAGCATTACCTCTTTTAAAACAAAAGGGGGAAATGCAGGAGCCCTGTTTGGGGAGATGGCTTAAATTGCGGTGGACTACGGGCTTTGGCTTTGGACATGTTTGGGCATTGGCGCCTTCCGTACTTGGCCCGGGATCTTGCGAGACTTGGCTGGAGATCTCGAGGGACTTGAGCGAGATTGCGGAGGAGGTCTGCGCCATTTTTGGAGGTTAGAGGAGCGTGGACGGCGTGTCGGGGTGTAGTTAGAGCCAGGGAGAAAAGTTGCCAGAATAAAGAGCTGTTTGTTTCCAGTTCGTCTCAAAACTTCTTCCCGCGGCTTCTTTGCTCCAAGCGGCCATCGCTTCAGGCGACTACAGAGTACTATCTCAAGGATATATAAAGAACTCAAAAAACTTAACACCAACAAAACAAAACAAAACAAAACAACAACAACAACAAAAACCCTAACCCAATCAATAAATGGACTAAGGAACTGAAAATACACTTCACAGAAGAAGAAATACAATCCATCAACAAATATATGAAAAAATGTTCAACACCTCTAGCAATCAGAGAAATTAAAATCAAAACTACACTGGGATTGTATTCACTCCAGTCAGAATGGCAATTATCAAGAATATAAGTAACAATAAATATTGGTGAGGATGTAGGGGAAAAGATTGACTCATACATTGATGGTGGGACTGCAAATTGGTGCAACCACTCTGGAAAGCAAAATGGAGATTCCTCAGAAAACTTGGAATAGAACCACCATTGGACCCAGTTATCCCACTCCTCAATTTATACCTGAAGGACTTAAAATCAACATTCTACAGTGATGCAGCCACATCAGTGTTTATAGCAGCTCAATTCACAATAGGTAGGACCAACCTAGGTTCCCTTCAACAGATGAATGGATAAAGAAAATGTGGAATATATACACAATGGAATATTACTCAGCCTCAAAGAAGAATGAAATTATGCATTTGCCAGTAAATGGATGGAACTGGATACTATCATGCTCAGCAAAATAAACCAATCCCAAAGAACCCAATGTTTTCTCTGATATGTGGATGCTAATTCACAATGCGGGGGCATAGAATAGAGGTACTTTGAGAAGTAAAGGGAGGGCAGGTGAGTATGAGGGTAGGAAAGATAGTAGAATGAATCAGACATTTTTACCTTATGTGCATATATTATTACATGACCTGTGTAATTCTACATCATGTGCAACCAGAAGAATGAGAAATTACACTCCATTTGTGTACAATGTATCAACATGCATTCTACTGTTAGGTATAACTAATTAGAACAAATTAATAAAAAATAAAAGATTTTGTTGTTTTTGTCATTAAAGAAGTATAAATACTTGTGGAGACAGCATGCTTATTCTGATTACAGTGTATACATGTATCAAAACATCACATTGTACCATATTAATATGTACATTTTTATGTTTTATGTATAAGTTTAAATAAATTTAATTTAAAAATAAAATGTAGACAAGAAACTTAAATTCCTCAAAAAATTTGCTTCCACTATCAAAAGAACTTGGACGATTTTTCCCCCCGATGCTATAAATAATACAAGGTCAGTGCAAAACATTCAAATACTTGCAGAAAAGGATAAAGAAGAAAGTAAAATAAAAATCACCTGTGGGGGATATGGGAGACTAGATGGAGAAAATACTAATTTCAATTCCCAAAACCACAAAGAAAATTTGAAAAAAAAAAACAACTTCTCAAATTGATAGTGGTGATGAATGCACACTGTGTGTGTGTGTGTGTGTGTGTGTGTGTGTGTGTGTATACTTAAAAGTGATAAACTGGCCGGGCGTGGTGGCTCATAATCTTTGGGAAAGGAGGATCGTGATTCAAACTGCAGTATAGCAACTCAGTGAGACCCTGTCTCTAAGTAAAATACAAAAAAGGGCTGGGGATGTTGGACGAGTGCCCCTGAGTTTACCACACACACACAAAAAAAAAAAAAAAAAAAAAAAAAAAAAAGTGATAAACTTATGGCATGCTTATAGCTTTTTGTTAAAAAAAAAAAACAACAACAACAACCCTGACATCAGCATAAACATTTTGATGCTCTCTTTTTTTAATAGGCTACTCTTTGAATGAATATATACATATATTGATTTTAATGTGAAAAACTATTAATTTTATGCTATGTGAATTTCAACTCAATAAGAAAATTAATAATTGAATGTTGGAATTTGGCTTGTCTTTCCACATAAAACCTAAAAAGAAAATTTTCTAGTACCAAATAACTCACTTATTTTATTTTATAGCAAATATATAAGGAAAGCAGCCATAAATGGGCTCATGAATTATTTGCTCTTGAAAAATTATCTGAAGGTTTACAGAGAGGATTAGTTTTTGAGTAATTGTCCACTATAACATTCAAATCAATAAAACTATAAGTGGGAATATTTAATAAATATTTAGGATTTTTATAAATTGCTGTGAGATTCGTGAGGATAATTTTGTAGGATCAGACCAAAGGATGCTCTCTTTTTAAAAGTATTTGTGTTTTTAAAAAATTATTGTACTGGGGGTTGAACCTAGGGGACTTTATTACTGAGCTACACCCCCAGCACACTTAATTTTTTATTTATATGTTTATTTATTCATTGTTATTTTTTATACCAGGGATTGAACCCCGGGGACATTAACCACTAAGCCATATCCCAAGCCCGTTTCGTATTTTATGTAGAGACAGGGTCTCACTAAGTTGCTTATAGCCTCACTAAATTGCTGAGGCTGAAACCTCCTGCCTCAACCTCCCAAGCCGCTGAGATTACAGGCATGTGCCACCTCACCAGGCTCTTTTTATTTTTTTTATTTTGAGACGGCATATTGCTAAGTTGCTGTGACTGGCCTCAAATTTGTGATCCTCCTGCCTCGGCCTTGTAAATAGCTAGGATTACAGGCGTGCACCTTCTCACCTAGCGGATTTGTGGATTTGGTTTACAAAGTTGCATTTTTAAGTTTTAAACACATTAAAGGTCATTTGAGTTTTTTGAAAAAGATGCTTACAAAAATGTATTAGTTGTAGAAGAATGGATATATATGTATATATATATATATCACATTTTCTTTATATATATATACATACACACACCCACACACACAACAGAATATTACTCAGCCATAAAGAAGAATGGAACTGTGGCATTTGCTGGTAAATAGATGGAAATGGAGAACAGCTAAGTGAAATAAGACAATCCCAAGAAATCAAAGGCTAAATGTTCTCTCTGATAATGTGGATGCTAACATACATTAAGGGGCAGGGGAAGGGAAGAATAGAAGTTCATTGGATTAGACAATGGGAAATGAATGGAAGTGAGGGGGATGAGAATAGGAAAGAGAGCAGAATGAATGGGACATAACTTTCCTATGTTCATATATGAATACACCACAGTGAAACCCCACTTCATGTACAACCACAAGAATGGGATCCTAATTAGAATAAGTTATACTCCATCTATGTATGATATATCAAAATACACTATACTGTCATGTATATCTAAAAAGAACAGATAAAAAATGAAAAAATGAATATATTAGTTGTAATGCTACCAAACTGAAAACTACCCTAATGCCCTTTAATAGCAGAATAGATAAATTCCCATGAAATTATAGATATATCTCTAAGCAGTGTTGAGTGAAAAAAGCCAGACATGAAAGAGTATAAGCTGCGTGACTCAGAGTTCAAAAATAAGAAAAATTACTCCATGGTGTTAGAAGTGAGAATAATGTTTACCCTTGTGGGGGACAGTTATAAAAATGAGTCACAGGGGGACTTCTGGAGTGTTATCTTTTTTGATTTGGACACTGATTACATAAATTTGTTCAGATTGTGAAAATTCATCAAGCTGTACACCTGATCAATACTTATCTGTATGTATGCTGTACTTCAATTAAAATTTTCAAAAACAAGCAATCAAGCAAGCAAACAAACAAATCCCTCAAACTCACATATCCTTTCAGCTAACTCTCCTATATTTTATTCCTTCTGCTTAATCCCAGCCAGCTTCTTAAATTTTCCTCAACCGACTCCAATATGCCTTTCTGTCACCAAAACTCCCCAAAACAGCTCTCACAAAGATCATCAATTCCTCTCATGTTGTTTAAATTCAAAGAGAAATTTTCTCTTACCATGATTGACTTCCCAGTAAAATTTGTTACTGCTGACCATTGCCTCATTGTTCAAAATATTGTATTCCCATGACTTTTGTGACACAATAGTCTCATGGTAGTCTTTCTGCTTCTCTGATTACTTAATCTCTGTCTCCTCATCTTCCTCTACCCAGCCATTAAATGTCTCAACTTCAGGTTTTCTCTTCTTGTTCTGTACTCCCTCCTTAAGTGATCTCATTCATTCCCACAGCTTTCAACACAATTTATATATTAAATTCCAAGTTTACAGAAATATTCCAGTCTTCCCTAAGTTCCATTCTCATATATTTATTTATTGATTGATTGATACTGGGGATTGAGCCCAAGGGACGCTTAACCACTGAGCCACATTCCCTGTCCTTGAGGGAGGGGAGGGGAGAGGGCATGGAAAAAATGGAAGAACTGTGATTGGGCAAAAGAGGGCTGGGGAGGTATAATGGGGGCAGGAAAGATGGTGGAATGAGATGGACATCATTACCCTAGGTACATGTATGACTGCACATATGGTGCAACTCTGCATTGTGTACAAGCAGAGAAATGAAAAGTTGTGCTCCATTTGTGTACAACGAATTGAAATGCAGTCTGCTGTCATATATACCTAATTAGAATAAATAAATAGATTTATTTAAAAAAGAATTAAACTCAAAATAATTCAAGCCCTAGGGCTAGGTATTTATTGTGGAAACCCTATTAGAGATCTGTTGGCAAATAAAGAAAAGGAAGAATGGCTGTTGGGAAATCAAGCAAATGTTTCTAACACACATATAAAATTCAGTTAAAGATTCTATTAAAAGGAAGTGGACAACATAATATTTATTTATAATCAATCATAACTGAGGTTATTTGTAACATAAAAGTCTTATGCCATGAAATAATGAGCAGTTTCCTGTTGGTTTTAATCACTAATGGAATTTAAATAATTTCTGTTTTTAAGGGGCTTCCGAAATCAAAGAGAATGGAGATTACTTCACAATATATGAAAACAAATAGAATATTATAAGAGTAAAAAAAATATTTTACTTAGAGACAGGGTCTCCCTGAGTTGCTTAGGGCCTTGCTAAATTGCTGAGGCTGTCTTTGAACTTGCAATCCTCCTGCCTCAGCCTCCTGAGCCGCTGGGATTACAGGTATGCCCATTCTCATATATTTAATTAAATAATTTACATCTCCACTTGGATATTTTACAGACATATCATATTTTATTTTTTCAATATTAAAATTTTGATTTCTCCCTTCTCCAAGCCTATTCTATATCCATCTCAATAAAGTGGACCAGAATTCATCTATTTGCTCAAACCAGGGGCAATTTATTTTGGGGGGGGTATTGGGGATTGAACCAAGGGGTGCTTTACCACTATGCTTGCTCCAACTCTGGTATTTTTAAAATTTTTATTTTGTTTCATTTTGAGACAGAGTCTAAGTTGCTGAGGCTGGCCTTATGATCCTCCTGCCTCAGCCTCTTGAGTGGCTGTGATTACAAGTGTGTGGCACTGCACCCAGCTCAGGTACATTTTTTAAGTTCCACAATTGCTCACATACAAAACGTGGGAGTTCTATACCTTTCTTCCTAGTGGTCAATTCTTGCCATGAAAGAAATGTGGGAAGACAGATGAAAGAATTCACAACAACCTGTTCTGAAGCTTTCTCTGAAGTTCAAACAGGTAAGCAAATATAGTGAATGTTGTAGTGGTCCACTCAGATCCCCTGGGAGTGATGGCTGCTGATGTCCCCCTTAGACATTGCTCTTAGCTACAAGTGGCCTTGCCCAAGGTTATGCCCTCTCTGGAAATGTAGGTGTGGTAAACAGCATGCGTGCAGTGAGAGTACAGATTCATACTCCTTGCCTCAATTTCAGACAACTCTGAAAGGCCATCCCAGATCCAAACCTCCCTGAAGTAATAGCTGGAACTTCCACTTCAACTTCTCCCTCCCCTAAGTCTAAGTCTTGCTTCCCTTTTTGCCTCACAGGCATTGATCCCAAGTGTACTTCCTAATAACTTCTTGTGTGCACATCTATCAGAGTCTGTTTCCAGATAACCTAAGGTAAATTAAAAATGTGTCTACCTAAAAAGAGCAAAGGAGGAAGAGCCAATACTTCAATTTAATACACAAGGACATATATTAATATAAGGATGAGATTGAGGAAGGCAGAACAACTCTTCTCACAAGGAGGCCAAGGTAGCTATGGGATGCATTGGGAAGGTTGTGCTTTTTTTTTTTTTGTAATACTGGGGATCAAAACTACGTCTTTGCACACAAGACACAAGTGCACCACTACTGATCTACATCCCCAGTCCAGAAGGCTGTTTTTTTTTTTTTTTTCACCAAGGATTGAACTCAGGGGCACTAGATCACTGAGCCACATCCCCAGCCCTATTTTATATTTTATTTTGTTATTATTATTTTTTGTGGTTCTGAGGATTGAACCCAGGGCCTTGTGCATGTGATGCCACTTTACCAACTGAACTATATACCCAGTCATCCTATTTTGTATTTTATTTAGAGACAGGGTATCACTAAGTTGCTTAGTGACTCATTTTTGCTGAAGCTGACTTTGAACTTTGGATCCTCCTGCCTCAGCCTCTTGAGCCACTGGGATTGCAGGCATGAGCCACCATGCCCAGTTCTGTATTATTTCTTATAGCCATATGTGAATCAATAATGCTGAATTAAAATTTCAACTAAAAGGAAGTCAGGGGGAAAAATGTAAAGAATAAAAGGAAAACAATTCTTTTTAAAAACCAGGGGTTGAACTCAGGGGCACTTGACCACTGAGCCACATCTCCAGCCGTATTTTGTATTTTATTTAGAGACAGGTTCTCACTGAGTTGCCTAATGCCTCACTTTTTGCTGAGGCTAGTTTTGAACTTGTGATCCTCTTGTCTCAGCCTCCCAAGTGGCTAGGATTACGGGCGTGAGCCACCACGCCTGGCAGAAGCCTGTGTTTTTGAAGGTGTAACTAAAAATGATTGCATGTCTGTTTATGAATCAAAGGAGCTAGGCCCCTTTGATTCTTGTAGACTAAGTCACCCCTTACTTCCTTTTCCTTATGAAAATAAACTCTTGACCCAATAAGCCCAGAGAACAGTGCTTTGCCATCGCCTTAGTACTACGTAGGATAAGATTGATAGTGGAGGTTCCTGCTTTATCCTCTTTGTACATCTGTCTCCAACACGTGCACATGTGCATGCACGTACACACACATACACACACAAAGTACTGCTTACCACAGATCAATACCCCCAAATCCTAATTAGACACCTCTCTGAGGGCATTTATAGTTTTGAAAAATCACCAAAAGGGAAGACAATACTTCAAACTCAAAGAATTAGGAAACAATATCCATGTTTTCTCCACTAAGAATTTATAATTTTAGCTCTTTGATTTAACACTTAGATCCAATTTGAGTAAATCTTTATATATGACATGAGGTAGGGGTTCAAGTTCATTATGTTGCATGTGAATATACAGTTGTTCTGGCACCATTTATTGAAAAGATAATGCTTAAGCTACTGAAATATCTTGCACGCTTCTCAAAAATCAGTTGACCAGAAATATCAGGGTTGGAATTCATTTTTTTCATTGGAAATAATTTGTTTTGTATTTAATTTTTCTTTCTTTCTTTCTTTCTTTCTTTCTTTCTTTCTTTCTTTCTTTCTTTCTTTCTTTCTTTCTTTCTTTTGGTATCAGGGAATTGAACCCAGGAGTGCTCAATCACTGTGATACATCCCCAGACCTTTTATTTTGAAACAGGGTCTCACTAAGTTTCTTAGAGCCTTGCTAAATTGCTGAGGCTGGCTTTGAACTTGTGATCCTCCTGCCTCAGCCTCCTGAGCCACTGGGATGACAGGGGTACACCAACTCACCCAGCTTATTTTGTATTTTCTTAAGGCCAAAGTACGTTTATTGCAGAAAAATATGTTAAGCAAATACACAGATCACATGTTGTTCCATCTCAAGGTCATGTATCTGACTACTGTTAATCCTTCCAAACTATTCTTTCTTTTAAATATTTTTAGTTGTAGATGGACACAATACTTTTATTTATTTATTTTTATGTGGTGCTAAGGATTGAACTCAATGCCTCACACATGCTAGGCAAGTGCTCTACCATTGAGGTACAACTGTGGTTTCTCCAAACTGTTTACTGAAGTGGAATGTCTCACATATTTAATTAAATAATTCACACACAAAATCATGGTGATTTGTACCTTTTTTATGTGTTGTGCTAGGGATCAAACCCAGGGCTTCACACATGCTAAGCAAGTACTTTACCACTGAGCTACATCACCAGCCTCTGTATTTTTTTATAGTTTCAAATGTTATGGATATATTTCCATGTTAATAAATAGACATACATAAAATCGTTGGCTTTGTTGAATTCATGACCATCCACAGTATGGATGGGCCTTAATTTTTTGTATCCCTTCCCCTAGTGTTAGACATTAGGTACTTTTCAACATTTTCCCACTGTGATTTAGCTGTCATAAGCACCTTTAAGTGTATACCTTTACATACCTGTCTAGTTATGCCAAAGGTAACAAACTGCCAAACCACTGACTGATTTTCCTCATAGATATGTTTTTTTTTTTTTTGCATAGGACATAACATTTTGTCATTTTTATTATTATGATTATTAGAGACTTATAGTTCTACATATTAGTTGGGTTCATCCTGAATGAACTCATACATACATGGAAATTGATTTCAGTTCATAATCCCCACTTTTGCACATATATTTTTATATTTTTAATAGTTATTTTGAATTTGGATGATTTGTTAGGATGCAAATGCTAGGAATAAGATTGCTGGATCTCATGACATTTGGTTTTGACTTGGCAAAGTTCTGCTACTTGCTTGTTCTGGAATGATCACTGGACTTTCTCCCTGGGATAGTGCCATACTAAGTGGGTGGAAAATACAGAGGACAGTGGGATTTAAGCCTTAGAATTGTTCTCTGAGGTTACTGGTGACCTGACTAAAAAGGCCCCTTGGGATGCAGCATATCAAATTAAAAGGACTAATGGATTAAACATCAGAAGGTCTGGATATAGTTCTGATTCTAGTATTATATAGCTCTGCAACTTTGGGCTAGTTCTTTAATCCCTCAAAGTCTTATTTCCTTATAGGGTGGTTAGGAGAATCAAATGAGATATTGTGTAAAATGTACTTCACAGAGCACAGAGCCCTACACAATTACATTGCAGTACTGTTCTTTCAATTTGCCCAAACTGTTTACACAGGCTCAAACAGACCCAAGCTTAGAGTGTGAAGCATTGTCTGCTCCCAAAACACTGCTTTTAGAGGAGCTACTTTCTAAGCATAGACATGATTCTAGGTTGCCAGGATCTGATCTGGTGCACTTGAGTTCCATAATTGTTCACAGATGATTTCACATGCCAGAGACTGTGGATACAAAGATGATTATGATTTGTCCCTGTCTTTGCAAAGCTTTACAGTCCACTAGAAAGAGACAAAACACATATTGAGATCATCAGAAAACAGAGGGATAAGATGTAATAAAAGAGAGAGCCAAGACTGCAATGCATAAGAGAAATAATTAAGGCCTGAAAGGGAGGGGTGCTTTGGAGGCAGGGTTGAGGAAGAGAAAGGACCAGGTGTGTGTATGTATACGTGTGCACACGTGGGTGCATGGTAGTCTAAACCAGTGGAGTTAATCTGGGGCTAGACTTTATCTTAGAATCTGTGCTCATTTCTATGCATTTACATTTTCTTTTTTTAGTTTTGTGTTTCTCTTCATTCTCTAGTCAAGTTCTTTTTGAAAAATGCTAATCTGGTGTTAGCTGTACTAACAGGAAAAGAGATTTGTCTACACCCATGCCAAGAGACTTGGAGAACCCAGAGTGTTCTTGAAGCCAATAGTGCTGGTAAAAGTAAAGAGCCCATTTGGAATCTAGGGAGGAACTTGGAGGCGCTCTTTCCTCCCTGCTGCCTGCTTCATCTTGTGTTCTTGTCGGATCATTTCCAAACCCATCACCCTCCAAGCATTAGCTGCCGCTGTGGCAGCAACAACCACAGACATTAGAAAAGGCCAGCTAAACCTCTTCTTGCCTTTTCTCTAGCCTACCTCCTTCCCTCAGTGTGGGTCATCTGAATATTTCCACTCCAAATAAAAACCAAATGCAATGATTATTGAAGCCAGAGGAAATAAAGGATATTGTTCTACTCTTAATGCTTATTAAATTTGGACTTAATCTTCTTCATCACAATTAAGCCTTTAAACCAGCCAATATACTTAAACGAGGTGAAATGAAAAGACTTACTGTAAGAGATGACAGGAGGCTCTTTGGGAAATTAAAATCTCCAGAGATTTCCAAATTGAGAGTTACTGAGCCAGGAAGGAGAAAGCAAGAAAAGGATTTTTAAAACTTAATAAACAGGATGCCAATTAGGCCTTCAGATTAAAAAGCTAGGTGATGTCAATGCTATCAAGGGAAGGAGGGGTTAACTGGAGCCAGGGAATTAATAAGCACTATGTTGTTTCCGGATCCTTCTTTGATTCACGTTTTTTAAACCTGGCTGGGTGGACCTTTCCTTTCTCAGTTTACCCTTCTGTGGTGTGGGAAGAACACATGATAATAAGGAAATACCTGTCTGATTGGATGAAAGTTCTTTCCTCATTTTCCAAGTCCACAATACTGCTCTGAAACCTTTAGTGCTATAACTTCAGTGAACTCCCTGCCTAGTGGTCACAGAAAAACTATGTCATTTCAGGAAGGTTACCCAACAACCAACAACCCAATACTTGTGCTGAGAAAATTACCTCTGTGGTTTCATGAGTACCTGATGTTCTGTTACCTTTTTGCACAGAGAGCCTTTTCCCAGAGGCTCCCTTCCCCCACCACTCTCCCAGGGCAGAGCAGAAGCAGCCCTAAGACGTGGGAAGGACACCTCCCAACTTGCGAGGTTTTCCAGGGCCCCAGTTTCACCAGCCAGAATTTTGATTTACTGGCACCATCTGTGGGAAGACAAATGGCCCCTTCTGACTGTGCTGGTCAGATGCAGAGAAGGAAGGAATGAAGGAGGAAAAAAAATGGAGGAAGGCAGATTAGTAAATCAATAAATACCCAAGTGACATAACTGAATGAACAAATAAAAATTCCTCACAGGAAGGTGGCGGGTGTCCTTAGATGGTGATGTTGAAGTAGAAAGGGTGACTTTTTTTTTTTTTTTTTTTTTTTTTTTTTTTTTAGCCCAAGGATAATCTCTTAAATTCTGGGTACAAACAATACAGAATAACTCTTATGGTTGCCATGACAACGTGAATCCCTCTCCTCTGATGTCAGGCTGCTCTCCCCCTTCCGTTGGAATTCAGAAAGTCAGTTTTCTTTCTGCAGTAAATGCTGTGCCTGGTTTCAAGGGCTCAATGATGGGCTGATCTAATAACTCCCTGTCTCTCTGGACTGTTTGTTCTAAAACCCTAAGGTCACATTTCTTAGGGGGAAGAAGACTAGACCAGGCAGACAGATTGTTCCAGTTAGGCATGTGACCTATTTCTGCTGATGTCTGGGCCAGCCTCTGACCAGTCTAAGGTCCATACCTCGCCTTCCTCCACCTTACACTGGCGCCAGACTTACCTCTAGGCAAGCACAGGACTAGGACCTGCTTTGGGAAGTAGGCTGGTAATTACAGTAGTATTTGAAACCCTTCTACTAAAGATCTCTTCTCCAGACGGCCTGCCTGAAACTCAAGTTATTAAAATCATTTTTACAGGTGAAAACCTTGAAGGTCACTTCCAAATGAAATTGTACCCTGTGTAGGGTAATAATAATTAACTTCTAACACCCTGGAGAAAATAAGAAAGAGAGGACAGACCTCCTGAGGGCCCAGGACACAAGATAGATCAGTGTTGATATGGGAAAGGAAAGGGATAGGTTTATAACACTGGTACCCACTATCTTTTCACATTCCTCCAAAGCCTATTTCTCTTTATATCTTAGCTCAGAAAACCTGGAAGGCATTCTCTTTGTTGTAATTATTTTAGCTGTACATATTTAGGGGATATGATGTGATAATTCAATACATGTAGATAATATGTCATGATCAAATCAGTGTAGTTAATATTTTCACAACCCTAAACATTTAAAATGTTTACACATAATATTTACATGTATTTAAGGAGTATATTTCATTACATGCATAATATATGTAATATATATAATATTTTGTACTGACATAATCAAGGTATTAATGTTCCCATCTCTTTATCATTATTTTGTACATGAGGTTTTTGGGCTCCTATCTTCTAGTTATTCATAAAACACATAATAGACTATTGTGAACTATAGTCTCTCCAGTGTTCTGTATAATACTAAAACTTACTCCATCTATCTGTGTTTGGGTACCTGTTATTCAACCTCCTTCATTGTCCTCTCTCCTCACCCTTCCCAGTCCCTAGTAATCACTATTATACTCTGAAAGGAATTCTGTATTTTTATATGCCAGAGATTGAACTCAGTGGCACTTAACTACTGAGCCCTTTTCATTTTTTTAAATTTTGAGAAAGGGCCTTGATAAGTTGCTGAGCCTGGCTTTGAACACACAATCCTCCTACCTCAGCCTCCTGAGTTCCTGGGATTATAGGTGTGCATCACCATGTCCCACTGGAAGTAATTCTTGATACCTCCCTTTCACTGCTCAAGTTCAGCTAATCATTAATTCCTATCAATTCTAACCTCTTCACACCTCCCAAATCTGTCTACTTCTTTTCAACTCTATAATCACTACTCTGGTCCAGACAACCATCATTTCTCATCTGGATTACTTTACTACATGAGCATCCTAATTCATCTCTTTTTTTTTCCTATTTTTACCCATTTCTTACCCAATCTCCACCCTGCAGCCAGAGTGATCATTATAAAATGAGAACCTTATTACATGACTCCTCTGCTTAAAACACATCAATGGAGTTATATTGCCTACTGGGTAGTGTCCAATCTACTTAGCACAGCATTCAAGACCTTCCACACATGACCTAGCTCCTGCATCTCCAGCCATATGTCACATCTCCCACCCAACTTCAACACTTCCCACACACCTAACATTCTAGCCACAGCTAACTACTCCTTGTGATTTGTCAAACTCATCATGTTTCTCATCTTTTCCCCAGGAGGCTGACTTTCCCTGGCATACCCTCTCATTTCTCTTCCCTTCACTTCGTTTACTCCTATTAGTCCTTCAAGGGCCAGCTCATGTATCAACTTCTCTAGGTCTTTCCTGATCCTTCCTTTCTTCCAAGTCTAAATTCAGCCAGGGATTCACAGTATTTTTTTCACCAATTAGGAAATGTACTAACTATATTACATTGTAATGACTTGTTGACTTATCTATATATCCTCCCAGTAGGCTGTGAGTTTCATGTGTCCTCATTCATCATTATATATCTACTCTCTAACAGAAATCTTTCAATTGGAAATACTCAGTAAATATTCGTTGAACAAATGAACAGAACCCAGGTGATATAGATAAACTAGAGGAATAGCTATTGTTCTTGATGGAGGAAAAGGCCAAGGGTAGGGGAGACTAAAATCTAAGAGGAAATGGACAAATAAAATGTCAGAAAAATTCTGGAAAAGGAGCATTGAATAGGAGAAAGGTCTGCCAGATATTAAAACATGTTATGATGCTACATTAAAATAGTTGTATCCTAAGTTGGGCTTGGTGGCTGAGGCAGAAGGATCACAATTCAAACTCAGCCTCAGCAACTTAGCAAGGTCTAAGCAACTGAGCAAGACCCTGTCTCAAAAAATAAAAAGAACTGGGTATGATGGTGCATGCCTGTAATTTCAGCGACTCTGGAGGCTGAGGCAGGAGGATGGCAAGTTCAGAGCCAATCTCAGCAAAAGCGAGGCGCTAATCAACTCAGTGAGACCCTGTCTCTAAATAAAATACAAAATAGGTTGGGGATGTGCCTCAGGAGTCAAGTGCCCCTGAGTTCAATCCCTGGAACTCAAATATAAATGAATAAATAAATATAAAGGGCTGGGAATGTAGCTTGGTTGGTTAATGCCCCTGGGTTCAATCTCTGGTATCAAAAAGGAAAAAAAATAGTTGTATTCTAGAGAAATGTTTATTCACAGTTATCAATACATAATGGACAATAGTATATTTTAAAGCTAGCATATCAAATCAATGGAGAAATGATTAATTATTCAAAAATTATATATAAACCACAGGCTAGCTTTAACTTATTATTAACATCAAGTTTAATTACAGATCAATCAAGCATTTTATTTATTTTTATTTATTCTTATTAGTTAAAATACATTATACTGTCATGCATAACATATTGAGTAAAACTTCTCATTCTGGTTGTACATGATATAGAATTACATTGGTCATGTAATCATATATGCACATAAGAAAGTAATGACCAATTAGTTCTATTATCTTTCCTATTTCCATTACCCCTCCCTTCCCTTCATTCCTATTTTTGTAATCTTACTCCCCACCCCCTTGTTGTGAGTTAGCATCTACTTATCAAAGAGAACATTCAGCCTTTGCTTCTTTGGGGATTGGTTTATTTCACTTAACATGATAGTCCCCAGTTCCATCCATTTACTGGCAAATGCTGTAATTTCATTTCTCTTTATGGCTGAGTAGTATTCCATTGTGTATATATACCCCATTTTCTTTATCTATTCATCTGTTGAAGGGCACCTAGGTTGGTTCCATAGTTTAGCTACTGTGCATTCAACTGCTATAAACATTGATGTGGCTGCATCACTGTAGTATGCTGATTTTAAGTCCTTTGGGTATAAACCAAGGAGTGGGATAACTGGGCCAAATGGTGGTTCTATTCCAAGTTTTCTGAGGAATCTCCATACTGCTTTCCAGAGTGGTTGCACCAATTTGCAGTTTCACCAGCAATGTATGAGTGAATCTTTTCCCCCACATCATCAACAACATTTATTGTTGCTTGTATTCTTAATAATTGTCATTCTGACTGGAGTGAAATGAAATCTCAGTGGAGTTTTGATTTGCATTTCTCTAACTGCTAGAGATGCTGAACATTTTTTCATATATTTGTTGACTGATAATATTTCTTCTTCAGTTGAAGTGCCTGTTCAGTTCCTTTGCCCATTTATTAATTGGGTTATTTTTTTTCTTTTCTGGTGTTAAGTTTTTTTAGTTCTTTATATATCCTGGAGATTAATGCTCTATCTGAGGTGCAGGTGGCAAAGATTTTTGTCTATTCTGTAGGCTCTCTCTTCACATTCTTGAATCAAGCATTTTAATATGAAAAATGAAAACTTAAAAGTACTAAAAGAAAATATAGGAGAATTTTAAACATACAATTTTGGAGAGGGGAAGTCCTTTCTAAGCAGGCTACAAATTCAGAAATAAGATTAATAAATGTTGACTACATAAAAATTTAAAACTCATAGCAAAAATGAATACAAAAACAAAGTAAAAGGAGAAATGACAAACTGCAGCAAGGTGTTTGTAACTTTTATGGCAAAGGACTAATTTCCTTAATTTCTAAAGAGCTCAAAAAAGGCAGCAAGTAAAACATCAAAAACTCAAAGGGAAATGAGTGAATGACATGAGTATGCCTCCCAAAGAGAAAGAAGTATAAATGGCAAATTCACATATAAAAAAGATGTTCAACTTTGCTTGTAAACAAAAGAATGCAAATCAAAACAGCAAGCTGCTATGTTATTTTTTTAGTTGTAGTTAGACACAATACCTTTAATTTACTTATTTTTTTTTGTGTGGTGCTGACGATCAAACCCAGCTCCTCGCATGTGCTAGGTGAGCACTCTACTGTTGAGCCACAATCCCAGCCCCTGCTATGTTTTTTTCACCAACTGTACTGGCAAATATTAAAAGAATTGCTAAAATCTAGTGTTGATGAAGATATAGGGGAATAGGCTACTGTAATTTAGCTACTGTAATATTTACTGTGTATATCATCTGACCTAGCAATCCTGGTAGTTAAGAGCAAGGCTCTGGAGTAAGACTGGCTACATTCAAGTTCTGTCTCTCCAACTTAGCTTTGTGCCCTATGAAAGTTCCTCAACTACTTCAAGCATCAGTTTTCTCATCTGCAAAATGAGAATAATAATAGTATTTACCCCACAAGAGTTGTTCTAAGAATAAAATGAGATAAGGGGCTGGGTGCAGTGGGACACATCTAAATCCCAGGAGCTCGGGAGGCTGAGGCAGGAGGATCACGAATTCAAAGCCAGCCTCAGCAAAAGCGAGGCACTAAGCAACTCAGTGAGACCCTGTCTCTAAATAAAATACAAAATAGGACTGGGGATGTGGCTCAGTGGTCAAGTCCCCCTGAGTTCAATCTCTAGTACCCCCCCCCAAATGAGATAAAGCATATAAAGTGAGGTGTTACTATTACTGTGCTCAAAAGAACATATATTCATATATCCATCACAGCATTGTTTATAATAGCAAAAATGAGCAACAACAATCTAGAAACAATCTAAATATCCATAAAAAGGAATTGGTTGTATCAGTCAGCTTTTGGTTGCTCTGATCAAAATACCTGACAAGAATAACTTAGAGGAGGAAAGATTTATTTGTCTCGTAGTTTCAGAGGATTCAGTCTGTGGTCAGCAGGCTCCATGGCAGAAACAGCATGGCAAAAGGGTGTGATGAAGGAAAGCTGCTCAGTTCATGGCATCCAGGAAGCAGAGAGAAAGAAAAAGGAAGGGGCCCGGGGGGAGAAGATAAACCTTTCCAGGGCATGCCCCTGGTTACCTTTTCTCACTAGGTCCCACTTCCCAGTAGTCCATCCAGCTATCAAAGAATTAGTGGAATTATTCCACTAATGAGGTGAGAGCCTTCATGATCTATTCACTCCCCAAAAGCTCCATCTCTGAGCACAAGACACTTCAGCGGCATTCCAGTTCCAAATCATATCATTGGTTTAATAAATTATTATATAAATCATGATATACTTACGCACCGTAATGTTATGCAGCCATTACAAAGATGAGATGAGACATCTATTTGGATCAATTTGAATACATCTGTAAGTTATGAACTATAGAAGTATGATTCCATTTTTGTAAATAAACATGGAAGTATACCCCTATCACTCCAAATATATATTTTTATATATTTTATTTTAATATTTAATATATAAAATACATAAATTATATAAATATAATTTATATTATATATACATATATATACATATTTGTATATATATATATACAAATTCTTGAAGGTTATCATACCAAAATAGTGTTTATTATCTTTGCAGAAAAAATCTGATGGGGATAGATTGCAAGAGAGCTTTGCTTTTTATTTCATATTTTTTGTAGTTTGAATTATCATTTTTTTAATTTAAAGAAACTAAGATCCTGTCAGTGTTCACAACCCCCCAACATCTTCCCATATCACACTGAGTAAAATTCTCAGTCCTCCCAAGAGCCTGCAAGGGCCTCATGATTGACCTCTTGCACTGTGATTACCTCTCTGATCTCATATCCTGCCATAATGCTCTCTTACTCTGCTCCAGTTACACTGGCCTCCACTTTGTTCTGTGCACATGCCAGCCAACAACCCACCTCGGGATCTTCATCCTCACTGATTCCCTCTGTTTTTGAAGTTCTTCCTGCAGTTATTCACATAGGGCACTTCCTCGTCTCCCTTAAGTCTTTGTTCACATGCCACATTCTTGGTGAGGGCTTCTCTGCCCCTTCCCCATTTAAATTTACAACTCCTCCCATCTCTATCCCCATATCTTGCTTTATGTTTCCAATTATGATTTATAATAATCTAATATAATACACATTTCCATTGTTACCTTATCACCTAGCTCTCCCCACTGTCATGGAAGATCCATGAGGACAGATGTTTGTCTATTTTGCCATGTTCCTCACTCCATCTCTAGTGCCTAATGTCTGGTGTCTGGTATCTAGTAGGGACTCAAACATATTTGTCTTATAATTTACTTTTCAAATTATTAATGCATATTAATTGCAAACACTAGCTGGCTTCACTGTGACATTTCCATACATGAGCATATCATACTTGGATCATGTCCACACTCTCTTCTCTCTGTTCTTGTCTTCCCCTCTATCTCCCTTCTCCTGTACCCTTTCCCTTCCCTAATAGTCCCTCTTCTACTTCAGGTCATCTTTTTTGCCCCCCAAAATTTGTTGAATGAATGAACAAATGAGCATTCCAGGCAAGAAGGAACCTAAGAATTCACTTTCTTTTTCTGTATTCCTGGTCCTCTCTGGGATTCTTTCTTAATCCTTCTCCTTCTGGAATTTTCAACTTTTCCTTTTATCTTGTGCCTGACAAGTATCTCAAAAATATTTGTCAAATGACTGGATTTATACATTCATTCTGAAATATGACTGATAACTTAAGAGCAAAATTCCAGGTATATTTGCATTTTAGTAGCGATCAAAACCTATAGACAAGCCATGCACAGTGAAGCATGCCTATAATCCCAGCAACATGGGAAGCTGAGGCAGAAGGATTGCAAGTTCAAGCTCAGCCTGAGCAATTTAGTGAGAGCCTGTCTCAAAAAAAAAATATACATAAATAAAAAGGTCTGGAGCTGGAGCTCAGTGGTAAAGTGCCCCTCTGGTTAATCTCCATTACTGCCAAAACAGAATAACAAACAAACGAAAATCTATGAGCAAAGAGATTAGCCTGTTTCTTGGAGCCCCTGAGATTTTCCCAGAGTAAACTGGTACATTTGTCACAAACTTTGGGACTCACCACTTCTACTTTCTCCCTCTTGCTGATATAATGGTTTTCATATACCTAGCAGTAGCTTTAATATTACTATTGGAAAAAAAATTACTATTTGATTTCCACAGTTCCCATGACTTAAATAATGTACATAGCAAGAAAAACAAATACACAGTGAACATGAATATTCTTTTTTTTTATTGTATTTTTTTATTTTTATTTTTATAATTTTTAATATGTACAACTCATAGTGCATATATTTAGTATCTTTTTTACATACAACTGTTTGTATACAAAGTATATTCGTGCAATTTAGGTCTTCAATCATGCATTAAGGAAAATGATATCCGTCTCATTCAACCACCTTTTTTTTCCCCCCCCTCCCTCCCCTCTTGCTCCCAACATGAATATTCTTAAAGAAAATCACACACATGAATACTTACACACACCTATAAATATATACATATTGGCACACCAGTTAGAAAAAAATATATCAAGTTAGTTTCTAAGCAATTCCCTACACACACGTCAAGATATTATGTACTTAAAGCAACAAAGTCCTTGAAAAATTCTCAGTCTTGCCAATTCCTTAACCTTTATAGGCCAATAGAAAGACAAGTCCAGATCCAGGCATTTCCAGTTTTCTCAAATAGTTCCACTCTATTCCAAACAGGCAGGTGACAGGATGAATTATGCTAAGAAGCTTATACCTGAATATATGTGGAAGGGCTCAGAGTCACAATCAACCTAGTCAGCTATATTCAGGGGACAGAAAACCTGTGTGTGTGTGTGTGTGTGTGTGTGTACACGTAGAATGACTTATATTGAACTGTGGGGACAGAGAATATTAGAATCTTCTCATCTCCCATCCATTGCCCATACCAGACCCTTTTCTTCCTCCAGGGCTGACTCCAATACCCTACATAGGCCAGTTCAGAAATCCCTTGTAGAGACTGGTTGTCTCTGGGAGGTGAGAATGCTGTCTGTGAGCTTAGGGTCTGATGGGAAGTTGGAACATCTGGGATACTCAGCAGAACCTACTAGCACAATCCCCACAAATAAGTGATGACAAAAAAGATAATAAGCATGACAGCACTCTGAGAAGAATGATAAAGTCAACTCCATCAGCTTAAGAGAACCAAATTATTGGTATAAAATATCCTATTATTGTTCAGGCCTAAGTATATTGGATCCTCATAGAGAATGGAGTCTAGTTGGAACTTAGTTGTTCTCAACATTTAATGTGTTTGTTAAAAGATTTAAGGTTTGGGTGTTGCTCAGTGGGAGAACACTTGCCTAGAATGCACAAGGCCCTTAGTTTGATTTTAAACAATACACACACACACACACACACACACACACACACACACATGCATGCATACACATGCACACATATACATTTCCCCAGGTCTCCTTCCCATAGATTATTATTCAGTTCAGTTGAAGGATGGCCTATGAATCTGCATGTTTGACAAGTTAATAAGTGATGCCAATGCTACTGGTTTTTCAAGAACTACACCATCTACATTTATGCCTATACCTATATTTATCCATTGTCCAACATTCATGTTGGTTCTCTTTCTCTGGAAAACATTGATTAATACATTCCCAGATGTAATCTGAAAATCTGATCTCCCCATGATACAGTGTTGTGTTCCTATGATGGGAGATATCCATTTATAATGGAACTATGGAGGCCTAAAGAGTCAAATTCTTTGGCATTGTAGATGCATTGGTCAAAATCTGCTATGGATTCATGAGTTCCCTGAACCCTGAAAACAATAACAACTTGTGTTTATTGAAATCTTAGAGTGTGCCAGGAACTATGCTAAATATTTAAATGAACTATCTTATTTGACACTCCCAGCAGGTACTATTCATATCCCTATCTTAATGAATGGAAAAATGAAGACTCAGAGAGTTTAAGTAAGTTAAATAAAAGAGAAACAAACTTACTCCCTTCTTTGATTTTCAAAAAGGAAATCTTGGTAAATGCTTCAAGGGAATTTTGAACCTAGGCAGTCTCAATGGGCTGTTTCAGATATGGAATCTTCAACGAAAAATTTTATTGGCTGTGGACTTGAACCACTCATAGTTTCACAGCAAGCCCAAGTTTCTGACCATTATATTACACCGCCCTCCCTGCTGGGCAGTTACACCATTAACTAATTCACAGTGAGGGGTTGAAGGTAGATTTTTGAGGCACATCAGTCTGCTAGTTTTTCCCCAGAAGATACACTGGAAAGACTTACATCAGTTTCCTTCTTTCGCAATGATCATGGGTTGGTTACATGCTAAAATTTGCTGACAGCTCTTAACTCTACATGGTTCATTTTTGAGTCATGGCTGTATGTTGGGGTTTCTGTGCTGTAGGCAGATTACAGCCATTGCCTTCTTCAGGCCTGTATCAGCCCAGTGCTCTAGGCTAGCTATTTTCCATAGGCCAACAACATTTATGCATCTTGTGGAAGTGCTTCAGTATTGCAATCATCAGTAGACATTCACTTCCAGAAAATAGGATCTAGCACTTTAGATGATGGGCAAGGGGCCCACCGATTTCAGTCCCAGGTGATGTTTTCTGTCTGGTAGGTGGCAGCAAGCAGAGTGATGGGCCAGATAAAACAAATAGTTTCAGGAGTGGCTCAAGTCCAGATTCAATAAGAGCTTTCTTTGAAGCTTCCATATCTGAAACAACCCATAATTCCCAGAGGAGAGGAGGATGGCTGTTTCAAAAGCCAAAGCTAAACTCTCTCTAAACAGATTAAGCCTTCTGCCATAGAAGTAAAGCTCAAAACGAAAAAAAACTGGCAAAGAAGCCCTAATGATATCCATCCATCAGCCAATCCAAGGGCAAATCTGACTGCATAAATACTAGGGGACAGAATCAAACTATTTGAGTAAATTGGGTCCTTAACTCTCAGAATGCAAAGTATTTATTAGTTCAACATGTGAAATTAATATCTCAAGGTACTATGGCTTGTTTGTGGTAGTAGTTGATACATTTGATTACGGGTCATACATGTACATGTTCTTACCTCTTTTCTCAGTGGGCATCCTTTCTTCCCCATGCAACAACTGCTGCAAAATCTCAGAAGTCTTCTGGGCTAGAAGTCTGAGTGGCTTGGACTACCATTTACCCTTTGTGCAAAGTAAGGTTTTAGTGCAGAAAAGGAATGGGGCTGTGTGGCCTATAAACTCTGAATAGATTTTTGTGGATTCGGTTGAAGATGCCTCTGCTGTCAATCTCTCCATTTCTGTGCATTTACATTTGATTTCTAATTCCAACCTTATCTCTGCTGCACTGAGGGATTTGTCCACAACTGGCCAGCTTAGATAGGAAAACAGTGGATTGTCAGAGGCTAGGTGTGGGGGTGGCAACACCCATCTCTCTTCAGGGTTCAAGGGAAAGCCTGTGGAGGTGGAAGAGAAGCAAATAGAGAGTAGAAGACAAGAGGAAAAGGCAGGCAGCTGAAGCTGTGGCTGTGTCCTTCCTGTTTAAGACTGTCCTTCCCCTTTGGTTTCTGTAATAAACATGATTACAGTACAACCTAATTTTAACATCTCAGCTCTTGCATGAAGAATGCCACCAGTACACTTGATTCACAATATCAAAGAAAGAGGAGGTCAGCAGGACCATTGGATCCAGGTCTTGTGCTCAGTGTACCATCAGCTTTTGTCTGTCCTCAGTGGCCTGTTTGTTCTAGGAAGTGGGTACTAGGCAAATCTGTAGGTGAAAGGATAGAAGGTGAAAGGGAGAGATGCCTCAAAATTTTTAAACTGTGCTAGGGATGTAGCTCAGTGGTAGAATTCTTGCATAGCATGTATGAGGCCCTGGTTTCAATCCCCAGTACTGCAGAAATAAAATAAAAAAAGAAAGAAAAAACCTGCCTGGGCCTCCCTGAAAGATTTTGGGGACATGTGAAGTGTCATTTTAAAAATTATTATAGCTTAGTAGGGCACAGTGGTGCATGCCTGTAATCCCAGTGACTCAGGGGGCTGAGGCAGGAAGATTGCAAGTTTGAGGCTGGCCTCAACAACTTAGTGAGATCCTGTTTCAAAATTTTAAAAAAAATAATTAAAAAGGGTTGAGGATGTAGCTTAATGGTAGAGCAGCCAATCCCCAGTACCACAAAAAATAACTAATAATCATTGTAACCAAACCTGCATGTCACCTCAGCTCACAGATTTTCATTTATTTTATTTAAATTTCATTTCATTTTGTTATGACAAAAAATCCCTTGAATAGCTTCCCTTAGTCAAGTAAATGAAGTAAATGAAGGTCAATGTACACCTTTGTTCAAGAGAAAAAGGTGTTACAAGATATTTTGACTGATGTTTCTCCATTTCTCTTTAAACAGAGTTCCAGCTTTGTGTGTTAAGGAGGGGTACTTCTGGAAAGAAAAGGAATGGGACCCCAGGATCTCTTACCTGGGATTTCAAATTAGGGAAATCTGACAAAGTAGATGGGCCTGACTGTAGTCTCCTGGCATGTAGGGAACCTGAAGGACACAAAGGGCAGCTAATTTGATAACAAGGGAATCCGCTGAACATTCTGCAGGGCTTTCCCCCCTCTGCTTCTTAAACTTTGCTTCTGGCTTCTGCATAGGCAGGTGCTGTTTGTTTCCCTTAGATCTCCAGATGCAATCTTAGTACTTTCTCCTCCTCCTCAGCCCCTTCCTCTTCTTCTTCTCCTTCTCTTTCTTCTTCTTTGCAGTGCTTGCAATCCAACTCAGGGCCTTCAACATGCTATGGAAATACTCTACCATTTTCCAAAAGAAATATGCTCATACCCAGTACTCAGCAAATCTGGATAGATTTTATTGATGTTTTGGGAGGATGCCAGGAAGGGGCCACAGCATACAGCCCTTTAGCCTTGTACCAGCCACCTTATATTCCTCTTCTCCTCTTCCCTTCTCTGCTCATTTTACCATCCGCCACCATAGATTGCATTCCTACTCCTCCTGCCATTTCTTTGCACTATACTAGTGTATCTAGAAAGTCAATACATCAAGTCCTGAACAGAATTAAGAATGTTTCTTCCCCAGTATCCATCCTCTCTAGGAGGAGATAGGAACTATAAATAGCTATTTGTTTTTGCTGTATCACCGACCCTAATACTTTCCTATAAGAAAAATGAAAAGGCAGAGATAATCAAGAGCCATCTGAACAATTCAACATTATTGCCCATCACCAGGCATATGTACTCTGTATACCAACCTGATTCTCTTTTCTGCAGAGCGTTCTTTTTTCTTTGTAGTAAGTCTGCCAATGGTACACATTCTAATGAGGAATCTTTTCTGGATGGTGGGTGATCTTGCTGCTATCCACTAGGCCCGTGGTTTTCTAGGATTCCAGGAGAAAATACCACCTCCCGCAAGAGTTGTGAGTTATGAGTTTCATTGCAGCCAAAGACCCTTCCAGTATCCAAGGAAGTAATCTAGATTGTTTTTTTTTTTTTTAGGGGGGGGTGTTTCCTACTTTTTGAAACCCATTTCAACACTGGCTGAGGGGGACAAATTTAAGGAGGAATGACTGTAAATGGCTGAGAAAAATACTCTACCATGGAGGAATTTTAGTCATAGCCACCTACCACTGTGGCCAAGGCAGTGAACCAAATACTGGGCCTGTTCAAGACAGACCTATTTCTTCCCACGCACAAAGAACACCTGCTTCAAAATTTTGTATGCAGGGAGACACAGTAGAGCTAGGGAAACTCCACAGAGATCATGAATGCAGATGTGGTCACAAAACCTAGGAGACTCTATTAGAGCTAACTTGGGGCTTTGAAAGAGGTATGTTTTTAGAAAAATACAAATCAATAAGATTCTATGCAACAGGAAACAAATGTATGGAATTCATTATCCTCAAGAGTTAGTGTAAGCTGAAAGTATAAATACCTTTTTAAAAGGGTTAGATACATTCATAAATTTATGCATAGCTGGTTACTAAGGGCAACTATGATGTTTTTATCGGAAGCTAGAAACAGAAGAGGCTCTAGATATCAGCTAATCTCAACTCCTCCACCCCCACCACCTCTGTAGTTAGGGAGCATCAGCAGAGTGCCTCCTGGGGCAAAAATGGTGATTAGATGGGAAATGGGTGATTCCTGGTGGCCTTCAAGATAACCCCAATGGCCACCCCAATCTTTTGCTACATAGTTAGATTTTAAGAGAGGAAAGGACTAAGCAGACTTAAAAGCCTCTAATTGAGCCTGGCATCGTGGTGCATACCTGTAATCCCAGTGGCTCAGGAGGCTGAGGCAGGAGGATCGTGAGTTTGAAGCCAGCCTCAGCAAAAGTGAGGCACTAAGCAACTCAGTGAGACCCTGTATTTAAATAAAGTACAAAATAGGGATGGAGATGTGGCTCAGTGGTCAAGTACCCCTGAGTTCAATCTTCAGCACCAAAAACAAACAAACAAACAAACAAACAAATAAATAAATAAAAATAAAGCCTCTAATTGTCTAGAGCAGTCACATACACTATATGTGGGGGTGGGGATGCCAATATGTAAAGATGGATAAGAAGAAGAGTCTATCCTGCCTTCAAGATCATAGTCTAATAAGGGAAATAAACCAGTGAGAATATTATGAGTTTGTGTATAGCACAGCAGGGTATATGATGGGGGTAGGGAAGGGATGAGTACCATGTACAGAGAAGGTAGGGAACAAGGCAAATTGGCCTCTGGATGTGGGAGAAAATCTGAAGAGTGTGGCAGCATGAAGCTTAAACACATTAATAGGGGAACAGCTGATCCTATCGACATCCCAGTCAGGCTTATACAATCAGTTTTTTCAGGATCAATGTGAATAGTACTGCTGCAGTCATGTATCTCAGTGGCCCTCCTCAAAAACTCCTCCATTTTCAAACTAGGAAACAGAGATGAGTGAACTACTTTGGATGAACATCTATTTCATGTCCTAGTGGGCCTCTATTTCCCCTCCACCATATCATTTGGCCATGAAGATCAGGCTATAAAAGGTAGCCTGGTCCTCTGCCAATACATACCTACTGACTCCTTCATCAAAGCTATGGCACATTAGAATTAAATAGATTTAATTAAATAATATGAGAAACAATTTTCTCTATGAATGAGAAAAAAAGGGGATCCCTTCCCCTAGGCAGATACAAACCTGCACAGGGTGCTCAGCTTGCCAAGCTCCACTTGGGTTAGATTTTGGATCCTACTTGCTTCCCCAGCTAGATGGCTTGCATTGAAAACCTGCCCAAACCTATATGGTAACCCTGAGCATTAGAGACAAGAGTCTTGGGTTAAAGAGACTGTGAAGCTAATCCAGGAAGCATCTGCTGTGTTCTGATGTTTCCATCCAGAATGACTTAAGACTATGCCAGCCCGACACTGCCTGCAACCTATCACCTGGCAATGCAACCCTGTGCCAGATCTCTCAGCTCTGTCAGGTAGAAGGAGGAGAATGGCTGCTTCTGGCTGCCTAGTTTCCACTAGAATTAAGGAGGTGACTGGAATTGCAGAGCTGGAAGGTTCTGCTAGGAGAAAGTGAGATGTTTATTCAACAGGCACTAAAAATGAAGTTTGGCATCTCGTTTGAGAAATTCCAACAGCGTGAAGGAGGCTGATTCATTTTTTCAAATAAAACCTAATTGTCATACTGTTTATTTAATAGTGAGATAATAATATCTTCTGTTTATGAACTATCTTATAGCCTGAGGGAGTCTACACCACTTTACAGACTTCAAAATCCAAAAGCAACGAGACAGCGACTTGTGTCTTTCACCACTGAAATGTCAACACCTGGGGGCTGGAGGGCACAGGTGGGGAGGGATTGGCTCAGGCAGTAACAGTGGCATTATACCAAATTCTTCCTAGCTCAGGCCCACCAATCAGGTCCCAGAATTGGGCCTCCTGCTGACATATATGCGGCAGGGGATCTCTGCAGGAGAAGGGACTCTGGCCAACTGGCAGGTGTGCCAGGATTTTGCTTAGAGAATAAAGAGGACCCAGTCTGAACTGGGTTGGTGGAGAGATATGTGTGCCAGCTATTTGCAGAGGGGTACATTACCTGATTGAAATCAGAGGGAGGAATAGTTCATCTCCTGACAGTCAAAACAGGGAGTATTAGAAGTAAAGGACAATCCAATTTTTTCAAGGTATTTAGATAGGCCTGGCCTCAGATTTGATGGAAAAGTTCAGGGGCCTGACCAGTCTGCTCTCACTGCCCTTGAAAATGTTCAGCTTAACCTGCACTCCTCCTCAAACTTAACTGAGCATCAGAATCATGTGAGGAACTTGTTTTACGTGTAGATTCCTGGTCTATCACCACACTTTCACTCGGATTCACTAAGACTGGGATAGACTTCAGGAATCTGCTTGGTTTCTCTCTCCTCTCTCTCTTTTTTTCTCCTTTCCTCCCTTCCTTTTTTCTTTCATTTTTGGTGCCAGGGATCAAACCTAGGACCTTCCTTGCTCATGCTAGGCAGTTTCTCTAACACTGAACTACAGTACACCAGCCCAAATAATCATCATTTTTAATAAACATTCCAGTGATACTGAAGTTGCTAATTCTCTAACTACATTGATTCCAGAATCAAGACCAAAGGGGTTGGAACTAATCTGGCTCTTGGTCTGCAGTCCTGGCAAGCAGCTTAACACAGAATGAATCTTGATCTTTAGTCCTTATTTTTCAGGCTTCTTAGAGTAGATCCTGGATGTCTCATGATACAGGAGAGTTTCCTACTATTGAAGACCATTCCAATTATAGCTTTCCTTTCTCTTTCCTTCTCCTTCCTCCCTCCTTTTCTCTTTTATTTTTTCCTCTCTTCCTTCTTTTTGGTGGGTCCATGTCTTAGTTCATTTGTGTTGCTATAACAAAATATCATAGAATAGGCTGGTGTGGTGGTGTGTGTCTGTAGTTCCAGCTACTCAAGAGGCTGAGGCAAGCCAGGCACAATGGTGCACACCCGTAATCCCAGTGACTCAGGAGGCTGAGGCAGGAGGATTGAAAGTTCAAGGCCAGCCTCACCAACTTAGCCAGGCCCTTAGCAACTCAGTGAGACCCTGTCTCTAAATAAAATATAAAAATGGGCTGGTGATGTGGCTCAGTTGTTAAGCACCTTTGGGTTCAATTCCTGATACCAAAAACAAAAGAGGCTGAGGCAAGAGGATTTCTTGAGCCCCAGAGTTCGAGACCAACCTGGGCAATAGAGCAAGATCCTGTTTCAATTAATATAATATAATATAATATAATATAATATAATATAATATAATATAATATAATATAATAATTAATATAATTTAAAACAGCATATCTGTGGTATAGCATGTGTTTAGTATGCTTCAAGGCCCTAGGTCTGATTATAATCCAAAAATGAATAAGGTGCCAGTAATTTTGATATCTTGTGATGGCCCAGTATCTTCTTCCAAGTTGTTGCATTGATGACTTTCTCAATAGGTCCCCTAAAGCTCAGGAAATAATGCCAAGAGTTAAGAAATGGGATGGTGTCAAACTAAAAAGCTTCTGTACAGCAAAGGAAACAATTAAGAATGCGAAGAGAGAACCCACAAAGTGGGAGAAAATCTTTGTTAGCTACTCTTCTGACAGAGGATTCATATCTAGAATATATAAAAAACTCAAAACACTTTACATCAAAAAAAATCAAATAACCCAATTAATAAATGGGCAAATGAATTAAACAGACACTTCTCAAAAGAAGAAATACAAATGGCCAACACATATAGGAACAAATATTCAACATCATTAGCAATTAGGGAAATCTAAATCAAAACTACATTGAGGACTGGGGCTGTAGCTCAGTGGCAGAATGCTTGCCTTGCATGTGTGAGGCACTGGGTTCTATCCTCAACACCATATGAAAAATAAATAAACAAAATAAAGGCATGCTGTCCATCTACAACTACAATTTAAAAAAAAAAAAAAAAAAACTACACTGAGAGTTCATCTCACATCAGTCAGAACAGCAGTCATCAAGAATACAAATAATAGCCAGGTACAGTAGTGTACGCCTGTAATCCCAGTGGCTCTGGAGGTTAAGGCAAGAGGATTGCAAGTTCAAAGCCAGCCTCAGCAACTTAGCAAGGCCCTACCTAACTTAGACCGTGTCTCAAAATGAAAAATAAAAAGTGCTGGGGATGTGGCTCAGTGTTTAAGTGCCCCCTGGGATCAATCCCTAGTACCAAAATAAAATAAAATAAAAAGAATACAAATAATAATAAATGCTAGAGAAGATGTGGAGGAAAAGAAACAATTTTACACTGTTGGTGGGATTGCAAATTAGTACAACCACTATGGAAATCAGTATGGAGTTTCCTCAAAAGACTAGACATGGAACCACCACATGACTCAGCTATACCATTCCTCAGTATTTAGCCTGAAGAATTAAAGTCACCACACTACAGTGATTTGTGCATATTCACGTTTATGGCATCATAATTCACAATAGCCAAACTATGGAACCAGCTTAGGTGTCCATCAATGAATACATGAACAGAGAAAATGTGGTATATATACACAACAGAGTTTTATTCAGCCATAATGAAAAATTAAATTAAGACATTTGCAGGAAAATGGATGGAGCTAGAGATCATCATGTTAAGCAAAATAAGCCAAACTCAGAAAGATAGGGGTGGATCTCCTAATATCAAAGGGAGATCACTAGAGGAAAGGAGCCAAGAGGTAGGAGAAGGGAGGGGGAGAATGCTGGGTAATTATATTGACCCAAATACATTGTTATATCATGTATTGTGTGCATGTACGAATATATAACAAATCCCATCAGTATATGCAACTACAATGCACCAATAAAAATGTGTAAAAAAAAGACGTTGCCTTGGATGTTGCATCCTTACATGTCAGAAAAAAGAAGGGCAAAAAGGGCCTAGCTAGTTCCCTTTAGTCCTTTTATAAGGTCTCTAATTCCACACGAGAGGAGAGTAGTACTTAAAGGTCCCACCTCTTACTACAATAATGCTGGGTTCCAACATGAACTTTGGAGGGTACACAAACTTTCAGACCATGGCACGCTATGAAAATTGAATTATTGAGAAAACTCCTTCAATAAACTAAACTAAGTCAATCTCTTATCTAGTCAGTTTAATCTAACTTTCATGGGGAAAGAGGAGAAGTCATGATGGGCAGAGAGATTCCTCTGCCTGAGGTTGTCCCAGTGGAATTTCACTGCAGTGTAAAGCCTGGAATGCAAATGGGATTAAGACCAGTGACAGAGCTTAATGTATGCCACAGAGGTTTAGTGGGAAGAGTGCTTTGCTTTTGCAGAGCTTTTTTTTTTTTTTTTTTTTTTTTTGGTACCTAGGATTGAACCTAGGGGCACTCAACCACTGAGCTACATCCCAGCCCTTTAAAAAAAAAAACTCTTTTTTTAGTTGTAGGTGGACACAATACCTTTATTTATTTTTATGTGGTGCTGAGAATTGAACCCAGTGCCTTGTGAGTGCTCTACCACTGAGCCACAATCCCAGCACCCACAGCTCTTTTTATATTTTATTTTGATACAGGGTGCCCCTAAGTCCTTAGGGCCTCACTAAGATGCTGAGGCTTGCCTTGAACTTGTGATCCTCCTGCCTCAGCCTCCAGTCACTGGGATTACAGGTGTGTGCCACCTCGCCTGGCTCTGATAGAGAAGTTCTACCTATAAACCTCCATCTCCTATGCAGCGCCAGGAGCTTCTATCTCCTCATCTGTACCTTCCAGAACTACTTTTCATATATCCTCTCCACTTTTTAAAATTAATAAACGATTTTAGAGCAGTTTTAAGTTTACAGAAAAAATGGATCCTAGAGCACAAATAGTTCTCATATTCTCCCTCCCTCCCTCCCTCCAGACATGGTTTCCCCTATTACTAACTTCTGGAATTAGTGTGGTATATTAGTTGCATTTGATGAGCCATGAATATTAACTAGTAAATAATTTACATTATAGGGTTCACTTTTTTTTTTTTTTTTTTTTGGTACCGGGGATTGAACTCAGGGGCACTCGACCACTGGGTTACATCCCCAGCCCTTTTTTTGTATTTTATTAGAGACAGGGTCTCACTGAGCTGCTAAGTGCCTTGCCATTGCTGAGGGTGGCTTTGAACTCGTGATCCTTCTGCCTCAGCCTCCCAAGTGCTGGGATTACAGGCTTGCGCCACCGCGCCCGGCTGGGGTTCACTTTTTGTAATGTGCAATTCTATGGGTTTTGACGAATGTGTAATGTCATGTATCTACCATTACATAGTCATGCAGAATAGTTTTACTGCTTTAAAAATCCTCTGTGCTCCAGCTATTTGTGCCTTCCCGTCCCTCTCAGCTCCTGGAAAACACTGATCTTTTTATTCTTTCTGTAGCTTTGTCTTTTCTGGAATGTGATATACAGTATAATGATTTTTCAGACTGACTTTCATTTAGGGACACATATTTAAGTTTCCTCTATGTATTTTTGTAGCTTGAAAACTCACTTATTTTTATTGTAATTATCCATAATATTCTATTGTATGGATGAACCACAGTTTATCAAGTCACCTTTTGAATAATGTCTTGGTTGCTTCTAAGTCTTGGCAATTATGAATAAATTTCTTAGAAACATTTGAGTACAGGTTTTTGTGTAAACTTAAGTTTTCAACTCATCTGGAAAATACTAAGAAGCGGGGGATGGGGTTGTGGCTCAGCGGCAGAGCGCTCGCCTCGCACGTGTGTGGCCCAGGTTCGATCCTCAGCACCACGTAAATATAAATGCATTGCATTGTGTATAACTAAAGTAAATAAATAAGTATTTAAAAAAAAGAAAATACTAAGAAGCATGGTGGCTGGGTGATGTTGTTACCACTGTACCTGGCTGTCAAATGCATTTTTGTATTTATTAGCATCACCATATGATTTTCTTCTTTAACCTGTCGATGTGATGAATTATGTTAATTGATTTTTTTGAGACAGGGTCTCATTCATTAAGTTACTGAGGCTGGCCCTGAACTTCTGATACTCCTGCCACAACCTCCCAAGTTTCTGGGATTATAGGCATACACCACAGTGCCTAGCAACATTTATTGATTTTTGAATGTTGAACTGGACTTTTATACCTCAAACAAATCTCCCTTGGTCATAGTGTATCACTCTTTTTATGCATTGTTGGATTTGATTTGCTAATATTTTGTTAAGGATCTCCTTGTCTATATTCATGAGAGATACTGGTCTGTCACTTTCCCTTTTTCTGCAATATCTTTGTCTGAATTTAATTCTAGGGTAATGCTGTCCTCACAGAATGAGTTAGGAAGTGTTTCCTTTGCTTCTGTTTTCCAGAACAGATTGTAGAGAATTGGTGTTAGTTCTTCCTAAAGTTTTTCATAGAATTCACCAGTGAACCTATCTGAGCCTGGTGCTTTTGTGTTTTGGATGGTTACTAATTATGTATTTAATTCATTTAATAGATATAGGTCTCTTCAGATTATCCATTTTTCTTTGTTTTTTTTTTTATAGATGTATCTTTCAAGGAATTGGCTCATTTCATCCAAATTATCAGATTGGTGGATGTAGAATTGTTGATAATATTCCTGTATTTTCTTTTGAATGTCCATGGGATCCTTTCCACTTTTAGCCATTTATTTATTTAAAAACTATGTATTGAGTACTTACTATTAAAATTTTAATTTAGCATAAACTTATTGAATGTTCCTTATATGACAAGTTCTATACTACTACAGCTGGGGTAAGCATGACATTGGCCTCTCAGAACTTACATTCTTGTAAGGAAGATAAATATTGAATAAATAAATAGGCATATCTAATAAATCCAGTTGTGGTAAGTGCTAAAGAAGAAATAAACAGCATGGGAGACAACTTTCTGGCAAGTGTGAGCAGGGAAAGCCTTTCTAAGCAGGTGACATGATCTAGCCTTAAGAAAAGCCCAGGAAAGAGCATTCCAGTTGGAGGAAGCCATATGTGCAGACACTCAAGAAAAGGAAGATATCAGCATGTAGGAAGAAATGAAATATATTGAGTGTGCCTGGAGCATTGTAAGCAAGGGAGACTTTAGTCCCAGAAGAGATCTGAGAGGTAGGCAGGGTCCAGGTCCTGTAGGGCTTTATAAGCCATAAGATGAAGTTCAGATTTTATTCTAAGTGATATGAAAAGCTTTTGAAGAGTTTTAAGCAGAATAGTGGCTTGATGTGATTTACTGGGGTTGTGGCTCAGTGGTAGAGCAATTGCCTAGCATGTGTGAGGCACTGGGTTTAATCCTCAGGACCACATAAAAATAAATAAAAGAAAGGTATTGTGTCCATCTGCAACTAAAAATATTTTTTTAAAAAAGATCAGTCTGATCTTTCCTCACTGCTATAAGAAAAATGTGATGGCACAGAAATCAGGAGCGATCACAATAGTCTAGGCAGGAAGAGTTGGTTCCCTAAACTTGGGAAGGGGGACAGTGACAGTTAAAATGGGGGGAAAAAGTAAAAAACGAATGAATGGGGATTCATTGTGCCGGGCACTGGAGTGGGCATTTACAAGGTGACTTATTTGGGCAATCTCACTGCCTTTATCTGGCTATAGAAATCTACCTTCCTCCACTTTCAGTGTGAGGGTTTCTTAACAATCTCATTTCCCCAGGAGCCACAGAATCATCCCATTGATTCCTCATTTTATCTCAATAAGCTTTGGGAGTGACTATTATAGTTCTCTGGGTCTCTCAATAACATATGTTTAGGAGACCACTGTCTTTATCCCAAACAGGTGTTTCTACAGTCTGGGCACATTCCAAGTAACCCAGACCCTGAGGATCATTGGTCTCATCTCTCCCAGGTGGGTGACATTTAGAATGATTATTGTTCAGCAACACTCTGGTTTCTACTAAACAGTATGACAGAAGTAAGAACTTTGACTATCGGGATGATTAGACAGAGGAATAGATTGCCAGAGGAGGTTATGAAGGTTCCTTCAGCCAGACAAGCTGCTGAAATATGAAGACGTTATATATCAACGTGAGCAGCATCTTTATATTCTAAGGGTGCATAGAGAAAGCACTTCAAATGACAAGGGGAATAAAGTGGAAGGACGCTGTAATGCTAGGTCATAGATGGTTGCCAAACAATGCAAGTCAGGAATCCCAGCTTGGCTGGGCCAGCAGGTAAGTAGGGAAAACAGAATTAATGACCAGGGAGCTAGTTACAGTAAGTTATTGGGGGTAAAGCCAAGGTCTAAATCCAGGGTGTAAAGCCAAAATGGAGAATGTGGGCAAAGTCTGCATTCTGGACACATAGGCAAGAATGAAGCTGCAGCAGACCAAACCAAGCAGAAAACAGGAGCAGAGAATTCCTGTCTAATGTTAGTGTTGGTCTGTGGCTGGGTTTCAAGCCAAAAAGAGGGAAATGGGTGGAGGAAAACATCGGAGTGGGAAAGAATTTCCTAAATCAGAACACCATAGCTTTTGTCCAGGGTATAGCATTGGATTCTGCAACTGGTACCCATCTGCCTTCTGTCCTTCTTCAAGCTTGCCAGAGACAGGCAGAGTTTCACAGCTGTTTTGTGACTTCAACATAGTTCTAGGCCCTTTGGGGGATAAGACATTACTGGGTGACCTACTGTTTCTGTTCCTTGCATTTCTGTGGTCAGTGAATGTCTTTGTAAGCTCAGAAATGGGCTGGAAATAAAATTTACAATAAAAGAAATTTCTCTGTTTCTATCTCTGTCTGTATTTGTCCCTCTTCAAAGCCTTCCACCAACTCAACTATTTCTGTGAGCCTCCCATAGGTTCATTAACAGAATCCTTTCATTTCTCCAGTGGCTTCCACCACTAGTTCCCTGGGGTGATAATCTGCTGCCAAAGTTTCTAATGCCTATAACAAAAGCATTGATGCATTGAGGTAGCTGTTGTTGCTGCTGCTGCTGTCACAAAGCTGCCTCCCACCCAACTGAAACTACTAAAAGCAATGCTTCTCATATGGCCTTGTGTACTCAATGCCCTGCAGAGATTTTTGTGAAGCATTCCTTTAAGTTGGTACTTAATCTTCCAAAACTATCCCTACTTAGGACTCAGGTATGAGACACAGATAAGAAGATATCTAGGGTAGTAGCCCTGGAAGCTATTACTTTGATTGAATTGTTTGTTTTTGGTGTTTGCACCAAGGTTCCCCACTCTCCCTCATTTGTTTATAGACTCTACTCCTGACCTGAAGGGTAAGCATGTGAACGAGATCTGGTCAATCACAGGACATCCATTCTCCTGGCAACAGAGATTGGACCAAATGGTGGGCACATTATCAAGAAAGACCAATCAGAATTGTTGCCTGAGATAGCTCCACAGACTCTAGGAGATCAAAATGATGTTTGCTAAGCTATGTCTACTGGCAGTCATGTCTTCTGCAAGAAAGAGAACAATCAATCTACATGAGGAGAGAATTTAAAAAATAGGAAAAGAGATACAGAGTCAAGCAGAGAGGAAATATAGACAGAGAATTCTAACAATGTTGAGTTTCTAACCCTAGTTCCTTTGAGCATCCCATTCTTCTTATCCTTTTTTACCAATACAATACTTTTTAAATTCTTAAGCGGGGTTGAATTGCTTCTTGTTTTTAAGTGTCCTGATTAATTACAACCTGAAAGTAATACTTACAAATTTTTTCTCCACTACAACCCTTAGGTCTAAGAGGAAAATATATGTCCATTCTTTCTTCTGTTAGGATGAAATCTTTTCTGAGAGGCTTCTTGGGCTCCTAAACAAATAGTTACCCAGTACACTCACCACTTAACATCCTCCAAATGGACACAAGAGGCATGTGAATCATGGGGAATACAATCTAGGTTACCAAGTTGGGCCCCTTTGCCATACTTATTAATTTATTTAACAAATATTTATCGAGCTCTTGCTATGTGCCAAGTAGGTTCAAGGAAATGAGAATATAGAAGTGAATAAAACAGACAACGTTACTGCCTTTGTGAAGCTTGACTTCTAATGAGACATACATTACAAACAAATGATTACATGTATAATATAAACCCACAAGTGTTAATAAAGAAAAATAGAGCAAGCTGGGCACTGTGGCACTCACCTGTAAATCCCAGTGACTCAGGAGGCTGAGGCAGGAGGACCTGAAGTTTGAGGTCAGACTCGGAAACTTAGCAAGACCCTGTCTTTTTTTAAAAATTTATTTATTTGCTTTTAGTTGTACACAATGCGTTTATTTTTACATGGTGCTGAGGATAGAACCCAGGTCACGCACGTGCTAGGCGAGCGCTCTACCACTGAGCCACAACCCCATCCCCAAGACCCTGTCTTTAAATGAAAAGGATTGGGGATGTAGCCGAGTGGCAATGCACTTCTGGGTTCAATTCCAAGTACCAAAAAAAAAAAAAAAAATAGAGCAGATAATTAAGACAGTGTTATTTTAGGGAATATGGTCTGGGAAGGCCTTTTGTGGAATGCACAAACCTGAAGGAAGTGAAGTCACGTGGATATTTGGGGAAAATATAAGCTAAAGTGAGAGAGAATACAAAGGCCTGGAAGTGCTTGACATATTTGAAATAGCAAGGGGTATGAATGAATGAAGTGAGCTAAAGGAAGAGTGGTAGGAATGTAACCAATAATCAAATTGTAGAAGGTCTTGGAGATTGGGCTAAGAACTTTGTGCTTTTTTTTTTTTTTCTAATTGTGATGGACAATCATTAGAATGTTTAATTTAGGGATTGACAGTATCAGTATCAGATAGGCCTTTTAAGGCTTACCAGGGACTGTTGCATAGAGAATATACTGTATGTCTTCCTGCCTAGAAGCAGAGAGACCAGGCAAGAGACTACTGCATTAATCCAAGTGCGAAATGTTGGACGTAGTGAAAAGGAGGCAGATTTAATTCTAAAATCTAAATTTAGATTTTAAAGGTAAAGCCAGTTAAAGCTAATAGAATTTGCTCATGGACTAAATGTGGATTGTGAGAGATGGTCAAGAATGACTTCAGTTGTTTTTCTCTGATGAACTAGGTAAATCCTGATGATATTTATTGAGATGACAAAGAATGGGAGAAGCACAGGTTTGGGGATTAGAGATATCACAAGCTCCATTTAGGATCTGTTGAGCTTGATTTGCCTATTAGACATCTAAATGGTGATGTGAATTCAGGAAAAAATAAAACATGTTAAACAAAGAAGTGCAAAATGATAGGATTAAAGGGGGCCCTGAGAAGCAAGGAGTGTCCCAACTACACTGATGCAGAGTGCATTAACTGTCAATATATTGGCAAATATGTTTCTTTTCCCTTTTCCCACTATTTTCCCAGCCAGGGCCTGGTAAAAATTCAAGGTATGATCATAGGTAGGGATTCTGTCACTTTAAATCAAGGCAGGTAAAAGGACAGAGGATACATGTGCTGCTATAGCACATATATTGCGCAGCTATCTCATGTGTATTCCATGCTGTGTCCCTGCCTCCTCCACTCAGCATTGGAGGGGTTTCACCCATCTTCATTTGGCATTGGAACTGGATGGAATAGAATGAGTGATGACAGTGAACAATCCAGAAACTCATATCAGACAGGGGAGTTTACCCGGACTAAATGCAAGAGGGAGGGAACACTCTAGGGACTCTAGAACAAAGGGCTTGTGCCCTCTGAGGAACTGAAAATGAGTGGCAAAGTGAGATGCCAATCAAAACTCATACTGGTTTATTGGGAGTAAAGAACATCTTGAACATTCTTCTGAAATTACACACACACACACACACACACACACACACACACACACACACAAATAGGCTGTTTGAATCACATTCTTCTTTTCACCCTGGGGTAACACAAGCATTTAGAGCACATTGAAATACTACCACTATGCAAAGCAGTATGGAGATTCCTCAGAAAACTGGAAATGGAACCACCACTTGACCCAGCTATCCCACTCCTTGATTTATACCCAAAGGTCTTAAAATCAGCATACTATAGTGACACAGCTACATCAATGTTTGTAGCAGCTCAATTCACAATAGCCAGACTATGGAATCAACCTAGGTGTCCCTCAATAGATGAATGGATAAAGAAAATGTGCTATATATACTCAATGAAATATTACTTAGCTTTAAAGAAGGGTGAAATTTTGGCATTTGCCAATAAATGGTTGGAGTTGGAGAATATCATGCTAAGCAAAATAAGCCAATCCCACAAAACCAAAGGTCGAATGTTTTCTTTAATATGCAGATGCCAATTCACAATAAGGTGGAGGCCACTAGGGAAAAATAGCACTACTTAAGATTAGGTAGAGGGAAGTGATTGGAGGGAAGGGAGGGGATGTGGGGATGGGAAAGATAGTGGAATGAAACAGACATTATTACTGTATGTATATATGTGACTACATGACCAATATGATTCTGCAACATGCACACTCAGAAAAATGACAAATTATATCCCATCTATGTATGATATATCACAGTGCATAAATGCATTCTACTGTCATGTATAAATAATTAAAACAAATAAAATAATTAATAAAAAAAGAATAATCCAAGTAGGCTGGGGTAAGAGTCAAACCAAAGGGACAAGTGAGCAGACTAAAAGGGAAGCAGACAAAATGTATATGTGAAGTATAAACATTCCATGACTAGACTTGGGAGAAGAATAAGATGCAATAGGCAGGGCTGGGGCTGTAGATCAGTGGCAGAACACTTGCCTAGCCCATGTGAGATACTGGGTTCCATCCTTAGTACTGTATAAAATAATAAACAAAATAAAGGCATGCTGTCCATCTACAACTACAATTTTTAAAAAAAGATGAAGTAGGCAGTAACATATGCCTATAATCCTAGCTACTCCAGAGGCTGAGGCAGGAGGATCACAAGTTTGAGGCCAGCCTGGGCAATTTAGTGAGAATCTGTCTCAAAATAAAAGGGCCAGAGATGTAGCTCAGTGGTAGAGTGCCTCTGTGTTCAATCCCCAGTATAGAATTAAAAAAGAAAAAGATGCAGTAGTAGGAGGTAATTTTTTAAAAGCAAATTAGAGATTAAAAGCTATCATTAGAAAATAAAAGTAGAACTGAGCAAGTTTTGCCTGCCAGCTTTCCTGCTTGATTCCTGCCAACAGGGTGTGCAGCCTTGTTGATGAGGACCTTTTCTCGGCCTTGTGCAACAAAGAAAACTCATAGTTTCAACATTCAGAGCACCAGGCAGTGGGGACAGTAGCCAGCCTTGATCAATGCAGAATTGATTTACAATTTAATGCTTTTGTGTTTCAAAGTAAGATACCAGAAGAGGACAACTGGGTGGGTGGGGGAAGGGGAGGCAGCTTTCAAATTCCTCCTGCTAATACTGAAAAACGAATGGGAGGAGTCCATGTCACTGAATGCAGGATATATAGTACTGGGAAAGGTTGACCCGTGAAAAGGGCATGACAAAGAAGAGGTAATGGGGAAAAGAAAGGGCAAAAACCTAAAAGGGAAGGCAAGGAAAGTGACATACAAAGAAATATCAAAGGAGGGCTAGGCCCATAAAATAGAAATTGATGGATGAGGGGATGAGAACATTAAAAAGATCTTTAAGAGGCTTCAGGGAATATAAGAAGGAGGGCCAAGCAGAGATGTCTGATGGAGCATCTTACATAACAAGCAGCTAGTGAAAGGAAGGTTATTGTGGAAGGGCACCCTGGTACTTGGTATCTGAATGTCAATCAGGAGTAGGAATATAGCCAGGTACATGGCAGATGCCTGTAATCCCAGATACTGCAGAGGCTGAGGCAGGTGGATCACAAGCCAGGCCAGCCTGGGTAATTTAGCAAGATAACTTCTCAAAATGAAAACTAAAAAGTGCCGGGGATAGCTGGGAGCAATAGTGCACCCCTGTAATCACAGCAACTGAGGAGTCTGAGGTAGGAGGATCACAAGTTCAAGGTCAGCCTCAGCAATTTAGCAAGACCCTCAGCCACTTCCTCAAAATAAATAAAATAAAAGGGGTTGGGGATATTTCTCAGCCCTGCTGCATTCAATCCCCAGTATCCCCCCCAAAAATAAAAGTCGTAAAATGGCCTGAAGATGTAGCTCAGTGGTAGGGCACCCCTGGGTTCAATCCCCAGTGCTGCAAAAAAAAAAGAAAAAAAAATGCTGTGGGGCTCTTTTTTACAGAAAGGATATCAGGGATATTGTAGTGACTAAGCATTAATGTCAACACAGTAGCATAAGCATCTCCATTCTCTCATTTAAAAGGTAACTTCTTTAGGCATGTTTCTTTGATGTCTAGGCCTCAGTTTCCTTGTCTATACAATGGGAATGATAAAACCCAAATTACAAGGCTGTCATAAGATAAGCAGTGCATGGACAGTGCCTTGCATTTAGAAGGCGATCAATATTACAATAAGTGTCACAGGAGGAGGAGTTCCCAGAAAGGAGGACATTAATTCAGGATGAATGGGGTTCTTGACAAACATTAGGAGCAACAAGAGAGATTTATTTAGAAAGCAGAGACATATTCAAGAGAGAATCCAGACCATCTTGAGTGTGAGAGATGCTTTGGGGGTTCTCAGGCTTTTCTTTTACAAGAGACTTGGTGAAGGGGAGGGGGTCAACCCCAGGACTGCAAAAGCCCTTAGTGTGTTGTTTTCTGATCCCATAGAAAGAACTTGGAGGACTCAAGGGAGAGTGTTCCACCATTTTTTCATTCCCCACCTAAAGACTGGAGAGAAGGAAAGTGGATAGTTTCCCTGGTCCTAGACCCCTCTAACACATTCTTGGGAGTCCTTCTTAGTTCATCTTCAGAAACATCTCGCTTCTTAGGCATTGACTTGTGTCTACATCAGCAGGTAGGTGTGGAAAGGTTCATGGGGATGGCATCAGTCTGGTCATCACAAGAAGGTTTATGGTGGTTTGGAAATTCTCAGGATCCTTGGGATGATGATTTCTCCACTATTTGATCAATAGATAATGTTGTGTAAATTGCCTGTAAGTTTCATAGCTCCCTTCGCTTAATCTATTCTAAAACTACACATGTTATGGGGCTAATTAGCAGTGTGCTGGGCAATTTTCATAAGTGGATGAATTTCCAGTAATTTTAAGATTGTGAGTGAAGAGCTGTGAATTTCTCAGAAATTTGGGACTGACAGGCCTAGGAGAAAGAACTGGCTTGGGGAGTAAAGGTATGCGGAACTTTAGCACAAGGCTCAGATGAAAGTAATGATGTTTGTTTTTTCTCCTTTCTTTTGTCTCCTTTTAACCTATCCTTTATTTCTTTTATTCTATCTTACTCACTACCACTACTAGTATTACTACTACTACTTTTTCTACCATTATACAACTGTGTCTCTCTTTTTCTTTTCTTTTCTTTCTTTCTTCTTCTTTTTTGTTTTTGATATTGGGAATGCAACCCAGGTCCTCATGCATGCTTGGTAAGTGCTCTACCACTGAGCTACATCGTCACCCATTACAACTGTCTTTACTTAAACAACATACACTATTGGGGATTAGTCTACCCCTAATAAGAAATTCTTTTCAAAGTAAGGAAAGTGAGTGAACCAAATAAGGAAAGGCAAAAGGCATGATCTTAGACATAGAGGCTCATTTAAATGGGAGAATGCTAATGTAAGTAGGTATAGCAGATTTGGAGCAGGAATAAGTATATATTAAATATGGGGCAGGGGGCAATAGATGGGGAAAGAATGAAGATCAGTTTACTGTGTTGAAAAGTGATATTGATCTTTTCTTTTGTAGAAAGGTGTTTGATAATGAAAATGAAATGTAAAAGGATAGAATAATTTAACTCTATTATAACTAAAAATTACATCACATGGCTTACCCTGGAGCTGCTTAAGAATTAGCCCTCACTGGGTGCAATGGTGCACATCTGTAATCCCAGTGACTCAGGACACAGAGGCAGGAGGATGGCAGTTTCAAAGCCAGCCTCAGCAATGTAGTGAGGCCCTGTCTCAAAATAAAAATAAATAAATAAAAAGTACTGAAGATGTACCTCAGTAGTAAAGTGCCCCCGAATTCAATCCCCAGTACCACAAATAATAACAATAATTAGCCTGTCATCCATATGTCAGAAAGATTTAGGTAGCAACTGGGTGGTCTGGGCAATAAAGACCGGATAATCTTAGCCTTTTCAGAACCACCCCCTTTTGCTTCCCTCCTCACCCAACCCAGCCCCCACCTTTATTCAGCTGTCCCAGTGCCTCAGAGCTAAGCTCGTCCACACATTGATAAAATGCTAGCCTGCTAGAGCCTGGGTGGTTTCTTTTCTTTTCTTGGCTGCGTGTCTTATTTTAGTAACAAGCAACAAGAAATACAGAGAATGCTCAGACTGAGGGGGAAGAGGACAAGACAGACAATCGTCACAGTGTTGGTGAAAGTGTGTACTTGGGGGACCTGGAGGAGCACTACCCACAGAGCAATGCATTTCATCAATGGTTCAGAAGAGAAAAGGAACCCCAGGAAGGGATGGAGACTGGCACAAGCCAGGAAGACAACCAAATCAGAAGGCTGCCAGTAAGAAGAGCAAGGCTTAGAGCAGCCCAGAAAGAGTTAAAAACAAGAGCAGAGAAATACAAAGGACTGTCTACCTCCTGCTGCACTGCAGGGAGCAGGCTGGTGGCTCAGCTTGGGCTCAGGACTAGTGGCCCAGAGAGACCCTAGGAAGGGCACTAGCTACATACTTTGCAGGACCAATTGCAAATTAAATGTGGGGTGGGTCCTGTATTTAGACATCATTAAGAATTTCAAAACAGCAGAGCATTAAACCAAGTGGGCCCTTTGCAGGGGTGGGCTACAGCAAAGGGCCCCATACCTGGAAAGCTGCCCCTACCTAGGAACATTTTCAAGTGGAACCCCCAATGTAGTAGGCTCATTATTTTATTTATAATTTTTGTGTTATTGTATTTCAAGTTTTGTGAATTTAAAAATTTATGTTATGATATTATATTACATATAGTAATTTATATTGAAGACAATGCAATAGTATCATAGCAGCAAATGAAGAGAAGGTAATGGCTCTTGCAGATTTGTGTGAATGCCAACCACCTATCCTTTAAACTGGAGCTGTTTCCTATTTCCTTTTGTTTCCAGGTCCCATGTGATTTCAACCGAGGAGCTGTAAAAACGAAGGGGAAAAAGGCAGGGAAAGCTGTTTCCAGGGCTCTCCTCCTCCCAATCTCATACTGCTCTACATGTCCTCATTCTGGGCTTTTCTCCCAGTTCCCCTCCCTCCCAAATCTTTCTCTGAGCTCTTTAATGTTCTTTCCGCTTATTTGTCACCCCTTGTGGCAGCTATTAAACCAAATCCTTACTTTGAGAATTGGTAATTAAAGGGAAAGAATTAAGCATTTATCCTGCCTTTCCAGTAGGAACTATATTTCAGTATAATCAAATAGCCGTAGTTTTACTCTTTATTTATTTAACACTTACATAGCACTTACTATGCACCAGGCCTTATTCTGATTGCTTTATCAACATTACCTCTTAATTCTCAGAACAACAACATTTTACGGATAAGGAACTGAAGCACAGAGAGAGGGGAAGTGACAGTAACACAGCTAGCAAGAAACAGGACCAGGATTCAAATTCAGACAATTTATACCAAAGTCCATGCTCTTATCTACTACACTAGGTTGCCCTGGCTGAACAGGGTCAGTTCTACTTTCCTGAGAAAGGTTGGCTAGAAAATGTAGACAGAGTGATAGAATTAAAAAATCTTTCTTGGGGCTGGGGTTGTGGCTCAGTGATAGAGTGCTTGTCTGGCATGTGTGAGGCCTTGGGTTCAATCCTCAGCACCACATATAAATAAATAAATAAATAAATAAATAAATAAATAAATAAGTCTATTGATGACTAAAAAAATTTTTTTTTAAATCTTTCTTTTTTAGGAGCTGGGGATGCAGCTCAGTGGTAGAGTGCTTGCATAGCATATGTGAGACCCTGGGTTTAATCCTCAGCACTGTTAATTATATATATGTATATTATATATAAAATATATGTAATTATATATAAATATATATATGTAATTATATATAAAAATATATATACATATATATATAATATATATGTTTATATATATTTTATATATAATATATATGCCTATCATGAATTCATCAATTCACAAAAGAACTATTAAGTGAGATTAAAACAGGTGAATACTTGATGGGGGAGATAGACATTTGTATGGTGCCAAACTAACAGAACACAGACTATTATTTTTGGGTTGTTAGGAGGAAAACAACTGTACAATGGATCTGGCTGTCATCATGATGATCCAGTGGCCAACCATACTATTATTAAATGGGACAACCAGCTACAATATGTCTCCTGTTGTTCTGCAGTATATAATGCAAGGCCACATTGATATATCTTAGCCAAAGTTATCTAACTTGAATGTATTAATACTTCAGGTCTAACATCCAATTTCCAGGAAATTTAGGAGACTGAAGAACAAGCTAAATAACATCACACAATAAATGCCTAAACTGTCCAAAAAAAGTGGAATATTCTTCAGAGCAACAGACCCAATTTCTTCAATAAGTCAATAATGCAAAATTGAAAGGATGTTCTTGAGTTCAAGAGATTTAAGGGACATAACAAGATGAAGGCAGGACTTTGAATTATATCCTGATTTGGAGAAACCAACTGTGAAGGACATTTCTGGGATAATTGAGAAAATTTGAAAAAGTTTTGTGCATTATTAGATATTAAGGAATTTGCACACTGAAGTAAAGAATTAATATTAATATTATTATTTGTGGTGCTGGGGATTGAACTCAGGGGCATACTATCAGTGAGTTATAGTCCCAGCTCCCTTAAAAAATTTTTTTTGGTACCAGAGATGAATTCAGGGGTGCTTAACCACTGAGACATATTCCCAATCCTTTTTTTATTATTTTTTTTTATTTTGAGATAGGGTCTCACTAAGTCACTTAGGGCCTTGCTAAGTTGCTGAGGCTGGCTTTGAACTTATGATCCTCCTGCCTCAGCCTTCTGAGCCATTGGGATTATAGCTGTACACCACCACACCCAGCTAAACATATTTTTAAATGCCCATTCTAAAGTAAATTAAGTCTTTTACTCTCAACCTCTCTACAGAATGGATTATCTACTTTGCCCTCAATGAATTCTGGCTCCCTCCTTGCACATTGCTTCCCGTAGCAGATACTGTTGGTGCTCTATTCATATTCCTTTGGCCCTTATCACTTCTGTCCGTGCCAGTCTGATTTCTCTTTGCCTGGAGACTTTTCTCTGGCTTCCAGAACCTTCATAGGAAGCCAGAAGTTATAGGAGATTAACAAATTTCCTAGGGCAGCTCTGAATCATGAATAACAGGAGTAGGTTGTTCTTCAGGTGGGATAACTCTGAAATGCATGTTCTGCGCAATTACCTAGATAATTACCTAGATACCTGCGCACTTACCTAGGTAAGTGCCCCAGCACTTACCTAGAGTGCCCCAGCACGATCAAACTCCCATTACCCACAGTGGTAATTTACTTTATAACACACCCCTTTATTGACTTTCTTCTCCCCTTTGTCTTACTGACTTCTTTATGGGTATTTCCTGCTATCACCTCTCAAACTATTTTACTGGAATCTCCCATCTCACAGTCCATTTTTGGGACAATCCAAACTAAAACATTTTCCCTGGAGTCCTCTTCAATGGAAATTGTTCTTTCTCTCATAGCCTGAAAGCAAGAAATAGCACTAGAATTTTCTCACATAACATTCCTTCCTTTGATGCTCCCATCACCTACCCTTTATGCCTCCTCACTATTATCATTTATGGTATTGTGTTTACTACCTCATATCCACAGAAGATTCTAGTGTTCAGCTCTAACCAAAATCTTATCATTATCCTGAGGTTCCCATGTGGAAGTCCCAACCTCCCCAGCTCCTTGGCTTCTGAACCTCCTCATCTGAAGATATCTTCATCACTGCTCCATTTCAGACACATTTTGATCACATTGTGGACCCTGTCATCACCCAGAACTGCTTTTCCTTCAAAATTATTAACTTCAATTTCCATTTGTAGAATATATGATCCTACTTTTCCAGATCCCTTATTCTTCTGATACTTGTTCTTGGACCATATGACACATGCCCTATAAGCCTCCACAAATAGTCAGTCCTATATTCTACCATTTATGTTCCTAAGGACTGCTGGAGAAAATCACCCAAGCTTGCAGAATGCTGACATGGTCTTCAGCATTATTTGAGTTCTCAGGTCTTGGTCAATCCTTCTGTTTACCATTGGACAGTAAGTTATTTTAAGTGTGATGGGAAACCACTGGAGAATTGATAAAAAGTGAAATAATTTTATTTTTTTTTTTGGTGGTACTGGAAATTGAACCCAGGGGTACTCCATCCCTTTTAAAATTTTTTGATGCAGGGTCTCACTAAGTTGCTGAGTCTGTTCTTCAACTTGCCATCCTCCAACCTCAGCCTCTTTCCAGTAATGATTCTGTCAGTTTTCTGTCCCTTTTCATTTGCTCTTGGCCCACTCACTCCTTTTCCAGTAGGGTTTCCATCTTGCCCCTGACTCTCAGTTCTATACTTAAAAAAAAAGTCTTCCCTTTGCCACCTAATGGGTCCACTCTTCCTCAATGTCTTGGCTTAAGTATGTATTTATAGCATTTCCTCTACCTGTTTTTTCAAGACCTCAGTTCTGCCTTAGCCTTGGACTGGCAGCCGTTCTGGGCCCATCCAATATCACTCCTTTCCCAGTAATCCCCCGCCCTTGGTCATTAAGAGGGGATTCAAATAATTTCTAGGTTCATCATTTGAATAATTACTGAGTATTTGTTGAGCCCAGCGATAGGCATAGTTCCAGGAGTTATGGTGGGTGCTGGGATATAATAACAAATAAGAAAGGCCAGGTTTCTGACATCACAGGCTTGTATACTGAGATAAAACTATTGAAAAAAGCCTGATAGGATAGCAGTAAGGGACTATTTTAGACTGGGTAATCAGAGAATACCTCTACAGGAAACTAACATTCGATTCAAGACCCAAAGGTGGAAAAGAAGCTAGACATAGGAAGAACCCAGTGGAAAATCATTTCAGGCAGAGAAAACTGCAAATAAGAGTTGAGGCTAGAAAGAGCACAAGACATAGTGCAAATGTGGAAGGCCAATATCGTGGAACATAGTAATTTGAGAGGAGAAGTGTAAAATGAGAATGGACCAAGAGTTCTTTAGACTATGGGAAAAGATCATGTAGATTTGCAGAGTAGTGTGAGAAACTTGAATTTTATTTTAAGTGTGATGGGAAACCACTGGAGAATTGATAAAAAGTGAAATAATTTGATTTTTTTTTTTTTTTTGGTAGTACTGGAAATTGAACCCAGGGGTACTCCATCCCTTTTAAAATTTTTTGATGCAGGGTCTCACTAAGTTGCTGAGTCTGTTCTTCAACTTGCCATCCTCCAACCTCAGCCTCATGAGTAGCTGGGATTACAGATGTGTGCCAACACACCCAGCTGACTTCTAATTTTTTTTTTTTTTTTTTTTTTTTGGTACCAGGGATTGAACTCAGGGGCACTTGACCACTGGGCCACATCCCCAGCCCTTTTTTGTATTTTATTTAGAGACAGGGTCTCACTGAGTTGCTAAGTGCCTCGCCATTGCTGAGGCTGGCTTTGAACTCACGATCCTCCTGCCTCAGCCTCCCAAAGTGCTGGGATTACAGGTGTGCGCCACTGCGCCCGGCCTGACTTCTAATTTTAAAAGATTATTTTACTTAACAATCTGGTTAAAGAGATGAAGGACCCTTGTAGTAGTAGTATGAGAGAAATTAGAAATTTATATTAAATGTAGATGTTTGGAATTCACTGATATATTGAATTTGGGTAGTGAGAAAGAGGAATCAATGGCGACTGAGGTTTCTGTCATATGCTAATGTCATTTTCTAAGATGGGAGAGGATCAGAATGGGTGGCAGGAGAGTGTCAAGAGTTTGCTTTTACATGTGTTATGTTAGAGATGTCTAATAGATATCCAAGTGACAATTTTAAATAGGCAGGTAGACATATGGATCTGACTTTTAGAGTCTTCAAAGGTTCTTCACTGGGAGCCATCAGCATACATATGATAGTTTTTTTTTTTCCAATGCTGAGGATTGAACCTAGGGATTCTTTACCACTGACCCACATCCCAGCCCTTTTTATTTTTTTATTTTGAGACAGGGTGTTTTAGTCAGCTTTTTTGCTGCTGTGACTAAAAGATCTGACCAGAACAATTGTAGAGGGGGAAAAGTACATTTGGAGGCTTTCAGTTTCAGAGGTCTCAATCCACAGACAGCAGCTCCATTCCTCAGGGCTCCAGGTGAGGCAGGAAAAATATAGTGGAGGAGTGTAACAGAGTGAAGCAGCTCACATAATGATCAGAAAGCAGAGAGAGACTCCACTATCCAGATATGAAATATATAGCCCATAGCCCCATAACCAATGAACCACTGCCTCCAGCTACACCCTACCTGCCTCTAGTTACCACTCAGTTAATCCCACCAGGGATTAATTCACTGATTATGTTAAGGATGTAATCCAATAATTTCTCCTCCAAACCTTCTTGCATTGTCTCACATGTGAGCTTTTGGGGGACACCACATCCAAACCATCACATCTTGCTAAGTTACTGAGGCTGGCCTCAAACTTGTGATCCTCCAATGTTAGTTTCTGGAGTAGCTGGGATTATAGGTGTGCCTGGCTAAAGATAGTATTTAAAAGGAATGGGAATAGATGAAACCACCTAAGGAGTGATTTGAAAATGAGAAGAAAACAGTACAAAGTATGAGTAATTCCAATATTTAGAGTTCAGATAGAGGATACTGAAAGAGAGTGGCCACATTGGTAAAAATATGGTATTAACAAAGCTAAGAGGGAAAGTTTAAAGAAGTAATTTTAAAAGAAAGGAAAAGTTTTAATGATCATCTATGTCAAATGCTGGTGAGAAGGCTATTAAAATCCAGACAGAAGTGTGATAATTGGATTTGGCAACATAGAGGTCTCTGGGGATCTTGACAAGAGAGGTGTCAGTGAATTGATGGTTGTGGACGCCAGCCTGGAGTGGAGTGAAGAAAAATAGGAGATGAGAAAAAAGGGATTGCATGTGTAGACAATTCTTTGGAGAACATTTGCTGTTAATGGATGCAGAAATGTGGGGAAGCTGCTGCAGGGATAGTAGGAACAAGAATGAGTTTGTTTTTGGGGGGGCAGATAGCAAATGCTAAATCAAGTTTGTATGTTGATAAGAATTTAGTTAAGAGGGTAAAAGTCCTTAAGAATGGAAAAGGTGATGGTGTGCAAAGACTGCTAGCTATCTCCTAATATATGTTTCCTCTTCTTCCACAATAATAAAATTTATGATTCTTAGTTGACCTCATGGACTACTAAAGATTATACTATCTACCCTTGCTTGTGGCTGGATTTAGCCTTGTAACTACCTCTGGCCAATAAGATGTAGGCAGAAGTGGCACATGACAGCTCTTAGGGACCTTTTTTTTTTTAATTTTTAAAATTTATTTATTTATTTATTTTTGGTACCAGGGATTGAACTCAGGGGCACTCGACTACTGCGCCCCATCTCCAGCCCTTTTTTGTATTTTATTAGAGACAGGGTCTCACTGAGTTGCTAAGTGCCTCGCCATTGCTGAGGCTGGCTTTGAACTCGTGATCCTCCTGCCTCAGCCTCCCAAGTGCTGGGATTACAGGCGTGCGCCACCGCGCCCGGCGGGACCTTTTTTTTTTTTTTAAATATGTATTTATTTGTTTTAGTTGTACACAATGCCTTTACCTTTACGTGGTGCTGAGGATCGAACCCAGGCTGCGCACGTGTTAGGCGAGCGCTCCACTGCTGAGCCACAATTCAAGCCCCTCTTAGAGACCTTTGAAAAACAGATGGCACATGCCCTTTTCCCCATATTTTGTCCCTTCCTCCATCTTGTTGCCTGAAATTTAGATGTGATGATCAGAATGCTAGAAAACAATTTTGAACCTTGAGGACCAGGGACACACCCAAGGGATGTAGTGAAGTGAGTGGAGCTTGGGTTTCTGAAGACTTTGTAAAACAGGGACACCATATCAACCCTAGAGTGCCTACCTCCATCCAATCTTTTCTGTGTGAGAGAAATGAATGCTCCTATTTAAGCCACTATTATTTTTTGAATGTCCATTGATTTCAGATGAATCTAATCATAACTGATTCAAATGGAATCCAGGGAACAGGTGGAAAGAATGGCTTTTAACAGGAGACTCTTTATCTAACGTAATAGAAGGTATGGATACAGGTGAATTAGATGGGTAAACGTTTTGGTGGGATGGTAAGAAAGTTCCCATTTAATTAGTTCTCTTTTTCAGTGAGGTGGGAGGTAGGATTTCCAACTGAGAATAAAAATGGATAGTAGAGGATTGTATGAGAAGAGAGAAGGTATAACAGAGACTCTAATATGTAGAAGAGCAGGGAAAAGTCTGACACCTGTAAGGTACCCTATCCTGGAGCTTAATTACTTCTCTCCTTATTTCAGGCTGCTCTGTTCCCCTGGATCCTTGACTTATGACCACTTTTTCATGCTTTATTTTTTTTACAAATGATCCTTATTCTAATAGTCTCATGATCTCCATGCTGTGCTTCCAACGATGTGCTTTTTTTTTTTTTTTTTTTTAGTTTCCAGAGAGGAGTCCTCTGTGTTCTCAGTGCTTTCCTAAAACTGAGCTACGTTTGCGATGTCTTTGTTGGCACCCACCTCCACCCCATTTCTGATTTGTCCTGTAGTACCTCTGGCTTTCCCTTTCTTAAGCATACTCTCGACATCAACTAACACTTTTTCCATTTCTTACCCTGATTTCCAACTTGCCCATCAGTTTAGGTCCTGTGCCTGCCCCACTTCCTTCAGGAAACCTTCTTTCAATCTACTTTGATATTTTTCCCCAGTACTGGGGATTGAACCTAGGGGACACATTGCCACTTAATTAAACTCAAGCCCTGCCATCCCCACCTCCACCCTGGCCTTATAAAAAATTTGACACAGGGTCTCCCTAAGATACTGAGCCTGGCCTTGAACTTGTGATCCTCCTGCCTCAATCTCCCGAGTAGCTGGGATGACAGGTGTGCACCACTGCACCCAGCTACTAGTTTTTAATTATTGAATAAGTTGACATTTAACTAGAATTTATATGTTGCTTCTGAATATTCATGTATAAGAATCCATACATTGAAAATCTGTACCACATAGTTGAACACTTGTAACATATGGTCTCTAATGTAGTATATGTGACATGGAAGTTTCTTTTCACTCCTCTATCTCCCCATTTTTCTCAGACCTTACCCCTTTACTACCAGGAATGGGCCTTTTGTAAGTAAAAGTAAATATTTAGAAGGGGTTTTCCCCTCCAAAAAGAAGCACTTGAGTCATGCTTCAAAATGAAATCAATACTTATAAAAGAGGTTTATGCTGTATATTATCACTGTGAAGTACCAGAGACAGTGCTTCTTGGACCATTTATATCAGACTCAATCTAGGGAATGGGATAAAAAATGAAGATTTCTATGAGCCAAGAGACATACATAAGAATGTTTGTGGCAGAGTTAGTTATAGTGACAGAAAAAAAAAAAGTGAGAAGCAACCCAAATGACCATAAAAAGGAAAATGGATAAATTGTGGTATATTTATACAGTGAAATACTGCATAGCAGTGAAAATAAGTGAACTACATCCAAATGCATCAACATGGATGAATCTTAAGAACAATATTGAATGATGAAATGAAAGTTGCTAGATTGAGCAAATTATGTTAGGTGCATGAACGAATATGGCATAATGAATCTCACTATTATGTGTAATTTCAATGCACCAATAAAAAAGAAGGATTTTGAAGAACAGAAAAAGTGTGATACCATTAATAAAGTTCCCAAACTAGAAATCTAAACAGGTTGTATTTTTTGTTCAGATACAATCATATGTGGCAAATGATAAAGAAAAGCAAAAACGTGGTCATGTAAAATTCAGTAGAGTGCTGCCACTTTAAAGAAGAGAGGAATCAACCAGGGGTAAACAGAAAAGTGTTCTATTTCTTTTAAAAATTTTATTAGTGCATTATAGTTATATGTATTATATATTGGGGTTCATTTTGGCATAATTATACAAGTATAGAATATAATTTGCTCCAATTCAGTTCCTGGTACTTCCCCTTTCCCTTGCCTCCTCCTTCCCCCTGTTCTTTTCCTCTAATCTATTGATCTTTCTTGTATTTATTTGTAGTTTTTTAAATTAGTGCATTATGTATATACACAAAGGTGAAATTCACTTTGGTATACTCATATATGTACCTAGGAGAGTTTGGTCAGATTCACCCCACTGTTCCTCCCTTTTCCCATTCTTCTTCCCTCCCCCTCAAACCCCTTCTTTTACTCCACTGATCTCTATTCTATTTTCATGGCATTCCTCCCCCACTTTCCCCCTTATTTTGTTCAGTTTCTGCAGATGAGGGAAAATATTTGACCCTTGAATTTCTGGGTCTGACTTATTTCACATAGCATGATGCACTCCAGTTCCATCCATTTACCAGCAAATGACATAATGTCATTCTTTATAGCTCCATTTAAAACTCCATTGTGTATATGTACCATATTTTCTTTATCCATTCTTCTGTTGACAGGCATCTGGGCTGGTTCTATAGCTTAGCTATCGTGAACTACACTACTATAGATAATGACGTGCCTGAATCTGTATAGTATGCTGATTTTAGATCTTTTGGATAAATACCAAGGAGTGGAATAACTGGATCATATGGTGATTACATTCCTAGATTTTTTGAGGACTTTCCATACTGCTTTCCTGAGTTGTTGCACCAATTTGCAGTCCCACCAACAATGCATGAGTAAATGCTAACATTTATTATTGTTTGTATTCTTGTTAATTACCGTTATGACTGGGGTTATATGAAATCACAATGTAGTTTTGATTTAGTGTTCTATTTCTTAAGCTCAGTGATTAAGCTTCAGTATGTCCTTTCATCGTTATTCTTTATACATATGTATCATACATACTCTTTTGTATGCATATCTCACAATGAAAATTCCAAGTGCAGATTTCTAGGCTCTATTCAGACCCTACTGAACCTGAATTGTTTCTGGCAAGGTCCTTGAATCTGTGTTTTCTTTGACACTCCAGGTGGTTCTGAAGTCTTTAAGTAATCCATAGTATCTAATGCATCTCACGCTGCCTCTCCCTGTTAGAGCCAGGAACTTAGGGCTGAGAAGCAGGTTAGCAAAAGACCCAGGAGTATGTAGCAGAGGAGAGAAATATAAAACTATGGAGAGAAGAATCCCATACTCCTTCTAGGTGCCCTACAAGTGGCCTGGTAGAGGACCTAAAGTTTTGAAAAAGTCAAGGAATTTTTTAATATCCTTTGAATTCATTTGATTGTAGTTGGTGATATAAATGATTTTCTGGGGAAAAATATTTATATGCCCTTCCAGATATGTACAGACTAAATAAAGTGTTACAGGTATGTTTTTTTCCCTTCATCTTACTGCGAGTTCCATGAAAGTTTGTATATCAGTTTGCAGGGGCTGCCACAACAGAACACCGCAGACTGGGTGGCTTAACCAATGGAGATATATTTTCTCGCAGGTCTAGAGGCTAATATCAATATCAATATAATAAGTCCAATATCAGGGTGTCTGCAGGGTTGGTTTCTTCTGAAACCTCTCTCCTTGGCTTGCAGATGGTTTCCTTCACACGGTTGTCTCTGTACATGTGTCTTGTGACTTTTCTGTGTCCTAATCTCTTATAAGGATACTGCCCGCATTGTATTGGATTAGGGCCCACACCATTTTAATTTACCTCTTTACAGTCCCTATAAATTACATGCTGAGGGGCTGGGGTTGTGGCTCAGCGGCAGAGCACTCGACTTGCACGTGCACGGCCCGGGTTCGATCCTCAGCACCACATAAACATAAATGCATTGCATTGTGTACAACTAAAGTAAATAAATAAATATTAAAAAAACATTAAAAATAAATTACATGCTGAGCTATTCAAATTGGAATCTGTGGTAAGGAACACAATTCAGCCCATAATAGTATGCTATATATATCATAGATTTATATATATGACATAGATATTATATGTATATAATATATATAGTTTTGATATGACTTTCATAGTTTCCTGCACAGAGTTAAACATATAGTTGGTGTCTAATTCACTAATATATATTGATTGATTAATAACTTGGCTAAAAGATTTGGCATGGAAGGACCTAGAAAGCTATGAGTAAAATGTATTCATCTTTCTCCAGAGTTGATTGTAGTTGTCTCATGTTTATCAGATGACTATCCAATCAGTTATTTTCAATTCTAAATAACCCAGGCATTAAGAATCCATGAGACATTCACTCCAAAACATTATAAAGCATTAAGCTGCTTGAAGCCTGTACTCTTAACAGTTTGACATTTCTTTTAAAAGCTGTTGGAATCCCTCTCTCCAGGAAGCCCAGTCGGAGGGAGCTTAGTGTTTTACTTATCCAAGTCTTTGCAGCAATGAATTAAACATGTACTGAAAATGGAGGCATCAAATCTTGCAGCATCTCCCTCTCCCATGCTGAGCTGGCATGTCCCAAGGGCAAGGCCAATCAGCCTCGTCATGGAACCACAGAGGCAGACAGATTTATTGGAGAGGAGGGAAAAAGCAAAGAAAACCCTTTCCTTGGCAAAGAAAGCCTTTGATTTCTCAGTTCATCATCCGAGACAGCTGCTGAGACTGTACCTTCAGCTCCCACCAGGCCTGACCTCTGGGGAGCTTGCAGCATGTGGGGACAGGGAATGAGGGAAGAAAGCAGGAGGGAGATTCTGCTGTCACAAGATGTAGAAGAAAGAAACAAGGCAAAGCTGGCCATAGTAATAACTATCCATTCTGTTCACCACACATTTTTAACTTTGTGGGGCACATCAATATCTACTACTTTCATTTCACCCTCGCAACAACCTTAGCAAATAGTCAGGTTGGGTACTATTTCCCCCTCATTATAGATGATAAGCAAGAAGCCTAGAGAGAAGGAGATCTGTACAGCTGGTTGCTGGTTGACCTGGGACTAGAATCCAAGACTGCACACTCCAAACTCAAGGCTCTCTTAACTATGCAAAACAGATGTCTTCTCTTGGGGTAAGAATTAATCTACCTTTCCTGCTACTGAGATTACAGATAGGGAGGAGAGGAGGATTTACATCGCTGACTTTTAGAATTGGAAAGTAAGCTTAAAAATCATCAGAAGAGAGCACAAGCATTCAAGGAAAGGCCCAGAAGGGCTCCAAAGGTCCATTTCTTTCCCTAATCCACTTTGTACAACTGCTGTGTAAGCTTGCCATGCTTCTGCTTCTTCTACAACATCCAGTTTAAATAGTGGTATCTGAGGCCTCCCATGCCAAGCTCTGCTTGTATTCCAGGCCTTGTCACTCTCTGGGTCTCCATTAGTGTCCCTCGATTCAGTTAAGAGAGTGCTGAATAGTTTCTGGAGCTTGCTGAGCTGTTTCACACCTCCCAGCCCTATAACACTTGTTCTTTCATCTCACAAAGACCTTCAGTCTCTTTATTCCTTCATTTTTTTCTAGCCTGCTGGTCCCTTCTTGTTCTCCCCTCTCCATCAAGTAGGACCCCATGTTTGAGTACCTGAAACCCTCCCTCAGCTTCACCCTGCTTTTGTTGGCACTCTATCCTTCTGCCACACCCACTTATCCTAATCCCAACTGGAAAAGCACAAATACTACCTTCTTTGCTTCTGCAAGGTATTTGAACAGCTAAGCACTGATGGAGGATGACCCCACAACTCTGGAGACTGTGGCCTCTACAAATTTCCACTGTCCAACTTCAGCTGGGACTATGGCCCTATTCATCAATCCTCTCACTTTTTCTTAGTCTAGTTCTCTCACATTTCCGTTATCACTTTTCCCAACTTTTCACTACTCCACTCAAGGCCCTTACTTGACCCTGCTTTCCTCACTCTTGGCAGAAAAATTTACCTCCCTTTTCACTGAGAAAATTGAGTCCATTAGGATGTTATCTTTCTGACTCCTCATTCCCATCAATTATTATCATAGGTCCATCCACACCCATCCTTCCTCTCTTTTCCTCCAGTTTCAGAGTACAAGGAACTCTTTTCCCATTTAAGGTCAACACCTTTAACTAGGCCTTGGACCTATCTTCTCACCCCTGCTTCCTCCAGGACCTTGCTTAGTTACATACCCTGACCCCTTTCTCTTTTATCCTTTTAGCTGGATTCTTCCCCTCAGCCTAGAAATGCAAACCTCTCTTATTAAAAAAAAATCAAAACAACAAAATAAAACAAAATCTCTTTTGGCCCTTGGTGCCCTCTCAGTCTCTTTTTTCTCTCCTACTCATCACATTTTCTCAAAAGAGTCTTCTACATTGACTACTCTCAGATTCACTTTTCAACTGCCTGGAGTCTGGCTTCTGTCCCTCTCCTACTAGATACTCTCACTAAAATCACCAGTTACCTACCGTTTGTCAATCCAGTGGGCACAGTTCAATCCTTGTCAGATCTCTCTGCAGTTTTTGTCAATTCTGATCACTCCCTATTTGAAGGAGAAAAACAACAACAAAAAAAACAAGATCTCTCGCCTTCCGTGCCCCCACCCCTGTTCTCTTGGTGGTACATTGTACATATCTCCCTGTATGTGTGTGGGCCCCTTTTTGTCCACTTACCCCTTCACTATTTATATTCCCCACTGTTACTCTAGCCTACTGCTTTTATCTTATGCTAGTTTCTCCCTAAATGCTCATGGTAGTAACACCTCTTTTGTTTGGAAATAAAATAGCCTCACTCAAATTATCCTCAGATGGTCGGTGTCAATTTGAGGCTACCCAGACCAAAGTGGCAGCTCCATCAGGTAGTAGAGCTGCTTCAAGAATAGGAAAATCCCTCCATCTTTTTCTTGGTTCACCTCTTTACTTTCTGTTATGGTTTAGATGTGAGGTGTCCCTCAAAAGCTAATGTGTGACACAGCACAAGAAGGTGTAGAGGAGAAATGATTGGGTTATGAGAGCCTTACCACAATCAGTAAATTAATCCCCTGATGGTATTTACTGAGTGGTAACTGAAGGCAGGTAGGGTGTTGCTGGAGGAGGTGGGCATTGGGGGTGTGCCTTTGGGGTATACATTTTGTGTCTGGTGAGTGGAGTCTCTCTCTGCTTCCTGATCATCATGTGAACTGATTCCCTCTGCCACATTTTTCCACCATTATATTCTTGTCACCTTGAGCCCCGAGGAAATGGATATCTGTGGAGCCCCCACTATCTGTGGACTGAGACTTCTGAAACCATGAGCTCCCAAATAAATTTTCCTCCTCTAAAATTGTCCTTTTCAGGCTTTTTAGTCACAGCAATGAAAAGCTGACTAAAACACTTTGTTTCCTTTTCCCCAGGGTCTACTCCATTCTTCTCTTTCTATTATCCAACAACCTCTACTTAACCATGATTTCTATCCCCTTCTTACTTCAGCTTCAAATGATCTCAGCTGGCCATGTCCCAATTTTCAACAATCTTCCAGCTTTGACTCCTAGTGGTAACTGGCCTGATATCACTGTAGTTCTCAGCTCAAAATCTCAAGAGGGATTCTAACTAGCCAAACTCATCTTTTCCACCAGATCTAATCCATAAGTCTCTAGTCAGTTTCGAGATTGGCTGCTCTTGGGTCAGGGACTTGCTAGGTCTCATTGGTTAAACCAAAGTAAGTGGGGAAAGTAGGAAAGAAGGATCGGGTAGAACAAACCATGGCTGCTTGGAGAGCAGTCAATGGATGCAGCAAGTGCCCTTAGAAATGGTGAGATCATAGCAGGTTATGACTGATAGCCCCAATATGATCTTCAATCTAAATCACTAAATATTTTTTTAAAAAATCTTCCTCAGGGCTTTAAACTGTTCACAATGCCTGCTGCATATCTCCCCTTGTATGCTCCACAGACATCTTAAACTCAACAAGTGCAAAAGGGGAATTCTCCATTTTCCACTTAACTAGTACTGCCTCCTGAATTCTCTATCATAGCCAAAGACACAACTATTCTTATTAATATTTTATTACCATTATTAAGTTACTATGTGCATAGTTACATAAGTTAGAGGTCTGAATGTCATTGTTAATGTCTCCTTCAGGCATATCATCTATATCCAATCATTCAGCCCTGAAAAATGTACCTCCTAATTTTCCTTAATTAAATCCTCTCCTTTCTATACCCACTGTCTCAGTTTAAGCCACTAGCATTTCTCACTTGGATGGCAGCAATAGCCTTCCAGTGGATATCTGTTTCTGGTTTTGTTCCTCTGTAACTTTGTACTTCCAATAGAGTGATCCATATCCCTAAAATCATACATGACATGACCATTATGTTCTCCTGTTTTAGATTTTTAATGATCCTATATTGTCTACTGGGCAAAGATTAAGCTCTTAAAAATAACATATAAGGCCCTTCTCTTCCTTCTGTTTCAGCTTATCTTCTGCCATGACTTGGCTTTCCTTTGACATCCCAGTATCACCACCTTACATGTTCCTTCCACACAGCATGCTGATTTTTACCTCTATGCTGACCCCCTTGCTTGCAATTTCTTCTTCCCAATCTTTTCTATACGTGTTTAGGTGTAACTTCCTTCAGGGAACTTTCCCTGTCTTCTCTCCTGTTTCCTATCTGATAAGGCAGCCCTGTGGATTCTCATTATATTTTGGTCTTATTTCCACCACTGTACATCTTCCCAACAAATATTTGAGCCCTTGTTTATCTATATACTTTAAACACTCAGGTTCTGGCACACAGTGGGGGCAGTTTTTGTTGAAAACATTAAAGAAGGAATGGGTAAGGAAGTTGAAGTTATAATGGGCAGCCAAGGAGACAAAGGAGTGGAAGGGAAAAGGGGGGTAAATAAAAGAGATGGAGATGGGAGGAGAGAGAGGGGGGGTGGGGAGAATATGGGTGTCACATTGTGTTGAAATCAATTTTACCCAGAGAAACTAGCCAGAATGCTGGTACTTGGGTCATCTCCATTTTCCCTCATCTAGAATCATAAAGACTGACAGAGCTGTGCCAAGAGCTGGGCACAAGAAGCCCTGGAGATAGCTGGAAATGCAGGCTAAAGGACTGTCAGCTGGGTCACTGCTGACAGCTGTAGTAAAAGGGCACCAGACTGTAATAGGATGTGGGCCAGCTGGGCTTCTGGAATCAGAGATGGTAGAACCATCAGTTATTAATAACCATAACCAGGCCTTGGGGGCCTGGAGAAGTGACTGCCTCCAACTGGCTGGGATTCCACTTTTCAAATAAGTCATCGCTTCACACATCTGTGGCTAATGGTACAGTTCCCAAAATGGAGCCCAGAATCCTATCAACCAATCCCAGGGGCCTTGGCTTTTAAACCACACAGAGAAAAGACAAATGACAAGGGCTTTGAAATAATAGGGTGAAATGTTAGAAATTATGACAGCAGGAACTGGAGTTGAGGAAGGCCAAACTGAGTAGAAGAGTAAGAAGATCTTGCCCTCTAAACAGACTGCCTCTCCATCCTCCTGTCAGCCCTAAATAACTCCCAGGCCAGGCTTCCCCATTTTGGTCAAGGATATCAACAGCATGCTCTTCTATATCTGGGCCTGATTGGGGGATTCCTTCCATCTGGAATGTTCATTGCCAATCTTTGCCCCCATCACATTGCAGAGGTACTAGGAAGACCATCTTTAGAGTCAAATCCAGGCCCTCTCCTTTACTATTAGTGGGATGATAGGCAAGTTGTGTCCCCCCCTCTAAGCTTTAGTTTCCTCATCAGTCAATAGGGATAAACACAATGGTAGAGTGTTTGGAGAAATAAAAAAATTAAAATATTATTCAGTGCTCCTTACTACAAACAACAAAAACCAATATTAGTCATGTTCAGAACCAAGATTTATTGTAAGGATAGTAAATTGTCCATAGAATAAATGGGAGGTCTGGCTATCCAGTTCAGAAAATGATCAGGGACCAGGTCAGGTTACACAGGATGACCCTCCAACTAGCTTGCACCTCAAGGTCAGTCTAGCTTAAAAATGGCACTGTTGATGCTATGCAGTCACTGCACTATCCCTATATTCCTGACTTACATTTGTCTTTCTGATAATGCCTCAAGATTCAAAGTCCTGGAGCATCAGACTGACCAAGTGTATGTTCTCTAGGCACCAGTGAGCTAATAGAAAGAATATATACCTCACCTGCTTCCAGAATATATGCATAGACTGGCTCCCGTAATGTTTAAGTACTCAGTAAATCGTGACTTTCACATTTGATCTTCACCATCCTTCAAGGCTAACTCAATAACAAAAATAATATCCCCCTACCAAAGTTATCAATACCCTTAAATGTTGATTATTTCACTTGATCCTTCCAAGCACTTTTAAGGTAGGAAAGAAGTCAGTTGAGGCAGGGATTGTTTGCACTAGGATACATAGTTAATAAATGGTAGACAGAAATCCAAGTCTTCTCTCCCTAAAACCCATAACAGTCAAATTTATGTGGTAATTTCTATGTACCAAGCACTGTTCTTAGAACTTCATATGTATTAAGTCATTTAATCCTAATATAACCATATATATATATATTACAGATATATATATATATATATATATATATATATATATATATATATATATAATTATTTAGCCCCACTTTATAAATGATGGATAGAACTAAAGAACAGAGAGATTTATCATTCTGCCAAGGTCATGTAGCCAGGAAATGCCAGATTTGAACCCACTTTAGCCTCAAAGTTTATCCTCTTAACTGCAAAATCCAAGCAATCTGGTTTCAGAATCTAAGCTATTAATGGCTATACCATATTCTATTGCAAGTCTGGACTATTCTTTCATGCAGACTAATGTTTTTACACCTTTACTGACAAGTTTAATCACACAAGCTAGAAGTGTTGCCACACACCTAGTTCATCTCAAACCTCAATAATGTAGATACATATCTTTTATGAGTCATTAAGTTCCTTGAGGGTAGGGTACTCTTTTCCTAACAATTCTTCAATAACTGATAAGTAAGTGAATGAGTGAAGCAGTAAGTGAATGAAAGAAAGAAAACTACAAATTAATTCAACTCTGAAGTAGTAGACATTGGTCCTGGGGTGAGGAGGTGGGGGTGACAACTGATCAAGCTCCATCTCAGAGACCCAGATGATTAAGGCTTGGGATGATGCTTGCTTACCCCAAGCATCCCAACTGGAGCCCACAGTTTACCTCTGAGTAGACCCGGTCTTAATTTGCTAAAGCTATCATAACAATATGTCATAGACTGACTGGTTTAAACAACAGAATGTAGATGTCCAAGATCAAGGTGCTGGCAGAGTTGTTCTCCTGTGAGGCCTCTCTTCCTGACTTGTAAATGACCACCTTCCTGCTGTCTTTTTACATGGTCACCTCTCTGTGCCCTTGGTGTGTATCCAAATTTCCTTGTCATTTGGGGACACCAGTGAGATTGAATTATAACTCACCCTAATGGCCTCATTTTAACTTGACTATCTCTTGGAAGGTTCTATGTCTATATATAGCTATATTCTGAAGTACTGGCTAGTTAGGACTTTGACATATAAATTTTAGGGGAAACAATTCAGTTCATAACAGACCCCAAGTTCTGATTTCCCTTTGCTTTCTCCCACCTGGAGTAGAAAAAATGGTTATTGAATGAGAAGGGCTAGGCTCCCAGAGTATGTGGACAAGGTTGTGTGGTTTCATGCATTTGCCTTGACCCAGAATTAGGTAAGTGCATCTTTTGAAACTAGACTTAAGGTTAAATAGGACAATGCTGGCACTTTGTGCTTCCCTTCCAGATATACACAAGATGAAAGTTGTGCCATCTGGCTTTTAATATTCCACTTGGGTGCTGTCTATTTAGTTAATAAAAGAAAACCCTAATCACTGTCCCTTGCTAAGTGAGCTGTTATAACATCTGTTTGAAACCCCCATACACAAGTAATTAAATAAGCACAGTGTCCTTTGGGTGTGAGGCAGGGAAGTCATAGTTGCATTCCCCAAGTTCTCCAGCTGTACAATTCCCCATGTCCCAGAGCCCTAGTTCATTAAACAACTGTTTATTTAGTACTTACTATTGGCCAGGCCAGGGGAACATGGTGGGAACAGAGACAGAGATGAGGTATGGTTCTTGTCTTTAAAAAGCATATAGTTCAGTGGTAGAGAAAGACAGATGGCCAGACCATGACAGTACAGTAGGATCAGTGGTATGGCAGAGAGAAGCCATCTCAGCCAGCATTCAGGGCCAGGGCAAACTTCTAGAAGGAAGGGAAGATGTAAAAGCTCATCCTAGAAGAAGTAGAAATTAAGGAGTTAACAAGGGGACAGACTGGGGTGAGAAGTAATTAGATGCTGTAAGCAGGGTGATTTTATTGCATAAGTCCCCAGGGTACAATTCATACTGTGGTCTATGATGTAAACAGTGCCCTTTGGAGTTGTGTGATCCAGTGACTCAATGGACTTATCCTCCCTATTTTCCAGGAAATGTTTAAAAAGTTAGGCTGAGAATTTTGGTCATATGTCAAGTGCCAAAAAGAGGAGAGGACCATGGCAGGAAGGATGGGGATGGGAATGGGCATCTGGGTTCACACAAAGATTGAGTCTGAGCTCTGCACTGAAAGCATTTCAAAATTCCACCAGGGCCGGGCACGGTGGGGCATGCCTGTAATCCAAGCAGCTTGGGAGGCTGAGGCAGGAAGATTGTGAGTTCAAACCAGCCCAGCAAAAGTGAGGTGCTAAGCAACTCAGTGAGACCCTGTCTCTAAATAAAATACAAAAGAGGGCTGGAGATGTGGCTCAGTGGTCGAGTGCCCCTGAGTTCAATCCATCATACCCCCTCCCCCAGCAAAAAAAAAAAAAAAAAAAAAAAAAAAAATCCACCAGGACCTGGAAACAGTTCTAGGAACTGGCTGAAGAAAGCAAAGGCTATTCAGAGGGAAAGTGGAAAATGCTGGAACTTCAGATCAGGAATAGATTTGCTACAAAAAAATAGATTTCCTACAAAAAAATTAGTCTCAGATTTTATAATCTGGAACTGTTCATTTTCATAAACTTCTTTTCAGTAAGAGATAGCTCTGGGCAGACTGTGAAATAGTCATAAGCCTTTCATTCATACTGTATCATGAAGTCCAAATAGTATTAACTTTCTTGTCTGGCTGATGAAGAAATTAAGGCCCAGAAAGTTAACTTACCCCAAATCAGAGAACCCTTAAGTAAAACAGCCCAACTAGAATATAGGCTCTTTGAGACATGGTCCATGTTCCTACTATACAGTATTCCCGCTCCATGTCTGGAGGAGATACATTCCAAGACCTGCAATTAGATACCTGAACCTTTGGATAGTATAGAACCTTATATACAAGCACTGGGAAGCCATGACAGTAGATCTGATAACCAAGTGAGCTATTAAGTGACTAATGGGCAGGTAGTGTGGATATGCTAGACAAAGGGAAGGGATGGTATGAGATTTCATCACATTACTCAGATTGGCACACAATTTAAAATTTATGAGTTGTTTTTGAAATTTTCCATTTAATATATTCAGACCAAAGTTGACTGTAAATAACTGAAAACAAGGAAAGTGAAACTGTGAACAAGTGGGGATTATTATACCATGAATAAAGACATGTCTTTAACTGCCTTTGCACCAGATCCCTTTCCCATGCTTTCTTCCTTGCCTTGGTGCACCCAACTCCTTCTATCCATCCCTTAGTACCTTCTGATTTGCCTTCCCCATTCAGATCTACCTTTTTTAGGTCACAGCCCACTCTCCACACCTAGCCTTTCTCTTACCCAAAGAACATGTCCATGCAGAGGACTGTTTTTGTAGTTGTTGCTTTGTGACACTGGGAATTGAACCCAGTGGCACACTATCACTAAGCTACATCCTCAGCCCTTTTTATTTCTTATCTTGAGACAGAGTCTTGCTAAGTTGATGAGGCTGGCCTTGAACTTGTGATTCTTAAAGGAGTTCCTTTTAAGGTTCTGTTCCATGTGGAGTGGAGGGATTGTGGGCAGAGAACTGATCAACTAACCTCAATTACTAATTCTTTTTTTTTAATATTTATTTATTTGCTTTTAGTTGTACACAATGTGTTTATTTTTATGTGGTGCTGAGAATCGAACCCGGGCCACCACAATCCCAGCCCCAATTACTAGTTCTTAATGGGAAGTTTGAGAAATGACAATTAGTCCTTTAAGAGAAGTTCTAAGTGCCTTAATCCAAAGGATAGATTCCAGTGGTGGGAATTTTATTATTTTGGATTTCTTTTTTAAGTTTGGACTATTTTGAAGCACCTTAAGATTATATCATGTGAATGCCCCTGTGTTAGTCATCTTCTTGTCACGGTGACCAAAAGATCTGACAAGAACAACTGAGAGGAGGAAGTTTATTTTCGTCCATGGTTTTAGAGGTTCATTCCATTGTCGTCTGACTCCATTTCTGTTCTTCTGACCCAAGATGAGGCAGAACATCATGGTGGAAGAGCATGGTAGAGGAAAAATGCTCAGTTCATGACAACCAGGAAAGTAGAGAGAACTTAAGTACAAGGAGCCAGGGATAATATAATTTCCAAGGACACACCCCATTGACCTACTTCCTCCAGTTATGTCCTATCTGCCTGTGGTTGCCATCCATTAATCCATTCAAATTATCAATCTATCAAATGGATTAATTCATTGATTAGGTAACAGTTCTCATAATTATTTCACTTCTGAACATTCCTGCATTTCTCACACATGAGCTTTTGGGGGGAAACCTCATATCCAAACTGTAATAATCCCTCATTCCCCAATCCCAACATGCACAATCACCTGAACCAAGCCCCACCTGTGTGAGCTAACAAGTTACTCATTTGGTACAATATGCATAAGTTGGACTAGTGCCTTCTTCCCTCTGACCACCACATGCTCAGGGAACACATATCCTTGACTCACCACTGAAGAGTGGTGCCCATGGCCAGCTGGCACCAAGAAGAAAGACCCCCAGGGAGGTCAACTTTTGGTGTGCTAACAGCACACTCCTTCCTGGCCTGCAACACCCCCTCCTCACCATAGGTACCCATTCCTATGTTCCTCAGGTAGCTAGAGATTCTCTTTCCTTTCCCCAAGATGCTCTGAGATCCTTGTCCTGTAGGATCCAGGAGGACAGGCTGTCCAGATGGGTCAGGATAGGAAAACAGAAAGCACTGAGAGAACTCCTGCTCTGAGTTAAGCCAAGGCCCAAGTCCTGGGACAGGTTCACTAAGAAGTCCCTAGGAAGAGAAAGAAAGAGTTCATTTAAAAACAAACACAACCCAGGCAGGAGAAGGCCTTGTGTTTGGCACTGAGCGGGGAGAAGAAAGTGGTGTGGAGCTCCTGGTGCTCAGCCTGGCCCTGCTATAGTTTCCTGCCAACTGGGCAGAGGCAAGAAGCTCCTCCCAGGCCTGTTTGGGGTTTGGGGGCACTGGGAGGAAGACAGAGGAGGCTCACTTATTACTTTGTTCCTGTCATCTGCTTCTGACAGGCAGGTGCATGTGAGTGTTCATTGCCCCACCACAAGCCTTTTGCCTCTCTCTTTTTTTTTTTTTTTTTTTTTTTTTGAGCAGGCCTTTATGCATCTCATATGTAGTCATCACTCTGATGAGAAAGGAAGTCATTTATTGGTTCATACTCCCACCCCTAAGGGCTGAGCCCACACCTGGCCCTGATAAGCTCTACTGAGCTTCTCCCACAGAGCTCCCTGGTGAGTCCCTGGTGAGTCCTTGGTATTTCTTTCCCAGGCCTGTGGCCAGCCCTGCTGTGCACCAGCCCCCAACTCCTTCCCCAGGGAGGGCTCCACAGCCCTCATGCCCAAGTGAGGCAGTCTCCTGCTCCCCTTGCTATAAAGCAGCCTGGCTAATTTAGTTCCCTAAATCTATTTAGACCTCTAATTGATCTGCCATTTGGGGAATATGTCTCCCTCACCTCTGCACTTTATTTTCTGAGATCTGTTTGCCCTCCCCCAGTGTTCACTACTGCAACTAATATCAGCTCTAAAACACACCATGCCAGTGGCTGTAATGAACCTGGTTTAAATCTGTTCAAATTGCTTATTTACATTATATCCCAAATGTCCTGTTTTGGTGCCAAAGCTTTTACCAGTAGCAAAAACCTACTGAAGAAAATAAGTATTAAGTGCAATCAAGTTAGACCAGCCACAGGCCCCATTTGAAATCACTGGTCAGAACAGATAAATCTAGAGGAAAGTAGAAAAGGAGTTCCTTCTAGTTAAGAATCATGGCTTTAGATATCCTCTCCATCAACATGTTTTGTCTTCCTTGATATCTTCTGTGTAGTAAGGAGGAAGTAACCAGAGAATACAGAGGTTGAAAAACCAAATGTTGTTCATCGTATATTATTAACCTAGTTTGCACAATAAAACCAGTGGCATTTCCCAAACTTGAGCCTGTATCAGAACATCTGTAGTTGGTCTGGGGTAGGGGACTGACAATTTGCATTTCTATCACCTTCCCAGGTAGTGCTGGTGCTGTTGGTTGGGGCCCACACACTGAAATCAGGAAGTGTGAATGCTCTTACTTTGTTATTTTTCAAGATTATTTTAGCTACTCTGGATCCCTTAAAATTCCATATGATTTTTTTTTCTTTCTCATTAATATTCTCTCTCTCTCTCTCTCTCTCTCTCTCTGTGCCAGATATTAAACCCAGGGCCTCCTGCATGCTAGGAAAATGTTCTACCACTAAACAACACTCTTATCCCAACAATAAATACACCAGGCCTTGATGTTTTACAGGCAAATTCTGTGAACTTTCAAGAAATGTATCGATTCTAATTTTATTTTAGTTTTTATTTACTTGGTGGTACTGGTGATTGAACCCAGTGCCTCATGCATGCTAGGCAAACTCTCTACCACGGAGATTCACCCCACTGCTCCATAGGAATTTTTAAATCAGCTTGCCAATTTCTACAAGGAAATTAGATGGAATCTGGTAGGGATTGTGTTAAATATGTATATCAGTTTTAATCTTCTGCTCCATGAAGATGAGGAGTTTTTCTACTTGGATAGATCTTCTTTAATTTTTTTTTTAAGAGGGTCCTCATCAGAAACCAAATCAAGCACTTTCTTTCTTGTTTTTAAAGTATTTATTTATTTGCTTTAGTTGTACACAATGCAACGCATTTATGTTTATATGGTGCTGAGGATCGAACCCGGGCCGTGTACGTGCTAGGCAAGCTCTCTACCGCTGAGCCACAACCCCAGCCCTTCTTTAATATTTTTCAATAATGTCTTATAGTTTTCAGAGAATAAGTTCTTTTGTTGAATTCATTCCTATTTTTATGTATGTATGTATGTATGTATGTATGTATGTATGTATTAAGGCAAGTGCCACTGCACCTGGCTTCCTGTTTTTTTTATATTATCAATGAAATTATTTTCTTAATTTGAGTTTCATTGTTCATGTAAGTATACGGAAATGCATTTCATTTTTATATACTGATCTTGTATCCTGTGACTTTGCTGAATTCGTTTATTAGCCCTAATTCTGTGTGGGTGTATGTAGCTTTAATATTTTCAATATGTAAGATCATACCATCTTTGAATAGAGATGATTTTAGTCTTCCTTTTCAATCTGAATACCTATTATTTCTTTCTCTTGCATAATTGTCCTGGATAGAACCTCCAGTTCAATGTTAGAGTGATGAGAGTGGACATCCTTGTCTTGTTCCTGATCTTAGGGTGAAAGCATCAGTCTTTCACAATTACATATGATGTAATCTGCCAGTGTTTTTTAGATGCTCCTTATCAAGCTGGGAAACTTCCATTCTTTTCCTAGTTTGTTGAATGCTTTTATCTTAAAAAGCTGGATTTGTTTCAAATGCTTTGTATATTGAGATTGTCATACAGTTTGGGGGTTTTAATCTTTAGATATGGTTTAATCTTTAGATATGCTAACTTGCATTTCTGAGATAAATTCCACTTGGTCATGTTGTATAGTTATTTTGCATATAGCTGGATTTGGTGTTGCGGATTTTTGTGTTTACATTCATAGGAGATACTTTTATGTAGTTTTCTTGTGATATATTTGGGTTTGATATCAGAGTAATTCTGGTCTCAGAGAGAGAAAAGGGAGATAATCCATCCTCTTCTATATGTAGAAGAGTTTGCAAAGAATTGGTGCTAATTCCTATGTACATTTTGGATAGACTTAATCAGTGAAATCATCTCATAGTTGGCTTTCTTTGTGGGTAGTTTTGAATTTTTAATTTAATCTCTTAAATCTCTTTACTTAGTATAGTTCTACTCAGATTATCTTTTTCTTCTTCAATTGGTTTTAGCAGTTTTTTTCCTACAAATTTGTCCATTTCATGTCAGTTATAAAATGCATTGACATACAATGTTCATAGTATCCCTTATAATCCTTTTAATTTCAATAAGCTAAATAGTAATGGGGCCCACACTTTGAGAACCACAGCAGCATTAAGGGCTGTGTTGAGTAGATTCAAATGCCAGGGGTCTTTGTTTCTGGGAGGACTTGTGTAGAGGCAGGGGCTATATAACATGGTTAAATTGGATGCTGTGAGGGCACTGCCCAGATCTGCCCCTTCTCTTCAATACTGTAGCACTCATTTCCCCAGCTATAAGGAGTGCTGGTGGGTGAGAGTGCCCAGTGAATCCCCTCTCCAGGAATGGCCTTGACTGAAGAGTCCCATCATGCTTAAGGCCTTGCACACTCCCCAGTAGTGGTCTGTGTCCCATGACTGCTCCATGCAAGAACATAAATGTCTGGCACTTTTCTGCAATTCGGGACCTCTCAGAGCTTCCATGAGATTGACTGAGGCCTTTCCTGTGGCAGCACCACAGTTCTACTTCCTCCTCTGCCTAATCCTGCTTTGTCACTCCCCTACAGGTGTTGATCCTGAGATTGCTCCCTTCTGCCCACAAAGCTCTGGCTCAGTTTGCTTCCCTGGGAACATGGCCTGTGATACAACCACAAGGTTACAGATAAATTCAGTGAAGGAATTTGGACAGGAGCCTGTGCCTTCTGACTCTCAACCTTTCTACCACACCTGGCTAGCTTCCCACCGTGATACCTTTAGGGTTCATCATATCCATCCAGGAACCAGAGACATGTGACCTTAGAGAATGAGTCAGAACATGCTCAGAGAAACACACACACACACACACACACACACACACACACACACACACACCCTGAGTACCCAGCATGTTAATGGTAACATGCATGTGTCAAACAATTAGAGCTGCTGGGCGTGGTGGCACACACCTGTAATCCCAGCAGCTCGGGAGGCTGTGGCAAGAGGATTGCAAGTTCAAAGCCAGCTTCAGCAACTTCGTGAGGCTTTCTAAGCAACTTAGCAAGATCCTGTCTCAAAATAAAATATAATAAAGGACTAGGGATGTGGCTCAGTGGTTGAGCACTCCTGGGTTAAATCTCCAGTACCAAATTAAAAAAAAAAAAAAAAGCAAAACAATCAGAACTATCGGTTATAGGTTAACTGACAAGGAGAAAATGCCTGCTGCCTCTCTGACTCCTCCAGGTCAGGACACTCGGCCTATAACAAGAAAAGAGACAGTTTGAAATGAAAAAGATAATTTAGACAACCCAGAGTTTCAAATACAAAGCCATGACCCGGGACAGGATGTTATGGAGGCTCCACCACACCTTGCTGAAGCACTTCCTGCTCCTCATTTTGTAGCAAAACCCAGGGTTTCATGACCAACACCCATTCTGCACCAACTGACAGGATCTATTCACGAGGATCGTCCTTCACCAACGTGCCAGCCATTGCAGGAGCCTGCCTGGTGGTGAAGAATGTGGAACCTCATGTGTAGCCCGGCGGAGCCATAGTGATGGGATTTGTATGGATTCATTTGCTATTTTTGTTTTTGTTGTGTAGTGATTGAAAGACCACATGACACCAAACCCCACCCTTTGGGTGACTCATAGCCTCTGGGGATTGCCTCTGTCATGGGGATTTGAAAACGGATTGAGAGGGGTCCTCTGATCTCATCTTCCAATCAGGAGGACATTTATTGTCCCTGCTTCTGTGTCTTGTTTAATACATTTCTCTCATCTATAAAGAACAATCTCTCTTTCAAAAGTATTTTAACATGTAATATTCAAATATAAAAGTATACAAAGTAGTAGAATGAACAGTCATTATTTGCTACTGTGTTTAAGAACTAAACCTTATAGATAGATTTATTGTCCCCTGTGTACTCCATTGTCATTCACTTCTCCATTCCCAGGATATTATACCTTGATTTGGGTTTACCTTGTGTGTGTGTGTGTGTGTGTGTGTGTGTGTGTGTGTGTGTGTGTGTATTTTACTAGGAATTTAACCCAGGGATGCTCTACCACAGAGCTATACCCCAGCTGCACCCGGCCTTTCTAAAATCTTTTGTTTTGAGGCAGAGTCTTGCTGCATTCCCCAGGCTGGACTTGAACTTGTGATCCTCCTGCCTCAGCCTCCCCAGAAGCTGGGATTACAGGTGTGTTCCTGACTTGAGTTTGTCATTTCTATGCATGTGAAAGCTCTTTCTTGATTGGTTAATCCATATTCATCAGTAATTTCAAACCTAGTGCAAAAACTCACTTTTGAAACTTGTGCCTGATTAACCCTACTTCTCTAGATTACTTTATTGTCTCTTGTGAAGTTTACATCTTTACTATATATACTGAACTCTATTCACTTTCACTCTGTTCACTTTTACTTGTGGATTCATTCTTCAGAGACAGGTCACTTCCTCTCGGGCTTCCTTAATCAGTCCATTCAACACTAATGTCTAGCCCATCTGTTTGGAAGGAGAAATAAGGAGAAATAAGGTTATGTTTTTTTTTTTTTTTTTTTTGGTACCAGGGATTGAACTCAGGGGCACTCGACCACTGGGCCACATCCCCAGCCCTTTTTTTGTATTTTATTAGAGACAGGGTCTCACTGAGTTACTAAGTGCCTCGCCATTGCTGAGGCTGGCTTTGAACTCGCGATCCTCCTGCCTCAGCCTCCCAAAGTGCTGGGATTACAGGTGTGCGCCACGGCGCCTGGCTAAGGTAATGTTTTAAGTTACAAAAAATTTTGCATTCAAATTCTGACTTCATGACTATTTTTGTGACCTTGAACAATTAACTATATTCTATGAAGCTCTAGTTACTCATCTATCAGATGGGGATAACATTAAGTTTGCTGTGATGATCCAGTGAAATTAGGTTTTATCATTCCCAAGCATGCGAAAGTCCTCTTTAATGTATTTAAATCTACATCCATCATCAGTTTTGAAACTTACAAGCATAAATTTGGGTGCCTGGGTTTATTTGGTTATCTATTGGATATACACTATTTCCTGATATGCTAAAATTGTTTCATGTACACAAATAAGACTTGTCTTCCCAGAAATTCTGTGGCTCATGGAAAACAGAGAGTGAACCACATGAAATGACAATATAATTTATCATCCGTACTAAGACACTTTTGAGAGTAAGAGGGAGATGCTATTAAAATAATTGCACCAAGTCTCAGCATAAACCAGAGGACTGTCTCTGGGAAACCAGGACATATGGTCATCCTAATCATATATATCTTCAAAATATCCCCCAAACCTCATCCCGTGTGAGATAGGGAGTAGGTACTTGCTAAATCAATACTTGTGGAGTGAAATGGAGGGGCTGGCAGCCACAGAAGTTAGCAAACATGGCTAATCTTGTACAGCTCATCCCTTCCTCCCTATGCCTCTTGTACGCCCTTCTCCTTATTCAGCATTAATGTCACCCCCAAATGGCACATTTATCATCCCAAATTAGCCATTATTAAAGCCATCCATTTGCAGGGCTGCAGCTAAAATGAATTGTGTTATTATTTCAGATATGGCAATGAATGGTTGAACATCAAAAGCCATTTTGATTTTGCAGCAAGAAGGCAATCAATTATTGTGTCTTGCTGGCTTGTCCAAGGCTGCATCCAGCTTGCTGCTAGTGAGTATAAGCTTCCCTCCCCACCTTCTCCCCCCTTCTAAGCCTCCTCTCACCATGCTAGAGAGCTTAGGAAAGGGAAAGCTATATTCTTTCTCGGTCTGGGTAATCTCTCTCTCTCTCAAAACCCAAGGTGTGTCTTCTTGGCTTTGAGGCTTAGGGATAAGCCTTCTCCTGGCTTACATTGCTTTCCTCTCTCCTGCTCCTGAACCCTACAGACCTAGGCAGTGAGCCAGCCTGGATTTCTGTCTTGGTTCAGCCCCCCTGGCTGCCCTGCCACCTATACTAGAGGTTGACCTTGTCTGAGGTGACATTTTCGTGAGGCCCAGTACCCCAGCAAACTGATTTCCTTAAGTCACATATTCTATGGAGCCCCCCACCCAAGCTGTCCAGTGCCCTCACACTGGGAAGTTATTGATGGATGAGAAAGGCTTGAGACAACTCATCCCTCAGACAACATCTACATCTTAATAAGATCTTTACTGCTGTGCCACAAAGGAGTGATTTAAGGTCCCCAGAATAGGACAGTGCAGAAGACAGGGACAGAGTGAAGGTGGAAACACTGCCTGCAACAGGGACCTGGAAGAGGAATTGGTTAGTAAGCCCTTTCTGTGGTGGCATTTATAATGATGGCAATGAGAATAATAGCAGCAACTGCTTTTTTTTTTTTTTTTTTTTTGTACCAGAGACTGAATCACCCTGGAGCACTTAACCCCTGACCCACATCCCTGGCCCTTTTTAAAATTTTTATTTAGAGACAGGGTCTTGCTAAGTTGCTTAGGGCCTCGCTAAATTGCTGAGGCTGGCTTTGAACTCATAGTCCTCCTGCCTCAGCCTCCCAAGTTGCTGGGATTACAGGTATTTGCCACCGTGCCCAGCTGAGCAACTGCTTTTTGACAGTTCGTATTATACTATGCATAAACCAAGTGGTCCAGGCCCCTCCAAACCCCACTGTGTACAACCTTGGGCTGCTGGGGAGATTAAGTGAAGGAAGGTATTGATTGCAACCTTGCAACACATATTACCTGAGGGCTGCATGGGGTGAGATGATGTGAGCCCTGCTACTTCACATCACATCATTTTGTACTGCAGCTCCATTCCTTGTAGTCACAGCTCCCTGTTGGCAGCCCAGTCTCCCTGTCTTCATCTTTGCTTTGGAAGTCCGGCCTGAGAGTACAACTTAGCAGGAGTGTGCACTATAGAGCAAAGTCTCCTTTTCCCTATCAACAGGTAGAGGATGACTGGGGCCATGTTAATTAATGAAATTAAATTCTCTCAGCTGGATAATGTCCCCAAGGGCTACCAATATAGAATTCATTTGCTTGGGCCCAGTGACAGAAATTACCTGACATTTCCCTCAAGCCTCCAAACAGACTGTCAACCTGTGGCTCTCTGTTCACCATCTCCTTCCCTTCCTGCACACACACACACACACACACACACACACACACACACACACACACACGTATGCACTAACACCCTGAGGAATGTTTCTGGTGAGATTCTCCTAAGATATTTGCATTGCTTATGGGGACACAATCAAAATCATGAAGTAAATGATCCATGTTTTTATTTATGTTTGTAACCCCATTCTTGCCATTACCAGAAGAAGGAAGGTTAGAAGATATTCTTCCAATTTGCAAGCAAGAAAACAAGTATGAGAGATAAGTGACTTGTCAAAATCATGTGACAAATAAAAAATGGACTGTAATGATAAACATACTCTCAGAGTTTCTGATTTGTTTCTTCTTCTTTAAGTAATCTCTGCATTGATAGTATGAGGTAATTTGTTCTGTAGGACCAGAAGATACAAAGATTAATGTGGTCCTCTAAGTATCCACCTGATTCAGAGTCACACTTGTTTTTTATTCTGAATTCTTTTCTACCAATAGGGAGCAACATCCTTTGAAATACAAAGATCGATCCTGTTATGATTCGAATATGAGGTGTCCACCAAAAGCTCATGTGTGAGAAAATGCAGTAATATTTAGGGGTAAAATGGTTATGAGAGTTGTAACCTAATCAGTGGATTAATCCATGCATATGGGTTAACTGAATGATAACTGGGCAGATAGGGTGTGTCTGAAAGAGGTGGGTCACTGGGGGCATGACTTTGGGGCTTATATTTTGTTACTGGTGAATAGAGCTCTTTCTCTGCTTCCAGTTGCCATGTCCTGAGGTGCTTTTCTCTGCCATGCCTTTCTGCCATGATGTTCTGCCTCACTTCAGGTCCAGAGCTATGGAGTTGGTCAACCATAGACTTAACCTCTGAAACCATGAGCCAAAATAAACTTTTTTTTTTTGTCTAACTTGTTTTTTTTTTTTTTTTTTTTTTAACTCAGGGGCACTCGACCACTGGGCCACATCCCCAACCCTTTTTTGTATTTTATTAGAGACAGGGTCTCACTCAGTTTGCTAAGTGCCTCGCCATTGCTGAGGCTGGCTTTGAACTCGCGATCCTCCTGCCTCAGCCTCCCAAAGTGCTGGGATTACAGGCGTGCGCCACCGCGCCCGGCTTCTAACTTGTTTTTGTGAGATCTTTTTGTCATGGTAACAAAAAAGGTAACTAAACCAAGTATTTTTTTAAATTTTATTATTTTTCACAATTTAACATTAATACAGGCTTTTTGTAGACATTTAAGAACTAAAAATAGACCAAACTACACACAGTCTGCAATTTCAGTACCCAGAGCTAAGGATGTTATGCATTGTGGTATATTTTATTTTTGTCTTCTCTGTGTGTAGGTGTGTTTGTATACATATATATGTCTGTATTTCATACAAATTTCCTGCATTCTAATACACATTCTTCATTTCTAAAATCAGGATGCATCTTATAATGGACATCAAAAGTGACTTGCAAATTACCAGGCAGCAAACTCTATTATGATATTGTTGTCATTGCTTATCTGTGTGCAGGCTTAGCTATAGTGAGAGGATATCTGTATATCTGATTGTCACTTCAGTTGCATCGGTAGGACCACTCATAGTTAAAATTCTAACTAAAATTTGGCTTTCTCCCTAATTGTTACTTAAAATGTCTTCTAAAAATTACACTATGATGCATCATTGAAATGAAAAATTATTTTGTCTGCAGAATATTGCCTGTCACACGCCAGACAATGCAATTAAAGGCAGTAGAAATTGCCAAATCTCCTAGAATAGATCATGAAAATTTCAAAGATAAGAAAGGTTGGTGTGACCATTTCATACATTGTGAGGTACTATCACTCAGGCACTAAATATCTATCAAAAGCTTCTGTGTGACTTTCAAGAGTAACTGATTGATTTCTGGCTAATGTAATTGAAATGAAAAACAAGACAAGAAAAAGAATAAAACCATGAATTTAACCAAATAGGAAATGCAAATGATCCCCAGAGATCCTTCTACATGCTTCAATATGATTTTGTTGCATTATCAAAATCCAGGGTTATGAAAAGCAACCACATGTCACCTTGGTATGCTGCATCCCATCACTACCAACAGTGAAAAATAATTCAGGAGCTGGGGTTGTGGCTCAGTGGTAGTGTGTTTGCCTCATACATGTGAGGCATGGGGTTCCATCCTCAGCACCACATAAAAAATAAATAAATAAAATAGAGGTATTGTGTCCATCTACAACCAAAAACTATATTTTAAAAAATGTAATTTAGAAGATTTTCAACTCTGAAATCTAAAGAAAGCATAGATTCTACTTTTGGTGGTGTTATTGAAGAAGAAAGTGAAATATAATTATATGGATATATGGATATATATATATATATATATATATATATATCTGCAGAATAAAACTTGGGCATATTAAATGTAGTGTTTCTTTATCCAAAAGCTATTAATAGACCAATGTCTCACAATCTGTATGATCTCTGAATTGAAAAAAATTGGAATCATGCTGTATATAGTCTTGTATTATGTTTTTTAACTTAATAATATTAGCGCTTTCAATGTCACTGAACATTTGAAAACATGATTTGATGTATTGCTATATTGAAAAATTGCTTCTCAGAACCACCGTGCTGATTGACAATCCCATCTGCAGTTGATGAGAGTGTATCCCCATCAATACATGGATTTTATTAACTAAAAAAGAGGCCATTCTAATTTGAAAGACAAAATGATAGTATCGCATCTTTCCTCATAGTTTATTGATTACTGCCAAAGTTGAATTTAAAAATATAATTGTTAGCCATTTTTAATTCTTGTGTACAATTTGGCAATTATTGTCCTTTGATGATTTGTCTATTGAGTCTTATGTTCTATCACATTAGTCTCCAATAAAGCATCAAATGCTGCAGATGCCCCATCCCATAGTGCCCTGACCCACTGTTTTCACCAGCTATTGCAGTTACCAGCATCCCCGTGGTTTCCCAGCTCAAGTGACTAATCTTTCTTCTCAGCATCAGGGCTTTTTCAGGCACAGTGGAAGCTTGCTTTGCTACAGCCAAGTATAACCTGCAAGTGAAGGGACAGTCAAGACCACTTGGGCTAACCTTTAACCAAAGGGGAATGGAACTTTATGGAGAGATAACATAGACTCTTCATCTTCCAATGGGATGATTCTGACTGTCCTACAGTTTCTCAGAGTCCCTGGAAGGGCTGATTCACAGTTGCTCACAGGATAACCTGCTCATTTACACCTTCATTATTAATCCCTCCTCTTTTTTTTTTTTTTTTTTTTTTGTACTGAGGATTGAACCAAGGGGCACTTAACCACTGAGCCACATTTCCAGCCCTTTTTATTTTTTTAAATTTTTTAGATGTTGATGGACCTTTATTTTATTCATTTATTTCTATGTGGTGTTGAGAATCAAACCAAGTGCCTCACACATGCTAGGCAAGTGCTCTACCACTGAGCCACAGCCCCAGCCTGCCCCCTTTTATTTTTTATTTTGAGACAGGGTCTTGCTAAGTTACGTAGGGCCTCACTAAGTTGCTGAAACTGGCTTTGAGCTTTAATCCTCCTGCCTCAGCCTCCCAAGTTGCTGGGATTACAGGCATGTGCCACTGTGCTTGGACATCTATATGTAATAAAGAAATAAAATAGTATATAAGAATGCACCTTTTGCCTGGTACAGTGGCTCATGCCTATAATCCCAGAAGTTCTCATCTTTCCCATTTCCTTCTTGTGTTTATGAGATCACTTCCCAAATTAAACCACTGTGTCCAAATCCTTTTCTTAGGGTTTGCTTTTGGGAACTGAAAGAAAGAAAAAAATAAGACAAGAATATTTTCTGTTCACACAGCTTTTTAAATAAATATTTATTCTCTATCAGATTGAACTCCTCAATATGGATGGCATATTGGAAAACAGACACAGAAGAATGAATGCTAGTGAACTGTGGAGTTCAGGACACAGCAATGCAGAGACCTGTTACCTGGGGAATGTCAGTTGGCTACTCCTGAAAATCTTGCAGAAGAAAGCTGGACTCTCAGTGTAGTAACAAAAAAAGCTTTCTGAGCTGCAAGGCTAAAGAACAGACTCTGGACTGAGTAAATTCAATAAGACTAAGTAATTTAAGCAGATTCATATGCCTATTTGATATATAGAGACTTGTTTTTATGTTGGAGTTATGTATTTATATCTGTCTATCCCTCACATATATATGGGCACTCTGAAAAAAAATTATATATATATGCCAGGATGCCAATTTATTAATTTACAATGAGAAATGCAATTGTTAAGCAGGCCAAAATGCTTGAGTAGGCAGATCAGTACATTCTTTCCTTGTAGGCAAGTTGTGTGGAGAGCCAAATAAATTATCAAAAGATTGCTTGGTGAGCATAAAATCAGAACAAGGGAAGTTAGTTGATCTTAAGAATGTCGCAGTTTAGACAACTTGAAGCACTCTCATCAACTATAGGGCAAATATTGCCAAGGAACCCATAATGTTGAGTTCACTTGGCCAAGATCATTCTCTTGGATGGAGCTTGGCTGGTAACTGTCATTTAAAAAATTTTTTTTGCATGTAGCTGGCCAACTACTTTCTATTCACCACAATCAGTGTATAATACAATTAATTTGGTTTCCACTTACAAAATTGCAATTGCCTTTCAGTCCTGCTCCTTATGATTTGTCCTAGATCACCTTGAGCAGAGTTTTGGGGGTTCTCAAAATTTCCAATCACACATTTACAAACAATTTCTTCACTAATTTTCACAAATATCTAATAATATCCTTTGCATGTGGATATTACTAGTTTAACTCTGGTAACTTCATTTTGTTGGAAGGGGTAAAGTATATTATAGGGAGCATTATATAGCTGTCCTCTTGCTGGTTAGATGCAAACCACTTTCAACTCAACAGCTTCACCTCCCACAGCTTCTTTTCCAGCTTCATCTTCCACAGTGATCTTGTGTTCCACCATACCCTTTAACTGGCAATACCCTGAATAGCCCATGCTCTCCATCTTTCCCATAGTCTACAATACTAATGTGTACTGTTTCCCCCCCTTTCTCAAGGAAGTGATTTGTTCTTCAAATCCAAGCTCAAATATCACTTCCTCTAAGACTCTTTCCTTAAACCTTCTCCATCCTAAGTCAATGCCAAAGAGATGGTTCATTTCCCCTCAGTGCTACCACAACACTTTATTCAAACTTCTATCACTGCATTGCAAAAATTTATATGTCCATTTTCCCCACTAGACTATGAATTCTTGAGGCTATATATTTATATATTTTATACTCCCAGCCCTTATCATAGCAGCTGACCTTCAGGAAATACTTGAATAAATGAATTATCTAAAGTCTTATAGTCAAACATCCAAGAATTGTTATATTTCAAAACTGTAGTCTTGAAAATTATGACAACAAATCATCATGAGTCATTTAGCTAATTTTTAAAAAATATTTTTAGTTGTCAATGGTTCTTTAATTAATTAATTAATTAATTTATTTATATGTGGTGCTGAGGGTAGAACCCAGGGCCTCACACATGCCAGTCAAGCACTCTACCACTGAGCCACAACCCCAGCCCCCATTTAGCTAATTTGACACTGAGCTAAGAACTAATGTTATGTGCCATCCACCCATTCATTCAATAAGTATTTATTGAGCACCTACTATGCACCCAGGACTGGGGACACAGCAGCAGACAATATACACAAGACCTCTACTTTAATGGCATGTAAGTTTTAGATGGAATAGACAGATAATAAGCACATATACAATTAAAATATTTCCTAGACTGTGGTAACTATTGTGAAGAAAATAAAACAGGGTGACATGAAAGTAAATGACTTGAAAAAAGTTTAGATTTTGGATTGTGTTTTAGTCAGCTTTTTGCTGCTATAACCAAAGACCTGATGAGATCAATTTTAGAGGAGGAATTTATTTGAGGGTTCATGGTTTCAGAGGTTTCAGTCCATAGACAGCTGGCTCTATTCCTCGAGGTGAGGCTGAATATCATGGTGGAAGAGTGTGGCAGAGGGAAGCAGGAATAGTGCTCCGTTCTTCAGGGACAAAACATATACCCCAAAGGCATGCCCCAAATGACCTACCTCCTCTAGCCACACCCTATTTGCCTACAGTTACCATCCAATGAATCCCTATCAGGGGATTAATGCACTGATTAGGTTAAGGCTCTCATAACCCAATCATTTCATCTCTAAAATTTCATACATGAGCTTTTGGGGGACACCTCATATCTAAACCAAACCAGATTGGGTAGTCAGAAAAAAAAATTAAAGAGTGATATTAGATCTGATATCTATATAAAAAGGAGCCAACTGTGCAAAGATCTGGTGAAAGAATATACCAAGCAATAGGAACAGATGCAAGGCTGTTGCAAAGTCCCTGAGGTAGCAATGTTTTTTTTTAATTAAATAATTTTTAGTTGTAGATGGACATAATATATTTATTTTATTTATTTATTTTTAATGTTGTGCTGAGGATGGAACCCAGTGCCTCACAAGTACTAGGTGAGCACTCCACCAATGAGCCACAACCCCAACCCTAAATATTGTTTTATGATTACAAGAACAAAAAGTTCCTTCAGTCTGGAGAATTTGCGAGTGCTGAGGGTACAGTGCAAGATGAGATAAGAAATGTGGGCAGAAATTAGAGAAATGCAAATCAAAACCACTCTAATATTTCACCACACACCAGTCAGAATGGCAGCTATTAAGATCACAAACAACAATAAATGTTGACGAGGATGTGGAGAAAAAGGCACACTCGTACATTGTTGGTGGGACTGCAAAATGGTGCAGCCAATATGGAAAGCAGTATGGAGATTCCTTGGAAAACTTGGAATGGAACCACCTTATGACCCAGCTATCCCACTCCTCGGTCTATACCCAAAGGACTTAAAAACAGCATACTACAGGGACACAGCCACATCAATGTTTATAGCAGCACAGTTAACAACAGCTAAACTGTGGAACCAATCTAGATGCCCTTCAGGAGATGAATGGATAAGGAAAATGTGGTATATATACACACAATGGAGTATTACTTAGCAGTAAGAGAGAATAAAATCATGACATTCGCAGGTAAATGGATGAAATTGGAGAATATAATGCTAAGTGAAGCTAGTCACTCCCAAAAAGCCAAATGCCAAATGTTTTTCTGATATAAGGAGGCTGATTCACAGTGGGGTTGGGATGGGGAGCATAGCATGATTAGAGGAACACTAGAATGGCCAATGGGGGGGAGGGGATGGGAAGGGGCAAAAGAGTGAAGAAAAAAAAAGACGGTAGAATGAGATGGATATCATTACCTTAAGTGCATGTGTGAAGTCACGAATGGTGTGAATATACTTTGCATACAACCAGAGATATATAAAAATGTGCTCTACAAGTATAATATGAAATGTTGTTCGCCGCCGGAAAGGGATTGCAGCCTGGAATGGCAGCGCCACGGGAAGGAGTCCGGAGACAGGATGGAGATGAAAAAATTTCTTTAATCTTTCTGTCTCTGTCTCTTGTAATTTCTAACACTACATACACACTCTCACAAGAAACCAAGGCACCTACTCTTACAAGAAACTACAATATATCTATACAATAGCGATAACCCTGTCCTTTCTCTCTCTGGTCTCATCCCATGTGCCCGAGCAGGAATGGTGCTCGCTCGATCTGCCGAGTCACTGCTCAAATCTCTCGAGATCCTGGGCCAAGTCCGTGAGACTACGGAAGGTGACAATGCCCAAAAAGGTCTATGACCCGTAGTCAACCACAATCTTAGCTATCTCCCCAAACAGGGCTCCTGCAAAATGTAATACATTATGCTGTCATTTCTAACAACTTAGAATAAAAAAATAAATTTGAAGAATAAAAAAAAAGAAATGTGTGCAGAGGGCAGATCATGCAGGGCTGTATAAGTCATGGAAAGTTACTTGGGTTTTCTTCAAATTACAATGAAAAGCCACTGCAGGGTTTTCAGTAGGAGAGTGATAAGTTTTGGTTTACATTTTTAAAAGATCACTAGCCTGTTTACAAGATAATTGTACACAGAAACAAATATTCCCATTAGTAACACAAAATTGAAAGCTATTACTGATTTCTGCTACTTTGGCAGCACTCAATCTAAAGACACTCTGATACACAGAGAAGTAAAAAACCAACTAAAACCTTAAATATATCCTCCTGAATGTTTACAGATGGTGATAGCAGGTCATGGAAACTATGCCCCTTTATAAAGAAAACTTTAAGGAATGCAGGGCCCACCCAGAATAGCTAAAGCAATCCTTAGCAAGAAAAGTGAAGCAGGAGGCATCATAGTACCTGACCTTAAACTATACTACAGAGGTATAGTAACAAAAATGGCATGGTATTGGCACTAAAATAGACTTGTACACCAATGGTACAGAATAGAGGACACAGAGACAAATCCACATAAGTACAATTATCTCATACTAGACAAGGATGCCAAAAACATTCACTGGAGAAAAGATAGCCTCTTCAACAAATGGTGCTGGCAAAACTGGAAATCCATATGTAGCAAAATGAAATTAAACCCTGCACAAAAATCAACTCAAAGTGGATCAAAGACTTAGGCAAAAGAACAGAGACCCTGCACCTAATGGAAGAAAAAATAGGCTCAAATCTGCACCACATTGGCCTAGGATCTGACTTCCTTAACAAGAGTCCTAAAGTGCAAGAAGTAAAATCAAGAATCAATAAATGGGGTGGATTCAAATTAAAAACTTCTTCTCAGCAAAGTAAACAATAATGTGAGGAGAGAGTCTACAGATTGGGAGAGAATATTTACCACATGCATCTCCGATAAAGCATTAATCTCTAGGATATATAAAGAACTCAAAAAAACTTAACATCAAAAAAACCCACAAATAGCCCAATCAATAAATGGGCTAAGGAACTGAACAGACACTTCACAGAAGAAGAAATACAGTTGATCAACAAATATATGAAAAGTGTTCAACATCTCTAGCAATTAGAGAAATGCAAATCAAAACTACTCTAAGATTTCATCTCACTCCTGTCAGAATGGCAATCATAAAGAATACAGGTGATAGATAACAAATGTTGGCGAGGATGTGGGGGAAAAGGTATATTCATACATTGCTGGTGGGACTGCAAATTGGTGCAACCCCTATGGAAAGCAGTATGGAGGTTCCTCAGAAAACTGGGAATTGAACCACCATTTGACCCAGCTACCCCACTCCTTGGTTTATAACTAAAGAACTTAAAATCAGCATATTATAGTGACACAGCCACATCAATGTTTATAGCAGCTCAATTTACAATAGCTAGACTATGGAACCAACCTAGGTGTCCCTCAGTAGATGAATGGATAAAGAAAATGTGGTATATATACTCAATGGAATATTACTCAGCTTTAAAGAAGGGTGAAATTATGGCATTTGCCAGTAAATGGTTGGATTTGGAGACTATCTTGCTAAGCAAAATAAGCCAATCCCTCAAAACCAAAGGCAGAATATTTTCTCTAATATGCAGATGCCAATTCACAATAAGGTGGGGGCCACTAGGGAAAAATAGCATTACCTAAGATTATGTAGAGGGAAGTGATGTGAGGGGAGAGAGGGGATGTGGGGTCGGGAAAGATAGTGGAATGAAACAGACATTATTACTGTATGTATATATGTGACTACATGACCAATATGATTCTGCAACATGTACACTTAGAAAAATGAGAAATATATCCCATCTATGTATGATATATCACAGTGCATAAATGCATTCTACTGTCATGTATAACTAATTAAAATAAATTTAAAAATTAAAAAACTATAGAATTCAGGACCCATCCCAGATGGATACTTAAAAGATCAGGAGAGAAGAAGTGTAGTCCACAAATGGCCTAGGATAGGTTTTCATAATTATGGTACAATTAACTTTCTGCTCACTCCTAATGGTAAATAATCTGTGCTAAAAACTCCACCTAAACTGCCCAAGAATCAGGAGTTGTAAAGAGAAAATGGACAAACAGAAATTTGTACACAGAGCATCTACTTTCCCCCACCATTTTTTGTTTTGGAGGGGGGCGGGTACCAGGGATTGAACCCAGAGGCGATTAACCACTAAGCCACATCCCCAGCCCTTTATATTTTTTATTTAGAGACAAGGTATCACTAAGTTGCTGAGGGCCTTGCTATGTTGTTGAAGCTGGCTTTGAATTCACAATCTTCCTGCCTCAGCCTCCCCAGCTGCTGGGATTAGAGGCATGCATTATCTCACCCAGTTCTACTTTCCCCTCTTGATAAATCAGCACAGAGAAACCACACAACAACCTGGTTTCATTCTAAGCTCTTCTCTGCCAGGCACAGGATTTTTAGTAATATATGGGCAATTACAATTCCACCTTAACATACCCTGTGTGTCCTATGAGTTCTGCACATGGAATTTCTCTTAACTAAATCTTAGGCAAGATATGAGAATGGAGTCTCACTAGAACACTATGTCAGGAGTTATACTTTTGCTTAGAGTAAACCAAGAAAAGTGTCTTTGTCTGGAGTCTAAGCCAGACAGAACAACATTGCCAAGTAGAGAGAATTTTGAGATGGCTGAGCAAGGAAGGCCATTTCAATCCCAAACTCTCCACAGCCACAAGGAGCATGGGATGAAGGAGGAGACCTAGGACTCATAGCTTCAAAATTGTAAACATGGAAGTTGAGCCCAGAGAGAGATCAGGAATCTAAGGTCTTTCAGAGGTACTAGTCATAATGATTAGACAAGGTCTTTGCATGTAAAAGAAGAAAATAAATAGTTCAAGACATTAGGCTGCCTGGGTAGAAGAAGGGGACTGTTAATATCATTTGTCTGCTAAGGACACTTAGAATCCAGGGTTCAAAAGGCAAGGGGATCAGGTCCTGGTGGTGAAGCAAGGAAACAGCTTAAAATTATTTTCTCTAACAGGTGCACAAAATTAAGCTAGGTTCCAAGTCATGTTTGCAGTTGAAATGTCAGATGGGAAAACCAAAGTTGCTTCTTAAAAATCCAGGGAGTTTGGACACACAGATTCAATTCAAACCACAAGGACCTTAACCAGCAATCTGGCATCTATCTCGGGGCTTTAAAGAAAGGAAAGTCCTGAAATTTTTAAAATGAGCACATGGGGAGAGGTTATGTTGGTCCCTGAGTGAAAAAGGAGCCTCAAGAAGAGGGCAGGAAGAGAACTGAATGTAGGAGCTACATGCTGTGCATAAAATGGCCTACCTAGTGAGAGGAACCTAATGGCAGTGTGTGGGAAGGGCTGATTAATTAACTGAATTGTATGGAAGGATATAATTATAAATCCCCCACAATTCTATCACAGTGACTCCAGTAGGGGCAACCATTTACTTCATAGCCCTTGAGCACCTGAACCAATGGTGCACACAGTGCTCCTTCCCCTCTTTATGAGACCATCATCCAAAATTGACCAGAGAAGATTATACTTTGGGTATGAGCAGAGCATGGAAATGTGCTAAACCAGGAACATGTGGGATGAAGGGTGGGGGGAGAGAACAACAGCGTAAGGAGGAGCCCATCTTTGAAGCTGCTGATTGTCCAGGTTTTTTTCTATGCACTGAAGGCCAGGATAAAAGGCTATTAAGAAATAGCCTGTATCAATTGCTGCCTGCCCCCTCCTTGCAACACACATATTGCAGCGCTCCTTCAGGCTAGGAAATATGACACCTGGCAAATTGGTGGGAAGACATAATAGCAAGTGGATGATAAGCTATCTGGGAGACAGTGGATGCTGCAGGTTGGATGCAGGATATTAGGGAAAGGAGTGAATGTCACAGCTCCTACAGAGGGACATATCACAAATGAGTCAATTTTTATTATATTGTTTGACCTGATGTGCTTGAAATATAGCTAGCTGTCCAACTCTATGGCACTTGAAAGATTTTGGTCTGACAGTTCTTGAGCCCTTCAATATGGGTGGCATTTTCATTTAGAAAAAAATATATGACCATTGCCAGAGGAGATAGAAAGCTGAAAGATAGATGCCAGCGACAGTTAGACAAGACTCTCTTGGCCCTTTTCTCAACCTTGGGTTGATGTGTTAAGTTGAAATCATATTACATTTTCACAGAGCCTTTAGTTGTTCTTCCAAAGTGTCCAGAGAGGCAGTGGGCTGCAGGGGTAAAATACTGAGTAACATTCAGACCACCTGAGTTCTACCAAGTGACAAAGCAAGGATATAAGTGGCTTGACCTCTCTAGGCTTCAGTCCCCCCAAGTCCCATCAAGAGAAATAATACCTTGTTTTAAAAGTCAGCTGAAAGAAAAATGGATGTGCCTGATGAATTTAAATGCTTTCTATAAATGTAAGGGCTTATTACTTATCATAACCGTAGGTAAGTACAAAAAAGTCATTCTTCCAGTAAAGGGTCACATAGTAAATAATTTAGGTCATGTTGTCCTCATAAAGTCTTTTTCACATAGTCTTATTTGTTCCTGTTGTGTTTAACCACCTTAAAAAATATACAAAACATTTTAGCTTATATGCCTTATGAAAACAGGCCACTGGCCAGATTTGGCCTGTAAGCTGTAGATTGCCAAATCCTGTCCTTGCTTATTGTCAGAACTTGGCGCTCATGGTTCACTCTCTCTATACCTTGTTATGTTACCCTTCCCTAGAAAGTCTACCATCTTGACTGTAATTATTATCTGAATTCTTACATTTTTACTGAGGTAAAATTCGCATAACATATAATTCTCTACTTTATTCATACTAAAGTGTACAACTCAATGGCCTCAAGTGTATTCACAAGGTTGTGAAACCTTCAGAAATAATTCTAGAATATTCTGACCACCTCCAAAAGAAAACCACATAACTAAGCAGTTATTCCCTTTTCTCCTTTGCCCAAATCCCTGGCAACTTCCAATCTGCTATCTCTGGATTTGCCTCTTCTGGACATTTTATATAAATGGAATCATGGCCTTTTGTATCCAGCTTCTTTCACTTACTATAATGATTTTCAGGTTCAGCAATGTTGTAGCATATATCAATATTTCATTCCTTTCTGTGGCTAGATATAATTCCTTCATATGAACATTTTTGGAGGGTACCAGGGATTGAATTCAGGGGCACTCAACCACTGAGCCACATCCCCAGCCCTATTTTGTATTTTATTTAGAGACAGGGTCTCACTGAGTTGCTTAGTGCCTCACCATTGCTGAGGCTGGCTTTGAACTCAGGATCCTCCTGCCTCAGCTTCCCAAGCTGCTGGGATTACAGGCATGCACCACTGTGCCTGGCCATGGACGTTTTTTTAATCCATCAATTAACTGATGGACTTTTAGGTTGTTTCCATTTTGGGGACATTGAAGTAATGCTTCTATAAGCAGTTATGTACAAATTTTTTTCCAGACATGTTTTCATTTTTCTGGGATATATAAAAGAGTGGAATTTCTAAGTTATTTGTTATCCCTATGGTTTACTCTTTGAGGAATGCTTCAATTGTTTTCTATAGGTGACTGCACCATTGTCTATTCCCACCAGCTATGTATGAAGGTTTCAATTTCTCCACATCCTCACACTAATTTCGTTTTCTTAAACCCATTAAGCCCCAAGTTTTCAATTATGTAAATATTTCAATAAAATGACACAGGTGAATTAAAATGGGTTGGAAATGACAACCTAGAACTCATATCACTATATTAACTCATATTAATCAATAGCATTATAATAAAATGGTCATAATTATATTCTTATTTAATTATATTACATATTATATAATTATATTATATATCATATACTACATTTAATTTTTAATAGGTGTTCCACATATGGATCAGAGGGACAAAATGGGTTAAAGTATAGCCATCCTAGTGGGTGTGAAATGGTATCTGACTGTACTTTTGATTTGCATTTCCTTAATGACTAATGATGTTATGTGCTTGTTGGTCATTGGTACATCTTCCAATGTCTAGTCAAATCTTTTGCTCATTTTCTTATATTTTTATAGTTCAAGTTGTTCTTTTATATATCATAGATACTAGACCCTTGTCAGATATATGATTTGCTAATACTTTTATACTCTGTGGGTTGTCTTTTAAATTCTTTAATAATGTCCTGTGATACCCAAAGGTTTTCATTTTGATGAAGTCCCATTAATCTTTCTCTTTTGTTGCTCATGCTTTTGGTGTCATATTAAAGAATCTATTGCTAAATCCAAGGTCACAAATATTTGCCCTATATTTTCTTCTAGGAGTTGTATAGTTTTAACTTTTGCATTTAATCAGTGATTCATTTTAATTTTAGTTTTTATATGGCATAATGGTTACTCTTATGAGTCAACTTGATTGGGCCATAGGGTGCCCAAATATTTGGTTAAACATTGTGCTGGGTGTTTATATGAGGGTGTTTTGGGATGAGATTAACATTCAAATCAGTAGATTGAGTAGAGATGGATATCATTATCCTAAATGCATGATTGAAGATCTGAATGGTACTTATATACTTTGTATACAAGCAGTTGTATGTAAAAAGATACTATACTTGTGCATGATGAATAAGTAAATAAATAATAAAAAAATTTAAAAAAAAATTGGAAAAAAAAGAAGCTTGCCCTCTGTAATGTAAGTGGATCTCATTCAATCAGTTTAAGGCCTTCATAGTTAAAAACAAAACAAAACAAAAACCTCATGTCCCCCTTTGATGTGGAACATGAGTTTTTACCTACCTTTAATTTCAAATAGAAACATTGGCTCTTCATGTTTTTAAAATCTGTAAGCCAGCAGAACAGACCTATACCATTGACATTGACTCTCCTGGTTCTCAGGCTTTCAGACTCAAACTAGAACTGCACAATCAGCTCTCTTGGGCCTTCAGATTACTTTCTCACCCTGTAGATATTGAAATTTGTTTGTCTCCATCATTGTGTGACTCAACTCCTTATAGTAAATCTCTTTCTATATATTCATGTATACATCCCGTTGTTTCCATTTCTCTGAAGAATTTTGACTAATATTAAGTGTGGCAAGGGTCCAGCCTCATTCTTTTTCATGTGAATATCCAGTTTTCCTGGAATCACTGGTCAAAAGGACTCTTCTTTTCCCTGTAAAAGGGGCTCGTATATCAATTGACCAGAGATATATGGGCTTAGGGTTCATTTCTTGACTGTCAATTCTATTCCAATGATCTACATGGCTATCCCATACCAGTGTATAAGGATATCAAAGGCTGTTCATTACAGTAATTTTGTACTGTTTTGAAATATGTTAGAGTAAATCTTCCAACTTTGCTCCTCCTTTTCAAGATTGTTTTAGTTATTTCATATTCCATTAAATATGAATTTTAGGATCAACTTATTTTTTTAGGGAAGCACAGTCATGATTTTTCATTTTATTCTTTTTTTCTTTTTAAATTTATAATAGTAGTATCTGTTACAATTCATAATGCACATAAATAGCATCTTTTTACATACAACTGTTTGTATATAAAGTATATAAGTACCATTCAGATCTTCAATCATGCATTTAGGAAGTATGAAAAGAGACAGTTGGAATTATTATAGGAATTGTGTTGAATTCATTTGAGTAGTAATGTAATCTTTTTTTTTTGGGGGGGGGGTACCAGGGATTGAACTCAGAGGCACTCAACCACTGGGCCACATCCCCACCCCTTTTTTTGTATTTTATTAGAGACAGGGTCTCACTGAGTTGCTAAGTGCCTCGCCATTGCTGAGGCTGGCTTTGAACTCGCAATCCTCCTGCCTCAGCCTCCCAAGTGCTGGGATTACAGGCGTGCACCACCGCGCCCGGATAGTACTGTAATCTTAACAGTTGCCTTAGTCTGTTTTCTGTGGCTATTAAAACTGAGACTGGGTACCTTGTAAAGAAAAGAAGTTGAATTAGTTTACAGTTTTAGAGGCCGAATGTCCCAAGATTGAGCATCTCCATCCATTCAACCTCTGAAGGGCCTCATGGCAAATGGCATCACAGCCACAGGAAGGTGTGCAAAAAGAATCACTTGGTAAGTCAGGAAGCCAGAGGTATTCAGGGGCCAGTATTGCCTTTTTAATAACAACATGCCCTCATAGAAAATAACTGGAGTCTTATGTGAACTACATTAATCCTTTCTGAGGACAGCACCTCTAATGACCTAATCACCTGACACTAGGCCCTACCTCTTAAAAGTTCTACCACCTCTTAATACCATATTGGGGACTAAGCTCCCAGCACAGAATCCTAAGGGACACACACAAATCATATCCAAACCATAGCAAAAACATTTGAAGATTTCATTTCACAAGTCTTGTACCTCCTTGATTGAATTTATTTCTGTTGTTCTTTTTGATAGTTTTATAAATGAAATTGTTTTCTCAATTTGCTTTCTGGAATTTTTATTTCCAGTGTATAAAAATGTAACTTATTTTTGGATGTTAATCTTGTATTCTGAGACTTTTCTGAATTCATTTATTAGCTCTAATTCTTTGGTTTTTGGTGTGTGGATTCTTTAGAGTTTTCTTTATAAAATCATATAATCTGAAAACAAAGATAGGTTTATTTATTCCCCTTTAGTTTGGATGAAAATTAAGTATGATGTTAGTTTTGGTATTTTTAAAATAGTAATAGTAAAGTACAATTGATCTGCAAAATTACACAGATTTAATGTACACTATTTGAAGAATTTGAACATATTCATGCATTCATGAAATCATCATCACAATCAAGATAATAAACATTCATCATCCTTAAAAGTTCCTTTATTTTGTGGAAAGAGCATATAACATGAGACCTACCCTCTTAAAAATTTTAAGTGCACAACACAGTATTGTAACCTCTCCTTTTTCATTTCTGATTTTATTTATTTGAGTCTTCTTTCTTTTTTTATTAGTCTAGCTAAAGTATTGTCAATGTTATTTCTTCTCAAAAGCCAACTCTCAGGCTGGGTTTGTGGTTCAGTGGTAAGTGCTTGCCTAGCATGTGTGAGGCACTGGGTTCCATCCTTAGCACCACATAAAAATAAACAAATAAAGATATTTTTTAAAAAGTCGACTCTCAGATTTGTTAAATCTTTCTTATTTTTTATTGTGTTTATTTCTGCTCTAATCGCTATTATTTCACTTTTTCTGCTACCTTTGGGTTTTATTTGTTCTTATTTTTATAGTTCTTTGAGGTGTAAATTTAAGTGGTTTTTTTTTTTGTGAACTTTCTTCTTTTTAAAGTATAGGAATTCATTACTATAAACTTCCTGGTACTACTTTTGTTGTGATATGGTTGGGATATGGTTTGGTTGTCCCCCAAAGGTACATGTGATTAGAGGCTTGGTCCTCAGGATCACAGTATTAGGAGGTTCTATGGTACTTCAAGAAGCGGGAACTAGTGAGAAAAGTTTTGGTCACTGAGGGCCTTGCCCTCAAAATGGATTGAGGTATTTCTTACGTGAACCTTGAGTTCTAAACCTTGAGTTCTGATAAGAAAGTTGTTTTATATATTTTATATATTTCTCATATATATAATATATATATATATATATACTTCTCATATATATATATGTATATATATTTAGTTGTAGGTGGACACAATACCTTTATTTTATTTATGTGGTGCTGAGGATAGACTCCAGGGCCTCACACATGCGAGACAAACACTCTACCACTGAGCCATAGCCCCAGACCTGAGAAAGTTGTTTTATAAGAAATAAACTTAGCCTCCTTCTCTCTGCTTCTTGTCTTACCATTTAATGTAAGAGCCTTTAATGAGGAAGTAGCTAAGATGGCGGCTGGCTGAGAGCCAAGAGGAGGCATTTACTTGTTTACACCTGACCTTAATGTAATTGACTAAGAATCTTTCTGTGCCGTGGGCACTGCGTGCCGCACCTGTAAGTTGAGCTTGTTACACGTGAAAACTAATGTACCTGTGAAGGGTATAGAGTATTTAAGCAGACTGGGGTCGGAATCAGAGAGAAGCTAGAGAAGGAAGAGAGAAGAAGAACGAGCAATAAAAAAACCACTCATTCCCAGTCTGCCTCCGATTTCTTTCCCGTGGTATTGTTGCTGCAGATGGCAACAAGTGGTGGCCTGTATGGGGAGCTCATCTGCACGGCAAGTAAACTGAGGAACCTCGCAGGGGTCTCTGGCCATAGCGGTTAAGGGTGAGGGAAAATGGGTTCGGAAATTTCAAGGAACCAGATGGTTAAGGTTATTAGAGATTTGTTAAAGATAGTTAGGAAAGAAGAAAATGGAACAGCAGTAAAATTGAGTACTGCGCAGAAATACATCCAAACGGTAATGAAAGTAAGCCCTTGGTTTATAGTGATAGGGCTATTTACCATACCATAATGGGAACTTCATAAGCAAGATCTAATAGCAGCAGTAAAACAAGGATTTCCCCTTCCAAAAGGGATGTTTCCAATGTGGCATTTAGTTAGGGAATGCCTGTTCTCAACTAGACCTAAGGTTCAGGAAAGTGTTACTGAAAGTGCCAAAGCTTTGGGACAGGTACAAGAAAGGGAGTCAGTTAGGGCTAGTGAGGGTAATATTAGTGAGGAAGAATTAAGTTGGAAAGGCTTATGTAAGGCAGTATTGAGCGGGGGACAATACTTAGTTTGGAGGTTTCAATTCCAAGAGCTCTGTGTTGAAGCCACTCGTAGAAATGCAGCTTCAGGATTTCCAGGTTGTAACGTAGACATGTTAACTGGAGAAGGGCAATATGCTGATTTACAGATTCAAACTCAGTTCGATCCTGGAGGTTATGCTCAAATATACGCCGCAGCTGTTAGGGCTTGGAAAATTATGCAAGGAACTGGTGATTTACAGGGTAGCTTGTCTAAAGTAATTCAGGGATCCAATGAGCCATATGCCGAATTTATTGATTGTCTTTTACAGACAGCAAGTAGAGTTTTTGGCTCTGTTAAGATCAAGCCATGCCATTAGTTGTTCAGCTGGCATATGAAAATGCCAACAAATATTGTCAAGACGCTATCAGATCTTGGAAATCTAAAAAGGACCTTTCTGTTTATATAAAGCTTTGCAGGGATTAATTTGGGGGCGAGGATCTGTTTGTGTCTTTCCACAGCACGCGTCCTCGCTGGTGTGGATACCATCAAGATTGATAAAACAGGTGCCAAGTCAAAAGGGCCAAGATGAGGTTGTTGTGCATCCTCCTCTTAATGATGTTATATTCCCTTACATAGTGGAAAAGAGGTAATGCTTTGGTCAATAGTGAAAGGATGGCCATGACTTTTGCCTTTAATTTGTTATAATCTGCGCACCTGCGTGAGTTCATCTCTTTTCCGACAATGGGTCCTCATCTTTGCCTCTTCAGCTAAGAAACTTTTAAGCTGCTCGCTTTTTCCTTCAATGAACTCACAACTTAAAGTCTCATTCCTCCTGTCAGGGCCGAGAGGCTCTCTCTCTAGTGTGTGCACAATTGTGGTTTTTATTTTTTATGTTTTTATGTCTGTGCGTCTGTCCAGATTTCATGTAAATGTGATGTCACAAATAACAAAAACCGAGCGCTCATGAAAATTAATTTAAAAAAATGGATCCAAATACCTTTAATTCATTTAAGTCAAAAGTATTCAATTCAAATTGGGTAAACATATAAAAAATGAAGGTACCTTCAAACTTAATTCACGAGTATCTCTACTACTTCTCTTCAGCAAGGAAAATGACTAATACTGTTCAGCCTGATATTTTGGTATTTGACATGGGATTATTTATTTGTAATTACCTTTGTTTGTTAAATAGCTGATTAATTTACAAGGTTAAATTGCTCACTGTTAAATATGCCATCAGGTATTGATTGTTTTCATAAATTGGTCTTTGTCATCAGTGAAACAGGTTAAAGTTTCAACAGGTATAAACAGATGTGTGTGATTCTATATAAGGGTTCATAAAAGGTTGCTGTGTATGCAGAGGCTCAAAAGTTCCAGCTGCTCCAATTAAGAGTACTGTAAATAAAATATTTTTCTACTTTTCCACAAAAAGTTAAATGCTCTTAGCCTTTCTTTAATCTGTTCTAAATGTAATATTTTGTCAGCTAAATACTCTCAGCCTTTCTTTAATCTGTTCTAAATGTGATATTTTGCCAGCTAATGTTCATGGGAGCTCAAGCAGCAATATATGTAAACAGAGATCAACTTCAGAACTAAAACACCTGACCTAAGATCTAATAGTTCTTTTTTTAATGATAGTTTGAATTGCACTCCTACAACTTGCTTCTTGACTCAGTGCTGGAATGGCACTGCCTTTCCTCTAATGATTGTTGCTCGAGTTCCTAGGTACATCCCTATGCCAGTCTTAGCGGGCCCCGAAGACTTGCCAGTGGCATTGTCTAGACATAAAAGAGATGGCTGCTGCTGCTACAGCTGCAGGGGTCGCAATCGCTACAAGCATCCCTACTGCTCAAGCATTAAACAACCTCACCAACAGTGTGGTCTCTGCTCTGCATGCACGGGGCCTCCTAAATCAGCATCTACATTTTGGAATTGTTCTTCTCAATCAACGTGTTGATCTTCTCCAAGAGCAAGTGGACATTTTGGCAGATCTTTCTACCATAGGTTGTTTAGGACATTACACAGGACAATGCCTTACAGGTATCCCTTTTCTTAACCTTAGTAGGGCAGCTAATTTGTCTAGAGAACTTAGTACGATACTTAATGGAACTTGGAACCATAACTTTGATAATCTGACCAGAACCTTAAGAGCTCAAATAGTTTTAGTCAATTCCACAAGAGTGTATGTGCCCTCTTTTAGTGATGTGATATCCTTCTTTAAAAATATTGTATCTTGGGGTAAAAAATGGGCAGGTATTTTGGGGCTTTGTTTACTACTTCTTTGGATTGTCATTCTATTGCTTATGTAAATACATGCTCGTCAGCGCAAAGACAAAATTATAATTAAAATTGTGCTAGCCGCCTTAGAGACCAGATCATCTACTCAGGTTTGGTTGGCTTAATTGGACGGCTGGTAGTCAAAGACGGGAAAGTCTCATGTGACCAACATATCAACCTAAGACAGGAGTCAAGGGCACTCTATCTACGGCCTTGATTATCCGATGATGGGTAAGAATGTTGGTTGCACATGCAGATGCCTAAGACAGGCACAGTCGATCCTGATGTGGTGAGGGTCGTCACCCATCCATTTAAGCTATCCCTCTTTTAAAACAAAAAGGAGGAAATGTAAGAGCCTTTGATGAGGAAGTAGCTCTGAGATGGTGGCTGGCTGAGAGCCAAGAGGTGGCGCTTACTTGTTTGTTAAAAGCAAGGCTTTGTTTACTACAACTTACACCTGAATTTTATGGTGGCTTGTGGACACTACATGCTGTAGCATTGAGTCGAGCTTGTGACACGTGCATGCCTGTTAAGAGAACAACTAATGCACCTGTGATGGGTAAAGAGTATTTAAACAGATGGTAGAGAGGAACGGGGGACAGAAGAGAGAAGATAGAGAAGGAAGGGAGAAGAAGAAGGAACAATAAAGGAACCACTCATTCCCAGTCTGCCTCCAATTTCTTTCCCGCGGTATCGTTGCTTCAGGCAGCAACAATTTAATCCTTCTCTGCAGGAGCCCTGTTTGGGGATTGGCTTGAATTGCGGTTGACTATGAGCCATGGAGATTTGGCCTTTGTCGCCACCCGTAGTCTCACGGGATTGTTGCGGGATCTCGAGTGACTTGGCCGAAATTGCTGATCGGGTCAGCGCCATTTTAGGGTGTGTTTTTGGCGTGTGTTAGTCATTATTAAAACCAGAGAGAAAAGTTATCAGAATAAAAAGCTGTTTGTCTCCAGTTTGCTTCTGAAGCTTTTCCCGCGGCTCCGTTGCTCCAAGCGCTTCAGGCAGCAACACTTCTCCTGCATGAATTCCTGCCATCCATCATGCAGTTTTTGCAAGACCCAGATCTCTGCTCTTTTGGACTTTCAACCTCCAAAAGTATGAGCTAAACATATTTCTTTACTTTATGAAGTTAGCTGCCTCTGGTATTTCATTGTATTGATGAAAAGATGACTAATACATGTGGCATCCCATAAGTTTTGCAAAGTTTTATTATCATTTTCATTTATCTCAAGATATTTTGTGATTTCTCTTTTTTTTTTTTCCCTTTTGACCAACTGGTTGTGTAAGAGTGTTTTGTTTAATTATTACATGTTTGTGGTTTTCCAATTTTTCTTCTTTTAGTGATTTCTTGTCCTATTCCATTGCTGTCAGAAAAGGTATTTTGTATGATTTTAGTCATCTGCTCCTCATTGTATCTCACCTGACATACTTGAACCTAACTTCCTCTTGGTGAGAGCTCACCTATACAGTTACCATCTTGGAGAGATGATCTTAAGACCAAGTTAAAATCAAGTCATAACAATAAAAATCACAAAAGTTATGTTCCCTCTTGCAATGTTACAGAGCAATGCCAGCTGTAGTAAGCCACTTTTCCCTTTTCTTTGTTCTCAGCTGCCCCAGGCATTTAAACTATTCCAATTCTGTCAGCTCTTTGGATGAGGCAGGACAGAAACAGTTACCTCAGGTAGCACCCTGAAAGATAGGGATATTGAATGCCCATTCTGTTCTCTCTTTCCCCTGAGGGAGAAGTTATGGGCTGAGATGATCTCTCTTGGTGCTGGGTTGTTCTGTCTTGAGGAAGGGGCTGACACAAAGTGGAATTGCTCTTCTCACTCATTTCAGAGTGGCTGTTTATGGTTTCGTGCTTGTCTGTGATTCTACACCTCCTTAACTAGATTCTGATATCTCATGTAAGTACATTGTTCTGTATATCGTGGTTAAATCAATGATTTTAATGGGAGTTGAGGGCTGAAACTTCTTATTTTGCCATTTTGCTGATGTTATATGAGCTTTGGATTTTTAATAGATACCCTTTATCAGGTTGAGGAAATTCCTTTCTCTTCCTACTTTATAAATTTTTAAATTATAAAAGGGTATTATATTTTGTCAAATGCTTTTATGTCTTTATTGAGATGATAGTGTGCTTTTGTGCTTAGTTATTTACTATGGTATATTTATATCAATTTTTATGTTGAACCACTCTTGTATTATTGATATAAAACTCAACTTGCTCATATAGGAGAATTCTTTTGATATGTTGCTAGATTTGGTTTACTAACATTTTGTTAATTATTAGAAAAAATGTTTTCTTTCTTTCTTCTTCTTCTTCTTTTTTTTTTTTTTTTTTTTTTTTTTTTGTACCAGAGATTGAACTCAGGAGCACTTGACCACTGAGCCACATCCCCAGCCCTATTTTGTATTTTATTTAGAGACAGAGTCTCACTGAGTTGCTTAGCACCTCGCTATTGCTGAGGCTGACTTTGAACTGGCGATCCTACTGTCTCAGCTTCCCGAGCTGCTGGAATTACAGGCATGCACCACTGCACCCGGCTAGAAATGTTTTCATAAGCAATATTGGTCTTTAGTTTAGTTGTGGTTTCTTTGGCTTTGTTATCAAGTATATGCTGGCCTTAGAAAGAATTAGGAAGTATTCCCTCTTCCTCTATATTTGGAAGAATTTTTAAAAGACCAATTTCAATTCTAATTTTATATATTTTATTTAATTTACCAGTAGAATTATCTGGCCCTGAGCTTACTCTTATAGTTTTTTTTTTTTTTTTCATTTCTATAAGTTCAGTTGTCCCTACTTTCATATTTTATTTCAGTGGTTTGAGTTCTCCTACCACTCCTTGGTCATTCCAGCTGGAAGTTTGCCAATTTTCTTGATCTTTTCAATTATGTACCTTTTGTTTTTGTTGATTTTCTCAATCATTATTCTATTCTCCATTCCATTTTTTTATTCTTTATTTTCTTTTTGTGGTTCTGGGGATTTAACCCAGGGGTGTTTAACCACTGAGCTACATCCACAATACTTTTTATTTTAAGACAGGGTCTCCTTAAGTTGCTGAGGGTCTGAGTTGTGGAGGCTGGCCTTGATCTTGTGATCCTCCTGTCTCAGCCTTTCGAGTTACTGGGATTACAGGCATGAGCCCCTATACCCAGCTATCTATTCTGTATTTCACTATACTTTTTTCCCCTTCCTTATTCTTGTTTTGTTTTTGTTTTCTCTTCCTTTTCTGGTTCCTTTAGGGAAAACTTAGTTTATTGATTTGAGATCTTTTTTGTTAAGTTAGACATTTACAGCTATAAATTTCCCCCAAGCACTGGGCTAGTCTTATCCCATAAGTTTTGAAATGTTGTATTTTCATTTTCATTTATCTCAAATATTTTCTTATTCCCCTGTGATTTCTTCTTTGATTCATTGGTTAAGAGTGTGTTGTTTAATTTCCACATTTTTGTTAATTTTCCAGATTTCCTTCTGTTATTGTTTCTTAATTTTATTGTATTCTGTTGTATAAATCATGCTTTATAAGATTTAAACACATACATTTAAAAATATGTGTTTTATGGAGTAACATTATGTCCTGTTTTGGAGAATGTTTCACGTGCATTTGAGAAGAGAGTTTGTTCTACTGTTGTTGTGTGAAAAGTTCTACATGTCATTTAGGTTTTATCACGTATATAACACTATTCAAGTCTTGTATATAATATATTGGTACTGGGGATTGAACCCAGGAGTGATTTACCACTGAACTCCAATAAATTTTTAATTTTTATATTGATACAAAGTCTTGCTAAGTTACTTATGGCCTCACTTAGTTGCTGAGTCTGGCCTCAAATTTGTAATCCTTCTGCCTCCAGCTCCTGAGTTTATGGGATTACAGGTGTGACCCACCACACCTAGTCGTATATTTTTCTATTTATTATTGGTAATGGGTGTTGCACTCTCCAACAATTATTGTTGAACCATCTATTTTTCTTTTCCATTCTGTCATTTTTTTGCTTAACATATTCTGGGCTCTATTGTTAGGTGCATAAATGTTTATAATTACCATGTTTTCTTGATGAGTTGAACTTTTATCATTATATTATCTCATTATTTCTGCCTGGCAATAATTTTTGTCTTGTGACTCCAGCTCTCTTTTGGTTATCTGTTTTCATAGAATAGCTTTTCTCATTCTTTCACTATTATCTTATTTGTGTCTTTGGTTTTCTAATGCATCTCTTGTATATAGCATATAGTTACATCACATTTTCTGTCATACTGTTAAATTCTGCCTTTCAATTGGAGAATTTAATCCATTTATAAATAATGTAACTACTGATAAAGAAGGACTCACCTCCTTACGTCTGCAATTTTAGCACTGTTTTCTATATATCATGCATCATGTTGGCTCCTAAATTCCTCCATTATTGCCTTCTTTATGTTAAATATTTTCTAGTCTACCAAAGAGACTCCATTTTCATTTCCTTTACTATGTAATTTCAGTAATTTTTCCTGTGGATTACAATTAACATCTTTATGTGTAGCCAAACTAATCCCAAATTAATTATAAAAATTTACAAAAACTTTGCATATATTTATCTTTGTCCTTCCCCATCCATGTTTTTGTACTCACAAGTTACTTCTTTATACATGGTGTGCCCATCAACATAAATTTATAATTATTGCTTTATGCAGTTGTCTTTTAAATCATACAGTAAAAAATAACAGTTAATGACCCCAAATTTGGCAGTACTTACTTTAATGTTTACTTCTTTAATAACTGTATCTACTTTTAAAATTTTTCTCATATGAATTCTAGTTACTGTCTAATGCTCTTCCCTTTCAGACTGAAACACTTCCTTAGTCATTTTTTTAACCCAGGGACACTCGACTGCTGAGCCACATCCCCAGCCCTATTTTGTATTTTATTTAGAGACAGGGTCTCACTGAGTTGCTTAGTGCCTCAGCATTGCTGAGGCTGGCTTTGAACTCAGGATCCTCCTGCCTCAGCCTCCCAATCCACTGGGATTACAGGTGTGGGCCATTGCTCCTGGCTCATTAGTCATTTCTTATAGGATGGGTCTACTAGTGATGAAATACCTAAAATTTTGTTTATCTGGGAATATCTTAATTTATAATTTACGTATTTATTTTTGTGAGCATCCTTTTATTTGTCTTTTTTTAATTTGTTCATTATAATTATACATAATATTAGAATTCATTATGCCATATTCATATATGCACATAACATAATTTGCTCAATCTCCTTTCCTATTAATTTCCCTTTCCATCCCCTGTCCCTCTCCCTAATCCACTTGCTCTACACCACTGTTTTTCTTCTATTATTATTATAATTATTTTAATTATTACATTATCATTATATATACATATATGTGTATGTGTATATATATATATATATATATATATATATATATATATATATATGCTGGATTCATTGTGACATTTGTCCATGGACATATCATAATTGAGTAGAATTGTTCATTGGTACTTACACATTCCTTCCTCTCTTCCTTCCTTTTTGATCCCTTTCCTCTACTCTATTGATCTCCCTTCTATTTTGTGAGATTCCCCCAATTTTTAAATATTTTTAGTCATAGATGGACAGAATACCTTTATTTTATTTATTTATTTTTATCTGGTGCTGAGGATCGAACCCAGTGCCTCATATGAACTAGTCAAGTGCTCTACCACTGAGCTACAACCCCAGTTCAAGATTCCCCTTTTTTATTCTTTTCTTTTTTTCCCCTTTCTCTCTCTAGCTTCCACCTATGAGAGAAAACATTCATCCCTTGACATTCTGAGTCTGGCTTGTTTCATTTAGCATGATATGTTCCAGTTTTATCCATTTACCAGCATTTTCATAATTTAATTCTTCTTTATGGCTGAGTTAAACTCCATTATGTATATATAATACATTTTCTCTATCTATTTATCTGTTGGCAGACACCTGAGCTGATTCCATAACTTGTCTGCTGTGAATTGTGCTGGTATAAACATTGGAATGCATGTATTACTATCATCTGCTGATTTTCATTTTTTTGGATAAATTCCAAGGAGTAGGATAGCAGGGTCATATGGTGATTCCATTCCTAGTCTATTGAAATTTCTACATTCCTTTTCAAAGTGGTTATACTAATTTGCAGTCCCACCGATAATATATCCCCACATCCTTGCCAACATTAATTATTTTTGTTCTTGATGATTGCCATTCTAACTGGAGTGAGATGAACTCTCAGTGTAGTTTTCATTTGCATTTCCCTGATTAATAAGAATGTTGATCATTTTTCATGTATTTGGTGGCCATTTGTATTTCATCTTTTGAGAAATGTCTGTTTAGTTCATTAGCCCATTTATTGATTGAGTTATTTGGGTTTTTTGATGTTAAGTTTTTTGAGTTCTTTATATATTCTGGATATTAATCCCATTATGGTTTGGATGTGAGGTGTCTCCCAAAAGCTCACACGTGAGACAATGCTAGAAGGCTCAGAGGAGAAATGATTGAGTTATAAGAGTCTTAATCCAATCAGTGAATTAATTCCCTGGTAGGTATTAACTGAGTGGTAACTGAAGTGGTAGGGTGTGGCTGGAGGAGGTGGGAATTGGGCCTGGTTTTGGGTATATATTTGTATCTGGAAAGTGGACTCTCTCTGCTTCCTGATCAACATGTGCGCAGCTTCCCTCTGCCACACTCTTCTGCCATGATATTCAGCCTCATCTCAATCCCTGAGGAATGAAGTTGGTCTTCTATGGACTAAGACCTCTGAAACCATGAGCCCTCAAATAAACCTTTCCTCCTCTACAGTTGTTCTGATCAGGTCTTTTAGTCACAGCAGTGAAAAAAGCTGACTAAAACATCCCCTGTCAGAAAAGTAACTGGCAAAGATTTTCTCCCACTCCATAGACTCTCTCTTTATATTCCTGTTTGCTGTGCAGAAACTTTTTAATTTGATGTCATCCCACTTATTGATTCTTGGTTGTATTTCTTGAGCTGTAGGAGTCTTACTAAGGAAGTTGCACCAGTACATTGGAGTGTTAGCCATGTTTTCTTATATCATTTGCAGTGTTTTTAGTCTAATTCTTAGGTCTTTGGTCCACTTTGAGTTGATTTCTGTGTAGGGTAAGAGATAGGGATCTAGTTTAATTTTTCTACATATAGTTATCCAGTTTTCCCAGTACCATTTGTTAAAGAGGCTATCTTACAATTCAAAAACACACTAAAAAGATTGTACATGATAATCAAGTTGGATTTCTCCCAAGGATGCAAACTAATACACATATCAATAAATGTAATTTGTCATATAATAAAATTAAGGACAAAAATAACATGATCATCTCAGTAGATGCAGAAAAAGCCTTTGACAGAAAGCCATACCCATTCATATTAAAAACATTGAAAAAAGTAGGAATAAAAGGAACTTGCCTCAATATAGTAAGGGCCATATAGGACAAACCCAAAGCCAACACCATGCTGAATGGAGAAAAACTGAAAGCATTTCTTCTAAATTGAGGAATAAGACAAGGATGTCCACGCTGACTGCTCCTATTCAATATAGCTCTTGAAACTCTAGCCAGAGCAATCAGGCAAGAGAAGGAAATTAAAAAAGCTTACAAATAGGAAAGGAAGAAGTCAAACTGTTTACTGGTGACATGATCCTATATTTAAAAGACCCACCCCCCAAAAAACAAAAAACCTCCACCAGAAGATGTCTTAAACTGATATCAAATTCAGAAAAGTAATGGGATATAAGATCAACATTCAAAAATTAATAGCTTGTCTATACTCCAATAATGAATCTTCTGAGAAAGAAGTCAGAAGCAATTCCATTCTTAGTAATTAAAAAAAACTTAGGAATAAATCTAACCAAGGAGGTGAAAGACCTCTAAAATTAAAATTATAGAATACTGAAGAAATAAATTGAAGAAGACCTTAGAAGATGGAAAAACTTCCCATGTTCTTGGAGAGATGGAATTTATATTGTCAAAATGACCATACTACCAAAAGCAATAGACAGATTAAGTGCAAGCCCCATCGAGATACCAGTGACATTATTCACAGAACTGGACAAAACAGTTGTAAATTCATACGGAAGATAAAAGGACACAGAATAGCCAAAGCAATCTTGAGCAAAAAGAGTGATGTAGGAAGTTTCACAATACCTGATCTCAAATTATATTACAGAGCTACAGTAACAAAAACAGCATGGCATTGACATCAAAATAGACATGAAGACCAATGGAATAGAAAAATACAAATCTACATAGATACAATCATCTGATCCTTGACAAAGATGCCCTTTATTTTTGAAAGATAGTTTTGCCAGACACAGAATTAAAATTTAATAGCCTTTTATGTTTCATTTATTTCTTTGTGCATATTTAAGACAATTGATTTAAGTGTATTTTAGTAACTCCAGTGTTTGGGTATCCACAGGGACAGTTCCTGTTGATTTCTATTTGTCCTGTGTATGGGCCATACTATGTTGTTTCTGTGTGTTCCTTGCAATTTTTGTTCAAAACTGAACATTTTAAATATCATGATATGGTATCCCTCAGAATCATCTTGTTCTTCATTCTCATAGTTTGCTAGTTCTTCTTGCTTGTTTGTTTAGTCACATTCCTGAACTGATTTTGTGAAGTCCATATTCTTTGTTGTGTATGGCATCTGAAACCTCAGTTAAGTTGGCTTAATGATCAGTTAGTGAGTACAAATATTAATAAACTTGCCTTCCAACATTCATTCACCTGTTTCTTGATTTGCCTGGTTTGTATTACAAATCTTTGACTAGCTTCTAGTACTCTGTAAAGATACTTGTAATATTTTTATCTCATTTATTCACTGTTTTTTTGTGGATAGATAGACCTTTGGAGTTCCCCACTCTGACCTTTCCAGTGACATCACCTGAATCTTTAATTTTGAAAGAGTATTATAAATCCTCAGGTGTATATAGAGTATTTCCATTTGGATAAGTCTTTGAAATGTTATTATGTGAAAACTCTGGAATAAATTCCCAGTACCTTTATTTAACTTGTCCAGTTTACCTTTTCCCTCTAGCCTCAGTTTTCTCATCTGATAAGTAGGAAAATACAATATATTTCACCAGGTTGTTGTGAAAATTTAAGCAGTATAGTCTAGTATTATAGGTCATATCAAGTCATTATGGATCATTCCACCTTAGCTCTAACAAGTTTCTAAGGAGAAGACAGAACCTGAGAAAAATGTGACATGGGAAAGATTAGCTAGACTAAGTAGAGAACAAAAACTTGGGTGCTAATCCTTATCTCCTGCACATCCTAATCAGTATTACCATGCTGCCTTGGGATGGAGGTAGGATTAGAAGGCAGGAAAAACAACTATTTACTTTATAATTTTGTCTTAGCTCACCAGTGGCCACCATTTATGACTTAACTTCACAGCCTCTCAGGTACACATGAAAGATCCTGAGATAACTTTTAATTATTATGACTACATTTAATTTCCTACTTTCTCTTTCAAACTTTCTGACTTGTTCAATCAAAAAAGATTTCCCTATTATTAACCTGACTTTTTGTTTGGATCACTTTTTTGACATTAGATTGCAAATTGTTTTTGTACCATTGCAATATTAGCTTTTCAGGCATGCCATCTTGACTCATCCTCCACTGATACTCCCTAATTGTCCTGTAACCTCCCTAAGAGTATGTTTTCATATATATATTTCATTGTATTTATGAGTGTATTTATTTGTGCTATGCACATAGTAGGCGTCCAATAAACATTTTTGAAATATTTTAGCATGTTAAAAACCTCTCTTCCCCAAAATAATGGAGTCCTTCCAGAATGTCTATGTCAAGGCAAATCATTTGAGTGATAATTAGTTCTCTGAGCTCAACTACAAGCTTCAACATGCTTCAGTAGTGAACAATGGTCCTTCTACATAATACTTAAACCAGCAAAAGATCTTAACCCAAACAGAAGAAATTCTTTGTCAAGGAGAACCCTTCTATCTCCACGTCCTACTATTCTCTGTTAACCAACTGCTACTTTTTCTCTCTTTTATTTATTTATTATTATATTTTTTTGGACCAGGGATTGAACCCAGGGACGTTCAACCACTGAGGCATATCTCCAACTTGTTTTTTATTTTTTTATTTTGAGGCAGGGTCTTTCTAAGTTGCTTAGGGCTTTGCTAAGTTGCCGAAGCTAACTTTGAACTTGGAATCCTCCTGCCTCAGCCTCCTGAGCCACTGGGATCATGGGTGTGCACCATTTCGCCCAGCACACTGCTACTTCTTGCTATATGAAAAGCCTCAGAAGGCTTTTAGCCCAAAACAACCCTGGGTTTAAAGTCAAAGTGCCTACCACATTAGGTGTTGATATTCCATCCCAGCCCTTTCAAAATGAAGCAGGAACTTTGCACTGTCCATTCCTTGACAGCCTATCAAGTCAGTAATCTCTGAGACACATCAGGCCAGCCTTCCAGTATTAGGTAGAATGTTAGAAAGTGATGATTCATGACAGGGATACCTCCCCAACCTTTTGGTTTCCTTACTCCCCCTTTTCTTTTTATTACGTAGAACAACATGGCCCATTCTACAGGGCTTTATGCTGCTGTAATATTGTTGGCCCTTACTTACGAAAGCTTTTGCCTGGAAAGTCATGTCAGAGGTTAATGTGACTATTTTTCTGTCTCTGCAGATTCACTTTACTGGAAACAAACTCCCCCAGAATGCTGCTTAGAGAGTTATTTATCTTTATATATTGAAAAGGCCATGTTCATGCTAGGGGCTCTGGGTGAATTTTACTATTGTTATTTTCCCTCTGTCACCTCCCACCAGTCTCATCAGCTATAAAGATCCAAAACAGACTGCAAAAGAGAGTAGGTCAATGGGATGCAGGTTTGGCCTTCTAAAGGGCATGGCTTTTTTCCCAAAATGGTTTGTCACTGGACGCTGGAAGACAAGGACATGGATGGCTCTCTAGGGCTTTTCCATCTTGAATTTGAATGAGCCTGGCTCAAAGCAAATCAATAATGATCTTTGCTTCATGCTTTCCATCTACCCTAATATGCTACTCAGATCAACATCACTGTTAAAACACGAGGTGCAGGGCAATTTCTTTCTGTTGGAAAGGCAGTCACATTTTTCTTTCCAGGACTTTTTAATATCCAACTCAGGATCTCAGTTTAGTACTTTTGCTGAGGCTTGAGGTTTGGGGGAAAGGTGAATGGTTCACCCTATTTTAAAAACTAGATTGTAGCTTCTCTGATGCTTCCCCTTCACCTAAAAGGGCAAGAATAAAATTATTTGAGTCATGTCCTCAATATGAGAGAGCCATTGGGATGGAGCCATAGGAGAACAAGGCTTGGGCCAGCCTCAAAGTCAGGTTCAAAGGCTACCCGGTCTGGGAAGATTTAAAATTTCTCTCCTTTGTGTTTTGAAAGCTCTTGCCTACCCCTTTTCCCTGCAATTCTATGCACTCTTTAGAGGTAATCCCTGTTATTAGCTTGGTATGTTTTGTTCTAAGCGTCCTTTATGCGTATGTGTATGTATGCATGTGTACTAAAAATGTGGGATGTTTTTAATATAAATAGTCACACTTTACATTTCATTCTATAACTTCTTTTTTTTTCCTTTCTAAACCAGTGATTTTCAAATGTTAGTGTGCATCAGAAACAGCTGAAGAACTTGTTAAATCACAAATTTCTTGTTTGGAATGGAACTAAAGAATTGACTTTCCAAAATGTTCTCAGATGAGCTGATACTGCTGGTCCAGGTAACATACTTCAAGAACCACCACCTTAAACAATATGCCAGGAGATCTTTCCATGATTCCATGAATACATTACATTTGGGGGAGTACTAGGGATTGATCCCAAGGGCACTTTCCCACTGAGTGACTTTCCCAGCTCTGTTCTTTTCTTTATTATTTTGAGACAGGGTCTTGCTAAGTTTCTGAGGATTTCACCAAGTTGCTGAGGCTCACCTCGAACTTGCTATCCTCCTGCCACAACCTCCTGAGTGGCTAAATACATTTCATTTTTTATGACTACCACGTAGCATTCTATAGTAGCACTTTGCACATTTTTTGGATACTAATGCAGGACTTCACACAAGCTAGACAAGTCTTCCACCGCTGAGCCACATCCCCAGGCCTATGCATACTCCTTCTATGATGTGTATCCTCTGTCATTGTAGTTAGCAATTCTCTCTGCCATAATTGGTATTCTACTACACCCCTATAGTCACAATAGATTGAACTCTATGAAGAGAAAAAATTGAGTCTTTTGTCTTTATATTTCTCATAGTGGCCAGCATGTCATATAAACTCAAACTAATGAATTAGAGAATGAATGGCAAACAGATGTGAGGAACCATTTTAAGCTGATCAGGTGTTTGGGTTTGAGGGGAGATCCAGTAAAATTTCTAGATACCTGGGATTCCCAATGGACTCTAGCAAGACACTGATATTATATTGGTGGGAAATATTTTGTTTTTTGGAGTGACGATAGAAATGTATAATTGTGGGAAAGCTTGTAACATGATTCCTGTACCTCCCACATCTTTTCCTTACCCTCTAACTTCACTGTCACCTGCCTTTATAAAAAGCAGTGGCTATATGACAGCAAAACAAAGTCTTTCTATGTGCTCAGACGCAGGAGCCCTGTTTGGGGATTGACTTGAATTGCGGTTGACTATGAGCCGTGGAGATTTGGCCATTGTCGCCACCCGTAGTCTCACGGGACTTGTTGCGGGATCTCGGGTGACTTGGCCGAAATTGCTGATCGGGTCAGCGCCATTTTTTAGTGGTGGTGTGTTTGGCGTGGGTTAGTTGTTGTTAGAACCAGAGAGAAAAGTTATCAGAATAAAAAGCTGTTTGTCTCCAGTTTGCCTCTGAAGTTCTTCCCGCGGCTCCGTTGCTCCAAGCGCTTCAGGCGGCTACAGGTGGCGGCCCGTATGGGGACTTCGGAGCGGACAGGTAAGAACTGAAGGTCTCTAAAGATGGGTTCAAATATAACTGAATCCCAATTGATAGAGGCTATGCAAAGACTCCTTGATATACCTGACTCTGTTCTCAGTGAGGAGTATATAGACAAAAGTGAAAGTGATCAAAAAAGTGTAGATTCCACTGGGCCAACTGAGACCAGTAAAGAGAGTATTAGAAGAGACCCAAAAATGACAAAAATCCAAGCTATTAAAGCTATTCGGGAATTATTGGCGAAAGCTGAAGGATACTTGCGCTCACTGGAACCTGGGCCTCAGGATATTGCTGTCAGTGAAATTAGCAGTGGTGAGGAATCTAATAAAAGTGATCCTGAGAAAATGAGGAAAAAGAAACTAAAAAAGACCGAGAAAAAGGACGGTCAGGTAGAGGAGTCACTTGTGTCCTCTACTCCCCCATGGGTGGAATCCATTACAGAAAATATGAAGGGTATTACTAGGCATTTGCATACCCTAGAAACAGAAATAAAAAGTCTTTCTGATCGCTTATGCGCTCTCGAGGACAACTCACAGATACATTGGGAACCGCCAGCATTTGAAAAGAAAAATGGACAGAGTGTCCATCAGTCAGTAGATTTCAAAACAATAAAAAATCTCAAAGAGGCAGTAATGACTTATGGGCCCCAAGCTCCTTTCACGTTGAGTATGCTGGAGTCCCTTAACACCTTTAGCTTAACCCCCTCAGACTGGAAAAGTCTATGTAAAGCAACATTAAGCGGGGGGCAATTCTTGGTTTGGCGATCGCAATTCCAAGAACTTTGTATAGAAACGGCTAAAAGAAACGCGGCTGCAGGGTTTGAAAACTATAATATAGACATGCTCACAGGAGAAGGGCAATTCGCAGACTTACAGGCTCAAACAGATTATGACCCAGATGTATATGCTCAGATAAATGCAGCTGCCTTAGAGGCATGGAAAACTGTACAAGGACCTGGGGATCTACAAGGTAGCTTGTCAAAAGTGATTCAAGGACCTAATGAGCCGTATGCCGACTTTGCTGATCGACTTTTGAGAACTGCAGGTAGTGTGTTTGCAGATGTTGACCAAGCTATGCCATTAGTTGTTCAATTAGCTTATGAAAATGCAAATAAATGGTGCCAAGCAGCCATCAGGCCATGGAGGACTAAAAAGGATCTTTCCGTATATATACAACTATGTAAAGATATAAATGACGCCTTTGTCACAGGAAATGTGATTGCAGCCTCAATGAGAGGTGCTTCCTCTCGAAATTTCACAAAGGCTAAACATAGACATTATAATCAATCAGGATATTCCAGGCAAAATTATCATAATCAATCAGGCAATTCTAGGCAAAATCCCAAAAGAGAAATAAGACCAAGCTCACACCGTGCCCCAGGCCGCTGCCCCAGGTGTAAAAAGGGAAATCATTGGGCCAATAAATGCCATTCAAAATTTGACATCCATGGAAATCCTTTGTTCAGGAATTCAAAAAACGGGACACGGGGCCCAATACCCCGGGGCCCACAAATGTACGGGGCATTGCAGAAGGAGTATCCTCAAGCATCCACTCAGATGCTTCCCCGACACAATCCCTACTACCCATCCACTCCCTCGCCAGAGGAACAAGAGGAAATGCAGGATTAGACCTCTGTTCCACCACCAGAATAGTTTTAACACCTGAGATGGGGGTTCAACTGATTCCCACAGGAGTCAGGGGACCTCTTCCCTCAGGGACTGTAGGACTTATTATCGGGCGTAGTCCTAAAAGCTTATTAGGTTTGCAAGTGACCCCAGGTGTAATAAACTCAGACTACAAAGGGGAAATAAAAATAATGCTTAGCTCACCCCAAAGTATAACTTCTGTTAATCAAGGAGATAGAATTGCTCAGTTGCTTCTCCTTCCCAATTTACATAATTCATTTAAAATGGGTATGCCTCAAGAAGGGAACAATAGAGGATTTTGTTCCACTGACTCAAGTCCCATGGCTTGCTGGGTTCGAGACTGTTCAAGGAGGCCTATGTGTAAAATAAAAATCCAAGGAATAGAAATGGAGGGATTAATAGATACTGGAGCTGACTCTTCCATTATTAATTTACGCCAATGGCCCAAGCACTGGCCTCTGCAAAAAGCTTCAACCAGTTTAAGAGGCTTGGGATATAATAACCTCCCAGATAAAAGTGCAGTAATTTTAAAATGGGAGGATGATGAAGGCCATAAAGGAACATTTCAGCCTTATGTTTTACCTAATCTACCGTTTACTTTATGGGGAAGAGATATTTTGCAACAAATGGGAGTACACCTTGCAACCAAGCCTGCAGATGTTAAATGTGAAAACCTACAGGGTAATCTTAACCATAAAAGAACTCATTATCAAAAAGTACAGAGTAATCTTAACCCTAAAAGTAATCATTGTCATAAAGGAAAAAGATAATTTTTTTCGGGGCCACTGAGAAAATAATTTTGAAAATACCATGGCTTTCTGATAAGCCAGTGTGGGTCCCTCAGTGGCCCCTATCTAAAGAGAAATTACAAGCAGCCCACCTACTGGTTCAGGAACAATTAGAAGCAGGTCATATAGAACCTTCCACCTCTCCCTGGAATTCCCCCATATTTGTGATCAAGAAAAAGTCAGGAAAATGGCTATTGTTACATGATCTTAGACAAATCAATAAAACCGTGCAAGTTATGGGGCCTACTCAACCTGGACTTCCTAGTCCCGTAGCTATTCCAAAAAATTTCCATCTTATTACTCTTGATATAAAGGATTGCTTCTTTTCTATTCCCCTACATCCTCTGGATGCCCCCAGGTTTGCTTTTTCCGTTCCTTCTATGAACAATAATGGCCCTGATCAGAGATATCAATGGAAGGTTTTACTACAGGGAATGGCTAATAGCCCCACCATATGCCAAATATATGTGGACAAGGCTATCCAACCCATTAAAAATAAATATCCAAACCTCATGTGTCTACATTACATGGATGATATTTTATTGGCCCACCCTAATCAAAAAATCTTATTTAATATATTCAGTGATGTGGTAGAAAATTTTAAAAAATATGGATTATATATAGCAGAAGAAAAAGTTCAAACCAGATCTCCCATACTATATTTAGGATTTAAAATCATGGATACTTTTGTTAGACCCCAAAAAATTCTAATAAATAAAGAACATTTGACCACCCTCAATGATTTCCAAAAACTATTGGGAGACATTAATTGGCTTCGCCCTACACTAAATCTCACTACTGGCCAACTAAAACCTTTATTTGACATCCTTCGTGGAGACCCTGATCCATCTTCACCGCGAACATTGACTCCTGATGCTAGGAAAGCTTTAAAGTTAGTAGAAAAAGCCATTGAAGGAGCTCATTGTGATAGATTTGATTTAACTCAACCACTGATGTTGATTATTATTTCTTCACAATATACACCCACAGGAGTATTTTGGCAACAAGGGCCTTTATTATGGATACATTTGCCCGTCTCTCCTAAAAGTATAATTGAATCTTATACCTCCATGGTGGCTAAACTTATTCTTCAAGGACTTAAGACTTCTACTAAAATATTTGGCATTCACCCTGCTACTATTATTACTCCCTATTCATCATCACAGATTGAATACTTATGCTTCAATGATAATGATTGGGCTATAGCTAAATGCTCTACTTCTGCAAATTTTGATAATCATCTTCCTAAGTCCCCTATATTATCTTTTTGTATTAATCATCCTATTATATTTCCACAGGTAATAAAAAATCAACCTATTCCTAAGGCATTTAATGTATTTACAGATGGGTCCTCAAATGGTACTGCTACAGTAGTCACTAAAAAAGAAAATATGACTTACATAACTGCACACAAATCAGCTCAACTAGTGGAACTGGAAGCTGTGGTAAGAGCTCTGGAAAATTTTAGGGACCAGCCCGTAAACATTTTTTCAGATAGCCACTATATTGTACAAGCCGTCCCAAAATTAGAGTTAGCAGGACCAATAGCACCTCATACTCCAGCCTTTAAATTGTTTTATCAAATACAAAAACTTTTGTGGGCAAGAAAAGAACCTCTATTCATAGGCCATATTAGAGCACATACTAATTTGCCTGGTCCCCTCCATGAAGGTAATCAAAAGGCTGATGAACTTACAAAAACAATATTTATACTTTCAGTGCTCCAACAAGCTACTTTATTCCACTCCCAGTTTCATGTCAACAGCACCACCTTGCAACGTAGGTTTAAAATCACAAAGGAGCAAGCCAGAACAATTGTAAAAGATTGTAAATCTTGTATGACACATTTGCCCAATCCTCATTTCGGAGTTAACCCTAGAGGATTAATGCCCAATCATTTGTGGCAGATGGATGTTACTCATGAGCCAAGTTTTGGAAAATTGCGATTTATTCATGTGACCATAGATACATGCTCAGGCATGATTTTTGCTTCCTTACATTATGGAGAAAAAGTTAAAGATGTTACATCTCATTGTTTGCAAGCTTTTGCTGCATTGGGCATCCCCAAAATGCTTAAAACAGATAATGGCCCCTCATATACGTCCTCATCTTTCAAACAGTTTTGTGCAAAATTCAATATATCCCATAAAACAGGCATCCCATACAATCCTCAGGGTCAGGGCATTATTGAAAGAGCAAGCCGAACACTGAAAATTATGTTATTAAAACAAAAAGAAGGAAATTGGAAAAGTCCTAAGGACAGATTGGCAGTTGCCCTGTTTACCTTAAATTTTTTAACTTTAGACTATAATGGTTATTCTGCTGGAGACAGACATTGGAATCCACACCAACAACATAAACCCTTGGTTTACTGGAAGGATGTTCTTTCAGGTACATGGAAGGGTCCAGATCCAGTATTAATTTGGGGAAGAGGATCTGTTTGTGTTTTTCCAAAAGACGAATCCTCTCCAATATGGATACCATCTAGATTAATAAAACAGGTACCACATCAAAATGATCAAGATGAAGTTATTGAAGAATCAAGATTAATAAAAAAGGTACAAAATCAAGAGGTCCAAGATGAAGGTATAGAATGATTCCCTCAAAAGAGTCCTTCAAAATATTTCACAACTTAAGTGTCATTCCTCCCGGCCGGGACGAGGAGATCTCTCTTTAGTGTGCACACAATTGTATTTTTTTTTCCTTTTTATACATGTCTTTATGTCTGTACATTTGTCTACATTTCATGTTAATGTGACGTCACAAATATATGTTTGTATGCTTGTTCGTCTGTCCAGTGTGACGTCACAAAGAACAAAGCGCTTATGAAAAAGAAAATATATATATATATATATATGGATCCAAATAACTTTAATTCATTTTAGGTTAAGAGTATTCAATTTAGGTAAATAATTTTATAAATGAAGGTACTTTCAATTTTGATTTATAGGTGTCCCTGGGACTTCTCTTTAGCAAACAATATGACTAGTGCTATATAACCTGATATTTTGGTGTTTTGACTTAAGATTGTTTATTTGTTATTAACTTCATTTGTTTAATAGCTCATTAATTTCAATTATCTCAACAGGTAAAAGATTGCTCTGTATACAGAGACTCAAGGGTTCCAGCTAACAAATTATTTCTCTCAAGTGCCTTTACCTTTTCTTTAATCTATCTTTAATGCAGTAATTACCCTCAGTCTTTCTTTGTTTTGTTCTAAATATGACATTTTTCCAACTTATGTTTGTAGAAGCTCAACCAGCGATGTATGTGAACAAAAATCAACTTTAATTTTCTAATCTAATTATTCTATTTTGTAGTTTGACAACTCGCCTCTTGACTCAGTGCTGCAATAGCACTGCCTTTCCTTTAATAATTGATGCTTGAGTTTCTAGGTAGCGGGCCCTGAAGATTTGCCGGTGGCATTGTCTAAACATAAAAAAGACGTCTGCTGCTACAGCTGCAGGGATCGCGGCCGCCGCAAGCATCCCTCCTGCTCAAACATCAAACAACCTCACCAACAGTGTGGCCTCTGCTCTACATGCATGGGGCCTCCTACATCAACATGTTATAACAAATGGACATTTTGATCTTTCATTGTTTGGGACTTTACGGGACAATGCCTTGCGGGTATTTGTCTAGAGAATTCAGTGTGTTACTTGATGGAACTTAGGGCAGCTGATTTGTTTAAACAATTTGATATGCTATGCAATTTGGCTCATCACCAAAAGGCTTGTCGCCTTAAAGCCGCAACATCTCCTCACAATTGGATGGCTGTTAGTCATCATATATAGTCGATCCTAAAGGGCTCCATTGGATGGCTGGTTAGCCAATGACGGGTAAGATCCCCAGAGGGGGACAACCTAAGACAGGCACAGTCGCACGGGACAGTCTCATGTGGCCGACATATCAACCTAAGACAGGAGTCAAGGGCACAGCCTTGATTATCCGATGACGGGTAAGAATGTTGGTTGCACATAGACGTCCTAGAGCATTACCTCTTTTAAAACAAAAAGGGGGAAATGCAGGAGCCCTGTTTGGGGATTGACTTGAATTGCGGTTGACTATGAGCCGTGGAGATTTGGCCATTGTCGCCACCCGTAGTCTCACGGGACTTGTTGCGGGATCTCGGGTGACTTGGCCGAAATTGCTGATCGGGTCAGCGCCATTTTTTAGTGGTGGTGTGTTTGGCGTGTGTTAGTTGTTGTTAGAACCAGAGAGAAAAGTTATCAGAATAAAAAGCTGTTTGTCTCCAGTTTGCCTCTGAAGTTCTTCCCGCGGCTCCGTTGCTCCAAGCGCTTCAGGCGGCTACACTCAGATACTAATTACTTACTGGTTACATGTTACCAAGAGGTAGAAGTTACTCAACTTTCACTCTATTATCATCTGTATGGTGAAATGTTACTGGAAAATGACACAGGTTTAGCATCTCTATTCCAAAAATCCAAAACCTGATAATGTTCTGAAATCCATTTTTTGAGCATTGATATGATGCTCTAAAATCTATGAAAATATTATTACAAAATCTGAAAAACTTCAAAATCTGAAATGCGTCTGGTCCCATGCATTTATACTAAGCCTGAACTCATTTTATACTTGAAATTTAACACTTTTCATTCGAGGCATTCTTATCACTTTGGGCCTTATCTCCTGTCTATTGTGTGATTGTTTGCTCTCTGAGAAATATTTGCTACAGTCATATGCAGATACCTGACATATCTCCAGTGGACTTGCAATATTTTTCTTCTGATCAGTCACATTTCTTTACTAAGGTGTGAATTATAATCCTCTGCTTGCTGAAAGCAGTAACTGAAATCACTTATTCATAGCATTACTTACTACTGGCATAGCACCATGCTAACATTTGAGGGTCACAGAAGAATTTTAAGGTGAATTTTCTGTCCTCAAGGAGCTCATTTGCTAGGTGGGAAGATTAGACATTTACACATGAAATATTCAAACAGTCATATGTGATGATGTATCCTTTGGTGCCAATATGTATAGTATAAACTTGTGTTGTCTAATACTATAGCCATTAGTCGCATATGGCTGTTGAATACTGACAAAGATTCTCTGCTTGACAAACTTTCTTCAGGATCCTGAACCTTCTCCAAAACCTCTCTGTGCACTTCCTTGTAATATCCAGTTTTAGCAAAGAACCCTCCTAAGTTGTTTTGGTAAGAACCCTCATCCTTGATATCTGATCAGTTTCCTCATCCTCCACCATCCCTCAGGTAATGTCTGATTACCCTAGCCTCTCTTCAGCAAGAATCCTGTCAGATTGGTTTAGTCAGAATCTCCTTTAACTGTGATGTTTCCTCTTGGTAATTTTCCAGCCACTCATCCCACCCTGCTCTTTGGCTATAAATTCATACTTGCTCACGCTATATTCCAAGTGGAGCTCAATCTCTTTCCCACTGAAAGATCTCATTATTGGGATGCCTATACCTACTGCAACGGTCCTGAATAAAGTCTTCCTTATTGTGCTTTAATGAGCATTAATGAAAAATTTTTGCTGGGCACGGTGGCACATGCCTGTAATCCCAGCACTTGGGAGGCTGAGGCAGGAGGATCACAAGTTCAAAGCCAGCCTCAGCAATGGCGAGGCACTTAGTAACTCAGCAACTCAGTGAGACCCTGTCTCTAATACAATGCAAAAGAGGGCTGGGGATGTGGCCCAGTGGTCGAGTGCCCCTGAGTTCAATCCCCGGTACCAAAAAAAAAAAAAGAATAAAGAAAATTTTTTTCTTCAACAGTACCTGAAAAGTAATTAGGATTAAACTGTGTTGTTAATGTAAAATACACACCAGATTTCAGACTTAGGACAAATAAATGCATGTAGAACTTTGTTAAGAATTTTATATTGATTAATGTTAAAATGATAATTTGAAAATATGTGATAAATAAAATATATCATTCAATTTACCTCACCTCATTTTTTACCCCTTTAAATGTAGCTACCTGAAAAATTACAATTATGTATATGTGATTCATATTATCTTTCTATTGGACAGAACTGTTATAAATAATAAGTATTGTAAGAATTCATTGAAAGAAAAAAAAAAACTACTGAACTTGCCTAATCACAGGGAATATTGGAACTTTTAGTCAGAATTGATGTAAGCCCAACTCAGACCAGCTTAATCAAATACACATATAAAGATGGAGGTAGTGTATTTGCTTAGATAACTGGGAAGTCTACCAAGTATATTTGGGACTGTAGGAGACCATCTCAAATGCTATATAAGAAGAATAGAGTTGAGTCAGGCAGATTGCTGGTGATGCTGTTTGAACCCCAGACTCACAGTATGCTAGGTAAACAAGCTAAGCAGGGGGAAATAACTCCTCTTTTCCTCTAGCTTCAGTACAAAATTCCTGGAGAGGATTCTAATTGTCCTGGCAACAATTATGACTGGAGGCAGCCAGAGCACTGATTGCTAGCTTCACTAGGGTCGCAGAGAGAGGGGGAAATGTTCTCCAATGGAACCAGAAGAAGGAAAGTAGGAAAGATTATGTGGAAAACAACCATAGTTACTATTTCCACTACAGCTGGACCACAAATATATAAATATAATTAAGAATATAAATATACTGTTTTGATGATGCCAGGGATTGAACCCAGGGCCTTGGTGCATGCTAGGCAAGTGCCATATCCCTGAGCCACATCCCCAGCCCTTATAAACATACTTTAGATATGCTAATGTATTCTTTTAATGAACTTTTTATTTTGATCGAAATGAAAGAAATATGTTTCTAAAGTTTTGCCTTGCTGCTTATCTTTAGCATTCAATTTGTCCTCCCCTCTAGAGAGTCAGTATGGTGTAGTAGAGAGACAGGATCTATATTTAGCTTAAGGCCCAAGACTGAATTTGGGCTCTGCCATTTACTTGCTATGCAACATTAATAAGGTCTTAAGGTCTCAAATCTCAATTTCTTCAACTATAGTATGGGTAGAATAATATCTACCTCCTCTCCTCCATCTCCTTGACCCCCTTACACTACTCTACTAGTCTCCCTTCTATTTTCATGAGATTTCCCCCCTCCCCATCTTTCCCTTTTTCTCTCTTACTTATGCATATGAGAAAAAACATGTGACCCTTCACTTTCTGAGTCTGGATTATTTCACTGAATATGATGCTCTCCAGTTATATCCATTTTCCTGAAAATGTCACAATTTTGTTCCTCTTTATAGCTGAATAAAATTCCATTGTGTATATATTATCCTCAGTCATCTGTATGAATACCTAGGCTGGTTCCATAACTTGGCTATTGTGAATTGTGCACCTATGAATGTTGGTGTGCTTGTATCTCTACAGAATGCTGACTTTAGTTCCTTCAGGAAAATACCAAGGAGTGGTATAGCTGGATCCTATGGTACTCTCATTCCTAGTCTTGAGGAACCTACATACTGATTTTCATAGTGGCTGTATTAATTTACATTCCCACCTATGGTGTGTAAAGTTCCTCCCTGCTGGGCACGGTGGCACACACCTATAATACCAGTGGCTCTGGAGGCTAAGGCAGGAGGATTGTAAGTTCAAAGCCAGCCTCAGTAATGTAGCAAGGTCCTAAGCAACTAAGCAAGACCCTGTTACTAAATAAAATATAAAAAGGACTGGGAGTGTGGCTCAGTGGTTAAGTGCCCCTGGGTTCAATCCCCAGTACCAAAAAAAATAAATAAATAAAATCCCTCCCCACCCCCACCCCCATCCTCACCATCATTTATTGTTATTTGCATTCTTTTTAAAAATTTTTCATTTAGTTGGGGGTGGGGGGAGTTTTACCAGGGATTGAACTCGGGGCACTCGACCACTGAGCTATGTCCCCAGCCCTATTTTGTATTTTATTTAGAGACAGGGGTCTTTCTGAGTTGCTTAGGGCCTCACTAAATTGCTGAGGCTGGCTTTGAACTCGTGATCTTCCTGCTTCAGCCTCCTGAGCTGCTCGAATTACAGTCATGTGCCACCACACCTGGTTTGCATTCTTGATGTCCACCATTCTAACTGGAGTGAGATGAAATCTTAGTGTAGTTTGATTTGTACTTCCTTGATGGCTACAGATGTGGAACATTTTTCATGTAATTGATGGCCATTTGTACTTCTTTTGAGAAGTGTGTGTTCAGTCATTTGCCCATTTATCGAATGGATTATTTGTTGGTTTATTTTTTTATGTTGTTTTATTATTTTTGATTCTTTAAAGACTATAGATATTAATCCTCTGTTGGAAGAGCAGTTGGCAAAGATTTTCTACAATTGTATAGGTTCTATCTTTGCACTATTTTTTTTCTGTGCAGAAGCATTTCAATTTGATGCCATTCCATTTATTCTTTAGGCATAGGGACAGATAAGTAATTGTTTTGTGATTTTAGGGCAACTGGCTCCCAGATGAATGAATTTTTTATTGCAAAATTTGAAAATGGTTTTCTAGACAAAACCAGTTCCGAAGAACTTAAATTGAATCAGTAAGAGTTCTTATCTCCAAGAAATTTCAAAACAGTTTCTCTTCTCTAGTTTGCTTCTTTTAAAAATAAAGAATTAGTATCACTACATACCTATCAAAAAGACTAACAAAATATAGTGATGCTGCCAAATGATGGTGAGGATGTAGAGAAACTGGATCACATATTCATTCTGGTGAGTATGTATGATGGGATAACCACCCTGGAAAATTGGTAGTCTCATTCTTAAACCTAAACATGCAACTGCCATGCCACCCATTCCTTGACATCTATTCCAGATAAATGAAATTTTATATTCATGCAGAGACCTGTACACAAATGTTCATAATGACTTTCATCATAATAGTTACAACTGTTATGTTTGTACCCCCAAAAAATTCTTATGTTGAAACCCTCCACTGTGATGTTTTAGAAGGAGTGGTGCCTTTGGGAGGTAATTAGGTCATGAGTGTAGAGTCCTCACAAGAGATGAATGCCTTGTAAATGGGACACCAGAGAACTTTCTTACCCTCTTTTCACCATGTGAAGATATGAGAAGTAGGCAGTATACATTTAGGAAGATGTTCCTCACTAGAGCCCAACAATGACAATAGGCTGATCTCAGACTTCCAGCCTCCTGTCTTAGCCTCTTTTAGGCAGATACAACAGAATACCTAATATTGGGCAATTCCTAAAGAATACAGATTTATTTCTTACAGTTGTAGAGTCTGGGAAGCCCAAGAATAAGGGACCCACATTGAATGAGGGACCATGTTTGGTGTCATCTCATGGCAGAAGGGCAAGAGAACATGAGAAACACAGAGATCAAACTCACAGCTGTAAAACATTTTAGAATTAGCATTAATCTATTCATGAAGGTGGGACCCAAACACCTCTCATTAGGCTCCACCTCCCAACATTGTAGCCTTGAAGATTTAGCTTCCAGCACATATCCTTTGGGGTACACATTCAAACTATAACAGCCACCCAATCTATGGCAATTTGCTACAGTAGCCCAAACTAAGACAAGCCAAATTTGGAAACCCAGATATACATTAACAGGTGAATGGTTAAACAAACTGTGGTACATCCGTACTTTGGAATACTATATAGCAATAGGAAGGAACAACTATTGATACATACAGTGACTTAGATGAATCTCCAAGCAAATTATGCTGAGTTAAAAAAGCTGACAAGAAAAAGGTTTCACACTGATATAATATTCTTGTGTTCACAAATTTATAGAGATAGAGAAGAGATTAGTGATTGCCAGGTATCAGGAACAGGAAATGATGGGATGTGAAAGATGAGTTAGTTTATAAAAGGCCACGTGAGTGTGGAACTGTTCAATATCTCAGCTGTGGTAGTGAATACATGAACCTACACAGGTTCTTGTAGAACTTGCATAGACTGTAACACATAAACATACAGGGGCACTCAACTCAATGATGCCAAGTAAAATGGGATAAATCTGAATAAGATCAGTGAATTGTATCAAAGTCAATAATCTGGTTATTATATTATTATACTATCATTTTGCAAGATGGTACCATAGGAGAAATTAAAAAATGTGTACAATTGATCTCTCTTTATTACTTCTTATTTCTTTTGTTTTTCTTTCTTTCTTTTTTGGTACTGGGGATTGAACCCAGAGGGCTTTATCACTGAGCCACATCCCTTTTTATTTATTTTTTTTTAATTTTGTCTCACTAAGTTGTTTAGGCCTTGCCAAATTGCTGAAGCTGTCTCTGTATTATTATTATTTTTCTTTATTTGGGGAGGTACCAGAGATTGAACTCAGGCGCACTCAATCACTGAGCCATATCCCCAGCCCTATTTTGTGTTTTATTTAGAGACAGAATCTCACTGAGTTGCTTAGCGCCTTGCTTTTGCTGAGGCTGGCTTTGAACTCACTATCCTCCTGCCTCAGCTTCCTGAGCCACTGGGATTACAGGCATGCGCCAACCACACCTGGCTCTGTATTATTTCTTATAACCATATGTGAATCAATAATTCTTAATTAAAATTTCAACTAAAAGGAAGTGGGGTGAGGGGAAAATGTTCTTTTTTTTTTTTTTTTTCTCTTTTACCGGGGATTGAACTCAGAGGCACTCAACCACTAAGCCATGTCCCCAGCCCTTTTTTATATATATATTTAGAGGTAGGGTCTCTCTGAATGTCTTAGGGCCTCACTAAATTGCTGAGGCTGGCTTTGAACTCACGATCCTCCTGCCTCAGACGCCTCAGACTCCTGAGCCACTGGAATTACAGGCGTGCAACACCGCATGCCCATTGGGTTGGGGGGAGGATGTTCTTGATTCCACTTGACTCCAGGGTTTTCCATTGAGCAGTCTTATTTTAATACAGGCATTTAATCCACTTTCTTCCTCCAGATGTCCCATTTTTCAGCACTGACCTTTTTCTCCATCAATGTCTTCACTGAAATGCCTATACGCTTCCACTTTCGCCAATTTACTGCATTGTGTTGTGTGCACCAAGCATGGTGTTTCTTGTTCATCTTCTCATGTCTCTCATCTTATACTTACTTTCACTTTTATCATTCTTGTTGGCAGATTTTTTTTTGTCTTTTTCTTCTTATTGGTTCTTCTAACTTATACATCACAGTAGAATCTATTTTGATAAAATTATACAAGCAAGAGATATATCTTATTCTCATTAGGACCTCATTCATGTGGGTGGACACAATGGTAATTTTTTTGTATATATAAATGTGACATAAAATCAACAATGTTCACAACACTGGTCCAGGGCATTGCACTTCTAGTCTGTCTGAATCTGATCTGGCAGTCTTGTCCAGACCAAGCTTTTATTAAAACACATCACTCTAATGCATATTTTTTTCTCACAGTCACAGGAATGAGTTTATTGAAGGGATAGGACAAGGAAAAAGGATACTCTCAAGGGAGAGAGGGGGTTCTTTCAGAGAGGAGAGGGACAGAGTACCTCTCTACACTCCAGTTTTATTGGGGATCACAGAGAATTTTCCAGAGAGTCCCACCCAGGTCCACCTCTTGACTTTTGAACTTTAAAGCATGTTATTTACAGGAAGGTAGTCTAGAAAAATTTCATTTTTCAGTCATTTTAGAATATTCTAAGAACAAGACCTGTAGAATTAGACCTAGGTTTGAACCAAGGGTCTGCCGCTTATTAGCTATGATCTTAGACCAGTGAGCTCGTTTCCTGATCTATAAAATGAGGATAATAATAGTATATATCTAATAGGCTGTTGAGGATAATAATAGTATCTATCTCATAGGCTGTTGTGGAGATTAAATGATATAATGCATGTCAAACTTAGTATACAGTAATTGCTCACTTATTGTTATTTCATTACTCTTGTTTCTTCTGCCCTTGGACTTCACAGCATGTCTAGCTTAGTATCCATGTGCCTTTATGTATATCCAAGCCAGGATCCATTTCTTTTCTCTCTTGCTTCCCAATGTCTTGCATGCTTTTGCTACCTAGAGTCTTTGAAAAGTTAAAACAGAAGCTTGGGTAGTATGGTGAAAGAATGTGATTACTGACCAAATATATTTGAAAGATCAGTCCCACACTTGTTTGAATCTTAAACATGCATATCTATTTGACACCTCCATTTGGAATTTTTTTTAGCATGTGAACTTTTAGATATCTAAAATGGAACTCTTAGTACCTGACCATCCCTTCTCTAAACCCCTTTCTAGTCTTCTGCATTGTAGTAAATAATTCCACCATTCACTGGAGTCAAGAAACTGGGGAATACCCTCAAGTCCTTTTATATCCTCCATACAAATCATCATCAAAATCTGGTGGCCCTAACTCCAAAATACATACAGAATTGTCTTTGACTATGTTCCTCTCCACCTTACTCTAAACCTACTATCTCACCTGTTGTCCACTTGTGACAGTCTCCTAGTTGTTTTTTTCTTTTTCACACTCACTCTATTACAGTCTATTCTCTCAAACTATCATGGGATATTTAAAATGTGTATCTGGTAACCTCACTCCTCTGCTTTAGACCTTCCAAATCATCCTTGAACAAATGTTCAGAACAAGAATGCAGGCCAAGTTCCCCATCCATGCCCATAAGCCCTCCATGATCTGTGCTTTGCCTCCCTCTCCAATATTGTTCTAGACACTCCTGTCAAACCAATCTTCTATGCATTTCTTAAACATGCCTTCAAGCTCATGTATTAGCTATGCCCAAAACTAGAACATTTTTACCCTGGGTCTGCAACTGTCTGCATTTTTGTCATTCAGATCTTGACTCAAATTTCACCTCCTTAGCCATTCCCTTATCAACTAATCAAAAGTAGATCCTCCATTTCAATCACATAATTCCCTGTTTTTATTTTTGCCAAGGGCTTATCAAGGCACCTGTCATTATATATTTGTTTGTGTGTTTATTTGTCTTACTGCATTGGAACGTAAGGTCCATAAGAGAAGGGACATCGACTGAGATGCTCACTATTGTATCCCAGTGCCTAACACAGTGCCAGTACATAAAAGGACCTGAATAAATATTTTATAAATCAATATATATTCTCAAATAGTTATAGCTATTGAAAAATGGTCAGTTCTCCAACTATATGTGGAAATATGCCAAACAAGTTGGGTGGGGTAGCACATGCCTGTAATCCCAGTGACTCAGGAGGCTGAGGTAGGAGAACTGCATGTTCAAGGCCAGCCTCAGCAACTTAGGAAGACACTGTCTCAAAAAAAAAAAGGGCTTGGCAGGGGTTGTAGCTCCATGTTAGAGCACTTGTTTAGCACATGTGAGGCACTGGGTTCGATCCTCAGCACTACATACAAATAAATTTTTAAAAATAAAAGTATTGTGTCCATCTACAACTAAAAATATTTTTTAAAAGGAAGGGGGCTGAGGGTGTAGCTAAGAGCTACAGAAACCCTGAGTTAAATCTCCAGTACCATAAAAAAGAAAGATGCAATACTTATGTCCACACTTAACCTTAGGCACTATTTTGCTCTGAGTGACTTATGGCACATGGCAAAGTGCTCAATAAATGTTCATTGAATGAATAAATGAGGAATGAACTTCTACAATCTCCTCAGAAATGAGCAACAGTGATGATTTGATTACTTACTTAGCCATTTTTTGTGTGTGCATTACTTTAAATGCACTGCCCTCCAAATGAAGGACTAGGAGTGCCTACATGTACTGATAGAAGAAGATAACTGTCAGGACAGTTTAAAAAGGCAGTACCAGTGTGAGCTGCAGAGTGGGGGTGGCCAAGAAGTAGTGGTTCTCATTGGGGAGTGGAGATGAAGTGCTTTGGTCACTGTAGTAACTCTCAGACTTCAATAATTGTAGGAAAGCCAGAATTCTGGGGGCCAGGGTTATGGCTCAGTGGCAGAGTACTTGCCTAGAACATGTGAGGCACTGGGTTCAATCCTCAGCACCACAAAAAAATAAATAAATAAGGCATTGTGTCCATCTACAACTAAAAATTTTTTTTTAAAAAAAGAATTGTACTGTTAAAAAGAAAGCCATAATTCTGATTCAGTACATCTGGTTTATGGTGACCACCAATCCTGGCTTTTCCTAATCTTTCCCAGTTTTATCACTGAGCATATAAGTCCAAGGGAACCCCCCCAGTCCTGTGAAAACTCACCCTATCTCTGAGATGAGTTATTGTAAAACAACATCACCAGGTGCTTCTGATGCAGGTGGATCCCAAGCCAGACGTGGAGACACACTGAACCATGGCTTCAAGGCTTGGTGGTGGGACTGGGGTTGTGGCTCATTGGTAGAGTACATGCCCCACATGTGTGAGGCACTGGGTTTAATCCTCAGCAACACATACTAAATAAACAAACAAATAAAATAAAAGTATTGTGTCCATCTACAACTAAAAAATATTTTTTTTAGAAAAGGCTTGGTGGCAGCCCAACATACTTCACTAACTCTGATCTCTGCATTGATCCCAAATAATAGGGTTGGCTCAGCTGCTGCTGTTCTCTTTCCAACCTTAGCTAAAAGGAACACTTTGTAAGGCTTCAATTGATTCAAGAAGATTGAAAATGCAGGGCTAAGTGATTAAACCTCTTACAGATGGAAGAACATTTAAATGCCTAAATTGCTTGAATACTTTAAAAATAGGGAGGAATGGCCAAATTGTATCACCCAAAAAGTTCTCAAATAATCAACTAAAAGGAACCACTCAGAATGTGAGTAGCATAGTGTCATTTCTTCTCAGTCGGCTGACCTCTTCACTTCAATGGCTATGGGCAGAGTTGTTAAGTGATCTATGAAATGTTAACCTTTCTATCACAAGGCTGAAGATGCTGTCACTGGAATAAATTTGAATTCAGTCGATGAAAGGGTGTCAAAGGACACCAATCTCTCTTTCCTAAATCATCTTCAATTCTTTCAAAGATTTTCTGCTCAGTTGTCACTGCAGCACGAGATCCATTCCAGTTTTAGCCTTAGATTTCATAGTTGAAGTGTGTACAATTAAGGATACAACCTTTAGTTTCAAATAAGCCAGGGTAAAGCAGGCCAATTACCTAAGTAAAGGTATATTTTCAAAATAGGTGCTATCTATGGATTGTGATGTTAATGGATATATGGAGGAATTCTTATACATTCCTGGTAGGAATGTAAAATGGTGCAGCTGTTGTGGAAAATATTTTGACAGTTCATCAAACAGTGCAACATAGAATTATCATATGACCCAGAAATTTGACTCCTAGGTATATGGCTCAAAGAATTGAAAAGAGGGACTCAAACAGATACTGTTATACAGATGTCCATAGCAACATTATTCACAATAGCAAAAGGTGGAAACTACTCAAATGCTCACTGGTAGATGAATGGATAAACAAATTATGCCATATACAAACAATGGAATATTATTCAGCCATAAAAGGAAGTACATTCTGATACATATAATGTTGTGGTTTAGATATGAGGAATCCCCAAAAAGCTCATGTGTGGGACAATGCAAGAAAGATAAGAGGTGAAATGATTGGGTTATGAGAGCCTTAAACTAATCAGTGCATTAATCCCCAGATAGGGATTAACTGGGTAGTAACTGTAGGCAGGTAGGGTGTGGCTGGAGGCAGTGATTCATTGCAGGGTATACCTTTGGGGGCTATATTTTGTTCTTGGTTAGCAGAGCTCTCTCTCTGCTTCTTGGTGACCATGTCCTGACCAGCTTTTCTCTGCCATACACTTCTGCCATGACGTTCTGCTACACCTCAAGCCCCGAGAAATGGAGTTGGTTGTCCGTGAACTGAGACTTCCAAAACTGTGAGTGCCAAATAAACCTTCCTTCTCTAAAGTTTTTTTTTGTCAAGTTATTTGGTCATAGCGGTGAAAAAGCTGACTAAAACATATATAACAATATGGATGAACCAAGAGTCCATTATGCTGAGTGAAATAACCCAGACACAAAAGGAAAAATGTTGTATAATTCCACTTTGGGGTGTGATGAAACCACTATAAAAATAGATTGAGGGAGCCCACAGTGCTCTGTTAGCTGCCCCAAATACCAGCTAGCCAATCGTCTGCTCTAAGGCTCCCTGCCAAGATGTCAACAGACCTCACCAATGTGCATTCTCAAATGGAAAATATTATGGAAACCATAATGTTTATATTTCACAACTACTTAACCAAGAGTATCCAAGTGTACTCATGTAAAAGGAGTTCCCTGTAATTTTGGAAAATCAAAAGGATACTCTAGTGTAATCCTAGTGATTTGGGAGACTGAGGCAGGAGCATCACAAGTTCAAAGCCAGCCTCAGCAACTTGGAAAGGTCTTAGCAACTTGGCAATACCCTGTCTCAAAATAAATAAATAAATAAAAAGGACTAGGGATGTGGTTCATTGGTTAAGCAACCTTGGGTTCAATCCTTCGTGCCAAAAAAAGAAAAACAAACAAAAACCAGTCTAGCTATGGACAAAACAATGAAGGACTTGGACCAGTGCTGAGATGGAAAAATTGGTATCTGGATATCTGGAGCTTCTTTTTGACAGTTTCAGGCCTCACTATTGCATGCAGTGACTATTTTGTAGTGCACATGAAGAAGGGAAAGAAGTAGGCAAAATCTAGCAATCAATTCCATCCTGATAAAGAGTTCTCCCAAGGGTCACTTAAGGAATCTACCCCACAACTTCCCCTTGGGTAAAGATTTCCTGAGAGGATTAGGACCCTTAGAAAATGTGCAAATAACATCCAACTCCCATTTGACAAAGAAAAAGTAGTCAAAAGATTTTGTTTTTTTATGTTGTTTGAGTCCTCTTGCTCTCAATAAATAAAGTCAGCTTTTTTGGTTCTGGAAAAAATAGATCATGGTAATAGTTGTACAACAAACTTAATGTAATTTTTGTCATGGAATTAAGTATGCTTAAACTGGGTGCAGTGATGCACACCTGTAATCCTGTGGCTCAGGAGGCTGAGGCAGGAGGATCGTGAGTTCAGTCAACAGTTCAGCAACTTAGCAAGGCACTTAGGAACTCAGGGAGACCCTGTTTCTAAATAAAATATAAAGCATTGCTGGGAACATGGCTTAGTGGTTAAGCATACCTGGGTTCAATTCCTGGTACAAAAAAAATTGTACACTTAAAATGAACACTTTTATGTCATATATATTTCACCACAATTTTTTAAAAAAGGGCCTTATGGTGAGTAGGAAATGGAGAGAGAGGATTGCAGTGAGTGGGAGAGAGAATGAGTAACCTGCTGCCCTGAAGGTAGTTGCCTGGGAAGCTCGGCAGCTTTGAAGATGAGAGTGATGTAGGCCCTGAAGCATTGTAGGCAACAAAGATAAATATGGAATGCACTACATTTCATTTGTATGTTTAATAAGCCACTCAGGTGAATCATGCAGTTGGTCCTTGGAACACATTTTCATCAGCTGCCAAGTCCTTGGGTGGGTAAGTAGTACAAGTCTCGCTAAGTGAGAATTTGAATGAATGACTATCTTGGAATGAATATCTAGGAGCCTAGCATAGCACCTAGTAGGTTCTCTAAAACATGTCTTGCATTATTGTTTTTTAAATTAATTTATTTTTTATTCTAAGTTTCTAGAAATGACAGGAGAATGCATTACATTTCATATTATACTTACAGAACACATTTTTACATCTCTCTGGTTGTATGCAAAGTATATTCACACCATTCGTGACTTCATACATGTACTTAGGGTAATGATAGCCATCTCATACTACCAACTTTTTTTATTCACCCTTTCCCCCCCCCCCTTCCCTTCCTTACCCATTGGCCATTCTAGTGTTCCTCTAATCCTCCTATGCTTCCCGTCCCAACCCCACTGTGAATCGGCCTCCTTATATCAGAGAAAACATTTGGCATTCGGCTTTTCAGGATTGGCTAACTTCACTTAGCATTATATTCTCCAACTTCATCCATTTACCTGTGAATGCCAAGATTTTATTCTCTTTTATTGCTAAGTAATACTCCATTGTGTATATATACCACATTTTCTTTATCCATTCATCTACTGAAGGGCATCTAAGTTGGTTCCACAGTTTAGCTATTGTGAATTGTGCTGCTATAAACATTGATGTGGCTGGGTCCCTGTAGTATACTGTTTTTAAGTCCTTTGGGAATAGACCAAGGAGTGGGATAGCTGGGTCATAAGGTAGTTCCATTCCAAGTTTTCCAAGGAATCTCCATACTGCTTTCCATTATTGGCTACACCATTTTGCAGTCTCACCAGCAATGTAGGAGTGTGCCTTTCCCCCCACATCCTCGCCAACATTTATTGTTGTTTGTGTTCTTTTTTTTTATGGTACCAGGGATTGAACTCAGGGGCACTTGACCCTTGGGACACATCCCCAGCCCTTTTTTGTATTTTATTAGAGACAGGGTCTCACTGAGTTGCTATGTGCCTCGCCGTTTCTGAGGCTGGCTTTGAACTCGCAATCCTCCTGCCTCAGCCTCCCAAGTGCTGGGATTACAGGCATGCGTTGTTTGTGTTCTTACTAGCTGCCATTCTGACTGGTGTGAGATGAAATCTTAGAGTGGTTTTGATTTGCATTTCTCTAATTGCCAGAGATGTTGAACATTTTTTCATGTATTTGTTGATTGGTTGTATATCTTCTTCTGCACTATTGATTGATGGGAGAAGATGGAACACTCAATAGATATTTTTGAATAAATGAATTCATATTGTTACCTCTTTTCAATATGCCTTTCCCCTCCCATTTCTGGGAAAATCCTTCCATATACCTCAAAACTTGGACTAAACACAGTCCCTTCTGTGAAACCTTCCCAATTTCATGTTCCCTAACACAAGTAGATATGACCTCTTTGACTATGAGGAATTAAGGAGAGGCATTAGTGATGGGGTTCAGGGGAGTGTTAGGAACACTGAGAAAGGACCGCTGTGCTGGAAATGTCAGGAAAGAACACAAATTTTCACTTGAAGTTTGTATACTGGAGTTTGGGCTGCTACAAGAGTAGGAAGCTGTCAACAAACAGCATAGTAATTGAGGCCAAGTCCTGTGATTGGTCACAAAAATGAATTAAAAAAAATAAGCTTTAGGGAAACTGTTAGACCAACGACAAGGTAACACGGGCCTCGCCCCCTGATTTGTCCAAGTGGAAAATTCAAACTATGATGCAACTGCCTTCTTTAAGTTTACATTAATGTTCTTGCCTCCTTCTAGAGCATTCTTTGTTTCTCATCTCTGCATGTGGAAAACCTACCCTGTTCTTCAAGGGCATATTGAAGCCCCTTCTATGAAGCTTTCTCTGGTTTCACATCTCCCATCCCCAACAGGAAATTGAGCATGGAACACCAGTTCTGGGTTGCAGGGCAATGTTGGACGTGCTGAAATAAGAGAAATGAGATAGTGCTGGAAGGAAAACTTTAGATTTGTGCACCAAAACTTCTTGGCTCATGTTGTGGTTACTGTAAATAGCAAAGTAACCAACCTGTGCCTCTGATGGTAAGAATGAGGTAGTATAATACAGGGGCAGGGAGTTGGCAATGACACCTAAAAAAGAAAGGTAAAACTACTAATAGGCAGAGCTGGAATCTGAACCCAGGTTCTTCAACTCTGAAATGCATGCCATTATCCTTTATATCAATTGTTCTCAGACTTTAGTATGAATTAGAATTACTTGGGTAGCTAGTCAAGATGCACATTCCTGGGCCTCACACCTGAAAGTTTACTTCACTAGAAGGAGCACAGGAATTGGAATTTTGATAAAGTCCTTAATTGATCCTGAACCCAGTAATCCAAGGATCACACTGTGAGAAATTCTCTATTTCCTTGGTGCCAAGATCTCAATCCTCAACCCACTTTTGTTATTCATGTTGAATAGTGTCATAGACACCTCATTTTATTTATTTCTTTATTTATTTTTGTTTGTTTATTTATTTATTTATTGGTACCGGGGATTGAACTCAGGGGCACTTGACCACTGGGCCACATCCCCAGCCCTTTTTTTGGTATTTTATTTAGAGACAGGGTCTCACTGAGTTGCTAAGTGCCTCACCATTGCTGAGGCTGGCTTTGAACTTGTGATCCTCCTGCCTCAGCCTCCCAAGTGCTGGGATTACAGGCATGCACCACCACGCCTGGCTTACACCTCATTTTAGGAAAGACTATTTTACTCCATTGATTGGTCTTGGCACACTTGTTGCAAATCAACTGCACACAGATATATGGGTTTATGACTAGACTTTTGAACCTATCTCAATTTATAATAAATCTCAGTTATTTATATGTCTATCTTTATGTTTCTACCATACATCCATTTTATATCAAGGCAAAGTTCATGTTACATATAATTGACCATTGTAACCATTTTAAGTATACAATTTAGTGCCTTTTAGTACACTCACAGTGCTATGCAATCATCACCAATATCTAATTCCAGAAAACCAAAAAGAAGCCCTGTACTCATTAAGCAATTGTTGCTCACTCTGCTTTCCCTCCAGCCCATAGCAAACATTAATCTGCTTTCTATGTCTATGAATTTGCTTGTTCTGGGCATTTTATATAAAGGGAATCATAAACACATGACCTTTTGTGTTTTCAAGGCTCATCCATGTTGTAGAATAGATCAATGCTTTCTTACCTTTTATGGTTGAATAATATCCTATTAAATAGATATGCCCCATTTTTAGATCCATTAATCAGTTGATGGACGATTGGGTAGTTTCCACTCTTTCCTCTTATGAATAATGCTGCTATCAATATCCATACACAATTTTGTGTGGACACATGCTTTTATTTCTCTAGAAGTAGAATCGCTGGGTTATGTGGCAATTCTGCTTGATTTTCTGAGGAATTTCCAAAATGTTTTCCACCATCATTGCACCATTTTACATTCCTATTAGCAATGTAAAAGGTTTCCAATTTCTCCACACTTGTTATTTTCTTTTTAAAAATTATATACAGCTTAATCAATGTTAAATTGTATCTAACAGTTTGATTGTCATTTTTCTATTGAGCATCTTTCCATTTGCTTGTTCACTATTTGTATATATCCTTTGGATAAATGTCTAATGAAGTCTTTTGCCCATTTTATCAACGGATTATCTTTTTGTTGGGTTGTACAGGTTATTCATATAAACTATAGACTAGAGTGGTTTCAGCTATATGGTTTAAAGATACTTTCTCTCATTCTGTGGGTTGTATGTTTACTTTCTGCAGAGTGTCCTTTAATGCCCCAAAGTTCAAATTTCATTGAAGTTTAATTTATTTACTTTTTTCATTTTTTTGTTTTGCTTTTGTCATATCTAATAATCCATACATAACTTCAATACCATGAAGATTTTGTGTCTAAGATGTTTACTTCTATGGAGCTTAAAATTTTAGCTCTTGTATTTAGGTCTTTGTTCCATTTTTTGCTAATTTTTATGTGGTGCGAGGTAAAGACCCAACTTCATTCTTTGTCACATGGACATCCAATTATCCCAGAACCATTTATTAAGAGACTATTCTTTCCCTAGTGTATGATCATGGCACCTCTTTGAAAATCAATTGGCCTTAGAAATATGGATTATTATCTGACTTACTTTCTTTTCTTTTTCACTTCTGGTCCAAAGCATTTTTTTGTTCTTTTTAGATATACATGTCAGTAATGTGTATTTTGACATATTATACATGAATGGGGTATCACTTCCCATTCTTGTGGCTGTACATGATGTGGAATTGCACTAGTTGTGTATTCATATGTGAACAAAGGAAAGTTATGTCTGATTCATTCTACTGTCTTTCCTATTCCTATTCCCACTCCCTTCCGTTCATTTCCCTTTGTCTAATCCAATGAACTTCTATTCTCCCCCTGCCATTGTGGGTTAGCATCCACATATCAGAGAGAACATTCAACCTTTGGTTTTTTGTGATTGGCTTATTTTGCTTAGCATGATAGCCCCAGTTCCATTCAATTACCAGAAAATGCCATAATTTCATACTTCTTATGACTACATAATATTCCATTGTGTGTATATACCACATTTTCTTTAACTATTCATCTGTTGAAGGGCACCTAACTTGATTTCATAGCTTAGCTATTGTGAATTGAGCTGCTATAAACTTTGATGTGGCTGCATCACTATAATATGCTGAGTTTAAGTCCTTTGGGTATATGCCAAAGAGTGTGATAACTGGGTCAAATGGTGTTTCCATTTCAAGTTTTCTGAGGAATCTCCATATTTCTTTCCATAGTGGTTGCAACAATTTGCAGTCCCACCAGCAATGTATGAGTGTACCTTTTTACCCACATCCTCGTCAAAAATTTTTTGTTACTTGTATTCTTGATAATTGATATTCTGACTGGAGTATAATGGAATCTCAGTGTAGTTTTGATTTGCATTTCTCTAATTGCTAGAGATGTTGAACATTTTTTCATATATTTGTTGACCATTCATATTTCTTCTTCTGTGAAGTGTCTGTTCAGTTCCTTTGCCCATTTATTGATTGGATTATTTGTTTCTTGGTGTTAAGTTTCTTAAGTTCTTTATATATTATGGAGATTGATGTTCCATCTGAAGTGCAGGTTGCAAAAATTTTCTTCCATTCTGTAGGCTCTCTTTTCACATTTGTGATTGATTCATTTGAAGCTTTTTAGTTTGATACTACTATCTGACTTTCAGTTCTTTGTCATGGACCTTTTTGTCTATTCTTATGCCAGTACCATATTGATTTGATTACTTTGTGGTAAGTTTCAAAGTTGAGAAGTGCTAGTCTTCCAACTTTGTTCTTTTTCAGGAACACTTTGGTTATTCAGGGTCACTTGCAATTCCATATAAATTTTAGGATCATCTTGTTCTTTCCTGAAAAAAAAGGTAATTGCATTTTGACAGGGATGGAATTGAATCTGTAGGTAGCTATACGTAATATTGCCACCTTAACAATATTAAGTCACTCAATCTATGAACACAGGATGTCTTTCCATTTATTTAGGCATTTTAAATTCTTTTTTATTTTGTTGTAAGTATACTTGTTCCCTCTCTCCCTCCCTCTCTCCCCCCCCTTTCTCTCCCTCCCTCCCCCTCCCCCTCCTTTTTTCTTTCTTTCATCGTGCTGGGGATGGAACCTAGGACTTGGAGCATGCTAGGAAGGGACTCTTATCACCAAGTTATATCCCCAATCCCATATGTCTTCTTAGTTTCTTTTTGAGATTATTCATTCCAAATGAATAAAATACAAATAAATTTCATATGCTGATGTTGTATCCTGAAACTTTCTTGAATTTATTTATGAGCTTTGGAAGTTTTTAAAAATTTATTTATATCTTCTGTGAATAAAGATGTAGTAACTTTGTCTTTATTGATTTGGATGACTCACTTTTTTTATACTTGTTGACTAAATTTCGAACTTGTTGATTTTGTCTGTTTTTCTTTTTCCCCACAGCTTTATTGAAGGATAACTGACAAATAAAAATTGTATAGATTTCATTTGTACAACATGATGATTTGATATATGTATAAATTGTGAAATGATTACCACAATCAAATTAATTAACACAGTATATTAGTCCATTTCTGTTACTACAATGAAATACCTGAAGCAGGTTCACTTTATAAAGAAAAGAGGTTTATTTAGTTCATAATTTTGGAAAATGAAAATTCAAGATTGGATACCCTCTTATATAGTCTCTAGTGAGAGTCTAATGACAGATGGCATCATCATGGGAGCACATGGAGGAGTGAAAGACAATATCATCAGACAGGAAGATAGAGTTTGTTTTGTTTTAAAAATTTTAGTTGTAAATGGACACAGTACCTTTGTTCATTCATTTATTTTTATGTGGTGCTGAAGAAGCTACAACCCAGTGCCTCACATGTGCTAGGCAAATACTCTACCACTGAGCCAAAACCCCAGCCCCTGTTATTTTCTTTCATAACAACTCTATATCTTGAGAACTAACCAAGAGGTCTCACAAGAATTACATTAATCCTCTCCCAGGGCATCTCCCTGAATGACCCAATGAGTTCCCAGTGGGCCCTACCTCTTAAAGGTCCACACCACTTCCCAACATTGCCACACAAGGACCAAGCTTCTAACACATGAACCATTGAGAGACAAACCAATCCAAACTATAGTATATATGCATCACCATGCTTAGTTATTGTGTGTGTGTGTGTGCGTGCACACATATGTGTTAAAGACACTTAAATATCTATTCACCTTGAAGTTTCAAGTATTAATAACTATAGTCACCATGCTGTATATATAATTTATACATTTGTTATGTGTGTGAATACACAGAGCATAGTGAGCATAGTTATTACACACACATACACACACACACACATTATATATGTATATGTGAATATATATATATACATATATATGTGTATATATATATATATATATATATATATAAACATATATTTTTAAAATTTGTGGTATGGGGGATTGAATCCAGGGGTGCTTTATCACTTAGCTACATCCACAGCCTTATTTATTTATTTATTTATTTTGAGAAAGAGTCTCACTAAGTTGCACAGACTGTTCGCAAACTTGTGATTCTCCTTCCTCAGCCTCTTGAGTTGCTGGGATTGTAGGCATGCACTGCTATGCCTGGCATCATGCTGTATATTAAATCTCCAGAATGTGTTCATCTTATACTGAAAGTTTGTACCCTTTGGTGAACACTTACCATTTATTCTACCCTGTCCAGAACCTGGCAACCACTGTTCTACACTGCATTAGTAAGTTTGACTTGTATTTTATGGCTGAATAATATCCTATCTTTTCATTTCCTTAGCCCACTTATTGATTGGGTTATTTTCTTTTTTGGTGTAAAGTTTTTTGAGTTCTTTATATACATTCTAGAAATTAGTGCTCTATCCGATGTGCATGTATTAAATATTTGTTCCCAATTAGTTGGCTCTCTATTCACCTCACTGATTGTTTCTTTTGCTGAGAAGAAGCTTTTTAGCTTAAATCTATCCCATTCATTAATTCTTGCGCTACAGGATTCTTATTAAGGAACTTGGGGCCTAATCCGACATGTTGGAAATTGGAGCTTACTTTTTCTATTAGGCGTATTGTCTCAGATCTAATTCCTAGGTCCTTGATCCACTTTGAATTGAGTTTTGTGCATGGTGAGAGATACAAGTTTAATTTCATTTCGTTGCATATGGATTTCCAGTTTTCCCAGCACCATTTGTTGAAGAGGCTATCCTTTCTCCACTGTACATTTTTTGCACCTTTGTCTAATATAAGATAACTGAAATTATATGTATTAGTCTCTGTGTTCTCAATTGTACTTCTCAGAAGAAGATATACAATCAATCAACAAATACATGAAAAAATGCTCAACCTCTCTGGCAATTAGAGAAATGCAAATAAAAACTACTCTAAGATTTCATTTCACCCCAGTCAGAATGGCAGCTATCAAGAACACAAACAACAATAAATGTTGGAGAGGATGTGGGGAAAAAGGCACACTCATACATTGCTGGTGGGACTGCAAAATGGTGCAACCGCTATGGAAAGCAGTATGGAGATTTCTTGGGAAAATGGGAATGGAACCACCCTATGACCCAGCCATCCCACTCCTGGGTCTGTTCCCAAAAGACTTAAAAACAGCATATTACAGTGACACAGCCACTTCAATGTTTATAGCAGCACAATTCATAATAGCTAGGTTGTGGAACCAACCTAGATGTCCCTCAGTAGATGAGTGGATAAAGAAAATGTGGTATATATACAAAATGGAATTTTACTCAGCAATAAGAGAGAATAAAATAATGGCATTTGCAGGTAAATGGATGAAGTTGGAGAATATAATGCTAAGTGAAATTAGTCAATCTCAAAAATCCAAACACCAAATGTTTTCTCTGATATAAGGAGGTTAGTTCACAGTGTGATTGGATGGGGGTACATAGGATTAGAGGAACACTAGAATGGTCAAAGGAAAGGGAGGGCAAGGGAGGGAGCAGGGGTGGAAAAGGGGGGAAAAATGGTGGTTGAATGAGATGGATATCACTATCCTAAATGCATGATTAAAGATCTGAATGGTACTTATATACTTTGTATACAAGCAGTTGTATGTAAAAAGATGATATACTTGTGCATTATGAATTAGTAAATAAATAATCTAAAATAAAAAAAATATCCTATCTTATAATACTTTTCCTTTATCAATTAATTTGTCAATGGACACTTAGGTTGTTTCCATATCTTGGCTATTTTGAATAATGCTGAAATAAGCATGTGAATACCGATATTTGTTTTAGATACTGATTTCATTTCTTTTGATTATATACTAGGAAATAGGATTGTTGGATGGTATGGTAGTTATATTTTAATTTATTGGGGAAATTCCATATTATAATCACTAATTAATGTATAAGTTTACATTCCCACCAATAGTGTATGAGATTTTCCTTTTATCCTCACCCTTCTCCATACTTGTTATTGGATATCTTTTCAGAAATAGAAATCCTAGCAGTCATTAGTTGGTATATCACTGTGGTTTTTGGTTTGGATTTCCCTGATGATCAGTGATTTGGGGCACATTTTCATATACCTGTTGGCCATATACCTGTCTTCTTTGGAAAAATGTCTAGTGAGATCCTTTGCCCATTTTTCAGTTAGGTTATTTGCTCTTTTGGTATTGAGTTCTATGAATTCATAATAAATTTTGGTCATAACTCCTTATCAGATACTCCAGGGATCCATGCCATTAAAACACTTGCCTCTGAATATTGTTGAGAATACCCTTTGGGTGATGTGTCAGTCAGCTTTTTTTGTCATTGACCAAAATACCTTAAAAAAACAACTTAGAGGAGGAAATGTTTATTTCAGGGTCACAGTTTCAGAGATTCAGTGCATGGTCAGCCAACACCATCACTCTGTCCTTGAGGTGAGGCATAGCATAATGGCAGAAAGGTGCCATTATCAAGAAGGAAAGCTTCTTGATTCATGGCAGCTAGGGAGCAGAAGAGAAATAGAGAGAGAGGAACCAAGGACAAAAGAAAAAGAATCCCCCCCCCCAGTGACCTACTTCATCCACTCATGTCCCACCTACCTACAGTTTACCATGCAGTAATCTATTCAAATTATTAATCCATCAATTTGATGATTAGCTACACCTCTCATAATCTAATAATCTCACCTCTCATAATCTAATAATCTCACCTCTGAACATTCCTGTATTGCCACACTAGCTTTTTTGGGGGACACCTCATATCCAAGCCACAATAGGGGATAAGCTGTTAGGAATGTGCTACTGATAAAGACAGGCCTTTCAAGCCAGTCTTCCAGGAAGCCTCTGAACAGGTCAAATAATGACAATTTTGGTGGTGGGATGAGTTCTGTTCTGCTGTCTTCAGTGCTGCTGAGAATATAGGCTGTCATTTTGAAGAATACTGGCAAGCTTGGGAAGAGGAAATGGAATAGCGTAAGTTAAAATGCCACAAAGCTCACTGATTTTAATGAGAGTCAGCCACTATTTTGATTATATGCTTCCCAGGTTGTTATAAGACTTTGGTTAATTGCCAGAGTTGTGAAAACGTTGAGTCTGACAGTTTTTTTTTTTTTTTGGCCAGTTTTTCATTGTTTTAATGGAGGGCTAGAATTTAGAAGCTCCTGCAATTTTCACCGACATTATTTCAGTAAATATTTTAAAAGTGCACTTAGTAACACTTTAGAATCCCTTGCCCCTTGATCTGCCTAGCCCAACTGAATTCTCTCTTTCCCAGGAATGCTGCTAAAGATAGTTGCAAACAAATGAAGGTCATGGTACAGTATTTATTTATGCTCTTCACCTTGGTTAGTTTCTCCATATTGCAGTCTTTTCATTCCTTACTTATTGAGTACATGTAGTTGTTACAAATCTCTTCCATTATTTTCAAGTTTTCAATACAACTCCTACCCATCTCACTTTGTCCTTACAAATTCCACAATCTTGCCGGGCGCGGTGGCGCACGCCTGTAATCCCAGCACTTTGGGAGGCTGAGGCAGGAGGATCACGAGTTCAAAGCCAGCCTCAGCAATAGTGAGGCACTTAGCAACTCAGTGAGACCCTGTCTCTAAATAAAATACAAAAAAGGGCTGGGGATGTGGCTCAGAGGTTGAGTGCCCCTGAGTTCAATCCCTGGTACCACAAAAAAAAAAAAAAAATTCCACAATCTGAAATCCATTTCTATTTTATTTGTATTTCTCTTAGTAGTAGGGGCCTGAGGTCAAACTGTCTTGTTTTTGTAACTGTGTTTGTGCTTATTAACTGTGTGACATTGAACAAGTTATCGCTACTCTTTGTCTCAGTTTTCTCATCCTCAAAGGGCCAGTGTGAGGATTAAATAAAATGATAGCTGTACCACCATTAGAATAGTACCTTCATTAAATTTTAGTATCATCATGTCATTATCATCCTTCCTATCACTCAACTGTAAGGGATGTGTCTATCCTCAAAACCAACACCTGTGCTCTCTAGAACACATTTCTTCTACTACCTTGAATTCTCAGTATTGGCTTCTCTTCTTTGACCCATATTTTATTCAAGTATCCATATTCTTAAAAACAAGAATGAAAGCAGAAATAAAAATAAAAACAAAACATCTATCTTCATCTTCTCCCACAAACAGTTGGTTCATCTTTTCCTTTCCTGCCCAGCTTCTCCAAAGTTCCATTTTGTTATTCATTTATCTCTTCCTCTGTGGCTTCTACTCCCTAACATTTTCCCAAGGTAATTGCCTATTTACTTATTTCAAATAATCAGTTTTCATTTTGCAGATCTCTCTATAACATCTAATATTCTTCATCTGTTTTCTCTTAACACTAAATTCTTCTGGATCTTTTCCCAACTCATTCTGGCTCTTTTAGTGTCACAATAGTCAGTTGTTAGCTACTTGTCTGCACTCTAGGCAGGAAGAACACTTTCTTGTCCCTAGTATTTCTTCTTAGTTTAATTATGCATCTTTGTTCTGGTCCCATCAGTAGGGGGAAAATATGCCAAACTTGTAAAACCTACACCATTTGGACTATCATCTCTGTGCTAGAATATATAAGATCCATAGCATCTTTTAATGTTACTCTTGGATTCCTGTAATAGTATCACAGCATGTATGTGCTTCCATTCACCCTGTTAACTATTTGCAGATTTTACTGAAACACAAAAATGCTAACAAGGTCATAGTTAGGAGGGACAGAAATGTAGGAGGAGGAGGGGAAGAAGAAGAGGAAAGAGCAGAAACAGCCAGCTTATATATCAGATTTATATAAATGTAATTAAAATGCATGTTTATAATTTCACATAATTATAGTTGATAGATAGGCTTGGGCCAATGGACCACATCCCCCATGGGAATTTCCATGAGGAGCAACCTGATTTCATTTTCCCTAGGCAGGAGCCAATCAGCTTAAAGGTCACTCTGTTCCTCAAGCAGGAGCCAATCGGCTTAAAGGTCACCCTATTCCCTGGGAAAAGAGCAAATAGCATTAAAGGTCGCTCTGGTACACCCCGCACCAGAAATCCCTATTTAAAGCTCCTGCCAGCCTGGAGCTCAGACACAACAGCTCGTCCCTGCTGAGAGGAAGCATCCTCTGCAACAGCTCCAGACTCACCAGCTCCAGACTCACCATCTCCAGCCCGACGGCAGCTGTCCCAGCCAGCAGCTCCAGAGCCACTGTCTCTAGCCCTACGGCAGCTGTCCAGCAGACAGCTCCAGAGACCACAGCCGGCACGACCAGGCACCAACCCTCCGTCCAGAGCTCGCACACTCCCCTCTCCCTGACTCCTCTCTCCCTGTACTTCTTCTACCTCTGACCAGCCATAAAGGCTGGTGAATAAATCTCTTGGCTGCATGGTTGTCTCCGGTGTGATTTTTGCCCTTCAATAGTAATAAATAGTGCCACTCCTCTCTTATCCCTAGTTACGCTGTCTGTGGTTTGTGGAAACCATGGTCAACTATAGGCCTAACTATTAACAGAAAGTTACAGAAATAAACCATTACTACATTTTAAATCGTGTGCTATTCATAGTAGCATAATGAAATCTCACATCATTCTAATCTATCCTACCTGGGGACATGAATTATCCCTTTGTCTAGTATATCCATGCTGTATACACTACCTTCCTGTTAGTCACTTAGTAGCCATCTAAGTTATCAGATCATCCTTCATGGTGTCATAGTGCTTGTGTTTAGTAATCCTTAGCCTAACGCTACTTTGCAATACCTATATCATTCACTTCACTTCATCTCATCACATAGGCATTGTTTCATCTCAAATCATCACAAGAAGGATAAGTTTGGTATAATAAGATTTTAAGAAAAATGACCACATTTGCAAAACTTTTTATTGTAATGTAGTGTTATAATTCTATTTTATTAGTGGTTATTGTTGTTAATCTCTCCCCATGCTTAATTTATAAATTAAATATAATGTATAATGAAAATAAAATTTTATCATAGGTATGTCTGAATATGAAGAAACAGTGTATATAGGATTTGGTACTATTTGAGGTTTCAGGCATTCACTGGGGGTCTTAGAACACAACCCCCACTGATAATGGAGGACTGTGATTATTAGCATTTTATATTCAATTGTTGACATAGGCTTTCTGAAAAGGTGTATTGCTAGGCTTCCTTTAATGAATCTATTAGTATATAGCTCTAGCTTTTACATTAAAAGAATGTTCATGCTAAAGTCTTCATAAAGTTGATTTCTCAGTACTCTGAGGCAATATGTCATTTTATTTACATTATTTCCTAGAAAAGTAATGGAAGGTAAATTTTAGCTCAGCTCAAGATACACTATTTAAAAAAAGAAAAAAAGAAATCTTCTAAGTACTTTTAATGTAACTGAGGATCAGGCCAACAAACTTTACCAGGGCCTTGTTGCTTAATCATTCAAGGCTTAAAAAGAGAAATATTTAGAACAAACAGAAGTGGGAGATTGCTTGCACAGTTCAAGAGAAAGTGACAATAATGCCCTGCCCTATCATGACTGAAAGATACCAACTTCAAAGCTGTAAAATAGTAAATGTACAATGGTCACGATGGAAATAGTCTGAGCCACATTTTAGTTATAGACCTGACTTATTCAGAGCTCCCCCCCCCCCAGTTCTGAGGATTGAACCCAGGACCTCACACATGCTAGGCAAACAGTCTACCACTGAGCTACATGCCCAACCCAAGAGTTTATGTGCCTCTCTCTCTGGTACTAAGGAAGGAATTAAGGGATGTTCTACCACTGAGCTATATCCCCAGCCCTTTTTATGTTTTGAGACAGGGTCTCATTTAATTGCCCAGGTGGGCCTCAAACTTGCCATCCTCTGGCCACAACCTCCTGAGTTACTGGGATCACAGGCATGGCCACAGTGCCCAACTTAAAACCTGTGTTTTTAAATTGCTAGCTAATATACTGCCTCTCCATTCTCTATATTATCTCAATTCTCTGACAAAAATGGATTTACTAAATGAAAATTAACGCCCTCTGCTGATTTTCAAGGTCCTTAACTTTTCCTTCACCTACTTAGCCCATCTTATTCTCTGTTAATTTCTAAAGCAATCATTAGTCAGATCAGTTTCTTTACCATAAACCAAATCTGCCATGCTCATTTCTAATTCTGGGCCTCAATTTACCTAGAATCCCCAAATCTTAGTCATCCTTCAAAGCTAAATCAAGACCCATCTTTAGGGCTGGGATTGTGGCTCAGCAGTAGAGTGCTTGCCTAGCACATGCGCAGCCCGTGTTTGATCCTCAGCACCACATAAAAATAAAGGCATTGTGTACAACTAAATAAATATTTTTTTTAAAAAAAGACCCATGTTTAAAAAGCCTTCCTTGTTCTCCTATTTCTCTAAACGCCTACAGAATTTATCATCTGTAGCACACAAGTTTTTCATCTGGTTTTTAAAAATGATTTTTAATTGGGTTGTAATTCACAATCCATAAAATTCACCCTTTTAAAATGGACAATTCAGTGGGTTTTAGTATATTCACAAAGGTCTGTAACCGTGTTTTGATTGCTTGCTCTTCAATCACAAGTGAGGGAGAGAGTCTCACCCTAGGATTATGGGGATGGTGAAAAGCATGATATTTGACACTGGGCATACGAGACTAAGAGCACTGTATTAATTGCATACACTCAAAGTTCATGGGAGTACATAGCATGTCACACAGGGCTGCACAGGAGTTGTGCTCGGGAACAGAGTGAGTAAATGGGGAGTAGCTGGGAGGTCGCTTCATAGTATCAAGAAAGTGCCCCTTGATTCCCATGTGAGGATGTTATTGGCTTGTTTGAATAATTTCACAGACCAGTAGAGAACTGAAATCTGCTACTCAGGGAAAAGTGGGAATTTTGACTGAGGATGGCTCATAGTTAGGCCATCAGAGTCACACCCTCCCTCTCATTTCAGATGCCAAAGTAGCACATAATCTTGAACCTTAATTTTGGATCTTACACAGCAACCCATCCCTACTTTCTATATATAGAATCTTTTATTCACCCCACGAGGATCCCTATGCTCATGAGCAGTCAATCCATGTCTTAGTTTGAGCTGCTCTCACAAAGTGCCACAGAGGTGGCTTATAAACAACAGAAATTATTTCTTGTTGGAAGTCTAAGATCAGGGCAACAGCATGGCTGTGTTCTGAAGAGGTCGTAGACCTAGGTTGCAGATTACTGACTTCTTGTATCTTCACATGGTCTAGAGACATTTTATTAGGACACTAATCCAATTCATGAGGGCTCTACCTTCATGACCTTATTACCTGGCAGTTCTAAGAGTTGTAACAATTCTTTTTTTGTGTGTGTGTGTGGTACTGGGGATTGAACCCAGGGCCTTGTGCATGCAAAGCAAGCACTCTACCAACTGAGCTATATCCCCAGCCCCCATAACAATTCTTTATATTCTGAATGTACCTTATCAGATGTATAGTTTTAAATGTTTTCTCCCATTTTGTATTATCTTTTTACTTTCTTAATAGCATCCTTTGAAGCATTAATTTTTTTTTCTTTTTGATATAGTCCAATTTATCTTTTTCTTTGGTTGCTTGAAATTTTGGTATAATATTAAAGAAAAAGTTGTCTAGCCCAGGTCATAAAATTTTACACCAAATCATCACCTAATCCAAGACTATTACAAATTATACCTGTATTTTCTTCTAAGAGTTTTAGTTTTTATATTTAGAACAATGATCCACTTTGAAATAATTTTTATATATGGTATGAAGTCAGGATCTAATTTCATTCATTAGCATGTGGATGTTCAATTGTACCAGCTCCATATGTTGAAAAAGGTATTCTTTCCCTCATTGAATAGTCTTGACATCCTTATTGGAAATCAACTGACCATAAGTGTATGGTTTAGTTTCTAGAGTATCAGTTCTACTGTATATATCTATATAACCATTTTTATGCCAGTACTACACATTTTAAATGTACCTTTGTAGTTTAAAATTGGGACATGAATTCTTCAACTTTGTTCCTCTTAATCAAGATTGTTTGCGCTATTTTGAGTTCCTCCTATTTCCATGTGAATTGTAGAATCTGCTTGCCAATTTCTTCAATGAAGCCAGTTGGGATTTTGATAGGGCTTGTGCTGAATCTCAAGATTGATAGTATTGTCATGTTAATAATATTAATTCTCTCAATCCATGACTATGGAATGTCTTTTCATTTATATTTGTCAACTTAATTCCTTTCAACAATGTTTTCCAGTTTTCCATGTATAAGTTATGCTGTTATTTAATTCCCAAATATTATTTTTGATGTTATTTTACATGGAATTGTTTCATAATTCATTTTCAGATTGTTCATTTCTAATATTCTGAAATACGAATGACTTTTATGTTGATCTTGTTCCCTATAGCTTTGGTGACTTATTTATTAGCTATGATTATTTTTTTAAAAATGCTTTCTGTTCTTCTATGCACAAGATCTTGTCATCTGTGAATAAAATTATTCTTCCTTTTCAGTGTGGATGCCCTGTATTTATTGTTCTTGCTTAATTGTCCTGACTAGAACCGCTAGTCAAATGCTGAATGAAAGTGTACGAGTGGACATACTTGTCTTGTTCCTGGAGTTAACTATGGGTTTTTCATAGACAACTTTTATTGGGATGAGGAAATTCCCTTATTCCTAACTTGTTGAGCATTGTTACCAGGAAGCGTTTTTACTTTTGTGAAATACTTTCTCTGTATCTATTGAGATGATCACATGTCCCAACCCCCTTTATTCTATCACTATAATGTATTACATTAGTCAATACCCATGTTGAACCAATCTTCCATTCCTGGGCTAAATCCCACTTGGTCATGTTGTATGCTCCTTTTTAAATTTTGCTGGATTTAGTTCGCTAGCATCTTGAGGATTTTTGCATGTATGTTTGCAAGGGATATTGGCCTACACTATTCTTTTCTTGTGAAGTCATACACAAACACACACCAGAAACTTTGAAAGAGTTCCAACCACATTTTACACCCTCCACCGGTTTCTAGGCTGCCTTTTTTGTTTGTTTGTTTTTTGGTACCAGGGATTGAACTCAGGGGCACTCAACTACTGAGCCACATCCCCAGCCCTATTTTGTATTTTATTTAGAGACAGGGTCTCACTGAGTTGCTAGTGCCTTGCCATTGTTGAGGCTGGCTTTGAACTCGTGATCCTCCTGCCTCAGCCTACTGAATCACTGGGATTACAGGAGTGCACCATCATGCTGAGCAAATCTGCTTGTTTTTACCATGATTGTGTCCCACTGATTTTCAGAACTACTATAGAACTGAGTCTGTGTTGAAAGTGGAAAGAGGGTAAGTTAAAATGCCACAAATCTTGCTATATTTACTCAGATGCAGCCATTTTTTTTGAATAAACATTGCATGGTTTGTTGTGAACTTTTAATTTCCAGAGTTCTGAGAAAGTAAATTTTTAGAGTTTTTGCTAGTGTTCTCATTGCTTTTGTGGAAGAACAGATTTTAAACATACTTACCCCACCACTTTCGCCAATGTCCTATAGTATACAATTTAAACACGTAAACATTGTCTTATATGTGTTTTCTTTTGTGTTATGTGTGCTACTCATGTCTTCCAAACTAATTATAATTTTTTTAACTATATACTTCCCATGTGTCTAGCAAAGAAGTTGATTAATCCACCTTATTGAAGTTGTAATTCAGTTCAATATTTATGTTTTTTTTTTTATGTTGAACAGGCTGTATTTGGGAAATGAAAATAGCTGTCATCCACGAACATATTCCTTGTATGGTACAATATATGTGGCAGAATTGGAAAAACACCACAGGTGAGGATGGCAAAAAACAGAGTTCAGAACTATAAAGGAAGATATAACAGTGGTGCTAGAATCAAAATCTTAAAGCTCCATTTCTTCCCTGCTGGTATTTTTAAACAAACTTTTTATTTCGAAATAATTTTAGTTCCAGAGGAAGTGGCAAAAATTATACAGAGATGTCATATTCCCTTCACTCAGCTTACCCTAATGTTAATATCTTGCATAACCATAGTACAATGGTCAAAACTAAGAAATTAACACTGATACAATACTATTAACTAAATTACAGGCTTTATTCAGACTCCTCAGCTGACCTTTCAAGTCTGTAGTCCAGCAAGCATTGAAAAAGAAATTTAGAAAGGAGGATGCAGAGAAGGTTATGTAGGGCCAACAGCATCTGAGCAAGACAGAGCAAAGGGAAATCAAAATTGCATAGCATGCATTGTTGACTGCCTCTTTCTAATTCAGTCTCCCTGGGGCGGGAGTAGGGGTGGCTTTCTGTAATTTGCCTGTTTGTGGAGGGTGACCTTTTGTCACAGCAGGGAGACTTTCTTATTTGCATATAGTTCCACGTTAACTTTGGCTTTGCTTTTCCATGTACTCTGTGTTATACACATGGAAAAGTTCTAAACAAAAATAATTACCTTTCACCCTCACTATCCATTCATTCAAGAATATTTACACAGTATATTTAGATAAAAGGACAGCATAGATTGAAAGGTGAAAATGTCTTTTCCTGCATGGGGTAAGAAACAAACAACAAAATACTTAAACAAATTGGCAGGGTAAGGAAAGCAGTTTGCTTTCCAGCATCTCTCAAGTTTGATGTTCATAATGAGGCTTCTAAAATTTGGACTGGTAATTCAGTGTAAGACCTATCTATGTGTTGGGGGATGCATTTTAAAGTCAAATAGAAACATTTAAAAATTATCTTGTCAGAGAAGTTGACTAAAAGTGCATTGCACTCAAATTCCCTTGCTTCATAATATATTACGAATCATATATTACAAATCATCAACTGCTGTTTAGAAGCAAAATTTATGGATGATTTCATGGTAAAAATAAACGAGAAGCCGGGCACGGTGGCGCACGCCTGTAATCCCAGCACTTTGGGAGGCTGAGGCAGGAGGATCGCGAGTTCAAAGCCAGCCTCAGCAATGGCGAGGCACTTAGCAACTTAGTGAGACCCTGTCTCTAAATAAAATACAAAAAAGGGCTGGGGATGTGACCCAGTGGTCGAGTGCCCCTGAGTTCAATCCCTGGTACCACAAAATAAATAAATAAATAAATAAATAAATAAATAAATAAATAAATAAATAAATAAATAAAATAAACGAGAGAAGGCAGAGTGTGACAGTGAATGTTTTAAACATATTTTATAATGTTCAAGTCTAGAATTAGGAGGCCAAAAATTAATTGTTCCAAAATAAATTCCAGATTGATAGAGTTGAAAGTAAAAGATAAAGAGCTTTAAATAATCAGAATGAAAATAAGTGAATAACCTAAGAATATGCTACACAAAAATTTTTTAAAACTCCCTATTAAAAATAGAGAGGTGCTAGAATATAGCTCAGTGGAGATAACTTGCCTAGCATGTACAAGACCCAGGTTTCCATCCCCAGCACCACAAAACAAAACAAAACAAAAAAACTACAAATAAAATTGAAAGGCAAAGAACATCTTGGGGGAAATATCTACAAAATATATTACCAATAGCTAATTTAAATATTTTAATATATAAGAAGTATTTATAAATCAATAAAAATGTTAAATATTCTAATGAAAAAGTGAGTAAAAGATAAGAAAAAATAATCCTCAAAAACAAATCATAGGGCTTGGGGTTGTGGCTCAGTGGCAGAGCGCTTGCCTAGCACAAGGCACTATGTTCAATATTCAGCCCCACACAAAAATAAATAAATAAAACAAAGTATTCTGTTCATCTACAACAAAAAAATTAAAATATCGTAAATGGCCAATAAATGTATGAAAAAATTGCTCACCCTTCCCAGTATATCAAGGAACAGAATTTGTAAAAATAATATTATTTTTTCTTATTAAATTGGAAATGATGAAAAAGAATTATGATAGTCAGGGTTTCTTAGGGTATAAAGGAATGTGTACCAGTATAAACTCATTGACAATTTGGCTAAATTTATCAAGATATTTTTAAATGAGCAAGGCGCAGTGGCTCATGCCTACAATCTCAGTGGTTTGGGATGCTGAAGCAGGAGGATCACAAGTTCAAAGATAGCCTCAGCAATGACAAGGTGTTAAGCAACTCAGTGAGACCCAGTCTCTAAACAAAATACAAAATAGGGCTGGGGATGTGGCTCAGTGGTTGAGTGCCCCTGAGTTTTCAATCCCCAGTACTAAAATAAAATATGTATATATATTTCATCTCTAGGACTTTAACATAAGGGGAGAAAATACAAGATGTGAATGAAGAGAATGTATGATAATGCTCATGTCAGTTTATTCATATAAAAAAAATAGAAATATCCAATCCATTATTATTGGACATTTAGAGTTAAGAGTCCGTAAACTCTGTGTGTGTGTGTGTGTGTGTGTGTGCGCGCGCGCGCGCTTGCGCACTCATGTGTTTAGCTAACTTTATATTGGGGACAAAATACCAGAGATAATGAACATATAAGAAGGAAAAGCATATTTTGGCTCATCATTTCAGAGTTTCAGTGCATAGGCACTTGGCTCCATAAACCTCTGTTTAATTTACAATCATGCTGAAGAGTATTCATTAATTTGGGAAGATATTTGATATATAATATTAAGCAGACCAACCATTTCCAGCAATATAGTAAATTAAATTAGCTGAAAATCCCTTTGATATAAACTCTCATAAGCACAAGATAAAATATACAAAAAGTGTTTTAATTGTATAGCTGAACTCCCAAGAAATAAAGGAAAACCTGGAGATGCCAGAAATAAGGGAAAAAATCCATGAAAACCAGGGTTGTAATCTTATAAATGGAGACTGTGTTTACCTCAAAAAAACATAGAGACAGGAGATGAGGTCTTGGGCCAAAGGGTCCTTTCATAAAACTGGGTTCCTGGGAAAGCTGTACCCTCTTGTAAAAGGTTGGAGTATAATGAGGATTTGCCTCCTGGCACAGGGAAACGAGGAATCATGTTTCTCTATCTAAGCTCAAGGTGGAAGGATGAAAGTCATCTGAAAATAAAAGCACAAGCCTGGATCTCATGTGGTTTTTATGTTTTAATGCATGGCTACATGCATGCCTGGGAATTGTTTTCCTAGGGCTTTTAGCAAAAGTAATGGCAAAACTTCTTTGAGGGGATTCTCCAACAACGTAGACCACAAGAGATTTTCAAGTAATTTAAAAAATCCCATTAAAAAAGATTTCACAATAAAAACTATGTAAGTGAGTTATCTACTATGAATGAGAGTCAGTGGACACAATCATCAGCAAGATTAGGAACCTAAGAATTATTAAAATAAGGAATAATTTTAACAAAATTACCCAATATTAAGAGCAAAGATAGATATAAATTATAAGAGAGAGGCTAAAATACATGGGGGACAGAATGAAAGGCTCAACCTTTTTTTTTTGTAAAGGTTCAACCTTTATGCAAGAGGAGTTTGAGAAGAAAACTAGAGAAAATTCGAGAAATGTAATCTTCAAAGAAACAATGCCTGAGAATTTTCTAGGATTGATAAAAGACTTAAGAAGCACAAACACCAAGTAAAACAAATAAAAGTAAATCTCAGCCTAAACATATCAGACATATCATAGTCAATTTGCAAAAAAAAAAGCAAAGAGAAAGCAATCTTTAAAATTACCAGAGAGGAAAAATAGACTACCTACAAAGGAACAACAATGAGACAGATGAGAGACTTTTAAATTGCAACAATATAGGACAGAATTGGTAAATAATATCTTCAGAGTTCTGAGGGAAAATAACCATTAACTTAGGTTTCAAAACCCAGCTAAATGATTATTCTAGAGTGAGGGTAATAAAAACATTTGCAGAAATGAACTGAAAGAATCAAGAACTCAGAAATTCTTGCTGTAGGAAATACTAACACATATATTTAAGAAAGGAAACAGTGAGGTGGAAAAAGGAATGGTGAACAGAGGTAATAGTAAAGATGTAGATAAATATAAACAAGTATAGACTGTAAAAATGATGAGGGTGAATAATTTGTAGATATAAAAACAAAATGGGAGAGTCATGGTTGGGTTAAAAGCAAGTCCTTGAATTATTTTAGGAGACGGTGGAAATACTGACAAACTTTAGACATTTAAGTTTTTTAAAAAAGGAAGAGAAACAGAATGTATAGCTTCCAACACTTTAAAGAAAATAATTTAAACAATTGATTGATGGTAAAAATGCAAGAAAGGAGAAGAAAGTGTAGATAAAGCATAAGAAAAGAGAACTCCAATGATAAGATAATATAAACTAATTCAAATGCACCATTAGTCACAGTAAATGCAACTGGACTAAAACTTGTGAGCTTAAAAACAGAATCTTGTGGGTATGGTGTTGCATGCCCATAATCCCAGCTACTCTGTAGACTGAGGTAGGAGAATAACAAGTTTAAGGCCAGCCTCGGCAACTTAGTGAGTCCCAGTCTCAAAATTAAAAAAAAAAAAAAAATAATAATAATAAAGGGAGTGATGGGGGTGTAGCTCAGTGGTAGAGAGTCCCTGGGTTCATTCTCTGGTACAGAAAAAATTGCTACTAAAGACAGAATCTTGGTTGAATTAAAAAAATTCCAAATTTTAGCTAAATGCTGTCCATCTTATCTAAAATATGGAAAGCATGAAAAACGATGTAAAAAGATAACAAATATTATTAGGGACAAAGAGTGACAATATGCTGATAGAAGGAATAATCCACCAGGAAGATACAGCAATTCTAAATCTTGCTACCTAAAAATACAGCCCCCCAAAGTGACAGAATTATAAGGAGAAACTGACATATATATATAATCAGTGGCAAATTGTAATATACCTCTCCATGTTGAAAAAGCAGACCAAAAATTAACAAGAATGTGCAATTTTTTTAAACAATTAAGAAATGACGAATTTATTTAAAAACTTTTATTTTTATTTATGTGGTGTTTGTTGAAGATTGAACCCAGGACCTCACACATGCGAGATGAGCGTTCTACCGCTGAGCCATAGCCCCAGCCCCAAGAATGTACAAAATTTGAACAATACAATTTAAAAAGTACTTGAATTGACATATACAGAATTCTGTACTTAACAATTATAGAATGTTCATTTTTTAAAAAATACTCATAGAGGGCTGGGGTTGTGGCTCAGCGGTAGAGTGCTTGCCTAGCACGTGCGCGGCCCGGGTTCGATCCTCAGCACCACATACAAATAAACGCATCGTGTACAACTAACACAAATAAAATAAATATTTAAAAAACAAACAAAAAATACTCATAGATCATTTACCACACTGTTCTACTACAATGCAATAAAATTAGAATTCAGGAACATATGATAGTTGAAAATGAATGCACTTGCGAATTTTAAAAAGTAGGTTATAAAACCAGTTTGAAAATACTTTATAAGCCGGGCGCGGTGGCGCACGCCTGTAATCCCAGCACTTTGGGAGGCTGAGGCAGGAGGATCACGAGTTCAAAGCCAGCCTCAGCAATGGCGAGGCACTTAGCAACTCAGTGAGACCCTGTCTCTAAATAAAAATACAAAAAGGGCCAGGGATGTGGCCCAGTGGTCGAGTGCCCCTGAGTTCAATCCCTGGTACCACAAAAAAAAAAAAAAAAAAAAAAAAAAAATACTTTATATAAAGCCAGCAACTTGAAAAATAGTGCTCTTTATATGTAATATGAAATGAATTGCACTGTGCAAACATGTATTATAAATTAGAATAAAAATAAATAAATAAATAAATAAATATTTTAAAACAACAGTTTGTGCTAAGTATCATCCCATTAAAGAAAAAATATGTATGGTGTGCATTGGGAAAAACAAACTGGAAACAGGTACTAGGCTTACAGGTATTTTCGAATTTAGTTTTATTTTAAGAGGTTTTATATATTGTTAAGGTTTCCTGCTTCAGTGTTATCATCATGTATTTTTTTCTAACTAGAAAAAATCAGGAATAAATTTAATTCAGGATAACACATGGAATAATAAATTGCCTAAGCTATTGCAATAGCCTTCCAATTGGTCTCCTTTTTACCCGTTATTGCTTCCTAATATATTCTCTTCCCCAAGCACTGAGAAAAAAATTCAATTACTAATCTTAGCTTAAAAGATTCTATAAGATACTGCTCCAGCCTAATTTTCTAACCTTACTTACCTCCATTCACATTCCTCCGGGTACACTCTACTCTAGCCTAGAGTTGTCCATGTTCTTTCCACCCTGGGTCTTCACATTTGCTACCCTTTGTACCTACTAGAAGCCTTATTGCTTTCCTTCCTGCAATGCCCTCTTTACCTAGGTATTCTTTATTTATTACCTGAAATGTTAAATTCTTAAAGAAGCCTTTTCTACTTCCTGTTCTCAGATTAGGTTTGGTTTCTTTGGGAGATATTCTCAAAGTACCCATTCTTTGTCTTTGTAGCAGTAATAATAACTTGGAAATATGTTTATGCTTTTATTTGATTATTATTTGCCTTCCTTGCTAAAACTGTCTTCTCCATGAGGGCAGGGACCACATCTGGTTTGCTCATTTTACATCCTCAGCACCTATCACTTTGCCAAATACTTGGTAAGTACTCAGTGGATATTTCTTGAAAGAATGTATAAATGAGTGAGTGAGAGAATGAACAGATGATTCCCCATAACAGCTACTGGAGATTCTGGAACCAAAAAAATGACGTGAGAGGGCTGGGGTTGTGGCTCAGCGGTAGAGCGCTCGCCTAGCACGTGCGCGGCCCGGGTTCGATCCTCAGCACCATGTAAACATAAATGCATTGCATTGTGTACAACTAAAGCAAATAAATAAATATTTTTTAAAAATGATGTGAGGAAGTTCATGAAGGAAAAGCATATACAGGCTATGCTATGCCACAACTGTGGTTTTAATTAACAGTTCTGGTAATGGCTCAAATTCTCTGAAAAATGCTGACAAGATAAATTTCCTCTTATACTGTCTTTTCTACATTTGATTTAGTGGACTATTCCTTTTCAAAGGAGAAAAGTCTTGTGAATTAACTTAAAAACAAAATCACAATATAACTATTGTAGTTTTTCCTCCTAAGGCCAAGGACAGTGTAGTAGGATGATTTCTAGATGGGTGTAAATTATTGAATCACATTTAATTGTTCTTGAAATTCTGTTTCATTAAATAATTTATACAGCATGACATAACCAAGAATCCAATTCAAGTTGGCTTGAATATATTCTATCTTGTCTTCCAGAGACAACTTGTACACATTCAGTAGGCTTGAATAATACTGGCCTTTGTAATTAAGGCCACTACATAGGAAAAAGATAAGCATTTGCAACTGACTGACTCTACCTAGAAAAGAAAAACATTGGTTAGACTTGCCCCAGAGTATACTGTTGGGACCTTACACTGTCTGCCAAGGGGATGGAAAAGCTCTGACTTTCTGGCTGCTGCCACATTACCACGCCCTGTTACCGGACCTAGGCTAAGCAGGGGGCATGGCTGTGAGAACTGAAACCACCCCAAGGATAGGCCAATGGCTCCGCCAATGGCATCCGCCCATGCTCCTTATGTGTCCCTATGATCTTTCTGCTGATTGGCCCATGTCCTCTATAAGACCGTACAACTTCCTCAATAAACCAAGTTCCAGCGCCCACTGACTGGACTCCCCTGTATGGTCCTGTGTCCTTTGAGGGCGGGGGAGGGAATATCAGTGGCCTTTACTTTCCCAATCTAGTCTCCTCATTGAGGTAGGCCCCTCTGGCCTCTTTTGCTAGATAGAAGAGGTCCATCCCGGGTACGGGGGGGGGGGGGGGTGGGCTAAAGACCTCAACCCCTTATATTATCCCAACATAATACACTTCAGGTTATAATCTAAAATTCTTAAAATACACCCTTTAAAAAAGATGCTAAAGTGCAGTAGGCTGCACTTTATGTTCTGTAATATTATTTTGGTTCTGTAACATCATGGGCATTCACATTCACAAACACTAGCTTCCACCTTCAACTCTTTCCCCCACAGAAAAGTCATGGTGGTAGTTTACATGTCAAATTCTCTTAGTTTAGTTTTTAATCTAATCACTTGTTCTAAAATCTCAGTCTGATCCTTCTATTTAATCAAGTCACAAACTAGATGTTTGGTAGTTATATACATAATTAACTCTAGAAAATCTTTTTGAGTATTTATTCCCTTAATAGTTCACATGGAAGTGATAAACATATTTCAGTTGTTCATTTCTTTTCAAAAGTTACTCCACAGTTCTGTAATGATGGGTAAGGTCTAGTCATACCAGTGTAAAAAATATAATTTATTCAAAAACAATTATGAAACAAACTCATGCAATAATAATTAAAGACAGGGAACTCTGCCACAATTCATAAAAATAGACATGTCCAATTAAGAAAAAAGATAGGAAATGAGAGAACAGGATCTGTAAATGTGCCTTTTTAAAAATAATGTTCTGTTTAAATGTCAAGGATTTCAGTTGACTAAAACAGAAACATAGTATGCCAAAAGGCATGGCTGTCAATTATTATTACAGATAAAGTATATAATTATTTGGTGGTAGGGACTGAATCCAGGGCCTAGCATATGCTAAGACCATGCTTACTACTGAGATACACCCTCAAGAAATATTTTTAACTTAACTATCCAAGCATTGAAAGCATTACTAGGGAGGTCAAATAATACTGTAGGCTCAAGAGTATTACTTATTCAAATAGATATATGTCTGGTATGATGCTTCAAATTATTTATAATCCTTTGTTATCTGTATTTTTCCACATTTTTATTGGTGCATTATAGTTATACATAATGGTGGGATTTGTTATTACATATTTGTACATGCACATAGTATAACAATATAATTTGGCCAATATCACTGTCATCTGTATATTACAGAATATTATTGACAGCCTAGACAGAACACTCTAAATCACTTGATCAAATCAATGAAAAGGCAACCAAATTAATTTGGTGATAATAATGGCCAACTTCTACACAACCAATTATATGTAGCCTAATTAATTGGCTTAAGTTCTTCAGATTCCTGAACTAAGTGGATCAACTATTTTGCCATCATATTTGTTATGTAATTCATCATGTATTAATCTAATTTAATAGTAATCTAATTGGTTAAAGTGTAAATATTCTATTCAGCAATATAGAATACAGAATAGCTCATTAGTATGAGAAAACAACATTTCATAACAGAGTAAGAGAAATGACTGTTAATAATCAAAATATCACTATAATTCTATATCAGCCATTTAAAACATGTCAGAATAATGAGACAATATTGAAAACATTAACCAAAATTTTCAGTCTTTTAATTTTTATCAATGACATTTTACCACTTTTTCTCCTACTCATGCAGTTTCAGAAGAAATTAACAAAATCCAAATCTCTTTGCATAGTCATGGTGATTTCAAGTGTCTCAGACTCCAAATTATAGAATGCTTTAGCACTACTGCATTCCACAGATTGGGGAAGAGTCACCAACAGCTTCCTAAAGATAAAATATAATATAAAATAAAAACATAGAATTAGCTTCTTAAAGTGATATATCACTTTCAATAAGGCAATAGAAAGCAATATATACCACTAGACTATCTGCATCCCCCTATAAAAAAATCCCTACCGATATTTAGACAGTACAATACTGGATCAAAAATATGCCAAGTAACACAGATAGTATACCACTTGGGGGGTTAAAAATTCAGGCAGTTTTTTTACTCCTTTTCTTTTAAAAAATTGACCTCATATTGCATTATATAAACATCATCTCAGGCAATGTTTATAAGAATAGAAATAGAACCATGCAACTTTAAATTTGTTGGACAGATCTGTTGTTAGTCATATTTATGTGGAGATGGAATTGGATGACTGACACAAATCTGAAAACTGGAAAAGTTCTATAACACTTCTGCTAACACAGCTTTAGGTTGAGATTCTACTACAGGTTTAGCTTTTGAAAATAAGGTTTGGAGTTATTTCAATACCAGATCAATGAAAGTGCTTTTCTCTGCTTGCTTCTGATTCTTTCTGCTACACATTGACAAAAATTCCCTCTGATAGATCGCTGGGTTTATTTTGTGGTTTATGGCTCAGTTGCTGGTAGTTGTATGCTTTAGATGCATTGCTGGGATGAGACATCCATAATTCTGTCCTAGTGGTATGAATCTGAATTATGCATGGGTTCAGCACACACTGGTATCAGAAGAAAATTAAATGCCTAAAACATTTGTTACTTCACATTCTCAGTATAGAAGGCTTGAGTGTCTCTACAAAAAGTGGATAGAAAATATTTTTTAGACACAAATCTGTAAAGGATTCTGGCATTTTTGTAAGGGGCACTTCTTGGATAAGTGAATAGAGAACTAGTATTTCTTCCCTCATTTGCAAAGACCTACGTTCATGGGATTTGGCTTGTTAAAAGTATTTATTACACATTTCTAAGAGAAATTTTCTGTGACTCTTGTTCCATTTCACACAGGGTACCAGAAACAGTTCCCTCTACCTGAATAAATAAGTAGCAAAATATTTTAATGCATTTTGTAATATTGGCATCTCAAACCAGTAAGTGCACAAAACACTTAAGAGTCCATTCTTTAAAGCTTTTTAAAATATAGTTTGTGCCAGAGTTAGATTTGCTTCATCTCATATTCTATAAATGATAATATATTCACTTTAAAAAGAAGGCAAAGCTTAATGTAGTAGCTTCATTGCACTAAAAGACATCTATAAATCAGTTCAATAAGGAGTTTCAATGATAATGTGCACTTCTCTGTCCAGAGAGAAATAAATTCCAGAGACAGTTAGTGGCCATTGGAATGATCCATCTATTCCTGCATTTCTGTCTCATCCTGAGTAGTATGGCCTCACATACTAAAATTTTGAACAACAGAATCATGAAAGTTGTTTAAGCTCTTAGGAGAAGGGAGGTATTTTTATCTAGTTTGTTTTGCTGTCTAACATCTGTACAGAGGTTTATATTTAAACAAAATGAAAATCATCCAAATACTTATCCATGTACAATTCACTGAAGGATGGCACTGTGGTGTTTCCCTAGTATCTGGCAGACTATAAATGTTTGTTGAATGAATAAACAAACGAATGAAAAACAAATATTTAGGTGAACACCAACTCACATTTTGAATAATTACCACAGAATGGTACTATAAAATATGAATGAATATTTAAACCCAAACCCACAGCCATTATATTGATAATATATTTGCTTTTTAAGATGTTACAGTTTAGGCACTAATCAAATGATCATCCAGTGTTCATTTGCATTAGAAATTAAGTGCAAAAATAATATATGGATGTAAAAACAAAAAATATATAGTGTAAACTCAACTTTAGAGACTTACATGCTGACATTTATATTAGAGAGTTTAAATTGATGTTGCTTGGAAGATATTTAAATAATGGACAATCTTGTTCATAAACAATAGAGTTTTTATTTGTATGTAATTAACAAACTTATTTTGTTTGAATAGCTAGGTTAAAAAAATGTGGCTTTTTTAATGTTTCCTGTAGGAGATAAACTATTTTCAAAGAAATTACAGAAATACTTGAGTTGCAATTCTGCTATTCCATTTAGAAAACAGTTTTTTAGGTATCAGTATCTTTGAACATCAGTTAATTATCAATTTATCTGAATTAAAGGAGCACTGAAAAGGCATGGATAATCTAAAGCAGCACTCGAGCAAATATTAGATTATATGTCTTTATAATGTACATTTAAAGTGTTCATTTAGAAGGTTCTAAGAATTCACTTTAAAAAAAAAACAATGGAACCTCATGTGAAGATGAGGGTTGAAGATTCTGGGAAACTACCTCATTTTCCCCATCTTTTCTCTTTTCTATCTATTCCGTGTTGAGAATCTACACGCCAAAGTGACCAACTGGGAAAAAATGAAGAATTCAATAAACTATTATGTTTGATTGTATAATGCTAAGTATCTGGGCTTTATGGATAATGCTAATGCCATTGACTATTGTTTGAAATCACTAGTCAATTCAGTTAAAATAAATTTACTTGTTCTGCCTTACAGGTACATGAACTGAAGAATGTTTTCTCTTATGTCTTTCTTAGTAGCCCAGTGTAGTAGTGTGCATCTGTAGTCCCAGCTACCTTGGAGGCTAAGGTGGGAGGATCACTTGAGCCCAGAATTTCAAGACCAGGGATTGAACCCAGGGCCTCACTCATACTAGGCAAGCACTCTACCACTGAGATACATACCCAGCCCCCACAAAATTTTTCTTGGAGTAAATAAACATAGTGTTATAGAATGTCAAAGTTAGAAACTAAGGAAAGTGCGTATGAATATCAATATACTAAAAAACAAACAAATTTCTGATAATAAAATTTGGATAAGAGAACGGCACAGTGGTGCATGCCTGTAATTCCAGTGACTCAGGAGGCTGAGGCAGAAATATCACAAGTTCAAAGCCAACATCAGCAATTTAGTTAGGCCCTAAGCAACTTAACAAGACCCTATCTCAAAAAAAAAAAAAAAAAAAGTCCAGGAATTTAGCTCAGTGATAAAGTGCCCCTGTGTTCAATCCCTGGTACAAATAAAAAAAAAAATGGATAATAGCATGTATGTAAAAGGATGCTCAGATATTTAGGAAAAGTGATAGAACACATTTATTTTCTACCTTATAACTTAATTAAGTTTTCTTAAGAGAGAGTACTTCTGTGTACTTACCATTTATTATTAAAGTACAGTATGTACAATATTTATCATTTGTGTATATCATTTATATAATTTAATATATAAGTACAGTATACAAATGACCTAGTGCAGCCCACACTCTATGTGGAAAAGTGCCTCTGTGTGAGACTTTCATTTAGTGGGTTCTGACAGATATCTGAAATGACAGCATAGCAGAGCAGCTGCCTAAAGATTGATGGAGACAGTGAGAACTGCTAGGGAAATGGAAATTAACTCCATGGTGGGTAGATATGTGTGTGCATTTAACAAGTGTGCAAATATCAAATATAATAGAAGACTGACTGTTCACTTAACCAACTTTCCTTGCAAGGTTGTATGGAAGAGTAAACATATGTATAAAATACAATAATCCTTGAAGTGAGTGGTAAGAATGGTGAATGGAATTTTTATAACATGAGATTTTTGGTGAGAAATACTTTTTTGAAATGATATAAATAATGAGAAAATATTTGATGTATATTCTTTTGTGGCTCATTTTGGGTTAAATGCATTTATTACAGCAATCAAGATTAAGCATATTGTTTAGGAGAGGTCTAATTTTTAATCTTCTTAAATCCTTAACTTCAAAAAAAGAGAATTATAGGTGCTGATAATGGAAGAACAAGAATGAGCTAGTAACTGCCTGCTCCTCAAACTCTGATTGAAATGTCTATGAGTTACAGAGAAAGGACTACTGCAGGCAACCAATGTGTGCTTACTATTCTACACATCCAGATGAAAAGTGAATAAAACTGACACGTTTAGATATTTTATCTAACACATACCAGGTTCCATCAATTGCCTTTTTTTTAAAAAAAATTATTTATTTGTTTTTAGTTGTACACAATGCCTTTGTTTTTACATGGTGCTGAGGATCGAACCCGGGTCACACATGTGCTAGGCGAGCACTCTACCACTGAGCCACATCCCCAGCCCCCATCAATTGCCTTTTTAAAGGTTAGTTTTGAGACAGTACTGACTTATCCATTATTTTTTAAATTGTTTTCTAGTTGTAGATGGACAGAATGCCTTTATTTAATTTATTTTTTAAAATATTTTAGTTGTTGATACATCTTTATTTTATTTATTTATATGTGGTGCTGAGAATCGAACCCAGTGCCTTACACATGCCAGGCAAGTGCACTACCACTGAGCCACGGCCCCACCCCCTTATTTATTTATTTTTATGTGGTGCTGAGGATCAAACCCAGTACCTCACACATGCTAGGCAAACTGTGCCACTGAGCTACAGCCCCAGCCCTAATTTATCCATTCTTCATGAGAAACACTTTCTATCTGAATTTTTACTCTTTGTATTGTTTTGGCAACATGATTGGCACCTATAACAAATAACAAGTCTTGTAATAACAAGACCATGTTTGAGAATATGAAAACATTTAACAGAATTATTCTTCATCTATATTATTTTAAAATGTGCTCATGTAACCTGAGGATTTAGTGATACGTTAGCTGTTAGAATTTTTGTTTTAAGTAATTAATAATGTGAATTTTGTTGATTTTTTTAGATGAACATAATCAAGTTTTGCCTGACAGCTCCACAACATCAGAAAAGTTAAAAGATACTGCTTCTCTTATGCCATCACTATACAAAAATATCACATGTAACACTTAAAAATTTAAGGAGTTTTCACTTCTAGCTATTTTTTTCTGACAGATAAACTATCTGAATGTCAAGAATTATGTTTTCATGGTATCAATACCTCCAAATATATAAATGCAAATTACAAAAAAATCTAAGTATTTCCAAACATTTGTATTTATACTATGTAGGTCAAGCATCTGAATAATTAACTGAAATTTCACTGTTCTTAGGATTTTAAGGGGTGAGGCACAATAATTTGTACACTTTTAAAAATATTATTTACTACTAAAGACTCCTTAATATTATAATACATAATTATAAGTTTTACTTACTTATCAGGAGTCCGAAGATCAATGAACATTTCCTGGATATCAATTTTAATTTCAGAAGGATTTGTATTGGGCAGTTTAATTTTAACCTAAAAGAAAATTAAAAGAAAAATACTATTATCTTAGAGAACACTTAATTTGAAAAGTATAATAGCATATGAAGAAGGGAAAACTAATATCTATTAACTGCCAACTATGTGACAGGTAGGCCCTCTGCTTATATCAATCTTGAGAAGTAAGGATTCTCAGCTCCATTTTACAGATAAAGAAACAGAGAGGTTAAGTGAGTCACACATGGACAACTGCCTGTAATTTGACTAAGGTTTATCTGACTCCAAAGTTATACAGAAACAGTGAAGTTACTTGCCTATAGCCTTCATTGTTTTGAAGTGCACTGCTAGACTTGGTGGGGACCACCTTTATGACCACCTTTATGTCAGGGGGCAATTTGAGAAAATGTTTAGTTGTCATAATAGTTGTGGGTTGGTGATGCATCTTGTAGTCTCCAGGTAAAAACTCACATACCAAATTTCCTAGGGAGGTGTAGGAATCCAGAAATGTTGTTAACATAACAAAGAGAAACAATAGTATGACCTCCACCTCCCCAAAATGACTGCTTTCTGGTTTAGTTAGATTCCACTTACAAATGTCTCATCTCAATTACCATATGGCCCAGCAATTACACTCCTGGTTATATATACACAAGAGCAATGGAAATAGGTACTCAAACAAAAACATGTGCATAATGTTTTGGTTCATAGCAACACTATTCACAATAGGCAAAAGACAGAAATAACCCAAATATACATCAACCAAAGAATGGATAAACAAAAGTAATATGTCCAAACAATGGAATATTATTCAGCCATAAAAGGAATAAAGTTCTGTTATATTGATGAACTCTGAAAACATGCTAAATGAAATAAATCAGGCACAAAACACATGTTTTTAAGAACTTTCCAGAATAGGCAAACCCAGAGAAACAGAAAGTAGATTGGAGGACCAGGGACTGGAAGGATGGAGAAAAGGGGAAGGATGGCCTAATGGGTGTGAGGTTTCCTTTTGAGTTGAAGAAAATATCTGGAATTGGATATTGCTGATGGTTGAACAACATTGTAAATGTACTAAATGTCACTAATGATCACTGTGTATTTTACCACAAAGGTCTCATCTCTAATTTACATTCATTCTCTGTTTTGATGGATTTTTTCTCTCTCTGACATGGCATAAGGTTTCCATAAACAGTGAAACAAGGAAAAATGCAACCTAAACTTCAGATAAATCATGAAGCCTTCTCTAAAATAACCTAGACATGAAATCTTGGACATTTGGAGATTTCATGGCTGGAATGGCCAGAATGACAGTAACAAATTATGAGGGAAATACATATCAAATAATTAATGGGACAAATTGGAATTCCTTGTAAAAAGCTCAAGGTAGGCAATAGCAGTTTTGTAGTATCATGCATGTGGACCAATATATGCTTGTGAGTTGTATGTTACCTTTCTGAATCTGTATTCAAACCAAAACTTGTAAATAGAGCTCTAGAGTTGCTACTATCTAGATACTTCATGTGGTTAATATTTTCATTAAACAAATAATTACTTTCTAATTTATATTTCAAAAATTCACATCTTCATAATTAGAAATGCTTTAAGTAAAAGAAATAGAACATTTCTCAAAGAGGCAGTTAGAGGTGCTCTGACTCAAAGTAAATGAGTATTGTATTGTACGAAAATGTCCCACTTTTATTGTATTACATTTGGGTTGGATAGTCAAAGAACATCTCATGTTGACTCATGTCACTTGGATTGAGGTATAAAATTATTTGTTTCTTCACTCTGAAATGTTTAGATCTTTCAAGGTAAAATATTATTTAACCAGGGTTGAAATGACAATTGAGAAAGAAATTAATTATGATTTACATAAAATTTAGATGAAGTTTTTAGGGAGAACTTCAATGTGGTTCTTAAGATCATTTGTGGTTCTAGTGAAGAGTAATTCAGAAACAACTCACTAATTTTCCCCTTAAGGAAATTAAAATTGGATACTAAAATGATTTCAGAAGAAGGAAGAGAAGAAACAGATTAGGTGGAATGGTACACATTCTTTTCTCACAAGATAAAAGATTCCATGAGGGATCTTAACAGAAAAAAAAACCTGATGAAACATAAATCAGACTTCCTTGTAATTTATACTTTCAGTGAATACATGGAAAATAGACATTAGTATTAATTGACCTCTGATTGTGCTCAAAACCTAACTTGTTTTACTAACTTGTATTTACTAACACCAGTAAATATAGTATGCCATTGACCAAACAATTAAAGGGATTAGTGTTCTTTTCTTCATGTAGATGGCAAACTGAATTCATTTCAAAGAATTATTTTAATAAGTAAGCTATGAAAAACTGCTAAAATTTTCATGGTGAGACTTTCAACTTTTTTGGGAGCTTAACCTTTGGAATCAGACTTGGGTTTGAATTCTAATTCTGTCACTTACTAGCTATTTATTGTCTGCTAGTTATTTATTATTATATAACCAAATGCCCCCAAATTTCTGGCTCGAACAACAATAAATAGCTATTATTTCATACATTTTTGGTGGATCAGGAATTTGGGAGTGGCTTAGCTTAGTGGGTCTGGCTTACATTCTTCCATGAGTTTGTAGTCAATATATTGGCTGGGTTGTAGAAATCTAAAGGTTTCACTAAGCCCAGAGGATCTGCATCTAAGATAGCTCATTCACATGGCTGTTGGCAGGAGGCCTCAGCTCTTTATCACATGGAATTCTTCTTAGAGTTGCTTGAGTGCCTTATGACTCAACAACTATTCTCTCCCCAGAATGAATGATTCGAAGATCAAAGTGAAAACAATTCCCTTTAAAATGCAACCTAATAAATTACACTCTTTCATTTTTGTAATATCTTGTTGCTTATTCAGGTCAGCCCTATTCAATATGGAAGGTTAGTTATAACCAACAGAGGGAAGAATATCAGGAGTGAAGCTGGTTATGACTAACTTTACTCCAAACATCTGCCATGTAGCCTGGTAAATGAAAATTAACAGGAACAATGTCCACTAATTTAAGGGTTATGAGATCCTTTCTTTCCACTTTAAGCTTCTCTTCAGGCAAGTATTTTAAAAACTACTCAGTATTTTTACTATCGAGAAATTCATTCTGAGATTTTCCTTGAAAGAAGCAGAAGTAGGTCAAAGTACTAACAAATTATTTCCATACGTTTTCACTTATTATCCTGTGTTTTTTGTAATAGAGCTAGCTCACTATATCAAAGTCTTTGGAGGGGTCTTTATTGTGGGATTATCATTTTGAGTTTTAAATCTCTTATTTCTTCTTTTGTTCTTATGAGAGATTTATGTGACAAGATGATTCATGAAAGATTATCTTCCTATAACCTGTAAGTGATTAACATAGACTCCCAAGTTCCTCAGGTAAGCATATTTGATCTTATTACAAGATGTTTGAAAATTGACATGAGAAGTCTAAATAAGAGGTGTTGTGTTCTGTGGAGGTCATTCATTCTAGATTTCCTCTTGAACTGTCACTTTGTCACTACCAGAAAAGAATAATAATGTTAAAATATATTATATGTTACTTGGCCAATCTAAACTATTTATTGAAATTACAGTGAAACTTAAAGATATACATAAAGTTTTGGGTTTATACTTGGGTAAATATCCTAAATTAATGTATGGGTTATAGATAATGTAAAAATATTTCTGTTTGGGCTGGGGCTGTAGCTCAGTGGTAGGGTGCTTGCCTAGCATGCATGAGGCACTGGCTTCAATCCTCAGTACCACATAAAAATAAACAAATAAAATAAAGGCATTCTGTCCATCTACAAATAAAAAAATTAAAAAAAATATTTGTTTGACAGAAATACATAAATAACCCTCAAAACATTTGATTCTTAGGAAAGAAGTTAAGACCACCTGAGTTTCCATTTGAAACCAAACAACATTAGAAAGTTCAGATTAACAGAAAAAATTGAGTAGTTTCATTCTGAATTGCTTCAGTAATTTAATTTACCATCATTTAGCTATGGAAACACACATGAAATATTTTTCTACTGCAGCCATACTAAGTATAAAAATTCTTGTGAGCAATAAAAACCTATATAACCCCCCAAAGGTGGTAGATCCCTACGTTGAAATTATATAAATATCTGCCTCCAAATAATAAAAATATTGAAGTGTATATTCTTTAAAAACTAGGACACAAAATCTGTAGATTTCATTTTTAAATTAATGGATACATTTTCTATAATGTTACTATTTTTAAACATTCCAGTACTATATCACCATGACTGTCTTTTTAAAAAATAGATCCTAGAAGCATGACTCTTCTCCTATTTCAGGAGTTGAGTAAGTTACACTCATTCTGGAGTAATAATTTTCATCCACTGGCCTCATACCTCCACTGGCACTCACCTTACCCCCAAACACTCATAGCCTCAATACCACTATGTGCCTTGAGACCATTCAAACTAAATTCATTATACATATATTTCTATTTTCTATTTGTCAATAACCACAGGAAGTCTCAGACTTCTAAGTCATTTCTTATCACCTAATAATTACCATATGGATCTTAATATCTCCTATTCTGTCTCCATTTTCTACACCTCATCAAATCCTGAAATTCTTCCATTAGATCCCCTGGAACATGTAGTACATTATGCTTTATTGTTTATCTCTTTGAATATTCAAACATTTTTAGTTCAGCTGAAATCTGGATCTGCTTTCCCTAGTCTTCTCAGATTTTGCTTGTTCCATCCTTTCCATCTCTTCACTTTCATTTAAAGAAATATCACATGCTTAATCATGCTAAGTGAAAAAACCCATATACAAAAAGAAAAATACTGCATGATCCCTTTTATATGTGGAATCTTTTTTTAAAAGGCCTAATACACAGAATTAATGATAGTTACCAGGGGTAGGAAAATGGGGAGATGCAGGTCAGAGGGCAAAATGACTTGGTTATGTAGGATGAATAAGTCTAGAAATCTAAAAAACAGCATGAGGACTATAGTTAATAATATTGTACTGTATACTGGAAATTTTCTAAGACAGTAGTTTTTAGGTTCTTTTATCACACACACATACACATGCAAAAGGTAACTATATAAAATGATGGATATTTTACTTGGCTTTACTGTAGTAATCATTTCACTATGTATATGCATATAAAACACTATATTGTATACCTTTAATATATATGTAATTTAGAAGTCTCATGCCCTTACATTACACTATCCATTACTCTTTATTTTATTTTATTTTATTTTTGGGTACCAGGGATTTAACTCAGGAGCACTCAAGCACTGAGCAACATCCCCAGACCTACTTTTTGTATTTTATTTAGAGCCAGGGTCTCACTGAGTTGCTTAGGAACTTGTCATTGCTGAGGCTGGTTTTGAACTTGAGATCCTCCTGTCTCAGCCTCCCGAGCCACTGGGATTACAGGTGTGCACCACTGAGCCAGGCTCCATTACTTTTTCCATTGGATTTATCTACTAATTTCTGGAACCCTCTAATTTCTCTAAGAATAGTTCTTATTCTCTATTGATAGCCCTAACATCACTTCCTGTCTTAAATCTTGGTATTTTCACTAAATATTCACTTAGATAACCTTTCCGATATCCAAACCTCACTTCCCCATTTCCTTCAAGTCTTTGCTCAACTATCACCTTCCCAGTGAGGTCATTCCTAACCACACTACTTAAAATTGCAGCCTCCTCCAACTCTGGTACTCTCTATCACTTCTCCATATGCCTTTTCTCTTTGTAGCATGTTTTACTTTCAAATGTACAATAAAATTTGTGCATTTATTTTTTTATTTATCTCCTTCACTGTGAGAGCAGTGATATTTGTATTTTGTTTTCTATGGTATCCTCAATGCTTAGAGGAGTACCTGGCACATTGTAGACACTCAACAAATATTTGTCAAGTGAATGAATGCAAAGGAGATTCAATATTAAGAAATTCATTAATATAATTTACCAATATATTGAAGTAAAAATCATATGATTTCCACAAATGGTTTTAAAAAAACATTTTATCAAATTCATTATTCATTCTGGCTCAGAATTCTTAAAATCAGAATAGGTGAATAGTTTCTTAACATATAATCCAAAAGTCAGTATCTGACTGAGAAAGCACTAGAACTATTCTAATTAAAAGTAAGAAATTTCTTTTTTAAAAAAAGTTCAGTGTTCACTACTATTATATAATATAGTTCTGAAGGTACTACCTGATCCAATTATATAAGAAAGAAACAGGAGGAAAAAATATTGAAAAGGAGGTAAAATTATTATCTGAGGGAAGAGCATTCTAGATGTATTATGATTTAGATATGTGTTATGAGAGCCTTAACCTAATCAATGAATTAATTCCCTGATAGGGATTAACTGAATGGTAACTTTAGGCAGTAGTTTATGGCTGGAGAAGGTGGGTCCCTGGGACATGCCTTTGGGTATATATTTTGTCTTTGTGGAACAGAGCTTTCTGTGCTTCCTATATGATATCTTGAGCTGCTTTCTTCCACCACATTTTTCACCATGATGTTCTGCTACATGTTGGGCCCAGAGCCACCAACTGGCCATGTATCGACTAAGACCTTTGAAACCATGAGCTCCCAAACAAACTTTTCCTCCTCTAATTTTCTTTTCAGGTCTTTTAGTTACAAAAGCAAAAAGTTGACTTAAATAAGGTGGAATGAACAACAAGGAAGCAGGAAATAACCTTGCATACGAAAGAAGGAGAAACAAGACCAGGGTAAATAGAACATAATGAACAAGGAAGAAAATGTGACATCAGATGAAATTAAAAGTAGGGAAATGTGAGTTCATATAGGACCTCATAGCTTAAGATAAGGACTTTGGATTTTGTTCTAATTGCAAAATGGATCCATTGAGGGATTTGAGCAAAGAAGCAATGTGATCTGATTTACTTTAAGAGGATCTCTGAGATTCCATCTCACTCCAGTTAGAATGGTCACAATCAAGAATACAAGTAACAGTAAATGTTGGTGAGGATGTGGGGAAAAAGGCATACTCGTACATTGCTATAGGACTGCAAATTGGTGCAACCACTTGGGAAAGTAAACTGGAGATTACTCAGAAAAATTGGAATAGAACCAACATTTAACCCAGTTATCCCACTCCTTGGTCTATCCCCAAAGGACTTAAGATCAGCATACTATACTGATACAGACATATCAATGTTTATAGCAGTTCAACTTACATTAGCCAAGCTATGGAAACAACCAAGGGGTCCTTTAATGGATGAAAGAATAAAGAAAATGTCACACACACACACACACACACACACACATATACATATACGCACACACACAATGGATTATTACTCAGCCATTTAGAATAATGAAATAGGGCTGGGGTTGTGGCTCAGCGGTAGAGCACTCGCCTAGCACGTGCACGGCCTGGGTTCGATCCTCAGCACCACGTACAAATAAACGCATTGTGTACAACTAAAAGCAAATAAATATTTAAAAAAATGAATAATGAAATAATGGCATTTGTTGGTAAATGGGTGAAACTGGAGAATATCATGCTAAGTGAAATAAGCCAATCCCCAAAATCCAAAGGACAAATGTTCTCTCTGATTTGTGGATGCTAACTCAAAACAAGGCAGAGGAATAATAGAAATCCATTGGATTAGACAAAGGGAAGGGAGGGGGAAGGGAATAAGAAAGACAGTAGAATTAACCTGACATAACTTTCCTAGCCTTGTATTTTAATACATGACCAGGATAACACTGCATCATGTACAACCACAAGAGTGGGATCCTAAATAGAATAAGTTATACTCTATGTATGTATAATATGCCATAGTACATTCTACTGTCATGTATAACTAAAAAGAACAAATTCAAAAATTAAAAAAAAGAAAGCGCATCTCTTAGGCTGTTTGGAAAGGCTGTAGTGATGAAAGACTTGAAGCAGGGAGATGAGTCAACAGATAATCATAAAGGCCCAGGTGAGACATGATGGTGGTTTATAACATGAAAGCAGTTGCAGTTGTAATGAAAACCAGATGGATTTATAATATATTTTGAAGGTAGAGCAAGTAAGATTTGTTAATACATTGAATATGAGGTATTAAGGAAAAGGGAATGAAGGGTGATTTTGATTTTTAGCTTGAGCAAATGGGTGAATGTTATTGCTGTGAGGATGATAAATGGGAAAGAGGTTTGGGAAAAACAATTGAGTTCTGTTTTGGGCATGTTAAGTTTGAATTGCCTATTAAACCAGTGGGAGATGCCAAGTGAACAGTTGAGGGATAAACTATTTAAAGATATGGGACTAGATGGAAGAGAACAGATAAAGGAAAAAAAAAGATGCAGATCAAGGCTGGGGATATAACTCAGCAGCAGAATGCTTGCTTACCATGTTGAAGGCCCTGAGTCCCATCCACAGCACTGCCCACCGTTGGGGGGCAAGGTGGGGGGGAGAGAATGCATGTGGGAGAGTGCACAAGCACCAAAGGTCAAAGCTTAAGAAAACTGCATAAAAAAAGAGGAAGAACCAGTGATTTGGGAACAAAGGAGAGGAGGAATTCCCAGTAATTTTAGAAGAAAACCAGCTATAGGGTCATTAAAGAGAAAACTGAGTTTCAAGAAGGAGCGAATAGTCAAGGTGGAATGCTGTTCAATGGTCATTCTTATACTCTCTTTTTCTAATTATTGTTTCTAAACCAGAGAGAAGCAATATCAGCATTTTTTTTGTGTGTGTGGTACCGGGGATTGAACTCAGGGGCACTCGACCACTGGGCCACATCCCCAGCCCTTTTTTGTATTTTATTAGAGACAGGGTCTCACTGAGTTGCTAAGTGCCTCGCCATTGCTGAGGCTGGCTTTGAACTCGCAATCCTCCTGCCTCAGCCTCCCAAAGTGCTGGGATTACAGGTGTGCGTCACCGCGCCCGGCTATCAGCATTTTTGTATAGAACAATTCCTCACTTTTCAAGACTGTCCCTTTTGTGGAAGGGATTAAAGCATCCCTGGCCCCTGAGCACTAAATGACAATAATATTCTGTAATCATTGTGACAACTGAAAATGCCTTCACCCTTTTCTAAATGTCCCCAGGGGTTCATACATGACTATTTTTTTTTTACTCTTTGATCATTAGCTCCAGTGACACACAGTAGGAACTAAATAAATATTACATGAATGGATCTTTATTATCAGCTGAAAAGTATACTTAAAATTCTCCTATCCTAAAAAATACAAAAAACAAAACAAAACAAAAACCTCCCTATATTGGGGCTGGGGTTGTGGCCCAGTGGCAGAGCACTTGCCTAGCATGTGTGAGGAACTGGGTTTGATTCTCAGCACCACATTAAAAAAATAAATAAATAAAATATGTTGTATCCACCTATAACTAAAAAAAAAAAAAAAAATTAAAACTCCATAAATTGTGCCTCTTCCTCAATACCTGTCTCTCTCCTCTTTTACACTGCTAAACTCTTCAAAAGACAATCCATATTTGCTGTGTTCCCTTCTTCACTTCCTCTTCATTTTTCAACTTTCTTCAATCCACATTAGCCATGACACTTAAGTTTCTCTCTTCCAAAGATCACTGAACACTTAATTGACAAATCTAGAAGTTCCTTCTGCATCCTAATCCTGATTTACTTCTATTACAGCACTAGACACTATTGTAGTTTCCCTCCCATCTCTGAGAATCCTTCTCAGTTCCTCTTCCTTTTTTTACTCTTAAATTTATTTTTCAACTGATATATGAAACCATAAAAATTATACATAACATTGGGGGGGCATGTGATGTTTCAATGCCTGTATACACTGAGTAATGTTAAATCAGGTTAATACATTATTTCCTCAAACATTTATCTTTTTGGTGAAAAAAATTCAAAATCATTTCTTCTAGCTTTTTGAAATACACAGATCATTACTGTTATCTATAGTCACCCTACTTTATAATCATACACAAGAACTCTTATCTAACTAAAATTTAGATCTACTTATCTAACTCTTTTCTAACTAAAATTTAGATCCACTCATTCCTCCCTGCCCCCAACTCTTTCCAAATGCTGGTGACCACCATTCTACTCTCAACTTCTGTAACATCAGTTTTTTAAAAATCCCGTGTATCCTCCTTTGTTCATCTATCAAATACTGGTATTTTCTAAGGTCAACCTATGAAACCCCTTGCATTGAATTAAAAGTTTCTGCCAGTTCCAGCTCAATGATTCTGGACCATGTAGTTTAGATATTTGATTAAACATCCTCAAAATGACATCATCAAAATGTGAAATTACTGATGTTTATTACCAAGTAATATGTATAAGAAAACCTATACCCTAATTTCCTTCCTAATTTCAAATCTCTCTCTCAATTTCTCTGTATTTCATTATAGGGGAATTTTATTTTCAACTCTAATTTTGGTATTGTTTAACATTTAAAATAGATATTACTTTCACAACTAGAAATACCTTAATTCTATACTATTAGATTAGCTCTATTTTTGTGGTACTGAGGATTGAACCCTTGAACCCAGAGCTCACATGTGCTAGGCAAGTGCACTAATTCTGAGCTACATCCCCAGCCCTAAATTAACTTTTATGGAGACATTAGTTCCTCACTCCCACTACTACCATCATTGTGAAGGAATACTATAAGCTATAAATGTCTGTATGTTTGAGAATTATTAGAAATTTAACTGAAGTTTGACTGTGCTGCCTGCAGCTTATTGTAAAAAATCATATTACATCACAAATATCCTTCTCCTTGCTACACAGTCTGATATATAACTGATCAAACAAGGTCAGCATATTCAGGAAGCCTAACAAAACAAAACAAAGCAGGTGTCTATCCTCTAGAATTTTAAATGGAAAATGAGAATCCATTTACTTATCAAGCAGTCAAATCTACTTATTCATTTAAAGTAAATGAATATGAATGTTTTAACCTTAGGAGAGAAATCATGATTTGAGGAGAAATAAGTGAATTCTCAGAGGATGAGCAGACACTTTGCCCGGAATGATTGATAGCCCTTTCTGAGATAAATACATATGATAAACATGTGATTCCTCATTGGGTCTGACAGATGGTGACTGACTTCTACCCTATCCCTGACTCTGACCCTGTTCTCAGTAAGATTTAGGATGGGAACAAGACTCATTTCCTAGGGAGGAGGTGACAATAAAAACTAAAAACAACCAGGCTTAACAGCTTATTCGTTAGGTCAGATCAGAATGTCCTCTTATCAATATAGATCCCTCAAAGTAGGAGCACAAAAATATTATGTATCCATTCTAGTTCAAAAATTTATTTGCAGGCTACTTTTCCCCTCTCCTCGAACAGAATAATTATACTCGGTAAAATAGCAATAATTCTAGTCCCAGTCAGTTTGGGATTTTAGAGATAGTTTGTTGTTGAATACCCCTGAGTGAAAATGGGAATCCATTATCCCCCATGCACCTATCCCACTTACTGCCATAAACACTCCTGTGGGGAAATCAGGCTATCTTCCTACATATCTTTTTTTAAAAAAATATTTATTTATTTGCTTTTAGTTGTACACAAAGCCTTTATTTTTACGTGGTGCTGAGGATCGAACCCGGGCCGCGCACGTCCTAGGCGATCGCTCTACCGCTGAGCCACAACCCCAGCCTTTCCTACATATCTTTGATATAATTCCTTTTTCCATATGCCTTAATTGGCACCCAAAATTCCAGTGTCTCAATCAGTCCTGTCCTCAAGAGTAGGCAGGTTTGCACTCTTTCTTACCTTGTTTCTATGATGGATTTTTTACTTCTCCCATTATCTTTGTTTGTACCTCTAAAGCAGTGCCACAATCCCAGCCTCATTGATCCAATCCCCCTTGTTTTTTTAATATTAAATTAATACCTGACTTTAGAACTGTAAGAAGAACTTGTAATATCTGTTTTGAACTGTCTCTGATTGTTGGATTTATCTCACTGGCCCCCTATTGTGACCCAATTAGCCAATTTCTTTAAGTTTCATAGCATCCCTCTCAACAACCCTACCCAAACAAACTCATATGTAAATGCAGCAAATGTGCATGCATGCACGTGTACACACACACACACACACACACACACACACACACACACGCGTACACTACTGAAAATCACACTGAATTTGTTCCAAGCCTGATGGAAATCAGGCATTCTGTGGTGGTAGATTCTAACACCTGCAGAAAACAAACATCATCAACTTTGAAAATAAACACCTCCAGTCTCTTTCTTTTTCTTGAGTTCCACATAGATTTGTATTTCTAACAGCCTCCTGGATACTTTGATCAAAATTCCCACAGGCACTTCAACCTAATATAACCCCAAATTAATATCTTTCTCTTAGAACTTTGTCTCCTTTTTGCATTCCATACCCCACCTCCCACACAAAATAACACCCTTTGACTGCTTACTGTCCTGAAAGTAATTGATGGTAATTTTAAAACCTGGAAAAATTCAGAAGACTAAAATGAAAAGAAAAAAAGAGCATCATCTTTAAGTCAAACATTTAGAGACAGCCCCATTATATTCCTGTATCTTAATTAAAGCCATGATCATTCACATAGTCACCCGGACTAGAAACCTAACTCTTGTTTTTCCTTTACATATCTCATTCAATCACTTTCAATGTCCTATCAATATTAACAATAAAATATTTACTGAAGATATTATTTTCTCTCCATCCCCACTGACACAATCTATTCTTACTTCCTTCACTTAAACTAGTGCAGTTGCCTACCACCAGTTTTCCCAAACTCAGACTTATCTCCTATCACAATCACCACTAAATTCTATGTTCACATTTTCACCAGAGTTGTTCTGAATATGCATCCAATCATTTAACTCACCCACTTTACTTTTAAATTTTTATTCTTTTAATTTAGTACTGGGGATTAAAGCCAGGGGTGTTCTACCACTGAGTGACATCCCCAGCTCTTTTTATTTTTTTTAATTTTGAGACAGAGTCTCACTAAGTTGCTGAGGCTGGCCTTCAACTTGCAATCCTCCTACCTCAGCCTCCCAAGTTATTGGGATTATAGGCATGTACCACCACAGCCAGACAACTCACCCACTTTAAAATATTTACTAACACTAACATGCAGAAAATAAACTCCAAATTTCATGGTGTTTTCTCTTCTTGAGCTTCCTTAACAAAATATCACACACTGGATAGCTTAAACAATAGAAAAAATTGTTTGTAGTTCTGGAGCCTGGAAATCAGAGATCAGGATGCTAGTACAGTTGGGTTTAGTGAAGATCCTCTTCATGACTTGTACATGGCTGCCAATTCCTTGTGTCCTCACATGGTGGGAAGAGAGTAAACAAGCTCTCTGTTGTTTGTTATAAAGTCATTAATCATGAGGGTGCTGCCTCATGACCTCATAAAAACCTACCTCATGACCTCATATAAACCTAATTATTTCTCTAAGGCCCTATCTCCAAATTCCATCACATTGGGAGTTTATAGCTTCAGCATATAAATTTTGGTGGGACACAATTCAGTCCATAGCACATGATGTGGCATTCAAAGGGTTTCTCAACTAGCCCTAAATCACTTATTCTGTTTTATCTTCTATATTACTTCATGCCAGTGAATTCAGGGGCTCCAAGAACATCACAAATAGTTCTTGAAACACACTATCTACTTTCATAGCACTCTTTGATCATACTGTTCACTGGTTTGGAGCACTTTTGACCCTTTGCTGCCTGAACTCTTATTGGTTCTTCAAATATTCTAGTCAAATGCTACTTCTGTTGCTAAGTCAGCTTGGACTTCCCCTTCTTTTCATTCATATCATTTTGCATAATTGTCCATGAATTCAAATAGCCTGGGCTCAAATCTATCAAAATCTACAAGTGTGACCTTAACGTGGTTGTACTTCAGTAACATCTATAAAATAGGGGTAATACTAGCATCCTTTTCATAGGGTTGGTGTGGTGATTAGTGAAGTATTATGTATAAATTTCTTAGAGAAATGTCTGGCCCATAATACATGTTATATAAAGTGTTTGCTATCATTATCATTATTATTATTATCATATCATATTAAGTGAAAACAACCAGGACAAAAATGTTTATTCATGTTGTATGAATATAGGGAAATGGCTCCACTATGGTACTCTAATGACTTTGCACATAGACCACATAGACAAAGTTCAACTACAGTGTGACCCAGCTCTTGGCAGAACATCCTGTGATCCTCCAGGAACATGGGAAGATAGGCAGTCTTTGAAGAACTGCCTTAATGATCTTTCTTATCTGCCTCTCTTAATTGTGGGAGGCTCTGTATTTTACAGGAAGCTGTTGTGAGACAGTTTCTCATTCTACTCCCCAGTTCCGGTAAGGCATATAACTTTCTACCTCACTCCCCTTGGCCATAGATGCAGACTATAAAACAGCTAAGTGCAGGCTAGAGTTGGCTTTTCAGCAACAGACTGTCCCACTGATTGTGTTACCTGCCATTTGGTTTGATGTCCTCTTGTGGGCAAAGACATATGAGGAGCTGACACTATACACATTGTGCTAATGTTGTGTAAGTAATGAACTATTTTCTTTTGGGGTTATTGTTTCCTTATTAGATCAATCAGTGAAAATTTGGCAAGTCCCCCTGAGAGTTACCACTGCATTGCTGCTTATAGGTGGCTTAATATCTTGACAATAAGCTGCTAGAGAGAGGGAAAACTTGTCTATTTTGTATAACCAGCACCTGGTATATAGCATTTGTCACATAGTAAGTGTTCTGTAAGTATTTTATGAATTTAAAATTTATAGCAAACAATGCTACATATGTAATTGAAGATATACTGTCAAGGATATATATCAAACTCTTCACAGTGGGAGACTTGTGAGGAAGGATGGAGAATAAAGACTGAAGGAGCCCTAATTAGGAAGGGCTGTTGCAGCTAGCTGGAAGCCATAAGTTCCACCTGATATGTATGTGACGCACCTGTAGGCACCCAAAAAGCTGAAGGTATATAACCGGGTGAAAGCGGTCCGAGGTAGGAGAACGGAGAATTCAGTCAGTCGGGCAGTCACTCGGTCGGTCAGAAGAATCAGAGCGGCCAGAACGTAGGCAGAGCGGTTACAGAAGAGAAACCAGATAGAAGACAGAAGAGAAACCAGATAGAAGAAGTAATGACTGGTCAGAGTTAGGCCGAGACTCCTGAGGAAGACAGAAGACAGAAGAAAGAAGAAGGAAGAAAGAAGAGAGAAGAAAGAAGCTCTAATCTTTCTCTAAGCTAAGCTCTATCTTTCTTTCTCTCTAAGACTCTAACTCTAAGCTAAGAAGACAAGAAGAAAAGCTCGCTTTAATCTTTCTCTCTAAAAATCTTTCTTTCCCTCTCTAAAGAAGAAGGAAGAAAGAAGAAAGAAGAGAGAAGAAAGAAGCTCTAATCTTTCTCTAAGCTAAGCTCTATCTTTCTTTACTCTAAGCTACTCTAAGCTAAGACTCTAAGCTTACAAAAGACAAAGGATGAAAAGGACAAGAAAATAAACAAAGTAAAGGCCTCCTATTTATGAGGTGTAAAGAAAAGCATATATGTCACATATACAGAAGAAGCCCTCTAGCTCTCTTATTATTCTTCCCTTAATTATATGAGTATTTGACACCTTGTAAGCCTGACATTAGCTTCTCAACTATAATATCAGGAGAGACTAAATCAGCGTCCTTCTAACTTTGTTTCAAGGAGCGCCTGCTGTTATCATAAGATATATCTCATGGGTGGTAGTACCTTTTATTTCCCCAAGGTGATGGTACTTGTATATGTTTTACACGTTAGGTTTTCTCAGAAAATTTTATTTAAAGAAAGGCATATCAGTAAAACAACAACAGCAACAAATCTGGAAACCACAGATTTAACTCTAGCTCAAAAATACCTAAATGTAGATTAAGGCCAGGGAGACTTGGTAGCTACAAATTTAGGAGTAAAGCAACAGAGAATAACAAGAGTAGAGGTAGAATATGGATATTGGATCTTCTTAGGTTTGGGGTTCGAAGTTTGCTGAAGATACACATATTGTTAATTCAAAATTTTGTTTAGGATTATCATTTTGATTTAAGGTCCACAAAATTTGCATTCTTGTTTGGAATCTGGGGCAGGTAAAGGAAAGGGTGGCTTGTGAATTTCTAAAGCCCAAATCACTTCTTGTACTTAAACAGATTGTATTCCTATTACCTTCCTCAGCTTAAGCAAGGGTATAAGGCAAGGGTATTTGTATTAAAGTCTCTTGATTGAATTATTACAGACAAACCAGATCCAAGACCAAAATAAAATATTTAACCAATGTAAGGTACATTTTCCCACATTTTCATATTTCTGATATTGACATGCATCACACTCTGCATAGATTTAATGTGGTATTGTGCCTATTTTCCTCTCAAGGAAAATAAGTTGCACATTTATGAAGGAGCCCCAATTAGGGAGATGGCTATTGCGGTCAGCTGGAAGCCATAAGTTCCACCTGATAATAAGTATGTATGTGACGCACCTGTAAATGCACGTGAGGCACCCGCAAAGCTAAAGGTATATAACCGGGTGAAAGCGGTCGGAGTCAGGAGAAGAATGAATTCATTCAGTCAGTCATGCAGTCGCTCGGTCGGAAGAAGAGTTCGGGTCGGAGAAGAAGAAAAGAATCAGAGCGGCCAGAACGTAGGCAGAGCGGTTACAGAAGAGAAACCAGATAGAAGAAGTAATTCCTGGTCAGAGTCAGGCAGAGGCTCCCGAGGAAGAAAGAAGAAAGAAGAAAGAAGCTCTAAAAGCTAAGCTCTCTCTCTCTCTCTCTAAAGAAGAAATCTCTCTCTTTCAAGCTCTCTCTCTTTCTAAGCTCTAAGAAGAAAAGCTCTATCTTTCTTTCTCTCTCTCTAAGCTAAGAAGAACAGAAGAAAGAAGAAAGCTCTATCTTTCTTTCTCTCTAAGCTAATCTTTCTCTAAGCTAAGCTCTATCTTTCTTTCTCTCTAAGACTCTAAGCTACTCTAAGCTCTTTCTAAGAAGTAGAAAAATCTTTCTTTCTCTCTCTAAGCTCTCTCTAAGAAAGTAGAAGTAAAAGTAGTAATAGCTTTACTCTGCCTCCGAGAGTTTTCCTCCCGGTTTTCGGTACCAGGTAGCTTACACATTTAGCCAGGAACAGTGGCACACACCTGTAATCCCAGTGGCTCAGGAGACTGAGGCTGGAGGATCGAAAATTCAAAGTCAGCATCAGCCTCAGCAACTTAGCACGGCACTAAGCAACTTAGTGAGATCCTGTCTCCAAATAAAAAATAAAAAGGGCTGGGGATGTAGCTCAGTGGTAAAGCACCCCTGAGTCAAATCCCCAGTACAAAATAAATAAAAATAAATAAATGGCACATTTATAATTTGATGATGTCTTAAATTCAAAAAAACACTATATTATTAACAGGAATAATAATCATATAAATTTGAGCAATAAACACTTGAAATGAGGTCAACGATCTCTTTAAGTCTTACCAATAGGATTAAGCAATGATGGTAAATATCACCATCAATAAGCCTATAGGATAAAATTTAAACTACAAATCAGGCTTTATTTATTTATTTTTTTAGTGCTGGTGATCAAACCCAGGACCTTGAACATGCTAGGCAAGTGCTCTACCTCTGACCTAAATACTCTGAACCCAAATCAGGGTTTTAAAATCTTTTTTGAAAATAAGCTTACCAGTACACCATTACCCATACTTATTCCTGATTCTTCTTTTACTCATTACTTACACAAATATACCATGCTATTTCATGCCTAGATACCTTTCCATGTGCTCCTACCTCCTCTGCTTAGAACCCCCTTGGAATGTTGTCTACTACAGAAATCTGATCCAACCAAATGGTGTTAGTTGATCCCTTTATGTTTTATATCACTGTGTACCTGAATATACCTCTTAGGGGGTCTACCTCCATTACTGTAAATTCCTTGAGGAAAATTGACCATTTCTTATTTATCTTTGTATCTTGGTGCTTAGGACAGTGTTTAGTATGTAGTAGTGTTCACTAAGTTTTTAAAAATTGAATAAAGGGGGATGTAAAGCACTTGCCTAGTATGCACAAGGTCTTGGGTTTGGTCCCAAGCAACACAAAAAAGTTGAATAAATGAAGAAATAAGAGTAGGAAAATAATGATATACAAGTAGTAAAGTGCTATAGCACCAAAAAATGTTTTATTTCCTGCTGTCCTTCAGTGAGTGGTATTCATGCCTTATCTAAACTATCTGAACTCCTTGAAGATTTACAATTGCCTGTCAATGAGTTTGTTAATAATAAAATTAGTTAATTTATGTTAGCTTTGTCACTTCAGTCAATTATGAATTCATTATAGGGAAGGATCAGGTCTTCTGTATATACTTATTGAGTTTTACATAAACTGTATGTTCTTATCATGAGGTGTGATTTAGTTTCCAAGATTCATTATTCAAGATACCTTTATTATTAAAAGTAGTAGTAGCAATTTGCATCAGAGAAATGGAAAGGCTCACAACAGATTTATTTATTTAGGGCCTAGACTTTCTCCAGAGCTTAGAGAAATCCCCAACACCTGACATTGAAAACATAATTTTACAGTAATTTAGGAGAGAGGAATTTGAATATTACTGGTAAAATGCTGAGAACTAATTACTTCAAGATCACTTGAAACCTTAACTCATTAAGGTTTGAAAAATCTCCTGAGGTACTTAAAGTCACTATTCCCATTATTTTACTTGATTCAATTGAATATCTTAGATTTTGCTAATAAGAGAAAACTTGAAGTTCATGCCAAAGAGAGATTCCATTTGTCATTTGCTTAAGGAAAAAATATTAAGCATCTCCTATGGGCACCTCAGTATTCTATAATGTATTCTAAGAGAGGAGGAACAAAGATTGAAAGATAGCCTCTACCTCAAAAATAACAACAGAATTACTTGTGTTTGTTGCCAAAATAAGTCTAATTCTATACTCCAGATTAGACCCAGACTTTTTAATAAGATCATTAGGAGGATCAAATAAGCATAAGTAAGGTGGTATTATTGATTTTGCTGGTATTATTATGGTTATTATATGGAAACAGCAGCTTGGATGCTCCCTCAACATGCTTTAGTGTCATTCAAATAAGGGAGTGAAGCAACATTTTAGACATCTTCTTAGTAGTTTAAATCAGATGTCAGAGATAAACTGATTCAGGGAAGGTAATATTTCACTCTGATTGCCTGTCAGCATCAAAAGGTAATAACCAATCAGTCAGCTTGCATATGACAGCAGTAAGATGAAAGAATATTCAGTACAATCAGACTGGATGGTTTTAGTAGGACTACCTGTTGTAATCATGTATTGTGTCATATGATTTTACTATGTTTTTGTAAATCTTGTCCAATATGTGTAAATTTCACTGGTTTTGTAAATGTCACCAATTTTAAACTGTCCCATTATTCCCCTAGTGCCTGAAACATGGTAACAACTAGGAAGAATTTACATCCTTGCCTACAATGTTATGTATATAACAGTCAGTCAATTCAGCTGTAATGGTCATATAGACAATGAGAAAAGGGAGGAGGGGCTTACCACTAGCTCCTGACAACATGCTGTTGAAGAATCCTTTCTTGTCAATCCTAGGTATATATCCTCAGTTCCCACCTGCTGTTTGAATATAATCTCATACCTGAAAAAAATTCAATTATGATAGGGACTCAAATGGAAGAGCAATTTCCTGCCACAAAGCAGAAAACTAGAAACATATGAGGATATGCTATTACAAAAAATAAAGATTAAATAAAATGCTTTCTTTTTTCAGACATGTAGTAGAACAAAAAGGAATAGAAGTTTAGAAACACAGTAAAAAATACCAGACTCTAAAAAGCAGGATTATTATTTTGTACATACTTATTTTCTAAAATAAACCTTAACTTTTTTTTTTTTTTTTTTTTTTTTTTTGTGGTTACCGGGGATTGAACTCAGGGGCACTCGACCACTGGGTCACATCCCCAGCCCTTTTTTGTATTTTATTTAGAGACAGGGTCTCACTGAGTTGCTAAGTGCCTCACCATTGCTGAGGCTGGCTTTGAACTCGTGATCCTCCTGCCTCAGCCTCCCAAAGTGCTGGGATTACAGGCGTGCGCCACCGCGCCCGGCTTAAAATAAACCTTAACTCTTTTAGAACTATATGGATAAAATGGATTGGGGGAATTTCTAATAATATTATAATAACATTAAAAGTAGATTTAAAAAAGTCCCATTCCTAGAATACAGTGGCTCAAAAAACACTGAGCCCATAACCCAGGGTTTGATGGAGAAATAGAAAACCTCCTCTGCTAATTTTAAACCACAGAGTTAGAAAATCTAGGTTTAGTACTGTCTCTGTTAACTCTGTGACTTTAGTCAAGTTACAAACTCGTAGGGTCTTGGCTTCTATACTTGTATGATTCATGGTAAGGGTGGGTGAAAACTAAATGATTTCTATGGTATTTTCTATTTCCACAGTTCCACACTGGTAACATAGTCAGCACAGCTACACTATGGCATATAGAAACCGATCATGCAAAATTCTTAGTTCAACGAAGGATTTTCCTGTTATTTCACAAAGGCAATTCAAAAATATTTCTTTCCTCTTAAATTGGGCTCTTCCTCTTAAATTTTGTGTGGATGATTGAATCCAGGGCCTCATGCACACTAGGCAAGTACTCTATCACTTAGCAATACCTCCTGCCCTAAAATTTGTTTTTTATGTTTATTTATACCTTAGTGAAGAAATAGTAAATCTCTGGAGCTGGAAGACTAAAGGACTAGAATGAACCTCTGACCATTTGCAAATAGGAATGCCTACGAATAAAAAAGGGATTTTGGGGGGGAGGTTTAAACAGTACTAGAAAGAAATAAGTAGATATTTGATATAGGGCACTTTTCTCTTAATAGGCTATAATGTCTACCAAGTATTTACAAATGTTAAGCCAGGTTAAAACAAAACAGAAAGGGTCATTCCATAAGCTCATGACTCCCAAGTTCCTGCTCTTATCCTGAGTTTCAGATACAATTTTCCAACAGCCTACTATATAGGTTTGCCTTCATGTCTCAAAGGCATTTCAGTGTCTACATATCCAACACCAAACTCACTGCTTCTTCTCCACCTATGTTCCCTATCACAGTTAATGCATTTACCATTTATTCAATCACCCAAGCTAGTAAGCTCAGCATTATCTTAGATGCTCTCATCCATTTTATCTAATTATATAAAAAACCTTCCTTCAAACTTCCTCGAATAAAGACCCTCATACTTTGCCCTAAGGTCAGGGTCTTAGCTCAAACCCTTATTATTTTTCATTTGGCCACTTGCAAGTCTTCTTTTGTGAACAGCTTGTTCATGTTCTTTACCCACTTTGAAATGTATTTTCCAAAGGTAAAAAATTCAGATAAGGGCTGGGGTTGTGGCTCAGCAGTAGAGCACTCGCCTAGCACATGTGCAGCATGGGTTCAATCCTCAGCACCACATAAAAATAAAGGCATTGTGTACAACTAAAACAAATAAATAAATATTGTTTTAAAAATACAGATTAAAAAGTACAGATAAAAATTGTAAAAAGCAATGTTCCTCATATCTTGAATGGAGTTATTATTCATTTAAAGCTTTCATTAATGTTCTATCTACAGAACCTCAAACATGGGGATGAAAAGTGAAAATAGACTCAAATTTGGAGTTTTCTGCATTTGGTTGTGTGATATTCATTATACAATGTGACAAATGAGTGACTTCTTATGTTTTATATGGATGTGTGGGCACTGTATAAACCTAACCTGAGATTTTCTTTTTACATTCTTAAGATGCAGACAGAAATGTTATATTAAAATCTCCTTTGATTTTACAAGGTTTATATTTTTTGGCATAGTGTATTTGAAAGCCTGATATGTCTTTCCCATTAATTAACCCCACTCTCCCACTGCTTCTATTTTCAAAATTGATATAGAGGATACAAGCACAGGGTTTTTCTTTAAATAAATTGGACAGTAAAAGTTGACAGATCACTTCCCATAAACATCTTTAATAACTAATAAAGAACATTATAATTTTATAAATATTGGCTTTGTTTTTTGGTGTATATATATATATACATGCATATATATATATATATATATATATATATATATATATACTAAAGTTTTCTTTTAAAATATATGTATTTAATGCTTACTCTCTTTAACAATTAATTTCATCAATATATGTGAACATGCTTTATATTCCTTAAAAGTATGAGGGTTTTAAAAAATCTGAAAGGCTTTTTTTCATGATAATGATTCTAAATTTTTTATCTAGAGTTTGATGGTATTGAAAAGGCCACAAGGCTTGAATTTTGTTTGCAAAATACACTGAATACTAAGCATAATCCTGAAATATCTAGTAAGTAAGTCTGGATAATAATTGTTAGTTGAAGGGAATACATAGCCTTTTGCTGAAATTGTAAAACACTGAGTAATTAAAAGCAGGTTGTTGACACATAAACATGGTATTATAATTGGGTTTGTACGAATGCTTTCAATTTAATAGGGTGATTTTCTCCTACTGTTAGTTCTACACTAGACAACAAACTGACATTAAATATAAATTTATAATAAAAATGACAATTTTTCATTTTTTGCTAGATAAAACTGAAAGGTATTACGTTTTATTATTTGTTTTTGCATTAGAAGGGAAAAATGATCAATTATACATGCCTTCTGTGTGTCCCTATAGTTTTATCTTTTATGTGGTATAAGTTATTTTATGAATCATCAAAAATAGAATGATATCAGATGGTACATCTCGCTTAAACCCTAAACACATTCCTGGCTTCATTTGACTTACTCCGGGATTTCTCGAACATCCCACATGTCATCATGCTCTGCTCCTTCTGGAACTTCTTCTGGATTCCAGATGTCCTCATTATTTTCATCACTGGTTTGAGAGATGACTGTGAAGAAAGGGAAGATGAAGCTGAAGCTATTACTTATTTTCCTTCTCTAAATGGTTCATGTTCTTCACACTCATTTTGGGATAAGTGAAGTAAAACATTCTTTATTTGTAATCACTAGCTTGCTCTTTTGGTCCAGACAGGCTAAATTAGTAACAACTGATATTAAATATTATCAGTACAGACCAATACATTGTAGAATTATAATAATAATTGTATAAAAATACATAAGCAAAAAGAACAAAATAGACAATCTATAACCTAACTTCCTGGAGATAATTAATGTTCTCATTCTGGTGGTTTTTTTTTTTTTTTTTTTTTTTTTTTTGTGGTACCGGGGATTGAACTCAGGGGCACTTGACCACTGGGCCACATCCCCAGCCCTTTTTTTGTATTTTATTAGAGACAGGGTCTCACTGAGTTGCTAAGTGCCTCGCCATTGCTGAGGCTGGCTTTGAACTCGCGATCCTCCTGCCTCAGCCTCCCAAAGTGCTGGGATTACAGGCGTGCGCCACTGCGCCCGGCTTGGTGTTTATATCTTCCCAGTTCCTCTCTGTCTCTATATATACATATGTATGTATATAAAAATATAGATATATGATATATAGATATGCATATATATACAAAAAACTGTACCTTTTTCAGAAAAGAAACAGGATCACATGTAAAATATTTATATGTATATATAAAAGATAAAAATCAAACATATGATAAATCTAATTTAGATAGAAATGTGTGCCTACTAATGTGTTTTACTACATTAAAACCCTTTAATACCTTTCCTATGCAAGCATGACATAACTTAAAAAATAATAATATCAATTAAGGAAACTTAAAGCAATGGTATGAGGATCATTTTTTAATCCAGTATTTTCCTCATATATACATGAGCTTTAAAGAAAATACCTGTTACTTCTTGTCCTTTATGCAGAACTTTTATTTTTCTATGTCATCTTCAAAATATTTTAAAAGTAGACAGGCTCCAGTAGGCATGCATAAATCCAGCTTACATTTGTTCTATTGTGGTGCCAGTGGGACATGCATTAGGTGTAGCACACAGAGTCCTTTAAAGCATTCCCAGAAATGCACCTGATTGTCAGGTTTTCAATTCTGCCAATTCTTTTTAAATTATCTCCTTTTATCTATCATGGGCCTTCTAAAGCCTTAGAGTACAAATTTATATAAAACATTTTGCATGTGACTCATTGCCATCAAAATTTAGAGAGTATTAGACTTTCATTATCAGAAATAACAGATAGCACAGAAGTACATCTGGATTTGAACTAGTCTGCCATGTAGTGAATATCTCTAAGGCAAATAGCCTCTTGAATAATAACTGAAAATTTTAAATATCCTCTGACCTCATTTTAGCCATTATTTTAAACATTTTTCCAGATAATACATTTCACAATTAGTTAGATTAATGAATGAATTTACTTCCTCACTCTGCACATCTTCTGGTAACTATGATCATAACTAACAGAATTAGAGTCTCCTATATTTTTAAAGATTTGAGTAAAGCTCAATTCTGTGAAAATGTATACACCAAAATGCTAGGAAAACATTATAAAATGTCTTTATTCTAATTTTTGGACCTGTGACTATTATATTTGTTGTTATTTTTTTGAAGGGCTAGTGATAGAACCCAGGACTTCTACACGCTAGGCAAGTGCTCTGCCAGTGAGCTACACCCCCAAACCCTGGACCTGTGATTTTAAAAATAATTTCATGAACTTTAATTCACAAGTATCCAATGTAAGATAAAATTGTTGGTTACTTGTTTTATTTTTTTTCTCCAAAATCCTATTAGCTCAAACAGAGCAGAGACTATTTTGATATTGACCATGGTCTCAGAGATGATCATACTGCCTGGTACATAATAGGCTCTCAATAAATATTTATTGAATGAATGAATTAATTAATTTTGTGAAATTGCCAGAATATAGAAGAGTACAAGGTGAAGAAGCTAAGCATCTTGGAAAAGAGATCCTAACCATTAAAAAGATATCTAATCACACATGACTTTCTTAGTCACATGTCAGAAAATATGTCAGTGTGGATAATTCAAGGCAAATAATTTTGCATTATTAGGAAAACTTTTTACTGCCACAGTAGAGTAAAAACATCATCACAGCATATTTATGTGTAAATGGCTATTCATCATTTCCATAATTATTTCTTTTTCCTTTTTTTTTTTTTTTTTTTTTTGGTACTGGGGATTGAACCCAGGGGCATTTAACCACTGAGCTACATACCCAGCCCTTTTTTGTATTTTATTTAGCGACAGGGTCTTACTGTGTTTTTTAGGGCCTTGCTGAGTTGCTGAGGCTGGAATTGAACTCACAATCCTCCTGCTTCAGCCTCCGAAACCAACTGGGATTATAGGTGTGTGGCACCACACCCCACTTCTTTCTTTCTTTCTTTTTTTTTTTTTTTTGGTGGTGCTGGGGATTGAACCCAGGGCCTTGTGAATGCAAGGCAAGCACTCTACCAACTGAGCTATATCCCCAGCCCTCCACTTCTTTTTATTTTTAATATTTTTATATTGACAAATAAAAATTTTATACACTTGTCATGTTATAGCATAATGTTTTGAAGCATGTAACCATTGTGTAATGTTTAAAGTAGGCCAAATGGCATATACATTACCTCATATACTTTTTAAAAAATTATATTCCTTTTTAAAAAATTGATGGACTTTTATTTTATTCATTTATTTATATGTGGTGCTGAGAATTGAACCCAGTGCCTCACATGTGCTAGGCAAGTGCTCTGCCACTGAGCTACAACTCCAGCCCTCATACGCTTTTATTTGTGGTGAGAACACTTAAAATTTATTCTCATAGCAATTTTTAACTATGCAATACATAGGTCATCTTAATATGTGCTAATTTTGGTATTACTCTCCCTATAATTGTGCTACCAAGTATTTATATTGATTCTATTGATCTATACTCCTTTATTAAATAACTTACCATTGAGCTCTTCTGATTTTGGTGGCCCAATATTTCCAGGACCCATGGCTCCAATAGTAGCTGAACAGTTTGACTGGGAAAAAGAAAAAAAATCCAACATTCTATAACTACTACTGGTATAACTATATGACTAGTAACACTTTAAATCTGATAATCTTTCCATCTAAAAAGCTCATAGAACTTTCCAATTGAATTATTCATCATTGTTATACAATAGAGAGACAGATACCAAGTATTATTTTGAATGTGTTTTCCTAGTCCTTTCGAAAAGTATTCAGTTTGACACTGGGGCAGAATTGATTTTTGGTCAGACTAAATCTCCAGTTCTAGTTCAGTGAACCATGCATCCCCAGGGATAGGGGAATGAGCCACATTCATCTGCATGAAGGTTAGAAACAAGTGTTAGTAGAAAAGCATTGACATTTTTAGATTTGGGCACTGTATCATTGTAGGTAGATGGGGGACAGAAATGTAGGAAAGTTTTACAGAAATAAAAACTAAGAAGTAACTAGAGGTTAAATATTCAGACTTCCAAAGATCCATTTAAAAAACGCTGACAAGGGCCTGGGATTGTAGTTCAGTGGTAGAGCGCTTGCCTAGTACGTGCACGGCCCGGTTCGAACCTCAGCACCACGTAAAAATAAAGGCATTGTGTACAACTAAAACAAATAAATAAATATTAAAAAAATAAAAACCTTGACAACTATGAGTATGAAATAGTGGAAAACTCTATTCCTCATCCCACCACCTCACGGCACTGAACTAGTGGATTTATATAGCAACTCCAAATTAATATTGTCAAATACATGCTGAACCACATTATTGTTCATACATTTTTGTTTTGCCATCTTTTGCACAAGCTTGCATAGCCAAGAGACTGATCCTGACTCCAGAACAAGAACAGTCTTCATTTTTTCAAGTATTACACCATCAATATAATGGCAACCACCTCATTGGCTTCTCAGAGATTTTTTTGATATTTCAAGAAAGTTCCAACTTCTTACTAATTGTTCTTGCTGATTTCAGATTCTGTAGCTCTAATTCACTACATTGTTGGCAGTCAAATATTCTTATCCGTGTCCTGACAAACCAACACCTCTAGTTCTCCCTTCTCAGACCCCTGCTCTCATCTCCTAAGATTTTATACATGTTCAAAAGTTAGAATGTCCTATTTGGGCAAGGAGAGTGTGTCTGTCCTTGAAAGCTCATAAGAAAAGCTCAACTGGGTCTTTATTATGCTAAACTATTCCAACAGTTATAGAAATTAATCTATAAAATCTCAACAGTGTGTGAGACAGTAAGTATTCTTTTTCAAAAAGAAGATTCAAAACTGCTATGTTTGTGGTTAAGGTATTACTGACAATTTTATGTGAAAATCCCAAGACAATAATCTGGGCAATTTTTTTTCTTCTTTTTAATCACTAAGGTCATATAAATGTATAGTACCTTTATTAAATTATTAATCATCAGAATACTAATAGTCAATCAGGGCAAGGCATTTCTTGGAACATGAGGGCCTCTTGTTTTGTTGAATACCTCCTTCCACAGAAAATTAAAATCAGTAGAAATAAAACCTTGAACATTCCTGACAAAAATTGGTATGCTCTTCATAGAAAATAATGATTATACCAGAATGTCAGAACAAAGGGGGTGTCATAGTTTATTAACAATGAAAATAGATGATTAAAAATAAAAATTCCAAGTGAAAATATGGAATGAGGAAATAAAAACATTAAAAAACATCTGGCAACTGTTTTCTATAAGGACATCCTTTGAGTCTTTACCATGAATCTATAGCCAATTATCTGAGCAATTTATTATTTCAATTCATGCCTCTGTGCAAAATATAAGAGAGTTTGAACATCCTTGTCACAATGTCTGTGAAGAGTAGTGAACCTTATTTCCCACAGGCCTTAAGATCCCCTCAGGAGTTTGAAAAACAACACATATATACTCTCTTATCAATCTCCCCGACTCTTAACAATTCATTTAGAAGAGGGATAGTATAAATGAACCAATGTGCATGCAATAGTTCTCTGGCTGTTTACAGAGAGTATATTTTCAAAAACACATCACTCTTGCTATCATTCCACAGTTCCCCAGATTAATACATGTTAAAAAATGAAAGGCAGTTTCTCTCCTGGAAAATTTAATAGTTCATTAGAAACATTAATTATTCTCCTACTATTCTGATACTCTAATTTTATACCCTCTAATGATATCTGTACTGTGGTGTCTGAATGACCAATTGTCTCAAAATTGCTTATAACCCAGATATACAGAATCATACGCTATTATAGTAATTTTCCTTTATAGATTGTACAATTTGGTAAAATGATGTTATAGTCTCTCTGTTCTCATAAACATCTTTCCTCCTAGAAACACCTCTATATGCAAATAAACATCGCTAGACCTAAACACCAAAGGGAAAAGGCTTTGAAACCAGGGTATATGTTTATCTCTGTTCCAATTATAAGTTCCATTTTACTACAATCAAGATCACTGTCTCTCAAATACTCGATATACTTTTTAAATATTGTGTAACCTTACTTTTCTCAAAATTTCAGCTTCAGAAAATTATCATTCTGCTCTTTTAAGGTAGCAAAAATGAACTTGCTTTCCCAACATCATTGATACATTGCTCCTTTTTCCTTTTTCTCCTGTAAATTTGATGTGTGTGTGTGTGTGTGTGTGTGTGTGTGTGTGTGTGTGTGTTTGACACTAGTATTTCTTTGCTAGGATCTACTCAGACTTTTCATTTACTAAAACTTCCTGGTTCCATGATAACTCAGTTTCCCTGTTCTACAAATATAAATGACAAATGTGGCTATTTTATTTCCATTTCATGACTTATTTAATTCTTCCCTGTTCCACCTAAGCTCTTCCTTGAGGTTGAACACTCAATCCTGTGTCTGAGTCATTGAATTTATAGCCTATTCAGAATATACTTCCTTTTCCACACAATGGCCAAAAGGAATATTTGGAGGAGTAAATTGATAGGTATGTTCATGGAAGATGATTTATTCATAGTCAAAACAATTAAAAACCTTATTAAATTGTTTTATATAAATTGACATATTCTATTACATTATGAGTTTCTGCCCTAAACTTTGTCTTATCATAAACAGTCTGATAGTCAAGGTTCGCTGATTTTAAGGAGTGGAGAATGGAGGACAGATGTTTTTTTAAAAAAGCGTTTTGGTTATTCTGGAAATAATGGCAGTGACCTTGGAGTTGCCAAAGCTTAGTGCAAGGAACTCTTCTGTTCCCAGTGAAGGCCATCTTGCTGTTGCAAGGCTCAATGATATTGTCTGTCAAGAACCCAAATGCTATTCAGCTAATTCAGACAGGTACTAAGAAGCTGACCTTAGTAGGCCCAAACAAGTTTGTCCTATTATTTGGCTCAAAATATTGTGTTCTGTTTTCATACTTAGGCAAATTTTTAAAAATAAAGGAACTGGCACTTGGGGTCCAATTAATACTGCATAATTAAAAGGACTTGTTTTATAGAAATATTGTCTAGGCAAAAATAGTCCTAGCTACCACTCTGCAAATGGTTGTCAAGCATTCTTTGACCATAAATATAAATGACAAACATGGCTATTGCTACCATAGTTACAGAACTATTTTCCTATTCAGTGTTCAGGTGGTTTAGAAAAATATAATTATGTTTGCTAGAAATGTACTAGAGGTTATACTCTCATGCATAATCAGCCTTGCATCCTCCTGTGAATGTATCAGATGACACAGCTTTGCTCCCACAGCAAGGTGGGAACAAGTTGTTCAAATAAAGCTCCACAACTTCACTGAATAGAACTAATTCATCTGTAAGTATATGACCACCTGTCCAAAGTCGAAATCATCCTCTTCTTCAGGATAAAGTAGATTAGAGAGGGCTTCCAGAGTAGAAATTGAAGAAATAGTCTCAATTTCCATATTTTCATGTTCCACATTTTCTGTTTCCATATTTTCAGTTTCTGTATTTTCAGATTCCATATTTTCAGAATCCATATTTTCAGATTCCATGTTCTAAAGAAGAAGATAATCAGAAGTAAGTATTTTACTTTTCTGTTTTATTTAAGACAAAAAGGTTTGTTTATTGTCATATCTCCCTTCTTTCACTGGGTCACTCCATTGTCTCTTACTTGAAAATATTTGTAATCTCCTTTAGATAGATACATGTATTTTGTCAATTCACAGACATGGGGCAGCAAGTAAACTCAAGCCTTCAGCCTGCTTTACTAAAACTTCATATTCAATCTAACAAGCACTTCACCTACCATACTGGTTCTCAGGTTTTAGTGTGCTTCAGAATCACCTAAAAAAAAGAATCACTCAGGAAGTTGGTTAAAAATGCAGATTCTTATAGGTTATATATCATTACTTGGGAAATATAATTTTATCTGTTTCATGTATGCTGTTTAGGCTACATATTCCATTTAGTGAACTGTAAAAAGCTATTGCTTGAGGGATATGCCCAGACAAACTTTATCTAGTTCACACTTTTGCCTCAGGCAAGCCTGTTCCTATCTGCTTTATTTTAATTCATTATTATTATTATTATTATTATTATTATTATTATTATTATTTCGGCTGGTGCTAGGAATGGCACCCAGAGCCTTATACAAGTTAGGCAAGGGTTCCATCACTGAACTGTACTCTGCCTCCATTCATCCCTCTTTAAAATTTTGAAACAGGATCTCACTGAATTCCCAGACTGGTCTCTGACTTGTGATCTTTCTGCCTCAGCCTCCCTGGCTTGGATTACAGGAGTGCACCACCACAACTAGCTATTTCAATTCTTAATTAACCCTTGGTGAGGCCTAGCATTATATTTCCATTTGAGATCTCTAACGGATTGTTTCATTGACTATAGTGAAAGTTAATAACACACAATGAAATAATCTTTTAATGATTATAACACCTATACTACAGGAGAAATTTTGGAAATAACACATTAAAGTATAAACAATAAAATTACAAATATTTAAAATCCTGACATCAGTATTTTAAATAATCTCTGCAGTTATTTTTAGAGTAGGATATTCAGGATCTTTAAAAATCTGAGAGGTGTCAGACTATAATGAATAACCTGAATAAAGACTGTAGAATTAGGCCAATTGTTAGTGATTTGGGCATAACCACAATAGGAATCTTTCTACACTTCTTCTGATATTTTTTAAACATCATTTTATAAAAGTAAGTCTCAGAAAACATTTCTTTAATGCTTTTATTAAAATGGCCCATTAAATTTTTGCATTGTGCCTAGAATGGTAATACAAAGAGATTCCTAAGTGTGTGCCGGTATAGTTTCTTGTCATGATCAATCAGCACGTAGATGGTATTTGACAGGTCTTCTGATTTATTATTATGTTTTATTTTCATTTAGACTTTCTTTGTTAAATATAAAACTTTCCTTAATACTTATTTGAGATGTCAAGGATGAAACAAATATTAAATTGCCCCACACCTCTAGCATACAGGCAATATATAACAATGATTAAGAGTAAAGGTCCTGGGGTGTGCTGCCTGGATTTGTATCTAACATTTACTTCTTAGCTTTGTGACCTTAGCACATAATTTAAGCTCTTTATACCTAAATTCTTTTATCTGTAAAGTGGGGATAATAATACTGTCTATCTCTTAGAGTTGTTACAAGGATTAAGTAGCTTAACCCATGTAAAAGAGCTAGGATTGTGCCTGGCACATAGTCAGACTCAACATATGTTAGCTATTATTAATCCTTTAAAAGTTTAATTTTGCTGGGCATAAATATGACTTCCAGTAATGATGTAGAATAAGTTAATGATAAAACTCATTACATTGAAAACTCATTAAATTGGAAAAGGTGAAATAAAAGGTGATGAAACAATTTTCTTTGTCATTAAGGTCTGGCAGTCTGCTATGGTAATGAATAATTGACACATATTAAATTAAACAAAGAGGCTCCTGTTTATATTTTAAAATTCTAAGTTGATTGTGTTCATTAAATATTTACCTAATATTAAAGGCAAAAAGTTTATTGAAATATTCTCTACCTCTGACAATGAAAGGGAATAGTGCCTTCAGATATCAGTTATAATTAGTATTTTGACATGTACAATGAGATGTTGAAAAACAAATATAGCAGAAATTATTTATTATACCAGCATTACTTACTTTACAGAACTGTTGTGATGGTCGAATTACACAACATAGGTGAAAAAGTTTGCTAAAATTTGAAAAGCTACATAAAAAATTATTTTCTGGCCCTAGTGCCAAACCCACAGATACTTGAACATAAGGCTTGTGAGAGTTCAATGGTAGACTAACTGGTGAGAGGAGAATAAACTGGGATCAGGAAAGCTAACTCAGAAGAAATGTCATTAGAAATTCCAAATACAGTGTCTGAGAGGTAACAGTCAGAATAGCTATTCATGTGATCTTATCTGCTTGGCAGAGACATGGCAGCAGGAGTTTCTGGACATGAGCAGTGCTTTAGGGCAGAAAGGTTGAATAGTCATGGTTATAAGGAGGTGTATTTAGCGTGAAGTAGGACCCTGTCCCATTGGTGGAAATATTGAATTCAGGGTCCACTTTTGGGAATTGTGGGGGGTAGGCAGCTAGATGAAGGTTCCTGTAGGAAAAGATAAAACAAGTCGGGCTTGTGGTATTACCTGGGTACCCACAGTGGAGATTATGAAGGAAGGCTGTGTGTTCAATGGATGTACTAGATGTAGGATTTAGGAGAGGCAGATTAATTGCAAGTCCCTACGAGTTAGTTGGGAAGAAACTTTGATCTTGAGTTCTCATTTGTTGAGAGATAGGGCAGTGTGGACAGTGGGAAGCTATAACTGTAGACTGAAAGTCTTCAATAACTGGAGCTGGTACACAGTCAGCAGTTGATGAATACTGAACAAAGCATGATTAAATTCATATGAATTTGGTATTTCAAAATAGTCACCTTGGAAGGTTATATATTGATGTAAATTATGCTATCAATGCTCAAAATATTTTGGAATTTTCTTTTTCTTCTGAAATTGTTCATATATATTATTTTTTTACTAAGAAAACAGGTATCATTCAGTTTGATTATATGTCAGATTTGTCTTCAAGTGATTTCTACATATATCTAGATATCACATCTACTTTCAAAATATGAAGATTTGCTTCTCTGAGGATATTCAAAACAATGTGCTACAGGCCTCAGGGCAATTCTAAAAGAGTAGTTTCAAAAGTAATTTGAGCAATAGCAATGTCATTTGAATAAGTAGATAGCCTCCCAAAGTGACTACTTCAAAAGGGATACCACTCCTTAGGAAGTATGTGTTTGGATTTGTTAAACAAATCATTCACAATAATTCTTAGTAATACTTTATATATCTCAAGCATATTATGAAATGAGCTTCAATTGGATTTCTCAATTATGCTGGCATAAAATGACATAGACTAGCACTCTAGCAAAATTAGAGTAGAAATATAATGACAAAATTGGCACTTCGGCAAAAATAATTTTTACTATATCATAAGGAATAATAATCTATAAACACATAATAATAAGTTCTAACAAGTTTGTTGTATTTTGAGAAACAAAAGAATCAGATATTTTGTATATACTAATTAAATAATTCAAGATATCAAAAGAGAAAAACAATTACATAATTTTGGGAAAAATTCTAAATTGAATGGAAATTAAGATTCTACTAGATCTTTTAGAAGTTTAACAAACCATTATTCCCATTGTCCCAGATGTGGAACACCAACAAAAACTTAAACTGAGCAACAAATATACCACTTAATGTAACTTTTAAATAATATTTGAATATTTGTGATGTTCTGAGAATTGAAAACTTGGGACTTAATGAGTTAAAGTTCATTTTACAAAAACAGATCATATTTTTAAAATATTTATTTATTTGCTTTAGTTGTACACAATGCAATGCATTTATGTTTACGTGGTGCTGAGGATCGAACCCGGGCCACCCACATACTAGGCGAATGCTCTACCACTGAGCCACAACCCCAGCCCCAGATCATATTTTTAAAAAGCAAGAGAAGATGGCTTCTTAAATTGTTTTTTAGTTGTAGATGAACATGATACCTTTATTTTTATTTATTTATTTTTATGTGGTGCTGAGGATTGAACCTAGTGCCTCACATGTGCTAGGCAAGCACTCTACCACTGAGCTACAACCCCAGCCCCAAGAGAAGATGCCTTTTGTTGAATTATTTGTAAATTTGAAATACATTTAAGTTCACCTTGAGTCTGGTGATCATGATTCTTCAAGATATGGCCCCAATTTCATATTCTAAACCCTTCCCTCCTATTATTCTCTTATATGTGTTCTCTGTTCTGTTAAAAACTGAACAGCTTATTAAATATACCCTATAATTTCCTGCCTTTGTACTTTGGAGTATATTCTTCTACTTGTGTAGTATAGTGTAGGGATAGAAAAAGATTCTGGAGCCGCACTGCCTGTGTTTGTGGCATTGTCACTTCAATAGGCCAAGAAAAAATTTAAATTAGTGAAAATTTCAAGTAAGACTTTCAATAAAACCAAAATACAGTGTTAAATATTTTATTTGATATTTTGTTATTTAAAAAGTAAAATTTCTGCTGGATGTGGTGGTGGATGCCTCTAATCCTAGCAACTCAGGAGGTTGAGGTCAGCCTCAGCAACCTTAGTGAGACCCTGGGCAACTTTAGTGAGACCCTGTATCAAAATTTAAAAAACAAGGGTTGGGGACTTACTTAGCACTCATGAAGCCTTGGGTTTGATTGTCAGCACCATAAATAAATAAATAAATAGGACTGGTGACATAATTCAGTGGTGAAACACCCCTGGGTCCAATCAAAGGAAGGAAGGAAGGAAGGAAGGAATTTTAGCCCCTGTTTTTGTTATTGTTTTTATCTCATTCTATTTTGCTAGTCCAATGCCAAGGAAATCATCGTCCAGGCAATGCCTCTTTTTTCCCCACAACAATCTGAGCTTTCAGGGTCCTCACAGATAAAAGTAGTTGAGGGATCTATCTTGGTAGTAGCCACGCTGGCTTAAAAACAGATACTGCAGAATCAGCTCTTTAACAGAACACTGGAACCAGTTAGGTACTAAAAAAGTTGAATCAGGGTGGCTTCAGACCCATGGTATTGAAGCAATATCAGTAACTTTTGGATAAAGTCAGTTCAGTTGTGAGATTGAGATCATGCTATTTTATTTTCCTCTGTCGATAGTACCAATAATATGACTTTCTGGCACATGCCTATAATCACTGTGACTCAGGAGGCTGAGGCAGGAGTATTACAAGTTCAGGACCAGTCTTGACAATTTAGTGAAACCCTGTTTCAAAATAAAAAATTCAAATGTACTGGGGATGTAGCTGAGTGGTAAAGTGACCCTGGGATCAATACCCAGTACCAAAAAAGAAAAAAGAAATAAAAAAGAAGAAGAAGAGGAAGAAGATAGAAGAAGAAGAAGAAGAAGAAGAAGAAGAAGAAGAAGAAGAAGAAAAGAAGAAGAAGAAGAGAGAAGAGAAGAAGAAGAGAGAAGAAGAAGGAGGAGGAGGAGGAGGAGGAGGAGGAGGAGGAGGAGGAGGAGGAGAAGAAAGAAGAAGAAGAAAAGATGTAGGGCATGTAATGCTACCTACTCTGAAGGCTGAGGTAGGAGGATTGCAATTCAAAGCCAGACTCAGCACTTTAGAGAGGCTCTGAACAACTTAGTGAGATCCTGTCTCAAAATACAATAAAATAAGATAAAATAAAGTAAAATTAAATTAAAAGGCCTGGGAATGTGTCACAGTGTTTAAGTGCCCCTGGGTTTAATCCCGGGCACCAAAAAAAAAAAAAAAAAAAAAAAAAAAAAAAAAAGACTCCTTGATTTTAATTAGAAAAAAGCCTGAATTAAATTAATTAAAATGCTAAATTATAGATTATTTTAAAGTGATATTTTATTTATTCAAGTATATATGGTAAGTAAAATCAGGGTAATAAAAAATCATTAAATAGCATCCTTTTGGAATTTACTTAATAGGTAAAACAAAAATCCCACCCCCAAATTCTGACTGTTTATAACTGAATGACTTCAAAGTATTCAAAATCCATTTATTCTCTAAATAAATTGGGTCTTTCTTCTGCAACTTTATTTATATAATGACTTATTTAGCAATTTCTGCATTGAAATTCTTCTGGAAACACAAAAGGAACCAACATCTCTGCCTCTGTGTGAATTAAATTATAACATACTGGCTTGCTGGTTAATTGCCTTTTTTTTGTTTGTTTGTTTTTATTTTGGTTGTGCTGAGGATAAAACTCAGGATGTGGCACCTGCTAGACAAGCACTCTACCAATAAGCTATACCCCCAATCCTGTTTTCATTCTTCTTTTTCACATGTTTTGAAAACTATATTCATCAATAATTCCCTACAAATTAAAATAGTTAATTTGGGGCCTGGAGATGTAGTTCAGTGCTTAGTATACACTAAGCTGTGGGATCAACTTGCAAAAATATTCATTTTGAGTCTTTTACAAAACCCAATAACAGTTTCTTTTTAGGTTTCTAACTTTTCCTACTAGCAAATAAAGCAACTCATAAGTATCTGTGGAAACTTAACAGAGCTTTTGTCACACATTTAAAATATATTTAATGGAAGATTGATTTTTGAAAGTGCCTGGAATCTTTTATAAACATAAAAAATAACCACTTTTAATTTAACGTTTTCTCTGTCCTTTATTTTAGCCATAAGGAATCTATACAATTTCAATTTTTTTTTTTTTTTTTGGTCGATGTTGTTTTTGCTGTACTGGGGATTGAATTCAGGAGTGGTCTGCTACTGAGATACAACCTCAGCCCTTTATAATTTTTATTTTTCTGAGGGTCTTGCTATGTTGTTGAGGCTGGCCTGGAACTTTACATCCTCCTGCATCAGCTTCTGGAGTTGCTGAGTTTACAGGCATGTGCTACTGTGCCTGGCATCAATTTATATTTTTAGGTGTCTTATATATCAGAGGCAGGAACATAATTAGTTAAACAATCCTTCCCAACTCAGCCTTCTGTGTGCCACTATGCCCAGATTGAAATGTGAGATGTTCTTTTTTTTTTAAAAAAAATTAGTTGTAAATAGGCACAATACCTTTATTTTATTTATTTTTGTGTGGTGCTGAGGTTGTGTCTTACACATTCTAGGTAAGTGCTCTACCACTAAGCCACAACCCCAACCTTTTTTTTTTTTGTACTGGTGGTTGAACCCCTGGGGAACTTAACCACTGAGCCACATCCCCAGCTCTTTTAATGTTTTATTTTGAGACAGGGTCTCATTGAGTTGCTTAGGGCCTTGCTAAATTGCTGAGGCTGGCTTTGAATTCTCGATGCTCTCGCCTCAGCCTCCAAAGCCCCTGGGATTACAGGCCTGCCCCACCGCACCCCGCTTAAAAGTGTGTTTTTAATGTGGAGATGAAAATCCTTAGTTTCTATAGAATTCCCTCTGGCTTACCGAAAGCTGTATAGTACATTTCAGACAATACACTTGGCATTAATTTTTCTCCTTGTTTCTCTCAAGTCTTATATCTTTTTTTGTGGGGAGGGGCACTGGGAATTGAACCCAGGGGTGGTTAAACACTGAACCACATCCCCAGCCCTTTTACATATTTTATTTAGAGACAGGGTCTTGCTTAGGGCCTTCCAAAATTGCTGAGGCCGGCTTTGAACTAGCAATCTTTCTGCCTCAGCCTCCAGAGCCACTGGGATTAAAGGTGCACGCCAAGTGCCCGGCTCCATTTATATCTACACAGGGATTAAGATGGCATATTTTCTTTTGAGAGCTTTGAAATTTTCTCCTCATCAACAGTCCTGGCTACTTTTTTTATAGTTTGTGTTCTGAACCACTACCACAACAGTAGGCTCTTAGGAGAAACAATCCCCTCCTTCTCTCCTGGCCAAATTCAGTTCCCTCCTCTGAAGCAGATTTAATTTTTTAAAAAATAGAATTCCCCTCTTTTTGAAAGGTATAGTCAAACGACATAAAATACTTACTCCCTCAAATCAGCCCTTGGCGAGTAGCAGGTTTTGTAGGAACAAGTAGTTTTCGCACACCACACTCCGTCTCACTAAGTGCGGATCTGACTACTCCCCTCTCCTCATCGGATTCGACCAAGTTCCTTTGGAACTCTGAGACCACAGCACCGAAATTCTCGCACACAGGTCATTGTTCTCGCAGGAAGTGGCAAGGTTCACCTTTTTCGGTCTCAACAGTATTATCCACGCTCCCTCTCCCCCATATATCCCAACCCAGACTGCAGCTGCTCCACTTGGAGCACACCTCTGAGGAAACATGATTTACACCCATTAGCCAATTTGAGGGGAAGGGAGAACAACTAAGTGTGTGAAAGCTGAGGCAGCCAACTGAGAAGTTTTCAGATGTTTATTTTGGCTTTCTGATAGTCAATCCGTACCCACCCCTTGTATGCTACTTCCCGGTCTCGCATTCTGAGAGACTGAGTTTTATTAAAGAAGCGTTTTACTTCTAGTGCCTAGGACTGAGAGACTGAGGGAACGGTTCACCTCTACTTCGTGCAACTTGTCGCTTTTTGACGTTATTTCTTAGAGTCTTAAGTATCTACAGTTCTCCTCAGGTATCTCTGATAGTCACAGCATCTGAGGACCCCGTTTTTCCCGCTCCAGAGGTTCGGGTTTCCTCACCTTGGTCAGTTTTCGGGTCGCTGGCTAGGCTCCGAAAATAGCGGAGAGCTCTGCGTCTCTCAGTTGCCTGGGTAACAACTTGGTTACCCTCCCCCCGCGCCCCCCCTGCTTCCCCCCTCCTGCATATCACCACCTCCGGGTTCCCGCTTGACCTTCCTGGCCAATCATAGAAGAGTTTTCTTTAAAACAATACCAGAATCAGCCAATCCGAATGCGTCCAGGTCAGGTCAATGGCCGCCCTCTCTAGTTAAATAGGCCGACCCCAGTTATGCCTCAGTCGCGGTTAGTGTTTCTCCAGTTGGAGAGTCCCTTGTTTCCGGCTTCCATAGGTCTGGGTCCGCCTCTGGTGGCACACAGCCTCGGAGGCCAGCCCGTTTACTCTGCGGACAGGACAGAAAGCAGCGACTGCTACTAAGGTAAGTTTGCAGGATTTTCGTTTTTCCCGGTCGTTGGTAGACTTCTGTCACCATTAAGCTTTTTTTGCTCTGTGAATGCTAGATCTGAGGAATCGCACACACGTCTGCAACGGCGGGGGTAGAAGGGAGGATCGGTGGGCCTGGAGTTGAGAAGGATTTGCTTTGGCTCTGCAACTCGCCCCCCAAGCCCCCTCCCTCTGTGACAGAGACACGTGTTGTGCTTCTGTCGCCTCTCCTTGCGCGCGCGGGTGTAAAGTTAGGTCGCGCTTTTTCACTGCTTGGGCAAGCCTTCCTGGCCTGAAGCCCCAGGGGAGTACTGGCTACTGCCACGAGGCACCTGTGGCGCACAGGTAATAGCTGCGCTGGCTTCACTTCCTGAGAAAATCGCCAGACCGGCTGCCCTGCTTTTCCCGCCTTGGAGCGGAGAAATGCTGGCGTGTCTCCCGCTTGCCACTGCTTGGGAATTGGGGTGTCTTTACTTAGAAGAGTAGTTTATCCCTAGTTTCTCATGCATTGCGCGGTTTGATTTTAAATAAGGGGGAGGGATGGACGGGGCAATAATGATTTCGAGTTTCTTGAACTGTCTGGCTGTGATTAATAATTGGGCTCCAAACACATTTTGAATGTTGCAAACAGGGAGAGACAAAATGTTTTTCATGAATAGTTGCTTTTGATAACTGTTGAATTGTGGATTGGAATTTGATTACAATGCCCTTCTCTCTGATATCATGCTTTTCTTTCTTTTTTTATAATTATTTTGTAGTTGTAGTTGGACACAAAACCTTACTTTATTTATTTATCTGTACGTGGTGCTGAGGATCGAACCCAGGGCCGCACACGTGCTAGGCAATCGCTCTGCTGCTGAGCCACAACGCCAGACCTCCACCCCATCTGGCAGAGGTGATGATGAAGTTTGAGTAATTTGTCCATTCTGTTTATTGTTGTCTGTGGTGAGCAAACAAAAAAACGAGGTTATAATATGTTATTCACTAAAGTTATTGGCTTTTGGGCCAAATTACCTATACCATAATTCCCTTATTACTGCGGGTGATCATAATTTATGTGTCTTGCATTTTGTTAATTCCCTAGATACTTGTAGAGCTTAAGTTATGGGTTATACTAACCCGCTTTTCTTGTTTTTTTTTTTTTTTTTTAATTTTTAGTTGTGGTTGGACACAATACCTTTATTTTATTTATTTATTTGTACGTGGTGCTGAGGATCTAACCGATGGCCGCACACGTGCTAGGCGAGCACTCTACCACTGAGCCACAACCTGCTTTATTATACGTTATTCTAAAGTCTAAAGTGCCCAGCCAGTGTTTCATAGACCTTTTGGCCATAATTCTCAGTGGCTCCAGAATACACATATACACTATATATAACTGACGACTGTTTTGCAAAACCAGTACTTATTATGTGCAATGTACTCTGACACATTCAATTATATTTTAATGAATTGTCATTCACAGTTTGAAAGACATTGACCTTAGACGTTTGGTTTTTGAACTTTTGTATGCACTTAGGGAATAACACAAGGATTAGAGATGTTCAGTGTCAAGCCTCAGGTCACACTGTCAGTGAGTGCATCTCAGCAAATAAAACTCACTTGATTAAGTCTAATGTTCTTGACTTGTTCTGCCTTGATAGCAGATCAAATCTAGAAGCAGAAATTAAGTGGGTAAAGTTTCTCTGACTTTCCATCCCAGAGCAGAGGTAACTGAATTTGACTGGTAGTTTGTTTGTTTGGGTATCTGGAATTGAGCCACATCCCTGGCCCTGTTTTGTATTTTATTTAAAGACAGGGTCTCAATGAGTTGCTTAGCACCTTGCTTTTGCTGAGGCTGGCTTTGAACTCATGATCCTCCTGCCTCAGCCTGGTGAGCCACTGGTGCCCAACTGCTAGTTTGTTTTTAATGTAATGAACCTTAAAAAATTGAAAAGATAAAAAAAACAACTAAAAATTTCTGTTTATAGCTATGCAAAAGAGATATAGTTTAGATAATCCTTTTGTAACATATAGAGTAAGTATTTTTTTAAAAAATATTTTATTAGTTGTAAGTGGACACAATACCTTTATTTTATTTATGTGGTACTGAGGATCGAACCCAGGCCTCACACAGAACACTTGTGAAATGATTTATTAAACCAGCGTTGAAAGAAATTAAGGATAAAAAATTGCACCCATTTCTCTACTATCATCTACATATACACAATGGAATTTTACTCAGCAATAAAAGAAAAGAAAATAATGGCATTTGCAGGTAAATGGATGAAGTTAGAGAATATAATGCTAAGTGAAGTTAGTCAATCTCAAAAATCCAAATACTGAATGTTTTCTCTGATATAAGGCTGATTTACAGTGGTGTTGGGTCAGGGTACATAGGAGGATTAGAGGAATGCTAGAAAGGTCAAAGGGGAAGGAGGGGAAGGAAGGGAGCAAGGGGGGATAGAGGGGAAAAAAGAAAAGGTGGTTGAATAAGATGGATATCATTATCCTAAATGCATGACTGAAGGTTTGAATGGTACGAATGTACATTGTATACAAACAGTGTTTTGTAAAAAGATGCTCTATATGTTTATTATGAATTATAATGCATACTACTATTATAAATACAACTTTGAATTAAAAAATGATATAGTAGAGGCTGGGATTGTGGCTCAGTGGTGGAGTGCTCGCCTGGCACGTGCATGGCCCAGGTTCGATCCTCAGCACCACGTAAAAATAAACAAAGGCATTGTATACAACTAAAGCAAATAAATAAATATTAAAAACATGATATAGTAGATCTGTCCCCCTCCCTTTTTTATCCATATATACCAATACTTTTTACATAATTGTGCTTCTTGTTTATATAGTTTTGTTGTTGTTGCTCATTTAATACTGTTCTGGATTTTTTTTTCCTGTTTGATAGTCTTTATAATTTGCATTTTTAATATTACCCTAATATTTCAGAGTGAGTCAGCTATAATTTACTTAGCCTAACTAAACCAGCAATAGAAGACTTATTTCCAGTTATTTCATGTTATAAAAATAACACTGCAGAGGCTGGGGCTTGGGCTCAGCGGTAGAGCACTCACCTAGCATGTGCACAGCCAGGGTTCGATCCTCAGCACCACATAAAAATAAATGCATTGTGTACAAATAAAATTAAAAAATTAAAAAAAAAAAAAACACTGCAAAGTCTTGATTACTTAAAATCCTTTTTGTCTTCCATTCACTGGTTTAAGAGGAAGCCTAATAGGTAGGCCAGGGATTTGGACCTGGACTGGAAGTGTTTGCCCCACTTATATTTAGATTTGGCCTTCCAGTTTCTGTATGCTAGAGGAACAGTGATCAACTGTGGTGTTCTTTATACATATGAGTTAGGTTGAATGTATTTTTTAAACTAATATGTATAGACATTTTCAACATGATTTACTTTTAAAAAAGCATGAATTATAGCAGGTCCAGGCAGATTCAAGTGCCATAATAATACTCACACTGATTAAATGTTTTTTCTGAATATCTTTTTCAAAGACTATATGAATGTGTATTAATTTTTAATGTAAAATATTTTATAAAGCAGCCAATTAAATTGACTAGAAGAATAAAAGTTGTAATTGATCTATATTAGCACATCTCCATCTCCCTCTTCAAAGCACACATATTATCTTACTTTATGTCATTTTAAAACATTAAGTAGTCCTATTTTTGCGAAGGAGGGGGTAACTGGGGATTGAACCCAGGGGTGCTTTGGCACTGAGCTATATCCCCAGCTCTTTTTATTTTTTATTTTGAGACAAGGTCTCACTAAAGTCTTAGTAAGTTGCTTAAGGCCTCACTAAGTTGTTGAGGTTGGCCTGGAACTTGGAATCCTCCTACCTCAGTCCCCCTAGTCGCTGGGATTATAGGTTTGTACCACTGTGCTGGGCGTGCTGGGCTAGTAGTTCCTATTTTTTTTTAATTATGAAATACTTCAAAGAAAAAACACAGAGACCATTTTAACACCAAAGATTTAACAACTATTAAAAATTTGCTATATTTTCCTTAGATGATCATTTTTTTTAGGTGATGGAGATTGAACCCAAGGCCTCACTTATACTAAGCATGGATTCTACCAGTGAGATACACCTGCAGTTCCTTGTTTTTTTTTTAAGAACTAAAACATTATAGTAACTACTTAATACCACTTCCCAGTCTCATTTTCTTCCCATTGTAGTAATAATTACTTTTATGTAGTTAGCATATATTTTCCAGTATATGTTTATAAGTTCACAAAGATGGGCCCATAAATTATTTGTAATATTTTGGTGTCTCCAATATTTACATAAATGGCATATTGTACTTACTCTTCTGCAACTTTTTATGGTCAATATTGTTTTTGAGATTTAAATTCAAGTAGTTATGTTTAATTGCTATATAGTATTCCATTGCATGACCATACTATTATATTTTATTTTTAAAAATATTTTTTTAGTTGTAGTTGGACACAATACCTTTATTTTATTTATTTTTATGTGGTTCTGAAGATTGAACCCAGTGCCTCGCATGTGCTAGGCAAGTGCTCTACCACTGAGCCACAACCCCAGCCCCCTTACGTGTTTATGTTTTGATTGATACATTATGGTTGTATACAAAAGTGGAATGCATTGTAGTATATTCATACGTGTACCTAATATAATTTGGTCAACTTCATTCCTCATTTTTCTCCTTTCCCTTCCCTCTTTCTTCCCCCTCGTTGGTCTCCATGCTTCTACTCTACTGTTTTCCCTTCTTTTTTTGTGAGATGCCCTTTTTTATTCCTCTTTTTCTCTTTAGCTTCTGCATATGAGAGAAAACATTCAATCCTTGAATTTCTGAGTTTGGTTTATTTCACTTAGCATAATGTTCTCCAGTTCCATTCATTTACCAGCAATGTTATGATTTTATTCTTCTTTATGGCTGAGTAAAACTCTCTGTGTGTGTATGATATACATCTCATATATATGTATATATATATCATATGATATATATATATATATGTGTACATACGTTTTATATATATATGCACACAAACATTTTCTTTTTCTTTATCGATTTGTCTATTGCTGAGCACCCAGGTTGGTTCCATAACTTGGCTATTGTGGATTGTGCTCTATACATATTGATATGCATGTATCACTATAGTATGCTGATTTCAGTTCTTTTGGATAAATACCAAGAACTGGGATAGCTAGGTCATATGGTGGTTCTATTCCTAGTTTTTTGAGGAGTTTCCATATTCTTTTCCAAAGTGGTTATACTAATTTGCAGTTCTACCAACAATGTATACGTGTACATTTATCCCCACATCTTTGCCAGCAATTATTGTTATTTGTGTTCTTGATGATTGCTATTCTGTCTAGAGTGAGAAGGTAGGATAAAATCTCAGTGTAATTTTGATTTTCCATCTCCCTGATTGCTGAGGATGTTGAACATTTTTTCATATATTTATTGGCTATTTGTATTTCTTCTTTTGAGAAATGTCTCTTTAGATCTTTTGCCCAGTTATTGAGTGAATTATTAGGATTTTTAGTGCTTTTTGAGTTCTTGAAAATCTCCATTCCCCTACTGTTGTTGGCCTTTTAGGCTGTTTTAGGTATATAGATATCCATATAAATCATACAAATATTATGTGATTCCACTTATGTGAGGTATGTATAATAGGTAAAAGACAGAAAGTAGAGGGGTTACTAGGGACTCTTAGAAAGGAGAATGAGAAGTTAGTGTCCAAGGGGAAGAGTTTCTGTTCAGAATGATGAAAATGTTTTGTAAATTGTGGAGACAATGAATGTACTTAATGCCACTGACTTTACACTTAACAATAGTTAAAATGGTAAATTTTACATTATATATATTTTATCACAATAAATAATTTAAAATGCAAACAACAATAATGCTTAGTTTTCAAAAGCATATACTTGATTGCCATTTTTTGTGGCATGCATGAGGCCATGAACAAAGTGAAGATTTATTTTTAAAAAGTTTTAAGTTATATTATTACTAAGTGTTTTTCCATAAAAGTTATAGTTTTTGAGATCTTTAACTGACAACTTTGTTCACTTCCATTTGTATAAAAGGTTTATTTTTAGTAATTTTACTTTTTATTAATTTTTTGTTAGTGCAGTATAATTATACATAACGAGATTCATTGTGATATATTCATATATACACATAACATAATTTGCTCCATTTCATCCCCTGTACTTCCCCTTTCCCTTCCCTCCTTCCCTCCCCTGATACCTTTCCTCTACTCATCTTGTCTTCTATTTATTTTTTAAAACTGGTGCATTATACTTATATATAAAAGTGGGATTCATTGTGTTGTACTCATACATACACATAGCATAATTTTGGTTGATTCATTTTGTAATTTCCCCTCTTTCCTTCCCCTTGCCCCCCTTCCTTTTGAAAGGTTTTTATGAATACCATACTTCTGACTTTTCCAGTTTTGTTTGTTTTTTTTTTGGGGGGGGATTTGTTTTGTGCAACTTTTCCAAAGTTTTGGGAACATTCTTCTACATATGGGTACACTTTTAAAGCTCTCTTTGCATTTAATGCCATCTCTCAAGTGTTTTTACTTTTTTCTCCTTTCCCAACCACTGCTTACTCCTTTTCATCCTTCCCCTATGTAATACCCTTTGTTGGGTTCTCTACCCCCTTTGCACATAGGCGCCCCACCCTGAGCTCTGCCCTTCAAGCCCACCCTCTTTGAATTCAGCACTTTTAAGATTGCCTCTCTTGAGTTCTTCTGCACTTCTCTACTTTGGTCCCACCCTTCATCTTTCCTTTTCCGGTTTTGTAACTGCTAACATCATTCGCTGTAAATGAAACCTGCTTCATAGCAATTTTAGAGTCTTCTGCAATATTGCACTTATACTTTTGGGGCTTCACGAATGTTAGGCATGTGCTCAGTCACTGAGCTACAGCCCCAGTCCCACACTTCTAATATTTGGGGATTAAATTTCATTTTGAAATTTAAGAAAAAGCTTTTTCTAGTTCTTAAAATTAGATTCTAACCTTATGGCTTTGAAAAGTAATAGTATGAAGATGAAAAAAGGACAGTGTGAAAGATAATCAATAAGTTATGCCATGTTATTATATACCATGTTAGATGTTTAATATGAACTCAAAATCACTACACCACTTTCAGAAGCCCTGTATTTTGTTTTGGCGTTAGATAAAATGATGGCCATTACAAGTTTGATCCCTCCCTGTTTGCTTCAAAGTCCCTGTGCACATTTCATCTCTCCTAGCCATTTTTCTCTGGGGACTCATTTAGAATAAAACATTAGTAAGTCAGTTTTTATTTCCAGAATTAGCATCCCTAATTATTAGTGACAGAGTCCATGATGTGTTTTGAGGCTTAGATTTTACTACATTTCTTCTTCAGTACTTTTTCTGGGAAACTTATATCTTGGTGCAACAAGGGGGGTTTCTTTAGTGAACTGCATTTCTAATTAATAGTATGTTAAAGAATCATATGTATTGTCAGAAATTACTTTTTACAGGAATGGTTTTATAAAATGACTAATCACATTATGTAAATTTTGGGGCCAGATCTCTTAGTCGTTACCTTCTTGAGAAGGTGGAATGCAATCATGGAATTTGATGGTTGTCAAGTAACTAAGCAGTTGTAGAGAAAATGTTGCCTCTAAGGAAGGAATAGTCTATTTAATAGTTTCCAAGAAGGTAGGAACAAATTTTAGTAAATTTTATGATTGAGCTTCTGTGCTAGTTACCTTGTTACAGTTGTTTCTCAAAGAAGTGTAGGGAAATAGTAGTATGAATGATCACAAAAAGATCATTTCTACTTTGTGAGATGGAAGTCTCTACACATTTATGCTGAAATGGTTTATAATCTGTAAGATGACTTAGAAATAGATACGTTGCAACTAATACGTTCAGTATTATACTTTAAAGTTACTCTTGGGAAGGTTTTTCCTTATACCCATGATACTAATACTATTCAAGTTATTATATCATTAATTTTAAGTGGTATACGTAAATTTCATATTTTAACATTTTTGAAAAGGAAATGAGTCTGCCATTTGATAGTGTCTTTTGGCTAGGTGGCAGCTGTGACATGATAGTTTTTTTTCATGCGCAAATGATATGAAAATGTCTCCTTAATGCATGATTGAAGACCTGAATTGTACGAATATACTTTGTATACAAACAGTTGTATGTAAAAAGATACTAAATATATGCACTATGAGTTGTACATATTAAAAATTATAAAAATAAAATTATATAAAAAAAACTTGTATAATGAATAGCTGGGGCAAACATTCCATGAGACAATGTGGAATCACCTTTAACTCCAAGAAACTGGTAATTATGGGGAGAGAATGGAGGAGGTGGTAAATTAGATTTAGTTATCAATATGATGAAATGGAGACAAACGTGGCTAATCTTTACATTTGCAAAACCAGCTTAAAAGCATAGCAAAAATGACCATTTATTTATTTATTTTTAAGAAAAGCTGCTTCAGTCATGTTCTTGGTGACATAGAAGACATCCAAGAAATTGGATTTGAAAAATGGATTAGGAATATGAAGTCTAGAGATAACTTAACCAAGTAACTTGGCTTATGCTTTTTTTTGAATGTGTGCATGTTTGATTAAAATCTATGCTGACAATAAAAAACTGTTTTGAAAAACAAAAAATTAAGTGATAAGGAATTATGGCAGGTTGATATTTTTTCCCTTTCTTAGTGGTACACAAAATAAAAAGACTCAGGTTTATTGAAATATTTTTGAAACTGATTGCTTAAAATTACCTTTCATAGCTATTGTGTAAAAACTAATTTTAGGCACATTCGATTCCATTAATCTTGACTGGGATAGGGTTATAAATTCACAATGATTTTCCCATAGCACTTTAAGATTTTTTTCTATTGTTTTCTAAGATTTATTGTTTATAATGAAGAAGCTGCTGTCAATCTGGCTGTTACTACTTATTGGGTAATTTTTTTTTTCTCTTGGTAACTTTCAGATTTTTTTCTCTATACTTAATATTCCAGCTTTTTAATATATTGTATGTAAGGGGATATGCATATTTGTGTGGTAGTGGTGAAGGGTTGCTTGCTTGCACTTGGTGACCTTTTTGATCTAAGAACTCATTTTCTTCAGTTCTAGCAAACTCACTTATTAACCCTTTGAATATTGTCTCTGCCATTCCATTTTTCCTTCTATATTCCTTCTTAATATATATTGGACCATCTCTTTCTCTCCCCTTCATTTCTTCCTTCATTCCTTCTTTCTTTCTTTCCCATACTTTTATCTGCCCTGTGATCTGGCAGTATCTTCTGTTTCCTCCTTATATTTCACTGATTTTTTTTTTCTTTTCAATTGTGGCTAGCCTATTATTTAAGTCTATTTCTTAAGCTTCTTTTCTTTCTTTCTTTCTTCCCTTCTTTCTTTCTTTCCTTATTTCCTTCTTTCTTTCCTTCTTTCCTCCCTCCCTCCCTCCTTCCTTCCTTCCTTCCTTCCTCCCTTCCTTCCTTCCTTCCTTCCTTTCCTTCCTTCCTTCCTTAACCCTTCCTTCCTTCCTTTCCTTCCTTTCCTTCCTTCCCCCTGATCTGGGGATTGACTTCAGGGGTGCTGTCCTGCTGAGATACATCCCCAGCCATTCTTATTTTCTGAGACAAGGTCTTATGAAGTTGTTTAGGGTCTAACTAAATTGTCAAGGCTGGCCTTGAACTTGTGATTCTCCTGCCTCACCCTCTGAGTTCCTGGGATTACAAATGTGCTAAGCCTTTTTATTTGTGATACTAAAATCCATTTCTTGGATTTTTCTTGACTCTTTTTCACATTTGCTTATTTGTTTTATGGGTGCTGTTTTTACCTTGAGTCCTTTAAACATATTAAGCATTTTAATGTGCCATTCAGATCACTCTATTCTCTCTAATTCCTTAGAAGAGAGTTCTCTCATTTTTAGTATCTAAAGATGGCTTACTTAGATGTTTTGTCATTCTTGTCTAATCTTCATGGGCTTTTTTTTTTTTATCATGTGTGACCTAGGAAGTGGACACATCTCTATTGAGGGATATCATGGGTAACCTGCCTGGACTCTGGAGGTTTCATCAACTCCTATCCAGTTTTCATGTTAACACCTTAGCTTGAAGTTTTCATATCACAAAGGTAAACTGAATTCAGGCCATTTTTGCATATGTTGTGCACTGGCTTGGCGTTCCTGCATGCCTCCCCAGTCTTTTCCACCCTCCTATAGATGTTTCCCAGATGTAAGCTTCACCAAGTCTCTGCTGATTGAGGAGCCAGTAACCTGTGGCTTTAAACATACTTAGTTCAGCATTTTATTTCCAGGTGTTAGGGCACATATCTCTTTCAGGTTTTCTGCTTTGGCTCTACCTGCTAGATAATTCTTTCTTTAGCTGCTAGATAATTCTTTTTAGAAAACCTTTGCTTTGCAATTTAAAAAAATATTTTTATTCAATGATTCCTAACTGGTATTTTTAGAAATTTGGAATAACAGGGTGTGATTCCAGTGTGCCTTCCATTTGTCATATTCAATTGGAGGTCTCACTGAGATCTCTAAAATGTTTTTCTTCCATTCCTCTTACCCCCTTTTAGGGTTTGGAATCATGAGCAGGTTTAATTATGGAGAAACTGGTACCCCTACAGGTGGGTACACTTTTGACTCTGGAGAGACATCCATCAACACTACAACTACAGGGTTTATTTTCTCTACACCTGATATAGGTAGGTTTAAATTTGGGACTCCATTCCAACTGATTGCAAATTACATCTTCATATTCCATCAGCCTGATCTCATTTGATAATCCAGCTCCAGCAACATAGACTGCAGGATTCAGCTTTGGAACACCAGTTGCATCAATTCCTGCTCCACTAGGAACTGGATTTGCCTTAGGGTAAGAGCAAAACAGTTTCTGATTCTTTTAGTAACTACAAAAGGACCTGTGTCTCAAACACGAACTTTCCATTTAGAGCTTGGACAGGGTAAAGAAATAGTTTGGCATTTCTTAGTCAATTATTTGAAATTATGCCACTTATTCCCAAGAGAGTCTTATAAAGTGTAGTCATCTTGGAGTTGAGGCACAAAGCACATTGAATTATGATCTGTGGTCTCCCGTCATTTCTTGTGAGCCATAAACAGGGAATGCACATTGAATTTTGGATATATATCATCTGGAAATTAGGCTGCTTGTTTAGTATTTCTCAAGAGAGATCTTTATCTATTGATTATGGTAATGTTCTTGATTATACAGTTTCCCTTCTTGCATCTCAGAATTTTAAGGGAGGTACTATTCTAATCTAATGCCTTTTAGGTAAATCTATTTGGATCCATGTCTTTCAGTAGTACCTGATGACCATATGAAAACTGAGGCATTACCTCTGAATTCTTCCCTATTCTGTTATAGCTATCTAATAACTTGTAATTGAGTGCTAAATAATCTCTTTTAAAGAGGGGTAACTTAAATATTGAAGCATTTTGCCATGGGTCATGAAATACATTTAAAAATTCCTAGAAATTGTATTAAAGAGATGCTTGTTGGACTTTGTGATTCTGTATCTGAAACAAAAACTTATGTTGTTCAATAAAGTCTGCTAGACTGTCAGAAAGAGGAAATATAGGGCTGGGGCTATAGCTCAGTTGGTAAAGTGCTTGCCTCACATGCATAAGGCCCTGGGTTCAATCCCTAGCACCACAAAAAAAAAAATAATAAAAATAAAAAAGAAAGAGAATGTATAACTCCTATTGATCCTATCCACAACAAAACTTTCTGAATTACTTTTGCCATTGGAAAGTTTTTTCTTTTTTGTACCAGGGCTTGAACCCAGGGGTGCTTAACTACTGAGCCACATCCCCAACCCTTTTTATTTTTAATTTTTAGACAAGGTCTCGCTAAGTTACTGAGGCTGGCTTTGAACTTGCTATCCTCCTACCTCAGCCTCCTGAGCTGCTGAAATTACAGGTGTGCCCCAGCATGCCTCGTGCCATCAAAATATTTTAAAACTTTTTTTCCCTTTCAACTGGATCAAACTAGGTAATCTTTACCTATGGATGAACAAATCAGAGGCTCTGTACATGTATTCTATTTTAATGTCTAGTTATTTTTCTTTCCATATTGAGATGCAATAACCAATAAAATAAAATTTTGTAAACTGTTCATATTTAAAATTTAATTTGACAGGAACTGTTTTATTTAGCTGCTATTTCATGTGTCAAAAGATTTATTATATTGAGTTTTGCCCCTTTTTCTATTTAGAATAAATGCACCAAAATTAAACTTGGGTAACACTGTTTCTATACAACCTTGAATGTTTGCAAGGGATTTGGGGCTTGGTACCAACACTCTTTCTGCTATGCTGTAATAAACAGCACTTTATCACATCAATTAACAGCATCCACATCTATGTCTTTTGCTTTTGGCTTTCCTACCACCATGGCTACTCAGCCTGCCATAGCTCTGAGCTTCTCATTTATTAGTATAAGCTCACCTCATATTGGGAGCACATTTCAATATTGTCTCAATGGGGAATACAGTTCAACCAATAGCATTTTCAGGATTACCTCTCACTCCTGCTACCCAGGTCTGTAGTTGAACAACTAATTTTTTCTTTCAACCTTGGCAAACAGTTCTTCTGTAGGGTTTGAACTTTGCTCTCCAATGAACAGTATTCAAGATTGATCTCCAGATTATTTGACAGAAATCCAAATGTAGTTACTTCTCTTGTTGGAGGTCAGTGTTATTTATTGATGACTATGGTAGAAATTAAACACGAACTACTTCTTCTGTTTTGTAGTTTTTGGTTTAGAACCAAGTGGTGTTTGTTTTGAAAAACTTAGGCCTAGAACCAGCACCCTATTCAACTTGGCGTATAGTAAGAATAGAGAGTTATGCTGAAATGTTCTGTTTAACTGTTTAATGTTGCTGTTTAACAAGTTATTTCTTATTTACAATCTGTTGGGATATTGAAAGATAATACTTCTGAAATGAAATTTATCAGGAATTACAATAGAACAGGAAAGAATATCTTTAGTATCTAATTTGAAGAATGTGGTCATAATGCGATAATAAGACATGTTTGGGGAATGTATACATATTCTTTAATATTTATTTTTAGTTGAGTTGGACACAATACTTTTATTTTATTTATTTTTATGTGGTGCTGAGGATCGAACCCAGGGCCTTGTACGTGCTAGGCGAGCACTCTACCACTGAGCCACAACCCCAGCCCTGGGGAATGTATATTATTGATAAAATATTTTGGCTAAGAACAACATCTTACATGCTCTACATAGGTTGCCAGTTTCTAAATAATTAGGATTCAGTAAAATATATTAAAATTATACTGAACATTAATGGGAAGATAGTATATTGCTAAGCCAAAGTGTGGTTAATAAAGAGTTCTGGTTTATAAGCCATACCTGGTTTTATTATAGATGCCTCAGATATTTTAGAACTTTGGAATTACACTGAAATATTAATACATTTTACTTTATAATACATTTTATCAAATTATGTATTCATAGTCATGATTTCAGAACTTTTGGGAATAACTAAAAAGGAAAAACATACTTTAAAAATTATGGGCAATACATAAGAAACTTACCTATAATTTTTAGTATATTAATAATACCAATTTTGATTGGTTGGTATGACATTGTAGAATGTAAGAGAGGAGTAGAGCATTGAAAATATGATGCTAGAATATTTGCTCACTACCCTAAGTAGTTGTCATTTTAATTGTGCACAAATTAAGTTTTGATGTTACAAATAATGCATATCTGATATTAAAAAACAACTAGGAAACAAATATTTGAGTCTTGGCTTTGCCATTTACTACTTCTATGTATATGAGCAGATTATTTAATTTCTCAGTGCTTAAATTAATGTAGGTGAAATGCTTAGAACCTTGTCTGGTATGCAGTGATCATTTAATATGTGTTAGCTCGTATTGTTATTTTATGAAAATGTACATTTCCCTGCAGTGTTGCATATTATTCTTTTTTTTTTCTGTGTGTTCTTGAAGTTTAGGTGGTTTAAAAGTGAAATAGCATTGTCTTTTGTTTTTTTCTGTTTTGGTACTAGGGATTGAGTCCAGGTGTATTCTGCCACTGAGCTATGTGCCTAGCTCTTTTTTTATTTTGAGTCAAGGGTCTCACTAAGGTATTCAGAATGGCCTCAAACTTGTGATTCTCCTTCCTCAGCATCTCGAGTCTCTGGGACTATAGGCGAGTGCTACCATGCCCAGCTCATGTCTTCATTTAAATTTTTTGATTAGCAGTAAGGCAGAATTCAAGTTTTTAATTGATTAATCATATTTTGCCTGTGTGTGAGAGGGTGTATGTGTGAGAGAGAGAGATTGCCTTTTTTATGTCCTTTGCTCAGTTTTCTAATATGATGCTTATCTTTTCTCCATTGGTATGTAATTGCAGTGCCTTAACCCTTTGATATTTGTATAAGCATTATTTTTTAGAGTTTTAAAAGTATCTTAAAAATATTATAACTTTTTTCATATTTATATTTTAGTTGTAGTTGGACACAATACCTTTATTTTATTTATTTGTTTATGTGGTGCTGAGGATCGAACCCAGGGCCTCACACGTGCTAGATGAGTGCTCTACTGCTGAGCCACAACCCCAGCCAAATGTTATAACTTTTAAATTAAGAATTTACTTTGACATAATTGTAGATGCTCTTGCAGTTGTAAGGAATAATACAGAGATATCTCACAAAACCTCTACACTGTTTTCCTACTGGTATTATTTTGCATAACTATAGTACAATATCACCACCAGGATATTAATATTGATACAGTTGATATAGAATATCTCTGTCACTACAAGGATCCCTCCTTCATTTTATCCTTTTGGTTTTAAAAAAAAAATTAGTTGTAGGTGGACACAATACCTTTGTTTTATTTATGTGGTGCTGAAGATAAAACCCAGGGCATCACACATGCGAGATGAGGAGATGAGCGTTCTACCACTTAGCCATAGCCCGAGGCCCTCGTTTTATCCTTTTATAGCAGCATCCACTTTTCTCCTGTCCTATCCACTTTTTAACCTGGCAACCATTAATTTTTTCTCCATTACTATAATTGTCATTGCAAAAGTGTTATATATTTTGATCCCTAGCAGTACACACACAAACACAAAGTTATGTACATGAACCATACAGTATATAATCTTTTGGGAATGATTTTTTTAATCAGTGTAATTTTATGGAGATCCCCAGATTATTATGTGTATCAATTCCTTTTATTGCTGCATACTGTTCCATTGTGTGAAAGTACTGCAGTTTGTTTAACCATTTGCCAGTTGCTTTAGTCCATTTTGTACTGCTGTAACAGAATATCTGGGACTGGGTAATATTTTTTTTTGTAGTACTTGGGATCAAACCCACTTGCTATGCAGGTGCTGTACCACTGAGCTACCCTCAATCCTTTTTATTTTTATTTTTTAAAAATTTTGAAACATGCTCTTACTAAGTTGTCCAGACTGACCTCAAATTTGCAATCCTCCTGCCCAAGCCTCCCATGTAGCAATTGCTGTCATGTGTTAGTTGAATGTTCAGTTTTATGAGAAATTGCAGAATTGTTTCCAAGATTGGCTAGACCACTTTACTTATCTACTGACCATGTATATATGCTCCTGTTTCTCTGCATCCTAGCTATCATTTGATGTTAACACTATTTTTTTTAATTTTAGCCTCCTGTAGATAATAATACCATATTTTGGTATTAGTTTGCAATTTCCCTGATGGCTAATGATGGTGAACATATTTTTCAGTGCTAATTTCTCATCTGTATATCTTGTCTGTTCATGTCTTTTTTCAGTAAGAAAAAAAGTATCCAAAATGCCACTGTATTTTATGGGTTCTTTTTACATAGAGATTTGTGTAATGTCAGTTGATAATATGATTGTATAAAAGGCAGAAGTGCTGCTGTTCAAGTAGGATTTTTTTCTAATGTTTAATTTTATTGTATTGATTTTTAAAGAGTCAACTCTAAAAATCAATCACTAATTTTTTCCTGTTTTTTGTTTTCAATTTCATTGATCTCTGCTCTTTATTTTCTTTCTTCCATTGCTTTGAGCCTTATTTTTGCTATTCCTTTGCTAGATTCTTGATTTCAGAATTTAGAGAATTGATTAGGTTTTTCTAATATCTACATTTATGTCATAATTTCACTATCAGCATTTTAAAACTGAATCCCACATTTTTTTAAAAATTAAAAACCCATTTTATTTATTATAATAGGCATAGTGTATGTGAATGCATATATAGGTATATATAAATTCATGTAAATATTCAAAATGTCAGAAAACACAGTTAAACAAAGTATAGAAAGTGACTATAATCTTACTTGGCTACCACTATTTTTAAACATCTTGGTAGGTATAACTGCCTGACTCTTGAAGGTGAATGTACATATACACACTCTTTCATGTTGAGTCCCACAAATTCTAATGTAATATGTTTTAATTTTCATTCAATTTAGTCTATTTTTAATTTCCCTTGAGTCTTCCACTTTGATCTATCAGTTATTTAGAAGTATATTTGGTTTCTAAATGTTCAATCTCCCTGTTATCCTTTTGTTATTGGTACATAGTTGTAGTTGGAGAACACATTCTAGATCATCTTAATTAATTTAAGTTTGTTTCATGACCCCAAATATGATCTATCTTGATATTTGTGTCATGGACAATTGAAAAGAATGTGTGTTTGTATTTGTTGGGTAAAGTGTTTTATAAATGTCACTTATATCCTGATGGCTAATGGTGTTTTTTCCTACATTTTTTATTGGTGCATTATAGTTGTACACAATGATGAGATTTATTGTTATATATTCATACTGCACACAATATAATAATATAATTTGGCCAATATCAGTCCCTAGTACTTCCCCCATTTCTCCCTTCCTCCTACCCCTTGGTCCCTTGCCTCTATTGATCTCCCTTTGATCTTTAGGATATCCATCTCCACCTTTCCTTATTCTTCTCTAGCTTCCACATATGAAAGAAAACATGACCCTTGACCTTCTGAGTTTGACTTATTTCACTTAGCATAGTAATCTCTAGTTCTATCCATTTTCCTGCAAATGCCATAATTTCATTTTTCTTTATGGCTGAAAAAATAAAATTCCATGTGTCTATACACTACGTTTTCACCACATTTTCTTTATCATCAATGGTGTTTTTTTGAGTTCTTCTGTGTCCTTACTCTTTTTTCTGACTACTTGGTAACAGGTATTGAAGTGTCTTATGTAATAGTGACTTTACAACTTCTTTCTGTTTTATCACTTTTTGTTACATATTTTGAAGTTCTGCCTTTTGGTGAATAAAAATGATTGCTAAGACTTCTTAGAGATTGGCCCTTTTATCATTATGTACAATCTCCCTCTGTCTATGGTAATTTTCTTTGCTCTGAAGTTTATTTTATCTGATAATAATGTACCTTCTTTTACTGTCTTGATTAATGTTGCATGGTATGTACTTTTTCATCTTTTTATTCTCAGTCTGCCCATTTTATTTTTAGAATGAATTTCATGTAGACAACATGTAGTTGAGCAGGGTTTTTTAAAAAAATCCCCTCTGCTAATCTCTCTTTTAATTGATATATATAGGCTAATTTAATATATTATAATTATTGCTATGTTAGGGCTGAAGTCTGTGCCATTTTAAAAATTTCTTTGCTATTTTTATTTCTTATTTCTCTATTTTCCATTTCCTGGTTACGTGAACATTTTTTAAGATTCCATTTTGATTAATCTGTAGTACTTTTGAGACTATCTCTTTCTGTAGCTCTTTGAATGGTTGTGCTAGGTAATATATGTACATAATTTACCATGGTCTATTGGAGTCATTTTACCAATTTGAGTGAAGTGTAGAAATTTTTCCTCCCTATATGTCCCTTAGCCCACCCATATTTGCAATATAATTCTCTAAAATATTTTCTTTACATAACAACTAGAATCACATCAGACAGAGTTAATTTCTGCTTCATCCATAGGTGCTCTATTTTGAATTGTGTGCCCCAAATTTCAAGTGTTAGAAAATTTATCTCCAGTGTGACAGTGTTAAGAGGTAGAATCTTAAAGATGTGATTAGATCATGAAGGTGCTGTCCTCATGAATTTATTAACATCATGTTTATATGGGAGTGTGTTCATTATGAAAGGGTGAATTTGTGCTTTTTCTCTCTCTCTCTCTCTCTCTCTCTCTCCCTCCCCCTCCCTCCCTCTCCCCCTCTCCCTCCCTGTCCCTCTCTCCCTTGCCTACATGATACGTTCTGCCACAGAATGATTCAGTGTGAAGGCCCTGGTCAGATGCAGGCCCCTGGACTTCCTAGCCTCCAGAACTATCAGAAATGAATTCATTATAAATTACCTAGTCTGGGCCAGGTGCAGTAGCACTCACCTTTAATCCCAGCTACTCCTGAGGTTAGGGCAAAAGGATTGCAAATTTGAGGCCAGTCTGGGCAACTTAGTAATAAAAAATCTAAATAAATAAATAAAAAGTATTGAGGGTTTAGCCGAGTGGTAGAACACTTGTATAAGGCCCTGGGTTTGATCCTCACTACCACCAAAAAAAAAAAAAAAAAAAAAAAAAAAAACCCAAATTACCAGTCCTAGATATTCTGTTGCAGCAGCACAAAGTGGACTAAGGCAATGGGCAAATTAGTCCACAACTATAGTACATACATACAATGGAATCGTATGAAGCAATAAATGAAATCAAGACAAGAAAAGAAATCCAGTTATATTCACCGCTATTTTTGTTCTTTATTTTGTTGTTTCTTCCTTCCCGATGTTCCAAGATTCTTTATTCATTTTCTTTCTGTTTATATAACTTTCCTTAGACATTCTTTTAGGGTGGCTTGCTGACAACAGATTCTCTTGAGTTTCCTTCATCTTTCAATGTCTTAATTTCTTCTTTATTCCTGGAGGATATTTTCATTAGGTTATGGGTTGACGACAGTTATTTTAATACTTTAAGTATTGGACTACTTCCTTGTTTCCATAGTTTCTCATGAGAAATCTGTCATTCAAATAATGTTTCCTCTATAGGTTGGATATTATTTTTTTTTTTTCTTACTGCTTTCAAAAGTTTTTCTTTGTATTTAGTTTTCAGAAGTTTGATTGTTATGTGTCTTTGTGTAGATTTATTGGGTTTATCCTGTTTGGTCTTGCTCTGCTTGTTGGTTTATGTTTCTTGTATGAAGTTTTGTTATTATTTCTTTCAACTATGTTTTAAGCCTTTCCTTCTAGATCCTGTTAGATCTTTTGTCAGTGTCTCACAGGAACTTCTACTTTGTTAATTTTTTTCAGTCTGTTTTTCTCTGTTAAATTTGATAATTTCTACTATTTTTTATGTAGTTCACTGATTCTTGTCTGTGCAACCTCTATTCTGCTGCTCAGCCCTTCTACTGATTTTGTATTTCAGTTATAATTTTCAATTTTAATATTTTCCTTTGGTTCTCTTAATAATATCTTCTGGTTCTTTGCTGGACTTCTTTATCTTGTTTTGGTAAAGCTGCTTTTTCTTTTTCTTTCTTTTCTTTTCTTTCTTTTTTTGGTACTGGGGATTAAATCCAGGAGCACTCAACGACTGAGCTACATCCTCAGCCCTCTTTTGTATTTTATTTAGAGACAGGGTCTCACTGAGTTGCTTAGCACCTTGCTTTTGATGAGGCTGGCTTTGAACTTGTGATCCTCCTGCCTCAGCCTCCCGAGCTGCTGGGATTACAGGTGTGTGCCACAGCACCCAGCAGAATGAGTGATTTTTTATTGAAACCTGGACTTATTCATATTGTGTTCTGAAAGTCTGGGTCTGACAATCTTTTTAGCTGAAATTATTTGACATTGCTCTGGCAGAAGAAGGGTGCTACCTTGTTCCTGCGAGGTGGAAGTAGAACTTCATTTTTCCCATTTGGCCATAGTGGGCACCTGAGGTGAAGGTCTTCTTCTTCTTTTTTTTAAATATTTATTTATTTACTTTAGTTGTACACAATGCAATGCATTTATGTTTATGTGGTGCTGAGGATCGAACCCGGGCCGTGTACGTGCGAGGCGAGCGCTCTGCCGCTGAGCTACAATCCCAGCCCCAGGTGAAGGTCTTCTAAATACTGCTGGGCATGGTGGAGATTCCTGCCCCCAATGTGGTTTCTACTGACATGTAAGGACTAGGTTTATTAACTGCAGGAGGAAATTTTAAAAAATACTTGTTTCTATACTTGGCTTCTTTGATTCCCACGCTGGCTGGGCTATTGAGATGCCTTATTTCACCCTCAGAAGGGTACAGGGTACAAGTCTAGGCTTCCATTCTTGCTGCTTGATTATATAGGTTGGTGTAGGACTGTGGTGTTTGGGGTAGAGTGGGTTCCTACCTAAATGTTCGTTATCTTGTTTGGTTCTGCCTTTCCTTGTTCCTTGTCTAGAGGGAGTAAGATTTTGTTGGAGACTGTTTTTGGTCTGTACGCACTGGCATTTCTAGGTTGTCAATCTGTTTAACTCCAAGCCTGGAAAATATGATGCAAAAAGGAAACCTAAAGAACTCAATATGATTCTCTTTCTTTGGTATTGAAATCCCTAGTCGGTTGCCTTCTCCTTTCTACCTTTCAGGGTCTTCTTATGTTTGTTGTGTATATAATGTTAAGGGGTTTTAGTTGTATCTAGCAAGAGAAAGGGAAAAAGGTACATCTAACTGCATCTTCATGGAAATGGGGTTAAGATTTTAATTTTTATATTGCCAAATCTTTTATTCATCTGGGCCCTTTCCCTGGGCTTATTTACATGGGCCTTTCACCTCAATATTCTAAATTCTTTTTTATGACTTATATTTTTAAGAGTGTTATTTTTGCTGAATTACTAGTGAGTTGAACTATTTTATTTTCTTAAATCAACATCCTTTCCCTATTGATGACTCTATCCCTGATACGCCAAATTATTATATGTACTTGACACTGCTTCTGGACTTCTTATTTTCTTCCATTTGTCTGTCTTTTACTGTACTAGTATTACTATTTTTGTTATAGTAGCATGCCATCTCCACATTGTAGGGTAAGTCCACCTTCTCCCATTCTGTTAAGAAAAATTGTGGCCATTGTCTAGGCTTAACAATTTATTATGATATTTGGTGTTTTCTTCTTCTTTTATTATATACAAAAATGAGGCTGGTTTTGTTGCTTATATCACTAAATAGATGAAATTATGATATCAAACTTTTCCTCTAGACTAGTGGTTCTCCACTGGAGGCAATTTTGTGTCCCCCCATTCTTTCTCCCCAGCAATATTTGGCCATGTCTGGAGACATTTTTGGTCATCAAGACTGGGGAGGTGTTACTTACATTTATTTGGTACAGCCCAGGTATCTTGATGAACCATCCTATAATGTATAAGATAGTCCTCTACAGCAAAGAATTATCCGGCCCAAAATGTCAGTAGTGCCATATTGAGAAGTCCTAGTCTAGTCCTATAATGAGGAAAATAAGATTTTATATTTTAAATCCTTTTCTATTTTAGAGTAAGACTCATTTAACTTAAGAGCAAATCCTTAGTTACCCCTGGATATGTGATTTAAGGTCAAGCCCTGAAATTATGCCAGTATCTGACACAAATGATCAACATTTAAAATATGGGCATAAATCAAGTACAAATTTAATTAGAGATAGTGAAGGTTTCAGTAATACAGCCAATTACAAAATAAATAATACAAAAATCAATAGCTTCCCTATGTTTAAGCAATAGTAGTTGGGAAATATAATGGAGAAAGGTACCATTAACAATTTCAGTCAAGAGTATAAAATGCCTATGAATAAACTTTTAAAAATATGCATGACTTAAATGAAGGATTCCATAAAATTTTACTAAGGAATATAAAAGAAGATGTGAATAATGATGAGACCCACTGAATGCAGATTCAGCAATACAGAAATATCCTTTATCTGCAATTTAATCTGTACATTTAATGCAATTCTTATAAAACTATAATGGGAATCTTTGGGGGGAATTAAAGGAGAGAAGGATTTAACAAGATTCGAAAGTTCAAATGGAGAAATAAATGCATGAGACTAGCCATCTCTTGTTTCTGAAGGAAAGTAATGATTTAGTCCTTTAGGAAAATATATGAAAATGTATGAATTTATTCTATTCCTGTAGATTTAAAATGTTATATAATGTAAAAATAAGTGAATTCCAAGGCTACAATAATTGAAACTCTGTGTGGAACAGGGACAGAAAGAAAAATCAGTGGAAAATTTTAAAGTACAGAAACAAACCTGGATCTAGGAAGGTGACATTTGAAATCCATGGAGGGAGAGGCTGGAATAGTGAATAAAGGAATTGCAACTGGATTTTTATTTGTATATTTTTTAGTTGTCAGTGGACTTTATTTTATTCATTTTTATGCAGTATTGCGAATTGAACCCAGTGCCTCACACACGCTAAGCAAGTGTTCTAATACTGAGCCACAACCTCAGACCCTAACTGGATTTTGAGGAATATTTATGTAAAAGATTAATCAAAAGAAATCTTGCTTGAATTAAAGGTAAAAAAATGGAACCATAAATATTTTAAAAGCATAGGTGAATGTGTAAATAATATTTCAGGTTAGGGAGAAGAACATTTGTTTATATATAATTTTGAAATAATATAGTCAAATATATATATATATATATATATATAGTCAAATAATTCCAAAATAAAACTATGTTATCAATAGATATTGATAACAATTTGTCCCCCATCTGTACTGTACTACAACTGTCCCCTTTCTACATTTAGTTAACGACTGCAATTGTGTATATACTTTCATAACTTCTTGGATTTGTTAGCAAATAAATATGTATTCTTAGGTCTCTACCTTTTTAGACATAAATTATATATTCTACACAGTATTATTTACTTTAATTTTTAAACTTAAATTTTATATTACACTTATTTGAAAGTTTTGTAGTTTTTCACATCAGTTAGAAAAGTACATAGAGAGCTTCCTCAGTATTTTCTATGGTATCATGGCATTCTGGGATCTCAATGTATAATAATTTGCATATCTAGTTCCTTGATAATGGGTATTTGAGTTTCCTTTTTTGCTAGTACAAATAGTAATGTAATGGGTATCATTTTACATGTCATTTTTCAAGTATACAAGCACATCATATACAGGTATGATTTTTTTTTAATTGAATTCAGGGGCACTTGACCACTGAGTCACATCCCTAGCCCTATTTTGTATTTTATTTAGACACAGGGTCTCATTGAGTTGCTTAGCACCTTGCTTTTGCTGAGGCTGGCTTTGAATGTGCACTCGTCCTGCCTTAGCCTCCTGAGCTGCTGAGATTACAGGCGTGCACCACTGTGCCCAGCTTAAATGTATACATTTTTTATTTATGGTAAAATATACATAACAAAATTGATCAATTTTTTAAAAATATTTTTAGTTATAGATAGACACAATACCTTTATTTTACTTAGTTTTATGTGGTGCTGAGGATCAAACTCAGTGCTTCAAATGTGTTAGGCAAGCGCTCTACCACTGAGCCACAATCCCAGTTCCCTCATTTTAATCATTTTTAAATAGTTTTTGTTGTCAATAGACAATTATTTTATTTATTTACATGTGGTGCTGAGAATCAAACCCAGGGCATCACACGTGTGGTAGGCAAGCGCTCTACCACTGAGCCACAACCCCAGCCCTCATTTTAATAATCTTAAGGGTATAGTTCTGTGGCATAAAGTACATTCTTTTTTTAAAACCCATTTTTATTAGTTATAGATGGACATGATACCTTTATTTTATTTGCTTATTTTTTATGTGGTGCTGAGGATCAAACCCACTGCCTCACTCATGCTAGACAAGTGCTTTACCACTGAGCCACAACCCCAACCCTAAAGTACATTCTTTATGGATTAATTTTGAGAGGATTATTCACTGGCTTGAAGAAAAGGTGAGTTTGTAATTTTTAAAACTATGACCACTTGTTTTCCACACTAGTTGTACAATACACTCCCATTAGAAACCCGTGAAACTGGCCGGGTGCGGTGGCGCAAGCCTGTAATCCCAGCACTTGGGAGGCTGAGGCAGGAGGATCTCGAGTTCAAAGCCAGCCTCAGCCATGGTGAGGCACTTAGCAACTCAGGGAGACCCTGTCTCTAATAAAATACAAAAAAGGGCTGGGGATGTGGCCCAGTGGTTGAGTGCCCCTGAGTTCAATCCCCGGTACCCCCCCCCCCCAAAAAAAAAAAAGAAAGAAAAAAAAAAAAGAAACCTGTGAAGCTGCCTGTTTTTCTTCAGGGTTCTTATCAGAATGTACTTGTTTTTCAACTTCTTGTCATCTGTTAGGTGAAAATGTTCTCAATGTAGTTATAATTCCTAGTATTCTCTTAAAATGATATTGAACACTTTTCACATGTTTAAGTGGGAATGTATTTTAAAACAGGAAGACAGATCATAAAGGGAAAAGTGATGAAAATTTGGCTACATATAAAGTAAAAATAAAATTAAAGACCAAAGACAAAGTGGGGTAGGGGAGGGAGTTTTTATACCATAGGACAAAATAAATAGCATTGATATATACTCTTTATAAAATCATTAATAAGCAGATAGTATTTTCTAATAAGAAAATGAGCAGATGACACGAATAGGCAGTTCAAATGAAGACATTAAAGTGGATGTTAAGCCCATAAGAAAAATTCAGCCTCAACAGTAGGTGATGACTTACAAACACAAATGTGTTTCCTATAAAACTGGTTATTTATTTAAAACTGTACATGTGGTTCTTCTCCTAAATGAAATATAGGGATACTCTGTTGTGCACATTTTAAGTAGTTGGAAGTACATGGTTAAGTTCCCAATTCCTTACCATCATCTACTCCCTACCCACAACGCTCCCAGCAGACCTAAATGTTTTTGGATAGCAGAGTCTTAGATTATATGTTGCCATGAATTGCTCTACACCTGGATGCAGGTAAAAATGGATGCAAGTACAGTTACTTATTAAGTACTTTTTTCTTTTAGAGGGGAAATAGAATATCAGTAATTACTTGTTAGGTTCTGGGAAAAGTTGATTCAATTCTGCAGAAACATTTATTGAGCACTTACTACCATGTGCCATGTACTGTGATTGATAGTGAGTATGAAAAGATAGTTATTTTTTTAAAAAAATATTTATTTTTTAGTTATAGGTGGACACAATATCTTTATTTTATTTTTATGTGTTGCTGAGGATGGAACTCAGTGCTTCCCACATGCTAGGCGAGTGCTCTACCTCTGAGCCACAATCTCAGCTCAGTAATTTTGTTTTTAAGTAATTCATTAATCTTACTTATGCACTTAATTTCTCCTGACCCCTGCCTCCTTTTTTATTTTTTTATTGGTAGCAGGGATTGAACTCAGGGGCACTCAACCACTGAGCCACATCCCCAGCCCTGTGATGTATTTTTAGTTTTTTTAGCCAGGTTCTCACTGTGTTACTGAAGCTGGCTTTGAACTCACAATCCTGCCTCAGTCTCCCAGGCTGCTGGGATTATAGGTGTGCACCACCGTGCCTAGCTCCAGCCCTTCTTTCTTTTGTAGTTTCCTTTTGAAAATTTAAAGCAAGAGGCAGGTAGTCTGTTTTCTGAAAATTTATTCTTGACTTTTGTTTGTTTATTTTGTGGTACTGGAAATTGAAGCCAGGGGCTTCAATCCCATCTGAGCTGCATCCCCAGCTCGATTTTGTGTCATGTTTTTGTTAAATTGCCCAGGTTGGCCTTGAACATGTGATCCTCTTATCTCAGCCTCCTATGTATCTGGAATAACAAGTGTGTACCACCATGCCTGGCCTGTTTATTATTTCTTAATCATAGTTTTGGTATGACACAACTCACATTCCTCAGAGTTCACTCATTTAAAATAAAAAAATAATCAGTTTTAGCATATTCTAAGTTTGCAACCATCAATATAGTCAATGTTAGAACATTTTCATAATCCTCAAAAGAAACTCCATACCCATTAATAGTCATTGCCCATTCCTCTCTCTCCTTGAAGTCCCTGGAAACCACTTTCTGTCTCTATAGATTTCCCAATTCTGGATATTTCATATAAGTGGAATCATAAATTATTTGGTCTTTTGTGGCTAGTTTCTTTTAATTAGCATAACATTTTCAATGTTATAGCATGAATCAGTACTTAACCCGTCCCCACTTTTCCTTTTGTACTGGGTATTTAACCTATTGACGCTTAACCACTGAGCCACATCCCCAGCCCTTTTATTTATTTTGAGACAGGGTCTCCGCAAGTTGCTTAGGGCTTTGCTTTGAACTTGCAATCCTCCTGCTTCGGTCTCACAAGTCTCTGGAATTACAAACATGTGCCATCATGCCCAGCCTTCTTTTCGTTTTTTTTTTTTTTTTTTTTTTTAATATTTTTTGTTATAGATGTACACAATACCTTTGTTTTATTTATTTATTTTTATGTAGTGCTGAGGATTGAACCCAATGCCTCACACGTGCTAGGCAAGCACTCTACAACTGAGCTACAATCCTTCTTTTCCTTTTGATGACAAATAAGATTCCATTATATGGATATACCATATTGTAGTCATACACCATCAATTGATATACATTTGGGTTATTTCTATTGTCTTTTAAGTCTATTATTAATAATGCTGCTATGAATATTGCATATACATTTTATGTGGATACATATTTCATTCTTGGGTATATATAGAAGTGGAACCCTTTGAGAAAATGTCCAAAAGTTGTCCAGAGAAGTTATACCATTTTATATTCCCAGAGATAGTATGTGAGGTTTCTAATTTCTGTACATGCTTATCAGCAGTTGATATTATTGATTTCGTTGAGTATAACCATCTTAATGCATATAAAATGATATCTTGATGTGGCTTTGATTTGCAATTCTCTAATAACTAATGACATTGAGCATATTTTCTTGTGTTCATTGGCTATTTTTATCAGCAACTTTTCATCTTTCTGAGCATTCTTTTGTAGTCACATTTCCCTCTGACCATAACCTGAAATGGTTTCATGTCATTAGATTTTTCTCACCTGGATAATCCAAGACAGTCTCAAGATATTTAACCTTAATCCCATTTTAAATGTCCTTTTTTTGTCAAGTAAGGCATTATGTTCCCAAGTCCTGAGTATTAGAATGTGGTCATCTTTAGGGAGCTCATCTGTCTACCATACTGTATTAACAACATTAATACTTCCTTTGATCCCATAACATGAGTTCTTCCCATTTACTAGGATATCTTTAATTTCTTTCAATAATGTTGTATATTTTTCTTTATAAATCTTATAATTCTTTTGTTAAATTCATTCTTAAGTATTATATTCTTTTTAAGTAATCATAAATGGAATTATGTTCTTAATTTAATTGCTATTATATAGAAATGTAATTTTTTTTAAGTACTGGGGATTGAACTCAGGGGCACTCGACTATTGGGCCATATCCCCATATCCCTTTTTTGTATTTTATTTAGAGACAGGGTCTCACTGAGTTGCTAAGTGCCTCACCATTGCTGAGGCTGGCTTGGAACTCACTATCCTCCTGCCTCAGCCTCCCCAAGTGCTGGGATTACAGGCGTGTACCAACCGCACCCGGCCCAGAAATGTAATTTTTGATGTTGATCTTATGTACTTGTTCTTGTTGAACTTGTTTATTTTTCGAATAGATTTTCTTGGAATATGTGTATTCATGATCATATTATCTATGAATATAGTTTTACTTCTTCCTTTTCAATCTGGATTCCTTATTTATTTTTTGGCCTAATTGTCTTGGCTAGAATTTCAAGTGTATTATTGAATTGAAGTGGTAAAAGTAGACATCTTTTTTTGTTCCTGATTGTAGTAGGAGAAAGTATACAGCCTCTCACCATTAAGTATGATACTACTGTGGAGTTTTCATTAATGCTCTTTATCATGTTGAAGAAGTTCTTTTATCTTCCTAGTTTGTTGGGGGTTTTATCATAAAAGCGTATTGGATTTTTGTCAAATGCTATTTCTACTTCTTTTGAGATAATATGTTTTTTAATAACAGTGTAATTGAGGTATAATTCACATCTTAAAATTCACCCTTTGAAAATGTACAATTCAGTGGTTTTTAATATAGGTACAGAGTGTACAGCCATCACCACTATGTAATTTGAGAACATTTTCATTACCCCAAAAAGAAACCCTGTACCTATTAGCGGTCACTCCCCCATTACTGCCTCCTTCAGCCCCTGACAACCACTAATAAACTTTCTGTCTATGGATTTGCCCATTTTGGATATTTCATATAAATAGAATCATGTGATATGTGACCTTTTGTGTTTGGTTCTTCCATTTAGTATATTATTTCCAAGATTTATCCATGTTGTAGCAATTATCAGTACTTAATTCTTCTGAGTGCAGGCCAGATCTTTTCAAGCTTGCTTTGTCCCTGGTTATCTCTGATTAAACTAAGCCTAAATTTATGCTGTTTTTTTGTTTTGTTTTGTTTTGTTTTGTTACCAGGGATTTAACCCAGGACTGCTTACCCACTGAGCCAAATCCCCAGCCTGGTTTTATATTTTATATAGAGATAGGGTCTCATTGAGTTGTTCAGGGCCTTGCTAAATTGCTGAGGCTAGCCTTGAACTCCTGATCCTCCTGCCTCAGCCTTCCAAGCTGCTGGGATTACAGGTGTGTACCACTGTGCCCAGGTAATTCATGCTGTCATGAAGCTACTTGTCTCTTAATTGCTTATCACCAATTCTTCATTTTTTAAAAAATATATTTTTAGCTGTTGATGGACCTTCATTATTTATTTATTTATTTATTTATTTATTTATTTATTTATTATGTGGTGCTGAGGATTGAACCCAGTGCCTCATATGTGCTAGGCGAGCAAGGGTTCTACCACTGAGCTACAACTCCATCTCCCAATTCTTCATTTTTTAAAAGAGAGAAACCTTCAGTTTGAACTTCTTCACATTGTTTTTCAAATAAAGTCATTTCTTTTGGGGATAGCTTAGGACCTCCCACTGGGCAAAATCTTTGAGCTAGTGCTTTGGATGCTAGGCACTGGTAATAGCTAGTGGTTTTCTTGCTTACCTCTTCACGTGTGGGACTTAGCCCTACAAGTGAGCTTGGGTGAAATAATCAATGTGAATGGTGATTGGGACCCCAGAATTCTAAGGCCTATGTGCCTGGGGTAGAACCACTGCCCTATGAGTAGAAGCTGGTTAAAGGAAGTGCCCCCCCAACTCTTGGCTTTACTTACCAAGAATTTTACACCTTAGGTTCTTTGTTGGAGGTGATGATAAGAGTGCTAGCTAATAGTCTCTCTCATTGAGATACTATATCTGCTGATTGAGAGCTGGGGCAGAGAGAGTCTAGTATTCTTGGCCACCCTTACCAGAAGTGTGTATCAAAGTAAGCAAAGGGATGGGGGAATGAAAGGAGTGGACTGTGGCTCATATGCCATGGACTCACTGTTACATTACTGAGTTTTAGCAGATTTTCTTGAATAAATGTTTCTTTATTTGCTCTTTGCCCTCAGGACAATTTCCAGAAGTTTCCAACTTAAAAATGTTTTGCCTGTTAAGGATATTTCACTGGGGAACAGTTCCAAAGGACTTCTGCTGCAGTTCTGGGAATGGATCCCTCTTTTATGTCAACTTTTTCAGAAATTGGGTTTTTATAAAATATTTTTAGTTGTAGATGGACACAATACCTTTATTTTATTTATTTATTTTTTATGTGGTGCTGATGATCAGACCCAGTACATTACACATGCTAGGCAAATGCTCTACAACTGAGATACAACCCTAGACCCTAGAATTTGTTTTTTGTTTTGAAGTTGCTAGAAGTTTGGCTATACTAAGCAGTACTGATGAACTGGTTTTTAAATCTGTGTCTACTTTTTTTTTTTTTTAAACCGGGGATTGATCAGGAGCACTGGACCACTGAGCAACATCCCCAGCCCTATTTTGTATTTTATTTAGAGACAGGGTTTTGCTGAGTTGCTTAGCAGCCTCAGTTTTGCTGACACTGGCTTTGAACTCGAGATCCTCCTGCCTCAGCCTCCCAAGCCACTGGGATTACAGAAGTGTGCCACTGTGCCTGGCTTAAATCTGGTTTTCACTATTTTAAAATTTGTATTTATTAAGTTTCAGGTTACATTCTTTTCCTGCTTTGTTTTTGTTTTCATTTCTCCATATAAATGAACCTTGTTATTATGGTGTTTGACTCTTGAGAAATATGTTTAGTGACATTTTTCTGCTTGCTACTTTGATTTTTAGGTTTGGCTCTACCATCTACTACTGTCACCACCACTGCTAGTTCAAGCACCATGCTGTTTACCTCAGTATCAAATGCTTTTACATCCACAGCAGCCTCAGAGCTCTCATGTAAGTTATACTTATTCCAAAGAAAATACTATTATTTCCCGTGAGGCCACTTAATTTGCTAATATAAGCATTGGATCTCTATGAATCTCCTGCATCTCAAAAATTATTATATTTGAACCCATTTAAGATTGTTGATATCAGTAGTAGCTTTGCTTAGAGCCTAATTGTTGTGGCTTTAGCTTAAGTTATTTTTAACATTAGCATGTTTATTATATCTTAAAATGGTAAATTTAAATTTAAGCATCTGGTTCATTAATACTGAGGTTTTGAAGGAGCTTCTTCAAGCTATTCAGAGTGGGAGTTTTGCCAAGTGTGAAAGAAAGAAGTCCTTATTATCTAGGTGAAGAAGATAAAAAGTGAGGAAAAGGTTTTGGAGCCTTGCTATAGTTGTATTCTTCTATATAGTCTAGGTTGTGATCCTTAATATTGCATCTGTCAGAAATGGAATACCACAAATGACAAGCTGTAGTTTTGGGGTTCTATTGACAGTGTGGGATATCTCATGACCTTTCCCTGTAAGGAGGAATATGTACGTGATTTGAGCTGAGAAGTGGGATGATAATTATCTGTAACTCTTAATTTCTTTTGTACATCTTTCATTAGTAGAGTAATGGTAGGGCTGGGGCTGTGTCTCAGTGGTAGAGTGCTCACCCAGCATATGTGAGGCACTGGGTTTATTCCTCAGCACCACACAAAAATAAATAAATAAAATAAAGGTATTGTGTCTATCTACAACTAAAAAAAATTTTTTTTAAATAGAGTAATAGTAAATGTTGAAAATATTGAATTCTATATATATCTTAGGTACTTTCTTCTTAAAATGCTATAAATTGACTACTTTTGAGCTATTTTCTTCACTGTGCCCTGGTGTCCATCACTAAACTTTGTTGTATTTTAATCCTAGCTCTAATATGGTCCCCCAAAGCCCTGTGATAGCAAGATTGTTACTATTCCTGGGAGTAAAACTTGCCAGGACATGCTGATACTCAATTAAGCATGAAGTGTGGCATACAGTCCTCATCCACTTGTGCAGTTGGCATAGGTAAACATTCATTAAAATTGTTGGTTACCATGTGAGTAGTGTTTTCTACCAAGAAGACTTCTATTTTGAGACATAGCCGTGATTCTGGAATCCTTCTGATATATGTGAGCAACATCTTTCTCAACTATAATAGATTTAGTGAATATGATTTGATGAATTTTATCATGTCTGAGGTTTGAATTAATTCCATTTTCAAAGACTTACCCTCTGACTTTTGTTCAGCTTTTTGCTCCTTCTTGCCTCTGATGTCCTTGCCTACAAAATGAAAAGATATGTGGATCATATTATCTTTCAATTGCCTTTAATGAGTTATACCTTACACATTTTAAAATTAACTTATTTTAAGTATAAAAATTTAAGTATAAAATTCAGTGATTTTTAGTAAGTTTGCCAAATTGTGTACCCATCACTATATTTAGTTTTAAAATATTCCTTCATCTCAATGAGATCCCCCAGCTATAGATAACAACTAATCTATTTTCTATCTCCATAGATTTGTCTTTTCTGGAATTTAATATAAATGGATTTGACCATGATTTTTTAAAATTTAATCTACATTTTCTAAAGGACTCTTGAGGTGAAAAAGACTGTATAAATACTTTGTTTTGATTAAAAGGGCAATTATTAATATTATGTTCTCTGAAGTTGGTGCTCCAAACCCTTTGGCTAGAATACTTGGTATAACTTTGGGATTTGGATTAGAATTTCCTGGAGCAGGTAGAGCAGCTCCTACTCTTTCTAGTAAGATTTTAGAGTTACTGGGATGTGTTGGGACACTCACTGGAAATGTGTGCTACATAACAAATAGTAAGTAGATTATTTCTAAAGAACCTGGAGCTGTCAAAGTGTGTTTTGACTATCTTATTACAATATCCAAATAGTATACCAACATAGATGATTGCCAAACAGTAGAATGAGATAATTGATATAAGTATAGTGCTTTTTTGGTCTTCTGTTGATGAACAAAGAAATAATATCATTGATATCCTAATTTGTTCATTACACATACATGTATTGAATAATCATGTCATATCCAATAAATATGCATAAATATTATGTGTCAATTAAAAATAATGGGTCTTGGAATGTAGCTCAGTGGTAGAGCACTTGCCCAGTATGTGTTTGGCCCTGAATTTGATCCCTAGCACTATGAAAAAAATAATTAAAAATTATATACTCTTTTGAGGGCTGGGGTTGTGGCTCAGTGGTAGAGCACTCGCCTAGCACATGCGCAGCCCTGGTTCGATCCTCAGCACCACGTAAGAATAAAGGCATTGTGTACAACTAAAACATATATATATACACATATACTCTTTTGAGATGACTACACTCAAAATTGTTATCAAATTGTGGTCAACTTTTTTTAGACTTAAGAATTTTTATTGTTATTAATGTTTAACTTCTTGGACTAATAGAAATTTTTTTCTCTAAATGTAATTTAAGTTTTGACCTTATTAAGGTCAGCCCTCTCCTAAAATTGATCCCAGACCTGTTCTAAATTATTTTATTTCAGTAAGGACCTAGTTACATTGTAGATGGAAGAAAACTTGGTTAGCCGTTGCTTGCAGCTATTGTGAGCTGGCCATTTAAACCTTCCATTTAAGTTAGACTCCATTTTAGGAAACTCTTTTGCTTTTTTTTTTTTTTTTTTTAAAAGATTACTTAGGGCTGGAATGAATCTTTCTTCAAACCTGGCATAAATTAAAGTCAACTCCTTTTAAGCCTAAAATAATTATTCCTAAATAGATGTATACCATCTCCATATGTCCTCTTTTACAGGATCAGTACTTACTTAGTTTCTACCAGATAAGTAGCCTTACTAGCCAACCATTGAGAATTGTAAATGATGTGTTTTGATAACCTTACAAGTTATCATATTTCAAAAAAATGTTAATGCATACTCTCCCCCCCATAAATTACTGAAAAAAAGAACTTATTCTTTCACTCATAGAATGAGTCATTTAAATATGAATTGTAAAGACAAGATAGTTTGAATTGGGGGCTGGGGTTGTGGCTCAGCGGCAAAGCGCTCGCCTTGCACGTGTGCGGCCTGGGTTCGAACCTCAGCACCACATAAACATAAAATGCATTGTGTATAACTAAAGTAAATAAATAAATATTAAAAGAATAAAAAAGATAGTTTGAATTGGAAAGCTCTTTGGTGACTCTGTCACGACCTATCTCTTATGTATCTTAGTATCAAATTCCTTCCTGCAAACTGGTATCTTTGTCACTAACCCATCCCTTACCACCATTCTATCCACACTGCCATATGTACTTACATCGCTTCTCATCAGGTATGTCTCAACTTGACACCCTCAGCACAGAGTTTCCCCCCTACTCACCTGTCCTTCCCCCGAAGTATATTTACTTTCTCAGGGATTTCATCTCACAAACCAGCATTGCACAACAGCTTTCAAGTGACTGTATCTGTAGACTTAAAGGTCTTTGGGATTACACTCTGGTCTAAGTAAAATCACAGTTTTAAGATTGACTTTTTTTTTTGGTTACCGGGGATTGAACTCAGGGGCACTCGACCACTGTGCCACATCCCCAGCCCTTTTTTTTTTTTTTTTGTATTTTTTAAAACATTTAAAAAAATATTTATCTATTTGCTTTAGTTGTACACAATGCAATCCATTTATGTTTGTGTGGTGCTGAGGATTGAACCTGGGCCGCACACACGCTAGGCGAGCACTCTACTGCTAAGCCACAACCCCAGCCCTTTTTTTTGTATTTTATTAGAGACAGGGTCTCACTGAGTTGTTAAGTGCCTCACCATTGCTGAAGCTGGATTTGAACTCGCGATCCTCTTGCCTCAGCCTCCCAAGTGCTGGGATTACAGGCATGTGCCACCACACCTGGCTAGAAGATTGTTTTTTAAAAAATATTTTTAGTTGTAGATGGACACAATACCTTTATTTATTTATTTTTATGTGGTGCTGAGGATAGAACCCATTGTCTCACACATGTAAGGCAAGTGTTCCACCAGTGAGCTACAACCCCAGCCCGAGGAGCTTTTTTTTTTTTTTTTTGTACCAGGGATTGAACTCAGGGGCACTTGACCACTGGGCCACATCCCCAGCCCTTTTTTGTATTTTATTAGAGACAGGGTCTCACTGAGTTGCTAAGTGCCTCGCCATTGCTGAGGCTGGCTTTGAACTCGAGATCCTCCTGCCTCAGCCTCCCAAGTGCTGGGATTACAGGCGTGCACCACCATGCCCAGCTGAGAAGCTTGTTTTTTTAAATAGATAATTAAGAAATTTTATTTTAGTTGAAAGTATTTCTATCTGGAAAACTAATTTTTATTGGTTATTTTTAGTTATACTTAACAGTAGAAGCCATTTTGTATAATTATACAATTGTGGAATATATCTTATTCTAATTAGGACCCCATTCTTGTGGACGTCCACAATGTTGGTAATACGACGGTTGTCGGTGATGAGTTCTGCTCCCCAAAATGTTGAAGTTTGAACATTAGAGAAGCACACCGAGGCAAGCATATAAAGCAGTGTTTATTGAAAAGGGGTCACATAGACTTCTCCCCAGAGGGAGATGGGGGCCATTGCTGGTATCCTGGTATCCCCAGAAGCGAGACAGGTCTGCCTTTTTATATGTCCCAGGGCTTCCTTTGTTCTCCTGCTCTCTTCCTCTTATCTCTCTGCTTCCTGGGTACTTACCTAACCAGGCCAGACCAGGCCCGGTGGGATGGCCAAAAGGTGAGAAGCAGATTGGCTGAAGGGGGATGGGCAGGATGGTGCAGTCCAGGACACAATGAATTAACAACTTTATAGCTCTCTGTAGGGAGGGGCAGTTCCTGGGACAGGTTACCTTGGCAACAGATTGGGGCAGGGGCAGGTTCTTAATAAGGGCAGAGGATGGGCTCTGAAGGAATTAACATTTCAGTCCCTCAGGGGACAGTCTTCCAGCAGTCTCCAACTTCCCAGGATTCACTCAAAATTGGCTTTCTTGATCCGACCTGACTTGATTTACCTATCTATACTGACTGCCTGTCAGAGTCTGGCTTCATTGGGATTCACTGTGGTGTATTCATATATGTACATAGGAAAATTATGACATATACATTCCACTGACTTTCCTTTTAATATATCCCCTCCCTCTCTTCATTCCCCTTTGTCTAACTTACTTAATTTCTATTCTTTTCCCTTGCCACAAACTTATTTTGGGTTAGCATCCACATATCAGTGAAAATATTCAACCTTTGGCTTTTTGGGACTGGCTTATTTCACTTAGTGTGATAGTCTCCAGATCTATCCATTTACTGGGCAAATGTCATAATGTCATTCTATTTTATGGCTGAGTAATATCCCATTGTGTATATGGCTGAGTAATATTTCATTGTGTATATATACCATATTTTCTTTATCATTTATCTGTTGAAGGGCACCTAGGTTGGTTCCATAGCTTAACTATTGTGAATTGAGCTGTTGTAAACATTGATGTGGCTATGTCACTATAGTATGCTGATTTTGAGTCCTTTGGGTACATACCAAGGAGTGGTATAACTGGTTCAAGTGGTGGTTCCATTCCAAGTTTTCTGAGGAATCTCCATACTGCCTTTCAGAGTAGGTGCACCAATTTGCAGCAATGTGTAAGTCAATATTCGCCCCCCCCCCCCCATTTCCCCCAACAATTATTGTTACTTATATTCTTTTTTTTTTCTGGTAGTGGGAATTGAACTCAGGGGCACTTGACCTCTGGGCCACATCCCCAGCCCTTTTTTGTAGTTTTTTTTTTTTTTTTATTAGAGACAGGGTCTCACTGAGTTGCTAAGTGCCTCGCCATTGCTGAGGCTGGCTTTAAACTCGCATCCTCCTGCCTCATCCTCCCAAGTGCTGGAATTACAGGCGTGCGCCACCACACCTGGCTTTGTTACTTGTATTCTTGATAATTGCCATTTTTACTGGAGTGAGATGGAATCAGTACAGTTTTAATTTGCATTTTTTCTAATTGCTAGAGATGTTGAACATTTTTTCCTGTGTTGTTGACCCCATCATATTTCTTCTGTGAAGTGTCTGTTCAGTTCCTTTGCCCATTTATTGATTGGGTTATTTGTTGTTGTGGTTTTTTTATGTTAATTTTTTTTGAGTTCTTTATATATCCTGAAAATTAATGCCCTTTTGGTAGGCTTTCTCTTCATGTCCATGACTGTTTCTTTTGCTGTGAAGAAGCTGTTTAGTTTGATGACATTCCATTTGTTGATTATTGATAGTGCTTTAAGGAAATCAGAACCTGAACTGATATGTTGAAGTGTTTTGCCTATATTTTCTTCTAGTATGTACAGAGTTTCTGGTCTAATTTCTAGGTCTTTGGTGCTCTTTTGAGTTGAGTTTTGTGCAGAGTGAGAGAGAGGAGTTAAATTTCATTCTTCTATGTGTGGATTTCCAGTTTTCCCAGCACCATTTGTTGAAGAGGCTATTTTCACCAATGTATGTTTTTGGTGCCTTTGTCTAGTATGAGGAGACTGTATTTATGTGGGTTTGCTTTTGTGTCTTCTACCCTGTTCTGTTGGCCTTCTTGCCAGTTTTGGTGCCAATACCATGCTGTTTTTGTTGCTAGAGCTCTGTTAGTATAGCTTAAGATCTGGTATTGTGGTACCTCCTGCTCGTTTTCTCACTAAGGATTGCTTTGGCTATTCTGGGCCTCTTATTTTTCCAAATGAATTTCATGATTGTTTTTTCTATCTATGAAGAATTTCGTTGGAATTTTGATGGGAGTTACACTGAATCCATATAGCACTTTTAGTAGTATGGCCATTTTGACAATATTAATTCTGCCTATCCAAGAGCATGAGAGATCTTTCCATTGTCTAAGGTCTTCCTCATTTTCTTTCTTTAGTGTTCTATACTTTTCATTGTATAGGTCCCTCACCTCTTGTTAGATTGATTCCCATATATTATTATTATTATTATTATTATTATTATTATTATTACCGCAGTTTACCATGAAGAGTCCTTGCTTCCCTGAAAGTTGAAGTATAACACTGAAGAAGCACCCCAAGCTAAAGTAGAGTGGAAAAGGAAAGGTTTTATTTAAAGGACAGCAGAAAAAGACTTCCCCCTGAGGGAGAAGGGGACCTGGAAGGTGGGAATCTGTGGGAAGGGGAGGTCTTCTCCCTTTAATATCTAAAGTCTTTTTTGTTTTTTTGTTTGTTTGTTTGTTAACCTCTTTCTGTCTGGCCTGTGATGGGAAAGCCCAATGGTGTGAGATAGGTGGGCCCCTGGGGGTCCGTGGAGAGAGGTCTGGCAGGAAGGGCTTAGGGCAAGCTGATTAGCATCTCTGTTTGCTGGGAGCTGCTTCCCTAACATTCTTTAGGATGGGCCCTGACCTTGCAGACATTGACAATCTAATCTCCCCTGGGGTTGTTCTGGTTTTCCCAGGGCTCAGACAGACTCCATTTCCCTTAGGGACTCCATTTTCTTTATTAGACTTGATATTAGACCCGATTTGCCTAACTACACTCAATACCTATCTTTAAATCTGGCTTCATTCTGGTGCTGGCATTGAACCCAGGACCTTGTGCATGTGAGGCAAGCACTGTACCAACTGAACTATATTCCTAGTCCTATTTTATTATTTTTTGAAGCTATTGTGAATGGTTTGTTTTTCTGATTTCTCTTTCAGCTGATTTATTGTTGGAGTATAGGAACGCAATTGATGTGTGGGTGTTAATCTTATATCCTGCTATTTTGCTGAATTCACTTATGAGTTCTAGAAGTTTTCTGGTGGAGTTTCTGGGCCTTCTAAATATAGAATCATGTCCCCAGCAAACAGAGATAGTTTGAGTTCTTCTCTTTCTATTTGTATCCCTTTAATTTCTGTCTAATTGCTCTGGCTAGAGTTTCAAGGAATATGTTGAATAGAAGTGGTGAAAGAGGGCATCCCTGTCTTGTTCCTGTTTTTAGAGGCAATACTTTCAGTTTTTCTCCATTTAGAATGATGGTGGCCTTGGTGTTTGTCGTATATTGCTTTTACAATGTTGAGGTATGTTCCTTCTATCCCTAGTTTTTCTAGTGTTTTAAACATGAATGAATGTTATATTTTGTCAAATGCTTTTTGTGTATCTATTGAGATAAACATGTGATTTTGTCTTTATGTCTATTTATGTGATGTATTACATTTATTTATTACCATATGTTCAACTACCTTTGCATCTCTGGGATGAAACCCATGTGATCACGGTGTGCTGTCTTTCTAATGTGTTTTTATGTGATTCGCCAGTATTAAGAATTTTTGCATCTGTGTTTATCAGGGATGTTAGCCTGAAGTTTTATTTTCCTTGAATCTTTGTCCGGTTTTGGTATTAGGGTGGTACTAGCTTCGTAGATTATGTTTGGAAGAGTTCCCTCCTTGTCTATTTCATGGAATAATTTGAGGAGGACTGGTGTTAGTTCTTCTTTAAAGATCTGGTAGATCTCTGCTGAGAATCCATTCAGTCCTGGGCTTTTCTTTGTTGGTAGGTTTTTGATGGCTTCTTCAATTTCCTTACTTGAAATTGGTCTGTTTAAATTTTCTATATCCTCCTGATTCAATATGGTTATTTCATATATCTCTAGGAATTTTTCAGTGTCAAGATTTTCTAGCTTATTTTGGAGTATAAATTTTCAAAATATTTCTGATTATCCTCTATGTCAATAGTGTTTGATATTTCCTTTTTCATCACAAACTTTAATATTTTGAGTTTTTTCTCTCTTTTGGTTAGTTTGGCTAAGGTTTTTTAAATTTTGTTTACTTTTTAAATAACCAACTTTTGTTTCATTGATGTTTAATTGTTTTTTAATCTCAATTTTATTGATTTCGGCACTGATTTTAATTATTTTCTATCTTCTATTGATTTTGGTGTTGAATTCTTTTTCTTTTTCTAGGGCCTTGAGGTGTAATGTTAGATTATTTATTTGGTATCTTTTTATTCTTTTAATGTAAGAGCTTAATGCTATGAACTTTCCTCTTAGAACCACCTTCATAGTGTCCCACAGATTTTGCTATATTGTGTCTCTGATCTCATTAACCTCTAAGTAATTTTTTATTTCACCCCTGATTTCTTTTCCTATCCATTTGTCATTCAATAGTGAATTATATAGTCTCCAGCTTAGAGAAGTTTCTGTTTTATATCTTATGGTTGATTTTTAATTTTATTTCATTATGATCTGGTAGAATTCAGTTGTTAACTCTCACTTTGTGGCCCGAGACGTGTTCTGTTTTAGAAAATGTTTTATGTGCTCCTGAGAAGAAAGTGTATTCAGTCACTGATGGATAAATAATGCTATATATATATATATATATATATATATATATATATATATATATATATATTATTTTTTAGTTCTATGACTTCTTTATTAAGTTTTTGTTTGGAAGATCTATTAAGTGATACAGAGCCATGTTAAAGTCACCCAGTATTATTGTGTTTTGGTCTGTTTGATTCTTTATTGAGAAGAGTTTGTTTGATGTATATAGGAGTTCTATTTTGGGGGGCATAAATATTTGCAGTTGTTAATTCTTGTTATATGATTTCCTTAAGCAGTATGAAATGAACCTCTTGATCCCTTCTGATTAACTTTGGCTTGAAGTCCACTTTATCTGTTAGGAGAATAGAAATCCCTGCTTGTTTATGTAATCCATGTGAGTGATATGTTTTTTTTTTCCCATCCTTCCACCTTCAGTTTGTGGATGTCTTTGCCCATGAAGTGAGTTTCATGGAGACAGCATATTGTTGAGTCTTGTTTTTTAATCTAATCTGCCAGCCTATGTCTTTAAATTTTTTTTTGTGTGTGTGTCTAGTTGTAGATGGACAGAATGCCCATATTTTATTTGTTTATTTTTATGTGGTGCTGAGATTGAACCCAGTGCCTCACACATGCTAGGCAGGCATTCTGCCACTGAGCTACAGCCCCAGCCCCAGCCTATGTCATTTTTGTATTTTTTTGTAGTTGTAGATGGGCAGCATGCCTTTATTTTATTTGTTTATTTTTATGTGGTGATGAGGATTAAACCCAGTGCCTCATGCATGCTAGGCAAGTGCTCTGCCACTGAGCTATAGCCCCAGCCCCAGCATATGTCTTTTGATTGATGAGTTTAGTCCATTTACATTCAATGTTATTATTGAGAGATGATTTCTTTCCTGTCATTTTGATTTATTTCTAGGTTTAAGTTGAATTGGATTTTCCTTTGATTGACTATAATTCTGTATATTCATCTCACTTGCTAGCATTGCATATCAGTTTTCAAGTGTCTGTTTCTGCAGACTTACAAGTCTTTGGGACTATTCTCTGTCCCAGGTATAATCATCAAGTTTTAAGAGAAGCTTGCTCTTTTAAAAAAAAATCAATATCATTTTTTTCCTATGAGTTTGAGAAAGTGATAATATCCAATCCCAGCATGGAGTAAAATTGTTTATTAGGTACAGGGTAGGAAAATTGGATAATAGGATCTTTTAAAGGATATTTCTTACTATTTTATATAATGATTTTAAGATCATCAGAATGAAATTTATTAAAATGCTAATTCCATGGGCTTCCCCTGACTACATAGATAATATAGAATTGACTATATTAAATGGTTTAGAACAACTTGCAAAATCAGACTGTGATAAAAACCTTCACCCTTTTCCATTTCACATTTTCCATTGCTTCTTTTGATATTAATTGAAATATTGTTGTTATTTTAGTATGCCAGACCTAATTTATGCCTTTAAAATAGCATGAAAAATGAAGAACAAAAGGTGTAGTATACACAAAAGTCAAAATAATCATACCATTAAAAGACTCAGATTCCTTTATGTTTAGGCTGTCAGGTATTAATTTCCTGAAGATATCATTCAGCATCTTTGGTGGAGGTTTTTTGTTTTGTCTATTTAGCTGTTTCTATTCCTGTGGTGATGCTAGTTGCTTTTTTTATTTAAGAAAACTCGTAAATACATGTATAACTCCTGCTGGAGAGAACAGTTTGGTGTTTATCTTTTCAGTCCTTTTTTTTTAAGCATATAAACATACATTAAATCTGTTTTACAAAAACAGAATCATTCCATACAATTTATAAAGAACTTCCTGCTTTCTCTTTAAGTATACATCTTTGTGTATCTGTCCATCTCAGGAAATACAGATTGTTAAACAGTCCCCTTTGGATGAGTATATGTTCCTTTACACAAAGAACTCTTTTAACATTATTTTTCTAGAATGTAATAGTTACTATTTTCAAGTGAATTAATTGATTAAGTGGGTCTTTTAATAACTTTCAGTTTTTCTGGGAGAAGAATTTCCTTTCAGATAATATTTTTATTCTCAGATGAAGAAAATGATCACATTTTGCTGTAAAGAATGCCACCCAGGATCCAGTATGTAATCTTTCCAGTGTTCTCATGATAGTGATGTCAGAGATATTTTGTAATTGGTTATGGTCTTCCTCTGCAGTGCTAATTTTACTCTCACAAGGGCTAACACAGAGAAAGGGGAATTGTTGTAAAAATCCTTGTGCCAAAAGGGAAACTGAATTTTATGAAAATCTAGTACAGACATTGGTGCAGCACTGTTACTTCAAGGAAATTTAAATTAAAGAATTGTGCAAAAGGCAGCTTTATGGACTGCCTAAATCAAATCTTGCAAAAATGTAGTTCAGTTATTTCCCCTTTATCTACTTTCTCTCTTTTTAAACTTCCCATTGGTTTCATTATCTATTTTGCTGCCTTCCTGTTTTACCTTATTTCTAATTTTTTTTTTAATTTACTCACTGTCCCTTATTTCTATCTCACATCCTTTCTCTGTCGTTTTAACTCCTTCTACCCACAACTTCCTTCTACATTTTAGGAAATATTTTCCAATTTCTGATTCTTGTTTCTGAAAGTTTTTCCATGTTTCTACCTAGAATCAGATTCTCCCATAAATTTTTAAAAATGAGATTCTAACCCATCTTACCCCTGTTTGGTGAGAGCTTTTTGTGCTACATCCTCCCAAAGGTAGTAGCATATGGGATGGCTTCCTATACCGTATATGCCCATCCCTGGCCCAATAAACTATGAACCAGGAACAAAAGAAAGACAGAACCTATTCCCTCAGCAGGAAAGGGGGAGGCCAGACTTCTTACGTGCCATGCATCATCATTTCCATATTTATCTAGTGTAGCCATTAACATAAAAGCATTACTAATTGGGAAAGCACAGATAATATAAAACAAATAATTGCATACATGTTATATTTTTATAACAAATTTCATGTTACAGAAGTAGTATTTGATTATAGAAACATTTTGAAAATATGGAGACACAAAAAGAAGAATATAATGCTAAGTGAAATTAGTCAATCTCAAAAATCCAAGTACCGAATGTTTTCTCTGATATAAGGAGGCTGGTTCACAGAGTTGTTGGAAGGGGGTACATAGGATCAGAGGAACACTAGAATGGTCAACGGAAAGGGAGGGGAGGGAGGGAGTAAGGGGGGGGGTTGGAAAAAAAATTGGTGATTGAATGAGATGGATATCATTAACCTAAATGCATGATTGAAGATCTGAATGGTACTTATATACTTTGTATACAAGCAGTTGTATGTAAAAAGATACTATACTTGTGCATGATGAATAAGTAAATAAATAATAAAAAAATTAAAAAAAAAAAAATAAAACATTGCCAGTCCACAGCAGCCACAGTTTTTGTACATTATTCTTTAAGTGCTTGGTGTATAGTAAGAATCAAAAGTGCTGTCAAAGTTCAGAAAACCACAACGAAACTATGAGTGAGAAGTGGGTGATAAACATGGGGAACAAAGAAGGTAAGCTAGGCTATGAAGTATACTTAGGATTTCATCTATAAGATGTCAAGGCATTCAATAGGGATGCAACGGAAAAAGAAGTACAAAAGAGGTCTGACCTATAGATAAAACTTTGATAGACTTTCCCTATTAGATTTGCAAAGATGAATGCCTAATTTAGCTATGATATAGAGAAATAATCACTTTCCCCTGTTGGTAGGAGTGTGTATTGGCAAAGTCAATTTGTTAGGGCAGTTTCACATGATATATTAAAATTTAGAGCATTCTTACCCTTTCATCTAGCAATTTCATTTGTAGGAATCAAATGCACAGATATAGTCGTATAAGTATGCAAAAAATGTACAGGGATTTTGCATAAATTGTTATTATGCTTTCCTTGAAAGTTTAGTAAAACTTACTAATGAGGTCATGAAGGTCTGGAGTTTTTCTGTGGAAGAGTGTTAAGGATTTATTCAGTTTCTTTAATTGTTATGGGCTAGCTAAGATATGGGTTTTTTAAATGAATTTATGTAGGAGTTTTAGTTTTCATCAGGAAGATACGTGGCCTGCCATGTATCACTTTATATTATAACAGAGTTGTGTTAAAATCCACAGATTTAAGTTCAAATTCACATCTTAACAAATGACTTTCTGGTTTTTAACCTTGAATGATCAAGGCTTAAGTGAAACAAGTCCTCAGTTCCTACTAACATTATATATTTTGTTTTCCAGCTACAACTTCAACAACTTCAACCACCACTGTTACCACCAATACTACTACCACAATTACTAGTGGCTTTAACCTGAATCTAAGACCACTGACGTCCCCTGGGATTAATAACACTGATCCAGTCAGTGTTTCTTCTGTACCTCTTACTTCAACTGTTAAGTAAGCTTATTTATTTGAAAATTCCTTTTGTGTTTCATTTTATCATGTACAAGGCATAGTTTGCTTGTATAGTCTTAGAAAATATAGAAAGTTAGATAAATGAGTTTTGAAACAGAAAAATTTCTGTAATTTAGGAAGTTGAACAACCAAGGGCCTTCTGAATACCATTGTAATACAATTATTAATATTACTAATAATAGCTACTTTATTGTACAGTTACTCTGTTTAGCAAGATGATAATGCTTTAAAAAATCATATAATTTAATCCTCACAATAACCTATGAGATAGACACTATTTTTGTTCCCATTTTATAGATGAGAAAACTGGAGCACATAAAGATTTTATAATCTGCTCATAGTCAGGTACTATGTAACAGTTGAGTCAGGATTAAAATTCAGACAAACTCTACAGCCTGTATTCCTATATACTTTACAAAATATCCTATATGCCCTTTATATTTCCCCCAACAATAACATCTTGTAATACTATAGTATAAGTGTCACAACCAGGATATTAATATTGATGCAGTCAGGGTATGAAATGGGTCCTTCACTACTAGGATTCCTCCTGTTGCCCTTTTATAGCCATATTCACCATCCCTCTTCTTTCTCTTACCCTGGGCAACAATTAAGGTGATCTTCAGTGCTATAATCAGGATATTTCAACAATGTTACATATATGACCCTTGTTGATTGGCTCTTTTCATTCAGCATAAATCCTTGACACCCCCCCACACAAGTTTTCATGTGCATCAATCAGTAGTTCTTTTTTATTTCTGATTGGAACTCCATGGCATTGTGGTATGTCATTATTTAAACATTCATTCACCTGTTGATGGATATCTAAGTTGTTTCAGTATTTTGGGCTACTATGAGCATAGCTGGTAAGAACATTCATGTACAGGTCTTTTTGTGAACATATACCTCATGTCTCTGAGATAAATGCCTAGGAATGCTGATTCTGGGTGGTTTGAAAATTATGTTTATTTTTTTTTTTTTATCTGCCAATCTCTTTTCCAGAGTGGCTGAGTCATTCTACATGCTTAGCAGCAATGTATGAATGATACAGATTGTACATATTCTTGTCAGGGTTTGGTGTCACTATTTTTTATTTTAACCCTTCTGATAAATGTGAAGTGATACCTTATTGTGGTTTGAATTAAATTTCAAATTTCCCTGATCACTAAAGATGTTGATCATTTCTTTTAAGTATTTGTTATCTGTTTTTATGGCCTCTTTGGTGAAGTGTCTATTCGTATCTTTGTACATTTTCTACTTTGGTTATTTGGTTTTTTGTTGTTTAGTTTTGAGAAGTTGTTATGTATTCTAGATACCAGTCCTTTGGCAGATATGTGGTTTTAGTATCAATTATAAGAAAACACTTTGTCTAGCTCTAGTTCCCAAAGTTTCTCCTCATTTACTTTTAAAAATTAGTCTCTCATCTTTTCCCATTCTTCTGTCCTTATCTTTGATGTAAGTTTCTTGTGGATAGTATATTGTTGGTTTTTTTTGTTTGTTTGTTTGTTATTGTTTGTTTTATACTGGGCATCTAAAACAGGGGTGCTTTACCACTGAACCACATCCCAGCCCTGCTTATATTTTTTATTTTGAGGCAGGTTCTCACTAATTTGTTGAGGCTGGCCTTGAACTAGCAATCCTCTTTTCTCAGTCTCCCAAGTCACTGGGATAGCAGGCAGGTGCCACTGTGGCTAGATTTTTTTTTTTAAATCCACTCTGCCAATTTGTCTTTAAATTGGTATATTTAGCACATTGACATTTAAAGTAATCATTGATAAGTTGAGGTTTAAGTCTGACATTTTATTATTTACTTGTTACTTTTGATATTCATTCTTTAGATTCTCATTTTTTTTAAACCTGAAGGATGATAATAATAAAACAGGCAATATTTGTACATCAAAAGTTAGCCGGGCATGGTGGTGCACAACTGTAATCCCAGCAGCTCAGGAGGCTGAGGCAGGAGGATCGATCACCAGTTTAAAGGCAGTCTCAGCATCAGCAAGGTGCTAAGCAACTCAGTGAGACCCTGTTTTTAAATAAAATACAAAATAGGGCTGGGGAATGTGGCTCAGTGGTTGAGTGCCCCTGAGTACAATCCCTGATAACACCCCCCCCAAAAAAAAAATTCCAGAAAAAGGGGCTGGGGCTGTAGTACAGTGGTAAAGCACCTGCCTCGCACGTGTGAGGTGCTGGGTTCAAGCCTCAGCACCCCACAAATAAAGATATTGTGTCCACTACAACTAAAAAATTATTTAGAAAAAAAGAATTTCCAGAAAAAGAAGAAGGAGAGAACAGGACTAAAAGCGTATTCAGGAAAATAAAGTTTGAAAAGTCTCCAACCTTGGGGCTGGGATTGTGGCTCAGCGGTAAAGCACTCGCCTAGCACGCGTGCGGCCCGGGTTCGATCCTCAGCACCATGTAATGATAAATGTATAAAGCAAATAAATAAATATTAAAAAAAAATGAAGGCATTGTGTACAACTAAATAAATAAAAATAAATATTAAAAAAAGTCTCCAACTTTTTGGGTTGTTTGAATATTGTGATGGTTCTACCTTGTTCTATTTATAGTGCTTTTTAATATATTGCATTATATAATTTTCTTACTCAATGCTTCTGTGTATTAAAGTATAAATGGATTAACTTAAAACAATCTAGTCACACTATAATTTTACCACTCTGGTTGAAGTATAAAAACCATACTTCTATTTAGATCCTTTTACCCTTCTTACCTTTTATATGTAGTTGTCTCAAGTATTTCTTCTGTTTACACAGAGTATAATATCACATGAGGTTATATTTTTATTTGAAACATGAAATATCATGTAAGAACCTCAAGTGAAATAGAATAGTATATTTACTGTTCTTTTCACTTATTTTGATGATCTTCTTTCCTTTATATGATGTTCCAAGTCTTCTGGGTTTTTTGTTTGTTTTGTTTTTGTTTTTTGTTGTAGATGGACAAATACCTTTATTTATTTATCTTTATGTGGTGCTCAGGATAGAACCCAGTGCCTCACCAATGCTAGGCAAGTGCTCTACCACTGAGCCACAACCCCAGCCCCTCTTCTATTTTTATTTACTTTCAATTTAGCTTATCTTCAAGGGTCAGCTTATTAGTAACAAATTATTTTAATTTTACTTTGTATGAAAATATCTTTATTTTCTCTTCATTTCCAAAGGACATTTTCATCAGATATGGAAGTCTTTGGCAACACATTTTTTTTTTCTTTTAGTGCTTGAAAAACATGCTACTTACTTCTAGCCTGCATGGTTTTAGACAAGAGATCAGCTATCATTCCCTTCCAAGTAATGCATTTTTTTCCCATTCCAGTTGCTTTCAAGATTTTTTTCCTTTGTCTTTAGTTTTCAGAAATGTAATTACTTTGTGTCTTAGCATGGATTTGTTTGAGTTATTCTGTTTGGAGTTCATTCAGCTTGAATCTGTGCATTTGTATCTTTTGCCAAATTTGGGGGACTTTTCAGCCTTTTTCCCCCTGAATACATTTTTAGTCCTGTTCTCACCTTCCTCTTTTTCTGGAACTTTTAATATATGAATATTACCTCCAGTCCTTGTGACTTTTTTTTCACTTTTTGCTGCCTATGTTCTCTTTGTTGTTTTATAAATTCTAATTACCTGTCCTCAAGTTCAGTGATTGTATCCTCTGTCAACTCTACTAATATCAAACCCTTAAAGTGAGCTTGTAATTTCAGTTGTTTTATTTCCAGTTCTATATTTTCCATTTTTTAATAACTTGTATTTTTTTGCTATTTTTAAAATTTGTTTCAAGAGAATTTGAAATTGCTTGTTCAAAGCTTTTTTATGGTTACTTTAAAATTCTTTTCATATAATTCCAACATTTGATACATCTTAATTTTGGCATCTGAGTTGTCTTTTCTCTTTCAAGTTGTGATTTTCTTGGATATTTATATGATACAGTTTTTATTGTGTCCTTGACGTTTTGTGTAATATGTGGTGAGAATTTGTGTCCTGTTTATATATATACTTTTCTATCTTTTGATACTCGGATTGAACTTGGGGGTGCTTTACCACTGAGCTACATCTGCAGCCCTTTTTAATATTTTATTTAGAGACAAGGTTTCACTGAGTTGCTTAGGGTCTTGCTAAGTTGCTGTGGCTGGCTTTGAACTTTTAATCATCCAGCCTCCCAAGCCTGTGGGATTTCTGGTGTGCATCACTGCACCCAGTTTATATCTACTTTTTAAAAAATTAGGTAGTCCCTTTGTTGAGATACAGTGCAAAGGATGGATGTGTTTTATGTTTAGCTTCCCATTGGACCTTATCCACACCACCCCAGCAGAGGTGGAGTACTGACTCACTCACACTGCCTCAGTGCACATGGTTGATGTAGAAATTCAGCACCTCCCTTAGCTCCACTGACTCATTCTCCATGCAAGTGGTGTACTGCATCTGCATTATAGCACTTCATTGCCTTAGTGTGGATGTAAACTCTGGGTCCTGGAGCCCCAGATCAAGGGGAAGTAGACTGACTCATATTACTTAGTTGATATAGGGGGAAGTAGAATTTCAGCTTCTTATTGCACCCCACTGACATAAAGTGGAAGGAAGAAGAAGGATGTCAGTTACTAGGCCTCATACCACTTCATTCAATATTATTGGTGCTGTATTGGCATGGAGACTTGGCTCTTAGTGGCCACTGATGATACAAGGCTCATGAAAGAAGGGACAGATTGCTGATGAGCTTGGCTTTGCCCTGCCTCTTTCAGTCTTGCTTTTGCCAGCAGGTGTTGAGGTCAAGCTCCCCCTAAGCTTTGCTGACCTCAGGGGTGGTAAAATTCGGAACCCTTACTAGCCTCAAGTTGCTTACCTTGTTCAGTCTTAATAAGGCCAGGTAGATGTAAAGGTTAGGTTCCCTACTATCTCCCACTGACACCAAAGCAAGTGGTAAAGTTTAGTGGTAACTAATCCTGTCACTCTCCCTCATTAAAGTCTTATCGTTGGTGGGTGCGGTGGCGCATGCCTGTAATCCCAGCACTTGGGAGGCTGAGACAGGAGGATCACAAGTTCAAAACCAGCCTCAGCAATGGCGAGGCACTTAGCAACTCAGTGAGACCCTGTCTCTAAATAAAATTTTAACAAAAGGGCTGGGGATATGGCCCAGTGGTCGAATGTCCCTGAGTTCAATCCCTGGTACCACACACACACACACAAAAAAAAGTCTTATTGTTGCTGGGTGGGGATTTAGACTTATCTTGCCACTGGATCCCACCAAAATGCCCTGGTGGTAAATATGGACTCTTCTCTGCTTCTGCTAGACAGGGAATTGCCAGTTACCTTACCACTGAGTTCTGCTAATATTACCCCACCAGAGGAATCAGAGCATGACCTTGAGTTTCTGCTCAGGGAAGATCTCAGTTGGATAATCAGCCCTTTTGATACTACTTGGCAGGGGAATTGGAGTTTGTCATAGTTTCACCTGGTATTGGGGGGGGGATACCCATTCTTTCTTGAATTCTATTCAAGATAAGGAATGGGTTACTTTGCCTAAGAGCAATGGAGAAAGAGAGTCCTATTTCCCTGGCCACATCCATTCAGAAAGGAGCTTCCATTTTGCTGAGCTGAATGAAGAAAGAGAGATCACATTGTGGTACAGACTTTAGCTTTTCTTACTGTGATTTTGCATATTTCTTTGTAAGCTGCCTGTTACCGAAACCCGGGAGGAAAACTCTCGGAGGCAGAGTAAAGCTATTACTACTTTTACTTCTACTTTCTTAGAGAGAGCTTAGAGAGAGAAAGAAAGATTTTTCTTCTTCTTAGAAAGAGCTTAGAGAGAAAGATTAGAGATAGCTTTTTGAAAGAGAGAGATTTCTTCTTTAGAGAGAGAGAGAGAGAGAGCTTAGCTTTTAGAGCTTCTTTCTTCTTTGTTCTTTCTTCTTTCTTCCTCGGGAGCCTCGGCCTGACTCTGACCAGGAATTACTTCTTCTATCTGGTTTCTCTTCTGTAACCGCTCTGCCTACGTTCTGGCCGCTCTGATTCTTTTCTTCTTCTCCAACCCGAACTCTTCTTCCGACCGAGCGACTGCATGACTGACTGAATGAATTCATTCTTCTGACTCCGACCGCTTTCACCCGGTTATATACCTTTAGCTTTGCAGGTGCCTCACGTGCATTTACAGGTGCGTCACATACATACTTATTATCAGGTGGAACTTATGGCTTCCAGCTGACCGCAATAGCCATCTCCCTAATTGGGGCTCCTTCATTTCTTAATAAACCTTTATCTTGCTATATCTCCTTAGGATAATTTCCAGAGACTTCAAATGGTTGTTGTTAAGTCATCTTTACCTGTTATGGCTGTTTTGTTGAAGAACAGGTCTGAGAAACTCCTCACATGCTAACTGCTTCTCTAGACTTCTTGTGCTGTTTTAAAAATATGGTCATACTTTTAAAAGTATGATAATATGATCATTCTGCTTTATGCCATTTGTTTAGTTCAATAGTAACTCCAGTGATGACGTATGGTCAGCTGGATGGTCTGATAAACAAGTGGAGCCTTGAGCTAGAGGATCAAGAAAAGTATTTTCTTCGTCAGGCCACCCAAGTCAATGCTTGGGACTGCACATTGATGGAGAATGCTGAGGAGGTAAGAAGATATTCTCATTAATCTACTTGCACTATGCAAATATTTTCAGATGAACACAAAAGAATAGATTTGTGTCTTGTTGTTAGTTTTGTATTACAATGTTGGCAATCAACTTAAAAATATTTTCCTTAGGTAATAAGTGCCTTGAATTAGGAAATGTTTCATATTTGAGGTGTATATGAGAAAGTTAATATTTCTCTGAAGGTATTGAGTAAATTCAAATATTTATGCTATTTTATTCTCATTTCTCTTTAAAGATTTCTATTTTACATGGAGAAGTGGAAAAAGTGAAACTGGATCAGAAAAGGTAGAACCTTAGATTTATTTGGTTGAAGAACAAAGGACTATCTTTTTGTTCAGATTTTCCCCTTGTTGTAGTTTATTGATATTTATTTTGTTATTCCAAGTTCCTTTCATTGATTCTTCCATTGACTTGTTTTATTCAGGTTGGAACAAGAATTAGATTTCATCCTGTCACAGCAGAGGGAACTAGAAGATCTTTTGACTCCTTTAGAGCAGACTTTGAAGGACCAAAGTGAATCTGTTTATCTGCAGCATGAAGATAAGGAGTATGAGAGGATGTAAGTAACTGAATAAAGATTGAGGAATGGGGAAGAAGTTACCTACTATGAGAGAGTTCCATAAAGCAGGGAAAAATTGAATCAGAAAGCAGAGATTAAGTATTAGTAGAAAAGGAGAAGTTCTTACAGTTGACATTGAGCAAGTTGTTTGACCGTTTTGTGGGTTTTATTTTTTTTTTCCGAATGCTCAAAAATGGAGAAATCATTTTTGCAATTTTGTTTTATAGCATTCTGTACACTGTTGTTAATCTCAACCTAATGTATGCCCACTGTAAGGTTTATATTTGTCAAGTTTGTTCTTAAATTAGAAATATAAATTTTATGTGTGTGGTGTCATAATATTGTAGAATATTTATGGTCTTCTGTAAACCTGATGTCTAAACCTAATGTTCATGCAATTGCTTTAGTGATGAATTATTTGCAATTTTAAAGGCAATTTGGTAATCTGCGGGTAAACTATAAGTTTCAAAATGGAATGATTTTTGTCAATGTCTCAGGGTAGGTATATTTACTGTACTATTTAGTCTTTACCTTCTGTCAGTTCATTGCCAGTGTTTCCAGAGCAACTTTATCTCTCTGGAACTGACATTTGGTAATCAGTCCAATTTAAAAAGTATAAGGAGACTTTGAATGAATGTACTATACAATCTAAATTGATATCATTTTATTGATGGCTTATTAGTGATTTAAGACTGAGGTGCTTTTGTTCAGGCTGGCCTTGAACTCCTGGGCTCAGGTGATCCTCCTGCATCATCCTTTGAGTAGCACAGACTATAGGTACATGTTACTGCACCCAGCTGAGCTTTTTTTTTTTTTTTTTGGTACCAGGGATTGGACTCAGAGGCACTCCACCATTGGGCCACATCCCCAGCCCTTTTTTTGTATTTTATTTAGAGACAGGGTCTCACTGAGTTGCTAAGTGTCTTGCCATTGCTGAGGCTGGCTTTGAACTCTCGATCCTCCTGCCTCAGCCTTCCAAGTGCCCGGATTACAAGCGTGTGACACTGCGCCGGGCCCAGCTGAGCTCATTTTTAAAAGGCTTTCAAGTTAACTTTCTTGTAGGGACATTAAATGTGGTATGCACAGCTAATTTGTACTGACCCTAATTCTATTTCTTCTTTTGTATTTCAGCCATTTGTATTTCATCCTCTCCCCCCCCTTTCCTCCCTTCCTTCTTTCCTTCCTTCCTTTTTGTTTTCTGTGGAATTCTCTTGTTTTAAACAGAGTTACATTTTTGTTCATAAGATCTTAACTGTACGTTGAAGAAATATTTGTAACATTAATTCCTGATTGCTCTTTTGTAGTCATATTTATATTGTGATAAAAATTTCACCACAATCCTCAACAATTTAGGCACTATATAAGTACTTTCACACAGAAAAGCCAGATGATTACCAGTAAATCTAATTGAGTCTTTAATTTTTAAAGACATTAAGATGGAAAATTCTCTGGCCACTTTAATTCTTGTAAATATTCATTGGCTAGGTTGTGTGTGGGTAATAAATGTTTGGGTGAATATATTGATAATGTAGGCCACTAATCAATTTGTCGTGAGCTTAGATTTATCTACCTTTTATTATTATAAAGCTTATTTCACAAAATAGCTTTTGTTGCCTGGTGGATAAAGTTTTACCTTGGGCATCTATGTATTTATGACCATTGGAGAAATCTCAGCATTTGAAATTTGCTAAACACTAATTTCTTTTCTATATTTAAATGTCCTACAAATGTATTTTGTCCTTAAAAAGAGTTCCTCTGAGATTGGGGATATAGCTCAGTGGTACAGTATTTGCCTAGCATGCGTAAGGCCCTGGGTTCAAACCCCAGTACTGGAAGAACAAAAGAAGAAAAAGAGTTCCTTTGCTCACCAGAGCATTAGCAAGATGGTAAATAGGTGAAAGTAAAATAATGGCAAGACAGATAAAAGCTTTCACTTTTGAAATCTATATAAAATATGGTGATGAACATTGTACCCATGAAAAATGTGCCATTGGTCATAACTGATACCCACTGAGAAGGTAGGGAAATTGGGACAAATCCAGTTGCCAGTATTATCTTCATATGTAAATAACAATAGATACAGGGAAAATGTTTCTTGTTAATTTATTTGTTTTACCTGCCTTTGCAGTTACATATTAGCGGAAACTATAGATGCTAATCTGAAACAAATGTCCCAAGATCTCAAGGACATTACTGATCATCTGAATACATTTGGAAGTCCTGTTGCCACTATTGATCAGGTGTGGTTTTTTTTTTTTTGCTTTATATATTTAGACAGTCAAAATATAGCATGAAATTACCATTCTATGGATTTTTTTTAGTTAGTCACTGTCTGTCCTCCATAATAGTGCTCCTTATCTGCATCTAGACATATGAAGCACTTGGGTGAGGTTAGTGGGACAGGAGATATTTAGAAGCAGAAATTATTATGAATTTTTTGTGGTTACTCCCAGGAAGGTGAAAAAAAATTACTCCTCCCTCTTGATATTTTCAGGGTTTTCTCCCTTGTATGTGTAATTAAATATGTTTCACTGTACTTACTTTTCTGTTCACTTACTCATCATCTGGTTTATTCTTCTTTTTACATATGTATTTATGTTTTCATATAAATGTGAGTAGATATGTTCAAGTCTCTTAGACAAATTAAGGCAATCCTTAATTTATGAGTAGGTTCTATCTTTAAAATATGGTGAGTTAACTATTGAGACTTAACATATATTTATTCATAGAAAATTTGATAAATGTGGTCATTAGGTTTCCACCTGCCCCATAAAATACTACTTAGCTCATGATGTAAATGTATTATATCATGTGAAAATAAAGCTGAGGCTTTAGTTAGAATAGACATGCTGTGAATTCATTAGGTGTTAAAAAAGAAGTGTATTACTTCGTTTTCTATATTTTAATTAAAGAGCTTATTTCCTCTGCCCCTATTTTCTTAGCAGCTAAATGGAGTCCTCTATTCCCTATTCTCACTCCATGGCAGTAATAGTAAGAGGAATCGTATATTGTGGGAGTTCCTATTATACTTTCTTTTTTTTAAAAAAAATATTTATTTATTTACTTTAGTTGTACACAATGCAATGCATTTATGTTTACATGGTGCTGAGGATCGAACCCGGGCTGCGCACGTGCGAGGCGAGCGTTCTAATGCTGAGCCACAACCCCAGCCCTCTATTATACTTTCTATCAGTTAATTATAACTAGGAGTAGGGCCAAGGTCTGTGTAGATGAGAAGGAATGACATATGTACAAGTGGTGATTATTCTTTAGTAAGCTCTTTGTCCAATTATATATAGACCACTCTTTATCCACATACATATTACTAGCTTTTTTAATTATAAAGAGTAGTTATAGTTGAGAAAGCATTAGAATTTTCTTTAAGCCACTTAATCTCTCTGGGTCTTGGCTTCTTCTTTTGCAAACTGTCAAGGATAGAATAAATGATCTTTAAGTCCCTTCAGCTATGAAAATTATTCCATTCTCTACTCTAGGTGAATCTAAAGTTGAGCAAAGACGAATATGCATTAGTCAGGGATTATTCATGCTGCCATCTCCCTATGTTCACACAAATGATCAAACATTAACAAAGTAGTTTTTCTTCCGATGAAATATTAGATCACCATTGTGATTCCAAAATTCAAAATTGTTTTCTTGTAGTAGAATTTTGATGCATAAATAAATACATGCAGATTTAGACATAAAGCAGAGCTGGTGTCTAGTCCCTCTGTTGATTTAATATGAGAAAAGTGTTTCCAACAGACCAGTAAAAGGTTACTGTAATCTTATCTTCATCCTTTTTCTCTACTAAGCCCAGTATTGTTTTATTTTATTTTAGTAATAGATAGTGAATCATTTGAGTCTTTTTGGTTTTGTTTTTCCTGACAGTTGTGATTGGGATGTTTACTATGAATGAGTTAAAGCTAATTACTGCTTGAGGACAGGACAAAAGAAGCAAGAGATCTTTAACAACTCATCCCTTTTTTTCTTCCTGTTCATAAATCATTAGACAGGAAGCAGAGAAAAACACTTTTGAACAATAATATTACTGAAAATAATTTATTGTATCCATCAACAAAGCTTTGTTATAGTGGGCCATATATTAGAGTATAAAAATAGCAACTATATTTTCCTATTTACAGTGAGGGAATTTACCTGTTTTTATTTCCCTTTTCTTTTGGCAGGGGTAGGGATGGGAGAAACGACCTAATATTCAAATAAAGTTTTTATTAAGCAAATCCATATTATTCTCTTATTTAGTTATGTTTTCTCATAAAATCCATGAAGGAAATTAAATCACACATATTATCAGTAACCTCTTACATTGGTGTATTTCTTCTTAATCATTTTGCTATGCTGTTTTTTTTTTTAACAACACTGGAAACATATAAATTTTTGCTTTCTGTCTTTATTTAATACTGTTTCAGGTTGTTTCCCAAAAATTTTAATAGTTTTAGGATATTTCATCAGAAGAGACTCTATCATAATATATTTAATCGTTTTTTACTTGGTATAGATATTTTTTTCCAATTTTGGGTTAATATAAAATAGCCCTGTACTGACCACTTATATCTAGATTTGATTATTTTCTCTGGAAAGACTCCTGGAAATAGATACAATATACTGATTTAAAAGGTTGAGCCAATTTGTATTACTATTGGCTGTATGTTAATGTATGTATTTTTCCCACATATAAATTGAGCATTCCTAATTGTGCAAATTTGAAATCTTAAATGCTTCAAAATCCAAAATTTTTGAGTGTGGACATGCAACCACAAGTGAAAATCTCCACACCTGACCTCATGGGATGGGTCACAGTCAAAACAAATGCATAGCTGGACTGGGGATGTACCTCAGTCGTAGAGTGCTTGCCTAGTATGTATAACACCCTCAGTTTGATTTCTGGCAGTGCAAACAAACAAGCAAATAAAGCACAGGCATATAAAATGTTGTGTAAAATTACCTTCAGGCTATGTGTATGAGGTGTATATGAAACATATTGAATTTAGACTTGGATCCTATCTCCAAGATATCACATTGTGTAATATGCAGAGCTTTCAAAATTAAAAAAAAAAAAATAAATGCTTAAAACACTTAGGGCCCCAAACATTTTGGATAACAGATATTTAATCTGTACTTGGCAATTGAGTACTACCATTTAAAAATACTGATTTGATTAATAAATGTTGCTTTTTAATTTTTATATGAATTTATTTTCTTATGAAATGTCTTTTAATGTTCTTTATTTTATACCGTAATAGTTTCTTATTGAATTGTAGAATCTAATTCTTGACAGTTAAAAAAATAAGTACATTGTACTAATATGTAACAGTAGTTAACATTTTAAATATGACAAAGCAAAATAAACAAAAATCCATTAATATTTAGTCTATTCTCAGTCCATATCTTACCAGAAAAAATAAAAATCGCTTCCTAATTTCAATTGATTTATTTTTTTGTTGAACACATCAGAATAATCAATCTAAAAGTGTTGGGTGTGTTTTTAGCTCCAGCAGATCTGCAAAATTCTGAATGCTCATCTGGACTCTCTGCAGTGGATTAATCGGAATTCAGGTGGGACTTTATACTTTATACTTTATACCAGGTTTTATTTATGATAATGTGTTACAAGACATGTTGTGTGCTCCATGACCAAACTCACATAATAGCTCAGTTTTAGGGGTGTTCCTTAACTCATGTCTACCATTAGTTCTGAAGAATTATCTGGAAATTAACAAAAATATAGGGTGGATAGGAATGAAATATAGGGAATAGGGATAGAATCAGGACTTCTCTGATGTATACCTTTTATTCAGTTTTTGATTTGAGAATCATGTAAATATTTTATATGCTAAAAATTATAAGTAAGCCAAAATTAATTGGATGAAAGACAAATACTAACATGGAATATATACTAAAACCAAACAAAGGTATGTAACTATAACAATCACTTGATTTAGATAACTTTTGAACATAGGATGTCATCTGAAAACAACTACAGAGAAATCTTAAACTTCCTTAATAGAGCTAGGCATGGTGGTATATTCCTGTAATCCCAGTGACTGGGGAAGCTGAGGCAGGAGGATTGCAAGTTGAAGGCCAGCTTTAGCAATTTAGTGAGGCCCTAAGCAACTTAGCAAGACCCTGTCTCAAAATTTTTAAAAAATATATGAAAAGGACTGGGGATATAACTTAGTGGAAAAGTGATCTACAGTATCAAAAACAAAAGAAACCTTTCTTAATAGATTTATTGTTAGTTATAAAATTATGATACCAATGTTGCTGCCATTTTATATAAATGGTAGAATAAAGCAAATGTATATGTATATTACTGATAATAAAAATTAGTGTTTTCATTGAAATATAAAAGAGATAGTAGTAGTTTTCTTTCCTTTTATATTTGTATTATAAATTTGAATTGTAAATATTCTTATTCCTTTGTTTGATATACAGACAGGGCATAGAAACAATGAAAGTCACCTCAGTAACAATGGGCATACCCAGTACCTAGATCTTGGTTTCTAAATACCATTCCCACTAAAAGGAATCAAGTCTTTTTGGTTAACTATCTGATCTCAGGTCTCAGGCAAGGAAAGTACAGGGTGAGTTCAAGAAAGCAAACATTGTTAAATGACTAATGAGGTTATATCTGGACACACGATTGTACTTTAAGGGATTCCTGTTGACACATTAGTATATTTTAAACATTAAAAAAGAATAACAAAAGTAATAGATTATAATATGTTAAAGGAGGAAAAAAACATGAATTCACAATGATAATCCAAAAAAGAGAGAGAAATGAGAAGTAAAGGAGAATGTCTTTATAAAAGTATGCCAACTAATAATTATAGAAGAAATGATAGAATTCAGAAACCACCATTTAAAAATCAGAACATTTTTATTCTATTAAGTTCACCTTGATCTTGAATATCTTTCTTCATGTATAAAATATTTCAACTGTCAGTCATTTCTTGGCAGAAAATAGGCTAGCAGGAAGTGGACCAAATACAGACTGCAAGTTACTGAGCTAATTAAAAAAAAAAACAGTCTTATTGATGCATAATTTATATTACATAAAACTCAGCATTTTAGTTGTACAATTCAGTGAGGAAAAATCACCACTTTGCAGCCCAAGCATAACAGTTGATTAGGCAAGGATCATCAATGGATGCTAAACTATTGAATTCATGATTCTTGGAGAATAGCATATGTATGTCATCTCAAAAGTATCACTCTACAGGTTACTTAAAAATTACAAAAGAAAATATATGCCTTTACAAGAGCTTTGTGACATGCACCACTTTAGTGAAGTGATAAAACTTGGCCTCACCAGTGGTGGGATAATTTGATATAATGTACCTCTTGACATGATAAGAAGTGTGCAATATCACATATGTACGATTCTTACCAAAATGTTTAACATTAATCTAAAGCATGAAAAAAATCAGACATTCTGTGTGTGAGACATTGAAAATATAATTGGCTTGTACTCTAAAATGTCAGTTATGGGAAACAAAAAATTCAAAGCAAAAAAATTAAGGGGATGGTCTTAGATTAAAACAGGCATAGGGCTGGGGATATGGCTCAGTGGTAGAGCACTTGCCTAATACATACAAGGCCCTAGGTTTGATCCCAAGCACTGCCAGAGAGGGACAGATAGACAGAGACAGAATTATAACAGTCAAGTGTATCATGTTCACCTATATGGACTATATATTATATGAGACTAAGGAACTGCTTGTTTTCCTAGGTATGATAGTTATGATTATGTAGGAAAATAATCTTTTTTTAAGAAAATGCAGGCTACATTTTTTAGAGAATTTTCATGTCTGTAGTTTACTTCTAAACTGTTCAGCCAAAACCATTTGTGAAGAGAATGGCATTTAGCAATTTGTGGCAAAATGGTAACAGCAGGTTAATTTTGGTAAAAGGTATTTAAGTGTGTGCTTTTTATTATTCTTTCAACTTTCCTACAAATTAAAAATAAAAGTTTGGGGAGGTCATTTTTTAAAAACTTTGCCTAAATCTGGAATATAATGAGATTGTAGGAATTGAGGTAAATGGGAACTAGTTAAGCAATCAGAGTTATTATTTTCAAGATTTGGCCTTAAAATAATATAATTTTTCTTACTTGGAATTCTGGATTCCTCATTCTCTACATGAATGGAGGTCAGCAGCAATGAACTTTTTCAGCTTCTTTTCCTTCCAGACATACCCATGCCATTATTCATCTTTATGTCTTTCTTTCCTGGGTTAGAGAAATAAATGTATTATCCCTTCCTAAACTGTGTTTAGAATCATCAGAGGGAAGTTAAATAGTGTTAATATTCATTTGTTAAAATTACCTGATGAGGAGAGGTTTCTGAGTCAGGTATAGGATTCAAGTCAAGGCATTAACTCTTTATAGTTGTGCACCTTATTTTTTATTTGGTCTCTATGAGTCTGTACCCTTGTTTTTAAAATGATAGATATATCCACCTTTTAGATGTTTTGTAAGGATTTAAAATAGCACCTTTGAACCTTGGCCTGTGGTTAGTAGTCAATGAATGGTAGTGGCAGAACTGGTTACTGCTTATCGAAATTTACTATGTATGTGAGGTGGGGAAGAGAGAAAAGAAAGGTTGTGGGGTTGAAAAAGTAGCTGTTAAATTGGGTCTTGAGAAGACAGTTCCAGATAGACTATCATTAAAAATCACTTACCTAGAGAAGTTGTAAGAACAACTATGATGGGGGGAGAATGTCAATAACAGGAAAACACTAAGGGATGAGATTATACAAAATCTCCCTGTCTGTTACATGTTTTTCTCCACTGAACAATGATTCTTGGGTAGAGTTGAGGGGGGTGTCAAAAGGTAATTTGGATTATAAAGAAAAATTGCAGTAATTTTTTTTTTAATCTTGGCAGGGATCTTTTTTGTCATGAATGAAATCTCAAGGCTTTCAGTCAGTGTCTCCTTTATAAAATTAAGGTTGTTGGTATTTCAAGGGACTTACTTTATATAAATGAAGATATTGTGGCTCAGAGAAATTGAATGGCTTCCTTAAGAACACACAGAAGGGGCTAGGGTTGTGGCTCAGTGGTAGAGCACTCACCTAGCATGTGTGAGGCACTGGGCTCAGTCCTCAGCACCACATAAATAAATAAGTAAAACAAAAGTTAAAAAAGAACATAATTATTGAAAAACAAAAAACAGCAGGGCTGGGGATGTAGCTTAATGGTGTTTGCCTAGTATGCATGAGGCCCTGGGTTTGATCCTCAGCACTGCAAAATAAGTAAATAAGTATAAATAACTTAACTCCAGTGTAGGCAACACTTGATATAAAAACAAAAACAATCATGTGCCTATCAGTAGAGGACAAAGGTTTTAAAGTATGATAGTACTTTGGGATATGAGTTTTGGGTATCTGGGTAAAGTTCTCAGTCAAAACAGGTAACAGGAATAAGACAATGGAGAGTAATGATTACTGGGAATTGCTTTTCTGCTAAAAATTTGAGCTGAAGAGGCAACAAGACTTTGTGTAGGTTCTTAACTGAGGCAAGGAAGGGCATGCTGAAGAATAGGAAAAGGCCTAGTAATTCTTTCTTATTTGTATTTTTTGTTGTTGTTGTTTGTTTGTTTTGGGTGGTGCTATAGATTGGACCCAGAGACATTATTACCCCTAAGATACATACCTAGCCCTTTTTTTTTTATTTTGAGACAGGGTCTCCTTTAATGGCTCAGGCTGGCCTTGAACTTGTGATCTGCCTATATCAGCCTCCTGGGTCCCTGGGATTATAGGTGTGTGTCACCATGCTGGGAAGCCTGATAATTCTTGATACTGTACACTTTTTACCATTTCCACCCAATGAGCCTTTCCTTTTCATATCAGGAAATAACATGATCAGGAAATGGAGCATGGCAGGGTTTAATTATACTAAGAGAGGTTTTTCTTGTCATTTTATTTTGTTTTTTAATAGTTAATTGGATCATGTCTACTGAAAGGGTCTATAGTCTGAAACTTAAGATCAGATAAATCCATTTATTCACATTGAGATAATATAGAAAAACTAATGAATGTGTTACTTTGGCAATACATACATATTTAGCTAAAGAAAAATTTATATATAAGGTCAAATCTTCATTTTAAAAGGTTTATGGGAAATGTTTTGTGATTTAATATCTTTAAGGTTGGCACAGATGTTTTCCATAAAACATCAACTGTTACACTAATAGAATTATATATTTAACTGAAAAATCAGCTCTTTAAAAGTGATTTTGATGTACATTACTAAGTGAAAGAAGCTAATGCCAAAAGGCTATATGCTGTATGATTCCAACTTTGACATTCTGGAAAAAGCAAAACTATAGAGATAATAAAAAGATTAGTGGGGGTAGAGGGAAGAATAGGCAGAACATAGAATATTTTTAGAACAGTGAAAATATTTTGTATGACGTGTTATTATCAAATCATGGATACATGTCATTAAACCTTTGCCAAAGCCTACATAATATATAACACCAAAAGTGAACCTTAGTGTAAACTATGGACTTTGGGTAATAATGATTTGTTGATATAGGTTTACCAATTGTAATAAATATACCACTCTGGTATTGGATATTGTTAGTAGGGGAGGTTGTATGTTTGTGGGGGCAAGGAGAATATGGAAAATATCTGTACCTTCTGCTTAGTATTGCAGTGAACCTAAAACTACATGAAAATTAATTTTATTTAAAAGGAAAAATAAAAGTGATTTTGAAATTAAACATTACACTTCAAGTATATTGCTTATTACACTGTCTAATCAACATTTAGATGTCCATGAGCAAGTTATAGAGAACCAAGCCCCTTTCTTCCTTTAACCTATATCAAACCAGTCCCAGTTCTGGGACTGAAATGGAAAGGAGTCAGTCATTATTAAACTAAGGAATGTCTGAATATGTGCAGATAATGACCAGTTTTCAAATTTGACATTTATCCATTGTTTGACAGTATCTATGCTTCTTTTCCTTATGTTTAGTATAGTGCATTGGGAGTTAATAACAGACATAGTCAAATACCAGTTCTGGCTTTTACCTTTCTTTGTAAAAAAAAGTTGCAGCATTATTTCGAGGTATTTTTTAGGGCAATGCTATGGTCACACATCTGTCTTCTGAGTTGGCAGTCAGTGAAACTGCAGCAATTCCAGCTCTTCTGGGACCACTTATGACAGAGTTGGTAATCTATCTGAGCCAATTTGTTATTTATTTTTAGTATGTGGCATTACTTCTCTCAGAGGGGAGAGGTGGAGTGAAGAATAGGCATTTTCTGTTGCATCATATGCCAAACCATCATCCTGTTTATTAATATTTATCAAACACCACAAAAAAGAACTAGGCAGTGGGAAATCTTATGCTGGTCATTATTCGAAAATTAATATTTCCATTGCATTTTACTTTTTTCATGTAGTGTCCCAAAGCATCAAAACTAAAATATATTTAATCCATAATCATTGTAGTCTCTTGTGGAATAGAACTGCATAATTATTTAGTAACTACTTGCAACATTGAGATAGTTATTTAGGGCAGAAAGGGTTACTCCTTAGAGATTTTATAATATTTCCAAAGTACAGTCCGATTAGTTCTAGACTAGGTGTCTGCTCACATTGTTTTTCATTTAAATCATTAATAATTGTCTTCTGTGCATGATGTGACAAACTTACATAAAATGCCTTAGGATCATTTTAGAGAACCAGCCTTGGGTGATATGTCATAATCATGCTTCATTTTTACTCAAGGATATATTTATTATTTGATGGGATTGTTTTATATTAGATTTTTTCGGTGTTTTTTTTTTTTTTTTTTTTTTTTTTTGTGTGTGTGTGTGTGTGGTGAAAAGCAGGAAAGGAAACTTTAATTGATATGGCCATATTAGGAAAACAAAGGGAGGTCTGACACCTTGGCCTTGTTTACCTGAGTGCTGGTATGAGCTTTAGGTTTGAATGGATTGGGGCAGTGGGTAAGAGATCTTCAAACATGAAGTAGACTTGGTCAAACTGTGGTCTGATTGTTCATTCTGTTATGGTTCTGGGAGGAATTAGCTCCAGAGAAGCCCTGATATATCACTTGAGGGGCTGATTTCCACTTGCTGCTCAGGATGTTTCTTTCCTTTCTCTGTCTCTGTTTCCCTCAGTCACTCTCGCTCGCTCACTCTCTCTCCTCTCCCCCCGCCCTCCCTCTCCCTTGTGATTCTGGAAGAGCATGATGACTGGAGATTTCTGTGCACCATTCCAGCAGTCTGAAACAGGATGCTGCAGTACTTTTTTCAAAGATAGTAGTCATGATGCAATTAGGAACACACAAATATAAGCCTAGCAATAACTCCATTTCCAAAGCAGTGTTTGATATTTTTTAAAGAAGCTTTGGTCCAGACAAGAAATGGGTTTTTAAAAAATTCATAACCATAAAGTTTATTTTAAAAATTGTTAAAAACTAAACATACAGGAATATTTAATATACTTAAAATGTTTGTTCCCCATGTTGAAGGAAAATACATTTGAAACATCTTCGAGACACCATCTTTATAAAAGTAAAACTTCTAGATGCTGAAATGTGCTACAGTAGATACTAAAATTTACAATTTTAATCACAGGATTGGAACTCATCCTTGATATATAACACCACCCCCGATGTGGCAGTTGTTATTCTTAAATTAATGACATTCAATCATGTTATACTACCACAGGTCCTTAAATAGAGTACACACTGCATTACTAACAGAGCAAGTATTCTCTATTTGCTGTCCCATAATTATTTCAGAGAAGCATTTGACTTTAATTAAGTACAAAGGGAAATACAACATCCCATGATTGTAAACATTCACCAAGAGCTTCCACAGTACAATGAGTAATAGAGGTGGCCCAAGAATCAGTAAAGTGTTCCTCACTCATTTGGATAGTGCTGAGATTAGGAAAGAAATGGTTTTAAAAAAATATTTTATTAATCACTTTTAGCTCTCTCTCTTTTTTTTTTTTTTTGGGGGGGGTACCGGGGATTGAACTCAGGGGCACTCGACCACTGGGCCACATCCCCAGCCCTTTTTTGTATTTTGTTAGAGACAGGGTCTCACTGAGTTGCTAAGTGCCTCGCCATTACTGAGGCTGGCTTTGAACTTGCGATCCTCCTGCCTCGGCCTCCCAAGTGCTAGGATTACAGGTGTGTGCCACCACGCCCGGCTACTTTAGCTCTCATCTGAAAAGTATCAAATGTTGAGATGCCAAAAGATGCCTTTGAATTCCAATTGAGGTGTCTTTCCTCTTTCATCTTTTAGAATATAATCTGATTTACTGATCAGGCATCAATCAAAACTGGTTCTTTTACCTCTTCCTTTTCTTAAATTCTTGGAGAAATCTTGGTGACATTAGTTCATTGGTGAGGTCATTTATTGTGTTCTGGAATATAATGTTCTTCAGATACTTAAGAGTTGAATGCTCTTGATCTGCCAGAGATGTGGCAGCAGCACAAAGACACCTCTGTTTTGAGGCTCACTTACTAGTGTCTCTTAAGCTCAACAGAGATACTTGCTTCTTTTCATTGCAGTTGATTGAAAAGTATTTTATGTCTTTACATCATTTAATGAGCACTTTTACTCATCTGTGCACCCCTTTACAGACAAAATAGAGTCATTGTCGTACTTTTGTCCCTTGATTCTGAAGAACTTCTTGTAGGTTAGATTACAGTACTAAGATTAGAATTAAATGAGTCTTCAGTTTCTGTTAGGAACGTGTGTGATAGTTAATATTCTCAGAACTCCACTTCCCAAACTTCCTTTTCTATATGTAAATCCAGATTTGAAATATCCTCAATACATCTGCAAAACTAGATTTCTCACTAATCCTACTTATATATATTTTGTGCCCAAGTAAATTTTCTCAAGCTGGAGAGTCTCCCCAGATGAATTATATGTATCATAATTTAAATCACTACCAAGTAGCAGAATTTATATTGTTTTTGGGAAAGACAGATTTTTCTGAAAAGCAATTTTCTTTCTGTTCGTAACTAAAAAACTACACTGGAGCTTTGCACACTGGAGGTTTTGGGCCCATGCTGAATGGCCATCTCAAAGATAAAATACCCTGAATACTATATCACCCACTAAACCTCCCCAGATGGGATTCAGATAGGATAGTGTCGTTCTTAGAACTTCAGTGTTTGAAGGGACAACAAAGAGTGTTATGCTGTGGTGCCAGTTATTAGCTCAGCATAGTATTCTTTTATTTTATTTTGGCTTAACATGTACTCATTATACATATTAATGATGTTTGATAAGATATTTAAATACATGCATTCAGTGTATGATTTTTATTCAAAAATTTCACTGCATCTGACAAACAGGTACCCTGTAATAATAAAAGCACTGTTACATGGAAGTCTAAAGATAGAGGTCCTAGTATCAATTCTCATTAGTTTTCACCTTTGGAGAGTTATTTAACCTTGTGTTTTTAATTGCTTTATTCCAAAATATTGTGGAAATTAAATGAAGTAGTCTGTGTAGGCATTTTGAAAGCTGAAGTGCAGGCTGTGGTTGTAGCTCAGTGGTAGAGTGCTTGCCTAGCATCTGTGAGTCACTGGGTTTGATCCTTAGCACCAAATAAATAAATAAAATAAAGGTATTGTGTCAAAAAAAGAGGAATATCCTTTTTTAAAAAAGAAAGCTAAAGTACTTTATAATTGGAAGGTATTGTTTTAGATGTAGGTGAAAACCATAGAGTAGTTTTGACTCTAAATCCAGAGCACCTACTGTGTACTTAAGGCACTATGTTGCTCAGTGTCTCAGGTATAAACATCAACAGCACCTCTGCCTTGAACAGGTACACAGTGAAGAGGTAGTTGTGGTAAAGGGAGGAAAACATCTTTAGTTGGTTTCAATGGAGAGGAAGGATTTAAAGTGTGACTTGAACAATAAGTGATATTGCCACAGAATGACTGCATGAAGACCATATCAGGATGTTTTTATTCCACTACCTTGACCCTCCCCTCCCGCTGCCTGCCTCTAAGAATTTAGGATACTTTTACCATTTTTCTTTTTGTATCCCTTCTTCAAATGTGTTTTTTAAATAATTTTGTGTGAAGAGCAGGGCTGTACACAAGCAGAGTACCTTAATGTATCAATTGTAAGATCAAGATGTGAATTCTTATGACAGAGATGAGAGTTGTATTTCTCTCTAAGCATTCTTTTTTTTTTTTTTTTCCTGTTGGACACTAGTTACCACTAAGTACTCAATTACATTTACTGTTACTTTAATTTTAATAAATTGGGTATCTTCTTAAAAGTAGTTATGAATAGTGGAAGGATACTATTCTACCTCCCTTCTTTTCTCTCTGTGCACACCCATGTTCTTCATTTCTCTTCCTCTCTCTCCTTCCCTTTCAGAATGAGAAATGGACTTTTTTATGAAATTCCTAAGTTTTCAAGGTTGTTTTTAAATATTAGCCTAACCTAATACATAAGGTAGATTCTACAGTAGCTTAAACTTTAAGATATGTCATTGGTTTAGCAGACAGCAAGAAACAATGAAGAAGCATATATTGAAAGACTGACAAATGGCCAACCCTGTCAAGCAGTTAAGAAAACAGATTTGATAGAACTGTTGCCTGATATAAATTGGTGGTAATATTGCTTGTGTATTGAGCTGACACTTCTAGAATATGTTAGTTTATGGTTTAGATATGAGGTGTACCCCAAAAGCTCATGTGTGAGACAATGCAAGAATGTTTAGAGGTGAAATGATTGAGTTATGAGAGCCTTAACCTAATCAGTGCATTAATCCCCTGATAGGGATTAATTGGGTGGTAACTATAGGCAGATAGGGTGTGGCTGGAGGAGGTAGGTCCTCCTACCTGGGGGTGTACCTTTGGGGTATATATTTTGTCTTTGTGAGAATAGAAGCCTGCCCCCACCCTCTCTCTCTGCTTCCTGGTGTCATGTTCTGAGCTGCTTTCCTCCACCACACTCTTCCACCATGATGTTCTACCACATCTTTGGTCCAGAACAATGGATCTGTCTATGGACTGAAATCTCTTGAACGTGTGAGCTCCAAATAAACTTTTCCTCCTCTAATTGTCCTCGTCAGGTTTTTAGTCAAAGCAGCAAAGAGTTGACTAAAACAGGAATCACAATTTCATTTGTGTGTGTCTTGGTCATTTCTCCGATTAAAATTTTTATTGAGAGCCGGGCGCAGTGGTGCACGCCTGTAATTCTAGCACTTGGGAGGCTGAGGCAGGAGGATCGCAAGTTCAAAGCCAGCCTCAGCCATGGCGAGGCACTTAGCAACTCAGTGAGACCCTGTCTCTAATAAAATACAAAAATAGGGCTGGGGATGTGGCCCAGTGGTTGAGTGGCCCTGAGTTCAATCCCTGGTACCAAAAAAAAAAAAAAAAAAAAATTATTGAGGTAATTGTAAATTCACATGCAATTGTAAGAATTAACATAGAAGTCCTTTTATTCTTTACCTTGTTTTGCTCATTGATCACACCTGACAAAACTTTAGTATAATTTCACAATTAGGACCTTGACATTGTTACAACTTAACCATCATTCATATATTTCTCCAGTTTTACTTGTATGTGTGTATATATTTAATTCTCTAGTTTTATAATGTGCAGGGTTTTATATTCATCACCATATTCAAGGTACAGAACAGTTCTATACCTCCAAGTTTCTTCACATCCCCTTTTATCATCACACTCTGCCCATCACATCCCACTAATCCCAAATTCCTAACTCCTAGAAACTGAATCTATTTTCTGCTCCTAATGTTTTATTTCATTTTGACATATTCTATAAGTAGACTTATACAGCATGTAACCTTTGTGGATTGGCCTTTGTTTTTTCATTCAACATAATTCCAGATTTATATGAGGGCTGGGGGAGTGGCTCAGTGGTATAACACTTGCCTAACGTGTGCAAGGTTCTTAGTTCTATCCCTAGAACCACAAAACAAAGAATAAAATTCATCTGAGTTCGCATATATATCAACAGTTTGATCCTCTATTGCTAAGCAGTATTCCATGGCATGAGTATATCATAATTTGTTTAATCATATGTCTGTTGTAAGACATAGGGGCCATTTCTAGTTTGGGTATATTATAAGTAAAGCTGCTATGAACGTTTATGTACAGCTTCTTATGTGAACATAAATTTTCATTTCAGTGGCATAAATGTCCAAGAGTATAATTGCTGGGTCATATGGCAGTTGCATGCTTAGTCTTATAAGAAACTATCACACTGTTTCCAGAGTGGCTATACCATTTTACATTCCCCTCATTAATGTATGTGTGATGCAATTTGTGTGTGTCCTTAAGAGTATTTGATGTTTTCAATATTGATTTTAGCCCTGTGATGGATATGTAGTGATGTCATTGCAGTTTTAATTTGCATTTCCTTGATGTTTAATGATGTTGAACATCTTTTCCTGTGATTACTTGCCATCAGTATATCCTCTTCATGGAAATGTTTGTTCATGTCTTTTTCCCATTTTAATTTTTTTTTTCTTTAAGAGCTTTAAGATTTGTTCATGTATTCTGGATGCAAGTCTTTTGTCAGATTGGTGATTTGCAAAAACTTTCTCCTAGTCTGTAGCTTATGTATTCATCTTCTAAACATGGTTGTTCACAAAACAAAAGTTTTCAAATTTAATGAAGTTCACTTTATCAATGTTTTTATTTTTATGTATTATACTTTTGGTATCAATTCTAACAACGTTTTGCCTATTCTTTTATCCCAAAGTTTTTTTTTCTGTTTAATTTTACAAGTTTTGTCATTTTACATATAAGACTATGATCTCTTTTTTAAGTATATTTTTAATATTTATTTATTTGCTTTTAGTTGTACTCAATGCCTTTAGTTTTACGAGGTGCTGAGAATCGAACCTGGGCCACACACGTGCTAGGCGAGCACTCTACTGCTGAGCCACATACCCAGCCCCTGTGATCTGTTTTTATTTATTTTTAAATTTTATTTGTTCTTTTTAGATATACTTGACAGTAGAGTATATTTTAACATATTTACACAAACATAGAGTATATCTTATTATAATTAGGATCCCAGTCTTGTGGTAGTACATGATGTGGAGATTCATTATGGTGTATTCATATCTGTATACAGGAAAGTTGTGTCAGATTCATTCCACTGTCTTTCCTATTCTTATCCCCCATCCCTTCCCTTCATTCCCCTTTGTTTAATCTACAACTTCTATCTGCCCCCCTTGTTTTGTATTAGCATCCACATATCAGAGAGAACATTTAACCTTTGGATTTTTTTTTTTTTTTTTTTGGAATTAACTTATTTCACTTAACATGATAGTCTCCAGATCCTCCATTTACTGGCATGTCATAACATCATTCTTTTTTATGACAGAATATTCCATTGTGTGTATATACCACACTGAGATTTCATCTTTCTCCAGTATGAATGGCAACAATCAAGAATACAAGTAACAGTAAATGTTGCCGAGGATGTGGGGAAAAGGGTACACTCCTAAATTACTAGTGGGACTGCAAATTGATAACAACCACTCTGGAAAGCAGTATTGAGATTCCTCAGAAAACTTGGAATGGAACCACCATTTGACCCAGCTGTCTCACTCGTTGGTATATACCTAAAGGATTTAAAATCAGCGTACTATAATGACATGGTCACATTGAAGTTTACAGCAGCTCAATTCACAATAGCCAAGCTATGGAACCAACTTAGGTGCCCTTCAACAGATGAATGGATGAAGAAAATATTTTAATTTAATTTTGTATAAGATATGAGGTTTAGACTAAGCCCCACCCCCATGGATATTCATTTCTTATAATACCATTCATTGATAAGTCTGTCCTTGCTTAATTGAATTGTTTCTGCACATTTGTCCAAAATCACTTCAGTATATTTGTTGGAGTCTTTCTCTGAGGTCTCTATTGCATGGATTTATGTCTTTCCCCTAACCAATGTCATCATTATGATAGCTTATAATAAGACTTAACCCATTTTGTTCTATTGTCCCAGGTATGGAACACCTATACAAACAAATTGCTCAAAAATATACCACTATGGTAACTTCAAAATAATATTTAAATATTTATTATGTTTGCAGAATTGAAAACTTGGGATGAATAGGTTAATGTTCAGTAGAGAAATTCCTGCCACTCAATTCTTCCCTGTGAAAATTATTTTAGTTCATTTGCCTTTCCACAGAATTTTCCTGGGAATTGATAGGAATTACATTTTAAGTATAGATCAGTTTTGGGAGAATTAGCATCTTTATTATGATGAGCCTTTCCATCCATGAACATGGTGTGACTCAAAATTTATTTAGGTCTTCTCTGATTTCTTTCATGAGCATTTCATAATTTTTATCACCCATATTACATACATGATTTGGTTTTGTTAAACTTTATATCATTGTACTTCATTTTCTTTATAGTGATTATAAATGGTATTGCATTTCACATATTCATTTAATATATAAAAACACAATTTTTGTATGTTGATCTTATATTCTTTTAACGTGCTAAATTTACTTTTTAGTTCTAGGAATGTTTTGTGGACTCCTTGGGATTTTCTAGATAGGCAGTTATGATATCTACAAATAGGTATTGTACTATTTCTTCCTTTCCAATCCATATGCCATTTATTTCTTTTTCTTGGCTTTTTAGACTATCTAGAACTTCCAACAAACTATTGAGTAAGAGAGAGAAAAAGACAAATCCTTTCTTTGTTCCTGGTCTTATGTAGGAAGTCTTCAGTCTTTCATCTTAAGTCTGATGTTAGCTGTAGGTGATTGTGCGTGTGTGTGTGTAGGTACACATGTGTGTGCACATGTGCTTGCTTGTTCACAGTAGTGGGGATTGAACCCCAAGGCCTTGCACATGCTAGGCAAGTGCTCTACCACTGACCTGCATGCATAACATACCCTTTTTAGTTTTGAAACAGGATATCACTAAGTTGCGTAGGCTCACCTTGATCTCATAATCCTCCTGCATAGGCCTTCTAAGTAGCTAGGTTCCAGGCATGTGTCATTGTGCCTAAGAGCTGTTTTTTTTTTTTTTTTTTTTTTGGGGGGGGGTGTGTATGTAGACAACCTTTATCAATCTCAGGTACTTCCCCTCTGTTCCTAACTTGTTGAAACTTTTATTAAGAAAGGTGTTGTAGTTTATCAAATGCTTTCTCTGCATCAATTGGCATATGATTTTACTTCTTTAATTTCTGTGGTGCTTTAAAGTATGTATGTAAAATAAATTCTACTTGATCATAATTTATAATTCCTTTTATACATTGTTGGATTTGGTTTGCTACTATTTTGTATGAAGTTTTTTTAATGTTGGCATTTATTGGTCTATGGTTTTCTTGTTTTGTACTGCTTGTGTCTGGTTTCATTATTAAGGTAATACTGCCCTCTATTTTTTAGAAGGGTTTGTGAAGAATTGATATTAATTCCTCTTTAAATGTTTGGCAGAGTTCTCCACTGAAACTTTTGGGGCCTGGTTATTTCTTTTTAGGGAACTTTTAAACTACAAATTCAGTTTCTTTAATGTTTCTAAGACTATTTAGATTATCAGTTTGTTGAATCCTCATAGATTGTGGGTTATTTTGGAATCAGTGCATTTTTGCTAAGTTGTGTAATTTGTAAGTATACAATTGCTCATAGAATTTCCTTTTTATCTTTTTTTAAATATTTATTTATTTGCTTTAGTTGTACACAATGCCTTTATTTTTATGTGGTGCTGAGGATCAAACCTGGTCTGCGCACGTGCTAGGCTAGCGCTCTACTGCTGAGCCACAACCCCCACCCTCCTTTTTATCTTTCTAATGTCTGTAGGATCTGCAGTGGTATACTCTGTTTTTTTCCTAATATTGATGATTTATGTTTTCTCTATTTTTATTCTATTTTATCTTGACTAAAGCTTAATTAATTTTACTGATTTTTTTTTCCTCAGAGAATTAGCCTTTTGTTTCATTGATTTTTCTCTGTGCGTTTTTTGTGTGTTTTTATGTTTGTCTTTTAGTACTGAGGATTAACCCAGCAGCACTTAACCACTGAGGCACATACCAGCCCTTTTTTATTCTTTTAGTTTGAGACAGGAACCTACCAAGTTGCTTAGGGCCTCACTAAATTGCTGAGACTGGCCTTCAACCCGCAATCCTTCTGCTTCAGCCTCCTGAGTCTCTGGGATTACAGGCATGAGCCACCACACCCGGCTTTTCTATGATATTTCTGTTTTCAGTTTTATTGATTTCTGCTCTTTATTATTTCCTTCCCCTGCTTGCTTCAGTTTACTTTTTTATTTTCTTAAGGTAGCATGTTAGATTATTGATTTGAGACCTCTTCTTGTTTCTAATAGTTATCTCTTTTAATACATTTCGGATAATCAGCAGTTTTTGAAGTTCATTTCATCTCCAGCCATCAGTTTCACTAATGGTTATTTTATTATTCGTTGTAAAGTTCCATATTAACAAACATCTGCACATACATATTCCAAAGGCACCTCAGGTAAAACTAGTCTAAAACTAAAATCAGTGTTTTCACTATCTCCTGGGCTTCCCAGATATATAACTCTCCTTTACTTTTTCTCAGCTAACAATAACTTCTATTTACTCAGGAATCTTAGGCAGGATATTTATGTTTCTTCAGTAAGTAATAGTGATTATACTTCTTAACTAGCTTTTGAATCCTTTCTTTTCAGTAGATTTCCACCCCCATGTCCCCATTTTAGGCCTTCTTCATCTCCCATATTGAAATTAGAATAATTTTAAGGGTTTATGAAAAACATCAGCTCTTTTTACACACTGCATTTAACAATCCTTAGTGGCAGTTTTATTGGGAGTTTTTTTTTTTTTTTTTTAAATGAGCAAACTTGTTTTATTTAGAAGTGCACATATGAAGGCAAATACAGATTACAAATGAATCATCACAAACGTAAGCAAGTGTTTACTGAACAAGTGGTGAAAAAAAAGGTATCCTTTGAAAATGTGGAAATGATTTAAACAGGCAATTCTTAGGGAAAAAATATGAAGTGATTAAAAAAATAAAAACAAATAAAATAAAGGTATTGTGTCCATCTACAACTAAAAAAATTTTGTAAATGTTATTTTATTGGGAGTTTTTAACTATTTACATTTATTTATCTCTAAGTATCATATATACTATTACTTTTTAGTTTTACCATATTGTGCTTTCTCTACTGACTTTCCAAAATGGGAGATGAGGATTTAACTTTCTTATACTTGTGTGTATACACACACATTTCCCTCATCTTCACAGTGTGTATATATCTCAACTTTCACATAGATAATAATGTTTGAATTACAATTGTATGAGTGTTATTCATGGCCTGGCCATGTAACATACTTTATTATGTCTTCTTTATTTTACAAATTTTTGGTTTCCTTTGAATTTTGTGTCCTAATTTGCTTAGTTTTCTGCATACTTAGCAATAATTCATCCCCCCAACTCCCTGCTTTTAATTTAAATCTATCAATTTCATCTCTCTCAGACTCCTCTAATTTCTATTGTACCATCTGGAATTGTGGTTCTCTTGGTCTGCTGTTCAGCTAGATTCTCCCTTCTATAGATTGTTGTTTTCCCTTTACTTTGTGTTCTCTTCTTTTTAGTGGCTCTTATTTCCTGTTGCTTAGTTTATTTTCTTGTTTCCAATATACCACATATTTCAGCAGCTTCCATCGTAAGTGCATGTAAGGTAAATTTTTTTGAGACCTTCCATGTCTGAAAAGGTATTTATTCTCACCTCACATTTAATTGATACTATTAGGTATTGAATTATACTCTGGAAATAATTTCCCCTTGAACTTTATTTCATTCAGTAACATCTATGAAAACATTAAATGCAGTCATTCAAAATCTTTGTTATTTTTCCTTCCTGGTCTTCCCTCCCCCTAGTCTCCTTCCTCTACTGATCTTCCCTTTGCTCCTTTGTTTATTTATTGTGTTTTTTTACATATAATGCTGGAATTTCCTGCCATATATGCACATAGCATGATTTTGTTTAATTTATTCTGCATTCCCTTCCCTTTCCCATCTCTTCTCTCTTCCTCTTGATCTCCTCCTACTCCACTGATCTTCCCTCTATCTTTTATGATATACAGTCTTCCTCTTTTCCCCCCTTTTTATTCTATCTTCCAACAGATGAGAGAAAATATTCAACCCTTAGTTTTCTTACCATGATGTTTTTCATTTCCATTTATTTACCAGAAAGTGCCATGATTTCTTTCTTCTTTATGGCAGAGTAAAACTCCATTGTGTATATATATCATATTTTCTTTATCCATTCATCCTTTGACAGGCATCTGGGCTGGTTCCATAATTTGGCTATTGTGAATTGTGCTGCTGTAAACATTGATGTGGCTTTATTGCTGTAGTATGCTGATTTTACTTCTTTTGGATAAATGCCAAGGAGTGTATAGCTGGATCATATGGTGTTTCCACTCCTAGTTTTTTGAGTAATCTCCATACTGCTTTCCAGAGTGGTCATACTAATTTGCTGTCCCACTAACAATATATGCCCCCCCAACATGCTTACCAGCATTTATTACTGTTTGTTTTCTTGATGATTATTATTCTGACTGGCATGAGATGAAATCTGAGTGTACTTGTTTTTTATTTGCTGGGAAAAAAACAGCTTTAATGGTATTCAAAAAATGCTTTATAAAAAGTATTCTACCACAAGACTTCTTTGTAAACTAGATTATGTTGTGAACTTTTTTCTAAATCTTTTAGGAGCACTGGTTGTTAAGAACTAGAGCTTATTCCTATTCCAAATCTATCTTGTGCTCCTGAAAAACTGCAGAAAAGCACTTGAAAGCTATTAAGATATGGATTTTTTTTATTCTTGATAGTAATATACTGCTGTACTGTTTGCAGTTTTTATTTAAGATAATGATCCTGAGAAGTTTTGTTGATAACCTGTCCATCTCTAGTTTCAACTGTCTTAATTAGAAGTGACCTTTCTGAGTGGGTGTCAACCAGAGGGAATGAATGCAGATTAGTTTCCCTCAGGTTCAGGGAGGAAAAGTTGGGAAGAGGCAGAGAAATCCTGTTCTTGCATTCCAGCAGCTTCCTGTAGGTGGCAATCTTAATGTCAAAGCCATCTTAACATTGAGCAGGTCTTAGTATTCATGAAGGTGATGAGCCATTTCTTCCTTCATCTTCTAAATCTCATCCTGCAGGTGGTCAGTAGTGTCTTGGTATACCGTTAACAGCTTCCACAGCAAAGTTCTCTTCTATTTCATGCATCTGGTGTTCCAGGAACCTGTTAGTTTCTTTAATCACATCCACTTCTCAGGTGAGAGACAGTATCTGTCTCCAGTACTCATTAGATTCCTGTTTTGCTGGTGCAAATTGTTCCAGTTAGCAACCTTAGTGAGGTCAGCAAACTTGGCCTTGTACCATTCTTCTGCCTCCTGAAGGTTCTTGGCAGTCACGCTTTCATACTGCTGATGTACATCACACAGGGAAGCTGTGAGGTCAGGCTTTAGAAACATCCACATTGATTTGAACATGCTGTTCCTGAATCTGAGCCTCATCATGTAGTTTCTTCAAAAAGACAATCTCTTCTTGCAAGGATTCCACTTTACAGTCAGGGTCAAGACATGCCAGAGATGCATTGTTAACATCCTGTCTGAAAGATTGCAAGGTGCTCTTGACTTCTATCTGAAGCATTTCCTCCATTTTCTGTGAGAGCCATGTGATGTCCTTGGCCGGATTGTCACACTACACTAGGATATGGGCCTTGTCATTGGTGAACTGGTCCACCTTATGGCATAGCTCCTGCATCACCTTCTCTTCCTCCTAGAGGTTCCCCAGATGCAGCTTGCCCTGGCCCCTGAGCTATTTGAGCTGGCCAGCAAGATCTTCTTCTACTGCTTCAGAAAGCATACCTTGTCAATATAGTTGGCAGAGTGGTCAGTTAGCTCCTGCAACCCCACCTTCTCATTGGTGTGAGTATTCTTGAATTCAGTGTTGATGGCATTGGCCAGTGAGAAGTCCACCAAGTCTTGCTGCAGCTGCTATTTGCTTCAGGCATGCTATTCCACAGGTGCACAGCCAAGGAGTGCAAGACATATGAACTGCCCAGGGATGAGGCATAGAGGCTGTAGCTGGTACTGGGGTAGACATGGTCATGTAGTTCCAACTGGAGTTTGGCTGGCTCATGGTGGCTAGGCCACCAAACATCCTGCTGTAGGAGGACAAGCACACAGACTTGGAGGACATAGCTACTGAGGGAGGCAGTAGTCTGGATGGCTGCAGCCTTGCAGACTGGCTGGTGAGGGCACAGCAGTGGGAGCACTGCTGCATGTCTAGCACAGGGACACTAGAGAAAGTGGCAGAGCTTGGAGTAGTATTGATTTGCATCTCCCTGATTGCTAGAAATGTTGCACATTTATTCACATATTTGTTGGCCATTTGTGTTTCTTCTTTTGAGAAATGTCTATTTAGGTCTTTGCCAATTTATTAATTGGGTTTTTTGTATTTTGGGTGTTAAATTTTTTGAGTTCTTTATATAGTCTCAATATTAATCCCTTGAAGATGAATAGCTGGCAAAGATCTTCTTCCATTCTGTACACTCTCTTTTCTTTTCATGCTCTTAATCGTTTCCATTGCTGTGCAGAAGCTTTTTAATTTGATGTCATCCCATTTATTGATTCTTTTATTTCTTGAGCTTTAGGGGTCTTGTTTGGAAGTCAGTGCCTACACTGATATGATGGTGTGTTGACCCTGTGTTTTCTTTGAAGAGTTGGAAAGTTTCTGATCTAATTCCTTAGTCTTTTGTTAAATTCCTTAGTCTTTATTTTGATTTGACTTTTGTGCAGGATGAGAAATAGGCATCTAGTTTTATTCTTCTACATATGAATATTCAGTTTTCCAAACACTGTTTGTTATAAAGGTTTTATTCCAACATGTATTTTTTGGCATACTTTTCATGTGTCAGTTGACTAAATGTGTGTTTGTCTCCATGTTTTCTATTCCATTGGTCTTCGTGTCTAGTTTCATGGCAAAACCATGCTGCTCTTTTTTAAAAAATTATTCTTCTATAATATAATTTGAAATCAGGTATTTTAATTGATGCTTCCTGCATTGTTCTTGCTCAGGATTGATTTTAATATTATTGGTCTCTTATTCTTCTAAATGAAATTAAAGACTGTGTTTTTCTAGTTCTGTGAAGAATGTTATTGATATTTTGATGGAGATTGCATTGAATCTGTATGACCCTTTTTAAAAAATATTTATTTATTTGTTTTTAGTTGTGCACAATGCCTTTGTTTTTTATGTGGTGCTGAGGATCGAACCCAGGCCATGCACTGTGCTAGGCGAGTACTCTACCGCTGAGCCACAACCCCAGCCCCTGTATGACCTTTTTGACAATATTCTGCCTAAGAATCTGAGAGGTCTTTCCATCTTCTAAGGTCTTCTTCAATTTTTCTCTTCCATGTTACATAATTTTCATCATAGAGCTCTTTCACTTCCTTGGTCAGATTAATTCCAAGTATTTTATTTTTTTTGAGGTTATTGTGAATGGGATAGTTTCCTGATTTATTTCTTAGCAGAATCACTGTTGGAGTATAGCAAAATTATTGATTTTTGTATGTTGATCTTCTATTCTGCTACTTTTCTAAATTCATCATCAGGTTTAGAATTTTTCTGGTGGTGTTTTTAGGGTCTTCTAGATATAGGATCATGTCTTCAGCAAACAGTGATAATTTGACTTTTTCTTTTTTTTTTTTTTTTTTAGTTGTAGTCAGACACAGTACCTTTATCTTATTTATTTATTTTTATGTGATGCTGAGGATCAAACCCAGTGCCTCTCGTGTGCTAGGTGAGCTCTCTACTGCTGAGCCATAACACCAGCCCCTTGACTTTTTCTTTTCCTATTTATGTCCCTTTAATTTCCTTCTCATGTATTTATTTTGGGGCACTGTAATCCTTGAGTCAAGGGCTGGGGGTTGTTAAGTCCAGCATCTTTGTTTTCCTCACTTAGCTGCCAGCTGTCGTGGTTGGGAGCCAAAGATGCTGTAGTAGCTCTCAGCTTCCTGTCTCCCAGTAGTGGGTAGGATAGACTGGTGAATGCTGACATATTGTATATTCTTATAGTGGGGCTGGTACAGAGTTCTAAATAACTGAAGTTTTGTCTTGGGTGACACTTGGAACTCTTGTAAGTGGGTATTTGAGATTAGTCCGTGCCCCCTGTTGATGGAGAGATGCCAGTCTCTGCTGGACGTCTGGGGCACCAGCAACAAAGGGAGCTCTTTCTCCTATGTCTGGAGCCTATATGTGCTAAGTACAATTTTATTTGTGCTTATTTCCATCACACTGGTCCAGGAAGACTCTGGGATTCATAATAGGTGGGCAGCTAGCAACTTTCTTTATCAGTTCCCAGTCTCCTGCCTCTGCTTGTGGCTGTGTAGCACTTATAGATGGTTCCCATGCTGGTGAACCCATTTTCTTATGAAATGTGGGCCAAGAAATTTTGGTTTCTTTTCACTCAACATCTTTCCACACTGACTCTGGGTTCATTAAGCTCAACCTCCCTCTGTATTCTACAAATTACCCCAATACATTTTTGTTGTTGTTGTTGTTCTGCTACACATTCCTGTCTACCTGTGTTCCACCTCCCTTGCCATGCTAAGGCCTGCCAAGCTGGCACATCTCTAATATATTTTTTCTTATATTATGTTCACACTTTCCAATTTTCTGCATCTCTATGGTTTCTTTTACTCTGCAGTATTGAATTTCAGTGAATTCCCTTAGTTACTTCCCTCACTGAGGAGCAGTCTTACAGCTTTTGAAGTCTGGTGCTAAGGAACTGTTGGGAAATACACTCTTCCTCTAATCCCCCACCTTCTGAGACCCTTCCTTCCTTCTCCTTAAACTTTTGAAGATGCGGTTATGTTATCATCTAACTTTGAGGACTGTTCTGAATCTGAACCTTCATGCCTCTTCATTTTTGTGTTTTACATTTTTTCCTATGGACTAATTTGAGATCTTTCTCAGAATATGTAAATTTCATCTGATTTTCACATCGTCAGATGATGTGGTTTGATGTGGATCTCTCATCCACTGAACCTGCTATTGGTGAGTTAAGAAACTCATTTTGTTTTTTTCAGTTGCAGCTATTTTCTTGAATTAGGTTTCTGTTAATTTCCCTTTCTATGCTATTTTTTGTTCTTCCTTACTCTCAAGTTTAATTCCCTCAACTAAACTGCATTTCTTTTCTCCTATTTTTTCTCTTTGTATTATTGTTAAATTTTTATGGAATATATACTGATCTTTTTGTTTCAGTTTTTTATTGATCTTTGCTTTTGGCCTTGATTTTTATTTTGCACAAGCTCGTTATTGTGTTTCTGCTTGTTTGCAGAAAAATTATCTGCAGAAGTTGGGTAGGGAGCATTGTTTAGAAGTAGGATGTGGAGGAGCGGAAAGGGGACTGCTTCTTAATCATTCATAATCCTGTTTTCAGCTCCAATTTCTATGCAATTTTGAATTACCTAGTTCAACTAATTCCATATCCTTTCTGGGGTTCTAGGGTTTCTCTAGTACAAATCCAGTTGCAATGTTCAAAGTTTCATCTCATTTCTTCTTATTTTTATCCTTATGGTTTTGTGCTTTTATCATTTTCCTCTTTTATTTTTGTAAATCCCTTAATGCTGTTTTACAGGTGTTTTGGAATGGAACAGTGGTGAACGCATGCACTCTTTAGAGACCTTAATGATTTCCTTCCCCAGTCTTACTCCAATCCAATTTACTTTCACACATCTACTCTCAGAGTAGTCTTAATGAAATGATAATTGTCCTCATCTGTTCATTAAAATTCACCAATTCTGATTGGCCAATGCAAATTCTGGTGTTATACTTAATATACAAAGTACCCTGTATAATCTAACCCCTACTTTTTTTCAACTTTCCCTCTTGTTTGCGGCATTTCTTTTAGAGAAGTATTTATGGTTGTTCAAAAACCCAATATTCTTTCCTCTTCTATATTTTTGGATGAACAGTTTCTTCTGCCTGGAGTACTCCACCTCTTCATTATCTGCCTAGCAGTGGTTCCTGTATTAAGATGTAGTTTAAAAGCTATCTCTTCTTTGAAACCTTCCTTAGGTCATCATTCTAGTAGTCATTTATTGTCTTCTTTGTATCCATACTACTCTATATTACCAGCATTTATCAGCATTTATCATACAGTATTGCAGTTATTTATTTACATGTCTGTTTCCTGGAATTTGAGTTTCTACATAGAGATTATGCCCTAATGATTTCTGTGTTTTCAGGATTTGGCTATGCTGTGCATTAGCTTTGTGTTCAATATACATTTTCTATTCATTTGTCTTGTGATTGTACACAGTACACTATATTTAGCTTTTGATTGAAAAAGATATACAAAGTGCAGAGCTGTGTCCATGAATATCTTTCAGTGTTAGTAAATATTCTACATTGTAATGGCTGCTAAATATTTCATTATATGGATATGTTTTGGTTTTTATTGATGTTTCCAAATTTTTTCTTTGTTTAAATTGTGCACAGTAAACCTAGATGTATGTAAGGTTTAAGGCACATCAGTGATTATTGGACATAAATATAATACTTAGAAGTTAAAACACTAAGTCAGGTGTAATGTCTGCTTTAAAAGCTTTTGATTTGTATTTTCTTTAAGGTCAGTTGTACTGATTTATATTTTTACCAGCAATTCATTATTAGTGTACCCAATCCTTCCAGTACTTCTGTAATCACCACCACCACCAGGAATCATCATCATTCCTTGCCAAAATTTATAGTGAAAATAATATTTCTCTGGTTTAATTTGCATCCTTCTGGTTACTAATATTTTTAATGCTTAAATGTTTATAAACATATTGTATATCATCTTATAGGTTGATTACTTGTATCTTTTGACCATTTTTCTGTTAGACTATTGTTTTCTCCTACTGCTCCAACTATTTTTCTAGGAGAAGGATATATACTATAACAATATTTATGAGAGTGCAGTGTTTACTTTGAGAGTGAATTTAATGTTATATGGTAATATTCATATGTATAACTTAAAAAGTATTAATTACAGTAGGAAGCTGTGTTTGGTTTTAGTGATGAAATCTATTTTTATAATCTTCTATACAAATGTTTGAATTGTTACCAAAAATATTCACAAGTAGGCTAAGTTGAAGAAAACATCTTTCCCCAAATCAGAATGAGACTGGCTGCAACAATTTCACCAGTTATCTTTTAGGGGGACTAAATCACTTTTAGAAAATATTTTTAAGCACACAAATATATAATTTTAACCATTAGCCACTAAGTTAAGTCTATAGTGTGTAAACACCACACAATCCAATTTTAGAATGTATCCATTATCCCCCAAATTTTCTTTTGGCCATTTGTAGTTATTCTCCATTCCTATCCCAAATCCCAGGCAACCACCAATCTACTTTCTGTCTTTATAGATTTGATTTTGATGGAGAGTTTATGGAAATAGAATAATATGTGGCCTTTTGTGTCAGACTTCTTAAGCTTGGGATGTTTTTTACAAGGTTCATTCATACTGTAACACATATTAGTACTTAATTTCTTTGTATTGCTGTGTAGCATTTTATTGTATTTACATAACACATCTCGTTTATTGTGAATTGAATTGTTTTTTTTATTTATCAGTATAATTTTTAAAAATAATATCAAAATGTATATGGCACATTCCCTCATGCCACACACACAAGTTTTGGCCACTGCTAGCATTTTACTTCTAATATGATATATAATTTAATATACTGGCAAAAAAAGAATCACTGATCCTTATCATGGGACCAGAACTCTGGCCGATAAATACCTTAATGCAGTTTTTTCACATAAAGAGTGAAAGTCTTTAAAAATTTTAAATGATGTTAATATAGAAATAGTCCTGGGAATTCAATTAGAAGACATGACAAAATGTTTACAGTAAAGTTCTCTTAATAACACTAACTTGTGTTTCTTGACATTTCATTGATTTTTAAAATTGTTATAAATGTACTCCTTTACACTTACTATGTATCAATCAGCAAATTAGTAAAATGTGCTTATGTTGACACTTCTGTTTTCAAGTTAATGGATTGTCATAGTGCTCATTTGTGTTCCTGTCACATTAAAAAAGCGGAGATTTATTTTGCCAGCCTCAACATATACTGTATTTTTCTAGGCTTTTAAGTAGAGAGCCATCGTTTCAATCACTTGTTGTTAAAGTGTGATCTTGCAGAGTGTGTATAAGATAGGATGAGGTATTATACTTTGAATACTGAATAAACATTAGGCCTGTTCTAGTTAACTGGAAAAAATTTTAAAAAGTATATTTAAGTTTTTGTTTTATTAACTTTTTCGTTCTTCTTGGGCACCAGTTATTGCTTATTCTCTAGTAAGTATTAATGAACGCTAAAACAAATGACCCAATTTATTGGTTCATGGTAGTACAAAAACTCACATCTTCATGCTTATTTCAACAGCTTATTTTTACTGCTGGAATATTACACTTTTAGGCTGTAATGAGTAACTCCAACAAAACACAAATGTCAAGCAGACTGTTATTTGCCTTGAAAGCTAGGAGAACAGATAAAGAACAGTGTTGTCCACTGTTTTCATAGTTTTGAAACAAGTAGATGAATGTGTTTTTTCTTTTGTATTTTCTAAAAATATTTAAATTGATATGTAAAGTTTTATAAATAATAGTTCAGGGGAGAATGTGTTATAATGTTTCTGTAATATGTTGAGCTTGGATTAATGATTGTGTGACTTCCTTCCTTATAGGAATGATGCAACAAAAGGTGGAAGAGATAACAAAGATTTTTGAGGATTTTAAAAGCATGGAGCAGGAACTCAATATGAAGATTGCCTTTGACTAAAGACCATATTATTAGCATACTGATGTGGATTGTTTCCTATAAATTCTGATGATGTTGACATGTTTACAGTTACTACTTAATCTTTCATTGCAATAAAGTGTGCATGCTTTTATCTCAATACTATGATATTGAGAATTATACTATAGATTTCTTCTCAGAATTAAATAACACTTATATTATCCCCCCTGTACAGGCAGCAACCTATTAGATATTCATTCTGTATGTGTAATGTATACCTTATTCTCCTAGATTCCACATCCTTCCACCAATACACATCTTCCTTCTCACTCCAACTAAAATGTGGAGAGATGTCTGCCGAAAAGTACATGCCAACCAATCTTTACTGTATGCTTGTTAGATTCAGCATAAAGTCGCTAGATACTGTAAATCTCTCTTCAGTGGAACTTAATGTCTAGTTTGAGATAAGATTAGTTTCTATCTGTGTAAAATGAGTATAGACAATACAAGGAAGTATGTTATGAATTGCAGAATGTATGTTATTGAAATTCAGAGAAGGGCGAGTTGTATGGTGGTTTATGCCTATAATCCTAGTGACTCAGGAGGCTGAGGCAAGAGGCTCCTAAGTTGCCTTGGCAATTTACCAAGACCCTGACTCAAAATAAAAATAACAAGGGCCAGGAGTATACCTCAGTGGTAGAGTGTCCCTGGGTTAAAACCCCAGTACCACCTCCACCCATAATAATAATAAAAAGAAAAATTCAGGAAAGGAAGAACAGTTAGGGTGAATTTGTAGTTTCAGTTGGATTTTATGTTTTGTTGGTTTGTGCGCGCGCGCGTGTGTTTGTGTGCGCGCGCGCGCGCAGGCGCACGTGCATGCACAGAGTGGTGTACTGGGAATCTTACCCGGAGTCTCACACATGCTGGGCAAGTGCTTTACCAATAAACTATACCACTTATTTGAACTAAGTTATTTTTTAAAGAGTAAGGTTCAGGCAATTTAATTATTTTTTATTTTACACATGTCCTGGTGTTTTATTTGGTTTTAGTATATGATTTATTGTTGTTGGTTTTTGTGTATTTCTTTATCTGCTTTTCAAGAAAATACCATGTTCTTAGTTTTGGAACATTCTAATCTCTTATATTTCACTTAAATCATAAATAAATGTGATGGTCTACAAAATGAAAATATAACACCAAAATAAAATTAACCATCTAAGTTTTTAAGTCACTGGAGCTCAGTTGCCTATAATTACTGAGCTAAATTTCTGTTGTCCTTTCTGCACATGGCCATCCTGAGGGGTATATACTAGAGGAAGAAAAAAAGTCTGAAGTGAATGTTAGTAATGATGATTATTAGTGATTAGTCTTATGGGTATGCTAAATGCTAGAACTTTGCGTGGCCTCTCTTTTTTATCTAAACTTTTCCAAGAAGCCACTTCTTACCCAGGTAAGTTTTTGTTACAACTCAGAATTATAAATGTAAAAGTAATCCAGAGACTGTTTAATCTTGTGGATGATTCATGTAGATAAATATAAATTTGAGGTAGAATCTTGAGTAATATCTAATTTTTGAGTTCATATTATTACTACTATTATCTCCTACATAAAGACATTTACCACATTGTTTATGGAGATTCAATTCTTAAAAAGTAACCAGAATATAAGTTCTATATTCAGTAAAGAAAAGATAGTATTTTGAAAAACACTGGTTTTACCCAATTAACTGGACAAATAATTTTATCTTGGGCATTATATTTTGTCTAAAAAAAGAGTTGTCTCACACAAAAAAAGAAAGAGTTGTCTTATTGTAATTTTTCCAACTTTTTTTTAAAATAAAGGTAGTTTTCAATTTGCCAACATCTCAACATTCTTTTGTTTTTTCTCTGCTAGCAGAATACTTACTGTAAATTTAAGTAAGATAAAATGGAGGCTAAAGTTCTGCTTTCACTATCTTGTTGTGCTATTTTTACTGGGGATTCTAATGTTTTTTCCCAGTACATAGAAGATGCTGGAGGATGGCAAGTGGCTTCCAGAACAATCCAGTAATGCTGTTAAGATTTACTGAGGAATCTCAATGTACTGTCTGAAATCGAATGCCTTGGACTAAATCATTTCTAAGGTTCCTTCTGATTCTGGTTCTAACATATCTAAAAGACATGACATTGTTGAATAAATATTAATTTAAAAGAGCAGCAATAACTCATTTTGACAGTAATGTTAAAGCAACATTTTTGTTAGGCACAGGAATTTTGAGCCTCTCCTAACCATTGCTAACCAGCTAAGATATTAGCTAAATGAGAATTTTAAAATTTGTTATGTTGACACTTTCTCAATGCACATACATTTTTGTCCTTTATAAAGGTGCTGTGTTTATTCTTTCTGTAACAGCATTTATGCTATCTCATTTAGAAAATTTGAAAGACATACTCAGTTGTTGGCTTCTAATATTAGATGATAAGTAGGTTCAAGAGAAGATTTTTTAGTTTTAACATCTTCCATATTTTGGAATTATAATTGCTTCTGAATATATTCATCAGAAGTGTGCTGGAAACAAAGCCCCTAAAAAGGACAAATCCTGAAAACATGTCTACATTAAGGAGGAGCTTAATTAAACTAACTTTGTTAAATTGTCAGAAAGACAAATGAGGCATATTTTTTCAGTTTGTCATAAATTGTTCTGGGAGGGAATTTGTGAAAATGCTTCATGGTAAGCTCCCTGACCACATATAACATCTGGAGTTATCAATGTTTTTATACTCTGTCTACTATCCTTTTAATGTGGGGAGAGGGATGCTATGAGAAACAGAATGGCTATTATTATATGGTGATTTTGGCAGAGGTAGAAATGGCCCTTATAGTGCAATTTTCTGAATGTCCCTTGGTGCCTACACTTGGGATGGGCTACAGTTTTATACAGGTACACCTAGTATTTCTCATGACCTTGCTTTCCAGTTGGAATTCCACAGCTCTGTGAGTATATGTCTTTTAGCCATTCATTCTCCACTCATCCCACCTAGTGGATTTGTAATGTATTGTGTATCACTTCAGTATCAATAGACTGTATGTTTAGATCAGAAGTATACAAGTTTGGTGTGATGTTTGTTTCACTTTTTGTCATCTTCCCAGAAGGCCAACACAGTAGCAAGCTTGGCACATTTTTCCATTTTCTTATGGAAAAACTTGCCAATTGGAGAGTTTGGTTGAGCAGCAGAATTTAGCTCTACCACCGACAGGATTTACCTGATGCAGGCTATGATGCAACCCACATTTTTATGCTTACATTCAGCCTCTGTTCTGTCTCTAAGCTGCAAAGTGGTGAATGTTATTTATACCTGTGTACTCCAACAGCAGTCATTTGCATATAATAGATATTGGACAAAAGGCACGATACTTTTAGTCTGCTGGAAGTTCTCTGGATAGCAAATATAATGTGGGGGGAGTTGTTTCGTTTTATAGCTTCTCTTTGTTTTTTTTTTTTTTTTTTTTCTCTGAGCATGGTGATACAAAGAAGTTTGAATAAGTCTGAACCTACCAGATAAACTTGGAATATTTACTCATAAATAACCAACCCATCATGGCATGACTTTAAAACCATACTTTGTGTAGTGCTTCACAGTCACCCTATTATTCTGAGGTATTATCCATGTTTTACATATAAGGAAGCTGGCATAGATCAATTGAAGAAATTTATTGAAACTCACATACTTAGCAAAGCAAAATTTTAAGTCCAGATTGCCTCTGAAACCCTGCTGTGCTATACTTGTCAAAAACTGAGAACTGAGATTAAAGCCCCGGCAGTACAACCCCCTTCTTTGACTCCTTATAAGAAAAGCTGCTCTTTAATTGAAAAATATTGACTAGGTAATATAGTCATGTGGTTCAAAATTCAAAAGACATGAAAATCCACACAATGAAGAGTCTTTCCTGCCCTTGTCCTTAAGACATCTACTTCCTATACCTGTGGGCATTCACTACTACTGTGTGTTCTCCCAGAGATATTTGTGCATGTGAAAGCAAACACATTCCCTTTTTTACACAAATAGAAACACTATGTATTATGCTGAACATTGCTATTGCACTAAATATATTTTGGGGATTGTTGAGTAGTCCATCAAGGACCTTGCCTCCTTTTAATTTTTGCATAGTTTGTTGTTGAATGAATATCATTTCATGGGTATCTGTTTTCAGTATTTTGCTATAAACCATCACAATAAAATAATGCATGAAAACATAATGTGTTGATATTGTAAGTATTGAATTACTGCTTTAAAGGAAATGTTCAAACATGGAATATATCTTTAAAAAATAAAGAGAATGTGCATTTGAATTTCACTAGTATTCTTCAAAGAAGTTTTACCAGTTTATATACCTGCCAGCAAAGTATTAGAGTGTGTATTTCCTATCAGTCTCTAGAAAACAAATGTGTAGTCAAAGTTTTGTATCCTTCCGAATCTGGTATGTACAATACAATAATTTACTTTTAAAAAATAAGATTTACTTTTTTAGGACAGTTTTAAATTTACATAAAAGACATATAACAGTGTTCCATATGCCTGCACTCAGTTGCCCTTAATGTTAGCATCTTATATAACCTTGGTTCATTTGTCACAACTACAGAAACTTATTATTAATAAAGTGCATAGTTTATTCACATCAACATAGTTTTTACCTAGTGTTCTCTTTTTGTTCCAGGATCTTATCCTGGACACCACATTACATTTAGTTAATCATGTCTCCCTGGGTTTCTGTTCTTGTTTTTGATGATGATCTTGATGGTTTTGAGGATTACTAGTAGTTTGAAATTTCCATCTCACTTGTAAGTTCATATCTTTCTTTTCACATACTTAAGGATGTACATTTCCATTTGGGGAAACTAAGAGTCCATGCTTTTAACCACTATATTATACCTTTCAAGAGCTTGAATACACACAATTTCTGACTTCAAATTTAGAGAACTCAGAAGTCCCTCTTACAAATAGAAGAGAACCATTCGTGCAAGCAATTGTTTCAGACTTCACCTTCATGGTTACAATGCAGAGGACGGACTAGAGGGTTCGCTGGAATCAGGTAGGCCAGATAAAACCTTCAAAGGGAAACAGTGTTGCCAGCCTTCGTGGTTGAAGCCTATAATTCCAGTGGCTAGAGAGGCTGAGGCATGAGAATGTCAAAATTCAAAGCCAGTGTCAGCAATTTGGCGAGGCCCAAAGCAATTTAGAGAGATGCTGCCTCAAAACAAAAAGGGCTGGGGATGTGGTTCAGTGGTTAAGTACACCTGGGTTCGATTACTTGTATGGGAAAAAAAATAATGTTGATCAGGACAAATTCAGGAAAATTAGAGAAGAGTTAGGAGTTATTGATACTTTACTGGGCAAAAGAGTCAATTAGTCCTAGGTGACTCCCAGTTTTATGAGATGTATATTTGGGGTGTTATCATTTTTTTAAATACTTTTTAGGTGTAGTTGAGCACAATGCCTTTATTTATTTATATGTGATGCTGATGATTGAACCCAGGTTCTCACACGTTTTACACGAGCGCTCTACCGCTGAGCCACAACCCCAGTCCCTGGGGTGTTGTTATCTTTAACTTAAAACATACCAGTCATAGGAAACTTACTTTCTCTCTCCATTTCTCTAAGGGTCTGTGCTACTACAACTCCCAGAGTCCCAAGCGCCACCACAATCCCCTTCGAGTCTGCCGCGCAGAGTTCTGGGATGTGAGTTCCCGGACTTATTTGCCCAAGTTAGTAATAAAGGCCTGTGGAAACATGAAGAGGTAAGGGCTTATCGGTTTTGCGAGAGGCAAAGGGATCTCTGTTTTATCTTTTGCTTTGAAAATGGCTTTTGTTACTTTGTGTCATAACTTTGGAAAGCGGTTTCGTGTGAACGGGAAAACTAAGGAGAAGGGAGGAGGGAAGAAGGGCTGGTCGGGTCTGCCAGGCGAAGTTCGGGAAGGTCCGCGACCAGGGCGGTTTCTGTAGGAAAGCCTTCCCAGCGCAGGAGCTGGCTGGGTGCTGCGGAAACTTCCTGTTTCAGACGGACCCACCCAGGCAAAAAAGGGTGCTGGCTGACACATTCTCAGCGCCAGGGATACCCAAGGCATACTCCTCCGAGGCCCGCCGTACCTCCGCCTCATAAGCTGAGGGGTGCTGAGGGTGGGTGCATTTATTTGCATTGTCTGGGTGTGGAAGGATACTTGCTGAAACCACGAAAACATGTAGCGTTTTCAAAGGTTACAGTAAGCGATTGATACTTTGTTTTTGCAAATTTAAAAGGAAAACCCAAATGGGCTGAGTGTTATAGGAAAAGAAAGGCATTGCTGCGCTCAGTATCCCCTACTGGTTCTTCAGTAAATGAACCTTTGTGGTCATTGTTGAGAGCCTGTGCCTCATTATTTTGACAGGACAAAGACTTAAAAGGATCCTCATTAAATTACTTTGATATTGACTTTGCAAAAGTGATCACTTAGGAATAGTGCTCCTGCACCCTCGGTTCCTTTTTTTTTTTTTTTTTTTTTTTTTTTTTAATATTTGTGTGTGTGTGTGTGTGTGTGTGTGTGTGCGCGCGCGCGTGTTTTACTGGGGTTTGAAGCCAGGGCCTTGTGCATGCTAGGCAAGCACTCTATCACTGAGCTACATCCCTGCCTTTTTAATTTTATTTCCAGACATGGTGTGGCTAAATTGCTGAGGCAGGACTGAAAATTGGAATCCTTCTGCCTCAGGCTCCCCGAATAGCTGGAATTTCCTTGCATCTTTTAAGAATCTGATTCTCATTTTCCCTGTCTTTTAAATTATTCAATGATATATCTCATACGTGCAAAATAATGTGTTTATTTATTTAAAGAATAACCACAAAGGCTTGTATCAACTACCAGTTTAAGAAACAGGATATTGTTAGTACTTTAGAAATCCTTTGTGTCTCCTTCCTGATTTCTTCTCCCCTAGTCTTCCTTCCCCTATTAGATGACCAATATCCAGAATGTTGTATTAATTTATTCCCTTGTTATGTTTTGGTTTTTTTAAAAGATTTTATACATATGAATTAAACCCTAAACAGAATTTTCATAGTTTTATCCATTTTCAACTTTATACAAATGGACACATATTGTATGAATTTTTCTGTGACTTGTTTATTTTAACTCAACATTTCTTTTTGAGATTTATGTGTGTTGATGTATTTATGATTTATTCATTTGAAAAATAACCTTTGGGAATTCTAAATAATCAACAGAAAATTGTGATTTTTAAAGGATAAAAAAAAAAAAAACCTTGTATCTAAAGATATTTTAGAATTTTCCAAAATAGGTCCAAGTCTTTCTGGAGTAAGCAATTTTGCTTATAATTATAGGGGTTTTTCCCTAGATATTGTTATATCTGTACTAGGAAAGGGTGATTTTATAAGGAAGGCACTTAAAATTTAAAAATTTATTTTCCTCATGGAGTTAACTCACATTTTGTGTTCAGTTTTTATAATCAATTGTTGCATGCTTAAATAGTCATGTTATTTTTTTACATTTTCTAATAAGAGTTTTCACATATTTAGGGTTGGTTAGCTCATACTAGTCATTATCTAGATTTCTACATAGTAATGCCTAGGCTATAAAATATTATGATCCTCTTTATATTTCTTTCTATACTTTCTCCTTTAGACATCTTCTGTCATAGCTCCAGATCTTCTCCATACAGATGACTCCAGATTTTCCATATTCAACCTCAGAATCTCCTCTATGAAACTTTTCTTTCAGCCAATCACTGTTACCTCTAACGCAGTGTATTCAGGGTATTCCTGATACTTCATGCTGGTGTTTGAATTATGATAGGTAGTTGACTCAACATGACTATAATAATACTTATTTTCCCAAACCATTGACTCCACCTGGACCTTCTTTTCTTCATTGATACCATCATTCTGTCAGTTACATGGTTTGAAATTTGGGGGTTATCTTTCACATCCTTACCTTCCCCACTTCAAAGGCCTCTCTCATCTAACCATTCTATTTCATTTCTACTATTGCCACTTTGTTTTGGACCTTCATTACCTCATACTTCAATAATTAACTAGTTCTTCAGGTTTTTTCCCTTCTAATCCATATGGCATATTATAACCACATTCATCTTCCTAAGCCATTGCTTGCACTATGTCACCTAATTGCCCGATAAATTACTTTCTAATACCTACACATTAATGTCCAGGACATTTAGTTGGTATATGTAAGGTCATTCACAGTGCAAATTTAAATTGAATTTCCAGTTATTCCCCAATATGTATTTATGTCTCTTTGCACTTGTTTTCCAGTTTTCCTTTTCATCACACCCAGTGTTTCAAATGCCACTTTAAGTATACCTTTCTGAAGTTTTCACTTACCATCCTAGCTTCCAACTAATCTTCTATGATCTCTTAATAATTTGACATATGCTCCTCTATATCATTATTAATTCATATTTTTTTATGTTCTCTCAGACACATGCACACAACACAAACATATTTCTTCTCCCTAACTAGATTACAAGCTTCTTGATGCTAGATACTGTTATCAATTACTCTGACTTATATTAGTACCTAGCACAATGCCTTCTGTGTAAGTAGGTATTTAGTAAATGTTTGTGGAATGAATGATGAAGTACAATAGGTGATTAAAGAAGTTTTTGAACAAATGAGGTCACTAATTAATGATAGATAATATAGATATGGAATATATTTTCAAATTCTCTCTTTTTTTTTTTTTTCTGTATGTATTGGTACGTCTCCTCTAGGATAAACAGCTGTGTGAAGAGTGATGAGCATGTCCTGGAGGAGCTGGAAACAGAAGGGGAGAGGCAGCTGAAAAGCCTCCTTCAACATCAACTTGATACTTCTGTCTCCATTGAAGAGTAAGTATTGATTTTGCAAGCAGGTAGAGTATCATAGACCCTCACCTTGAAGTGACAGACCACTCTTAAAGCCTGAAGGGAACCCTGCACTTTCTCTCTCTCACTTTCTTTAGCAGACTTCTATGCATCAGTCAATGTTTGGCTTCTGTTTTTCTTCCTGTAGGAAGCTTTCATATCCCACCAAGTCTGAGCCAGTACCTTTCCTATGCCCTCCTATACCACCCTGTATTTCTTTTTTTTTTAATTTAAAAAAAAAAATATTTATTTGTTTGTTCTAGTTGTACAAAATGCCTTTAGTTTTATGTGGTGCTGAGGATCAAACCAGGGCTGCGCACATGCTAGGTGAGCACTGTACCGCTGAGCCACAACCCCAGCCCCCACCTCATATTTCTTCCACCATAGCACTTATAACTTGATACTGTCATTGCCTGTTTATTTTCCTTTCTACCAGTATTCTTTCACAAAACAGGAGCCATTTTCATCTTTTTGTTTGTTTGTTTTTGCTATTAAATCCTCAGTACATAGCACACATCTGATGCAGTGTAGGACTCAGTAAATGTTCATTAATTTAGTCATTGATTAGTTCTGGATGAAGGGACTATTGATGGAGTTCCATTTTTTTGCAGTGGTGTTTCAGCCTAGTAACAGAATGTGAGAGAGAAATTGCCAATGACTTTTATTGTGCCTCTTATAATGATACAATTCCTGTGAATTATGGTAGCCTGAAGGTGTTCTTGCTCCCTTTTTGCTTGTTTTGCAGATGTGTCTCTAAGAAAGAGAGCTTTGCCCCTGGTACTATGTACAAGCCCTTTGGAAAAGAAGCAGCTGGGACTATGACTTTGTCCCAGTTCCAGACACTACATGAAAAGGACCAGGAAAATGCTTCTCTCAGGGAACTAGGACTCAATGAAACAGAAATCTTAATCTGGAAGAGCCATGTTTCAGGTGAAAAGGTGAGTGGGGTATTGTTTTTCAGGATAATAAAGAGCATGATCTGTTCATTTTGTCATTGGGGCGCTTTGCAGTCTTAGTTCTACAAAACTGAGCTATGGGTCTGAATCTTCTTTGGTTTTTAGGATAGGGATGTTGGTGAAAGAGAACCTATTTTTTTTTAACTTCTTAGCTAACACTTTAAATAAACACCTTCAATTTCTGTGTCCTGATCATCTTTTTCTTACTTGAAGCACCAGATCATCACTTTCAGGGTGTGTCCTCTATGATATATGATCTTTCATTTCCCTGATTTCAGAGGACAAGGCTGAGGGCAACTCCTGAAGCAATACAGAACCGTCTTCAAGATATTGAAGAAAGGATCTCTGAACGTCAGCGTATTCTTCGTCTGCCACAGAGATTTTCAAAGAGCAAACAGTTGACTCGGCGAGAAATGGAAATAGAAAAGTCTTTATTTCAGGGAGCTGATCGGCACTCCTTTCTTAAGGCTCTTTATTATCAAGGTATGTGAGCTTCACTGACTTAGATGTATTCTTTCACTGACAGAAAGATTTAACATCAGTCATTAGAAATAAAGAATTAGTAAAGGGAGTAGGGGAAGGACAAGCTATTACTGCTCTTGAATGTATAGTCCCATGAAAGAGACAAATATATGCACAGGTAGTTGCTTGACAACATGGAAATTATTATAGAGACTTGAATAAAATTCTGAGGGAGCAGAATATAGAGCACCTCAGTCCAGTTGGGGGAGTCAGAAATTGACATTTGTACTATCTTGATGGATCAACTGGCATTTTTCAGGTAATGGGGAAAGAGCATTACAAGATAATAAATAGGAACAGGATTGTTGAAAGGACCTGGTGTGTCTGGGGAACAATGAAAAGTTCAGTGTGGCAGGGGTACAGGAAGTGGCAGGTAATGACAAGGGATGGCACTGGAAAGTGAGACAAGACTAGATAGGGTCGTTAGGCTGAAATATAAATTACCATTATATATATATATATATATGTGTGTGTGTGTGTGTGTGTGTGTGTGTGTATGTGTGTGTGTATATACATATATATATATATATATATATATATATATAGAAAATGTGTATTAATCAGAATTAGTTTAATGGATTTTGCCAGGCACTCTGGGAGGTGCACAGAAACTTAAGAAATAATTCTTGACCTTGTGCCAAGTACAGTTTGATTGGAAATATAAATGTATACCTTTTAGTAACATTGCTAGATACAGTTGCTAAGTGCTGTGGGAGTTCAGAGTTTTATTGCTGTGAATGAAGAATGCCTTTCAGAGGAGGTAAGATTTAATATTTTTTTAATACTACCTATTTAGAAAGGAGAGGGAATGGCATTTGAATTGCAGGAGTTGATGTGAGCACTATTGACTGAGAGTTGTAAGAGGCAAAGTTGGAAATATAACTAATAATTTGGGGCTTTATTTGGTTGGTAGTATACATCTATGTAGATTTCATTTTTAGTTAATTTGAATATAGTTAGACGTTTTCAAGTCAGAAGTAACAAGTTAAAAGCAATGTAGTAGCCAGTAATTAGGACTAGATAAAGAAGTACTAGAAGTAGAGAGAATGGTTAGGAGGTATTATAATCTTTGAAACATGAAGATTTGGACTAGATTGATGACAGTGGAATTGGAAAGACAGGTAGATTTAATTATAAGATACATTACAAAGGGAGAATTGATAAAACTTGTTGACTGAAGATGAATGAAGAAGGTCAATGGAAGGGAAGATGTCAGAGATAACCCAGATGTTTCAAGGCTGTGTGACTTAACAGTTGGCAAAATCAAGAAAGCTTTTGTGGGGGAAATTTTGAGGAAGGATGATGAGTTTGACTTAAACATATTGAAATTGTGAGAATGGCAGGATCATTGCTTGCAGATATCAAGGAGACAGAAATAAAGCAGTGAAGCTCAGGAGAGAGGTCAGAAGTAGCTATGTGGAATTGGGAATCATTTCTGCTTCAGTCATCTATTAAAATCATGAGAATGATTGAATGCTGTGTTAGACTGTAGACATGGCAGAGCAGTGGTGAAGGAAGGAATGAAAAATGAACAGTTGCCTTTTGTGGAGAGAGATTATGGCATACTGATTATAAACGTAGGCTCTGGAGGCAAACTGCCTGGGAAAATGCTGGCTCCCCACTTTCTAGCTATGAGATGTTGGGCAAGTTACATCTGTAGGCTTCAATTTCTTCATCAATAAAATGAGAATATTAATAGTAGTTATGTTACAGGGTTGTTAGGATTAAGTCAGGTAATACATGTAAATCACTTAGAGCAGTACCTGGTATTTGGGTGGGGGCTGGGGGGATTTATGAATCTGTTCTGTTTTCTATCTTTGAAACTCCTTGCTTTAAACCTTCACAGCATACCACAAAAAGCCAAGTGCAGACAAGTACATGACCTCAATGAAGAGGAAGATAAAATTAGGCACAAAAGGCAAGTTGAGAGTTTTCTTACAGTGTTAGATTTAGGAATGTAACCTAGGGTCCCAGACTTCTAAGTTGAACACTTATTTAATTCCATATTCAGTATATAACAATGATCAGTATGTAACAATGTTCCAGAGAGAACATTATCCTAATATGAAAGATTAAAGAGAAGAATTAGTAGAAGTTGTAAAACTTTTACATTTAGTGCTGTTTTTATCTCTATACCTTTAAGTTATTATAGCAGACATAAATTGACCTTACTGATTTTTAGATCCCATTTCACAAATAATTTTGAATATTTTTATTAATTAGTAAAGGATGACTATTGATGATGATAGTATAATATTTAATATTTTGTTTTTGAAATGAATTTGCAATAAAATTGCATGGGGCATTTTTTGGTGTATAGTTCTATGAATTGTTAATCATGTAGATTCATGTAACCACCCCACAGTCAGGAGACAGAACAGCTCCATCACAATGAAAAACTACCTCATACTATTTCTTTCTAATCATTACCAACCCCCACCCATAATTCCTACCAATCACCGATCTGTTCTCCATCACTTTAGGTGTATCTTTTAGAGACTGTCATATAAATGAAATCATGTAATGTGTAACTGTGAGACTGGCTTCTTTCACTAAGCATAATATCTTTGAGACTCATTCAAGTTGTTGTGTATATTAACAGTTCATTCACTTTGTGGAATCATGTTTCACTGTATGAATGTTCCAAAGTTTGTTTGTCCATTCACCCATTGAAGGGAATTTGGGTTGTTTCCAGGTATGCTGGTTATGAATAATACTGATATAAACACTCTTGTACAGGTTTTTGTGTGAACATAAGTTTTTATTTCTCTAAGGTAAATATCTAGAAGTGGGATTACTGGGTCATATGGTAAGTGTACATTTAACTTTATATGAAATTGCCAAACCATTCTCTAGAGTTGGCTATACCATTTTGCATTCCCTCCAACAATGTATGAGAGTTCTGGTTGCTCTATATATTTGTCAGCACTTGGTATTGTCAGTATTTATTTTAGTTGTTCTGAGAGATGTGAAGTGGTTCCTCATTGTTGTTTTAATTTGCATATTCCTAATGGCTAATGTTGTTGAATATCTTTTCATGTGCTTATTTGCCATATTTATATCCCATTTGCTAATGTATCTGTTTTTGAATCTTTTGCCATTTTGTCATTAAGTTGTTTATTTTCTTCCTCATGACTTTCAAGAATTCTTTATATAGTCTAAGCAATCCTCTGTTGGATATGTGATTTACAAATATTTTCTCCCAGTCTATAGCTTGCTTTTTCATTCTATCAACAGTGCTTTTATAAGAGTGAATTTTTGTTCTTACTATGATAAAAATATATGTAACATAAAGTTTATCATTTTAACCACTTTTAAGTGTATAGTTCTGTGGAACATACATAATTGTCACCACCATTTATCTCCAGAACTCTAACTCTGTACCCATTAAATACTACCTCCTTATTTTCCCCTTCCCCAGTTTCTGGCAACCACCAATTCTACTTTCTGTCACTATGAATTTGACTAATCTCGGTACCTGATATAAGTAGAAGCACACAGTATTTGTCCTTTTGTGACTGGGTTATTTTACTTAGAATAATGTCTTCAAGGTTTTTTATGTTGTAGCATGTGTCAGAATTGCCTTCCTTTTTAAGGCTGAAGAAAATTCCATTGTATGTATGTACCAAATTTTAGAAATCAGTTTTAATTATGAGTAACACTTAGGTTACTTCCATGTTTTAGCTATTGTGAATAATGCTTCTATGAACATGAATATACACGTTTGAGTATTTACTTTTTTTTTCTTTTTTTGGTACCCAGGTGTGATTAACCACTGAGCCACATCCATAACCCTTTTTATATTTTATTTTGACAAAGGGCCTCACTAAGTTGCTGAGGCTGACTCTGAACTTGGGATCCTCTGGCCTCAGCCTCCCGAGTTGCTGGGATTATAGGCATGTACCATCATGCCTGGCTTCCTTTCTTTTTATATAATTACTAGAGCATATGGTAATTCTGCATTTATTTTTTGAGGGACCACCATGTCATTTTCAATAGAGACTATGCCACTTTACATTCTTACCAGCAATGCACAACACTTTCCATTTCTCTACACCATCAGTAAGACTTGTTATTTTCTGTTTTGTTTTTTGGATAATAGTTAATGGACATGAAGTGGTATCTCATTGTGGTTTTGATTTCCATTTTCCTAATGATTCTTACTGTTGAGCATCTTTTCATATACTCTTTGGCCAATTGTGTATCTTCTTTGAATAAATGTGTGTTCAAGTCTCTTGCTTAATTTTAAATGAATTACTTCTTCATTTGTTGTTGACTCATAGGAGTTCTAGCTACATTCTAGTTACTAATTCCTTATCAGATATATGATTTGTAAATATTTTTCCCTGCTCCTTGGGTTGCCTTTTTACTGTCAATGGTACTCCTTATGTACAAAGTTTTAAATTTCGATGAAGTCTATTTTACTTTTGTTGTCTATGCTTTTGGTGTTATATATAAGAAATTGTTGACAAATCCAATATCATGAAGCTTTTCCCCTATGTTATTTTCTGAGTTTCTGTACTTTTAGCTGTTTTACTCAGGTCTTTGATTCATTTTTAAGTTTGTTTTTGTGTGTGTGTGTGTGTGTGTGTGTGTGTGTAAGGTAAGGATCCAACTTCATTTTTTCTTGTTCATATCCTGTTTTCACAGTACCATTTTTTGAAAAGACTATTCTTTCCACACTAAATGGTCTTGACACCCTGTTCAAAAATCATTTGACTGTCTGGATGAGAATTTATATTTGGGTTCTCTGTTTCACTGGAATATATCTCTTTGTTATGCCAGTACCACACTGTTTTAATTACTCTAGCTTTGTAGTAAGTTTTGAAATCAGGAAGAATGTAAATGCCCATTTTGTTTTTTCTTTTTCAACATTTTTTTAGCTATTTGAGCTTCCGTTAAGATGCCATAAGAACTTTAGGATAGATTTTTATATTACTGCAAAAAAAAAGGTCACTGAAATTTTGGTAGGAGGTATAAATGTGTAGATTGTTTAGGTTATTATAATCTTTTTTAAAAAGTATTTATTTATTTATTTTTAGTTGTACACAATGCTTTTATTTTTATTCATTTTTACATGGTGCTGAGGATCGAACCAGGGCCATGCACATGCTAGGCAAGCACTCTACCGCTGAGCCACAACCCCAGCCCATAGTATAATCTTAACAGTATTAAGTCTTCAATAGATGAACATGGGATGTTTTTCTATTACTTGTATCTTCTTTAATTTATTTCAGCAACATTTTGTAGTTTTCAGTGTGTAAGTCTTCCACTTAAGAGCAAATTTTTTTTAACTCTTATAAAATCTAGTTTGTTGTTTCTTTCATGAATCATGCTAATATGTGTGTGTGGGGGGTGTGCACGTTAAGAATTCTAACTCATACCTGTTCATGAAAAACAACTTTTTTCTATTTTCTTCTAACATTTTTATAGTTCTGCATTTTACATTTAGATATATAGTCCATTTTGATTTAATATTTTAGATGTGAGGTTTTTATAAAATTCACTTATTTGCCTATCAGTGTTCATTTGTTTCAGTATCAATTGTTAAAAAGAGTATTCTTTCTCTATTTACCTATCTTTTCATTTTTTCACAAATTAATTGGTCATATTTGTGTGTTAATATTTAATATAATTACAGGTGAAAGATAATTCCCCTTTGAAGAGCAGAAATGAGACAAGGATGTCTGCTCTTCTGTTTATTGCAGAATGAAATCAGAAATCAGTAACAGAAGAATTGATATAGAAAATTTATAAATATATGGAAATTAAACAACACTTTATAGAATAATTGATGGATCAAAAAGAAATCACAGGGCTAGGGATGTAGCTCAGTGGTAGAGTGCCTGCATCTCACATTTGAGGCACTGAGTTCGATCCTCAGCCCACATAAAAATAAATAAAGATATTGTGTCCATCTACAACTAAAAAAAATTTAAAAAAAAGAAATCACAGGTGACATTTGAAATCATTTTGAGATGAATAAACAACATACCAAAACTTATAGGACACAGTGAGATAGTTATAGCTGTAAATGTCCATATTTATAAAGAAGAAAGGTCTCAGTAATAAACTTTCGCCTTAACAAACTACAGAAAGAAGAGCAAATTAAGCCCAAATGAAACTGAAGAAAGGACATAATATAAATTAGAGCAAAATGAAAGAAACAATTTAAAACTCGAGAAAATCAGTGAAGCTCAAAATTATTTCTTCAAAAACATTTAAAAAATTACAGTCAGCTAGACCTATCAATTTACAAGAAAGAAAACTCAAATTTATAAAACCCAGTCCTACTTTGGTTTCTATTTGCATGGGACATCTTTTCCCATCCTTTTATTTTCAACATGTTTGTGCTTTTTAATCTAAAGTTTTTTGCTACAAATAGCAAATAGTTGGATTGTATTTTTATTTATTAATCAGTTCTTCTGTTCTCGGCCTTATAAGGTGAAGTGTTCATTTATTTTAATATAATTGGAAGCCGGGTGTGGTGGCACACGCCTGTAATCCCAGCATGTAAGAGGCTGAGGCAGGAGTACTTTGAGTTCAAAGCCAGCCTCAGCAATGGTGAGGCACTTAGCAACTCAGTGAGACCTGTCTCTAGTAAAATACAAAAAAGGGCTGGGGATGTGGCCCAGTGGTCGATTGCCCCTGAGTTCAATCCCTGGTACCAAATATATATATTCATATATATAATTTGGAGCCTATTAATAAGAGAGAATTTACATCTGTTACTTTGCTATTTTTCTACTGTATATATTTTTTGTTATATTTCTGTTTATTCCTTCTTTTATGTACATAGATTTTTCCATGTAACATTTTAATTAACTAGTTGCTTCTCTTTTTGGAGAGGGGTTACTGGGGATTGAACTCAGGGGCACTAGACCACTGAGCCACATCCCCAGCCCCATTTTGTATTTTATTTAGAAACAGGGTCTCACTGACTTGCTTAGCCCCTTGCTTTTGCTGAAGCTGACTTTGAACTTGCAATCCTTCTGCTTCAGCCTCCCAAGCTACTGGGATTACAGGTGTGTGCCACTGTATCTTGCTCTAGTTGCTTCTTTTACTGGGTGTTTTATTTCTCTTACTCTCGGCTCTAGGGATCACAATTAATATCTTAGTTTAAATATGTACTTTGTATTAATTCCAAATTAATTCGGATTACATTAAAGAACTTTATATAGCTCTGTTCTCCCTTTGTACTGTTATTATCATACACATTACATATTTATAGATTTTTAAGTCCAACAACAATTTTGCAATTATGGTTTTATACAGTTATCTTTTATGTCAGAAGGAAAAGGGTTACAAAAGAAAATACATTCATGCTGCTCTTTATATTTACCTATGTAGTCAACTTTATTTGTGCTCTTTCTTTCTGTGTGTGGATCTGAGTTACTATATGCTGTCTATTTATTTCAGCCTGAAAGACTCCTTTTAGTTTTTCTTGGAGAGCAGGTCTTCTAGTACTGAATCCTTTCAGTTTATTTTTCTGGGGATGTGTTAATTTCTTCTTCAATTTCAGAAGATAGTTTTGATGGATGTAAATTTTTGGTTTACAGTGTTTCTTTCAGTTCATTGAATATGTTATCTTATTGCCTTCTGGCCTCCATGGTTTCGGATGAGAAGCAAACTTTTAATCTTATTGAGTACTTACTCCTTGTCCACGATGGGTCTCTTACTATTTTAAAAATTCACCGATCTTTCACCTTTGACAATTTGGGTATATGGTTATATGCTGATCTTTTTGAGATTATCTTACTTGAAATCTTTTGAGCTTCTTCAATGTGTAAATTAATGTTTTTATCATTTTCAGTAAATTATCAGCCAGTACTTTTAAAATATTCCTTCTCCCTCCTTCTGAGAATCCTGTTATGTTTATGTTTGTATCCCAGAGTCATAATGAGATCTTACAGATTTCTGAGTCTGTTAATGTTCTCTGTTTGTTTGGTTGGTTTTTTTTTTTGTTTTTTTTTTTTTTTTTTTTTTTTTGCTTTCTGCTCCCCAGATTGGGTTCATCTCCTCAGACTAGGTAGAGGACCAATCTTCAAGTTTGCTTATTCTTTCTTCTTCCAGTTCAAATCTTCTGTTGAGCCCCTTATTGAATTTTTCACTTAAGTTATTTTACTTTTAATTTCCAGAATTTATGTTATATTCTTCATTATAATTTCCTTCTGTATATTTTTATTACCTATTTTGTAAGACATTCTGAAACTTTCTCTTAGATTTTTTTCTTTTTTTATAAATTGTTCCTTTAGTTTTCTTGTTATAAGAATATATCATAAATGCTTTAAATTTTTGTCTAATAAGCCAAACATGGTTTCTTGGGAGTTTTTATTGCTTTTTCCTGTATATGGGCCATGCTTTCCTCTTTGTTTACAATATCTTATATTTTTTTTGAAAATCAGATATTTTAAATAATGTGATAAATCTGAAAATCAGTTAGTCCACCACCAACTACCACCTGTGGATTTATTTGCTTTTGTTAAGATTTGTTCAATGACTTTCCTGGACTAATTCTATACATTTTTTATTGTGTATGCTGAGTTAGTATAGTGGTCCTCTAATGATTGGAAGGTTTTCCTGAAATTACTTGAATGAAAACGTCTACCAGCCTTTGTTGAGGGGTTATGTGTATGTGTATTGGGGCACTATTTCAATGCTCAGGCAGGCAGTGTATGACTCTGCCTTATTCTTTACTTTCTGCTTGCAAAGGGCCTCAATGTCACCTAGAAGTGAGGTATTAGAGTCTTTTCAGGCTTTTTCCTAGGCATCCATACAGAATTACACACGTGTATTGCCTTCTAGATTCTCAGGAATGTGTCTAAACTTTTCAAAGCCCCTATGGACATCTCATTCCCTGTTTTTCCTTTTTTATGTGTTATTTGTCAACCTCTTATGAGTCCCACCTGTTACTGTCATCTCTAACAGCTATAATGCTAAACAATCCCCACCAGGTCGTTTTGACAAATACCCTAGGGATGGACTTTCTCACAGAGTGGGTTATGAGCAAGGTCAAAGACAAGCCCTCATAGTGTAGCTTTCCATTGAGATACCAGGCAGGTCAACTAGTGAATATTCTCTTAGGATGGGGGTTTGGGGCAGCTCTAGAAATGTTATGCTCCTTCAGTTTCAGCTATGCTGCTGATTTTTATAGGTCCTATAGTTGCAAGGTTGTTGATTCTCAAGGTTACTGTGAAGCTGGAGAGACGGAGATGGGATTACAGAAAGTTGAAATGCTAGTGCACTTACTGAGTTGTTTTTTTTTTAAACTGTTCAATGTTTTGCCAAAAGCCTTTAATTTTTATTTTCAGAACTATCAAAAGTTTTAACAAATTTTGCCAGTGTTCTTTTTGCTTCTATGGAAAAGCAGATTTTCAGAATTCTTACTTGAACATTCCAGAATTACTTCCTCTGTCCTATCTATATTATTATATTTGAAAGTTAATTGATTCTTTCCTTCCTTCCTTCCTTCCTTCCTTCCTTCCTTCCTTCCTTCCTTCCCTCCCTCCCTCCCTCCCTCCCTCCCTCCCTCGCTCCCTCGGGTACTCTACCACTGAGCTCCAACTCTTTCTATCTTATTTTTAATTTTGAGACCAGGTATCACCAAGTTGCCCAGGCTGGCCTCGAACTTACAATCCTCCTACCTCAGCCTCCCTAGTAGTTGGTATTACAGCTGTGCATCACCATACCCAGCTCTTATGATTTAGTAAAGGTAAATTTTTATAGCACTAAGTTGATCCATTTTTTTTACTGTTTTATTGAGTTATCATTTACTACATACTATAAAACATTCAAATTTAGTGATTTTTAGGAAATTTACAAAATTCATCAACCATCACCACCACCACCTAGTTTTAGAACATTTCTATCATTTCAAACATTGTTCTCAATTCCTTTTTTTAATGCATAGCCCAAGCAGCCACGAATCTGCTATCTGTCCCTATGGATTTGCCTATTTTGGACATTTTATATAAATGGAATCATAGAAACTATTCTCTAACTTATTATATTGTTTGGATCATGTTTAGGACATTATGTTTAGAACTAGTACTTTTACAATTACAATCTTTTCTGAAGAATTATTTGCATGCTGAGAACATCTTCAACACTAGGCCATGCAGATTATGATTCCATCTTAGCTTCCATTTCCTGCTTGCACAGAGCCTCAAGGTTAGTCAGAGGGCCTTAGGGCCTTTTTACATCTTCCATGAATATGCATGCAGCCCTGGGAATGTGCCTAGCCCTAGGCATATGCTTAGATGTCTAGAATATCAAAAGTATGTTGGAGGTTTTTTGAGCCCCCTATGGACATCTCATTCCTGAGATTTTACTTTCTAAGCTTTTTTATTAACCTGTAATTTCCCCATCTATTTTCTACAGCCTCAGATAGCTGTGAAATTCAACAATTGTCTCTGATCGTTTTGATAAAAATTCCTGAGGAAAAGCCTGTGAGTTCTTGGTGAGCCTTGAGTCTGGTCAAATAGAGTTTTGATTGTAGGATTTTCCTGGAAATCACCAGAAAGGTCTAGTAATGACAGTTATCTTGGAAGTATGCTTTTCAAAGCACCAGTTGGAGCTCCAATTCCATTGGGGCTCCAGTTTCATTTCTTTATCCTTTAGTGGCTGTTCTGCTGCTGGCTTTTTTTAACCCCTAATTTCAACTCAATGGTTTTTTAAGAGTACCAGAGACCTGGAAGAAAAGGATGTGAATAAGGCAACTTAAAGCACTACAAAACTCATTATTATTGCTGAGATTCAGCATTTTTTCATGAAGAAATACTCCCTGGATTGCTGCAAACATTTAGTTGTTTTCTAGTTATTAAAGTTGGTTCTGACAGGTTTTGCCAGTTTTCTTATTGCTTTTTTTGTAGGAAATTGTCATAGGTCTCTACTCCATCCACTATTTTCAGTGACATTATCTCTCTTATTGTCATCTGAAGTTTGTGATTTTGATGAAGCCTAACTTACTAATTTTTTATGGCTTCTGTTTTTGGTTTTGTAATGAAGATTCTTTCTATTCCAGGGACACACAGATTTTTTTCATGTGTTCTGAAAGATTATAGTTTTAGCTCATACATTTATGTCTATGAACCATTTTAAAATTTTTTTAGTAGTAGATGGACACAATAACTTTATTTTATTTATTTGTTTTTATGTGGTGTTGAGGATCAATCCCAGTGCCTCGCACATGCTAGGCAAGCTCTCTACCACTGAGCCACAACTCCAGCCCTTATAAATTATTTTAAGTTAATTTTTTGCATATAACATAGGTTTATATTTACATTAAGCTCTCTCTACATATAATTTTGTACATATATAACTGTGTGTGTGTGTGTGTGTGTGTGTGTGTGTGTATATATGTATGTATAAAATTGTCCTGGTACTTTTATATGAAAAGACTATCCTTTTCCTTTGAATTGTCTTGACATCTTCATGTAAAATCAATTAACCATAGTATAAGGTATTTAGGTTGTTTTCTTTCTCTTTATTTTCAGCAATTTGTGCCATGTCTGGATATAAGTTCTTTATTTCAAATTCTGAACTTTTATTCCTTCTACCTGCTGCTTTTTACTTTTCACAGTCTTCAAACATACCATACATTCTCTCCAAGTTTTATTAGTCTATTCAGTGGGAAAGATAGGGTGAAGTATTTATATTTTATCATACCCAGAAATAGCAGTCCTAATAGCTAATAGTTTTTGAGGGTTTATTTATACCAGTCCTTGTTCTAAGCATTATTCCAAATTAATGTGTTTAAATTTACAACAACTCCATGAGATAGTGGCAGTATTATACCCATTTTACAGACTAAAAAATTGAAATTCAAAGGAGAATAAGTGACTTCTCAAGATCAGTTATTAAGTGACCATGCTGAGACTTAAATCCATGAACTTATTACATCTTGACCACAGCACTTGCATATGTGATTTGAAAGCATTTATTGGTTTATTAAGTGTGGTTTTACTATATATTGAAACTCTTTTTTTCAAATTTTAATGTCCCATTTTCTAACTTCAACTCAGTAGAAAAACAAGACGTATTTCTCTAGAAATATACTTCTTCTGAAATAAACTCTTGTATATACTTTCAGACCACATTATTTTTCTTATCTTCCATAATTCTCTTACCCACATTATACCCTCTCTTAAATGCTGTTAAAATCTCCAGTTTCTTGACTCTTTTTATTTTCTCCCAATCTGTCAACCCCAACTTGCTTCCTCTTCCTTTCTAATCTTTCTTAGATTCCATTGTCCATTATTTAACCACATTTTTGCCAATGAATCATTGTCCTTCCTAAACAGTATCATACCCACCTAGAAAAAACTTCAGCCCTGAATCAGTGCAACTAATTACCTTCTTTGTTGTTGCACCATGCCTTCTGAGCTCTATTAGAGAAAAATCACATAACTTTGTTCTTCGGTGCCTTCACAAGTTCCTCATCTCTGATATTGTCTAGAGACTTCTCTCTTGTTTGACAGGTTAACTCCTAGTCCCTTGTCAGCTCTCTTTCATACCTTATCAATATAATGCTATTTTAGATCTTCATTACTCTTTCCTATCCTATTTCATTATTTTTAAAGGGTAGCATTCTGTCTAGTTTCAAAGCAGCAAGAAATTTCATCTAGTCCCTGGTCAGTTTTCTGATAACTTCTGCATCCTATCTCTCCCTTTCTTCCCACTCAATTCAGAGCTAGGGAAGTCCTCGCTGCTTCAAGCTAATTTTTATACCTTATTGCTGAATCTTATCACTCTTATCACCAAGGAACCTCAGTCAGTCCTGCTTCTTTTCCTTCAAGACTTTAATGATCATTTTATCATTTGCCAGTTTCTGTGGAATATATACTCCTACCATAAGCTATCTAAACATGATAAAAAATGAAAAATATCCTTCAACTGTTTAGGTACTTGAGCAAACCATATATGTAGATTTTCTCTTCGTACTATATACCATAATAAGTAGCAGTTTGTTTAAAAAATGAAATGTAAAAGGTCAAGTCATAAGAAAGATAAATTAAGTATATATGTTAGTATTTTGATATCAAAATGGGAAAAGTTTCTTTTTTATTTTTAATGAAAATTTTAAAACATGAAAAAGTTTAAATAATTTTATCACCAACTCCCATTATATCACCAACTCCCATTATATTACCATCTAGAGTCTACCATCAATATTGTCTTCCCTATTACATATCCAATGCATACCTCTATCCATCTATAAATCAAATTTTACTTCATAAATGTATTTTTTAAAATTTGCTGATGTTGGCACACATCTGAAATTCTAGCTAGTTGGGAGGCTGAGGCAGGAAGATTATAAATTAGAGGCAAGGCTGAGAATTTTGAGACCCTGTCTCAAATTTTTTAAAAAAATTAAAAAGCCCTGGTATACAGTCCAGTGGTAGAGTTTCCCTGTGTTCGGTCCCCAGTATTACAAAAAAAAAAAACTGTTCATATAATATCATGGCCCACAAGTACTTCAGTATGTATGATGTTAGCTAAGTATTTATTTATAATTTTTTTATGAAATTTGCATACAATTAAATTGACAAATCTTAAGTCTTCATTTGATGACTTTTGATCAGCAAATAAATGTGTGTGATATATGTTGGTAAATGTTTTAACAACTAGCTCTCCAGCAAAAAAAAGTCCCTAATATGTATCATTTGCCAATTTCCTTTGGTGTAGATATTCCTGTCACAGTAGATTTCAGTCTGATAGTTAGTAGTGTGTCATCACTGAATATGGAGTTGAAAATACATGCACACTGCCATCAAACCATCTCTAGCATACTGCTGCATGTATGTACACTAACTTCTGTCAACATATGAAAGATTTTCATCACCCCGGAAAGTTTTCCCATTCTGCCCTCCTGAAGCAGCTAATGTTTTGGTATTTTTCCACTGTAGTTAGTTTTACCTGTTCTAGAACATCTTATAACTGGAACCATACAGTATGTATTCTTTGTAGAAGGTTTACGTCAACTTAATGTTTTTAGGATTCATTCATATTGTTATAATTTGTCCTCTATAACACAATTTTTGGAAGAGTTTTGTATAATCACTGTATTTGTTTCTCAGGGCTGCTGTAATTACCACCAGTGTAATTAATTACCACTGGTGGCTTAGAATAATAGAAAATAATTCTCTCTGTAGTGAATGCTAGAAGTCTGAAATCAAGGTTTTAACAGGCCTGTGTTTTCTCTGCAGGTTCTAGGAGTGTGTTCTTCCTTGCCTCTTCTAGTTTTTGGTACTTACCACCAATTCTTGGTGTTCTTTGATATGTAGATGCATTATTCTAATCTCTGCCTCAGTCATCAAATGACATTCTCCTTGTGTGTCTGCCTCTGTCTTCACATGGCCTTTTATAAAGACACTAGTCGTTGAATTTAGAGCCTACCTTTATCCAGTATTACCTCATCTTAATTTAACTACATGTGCAAAGAACCTATTTCCAAATAAATTCATAGACTAAGGCTCCGGGTGGACATAATTTTGGAGGTATACTGTCCAACCCAGACCAATATGCCAGCTGGGCTCAAAAAATTCATATCCATCTGGACACATGCAAAATGTATTCACCTTTTCACAACATCCCCATTAACCCATTCCAACATCAAGTCTAAGTGCTAGATCTCATTTAACTATCAAGTCAAAAAACCCCAAGTCTAATTACCTAAATCGCCTAAATTAAGTATCTTGAGGCTATGGATATGATTCTTTCTACCCAGCCACCAGAGAAACTAGAAAGCAGGTTTTCTGATTCTAATATATAATTTTGGGACAAGCATGGGATGGACATTCCCATTCTGAAAGGGCAAGAGGGAAGGAATAAAGGGGTTATTGAGTTTGTAGTCCAGCAGTACAAATTCCATTAGTTTTCAAGATCCAAATGTAATACTCTAAGCTCAATGCTCTATCCTCTGGGCTTTCCCTCTTAACCCACTAGTGTAGCCACAATCCCACCCTCTCCAGCCTCTGCATCTACAGATTTACATTTGGAGTTATCCTTCATTTTGTTTTAGATCTCTCTTTTTCACACCAGGCTAGCACTAAATTATCTAAAATTATCAAAGTCTTTGTCAAGTTCATGCATGTCAAGAGATCTACAACATTACCTGAAGGTTCCTCTCCAGATCCTTCCTGTATAACCCTATCTCTGTTCCTGGCTTCTGCTGTTATGATTGATTGGATCCATAAATCATATCCCTAATCTATTCAGTGAAAGTTTGTCCAGCCACAACCTTGGCTCCTTTTCCAGAGTACATTGTCTGGGTAGTCTTAGGATTTTTCAGATCATCAAGTTCTGGTTTCTTTTTCTTTAACAGTTCTTTTTCAATTTACCTCTTTCTCTTATTATTTTAAGCATCAAGGAGAAAGCAACCTGCATCTTTTACACTTTCCTTAGAAATATCCTCGACAAAATATCCAAGTCTATCACACTTACAAGTTGTACTTTTTAACCCAACAGCAGAAATTAATTCAGCTAAGTTTCTGCCACTGTATAATAAAAATTGCCTTTCATCCAGTGTCTTAACATGTCATCATTTCCTTCTAAGATCTCACCATAACCATCTTTTATATTCATATTTCTAGCAATATTTTATTCATGATTACACACAAATAGATGCTTTCTCTCCTGTGCTGTTCATTTCCTTCTGGACCCCTACTGGAATTGCCTTTAAATATGGACTTACTTTCACGAACCTCAGAATTTTTCTGGTCTTTACCTAGTACTCAATTGCAAAGCCAATTCCACATTTTTAAGTATTTGTTGCAGCCTCATTCCACTTCCCAAATTCCATATTTGGTTCCCAGAGCTGCCATAACAAAACACCACAAACTGGGTGGCTTAAAACAACAGAATTTTTTTCTCTCACACTTATTGAAGCTAGAAGTACAAAATTAAGATGTTGGCAAGGTTAGTTCCTTCTGGCGGCTGTAAAGGAGAATCTGTTCCATGCCTCTTTCCTAACTTCTGGTGTTTGCTGCCAATACATGTCTTGTTAGGCGCATCATACTAAGCACTGCTTCCATCACACCTGCCATTTTCCCTGTGTGACTGTGTCTTTACATGGCTTTCTTATAAGAATGCCAGTCATTGGACATAGGGCCCACTCTAGTCTATTGTGACATTATCTGTTGTTTTTTTTTTTTTTTTTTTTTTTTTTTTTTTTGTACTAGGGATTGAACCCAGGGATGCTTTACTACTGAGCTATATCCCCAGCCCTTTTTATTTTTATTTTGAGCAGAGTCTTCCTAAGTTGCTTAGGGCCTCCCTAAGTTGCCAAGACTGTCCTCAAACTTGTGAACCTCCTGCCTCAGCCTTCCAGATCGCTGGGATTGTAGGTATGCACCAATGTGCCTATCCTGTGACTTTATTTTAACTAATTATATCTGCATAAACTTCATTTCTAAGTAAGGTCAAATTCTGAGGATCTGGGTAGACATGAATTTTGGGAGGATACTATTCATCCCAATACATTAATTTATTGCCATTTTATAACCTCTCTTTCACTTTTTTACAAACTATATTTTTAAAATATGATGAGAGGGATCATGCTAAAATGTGATTAAAACATATATGCTCAGTTAGATCAAGAAATAGGATATTTCTGATACTCTAAAAGCCCCCATATGCCCCTAAATAATCACAGCCCTCTTCCCATTGGATATAACCACTGCTCTGACTTATAATAATTTCCCTACATTTTTTCCAGATTCTTATGACCTATGTATCTAGCACTGGGCAGTATTTAGTTTTGCCTGTGTTTAAGCATTATGTCAATGAATTTGTAAATTTGTACTGTGCATATTCTATTGGGTCTTCATTGTCTAATTGTGAGATTCATCTATACTGCTGTGTGTAGCTGTAGATCATTTTTGTTGAGGTTTGGTATTCCTTTGTATGAATATAGTATAATATATTTTTCTGTTCTACTGTAGTTGAACATTTGGGTTGTTCCCATTTTGGCCATGCTATAAGTATCAGTCCTGTTACTATGATTATGTTTGTACAGGAATCCTTCTCAGGATGTATATAATTTTGTACATCTTCAAATTGATTAGATATTAACTAATTTCTGAAGAGATTTCCCCAAGTTAACATCCCACCAACCATGCAGGAACGTTCAGGTTACCCAAGAACCTTGTCCACACTGGGTACTTTCAGATTCTAGTTTGATCAATATTTGCTTATATTTCATTGTGTTCTTTATTAATAGTTAATATTTGTTTATTACTTTTGTTTTTTGTCCTTAATCAAGCATTATTTTCCTCAACCTTTCATTTTTAAAAGTTTAAAATGTGGAGAAATATTTAAGAGAACCTTTGTTCACCAGCTGTTGACATTTTGCTATATCTGCTCTGCCACTCTTCCTCTACATTGAGTATGTGTGTATGTAATTTTTTTATTCTTAAAGTGTTTGAAATAGGGTCAGATGAAATTAGGTTTTATTTCTAAATACTTCCATTATGTATTTCCTAAGAACAAGCGCATTCTCTTATACAATCACAGTATTATGATCACTTTTAAAAAATTTAATGCTTTTATGCTAGTATTAACTAATAATATGGTTTATAATCAGATTTCTCAGTTTTATCCAGGTTACAATGAGGGATCATACATTGCATTTAGTTTGCTTTAGAACAGTTTTCCTGTGTTGTGTGTGTTTTGTTGTGCTTTTAGGCATTTATATTTTTCAAGAATCCAAGCCTATATTGTTGGTCACTTTGTGGTTTTAATTTCATTTTCTTGAAAACTAATGATGTTGGACACTTTCTCATGCATTTATTGACTATTTGCATAGCCTCCTTTGTAAAATGGCTATTCAATTATTTTTCCCATTTAGCAAATGTGAAAATGCCTGTTTACTGCCAGAATGTCTTTCCATCTGTTTGTATCCATGTCCAGATGTAGTCTTGGTTCAGATTACTTTAGGCATGTATCAAAAGTATATATAGCTCAGCTCCAAAAGACCTAGAATAGGACAGATCTCAGCAGTTACCACTTACAAGTGTTACTATATAGGGAAGAGAGAGCTAGGAATGTTTTTAGGGTTATATATCCTGAATATTCTATCTCCAGCTTTCTTCTCTAATCTTGGGTATATTTTCTCATAAATTTGTACAAGTTCTTTATTATTATGAGCACTTGCTCTTTATTGGTTATATTTGTTGAAAATGTCTGTTTTCATCCTGAGTCTTATCATTTCACTGCCTTTATGATATTGTTTGATGAACACAAGTTATTCATTTGTATGTAAAAATTTATTATTTTTCCCTTTATATTTAGTGCTTTTTGTGCTTTCATTAATAAATCCTTCCCTACTACAAGTGCAGGAAGATATTGTTCTTTATTCTAAAACCCTTATTTTTTTGTCTTTCACAGTTAAGTTTTTAATCCAAACAGAACTATATTTATATGCATATGTTCTAAAATAGGGTTAGAGTTTTTTTTTTTCCTCTCTGTCCCAATGCTATATATCAAAAATGTTCCAGGGCTGGCGTTGTGGCTCAGCGGTGGAGTGCTCACCTAGCACGTGTGTGGTACGGCCCGGGTTCAGTCCTTAGCACCACATAAGAATAAAGGCATTGTATACAACTAAAACAAATAAATAAGTACTATTTTTTTTTTTTTTTTTTTTTGTACCGGGGATTGAACTCAGTGGCACTAGGCCACTGGGCCACATCCCCAGCCCTTTTTTGTATTTTATTAGAGACAGGGTCTCACTGAGTTGCTAAGTGCCTCGCCATTGCAGAGGCTGGCTTTGAACTCGCGATCCTCCTGCCTCAGCCTCCCAAAGTGCTGGGATTACAGGCGTGCGCCACCACGCCCAGCTATAAATAAGTATTTTTAAAAAAATGTTCCAGTACGATTATTGTACCTCTTTCATAGATCAGGTGTTCATATATGGATAGGTGCTTTTCTGAATTCTGTCTTTTGTTCCTTTGGTATTTTTGACTGTTCTAGAATCAATATCACACAGTATAGCTATATAATATTTTGATATCTGGTATAGTAGGAAAATGACTTCTCCTACCTTTTTCTTAAAAGTGTTTTGTCTACTTTTGACACTTTGGCTTTTCATGTAAATTTTAGAATGAGTTTATCAAATTGTTTGTACACATACATATATATTTATATGATTTTGATTGAGATTCTATTAACACCTTAAATCAATTATTTTCAGTTAATATATTTCCATAAATATATCAACATGAGTCTTCAAATCTTCAAAATGTGAATACAGCATTTTTCTATTAGCTTAATTTTTCTTTAGTGTCTTGCTATAAGTACATTTTTTATTTTGTGTTCCTTTTCACATTTTGTGAAACTGAATAATTTGCTTTAAAACAGCTTTATATGAGTATATAATTTACATATGATGAAATTCACCTGTTCATTATTCAATTCAGTGATTTTTATTAAGTTTTTTATAGAATTTTGCTATCATCACCACAATCCAATTTTAGGATGTTTCCTCCCCCCACCCCAAATTCTCTTGAGCCTATTTGCAGTAAATTATTGTCATATATGCCCCAAGACTCTGTATTTATAAATTTGTCTTCTCTAGATATTTCATCTTAGGTGCAGTCTTCGAATATGTTGTCTTTTGAATCTGACTTCTTTCAGGTAGAGTTTTTGAGGTACATCCATGTCCAAATATGTATTAGCAATTTCTCCCTTTTTATCAAGAGTTTTCCATGGTATAGATACCCCACATATTTATTACTTTTCACAACTTGATGACATTTGAATTGTTTCTAATTATTGGCTTTAATGGATACTGCTGCTATGAACATCAGTGCACACCTTTTTTGTGGACATGTTTTCATTTCTCTTGAACAAGCAGAATTTTTGGTGCATATGATAACTCTATAACATTTGAGGAATTGCCAAACTGTTTTCTAATATGATTGCATCATTTTACTTTCTCATCAGTAATACATGAGGTTTTCTCTTTCTCAGCATCCTTGCTAATACTTGTTAATACATGTAATTTTATTCCAGTCATTTTGGTATATGTATACTGACACTTCATTATGGTTTAAAGTTTCTGTAATAACCCAAATGATCTTGAATATCTTTTGGTGCACTAATTTGACATTCATATGTCTTCCTTAGTGAAATGTCTATTCAAGCCTTTGCCCAATTTTTAATCAGATTGTTATTGAGTGGTGAAAGTTTTATGTATTCTGATAAGTCATTTTGGGGGTTTTTGGTACCAGGGATTGAACTCAGGGGCACTCAACCACTGAGCCACATCCCCAGGCCTATTTTGTATTATTTTAACATTCAGAGACAGGGTCTTACTGAGTTACTTAGTACCTCACTGTTGCTGAGGCTGCCTTTGAACTCGCGATCCTCCTGTCTCGGCCTCCCAAGCTGCTGGGATTACAGGCATGCACCACTATGCCTGGCTACAAGTACTTTTTAAAAATTAATTAATTTTTTTCTGTCCTGGGGGTTGAAACCAGGGACAGTTTATCACTAAGCCACATCCCCAAAACCTTTTATTTATTTATTTATTGAGGTAGGGCCTCATTAAGCTGCAAACCTCACTAAATTGCTGAGGCTGGCCTCCCAAGTTGCTAGGATTATAGGTGTGCACTACCACACCCAGCTACAAGTGCTTAATAAGGTATATAATTTGCCAGTGCTTTCTTCCAGTCTGTAGCTTATCTTTTATTTTCTTAACATTGTCTTTTGAACCACAAAATTTTTAATTTTAATGATGTTCAGTTTATATATTTGTTGTTATAACTTGAGTTTTTGGTGTCATATCTAACAAAACTTTGCAAAATTTCAGGTCAGAAAGATATTCTTCTATGTTTTCTTCCAGAATACTTGTGGTCTTAGCACTTACATTTAGATCCATTATGCATGTAAGTTAATTTTTGTGTATGAGGCAAAGGGTCCAAGTTCTTATTTTTTTGCACGTGGATTTCAAATTGTCCCAGTACTATACATTATAAAGACTATTATTTTACCCATTGAATTTTCTTGACACCTTTGTGGAAAAAAATTCAACCATAAATGTAAGGGTTTTTTTTTTTTTTTTTTTTCCCCTAGACATACAGTTTGGTTCCTTTGATCTGTATGTCTGTCCTTATGCTCTAAGTTCCTTTACCTTTATAGTAAGTTTGGAAATCAGATAGTGTAACTCTTCCAACTTTGTCCTCTTATTAAAAATTGCTTTTCCTTGCTGGGAATGGTGAAGCATGTCTGTAGTCCCAGTGACTTGGGAGACTAAGGCAGGAGGCCTATAAGTTCAAACCAACTACTGAATGAGGCCCTGTTTCAAAATAAATAATAAAAAGGACTGGGAATGTAGCTCAGTGACAGAGCACCCCTGGATTCATCCCCAGTACCATAAAATAAAATGAGATAAGATAAGATAAAATAAGATAAATACTTTTTCTATTATAGGTCTTTCATGTTTCCATGCAAATTTTAGATGGAACTTGATAATTTTTCTACCAAAAAAAAAAAAAAAAAAAAAAAAACCTGCCAGACTTTAATAGGCATTGAATCGAATCTGTAATTCAGTTTGAGGAAAATTGTAATTTTTAATGAGAATTTATTTTAATCCGTGAAAATGGAATGTCTTTTCCTTTATTTAGGTCTTCTACAACTTATTTCAGCATTGTTTTATAGCTTTGAATGTAGTAATTTATGCTTATTTTGTTAAACATTCATTTTAACACTCTAGTGAATAGAATTGTTTTCTTATTTCATTTTTCTTATTTTTGCATGCAATTGCATAGGACTACAGTTGATTTTTATGTATTCATCTTGAGTGTGACTAGTGAATTAGAATTGTTTTCTTATTTCATTTTCTGATTTTTGCATGTAATTATATAGAAATACAGTTTTTTAGTGTATTGATCTTCAGCCTGTGACTAACCTCTTCTATTAGTTGTAATGGTCTTATAATGGCTGCCTTAGGACTTTCTACATAGATAATCATGTTTCCTGTGAATAAAGTTTTACTTCTTCCTCTCCGATCTGGAAACCTTCTCCCCCTCCTTGTACTGTCCAAAATCTTTAATACAGTGTTAAATAGAAGTAGTTCAACCTAACATCCTTGCCTCATTCTCAGTCTTAGAGGAAAAGCATTCTGCTTTTAACAATGAAGTATAAGTTTAGCTCTAGGTTTTCTGTACATGCTGTTTGGCAGCATATTGCTTTCCTGTGGGGGCTATAACAAATTACCATAAATTTCCAGGCTTAAATCAATGTTTATTTCTTATAATTCTAGGGATCAAAAGTCCTAATATCAAGATGTTGACAGGGCAACATTACTTGTAGATACTGTAGGTATTCTAGGTGAGCATTTTTCAGATTCTAGAAGCCACTGGCATTCCTTGACTCATGATACCTTTCTCATATTACTTCAACCTTTACACCTACAATCACATCTCCTATCTCTAACCTTCCTCATTCCTTCTTATAAGGAGTCTCATCATTATATTCGCCTCACCTGCTTAATCCAGGATGAATCCTAATCAATAGCCTTAACTTAATCATATCTACAGCATCCCTTTTGCTGTGTAATTTATATTTTCAAAGATTCCAAGCATTAGGATGAGGATATTCTGGGCTACCCTTATTCAGCCTACCATAGGCATTTCAAAGATATTCTCTTTTATTGATAGTTAATTAAGGTTGATTATATTTTATCATGAATTACTACAGGGTTTTGTTTAAGGCTTTTTCTGTACCTACTATGGTGATCATGTGGTTTAAAGTTTTAATCTGTTAATATGATATATTAATTGATTTTTAGATTTTATACCAGCATTCCTTGTATGTGTATAATCCATTTAATATGTTGTTAGATTAGTTTTGGTAATATTTTTAGTATTTTTGCATCAATGTTCATGAAGAATATTAATCTATGGCTTTATTCTGGTACCTTTGTTTAGTGTGAGAATCAGTATAATACTAATAGAATAAATTGGAATGTATTCTCTAACCCTCTGTTTCTGAAAGTGTTCGTACAGGATTGGTATAATTTCTTTAAATATTTGATAAACTTCACCAATGAAGCCATCTGGACCTGGTTGTTTCTTTGTGGGTAGTTTGTGTTGATTACTGAGTCAACCTCTTTTCTTGTTATAGGTTTATTCAGCTGTTCTCTTTCTTCAGTCTGCTTTAATAATTTGTATCTTTCTATGAATTTGTCCATTCATGTAAGTTTTCTAATTTTTTGGCTTAAAGGTATTCATAATATCTCTACATAACCATTTTTCATTTCTGAAGGGTGAGTAGTGATGCATTCTCTTTAATTATTGATTTTAGTCATTCTTGTCTTTTTGCTTATTTTCGTGGTTATTTTATTTTGTAAACTTTTCAGAAAAAACAGTGTTTGATTTCATAGATTTTTCTGTTTTCTATTGTATTGATTTATACCCTAATATTTATTTTTCTTTCTTGCTTGCTTTGAATTCAGTTTGTTCTTTTTTCTAGGAAAACTGAGAAGCTCAGGTTATGAATTTGAAACCATTTTTCTTTTCTGACATAAGCACTATATAGAAACTATAAATTTCTCTCTGAGCATGTTTTTTAGCTGCATTTATAAATTTGATATGTTGTTTTCATTTTTGTTCAGTTTAAAATATTTTAAATTGTATTTTTCTATTTATTTTTGGTACTGGATATTGAACCAAGGTGTGTTTTACCACTGAGCCACATCCCTAGTCAGTTTTATTTTTTATTTTGAGACAGGCTCTCACTGCTGAAGCTGGCCTCAAACTTGTGATCCTTCTGCCTTAGCCTCTTAATTACCTGAGATTACAAGCATGAGCCATCACTCCAAGTAGTTCAAAATATTTTAAAATTTCCTTTGTGAATTAATCAATGGAATGTTTAGAAGTATGTTGTTTATAACATTTGTGGTTTTCCATAGTTCTTAAAATAGTGGATAACTAACATAATTATGTTATGGTCAGAATATAGTTTGTATGGTTTCAGACTTTTTAAGTATTTTGAGATACCCCACCTTGGGCTCTTCTCCAGTGTCATGGATAGATACTCTCACTTTCTTCAAGTCTTGACTCAAATATCACTTTCTCAATGAGATCTATCCAGACCAACATTAAAATTACAACCACAGGCCAGGCATGGTGTACACAACTATAATCCCTGGGACTCAGGAGACTAAGATAGGAGGATTTCAAGTTCTAGGCCAGCCTGGGAAACTTAGCAAGACTGTATCCTAAACAAAAATCAAAAGATGGGGCTGGAGTTGTGGCTCAGTGGTAGAGCACTTGCCTAGCATGTGTAAGGCACTGGGTTCAATTCTCAGCACCACATATAAATAAATAAATAAAAATAATTAATTAAAGGTCCACCAACAACTAAGAAAATATTGAAAAAAAATCAAAAGAGTTTGGAATAGCCAGGCGTGGTGGCTCATGCCTGTAATCCCAGCAGCTCAGGAGGCTGAGGCAGGAGGATCACAAGTTCAAAGCTAGCCTCATTAAAAGCAAGGCACTAAGCATCTCAGTGAGACCCTGCCTCTAAATAAAATACAAAATAGGGCTGGGGATGTGGCTCAGTGGTTGAGTGCCCCTGAGTTCAATCCCCAATACCCAAAAAAATGAGGGGGAGGGAGGTTGTGCATGTAGCTGACTGGTGGAGTGCCTCTGAGTTCAATCCCCAGTACCACAAAATGGAAAAAAAAAAAAAAAAAAACTGCAACCACAATTGCTTCTGCTTCATAACTCTTCCTTTCTTACCCTACTATATTTTTTTCATAGCACTTAGCTCTATGAAAGTAGGGATCATTATTCTTTCTGGCTTTTATTTTTATTAGTTTAAACTGATAACAAAACATATTAAAGTACATATTAGTAGAGTATTATGCAATGTTCAATACATGTATACATTGTATAATATTTATATCAAGTTAAACATCTCCACACATTTATCATTTCTTTGTGTTAAAAAGTTGAAACAAGCCGGGCGCGGTGGCGCACGCCTGTAATCCCAGCACTTGGGAGGCTGAGGCAGAAGGATCGTGAGTTCAAAGCCAGCCTCAGACATGGCGAGGCAATAAGCAACTCAATGAGACCCTGTCTCTAAATAAAATACAAAAAAAGGGCTGGGGATGTGGCCCAGTGGTCGAGTGCCCCTGAGTTCAATCCCCGGTACCAAAAAAAAAAAAAAAAGTTGAAACATACAGTATATAAGTGTTATCAATAGTCACTATACTGTGCAATACTATGCCAGAAGCTTCTTGTGCCTATCTTGTGCCTTGTAACTTAGTACACTTTGATCAAACTTCTTTCATCAGTGCCACTCCCCCTACAGAACCTGGCTTCTTGAAATCATTATCAACTTTAGGAAATCATTTTTTTTTTATATTCCTCATATGGGTAAGATCATGCAGTACTTTTTCTTCTGTGCCACATTTCAACAACATAATGATCTCCAGTTCCATACATGCTGTTGCAGGCAACAGGATTTCATTCTTTCTGTGGCTGTATAGTATTCCACTTTACATATGTACCACATTTTCTTTATCCACTCATCAGTTGATGGACACTTAGGTATTTCCATTTCTTATCTATTATGAGTAATGCTGCAACAAACTTGGAAGTACAGATGTCTCGTTAATATACTGATTTCATTTCCTTTGGACATATACTCTGTAGTGGCTATACCAATTTATATTCCCATCAAGAGCATGCAAGGGTTCCCTTTTCTCCAGAGCCTCACCAGCACTTGTTATAGTTAGTCTTTTTGAAGTTACCATTGTTATTGGAACGAGGTAATATCTCATTATGCTTTTGATTTGCATTTCCCTGATGATTATTGATGTTGATCATCCTTTCATGTACTTGTTGGTTATTGTAAGTCTTATTTTCAGTTTGTTTTTTCACTATTGAGTTTTTGAAGTTCTTTATATAGTCTTGATATCAACCGTTTGTCAGATATATACATTGCAAATATTTTATCCCATTCTGTAGATTCTCTCTATACTCTGTTGTATTTCTTTTTTTTTTTCTTTTTTGCAGAAGTTTTTCAGAATGTCTGTTTTGCAATGTGTGTTCTTAGAACTTTTTTTTTTTTTTTTTTTTTGTATTAGGGAGTGAATCCAGGGGTACTTAACCACTGAGCCACATCCTCAGCATTTTTTGTATTTTATTTAGAGACAGGGTCTCATTGAGTTACTTAGGGCCTCACTAAGTTGCTGAGGCTGGCTTTCAACTCGCAATCCTCCTGTCTCAGCTTCCCAAGCCGCTGGGATTATAGGTGTGCACCACCATGCTCAGCTATTCTTAGAACATTTTTTGGAAATAAATTGGCTATAGTTTGTGTGAGTTTCCTTTAGGTTCTCCATTCTGTTCCATTGATGTATTTATGTTAGTATCATGCTGTTGTGATTACTACAGCTTTGTAGTTGTTTTGAATTCAAGTAACACAATGCCTCCTACTTTTTATTGGCACATTATAATTATACATAACAGTAAGATTCGTTATATTCATATATGCACACAATAAAACAGTATAATTAGGTCAATTTCATTCCCCAGTACCTCCCCTTTCCCTCCCCCTCTCTCCCCCTTATCCCCTTCTACTGATCTCCCCTCTATTTATTTTTAAATTTGTTCTAATTAGTTATACATGACAGTAGAATACATTTTGACACATTGTACACAAATGGAGCACAACTCCTCATTCCTCTGACTCTACATGATGCAGAGTCACTCCAGTAGTGTAATCATACATATATATAGGGTAATAATGTCTGTCTCATTCCACTGTCCTTCCCATCCCCACAGCCCCACCCCTCCCCTCACTCCTCTCTGTACAATACAAAGTAAAGTTCCTTCATTCTCCCTACCCTGCTCCCAACATGGATCAGCATCCACTTATCAGAGAAAACGTTTGGCCTTTGGTTTTTTGGGATTGGCTTATTTCACTTAGCATGATATTCTCTCGTTCCACCCATTTACTTTGTTCTTTTTATTTAAAGTGGCTTGGCTATTCAGGGGTTTTTATGGTTTCATATAAAATTTAGAATTGTTTTTTCTAGTTCTTTGAAGACTGTTTTTATTATGTCAAGATACATTCCTTATATGTCTAATTTGTTCGGCATTTTTAACATGAAGGAACATTGAATTTTACCAAATGCCTTTTCTGCATCTGTTGAGATGATTATATAGCTTTTTGCCCTTCTTTCTCTTGCTACAGTTTGTCAAATTTGTTGATTTGCATGTATTGAACCATTCTTGAAACCCTGGGATAAATCCCACTTGATCATGTTGAATAACATTTTAAATGTGTTGTTGGAGTCTCTTGACTAGTATTTTGTTGAGGATTTTTGCATCTGGGTTCATCAAGGATATTTGCCTGTAGTTTCTTCATTGTTATGTCCTTATTTGGTTTTGGTATCTGGGTCATGCTGATTTATTCTATAAATTTGTTCCTTCCTTCTGGATTATCATATTTGTCAACATACAGTTGTTAACAATGAACTCTAATAATCATGTGTGTTTTTGTAGCGTCAATTGTTTTCATTTCTGATTTTGAGTCTTCTCCTTTTCTTGAGTAGGCTAGATGAAATATTGTTTATTTTATCTTTATGAAGAATCATTTGTTTCATTGATCTCTTATGTTTTTTGTAGTCTCCATTTATTTCTGTTGTGATTGATGTTATTTCTTCTACTAATTTTGGCTTTAGTGTCTTCTTGCTATTAGTTTTTATCTGAGATCTTTCTACTTTATTGATGTTGGCATCGACTGTTACAAACTTTCCTCCTAGTACTGCTTTCACTGTATCCAGTAGGTTGAGTGTGTTACATCTCCATTTTAAATTGTTTCAGTAATTTTTAAATTTCCTTATTGATTTCCTTTTTAATCCATTGGTTGTTCAAAAGTCAGTTGTTTAATATCAATGAGTTTATATAGTTTGCAAAGTTTTACATATTATTGATTTCTAGCTTTGTTGCATTGTGCTGAGAAAAGATACTCAATGTGATTTAAATTTTTAAAATTTGTTGAGACTTGTTTTATGGCCTATCATATATGATCCATCCTGTTTAATGTTCCATGTGCTGATGAGAAAATTTATAATTAGGTAACTGTTGGAGGAAATGTTCTATAGATGTCTATCTATTAGGTCCATTTGGTATAGGGAAAACACAACTCTGTTTCTTTGTTGATATTCTGTCTTGATGATCTGTCTATTTCTGAAAGTGGGGTATTAAAATTCTTCAGTGATTAACATGTTGGAGTCCATCTCTCCCTTTCAGTCTATTAATATGGGTACTCTGATGTTGGGTGCATATATTTTTAGAATTATTTCCTCTTTCTGAATTGAACCCTTTATAATTACATAATGACCTTCCTTGTTTCTTCTCACTGTGTTTGATTTAAATTTTATTTTATCTGATATTAGTATGGGTATTCCTGCTTTCTGTTGCCTCTATTTGTAGGAAATATATTATTCCAGCCATTCACTTTGTCTGTGTATACCTTAGAGGTTAATTGAATTTCTTGTAAGCAGCATATAGTTAGATCTTGTTTTTCGTCCCTTCAGTCATTCTATGTCTTTTACAGTTTTTTAATCTATTTACATTAATGGTAATTATGATAGATAAGATCTTGCTGCAGCCATTTGTAATGCGTTTTCTAGCTTCATTGTAGTTTGTTCTTACTCCCTCTCATAGTCTTCCTTTATGATTAAATGAATTTATTCTAGTAGTGTGTTTTGATTCCTTGCTTATTATTTTTAGTTTGTCTATTACAGATTTTTGCTTTATGATTACCATGAGGCTTACAAAACATCTTTTGATTATAATAAGCTATTTTGAAATAGCAATTTGATATGATCATAAGGATGATAACAAACAAATGAACAAAAGAACAAGATAAATTATACTCATAACAAAACTCTCCAGTCATGTTTCATTCCTCTCCACATTTTGAATTTTATGTCACTTAACATAATAATGTACTTATTATTTTATTTGTTTTTAGTCTTAATACTTAAGATATGAATTGTTTTTGCTCCATGCTTACTATATCAGAACATTCTGAATTTGTATAATTACTCATACCAGTAAGTTTTATGCCTTTTTACATTTCCTCCTTATTCAGTAATGTCTGTTTCTTTCAATTTTAAGAACATTCTTTGACTTTTCTCAAAGAACAGGCATGGTGGTGATATATTCTATCAGCTTCTTTTTGTCTGGGAAAGCCTTTGACTCTTCTTCATTTCTAAAGGATAGCTTTGTTCGGTACAGTTTTCTTGGCAGAATTTTTCTCCTTCAGTGCATTAAAAATCATATATTTTCAAAAATCCAGTCTTCAAGTTTGCTGATTCTTTATTCTGTTTGATCTTTCCTACTGTTGATGCCTTCTAATACATTTTTAATTTTGCTAAGTGTATTTTTCAGCTCAAAAATTTCTGTTTGCCAGACATGGTGGTGCATACCTATAATCCCAATGACTCAGGAGGCTGAGGCAGGAGGATTACAAGTTTGAGGCCAGCATCAGCAAAATAGTGAGGCACTAAGCAACTTAGAATGACCCTTTCTCAAAATATAAAATGGATGTGGCTCAATGATTAAGCACTCCTGGGTTCAATCTCCAGTACCAAAAAAAAAAAAAAAAAAACAAGAATTTCTGGGTTTTCTTTCTTTTTTTTTTTTTTTTTTTTTTCCTTCAGTGCTGGGATCAAATCCAGGTCCTCATGCAATGCCTTGCAAGCACTCTACCACTGGGCTGCATCCCCAGCCCTATGTTTGATTTTTTTTAATTGCTTTCATCTCTCTGTTAAGTTTCTCTCTTAGAGTATTGAAATATGTCCCTGTGTTTTTTTCAAACTCATTGAGTTTCCTTAAAACAGCTATTTTAAATTTTCTATGTGAGATTTTCCCATACTGATCACTGTCTGGTCAGTTTCTGGCACCTTGTTTTGTGTAGTAGGTGAGGTCATGGTTTCCTAAAAGCCTTTGATGCTTGTTGGTATGCAGTGATGTCTGGGCATTGTAAGGTCAGGTTTTATTCCATTCTTCCTTATATGGTTTTTTTTGTTCCTGTTTTTCCAGAAATTGTCAGCAGCCTGCTTATTTTCTCTGATCCTACAGTCACTTCTACTTCAGCACTAGATGACACCCAGGGCCAGATTTGCTCTTTGTATGTTGTCACTATTTCACTATTGGAAGGAAATCCAAGCCTAGATTTTTACCAAATACTCTGTTGCTATATTGTTCAGAATAAGAGAATACCTACATAGGGTGATCTGTCCCCGTAAGCTTCCTGGAGCCAGTTCAGGCCCGGATGCCTCATTCACAGTTACTGGCCTGTAGTCAGACACTGCAGGATTCTTCCCAGCTCTGGGCAGTGTCACTGAATGAACTGCCTTGGGCTCTTATGTCACTCTTGGGGCCACCAAACTCACCAAGCTATGTCACATCCTGAGCCCACACCCCACCAAGGTCACCACAACACTGGGTTAAGACCAGGGCCTACACTGCTGTGGGCTACTTATTGCTGAAGTAGACTCATGTCCTAAGATTGTTGAAACCAGCCAAAGGTGATACTAGCTGGAATAGAATTGCAACAGGCATGGGCCATGTGTCTTCCTCTGATACTGGAGCTATTTCAAAGACTTCACCCATAGGTAGGCCTATGGATGGGGCCCATTAAGTTCTCCACTTTGTTACCAGCCCAGCATTAAGTTATAAGCTGAGTTCTTATCCTTTTTTTTTTTTTTTTTTTTTTTTTGGTGGTACCAGAGATTGAACTCAGGGACACTCAACCACTGGGTCACATCCCCAGACCTTTTTTGTATTTTATTTAGAGACGGGGTCTCACTGAGTTGCTAAGTACCTCACCATTGCTGAGGCTGGCTTTGAACTCGCGATCCTCCTGCCTCAGCCTCCCAAAGTGCTGGGATTACAGGCGTGCGCCACCGCGCCCGGCTTGAGTTCTTATCCTTATTGCCCTGTCCTAAACCCAGAAAATGAGGTCTTGCACCAGGCTATGTTGCCCAAGATTGTAGTAGTATTGGCCAGTCCCTTGTCTGCTTGGGCTGACGCTAATGCTAGGTTGTGCCTGAGTCATGCAGCCACATGGACCAGGGTTACACTGAGGCCCATGCCACAGCTGTTGCTGATGCAGGGTGAAACACAAGTATGTCTCACTGGAGTTCAGGTCTTTCCCTGGTGTTATGGCAGTTTGTAGAGCTCTGTGAATATTGGCCTGGTGATAGCTGTGCTGCCTATGGGTGGTGGAGACAGTCCCTTGGCCATCAAGGCTGATGCTAAGCTGAGTTGCACCTGAATTTCACTTCCACAGGGGCCTGAGGGGGTTGGGAGGAGAGTGGGTGTTCCCTAGGCTAACTTCAGGGGCCTGAGGGGGCTGGGAGGAGAGTGGGTATTCCCTAGGCTAACTTCAAGACTGAAACTGATGAAGGCCAAAACTTGGGTCTGTCCTACAGGCAGGCAGATTTCCATCTGGTGCCAGAGCTGATCAGGAGGCTCTGTGGGCTCTGATCTGTGTGCAGGGCCTTCTGTTTCTGCTGAGTGCTGGGTCTCCCCACAGTGGGTCTGGCTCTGGGCTTCAAGACCAAGCCCTGTGCTAACTTTTGTGTCATGTTCCCTAGAGGGTGGTTGTAATCTTCCTCCCTACTCTGCCACTGAGTTTAGAGGAGGGGTTCAGGAAGCAGTCTCACAGGTCCTGAAACTAAGTTCACAGGTTGTCAATCTGGCAGTAGGGATCATGGGTTTTGCTCACCACTGGATTTTACCATTGAGGACCTGTGGTATTGGGTTGCTTTTTTTTTTCTTTCAATATTTATTTTTAGTTGTAGTTGGACACAATACCTTTATTTTATATATTTATTTTTATGTGGTGCTGAGGATTGAACCCAGGGCCTCACATGTGCTAGGTGAGCACTCTACCGCTGAGCCACAACCCCAGCCCTGGTATTGGGTTTCAAGTCTAAGTCTTCAACTTAATTCTTTCTCCCTTTCCCACATGGAGGGTGCCTCTCTCCAGGCTGGGCTGCTTGGAGTTTGAAGAGGGGTAGTAGCACAGCAGTTCATCCCATCCTGCCTTCCTCAATACATCTTTTCATTTTGTTATACTAAAAGCAGGTGCTATGATCTCTTACCTCAATTGCATATCTCTTGTGCTAGTAGTTTGGTATATGAATAGCTGTTCAACTTGTTGGGTGTATCTGTGGGGTGAAATTGCCAGAGGATCTTAATCAGCCACCATCTTGCTCAGCAGTGCCAGGGATCTTTATTTATTGCTATATCCACCAAACCCAGAATAGTTCCTGGCATATCATGGTCATTGAACGAGTATTTTTGAGTGTGAACATTAGTATATTCATTTGATTCCAGTTACTCTCTAACCTCAGGGACATGTATTATTGGCATTCTTTTTCACTTTTTCCAGTGTCAGTTTTCCCTATGTGATTCATTCCCTTCTAAACTTGAATTTCCCTGAATTATAATATGGTCGAGCACTTTTGCAAACATTTATTAGTTATGCATACTTCCTCTTTGTGGGATACCTCTCAGTCTTTTGCTCATTTTCCTAATGGTGGTCTTATCTTTTTCTTATTGATATGTAGGACATTTTTATTTACCTGGATTCAAGTTTTTCGTTATTTGTGTAGTAAATAAATACTTTTTTAAAATTCTTTGGCTTTTCTGTCTCTTGATGACTTTTTTTTTTTTTTTTTTTTTTTTTTTGATGAACAGGAGTTCCTAATTTTAACATGGTTGAATTTACCAGTCTTTTCTTTAATTGTTAGTGCTTTTTGTGTCCTATGAAATATTTCTATAAATACTCTTGTGCCTTGCTGGTGGAAATACAGAATAGTATAACTCCTACAGAGCAAAAAATAATACATAGAAAAATTACATACACATTTATCCTTTATCTCAGCAATTTTACTTCTTAGAATCTGTTTCAAAGATACTCTAGAAAAGTACCAAATCCCATATACACAAGGCTATTGTTTCAGGGCATTATTCATAACAGCATAAAACTGGATATATAACCAGTATATATCAGGGGAACAGTTGAAAAAATTATTGTACATCCACACAGTGGAATACTGTACAAATACAAGAAGGAAGAAGAGCTCTATACATTAATATGGAATTACTTCTAGGATATGTTGTTAAGTGCACAAAAGTTGTAGAACAGTATTTATAATAATTTACCTTTATGAAGGAGAGGGTATAACTAATGAATTTTATGTGTGTGTATGTTTGTATGTGTGTGTGCTTATTTGCTTATATTTTTTTAAAAAAAGAAACAATGGAATTATAAGCCAAACTTAATTAGAAATGTTATTTGTGGGGAAGGAAGGGAATGGGATGAAGGGGACAGGGATGGAAGTGACACATCTGTAAAGGTACTGTATGACTTTTCACTTTTGTTCCATGTAAATGTTTTGCATATTTTAAAATTTTAATTACAAAAGGACATAGGCCTGGGAGATACAGCTCATAGTAGAATGCTTGCTTTGTGTGCACAAGGTGAGGCTCTGAGTTCAGTCCCCAGTACCACACACACAAAAAGTGGGAAGGGGGATAAATTCATAAAATTCAAAAACAACTTCAAGCAAGTAAACCTAATGATAAAGTTGTACCATAACCACACAGAGAAACAATTACTTAAAATGACTTTAATACCTGTATATCCCTAATGAGGTTTAATTTAAAGGCAAAGTAACTGCAAAGAAATATAAAAATGTATTCAGTAGCTTAATTGTTGATAAAGATATTAGTACTGTATTTGAAATTTTAAAATTCTATTCTTTTGTTGAAGGAAGACATAAGTAAATAATTTTTATTATTATTAGAACCCAGTATCTTAAGCATACAAGATATATGTCTAAAATCAAAAAGTTTAAGTAAAAACCTTGTAATCTTAAATCTGAAATAGAATTACTATATAAATATATATATGTATATGTAAAATCTAAAAGAAAGTAAAAACTCTTCTTTGAATTTGCATATATGTACATATCTATAATAGAGTTTGGACATTTTTTTAAAGGCGAATTTAGGCCATTTCCTCATTTTATAATCTTGATCTATAGGAGTTGCATTTTTCTAGTTTGAGTACAGTGCTTAAAATAGCTGCAGTAGAGTATTTCCTACTGTGTCTCATCAGAGGTTTTAAGGAATTAATTAGACTGTCATAGAATTTGATGCTTCTGAGTATTAAGAATTCTCTTCATAATTCTTTGATATGTGATATTATATTACATTATATTGCTTCATATGAGTAAGTAGTGCTTTTACACAAACATGTGCATGCATGTGTATTGTGTGCACATACATATGTAATTAGTGTTCATGGCTACTAAAACATTCAATGGTGCAAATAAAAAAAGAATTATTATATGAACTTGTGATCTATATTTTTTTTAAAATGTTTTAATTTTGCCCACTAAGTGGGGCTGGAAGCAAACTCAATAGCAATGAACACACAGGTAGCAACATACCCTGGTGTCTAAATACCACTTCTCACTGAAAGGAACCCAGGGGTCGGGTATTCCAGGTTTGGGTTAAGAAATGTGTGAGATAAGCTTGGGCTGTCTTGCTGTGCCAGAAAATCGAGGCAATACAGGAGCTAATTTGAAGGGACTCCCATTGGTCTTAAGTAGGATAATTTGATCACTAAAAAGAATAGTGGCAATATTTAATTGAAGTTCATGGAATGTATGAAAATACATGCTTTCATAATTATACTGAAAATAACCATTGACAACCATTAGATATTTCTAAGATACTTTCATAATTGATAAATAAGGGGAAATGAGCACTTATCCTTCTTGTATGAACTATATTTAGGGAAACCAAATAGTTGATGATGATAAGTTCATTATAGAATTCCAGATAATAAATACAAAAGCAATAATAGAATTAAGAAAGCCCCATTTTGCAGCTCTTAATAAATTAATAGATCTAGGCAATAGTCATCAATGGATATAAAACTCATTAGGTAAAAGGTGAATATAAGAACTTCATAATGGATGTATGTGACTAACACTATCTAAATCCACTGATTAATTTCGGCATGATGAAAATTGGAGCCATCAAACATTATGTGCCTTATGATGTAATGAAATAGAAAGGACACATCTATCTATAAAAGATTCTTGCCTAAGAATACTGAACATGAACCTAATCAGACATTTAGATCAGCACTGGTCAGTGCAATGTTCTGTAATTATGTAAATGGTCTTTGTCTATTCTGTCTAGTATGGTATACACTAGCCACATGCAGCTATTGAACATTTGAAACTTTCACTGAGGAATTCATACTGAAAACTTAAATAGACACATGTGGCCAATGGGTACTGTATTATATAGCATACCTCTAAGTTTAATTGCCCAGAAATAAGAGAAGCTTGAGGAACAAGTGAAACTCTACTAAATCAATGAAAGGAATAGAAAATAAGCTAGAGGGGTAGAAAAGAAGGGACACTCTTTTAGAATGAAAGAGATTTAAGAGTTATAACATCCAAAGACTGATTCCTGAATTAAATAACCAAGTGCAAAACAAATCTTTGAAATAATGAAGGCAATTTATATATGAACTCAGTATTCAATAACAAGGAACTGTATCAATTTAGTTAAGTGTGATAATGGCATACTCATTATATTTTTCAAACAAACATCCTTATCAATTAGAGGTGCATATACTTGCATGATCCTGAGAGTCCTAGGTGCCTCATTTGGCTGGCCATCGTTCTGGCCTTGCTTGAGATGCACTATAATAAGATAGTTATATACCACTGTCATTTGTCACAGGTTGTAAAGACTTTCCCAGCAGAATTTCTATATTGGAAATCCATGATTTAATTTTTATTTGTTATAGATTGTGCTGGTAGGCTTTGTAGAACTCCCCTATCTCTTTGTCTTGATCCAGATGAACCCCCAAAGAAGAACAAAGGGGATCCCATGAACAACCTGGAAAGTTTTTACCAAGAGATGATAATGAAAAAACGTCTTGAAGAGTTCCAACTTATGAGAGGTGAACCCTTTGCTTCCCACTCACTGGTCTCAGCCACATCAGTGGGTGATAGTGACACAGCTGAGAACCCGTCACTACTCCAGGACAAGGGAAAACAGGCAGCACAGGGTAAAGGTCCCAGTCTCCATGTGACAAAAGGTATTGATTTTTCACCTGAGCAGTGTTGGACTGGGCCTAAGAAGCTGACGCAGCCAATAGAATTTGTCCCAGAAGATGAGATCCAGAGAAATCGTTTGTCAGAGGAAGAGATCCGAAAAATTCCTATGTTTTCTTCATATAATCCAGGGGAACCAAACAAGGTATAGGCCAAACCAAGAAAAACAACATGGGTTGTTTTCATTTTTATTTACCTCTACCAAAAATAATATTTTTAAATTAGCTTTGATTATACCAAATATCATGACATAGACAATGTGATTGTGTTTATCCTTAACCTTAACTTAATTCTCTGCATAGTATATAAATACCATATTTCCCATGATATTCTTTGTGCTTGTCTTAGGTCCTAAACTACACTTACAATTTTAATAAAATCTTGATGACGTGCTAGTCCTACCCATTAGAAGCCCTTAATTGAGGAAAAGTAACTTCTAATTTCCTAGACTAGCAATAACCAAATATTATTCATAGGACGACCATAACTGGTAGCCATGATGCTTCTGGAATTAGTCAATAATAATTGACCAACTGGTTGTAAGTAGAGTTAACTGTTGGTTACCATGTGAGTTTTCTGTTCAGAATGTTCTACCTGACTTTCATGTGACATACGACTTAAGTTTCTATAAGCGAAGAAGCAAAATGAAAACATGGGTCCTCTGAGCTTTGAGAAATTGGCCACAAAGTAACATTATGTATTATCCTTGTTTTACAGATCAAATGCTATTTCATGTCCATGATGTATGTAACATCTGAAATGGGAAACTCATTACCATGTTATACAATAAGACAACACAAGCCCTTAAAGGATTACTATACTGTGTCTAATTTAAAATACAAAACAAAATAATAATGTCAGTGTTTGACTGTGCCAGAATTAAAAAAAAAAAAAAAAAAGCCATTGTTGATGAGGGACATTAAAATATTTTCCTTTGAGTGATTGAATTTCAAATGTTTTTTTTTTTTTTTTCTGTTTGTTCAAGGGTAGCTTGAATTTTATTTAATTTACCTAAGGTTATATAAAATACTATAGCAAGGACTTGTGTACCACTAGCAGCCATATTTATCAAGTCTTAATAGTTTCCGTGTTTTGTTATTCAAAAAAAACTGGGAAGCATTATAGATACACCTGAAGACTTCCACATATCCCTTACCAATCCCATTTGCCTTTCCAGATAATTACTATCCTGAATTTGCTATTTCCATTCCTATGAACATTTTTATGCCTTCGTTATGTATCTATATGTAGATGGTTCCTGACTTCTGATAGCTCAACTTATGATTTTTTTACTTTATGACTGTGTGAGAGCAGTGGGCATTCTGTAGATACTGTACTGTGAATTTTGAATTTTTTTTTCCTCTAAGCTAATGATATGTATGTAGTACAGTACACTCTTGTGATGCTGGGCAGCCACAGCAAGATGCAGCACCCAGTCAGCCGTGCAGTCATGAAGGGAAACAATTGATACTCTTCAGTGAACTATTTTCTTAAATGAGAATGTTCACGGATTAGGCGTATTAAATGTATTTCTAAATTAGGATATTGTAAATTTACAATGGGCTTATTGGTACATAACCACATTGCAAGGCAAGGAATATCTGTATTCATAAACAACATATAGTTTTATATATTTTAAGACAACATAGATGAAGTCATCACTATATATTTTTATGTAACTTGCTTTTTTGACTCAATATATGCAATGTTTTTCAATTTTATTTCTAATGACACAAGGAATTATTTAGAATTACATTGTAGAAATAGTCTATAATTCATTTATCCATTTTCCTGAAGATTTGTTCTTTCCATGAATTTGCTATTACAGATAATTCTGTAATAAACATTCTGCAGCTTTCATTGTACGTATGCAAGAGTTTATCAACGACAGTGTTTTTCAAACTGAAATTACAATTAGTAGGTCACAATCAGTTTCTTTTTTAAATCAAGTGAAATAGAATAGAAAATATCAAAGTATGTTCCATAAAGTTAGAGTAATTGATCTTTCTTAAAGTTTTTATTTTGTTGTGTGTGCATGTGCTTTAGAGAGCAATAGTGAGAGCAAGCAAGAGGGGGAAAGAGATGTATGTGGGCCACCATGTAAAATGCAGTTTTTCCTAAAAATCTCAGTCAAAAAAGTTGGGTAAGTGTCACTCCATTGCAGTGGTTCTCACATTGTTAATGGCATTACTATGATATAGGATGTACATATCTTCAGGTAGGATTTCAGATTCCCTTTCACATCTTTGCAAAGACTTTATAGCATTAGTCTAGTAGGTTTGAAATGATATCTCATTATTTAAATTTGCATGTTCCTAGTTTCCAGTGAAGTTATACTTTTACTTGTATATTAGACCTTCATCAACCCTCTGAGTTAGGTTTTCCATTCCTCTGCCCATCATCAGAGATACATAAATAAAGAGCATAAGAGAAGGAACATATTAAATAAAATCTTTTTATTTTCTCATTTTACAATTATCTAACTTTTCAAAGTAATTATAATAATGCTTTGGATGACTATAGCATATGGATAAAGTGAGATGAATAACAGCAATATATATATATATATATATTATGTGTGTGTGTGTGTATACATACGTACATAATATGATCACACACACACAACCCATGAGATAAGACTGTGTTATTTAAGAGTGGACTTATATTACTTGTAAATGTATTTTGCAAACTCTAAGGCAACCATCACAAAATTATAGAAAGAAGTATAATTGATAGTCTACGAGAGGGGTCAAAGTAGAATCATATAAAATTATACCCATCCTTTACATTCTTTTCCAGAAAATGGAAGCAGAAGGAATACTTCCTACTTCATTTGATGATATAAGCCTTAGCTCAATACCAAAGCCAGATAAAGATATTACAATGAAGGAAAATTACACACAAGTATTCATTATGTGCATTAGAAGGAAATATCCTAAATGTTAAGAAAATCAAAACATTTTATTGAAATCAAAATCATAGGAGAAAATCAAATCAAATAGTATATCAAAATAATTATACACTGTGATCAACTGGAATTTATTCCAGATATCCAAATAATAATCTGGAATAATCATCTCATATGGTTCAGCACTTGAAAATCAAGTATTGTAATATACCACATAGATAGACTAAAGAAGAAAAATCATACTCATTTCAGTTGAAGTAGAAAAAGTATTTTTAAAAACCTTAGCCTCCATTTATGATTAAAAATTTGTCAATCTAGGGTAGAGGAGAACATCCTCAAGTTGATAAAGAAAACCTACAATACCCTATAGCTAATATTATCGTTAATGATGGGAAACTTGATGTTTTCTCCTTTGAACAGGAAGAAGGCAAAAATGTTTCCATTCTCCACCTCTTTTTGACATTGTATAGAAAACACAAGCCAGTAAAATAACACAAGGATTTTGAAAATGCATAGATTGGGAAAGGAAAAATAAAACTGTCTTTGCTCACAGGCAACATCATCTATAGAAAATCAAAGAATTGACAAAAACCCAGGACTAGTGAGTATTGGTTGGAAGACACAAGGTTTATATACAAAAGTCAATTGTTTTCCTATATAACAGAAATTAATAATTGAAATTTGAAATCAAAAACAACACTGTTTACAATAGCACCAAAAAGAAAGAAAGATTTAGGTATAAATTTAACAGAATATATTTAAGATCTAAATGCAGAAAAGTGTAAAACTGTTAAAAAATTTAAAGAGCAAAGTAAATGCAGAGGTATTTAACATTCACAGATTAAAAGACTAATATTATTAAGATATGATTTTTTTCCAAATTAATCTGTTGATTCCACACAGTCCCAACAAAATTCTGGCAAGCTATTTTGTGGATACTAACAAACTGATTCTAAGTTTCTTTTTATGAAAATACAAAAGATCAAGAATATCCAAAACAATGCTGGAAAAAAGAAAAACCAAACAGACACTAACTTCAAGACTTATTGTAATCAATTAGTGTGATATATGCAATTAGTGGAAAAAGATGCATAGGTCACTGGAGCAGAATGGAGATCCCCCAAATAAAACCCACACAGGGTAGTGAACTGATCTTTGTCAAAGTAACTAAATGGAAAATGTATAGTCTTTTCAACAAATGGTGCTATAACAACTGGAAAGTCACATGCAAAAAAATGAATTTAGACACAAACCTTTCATCCTTCATGAAAATTAATTTAAAACAGGCCACAGACCTAAATGTAGAACACAATACTACAAAACTTCTAGAAGTAAACAGGAGAAAAATCTAAGTGACTTTTTGCTTGGTGATGCATTGTTAAGGTGTTGCACCAAAAGCACAATTTAGGTAAGAAAAAAATAGGTAAATTGGACTTCATTCAAATTATAAACTTCTACATGAAAGATACTTAAGAGAATTAAGATGTGACAGACTGAATGAAAATATTTGCAAAACACATGTCTAATAAGTGGCTGGTATCCAAAATACACAGTGAGCTCCTAAAATTCAACAGTAATAAAATGAATAACTCAACTTATAAATGGGCAAAAGATAAGGACACCTCATCAAAGAAGATATATATATGTCAAATAGGCCCATGAAAAGAAACTTATCAGTATATGTCATCAAGAAATTGCAAAAGAACAATAAGATGCCATTGCACACCTACTGTAATGGCTAAAATAGACAGTAAAACTAATGATACCAAATCCTGTTTATTGCTGGTGGGAATATAAAATTGTACAGTATCTTTGGAAGATAACTTGGCAATCTCTTATAAAACAAATCATTGTTTTATCATATTATCCAGCACTACTAGTTATTTATCCAGTAGATTTGAAAAAAACCTATGTGCACAGAAAATCTGGCATGTGAATGTTCAAAGAAGCTTTTATTCATAATTGCCAAAAACTGGAATCAATCCAGATGTCCTCCAATAGGTGAATGGATACAATCACCTGTGGTACATTTATACCATGAAATATAATTCAGCATTAAAAAGAAACATACTATCAAGACATGTAAAGACATAGAAGAACTTTAGATGCATATTAATAAATGAAAGAAACTAGCAGAGAAAGTTTATATATTGTATGATTTTATTATATGATATTTTGGAAAGTGCAAAACTCTAGAGGCACCAAAGTGATAACTGATTGCTGAGAGTTTAAGGAGAGAGAGGAAAGAGGGAATAAATGAAGCATGGGAGATTTTTAGGGGAATAAAATTATTCTACATGATACTCTATGGTGGAGGCAAGACATGCACTTGCCAAAACCTCTAAAACTGTAGAGTATAAAGAGTGATTCTTAATGTGTACAACTATTTAAAAATTATTTTGGAGATTGAGTGATCTCAAGAAAAATGGAACTATATTACATATATATGAAAACAACCTTACTGAAGGCATGGGGGACAGGGTACTGACCTAAGTATCTAGGACATAAGGCTTAAAAATTCCAGAGTTACTATCTTTATCATCCCACTGAAGATACTGACTACTCTGTGCGGGTTGAGAAATTTGACTAATCCCTCTAAGCTGGCAGGCCACTTCTTTGGCCAGTACCAGCTAGAAATTACTGACTTGTCTGCCCCAGTGTTAAGCACACCTCTGAAATTTTTATGGCTGATTTTAAGATCCAATAGAGCACACTCCTGTCTAACCAATTGAGACCAATATGCCTGGTCCGGGGACTGGAACTCAGGATTTCACTTGGGCCATTCTCAGAGCTATAAGGCAAGAATATTAATTGTGTTAACACATCCTTTGGAAAAAGCTGAATAGCACAATCTGTTTGAACTGTGATTTTTAATCTCTCCTTCAAAATTTTGATCAATAATGCCTGGGAATACTTGAATTCCTTTTTGAGTCATATTGTTTTTTCCCAACACTAGACCTATAGTATTTTGTGGCAGCAGGCCGTGAATCCCAGTGGGGACAAGCTGTGGGCCCATTTCAGGAGTTAAAATCAGTCCCATGGCTGGTGGTAGTCCCAAGCTCCCGGCTGAGCTGGAAATATCCCAGGTGGATAATAATGCCAGACAGGCTGGCCTAGGCTTTGATGCCTAAGCCTGCAACTCCTCTTCCAGAGTAAACTGCAATGCCTCTACTGTTTGGCTGGGCTCTACTGTTTGGCAGGGCCGGGGCATGCCCTGCCTCCAGTTTCCTGGCTCCGATGAAGATGGAAGTGAAGCTGCAAATGGTGGCAGCCCACTTCCACCATTCCTGCCAGAGCCTCCCCACACCATGTGGTCATCTCTCCAATGGCGGTGGTGCAAACCAGGTGGCATTTCTGCTCGGTTATGCGTCAACCTGCAGTCCCTAACCATATGTCCAGTTTTACCACAATTGAAACACTGCCTCAGAGAATGACATCTCCTAGACTGCAGTTGTAACACTTACTTTAAAGCGGCAGCAAGAGTTGAACCTTACAATTGCATTGAACCCGCATCAGAGCAAAGGTGAACAAAGAAACAGTTCCTTTTTTTCTGATGAGGTCGGATGATTTCCTGACAAACTTTATTGGCATTTTCAAAAGCTAATTGTTTGACCAAAACCTCTGAGGTATTTGAATCCCCTGTGGTTCTGGTAAAGGCACACCACAAAATCCAAGAATGTTTCCTCTGCTACCTGTCGAATCTGGCTAAAGTCCAAAATTTTTTCACCTTTATTTGGAAGCTCCCTCCAGGCTCTTTTAGCACACATACTAATTTGATCATAAATGTGCAGATCATAATTTTAGCTGTTGTTCTAAGTCTGAATGGTCCAGTTCCTGTCAGCATCACCAAAAGAGCCTCAAAACTATGCCTGTGATTTTTCTCAGCTTGTTCAGTGCATAGATCTGTAGTTTGCTCTCCAAAGTAAAAAAAAATCACCCCCGATAAACAGTTTGGCTGGCATAACCCAATCCTGAGGAGGCAATAGTTCACTATAGATCAATTCATTTAAACTTTGTACAAATGGTGAATTTGGGCCGTAAGTACAGCAAGTGCTTTTCAGCTCCTTCAGAGTTTTAAAAGGAACCACAGCATGAACTCAAACATGCTGATTTTGATCGTTAATTTGCTCAAAAACTGGAAAAAGATGAAAACCTGTAATGTCTTCCCTTCCTCCAGCACAGATAGGAGGCCATGTTGGAGTGGTGAAAGCTTGGCTACAGCCATGTTGGAGCGGCTAAACCTCATTTCAGATGGGAGCGGCCGAACCTGAATGGCTGAAGTGGGGCCACCCAACCGCAAATTACCAAATCCCACTTCCAGCTCACTTTCTCCATTGGACTGGAAATCCTCTGAATTCTGCAGCTTGGCCTCTCCGGAATTTCCCCTTGTGATCTCTTCCCTTCCATCTTGGATTTCCCTTCCTGAAACTCAGTCCTGGCTGGTTTAGCACACACCCCTACCAACAAGTTTCACTGGCATGCTTGTGAATTAATCTCTCTGTCCTGATCAACTGTGATTTGAGTAGAATTAGGTCTTGCCCCGAGGATTTCTGTCTGAGGTTTATGGGCTAAAGATTGGGCATGACTTGACTCCACCTTTAGTCCGACTACAGACAAGAGAAAATCGCCTGGGACCTGCACTGGGCTGTCTGTCCTGTTCCAGACTCCTAATTGCATTTTGTTGCCCCTCCAACAATTCCTCGAAGGACCACTGATCCTTGTGTCCATCAGCAAAAAGACACATTTTTAAGGCAGTCCAGACTTTTTGAATATTCTCTATTGTACTCCTAGGTTATTTGACAGAGTGGCAACCTTTAAACAGCTTCCTGCCCAGCCTCTCCCAAGTACACAAATCTAGTGAATCTTCCTCACAACACCGCAGACAAACATGGTTGACTATTTTTAGACAGTGATCAAGCTGGGCTCTTTTAATCTGTTTTCCCCTACGATTGATAAAAATCTCCAGGATCATTAAGTATATTTCTTTCTCTGAAAATGAGGAATTGCCCATGTTGTGATTAGCGTCCCTTACTCTTCATCTGCAATCTGTTTTCTTCACAACCCAACCTGAGTTACTCTGAATTTCTAAATTGCACTTAACCCAAGTCAACCTGCCAAATTCACAACAAGTATCCCTGGTTCGGGGGCCAACTGCCACTCCCATCCAGCGAGGGCAGGTTAACTAAGGTCACCCGTGTGAATTTGGGGCAATACAAAATAAAATGCAGACACAAAATACAAGCTTCAGGACGACTTTCCCCAGCTCCCAGCCTAAAGCTCGCCAAAAAGAGGGATAAGAGAAGTCATGAGAAGCTGACGAGAGAGCGGGGCGGGGAGGGAGAGAGAAAACGTTCATAAGTGGGCTTTTATTTGGGGGGATGCTGTTTCTCAGAACATTCTATCTGAATAAGGCAGAAGGGGTAGGATTATAAAGGAACAGGTGGGTGTAACTTAACCCCAGTTGGTATGCCTACTTCTGGAGCCACGCATTGCTATCTGAGCTGGGGCAATGCACAAGTTACTGGGACCTGGCACTACAGTGCCAGGATAATGCAATAATTGTTCAGAGCCCTCTGCTTCTGTTGTAGCCCCTCCATCAATTCCTCAGAGGAATTGTTCATTAAGGAGTGTGTTCATCAAGGGCAGCTCCCCACACACTCTGTGTTTTGATAACTTTAATCCATTTATACTTAATTATTGATAGAGAAAGGCTTGCTATAGCCAATTGTTCATTGTTTTCTTCATGTCTTGTAGCTCTTTTATGGTTTTTTTGTTTTTGTTTTTGGAACCAGGGTTTGAACTCAGGGGTACTCAAACACTTAGCCACATCCCCAGCCCTATTTTGTATTTTATTTAGAGACAAGGTCTCACTGAGTTGCTTAGTGCCTCGCCATTGCTGAGGCTGGCCTTGAACTTGCCATCCTCCTGCCTCAGCCTCCCAAGCCACTGGGATTATAGGGCTGTGGTTCATTATTGTTTAGTTTGTTTTGCTTTGGTTTTGTAAACATTATTTGATTCTTTCTCATTTTCTTCTGTGTATATTCTATAGGCATTTTCTTGGTGTTTACTATAAACATAACAACCTATTTTAAGCAATCACATAAAATAGCTCTTTTATTCACTTAGATTTTTAAAATAGTATCCCATTCCTAATTGATAGAATATTTTGTATTATTTCTCTGAGGGTATTAGTTACAATTTTTTGAAGTTTTTTCTTCCTCCATGGTGTCTGTTTTCCCCTATTTTCTTTCTTTTCTTTTTCTGTTCTCTGCCTTTCACATTAGAGGTTTTCCCTCAGATGCCTGATAATCCATTCTTATATCTATGAGTAAGGACAAAAATGCTGTTTGGAAGATCCAAGAACATGAATGGCCCATGTGAACTTTGAATTTCATTTTGAGATGTTCTAGCTTAGAGACTGGGGATGTCATTCAGTCATAGAGTGTTTGGATAGCATTTGCCAAGTCCTGGTTTTGTCCCCAGCTCTGAGGAAAACAGTAGTCTGGCTGGTCATTTCTTAGAGAATTTTTCCATCTGAAGTCACCATTTTTACATCTTTCCTCTTGGGGGCTTATCAGTTTCCCCAAAGGAATCTGTTCCAAATGCTTTCTTTTTTAAAAAATTTGTTTTTTTTTACCATCTTTTTTTTTCTTCACCCTTTTTCCCCCTTCCTTCCCCTCCCACCCCATTGGCCATTCTAGTGTTCCTCTAATCCTCCTATGCTCCCCATCCCAACCCGTCTGTGAATTGGCCTCCTTATATCAGAAAAAACATTTGGCATTTGGCTTTTCCGTTTGTGTACTATGAATTGAAATGCGTTCTGTCATGTATAACAAAGTAGAACAAATAAGTAAATTAATTTTTAAAAAATCTCAAAAAAAATGTGTTCTTTTTAGTAATATTTGACAGTAGACTCAATTTTGACATATTTATACAGACATGGAGTGTATCTTATTCTAAATAGGATCCCAGTCTTGTAGATGTACATGATGTAGAGATTAACTGTGGTGTATTAATATATGTACATAGGAAAGTTATGTCACATTCATTCCATTGTCTTTCCTATTCTATTGCCCCTCCCTTCCCTGCATTCCCATGGAACATCTATTCTCTCCCTACCCCCTTGTTGTATGTTAGCATCCACATACCAGAGAGAACATTCAACCTTTGTTTTTTGTGGATTGGCTTATTTTACTTAGTGTGGTAGTCTCTAGATCCATGCATTTACTGGCAAATGCATAAAGTCATTCTTCTTTAAGGCTGAGTAATATTCCATGTGTATATATACCACATTTTCCTCATTTGTTCATCTATTGAAGGGCACCTAGGTTGGTTTCATAACTTAGCTATTGTAAATTAAACTGCTAAGAACATTGGTGTGGCTGCGTCACTGAAGTATGCCAATTTTAAGTCCTTTGGGTGTGTGCTGAAGAGTGTAATAACCGGTCAAACGGTGGTTCCATTCCTAGTTTTTTGAGGAATCTCCTACTGCTTTCCATAATGGTTGCACCAATTTGCAGTCCCACCAGAAATGTATGAGTGTACCTTTTTCCCCACATCCTCATCAACATTTATTGTGACTTGAATTCTTGATATTTGCCATTCTGACTGGAGTGAGGTGAAATCCTAGTGTCATTTTAGTTTGCATTTCTCTAACCAAATATTTCTTGTGGATTCTTCAAGCATTCTAGGAGCCAAGTGGTGGGAGAAAAACAGGGAAAACCCAGCATTTAATATACATTCTTTGGCTTAGTCTCCTTGCTTTCAGATATAGTATTCATATTCTCAGCTATGTTATGGCATTATCCATATTCCAACAATGAACCTCCAGTATTCTGCCAAGATCAGCAAATTGCCATTACCCAGTAGCATATTGTAAAGGAGGTATTTAAAGATCAAATTAGTTTTTAAATAGGTTTCAGTGCACCAACTATATTTTAACCCCATCTCTTCATATCCATTTCCAGAGATAGCTGAAATTATCAATTTCTGAACTCCTTGAGAATTTTTAAGTACTGATATGCATTCTGGGCATATTCCCCACTGCTGATTTAATATTCCAATTTATGGAGTGTACTGAGTTATTTCCTACTCATCCAGTTATTTTCCAATTTCTAGAATATTGTTACCATTACCTTCTTTCCTTATTCTTCCTGGCCTTCTTGGTTTGTGTTTGCTTTTTTAAAGTGCTTATAGTTTTAGAAAGTTTTCTGGAGAGAATAAAATTAGATGAATGTGTTCAATCCATAATATTTATATGAAACTATTTCTAACCAGAATGAAACAGTGCCTTAATTACCTCATGTGATATTTCTGTTGATCCTCAATTTACATTAGGTGTTATACCTGAAGAATCTTAGCCCTCGGGTGACTGAAAGAGATCTTGTGTCATTATTTGCTCGGTTCCAAGAGAAAAAGGGACCTCCAATTCAATTCCAAATGATGACTGGACGAATGAGGGGACAGGCTTTCATCACGTTTCCCAGTAAGTAACTTCAACTAGATAATTACTGTTGTAGTATCAGTTTACTAGAGACTATAACCTCCCTAGATATAGTCCTTTTATTTCTTTGGATATAGCCTTTTGATTTCTTAACAACACATGAGAAGTAAGGAAAATATGTTTTTAGTGCTCCTCTATCCCCCTTTCTGTTCTTACTCTCCTTTTTGGGCAATGTATAACCACCATATCTATGTTCTCAATTTTTCCAATGTTGGCATTTCAGTCTTACCCTACCAAAATTTATTTCCTTTTGCTGACAGTGATATTTCTAGTTATAATTATTCACTAAGTAATATATATATATAATTATATAATATATATAGTAATATATATAATATATAGTAATATATATGTATATATATTATATATAATTCTGATCAGAACACATGTATTTGCCTTATTCCCTATTCATTTAGGACTAAGTGACTACAAGATAATATACTAATTCATTACTAAATCATAATTAGTACAGGATGATGCATTCTTCTAAATATCACTTGCATGTTAATACATGGTTTCAGTGTTCTAATCCAGGGGCCAGAACAATATAGGAATTTCATATGCCTTTGGGGGGGTGCTGGGTAGAATGTGTACCTTTCATTGTCACTCAACTGTCATCATTTATAAATAGTCTGCTATCCTTTTTATAAGCAAGTAATTTTATACATGAGTACTGCCAACTCCTCTGCATTGTTTTCATGCAGTTTTTTGTTTTGTTTTTGGTACTGGGACACTTTACCACTGAGCTACGTCCCCAGCCCCTTTTATTTTTTTTTTAATTTTGAGACAAGTTCCCATTAAGTTGCTGAGGCTAGCCTTGAACCTGCAGTTCTTCCACTGCAGCCTCCCAAGTTGCTGGGATTATAAGCATGTTTCACCATGCCAAGCTTCTTTTCACACAGTCCTATGACATCTTTCCTATCTCATTGAAAGTTTATAGATTTTCTTTTTTGTTTTTTGCCAATGTCTCTTTCTTTTTTATTTATTTATTCTGATTTGTTATACATGACAGCAGAATGCATTTCAATTCATATTACACACATAGAGCACAATTTTTCATGTCTCTGGTTGTACACAAAGTAGAGTCACACAATTTGTGTCTTCATACATATACTTATGGTAATGATGTTCACCTCATTCCCCATCTTTCCTACGCCCATGCCCCCTCTCTTCCTTTCCCTCCTCTTTGCCCTATATAAAGTTCTTCCATTCCTCCCATGCTCTCCCCCGTCCCCCCCCTTATGTATCAGCATTCTCGTATCAGAGAAAACATTTGGCATTTGGTTTTTTGAGATTGGCTTACTTCACTTAGCATAATATTCTCCAACTCCATCCATTTACCTGCAAATGTCATGATTTTATTCTCTTTTAATGCTGAGTAATATTCCAGTGTGTACATATACCACATTTTCTTTATCCATTCATCTGCTGAAGGTCATCTAGGTTGGTTCCACAATTTTGCTATTGTGAATTGTGCTGCTATAAACACTGATGTAGCTGTGTCCCTGTAGTATGCTGTTTTTAAGTCCTTTGGGAATAGACCCAGGAGTGGGATGGCTGGGTCGTAAGGTGGATCCACTCCCAGTTTTCCAAGGAATCTCCATACTGCTTTCCATATTGGCTGCACCAATTTGCAGTCCCACCAGCAGTGTATGAGTGTGCCTTTCCCCACCAACACTTATTGTTGTTTGTATTCGTTTTTTAATTTTCTTTTTTAGTTGTTGATGGACCTTTATTTCATTTATTTGTTTTTATATGTGGTGCTGAGAATTGAACCCAGTGCCTCACACATGGTAGGCAAGCACTCTACCACTGAGCCACAACCCATTTATTGATTTTTTTTTTTTTTTTTTTTTTTTTGGTGTTAAGATCTTCTTTATATATCCTGGTCATTAGTGCTCTATCTGATGCGTGTGGTAAAAATTTGCTCCCATTCTGTAGGCTTTCTGTTCACCTCACTTTCTGTTCACCTTGTTTCTTTTGCTGAGAAGAAGCTTTTTAGAAAGTTTATAGATCTTCTGTATCAGTGTTTTTCAGTCTTTTAAAGTTTGAGGACCCCTTTTAAATTAAAAAAATCATTTTACATGATATGATCCACTATTCTTTATTACATAAGAAATAGGTAATAAAAAGGGCTTATAAACTAAGTACTTTTAATGCATGGGTATTTTACTAATCGTAGCAGCAGATACACTACACTTTTGGAAATTTGTAGTACATAAATCTGAGACAAAAATTGGTTCAGTCTAATAACATTGGCTGGTGCTGTAGCTCAGTGGTAGAGCACTTGCCCAGCATGTGTAAGGCACTGTGTTTGATCCTCAGTATCACATATAAATACAATAAAAGTATTATATTCATCTACAACTAAAAATATTTTTTAAATTGGTTCAGTCTAATAACATTGTCTACATAGGGTTCCTCAACTTCTGGCCATAATCCATATCTTGCTTATTTCTTACAACCAAGACCCATAAATTGAACATTTATACTGTATACTATATATTTTCTTACCTGAAGCTTCTATATGCCTACAAATGTTCTTAAACTTATTTATCCCAATAAATATTCCTGTAACCACTCTCCCCACTGAAAGAAAAATGTAGCAAAGCTTCCTTTTATTTGTGTTACCACTTTGAAAAGGTTTTGGTTTTCATAATACCTATAATCTGTATCAAAGATAGAGGCTTATGTGTAATTAGTATAGTTCATACTACTATAGCACACTGCCAGTATCCCTGTTTCTTAACCTATGTTTTTGAATTAGAGTACACCCTCAAACATCTATTTGAAAAAAAAAATCTATTAGAGTTTTATTGTCATTATTGTTAGACATTAATTTAGTCTTTCTGGGTTATACAAATTTGATTAAATCAAATGATATGACCTTATAGCCAAGAGTTAACATTGAAGCAAAACAATCTAGACTTGGAATTATTTTATTCCATGTAAATTGATTTTTTTCTTTTTGTTTTAGATGAGGAGATAGCACATCAAGCATTGCATCTAGTAAATGGATATAAACTGCATGGTAAAATATTGGTGATAGAGTTTGGAAAGAATAAAAAACAACAGTCAGATCTCCAGGATGCTTCTTCCATATCATCTACTACACATAGTATTAAAGAAATCAGTGGGAGCTAGGGAAGTATATATGTATTTATATGTGTGTATGTGTGTGTGTGTACATATAGTGGGTCCTGGATAATCTTTCTTGCATTAGAATCTTGGATTTAAGATTTGCATATACATAGAAATTTGTTTGGAGTTGAAGAGGATAAAATAACTGAGTGAGAAAAACAGTAATTAGGACAATGCCTTTCAGCTTTCTGAGAGAATTAGAAGAAACCATTTTTTTTTTACAATCAAAGACTCTCTAGAACAGAAAATATCCTGAGTACTAAGGGTAATATACAAAGAGTATTATTTTTAGGATAAATTTCATAGAATTTTTCCTGAGGATTTTGTAAAATCTTTATCATTTTCTGGTGTGTTTAATATTTACTATTTACCCCTAGAGATAATATTCTTTCCAAGACTGTCTCCTTTATATAAAACTTTAGAACTGATTAAACATTGAAATATTTATTTAGTGGAGTACACATTCCTAATTTTATTCACCTAGTAAGTAATAGAACAGGCCCCCCAGGCCTAAGATCAACAAACACTGTTATGTCAGAATTGTCAGCAGTAATAGTAGGTAGTTTCATAAGTCAGTCACCATATTTAATGAATTCTTCCTAAGTTATCATAGTCTTCCAAAAGCTATATATTTTTTCTAATGAAATATTTTTAAACCAAAATATTGGTGTTCTCATGGCCATTTAAGCTAGATACAATTGAGCTTTTAAAAAATATTTATTTTTTTAGTTGTAGTTGGACACAATACCTTTATTTTATTTATTCATTTTTATGTGGTGCTGAGGATGTAACCCAGGGCCTTGAATGTGCTAGGCGAGCGCTATACCACTGAGCCACAACCCAGCCCCACTAGTTGTTTTTTTATTGTTGCTGAATAATAGAAAGACAGTATGTCATTGAGGAAGTAGTACTAACTTAGGGATCAAACCTGTGAACCTCACAGCCACATTTACCACCCTGTACTTGACGAGTCACTTAATGAGCCTCAGTTTTCTCATCTATAAAGTGAGGATGATAATACTACTTACCTCATTTGTGTTGTGAGGATTGAGACAATTCTGTCAAGGGTGAAGAACAGAAATAAAAGAGAATGAAGAGAATGGATAAAATTGAAGAGAGTATAGAACTCACCACCATTAAGCACTCCAGTGTATAAGTAATGGGAGTGCTAGAATAAAAGAGAATGAAAGGAGGAGAAAACCATTCCAAGAAATAATGTCTGTAAGTGCTTCAATTTTGTTGAGAAACATTAATTTATGCATTGCAGAACCTCAGAAAATCTCAAGTAGGATAAACAAAAAGAAAACTAGAAACAAACACATCCTAATAAAAATTCTGAAAGCCGGGCGCGGTGGCGCACGCCTGTAATCCCAGCACTTTGGGAGGCTGAGGCAGGAGGATCACGAGTTCAAAGCCAGCCTCAGCAATGGCGAGGCACTTAGCAACTCAGTGAGACCCTGTCTCTAAATAAAATACAAAAAAGGGCTGGGGATGTGGCCCAGTGGTCGAGTGCCCCTGAGTTCAATCCCCGGTACCACAAAAAAAAAAAAAAAAAATTCTGAAATCCAGAGACAGAAAATCTTGACAGTAGCACAAAGAAAATGAACTATCACTTATCAGGGAACCCCAGTAAGATTAACAACTCACTTTAGCAGAAGCCGTGCTGGTGGCAATTAGATAACATATTCAAAGTTCTCAAAGGAAATTAACTCTTGACCAGAATCCTGTATGAAAAAAAAAAAAAAACAATTTTTTTTAAAATGAAGGTGAAATAAAACATTCACATGTAACAAAAACCAAAGAATTTGTTGTAAGCAAACCTCATAGAAAATATTAAAAGAAGTTCTTCAAGTTGAAAGCCAGTGACCTCAGACTTTAATTTGAATACACACGCAAAAGATCATCAACAAAGGTAAATATGTTATTATAAAAGGCAATCTACATTCATTTTACCTTTATTAATTTAAAAAAACAGTTGTATAAAGCAGTATTGTGTAGTTGCATTGTTTTGTCTTTACCATAAAACATGTTTGCCAGTAATAGAACAAACAAGGCAGATGTAAATAACACAGTTTTATTAAAGAGAATACTCTAGATCATAGCTCAAATCCACAGGAACAAATATAAAAAAAGGAGAAAAAAGAAGGGTAATGTAAATATAGCTATAAATACAGACTTGCTTTTCTTCTCTCAACTTCATTAAAAAACATAATTATATTAAGTAATGATTATAATAATGTTTTATGGGGTTTATACTTTGAAAACAATGTATATGACAGTCATACCACAAAAAGTGGAGGAAAGAAATGGGTTTATATAGGACTAATATTTCTATATATCACTGATATTAACTTAATATATAACTTTAGCCAATCCAGTTTAGTTAAGGTGTGTATGGTAAGCCCTGTAACAACCACTGAGGAAATAACTTTAAAAATGAAATATTATTAAATCTAACCAGTTTAGTTAAGGTGTGTATGGTAAGCCCTGTAACAACCACTGAGGAAATAACTTTAAAAATGAAATATTATTAAATCTAAATGTTGCATTAGAAAATAATACAAGCCGGGCGCGGTGGCGCACGCCTGTAATCCCAGCACTTTGGGAGGCTGAGGCAGGAGGATCGCGAGTTCAAAGCCAGCCTCAGCAATGCCGAGGAACTTAGCAACTCAGTGAGACCCTGTCTCTAAATAAAATACAAAAATGGGCTGGGGATGTGATCCAGTGGTCGAGTGCCCCTGAGTTCAATCCCCGGTAACCACAAAAAAAAAAAAAAAAAAAAAAAAAAAAAAAATAATACAAAAGGCAAAAAGAGGAAATGAGAAACAAACAAAAGGTTGAGACAGATAGAAAACAAACAGTAAAGTGGATTTCATAAATCCACCTACCAATAGTAATAATAAATGCGAATGGATTAAACAGTCTAATCAAGAAGTGAAGATTGTCAGACTAGGGTAAAAAATAAGATTCAAAACTTTGCTGTTTATAAGACATATACTTTATAAAAATTTGCGCAGAAAATTGTGCAACTCACTAATATGTGGAAATTAGTCATACTTTTAAATGACCAATAGGTCAAAGAAGAAAAAACAGTGGAGAAAAATCAATGAAACCAAACCAAATGTTAGTTTAATAAAAAGATCAATGAAATTGACAAACTTTATGCTAGATTTATCAGGAAACAAATTACTAGAATAAAAAATGAAGGAGAGGGACTGGGGCTATAGCACTGTGGCAGAGCACTTGCCTAGCACGCTGTGAGGCACTGGGTTTGATCCTTAGCACCACATGAAAAAAAAAAAAAAAAACTTTTTAAAAAGGCATTCTGTTTATCTACAACTACAAACAATTTTTTTAAATGAAGGAGAAAGTGTAACTACTGACCTTTTAGAAATAAAAATATCGGAAAATAAATAATCATGCAAGAAGCAACCATAAGAAAGTGTAGTGGCTATATTAATATCCAGCAAAATTGACATTAAAACAAAAAAATGTAACTAGAGGTAAAGAGTTATATTTTATAATGATGAAAGTCACTCCTTCAGGAAGATGTAACAGTTATAATCCATGTACCTAAGAGCAGAACCCAAAAATACATGAAGTAAATGGGAGAAATAGACATCTACAAAAAAGTTGGAATATTTAATACCCCCGTTTTCAATAATAGAAGAACTAGATGTATGATCAACAAGGAAATAGAAGACTTGAACAACATGATAAGCCAAATATATCTAAAAGACATGTATAGAACATTCCACACAACAGCATCAGAACACATGCTCTTCTCAGGTGCATATGAAACATTTCCAGGTAGATCATAAACAAAACCATAAAATAAGCCTTAAAAAATATAAGTGGACTGAAATCATGTAAAGTATGTTCTCTGACCACATGGAATAGGGTTAGAAACCAGTAACAGAAACTGCAGTTTACAAATATGTGGAAATTAGGCACACTTTTAAATGACCAATAGGTAAAAGAAGAAATCACAAGGGAAATTTAGAAAATCCTCTTAAGATAAATGGAAATGAAGACAACATACCAAAACTTATGGGATGCAGCTAAAGCAATGCTTAGAGGGAAAAATATTAGATGAAAAGAAATAAACCACATGGAGGACAGAAAACAGTAGATAATCAATGAAACCAAACCAAAAGTTTAGTTCAATAAAAAAGATCAACAAAACACAAACCTTTTGGTAGATGTATCAGAAAATAAAGGAGACTCAAATTACTAGAATCAAAACTGAAGGGGAAAATATTACTACTGATTTTGTAGAAATAAAAAGGATTATTAAGAAATTCTATGAACAAATATATGAATAAGTTAACCTGGATGAAATGAATAAATTTATAGAAAAACGCAAACTACCAAAACTAACTCTAAAAAGAAAATCTGAACTGCCTAATAACAAGTAAATAGATTAAATGACTAAGGAAAAAATATCCACAATGAAAAGCCCAGACCCAAATGACTTTTTAGATGAATGCTGCCAAAACTTTAAAGAAAAATGCAATTTCTTCAGTAAACTCATCCCAAAGGTAGAAGAGCAGGGAACACTTCTAACATATTACCACAATGGGCAAGAACCTTGAGAATGTGCTCAGTAAAGGAAACCAGTCAAAAGTGACTACATATGATATGATTCAATTTATATGAAGTGTCCAGAATTGGCAAATATTTAATGACAGAGGATTAATTGTGTTTTTGAGTCAAGGCGGAGGGGAAGGAATGGAAAAGGCGAGGATAAGAGCTGAAATATATGAGGTTTCTTTGAGGTTCATTAAAATGTTCCAAAATTGTGTTGATTATAGCACAACATCATGAATTATACTAAAAACTATGAACTATATAAAGTGGGTTAATTATATATGAATTATATATGTGTATATATATGTGTGTGTGTATATATAAAATATCAATACAACTGTCATAAAAATAGCAAGTTGGATATTACCCAAATGTTCATCACTAGGTAAATGTCTAAATAATGTATGTGGCACATCCATTTAATGGAATACTATGAAGCCATTTAAATATAGGACTATATCTATGAAAATATTCTGACCTGTGCTCATATCCAAGGTTTTGTATTAAGTTAAAATATTAGATGTAGAAATATGTATAGTGTTAATTTTTTAAGCCAAAGCATTTGTATATATAGTATATGTATATATAGATATCAAAATTAATTTATGAAAAGACTGAGAAATATATACCAAATTGTAAACTTTTTGCAGTTAGAATTGGACCGAGTGAAAGTAGGTTTCAGTTTGTAAAATTTTTGAAATGATGTGATTTGAAGTGATTTTTACTTTTTTTGGTATTTTTTAAATTAAATACTCTTACAATTACTTGGCTTCCAGCATATTTGTCAGACCTATTCTGAGGATATCATCTGACTATACTCAGGACAAACTTCTATTCCTTTGATGACTGTTCACTTAGAATTAACTAATTTTAAATATAGTTTAAGGGATAGGTAATAAGTTATCCTGGGATAGCCTCTTGCACATGATACCCAGGAACATACTTCTCAGCTGAACTTTCCAAAAGGAACTGCTTCCTATTGGGTAGAAAATCTTACCTCTGCTCATTACTAGACCTACAGTCCATTAACAAAGGAGGAAATTAAATATGGAGGATATATTTCAACTGGTGCATCTATACAGAAACTGATATATCCAGCCCAAGAAATTCTACTCAGCAATAAAAACTAATGAACCATATATGCAACAACTTGGATGAATCTTCAATGCATTTTGCTAAGTAGAAGAATCCAAACTCAAAAGGCTACTACTGTTTGATTTCATTTGCACATTTTCTGGAAAAAGCAAAACAAATAAGGATAGTGGAAAAATACCAATGGATATCAGGGGACAAAAATAGTATTCCTTGACTTCAAAGTGGTAATACAATAATGGAAATTTTCTGTATCTTGATTGTAGTTGAGTTGTGTGCATTTGTCAAAATTCAGAATTGTATGCCAAAAGAATGAGTTTTGCCATATGTAAATTTTTAAATAAATGTAATTATAATGAAGGAAAAATTTGCAAAATCAGTCATTTCCATTAACTAGTCTACCTATTCTGTGGTTTGTACTGTTGAAAAGCTAAAGCCACTTTACTACTGTTCCTTTTTTTTTTTCTGCCCACAGGTGAGCAGAAATCATCATGTAAAAACATCTGTATACACATGCATACACAAATCCACCATTTTAAAAAAATCAAAAGAAAAACTAATATACCAGTTACCAAAAAGTGCTAATATCATTAACATACAATGTATAATTTTTTTAGTACATTACTCACCACTTATTGGCTAAGGGTACATTCCAAGACCCCTGCTGAATGTGTGAAACTGAATAGTTTCAAACCCTGTGTGTACTGTTTTCCTGTCTGCTGTGTAGCATTGTCACACAGTACCAGAGTTAATATTACCTTTTGTTTTATGCCCTGGTGCCTCTGTTGCATCACCACATCTGTACTTTGGGTTATTATTAAGTTTGGTGGTGGTGAATATTTCAGTGTTTACATATGTACATAAAACCAACAAATTTTATACCCTAAACATACACAATTGTCAACTTTACCTCAATAAAGCTGGAAAAATACATAACAAAAATTGTTACAAGATACAATGACGTTATACAATGATGAAATAATAAATCCACCAAGATACAAAATTATAAACATGTATGCATCTAACAACCAAACCCCAAAATATATGAAGCAAAAGTTGACATAATTGGATTTTGCAGGGAGGCAGAACAATATTATAGTTGAATAGGACCTTCCAGTGATCATTCTTCCACAGGAACACCAAGTTGAACAGGTATTCACACACCAGACTACCTTTGCAAGGGCTAAGGAAGCCACACGGGAGAGAACATAGTGCCTAATTTTGGTATGATAATAAGAAAAGACACATCCCAAAAGGCAGGAAGAATTTGCCCACTTCACCCTAACTCCAAGCCACCTGGACAAAGATACCTCTTAACTGGGGGAGAGAGAAGTGTAGGAGCCCTGTTTGGGGAGATGGCTTGAATTGCGGTTGACTATGAGCCGTGGAGATTTGGGCATTGTCGCCTTCCGTAGTCTCACGGGACTTGTCCCGGGATCTCGAGTGACTTGGCCGAAATTGCTGATCGGGTCAGCGCCATTTTGGTGGTGTGTGTGGCGTGTGTTAGTTGTTGTTAGAACCAGAGAGAAAAGTTATCAGAATAAAAAGCTGTTCGTCTCCAGTTTGTCTCTGAACTTCTTCCCGCGGCTCCATTGCTCCAAGCGCTTCAGGCGGCAACAGAAAAGGAATAAGTCCAGGCTTAGACTTGAAACCCAATACCAGGTCCCCCGTGATGAAACCCAGAGCCAGGCAAGGCCTTTAATCCCTACCCCAGGACTATAACAACAAACTCAGCTGCTGGATCTATTTGCCAAGCAGCCAAGGACTACCTCTGCCATTCCTGCCCCAACCTTGGGCAGCAGAGAAGAAAGCAAAATTCTACCTGCTAGGGAGCAAGGCACAAATGCTATTACAGGACTCTGCCTTGGAGTTCAGTGCCAGGCTGGCTGTGTTGAGACCCAGAACCAGAGAGAAAACTATGTCCCCTACATACAGGCCAGAGCTGACAGACCTGCCCAATTATGGGGCAGAGACATGTATATTGATGAAACAGACTTTTTTGCCCTGCATCATTGCCACATTTGGAGTAGGCCTGAAAAAGATCCCCTAGACTGTGAAGGTATCTGTGTTTGTGAGACAAGTGCAACCCAGGTTAGCATCATATTTGGTGACCAAGGGACCACAACCCCTTCTCCAACCTTAGGGAGCACAGCTATTTCCAGACCACTGCTTACACATGGAGTTCTAGACCTGCCCATAGCATCAGGAAGAGACTAGCGCCTTGGTGGTTTAGCTTTGTGTTTTGGTCTATATCACTGCCAATGGTGGCACAGCCCTGGGTACACCCCTGAGACTGTACAGGTTCTTACAGCTGTGAGACTCAGGAGCTACCCAGTTTAACATTAGCCTTGGTAGCCAGAGGACTGCCTTTACCAATATAACTTCAAACTTGGGCAGCATAGTGTGGAGCAAGACCCCATTCACCAGGGCTAGGACAGTGTAGTAAGCCCAGGACTTTGGTTTGGAACTCAGTTCTGGGCTGATAAAACCTAATACTGGGAAGATCCTAATGGCCCTCACCCCCAGGCCAGTGCCCACGGATGGAGGTCTGGAACAGCCCCAGTGTCAGGTGGGGACATATGACCTTAGTTTATCAGACTTTGGCCAGCATCATGTATGGCTGTAGTGGTGTTGGGCCATGAGTCCATGTCAGCAGTAAGCAATTAGTGCAGGATTGGTCCTACTTTGTGTAGAGCTAGTACCAGTGAACTGTGGACTGAGTTTGATGTAGTGTTGGGATGTTCATGGTCACGAGATAGGAGACCAGGGCTAGTCCCTTCACAGTAATTGTGCCTAGACCCAGGTGGAATTACATAATTCCTGACCACAACCAATTACTGTGGACAAGGTGTTTGAACCTGCCCCAGTTCCCAGGAGAGGTTTGTGAGGAACTACACTGTTCACATACTCCAACAAATTAATGCTGAATAACACCAACTGCAAATTGGAAACAAACCTGGGCTTTCATCACCCTCTAGTGCTGAAAGAAATAACACACCTACAGTGGACTTGAAGCAAACCTGCAGTTATTATGACACCTAGTGCTGATACAGTGGAAGTGACTACAGATGCAGAGAAAATAAGCAGACTGCTTGAATTTCTGGAAAGACAGCCAGAAAGCAAGCCAGATTATGAAGACTAGAATAAACACTTAATCCTTCAATGTCCAGATGATGTCACACAACAAGAAGCATCAAGAAGTTTCAGGGAACCATGACTTCATCTAACCATAAAAATAAGGTACTGGAGCTGGGGCTATGGCTTAGCGGTAGAGCACTTGTCTCGCATGTGTGAGGCCCTGAGTTCAATCCTCAGAACCACATAAATAAAATAAAGGTTAAAAAAAATAAGGTGCTAAAAACTGACCAGATAGTAAGCAGTATGGAGAAATTCTTAGCGAATTTAAAACAGCTGTTTTAAGATAAGTTTATTAGCCTCAAGAGAACACACAGAAATGATTCAATACTCTTAACATAGAAACTTAATAGATTGAAGCAATTAAAAGAATTATATATTAATCTTAAGCTAAAAAATAGATTAAGGGAAATTAAACACAATAGCAGGCATCAGTGGTGAAATTGATCAGCCAGAAGAGAGAATTAGTGAGCTCAAAAACAGACTATTCGTTAATACAAGAAAAGAAAATACACAGTTGGAGGAGAAAAAAGAATTAAAAGGAAAAGTTTATGGGAAATACACAATAGCATTAAAAGAGCAAATATTTGGGATATTGGTGTTCAAGAAGGACTTGAAAATGCCCAAGGAGTAGAAAGCTTAGTCAAAAAATAATGACAGAAAATTTCTCAAACCTAGAGAAGGACACAAATAGGATTAGGAAGGCAAAAGGCCACCAGTCACATTTAACTCTACCAAGTCTACTCCAAGACATCTTAAAATCAAGCTCTCACAGGGGAAAGAGAGAAAGATTCTCAAATCAGTGAGACAAATAACAAATAAGGATGCCCCAATTCACCTGACAACATACTCCTCAGCATAAATCTTACTGGCCAGGAAGAAATAGCTGAGATATTCAAAATACTGGGAAAAAAATTGTAACCAAGAGTTCTGAACACAAAAAAGCTATCCTTTACAAATAAAGGAGACAAAGACATTCCCAAACAAAAGGTGATTGGATGTGTCTCCACCAGAACTGTCCTGCAAGAAATTCTAAAGAGAATTTTTTTTTTCTAATTGAAAGAAAGAGGTGTTAGTGAGTAAGAAGAAAGCATGGGAAATTATAAAACTCACTGGTAGGAAGACATATACACACAAAATCAAAATGCTGTAATTTTGTCAGCATGGTGCATAAACATGTCTTTAGTATGAAGACTAAAAAAAACTTCTAAAATAATCATAGCTACATTAATGGGTTGACAGTCAATATAGATAGATGTAAAATGGAATATCAGAAATTTAAGTTGAGGGGTTGAATGGAGTTTAAGCTTTCATTGCAGCACTAAACATAATACCCAAGATATGGAGTCAACTGAGACATCCATCAGGTGATGAATGGATAAAGAAAATGTCACATATATAGAGAGTGGAATATTAGTCATCCATAAAAAAGGACGAAATCCTGTCATTTGCAGCAACATGGGTAGAACTGGAGGGCATTATGGTAAGTGAAATAAGTCAAACACAGAAAAATAAATATTTCAGTTTCTCAATCACATATGGGAGCTAAAAAAGTTCTCTTTGTGTAAGTAGAGAGTAGAATAATAGTCACTAAAGTATAAGAAGTGTAAGAGTAGGGGAATAGAAGCAGGTCGGATAATGGGCATCAAAATATGGTTATTACCATATTCTAATAAAAGGAATAAGTTCTAATGTTTTACAGCATAGTAGGATGTCTATAGTTCATAGCAATTTATAATATATTTTATAAAAATTTGAAGAAAGGAGTTTGAAGTTTTCCAACACAAAGAATTGACAGATGTTGGGGCTGGGGTTGTGGCTCAGTAGTAGAGCACTCACCTAGCCTGTGTACGGCCCAGGTTTGATCCTCAGTACCACGTAAAAATGCAAGGCATTGTGTACAACAAAAACAAACAAATAAACATTTTTTTAAAAAGAATTGACAGATGTTTAAGTGCATGGAAATACTATTTGCTATTTGATCATTTTTCCACCACAGATTTTCTGTGTACATAATTCCAGGCTTTTCTATGCATCTAGGCATGTTCAAATATACATTTTTTACAGAGAAGGAATAATGTGTCTTATACATTGTACACATATATTGAATTATGACACTGTACCCCATAAATATATATACTTAAATATCTGTAAGAGCCCTAATAAGGAGATAGCTAAGATGGCAGCTAGCTGAGACCCATAAGAGGTGTTTCAGTATTTTCACCTGATATTCATGCGTTTATCTAAGAATCTTTCTATGCCCATGAACACTATGTGACGCACCTGTAAGTTTGAGCTGTTAACACGTGTATACTTGTTAAGGCAAAAAGTATATAACCGGGTGAGGTTGGCTAGAGGGGGTGGTTGGAGTTGGAGAGGTTGTTGGAGCCGGAGAGAGAAGTTAAAAGAAGAAAGAATAAAGAACCTATTCATTTCCAGTCTGCCTTCGTATTCTTTCCCGCGGTATCGTTGCTGCAGGCGGCAATAGCTGCAGGCGGCAACTAATATCCATGAAAATGTGCTTAGGTTTAACCAAATGAATACTGAGGATTACAGGCATGCACCAACTAGTTCAGCCAATTTTCAGAATTTTTATAAATTTCAGGTGCCTTATGTTTGTGTTACTAATGTAAAAGTTTTCTTTTTCTTTTTTAATTCTATTGGTTAATATATAGGAACACAGTTGAGTTTTATATATGCAGTTGAAATTTTATAACCAACCAATGACATTTCTAAACCCTATTATTTGTTATATTTGTATATCTGTAATAAGGAAAATTATTGTGAATAATGGCAAATTGTTTCTTCCTTTCTATTCCTATGTCTTTTAAAAATATTTTTTGTAGTTGTAGATGGACAGAATGCTTTATTATTTTATTTGTATATGGTGCTAAGGATCAAACCCAGTGCTTCCACACATGCTAGGCAAGCGCTTTGCCACTGAGCTACAGCCCTAGCCCCTCCTATATCTTTTATTTATTGTTTTATTGTACTGTTCCTATTCAGTACCGGATAGAAGTGTTGAGAGTGGACATCCTCATCTCAATCCCAATCCCAGAGGGAGAGCTTTCAACATTTTACCATTAAGTATAATGTTCATTGTAGATTTTCTTATGTTATCAGAATAAGAAAACTTCCTCCTATTCTTAGTTTGGAGAACTTTTTAAACAGGTACTGCTGTTGTCTATGGAAAATACCTTTTATGGCTGAACTATTTTAAATCCAGAAAGAAGAAAATCTGCAAATTTTACGTTAGTTTATGTAGAGTCTGAGGATTTCAGCATTTCTTTTTTGCCTGGAAACTCTCAGGTAGAAAATAATCAGAAATTGTGGGTATGAATTATTAGAGGCATTATTGTAATGGGGGATGTAGGTCCCAGAATCCTTTGGGGAAAAACAGTTGAAATAATTCACTGCCAGCAAAACTGCACTATAAGCCATACTGTTTCCTTCATGATGAAGGAAAATGATATTATATTAAAGAACAGAATTGCAGGAAGGAATGAAGAGCATCAGAAAGGATGTACGTGTGGACAAAGATAAAAGGTAGTTCTTTAAATCTATAATAATAACAAGGCATTGACATTGTGGAGTTATATGTAGAAGCAAGTACAATTTCATTTAGTTGTCATGTCTCCTTAGGTCTGCGCTCATCTTTCCCTTGTGTTTCATGACCTTGATGATAGTGATGTGTCCTCTTTACATTGTATTGAGAGTACATGTTATCAACATGACTTATCACTGCATCCTTAATTTATTTCAGTTTACCTTAAATGCGTACTTTACTACTTCATAGATTATTGCAAAATATATGACAGTAAAGGTTTAATTATCTTCCCTAATCCTTTGTGTTATTATATTTCATTTCTGTGATGTTTTTTACAACCCTCAAACTCCTGTCTAATCATGATAAAAATAGCTGATAAACACAAATTGAGGGCCATTCTACCAAAGACCTGATAAGTACTCAAAACAACTTTTTTATAAATCAAAAATTTTGCCAAAATAAAAGTTTATTCAAAAATTGTAATATAACTGTGGGGGGAAAGGACAAAAGAGAGAATAAATCAGGAAAAAAGAGAAGGAAACAATAAATAATAAGGTTAAAAAGTAAATTAAGGGGCTGGGGTTGTGGTAGAGCACTCACCTAGCATGTATGGGGCACTGGGTTCGATCCTCAGCACCACATAAAATTAAAATAAAGGTATTGTCTCACCGGGCGTGGTGGCGCATGCCTGTAATCCCAGCACTTGGGAGGCTGAGGCAGGAGGATTGCGAGTTCAAAGCCAGCCTCAGCAATGGCGAGGCACTTAGCAACTCAGTGAGACCCTGTTGAAGGAGCCCTAATTAGGAAGGGCTATTGCAGCTAGCTGGAAGCCATAAGTTCCACCTGATATGTATGTGACGCACCTGTAGGCACCCGAAAAGCTGAAGGTATATAACCGGGTGAAAGCGGTCCGAGTTAGGCGAACGGAGAATTCAGTCAGTCGGGCAGTCACTCGGTCGGTCAGAAGAATCAGAGCGGCCAGAACGTAGGCAGAGCGGTTACAGAAGAGAAACCAGATAGAAGAAGTAATGACTGGTCAGAGTTAGGCCGAGGCTCCCAAGGAAGACAGAAGACAGAAGAAAGAAGAAGGAAGAAAGAAGAGAGAAGAAAGAAGCTCTAATCTTTCTCTAAGCTAAGCTCTATCTTTCTTTCTCTCTAAGACTCTAAGCTAAGCTAAGAAGAAGCTCTATCTTTCTTTCTCTCTAAGACTCTAAGCTAAGAAGACAAGAAGAAAAGCTCGCTTTAATCTTTCTCTCTAAAAATCTTTCTTTCCCTCTCTAAGCTCTCTCTAAGAAAGTAGAAGTAAAAGTAGTAAAAGCTTTACTCTGCCTCCGAGAGTTTTCCTCCCGGGTTACGGTACCAGGAAGTTTACACCCTGTCTCTAATAAAATACAAAAAACGGGCTGGGGATGTGACCCAGTGGTCGAGTACCCCTGAGTTCAATACCCAGCACCAAAAAAAAAAAAAAAGGTATTGTCTCCAACTACAACTAAAACAAAAATATTTTTTAAAAGTAAATTAAAATTTTTCTACCACAGATTTTCTGTGTACATAATTCCAGGCTTTTCTATGCATCTAGGAATGTTCAAATATACAGTTTTTACAGAGGAGGAATAATATATGTCTTATACCTTGATTTATAACTTGATATATGATTGCTACATTTTCATTAATTCACTCATTCAGTCAGAAAACATATAGTACCTGATAAGTAGTCAGGAGGGAAGAGCATGAGAATGTTACCTTACTAGCATTCCTTTTTTAGTTATTAAATTTTTATTTGTTCTTTTCAGATAAGCATGACAGTACAGTATATTTTGGCAATATTATACATACATGGAGTATACTAATTAGGACCCTATTCTTGTGGTTGTCCATGATATGAAATTATCCTGGTCGTGTATTCAAATACAAGGTAAGAAAGTTATGTCCAACTAATTTTAGTGTCCTTCCTATTCCCCTCCCACTCCCCTCCTTCTTTCCCCTTTGTCTAATCCAATGGACTTCTATTCTTCCCCTCACCAACCTCCTTTGTTGTGGGTTAATCTAGGCATCCCTCAACAGAATAATGGATAAAGAAAATGTGGTGTTTATACACAATGGAATATTACTCAGCCACAAAGAAGAATGAAATTATGGCATTTGCTGGTAAATGGATGGAACTGGAGAGTATTGTGATAAGTGAAATATGCCAGTCCCCAAAAACCAAAGACAAAATGTTCTCTCTGGCATATGGACACTACCATTTCTTAAAGGTATTATTCTGGTGGGACTCTAAATTTTTTAAAATAATTTTTTTAGTTGTAGATGGACACAATGCCTTTATTTTATTTATTTATTTTTACAGGGTGCTGAGGATCGAACCCAGTACCTCACACACATGAGGCAGGTGCTCTGCCACTGAGTCACAACCCCAGCCCATGGAACTCTAAATTTTTAAAAGACTGAGTCTTTGCCTAGTGATGGAGGTACAGATGTTATTGGATATACACAGACTACTTGGGTATGGAAACACTTCTACAACCCAAACCTTAGTCATTTCACATGAGAACTTAATCTGACTGTTCAACTTTTGATGGTGAGAACAATTTAGCCTCTTGTGGACTATAAGCAATGAAGAACTGAAGATATTCTCAGACATTCCTATACCAGCACAAGAATCTATATAAACTAGTAACTGCAACATGCTTCTGAGATGCAGAAAGAGTGGCAAATACCACATGTAAGAATAAGAAAGACAATGATGAAACAACCTAAAATAATTCATGTTCTCCAGGGAAGCAAAACTTCAGTTAGAAAGACCGAATTTCTGAAAACTGATGAATTGGCATTTGGGAGTGTTGAGGGCTACAGAGTATGGGAAGAATGTATCTACTTATCTTTTAAGCCTGGAAATACTTATTGAAAATAGAAAAAAAAAAAAAAAAAAAAAAAACAAAAAAAAAACAAAACAAACAAACAAACAAAAAAAAAAAAAAAACAGAGCCATTGATAAAGAAAGTCAGAACAACCTCAAGCCAGCTTTATCCTGAGAGAACTGCAAATAAAGCTTCAGCTTTCCATCTAAGAACAGACACCATGCTCTTTCTCTTGTTGCACATGATATGCTCAGAGAAGGAAAAATGTTAGCTAAAGTCCTAAACCAGTAAGAAGAGGAATTCTGGAGCACCTGAAATGGTAATAGGGACTGGAGCAAATGAGTACAATTCCAAGGGAAAAGAAGGTATGTGGTCTTATAATATCTCAAAAGGAAAACCACTGGATAAAGGATTACAAGGATGCCAGAAAAGTTGCTGATATGTTTAGATTTTTACTTTTTAAGAAACTGATATACAGTTTTCTGATGTAGTTTTACCTTTCTACCAGGGATGTATGAGATATCCACTTGTTCTACATCCTCACCAACAGTATTCACAGTCCTTTTAATTTTAGCCATTCTAGTGGGATTGCAATGGTACCTCACTATGTTTTAATTTGTATTTCCTAAATGATTAATGATGTTGAGCATCTTTTCTTATGCTTATTTTCTAATCTGGATATTTTCTTTATTGAGATAATTTGCATGCTTCCGAATTTACCCTTTTAAAGGGTCAAATACAGATTTTTTTTCTAGTATATTTGCAAGATTGTATAACCACTACCACCAATTCCAAAACTATTATCATTTAGCTAAATATCTGCTCAAATTATTTGCCCATTTTTTAAATTAAAATGTTTTTTCCCCTATTATTACATTGTAAGAATTTTTTATATATTCTACAAGGAAGTCCTTAATTTGTCCCAGCAGTGACCTACTTTTTCATTTCATAAAAATATATTTCCCATGTTTCAAATTTTACATATGGTAAAATTCACACTTTTTTGGTGTGCAGTTCTACAGGTTTAGATTAATGCATGCAACTCATGTGACCACCACTATAATCAAGATATAGAGAAGCTCCAACTCAAAAAAATCCTTCATGATATTCTTGGTATTCAACCCCTACCTCCACCCACCATGCCCTGCAACCAGTATATTTTTCTTCCTATAATTTTGCCTTTCTATATTTGATATAAATGGACTCACATAGTATGTAATCTTTTAAAAATAATTCCTGGGGCTGGGATTGTGGCTCAGCGCTAGCATGTGCATGGCCCAGGTTCGATCCTCAGCACCATGTAAAAATAAAGGCATTGCCGGGTGTGGTGGCGCACGCCTGTAATCCCAGCACTTGGGAGGCTGAGGCAGGAGGATTGCGAATTCAAAGCCAGCCTCAGCGATGGCGAGGCACTTAGCAACTCAGTGAGACCCTGTCTCTAAATAAAATACAAAAAAGGTCTGGGGATGTGACCCAATGGTCAAGTGCCCCTGAGTTCAATCCCCGGTACCACAAATAAATAAATAAATAAATAAATAAATAAATAAAGGCATTGTGCACAACTGAAAAAAAATAAATTAATACATAATAAAATTAGAAATAAATGACAAAATAAAAAAAATAAAAATTACTCCAACACCTGGAGACTAAATAATATGCTATTAAATAAACAATGGGTTGCAAGACATCAAGGAGGAGATTAAAAAATTCTTAGAGGTAAATGAGAACACCGACACAACATATTGAAATCTCTGGGATGCTATGAAGGCAGTGCTAAGAGGAACATTTATTGCATGGAGTTCATTCCTTAAAAGAAGAAAAAGTCAACAAATAAATGACCTAACATTACATCCCAGAGCCCTAGAAAAAGAACAAATTAACACCAAAAGCAATAGAAGACAGGAAATAATTAAAATCAGAGCTGAAATCAATGAAATCGAAACAAAAGAAACAATTGAAAACATTGACAAAACAAAAAGTTGGTTCTTTGAAAAAACAAATAAAATTGACAGACCCTTAGCTATGCTAACAAAGAGAGAGAAAATTCAAATTACTAACATACGTGTTGAAAAAGGTAATATCACAACAGACACTACAGAAATACAAATGATAATTAGAAATTACTTTGAAAACTTGTACTCCAATAAAATAGATAATATCAAAGTAATCGACAAATTTCTTGAGTCATATGATTTTCCCAGATTGAATCAGGATGGTATACACAATCTACACAGACCAATATCAAGCAATGAAATAGAAGATGCCATCGAAAGCCTACCAACTAAGAAAATCCCAGGACCAGATGGATACAGAGCTGAGTTCTACCAGTCCTTTAAAGAATAACTAATACCAGTACTCTTCAATTTATTTCATGAAGTAGAAAAAGAGGGAGCACTTCCAAACTCATTCTCTGAGGCCAATATCACCCTGATTCCAAAACCAGGCAAAGACATATCAAAGAAAAAAAAAACCAAAAACCCTCAGACCAATATCCCTGATGAACATAGATGCAAAAATTCTCAATAAAGTTCTGTAAAATCAAATACAAAAACATATCAAAAAGATAGTGCACCACAATCAAGTGGGATTCATCCCAGGGATGCAAGGATGGTTCAACATACAGAAATCAACTAATGAAATTCATCACATCAATAGATTTAAAGATAAGAATCCATGAGATGGAAATTGGAGCTTACTTTTTCTATTAGGCGTATTGTCTCAGATCTAATTCCTAGGTCCTTGATCCACTTTGAATTGAGTTTTGTGCATGGTAAGAGATACAAGTTTAATTTCATTTTGTTGCATATCGATTTCCAGTTTTCCCAGCACCATTTGTTGAAGAGGCTATCCTTTCTCCACTGTACATTTTTGGCACCTTTGTCTAATATAAGATAACTGAAATTATATGTATTAGTCTCTGTGTCCTCAATTCTGTACCATTGGTCCACCCAACTGTTTTGGTGCCAATACCATGCTGTTTTAGTTACTATTGTTCTATAGTATAATTTAAAGTCCGGTATGGTGATGCCCCCTGCTTCACTTTTCTTGCTCAGGATTGCTTTGGCTATTCTGGGTCTCTTATTTTTCCAGATGAATTTCATGATTGCTTTTCCTATTTCTTTGAAAAATGACATTGGAATTTTTATTGGAATTGCATTAAATCTGTATAATGCCTTTGGTAGTATGGACATTTTGACAATATTAATTCTACCTATCCAAGAGCAAGGTAGGTCTTTCCATCTTCTGAGTTCTTCTATGATTTCTTTCTTTTGTGTTCTATAATTTTCTTTATAGAGGTCTTTCACCTCTTTTGTTAAGTTGATTCCCAGGTATTTTATTTTTTTTGATGCTATTGTAAATGGAGTCGTTTTCATCATTTCCCTTTCAGAGGCTTTGTCACTGATGTATAAAAATGCCTTTGACTTATGGGTATTGATTTTGTATCCTGCTACTTTGCCAAATTCATTTACTAGTTGTAAAAGTTTTCTGCTAGAGTTTTTTGGGTCTTCTAGGTAGATTATCATGTCATCAGCAAATAGTGCTAATTTGAGCTCTTCTTTTCCTATCTGGATCCCTTTAATTTCTTTCATCTGTCTAATTGCTCTGGCCAGAGTTTCCAGTACTATGTTAAATAGCAGTGGTGAAAGGGGGCATCCCTGTCTTGTTCCAGTTTTTAGAGGGAATGCTTTCAATTTTTCTCCATTTAAGATAATGTTAGCTCTGGGCCTTGCATAAATAGCTTTTATAATGTTGAGATATGTTCCTGATATTCCTAGTTTTTCTAGTGTTTTGAACATAAAGGGGTGCTGTATTTTGTCAAATGCTTTTTCTGCATCTATTGAGACAATCATATGATTTTTATCTTTAAGTCTATTGATGTGATGTATTATGTTTATTGATTTCCGAATATTGAACCAGCCTTTCATCCCTGGAATAAACCCCACTTGATTGTGGTGCACTATCTTTTTGATATGTTTTTGTATCCTATTTGCCAGAATTTTGTTGAGGATTTTTGCATCTATGTTCATTAAAGATATTGGCCTGAAGTTTTCTTTTTTGGATGCGTCTTTGCCTGGCTTTGGAATTAATGTGATATTGGCCTCATAGAAAGAGTCTGGAAGAGCTCCCTCTTTTTCTATTTCTTGAAATAGTTTGAAGAGCATTGGTATTAGTTCTTCTTTGAAAGTCTTATAGAACTCGGCTGTAAACCCATCAGGTCCTGGACTTTTCCTTGTTGGTAGCTTTTTGATGACATCTTCTATTTCTTCGCTTGTAATTGATCTGTTTAAATTGTGTATAGCCTCCAGATCCAGTTTAGGCAAATCATATGACTCTAGAAATCTGTCAATGCATTCAGTATTTTCTATTTTATTAGAGTACAAGTTTTCAAAGTAATTTCTAATTATATTCTGTATATCTGAGGTGTTTGTTGTGATATTCCCTTTTTCATCACAAATGTTAGCAATTTGAGTTTTTTCTCTTCTTCTTTTTGTTAGCATCTCTAAGGGTCTGTCAATTTTGTTTATTTTTTCAAAGAACCAACTTTTAGTTTTGTCAATTCTTTGAATTGTTTCCTTAGTCTCAATTTCATTAATTTCTGCTCTGATTTTAATTATTTCCTGTCTTCTGTTGCTCTGGTGTTAATCTGTTCTTCTTTTTCTAGTGCTTTGAGGTGTGATGTTAAGTAATTTATTTGTTGGGTTTTTTTCCTTTTAAGGAATGAACTCAGTGCAATGAATTTTCCTCTTATTACTGCCTTCATAGTGTCCCAGAGATTTCTATACAATGTATCTGTGTTCTCATTTACCTCTAGGAATTTTTTGATCTCCTCTTTGATGTCTTCTTCAACCCCTTGTTCATTCAGTAGCATGTTGTTTAGCTTCCAGTTAATGGAGTAGTTTTTCTTATTCCTTGTTTTGTCATTGATTTCCAATTTCATCCCTTTATGGTCCAATAGCATGCAGGGTAGTATCTCTATTTTTTTATATTTGCTGAGAGTTGCCTTGTGACATAATTTTTGGTCTATTTTGGAGAAGGAGCCATGTGCTGCTGAGAAAAAAGTATATTCTTTTACTGCGGGATGAAATATTCTATATATGTCCGTTAGGTCTAAGTTATTAATTGTTTTAAGGAGGCCTAAGGTTTCTTTGTTTAGCTTTTGTTTGGATGATCTATCTATTGGTGAGAGAGGTGTGTTGAAATCCCCTAGAATAATTGTGTTGTGGTCAGTTTTACTCTTTAACTTGAGAAGAGTTTGTTTGATGAATGTAGGTGCTCCATTATTTGGGGCATATAGATTTATGATTGTTATATCCTGTTCATGAATGGTTCCCTTAAGTAGTAAGAAATATCCATCTTTGTCCCTTTTGATTAGTTTTAGCTTGAAGACTACCTTATTTGAAATGAGAATGGAAACCCCTGCTTGCTTCCGCAGGCCATGTGAGTGATAAGACTTTTCCCAGCCTTTCACCTTCAGTCTATTGATGTCTTTTTCTATGAGGTGTGTTTCTTGGAGACAGCAAATTGTTGGGTCATTTCTTTTGATCCATTCAGATAATCTGTGTCTTTTGAATGGTGAGTTTAGGCCGTTAACATTCAGGGTTATTATTGAAATGTGATTTTTATTCCCATCCATTTTTATTTGTATTATGATCTTTAGCTTGATTTTGTTTCTCTTCTGGTTGGTATTTCCCTTAGTTTAATATCTCCCTTTGTTGATTTTCATTGTTATTTTTCTCTTCTTCTTCAAGAAAAATTTTGCCCAGGATGTTCAGAAGTGCTGGCTTTCGAGATGTGAAATCTTTTAACTTTTGCTTGTCGTGGAAGGTTTTTATTTCATCTTCGAAGCTAAAGCTTAATTTTGCTGGATATAAGATTCTTGGTTGACATCCCTTTTCTTTCAGAGCTTGAAATATGCTATTCCAGGATCTTCTTGATTTTAAGGTCTGGGTAGATAAATCTGAACATAGTCTGATTGGTTTCCCCCTATATGTAATCTGCTTCCTTTCTCTTGTGGCTTTTAATAGTCTCTCCTTGCTCAGTATATTAGGCATTTTCATTATAATGTGTCTTGGTGTGGATCTGTTGTGATTTTGTATGTTTGGTGTTCAGTAAGCCTCTTGAATTTGGTTTTCCCATTCATTCCTCAAGTTTGGAAAATTTTCTGTAATTATTTTATTAAATAAATTATTCATTTCTTTGGCTTGAAACTCTGTCCCCTCCTCTACCCCAATCACTCTTATGTTTGGTCTGTTTATGTTGTCCCATAATTCTTAGATGTTCTGTTCTTGGTTTCTTACCATTTTTGCTGTATAATCTAGATTTTTCTCTAGGGTATATATTTTGTCCTCATTGTCTGAGGTTCTTTCTTCCAAGTGATCTACTCTGTTGGTGATACTTTCGATTGAGCTTTTATTTTGGTTTATTGCTTCTTTCATTTCCGGAATTTCTGTTTGGTTTCTCTTTAGAGCCTCTATCTCCGTATTGAAGTAATCTTTACTTCCTGTATTTGTTTATGGAGTTCTTTGTCAAAATGATCTTTCGCCATCTGTACTTGCTCCCTCATGTCATTTTTTAGTTCATTCTTAAGTTCCACAAGCATTTGGCAAATGTAATTTCTAAATTCCATCTCTGGCATTTCACCAACTATGCATGCCATGGAGTCTACTGAGAAGGTATATTGATTTGTTTGTGTCACTTTCCTTCCTTGTTTCTTCATCTTGCTTGTACGTCTATTCTTCTTGCACTATGGGACCTTGACTATTTTGATTTTACCTTAGAACCTTACGTTGCTCCTATAGTACATTGCTATCAGATCCCCTTATATTTCCTTTACACTTTAAAATCGGACACTTTCTATTCAGAGAATCCCAGTTTGATCACAATGTACAGATTTAGTTAACCTAGATAGTGTTTCCAATTTAGTCCGTAAGCTTCTAATGGGGCTTTATAGATTCAAGTAATGGACACAGAGGTGTTATGTTTAGTAAGAGGGAAGTGAGTGAACTGACTTGTTCTTTCTTAGAAAGTATGAAAAGAGAGTTCTATGGAAGTGGTTTAGTATCAGCAGATGAGAGAGGAAATAGTGAATGATTAGGTGGAAAGACCAATTTATATATAAACCTAATTTATGCAGTGGTTGAGAGAAGAAATAAAGAAAGATGGAAAAGAAGAAAAAAAAAGGAAGAAAAAGAAAAAAAAAGTGACCAAGGAGTAGAAATTAGTATGAGAGAGAATAGAGAATACACTATATATAACACCACTTGCTATATATTTCAATTGTACTCGTTCACAAAATCCCAATTTCTGCGTATAATTTGTTTTTGCCTTTGTTGAGTATGCAATGGCAGGGTGTAAATAGGGAAGATGAAGGAAGGAGAAAAAATACTAAATGAGAAGGAAGAAAAGAAAGCAAAGAGGAGCAGAAGCAAACAAACACACTGTCAATCAAAACAAAACAAAACAACAACAAAAAAAAAACAGAAACTAACAAACAACCCCCCCAAGAAACAACAAAAACAAACAAACAAACAAACAAAAACGTTGAAACCAGGAATAAGTCTCAAGCCAAATGGACCCTTGGAAGCCCTTCTTATTTCCCTTCCAGATTAAGCCAATTGACCCGGATCGTATCCAGTCAGCAATCCTGTTAGTGGAGTCAAGGCTGCACCTTTGGTCCTTTGCAGAATGGCACAGTGGAAGAGTGGAGGGGGCTTATCCTCAGGATGGGCCCTGCGTTCAGCAGCAGGGAGCTGCCACTCTGGGCCCTGCAGGCCAGGCAAACTTGTGGCTAGATCTCTCCTTCCGGCGTACGGGCGGATGCCTACCTCTTGCTCTGGTCACAGCTGGGTGGGTCGGGGGGAGTGGAGGAGGTCCTTCCCCAGGTCTGGCCCTGTGTGCAGCAGCAGGGAGCTGCCACTCTGGGCCCTGCAGGCCAGGCAAACTGGCAGCTGGATCTCTCCTTCCCGCGGGCGGGCGGATGCCTACCTCTTGCTCTCTTGTAATGAATTTTTAAAAATTCTTTTTAGTTGTCAACAGGCCTTTATTTCATTTATTTATATGCAGTGCTGAGAATCGAAACCAGTGCCTCACACGTTAGGCAAGTGCTCTGCCTCTAAGCCACAACCCAAGCCCTGTAATCAATTTAATTTGCTCTTTTTTCTAGTTTCTTAGAATGGAAGTTTAGATTATTGATAGTTTTCTTGTTTTCTAACATAGGCATATAATGCTACAATCTGTCCTCTTTTTTTTTTTTTTTTTTTTTTTTTTTTTTTTGTACCGGGGGTTGAACTCAGCAGCACTCGACCACTGGGTCACATCCCCAGCCCTTTTTTGTATTTTTATTAGAGACAGGGTCTCACTGAGTTGCTAAGTGCCTCGCCATTGCTGAGGCTGGCTTTGAACTCGCGATCCTCCTGCCTCAGCCTCCCAAAGTGCTGGGATTACAGGCGTGCGCCACGCCCGGCTACAATCTGTCCTCTTATGTAGCAGTCTGTAGCAATCTTCCGCTTGGAATAGTGGCACTGCGGGAGAAAACTCAGAGGCAGGATGGAAACGAAAAAGTTCTTTTATTCTTCTCTCTATGGATTCTGTAACCTCTAACACCACACACACATTCCCACAAGAAACCATGGCACGCACTCTTACAAGAAGCTACAACATATACACACAATAGCGTTAATCTCGTATGCTCTCTCTCAGGCACAGTCTCACACGCCCAAGCAGAATGGCGCCGGCAGGCTTCACCTCCCGGCGTAAGTCTCTCCAGATCCCGCACCAAGTCTTGCGAGATCCCGGGCCAAATCCCTCGAGCGAGTTCCTGGAAGGCAGCAATGCCCAGGCATTTCCATGTAATCAAACACGATCTCAGCCAACTCTTTAATCAGGGCTTCTGCACTCTTAACACTCTTTTAAGTTCATCTCACTAATTTGGTATGTTGTCTTTTTTTGTTTTGAGTTCAAAATGCTCTCTAAATTCCCTTCTGATTCTTCTCATACAGTGTTGTTTTTTAAAGTGTCTTCTTTGGTTTTCAAATTTTGAGAATTTCCAGTTATTTCTGTTATTGATTTTTATTTTAATTCCATTGCAGTCAGAGAGCATAATTTCTGTATGTGCAAGACTTTTTAACTTTATTGAGACTTGTAGATTTTTAAAAGTTAAATTTATCTTTATTAGCACTTACTGTATGACTCATATTTTGATTAATGTTCCATGTGCACTTGAAAAGAAAGGGTATTCTGCTGTGTTTTGGTGCAAGATTTTGTAAATGTCAATTAGGTCAAAGAGCTTGATAATTTTATTCAAGTCTTCTATATCCTTATTGATTTTTTTTTCTATCTATTGTATCATTTATTGAGAGAGTGACATTGAAATTTCTGACTATAATTGTGAAGCTGTCTATTTTTCCTTTCAGCTCTATCAGGTTTTTTTGTTTTGTTTTTGTTTTTTGATTTTTTTTTTTTTTTTTTTTTTTTTTTTTTTTTTTTTTGTACCAGGGATTAAACTCAGGGGCACTTGACCACTGGGCCACATCCCCAGCCCTTTTTTTTGTATTTTATTAGAGACAGGGTCTCACTGAGTTGCTAAATGCCTGGCCATTGCTGAGGCTGGTTTTGAACTCACAATCCTCCTGCCTCAGCTTCCCAAGTGCTGGGATTACAGATGTGCACCACCCCACCCAGCTCAGCTCTATCAGGTTTTGCTTCATGAACTTTGAAGCTCCATTGTTAAATAAATAAACCTAATAATGGATTGTTCCTCTTAATGATTTTTTCCCTTTTCCATTATGAAACGATCCTCTTTATTCATGGTAGTATTGTTTGAGCTGAAATTCATTCTGTATGATAGTAATACAACTAATCTAGTTTCCTTTGGCTATTAATAAAATTAAATATGTTTTGCTACTAATAACATAGAATATTTTTTGTCCATTCTCATGATTTTAACCTATGTTTTTATTTTAATTTTCAAGTAGTTTCTAATAGGTGGGTCTTTATTTTTTGTCTATTATGACAATGTCTGCTTTTTAATAGGATGTCAAACATATTTAACATGATTGTGGATATGCTTGGGTTTAACTGTATCATTTCATTCTGTTTTCTATTTGTACCACCTGTTTTTAGTGGTCTTTTTCTTATTTTCTATCTTCTTTTGGATTAATTATCTTTTGTGATTTTATTTTATTGTGTTATTTGTTATAATGTTTTATTTTAGTATTTTATTTTCATTTTATGGATTATAGTATATGTATATGACTTATCACAATGTATTTTCCTATGAATATTATATTACCTGATGTTTATAACAAGTATACTTCTATTTCTTCTCTTCCAGCCTTTGTTAATTTTTGGCATATATTATATTTCTACAAAAGTTATAAAGCCCATAATTTATTATTATTATTTTGCTGGTTCTAGTGATGGCAATGGAACCCAGGGCTTTGTGCATGCTATTCAAATGTCCTACCACTGATCCAAATTCTCAGTCCTAATTATTATTAATTTTGCTTGAAAATATATGTCTTTGGGGGACATATATTTTCCATTTCTGTACAATTCATTTCTTTATGTATAATCAGAATTCCATTTTGAATCATATTCCTTTTCCCTAAAGGATTTCCTTTTCATAAGGGTAAACTTCAATTCTTGTGTCATTTTAACCATTAAGTTTATAATTCTGTGGTATTAGTTATATTTACAAAGTTGTACAACCATCACCATCACCACTATTTACAAGATTTTTCACCATTTCGAAAAGAAACTGCACACATAAAGCACTAACTCTACATTTCCTTTTTCCAGCAGAACTTTGCCTAGCATAGATATTTCATGTGAGTGAAATCAATATTTTTCCTTTCATGTCTGACTGTAGTGAATTCTTACAATTTAATGTTACTTTAGCATCCAGTCTGAATATAAGTTGGATTTACCCATACTAAAAGCAGGGTTTAGTCACCCTTAACATAGATTCCAGTTCTCTGCCTTCTCCCAGTTCTTTAATGTTGTCAATCCACATACCTACCTTATACAACCACCTCCAGGCAACAGCCTCCCTATGTTACAACTAGATACAAACTACTTGAGCCCCACTGACCCCATACCCCACATGGACTGCTCAGGTATGCCTCAGTTACAACGTTTCAGTCACAGATTGACTCCCTGTTATGGTTTAGATGTATAATATCCCCCAAAATGTCATTTTGAAAGCATGATTCCCAATACAACAAGGGTCAGACGTGGTTCAAGGTTTAGATTTAGGTAATGATTGTATAATGAAGGTTCTGACCTTATCAGTATATTAATCCATTCAATGGTTTGATTAATGCTGAAAGGACTACTGGAATGTGATCTACTTGGAGGAAGTAGGTCACAAGAATAGTATATCTTCTCCCCAGCCCCTTCTTCTCTTCTCTCTCCGTTTCCTTGCTGCCATGAGTTGAGAAGATCTCCTTATTGATACCCTTCCACAATGATGTTCTGCCTCCCCTCAGGCCCGAAGTAATGGAGCCAGCTGACCACAGACTCAAATCTCTAAAACCATGAGTGAAAATAAATCTCTCCTCCTCTAAGTTGTTCTTGTCAGATATTTTGGTCACAGTGATGAAAAAGCAACCAAAGCATTCCTCAGAACTCATTCCTGGGCTGGGGTTGTTGCTCAGCGGTGGAGCACTTGCCTAGCACGTGGGCGGCCCGGGTTCATCCTCAGCACCATGTAAAAATAAAGGCATTGTGTACAACTAAAGCAAATAAACAAATATTTTTAAAAAACTCATTCCTGCTTGCTCTAAATTCTGCAATTAGAATTCCCCATGAGAAACCTACTTGGGCAATGTTCTGAACTCCAATAAAGGTTTTGGTTTACAGGTGCCTGATTCTTTCTCTCTCTTGTTTTCCACTGGCTGTCTGAGCATGTATGTCCCAGACTTCCTCCACCTCCTATTGGCCCTACAAACCATGCTGCCCTCTTCTCTTGAAGTCTAAGTAATAAAGGGCTTTTGTTATTTTTTGTGTTCTGTTGAGCTGCCTCCTCTGTGTCTCACCTGAACAATACACTTGAATCTAACTTCTTTTCCTGTCAGGATTCTCCTAGAGAGTGGCTATCTTGGCAAGAATTAACTGGACACAAGTCAAGCAAGAACTCCTCCAACGGCAAATGCCAGTATGAACAAGTTTCCTCTGAGAGGGACACCTGGTCATGGGTCAAACATTTAGACCATCTGCAAAGATAAAGAAATATCTTACAAAAAGGCATGTTGTAAATACCCATGACCAAATCTTTGGAGCCCTGCAGGGACCTCAAAATCAAATTACAAAATAAGAATTACACTAGTTTACTTCACTTAGCAAAATGTTTTAAAGTTTTATTCTTGTTTTAGCACATATCAGAACTTCATTCATCCAGATATATGCAAGTATACAAACATACATATCAGGAGTGGATTTTTTGGATTATTGCCAAATTCAAAGTCATACACATTTACTCCTATGGTTTCTTCTAAGAGTTTTAAAATTTTTGCTCTTAAATTTAGGCCTTTGGTCCATTTTTAAGTTAATTTTTATATATGATGTAAGGAAGGCTCCAACTTCATTATTTTGCATGTGGAGGTCCGATTTTACAAAAACCATTTGTTGAGAAGACTGTTCTATTCACATTTCAATGGTCTTGGCATCATGTCAGAAATCATTTTACCATAGATGTGAGGCTCAATTTCTGAATTGTTTTCCATTTTTCTATATGCCTATCCTTATACTACTGCCACATGGTTTTGTTTACTGTAACTTTGTGATAGGTTTTTCAATTGGGAAGTGTGAGACTTTTACATTTGTTTTTGTTTTTCCAGGATTCTTTTGACTATTTTAAGTTCCTTGAAATTCCATATGAATTTTAGATTATTTTAACTTCTGAAAATACTGCCATTAAAGCTGTATGTCAATTTAGATAGTATTGTCTCCTTGACAATATTAAGTTTTGCAAATTGTGAATATGAGATGTCTTTCCATTTATTTATATCTTTTATTGTCTCACCAGTTGCTGCCCAGAGTCACCTCAAGTCTCTGTTCCATGCATTGCAGCTCAGCCTTCTTTGGTCACCCCAGCTGTGAATCAGATAGGCTCAGGTGTGGCTCAGTCCCCTTACCTGAAGAGCATAAGCTGTAAACCTCGCTGTTTACCATGTGGTCCCAACTCTGTAGGCACAGACTGCACAATTTGTGGAGGGATGGATTCATCCACCTAGATTTCAAAAGAGTGCCTTACTCTTTTTTACCTTCTGCCATGTGAGGACATAGTAATCCTTCCCTTTGAAAGACATAGCAACAAAGCATAATTTTGGAAGCAGAGACCTGGCCCTCACTAGACACCAAACCTGCAAGCACCTTGATCTTGGAAATCTCAGCCTATAGAGCTGAGAGAAACAAATTTCTGATTCTTTACTAATAAATTACCCAGTCTATGATGTTTTGTTCTAGCAAAGTAAAGGGACTCATACAAAGCCCAATATCTTTGCTTCCTCAGGGACAGTTTCTGTTAATTATTTTCTATTTATCTTTTGACTGTGCCATACTTTTCTGTTTCTTTACATTCTCTGTGAATTTTTTGTTGAAAACTGGATATTCAAATATCATAATGTGGCCTATAATCCCCGCAGTTTGGGGAGCTGAGGCAGGAGGATCATGAATTCAAAGCCAGCCTCAGCAAAAGCAAGGTGCTAAGCAACTCAGTGAGACCCTTTCTCTAAATACAATACAAAATAGGGCCAGGGATGTGGTTCAGTGGCCAAATGCCCCTGAGTTCAATCCCTGGTACTATCTATCTATCTATCTATCTATCTATCTATCTATCTATCTATGCACATACATACATACACACACACACTCTGTAAATCAGATTCTCTTTCATTTATTTCAGGTTTGTTGTTCTTGATTGTTGAGGGCGTAGTTTTTGTTCAACCAGTGTTTTGATTGAGATTTCCTTGAATACCAAGAACTTTAAAAATAAAAATAAACACTTCCCAGTTGTAATAGATTTGCTCTGTGTGGCAAAAGACTGGATCTGTGGAACATTTAACTAGGCCATTTATAATTCTTCCTCAGCCTTCATTTCTAACTTACACTCAGGCTATAGGTCAGACAGTGGTAAAAACAGGATCTTGTCAGGTCCTTTCTGGGCATGGTTCTGTCCTTGGCATGCACATGGATTTTCAAATTCCACAGTATATGAATGCTTCTGAATGTCCTAATTCCCAAATAAACTTGATCCTGACCTCAAATGGTCTACTACATGTCTCAACCATAACATTTTGCCCTAGGTAGCTTCAGGACTTTTGATCACTTGCAATGTTTTCAGGCAGTGCCCATTATTTTTTCACCCTGAGTAGGTTTCAATTTAGGCAATAAAGAGATGAGTGCCTCACATCAGTCCCTCAGTTAATCCCAGATATTTAGAATAGACAGATATAATAATTTATTAATATGGTTTGCTGTGCTTCCTCTGTAATTAAGGACCAGTGTTCTTCACTGAGAACATGGCTTCTGTCTTTAAGATTTACTGTTGAGCTGGGAAGAGGGTGGGGCAAGGGTAAATAAAAACACTAAAAAGGTTTCTCAGAATTTTAAATTACTTTTTTGATGAATTGTTCACTTGGTTAGCTATAAACATTTGACTGCTTCCCAGAGGTCATTTATTTTAATGTTTCTGTGGAATTAAGTATTTTGAAGCTACCTACTCTGCCATTTCATTCACATTTGAAAGATTACCTTTAATAATTATTGAATGACTGGTTGACTGGTTATATATTTTTGAGCTGTTAGTATGTCTGAAAATTCTTTTATTTCATTCTTACAATGAAAGATCTTTTATGTAGGTATAAGTTGACACTGTATGTATACCAATACTTTAAATATGTTGCTCCTCTCTACTTTGCATTTTTTTCAGTGAGAAATCTACTGTCATCTTTATTTTTTTTTCCTTCTATAAGTGATGTTTCTCTGCATATAATGTGCTTTCTGGCTGCTTTTAAAACTTTCCACTTATCACTGTTTTTAAGCTGTTTAAGATGTGCTTTGGTGTATTTTCTTCATATTTCATGTGCTTGAGATTCATTGAGATTTGAGAGTTGTGGATTTATAGATTTAATCATCATGTAGTTTCTGCTATTGTTTCTTCAAACATTTTTTTGTTCTCTTGAACTCTACACATATATTAAGCTGCTTTGAGTTGTTTCACAGAGCTAAATGGTGCTCTATTCATACTTTCAGTTTCTTTTTTTTTTTTTTTTTGTATTTCAGTAAGGTTTTTTCTTCTGGTCTGTCTCCAAATCCATGCTTCAGTGTTTCTCCCCCCCCCTTCCCTTCCTCCCCTTTTCCCCTTTCTCCTCCTCTTTTACCTCCTCCTCCTCTTCTTTCTTTCCCCCCTTCTCTTTCTCTGTCCCTCTTCTCCTATTTGGCTCTCTCATTTCCATTACTGTAACTTTCAAATTCTAAGTATCTTGATCTCCTTGAATTTTCTATATCTTCTACTTGGAGATACCACTAGGCAATAAGCTGATGAAATTTATAGCTCAACTCTTTTTCCCCTTTCTCTTATAGATAAATTATCCTGCACTGCCTATTACTCTGTCTAAAAACTATTCTTTAGTATTTTGGGGGTTCTGTTTTGTACTTGTTTATAGTAGAAGGATAAATCTAGCCTGAAGCTCACCACCTGATCTTTTGTCTATTTTTGTTTGGGTTTTACATTAAATTTGTTTAACTTGGCCCCAAAAATCTGTGGCAGATTTTGGCTAAGTTGTTTCCACTTTTAAAGTGCCAACATTGTAAACTAATAATGAAACTATGTATCAGTTACTATGCTTTAGGGGGCAATGTGTTAGTTTGCCAGGACTTGTGTAACAAAGTACCATGGATTGGGTGACTTAAAACAACAAAAATGTATTTTCTCATAGTCCTGGTAGTTAGAAATCTGACATTAAGGTGTCAGTGGGGTAATGCTTGTTTCTTCTGAGGCCCCTCTCTTTGGCTTGTAGATGGCCATCTTCTCCCTGAGTCTTCACAGGGGCTTTCCTCTGTACTTGTCTGTGTGCAAATTTCCTCTTTTTATAGGGATACCAGTCATATTGGATTAGGGTCCACCTAATGACCTCATCTTATCTAAAAGAGTCCCAGTGTCTGCAGTCTGTTTATAGTTATGTTTTAAATAACCCCTGTTTATTATCCTAGTTTCTACATACTTGTGACTGCAATTCCACCTGACACACACACAACACTTTAAGGAAAAATCAATTAAATTAAAAGACTGCCTAGATTTTATTATTGCTAAGTAAATGATAACTGTCACATTGGCTGCAGCTGGTATAATGAGTTCTTTTTATAACCTCCGCCATCCTCATTATTATCCACTTACTTCCATTCATAACCTATGCAATGTTTTTTTTTAATTCTTAAAAGTGGGACCAAGAGAGATGAATAAAGAAGATAGAAATAATGATACCAAATGTGTCCCCACCCCTGTGGGCTGAGTGACATCTTGTGGTTAGTGAAGGGCGAGAACAAGCAGTTGCAGGAAGCATCTAAGAAAAGTTCTGAAACTCTGAGCACAAGCAGATTAGCTTTATATTCCAGGTAACAAAGTATAACAGAACAGGGAAGCCCTTTCTATGCCTCTTTATGGGAGTCAGTAGTAGATACTTCAGTGATTGGTCATTTTCAAGGCAAGCAGAGACAGCTTAGTTGACACTATAGGTGGTGTCAGTGGTAATGCTTTTCTGAGTAGCTTGAAAGGTGGCAGATGTGGACAAATGGGACCCAAAAATGGAAGAACATAGTGAATACTACTAGTAATTACAGCTGATAGATTAGTTCGTATCACATGTGAGGTGTCCCCTTGCTAGTTTCCCCAGCAGGTGTTTTTATTATATTCATATACATAGACACACACAGTCATGGAAAAATATCTAGTAATACACCCTTATACACCCTTATATGAGGTTTTGTCCTTTTTTTTTTTTTTTTTTTTTTTTTTTTTTGCTTTTTATGGTTTCAGTTACCTGCACTCAACCACACTCTGAAAATATTAAATGAAAATTTCTGAAGTAAGCAATTTGTAAGTTTTAAATTCTAAATTCTATACTATTCTGGGTACCATGATGAAATCACGTGTTGTGCTGCTCCATCCTGTCCAAGATGTGAATCAGATGTTCATCCATTGTGTTCATGCTCTCTTTGCTACCCATCCATTTGCAACTTAGTAGAGAACTCGGTTATCAGATCAACTGCCCTAGTACTACAGTGCTTGTGTTCAACCATCCCTTACTTTACTTAATAGTGGCCACAAGAGTTGTGATGCTGCCAATTCAAATATGCCAAAGAGAAGCTGAAAAATGCTTCATTTAAGTGAAAAGGTAAAATTTCTCGATAAGAAAAGGAAACAAATTATATGCTGAGTTTTTCTAGGATTACAATAAGATATTTTGAAAGCGAGAATACATTCACATAATTTATTACAGTATATTGTTATAATTGATCTAATTTATTAGTAGTTATTATTGGTAATCTCTTACTGTACCTAATTTATAAATTAAACTTTAATATAGGTATATATGATATATATTGTATATATAAAATTCAGTATTCTCCACAGTTTCAGGCATCCACTGAGAGTCTTGGAACATAACACATATGCATAAGGCAAGGGGACTATTGTACTGATTGCATGAATGTATATGTAAAATAACAAAATTACTTACAGTTAAATATTGTTATTAATAAGTGAATTTGGCAATTTCACTGGAGAAAAAGCCAATATGCAAAAATCAATTTTATTTCAGTATACTATCAATAAGCAATTATGAATGAAAACTTTAAAAGATACCACTTATACTAACATGTCTACTAATTGATTTGATAAAAACCTATGTACATAAAACTATAAAATGTTTGAAAGGAGATGAAATAAATATAAACAAATGGGAGAATTTACTAAATTCATGAATTGAAGGACTGGAAATTGTAAAGATGTCAGTTCTATTCAAATTAATTTGTAGATGTAATGCAATCCAATCAAAATCTCAGCGCACTCTGTTTTGGTTGAAATGTATAAGCTGACTCTTAACACGTATAAATAATGCAAAGAGGCAACAATAGCCAAGACAATCATAAAGTAGAAAAACAAATGAGGGTACATAGGAGGATTAGAGGAACACTAGAATGGTCAAAGGGAAGGGAGGGGAAGGGAGGGAGCAACGGGGGAGGGAGGGGGAGAAAAGAAAAAAAAAGGTGGTTGAATGAGACGGATATCATTTTCCTAAATGCATGATTGAAGACCTGAATGTTATGAATACACTTTTTATACAAACAGTTGTATGTAAAAAGAAAAACAAATGGATGAAAAAAGCTGTCAGATAGCAACATTTGTACAACTATGTTAGTAAAGATAGTGTGCTCTTTTCAAAAGGATAGACAAATAGACCAATAGAACAGAATAAAGAAATATGTCAACATGCATGTAGATATTTGATTTATGGTGAAGCGGACACTGCAGAGCAGTGGGAAAGGGAATCATTTTAAATTAGTTGTGCTAGGTCAATAGAAGGAATGAAAGAACAAATGAAACTTGGCCACAAATTCATACCTATACAAAAATCATTTCAAGATGGATTGTAGATCAAAATGTAAAATAATACACCTCCTAGAAAATAACATCATAGAAGATTATGACTTGGAGTAGCAAATATTTCCTAAATAGGACATAAAAATACCTCTTATCATTAAAAGAATTAATAGAGTGAAAAGGCAAGCCACAGAGTAGAGCAAATGTTTGCAAAATATATAATGATAAAAGACTCATATGCAAAAATAAATAAAGAATTCCTACAAATCAGTAGGAAAAAAGACAAAAAACTAGAAAAATGAGCAAAAGACTTGAGGCACTTAATAAAAGTAGACAATTAACATATTAAAGGGTATGCAATGTTATCAGTTATCAGAAAAGTTCCAATTAAAGCCACAATGATAAGCCTCTATACATGTAACAGTGCCAAAATTAAAGAGTGACCATAGCAAATGAAGATTTGAAACTACGGGAGTTCTTTTTTTTTTTTTTTTTTAATAAAATTATGCAATACCTTTATTGATTCATTTTTTTAATGTGGTGCTGAGAATCGAACCCAGCACCTCGCACGTGCTAGTGAGTGCTCTACCACTGAGCCACAACCCCAGCCCCAACAGGAGTTCTTATATACTGTGGGTAAAAATGTAAATTGGTACAGCCATTTTGGAAAACATTTTGACAATCTCTACTAAAACTAAATATGTGTATTTATAATGTTTATAAAAAGGCTTATCCCTACAGTAACATTTCAACAAAATTATGTATAAGATTCATGGGATAAAATACTTTGAAAAGACTCTAAGATAAGGGAAAGATTCTTTTGAAGTATGGCTTTTAAAGTGTAGATTGTTGCTTGTTGACTGACCACTTGTTAACTGGCCTTTCTTTTGCAAAATCAAGTGGCAAGATGAAGGTAAGTGTTGGATATCTGTGAATAATGGGGGCAATCTTGAGAAATAAGTTCCATGAAGAAGCAGAAGAGAGAAAAGATTAATGAATAAAAATTCTTCACTGAATAGCATAGATGTTTAATAACTATCTTTATGAAATTTCACAATGATGAGTGATATAAACTCTTTCTCTGGCTTGGATTTATTTGGGGGATTCACAGGTGTACCTGGAACAACAACAAGGACTGCCCATGGGGATCACTTCACAAGTTGGTGATGATGGTTATTATGCCAGCCATATTTTCACAGGTATTATACTTTCATTATTACTGAAAGAAATGGACCTAAAGCTTGAAAACCAGCCTTTTGCCTTTAGAGGTCATATCTCTGAAGTTGTCTTGGGAAGATATAATACTATCTACCCTTTCACTTCCCTGCTGGTGGCCCTGAAAGCAAATTTTTGAGGATCAAAGAAATTCAGAAAAAATGCAAGGCTTACAGATCAAGAAGAACAACTTTCAGAAAGAATGTGTTACTCAGGGACATACCTAGGCTAAAAATTCAACCAAAGAGGATTTTAAGTACAAGATTAATGATACAAACCAATTGGCACTAAACACATGGCAAAGGAAGTAAAAGAAAGAAATCCAAGCCATTTGACAATAGTAACCCACAATATGCTTGAAATATAGCTAAGAGGAACTCAAGGGGAACAATTCTGGGTCCAAGGTTGTTTTAAGGTGTTATTATAACATAGTATGACTGTGGAAAGATTAGAGGAGGGTTACAAAGTAAGATAATGAAGTGGAGGAAAGGGAGAGTACAAAGGCAAAAAAACAACCACAGCAATGCCCATTAGGAAAAGGTGCCTGTTAACATAATAATTCCATGAAGTCACAATCCTGTAGAATCAATGTTTATATGTTCATGTTCCAGATATATCAAAATAATCTACATACCCAGTATTGTCTAATCAATGTTTTTTTTTTTTTTTTTTTTTTTAAAGTAGTAGGCTATCGAAAACTTGTTCATCTTAATGCTGAGGGAACAAGCAGGATGATAAAGTGGATTCAAGGGAGGCTATGAGAGATTGAAATTAAAATAGTGAAATAAAAATATGCTGAAATAAAATTCTAAGTTAGCCATAAAACTAGTTAGTGTCCTTATGAGCAATAAAACAATAAACTTTGGGGTTGTATTACTTTGCATTTGCAACAGACAAAAGATGTTGCAACTGAATCTTCAGTAATTAGCATCTAACTCTGCAGAATCTGGTCCCTAATTAATAATAAATAGTAAATGATGAATCAAAGTTACAATTTCCTAGAGCATAAGATGAATCTTAGGAATGCTTTTTAGGCAATACTCTAGAATGAGAGTCAGCAAACAGGGACACATTGTAAATATTACAACATTCTTTTGCCTGTGAATATTCAATTGTCCCAGCACCATTTGTTAAAAAAGACTATTCTTTCCTCACTGAATTTTCATGGCATCCTTGACAAAAGTCAATTGACCATATCCATAAGGATTTATTTCTAGGTTCTCAGTTCTATTCTACTGATTTGTATGTCTATTCTTATGCCAATACCATACTGTCTTCATTACTATAGAAGTATAAGTCCTTAAGCTTTGTTCTTTTTCAAGAGTATTTAGGCTGTCCTGGGTCTCTTGCATTTCTATATTAATTTTAGGGTCAGTTTGTTAATGTTGGCAAAACACTAGCTGGGATTTTTTTTTTCTTACCTTTATTTTAATTGTTTTTGGTTTTATGTGGTACCAGGAATCAAACCCAGTGCCTCATGCATGCTAGGCAAGTGCTCTACCACTGAGCCACAACCCCGGCCCTAGATTGGATTTTGATAAGGATTGTATTGAATTCATAGATTAATTTAGTGAGTATTGCTATATTAACAATATTTAGTCTTCATTTTTGATTTGTTAATTGCTACTGTATAAAAATAAAATTTACTTCTGAACCTTATATACTGCAACCTTATTGAACTTGTTTTTTCTTAAAATTTATTTATTTATTTATTTATTTATTTTTAATAATTTTTAATATGTACAACTCATAGTGCATGTATTTAGCATCATTTTATATACAACTGTTTGTGTACAAAGTATATTCGTACAATTCAGGTCTTCAATCATGCATTTAGGAAAATGATATCCATGTCATTCAACTACCTTTTCTTATTTCTATTTTTTTCCTTTTCTCCCCCCTCCCTCCCCCCTTGCTCCCTCCCTTCCCCTCCCTTCCCTTTGACCATTCTAGTGTTCCTCTAGTCCTCCTATGTACCCCCCCATCCAACAATACTATGAACTAGCCTCCTTATATCAGAGAAAACATTTGGTACTTGGATTTTTGAGATTGACTAACTTCACTTAGCATTATGTCTTCCAACTTCATCCATATACCTGCAAATGCCGTTAATTTATTTTCTTTTATTGCTGAGTAAAATTCCATTGTACATATATACCACATTTTCTTAATCTATTCATTTACTGAGGGACATCTAGGTTGGTTCCACAACCTAGCTATTGTGAATTGCGCAGCTACAAACATTGAGATAGCTGTGTCACTGTAATATGCTGTTTGTAAGTCCTTTGGGAATAGACCCAGGAGTGGGATGGCTGGGTCATAGGGTGGTTCCATTCCCAGTTTTCCAAGAAATCTCCATACTGCTTTCCATAATGGTTGCACCATTTTGCAGTCCCACCAGCAATGTATGAGTGTGCCTTTTTCCCCACATCCTCTCCAACATTTATTGTTGCTTGTGTTCTTGATAGCTGCCATTCTGACTGGAGTGAAGTGAAATCTTAGAGTAGTTTTGATTTGCATTTCTCTGATTGTCAGCGATGTTGAACATTTTTTCATGTATTTGTTGATTAATTTTCTATCTTCTTCTGAGAGGTGTCTTCTCAACTCCTTAGCCCATTTATTGATTGGGTTATTTGGTTTTTTTTGGTGTAAAGTTTTTTAAGTTCTTTATATATTCTAGAAATTAGTGCTCTATCTGATGTGCATGTATTAAATATTTGTTCCCAATTAGTTGGCTCTCTATTCACCTCACTGATTGTTTCTTTTGCTGAGAAGAAGCTTTTTAGTTTAAATCTATCCCATTCATTAATTCTTGGTAGTAATTCTTGCGCTACAGGATTCTTATTAAGGAACTTGGGGCCTAATCCGACATGTTGGAAATTGGAGCTTACTTTTTCTTCTATTAGGCGTATTGTCTCTGGTCTAATTCCTAGGTCCTTGATCTACTTTGAATTGAGTTTTGTGCATGGTGAGAGATAAGGGTTTAATTTCAATTTGTTGCATATGGATTTCCAGTTTTCCCAGCACTATTTGTTGAAGAGGCTATCCTTTCTCCACTGTACATTTTTGGCGCCTTTGTCTAATATAAGATAGCTGAAATTATATGTATTAGTCTCTGTGTCCTCAATTCTGTACCATTGGTCCACCAGTCTGTTTTGGTGCCAATACCATGCTGTTTTTGTTACTATTGCTCTATAGTATAATTTAAGGTCCGGTATGGTGATGCCCCCTGCTTCACTTTTCTTGCTCAGGATTGCTTTGGCTATTCTGGGTCTCTTATTTTTCCAGATGAATTTCATGACTGCTATTTCTATTTCTTTGAAGAATGACATTGGGATTTTGATTGGAATTGCATTAAATCTGTATAATGCTTTTGGTAGTATGGACATTTTGACAATATTAATTCTACCTATCCAAGAGCAAGGTAGGTCTTTCCATCTTCTGAGTTCTTCTATAATTTCTTTCTTTAGTGTTCTATAATTTTCGTTATAGAGGTCTTTCACCTCTTTCGTTAGGTTAGAGCTCAAATTAGCACTATTTGCTGATGACATGATAATCTACCTAGAAGACCCAAAAAACTCTACCAGAAAACTTTTACAACTAGTAAATGAATTTGGCAAAGTTGCAGGATACAAAATCAATACACATAAGTCAAAGGCATTTTTGTACATCAGCGACAAAGCCTCTGAAAGGGAAATGATGAAAACTACCCCATTTACAATAGCATCTAAAAAAATAAAATACCTGGGGATCAACCTAAAATTGCTTTTTAAATGCATTACATAGAATTTTCGATTTACATGATCCTTTTAAATGAAAATAAAGTCTTATTTCTTCCTTTCCCATTTAGACATTATTTATTTCTTTTTCTTGACTTATTGCCTTGCCCAGAACATCCAGCCCAATGTTGAACGGAAATGGTAAGAACAGGCATCCTGAATTTTCCCTGACCTGTAGGTAGAACTTAAATTTTTTTTACCAAAATGTGTGATGTTAGCTATGGGTTTTTCATAAATATCCTATATAAGATTGAGGAAATGATCTTCTATTTCACCATTGCTGAGTATTTTTATCATGAAAGAGTGAATTTTCCAATATTTTCTTTGTATATATTAAGATTAACATGTGTCTTTATTCTAGTAATATGCTGTATTATAATTGATTTTCAGATGAGAAACCAACCTTATATTTCTGGGGTAAGTCCCATTTGGTCATGGTATGTAATCTTTTTGTATATGTTACTGTATTTGGTTTGCTAGTATTTTGTTGAGGAGTTTTGCATCTATATCCATAAGATAATTCATCCATAGTTTTCTATTCTTTTGATATATTTGTCTGCTTTAGATATTAATGCAATAGCAGCCTCATAGAATGGGTTGGAGATAAATACTCTTACTTTTAGAGGAGATTGTTAAGAAATGAATTAATTCTTTTTAAAAAATTTTTATTTATATTAGCAGTATGTAGTATGTATTACAGTTCATACTACACATATAATGAATTAATTCTTTCAATGTTTAGTAGATTTCACCAGTGAAATTAAATGGACCATGAAAACTTGAAAAGTTACTATTTTGACCTATTTACCTATTATAGTCCATTAAGATTTTCTATTTTTCTCTTCAGTAAGTTTCAATAGTTTCTGCATTTCCAGGAATTAATTCATTTTCATCTAAATTATTTAATTTGTTGGCATACAACTATTTATAGTATTACCTTATAATGTCTATTAGTCTGTTTTCTGTTACTAATAGCACAATACCTATTGGTCTGTTTAACTTATAAAAGAAAAGAGGTTATTGAAAATACTAGAACAGAATCAGCATAAGGCCCAGCTATCCACACCTTGGGATATATGTTAAAGATTTAAAGTCAGCATACTATAGGAATACATCCACACCAATGTTTATAACAGCACAATTCACAATAGCCAAGTTATGGAACCATTCCAGATGTCTGTAAACATATGAATGGATAAAGAAAATGTGGCGTATATACACATGGAGTTTTACTCAGCCACAAAGAAAAAAATTATGGAATTTTTTGGTAAATGGATGGAACTAGAGAACTTCATGCTATGTGAAATTAGTGACTCAGAATGTCAAGAGTTGATTGTTTTCTATCATATGTGGAAGATAAACCAAAATAAGGGGGAAAAGCATGGGGGGGATTCTATGAAAATAGAAGAGAAATTGTAGAGAAAGGGAACTAAGTGGGTAGGAAGAAGGATTGGAAAAAGCAGAAATGGTGGAATGAAAGTGACATCCTATGTACATATATGAATATACCACATTGAATTTCACCTTTATATATGTGTGTGTGTTCATATACATATGAATATATACATAACACTAATTTAAAAAAAACTACAAATAAATATAAGACCAGTAAATAGATGAAAGGGAACAGGGGAAGAGAGAAAGGAAGGGAAATGAAAAATTCTGGGGACTGAATTGGAGCAAATTATTTCCATCACTATATAATTATATCAAAATGAACCCAAATATTATATAAAAATTAACTAATAAAAATTATTTTTTGTTTGTACTGAAGACTGAACCTAGAAATGCTTTAACACTGAGCTACATACCCAGCCATTTTTATTTTTTGTTTTGCAACAGGGTCTTGCTGAGTTGCTTAGAGCCTTGCTAAGTTGCTGAAGCTGACCTCAAACTTGTGATCCTACTGTCTCAGCCTCCATGTTGCTGGAATTACAGGCATGTGCCATTGCACTTGGTTACTAATAAAAAACCTTCTTAATTTTTTTTCACCAGTAACTAAGCAAAATGCACAGGAGTGGGGACTTCGTGGTTCATGAGTGGGTTTTTTTCTGTCATCCAAAGTGCAGTGGTCTTTAGAGTTTCAAGGACTATGTTGAATAAGAGTAGTGAGAGTGGGCATCCTTATATTGTTCCTGATTTTAGAGGAAATATTTTCAGTTTTTTTCTATTCAGTATGATGTTGGCCTTGTGTTTGTTGTACATAGCCTTTATTTTTTATTTATTTTTAGTTATAGGTGGACACAATACCTTTATTTTATTTATTTATATGTGGTACTGAGGATTGAACCCAGTGCCTCATGCATGCTAGGTGAGTGCTCTACCTCTGAGCCACAACCACAGCCTGTACATAGCCTTTAAATGTTAAATTAAGTTCCTTTTATCCCTAGTTTCTCTAGTGTTTTAAACATGAATGGATACTGGACTGTGTCCAATGATTTTGATGATCTATTAAGATAATCAAGTGATTTTTGTCCTTAGCGCTACTTATGTGGTGAATGACATTTATTGATTTCTGTATGTTGAAACAACCTTGCATCCCTGGGATGAAACCCACTTGATCATGGCACACTATTTACTTGATTTTTTTTTTTTAAGTGCTATACCACCGAGCTATAACCCCAGCCCTCTTGATGTGTTTTTACTGTAGTTTGCCAATATTTTAAAGGACATTTGCATCTATGTTCATCAGGGATATTGTTCTGAAGTTTTCTTTCCTTGATGTGTCTGTCTAGTTTTGGTATTAGGGTGATACCAGAGTCATAGAATAAATTTGGCAGTATTTACTCATTTTCTATTCCATGGACTAATTTGAGGAGAATTGGCTTTAGTCCTTCTTTAAAGGTCTGTTAGTACCCAGCTGAGAATCCATCTGGTCCTGAATTTTGTTGGAAATTTTTAATTGCTGCTTCAATTTCATTACTTGACATTGGTATATTTAAGTTTTTTATATCCTCAATGGTCACTTTGGATAGGTCATATGTATCTAGAAATTTGTCAATATCTTTACGATTTTCTATTTTATTAGAGTAAATTTTCAAAATAGTTTCTAATGATTCTTTGGGTTTCAGAAGTGTATGTGTGTATGTGGTGATATATACTTTTTCATCTGTAATTTTTTTATTTGGGTCTTCTCTTTCTTTTGGTTAGTTTCGCTGAGAGTTTATCAATCTTGTTTATCCTTTCAAAGAAGCAGTTCTTTATTTCATTGATCCTCACTTGTTTTTTTTTTGTTTTTGTTTTTGTTTTGTACCAGGGATTGAACCCAGGGGTGCTTAACCGCTGAGCCATATCCTCAGACCTTTTTATTTTTTATTTTGAGAAAGGTTCTCACTAGGTTGCTTACAGTCTTGCTAAGTTACAGAGACTGGCTTCAAACCTGAAGTCTTCCTGCCTCAGCCTCCCAAGCCACTGGGATTACAGGCACTCCTTCACATTGTTTATTTATTCTCTATTTCATTAATTTTGGCTCTGATCTTAATTATTTCCTGTCTTCTGCTGATTTTGGAATTAGCTTATTCTTCTTTTTTCTATGGCTTTGAGGTGTAACATTAGATTATTTATTTGATATTTTTATATTTTCTATTTTTTAAATGTAGGAACTCAGTGCTATAGGCTTTCTTCTTAGAACTGCCTTCATTCTATCCAGAGATTTTATATTCAGCCTATGGAGCCACATTAAACATATTTATGTTGTCTTTTGGAACCACATTAAACATATTTAAGAATATACATGTACCTATTCTAGTCCAGATACCTTATTCAGTTTCTAATGAGGAAATAATAGAAGGAAGTCTCCAAAAAGTTCTATACAGCAAGGGAAAGAAAAATAATGGTTCATTGTCATTCCTCAAGGGTAATACTGAAATTGGTGTGTCTTCCTGTAGAATTCAGCTATATACAACCAGGTTTAGTTTGAAAGAGATATATGTGAGATACGTTTTGTGCTCAAAGAGAATAATCCATGTGGTTCATAAGAACTATGTACATCTTCCTGAAGAATTTTTATCAAGTATGACTGATCTTAACCATATTGCTTAAGTTACTACTGGCTACCTCTCTTTACCAATATCCGAGAGTGAAGCCAGACAGGTGGCACACACCTGTAATCTCAGTGGCTCAGGAGACTGAGGCTAGAGAATCACAAATTCAAAGCCAGCCTCAGCAACTTAGTGAGGCCCTAAGCAATTTAACAAGACCCTTTCTCAAAATGAAAAATAAAAAAGGGCTGGGGATATGGCTCAGTGGTTGAGTGGCCCTGGGTTCAATCCCTGGTGCCATAAAAAAAGCAAAACCCCACAATCTGAGAGATTTCTATCTTATACCACATTCTGTAACTCCAATCCAATGGAAGGTGGATATGTATGTGGCAAAGCAGATACCCCTTCCTGTACTAGTCATATTGTATTTGGATATTTTTTTGAATGTGTATGTTATGGTTTGAATGTAAGGTGTTCCCCAAAAGCTCATTTGTGAGACAATCCAAGAAGGTTTAGAGGAGAAATGACTGGGTTGTAAGAGTCTTAAAATAATCAGTGAATTAATCCCCTGCTGGGATTAGTTGTGTGGTAACTGAAGGTAGGTAGGGTGTAGGTGGAAGAGTTGGGTTCCTGGGGGCATGCTTTTGGGGTTTATATTTTGTATCTGGCATGTGAAGTCTCTCTCTGCTTCCTGATCACGATGTTAACTGCTTCCCTCTGCCCACACTCTTTAGCCATGATGTTCAGCCTCACCTTGGACCCCAAGGAATGAAGCCAGTTGTCTTTGGACTGAGACTTATGAAACCATGAGCCCCCCAAATAAGCTTTTCCTCCTTTAAAATTTTTCTTGTTGGGTATTTTAGTCACAGCAGCAAAAAAGATGATGGAAACAGTATCTGTAAATGACAAATTTAGACATTGATGAATAACAGTGCAAGGAGCAGTACTTTGAGCCATTATAAACTGATTAGAATCACTTAATTATAGGATATTCATTATTTGGTAATTCAATCTCATCCACACATTTACACTGAGTAACATGTTTCCCAAATAAAATGTTCAGAAGATGTAAGTCAATTCTGGTAGGTTCATGTTGAAGTACACATGGTAGAAATCAGACACTTTAGATCCATCTGACAGGTGAAGGAAGACAAACCCTATCCAAGTGAAGACAACAGATTCATCAAAGACATGAAAACAAGGAAGCTATTTTAATTGTTTTAAGTTCAAAATAAATTGAGTTCAAGGAGCAATTTTTTTAAAAGTTCAACTGAAGTTTATTTTATTAATTTTGACTTATTAGTGTTTCTCCACACTAAACATAATTCAAAATATATCTAATGAATTTTTATCAAGACAGAAAAAAATCAATCTTGTCTTTCTTAAGCCCTGAATTTAAATAAAGTAGGGTCAGTTTCACTAGACAATTTGCAAATGGGATAGTTCTTTCAGATGAGTTTTAATATTCACACACCTACTTTCTGTTTAGTAATTCCATAGTACTGCTCATTGAAATTGATTAAAATCCTAGTGTTACTGTTGATGTAGGCTCCCTCCTTTGTCAAAATTAGCCCTTGAATTGTCTGTTACCAACTTAGGGGAGTCTTAGGTTTATAGCAGTTCAGGAGAAATTTCTATGGGAGTCAGATTATACAGTTGTATGTTGTTCTACCCCAAAGGAAGGAAAAATAGGCCAGACTGGAGCTTTTACAGTAATAAAAGAGGGAAAACTCAGAACTGTGAGCTACACTAAAATAAACAGTTCCTCTGTTGCTATGGCTTTATAATTTATCAAACAACATCTAGAAAAACAGCAGCATGTTACAAAAAATGTTTAGAAATGCTTTTTTAAAAATTATTCACAAGGTTTTGTTGCATTGCATAGACCAATGATTTATGTTATCTTTATGCCTTTAGAGATTATCCTTAAAGTTGGTAAGCCTTCTGATATGATTTTGAGTTCTAATATAAGTATTTTCCCCTTTCTCTATGATCATGACTAAAGCCAGTGGAGCATGATGGATACAGTCATGCATGAAAATTAAGGAATCAAGAGATTGTGAGTCTCCACCCTGATAATACCGAGGAGTTCTGCCAGCTTTGAGATTTTTTTCATCTAGTTTTTAGGGGAGTTTTTCAACTACCAGGATATTCTTTTAAAAGATCAAATGTTAATCAGACATACAAATGGGAGATTCCTGTTAAGTAAGTTAAACAGCTTGTTCCAAATACAGTTTCAGAGGGCATGCCATTCATTCAAAGGAACTGAAATATTGAAAACCTGGCTAGGTGCTAGAGATGTAATGGTCAATGAAACAGAATTCCTGGCTCACAAGTCATTCAGACTATTTGTAGAGACAAAGTAAGCACCTAGTTTTAATGCAGTATGATAATTACTAAAATAGTGATGAGAAAAAGGCACTTGGAATCTTTCTAGGATTGCCTATAGATGAGCTATATGGGATTCTTCTCCCCTTTCTGAAAGGGACTACACCTGATCTCAACTTGTTCCAAGGCCTTTTGGTACTGAGAAACTGGCATTACCAGCAACTCCCAGGAAAACTGACATATATTTTCATAATAAATGATGTCAAAACTTGGGCTCTTTTGGCAAGGTTGCTCTCTCACTTGCTTTATGTAAAGGGGGAGCAACATTGAGTTCCATCTCCTGAAGCACAGACTCTAAGTGTCCAACCACATCTAACCAATGTACAGCTCCTCAGGATATCAGTAGAAAAGAGAACTGTGCATATACTTTCAGTATCCACTTGAGCACTGTGTACAACATTTGAGGATGCTATGGGAACATATAGAAGAGGGCCCAACTCTGTTGGGATCACAGAATGCTTCACAGAGGCAGTGATATCTAAGCTAAAAATATCAGGCTGAAGAGAAGTTAAATTGATGAGTAAGAGGGAAGGCAAGGTGAGAAAATCCCAAACAGAAAGGCTCAGAGGCTTGAAAATGAGCAAAAGTTAGTCTGTTAGGAAAATGAGACTAGTTCAGTCATGTCAAACCAGCCCAGGAAGAGAAAAAAAATGGAGAAAAATGTAAGAATTAAGCACAGAATAAACATGAATGGTAATGTGGGTGGGTCCAGAATATACACTTTGTCATCTCTACAGAGTTCCTGTGTGGCTTTGCACATCTGACTTGATGACATGTCCCCAGTAAAAATGGGTATGATACCGGGGGCATCTGCATCCTGAAGACAAAAGAACTTGATTTCTTTGACTTGTCTAGTAATCAAATCTTCCCCGGGGTCTGGGGTTGTGGCTCAGTGATAGAGTGCTTGCCTGCTATGTGTAAGGTACTGGGTTTGATCCTCAGCACCATAAATAAATAAATAAATAAATAAATTAATTAATTAATTAAATAAAGGTCTATCAACAACTACAAAAATCTTCCCAGGCATATGTGGACTATTTCATTCTTTTAAAATTTTTTGTTTAGTTGTATATGGACACAATATTTTTGTTTTATTTATTTATTTTCGTATGTGGTGCTGAGGATCAAACCCAGTGCCTTGTAAGCTTCCTGGTACCGTAACCCGGGAGGAAAACTCTCGGAGGCAGAGTAAAGCTTTTACTACTTTTACTTCTACTTTCTTAGAGAGAGCTTAGAGAGGGAAAGAAAGATTTTCTTAGCTTAGAGAGAAAGAAAGATTAGAGCTTAGCTTCTTGTCTTCTTGTCTTCTTATCTTAGCTTAGAGAGAAAGAAAGATGGAGCTTAGCTTCTTGTCTTAGAGAGAAAGAAAGATAGAGCTTAGCTTAGAGGGAGCTTTAGAGCTTCTTTCTTCTCTCTTCTTTCTTCCTTCTTCTTTCTTCTGTCTTTAGAGTCTTAGAGAGAAAGAAAGATAGAGCTTAGCTTAGAGAGAAAGAAAGATGGAGCTTAGCTTAGCTTAGAGGGAGCTTTAGAGCTTCTTTCTTCTCTCTTCTTTCTTCCTTCTTCTTTAGAGAGAAAGAAAGATAGAGCTTAGAAAGAAAGATAGAGCTTAGCTTAGAGAAAGATTAGAGCTTCTTTCTTCTCTCTTCTTTCTTCCTTCTTCTTTCTTCTGTCTTCTGTCTTCCTTGGGAGCCTCGGCCTAACTCTGACCAGTCATTACTTCTTCTATCTGGTTTCTCTTCTGTAACCGCTCTGCCTACGTTCTGGCCGCTCTGATTCTTCTGACCGACCGAGTGACTGCCCGACTGACCGAATGAATTCGTTCTCCTAACTCGGACTGCTTTCACCCGGTTATATACCTTCAGCTTTGCGGGTGCCTACAGGTGCGTCACATACATATCAGGTGGAACTTATGGCTTCCAGCTAGCTGCAATAGCCCTTCCTAATTAGGGCTCCTTCATATTCCTTCCCTTTAGTTTAAAAAGGTGCTTTAATTCTATTTTCTCTATTTTCTCTATTTTATTTTCTCTATTTTCTTTTATTTTCTTGTCCCTACCTAGCTTTTCACCTTTTGTTTTTAAAAGGGTGGATATTTGAGCCCTTTTTGAGAAGGTGCTGCGGCTTTAAGGAAGCCTACTGCTGAGGAGCAGCTAACGCACTTAGTTAAGCACAATTGCATAAGCGGCTTTGACTTTTTTTTTTTTTTTTTCTCTCTTTATTTTTCTTTATGGCTTTCTTGCCAAAGCTCAATGGCTTTTTTTTCTGCATGGTTTTTACCATGCTATTTAATTCTCTATTTTCTTTTAAGCTCATGGCTTTTTTCTTTATGGCTTTTTGCTAAAGCTCAAGGCTTTTTCTCTGTATAGCTTTTCTGGCTTCTTTATTTTTTATGGCTTTTGGCCGGCTACTCTGCTTCGGCTTTTGGCCGACTCGCTTCGGCTTTTCGCTGGCTACTCTGCTTCGGCTTTTCGCTGTCTACTCTGCTTCGGCTTTTGGCCGGCTACTCTGTTTCGGCTTAATTCTTAACTGGCCTCAACTGAGTCAGAGGCTATGCTCTCTTGTTTCTACTCTTTTTGCTGGTCTCAACTGAGTCTGAGGCTATGCTTTTTCGTCTTCTGTCTTCCTCAGGAGCCTCGGCCTAACTCTGACCAGTCATTACTTCTTCTATCTGGTTTCTCTTCTGTCTTCTATCTGGTTTCTCTTCTGTAACCGCTCTGCCTACGTTCTGGCCGCTCTGATTCTTCTGACCGACTGAGTGACTGCCCGACTGACTGAATTCTCCGTTCTCCTAACTCGGACCGCTTTCACCCGGTTATATACCTTCAGCTTTGCGGGTGCCTACAGGTGCGTCACATACATATCAGGTGGAACTTATGGCTTCCAGCTAGCTGCAACAGCCCTTCCTAATTAGGGCTCCTTCAGTGCCTCATGCATGTAAGGTGAGTGCTCAATCACTGAGCTACAACCTCAGCCCTGGACTATTTCTATTTAACACTTAATGAGAGAAGTCAGGGGGAAAATGACACTCTGAAATTTTTGTGCCTCCATTTTTAAAAACAGCAAAAATGATAGAATTAATTTTTAAGGAAATATGGGATTTAATAAAAGATCTTCAGTGATATAAATAGCATTTTTTAAGAGATACAGCTGAATCTGAGTAAGAACAGCATGCTCCTGGTGTTTTAACTTACTCTAGTCCCATCTTACACCTTTCAGCTCAGGATAGACTTGAACATAACAGCCCCTATTCTGGGTGTAAAAGAAAGCAGAACAGACTGCATATACAAATAATTGTCCTGATTTTACCTGTCTAGTGATTCTCTGTAAGACCCATTCAACAGACTTTCCTTTATTTTGCCTTTTGGAATTAACCCAGCGCTAAAATCCCTGGGAGGAATTTGTCAAAGGCATTTATAGGCAAATGTTTTAGTCACCACTTCTTGAGGCAATGGAAAATAATTGAAACAGACAGCAGAATAATCAAAAATTTTGGGAAGAAATGCTGAGAAGGTAGCTGTACATTAGGTCTTTAATTGGCTTCAACATAGACTTCAGCATCTAGAAGACCATGAGCACAATACCCAGGGCTGTGTACATGCTCAGGAACTACCTGAGAAAGTCCTATACTCTTACCTATGGTTGACCTTGAGGCTATGCAAAGTCACAGCATACATGAAGAATTTCTATACAAATACTAGAAGACTTTTTTGGTTGCAGGCATTTAACACAATCTCTGTTCAATCATTAGCTGACCACTAAGTTAATGGATTGGAGGCTTCAGTGACCACATGTCAGAGTGAATACAGATACTACATAAGTAGTTCAGAAAAGTCACTAGTCAAAGGAACAACAAATCCAGGGGAGGGTGGAATATCTAATTTCCAATGTTGACACAATGCAATGTGTAGCTTTTGCCAAAAAATTATGAGACATACAAAGAAATAAGAAAGCATATCCCATACACAATGAACAACAACAAGAAAAAAATCAGTAGAAATTATTCCAGAGGAAGCCAAGATGTTGGGCTTACTAGATAAGGACTTTTAAAAAAACTATTTTAAATATTTTAAATAGTTAATGGAAACCATGTCTAAAGAACTAAGGAAAAACATGAAAATGGTATTGTGCCAAAAATATCAATAAATAGAAAGTATTTAAAGAAACCAATTAGAAATTCTGGATTTTAAAAGAAAAATAACTGGACAAGAAAAATCACTATGGGGAGGCTGAGATGAGAGGGTTGCAAGTTCAAAGCCAGCCTCAGCAACTTAGCAAGACCTTGTCTTGAAACAGAAAAATATGGCTGGAGATGTGGCTGAGTGGTTAAGTCCAATCCCTGATACAAAAAAAAAAAAAAAAAAAAAAAAATCACCATGAGTCTCAATAGCAGGTTTAGGCATGTAAAAGAAACCACTGGTAAGCTTGAAGATAGATCAATTAAGATAATCCAGATTTAGAAAGAGAGAAAAAAAAGTAAAAATCAATGGAATCTCTGAGAAATGTGGGAAACCATCAAAAACATCAAAATATGCACAGGAGAAGTCCCAGAAAGAGAGCACAAAGACAACAGATAAGAACAAATATGTGAAAAACTAGTGACTGAAAATTTCCCAAATATGCTGAAAAACTCACTTAAAAAGCTCAGCAAAACCCAGGAGTAGGATAAACTCAGAGCTACACACATAAACACATTATCATCAAACTATTAAATGTGAAGAGCAAAGGATCTTAGCAAGACAGAAGTAACTCATCATATACAAACATTCATCAGTGAGATTAATGGTTCATTTTTCATCAAAAACCATGGAGGCCAAAAGACAGTGGACTGACATATTCAAAGAGCTAAAGGAAAAATATGTCAACCAAGAATTCTATCTCCAGCAAAACTATTACTCAAGACATTGCCAAATAAATAGAAACTGAGAGAGTTGAGTCATCACAGATCTTTCAGCAGGAATTCTTTGGACTGAAATGAAAAGACACTAACTAGAGAGTAACTGAAATCCACGTGAATTTTTTTTAAACTGGTAAAATATTCAACCTCAAAGGTGGCAAGAAGAAACCCCTGAAACAGCCAAAGAAGCAGGCCAAGGATATGGATGAAGAAGATGAGGCTTTTAAGCAGAAACAGAGGAACAGAAGAAACTTGAGGAGCTAAAAGCAAAGTCTGTGAGGAAGGGCCTCCTGGCCACAGGTGGAATTGAAAAATCTGGCAAAAAGGAAGCTGTTCCTTGTGCCTGAGATGATGGTGACTTTGATTCCATTCCTGTTTAAACATCAGGATCCCTGCTATAACATCTTTTACCACATATAGCTAGAATGAAGTGTTGTCTTGGAGTCTATTGTAAATTTAAGAATAAACTTTTTGTGAAAAAATACACTGGTAAAACAAACTACATAATAAATATAAAGGACGCATGAAAATTTATTTTTGTTTTAAACTTTTTTTAAAAAATCCAATTTAAAACACAATTGCACAAAGCAATAATTTTAAATCTAGGTTGATAGACTCATGTAAATATAATAATACTCAGAATAATAACAGCATAAAAATAGAAGCAGAATTATAAAGAATCCAAGTTTTTATAGCCTTGAAAATAAGTCATTAATATGAAGTAGATTTTATAAATTAAATTTTTTTAATATTTATTTATTTGCTTTAGTTGTACACAATGCCTTTATTTTTACGTGGTCCTGAGGATCAAACCCGGACTGCACATGTGCTAGGCGAGCACTCTACTGCTGAGCCACACCCCAGCCCAAATTAAAATGTTAATTGTAATCTACATGGTAATTACTAAGAAATTAACTGAAAGTATACATAGTAAAAGTTAAAACAAGGTAATTAAAATAGTATACTAGAAGATACACCTTTAACAAAAATGTGATAAAGGAAGAATTAAAGAACAGAAAACATACTTAGACATAATAAGAAGCAAATAGCAAAATGGCAGAAGTCAGTCCCTTGTTAATGTAATCACCAGTTAAATTAAATGAAAAGGAATTTAAGCTCTACAACTAAAAGTTAGAGATGAGTAGGGCAGATTTTTAAAAACCCATTATCTAATTATATGCCATTTATAAAATACTAATTTTATATTCAATGAAAAAATATTGAAAGTAAAATATGAAAAAAATATATTCTATGTAACAGTGGGGTGGATATAACAATTTATGACAATATATACCTTAAGACAGAAATTATTACTAGAAACAAAAAGTATAGTCTATAATGATAAAATGTACATCAAAAATATATAACAATTATAAACATATATACACCTAAGAATGGAGACCAACAACACTTGAAGGAAAAACTGACAGAATTGAAGAGACAAATAAGGCAGTTTAGCAAAAACAGCTGAAGACCTCAATACCTTACTTTAATAATGGATGGAACGACTAGTCAGAAGATCAAAGGGAAATATAAGACACTTAACCAACTAGACCTGAGAGACATCTGTAGAACATTTCATGAAACAACAGCAGAATACACATTCTTCTCATCATATGTGGAACATTCTCCAGCACAGTCCATATGCTTGACCATAAAACGAGCCTTAAAGTAAGAACAGCACGCTCCTGGTGTTTTAACTTACTCTAGTCCCTTCTTAAACCTTTCAGCTCAGGATAGACTTGAACATAACAGTTCTTGAAATTATATAAAGTATGTTCTTCTACCACAATGGTATGAAACGACCTCAGTAACAGAACAAAATATGGAATATCACAAATATGTGGAAACTAAACAACACACTTCTAAGGACAAATGGATCAGCAAAGAAATCATAAGGAAAATTGGAAATAATTTTTTAAAATATTTTTATTTATTTGCTTTTAGTTGTACACAATGCATTTTATTCAATGTGTTTTATTTGTACGTTGTGCTGAGGATCGAACCTGGGTCGCCCACATGCTAGGCGAGCACTCTACCGCTGAGCCACAATCCCAGCCCAAAATTGGAAATAATTTTACATGAATGATACCAATATCAACACATCCAAACGTATGGGATGTAGTAAAAATTGTGTTTAGAGGAAAATTTATAAAATTTGTATTTAAAAAGAAAAAAAATCAAATTGATAGTGTTATCTTTCATCTTAAAGACCCCAAAATTAAGAGTAAAATGAACCCAAATAAAACATAAAGAAGAAAAAATAAAATAGAAAAGGAAATAAAAGAAACGCTCAATGGGAAAATACAGAAAATTAATAATGGTTTTATGAAAAATCAACAAAATTGACAAATTATTAATTAGGCTGGCCAAGAAAAAAAAGAAAGAACTAAAAATACTAATGTCAGTAATGAAAAAAACGACTTTACTAATGACTTTACAGAAATAAAAAGTAGTATAAAAAATACGATGAAAAATTGTAGACTAATAAACTGAATAACCTAGATGAAATGGGCAAATTCCTGGAAACATAAACTACAAAAAATAACTTAGGAAGAAATTGGTAATATGAGTAGATATGAAACAGATAAAGAGATTAAAATAAGTAACAACAATGTCTGGGGATATAGCTCAGTTGGTAGAGTGCTTGCCTTGCATGCACAAGGCCCTGGGTTCAATCCCTAGCACCACAAAAAACAAAACAAAACAAAACAAAATAGTAACAACAAATCTTCAAAGAAAAGCTGAGAAACAAAACCACGTGACTTCATTGATGAATCAAAAATTTAAAAAATAACTATACCAATCTTTCACAAAATCTTTCAAAAAATAGAAGAGGAAAGAACATTTCATCACTATTCTATGAGGCCAGCATTACCCTAATACCATAGCCAGAAAACGACACTATAGGAAAATTACACACCAGTGTCCCTTATGAATATAGATACCAAAATACTCAATGATATGCTATCAAACAAAACCCAGCACTTAATAGAAGGATTATATACCACAACCAAGCAGGATTTATCCCAGGTATGCAAGGTTAGTTCAACATATAAATCCCAATCGATGTAATATACCATATTAATATAAGAACAAAAAACCCCACATGATCATCTCAGTAGACACAGAAGAAGCATTTGACATAATCCAATACATTTTTATGATGAAAACACACAACAGATTAAGAGTAGCAGGAATTTCCTCAACCTAATGAAAGGCATCTTTGAAAACCCAATAGCTTACATCATATTCAATGGCCAAATACTGAAGTCTCCTTCCTAAGATCAGGAAAATGTCATAGACGTTTGTTCTCAACACTTCTATTCAGTATGTACTGAAGATTCTAGACAGGACAATTATAATGACAAAAAAGAGATTAAAGACATTTATATTGAAAAAGAAGAAGTACAACTATCTCTAAGTGTATGTATCATGATATTGTATACAGAAAATCCTGAAAACTGAAAACTATTAGATTTTCTGAACCAAGAAATTGTAAGACTTTATACACTGAAAAGTGCATAACTCTGTTGAAAGATATTAAAGAAGGCTTAAATGAATGGAAAGTTACCCTCTGTTCATGGATTAAATGACCTAATATTGTTAAGAAACAATGCTTCCCAAATTGGCTATAAGATTCAGTATAATCACTACCAAATTGCCAACTACCTTTTTTCCCCAAAATGGGTAAATCTGATCCTAAATACAAGGACCATGAATAGCCAACAATATTGAAAAGGGAGAAAAAGGTATCATTTTAGTCAGTGTTTTCACTGCTGTTACCAAAGACCTGACAAGAATAATTTTAGAAGAGGAAAAGTTTGTTTGGTACTCATAGTTTCAGAGGTCTCAGTCCATAGATTGCCATCTTGGATTAGCCAACAGTTTCTTATATATGGTGCCAAAAGCAAAAATTACATAAGAAAAAATAGGTTAATCAGAGTTCATCCAAATTTAAAACTTTTGTCCTGCGAAGGACACCATATCTGTGTCATGAGGTAACTGTTTAAATTTACAGGAATTGCCAAATGCTTTAAGCAGTGGCTGCACTATTTTATATCTCTGCCAGGAATGTATGAGGTTCCCAATTTCTCTGCATACTCACCAACTCTTGTTATTTTCTGATTTTTATTTCTTTGTTACAGCCATCTACTAGATGTGAAGTAGTATCGCATAGTGGTTTGATATGCACTTCTATGATGATTAAAATCATGGAATAGGATTAAATTTTCATGTAATAGGACAAAGTATTTACAAGTTATACATCTGACAAGGTTGTATTATCCAGAATATATAAATAACTTTTATAAGCCAACAATAAGCCGGGCACCACCCTTACATGCTTGTAATCCCAGCAGCTCGGGAAGCTGAGATAGGAGGATTGTGAATTCAAAGCCAGCCTCAGCAATGGTGAAGCACTAAGCAATTCAGTGAAATTCTGTCTTTAAATAAAATACAAAATAGGGCTGGGGATGTGGCTCAGTGGTTGAGTGCCCCTGGGTTAAATCCCCGGTACCAAAAAAAGAAAAAAAAAAAAAAAAAACAGCAATAAAAGACATAAACCCAATCAAATTATGGTCAAAGTATTTGAATAGACATTTCTTCAAAAAAGATAAATAGCTAATAAGTTCATTAAATGATAGCCAACATTATTAGTCATCATGGAAGTGCACAATGGAGTATTATTTTTTTAATTATCATTGGATCTTTACTTACTTATATGTGGTGCTGAGAATTGAACCCTGTGCCTCTCACATGCTAGGCAAGTGCTCTACCACTGAGCCATGACCTCAGCCCCAATGGAGTATTATTCAGATATAAAAAGGAAGCAAGGCCAAGCACAATGGCACACACCTGTAATCCTATTTATTCGTGTACTTTTTAAAAGGTAAGTGAAGGAGAAATCAGGATGAATAACTTGCAAAATAGCCCAAACCGTACAACTGGTATGATAGGAATCAGACAAATAATAGAAGTATGTCATCACTGGCACCTGAACCTATTTAGGTTATGCTGATTAGAAATGAAAGCTACTATACCACTAGGTCCTGAGGTGATTTGGTGATGACCAGTGTATCCCAATTGATCAACAGGGTTAGGTTGATTACAGTAGATAGCCAGAAAGGAGTCTCATTTCTCTATCAGGAGCCCTACATGTGCCTCCTTACACTGCATATTTTGTTGGAAAGTACACTTTCTCAAAATAAAAGTGCCATTCTTCCCCAAAGAATCCCATGTCTGCTCCCAGAAATAAGACCCAAATATATTTCCTATAATACCTCCCATGGGCACTATATACCCTTAATAGAATAATTATACAATGAAACAATTTTCTGTAATACAAAGCAGAGACTATGGTATTGTTAAGTCCTGTGCCCCTCAGTATGGAAACCCTTTGTGCACACCAAGAGAGAAGTGAATTTACTCATAATGAGAAGGAATGAAAACCCTTCAGGCTAACAGATTTCAGGGGAAAAATAGTCCTCCACATTCACACATGAATAAGTGTAGAGAACAATAACGCTATAAATAGCTTATTTTAAATAGGGAAGGCTTTAATGAATGGGAGGTAATATGCATGCTCATTAAGTGTATGGAATAGCCGGAGTTAGAAAACTTGAGTAGAATCACTTGCTCCAACACTTCCCACTATGTGACCCTGAACATAATTCAACTAATCTATGTCTCAATTTTCTCATCTGTGATATGGATTAGGTTTTCCTTCTTGGATATGCTAAGGGCACCTTATACTACTTTCATCATAATATTGATCACACTGCATTGTAATTGCCTGTTGAATTATTCATATATCTTACTCTATCATAAGCCTCTGTGGCTTTATTACAGTGGCATCCTCATCATCTAGCAGAGTTCTTGCTAGGGAGTAGGAATTCAGTAAATATTTAGCATTGATTGATTGGTATATAAAACCCTCAGTAATTCCATGTAAAAAAAGTAGATTGGGTAAAAATGATGCAAATATATATATTGGCTGACACCTAGAACCCTGAAGTACAGGAATGAAGGAGAAACTTATCCTAGTACATAAAGAAGAATAAATAAGGTACAACAGAGGGACAAGTTGAAATATATCCTTGCTCATTCAATATAATCTTATTATTAAATAGAATACAGTATTTTAAATTTAAAAATATTATTTTAATTGTGAAACATCCATATTATACAAAAAGCCCAATATAATAGATACTATGTTGCAGTAATCAAGATTAAAGATATTATTATTTTGCTAAACATAATTTACATTTCTTTTTCCCAACAAAATATTACAGATACAGCTGAAGTACCATTACTTCTCCACCCTCCCCAGAGGTAGGTATCATCCTGCAGTTGGTGTGTATCCTTCCCATGTATAGTTCTATACTCTTAACTATGATTATATCCATTAATATGCTCTGTTGTTTTGTGTGTTTTTTAAATTTTCTTAAATGGTATCATACTTTTCATATCCATTTTCAATTTGCTTTATACACTCAATATAGTGTTTGGGGGATTCATCAATTATGATACTTTTAGATCTAGTTCACCCACTCTTACTCTAGTATGATTTAATATACCATAAATTACTTACACAGATTCTTGGTGGTGGTTAGTTGATGGATATTTGCATTCTTTCCCCATTTTTTCTTATTAAAATTGGTGCTGAAATGGACATTCTTAAGGATTTTATTTGGAGATTATATATTCTTGAGATTATATTATCTATGGCATGTACCTACAGGTGTAACTACTAAACCACAGGGAGTGCTTATCCCTAGAAGTGTAATTGTGAGCCTTAGAGAGTGCTTATCATGTGTTTCCAAATGGCTCTCAAATTGATTGAACCAATTTATGCTCCCACCAATAGTATGTGAGTTCCTACTTCCTAACATTGTTACAACACTTTATATAATCAGACATTGATTTTTTTTTCAGATATCTAATTGAAATGACAAGTCATGTATGGTGGTGCACGCCTATAATCTTGGCAACTAGGGAGGCTGAGGCAGGAAGATCAGAAGTTCAAAGCCAACCTCAGAAAGTAGTGAGGCCCTAGGAGCAACTTAGCAAGACCATGTCTCAAAATAAAAATTAAAAAGGGCTGGGATGTGACTCAGTCATTAAGCATAAACCAAAAAAAGAAAGAAAAGACAATCTATGGAATGGGAGAAAATATTTGCAAACCATATATCTGATAAGAGGTTAATATTCGAAATATGCAAAGTACTCCTACAACTCAGTTGTAAAAAAAAAAGAACACGTAATGCAATTAAAAATATGGACACAAGGCTTGCATAGACATTTCCACAAAGATACCTAAGTGACCAACAAGTATATTAAAAATGCTCAGCATCACAAATCATCATTGAAATGCAAATCAAAATGAGATATCATAATGAGATATCACCTCACCCCAGTAAAAATGGATATTATCAAAAAGACTAAAGATAACAATTGATGGTGAGGAGGTGTACAAAAAGAAACCCTGGTAAATATTGGTGGGAATATAAAATGCTATAGCTGCTATGAAAAAGACCTTCAAAAAAGTAAAAATAGAGCGGTCAGAGCTGGGCATAGTGGCACATGCCTATACTCCCAGCAGCTTGGGAGGCTGAGGCAGAAGAATTACAAGTTCAAGGCCAGTCTCAGCTACTTAGCAAGGCACTAAGCAACTCAGTGAGACCTGTCTCTAATTAAAATATAAAAAAGGTCTGGGAGAAGATATACAACCAATCAACAAATATATGAAAAATATTCAACATCTCTAGCAATTAGACAAATGCAAATCAAAACTACTCTAAGATTTCATCTCACTCCAGTCAGAATGGCAGCTATCAAAAACACAAACAATAAATGCTGGGGAGGATGTGGGGAAAAGGACACACTCTAACATTGCTGGTGGGGCTGCAAATTGGTGTAGCCAATTTGGAATGCAGTAAGGTGATTCCTAGGAAAACTTGGAATGGAACCACCATTTGACCCAGCTATCCCACTCCTTGGTCTATACCCAAAGGACTTAAAAATAGCATACTACATGGACACAGCCACATCAATGTTCATAGCAGCACAATTCACAACAGCTAGATTATGGAAACAACCCGATGCCCATCAACAGATGAATGGATAGGGAAACTTTGGTATATATACACAATGGAACACTATGCAGCACTAAAAGAGAATAAAATCATGGCATTTGCAGGTAAAAGGATGGAATTGGAGAAAATAATGCTAAGTGAAGTCAGGCAATCCCAGAAAACCAAAGGCCAATTGATTCCTTTGCTATGATGATACTGAATTATAGTGGCAAGGGAGGGGGGATGAGAGGAATGAAGGAATGTTAAATAGAAAAAAGGGGGTGAGAGAAAGGAGCAAGGGGATAGAAACAATGGCAGAAGGAGTTGGACATCAATATACTAAGTGCATGTATAAAAACTCAAATGGTATGAAAATACTTTGTGTAAAACCAATGACTTGGAAAACAGTGCTCTTTATATGTAATATGAAAGTAATTGCACTCTAAAAGCATGTATAACAAATTAAATTAAATTAAGAATTTTTAAAAAAAATAGAACTATAATAAGTCTCAGCAATCTACTTCTGGATATATATTCAAAAGAGTTGAACTCAGGATCTTACCTGTAATCCCAGCAACTCACAGACTGAGGGAAGAGGATAGCAAATTTGTGAGATCTTGTCTCAACATAAAAAATAAAAAACGGTCTGGGTATATAGTTCAGTGGTAGAGCACCCTTGGCTTTAATTCCCTACTGCAAAAACAAAACAAAAAATTAGACTCAAGGTTTCTAAAAGATATCTGGATTTTTTTATCCATTGAAGCATTATTCACAATAGGCAAGATAGGGAAACAACTGAAATGTTCATTGATGGATGAGTAGATAGTGAAACTGTGATATATACTTATAATAGCCTTAACAAAGAAGGAAATTCTGCCATACGAGACAACATGGATAAACCTGAAGGACATTATGCTAAGTGAAATAAGCCAGTCACAAAAAAGACAAGTGTTTTATTACTCCACTTACATAGCATACCTAGAGTAGTGAGAATCATAACAACAAAAAATAGAATCATGGATGTCAAGGGGCTAGGTTAGAGGAGAATATTGTTTCATGGATATAGAATTTCTATTTTACAAGATGAAAAGAGTAATGGAGATGGATGATGGTGATGATTGTATAACAGTACAAATGTGTTTAATACTACTTTACTGTACACTTAAAATGGTAAAGATGGTAAATTTCATTAGGTGCATTTTATCACAATAAAAACATGAACGAAAAAAAACATGCAGATTATTTCACACTCTTCCTACTGAGAATCAGGGTCAATTTACATATGTTCTCCTTGAATCTGGGCTTATTTACTCATTCATTGAAAACAGTTTCCATGGAAAATCCCCTTTTATTCTTCATTTAAGTTGATAGAAAAAGGAGGCTTTATTCAATGATCTTTCCAAAAATTAGCTAACCTGGCAGTAGAATTTAATACATCAGCATTATCTAACACTGTTGGCATGTGACACATGTAGATTTATCTATAACTTTTATTAGAGCTTTTAAACTTTGTAAATTTAAGTCAAATATTTATGAATGTATGTACCTCCACTATACCTGTAATGTTAATTTATTTCTTATAGTTCCAGAGGCTAGAAGCCCAAGATCATTGTGCTGTCAGTGTTGATTTCTGGTGAAGACTCTATTCCTGGCTTGTAGATGGCTGCTTTCTCATGGTGGGCTCACAAGGTCTTTCCTCTATGCATATGTGGAAAGAGAGAAAAAGAGAAGGAGTGGTCTGGTATTTATTTGCCTTCTTATAAGGACTATATAATTAAGGCCCCACTCTTATAACCTCATCTAACCTTTATTACTTCCTTATAGACCCTATCTCCAAATGTAGTCACATTGCAGGTTTGGGTTCTAACATGAGTAGGACTAAGACACATTTTAGTTCATAATAATACCCTAGAGTTCTCTGAAACATGTTGGAGCAAAAAAATGCATCTAATCCATTCAGTTTGTTTCTTTATCTATGAGGAAGTAGGTTCAGAAAAGTACTGTGGCTTTCCTAAGTTACTGCTATACTGTAACACGGGTCTCCCAACTCTGTGATGTCTTTCCTGGTACAACAAATGAGATGCTTTTCTTCTTTTTGTCCTTAAAAGTTTCCAATCATTTTCTACAGCTTCTCACCTAGAAGTCATTTTTAAACAAAGAGTTTGAAAACATCTATTTTTTCTCCAAGCATCTGGCAAAGAAATAAGATCTAAATGCTAGCTCACCCTGGATTCAGCAGAGCCCCGTCTCTCTCCACACCACAGTACACAGCTAATGCTGGCAAGTCATTGCCTTCTAGGCTTCAGCCTCACTGGGAATTGAACCCAGTGCTTAACAAATGCCAAGCAAGCACTTTACCACTGAGCTACAATTCCAGCCCCTTTTTGCATTTCTTATAGGGCAGCTCTGCTGCTAATGAAAAATTTTCTCAGTTTTTCTTAATCTGTGATGATATTAATTACTTTTTTGCACTTGGTAGAGAAATATGAAATTCAATCTTTTTCTCTTTGTGTTTTGACATGTTATTGCATTGCCTTCAGGCCTGATTTCTGATGAGAAATTGGCTGTTCATCTTACAGAGGCCCTCTTGTACATGATGCATTGCTATTCTCTTTCAAGATCCTTTTTTGGCTTTGGCTTTTGACAGTTTGGTTATGATATGTGGATACCATTAAATTTATTCTACCTGGAGTTTGTCAAGTTTCTTGGATGTCTAGATAAAGGTTTTCCATCACATTTAGGAAATCATGGACACTATATTTTATGTATTTTTTCTGTTTCTCCTCTTTTTGGACTTGCATTGTGCATGTATTGATGTGCTTAATGATCACCTACATTTCCTTGAGGCTCTGGTTATTTTTCTTCAGTTTATTCCTTATCCTCACACAAAATAAACAACTGATCTATATTCAAGTTCACTAATTCTTTCTTCTGTTTGCCCAAATCTACTTCAAGTTCCTCTACTGATTTCTAAAATTTCAGTTGGAAATTTCTATTTGATTCTTCTATAATTTCTTTATTGACATTCTCTTTCAAATGAAACATCATTTTTATAATTCTCTCTAGTACTTTTAAAAATACTTTTTAGTTGTAGATGGATACAATATCTTTATTTATTTATTTATTTATTTTTATTTTTATTTTTTTTAAGACCCACTCCACCACTGAGTTAAGACTCCCAGCCTAGGTTAATAGTTTACCCCTAGTTCTGAGGCCACAGAAATCTCACCTAAGACAATCTTTTTTTTTAATTTTTTTTTAATTTTTAGATTATTTATTTACTTATTCATAATGCACAAGTATATCATCTTTTTACATACAACTGCTTGTATACAAAGTATATAAGTACCATTCAGATCTTTAATCATGCATTTAGGATAGTGATATCCATCTCATTCAACCATCATTTTCCCCCCCTTCTCCCCCACTGCTCCCTCCCTTGCCCTCCCTTTCCTTTGACCATTCTAGTGTTCCTCTAATCCTATGTACCCCCATCCAATCACACTGTGAACTAACCTCCTTATATCAGAGAAAACATTTGGTATTTGGATTTTTGAGATTGACTAATTTCACTTAGCATTATATTCTCCAACTTCATCCATTTACCTGCAAATGCCATTATTTTATTCTCTCTTATTGCTGAGTAAAATTCCATTTTGTATATATACCACATTTTCTTTATCCACTCATCTACTGAGGGACATCTAGGTTGGTTCCACAACCTAGCTATTATGAATTGTGCTGCTATAAACATTGAAGTGGCTGTGTCACTGTAATATGCTGTTTTTAAGTCTTTTGGGAACAGACCCAGGAGTGGGATGGCTGGGTCATAGGGTGGTTCCATTCCCATTTTCCCAAGAAATCTCCATACTGCTTTCCATAGCGGTTGCACCATTTTGCAGTCCCACCAGCAATGTATGAGTGTGCCTTTTTCCCCCACATCCTCTCCAACATTTATCATTGTTTGTGTTCTTGATAGCTGCCATTCTGACTGGAGTGAAATGAAATCTTAGAGTAGTTTTTATTTGCATTTCTCTAATTGCCAGAGAGGTTGAGCATTTTTTCATGTATTTGTTGATTGATTGTATATCTTCTTCTGAGAAGTGTCTTTTCAGTTCCTTAGCCCATTTATTGATTGGGTTATTTTTTCAAAGTGGATCAAGGACCTAGGAATTAGATCTGAGACAATACGCCTAATAGAAAAAGTAAGCTCCAATTTCCAACATGTCGGATTAGGCCCCAGTTCCTTAATAAGAATCCTGTAGTGCAAGAACTATTACCAAGAATTAATGAATGGGATAGATTTAAGCTAAAAAGCTTCTTCTCAGCAAAAGAAACAATCAGTGAGGTGAATAGAGAGCCAACTAATTGGGAACAAATATTTAATACATACACATCAGATAGAGCACTAATTTCTAGAATATATAAAGAACTCAAAAAACTTTACACCAAAAAAGAAAATAAACCAATCAATAAATGGGCTAAGGAACTGAAAAGACACTTTTTTATTTATTTTTATGTGGTGCTAAGGATCGAACCATGTGGTAAAGCACTTGCCTCACCTTCACAGTGTGAGGCAAGTGCTTTACCACTGAGCCCCAGCCCCAGCCCCTCTAGTACACTTGTTTATGGTACTGGGGATTGAACCCAGGGGCACTTAAGCACTGAGCCACAACCACAGCCCTTTTTAATATTTTATTTAGAGACAGGAACTCACTAAGTTGCTTAGGGCCTCACCAAATTGCTGAGGCTGGCTTTGAACTTGTGATCTTCCTGCCTCAGCCTCTGAAGCCACTGGAATTACAGGCATGCCCCACTGTACCCAGCTTCTCTGTAGTTCCTTAAACAGTTTCCTTGAATTTCTTGAATGTTTGTCAATGGTGTTTGAGATTCCTCAAGGATAGCTCCTCTTCACTGCTTATTACCCTATGTATTGGTTATTGTTTCTTGGATTATTTTTTTATGCCTCACATTTTTTTTGTTGAAAGCTGAATGTTTTAAATAATATAACAACTCTGAAAATAATATAATCTGAAATATTCCGTAGGTTTGTTGTTTTTGTTATATTTTGTTTGTTGAGTGACTTCTGACCTAATTCTGTATGTCTGTACTCTGTTTTGTGTGGCCATTGAAGGATATGCTCAGTTAACTCAATGGCCAGGTAGTTGTTAGAGAATGGTTTTCATAAATTCCCAGAACCAATAATTCCCCTAGGCCTTGCTAAATGGATTTTTGTGGATGTAGGAGCATGCCTTTGACACTTGGCAAGGCAACTGGCATTTCTGTACTGGGCTTCCCTTCCTATTTATACTGAGCTTCAGAGTCAACTGGAGGTGAGAACTTAGGGATCTCTCAGATCTTTCCTGGGCATATACATGGCTCTACACATGTGAATGGCTATCTATGTCCTAAGAAATATGTTGACATTTTCAAAGGATACTTTGAACATCTCGTTCTCCAACTTTTCCTTTTAAAATTTTAGATTTCATTAAGATATCAAGACTGTGAGTTTCTAAGGAGAGAGGAATGGGAATAAAGCAAGTGAAAATGTTACAAAGCTCACTATTCTTAATGAAATCAAACTATTTTTGCAAATAAATGCTCCCTGGATTATTACAAACCTTTAATTAGTTTATAGAGTTTGAAAAATGTTTATTTTGGAATTTTTTGATAGTGTCCTCATTGCTTTTTTTTCTGGCTTCTCTAATTTCTTCTTTTTTTAATTTTATTTTTATAATTTTTAATATGTACAACTCATAGTGCATATTCCTCATTGCTTTTATGGAAAAAAAAATTCCAAAGGTCCTTACTCTGCCATTCCCACTGAGATCACCACTCAGTTTACAACTTAGCAGCAAGCCCACAATTGGTAGGTCAGAGAGTACAAGCTGAGCTGGGGTTCCTGGTAATTGTTCAGATTTGCTATATTTGCCTATACATAAACTTTAAATTTACATTATACAGGTTGGTACTTGAAACTGTATAATTATAAACATTGGTTTATAAGCAAAATAGGTTATAATTGAAATAATTGTTTTTTGTAAATTAACTCCTATAAGAAGTTGGCAACAGGGGCTGGGGTTGTGGCTCAGCGGTAGAGCACTCACCTAGTACGTGCATGGCCCTGGGTTCAATCCTCAGCACCACGTAAAAATAAATAAATAAAATGAAGTTATTGTGTCCAAGTACAAATACAAAAAAGAAGTAGGCAACATTATAGAATTATATAGACCTATGAACTTTTACCATGTAAATCTTCTAAGTTAAGATAAAGATTGTAATTGTTCTCTAGTGCTTTTATATATTAATATTTTTATGTTGTAATGTCAATGTTATGGTTTAAAAATATTGACACTGTGACATTACAATAATTCAAACATGAATTTTAGGACTTGGAATAAGATAGGGATGTAATTAATGCCCCCATATATTATGTTTAAACAACTATGAAATTTAGTATCTAATTTTAAAGGTGCCTGGTATAAAAAGTTGAAAAAAAGGATAATCCCTGTATGGACTCTACATATTTTCATCTAAATGTAAACTACATCAGTTTTTGTAAAGCTCCAGATAAAATAATAAATAACTAATATATTATGACTATGGCCAGTATCTATAATTTTAAAGTCCATTCTTTTATATTAAATAACATTAACATTTAAGTGTTAGGAAAATCTACATATGGTGTAGAATATTAAAGTTAATAATAAAATGTTATAGATGAAAGAAAAAGCACAATAAATCAGGAAAAAATTGAAAAGCTTTCTTAAAAGGGTAAGAAAAAATAATATTTTTCCTATTTGATTCATGATCAATTTCTTTGTTTCTTTCATACCATCTTTTTTTCTCATCAAATCTTCATTACCTTATCCCTCATCTTTAATCCCAGCTAGTGACTTTGCTTTCTATTTCATTAAGAAAACAAACATTCAGAAGACAACTATCAGTATAATAGTCACCTTTTAATTGCTGTGACCAAAATACCTGACAAGAAGAACCTAAAGGAAGAAAAGTTTATTTTGAGTTCACAGTTTTAGATATTTAGTTCATGGTGGTCCAACCCCATTACTCAGGGCCAAGGTGAGGCAGAAAGAGCATCATGGCCAAAGGGTGAGGTGGAGGAAAGCTGCTTACTTCATGTCAGCCAGGAAGGAGAGAGAGAAAAAGAGGGGGGTGAGGAAGGAGGGGGAAAGGGAAGGGGCTGCAGAGAAGATGTCACTTTTTAGGGCACACCCCCAGTGACATACCCCCTCCAGCCACACTACACTTGCCTACAGTTACCACCCGTAAACCCATTCAAACAAGGATAGATTAATTAGGTTAGAGCTTTTACAATCCAATCATTTCACCTCCTGCATTAACACAGGGACTTTGGGGGACACATTTTATCTAAACCTTAGCAACCAGCTAAAAGAACATTTATAAAACTATAGCCTATGTAATGACCACCTAGGACAAGCAATAAAACAACATAATAATCCACACCCACCCATTCCTCTTCCCTAGTGATGACATTCATTCCTCCAGTGTAGGGGTAACCCTTCTCCTGTTATGATTACCAATTATTTATCTTTATTTATAGGCTTATATTCCACATAAGCATCCCTAAAAAATAAAGTTATGTCTTATAGATATTTTTTAAATATTTATTTATTTACTTTAGTTGTACACAATGCAATGCATTTATGTTTATGTGGTGCTGAGAATCGAAGCCGGGCCACAAACATGCGAGGCGGGCGCTCTGCCGCTGAGCCACAACCCCAGCTCCGTCTTACAGATATTTGAACTTCATATACCTCTAATTGTCTGTATGTTTTATATTGTGACTATCATCTTTCACTCCATGTTTCTTGAGAGATTTATTCACAATTTTGTAGACAGCTGTAGTTAGTTCATTTGTATTGATGTGCAGTATGCCGGGCAATTTTGTGCATGTCTATAATCCCAGCAGCTAGGGAGGCTGAGGAAGAAGGATTGCAAGTTCAAAGCCAGCCTGCCTCAGCAAATTAGTGAAACCCTAAGCAACTCAGGGAGAACTTGTCTCTAAATAAAATTTACAAAAGGGCTGTGTATGTGGCTCAGTGTTTAAGTGCTCAATCCCTGTTACCAAAAAAAAAAATGTATTGCTGTGCAGTATACCATTATATGAATATACCACCATGTGTCCATTTATGGACATTCATTTGATGGACATTTAATGGACAATCTGACTGTGACTAGTGTTTGACAGGTATAAAACCATGCTACCATGAATATTCTTGTACATCTCTTCTAGTGTACATAAGCACTTAAATTTTTCAGACTGATTTGATAGTAGGTCAACAGTTTTGGGGGGCAGATATAACTATGAGCTTTGTATTCTGTTTCAGTAAGCTTTTTCGCTGCTGTGACTAAAAGAATTGACCAGAACAAATATAGAGGAGTAAAGTTTATTTGAGGGCTCACAGTTTCAAAGGTCTCAGTACATAGACAGCTGACTCGATTCCTCAGGGCTCAAGGTGAAGCAGAACATTCTGATGGAAGAATATGGTGGAGAGAAGCAGCTCAGATGATGATCAGGAAGCAGAGGGAGACTCCACTGAACAGATGCAAAATATATACCCCAAAGGCATGCCCCCAGGTACCCACCTCATTCAGCCACACCCTACCCACCTTCAGTTACCACTCAGTTAATTGCATCAGGGAAATTAATTCACTGATTGGGTTAAGAATTTCATAACCCAATCATTTCTCCTCTAAACCTTCTCGCATTGTCTCACACAAGAGCTTTTGGGGGATACCTCACATACAAACCATAACATTCTGCCCCTGACCCCCCAAAACTCATGATCATCTCACAGTGTAAAATACATTTAGTTCATTTCCAAGAATCCCCATGGTCTCAACAGTTCCAAGATTGCCCAAAAGTTCAAGTCCAAAGTCTTCTCTGAGACTCAGGAAAAGCTCACATCATGAGCTCATATAAAAATCAAAAGTGATTTACAAGTATCCAATATATACAGATACAGAGTAAACATTTTCATTCACAAAAATGGAGGCATAGAAAGAAGGGATGGGACCAAAGCAAGACTGAAATCCAGCTGGGCAAACAAGTCCTGTAGCTTCACTTCTAACATCTGGGGCAGATGGCATGGTGATGTTCTATCCAAAGGGCTTGTGTAGCTCCATTCCTGTAGCCATTTTGGTTGCAGCCCAAGTGGGCTTTCTATTGGCTTGCCCCAGCTCAAGACCTGCAGCCTTCCTCAGTGGACATTCCATAGTACTGGCATTCCATAATCTTTGGGGTCTCCACTGCAGCTTTGGCTTCCTCCTCATATTTCCATGCATCACCCTCTCAGGATTTTCCCAAAGGGACTCTGATCCTGCTTTACTTTGCCTTGTTTAAAATCTTGGTGGAAGCCTCCATGAAAACCTACCTTCAGCATCCTGCATTCCTGCAGAACCAGCACCACATGGTTGATGCCAAGGTCTGCTGCCATCTGAGAAGTAGCCAAGCCTCCAAGCACTGCAGCAGCCTCTGAGTGCCTGTGTAGCTGAGCAAGTTGAAAAGAATTCCTAGGCCCCCTTGCGCAAGAAGGATGCCCCACTGCTCTCAAGAGAATTTTTACTTTTACTTCCTTGAGTCTGAGATGGATATGATCTTGCCAACTCCTGAGATGCCCTCAAGCCATCTTTCTTATAGTCTCTGAGCAGAGTCTTTAACATTTCTTTAGTGTCAGTAATGCCTTTAACCACTGCAACTTTCTTTTTTAAAAAAATATGTTTTTAGTTGTAAGTGGACACAATACCTTTATTTTATTTGTTTTTATTTTTATGTGGTGCCTGGAAACAAACCCAGTGCCTCACACATGCTAGGCAAGTGCTCTACCACTGAGCCACAACCCCGGCCCTGCAACTTTCTTAATCCCAGTTTTAGTCCCACCTTTCAAGTCCAAGTTTTTCAAATCTTTCTTCATGGCTTTCTGCTCCTGGTTATCAATAACTTTGGCTAAAAGCTGTGTACAATATCCTTGCCACTGCCTGAATGCTATGCTGTCTAGAAATTTCTTCTGCCAGATTAAGAAGTCCATCACTTTTTAAATTAACCTCACACCCCTGTCTCTCACCCTGCACAAAACTCAACTCAAAGTGGATCAAGGTCCTAGGCGTTATACCAGAGATCCTGTGGCTACTAGAAGTAAATGAAGGCCCAACTCTCCTTCAGTTAGCATAGGAACCAACTTCCTCAACAAAACTCCAAAAGCATAAGAACTCAAATCAAGTATCAATAAATGGGATGGTATCAAACTAAAAAACTTCTTCACAGCAAAGGAAACAATCAAGAACATGAAGAGAGAGCCTACAGAATGGGAGAAAATCTTTGTCAACTGCACCTCAGATACAGCTTTTTTTAGTCAGCTTTTTCACTGTGGTGACTACAAGACATGACTGGAAAAAATTTCAGGGGAGGAAAAGTTTATTTAGGGGCCCATGGTTTCAGAGGTCTCAGTCTGTGGAAGGCCAGATCCATTCCTTGGAGCTCGAGGTGAGGCAGAATATCATGGCAGAAGACTGTGGTGGAGAGAAGCAGCTCACATGATGATCAGGAAGCAGAGAGAGAGACTCTACTCATCAGATACAAAATATATGCCCCAATGGCACATCCCCAATGACCCAACTTCTCTAGCCACACCCTACCCACCTTCAGTTACCACTCAATTAATCCTATCAGGGGATTAATGATTTCTCCTCTAAACCTTCTTGCACTGTCTCACACATGAGCTTTTGGGGGACACCTCACATCCAAACCATAACATATTCAGAAGGTTCAAGAAGGAATTTTCTATTTGGCACCTGGGATGATGGATTGAGATGTGAGAACAACAGAATAGAAGGTGAGGTTGCTAGGACACTTTCATTCCCTTTGCTTTGCCACACTATTTACTATAGCACAGTCTTGACAACTTGAGGACCAGGATTAGCCACTTCTTAATGTATGATGTGTAATGTGCATGCTGGTTAAATGTGTGGAATATCTGGAAATTGGAAATTTGAGTATAATTCCCTCTTCTTCCCAGCTATGTGACTTAACAACAATTTAATTAACCTAAGTTTTGGTTTCCCTTGTCTGTAAAATGGGAATAACTATCTGAATGCAGATTCTTTACACTTTTGTTTCGCTTATCAATTCCTGCATAACAAATATCACCAGAACCTATTGACAAAAGTAACCATTTATTTCCCCTCACCATGTTGTGGCTCAGAAATTCAGGCAGGGCTCAGGAGGCTATCTCTGCTTCACATGGTATTATCTGGATCAGCTCAACTAAGAGTAGAGAATCCAAGCTGTCCCCACTCACATGTCTGCTTTTGGTTTTTGCTTCTTGGCACTTGAGTGATATGTCTTGGTTTTCCTCCATATAGCTTCTTTCCAGCAGGAACATTCCCCAAAGTGTAAAAATAGAAGCTACTGAGGCCTGTCAGGCCAAGTTTCAGAAATTGTACATTACTTCTGTTATATTCTATTTGTCAAAGCCAATCCCAGAGCCAGTCCAGATTCAAAGACAAGGAAAACAGACCTTTGTGTTTAATGAGAGGAACAGAAAAGTTGCATTGTTGGGGCTGTAGATATTGCTCAGTTGATAGAGTGCTTGCCTAGCATACACAAGGCCCTGGTTTCAATCCCCAGCACCACAAAAACAATTGCATTGTAAATAGGCCTGCAGGATGGAAAAGATTGTTATAATTGTCTTTGTAAACAATACATCATAAATACATTGTAAACCTTTGTACCTGGAATCCATTTGTGTTATGCTAGTCCCAGATATGAAGAATCAAGTTTGGTTTGGGCAGGGATACATGGCAGAGATGTAGGAACTGAGAAGGTAACTCCCAGGAGGGTAGAAGAGAACCATAGGAGTATAGGCACCTGGAAGCAAAGTGAATACATGTTTTAAGGAGGAGTGATCAACCATGAGTAAAACATTGCTGAAGAGTTGAATAAAATGATTTCTGGGAGGTTTCAGATGGTGGAATAGAGATATAAATTGTGAGCCATCACTAATTTATTCCTCCACAGGATAGAAACAAAGAAAATGGTGCATAATTGCTTGTGGAGATGAAAGCCTATGAGTGAACATTGGAAACTGACAGCACAGAAAACAATACTTGGTGAATTCCAGAGACTAGGGAGAATAACGAAGCAGGAAAATCAAAACACCCAATCACCTAGCCCCTGGCACCTGGTCAAAGAAAGGGGACTGTCCCTTCCAGGGAAGTAAAGGTGAAAGAGAAAGTATGAGAGCACAGCACAGAAGGCTGCGCCCTGCAGACAACCACCTTAATTAAATAGGTGACCTGAATTCTGTACAAGTTCACTTAAGAGTAGAAATTCACTACATCTGTCAAAAAACTCTGAGTTCTATAGCCAGGATCCAGCTTGAGATGAGTTCTATTGTCTGAGACTAAGCTGAGTAACAGGGATGGTCAGAAAACTTGGCATAATCATATCTAATGTCCCTTTGGACAACCCTGCTGCATTAACTAGACAGGCAGTGGCCATAAGAGACAATCAAGGCTTAGAAAAGTACCAAGAGATTTAATGCTGCAAAGAGTATAGGCTGCAATGGGGAAGGGAGTAGACGACACAGTGATTCAGTGACCCTTCACTCTGACATGGAGCATCATGAATCACATGTGACTTCACAGGGGGCCAGGTCTGAAGATGCTGGGATTGAGGCTAGCTGATGGTTCAGTTCCTGTGCTCCCCATTCCAGCACAGAATTCAGTGGTTCAGTTAGACCCTCCACCACAGAAGCATCCTGGGGAACCACTACAGCTTTAACATTTGCCACACCCCTGGGTGTACAGACTAAAATCTTCTGGAATGAATAAACACCCAGCACCTGTACATGTTCCACCAAAGCATTGGGAAGAAGGGCTCACTGTGGCTATGACATTTGCCATGCCCCGGGGGGGGGGGGTTGCACAGATTAAAAACCTCCAGAGAGAATATATCCCTGGTGCTGTCAACATTCCACCTTAACCTGTTGGGCAAGAAACACGAGGTGTAGCCTGCATACTGCCCAACTTGTTTGATGAGAGCTGAGAGGAATTACAACAAGCTGCAGTCACAACCCCACTACCTCTTCACCCAATACTTGGCAGATTCCAACCTTAGAAGCCCCAGAGAGAAGTTTTTCCAAGCACCTCAGCTAGGAGGAATTTTTTAATTGGTTTTGTTTGTTTGTTTGTTTGGTTTTTCTCTATTTTATTATTTGAATTTTTTTCTTATTTTTATTTTATTTTTAATTTGATTTTTCATATTTTACCTCTTTTTAATATTATTTTTTCTATCTTTTTTCTTTATCTATTTTTATTCTTTATATTTTTTATGTTTTCTCTCTTTCTTTATCTCCCCCCACCTCCAGTGCTAGAGATGGAGCACAGGACAACTTTACTCCCAGCTCAACTGGGAGGAATTAAGCCCAGTTCTATCCATAGCCCAGCCCCACTTGAACCTGGGCAGATACTTCTTAAAGGAAGGGACATAATTTCCCAGCTGTTAGCCTATCCCTAGGTGGGCATAGATTGGTGAAGGTTGAGGTCTAGTTTCTGGGCAGATACCTCCACATTAGCAGCAGAGAGGAAAAACCCAATGGTTAATGATATCATATCTATGTAGGCTCTCTACATCTATTCCAGCCACACCAGGTCAGATCACATAGGTCTGATAAGTCTGAAGTTGAGTCCCACAGAGGAGGAACTATGATTTCATACCCTACCCCTCCCTGTGAAGGATCTAGATATGCACGAATCTCCAATAAGGATAAGAGCTTCAGACCCTTCAACATGACTACAGCAATCAGCATCAGAATCACTTTGAAGTAATAGAGACACTATTAACCATACTTGTGGAAATCTCCAACTTCTGAACAGGGTTACCGTTCCCACAATAGGAATAACCAAAAAGGGATCATTCCACATATTCTTCTGCCTACACCACATCTACTTGAAGTACCAGAATATTCCCATTCTTGGAAATCTTACGGAGACAATGGGTATCTCCAACCCCAGTATGGTATGCTTTTTGCACAAATCATTGAGTTATAATTAAAGAAGCTACACGTAACATACACGGCAGAGTCCAGTTGGAAACGAACTCAATATTGCACAACAAACCAATATTCCAAATCACATTGGCAGAAAAAATCTGCATACCACAAAGGCCACCACATAAAAGTGGAGGAATTATCCATCCCAACAGAGGCACAAACCTCAACATGAAAACAAAAGAAATATGGAAAAAACAAGGTAATATATTACCTTCTAAAGTTTTTAACACCATAGTAACAGATTCCAAAGATTTCATCATTCTTTTGAATTTTTTTGTCTGGCATTTGATGAAATGCTGGGCAAAAAAATTCAAAAAGAATGATTTTCAGAAAACTCAGTGAATACAAATAAAACATTAAATGAGTTAAGGAAGACAATGAAGAATATGAGAGCAATTCAATAAAGAGGTAGATATTTTGAAAAGAACCAAACAGAAATCTTGGAATTGAAAGGCTCTATAAATCAGATTTTTAAAAAAACTAAATTGAAAACCTTGTCAACAAACCAGATCAAGTAGAAGAAAGATAATTCTGTCAAAAATATTACACTCAGAGAGCAATACAATAAAAAATAAGAAGGAATAAAAAGAACATACAAAATCTCTGGAACTATATTAAAATATCAAACATCTGAATAATTGGTACACTGGAGGGAGAAGATCTACGTGTGAAGGGCATAGAAAACATTCAGTGAAATATAAATATAAAACTTCCCAAATCTTAGGAAAGATACAGACATCCAGGTACAGGAAGCCTTTAGAAAACCAAATCAATATGGCCAGAAAAGAACTGCTCCACAACATATTATAGTTAAATTGCCAAAAATACAGAATAAAGGGAAAATGTTAAAATCTGTAAGAGAGAAGTGCCAAATCACATTAAAAGACAAACCCATAAGAATAACAGCAGAAATTCTGAAGTCCAAGAGGGCATGGAATAATGTATTTCAAGTTCTGAAAGAAAATAATTGCCAACAAAGATTACTATACCCAGCAAGATTACCCTTCAACATCAAAAGAGAAAGAAATATCTTCCAAGATAATCATGAACTAAGGGAATTAATAACCACTATTCCAGCATTACAGAAGACACTTAAGGAACTGGGGATATAGCTCAGTTGGTAGAGTGCTAGCCTAGCATGCACAAGGCCCTGGGTTCAATCCCCAGCACCACCGCAGAAAAGAAAAGAAAAGAAAAAAACACAGGAGAGGGGCTGGGGATGTGGCTCAGTGGTATTGTGTCCAACTACAAACAAAAACTAAATATTAAAAAAAAAACAGAAGACACTTAAGGGAAGTCTATATCCATAAGAGGAAGAAAGTCGAACACAATCATGAGAGCACATAAAAACATGAATCTCACTAGAAGTGTAGACATGCAAAAGAAAAAATAAGAAAGAACCAAACATTGTCAATATGATAAGCCATCAAATTTCTAAGATGAATAAGAGAGAAAGAAATGAGTATAGAATATTCAAAACAAGAAGAAAGGGGCTGGGTTTGTGGCTCAGCGGTAGAGCGCTTGCCTAGCAAGTGCATGGCCCAGGGTTCGATCCTCAGCACCACGTAAAAATAAAGACTTTGTGTACAACTAAAACAAATAAATTAAAAAAAAAAGAAGAAAATCAATAAAATGACAGGAACAGCAATAGCTTTCAATAATAATTCTGAGTGTAAATCATCTTAATTCTCTAATTAAAAGACACAGACTGGCTCAGTAGATTAAAAAAAACAGTACCCAAACATATGTTCCATACAAGAAGTTCACCTCACCTGCAAGGACATAATCAGACTGAAAGTGAAATGATGGAAAAAGATATTCCAATGAAATGAGGTGTGAATAAGTAGAGCAAAGTGACTTATATCCAACAAACTAGGCTTTAAGACAAAATCAATTAAAAGAGACAAAGAAGGTCACTATATGTTGATCAAGGAAACAACACTTCAAGAAGTTAAAACACTTATGAATATATATGCACCAAATGTCAGAGCACTCAATTTCATAAACAAATACTCTGGAAAAAGGGTGAGATAAGCCTCAGTAAAATAATAGTAGATGATTTCAATACCCTACTCTCACCCATAGGTAGATAATCCAGCCCAAAAAAATCAACAAAGAAACAGCAGTTAAATTATAAAATAGATCAAATGGATTTAACAGACATCTCTAGAATATTACATTCAACAGCTACAGAATATACATTCTTTTCATTGGCTCATGGAACTTTGAACAAAACAGACATTATGTTAGGCTACAAAGCAAGTCTTAACAAATTCAAAAAATTGAAATAATTTCTTGCATTTTATCTGATCACAATGGAATGAAACTAGAAATCAACAAGATAAATTGCAGAAATTTTACAAACACATGGAGATTGAACAATACAATCATGGGGAAAATTTTTTAAATTCCTTAAGCCAAATGAAAATGGAAACATAGCATACCAAAATATGTAGACTACAGAAAAAGTGGTACTAAGAAGAAAATTTATAGCAATGTGTACCTCCATAAAAATAGAGAAATTTCAAATAAATTACCTAATTATGTACCTCAAGAACTTAGAAAAACAAGAACAAGCCAAATCCACAGTCAATAGAAGGAAAGAAATAATAAGTATTAGAACAGAAATAAATTAAATAAAGCCTAAAAGATTAATGCAAGGATCACTGAAACTAAGAGTCAGCTTTTCAAAAGTATAAACAAAATGAATAAACCTTTAGCTAAATTAACCAAAATAAAGAGAAGAAGATCCAAATAATTAAACTTAGAAATAAATGAAGAACATGGATACCACTGAAATTCAAAGGATCATTAGGGGATATTTTGAAAAACTATGTCAATACATTGGAAAGTCTAGAAGAAATGTACAAATATAGGAAAACCTATAGCCTAAAAAGATTGAACCAAGAGGGACATTAAAAAACCTAAACAGATCAATAACAAGTAATGAGATTGAAGCAGCAATTAAAAGTCTCCCAACAAAAAAAAGCTCAGTGCTGGATGAATTCATTGCTGAAATTTACCAGACTTTCAAAGAAGAACAAATACCAAAGCTCTTCAAACTCTTCCATAAAATAGAAAGGGAAACCTTATGAAGTCATTCTATAAAGCTAGTATTACCCCACAACCAAAACCTGAGAAGGACACAACAAAAAAGAAAACTAGAGAAAAATATTGCTAATGAACATAGATGCAAAAATCCTCAACAAAATATTTGAAAACTAAATCCAGCAGCACATTAAAAATATCATATACCATGATCAAGTTGGTTTCATTCCAGAGAAGCAAGGATGTTCACCATATATAAATCAATAAAAACTACAGCACGTAAGTAGATTTAAGGATAACATCACATGATTATCCCAATATATGAGGAAAAAGCCTTTGACAAAATTCAATATGCCTTCATGATAAAAGCCCTGAATAAATTATGTAGAGAATGATCATACCCCAGCATAATAAAGGTTACAGTTGACAAACCCATAGCCAACATCATTCTGAACGGGGAAAAAACTGAAAACATTTCCCCAAGATTAGGATCAAGACAAGTTTATCCACTCCCATCACTCATATTCAATATAGCACTGGAAATTTTAGCCAGAACAATTAGATGCAGAAAAGAAATAAAAGGCATACAAATACAAAAGGAGGAAGAAAACTTATCCTTGTTTGCAGATGAAGTGATTCTCTAAGTGGAAAGTTCTAAAGACTCCACAAAAAACTTTTAGAACTGACAAAAATTTTCAATAAAATCGCATGATACAAAATCAACATACAAAAATTAGTAGAGATTTTCTATACAATATAATTAACTCACTGAGAAAGAAATCAGGAAAACCATCCCATCCACAATAGGCATAAAAATAAATAAATACCTAGGAATAAACCTAACAAATGATTAGAATGACCTCTACAATGAAAATTACTAGAAAGTAAAAAAAGAAATTGAAGAAGACACTAGAAAGTGGAAAGAACACTCATGCTAATGGGTTAGGAGAATTAATACTGTTAAAATGGCCTTAGTATCCAAAGTGGTCTGTAGAGTCAATTCAGTCTCCCTCAAAATGTCAATGACATTCTTCACAGAACTAGAAAAAAACGTAAAATTCATATGGAACCCAAAAAACCTCAAATAACCAAAGCAATCCTGAGCAAAAAGAACAATGCTGGAAGCTTCCTAATACCTAATACAAAGCACAATACAGAGCCCTAGTAACAAAACCAGCATGGAAATGGCATTTAAAAAAAAAAAAAGACCCACTTATTTCAAAGACCCATAAACAAATCCACACATCTTCAGCCAATTGATTCTTTAGGAAGATGCCAAAAACACATGGGAAAATGGACAGACTTTTCAACAAATGGTGCTAGGAAAACTGGATATTCACACATAGAAGAATAAAAGTAGATCCCTATCTCCCCTATCTCTCACCCCGTACAAAAATCATCTCCAAATGGAGATGGATCAAAGACATGAATCTTTGAAATTATTAAAAGAAAACATAGGCAAAACACTTCAGGATATTGGCTTGGACAGTGATTTACTGGGTAGGACTTCTACTGGAAACAAAAGCAAGAAAACCGAAGAAAGAATTGACAAATGAGATTACATTAAATTGAAAAGCTTCTGCACAGCAAAGGAAATAATCAACAGAGTGAAGAGACAGCCTAGAGAATGGGAGAAAATCTTTGCCAGTTGTTCACCTGCCAGAGGATTAATGACCAAAATGTATTAAAAAAAAAAAAACTCTAAAAACTTAACAATGAAAAAACAAATAATCCAATTAATAAATGGGCAAATGATCTGCGTACATCCTCAAAAAAGGAAGTATAAATGGCCAATAAAATATATGAGAAAAAACTAATAGCTTTAACCATCAGGCAAATCAAAACTTCATTGAGATTTCATTTCACACCAGTTAGAATGGTTATTATAAAACAAACAAATACTGGTGAAGTTCTGGAGAAAAAGGAAGTCTTACGTACTGTTGATAGGAATGTATTTTAGTACAGCCACTATAGAAAACAGTATGGAGCTTTAAAAAAACTAGAAAATAGAAAATAGAACCACAATATGATTCAGCTATACCACTTGCAGGTATATTTCCACAGGAAATGAAGTTAGCATACAAAAGTGATATCTGCATACCCATGTACACACATACACACACACACTGGAGTGTTATTCATACACACACACACACACACACATACACACATACACACACATACACACACACACACACATAATGGAGTGTTATTCACCCATAAAGAACAATGAAATCCTGTGATTTGCAGTAAAGGGGATAGAACTATAGGATGTCGTGTTAAGAGAAATAAGCCAGACACAGAAAGACAAATATTACCCTGTTCTCTTTCATATGTGGAAACTAACAAACACACAAAACCAAAGGCGCCGGGCATGGCATGGTGGCGCACACCTGTAATCCCAGCACTTGGGAGGCTGAGGCAGGAGGATCGCGAGTTCAAAGCCAGCCTCAGCAATGGCGAGGCACTTAGCAACTCAGTGAGACCCTGTCTCTAATAAAATACAAAAAAGGGCTGGGGATGTGACCCAGTGGTCCAGTGCCCCTGAGTTCAATCCCTGGTACCAAAAAAAAAAAAAAAAAAAAAAAAAAAAAAAAACAAAACAAAAAACAAAAAACCAAAGGCGATCTGAAAGTAGAAGAGGGACTATTTGGGTCTGGAAAAGGAGTCGGGAAGTGGGGACATGATCAAAGCTTGACATATACATGTGTGGAAATGCCACAGTGAGACTCATTAATTTGTATACTTAACATATATTAATAATAATAAACCTGAAAAAATTTAAAAATCCTATTTTTTTCTGGTAAGAACCATAAAAAATAATAAAAAGCAGTTATTCTCAGGAAAAGGGGCTGGAGGAGGGGTAGGGAATACTTTCACTTATCATAACCTAATTTCCATTCTTTTATCTTTCAAACCTTGTAAATGAATTACTTTTTTTCCAATGCAAATTATCTAAGAGTAGAGATTATGAAAACTAGTTGATTTTGAGTCTCACAATAACCCTGTGGAATTGGAAAGTTTGGAGTTGTCATTCCCATTTTGCATCTGAAACTTATGTAGGTTAAGGAACTTTCTTAATACTCTAACAACTAAAAAATACCAGCCAGATCTTAACTATCCATATACATACTATTGAAGTGAGTCTGTCTGTAGGTCTGATGTTATTTAGACATAATGAATGGATACTTATTTTGTTGAATGTGGATATTTATTTGTTCATTTATCACACATTTCTGTTCCCTAAAACTTTCTAGAGACTATATTAGATACCATACAAACAAAAATTGAGGACTAAGGCTATAGTTCAGTGGCAGAGGCCTTGCCTAGCACGTGTGAGGCACTGGGTTCCATACTTAGCACCACATAAAAATAAACAAAGGCATGCTGTGCATCTACAAATACAAAAAAGAATTTTTTAAGAAAACTGAGTAAGACACAGCCTTGACTTCAAGAGGAAAAAGAACAATAGAGAGTGACAGAATAATATTACATGTCAGATGCCAGGACAGAGACTTGAAAGAACTGGGTAGAATAACTGGTTCTGCTGCAAGAGCCAGCAACAAATGCAGGCCAGGCTGCTGGAATAGCTGCTTTCCATGTTCAATAGATGGTAGTGAGGCTGGTTGACCTCTGAAAAACTGTAAAGTTAGTCACGTTCATCTACCTTTTCCTTCTGCAAGGAGTGAAAGACAGTAGTCATTCATTGAAATACAGTGTCTTTCTTTCTTTCTTTCTCTCTCTCTCTCTCTCTCTCTCTCCTTCTTTCTTCCTTTGGTACTGAGGGTTTAACCTAGGAGCACTTTACCACTGAGCTACATTCTCAGCCCTTTTTATTTTTTTCATTTTGAGAGAGGGTCTCGCTAAGTTGCTTAGGGCCTCATTAAATTGCTGAGGCTGGCCTTGAACTTGCAATCCTCCTGTCACAGCCTCCCAGGCTGCTGGGATTACAGATGTGTGCCCCTGCACCTGGCTAAAATATAGTTTCTAAGCCAATGCAGTATGAGTTCATCAATTATTTTGAAACAAAAAGATTTCTGTTTGTCACAGATAGTCACATTATTATAGGCAAGAAACCACATAATTGAGTGTGTTCCTTTAAATTGGTTATGTAGTTCCATAGCTATTTTAGAAAATGCATTATAGGTGAGAAAATTCTAACCCAAAACAAGATTAAATGTTATCTTTTCTATGAGGATCTTATGTTTTGTTTTGCTTCTTACTTCTAATTTGTAGCTCTCTCTTTTATTAATATTGAAAATTTCAAACATACCAAGAATAGAAAGAATCCTATAGTCTACATCTAGAAACTACTTTTAACAGTTATCAATATTTTACTAACCTCGTTTCATCTATTCCTTTATATAGCCACCCTTTTTTTCTGGAGCATTTTAAAGTAACAGCAATCTTATGTTTTGAGAGTGATTTGAAGGAGTATGAAAGTAGAATAAGAAATTTATGTCCTTCCAAACAGCAGGAGTCTTTAACCCTCATTAAATTGCCAGTATAATTTTAAAAAATAATCTTACTTCAGTTTTAGTGAAATCTCTCTTATGGCATTAGCTCATCTAGCAGCATTTAGCTCTGCTGAACAAGGTGTCTTTGGCCCTTCTTTTAAAAGAGTTTCACCAAGACAAACAGATGGAAACGTTTTTTTACTGAACACTTCATATAAGAACAGTGCACAATGCAGAAATAGATACATAAGAGTTTGGGTGAAATATAAAGATATTATTGTTGTTACTATTCTGGAAGTTCTGTATATCTGGGTTTTAGGATAACACATTTGCCCTTTCTGTCATTGGAACTATGATTTCATTTGTTTCCTTGTCCTCTATCTTCAGGAAAGCTGCCTTTTAGTTGGTGGCTTAAGATATCATAAAATTCACTATGATTACAAGGCAAAAAGTTATAAATAGCTTAATAGAGTACAGCTATTAGGCAACACCATCACCAGTATTAGAAATGGGCAAGGGTTTCAAATACAGATGTTTTTTTTTCCCCAAGGATATAAGCTTCAATATTACTTTTACAAAGAAACAACTTAAATATAAATAAAAAGGAAATAGTAAAGTAAATCAGAGTTCATCTAAATAAATTGAAATGTTATAAAAACAGATTTATTGGTAATTGTTTATTTTATCACATTTCAAGTAAAAGCAATATACAAAATTACATGTCCAAGTATGAAGGAAGGGTATGGAAAGAAAATTAGAAGGTAATATGACAAAATGTTAACAGGAATTGCTTCTAAGTGGTAGCATTACAAGTGATTCTTCTTCTGTTTCTTTTTCTATTTTTCTGTCCTTTTCAAATTTTCTACAGTGAGCATGTAATTACTTGTATAATCAGAAAAACATTTTTTCTAAATAAAAGGTACAAGCAAGTCTCATAATCCCCGTGCCTAGAACCAGATCAGCAATCTGTTTTGAATGTTTCCAAGGCAGTGAACCAGGCAAAAGTAAGAAGGATGATTTCAGAGTCCCCAGGGGAGACTTGTATAGTCAGTTCCTAGGAGGGGAGACTTGTGTAGTTAGTTCCTAGGAAACCAGAAGTTTTAGCCACTCAAAACACATGTAAGTGTTTCTGGTGTGAATCAAAACCTTCCATTAAACGTAATTTCAGCAGCAGCTGTTACACAACCTGTATAAACTATTTTTGGTGTGAACCAAAATTTTAACAACATCGAAACTCTGTTAACTATTTCATGTTCCCATAGGTATAAACCTCATCCATCACTGGTCAGGTTTAACTGCCTTAATATGGAGGAACAAACAAGGAACAAACAAGGAAGACTTAGCCAAGAAATAAGACAGTTTCCTGAATTATTATTTTACTCTTTATCTTATTCTTGTAAAGAAAAGAGGCAATTTAAAATGTCATAAGTAATTCATGCCCAATTTAATGAGAACAAAAGTGTGCAGATAAAGACATAGTCTTGTTTCTTCTGGTTTCATTAGGAGGAACCAATGTTTTCTTGTAGATGATCATATAGTATATACAAGCTCATAAACACAACTAATAGAGAGTTCCTCTTTACATTATTTTCTTTACAAAAATGGAGTTGTTTTATTTTATTTTGTGATACCAGAGATTGAACCTGGGTTGCTCTACCACTGAGTTACATGCCCAGCCCTTTTTATTTTTCATTTATTTGGAGACAAGATCTCCCTAAGTTGGCAAGGTTGACCTTGAACTTGTGATCTGCTTGCCTCAGCATCCCAAGTCACTGGATTACAGGTATGTGTCACCACACTTGTCTTAGAGTAATATTTTACACCCAAGCTTATCTGCTCATAGCATTGCCTTGAGTATCTGTTAAAATATAGATTCTTGGGCTGCATCATAGGCTCCCCACTTCATTGCACTGGTGCTTGTAATCAATGTACACACACAATGAGAAATAGACATTCTGGAAAGAATCCTTGATTCTCCCACATTCTGTCCCTTAGACTAGTCACTAGCTGTGGATGGCACTCCAACAATGGTCACTTCTCTTAGAGAATACACACCAAAATCAAAGTGCTGGGTTCCCATGAGTATCAAAACTTCTCAGCTATTGTTGTAGGGTCATAGCATCTAATGCTACTCAGCAATGGTTTTCCCATCATGTCCTGCAATTGCATAGTATCTCCCTCTGATGTATTGTGGCCCCTACATAGCATTGTAGAATGGTCATACTAGTGAAGTTGTCCAGGAATCAGTGTAAATGTTGTATGTTTCAACAGAAGAAATGTGGCCTATTCCATTCAAAACCCCCACCACATAAATGTGTTCATTTAGTTGGGCTACTTCAGCACCAGAACACTTGGTAGCCATTTTTCTAACATTAGTGCAGTGTCCTGTAGGGGATCATAGTTCTCAACAAAACGTAAGATATTCATGCTATCATATCCTCCTACACAGTGGAATACTACACTGGAAACTGCTAATCCAGCACCCTCTTGGGCCGTCTGCAAATCCACTAGTATGCTATCCTGGTCAATGGTTCATATTGCTCCCTACTGGCACAATGCTGGGTTTCATAAAAGACTCCAAAAACGCATATCATATCTCCCAGGGTGGTAGCTCCAGCTAGGGCATCATATGCTTTTTTAAAAAAAAAAAAATTTTTTAGTTGTAGATGGACACAATACATTTATTTTATTTGTTAATTTTTATGTGATGCCGGGAATCAAACCCATCCCTCATGCAGGCTAGGCAAGCACTCTACCACTGAGCCACAACCCTAGCCCCCCATCATAGGCTTTTTGGATCTGAGATTTCAAAGAAGTTAAGTGAGTCCTATAATCAGAAGAGTTGGATAAGTGCTGTTCTATATAAGCTGGATTTTACTTCTTAATAATATATCATGTTTCCTTTCAGGTTAATGCCTAGACATAAAAGTCATTATCTTTTGGTAGATATAGAGATAAATAAAAAAAAATTCTACTATAGAAAATGAATGATTTGTTTTGTAGAAGATACTGTAAACAAAGTTAAAAGACAGACCAGGGCAAGATATCTGTAACAAATATAGCAATATTCCTAATGTAGAAAGAGATATTAAAAATTAAGAAAAAACGGCCGGGCGTGGTGGTGCACACCTGTAATCCCAGCACTTGGGAGGCTGAGGCAGGAGCATTGCGAGTTCAAAGCCAGCCTCAGCAATGGCGAGGCACTTAGCAACTCAGTGAGACCCCGTCTCTAATAAAATACAAAAAAGGGCTGGGGATGTGGCCCAGTGGTTGAGTGCCCCTGAGTTCAATCCCCGGTACCAAAAAAAAAAAAAAAAAAAAAAAAATTAAGGAAAAGAAAAATGGATACTGTTGCAGTAAGACACACTAAGACAGCATTAGTAACCTGTATGTTAATTAAAAAGTAATCTTTGGATCAACATCTATAGAATAGAGAAGAAGGAAACAGAAGTGAATAGAGGAAGAAGTCAATTTGTGATATTTTCAGCTAGAATGGTCCTTCAGAGTTATCTCTCTTCACTGTCTTTCAAGGCCATAATGAGTAACGCGGCTGTCATTCATTGTCAACTTATACCTGCACACTATAGCAATGCATCCATGGACCAAGGTCAGGCTTTTTATTCCTTTGTCTGTGAGTCATGAAGGATATACACCATAAGCGTGAACTTAGGCAGAAATGTTGGTGAAATAGTGGTGGATGACATGGGGTTCTAGGCCACCTGCTTATAACTTGTGTTCTTTGGTCCTGCTTATTCTGGATTTATCACTAATGATAGTTTATTGCAGCCCCATTTGACCTTATGATTTGATGAGTCTGACAGAACCCAGCTCATGATAAGCAGTTATAGTCACAAGCTTTCTTGCTCTGTCATCATCATCTTGTTCCTTTTATATGAGGACCTAAAACATCACAAGTTGTTTTTCAAAGGTATATAATTCTCCTCTGAAGATAGCATATCCTTGATCTAAAACCCCAAGGGTCTACATTGGGATTATTTTATGGGATTTGCTATAAACTCCATATAACATCTATTCCCACTCCTATCTTTAATACCATAGGGTCTGCTGGTCATATGGCCCAAAACAGCAGGACACGGTAGTATAGACATGCTATAAACATATAGTACTTTCTGTTTTGAGCCCCACTCAAAGCTGTCAGTAGTTTGCATAACCTAGTACATAGATCAAGGCAGTATTTCCAATTAGGAATGTACTGCATCAATAATCTGAGAAAGTCTACCAGATGTTGCAATTTCCATGTTTGTGGTGAGAGGTGCAAGGTACAATAATTTTGTCTTTTACCTGGAATGGCAATTACTTGGTCTATCTCTAGCCAATCGACATCTTAAAAATATTTATATTATACTTCCCTTAATTTTCGTGGGGTTTACTTCCTATGGTGTGAATGGCTGTGTATTGGCAAAGGCATAAATATGCAGACCATTTTATGCACATCAGGTCCAAAGAGCATGATTTCTTTGATAAAGTGGATCAATTTGATGTTCTTCTGTGGGATATCAAGATCTCTTCAGATTATAGACTCTTTAGCATGGTAGAGGACAAGAGAGTTATCATAGACAGTGAGCAAAATTACAAATGTATATTCTTGGGCTGGGGTGTAATTCAGTGGTTAAATGATTGGTTAGAACATGCAAAGCCCTGGGTTTGATTCCCAGCACTGCAAAATATAATTAATAAATAAAAATTCCACAAATGTATGTTCTTGTCTATCCTCTATGAATCTGATTTTTTTCTTTTTTTAATTTTTAATTTGTTCTTTTTAATTATACATGACAGTAGAATGTATTTTGACGTATCATACATACATGGAGTATAACGTCCCATTTTTGTGGTTGTAAGTGATGTGGAGTTACACTGGTCATGTGTTCATACATGATACATAGGAAAGTTATGTCCAACTCATTCTACTATCTTTCCCATTCCCATCCCCCCATCTCCCCACTCCCCCTTGCCCAGTCCGGTGAACCTCCCCCCAATACCTATCGTGAATTAGCATCTGTATATCAGAGAGAACATACGGCCTTTGTTTTTTGGGGATTGGCTTATTTCACTTAGCATGATAGTCACCAGTTCCATCCATTTATCAGCAAATGCCATAATTTCTTTTTTTTTTTTTTTTTTTTTTTTGGTACCAGGGATTGAACTCAGGGGCACTCAACCACTGGGCCACATCCCCAGCCCCTTTTTTGTACTTTATTAGAGACAGGGTCTCACTGAGTTGCAAAGTGCCTCACCATTGCTGAGGCTGGCTTTGAACTCGCAATCCTCCTGCCTCAGCCTCATAAGTGCTAGGATTACAGGTGTGCCTCACCACGCCCAGCTAATTTCATTCTTCTTTATGGCTGAATAATATTCCATGTTTATATGTACCACATTTTCTTTATCCATTCATCTGTTGAAGGGTGCCTAGGTTGGTTCCATAGTTTAGCTATTGTGAAGTGAGCTGCTATAAACATTGATGTGACTATGTCGCTATAGTATGCTGATTTTAAATCCTTTGGGTATATGACGAGGAGTGGGATAACTGGGTCAAATGGTGGTTCCATTCCAAGTTTTCTGAGGAATCTCCATATTGCTTTCCAGAGTGGTTGCTCCAATTTGCAGTCCCACCAGCAATGTATGAGTGTACCTTTCCCCCCCACATCCTCCCCAACATTTATTGTTACTTGTATTCTTAACAATTGTCATTCTGGGGCTGGATTTGTGGCTCAGTGGTAGAGCATTCGCCTAGCATGTGTGAGGCACTGGGTTCAATCCTCAGCACCAAATAAAAATAAACAAATAAATAAATAAAGGCATTAAAAAAAAACAATTGCCATTCTGATGGGAGTGAGATAATATCTCAGTGTAGTTTTAATTTTTTCTGATCTTCTTTTCTGAACAGTATGGAAAAGACCACATTCATTGAGTTAATAGCTGCATAGCATAAACATGAGGCTGTGTTAATCTGCTCTACCAAATATATTTCATGTAACAGTGATAGAAATTAGGATACCACTCTGTTGAGTTTATAGTGGTCTGTCATTTTCCAAGATCTTTTCCCCTTAGATTTGTGCATTAAACTTAGATATGACAAGTTCTAACACCCTCACATATTTAGATGTTCAAGAATGACACTAATTTCCACACCTCCTTGCCAAATACAATATTAATTTTCCAAATACTTCATTATGGGAAATTTTCAGACTTAACCAAAAGTTGAAAATACCATACCACAAACATCCATATAGACACCAAATAGATTCTAAAATTTACATTTTATTATATTTTCTTTATCATACATTTTTCCATTCTTCTATCCATCCATCAACCCATCTAACTTTTGTAGTTTTTCAAAGTAAGTTGCAGATATCAGGACACTTCCCTTGAAACACTGTAGCATGCATATCTTTAGGGATTGGTGTTTGTTTATGATTCTTTTTTAAATAAATTTTTTAACAATGAAATCTTAATCATACCATTTGATGGCTTTTGACAAATACGTATAGTCCATGTACCATACCACTTAAGCAATCCTCCCAAACATACAAAAACACATGGAAGGTCCCACCTATGTGAGCTAACAAGTTACTCATTTGGTACAATATGCATAAGTTGGACTAGTGCCTTCTTCCCTCTGACCACCACATGCTCAGGAAACACATATCCTTGACTCACCACTGAAGAGTGGTGCCCATGGCCAGCTGGCACCAAGAAGAAAGACCCCCAGGGAGGTCAACTTTTGGTGTGCTAACAGCACACTCCTTCCTGGCCTGCAACACCCCTCCTCACCATAGGTACCCATTCCTATGTTCCTCAGGTAGCTAGAGATTCTCTTTCCTTTCCCCAAGATGCTCTGAGATCCTTGTCCTGTAGGATCCAGGAGGACAGGCTGTCCAGATGGGTCAGGATAGGAAAACAGAAAGCACTGAGAGAACTCCTGCTCTGAGTTAAGCCAAGGCCCAAGTCCTGGGACAGGTTCACTAAGAAGTCCCTAGGAAGAGAAAGAAAGAGTTCATTTAAAAACAAACACAACCCAGGCAGGAGAAGGCCTTGTGTTTGGCACTGAGCGGGGAGAAGAAAGTGGTGTGGAGCTCCTGGTGCTCAGCCTGGCCCTGCTATAGTTTCCTGCCAACTGGGCAGAGGCAAGAAGCCCCTCCCAGGCCTGTTTGGGGTTTGGGGGCACTGGGAGGAAGACAGAGGAGGCTCACTTATTACTTTGTTCCTGTCATCTGCTTCTGACAGGCAGGTGCATGTGAGTGTGCACTCCCCCACCACAAGCCTTTTGCCTCTTTTATGGGGTCAGGCCTTTATGCACCTCCCACACAGCCATCACTCAAGCTGGGAAGGGAAGTTCTTTATCAATTCACACTCCCAGCCTTTAGGCTGAGCCCCCACCCAAGCTTTGATACACTCTACTGAGCTTCTCCCACAGAGCTCCCTTGAGTACTTGGTGTTTCCTTTCTAGGCTTTCAGCCAGCCCTGCTGCGCTCTAGTCCCCAGTCCTTCCCCAGGGAAGGATCCATAGCTTAATCATGCCCAAGTGAGGCAGTCTCCTGCTTCCCTTGCTATAAAGCAGACTGGCTAATGTAGTTCCCTAAATCTATTTACACCTCTAATTGATCTGCCATTTGGGGAATATGTCTCCCTCACCTCTGCACTTTATTTTCTGAGATCTGTTTGCCCTCCCCCAGTGTTCACTACTGCAACTAATATCAGCTCTAAAACACACCATGCCAGTGGCTGTAATAGAGCTGGTTTAAATCTGTTCAAATTGCTTATTTACATTATATCCCAAATGTTCTGTTTTGGTGCCAAAGCTTTTACCAGTAGCAAAACCTACTGAAGAAAATAAGTATTAAGTGCAATCAAGTTAGACCAGCCATAGGCCCCATTCAAAATCACCAATCGAGGCAGATAAATCCAGAGGAAAGTGAAAGGGAGTTCCTTCTAGTTAGGAAACATGCCTTTAGATATCCTCTCCATCAATGTTTTGTCTTCCTTTATATATTCTGTGTAATAAGGAGGAAGTAGCTAGAGAATACAGAGTCTGGAAAAGCAAATGACATTCACCCTATATTGTTAATCTAGTTTGCACAACACAGCCAGTGATATTTCCCAAATTTGCGCCTGTGTCAGAATCACCTGGGAAGTCTGGGGTGGGACCTGAGAATTTGTGTTTCTAACATGTTCCCAGGTGGTGCTGGTGATGTTGGTCTGGGGACCACAATTTGAGAACTACAGCTGTAGGGGCTGTACTGAGTAGGCTTGAAGCTTATGTGTCTCTGGTCCTGGGAGGACATGTGCAGAAGTAGGGGCTCTACCAGGTGACCTGGACAGGTTCTAGTTCTATGAGGCAAGAAGTGGAAAGAGCTCAACATCCTGCCCCTGGGCCTCCTACAATCACCAAAAGAGCACAGGTTACACCCAGGCCTCTTGGCCAAAGCTCAATTTCCTTTGGCATTGTCTAACTCCTGCTATCATGGTGAGGAGAGGATAGTGAAGGAAACTCAGGCACCAGTAAACCATGGAGCAGATGGCCCAAGATGAGCCCTGAGCCCTAGAATAGTAGCAGTTAAGAATTCCCTAGGGTAACACATAGTCCACAGGCCCCACCCATAAGTTTCTGGATAGAGGCCTGGATTTGCTGTAGCTGAGAATGCACATTTCTAAAAAGGTTCCAGGTGATGCTGACTGATGCTTCTTGCCAAAGGGAATAAAAAGGCTTCTGTGTTCTCATGAATGAAGCAGAAGGGTCTTGGCCAGAGAGAGAACAGACCAGGAAACAGCTTGAACATACACTGGGAATTTATTTGGCCCTCGACAAAATCCTAAGTGACTTGATTTTTCTTAAAATAAAGATTAGCAACAAAGTCACCAAATTGTACACAGCATTTATTAATTCTAAAATATTTTTGAAACACATCATTGGATGATGATTGCTTACATTCAGTTATTTTCACAAAGGGAGAGAACTAACGTTTACTAAGCTCTATTAAGATTTGCATTATGGGGCTGGGATTGTGGCTCAGTTGGTAGAGCGCTGGTGTAGCACGTGCGCGGCCCAGGTTCGATCCTCAGCACCATTTAAAAATAAAGGCATTGTGTACAACTAAAACAAATAAATAAATATTTTAAAAAAGATTTGCATTAAACACTTTACCTATGTTATCTCATTTGCTTCTCACAACAACCACACAAAGAAAGCATCAATAACTCCAATTTTTTTGCATATAAATAAGCAACTTCAGACAGCTTAAGTGACCTGCCTAACATCATGCAGCTTATGAGAGCTGCACCTGGATTCTGCTACACCTTGCTCAGGAATGCATAAAAGGTGCATCATTATTAAAAGAGCAGAGAAAGAGAAGAGAGTGTTTTCAGGAAAACATGATAGAAACAAAATGTTCAACATGGAGAGTACATAATGAGGAAGGAGGCTGAAGGGATAGGTTGGTGGCAGATTGTAAAGGGCTGTGAAAGTTACCTACAGAATGTGTACTGTGCCACACAGTCAATGAAGAGTCACTGCAAACAGGAAGGGCTGGGGTGTTAAATCCAGTGTAGCTTAAGAGGAAGGGGAGTGATAGCAGAGGGGATGGCTGTTGGAATCATAGAGCCCTGAGGTCTGAAGGGCCCCTAGAGGTCATCCTAGTCATTCATCTTATAGGTGAGAATACAGAGACTCAGAAAGGGGAAGTAACTTGCTGAATTGGATACTGTAGGGTGACACTGGGCCCTGCCCCTCCTCTTTAATACCAAGCTGTAGGGAGTGCTGGTGGCTGACAGTATACAGTAAAGTCCCTTTCCAGGAATGGTCTCCACTGAAGAGACCCATCATGCCTAAGGCCTTGCACACTTCCCAGGTAATGGTCTGTGCCCCATGACTGCTCCATACCAGAGCATAAATATCTGGCACTTTGCTGCAATTCAGAACCTCTCTGAGCTCCATGGGATCAACTGAGGTCTTACCTGTGGCTGCATCAAAGTTCCACTTCCTACTCTGCGTAGTCTTGCTTTGTCACACCACTGCAGGCATTGATCCTGAGAGTTCTCCCAAATCCTGCTGCCCACAATGCTCTGACTCAGTCTGCTTCCCAGGGAACATGGCCTGTGACACTGCTACAAGGTTATAGGCCAATTCAGAGAATGAGTTTGGAAAGGAGCCTGTGCCTTGTGACTCTCAAACTTTCTAACATACCTGGCTGGCCTCCCATCCTAATACCTCTAGGGTTCATCATATCCATCCAGAAACTAGAGATATGTGACCTTAGAGAATGGGTCAGAACATGCTAAGAGAAGGACACACAGAGAGATACACACACACCCTGGTTGTGTGGCATATTAATGGTTACATGCTTGTGGCAAACAATTAGAGATCTCTATTACAGGTCAACTTACCAGGAGGAAATGCCAAGTGCCTCTCTGACTTCTCCAGGGCAGGAAACAGCATGGCCAGGAGAAGAGATAACTCTAAATAAAAAAGATAATGTAGACACTTTAGAGCTTCAGACCTAAGGCCTTGGACAAAGGCTGGCCTTGAGATCTAAAGCTCTGCTCTAAGACAGAGGCTAGTAAGAATTCTCTGACATTTCACCACACCCTGCTGAAGTACTTTCTGCTCCTCATTTTGCAGCAAAATTCACCGTTCCATGACTGGCACCCATACTGCACCAACTGACAGGATCTGTTCATTGGAATCCTCCTTCACAAATATGCCAGCCGTTGCAGGAGTCTGCTTGGTGGTAAAGAATGTGAAACCTCACTTTATGGCCTTTTTACAGCCCGGTGGAGCCACAGTGATGGGATTTGTATGGATTCATTTGCTGCTTTTGTTTATTGCTGCCCAGTGGCGGTAAGGATAGAGGAGGCCGAGCTCTGGACTTTCAACATCTCCCTTGGCTGCTCAGGATTGCCTGTGTTGTGGGGAGCTGGAAAGGGGCTGAGAGGGGGCCTCTAACCCCAGCTGCCAATCAGAAGACTAAATGCTTGGAAAAGCACCAAGCTTTTGTTATAAACATCAAATCCCACAAGTAGTAAACAGGCCAATATTTAGTGTGGCATTCACAATGCCCAGCAGCAAGCAAGACAGATGGACCACACAAGCACATCTTAGAAGAAGGTAGTAAATGGTCCTGTTAAAGTTCCCAAGTTTTGAGCCACAAGATCAAGAGCCAAACAAGGCTTTCAAAATGCTGCTTTGTGCTCAGGGAGGAAGAAATAGCAGTGGGTCACTCTGCAAAGAAGACTGAATGTTCCATCTAGGCATAAGGGTTCTGGTTAAAATGTCTCCAAAATAGACATTTATCATCTCTGCCTACATAGATTTTTCTCTAGGGAAGCCATGTTCTATTTACTATTTCCACAGTGTTTCAAGTCTCTGGCTGCTCTTTCGATCTTTTCTTTCTTTTTTTTTTCTTTTTTTTTTTTTTTTTTTTTGGTACTGGGGATTGAACTCAGGGGCACTCGACCACTGGGCCACATCCCCAGCCCTATTTTGTATTTTATTAGAGACAGGGTCTCACTGAGTTGCTAAGTGCCTCGCCATTGCTGAGCCTGGCTTTGAACTCACGATCCTCCTGCCTCAGCCTCCCAAGGGCTGGGATTACAGACGTGCTCCACCACACTGGCTGCTCTTTGAATCTTGCTGCTCATTATGATAATTAACTCAGCCATGATGTCTCTTTCACTGCAGAGTTCTGCAAACCCCACTGCTATAGTGAACCTAGTTATGTATCTCCCACCATCATACCTAAACTACAGAGGAAAGCCACCACTGAAGTTTTTAATGGTGCTTGTGCCCCTCTCATCACCATATTCTTTATGGCTTTGGTAAATGGTATATCTTTGTGAACCTCTCTCTGAGTTTTCTAGGCTTGTTTGATATATCTACTCCAGTATGCATACTTTTGAATATTTCCATACCTTATTCAGCTATTTCTATAGCAATGTTGTCCTTTCAGCCTCACTTAGTATGTAACATCACTTCTTCAATACTTATAGGAGCCATGTAGTAGTGAGTTCACACCATCTCCTGTGGGCCTTGTCAGGGTATTGTATATTCCAGGAGAGTACTCCCACATTGATCACATTGATAAACTCTCCATTTTCCAATCTTATACTCTAGCTCCCTTAATGAAACATACTCAGAATCCAGTTACAAGTGAACCCTTCTAGCTTCTATCAATCCATGGTGGCTACATTTGTAGTTCCTTATCAGGCCTATCATGTCCATGCTGTGCCTCAGCTCCTGTTACAGGCCTAGTGCCAGGAGGGGAGAGGAGTGCATATGTTCTTTTGAGGGAGAAGCTCTGTGTGTCCCTAAGCAAGAGGGTGAGTCAGAGACTATCAACAGGGTAGTTCAGCCAGTTCTCAGGCTCAGAGAAATCTGAGGATTCAAAGATTTTTGGTTGCATCAATTTAGATACTCCCAAACAATGTGATAGTGTCCTATTCTTTCCTAAGCAGTATCCAGTTTTTCACATAGCAAACCTGTCTTCACTGGGAAAGTTTTTTTTCCACCTTTTTTTCATTGGGAGATTGACTTTTTTTTTAACTACCACATTTCATGAATCTTATACCTACTGCTTGCTCCATATTTCACAAACGCTCGATACATCACACCAGATAATATATTCCCTTGTACCAGTATGCAATTTCAATTTACCACCTGGTAGAAATCTTAACAATAAAAAAACTGACATCACATGGCAGGGGGATACCTATGTTCCACTTACTGCCCTGTGATGTGTTCCTGTCATTTGTGCAGTGAGTGATCTAGCTTCTTCATGCCAGCTTTCTTGGATCACTACCAATTTCAAGTGGCACAGTTTGAGTTTCCCAGGAGACAAACTCCAAGACATAGTGTGCAGAGATGTTCATGGGATTAACAGCTATGGAAAGAAGCAGGTATGGATATAGGGGGAAGTTCAGCTGCAATATAGACCCAAAAACAGTCTCCACCAACCTCACAGAGGGATATGGAATTAGTATGACCATTTGAATTGTTTTAGGTTGGACTGAGATGGCATGGCCTTTATATTCCTGCTTTGGTCAGTCACTGGTGGGCTACTGCAGAAAAATTTACAAACTTGGGTGAGACAGAGAGTCACCTGAAGAAACTAATAGCTGAAGGTAGTTTGTTGACAGGTTTCCAAGGAGATTAGCCAACAAGTCCTTTATTGAAATGGGAGAGGGCTAACATCACAATATCTATCACATATACCAACTCTTTACTGTGAACATTGTTGATTAATAATGAAGAGTTAGCTGGGTACCTGTAATCCCAGCAACTTTGGAGGGTGACACAGAAGAATCAAAAGCCCAGCCTCAACAATGTAGTTGGACCCTGTCTCAAAATAAAAATTTTAAATGGGTTGGGGATGTAGCTTAGTGGAAGAATTCCCCTGAGTAAAGAGTTGGGCTGGAGGTGTAGAGCAGAGGTAGAATGTTTACCTAGCAAATATGAGGCCCTAAGATCCATTCCTAGCACCACAAAAAAGGGAGTTAACCATTTATCCCACCTTCCTATTTGAATTGTATTACAGAGAAACTAAATAGTCATGGTTGATGGGTTTAGATTCTATACAGAAGATCCAGTTAGTAAATTAGAAAATTTGTTAGATTATACTATCAATTTTGTGAGCCTAATGCATTTTTTTCTTTCAAACTATGGGTATCAATTGATGGAATCATAAGGTAAAAGGTTATGTGGAAATTTATAGTGGAAACTTCAGGTTGTCCCCATTTGAACCCATTGTTGAACCTGAACATCTCTAAGTATTGTACAGTCTGTACCTCCTGATGTTATGCGATAGGAAATGTACAACATCATCTATGAAAATTGCTGCTTAAAATGTAATTGTACTGGAATTTATTTAGACCTTTGGAACCAATTTATAATTTATAGTTAAGTTACACTTACTCTGTAACCCAAGGAGAACAACATAAGTGACAAATAAGCAAAAAGAAAAAATGGGAATGTAGGGCATTCATCCATACAACTGACTTGGTTTCTTCAACAACTCAATAGCATGAAGAAAAGGGTTTGGCTGTTTTAGATTTAAAAAAGATTTAATATACATAACCAAGTGCAATGCATGCATGTTGTTTGAACCTGGATTTAAGCAAACTAAGTATAGAGGACATTTTTGGAGACAATTGGGGAAATCAGAATATGGGCTAGGTATTAGATGATACCAAAAATTATCATAAATTTCGTTTGGTGTGAAAGTGTTGTCATAGTTACATTTGCCAGAAAATATCTGGTTTTTATAGAACAGACATGAACATATATAGGGTAAAATGGCATGCTGTTTGAGATTTACCCTATAATGCTTACAGAAATGAAAAAAAATGAATATATAAAAATCAAGTATCTATAGTTCAGGCTGCTGTAACAAAGTGCCATAGACTAGGTGGCTTCTAGAAAGTAGAAATTTATTTCTCACAGTTCTGGAGGCTGGAAGTCAGACATCACAGTGCTAACATGGCTGGGTTCTGCTGAGGCATAGACTGAAGACTTCTTGTGTCTTCATGTGGAGGAAAGAGGGTGAGAAAGCTGTCTGTGGTCCTATTTATAAAGGCACTAACCTCATTCATTAGCCCTCTCCCTTATGATCTAATTACCTCTCAAAGGCTCCACCTGATAATACCATCACATTGGGGTTAGGATTTCAACATATGAATTTTGAAGGAACACAAATGTTCAATACATTGCATCAAGCATGTCAGTCTTGATAATTTCTGCCTCAGAGCAATAAGTATATAGAGATTTATTATGTTGTTCTATGTACTTTTGTATATTTTTGAAAATTAAAAGATAACTTAAAAAGATAAATGCAGCCAGGCATGGTGGTGTACACATATTCCCAGTGACTCAGAAGACTGAGGCAGAAGAATTGCAAGTTTAAGACCAGCCTTAGAAACTAAGTTGAGGCCCTAAGCAGCTTAGTGAGAACTTGACTCAAAATAAAGAATAAAAATGGCTTGGGATACAGCTCAGTCACAAAGTGCCTCTTGGTTCAATACCTAGTACAAAAAAAAAAAAAAATGCAAAGGACCCCATAGTGGTGGGCTGGGGATATAGCTCACATGCACAAGGCCCTGGGTTCATATGCTCAGCACCACACACACACACACAAAAAAGATAACAGGCAATAAAACATTTGAAAAGATATTCAGCCTCACTGTTAATCAGGGAATTGCAAATTAAAACAATAAGGAGATACTATTTTCTATCCAAAAGGCTGACAAAACGTTAAAAGATTAATGCCATGAACATAGCCAAACAGCTGGCTGTTGCTGGGAGGGCAATTGCCTCCACCTTACAGTATTTATAAAGATTAAAACACATGCATATTTTTAGAAGCACCAATCTCACATTTTGGAATTTATTCTGAAGAAATAGTAGTACCAGAAATTAGTGACCTGTACATAAGAGTGTCTGAGGCAGCACTTTTTGAACTGTTAAAAGAAAAAAAAGTTGAATACAACCTTAATTATTATAGAGGGTTGATCAAAGAAATTTATGGTCCATTCATGCTATGTAATATTATATTTTTACAAAATGCATACATAATCAGCATTTGCTTATAGTACAAACTTTTAAAAATACAGATAAAATGGGAAAATGTATAATTCTAGACCCAAAGACATCAGCTTGGTTTATATTAAATGTTTTTCATTGTGTGTGTGTATATATAGTTGGCTTTCTGTATCTGTGAGTTCAGCATCTGCACATTCAATCAACTGCAGGTTGAAAGTATTCAGAAAAAAACTGTGTCTGTACTAAATATGTACAGGCATCTTGTCATTATTCCCTAAATGATATAACAATGATTTACACAGCATTTACATTTATTAGGTATTATAAGTAATCTAGAGAAAATTTAAATATATGGAATGATGTGGGTAGGTTATATGCAAATACTACAACATTTATGGAATGAAGCATCCACAGAATTTGATATCTGCAAGGGTGCTGAAACCAATCCTCTATGGATACTGGGGATGACTGTATCTGTATGCATATATTTATATGTGTACATATATGCATGTGTGTATGTATACACACACACACACACACACACACACACACACACACACACACACACTGTGTTAGGTTTTCATCACTGTGACCAAAATACTGAGTCCATCTAGTGCTGGGACCATCTAGCACAAACAACTTGGAAGAGGATTATTTTGGCTCACGGTTTTAGAGGTCCATGGTTGGCTAGATCCATTCCTTTGGGCCTGAGTGAGGCAGAACATCAAGATGGAATGGTGTGGCACAGGAAATTAGCTCAGCTTATGTAAGCCAGAAAGCAGATGATGGGGAGGAGGGGAGACAGGGAGGTAGTGGCCAAGGACAACATAATCTCCAAGGGCACATCTCCAGTGGCTTACTTCCTTCAACCATGCCCCACCTTGCCTACAGTTTCCACCATCTCCAGCAATCCATTCAGCTATCAAGCCACCTATAAGGCCAGGGCCTCATAATCCAATCACTTCCCCAAAGCCCTACATCTGGATATTGCTGCACTGCAGTTCAAGCCTTCAACATGTGAGCTTTTGGGGGACATTCCAGAAACATCATAACATATGTATACATATATTTGGTCTTCCAATAAAAATATATTACATTACACAGCATGTCATTTGGTTTATTTTGTTTTGGTACCAGGGATTGAATCTAGGACTGCTTAACCACTGAGTCACATCCCCACCCCTTTATTTTTTTATTTTGAGACAGGGTATTTCTAAGTTGTTCAGGGCCTCACTAAGTTGCTGAGGCTGGTTTTGAACTTGCCATTTTCATGCCTCAGCCTCCTGAGTCACTGGGATTATGGATGAGCGCCACCATGCCCAGCACATTACAATGTATGTTGCAACCTCTTTTTTCTTAACTCCCTCATTAATTTATTTCACATCAATAAATATTCACCTAGAATTAATATTCAAAATATGAGACACTTAATGCAACAGCAAAAAAAAAATTAATACATAATCCCAGCACTTGGGAGGCTGAGGCAGGAGAATCGTGAGTTCAAAGCCAGCTTCAGCAATGGCGAAACACTTAGCAACTCAGTGAGACCCTGTCTCTAATAAAATACAATATAAAAAAGGGCTGGGGATGTGGCCCAGTGGTCAAGTGCCCCTGAGTTCAATCCCTGGTACCAAAAAAAAAAAATAATTAATACATAAAATGACCTAATTAAAATGGGCAAAAGACCTTAGACATTTCTCAAAAGAAGGCATACAAAAGGCCAACAGGTATATGAAAAATGCTCAAAATCATTTATTATCAGGGGAATGCAAATCAAAACCACAATGAAATATCCCCTCACTCCTTGTAGAATGATGACTATAAAAAAGACAAACGAAACAAGTACTGGTGTGAATATGGAGGAAGCACCCCCTCCCCCCACACACACACACACTGTTGGTGGGGATGTGAATTAGTACAGCCATTATGGTGACGAGTTCTGTTCCCCAAATGTTGAAGTTTGATCATTAGAGAAGCACGCCGAGGCAAGCATATAAAGCAAGGTTTATTTAAAAAGGGGTAACATAGACTTCTCCCCAGGAGGGAGAGGGGGCCATTGCTGGTATCTGGGTATCCCAAAAAGTGAAGCAGGTCTGCCTTTATTGTATGTCCTAGGCTTCCTTTGTTCTCCTGCTCTTTCCCTTATCTCTCCCCTTCCTTCATAGGTGACCAGGCCCAGGCATGCTAGGTGGGATGGCCAAAAGGTGAAAAGCAGATGGGCTGAAGGGGAAAGGGCAGGATGGAGCAGCCCAGGACACAAAAACAACTTTATAGCTCTCTGTAGGGAGGGTCAGTTCCTGGGACAGGTTACCTTGGCAACAGGTTGGGGCAGGGGCAGGTTCTTGATAAGGGTGGAGGAAGGGCTCTGTAGGAATTAACATTCCAGCCCAGGCCTGTAATCCTAGCACTTGGGAGGCTGAGGCAGGAGGATTGTGAGTTCAAATCCAGCCTCAGCAATGGGGAGGCACTTAGCAACTCAGTGAGACCCTGTCTCTAATAAAAATATAAAAAAAGGGCTGGGGATGTGGCCCAGTGGTCAAGTGCTCCTGAATTCAATCCCCGATACAAAAAAAAAAAAAAAAAAAAAAAAAAAAAATCCAATCTCTCAGGGGATAGTCTCCCTGACAATCTCCAACTTCCCAAGACTCATTTAAAATTGGCTTTCTTGATCCGGCCTGACTTTATACTGACTGCCTGTCTAATTCTGCCTTCAGCAGCACAAGTCACAATGGTGGAGACTTGAAATCAACCTAAATACCCAACAATGGGTGACTACATAAAGAATGGGAATACTATCCAGCCATAAAAATGTAATGAAATTCCATCACTTGGGTCATGACATGGATGAAACTAAGGACATTATGTTGAGTGAAATAAGACAGATACAGAAAAACAAACACCACATGATTCCACTCATATTTGTAGCCTAAATAAAGAGTTATCTGATGGAAGTAGAGAACAGAACGGTGGTTACCAGAGGTGGAAAGGGCTTTGGAAAGCCAAGGGTCAGGAGCAGGTGATCAATGGACACAGAGTTAAATATAAAGAAGAGGTTCTTTTGTACTACTGCATGGTCCTGTACAATTTGAAATAGCTAGAAGAGAGGTTTTTGAAAGTTTTCATTTCAAAGGAAAGATAAATGCATGAGGTGATGGATATGCTAACTACCATCACTTGATCAAAATACAAGGCATACATGTATTCAAACATCAAAATGTGCCCCTAAATACATACTATTATAAATGCAAATAAAATAAAGATTAATCTACAAACATGGCTTTAAGGACTGCCTACCATTTTATTTCATGGATACTCCATAACTTAACCAATCCACTGTTTGGCAGAAACATATTTAAGTAAACCCAATTTCTCTTTTCATAAACAGCCTCACTACAGGCTTACAAGTCTCTCTAGACAGTTTTCCAATCATATTCTAGAAAGTTCTGGGCACTTTCAGAGGCATTTGAGGTAGCTAGTCCAAAGGCTTTCCCTTAACGCGAGCCTCCTATCTTCCCAGTTACAGCAAAACTGTACTCTTTAGAACTTGAAAAACTTGTCTTATCCTGCCCGTTAGTCATGCAGCCTTAGAGGGACTCGGTTCCAGAAATCCCTTACACGCTCTTCCCTCCTCTAGCCTCACTCCCGCCCCTCCTCTCGCGCCGTCCCCCCACCGCCCTCCTCCATCTCGCGCTTTCCCGCTCCACGGCCTGGCCTATGGCAAACGCCAAGAATTAATTATGGGCGGGGATCAAGGAGCGGCTGTCAGGAGGTCGCCATATTTCTGTACGGCCCTGAGGCAGCTCTGGCAGTCGGTGGATCAGGAGAGGTGCTGACAGGGCGGGGCCGTGGCTGGGCTCAGCCGCCTCGCTGCTCCCGCTGGGGACAGGTGGCTGGAGTGCGCCCCGCCTCCGCCAGCTGCGAGTTGGGAGCGAAGAAGGGCCAGTCCCGGACTGCCGCCACCAGCTGCGAGTGGGAGTGAGTGAGGGCTAGTCCGGGACGGCCGGGCGAAGAGTCCGGCAGCAGCAAACGAGTATCGTGGCTGCCAAAAAAATGCTCCTGTACCGAGGGGCCCCCGCGGGCCCTAGCACGCCTGTCGGCGGGCTGGCCCGGCCGGGCAGTGGCCCGCAGGCCTTCGGGATCCGCCTGAGCATGGTAGGTCAGGGGCCCGAGGGGGCGGACGCGCGCGCGGGCCCCAGGGCTGAGGGGGGCGCGCGGGGAGGGCCCAGCGGGCCGAGGCCTCACGCGGGACGGGACCTTCTCTCGCCCCCAGATGAGCCCCCGCTACCTACAGAGCAACTCCAGCAGCCACACGCGACCCTTCAGTGCCATCGCGGAGCTGCTAGGTGAGTGGCGAGGGTGGGCCTGGCCGCGATAGCCCGAGGCAGTGGTGCCAGCGTGGTGCTGCGGACTCGGGGAATGCGCGGAGCTGCACGGGGTGGGCCGGGGCTGGGGTGGGGGCCTCTGGACGGCCCTGGCTCCGCTGGCGGAGGAGGAGGGTGGCTCCCTCGCCAGGGACTAGGTTGCCGAATGAAGCAAAAGGAGAGGAAACGAAGTGTATCCAAAGAGTCAGGACTCACGTGTGGTTTTTCTCTCTGCTTCTTGATGTTCCAGGCACTTTAGGATAGCTTAGTTAATAATCAAAAGGAGATACATAAAAATATCGGGCCCCAAGGCAGCTGGGCTCAACAGTGCCTGGCGACCCACGGAGGACTCCAAGCTAGCGAATGGGTCTGGTAGAGGACGTGGTAGGGTCGTTAGGAAAGGTCTGGAAAACAGAATTCTTTAACTTTTGGGCTTAGAAAGTCTAGGAATGATGGGACATCTCTTAAGAGATGACACGAGTGCATTTGGCTCCCTGAGGCTGCAGGAGGGCTGGGTCCATGGTCCACTAGCGCCCTCACACCGCTGGAATGAATATTGAGGACTTAACCTCTGGATCCACTGGTGTTTGCTTTTAAAGCGTTTTCAGTTGATCCCCTGAAGCCAAGTACATCAGCTTTTGCAATAGTGTGCTAAATACTGCGTGGAAGGCAAAGAAGAAAAACAGTCCTGCATAAAATGCAATGGCATACAGAGGACATTATAAACAATTCAGAAATTGAAGGACGGTTGAGAGATTTATGGGGCTAGGTAACACAGCACAAAATCGAACATTATTTCAAAGCTCTCTGAATGAGCACTAGTCCTCATTTCAGCCCTCACTGTGGCCATGCCATGAGAGATGTCTTGGTCTAGAAGTTGGTGGGCTGCAGGACAAGTGTCAGGAGAGTTATTTGGATGATGGAGAATTTTCATGATTAATTTGACTACATCACTGAATACTTTGCTCCCTCCCTCCACCTCTCTCTATATATAATATGACTTTATTAGAAAATTCAGAGGAAAAAGTGGCATTGACATATTTTGAATCCTAGATAACAGGGCCTGTCCTTTAGGTTTTACACTATGCCTCCAGTGAATGGCTGCAGCATGGAACAAGTTTTATGTGCATGTAACTTACTAAAACAAAACAAAAAAGGAAAAATTAACAACATAGTGGGAGATGGGAGAAATGTGAGAAATGCCATGTACTTTCACAGTTGCACCCTGCTGTACCTGTGTTGTATTTTGTGTACTGTACTTTAAAGGTGACTTAATGAGTTTTCAATTTTTAATTTTGAATATATGCAATTACTATCTTAAGCATTACCCTAAAGAACCTTGGCCTGGCCTAAGATGTCACATGGGTGTGAATATGTATGCATATTATACACACATACATGCATGCATCCAGACATATAAAAACATTTTAAAACCAAGTAACAGATGTTTTTGAAAATAGAGAAAAAGGAGGTCAAAATATTAATGGGTTGCCCAAAGTTTTCATTTTGGGTTTTCCTTCAGTAGTTTATTATATTATGCATTAATTTGCTAGTGAATCATATATTCAGTAAATATCGAGCATCTATTGTGTAGAAGACCACTGTGGTAGGTACAAAAATTAATACAATACAGATTCACCCTTCAAATAGGGAAGATAAGAAATGCACTGCAGGCTTATGCTTTGTATAACAAAAAATAGAAAATAATATATCAGCAAAGATGTACACAACTGCTGTGGGAGTTCAGAGGGAGGGGAAATGACTTCCAGTTTATCAGGAAGAGGAGAGTTAGGAAAAGCTTTGTGCAGGAGGTGACATTTGAGCTGAGATTTGAAGGATTGGGACATATGGACATGGTAACGTGGAGGGCATTCCAGGCAAAAGAAACAACTGGATGAACAAAAGCATGAAGAATATTGAGTTGTTGAATTTAATTAGAGCATGGAGTTTCACAGATAGTAAAAACTGTAGGTCCCTGGAGTGTTTACAAAGAGCTTTCACAAATAACTTCTTAACTTCACCCTTTGAGGTAATCAATATTAATTTTTTCATCCTGCAGATGAGGAAACAGAGGTTCATAGAATTAATTTACTTTTCAAAGGTTTCATGTCTAGTAAGTGGCAAATCCAGGACTCAAACACGGGTCTTTTTACTCCAAGTACCAAGTAGCAAATGAGGATAGAAATGTAAACTGGGACCAGGATTCAACCTGGAGGCTCTGGTACTTGGCCTGGTCATCTGAAGTTTTCTGACTAGGATAATGTCATGATCAGAGTTGTGCTTCAAGAAAGTTATGTTGCAGCAGCATATAATATGAATTTAAAAAGAGAGATATAGATTTGAAAGACTAATTAGGAAGCTGTTTCAATAATTCAGATTAGAGGGAACAAACTAAGCAAACTAATAGAAGGGCAGTGGGAATAGAAAAAGCAAGATGTAAGAGAACCTAGGGATGTGTTGAGCAAGAAGAGGGAGGGATTTTAAAAGTGATTTTTTGTTTTTGCTATGCTAGGAATTGAACCAAGGGTCTTGATCATGATAGTAAGTGTTCCACCACTGCCTAGCATGAGCTACAGCCTCAGGCCAAAAATTGACAAAATTTTGAGTTTCAAATTTGTGGTTATTTGAATGCTGATATTCCCTCTCTTTCTCTCTTCCCCTCCCTTCTTCCCTTCGTGTGTGTGTGTGTGTGTGTGTGTGTGTGTGTGTGTGTGATAAAAAATAGGTTTGTGACAGAAAGTAATGATGTTACTTTTAGGCAAGAAAATTTTACCTACTTGCAGGATTTCTGTAGAGCAACAACCATGCCCTGGTGATCTTGCATGTATTCATGTCTCTGAACAAGAAAGGATAGCAGGCATGTGAAGTGCTACCTTAAAGCTATCTCTTACCCACCATCTTCTCTCTCCTGAGGGACTGTCATTGAACAGTTTTTCATTGCCTTCCAGGTTCTGGTGAGGCATGGGGCTTCAGTTGCAATGCCTTTTTAGAAGATAAGTGATTGAGTGGATCAGATTAGGGTGTAAGATAGATTCCTCATGATCCTCAGGCTCTTGACAAAGTGGTTTGTGAAGGGGGAATATAGATAGAGTTTTCCCCATAAGGGATAACACAGGCCAGGTGAGACTCCATGGGATCTGGAAGAGGTATAATTGTGCAGCCAGGATAGGGGATAAAGACACTCCAGGATCTGATAGTGCATCTCTTCTTACCTAAGTATTAGTTGAGGAAAGAGGAGTAAGGGATCTCTCATTGTCCTACCTGTTCATAGGCTACATGGGCTGGGCTATGGGAGAAGATAGATTTCCTGGAATTTGATAGCATATGCTACATGTTGGACAATTTTTAGAAGGTTAAGCAGCAAGAAATAGAATTGAAATCAGTTGCTAGCTTGGTGCCTTATTAGTATAAGTTCATCTGTTGAGGCCAACCTTGTTATTATTATAATTTTATTTGTTGAGGCCAAGCAAAAGGCCACATAAAATGGAAAGTAAGTGCAAAACTGTGCTTGTGGGTGGCCACCCATTCATCTCACTTTCCCTGTTGCTCCAACTGACTCTGGCCTTTCATGTGCCCCCTCCCCACTGTATTCCACAAGCTTCCAGCCAAGGAGATAAAATGTCTAGCTGCACTTGACAGCTACCGTGAACTCTTGAAGTGCCTATGTTAAAATTCTTTGGTATATTCCTAGGGAAAAACACCTAGTAAAATTTGGACAAAACTTACAGTAGAGAGCCAGGTGTGGTACTGCATTCCTGTAATCCCAGCAACTTGGGAGGCTGAGGCAGGAAGATTACAAGTTTGAGGCCAGCCTCAAGAACTTAGTGAGACCCTGTTTCAAAATAAAATATAAAAGGGCTGAGTATGGAACTCAGTGGTAAAGTGCCCTTGGGTTCAATCTCTAGTACAACAAAACAAAAACTTACAGTAGAGAGGGAAAAAGAGGCTGAAGTGATTTTTATAGAGACCCTGTTTTATTCAATGCACTGTTGTATAAATGTGTAATTGAATCAATATGCTATATATTTGAATTGTAAATATTCATAAACTGTTAAAGTATTTTCACAATGTCCAAAGTTTTCTATGTGTAAATGATGTCCAGTTGGTTGACAAGTTATCAGTCTCAGTGTCTTTGGCTATCCATCAGTAGGAGTGACTGATAAGAGCCTACATGCCAAGTAAAATTTCTTTAAAGAATGTAGGCATCTATGTAGCTATGCAGCTATGCAGGGATGAATCCTTATGTCAGTTAAAGAAAAAAAATACTGCTGCCTCTTACAAAGTAAAGAACAATATTTCTGAGAAAGGAGCCATTGCATGCCAACTTATAACTCTTGCTTGATGTTAGCCACATTATATGGAACTTAGGTGCTACCTAGACTTTAAAAATTGACTATATCAGACTGCTTAACCACCTTTTGGGATTATTGGTGATGACTTACTGCTGTTCAGGTTTTTCCAGTCAGTGAAAATTTTATCAGTGACTCTGGAAATACTATTGCAGTCTTTGAAATTAATCTATGTCTTGTTTTATTTGTTGGACATTCCATAATCACAGTGATTTAACTGATACTTTGAATTGTGTTGTAAAAATTTGGAATATGTATAATAATTTCCTTGATTATAAGAGATGCTCCCAGTGGAGAAATATGATTTATCAGTGATAATGGGAAGTTACAACCAAGACCCCACCTGACTCTCTGAGTCCAGCCTTGTATTATCAGTAAAGTCATATAGGATGCCAGAGCAAAGGAAGTGGTTTGAAGGGAAGGTCTTTATCCTGCTTAAAGAAGAGCTAGTGAAGATAGGAATGATTAAGGACTTTATCTGTATTAGTCCATTTCATGTTGCTATAACAAAATACCCAAGGCTGGGTGTTTGTCAGTAAAGATGTTTATTTGATTCACGATTCCATTGGTTAAAAGGTTCAAATGGCATAGTGTTGGCATCCTGGCAAGGGTCCCCAGGCTACATCACAACATGGTGAAGAAGCCAAAAGGAAACTAGCCATGTTCAGAAAAGGCCAAGCATGTGGGGTGACCTCACTTTATAACAACCTACATTAGCTGGAACTAATCCAGTTCTGTCAGACCTGACGGCATTAATCCCTTCCAAGGGTAGTATCCCTAATGACCTAATTACCTTGCACTAGGCCCCACCTCTTAAAGGTTTCACCACTTCAACACTTCCACAATGGGGACCAAGCTTCCAGCACATAAATTTTTTGGGGACAAACTATATCTAAATAATAGCACTATCCATCAGATTTTACAGACTGTCCTTCTACTCAGGTCATGGAGCCTTAACTAAATTTGTGAGCTGTTTATGTCAGTGACTGACAATAGTAGAAACTGGTACCTGTGACAAAAAGATGTGGCAACTAAACAGTAGCACCCACTGGAGTGGGGACATGGTGCATATTTTAGAATATGGATAAATTTGATGTCTTTGAAGTTTTAAATAATTAATTCATTGTGAAGATGTAACTCAGGACAAATTGTGGAACTTTCTATGTCAATTTTCCACTTTACAAAAAATATTTTTAGTTGTAGACAGACACAATACCTTTATTTTTTAAATTTGTTTTTATGTGGTACTGAGGATGGAATCCAGTGCCTCACACATGTAAGGCAAATGCTCTACCAACAGCTACAACTTCAGGCCTGTTTTCCCACTTTTATTTGGTACTCTCCCTTTCATTAGGGAATATACAGCCTCACCTTGAAGACTGTTATAGAGAAAGGCAGCCAAATTGCTTTTTCACTCTAAGCATGCTTGCTACCATCACTGGGATTTAGACAGGATTTTAACTTGTAATTCTTTCAGTGGCCCTTGCAGTATAAACAGGGATGGTGATAATATCTATGTTCTTTAACACAGGAGGTGATATTTAAAAAATAGGAAATAAAATTATCACACATAAACTGTAGTATGTGTGATATGTATTTATTTTTACCAAACTGTTGGTTCAGCTTTTCTCTGTAGCCAACCTTTACTGTATGCATTCATAAGCAGTAAAGTAGCTAAAAGATAATAATACAGCACTATCAGAACAAAATTCTTTGTAAATTGTAGTAGTTGCTTTTCCTTTAGACCCTGAAGTTTAAAGGGAGAACAGCAGACTACAGATCAATAATGAAATCTAGAAATCAGCTGGGAATGGTGGCACATTCTTGTTATCCCAACAACTCAGGAGGCTGAGACAGGAGGATTGGAAGTTTGAGATCAGATTCAGCAACTTAATGAGCAACTTAGCAAGACCCTGTCTCAAAATAAAAAAATAGCTGGAGATGTTGCTCGGTAGTTAAGCACCCCTAGGTTAAGTCTCTAGTACCCCAACAAAGAAGCAAAAAATCAGCTTTATAACTCCAATTGGCATCATATGTGTTTTTATCCATAACTCAGTAGATATATTACATTAATGTCCCCTGTTTACCTTCTGAGACATCCATGTGAGGGTAATATAAGATAGTTTTCCATGTACTGGGGACACTAAACTAGAAATTTTGATAGAATATTGGAAAAGGGGATCTAAGATCACATCAAAGATTTCTACCTTTTGCAGATAATGCTGTAGATCCAGATGTATCCGCCAGGACAGTCTTTATAGATGTTGAGGAGGTCAAGAATAAATCTTGTTTGACCTTTACTGATGATGGATGTGGGATGACACCTCACAAACTCCACCGAATGCTCAGGTAAAATGCTTTTATTCTTCTCTTGAGTTCATGAGCTCTATTTAAGTTTTTATGATTTTTTAAACATTTTACTTTTACTTTATTCGTTCAACAAATATTTATTAAGCATCTGTTAGTGCCAGGGCACTGGTTATGAAACAGACACTGTTCCTGCTATCACAGAGCATTACAGTCTAGCTGGCAATTCAGTTAAGCAAATAATCATAAGAAAATACAATAAGCATAATGATAGGAAAACACAGGGTAACCCAATCTCATCCCAGTGGTTAGGAAAAGCCTCCTAGATAAAATTATATTTAAGCCGAGATCTAAGGGTGAGTAGAAGTTAACTAGGTGAAAAGGTGCAGAAAGTAAGGATTGCGAGTTCAAGCAAAGAGAACAGCAAGTATAAGGACCTGGAGGCTTTCCCTGATCTGAGACCTTCTTCAATTCCTAATTAACCTAAATTCAATTTTAAATCATAAGTATTAAAGTTGGAATGATTTGTGGATTACAATCTTGACGGTATCTGGACACAATCAAGCCCCATTAAAATAAATAGAAGACAACCACACATATAATCTGGAGATTTTGCAGTAGAATTGCAAAGTTAGAAAATTCACTTTTTTAAATAGTAAAACTAGTGATAAATTTCAGTTGCAATTCTCAGTTCACTTAATTACTTTAAAAGGTTGGTAGTTAAGAAAATGTTTGTTCTTCATTACCTTTACACACCACTTAGTTCAAGATGAGTGTTTCCTCAACTTCTTTCTTCTCTCTTCCTCCTTAGCAGATGAGATTGATTATTCTCCCATGTGTCTTCCTGAACTAGAGTGTGTGAAGCATGGGTAACAATGGAGAGGTGCTGAGGAGAAGGGAAAGAGCTAAGGACCCTAAAAATGAAAAACAAATTCATTTGGTTGTAGTTGTCTTTGAATGTATTCTAAATCAATAACCTTGTTGGTAAGGAAATTCCTTTGATCCATTAAATAAATAAAAATGAATTTTAATTAAAGTAAGTAAGTGGTTATAATTTACTATTCAGTAGTCTATATACCTTGTGTATCAGACCCTCCTAAATAGAAGAATATTTGAGGAAAACCTCTAGACATGATACAAAAATATGACCAGTATATTCGTGAAAGTAGAGAGTTGGCTCTATCCTTTAACTTATATCACCAGTTTGATCTCCTAAACTTAATTTTAGATGGGAGAGAAACAAAACATATTGAATTCTGTACATACTAGTTTTCCCCCTAAAATCACTTATCTTCTTTTTTTATTTTTTATTTTTAGTTGTTGATAGATCTTTATTTTATTTATTTATATGTGGTGCTGAGAATCAAACACAGTGCCTCACACATGCCAGGCAAGTGCACTACTGCTGAGCTACAGCCCCAGCCAACTTATCTTCTTAATTACTCCTTCCTACCACACTTTATCCAGTGACATGGGTGGAAGACAGTAGGCCCAGCAAATCTGATCACCTTCCATTTGTCAATGGAACTACATATGTGAAAGTTGGTGTAATTATAAGATAGGAAGAAAGGATTATTTCAGAATAATTGTAGCGAATTTTGCTCCAGATTTATTCTTTTATTCACTGAACAAACTTTCACTAAGTACCTGTGCATAGGGTATTGGAAATAAAGTGGTAAACTAGACAGATATTATCCTTGCTCTTAAAGCATTGGCAATTTAGTGAGAAAATAGGCTATTCTACCAGTGGTAAGTTATATGAAAGAAGAGTATAATTTCTGTGAGATTATATAGCACAGGGATCTAATCTAGCATAGGGAATCAAAAAAGGCTACCCTGAAGAAATGACATTTGAAGTGAAATATGAAGGATCAGTGTCATCCATTCAAAAATCTGTTCCCTTCCCAGGGATCAAAGCAGGCAGAAACTTCTTTAGCCATAACATTTTCCTTATCGTGCCAAATATACTCCCTAATAGTTTGCTCTGGAAATCGTTTCACTTATTTAAAAATTAATTTTGGAGAACTATTTTAATGAATTCTCAATGTAGTGTACTGGATTTTGCTATTGTGTCTTAAAACAAACTTGAATCAGCCAGAAGATATCATTTATCTAAGAGATTATTTTTAGTCAGATCCTAAATTATAACCAAGGACTCCACTTTAAACAGTTTCTTTTTAAATAGTACACTTTAGAGGTAGCTTTTATATTGGGAAAAAATAATGAAAGTAATTGTGAAAAATCATTAACCCTACAGAAATTCTGTTTGACTTATAATACTGGTTATCCTATCCACATTTTCCAGCTCTTTTTGCTAACTCTTCATATTTTTAGGCTGATAAAATAGGTGGGTAACTACAGCAGTAGTTTCTTCCATAAACACAGAATTAACATGAAAATCAAATTAAAAAGTAAAATTCTATCCTTAAATTCCTTAAAGGTTAACATTTTATTCTCTTTAGCTTCTAGGGATTGTGTGTGAATCAAGTAGTCTATATTCAGCTGCCTTTTTTAGCAAAGTGAAAAACCTCTTTCAAAGGTCAAGAATTAAAAACAGCACAGAGCCACAGACTGAAGGTATTTGCTACCTCTGCACAGAAGTGCATATAGGTCTATTCTAAAACAACAGCTAGACAATAACAGAAGACTTATCATTCTTTCTTTCATTTATATTACATATTATATCACCAGTATATCTAGAAAACAACAGTGCCTCCCTTTTTATGTCCATGGATTTTATTAAGTTTGTTTCAATGATCAGCATTCCAAATTTAAATTTATCTCTCTAGAGTCTAGATTCTCAACATTTTAAGGTACTTAAGAGGAAGTTGCTATATTATTGGATTCCATTCAAGGAGCTGGTATCTAAGCCCCGTTAGTGTGTAAACAGTGTTTTCTCTTACATGAGAGGATAGAACAGGACTGACTTAGTGAAGAGAAACCATATGCCTAAGCCAATATTGCTCTGTAGAAAATTATTGAGCTATACCAAACTATATGAAATTTGCTCCTACAATATTTTCATTATGTATGCTGAAGGCTTTTATATCAGTTAGTATTTGATTGGTTTCAGGGATTCATTTTGCAAATTTGCAGTTAAATAGAATACCTATCATGGAAAGTTAGGTGGAGTAATATAGCACATGGGAAGCTTTAAGTGAAACATAACAGCAAAAATAAAATCTAGAGTTTCCAGCTCCTCTTGTCTCACTTTTATCCTTCTCCATTCTGGTTTTGGCCCTGCCCTACTATTTATCTTCTCAAGCTTATATAGTCATCTGGCCTCCCCAAAATAAGTAACATGAGGATTTATACCTACAAAGGGAAAAAGAGGAGATATGTGGCAGAAGATACTAGGAAATTAACGTAGTAATATAGTCTCCTTATTTTTTTCCCTTTCTTTGGCCGCCTAATTTAAACTTTGTGATATTAAAGTAATTTTAAATCCAGATAACCATACAAATTCATTTCACATGGTAGATAAGATTTCTATTTGTGAAAAGTCTGAGTTTTAGATGTGATATTAGACCTGAAGTAAGGGTACAGAATAGCACATAACAATTCTTAGAATGACTTTTAGAGTTGCCTTAAAATTTTTAAAAAATTGAAGTTTGAGTACTACTTTATAATTAATCTATTGTGCATAGAGTATATACTTTAATCCTTATAATGACCCCATCTTTCCTAACCAATTCTTCCATAAGAGGAATAAAAATGAGTCTGAATTTTACCAACTTATACATTTATTTCCTGGAATACTAAGGCCCACAAACAGCACTAACTCAGGGCTCTCTTGTTTTTTTCAAAGGACCAGTTCCCTGGAAATTATATTTCTATGTCACTAGATTTATTCATAGAATTCACAAGGCTTTAAAAGTCTCTATTCTAGAAGAGCATATGGTACATTAGCATGACACTTTGAGATAGAAAGTTGAAATGTAGTCCCCTTTCTTGGGGAATAAATACAAAACCACAATCTTCAGGAAATGGAAAACAGGCACCTTACCCCTCCATGCTTAAAGGAGTAAAGCCATATGAAATCCTTCCTTAGCCTACAAGTGATGAGAGCAAGAATCATACCTCTTTTATTAACAGCTGTGTCTCCAGTGCTTAGCATAATGCACAGCACATAGTACATGCTCCATTAATATGTGTTGAATGAATGCTAGTGTAGAACATAGTAAAATTAGTCAATCTGGAGAGAAATAATCCTTAAAATTAGTTCTATTGGTAGTGAGGGAAGATGTAAGAAGATAATCATCATTTTCTAGAATTTGTATTATTTTGGTTTGTATCTGGATAGAGACTACAAAGAAGGGAAAAGTTCTGGTTCCCAGATCAAACTGATCATAAAGGGCTACAGAGTTTGCGGAGGTGACTCATTGAAAGGCCCTTAATAGAACAAGACAGACTTTATACTGCAGCTGTTTGCAGATATTCAGAGGCAGAACTACCTATTTTTATATCTTGGCCATATTCCAGTGGACTGTCCCAGCAGATGGTGCAGAGGGTAAGCATTGGAAGGGTCATCCTTTGGGTGGAGAGTTGAAATTGTCAAGATATATAATCTCTGACTTTCAGATTTCTAAAGGGTGATATAACAAAGTTAGTAGTTATACCTAGTCTAGTACCTTTGATCAGTGCCACTATTTGGGACATTTTGTTGCCCTTTCTAGGCAACTACCCTTTGTACATTACCCTAACTTTTAGCAGTCAGGGCTGTTTTATCTAGATAAGAAAGGCAGTGGCCCAAGGCCTTCTCCAACTCTCTGTTAACCAGTGAAAAGGGGCCTTCTTTGTATTTCCAAAGTGTGACTCTTACATAGTAGTACTATTTAAGTACATACCATCCACACAGGAATACCAGTACCATCACCCCATAGTAATGTCCTGTTTTTAACTTAATAGCTTTTCCTGGAAATACCAAAAGTAATAAAAAAAGGAGGGACATTGTACATGTGTTATTCATGTGTCAGCCAAACTTTTTGCCTCCCACCTATCTTAGGATGCTTTTTATCTTTCTGATTTCATTTTTTCTGATTTCTTTTTTTCTGTGTGTGTAATTACAGCTTTGGCTTTACAGATAAAGTAATAAAGAAGAGCCAATGTCCCATCGGGGTCTTTGGTAATGGTTTCAAGTCAGGCTCCATGCGGCTAGGAAAGGACGCTCTTGTCTTCACCAAGAATGGGGGTACTCTTACTGTCGGACTCCTATCACAGACCTATCTGGAATGTGTCCAGGCCCAGGCAGTTATTGTACCAATTGTACCATTCAACCAGCAAAACAATATCCTTTCTGGAACTGGAGAATGTTGGTTAAAAATTAGTTTAATCTGACTATTTTTTAACAGGAACTTTTTCCTTCAGGTCAAATCCATATATTTTTTGATATTTCGTATTTCAAAAAAGTGTTCATATTTTTAAAGTATTGAAATGTCTTAAATTTACTTCCACTTCTATTAAATATTTTTGAAATAAATGAACCATTGACAGAAGCATAGAGATATTTTTGCTATGTGGAGATTTTTATATCATGCAGCTTGATTTATACAGAATGTCTTTTCCCAACTACCACCCCATGGTATATTTCCCAGGGCTTTTTTCCCTCTGAGGCTAGCTACATTTGTGTTTATACTTTTAGAAACATACTGTTTTCTAGCTTATCTGATAGCATTTCCTAAAACCTGGACAAACTATTATTTCTGTTAGATACCAGGTTGTCTTGATGGGAGCAATATAGCAGTAAGATTTGAACTTACTGCTTCCAAATAGTTTAAAAATTATCCTTTGAGGGGCTGGGGTTGCAGTGGCAGAGCACTCGCCTCGCACGTGCGCAGCCCCGGGTTCGATCCTCAATCCTCAGTACCACGTAAACATAAATGCATTGCATTGTGTACAACTAAAAGTAAAAATAAATAAATATTAAAAAAAATTAGCCTTTGATTATCTTCATAAATATAGTGCTGTCTTTGTTTATATTGCGTCTTTAAGGCTATATCCTGCAGATGAAACAGAATTTGGTGTTTATCTCCACAACTTTTCCTCTTTCCTTCCTTCTTTAGCAGTAATTCTCATGTTTTATGTCTTTATTTTTTGTCTAAACATGCAACCCAAAAGGTACTCTTCCTTCTTTTTTTATATTTATTTATTTGCTTTAGTTGTACACTATGTGTTTATTTGTACGTAGTGCTGAGGATCGAACCCGGGCCGCGCACATGCTAGGTGAGCGCTCTACCGCTAAGCCACAACCCCAGTCCCTCTTCCTTCTTTTTAAAAATATTTTTACTTATAGATGGTCACAATACCTTGTTACCTTTATTTTATTTATTTATTTTTATGTGGTGCTGAGGATCAAATCCAGTGCCTCACATGTGCAAAGCAAGTACTTTACCACTGAGCTACAACCCCAGCCCCTTGATAGCATATTCTTAAGATATTAATTTTTCTTTGACTATATTTGGTTTTACAAAAAATGATTATTACTGAGGATTCCTTGCCAAGCCTGGAAGCCATTTTGAACTATTCAATTTTCAACAGTGAAAATGAATTGCTGTCCCAGTTTGATGCCATCCCAGGCAAAAAAGGCACTCGTGTTCTTATTTGGAACATCCGCAGGTATAGTATGTTGAAGGTGACAGATTCTAATAAGCAAAGGTAGGATGATGAAGAACATTTAATAAGTCTTTCTAGAGAAGCAGAGTAGATAAATTCATATATTTATATGTATGTATAAATATATAATGATATATATATACATACACACACATAAATACATATGCATACCTTTCTATATCTTTCACTTGAGGTAGTAGTTCTTGTTGGTAATATGCTGTGTGTTTAAAGTAGAATCATACATATCCTGAGGCAGTTGCCACAAATAATCAAGATGGTGCAATGTTATTCTAACATCGTCAGAATCCTTTATAAATATCTATTTAATATTCATGGACATTTTATTGAGATTGGTAAATGATTGTTATTTTATGTATCTGACAATGAAAATGAAGCATAAGAAAGAGAAATTAGAATAACAAAACACAACATGATCTTTTAAAAATAAGAACCTCTATATTAGTGCTTTTAGAATAGCTGGAGAATTACAAAAATTTTTGAAGCAGATCAATTTTAACTATAATGTATGGCTTAAGATCATGTCTTTAGAACTTATAAAACAATAAAGAAAAACTATGATACATCATTTGTTTAACCATGGCGTGTAAAATGCAATAAATATTAAAACTCAAAAATTAAAAGTCTAGAAATCTTAATGTAAAACAAATGCATTACTGGTGTGTTTAATAGAACAGAGTATCAGATATATTCATTCTTCCTTTTCAACTTACATCAAGGGTTTTGTCTCATTTCTTAGCTGTGTAAAACTTATTTAAAAACAATACTGGCTTATATACAGGGAGTACTTAATAATTAAAAAGAAAAAATAAGAAAGACTCACACAGGCCTTCCATTTGTCCTACGGGGAAAAACTTCAATAATATAATATGTATTACAAAAGATCATTTTCCTGAGGAATATCCAATGACTTACACATATTAAGCAGGCTTATTCCTTTGCACATTGTTTTCAGTTATATGGTACTAGGTATTATATAAGTAAAGAATTGCATGGTCAAATAAATTTGGGGAAAGCTGGATTAAATAAAGCCTACTTTGTTGCTTTGGCCAGGACTTCTCAGAGGCATTCCTATGCTAACATGCATTGAAAATACTTATGCTGGGGCGCAGTGGGCATGCATGTAATACTAGTGGCTCAGGAAGCTGAGATAGGAGGATCTCAAGTTAAAAGTCAGTCTCAGCAGGACCCTGTCTCAAAATAAAACACTGGAGATGTGGTTCAGTGGTTGAGCGCCCCTGGGTCCAATCCCTGGTACCAAAAGGGGAAAAAAAGGAAAGAAAATACTTAAGGGAGCAATGTAATATGTTGCTCAGTTTTTAAAAATGTTTCTCTAAACCTCTTATTCTTGGGTAGGGAAGATAGAGGCAGGGAAGACAGGGAACACTCAGGGTATATTTGCTAGAGTCAGGTGGGATAGTGAGGATCAAGATTATGCTGAAAAATTCAGAATTATACTATTACAGAGGCATGAACTTTATACAGGCATGCCACAGTGGCCCTGCTTCAGTTCTGAGAATAGGGCTAAATTTTCCATACAGTAGCTCTGAGCTTGTGGAGCCTGAATTATGAAGCAAGTAACACTAGACCTTGATGTGAATCTGATGTTGCTAAGATTGTTCCTCAATTTTACTTTTATTTATTAATTCTTATTTAATAATATCTCCAGGGACTGTTGTTCCACAGAACAAATTTTGGGAACTATCATTCTGAATGAACTATACATTTTCCATATAACCCATCATTTGTTTTGTTTTTTTCTGGGGTCAAATGGTTCTTAACCTTTTTCCCCTGGCAGTAGTTAGTGATACAACCCAGGGTCTTGGAATGAAGCAAAGCTAAGTGACATCAGTACTATTATATCTAAGTGATAATTCCATAAATAGTATTCTACAGAACTAGTAAACATATGTTGTTTCTATAATAATCTTTTTTTTTTTCCTTCTAAGACATAGGGTTGGATCTGGGGGAAATCTTAGTATCTCAATAATGCTTATATGATTGCAAAAGTTAGTAGAAATAGATTTTGATTCACCTATTCATTCAGTTGAGTAAAGTGATATTGAGTGACTTATCCAGCAACACCCAGAAAAGTGGGATCTATTTTAGGACTCTTTTTTTTTTTTTTTTTTTTTGTACCGGGGATTGAACTCAGGGTACTCGACCACTGGGTCACATCCCCAGCCCTTTTTCATATTTTATTAGAGACAGGGTCTCACTGAGTTGCTAAGTGCCTCGCCATTGCTGAGGTTGGCTTTGAACTTACGATCCTCCTGCCTCAGCCTCCCAAGTGCTGGGATTACAGGCGTGCGCTGCCGCGCCCAGCTTCTATTTTAGGATTCTGCTTTGAGGATACCCGTTACACATTTGATGTATCAGATCACAGACATTCAATTTTCCTTTTCTTTTCTTATGAACTTGGTGTCACCACCAGTGTGAAACATAGATTTCTATAGACTAGAAATACCCTTAAATATTATGTGATTTGAAATTAGTAGTTTGTAGTTCCTTTGCACTGGTGGCCAGTGTAAGAACCAGGTACCTGAGTGTTGTTCACATTGTTTCTTTTCTCTTGGGTTCCTAATGCAATTTTGTCCTTTGGAGCCAGTTTTTGTTAGATTGGTACTTGTCTCTTTTACCCAGAAACAAAGATGGAAAGTCTGAGTTGGACTTTGATACAGATCAATATGATATCCTGGTGTCAGACTTTGATGCAGAAGAAAAAGAGATTAGTGGTTTTGAGCTGCCAGAAACAGAGTATTCTTTACGGGTGAGTAAGAGTGGTTTTCTTCAACAGTAAGAGGTAAGATTTCCTATAACATGAAAATATTATAGAATAAGACCAAATTTTACTTATGTAAATATGATAACCTTTTAGCTCTGTAATAGGATTCTTCTTACCCTCTCCACTGAAACAATTTAGCTAAAATAGCAGCATTTTAATGTGGTGGTTGACATACTACAAGGTATAGAAAGTAAGGTAGATATTTGCCTAAAATATACTCACTTGGCTAGCAGTGGTTAATGGGGATGTCAGTAGAATTGTCAGTATTGCATAATAACTTTCCGTTTACTGTTCTATAGGCATATTGTAGTATTCTATATATGAAGCCACGGATGAAAATTTTTCTGCGTCAAAAGAAGGTGACCACCCAGATGATTGCCAAAAGTCTGGCCAATGTAGGATATGATATATATAAACCTACCTTCACAGTATCCTTTCAGCTACATGTAGTTAACCTCCGCATTTTGGGATTAAATTTCTAGGTTGGCACAGAAAAACAAAAACTTGCCTTTCCCAGATGAAAATTATGCCATACACACAAATCCTATTACACTATACTCTAAGGAAGTATTTCTTAAATGTCAGACTATGCACCAGTTTTATCAGAACTTCATAGGGAAACTCTTAAATAAGAATCTTGAGATTTTAAAGATTCTGGTTCAGTAGATTCTGAATGCTTTTTTTTTGGTACCAGGGATTGAACTCAGGGGCACTCGACCACTGGGCCACATCCCCAGTCCTTTTTTGTATTGTATTAGAGACAGGGTCTCACTGAGTTGCTAAGTGCCTCACCATTGCTGAGGCTGGCTTTGAACTCACGATCCTCCTGCCTCAGCCTCCCAAGTGCTAGGATTACAGGCGTGCACCACCGCGCCCAGCTCTGAATGCTTTTTTTAATAAGAAATACTTGTCTATTTTAAGATATTCAGCTTTTAACAGAGGAGCAGTTACTCATTTTCACTTCTGTACTCCATTGGAATAGATTTTAGATTCTAGAGAAAAATCTTAAACTATGGAAATGAGGTCACTTTTCATTGATGGCTTTTTTCAGGGAAAAAAGGAAGTCTTTGAAAGGCTGAGAACTCATAAGCAGTTAGGAAGAATTGATTTGTAATTTATTTTCTAGTAGCCATGCATAACTCTTGATCCATATTTGCTTTATCAAAGACATCTTTCTCTTTCTTCACCTGACCAAAAATTAGAAAATTTTTTTCCTTTTTATAAAAAGCCATGTAGTTTTTATTCGTAAGCACATTGATTTTTTTCCTTTTGGGGAACACTTACCTTCTCCACTAGGAAACTTTTTTTAAAGCTCTAAAGAAACCAAAGCCAGAACTCTGAGCATATTAGTTAAAACAGCACCTTATGTGAGCTAAGATCTTAATGCTATAGGTTTAACAGAGTTGGTATAAAGAAGTGCTTTCCCAATTACACTATTAGAATATACCACATTTCTGTCTGTAGGTTCTTTTCTTTCATGGATTTCTATAATCAGGCTAACTTCTATGCATGCACTTTATATGTACACAAACTCTTCTCAGCCTCCCTTTCCATTAAACTAGTTACCTTCTCATATTAGAATTTGGGTTAAATGGATTCACTATAGGCATCAGTAAAATGATACTGCTAATAGAATTTCCCCAAGGTTACTAAGGTACTAAGGGACAAGATCATTAATGCTGGCATATTTAGTTTCCTCCTCAGTTTTCAAAGGCCTGTTTTCTTTGTTCTTACTTGGCATACTAATTTGAGGAGCTTTCTACCCCATTGTAACCCCATTCCATAATTTAGAATTTTAAAAATGTACAACAGAGTAGAGAAAGGGGATCAAGAGGGAGGGAGGGCATAGAGAAATACTGAGGAGCAAAATCTACCAAATTATGTTATGCCCATGTACCAATATACTGCACAATGAATCCCACTTACATATATAATTATAATGCACTAATTAAAGTAATAATAAAATGTCAATGGAGTAGAGCAGGCAGATCAGGGGAAAGGAGGAAAGGAGGGAAAGGGAAGGTACTGTGGAATGAGATTGATCAAAGTATGTTATGTGCATGTACAAAAATGGCCTAATGATTCCCACTATTATGGGCCTTTATTTATTTAATTATTTATATGTCGTGCTGAGAATCAAACCCAGTGCTTCACACATGCTAAGCAAATGCTCTATCACTGAGCCACAACTCCAGCCCCTAATGAGCCCCACTATTATGTATAATCATAATACACCAATAAAATTTTTAAGAAGTGTACAAAAGAAAAAAATATTTGGCAATCTTTAAGATGTTAGTTTTATAATATGGAGGTTTTAGTTTGTTTGAGGGAGTTTTACCTTGTTTCGTTTTTGCATTGTAATGAGGGCTTATTTGAGGTTCCATTTGAGCTCAGAAAATTGTGTTCTGAGCTAACTATTACTGTTGAGTTCCCACTTGTGTTGTGTTTGAATCATACCTGACAAAGACATTTTTATATTTTTTATATATTGTTATTTTTTATTATTATTATTATTATTATTATTATTTATTATTATTTTGGTACTGGGGATTGAACTCAGGGGCATTCAGCCACTGGGCCACATCCCCAGTCCTTTTTTGTATTTTATTTAGAGACAGAGTCTCACTGAGTTGCTAAGTGCCTCGCCATTGCTGAGTCTGGCTTTGAACTTGCGATCCTCCTGCCTCAGCCTCCCAAGTGCTGGGATTACAGGCGTGCGCCACCACACCCTGCTTTGTATGGTTTCGATGAATGTAGTTTGTCATTTAGAGGGGGCAAGAAATATCATTTAAAAAAATAAATTTTCATTCAATCCATTTGAATATTAAGAATTCTCAATACTTGTTTTTAATGAAAATATCAGTTTCTCTGTCTCCCCTTTATCATTGTCATTCTCTTATATTGGACTTCTTTTTGTTTTATTTATATCATATTTTATGTATGAATGTATGTATATATGTATGTATGTATTTATTTTGTGTTCCTGGGGATCGAACCCAGAAGTACTTTACTACTGAGTTACACTAGCCCTTTTTATTTTTTATTTTGAGACAAGGTCTTGCTAAGTTATTGAGGTTAGCCTCAGTCTTCCCACCTCATTCTCCAGAGTAGCTGTGATTACAGGCATGCACCACTGCAACTAGCTTAACTTGGTTTTAAATCAAGTAGAATTTGTTAAAAATTCATTGTTACTTCCCAGTGGCTTGGGAGGCTGAGCCAGCTTCAGCAACAGGGAGGTGCTAAGCAATTCAGTGAGACCCTGTCTCTAAATAAAATACAAAATAGGGCTGGGGATGTGATTCATTGGTTGAGTGCCCCTGAGTTCAATCCCTGGTACAAAAAAAAATTCATCATTACTTATGTTTTACATATAATAATTCTCATAATTTGATCTATCCAAACTTGCTAACCTTAGTCTTTTCTATGTGTGTATATATATATTATATTTTAATATATATAATATATTATTATATCACCCATTACTATTATACATATATGTATTATATAACAATGCTTGTTATTATTCTGAGTATTTCCTAATATTCCAAAATATTATTCAAGGACACAATTTTTTTTTAATAATTTTTAATGTGTACAACTCATAGTGCATGAATTTAGCATCTTTTTACATACAACTGTTTGTGTACAAAGTATATTCGTACAATTCAGGTCTTCAATCATGCATTTAGGAAAATGAAATCCGTCTCATTCAACCACCTTTTCTTTTCTTTTTTTTTTCCTTTTCTCCCCCTCCCTCCCCCCTTGCTCCCCCCCTTACCCTTCCTTCCCTTTGACCATTCTAGTGTTCCTCTAGTCCTCCTATGTACCCCCCCCCCCCCATCCAACAATACTGTGAACTAGCCTCCTTATATCAGAGAAAACATTTGGTACTTGGATTTTTGAGACTGACTAACTTCACTTAGCATTATGTCTTCTAACTTCATCCATTTACCTGCAAATGCCATTAATTTATTTTCTTTTATTGCTGAGTAAAATTCCATTGTTCGTATATACCACATTTTTTTTTTTTTTTTTTTTTTTTTTGGTACTGGGGATTGAACTCAGCGGCACTCGACCACTGGGCCACATCCCCAACCCTTTTTTTGTATTTTATTAGAGACAGGGTCTCACTGAGTTGCTAAGTGCCTCGCCATTGCTGAGGCTGGCTTTGAACTCACGATCCTCCTGCCTCAGCCTCCCAAAGTGCTGGGATTACAGGCGTTGCATGAATTTAGCATCTTTTTACATACAACTGTTTGTGTACAAAGTATATTCGTACAATTCAGGTCTTCAATCATGCATTTAGGAAAATGAAATCCGTCTCATTCAACCACCTTTTCTTTTCTTTTTTTTTCCTTTTCTCCCCCTCCCTCCCCCCTTGCTCCCCCCCTTACCCTTCCTTCCCTTTGACCATTCTAGTGTTCCTCTAGTCCTCCTATGTACCCCCCCCCCCATCCAACAATACTGTGAACTAGCCTCCTTATATCAGAGAAAACATTTGGTACTTGGATTTTTGAGACTGACTAACTTCACTTAGCATTATGTCTTCTAACTTCATCCATTTACCTGCAAATGCCATTAATTTATTTTCTTTTATTGCTGAGTAAAATTCCATTGTTCGTATATACCACATTTTTTTTTTTTTTTTTTTTTTTTTTGGTACTGGGGATTGAACTCAGCGGCACTCGACCACTGGGCCACATCCCCAACCCTTTTTTTGTATTTTATTAGAGACAGGGTCTCACTGAGTTGCTAAGTGCCTCGCCATTGCTGAGGCTGGCTTTGAACTCACGATCCTCCTGCCTCAGCCTCCCAAAGTGCTGGGATTACAGGCGTGCACCACCGCGCCCGGCTTACCACATTTTCTTAATCAACTCATTTACTGAGGGACATCTAGGTTGGTTCCACAACCTAGCTATTGTGAATTGCGCAGCTACAAACATTGAGATAGCTGTGTCACTGTAATATGCTGTTTTTAAGTCCTTTGGGAATAGACCCAGGAGTGGGATGGCTGGGTCATAGGATGGCTCCATTCCCAGTTTTCCAAGAAATCTCCATACTGCTTTCCATAATGGTTGCACCATTTTGCAGTCCCATCAAGGACACAATTTTAAGAGCTGCATGATAGGCCATATTTATCTAATATTACTTTATTGTTGGATATTTAAATCATCTGTTTTTCTGCTGTTGTGACTAATTGAACAAAATCTCTAACTCATCAACCTTTGTGGGCTTCCTCAACTAATTCTTTTGGATAAACTCCTATGAAGACTATTACTTGGTCAGAGTTTTAAAATATTGTTAAATTACTGCTACAGATTTTAAAATGCCCTCTGAAAAGGTATCAATTTACATCCAATGATGTAATCTGTAATATGATGTAAAATTTTGTTTGCCAAATCCCCTGGTATTTGTCTCCTTAATAATTTTCTTCTCAGAATAAGCAGGTGAGAATCACTTTTGGATTTTCTTGCAAGAAAACTAACCAGTTTGGAGTAATGATGTATCATAACAACCGGCTCATAAAGTTCTTTGAGAAGGTGGGATGCCAGGTAAAGTTGAGTGGTTAATGTTTCTTTGGTATAGAAAAATGAAAAGAGTAGGGAGAGAATTTAAATTTTGTAAAGGGCATAGATTGATTAATGGTTCTATTCCCATACTGGAATTCTGTGTTATCAGTGAGCATTCTTATGTTGGTTTGCCATAATGTTTTAAGGATAATTTAAAGTAGTAATCCCCATGAGTACCACCTTCATTTCCTAATTTATAAATTAGATGGTTAAAGCACAGTGATTTATAGGCTGCTTTATATTATGCAGTACACAGTTACATAGGGCCCAAGATAGCTAATTTTCAGCCCATCATATTTGTTTTTGTTATGTTATTTTTAGACAACTCATGTTTATATGCCAGTCTAATTATACTTTGACTTAATTTCTTCCACTAAAAATAACAAAGAAATATTTTAAATCACAAAACATTTTACATCAACTTATAACTAATAAACACTGCCAGTCTGACTTTCTTTGGCAGTTATTTGGTAGTCTATATGTGTGGGGAAAATACTTACTTTAATAGGGTGTAATTATCATATAACATCCCTAAAATTTGGGGGTTGTGATGAAGGTTCCTTTCAGTTCCCTCATAGAGTAGTACATAATCTTGCTTTTTTAGCAGTGAACTTTAAAAAAATTTTTTTTAGTTGTTGATGAACCTTTATTTTATTCATTTATTTATATGTGGTGCTGAGAATCCAACCCAGTGCCTCACACATGCCAGGCAAGTGCTCCACCACTGAGCCACAACCTCAGCCACAGCAGTGTACATTTTTATTCAAATGAAATCTTATGGCAATCCTGGAATGTGAAACTAATAAAATTGGCGGTTTTGTAAGTGAAGTAAAGTTATTATTCCCTGAAGAATCCTAGAGATCTATGAATCATTGAAGATCTATGAATCGTTGAAAATCTCTGTTCTAGAATTTGTCAGTTTTCAGTTCCATATGTATTGCAAGTTCCAAAATACGTGCAGTATATTGAAGTACATTCTAAATGTTTCTATACATGTTAATGGTCTTTCCTTGCCCATGAATATTATGTAATCTTTCTAGAATCAAGAGGAAATGCCTCTAGGCAGTCAAAAGTAATATAAGTGCTGAAATTAATATTTTTCTTTTAAGCCAACTCATGGAGAAGGTGTGGGAGTAATTGGAGTCATTGAGTGCAATTTCCTAAAACCTGCCTATAACAAACAAGACTTTGAGTATACCAAAGAATACCGGTGAGTCATACCCAACCTGAAGTGCTTCTGATAATTTGTTCATATACAATTGTATTCTCTGCAGTCTTTAAAAACCAGTCAGATAAGTTAACTTAGAATTATTTTAAATCTGTTTTCTGTGATTAATGATAAAATGATTTTATTTTAAAAACAAAGCCTACTGGTATACTTGATATATGGATTTCAGTTGAGATATTCTTACCTTTAAAAAATTATAAAAAGAACATAGGAATTATTTAGTAAAATATTTCTGTGAAATGAAAAGCCTTGTTATTGATCTTAGTTTGAAAAGAAGAGTGCATATGAAGTTGTTGAGTACTTTGGAAGGGTGGAATTTGAAATCTGTTCCAAAATATTTTCTTGAAGCCAGTAAATAGTAAGATGTGTGCTTTCATGGAAGCATCTAGATTTACTAGGTAGACAAACATGTAAGAAACAGAGAGGAACTTGACACTGAGTCTGAAGCAGTAGGTACATTTTTAGGAGATGAAGAAAGAAGTTGGTAAAGCCAGCTGAGAAGATTTTTTTTAACTTTTGGGAAAATAGAAGTCTTCTATTCCTTCCTTCATCAAGTATGAAATGCCTTCTATGTGTCATGTACAGAGGGCATAAGAATGAAAAATTAGAGTTCTTGATGCCTACGAACAATTGTGATAAAACATAGGCAAATAAGAAACTTGAATACTCATAAAATAATTGTTTTAATGGGGTATATATTAAAATGAGAAGAACCTTTAAATATGCCTAAAGGAATCAAGGAAGACTTTCTAAAGCAGATTATATTTTAGATTAAACTTGAAGGAAAAGTTGAAGTTTTCTAGATAGACATAGGTAAACATTCTAAGTAGAGGGAAGTATATGTAAGGCACAGAAAGGCAAGGAGTGTTCTGGAAGTATGAAGAAAGACAAGGCAAGAGGACATTTGATATCATTTCTCCTGAAGTTCTTGTAGCAATTTTTCTTAGAGGGAAAGAAAAATAATTCCCCATATCTATTTTATTGTATATAAAACATTACAGTTAATTAAATATTGTAACTTAATTTACCCAGAACCATAAGAACTTCAGGTTTAGTGTTTGACAAAGAGACAGCTGTTTGAATGGCTATCCCATGTTAATTTCAGCATAGTTGGATTTAGGCCACTCAGGCTACTCAGTGGTTATGGAAACTATGTTCCCTCAGTCAAAATAAATTGGTAATTTAAATATAAGTCTGACCCATAATGGAGATCTTTGACCAGCACATGACTCTTAAAGAGTGAAAATCTAGAAATGACATTGGTTTAACAAAAGTCTCAGAGCCAAGTCATTTGTGTTCTCTTGAGCCAAAGGAATAGTGAACTTCCAATGATTATCTAAATAATTAAAATATGTCAAATGCAAATGTTAGATATTAAAAGTTACTTAATACCTTTCTGTATATCATCTTTACCATATTCCCACTGAAATCTACATTTAAAATTTTGGACACATTAGAATTTTCATTTTTGATGTCTAGTCTTGTTATGATGAGTTTGAGATGATTGCAGAGGATCCAAATAGAGATATTCTGTAAACAGTAGATTAATTCAGTTAAACATATAGGATTTCTAGCTTAAGTAGGTTAATATGTACTACATATTTTATTAAAACAGAGAACTAGTACACTATTCTGCATATAGGCTTATGAGGATAGTAAATTTACATAATTTTGCCCAATTCTGGCATTATTGCCCCTACCCTCTTTGAACTTGGGAGTTGAACCCATGTTGCACATGGCTGAGCATACACTATAGAATCACTACCCCAGCCCTGTTTCTCTTTTACACAATCTATTTTATTTAAAATGAAAAGGTATTTAGGTAAAAATCCAGGAATTTGAAAAAGGGATTAGAGAAGATTATACGCTAGCACAAACTTGTCCTATGAGTATTAGGGATATCAAAACTGTAAATGAAGCCGGGCGCGGTGGCACACGCCTGTAATCCCAGCACTTGGGAGGCTGAGGCAGGAGGATCGCGAGTTCAAAGCCAGCCTCAGCAATGGTGAGGCACTGAGCAACTCAGTGAGACCCTGTCTCTAATAAAATACAAAAAAGGGCTGGGGATATGGCCCAGTGGTCGAGTGCCCCTGAGTTCAATCCCTGGTACAAAAAAAAAACTGTAAATGATAAAAGAGATACCAGCAATCATATTGCTGGAATATCTACAAATAAATCATCTGTAATATCACTTAACAGTTGTGGATATCAGATTTCAGCTGCAGCTATCAGGGATCAAACTTAAAACATTTCTATATTGAACTTCACCTTGAGAAATGCAATCAGTACACTCACTGAGTACTCTACTGGTACATAATATAGTGGGTAGGCTTTGTGGAATTTTCCAGAGTATTTCAAGACATAGTTGTTTTCAGTCTATTTATAATAATAGATTGTCACATATGAAATAAATTGGACAGCAATATAATATGGCTATTTGATTAATCAAAATCTAACTGGTATGGTATAGGAAAAATGCCTGATAGAGTAAATAGGGAAAGTTCTAGGTAGAGTATGACTTGAGTTGTGCCTTAAAGGATACAAGGTTTAGGGGGAAAAGGAATAGAATTCCAAGATGAAGTTGTATTATGAACTAAGGTAGTGACAGAAACTCAGAATGGTAACTGTAGGGAGTGGGGATACAGGAATGTAAGTGGAGTGAAGGGAAATCAAGTTAGATGGATAGAGTAGGGCCAGATCCTAGACAGGGATTGGCAAACATGTTCTGTGAAGGTCCAGAGAGTAATTATTTGGGGCTTTGTGGGCCATATTGTCTGCTTTTACAACTACTTAATTCTACCATAGTGTGAAAGCATATATAGACAATAAGCAAAGAAGCAAGCATGGCTGTGTTCAGTACAATTTTGTTCACAAAAACAGGCAGTGGGTGGGGTTTGCCTCCTGGGCTGCAGTTTGCTGACCCTTGTACTAGAACCACCATTCCTGAACTATGTACCAAATTACACATAATGAGCTCATAGGGAAGCCATGAAATATTTTAAATTTTAAGGGAAATAGCAGTGCTTGACCTCTGTCTATTAACAATAGAAAGTGTCTTTATATTGTTGTAATAAGCTACCAGAAACTTAGTGACATGAAACAATATTAATTTAACTATCTTAGAATTCTATAAGTTAGAAATCTGACCAAGATTTCATTATATTAAAATCAAGGAGTTGGCAGGCTGCATTCCTTTCTTGAGACTCTAGGGAAAAATCCATTTACTTGCCTTTTCTAACTTCTAGAGGCTGCCAGCATTCCTTGGCCCAAGGCCTTCTTCCTCCAACTTCAAAGTCAGCAATGATGGGTTGAATCCTCCTCACATTGCATCATTCTAGTGACCTTGTTTCTGTCATCACATCTACTTCTCTGATTCTGACTCATCTCCCTCATTCTTCGGTTTTTAAAGACTAACCATCCTGTCTTGAGGTCAGTTGATGAGTGACCTAAATTTCATCTGCAATCTTAGTTCCCCTTTGCTATGTAATCTAGTGTGTTCATAGGTTTTGGGGATTAGGACATAGGCATCTTTGGAGAACCATTATTTAATTTACAGTAGTCTGTCCCCTAATCTGCTAAGATTCACTTATTTCTCACATGCAAAATGTGTTCATCCCAACACGTTTCACTCATGCTACAACTCCATCCTGGAATTTCCAAAAGTAAAATCTCAGTTAAATATCACCAGTTCAGCCAAGTGCATGGTACGTGTCTGTTATCCCAGAGGCTTGGAAGGATAAGGCAGGAGGATCACATGTTCAAAGCCAGCCTCAGCAACTTGGCAAGGCCCAAGAAACTTAGTGAAACCCTGTCTCAAAATAAAAATAGATAGGGCTGGGATGTGGATCAGTAGCTAAGCACCCCTGGGTTCAAGTCGCAGTACCCACCCCCCCCAAAAAAAATCAGCTCAAGAGTCTCAAATCTCATGGCTTAAATAACATATGGTTGATAACTCTGAGTATGATGCATCTTAGGGCAAAATTCCTCTCCATAAATGCATGTCTTCCTCTCTTCTTCCCTTCTTCCTTTCTCCTCTCCCTCTCCCTCTCTTATTTCCACTCCCTCTCCTACCTTGCATTTTATACCTAAAATACCATAGTAGGGCAATCTCAGGACACTAATTTTAAATAATCTGGGCCACGTGAGAGAGAAAATGGAAGGAAAAAAAGGAGTCACAAATACCAGGTAATATCAGAAATCCAGCTAAACAAATTTTATTAAATTTAAGAGATTGGGAATAGTTTTCTAGGGCTTGCATCTCTGCCCTCTAGTCTTGAGTTTTTGGCCTCTGGGTTTATGGTTCCACCCTCGAAATCATCTTTCCTTGTTCATGAAGGGTAGCATGTGTTTGCAGCTGAGTAGTTTCTTCAGCTAGTTTCCTGATTGTAGAAGTTTGAAGTTTGAAGGTACAACAGACTTCTTTCATTTTATACTCTCTATACCTTTCAGACTAAGCTAGAAATTTTTGTGCTTGTGGCATCCTCAAGAACCTTATGAATCTCCCATGAATGTCATGGATATTCACTCTAGTCAACAAGTGGCTCTTGACAGGTCTTTCCTAGATAATCCTATTTCTTTTCTTGTCTTCAGCTGAGATTGCTGGGGAGAACTGAGTCATGTGCCTAATCATTTAATTTTTTTTTTTTTTTGGTACCAGGGATTGAACTCAGGGGCACTTGACCACTGGGCCACATCCCCAGCCCTTTTTTGTATTTTTTATTAGAGACAGGGTCTCACTGAGTTGCTAAGTGCCTCACCATTGCTGAGGCTGGCTTTGAACTCGCGATCCTCCTGCATCAGCCTCCCAAGTGATGGGACTACAGGCGTGCACCACCATGCCCGGCTGCCTAATCATTTTAAAGAGCCTTTTGTGTGACCGAAGATTGCAATATTACCAAAAGGTTATCCAACCCTACCTTCGTTTTGTTTTGTTTTGTTTTCCTCTAAAGCACACTTTCTTGATTGGGAATCTCTTAAGTTTCAATGTCTTCTGCAATTTGGATAGACTGAAATTTTTCCAAATCATCAAATTATGGCTCCTTTTTACTTGACAGTTCTCTCAATTTTTCTCTTTGCCCTCACATTTTACATGAGCTGCCAAAGGACACCGGCTATACTTTCAGCACTTTTCATTGAGATCTCCTCAATTATATATGCAATTCCGTCATTTACAAGTTGTGCTTTCCACATAACCGGGGACACTGTTCTGTTAAGTTTTCTACAACTATATAACAAGCACACACCATCCTCAAGTTTTCCAGTAATGTGCTCCTCATTTCCTTCTGAGTGTTTTTTAGCAATGCCTTTAACATCCACTTGTCTACTAACAGTCTGTTTAAAGTGATTTAAGTATTCTCTAAGGCACTTTATATTTTCTCTACCATGTTTCTCCACTTCCTCTGAGCCCTCACCAGTGAAGTGTTTAAAATCCATATTTCTATTAATAATCTGTTCAAGGAAATTTGACTTTTTCTGTCATGCACCTCAAAATTCTTCTAGCCTCTGCCAATTCTCAATTCCAAAACTTACTCCTACATTTTTAGGTATCTGTTACAGTATTGTCCCATTTCTAGGTACCCAAATCTGCTATATTCTTTTTGTTCTATCATATCTTTATGAATCTGAATTTAATCTATTTACTTTTAATGTAATCACTTGTAAGAAGAGACTTCTGTCATTTTGCTATTTATTTTCAATATGCCATATATGCTTTTGTCCCTCATTTTCTTTATTACTGTCTTCTTTTTAATTTTTTTTTTAGTCGTAGATGGACACATTACCTTTTTTTATTTATTTATCTTTATGTGGAGCTGAGGATTGAACCCAGTGCCTCACACATGCAAGACAAGCAGTCTACCACTGAGCCACAACCCCAGCCTTACTGTCTTCTTTTATGTTTAGCTGATACTTTTCTATATGCTCCATAGCTATTTACCTTGTGGTTATCATGGGGATTACATTTAACATCCTTAAGTTATGACACTAATTTGAATTTATGCCAATCTAACTTCAATTACATATAAAAGTTCTGCTCCTTTAATAGCTCTGTTACTACCCCTTTCAGTTATTGATCACACTAAATTACATCTTTGTTCATCATATGTCCAAAACCATAAGCAAATAGATTTAATGTATTAGTTTCTTAAAGTACATAATGCAATTTAATTACAAAATGTGGGCTTATAAACCAAAGTTACAATAGTACAAGCTTTTCGACTCATAATTTTTTTCTTTTAAATGTATTTTCTTAAATCATGTAGAAAACAGAATGTAGAGTTAAATATTCCAAGTATCCCTTTGATCGGGTCAGCGCCATTTTGGTGGTGTGTGTGGCGTGTGTTAGTTGTTGTTAGAACCAGAGAAAAAAGTTATCAAAATAAAAAGCTGTTCGTCTCCAGTTTGCCTCTAAACTTCTTCCCGCGGCTCCGTTGCTCCAAGCGCTTCAGGCGACAACATCCCTTGAATATGACAAGTTCTACTCTCTTGCTGCTTTCAGGATTCTCTTTGTTTTTATCTTTCAATGGCTTGATTATAATTGTGCCTTAGTGTGAGCCTCTATGGGTTCATTCTACTTGGAGTTATTGAGTTTCTTAGATGCATATAGTTATGTCTTTCATCAAATGTGGGAAGTTTTAACCATTGTTTCTTCATATTCTATGTCCCTTTATCTCTTCTCCTTGAACTCGACAACATGTATGTCAGACTACTAATGGAGTTACGCTGGTGCTTTAGGTTGTGTTCGCTTTTCTTCATTTTTTATTCTTTCTGATCCTTGGGCTTGGGTAATTTCTTATCTTGGAGTTCACGGATTCTTCTGTCTGCTCAAATCTGCCTTTGAATCCCTCTAGTGAAATGATTGCAATTTATGTACCTTTCAATGCCAGGCTTTCCTTTTTGGATTCTTTTTAGGTTTTCTGTCTCTTTATTGCAATTTCCATTTTGTTCATTAATTTCTACTCATCTTCATTCAGTTCTTTGGACATCTTTATAAGAGTTGTTTTAAAGCCTTTGGTAGATCCATCATCATATCTTTTTCATGGATGGTTTCTGTTGGTTTTATTTTCCTTTGAATGGGTCATACTTTCCGTTTTTTTTTTTTTTTTTTTTTTTGTATGTCTTGTGATTTTTGTTGTTGTTATTGAAAACTGGACATTTGAATCTAATTACCTGGTAACTCTGGAAATCAGATTCTCCCCCTTTCCCATGATTTGCTGTATTTTTTTTATTGTAGTATGTTGTCTCTGTTCTAAGGATCAGACTGAAGTATAAACTTAAGGTCTTCTTACTTCTTTTCTAATCCTGTGTCTTTTTCTGGGCATTCACAGTGACTTTATTATTTTCCTTGTATATGTAATTGCTTTTGAATATCTTACCTTTTAATATCTGGCTCTCAAAATAGAAAAAGAGGAAAACGAAGGGAATAAAAAGGTGCCAGATCTTTGAGTCCCCTCTTTAGCTAGAGGGTGAAAGGCTCATAGCAATAGAAGGTACAACAGAAATGGCTACCTGTCTTTTTTGTCTGTACTTTTGTGTTCAGAAAGAGCTATCAGGGATGGAAGCAGAGATTCCCAGTATTGGGAGGACATCATTCTTTTGACTATGCCATGTTCTACAAACTGCTTTTGGAATATATACAGGATTGCCAGCAATGGAGCTGGGGGTAGGGCATGTGTAGCTGCTACTGTCCTAAGAAATAAAATTAACTATAATTTACCATCCAAGCCTTCCTCTAGAAGTTACAAGCCTTCAATAGATTCCTGAGTTCCAAAATACTTATATCAGACAAATTCAGCTAATGTGGTTGTTATCTAGATGAGACAGATTCCATGCATCCTACTCTTCCATCTTCCCAGAATCCCATCTTATATATATCTTTTCAGGAGCACATTTCCACTGAGCTTCATTCCCAGCCCTTTTTATTTTTAGTATTAAGACAGGGCCTCAGGAAGTTTCCCAGGCTAGCCTCAAACTTGTGATCCTCCTGCCTCAGCCTCCCAAGTCATTGGGATTATAGGCACACGTCACCACACCTGGCTGCTGTACTTCTTTTTGAAAAGATTTTTTTTCTTTTTTTTTGGTACCGGGGATTGAACTCAGGGGCACTCAACCACTGGGCCACATCCCCAGCCCTTTTTTGTATTTTATTTGAGACAGGGTCTCACTGAGTTGCTTAGTGCCTTGCCATAGCTGAGGCTAGCTTTGAACTTGCGATCCTCCTGCCTCAGCCTCCCAAGTGCTGGGATTACAGGTGTGCAACACCACACCTGGATAAAATTAGATTTTTAAGGGGACAAATGCATAGATCTATGTCTGTGTTGAGGGAAATATATAAATATGGAGGTAGGAACACTAGTAGGTTAGAGGGGAATAACAGTTATAGGGGGACTCATGATTATTTTACTCTTCTCTGTAGTGAGAATCTAATTTAATATGAGTAATTGGATGTAAAGAAGATTTCTTCTTAAGAAGAGAAAAGGTCTGCAGAAACCTTGAGGAGTGATCCACAGGGCCCAGACATTTTTTTAAAAAAATATTTTTAGTTGTATATGGACACAATACCTTTATTTTATTTTATTTTATTTATTTTCATGTGGTACTGAGGATGGAACCCAGTGCCTCATATGTGCTACACAAGTGCTCTACTGCTGAGCCACAACCCCAGCCCGGGCCCAGACATTTTTAAAAATTCTAAATTTTTAGTGTTCTAGGTATGTATAGGTCTGTATTGAGTTGGGCTGTAGAATTAAGTAGGAGTTATTAATTAGGAAGTTACATTTTTTAAATATTTTTAGTTGTAGATGGACACAATACCTTTATTTTATTTATTTTTATGTGGTGCTAAGGAATTAACCCAGTGCCTCACACATGTGAGACTAGCACTCTACCACTGATCCACAACCCCAGCCCCAGGAAGTTAAAAGTTAAAATGCATGCTCTGAATTTTTTATTTAAATTTATTTATTTATTCTAATTTGTTATACATGACAGCAGAATGCATTTCAATTCATAGTACATATATAGAGCAAATTTTCATGTCTCTGACTTTTAAAAATCATGTTTTTTGGTGACCCTAAATCTACCCCTGTTTACATGGGAAGAGAGAGAAAAAGAAAAAAGCATAAACCAGAACTCACACACACTCTCCAATAACAGCTATATAGTAGAATTTCAAGGGGGCTTTTTGCCTATTAGGGCTTTACTAATATGATCAGCATTTTGATGGCAGAGGAACTATATAGACATTTTTAAGTTAATATTTTATTAATTCATAAGAGATAGGGTATAGTGTTTGATCCTCTGACTTTCAACATAATTCTCAATTACCTGTCATCATCTGACAATTAAATAACTTCCTCTCAAAGTACCAGTATTTGGCTCTGTCTTAGCTTTGCAATTGGGTACACTGTCATAGTCTCCAGGGTCAACTTGCCCTCTCCATGATTCTATAAACCCTGAAAAATTTGTAGAACTCTACTTTTTAGGTCTTGTGTCTATTTTACATTTTCAACCAAAGTGACTATTCAACATGATTTGTCATTATGAATTGTTTAACAAGTGCTAAAACTTTACATACTTTTTGCATTTTCTTTCAGGTTGACAATAAATGCCCTTGCCCAGAAGCTCAATGCTTATTGGAAGGAAAAGATATCTCAAGAGAATTTTGAGACCTCAGCTACAGCCAGGCCAGTAACATGAATAATAAAATAGAGAATATGTGAAGTATTATGGGTAATGTTCATAGATCGAATTGAAGGAACAAGGGTAAATTTTTTTAATATCAGGAAGTTTAATTCACAAATTGAGAAGCACAGTTACTGAATGTATCATTTTTTAAACTTCTTCAGTCTGGTTTAACACTTAGGTGATTTAGATCATAAATATGTCAAGAGTTTAATATTGTTTGTTTAATAGAGGCAGTATAATATAGTGGAAAATGATGGCCATTTAGTTAGACATTTTGGGGCTAAAGGTCTAGATTTGCTTCTTAATATTTGGGTGGGCTTGGGGATGGTTATTTTATTTCTCTGAATGTATTGAATTAAGTGGCATAACATTTTTAGCACAGTACCTGGCATAGAGTAGGTATTCATTCATGTTAGCACACTTCCCTTTCTCTTTTTTCCTAGTCAATATTATTGACACTGAACTGGTATTGAAATACTAGAAACCCAGCATTAGAGAAAAAGTAGAATAGAAGAAATAAGAGAGACTTTATTGGATCTAAGACAGGAAATTACACACAGAAGAGTTTGAAATGCCTCTGAAAATCAGGAAATGAGCATAATATAGAGGATAGACTATATAATAACACAATTACACCACCATTAAGACAGAGATTAATGTTAAAAGTTCATTTGGGAGAGGTGCCCTTGTTTTAAGGGCACACAAATGTATGGTATGAAAATGTGTTTCAAACGCAACCTATGGCATATGTATATTTCTACCTTATTATAAAGATATCAGTTCATGCCCATCTTATATATTTTTTTCAAAGAAATGCAAGTTAAGATGAGATGCCTTTGTACCTTTCAAATTAGCAATGATTAACGCAGTGAAACACAGATATTCTTTTTTTTTTTTTTTTTTTTTGTACCAGGGATTGAACTCAGGGGCACTTGACCACTGGGCTACATTCCCAGCCCTTTTTTCCTTTTTTTGTATTTTATTAGAGACAGGGTCTCACTGAGTTGCTAAGTGCCTTGCTTTTGCTGAGGCTGGCTTTGAACTCGTGATCCTCCTGCCTCAGCCTCCCAAGGGCTGGGATTACAGGCATGCACCACTGTGCCCAGCTGTGAAACACAGATATTCATATACTGCTAGAGAGAGTATGTGCTAGAAGTAGAATTGTAATAGTGCTAATTGTTTGTTGAGTACATATAAGCCTCACATAGTTCTAATCTTTTTTTTTTTTTTTTTTTTTTTTTTTGTACCAGGGATTGAACTCAGGGGCACTCGACCACTGGGCCACATCCCCAGCCCTTTTTTGGGTTTTATTAGAGACAGGGTCTCACTGAGTTGCTAAGTGCCTCGCCATTGCTGAGGCTGGCTTTGAACTCACGATCCTCCTGCCTCAGCCTCCCAAGGGCTGGGATTACAGGCGTGCGCCACTGTGCCTGGCTACATAGTTCTAATCTTATGTATTTTTTTAGTTGTAGATGGACACAATACTTTTATTTTATTTATTTTTATGTGGTTCTGAGAATCAAACCTAGTACCTCACATATGCTAGGCAAGTGCTCTACCACTGAGCCACAACCCCAGCCCCTAATTTTTTTAAAACTGGCTATTGAACCTGGGGGCATTCTACCACTGAGCTATACCTCCAGCCCTTTTTATTTTTTATCTTGTGACAGGGTCTCTCTATCTTGTAAGGCTGGCCTCAAACCTATGATCCTCATGTCTCAGCCTCCCAAATCACTGGAATTATAGGTGTATGCCACTGTTCCCAGCATTTCTAAGTTTTTACATGCATTAATTTAATTATTTCAACTCTGAAATAGACATTATTATTTATAGTTGTAGAGACTGATAGATTGAAAGCCTAAGTAACTTGTCCAAGGTACGACAAGTAGAAAGTATTAGAGCCAAGATTCAAATAATAGGCAACTAGATCTCTAAACCTAAGTTTTTAGCCACTACACTCTTCTGGAGGGATACAGTGAGGGAATATAGCATCTTCTTCAATGTCTTGTTTAATGCAAGCATGAGCTAAAAGCCTCTCCTACCTGCCTGGATTGAAGGATCCACTGTGATCTGCATATAACCCAAAGCAGAGAGTTACTGCCTCTAAATGTGCCTGAAAGAATTATACTGTCATTTTTCTACAACAGACTATTCTGTATATATTCATGTAGGCTAATATGACCTTTTTCTTTCCTCCCTCACCTCAACACTACTGCTGAAACCTTTTGCAAGGTCTGGTTTTAAATGAATCATGGATGTGTAGAAATATATAGACACCAGAGGTCAGGCCTGAGCTTAGAGCCTAAAGGTTCCATGTCTGGAACATCCTGCAGCTGTGAGAGAGGAAGCTCTAGGTCCAAAAGTGTGTACAAGCTTTGTTAAAACAGAGTTTTAAAAAAGAAGAGGACATCGTATTTGAATGGTAGAATTATGAGTGCTTTTTATTTGCTTCTTTATATCTTTCTCTATCTTCTAGTTCTTCCTAAGGAGTTTACTATATTACTTATATAACTAGAAAAAAGCCTGATTGAAACGATAAAGAAATATAACATAAACAAAACTCGCCCTAGTGGTTACATTGGCCTAAGGTGCCCCTCCACCCTCTTTCTGTCTTTTTTCTAGCCTTCCCTCTTTTAGCTCCAATCCACTCTTCACACCCTAAGTACTGACTACTATCATATATGGGCCATCTCTTTTCACTGAGAAACAAATTGTCTTTGGGGCATGGTGACTGGGTTTCACTTCCAATGATGGATGGGAATGGGTGTGTATTTCAAGAGTTGAACTCTGGAAGACTTTATTTTAATTTAACTCAGTTGTTGGTCTAAAGCCACCATTTCTGGTCAGGAAATTTAAACAAAATTCATAGCACTTTTAAAGAATAACTTTGGGAATATCAACCTAAAAATTTGGATTGAAGCATTATAAACAAAGGGTTTTTTGAAAAGAACAGAAAAGGGGTGGGGAATATCTGCAGGGAAATGAGCAAGATGTATTGATGACAGTGCTTCAATGACTCCCATAAGTGTATTTTAAGTCTGTAATGTAGTTGGACAGAGGTAAATAAAATGATTCTATGGGTTTTATTTCTTGGTAATAATGTAACACAGATACAAGCGTGCGCACACACACACACACATACACACACAAAACCTTTTTCAGGTTAATAAATTTTAGAGTTAATATTATCCTGTTATTATCTTAGAATAAAATTTCCCAGGATAAATATTATTGACCTCCATAAATAATGTTAGTGTTATCTATGAAATTCAAAATAAATACATTTCATACATCTATAACATTTCTAACATAATTCATATATAAAATTAATTATTTTCACATTGTGTGCCTTTATAATGAAAGGCAAAGCACAGAGCTAGGATATACACAGTCACACTTCTATTTTCCCTCATTTAGGAAGATTCCTGACCAGACATGGGTACAGTGTGATGAATGTCTTAAATGGAGGAAACTTCCTGGCAAGGTGGATCCATCTACATTACCTGCAAGATGGTTTTGTTACTATAATTCCCATCCAAAATACAGGTAAGGTTCTAGGACTCAGCATTGTACCTGAGTCAACTCCTGATTTGTCTTTATATTCTAAATAACTTCACTCAAATCTACACTTTTCAGCCTGGCATTCAAATCCCTATGCTGACTTGCCTCACCTTACCTACCCAGTCTTATTTTTCATTATATCTTAACACAAACCTTGTACTTTGGCCAGATTTGTGACTTCACTATTCCCTACATGTGCCATGCTTACTATTTCCTCCATGAACATGTTTCTGTTATTTGCAGTGATCTTCTGCATTCCATCTGCCTATCCAAATCATATCCATATCTTGTGGGACGCTTTTCCCATTGACAGTAGTTTACAGTGACTTCCTGAATGTTTTGATTCGTGACATTTGTTCAAATACTTTTTTTTATTGGTGGTATTTTTATACGTATATGTTTTTGCTCTTCAAGAGATTTAAATTCTTAAAAAGAATAAGGTCTTTACATTCCAGGTTAAATTGATTTTATGTTTCCTATCGAGAATCAATGTAAACCATACCTATTATACATTCAGTGCTATTTGTTTAAATGTTTGTCTTCCTAATATATGTTCCTTTCAGCATTCAACTTCTAAATATTGCTTGGCATATCCATGTGTGTTAACTTTAATTTAACAACTTTTTATTTGACTCATTAGTCACATATGTCTGTAATAAGTCAGATTGCTTCAATCCAGTTGTGACTTTCTTAAGATTTATTTTTTGCAGGATAAATGCTAATAGAAAAAATATTCTACAACAGAGTCTGCTTTTTAGGGGAAAATATCTAAAATGGAGAAAATTAAGTAAATGAAATCTAATAGTCTCCAGATGTGCCTAAGTACCTTTTCATGGTGAATAATGGGATCATGTGATTAGAATTTGGGACTGAGTTCTTAGAAGCTTCATTTTTATTTTTTTTTTAGTTGTAGGTGGACACGATACATTTATTTTTTATTTACATGGTGCTGAGGATCGAACCTGTGGCCTCACACATGCAAGATGAGCGCTCTACCGCTGAGCCAAAGCCCCAGCCCCAATATTTTATTTTTTTATCTGTTTATACTCAGTCCAAGAGACAGGCAGGCTTCCAGGGCACTTTACTCCCTTATAAAATGGATATACCATAGTTTCTAATGGTTAAGTTTTATTTGTTCTTATGATTGTTTTTGACCATTGAATAAATTTTCAGTACTCTTTGAGTTTTTATTCATAAAAATTTCTGCCTCTTGCTTTACATATTAGTTTTTTTTTTTTTTTTTTTACTGTGAGTGGGATCTGAAGTCTATAATATTAGAGGATTGTTAAACTTCCCAGTCATAGTGGTAAGGAAAGTACATGGTAAAAGTGAAGAATACAATTTGCTTCTAAAAGATGATTTATTCTCTGTTCTGCAGGAGATGCTCTGTTCCAGAGGAACAAGAACTCATTGATGAAGACTTATATTCGAGCAAAACTAAGAAACAGTTGAGTATGCATGAGGTGGTGTTCTGCATTGTAGAGTAGAGGAGCCTGGCCCTTTGTATTAACAGAGTTTTGAGAAGAAGGATAATTTTTGGTGTTCTTAAGGTTTTCCTCATTAGCTCTCTGTTCTGCCAGTTCTTTATTCCTTCTTACCATCTCCTTAGTGTTTCAACTTGTGATTATCTTTAGAGTCAATCTCTCTACCTCTACCTTTCTTCTCTCTCTCTCCCCCCTAACTCCCTCTCTCTCTCCCCCTTTCTCACTCCCTCTGTCCCTCCTTCTCTCCCCCGCTCTGTCTCTCTGTCTCTCAGAGAGGGATAGCATTTGAAAACTTCTTTCAGTAGTATAGTTCAAGAATGCACCCTTAATTACTCAATGACACACTATTTCTAACTTGAAATGAACATTATAACCTAAATCTGTAATTGGTAATCCATTTCTAATCGAGGCATTTCATGAGTGAACTAAATAGCACTTTTATCTTCTAGAGATCAATCTGTTGAAAAGAAGAAGATACCTATGGAAAATGAGAACCTCCAGGTGAGAGATAGTCCACTCCATTCCTTTTCTCACATGCAGTTTTCCCCAGCACAATATATAGGTTGAAGAAAGCAGCAATGTTGAAATCTACATAGAAATAACCATTTCTTCTTGTGGTCTTTTCTTTTTATTGGATCTTTGGGTTTTGTGCTGATCTGCTGTTACTGATGCTCAGACCACCTAAACTAGAAGAGTCAAATAATTTATTTCCCAGATTTGGGTTCAATACTGATTGTGGACAATACTGTCACTTTTGGCATCACAGAATATTCAGGGCTGTGTCCCATCTTCTTATAGGCTGTTCCTGTTGAGTGTCTGGTTTTCCTATCTCCTTTCTTCCAGGATTCAGGGATGATTCCTTCCTCCTTCCTCTTGGGAAGAAAGAGTGGTTCTTTGTGCCTCTCCCTGATCCCTGCTTTCAGTCTGGCTGGCTTTATAAAGACTCTGCTGTTTTGAATTTTCAGGAGCACTGTCTCTCGGACATGGTTGCCCAGCTCCGGACGCTGAAGGGTGCAATAAGGTTGGCCGTCCTTTCAGGGACACTCCTCTCCTGACAGCCACCATAGCACCCATATATCTTCCCCACCCAAGCTTGCCATTCTGCATGATTTCCCTCTTGACCCTATTTCCCAGAGAGACCTGCTAGTCGCATGTTAGATTCACCTTTCACCCACTCCATCAGGGTAGGTTAGACTGGTGAGGATAGAGACAATTTAATATGAATTCTTCTTTTGATGTCCTTCTAAAACCCAGACATATGAGTAATCAGGTTTTATATCCTAATGTCTTGACTTAATAGTCTGATATAGAAATCAGGAGATTTCCTAGGACTGCTCTGTCCTCATTCAGTTTACCTCCCCTTTATATTCCTTTACCTTAATCATTCATACTATCTTCATAAGCTGGCTCTCCCACAAGATCCCAAATGCATGTCTCTGTGTGTGTGCACTGTGAATATATGTTATCTCCTGCATGCATTTCTCCCAAACCAGCACAGACACTTGCTGCAATGCTTTTTCCCTCCACTCCTACTCTCATCACAGATATCAGAAGAATGAAAACCCAGCCTTCAACTGGGTCACAAGATAGAAATAGACAGTGATTGGGGGCCTTGGTTTATGTTGTGGGTAGGATAATTCTAGGAGCCAATAAGTGAGTTGGGGGAGGTCTGTTGGTGTCTAGCTCATAAGGTTAATAACTGAATGTGCCTGGGTTCATTGTTCTAGTGTACATTTCTGCGTGCTGTTTGTTTTGTGTAGGAAACAGTTTCTTTTTATTTGGCCAAGCATTCTTTCCTAGCATCAGAAGGATTGACTCATCCTTTAATGTTTGGTTTTAATTTGGGATTTTTATGAATCATTTCTTTTCTTTGCTAGGCATTCAGTAATCCACCAAAGATTCCTTCTGTTCAAGATATGGATGGACCGAATGACAAGATGATTGGATATGAGAGAATTGATAGTTCTACCCTGCTTGCATCTGTTGGAGAAGAAAGCAGATCACCTTCTCTTCAACTTAAACCTACGGATTCCAATGTTTTTCAGTTTTCCAGGTGACTAAAATGCATACTATATTGTCAATAGTGACCCTCAGGGTCTGTTTTCCTATAATAAGTTGATATGCCTTACTGTTAAATACAGTAAATCCTTATATATAAAATATATAGATCCTTATTTATAAGATATATAAATCTTTATTCATAAATCCTTATATAGAATTAATAAGAAGAAACACAATTTTTGGTTTATAGAAATGTCTTTTGTACACCCCCAAATTTTTCCACCTTACAACTGCCATATCAAATCTACATACTTTCAATGTGATCATTTGCTGATGCTTTTTTATGTATTATGTGTTCTTATTCTGTTGGGAATAATGCAAATGAAATATGGATATAACTCTTTCAAAAGCATTAAGTACTATAAAAATAAGATAATGTCACATAGTTAAACATTGTTCCTTTCCATAAGTTTTTGGATACTGAAGTCCTATGGGAGTTGATTAATAATAGTTAAGTCCTAGGCCTTGTTAATCTTCAAGCACATCATCAGTGTTATTTTATTAGTCCTTATAATAGGAAGGAGCATAACAACTATTCATTTTCTTAAATATTAGGAATATTTGAAGGACTAAAGGATATGAATGCCCCCATATTGCTGCAAGAATGAACTCAGTACTCCTAATTATGACTCCTTACTTTTTCCTCTCTACTGTGCTTCTCACTCTGATACAGCCAAGTCATAGGGCAGGCACTGAGTTGCTCTCTGATGGTAGAATTTTCTATAGTCATCAGTAACATGACTTTTATATAATGGATGTGAACTTGTCATTGATCAGGTTTCTTCTTAACATATTAGATAGAGACAATAGAATACATCATAGGGTATGATGAATTCTGTTATTTTTCCCCACCAATGTTACTGATTCTTTCACTATTCATTGCTTCTTGGGTAGGTTTTTTCAGTCTCTCATCTAGATAAAGATATGTACAAGGATACAGGTGTGCAAGTTCCCTACCAGTGATTCTTCCAAATTCAACCTTATAGGTAATGGAGGAAACTCAAGACCCTCTGAATATGGGCAGACAGTCTCAAGAGAAAATAAGCTTTTAGGAGCAAAACTAATAAAACATTTTCATTTCATTTATTGAGTATGTACTTTATTTGGGGGAAATTTATGGACATTAGTATTTAAAAACAATAAAACACCTGGGCTAATGGTGTAGCTCTGTGGTAGAGCACTTGCCTAGCATGTTTAAGGCCCTGGATTTGATACCCAGAACCACAAAATAATAATAAAAACAACAATAATAATAAAACTCTTAAAATATTTAAATGAGAATCTGTATAAAAAATCTAAACAGTACCTTGGAATAGTAGTTTCTCAATAAGTAATGGTTAAATCTGAGTGATACTGAAGGAGCAATTTCTAAGATTGAATTTTGTAGCAAGGAGGTAAAGAATACAGTGCAGCTCTAGTTTCAGGACATAATTCTTCCCTATTCCCCTCTATACTTTTCAGCTCTCATTGTAGGTTTGAAGGGATGTACAGTACGTACTATGTGGGGGGTTTTTTTATTGTTTTTTTTAATACCTTATTTCATTTATGTGGTGGTGAAGATCGAACCCAGGGCCTCACACATGTGAGAAGAGCGCCCTACCACTCAGCCCCAGCCCCAGCCCCAGTACTATGTGGTTTTTTTGTTTGTTTGTTTGTTTTTTGTGGTACCAGGGATTGAACTCAGGGGCACTCGACCACTGGGCCACATCCCCAGCCCTTTTTTGTGGGTTTTTTTTTTTTTTTATTAGAGACAGGGTCTCACTGAGTTGCTAAGTGCCTCGCCATTGCTGAGGCTGGCTTTGAACTCGCCAGCCTCCTGCCTCAGCCTCCCAAAGTGCTGGGATTACAGGCATGCGCCACCGTGCCTGGCTTCACTATGTGTTTTTTAAGCACATTTTCACCTCCCCATCTTGGTCTTCTGGAGATACTCATCATTGCTTTTGAATCCTTTTCCTACTATGGTCACTTCTCCTTTTTCCCCATTATTTCTTTTGTAACTCTATAGCAGTTTTTCTAATTTCAAGAGATTACAAATGCAAAGTTGTGCACTGTATTGTATGAGTGTAGTACTATAGTACATCCATTGGGTGGCATACTTAATCAGTTTTTATTGGGATTTTTAGTATGAGTTTTTATAAAATTATATATATCATGATATATATATATATATGTCTGTATATACATATATATACATACATTTATGTATATATATACATTTATGTGTGTGTATGTATACATATGTATATATATGTATATATACATATGTATATATAATGTCCTGTAAGAAAGAGATATGTGATACCTGATTCCCCTAATAATATATGTATTATGTAAGGTTAGTTAATGAAATAATTATAAACACGTGTAGGGAGATTCAAATAGTCTGGGGAGCCAGGCACAGGGATATGCTCCAATAGTCCCAGCTGTTTGGCAGACTGAGGCAGGAGGATTGCTTGAGCCAGGAGTTCGAGATGCCTAGACAACATAAGGAGGCCCTGTCTCAAAAAATTTAGTGAGAGCTTTCCATTTTAGGGGGGGAAATGGAAGCCCTCACAAGTTTAATAAAGTACACAGGGTTTCTGATATAACAGTCTTCAGGAAATAATAGATTTACTCAAGAGTTGCAAAGGTCACTTTTGGTATCAAAACTTAAAATTTAGCCGGGCGTGGTGGCACACACCTGTAATCCTAGCACTTGGGAGGCTGAGGCAGGAGGATCACGAGTTCAAAGCCAGCCTCAGCAATGGCGAGGCACTTAGCAACTCAGTGAGACCCTGTCTCTAATAAAATACAAAAAAGGGCTGGGGATGTGGCCCAGTGGTCGAGTGCCCCTGAGTTCAATCCCCGGTACCAAAAAAAAAAAAAAAAAAAAAAAAAAAAAAAACTTAAAATTGATGAGTTCTTGAGTCATGTAGTTCAGCTTACTAAGTCTAGATAAAAATAAAGCCTCCACTGTCCAAGAGAACTTTAAGAAGTTGTAATGGGATATGTTAGTAGGGTCTCTAGAGGTGTAATTGGAAATAACTTTATGAGTCTCACAAATGTAACAAAAGGAGGAGAGGATCTGCAATAAGGAATAGGTTCAGCTAGTATGCAAGCCAGCATAACCTTTTAGGGGATGACAGTTTATTTCTATTAAAAGAAGTAACCTCTTCCTGTTTATTCATTCTACATATATTTGAGTCCTATCTGTATGAAATAAATTGCTCTAGGATAATATGGAATCCAAGATGAAGGAACTTACAGTAGTAAGTCTTATATGTAAATATTCCTAATACATGCTAGTTTTCTTATGAGTGGTACAAACTAATGTCTAAAATAGTTTTCGTCCCTACATTTATGTACAAAGATAAGAATTAATGGCTGTAACTTACATAGTCATTTTGGGTAAACTATGTCAAAAGCTAATTTAGTTTATGTTTTTAAAGGATAACCAAAATTTAGTTCTTATTTTTAAAGGATAACCAAAAAGTATCTCAATTACACTGCAATTAATGGTGGAGGGAGAGGAGGAAAGGCATTCTGTTTAAAGAAATGTTTGAAAAAATAACAAGGGGTAAAAATAAATAGAACAACAAATTTTCAAATGAATAAGATTCAAAGGCCATATAAAATATAATCTGGGAGAACAACTTCTAGAATGGAGAAGTGAGGAGCACAATGGATTCTCTCACCAACAAATAGTCTTTTAACTTGTAAAAATTATTTCAAAAATTCAGAGTTCCTGGAAATTGTACAGGGGTATACAGCAAATAGAGAAATGTTAATTCAAGATAATCTACTAAATCTCAGGAAGAACAGCAAGATTCAATGGCATTTGAACCACGACCTGCTCCCATCCCCAACCCCTTCAAGCCCAGCTTTATGGAAACTACTCAAGGGAGCTTTAATCCAGGTGGGTGTGATATGAAAGATGGGGACTCCCTCTTCCTTTAGCTCCCTGTTTAAATATATGGTTTAAACTGGGACGGGCAGGCCTCTCACTTTTTTCATCTTCATCAGTTCTTTAGTATAAAATCTCTATTTCAGGTAGACCCAGAAATACTAACCTTTCTTTTCGCACTCAGCTTTCACTTTCCTCACTCAGCCCCCATTTGTAGGGTGGAGACAGTCACAGGGGAACAAAAGGATGACAATATTAGGCCCCAACTGCTCAAGCACAGGCTTGCTCATTGATCAGAGATTCATACTGTTAAGAGCTAGCAAAAAAAAAAAAAAAAAAAAAAACACTCCATGCCCATATATAAAGAAGGAATTTCACTCTGGAAAAGCCACTGCCTACCTCAGGCTCTTACATAGTATTGCAGGAGTTTTGCTTAAAGAAAGGCAGGCCTTCAGGATAAACTCCACAATTCTACCTGAAGGAATTGACTTTGTGATTTTATGACAGTGCTTAAAGGCATTGTCAAAACTAAAAAAAAAAAAACATTGTTCAGAACAATTAAGTGGGCACACATAAGTCCATGATACAAGTTAAAACCTGAAAGCGGCCAAATAATCAGAAGTTAGGTAACATAGAATCAGGGAAAGGCAGTTAAGAAGAGCTCTCCTGGGATCATAGTGAATCCCAAATGTCAGGAAGGCTGTGCATAAGCACAAGTTGGCACCCACTAAGATAGCAATAAGAATAGGATATAAGGTGGACTTGAAACTAGTCCCCAAGCTGTGCACGGATCAAATAACCTCACTGGCATAGGGGCTTAAGTACTACCTGGAAGCAACCAATTATTAAAATAATACTCTGACCCAGAGGCAACTTATAGGAAGCGAAGCTTAAAAATAAAATCATATCCCTGGTAATCTGAAAGACTATATATGCTCAAGGCGATATTCTCTTAGGAGTGACTGAACAAGGAAAATCTAAACTACTAGTATCTATGTCAATGTGGTGCAGAAACATAAACTCATTGAACTTTGATAGCAACTTCCAAGTCACATACATATTCAATAGCAAAGGGTAAAAATCTAACTGGTTAAGGGGACAAAAACACAGCATTTGATCAATAAGTAGCTATGCAGGACCAGGGATGAACCCTAGGTTTTCAGGTAAAAGAATAAAATCAAGGGGCTGAGAGTGTGGCTCAGTGGTAGAGCACTTGCCTAGCATATATGAGGCACTGGGTTCAATCCTCAGCACCACATAAAAATAAATAAATATATAAACATTTTTTTAAAGAATAAAATTAAGAAAAGGATGTGAGCAAGGATATCAGAGGTTTTATATTGAAGGTATAGAATTTTGGGGGTCAGTTCTACCAAGTCACCAAATTAAAAACCAGGCAAACAGCAACAATGGCAATCCCCATGGGAGGGGGGAATCAGAGTCCACAATTGCTATGGCATTTTATCTAAAATGTCCAGTTATCAACAAAACTTAAGAAACATGCAAAGAAACAGGAAAGTGTAACCTGAACATAGGAAGAAAAGCAGGCAATAAAAAAACTGCTCTTGAAGAGACCCAGATGTTGAATTTAGCATACAAACACTTCAAAGCAGCCATTAAAATATGTTCAAAGAACTAAAGGAGACTATGTCCAAACAATTAAGGTATAATGGCAGTGTCTCATCAAATAATATCAGTAAAGGGACAGAAATTATTTTTAAAGAACCAAATGGAAATTCTGGACATGGAAAGTACAATAACTGAAATGAAAAATTCTCCAAAGTACATTAGAGTAAGAAGAAGACAGAAGCAGTTACATTTAAAGAGATCAGTTATAAACTATGCAACCTAAAGAACACAGAGGAAAAAAATGAAGAGAGCCTCAGAGAAATGTGCATCAAAGGTGCATAATAGTACAAAGAGAAAAGGAAAGAGGTAGAAAAAGATTTCAAAAGTCGCTGAAAACTCCTCAAATTTTATGAATAGCATTAACCTTCATGTATAAGGTCGATAAATTTGAAACAGGATAAATGCAAAGAGATTAACAGGTAGACACATCCCAGTGAGTATATTGAAAGGCAAAGGCAAAAACAAAATATCTAAAGTAGAATAATGAAATGATTCATCATATACAAGAGAACCTCAGTAAGAGCTAACTTCTCATCAGAAACAATGGAGAGAAAGCAGTGAGTTGCTGCTATAGTTTGGAGAGGTTTGGAAGCCTTTAAGAGATGGTTGGGGACATGGGGGTAATGCACTCATGAAGGGATTAATGTAGTTCTCCTTTTTTAATATATAATTCTTACAACTTAATGTGTTTTTAAAAATTTTTTTTGTAGTTGTAGATGAACAGAATGCCTTTATTTTATTTGTTTATTTTTATGTGGTGCTGAGGATTGAACCCAGTGCCTCACATATGCTAGGCAAGTGCTCTGCCACTGAGCTACAGCCCCAGCCCTAATGTCGTTCTTTTGAGAATGGTTTGGTTGCCATCAAAGTGTATATTTGTAAAGTGAGTTCAGCTTCCTCAACTTTTTTCTTGCTTTCTCTCTTTACCCATGTAATCTCTTTGCCCTTGCCTGCTTGCTCTTCCACTTTCTACCATGAGACCCTCACCAGAAGCCAGCCAGAGGGTGGCCACCACTTGGCAACCTCCAGAACTGTGAACAAAAATAAACCTTTCCTTTATAAATCATTCAATCTCTCAGGCATTCTGTTATAAAAACAAAAATCAGACTAAGAAAGATGACATATTCAAGTAATAAAAAAAAGCTGTCAACCAAGAATTTTTATTCCAGTAAACTTTGCATTAGGAAATGAAGATAAAATAAATGTAGTCCCAGGTAAACAAAAACTGAAAGATATTTGTTGCTAGAAGACTTTTCTTATAAGAAATACTAAAGGAAGTTATCCAATGTGAAAGTAAATTGATGGCACATTACAATCTGAATTCATATGAAAAAGCAAAGAGTACTGGTAAAGGTAACTATGTAATTAATTATGAAGGGCATTATAATGGCATATTTCTCCTCTTTCTGTTCTTAACCAGTTTAAAGAATAACTACATTAAACAATACATATTTTTATATAATTGCAGGTATCATTTTGTCATTGGGCTTATAATGTATACAAATATAATATATTTGACCATGACAATATGAAGAAGTTGGATGGGAACAAACCTGTACTGGAATAAGAAAATAATATCAAATATTGATTCAGATCCATAGTCAGAAATCAAGAGAACAAAAAATGTGATAAATAAAAATGCTGGTACAGCCAGGTGTGATGACACACACCTGTAATCTCAGCAACGTGGGAGACTGAGACAAGAGGATTATAAATTCAAGCCCAGCTACAGCAACTTAGTAAGACCCTGTCTCAGAATATAAATAAAATGAAATTAAAATGGCTGGGGATATAGCTCAGTGGTAGAACATTCCTGGGTTCAATCCCTAGAACCTAAAAAAGGAAGGCTAGTAGAAAAAATATATATAAATATATACTTGCTCTGCTTTCTTCTTTGGGTTATCTCCAAAAAATATAACACTGTCTAAAATAATAATATACTATTGTTGGATTTATAAATATTATACTAGAAAACATACACAAAATATAAAAAGAGAACCAATAAAGGAGGATCAAAAGAACGAAGAAGACATGACACATAGAAAACAAAAAGCTAAGTTGGGCATAGTGGCACACGCCTATAATCTCAGCGGCTTGGGAGGCTGAGGCAGGAAGATCATGAGTTCAAAGCCAGCCTAAGCAAAAGTGAGGCACTACGCAACTCAGTGAGACCCTGTCGGAGGTTAAACCAGGAAGATCAGAAGTTCAAGGCCAGCCTGGGAAACTTGGTGAGACCTTGTCTCAAAATAAAATTAAAAAAAAAAATAATAAAAAGGACTGGGGATGTAGCTCACTGGTAAAACACCCCTAGGTTCAGTCCCCAGTACAAAAAAAAAAAGCCACTTAAATGCCCATCAACTGATAAATTGATTAATATCCAAACAACAGAATAACACTCAGCCATAAAAAGAATTATAATAGTTTTTTGTTATTATAATGAATGAAACACCTGAGGCTGGGTAATTTTATAAAGAAAATAGGCTTATTTAACTCAGTTCAGGAGGCCTTAAATTCAAACAGCATGACACTAGCTCTAGTAAAGGCCATCTTGCTGACACAGTCCTGAGGTGTTACAGGCCCTCACATACATGGAAAGAGACAGGGAATGCCCATGTCTGTATACATCTGTATTCTCTGATCTCTCTCTCGTATAGCCACTTGTATTTAATCCTGAGGGAATGGCCCTAATTATCTTGCCTAATCCTAATCAGCTCCCCAAATCTCTACCTCTAAACACTGTAGTTCAATTATGTTTTCACCTTCTTAATATCTCACAGTGGAGATTAAATTTCAGCACATGTACCTTTAGGAGACCCACTCAAATGTTACCTGCAACATAGCAGCAATGAAATTTAATTTAATTAATTTATTTATTTTGTACTGGGGATTGAACTCAGAGGCACTTGACCACTGGGCCACATCCACAGCCCTTTTTTGTATTTTATTAGAGACAGGGTCTCACTGAGTTGCTAAGTGCCTTGCCCTTGCTGAGGCTGGCTTTGAACTTGTGATCCTCCTGCCTCAGCCTCCCAAATGCTGGGAATATAGGCAAGCACCACCACGCCCGGCTAGCAATGAAATTTTGAAGTAAAAAAAGTACCAGTACCAAAATATTAAAGTACCAGTACCAAAAATAAGAAGCCACTTACATGTCTATCAACTGATGAATTGATTAATATCCAAACAATAGAATAATACTCAGCCATAAAAAGAATTATAATAGTTTTTTTTTTATTATAATGAATGAAATGCCACTAAGCTCAGCTTAGTTTTTGTTTCCTGTATATCATGTCTTCTTTGTTCTTTTGTTCCTCCTTTATTGGTTCTCTTCTACTGCAACATATATGAAACTTGAAAACACCAAGTGAAAGAAAACAGTTACAATTACCATAAAAGGGGCTGGGGATGTAGCTCAGTGTGATTTCTTGCCTAACATGCAAGGCCCTAGGTTTGAACCCCAGCATAAAAAAGTAAATAAAAATAAAAGTGAACCAAAGACCACAAGAAGCTGGGCATGGCAATGCATACCAGTAGTCCCAACTACTCAGGAGGCTGATATAAGTAGGAGTAATTGAGCCCACAATTTCAAGGCCAACCTGGGCAATATAGTAATACCCAATCTCAAAATAATATTTATATGAAGTAACTAGAATAGATTTGCTATTCCAGATATATAGAGACAGAAATTAGATCAGTGGTTGCTAAGAAATAGGTGGAAGTATGGAGAGTGACTGCTAATGCATAGGAGGTTTCTCTTAGGATGATATAAATTTTGTAAACTTAGATTGTGTAATGGTTATACAACTCTGAATATAGTAAAGCCATTGAATTATACACTTTAAATGGGTGGATTTATGGCCTTTATATCTCAATAAAAATGTTAAAAATGTTTCATCTTGAGTATAAGGAGTACATATGCACTGTAAAGAAGACATACATTTTTGGTCCTTATTCTTAACTATCATTGTGCCTTAAGCATAGTAGGAAATGTGAAATGAGTGGAATTTAAAAAATGAAATATCCTAATTTGAATTTAGCATCTCTCTCTTTTTAAAACATATTTTTAGTTATAGATGGACATAATATCTTTGTTTTATTTATTTATTATTTTATGTGGTGCTGAGAATCAAACCCAGTGCCTCATGCATGTGAGGCAAGTGCTCAACCACTGAGCTACAAACCCAGCCCTAGCATCTCTCTTTAGTGAAATACTAAACTGATAGTGATCAAATATAGAAGCCTCTCAGAAAGCATTTTAAAGGAGTAGAACTATAGTATATGTGTGTTTTTGTCAGAAAATATAAAATACTTCAGAGTAAATAACTCAAATGTATGTATAAAGTGACATTGTTGAAATATGACAAAAATAAATAAAATGAGAAGAAACCACACAGTTGGTTTTTCCTAGGATATAAAACCCCTAATTAATCTTTACTAAATGAGTGAATATAAGTCTGGAATGAGAATCAGTTCTTAGAGGGAAGAGCCAGACTTTCCAGACAAATATAGAAGCAATAAGTAAAATCCAATTATTTTTCTTTCATTTATGTAACAGTTCTTTTCTTGATGTGAACTTACATAAAATGGTTTTTCCCTCATCTGTGTCTAGCACAGTTCATTAATTTCCCTTTATGTCAATGATGTTATGCTTTTATATGTTAGTAGGGTACCTAGAATGCATACATATGTGCACACATACGTGTTATACAGTGATCAATACATAAGAGAGTGCTAAAAAGTTTTATAGGAATTCAGAAGTAGCATTTAAGCTTTTTTTAGATTTAGGAATGACAAGGACATTCTTATCAAAAGGAGCACCATAAGAAATCATGGACTTTCAGTTTGGCTGGTGTTTGTGAAGCGGGTAATGGGATATGAAATTATGGCCAAATTATGTTCTAGCTCTGCTACTTACTCGCTAACATCAGAAAATTATTTGACCTCTTCCAATGTATTTGCTTAAAAAACAATTGAGATAGTAATACCACTTACCTCAAGTTATTGGGAAAATTAGATGAGACTATACATGTTGAACAGTTATCACACTGTCTGGCACAAAGTGCTGAATAATGTTTCCTATGATTTGTCACAGAGGCCAATGCCATGCTAAGGCATTAGAGCATTTATGTTGTAGAAAGCCACAAATAAGGGTTTTAAATAGAGGGGTAACATAATCAGAGCAGTGCTTTAGGAAGATTAACATGGCAGTAGGTGATCTAGAAGTGAAAGAAGGGGAAACCAGAGACTAGAGGACATTATTGCAATAGTCCAGGAGAGGTATTGAGAGCTTAATAGTGTATAAATCACTATAAAATTTTATAAAATTTATATTATGATGGTGGTAACACAAATAGGAAACAGGAGAAGGAGCAGGTTTGAAGGTAAACATGAAAAGTCAATTTTATATATACTAAGATACCTGTGGAACATGGGGGGCGGGGACATGTGATGGGCAGTTGGAAATCCAATAGTAGATCTCAAAGCTTGAGAGAATGTGGAAGTTATTGCCCAGAGGTTGTATGTGGTTACTAAGAAGGAATATAGGGTCAGAAGAAATGATAGTTAAGGACAGAACCCTTGAAGGTGGAAAAAACAAAGGCAAATAATATGACTTTTATTGCCTTTCATAAAACTTAATTAATGCTATCTACTATTATATATGCATTTCCTTCATTCCTGCTAACTGATGGTTTTACTGTATTCCTCAGTACCAGAGCTAAATGGACCATCTCTAGTGCCCCTTATACATATTTAAATATGGATGCATTTGTTCTTACATAGCCCCTAAATTATTTTGCTCTTACTTTAAGGCCAACACAAGGTATATTGAGATGGCAAACTGGTTTTTATTTCTGAAGAACACACAGGACATCATAAGAAGCTAAGGTTTATGATGCTTTACAGATATGTTCTCAGAGATTACAGATATGTGGGCAACCTTGAAGTACTATGATGTGGCAAATAATATGTCTGATTCTTTCTCATGAGATGTTTAAAAGTTGATTTTTACCTTGAATTTTTTTGGTTACCGGAGAGAGGGTTATTATAAAGACAACAATGGGGTTCCCATCCTGCTGCATGATGTAAAATTGCCTGTGGATTTCTCTGGCACCAGTTGTTTTGCTTCAACCGTTAGTGCTTATGGCAGCCAAAAATGAAAGGTGATTTGAGGCTATCATCCTGGGCTTCTCTGAAAAACTGAGGGAGTGCCTGTTTGTGCCTGACCAAGGGGATTTTTTTTTTTGGTCACAGTGGGGAAATGACTAGAATTGGATAATTCACTTTCTTTGTTTCTGACAAGTGCCTTGTGTTTTAATTAACTTTTACAAGTGAATAATGGGCAATAGCCACAATCCACTTGGCTAGCAAAACAATTGCATGGTGTTCTATTGCAATAAAAAAAACGTGCATAAGTCTTTGATACTGGAAGGTTTTGTGGCACTTTAAAATTAACAAGCTTATTTTATTCTCTGTATACACCAGTAGACTTTTTATGACATTTTTAGTCCTTTCTTCTGTTAGGGTATTTTGTGTATATATATTTTTGTTTGTCTTCCTTTACTAGCATTTAGGAAACTTCTAAGTTGGGCTGGTTTCAAATCAAGTTTTAGAATTTTTACCAAGTTCAACCTAGTCCTGTTTTATTCAGATGCTAACCTTTTAAACATTTCAACTTTACCTCTCCTTTAAAACTAGTTACTAACTCAGCTGATTACATGAAGGGATTGAGGCTTGGAGGTAAAGTTGCTATACTAGTCTGTTTTTTTTTTTTTTTTTTTTTTTTACTCTAATGACATACATGAGGCTGGGTAATTTTATAAAGAAAAGGGGAATATAACTGCTAAACCATAGGTTAATGATTTAACCATAGTTTAGCAGATATCTTTCTCTTATGAAAGAATCTGTGAGCAACATCTAAAGGCAGTTTTAATGTGGGAAATTTGAGGAGGGGCTCCATAGCATAAGAATATACTTAACATGTATTATGACCACTTACAATTTAATTTCCTCTTCTTGCAGTAAGTACAAATGGATTGTAGGTGAGGAACCTGTGGAGAAACGAAGAAGGCTCCAGAATGAGATGCCAACATCTCCTCTGGATTATTCCATGCCTGGATCTTATAGGAGGGTAGAGGCAGCTGTTTCCTACCCAGAAGGGGAGAACAGCCATGATAAATCAAGTTCTGAGAGAAGTACACCACCATGCCTTTTCCCAGAATACCCAGAAGCAAGCAAGAATACAGGACAGAATAGGGAAGCATCAGTTCTGTATCCAGGGGCCCAAGACCAACGCCAAGGGTCCCTGCTCCCTGAAGAATTAGAAGATCAGATGCCAAGATTGGTAGCAGAAGAATCCAATAGAAGAGAATCCAATAGAAGTAGCACAAGTATAAACAAAGAAGAAGTGAACAAGGGACCTTTTGTAGCTGTTGTTGGTGTTGCAAAAGGTGTTAGAGATTCGGGGGCCCCCATTCAGCTAATCCCTTTTAACAGAGAGGAGCTTGCTGAGAGAAGAAAAACTGTTGAATCCTGGAACCCAGTGCCTTATTCTTCTGTGCCCTCTGCTACAGCCATAGGGGAGAAAGGAAGAGGCTTTGAGGAAAGTGGAGGTTGTAATTCACCAAAGATGAAGAACCAGAGAGAATTGGAAGAATTGAAAAGAACCACAGAAAAATTGGAACGTGTTTTGGCTGAAAGAAATTTGTTCCAGCAAAAGGTTTGGGCAACATATTACCACTAGGAATTAGAGCTCATTGTAACCAAGGGTATGGGGTGTTGGTGCTCTGATGGTTTCATGTTCTGAGGCCTTTAAACAAAATATGTCGATGAACCATCCTATGGTATGTTTCAGATTGAGTGAGCCCTAATGGGCTTCCCTCCCATATTTTAGGGTTGAAAAGAAATTTGTATAATTAGAGGAATATGAATAATGAAATCACAGAATAAAGATAGTAAAAACAATTTTGGGCACTCTCTTAAGGTTTTAGTAGCATGTGGGTTCATTGAATTTCTGTTTCTTGGACTTTAGGTGGAGGAGCTGGAACAGGAGAAGAATCACTGGCATTCTGAATTCAAGAAAGTTCAACATGAATTGGTGACCTATAGCACCCAGGAAACAGAAGGGTTATACTGGAGCAAGAAACACATGGGTTATCGCCAAGCTGAATTCCAGATTCTGAAAGCTGAACTAGAAAGAACCAAAGAGGAAAAACAAGAATTACAAGAGAAACTGAAGGAGACAGAGACACACCTGGAAGTACTACAGAAGGCTCAGGTCTCCTACCGGACCCCAGAGGGAGATGACCTAGAAAGGTTAATTACTAGGGTTTAGTTATCAGCTTGTGAGTGCTAATGGGAAGCATCCCTTAGGACCCCCAGTTAATGGTCATAGAGAAGGGAGGAAGCCTTAATTCATAGGCCACCAAGGATTGGATAATTACTCCTTAGAAAGCCTCAGCCCCAATTTCCCTGTGCTTGGTGGCATTGTGCTTTCTTCTTTCTTTTTAGCTAATGGAAACATAATTGTTGAGAAATGCAGGCTCATTTTGAAAGGACTTCATTTTATTATGTTGGCTAATGACTTCATGTCATCTCTTCTCCTGCCCTCTCACTCTATCATACAGGGCTTTGGCAAAGCTTACGCGACTGCGTATCCACGTCAGCTATCTTCTTACTTCTGTCCTCCCTCACTTGGAGCTTCGTGAGATCGGGTATGACTCAGAACAAGTGGATGGGATCCTGTACACAGTGCTGGAGGCAAATCACATACTGGATTGAGCACTAGACTATATATATTCTCTTTTCAGCCTGTGTACTCTCTATATATATATATATACTCTCTACACTTCTCTATTCTTCTCTTGCCTTCCCTTTTCTTCTCTTTTTCCCTTCCTCCCAAACACACACACACCAAAAAAAGAAAAAACTTTTTTCTCCCTTTCTCTGTCACCTTTATGCCTTATGTAGAGAATCTTTGAGTAAATTCCAGATCTTAATCAGTCTGCTGCTTACTCAATTATGGTATAGACAAAGAAACCAATTAAATAGACTTTCAAGAGTCCAGGAACAGAAAAGAAAGAACCACCAAACTAAGTGATCAGAAAGCTTTAATTTTCGTGACCTAGGTACTTGGCCTATTTTATATCCTTTATGAAATTGTTCATACTCATTTTGGTCAGTCAGCAAATACTAGGTCCAACATACCTGGTGTTTCTTGATAAATTATGAAGTACTCATGGTTTCAGCCTTCCAAGTTTCTAACAATCTAGTTAGAAACACAAGACACCAAGTTACCTAAGTACACACAGAATTATATGGTATATACAAGTGAGTGGTAAAAACATGACATAGAAATAGGGGAAGGGAGCTCAAGAAAGGCATCACACCAGAAATGGGACCTAAACTAAGGTTTAAAGAATGAGCACAGCCATACTATTAATGCCTGTTGTTCCTTAGGTGGTAGGATTATGGTTGATAATTTTTTCTTCTTCCTATCTTCTTGCCTTTTTCAAATTTTCTATAATAAACTTGTTATTCTTACATTTGAAAAAATGAATTTTTTTTTGTACAGAGGATTGAACTCAGGAGCACTCAACCACTGGGCCACATCCCCATCCATTTTTTGTATTTTATTAGAGATGGGGTCTCACTGAGTTGCTAAGTGCCTCACCATTGCTGAAGCTGGCTTTGAACTCGAGATCCTCCTGCCTCAGCCTCCCAAGTGCTTCAGGCATGCACCACCACACCCGGCTGAAAAAAATGAATTATTTTAAAAGAACAATCAGGCTTTGATTTGGGTATCAAATGAGAGACTGAAATTATATGTAATATTCCATTTATTACTTAGGCTAAATTTAGCATTACCTCTGTAAGAACAGCATGAACAAAGACACAGAAAATCCATAATGGGAAAAGTGTTTTAGGTAGGAGTGGTGGGTTAATGTAAAGGGAACTGAGATTAAATCATGACCCATTTACCTACCCACTTACCCATCCACTGTGGTATTTCCTTTTTAATTAGGAATCTTAAAAAACAAATCTTCAACATTCATCAATTTTAAATATATATCACCAACTTGTAGAATTTCAGGTATAGGGGGAAGTATTTTACAGTAGGGAGATTTGTCTGATGTCTCTCAGAATACACCTACATACCCTTCAGGGTATCCTGAGTGAGGGGTAGACCTCATAGTATCAGAAATAGTAAAGCTTATATTCATGTAAAATGAAATGTTTTATTAATTCATTGCTTTATTATATTTATATAGTGCATATTCTCCAAAGAGTTCTAGGTGCTCATCAAAGGACATTGAACAAAGAACACATAAAAACATCAAGGAGTAGGGATGTGGCTCAGAGGTAGAGTGCTTGCCTAGCATGCATGAGGCCCTGGGTTTGATCCCCAGCATCAAAAAAATATTATCAATAGTGAAAAATAGGAAGTATAGAAATAATAAAAACAAGGTAGGCTCAAGCAGTGGCAAAAGGATTATCTAGAGAAAATACTTTGTTTCTCTTCTGCAGAGTTACTTCAGAAGACTTTTACAAACATATTTCACCTAATTTGAAAGGAAGCCCATCATAGATAGTCCAATGAGACTGCAGGGGAAAGGAGGAGGCCAGAGCCAGGTTTCACCATTAGAACAAGTACTTAAAGATATCCCTGCCCACTACCATACCACCTCACCTCATGTCAGCTTGCCACATGATTAATTTTCATGTTGGATATTTGGATCATGATTGTCAAGGCCTCATTTTGTGTAAGTGTAAATATTACTGAGGGATATGGAGCATATTCAGCCATTTTCTCAGTGATATTTGCTTGTCATTTGGGGGCTGGGAGGGCATAAGACTTTGTTCAGATATGAGTAATATGAATGGGAGTCTGGTAGAAGGAAAAGTTCAGAGTGTTGAAGGTTCAGGCTTTGTGGGTGTTCATTGGACCAGTGAGGGGCAGAGTAGGAAGGAGGACAGGCAATTGAGCTTTGAAAGGAAAATGATGGAAAGATTTAACTCATCTTTACTAGTACTTGCTGTCAGTCTATTCCCTGGCCCATTCCCTGACAGCCCATTGTCTTGACCCCACAATGTTTTTTTTTTTTTCTTCTGGCAATAGTTATCTGTGTGAGTCCATTCACTTCAACAATATGAAGTGTTACCTGTTTACTGTGAAAACATACCAGCATGATATCCCTTGAGTTCTAATTACCACTGTGGAGAAATTGGAATGTGTCTCAACCTTACTAGAGTTCATGATCTAGTGTGGAAGCAAAGACATTGAAAAGGTTAGGTTAACATGATCATAATCTCTAAATATCTCTCACATTTGCCTTTGAACTTTCCATTTCCATGATCAACATTTAGGCCTTTATTACCTCATGTCTTCATAATTTAAATAGATGCTTAACTGGCCTACCTTGCCTCCTATTTTCACTTAGTCCAGCATATTCAAAATCACTAAATGGCTTTTAACAATTTTATCATGTCATGCCTCTGTTCAAAGATTTGCTAGTACTGATAGTTGCCCACTGAATGCAATACCAATTCCTTAGCATGGTGCTCAAAACCATTTGTGACCTGGCTTCAACCACTCTCTCTAGACTTATTTTCCAACATTCTGAACACAAACTATATTCCATCCAAACTGAACTCTTTTTCAGTTTCTAAACATGCCTTAAGATTTTCTCCTTTTCTACCTCTGCTATTCCATTCCCTTTACCTCGAGTGTTTTTCTTCACCATCTTTATTTTGGCTCAAATGCCAATATTTTTCTACAAATTGCTTTGATTAACTAAGTTAAGCATGACATTTACCTTTGAATATTTAAGTTTATTTCGTTTTTTAGGCTCTTACCACAAACTTCCTTGTCTATTCTTCCATATTAGATAGTTCCAGATTCAAATATTCAACTGCCTGTTTGACATTTACACTTGCATATCTCACAGACATTTCAAATAAAACATGTTAAAAATGAACAGTGATATGCCACAGGATTGTTCTTTCCTCTGCAATTTTCCTTGTCTTAGAAAATGGCACTTCCTCCTACCCAGTTGCTTAAACTAGAAAACTGGAAGTCATCCTTAGTTTTCCTCTTCTCTCATCCCTCACATCCAGTCTGTCAACAAATCTGTCAGTTCTGTTCCAAAGTATCCCTTGACTCTATTCATTTTACCATAGCTACCTTAGTCCATCTCCAACAGATTACAACAGCTCCTAATCAGGAGTTCTTATGTCTACTCTTGTTCCCACAATTGTATTTTCACCAGAGATGTGATTTTTTAAGTGCAAATTAAATCTGTGACTTCCCAGTTTAAACCCATTAAACAACTTCTCATTGCACTTAGAATACAATAAAATCCAAACCCCTTACAGCATCCTATAAAACCACTGTCTACTCCTTTGTCTCTTGAAATTCTTTTATCCTACACCACTTTTACCCTGGCTTACTGTGGTCTTTCCACTGAAGCATGTCAAGCTCTTTCGTACCTCAGAGCTTGTACCCTTACTGTTCCATCTCCTGAGACATGCTTTACCCCTACTACTCCTTCTGGAATACTTGTATCTCCATTCTTGGCAAGGCTAGCTATTCCTTATCCTTCAGGTCTTGGTATGTCACTTCCTCAGGCAGGCCTTCCTTTTTTCTCTATCCTATTATTCTCTCACTGTTTCCTGTTTTTTTTTTTTCCCCAACTCATATCATTGCTCACAATTTATAATTATATATTCAGTCACATACTTTGATTCAACAAATATTTATTGGGTACCTACTGTGTGCTGCAAGATATACAGTGGTGAACACAACACACGTGATCCCTGTATGACTCCCTCAATGATAAGTTGCATGATGGGCAGGGCTATGCCAGTTTTTGTCAACCACTGTATCCTACTTCTTATCATAGTACCTGGGATATAGTAATCAATAAATGATTGCTAACAAATTAGTTTTTGATTGGAACTGTGTTTTGTCATATCTCCCTGTCCCACAAGGATGTAAAACAGTGCTCCATTCATAGACAAGGTTGGATAAATACAGCATGAGTGATGTAGATAACAATCCTGGGCAATAAACTCTGAAAGACCGAGACAATACATTGCTCAGGTTATGGGGGGTGCAGTGATCAGAGTGAGTGGCCTAGTGTTTCTCTTTAGCTAATCTATGTCGTGAATAATTAGGCTGCCAAAGGAGGAAAGGAATATGGGTGTTCTTTACTATTAAACATTCTGAATATTATCTGAAAGAAGTTCTCTATTGTGCAATTTTTAAATGCTAAGGACTATAGAATAAACCCTGGAGAAGGCTATAGAGACCAGATCTTGAGACTAAGAACCAAAAGGAGAAAAAAAAAATTCTGAAGCTTCAGTTTTTTCAAGAGTTGTCTTAGTTTATTTCAAGCGAAGAAAGAAGAGCTATACACAAGCAAAGAACAGACAAAACGAGTCTCAAGGAAACAAGTTCCAGGGACATGTTAGGAGGTCAGTATATATTTGTTGGATAAAAGCAGCTTAGACCAGAGACTTTGTGGCACAAGGAGGCAGGAGGCAGGAAGATTTGCTGCCCATGGTCAGTAATTCTAAATTATCCAGGCTAACAATTTAGAGGCAGAGGCATAATTGGCAGGTTATTAGTCCCAAGGGCAATCTCAAGATAGAATGTCTTTCAGGATTCCATACTATGAATTAAAACCCCTTTCTGTAATACTATATTGGGAGTGAAGCATAGAGGTCTGCTCAGGAATATCGGGTGTGAGCTCAGGCTAAGCCAAATGTGATTGCTTCAAACAAATGACTTATGCTTCATGACAAGGACAGCCCTAACTCATGATTTATATAAGGCTGACAGGATATTCGGGAACCACACATTTTGAATCAAAAGTGAGAGCACATGCTTAAATAATAAACAAGGTAATTGAAAGAAGAACTGAGATAGTCTTGGGCATAGGAAAACTTAAGTCATTAAATAAGTCATAAATAGCATTCGTCGTTTTCTTTCTTTGGTGCTGGGAATTGAACAGGCCTTATAAATGCTAAATACATGTGGTACCATTGAGCTATGGCCCAAGCCCCATTTTTTTTTTTTTTTTTTTTGGCACTGGTGATTGAACCCAAGGGTACATTGCCACCAAGCTACATCCCCAGCACCTTTTATTTTTTATTTTTATTTTTTTTAAATATCTATTTATTTACTTTAGTTGTACACAATGCAATGCATTTATGTGGTGCTGAGGATCGAACCCGGACCACGCACGTGCAAGGCAAGCGCTCTGCCGCTGAGCCACAACCCCAGCCCCTTATTTTTTATTTTGAGAAAGGGTCTCACTAAGTTGGTCAGGGCCTCACTAAGTTGCTGAGACTGGCCTTGAATTTGCAATTCTCCTGCATCAGCCTCGTGAGTCACTGGGATTACAGGCATGTACCACCTGACCCCAACCCCATTTTCTAGTGGAAAATAAAATCTGCAGATGAAATTTGTTCCTTGCCTCCATCCATAAACCCAAAGTTTTTATGTGAATCACCAGAAATTCCCAAGCTACTTTTAGGTTAAATAGGACAAATATTTTGGATGTTTCCACATGCCAAATGCCTTCCATACATCTGCCCATTGTGTTCTCCGGGGCAGACAAGATAACTTTAGGCAGGAGCTGAGGAAAGTGTTCTCTAAAGGTCTGGTCTTGAAGATGGGCCCTGAAAACCCAGAAGAATTGGAAAGGCAGTGGTGTTGGGAGAGGATTTCCCAGTTATCCCTATAAGGGATAAGAAAAGTATAAATAAAGGCACAAGATGACAGGTTGACACAGGAGTACCCACAAGTAGTTGAGAAAGAGTGAATTACCCAATTTGGAGGATAAGGAACAGAATGAACCAAGGACTTGGCAATGCAACAAGAGGTAGGCTATGCTGAATCTACCTAACCCCACTCTGCAGTTCCCTTGAACTGAAATTTTCTCTAGCTCTGGAATATGGTGAATCATGATTCTGTTCCACCCCTGATTCTTAACAGATTTTGGTGGTAAAAGAGCCATCACAAGCCAGATGCAGTGGTGCATGCCTATAATCCCAGCACTTGGGAGGCTGAGGCAGGAGAATTGCAAGTTCAAAGCCAGCCTCAGCAATGGTGAGGCACTTAGCAACTCAGTGAGACCCTGTCTCTAATAAAATAGAAAAAAAGGGCTGGGGATGTGGCCCAGTGGTCGAGTGCCCCTGAGTTCAATCCCCGGTACCAAAAAAAAAAAAAAAAAAAAAAAAAAAAAGAAGAGCCATCACAGTCTTTTTTTACCTCCAACTTCTCAAGTCTGCTTTTCCCCTGGCTTCTGTTAATAGAATCTTCAGACTTCAGAGAAGAATCTTGAAACACTTTGGCCTGGGAAAGACTTTCCATACTTAATGTAGATTCAAAACCATAGTAGAAATACACTTTATCATCTGCCCCCACATCCAAGATCATTTTGGTATGACTGGCACTCTCCCCTTTAGGTCCCCAGTATGCTTAGATAATAACAGTTAACCATTTGCCATTACCATATCAAGAGGCAGGTTTTATTCCCATTTTACAGATGAGGAAACTGAAGTGTAGAGAATTGAAGTAGCTTTCCCATAGTGCTAAGGTAAAATCCAGGTTTGTCTGATTCCAGAGTCCAAGCTCTTTGCCAATTACACCATACAATGAGTCTCATTCTTTTTGATAGGAAAATGCTAAAGCCATCCCACAGTGATAGGAATTTCCAAAGAAGAGCGTTCCATAATCCCACACAATGTTTAACTGCCCTCATGATCAGGAAATTATTCACTTATGTAACGAGTATCCCTCCAAACAACGTGGAAATTCATTTCCTCTTGACTGGGTTTTTCACTATGGGCCGTTGCTTGGCAGCCTTCCTAATATCAAAACAGTCATCAAGATCCTATTCTTACACTCCAGGAGGTCTTGGACTTGTTGGCCTCTACCTGTGGGTGTTCTCACTGGCTCCTTTGAACCCCCCTCCCCAGACAGTGCTGAGTTGGGCAAGTCTCTTGGGGAGTGAGAAAGTGACACTTGAGAACATATTGGTTTATTATTACACACAGAGGAGTAAAATTAACTATGAGATGCCTCGAGAATTGCAAACAGGAGGATGTCACCATCTTTCTCATCCTGTCTGCCTTTTTCTTTATTTCTACTTCCCCATCTTTGAAACTGTTGAATTGTTTATTTGAAGGATGCATATGTAACTTAGAAAAATCCCCTGCTTCCCCAAATTCCAATGTCTGTTGTTGCTGAATTGCTATTCTAGTTTTTAAACTCGCTGGACTCATCTTTCCTGATTCCTTTTAAGGTTAAAATGATAAACTAGTACAAATTCAAGTATGTGGCTGAATGTTTTTCTTTTCCCAGAAAATGTACTTGAATTTTAAATTGAGGCCTTTAGTGCTTTTAAACCAAGGAAGTCTTCACATTATTATCCCATGTGGGGGATGCAGATCCATTCTCTTGCATCCCACTGGGTAATTCCAGAATAAACAGGCTTAGAAGAAGCTGCAATGAGCATCTTCTCTTTGTACTTTTTGTGTGACTGGCCTTTCTCCCAAACACCCCCCACAAAACTTTGTCAAGTCTGGAAAACTCCAAAAGTGCTGTTGGACAACAGGAACTACCACTCAAATGCTGGATTGCCTGTCATACAACCAGTACTCATCTGGCATCTAATTTCACATCATATCATACTCCTTACTATCTTTTTTAAAGCATGTGAGTGTTCTCAATGTTATTTACACACAATCATAAGTGTTTGCAAACAGAAAGTTTTCCAAAGCCCTCCTAGGATGTGACCTGTGAAGTGGGTGCCTTTCTGGAGGAATGTGACTTAAGGAATGACAAGGAAATTAGTAGCTCTCTCCTAAAAGGGAGCTGATGATGTGTCCTTATATAGTGGCCTCCTGTTTTGTCAAGCTCTAAGACACTGTTGTTTGTCATCTGGAGCAATGAAGTCTATAGAAGAGAATTATAGGTGAGAATTAGCTAGGAATTCCTGAGTACAATTCCCAGGAAAGTGGTGGGTTGTGCGTGGGAATTGGGTGGTCAGATAACAGTCTCTATATCACTGTACCTGATAACAGCTTGTTAATCTTTTATCACTGATCACATCACAGCATACAGTGAGCCACAATTTAGGGAGAAAGAGAGTGATAACTGCTGGACTTCCTGTTTATGGTTCCTTTTGCTGTTGAGATAACAAAATGTCTCATCCAAGCCAGGAGCTACTAAGGCGAGGAGACCAGGCTGGGCCAAGGCCAGGCTTTGGCCACCTGAGGAGGAGCACATGCACTTCCCAGCCTGGGGCCTCCATGTCCTGGAGTGGGCAGCTACAGGCATGAAAGACTCCCCTATGCATAGGCCCAGGGCTGAGTGGGAGGGAACAGTTAACCTTTTTTAGGCCTCGTTAGCCTTCCTTTAGCACTGGGCCCCTACTCTCTCCTCTCCTCCTTCTCCCATACCCATGTTTCTCCTCTGGTCCAGAGCCAGAAGGTCTCAAGCTACTTGGTTGAGCACTGTTTCTGCTGCCCCACCAATTTTCACAGAACTGCCCAAGGAAGAGAGATAGGAAGGTGAAGCTAGGCCTCAAAGTCACTCCGTTTCTTAAAGTCCTTTAAGGGTCCTGTGACTTCAAAAGGGCAATTAACAGCTTAGTTGTGTTGTATATCCCTGTTAGCTCCTTAGCACTCCTATTCACCCTATTTTTCAATTTCCCATAGTTCTTCAGCTGCAGGAAGCAGTTTATTCCTGCCCTTCCCCCCAAAGCTCAAGTAATACCAGGCTTTCATTTCATATGGATTGGAATTCAAGGAAACCTACATAAATATTTTTCTCAGCCCCTGACACCTCTATTTTGAGTCACTTTGTTCCTATCTCCCGTAAGAGGATCTATATCCAGACTTGTAGACTGGGGATTTAGCTCACTGGTTTAACACTGGCCTAGCATGCTCGAGGCCACGGGTTCAACGTACAACATCACAACATACACACACACCCAACAAAAATCAGAGTGGTATGTTATATTCTGCCTTTAGTAGTCAGATATGCATGACTTTTCTTGCCTAGATCAGCTGTCAAATCCTCTAAAGCAGACTTTTTTTTTTCCATATTATGTATTAGTACACTATAATTATACATAATGATGAGATTTGTTGTTATATGTTTGTACGTGCACACAAAGCAGAATTAACATTGTTTACCCTTGTCACCCTCACAGCCCTTAGCACATTGCCTAACACAAAGGAAGAGTTCAGTTTGTGTGGGCTGGCTGACTGACTGGCTAAAGGGCTGACTGAGTGGCTGTTTGGCCGGCCGAAGGTCTCAGAAAGTTGGAGCTTGCTTTTCCACTAGGAAGCCAGTTTCAGTCTCCCCGACTCCATTAATGATCATGTAGCAGTGGGTCAGTAGGGCCCCAAGGGATAGAAAAAATGAGTCACACTATTATCAGAGGAATGAAAGGCAGAAACATCTCTCCTTGTGCAAGGGTCGGAACTATGAGGTGGGGGAATAAACACAATGACCTTCACTATCCCCTAGGTCTATGGTTTATCTAAATTACTTTATGATGGAACGTAATGGTGTGAGCTGATAGCTGTTCAACTTGGGCCCAGACTTGGGAAGATTTCTAGGAAACTATTTAGAGCAAGGCTTTTATTGTTCAACCAGCCAAAGGATCAGTAGCTCTGTCAGGCCTGTCCTGGTTTTTCTAGTTGATGATGAACTTCTATTTACTTCTATTGAAACTTCCCAGATTAAGAAAGTTCAGAGGAACTCCCAATCCAACCCCACACTAAGACAAAGGGAAGCTCTATATCTTGTTTCCCTCACAAACCCTTATATTCCAGAAGTGGACAGGGAATCTGCAAGAATTTAAAAAGCAAAAGGCCCTCAAACACCTTCTGAGACTGGAATCTCAGATCCCCATTGCCATGGGAGGAGTTTCCAAGCTTATATCCAGAATCCTGTAGCTTGAAGGACTTTATTACTCTCTGGTCCTCCATTTTTTCTCCTGTGAAAGATCTACTTCTCTGAGGTATTTGGAAGATGCAGTGAAGTTGGTAGCTCTGAAAGTGCTTTGGTTGCCAGTGAAGGGTCATTTGAGCCCCTTACTAGACTGCTGCCCACATAGCTCAGCAGAGTCAATAAGGCAACCCCTTCTTTCAACCTCTTGTGAACCCTAATCATGTACTTTGAGATTCCTGGTGCCAGACCAAAAACATGACTCCTTAAGCTCTTCTCCAAAGATTCCTCCCTCTCCCCTTATTCCCACCTGCTGCCATTCCCTCTAAACAGGCTTGAATGTTGTGGTTCTAGCCTCTGCAACAAAAAAGGCCCACTTAAGAAGTACAAGGGTAGTACCACAACACACTCCTATGAACTGAGGACCCCTAGGATCAGGGTCTAGTTAAGTTGAATCTCATAGGGCCCCATTATTATCAATGTTGTCCTAGTTCACAACACCCTTATGAATTAGGCTTGGTTAATTCCCAAAGAGGCTGAATGATCGGCCTCCCAGATTCCCATACTTCTCACATTTAGGGGAATTGGAACTGAGGTGTTGTGTTATTGAAATGTAAACCTGGCATTTCCTTTGTGGGACAGCTAGCTGAGCCTAGCCTGGACAGTTGGCCAGCATGGCAGGAGGGAAAGTTCCATACCTGAGTTCCTACTTTTCCAGATCACCCTCATGGGAGACCAAGAGAGCACTGTTACCTTGCGGGCTTTAAGTTATTTTCTTCAGGCTCTTGGGAGGCATTTGTTGAGCTCTTTCTATTGGCTCTGAATACTGTCGGATCAGCAGGGTCTTATTTTGGGAATCAGTAGACTGGGGCACTAACACCAGCTGTGTGGACCTGGGAAAATTTTTATAGTTGTGTGGGCCTTATTTTTCCCATATGCCAAATGGAGACTGTGAGATCTATTTCATCTTCCTCATAATGGTGGTTAAAAGAATGAAAGGAAAGGGTTGGGGTTGTGGCTCAGTGGTAGAGCGCTTGCCTCACATGTGTGAGGCAGTGGGTTTGATTCTCAGCACTGCATATAAATAAGCGAATAAAATAAAAGTCCATCAACAAATACATAAATATTTTTTAAAAAGAATTAAAGGAATAAGCACATAACCATTTAGTAGATAACTTAAATGAAATAACTATTCCAAAAAGGCAGCAGCTCTAGCCAAGATGGTTAGTTTCCTTGGTGAGAGGGCATTGTCATGTTTTCTAATTATTTCCAGTAAAAATACGGAATTTTCTTTCTTTTCTTTTCTTTTTCTTTTTCTTTTTTTTTTTTTTTTTTTTTTTTTTTTTTTTTTGGTACCAGGAATTGAACTCAGGGGCACTTGACCACTGGGCCACATCCCCATCCCTTTTTTGTATTTTATTAGAGATAAGGTCTCACTGAGTTGCTAAGTGCATCGCCATTGCTGAGGCTGGCTTTGAACTCTCAATCCTCCTGCCTCAGCCTCCCAAGTGCTGGGATTACAGGCGTGCACCACCACACCCAGCAAAATATGGAATTTTCTATCCAAACTCAGGGAGAAAGTCCAGCTTTCACCCTCCCCACCCCTTGCCCCAATTTCTTCTAGTCACATGTACCCAGTCTGGATCCCTTTTAATCAATAAAACAGTTATTCAATCAAAAAGTGTTTATTGATCACCTATTGTGTGCCCAGCACTGTTACACATAGTCTGGGGTATACAAAGAGGTCTAAGATATAGCTCTGGCCCTTCAAGTGCTTACAATATGCTTTTGAGATCAGATACACACTCACACATAACACACACATACATGAAACTATCAACCAGAAATTGTGAATGATAAGCATCAGGAAGCAATTTATACATTGGGGGGTGAAGGAAGGAGGGGTAAGAGAGGGATGGAGTGGTCAGAGAAGGCTCAATGAAAGAGGTGGTGCTGAGCAAGTTCTCCAAGCATGGGGAGGACTTGGCTATCAGAAGAGGGCTTCTAGGTCGGCGAACAACTTGAACACAGTAAGAAGGTGGAAACATGAAAGCATGTTACAGACCATGAATGGGCTCCTTTTGCTGGCACTGAGATTTGGGGAGGTATACTGGATTTCTTCCAAAGGTGGTCATAGCAAGCTGGTGACGAAAAATATCTCCATTTTATGACCCCCACCAACTCCAACTCCAGAAGAAATGGCACATTCTCAGACCTTGGATGTGGAACTATTTGCCTGGGAACCATTTTCTATACTTGTGCCTCAACTGCAATACAAGAAGCAGCTCAGTTCTCATTCAGATCATGGTCACAACACCTTGGGCATGTATGTTCCACACTGCAGTGCTTGGTTGCCTTTGGGAATATCTTCTGGTGAATGGTGAGGAGAATATGAAGGGTAACAAAGGACCCACCTGGTGTTGTGTTCTTTCAGAACATAGTGCTCTGTGGGCAGACTCCATGCAGCGGGCTGATCTCAGTCCTTTGGGCTGATTTTCCATTACATCTGAACACTTTCAGGGAGGTTGCCTCTTTTTGGAACAGTAGAAATACCCAGTGGAGTTACCACACATGTCCAACCAGTTTCTTAGATACCAAAATTCTTATTCTTTTTTGGCCAGGGTCAAGTAGTATTATCTTGCTCAGTCTCCCACAGCTCTCCTGTTGTCATCTCCCGGCCAAGAACCAGTTCTTGAAAAACTGGTTTATTGTACCTCAGGAGACCATTGTCTATGGCCCTTAGCCTTGTGGTTTAGACAAGAGGCCAGGTTAGGTGCCCCAGAGGGAGGCAGAGTCTTTGATGAAAGTTGAAACTGCAGTTTCTGAAGCAGTTTCTCAGTGGAGTCAGAGTCAGCTGCTGCCTTGAGCTTTCCACCATATCTTTTTTCTTGTACTTTCCTCTAGCTATGGGCTTGATCCTTAATGCACAAGTGTGAAGGAATTCTGGGACGTTCCCTGGGAAAATGGTTCTGGTTTTTGGTCCCAGGCTGCTTTCCTTTCCTCCCATCCTGCACCCAGTTGCTTTCTGTTCCCTGAACACCATAGGATGGCATTTTTCAGTTCATGCACAAACCAGTCTGGACACTCTGGAGTCATAACAAGAGTGTGTTGGAGGCTCCAGGGCTCAATGCTGACCAATCAGTTTCTTTGGAGGGAGGTTTGAGAAGTAGGTTAGAGCCATACCCATATAAGCCACCATTCCTTCTTCCCTCTATCCCCCAGCAGTGAGCTAAAAGCCAGCCAGAGAGACATCTTTGATCACAGAGAGGGTCAGTCAGTGGGATGTGATTAGTAGGTTTGGGGATGGATTTCCACATAAACCAAAATGTAGGAAGGAGCCTCTGGGGTCTGGTCAAAGGTAGAGAGTGTGATTTAGAGTTTGATATTGAGGACTTGGGGTAGGGAGAAAGATGAAGGATATAGGCTGGCTTGGCAAGTATACTTGGCAATTCAACCTGCATGCTGGCATACCAGCTCTCATTTCTGCCTTTTGGTCCATCCAATAGCCAAAGTCAGTCTATCCTCAGCAGCACCTTCTGACATGATCCAGTGGCAATGTCCCTCTCCCGTGGCCCTGGGGGCACCATCCACTGGTTTTCATAGACCCAGCCACCCCCTAGGCCCAGGTTCTTCAGACATACCCTGTCAGGCTGTAGGAGTTGAACTCACTCTTGGCTTTGGGTGGTTGATTAGGCCTTGGAGAGCTCCTTGTGGCAAGAGGCTGGGCCTGGTAGCCATCATAGTAGTTGGCATGATTTCCCTGGGATGAGCAGGAAAAGCAGAGGATGATTCCAGCTATCAGGGAGAACAGGGAGGAAATAATGCCCAAGTAAAGAGCCTCTCCAATCTCAAATTTCATGCTGTCAGGCACCAGTGGTGAGTAGAAGTCCCGCAGGATCCCATGAAGATTCCAGGCAACAGGGATGAAGCCCAGGAGGCCTCCAAGAATGAAGAAGACTCCACCCACTACTGCCACTCTGTCTTTGGCTCGAGATTCCTGGCAGAAGACTGTGCATCTCATGCCCACCACAGAGATAATGCAGGCCAGTGAAGAGATTGCACTGGAGGTCACCATCATGGCCTGGGCAGCCTGGATGTCAGCGGGCAGGCCTAGAAGAGTGCTGTAGATATCACACTGGGTGATGCCTGTGCTGTGTGTGGCACACTCCATCCAGAGACCCTTGGAGAAGCCGACTGCTGTCACAATGCTGGCACCAACATAAGAACTTGTTCGCCAGCTAGGAAGAAGCATGGCAATCAATGTGCCCAGCAGCCCCAGAAGGCCTAGGACATAGCCCACAAGTTGGACGCTAAGAGAGGCCATGGCAGACCTCTCAGCAGAAATGTCTTCAGGGCCTATTCTCTTGTCTTCTGGCTGCAGAACTCGATCCTTGGATCCTGGCCTCTAATCCTTCATTTCAAGGTGTCTCTCTCAGGCTGACTTCTCTCCTCCTTACAAGTATCTGTGGGTGGCCACAAGCAGGCTCAAGAAGGCATCTAGAAAACCTAAAAAAAATCCATAAACCAGATTAAATATTGACCAGAAGCTTATGAGAAACCAGAAAATGCTGGATGCCTTTTGACCTTTGTTATCTTTAGAAATAACACATGAGAAAGGAAAAAAAAAAAAAAAAAAACTTTGAAACTGGAGCCAAAATGTCATCAATTCCTGCGTAGCAACATGCCTTAGGTTGGCAGTTGGACAAAGGCAGGGGCCAGACAGGTGGCTATTTCCGAGAAGGTAGTGATGGCAGTGGCAGTTGTGGTGGTTGCATTAACTCCACTGCTAGTCTCCAAGGACTGCTGTTTAATGCATTGCCAAGCAACAGTGCCAAAGGGCCCCACAATTGCAGACTGAGGCCAAATTCCAAGGGACTGGATCAGGACAAAGAGGTCCTAGAATGTAGCCTTGGACTCCAGCTTGTTAGAGGTTGCTTGAAACTCCAAGGATTTAGAAAGTAGTGGCCTGGATCATCCTGCCCACAGGAAAAAATCTTCTCCAGGGTAGATTGGGGCAGGAAACAAAGCTTTCTGCCCACTCTGAGAGTTCAGGTCTTCCCAGCTTTGCCCAAAGTCCTCTCTGTGAGGCTGGCCTTAAGCCCCTGCATATATAAAACACCAAATATATTCTGTCTGTTCTCCTAATAGATGCCCCCATTATCAGCCTCTCAGATAATGTGGGAGGACTCTAGAGAAAGGTTGTTCCAGATCCAGGGTTGATCCCTGAAGTTCCTTGAACTCTCTGTTAGGGGCTGTAGGATAGAGGAAAGGGAAGCTGCTTTAAATTAGAGAGCTTGGCGCTGGGGCTGGGGATGTGACTCAGCTGTAGAGTGCTCGTCTCGCATGTGTGAGGCCCTGGGTTCAATCCTCAGCACCACGTAAATAAAATAAAGGTATTGTGTCCACCTACAACTAAAATATATATATATTATACAACTAATATATATATATATATAGTATACAACAAAATATTATATATTATACAACTATATATATATATATACAATTATAATATATATATTATACAACTAATATATATATTATATATTATATATATGTATATATATATAATAGAGGGCTTTATAAGAGGCAGGCATCTGAACCAATCCTCTGGACTCTCAAAGGTGCACAGGATTTTGCAGTGTTCAGGGAATCCTCACTCTTCCCAAGGTTCAGGACACTAGGGATGAAGGGTACATCCTTTTCCATCCTCTAAAAGACCCTTCAGTGCACTAATTCTTCGACTCACTACAATCTGGCTATTCCATTTTAGCCTTCTTCAAATTTTCTCTTTCCCTACTCATATCTTAAGTGTATTTCTGCGAAGTCCATTCTTTTCTCAGTCAACATTCTATCACTGAGCAAATGTGTCTATCTCTATGACAATCTACTACCTATCCACTGGAACTCCCAAATCTGATTCTCAAATATAGACACTCTTGACCTTCAAAACTGGCAGAGGAATCCTCTATTCAAAATGTCCACAGGGGAATCTCATAGGAACCTCAAATCTGGCATGTCCAAAACAGAACACATTACCTCCCCTGTTGCATGTTTCTTCAAACAGTTCTTCTCTGGATTCCCTGTGTCATTGAATAATACTTCTGTGCATCTCCTTATACCAGATCAAAATCTTGGAAGTGATCCTCTGCATCTTATAGTTACTATGTCCCACCAATTCTCTCTTGAATATCCCTTGAATCCATGACTCCCCCTGCCCCGTTTTATTTTTTTTCACTGTTACTTCCTATTATAGGATTTCATCATTCTGTCTCACCTGGAAGCAATAGCTTCCTAACTGGTCTTACTTGCAATCTTTCCTCCTCCAATTCATTCCCCACGTTGTTGCCAAGGTGATCTTTCAACACATTAATAAGATATTCCAATGACTCCCCACTGGTTAAAAGATGAAGTCTAAAGTCGTTTGTACTCCATGGCCTCCCAAACCTCACCTCTTGCCATTCCCCTCCACATACTCTATGCTCTTGCTAAAAATTAAATTATTCTCCGCTCCCCAATCATGTCAAATGATCTTTAGCTTAAAAGTTTTAGTACAGGCTGTTGTATGTGAAATGTCATGCATTTTCCTTCTCTGTTTAGTACTTTCTCATCCTTTAGGAATTAGCTCAGATGTCTCTTATTCTAGGCTTGGTCAAGTACCCCTCCTCTATATTTTTATATTATCTTGTATTTCTTTACTTCAATTATCACCATCCTCATGACAATAATAATAATACTTTAGTGTTTCTCATGTGATGATTAATAAACATTTTACATATCTTAGCTCATTTAATCATCACAATTTTTCTGTGGTAGGTACCAATAATACCTACTGAGGAAACCAAAGTAAGGATAGTACTTTTCACACTATATTGCAATTTCCTATTTAAACTCTTATTCTCTTTACTAGTCTGCAAGCAACTTGAGGGCAGAGTCTGTATTTTATGTATCTCTATCTCTTATGTCTTACACAATGCTGGACTTAATGCAGATGTTCAAATATCTTCTTTTTTAAAGTTTGTTTTAGTTGTTGATAGACCTTTATTTTATTTATTAAATTATATGCAGTGCTGAGAATCAAATCCACTGCCTCACACATGCTAGGCAAGCGCTCTACCACTGAGCTACAACCCCAGCCCTAGATCTCTCTCTTAACTTCACTGTTTGTGTAGTCAACTGCATTTGGAATGGCCCCACCAGAATGTGTTAACAGTACCTCAGATTCTGGCTGGGCACAGTGGCACACGCCGGTAATCCCAGCACTTGGGAGGCCGAGGCAGGAGGATTGAGAGTTCAAAACCAGCCTCAATAATAGTGAGGCTCTTAGCAACTCATTGAGACACTGTCTCTAATAAAAATACAAAAACAGGGGGGTTGGGGATGTGGCCCAGTTGTCGAGTGCCCCTGAGTTCAATCCCCAGTACCAAAAAACAAAACAAAACAAAAAAACCAGTACCTCAGATTCAACTTCTGCAAATCTGAAATCATTTGCCCATTTCTGCAAATCTGAAATCATTTGCCCATTTCTCTCCATACCCTCAAATCATTCCTCATAGAGTATTTCCTATCTCAGTTCCTATCTCAATGGAGTCATTAGCCATCAAATAATCCAAGCCATTCACCCTTGTTTCCTCACCTTTCCTTGATATATAATCATTATGAAGTCCTATCAGATCTTTTTCCAAACTAAATCATGAATCCATCCACTTCTCTCCATCTCTACTACCTAAACCTTAGTTTAGACCTTAAACCATCATCTTTTGTCCATTTGGAAATCACACAGGTACCTCAAATTGGTCTAATTCCACTTCTCACCTGCCCCTGCAATCAATTATCTGTCCAGTAATCAAAGATATTTCTGAAGTGGAAATGAAATAAGGACTGTCACCTCACTCTTTGCTGTGTTTAAAAAAATTCCAAGCCGGGCGCGGTGGCACACACCTGTAATCCCAGCACTTGGGAGGCTGAGGCAGGAGGATCACGAGTTCAAAGCCAGCCTCAGCAATGGCGAGGCACTTAGCAACTCAGTGAGACCCTGTCTCTAATAAAATACAAAAAAAGGATCTGGGGATGTGGCCTAGTGGTCGAGTGCCCCTGAGTTCAATCCCTGGTACCAAAAAAAAAATCCCAGAAGTCTTTAATTCAATTCAGGATGAAGTTCAGTCTCCTTATTGCAGGAAATCAGAATACCCCTTCATTGTCCTGGCCCCTGCTTTTCTTCCCAACCTCATCTCTCACCGTTAACCTCCAATATCATGGTTTATGCTCCTATGCATGTATGCACATGTGTGCACACACATGATCCAACCATGCATGAACACTTATATTTCTCTAAATTTACCTTTATTTTTGTCTCCAAGCCCTTAAGTCTGCTGTTCTGTCTTCTACAATTTGTTTGGCTAGTTGTTAGTCAACCTCCAGGACTCATCCTCTCCTTGAAACTGTTCCTGGGTCCTCCTCCATTTCCCACCCAGGATGAGTTAAATGCTTTTCCCTCGTTCCTTCTATCTACATCTGTGCTTTCAGTCAAAGTTAGTGAAGAACCTTGATGCTTTGATGGAAAAGACCTTCTACCTCCCAGAGAAGCAGTTTTTGCCTCAGCCTTCCTGAGATGGCACCAGAAGAGCAGCCATGCTTGGGTTTCCCTTGAGAATCAACAGTATTTCCCATGAGGAGCACTTTTCATCAGAGCCAGTCCTGACTCAGTCAAAGTAAGTAAGAAAGTAGTGAGGGCAGAGTAAAGAAAATGCCATCACTGAGGTTTAGAATCTCCAGAGTCCATTTGGCATAGCTGGGCAAGAGAAAGACCAAGTCATTAGAGCTTATTCCACGATGGCCCCCATGGGGATTCACTTTTTGGTCAGGGTCAGGAAGACAAGGTAGACAAAATTACAAATTGTTGGGTGGTGATCCAGGCTACAGTCTGCTTTTATTTGTTTGATGAGCAGTAGGAAGTGAGGGCAGACAGGATTTAGATAAAGGGTCCTGACCTGAGTGTAAAAAGATCTAGTGTTTTTGGTCTCAGTTCTGCCTGAAACCTGTCCAGGAAGTTCCTAACTTCTCTGGGCCCTATTTGCTCATCTCTAAGGTTTTGAGTCTCAAATAAGGCAATGAGTCATTTTAACAAATACAAAAGACTGAAGAGCTGCTATTAGAAGCCAGTAGCTTTAAAAGATACCTTCCTTTGAGCGATCCTCCTAGAAGCCAAGCACAGTCTACTCTGGAGGTACAGAGAACTCTAGGCCCTGCCAGCAGAATTTGTCTTCTGGGCAGGAGGCCAACATACTCCATGGCCCAAGGGCTGCATAAGAAAGTTTCACTTAGGATCCTTACCTAATCTTCCTTAGGGGAGGGATTGGAACTACAGGAGAGGATTAGGAGGGTCAAGACTGACAGCAGCTCCTGATTTAACCCTTTCTCACCTGGGCACTTGCCCTAATATTTTCCCATCTTTTGCTCCAAGCATCTAGTGTACAGTACTTCTCTTTTTAAGGTGCTTTCAAAAGACTGAGTGTGTTGCCGGGCGCGGTGGCGCACGCCTGTAATCCCAGCACTTTGGGAGGCTGAGGCAGGAGGATCGCGAGTTCAAAGCCAGCCTCAGCAATGGCAAGGCACTTAGCAACTCAGTGAGTAGCAACTCAGTGAGACCCTGTCTCTAAATAAAAAATACAAAAAAGGGCTGGAGATGTGACCCAGTGGTCGAGTGCCCCTGAGTTCAATCCCCGGTACCACAAAAAAAAAAAAAAAAAAAAAAAAAAAAAAAAAGACTGAGTGTGACAGAGCAATTGGGGTCCTTGGGCTTAAGAAATTATCTGAAGTGGCCTTCTGTAACTGATAGAAGCTACCACCACCCTCATCTGTAAATCAGCCTCCCTTTTCTATCCATTAATCACACAGCCCCTCAGAGGAATTGGAGACAATTGCTCCCTCCTCTGCACCTCACTCCTAGCTTCCAATGGCTCTAGTAGATGTTAAAGCCATTCCTTGAGGCCATATTTTTGTAAAGTTTGCCCTTGGATCAGTTAACCTTTCCTTCTGCATCAGTTGATTGATGACAGTTCAGGAAGGAACTGCAAATGGATTGAGAAATTTTTAATTGCTTTAAAAATAAGTTCAGTTTTGTCCTGATTATTGAAGCAAAGCATGCTGGAAAACACAGAAAGGCAGAATTTTAGAAAACGAAAACTATCTAAAATCCTATAACTAGAAGTGCTGTGAATGTTTTGGCTACAACTTCACTTTCATGAAGCATACTTGAAGAGAATGATGCTTAAGTCCAAATAAGGAATGTCTAATGATAGACTTGCAGACCAGTATGAGAGTGATTTAAGGGCTTGAGGGGAAGGCTTTATGACTTCTCTCAGGTATCTACCTTCTGCTGCCTCCCTGAGCCTTTATGCCAAGGAAGACTCCAGAGATTCTAGCCCTCCTCAGCACCCCACAAATAGGCAGGTTAAACATAGCTCCTCTCCTCCTATATTTACCCTGCTCCTTTTATCCCCAAAGCTCTGCTTAGAAATGATCTGATTTGAAGAGTGCTTCTTCTGGTTCTGTACCTTCAAATACTGGAACCTTTATGACATCTTTGAAGAAACAAATACCACCAACCCAGTGCCAGAGGAATTTTCCCTCCCATATTCTTCATTCAGAAAGCCAAGGTAGCACAGCCTGATTCCACCACGAACTAAACTGACAACAACCAGGAAGGAAAAACACGCATTTTGGTGAATATCAAAGGCAGCAACTAAATCAGGATTTAGATACTTACGGAAGAGTTCTTTTGCAGAGCCACAGAGGAGGAGATATCCCAGGAGAGGAAGGAAGGGGTCCTGAGAAAGGGGAACAAGGTCCAAGGGGCCACAGGCTAAGGTGATAAAGGATTTCTAATTGTTAACCACAGCTTTGCAAAAATCCATCTGCAAATCTGAGCCTTATTACAGATGAGAATTAAACCCCTGGAGGCTGGGAAGGATTGAGGTACTTAAAAAAAAAAAAAAAAAAAAAAAAAAAAAAGGTTTGGTGGGTTTTGTGTTTTTCCTGTCAAAAACTCCAGCTGGGCCTTTGTGTGGTGACCTCTGTGAACCCAGAAGAAACCTTGTGGGGAGGGGGGTTTGGCCCAAGGAGGAATTTAGAACATTCCAGCTTTGGGGGAGAAAAGGAGGCTCTGTTGCCCATTAGGTGTCCCTGGCTAGCAGCCCTGAGGCCCAGCAGGAAGTAAGCCTCATAAACACAGCCCTGGTGAGCTGGTGCCTAAGCAGCCCTGCACTGCAGCCCTGTGCTGCTATAGCTCCATGGATTCTTCTACCCATTTTGGTTCTTCAGCAAGTCCCCAGCTCTACTCCACCCCTAAGGTTGACTCCAAGGCTCAAGGTCAAACATGTAAGAGCAGGCCCTACGAAGTGGAACTGAGGACTGAGGTGGCCACATAATGGCAGGCTTACCATTTTTCACCACATACATCAATACAATACACTATGCCATTTAGGCTTCTCAAAAGTTCTGTGTAGTGCACAATTGTGTTTCTTCTCCAAGTAGAAAAAAATATCTTCCTGTTTTTTTTTTCTGAATAAGAAATTACTAGATAATATGGAAAAGAATTCAGAAGAGAAAGAAGAAATAGAGGTCCATAATGCCATGAGCATCATTGCTAACATTTTGATGTACTATACAAAATATTAATAGAAATACTTTTTACAAAATTTTGTCATGCTGTAACTACAATTCTGTAACCTATCATTTCTAAAACTTGTATCATGGACCTGTTCCCATGCCAATAAAAAATAGAGCTACATCATTCTTTTATGGCTTCATTGCATTCTATCATATAAAAACATGATTTCTTTAACCATCAACAGACATTTTTGTTATTTCCATTTTTTTTTACCATTAAAACATCACATCTTTATACACAATACTAACAAATTCCTAGGCATACAATTGCTAGGTCTAAAAGTATGTATGCTTTAAAGGTTAATACAACATATTACAAAAATTAGGCAGTTTTTAGTATTCTCAGGTAAGAAAAATGAATCCCAATTAGATAAAAGAATACATTACAAACATCTCAAGTTGAACATTAATATTTAGACCTGGCTAGGCAAGGTGGCACACGCCTATAATCCCAACAGCTTGGGAGGCTGAGGCAGGAGGAGGATTGTGAGTTCAAAGGCAGCCTCAGCAATGGCGAGACACTTAGCAACTCAGTGAGACCCTGTCTCTAAATAAAATACAAAATAAGACTGGGGATGTGGCTCAGTGGTCAAGTGCTCCTGAGTTCAATCTCCGGTACCTGCCCCCCCCCCCCAAAATATTTAGACCTGGAATCTAGATGTATAGGTCAGTAAACTTTCCAGTGAACCACACTGAGTCTTTCCACAGGATCCCATGTAAAAATCATAATGCTAGTGGACGCTAATCATTGAACACTTTGTGGTGCCAGGCACTATGTGGAGGGTTTTCACATACCATTTTCTCACTGAGCTAGTGCAGAGCAAAGGCAGAGCTGAGCACTAAACCTGGCCAACTCTGGAGTTTGACTCTGAATCATTATGCTGGATTTCCATTCCTAAAGTAATATTAAAACAAACAGATTTGTTGCCTATGGTGAATTCAGTGAAGCAAATCAGAAATCATTCTCCTTTCTAAGGTGGCCCAGCCTGCTCTTGCAGGTATGAATAGGGCACTGATCCTTCAGCAGTGTTCCAGAACAGGGGTCTCTCTGGCATGTTCTCCCTTTGGCAGACTGGAACAGCCTAAAGGGCAGCCAGGACTGAACTTAGGCACAGGGAGTGTCTGGGCATAAAACAAGCAAGGCTGAAGGGGCTAGAGGAATACTAGGCTAATCCTGTAACCAGCTTTGTGACCTTAGGCAAGTCTTTCCATCTTCTTTATCCAGTTTTTGCCCAGGAGACTTCCTGAGGTTTGAGATAATGAATCTGAAGGTATTTTGACAGTAGAAATTGCTGGTTAAATGCAAAATATTAGAATTTGTAGTTGAGGGGCCCCTTATCAGTCTGCAGTGATTCTGTGCACTTGAGGATAGGAAAATGCAGAATCTTAAGGGCAGGTGCCAGGGCGGATGAGGGCACAGTGCTGGCAGGATGTGGTTATCATATTGGCAAGCACTCAAGAACTAGGTTCTAACACTGTTTCATACAGGTCGGCACTGTCAGATCCTGGTGGAATCATGCCAAAGTATATGAGTCCTTAGCGTTGAGCCTGGGTAATCATTCTACTAAGAACCCCTGCTGAGATGGAGGAAGCCTAGAAAGGTGGAGGATGGAGAGAGATCTGAAAGAAGAGGGGAAATAATAGCCGTCTAAGAAAAGCAGTATCTGGTTAAAAAGAGAAGTGAATAGTGAGAGAAAAAGGGTGGGGGAATAAGGGTCTAGGAAGTGACAGTTTAAGAAAAAGAGCAGAAGAGATGGGAATAGTGTTCTTTTTAAAAATTTTTTTAAGTTCTAGATGGACACAATACCTTTATTTTACTTATTTATTTTTATGTGGTGCTGAGGATCAAACCCAGTGCCTCACACGTGCTAAGCAGGTGCTCTACCACTGAGCCACAACCCCAGCCTGGGAAGAGTGTTCTTTAAGGAAGAAAATCTAAGAGGTCTGTATGAAGCAAGGTTTTGAAGGATAGAGATAAGATGGTGCTATGAAAGAAGCCTAGATGGAGAAACAAGAGCAATTCAAAGGAAAAAGGAATAGAGATGAGAGGACTCTGGAAGAAGGAGTCTAGGACAGAAAGAGATTTCAGACTGACTATTCTACCATATGAAGAAGTTCTTGGGGCTGGGGCTGTAGCTCAGTGGTAGAGTGCTTTCCTGGCACGTGTGAGGCACTGGGTTCGATCCTTAGCACCACATAAAAATAAATAAATGAAATAAAGGCATTCTGTCCATCTATAACAACATTTTTTTTAAAAAGAAGTTCTTGTCATGGTCACTAATGACCCCATATCACCAAATCCAATGGCCACTTTCCAGTCCTTAACTTCTCTCACCTTGTATGCAACACGGTTTCAATTACTACTTATAATCTGATCACTTTTAAGATATCATTTTCAGCCCAATTCCTCTTTGAGCTTCAGAACTGTGTACCAGACATCTCCATTTTAGATAGCTCAAAGGTATCTCAAATGCAACATGTCCAAAATCATCTCCTTGATCTCCATTTTGAACTAAAAAGCAACCCTCCCTTAGTTTTCTCTATTTGCTGAAGCCAATTGTGTGAGCCAGGAATCTTAATTCCATCCTTTTCTCATTCTTTGACCCTCTACATCCCACCTAATCTGACCTATAAGTCTTTCCAGTTCTGCCTCCAAAATAAAGCTTTCTCATTCCTCCACTGGTTTCAACTTCTACCTCCATCACCATCAACTCTTAACCAGTCACTGTAATAGCCTTCTGATTTTTCTGTTTTCATTTATTCTTGGTTTCTACAGTCCATTCTCCACATAGTAGCCATGCATGACCTGACCCCTACATAGCTCTCCAAACTGATTTCGTACTTCTCTCCTCCTCATCCGCACTCCTCACTGGTTTCCTTTCTGTTTCTTAAACTTGTCATGCATTCCTTCACCCTTGGGCCTTCACATGTCAGATTAATTTTGCCTTGAACTCTTCATGTACCATGGCCCCACCTTCTGCTGAAAAACTCCTTATCACTTAGCTCTCAGCTTAAGCATTGCTTCCTTGATTCCTTATAAGTCTTAGATGAATGTCTCTCCTCTGTGGTCCCCAAACACCTTGTTATCTTTGTTATGTCCCCCTCACCAATCCTCCCGGGCTGTCTTGATGTTTCTTCTCCTCCACTGGACTGTGAATGCCTGGATGGCTTGGTTTTCATTTGTCATTTCCATCACTCTATTCTAGGCAATTACAGTGATTAGCATATGGCAGGTGCACCAGAGGATTGATGGAATTGGACTGAGAAGAGCATGTGGTGAGAAGAGAAATAGTATATCAGGTAGAGAAGGGAAGACTCTAGGGAAGAGGAGGGAGAGTCAAAACAGTTCTGTACAGGAAAGGTGGGTGAAGAAGAGTTCTGGGAGGGGAGGCCAGAGAGGGAACCTTGAAGATGAAGACTGTGAGAACAGAGAGACTAAGAAGAAATGGATACAAGTCGGGTGCAATGGCACACGCCTGTAAATCCCAGCAGCTAGGGAGGTTTCTGAGTTCAAAGCCAGCCTCAGCAAAAGTGCTAAGCAACTCAGAGAGACCCAGTCTCTAAATAAAATACAGTATAGGGCTATGGATGTGGCTCAGTGGTCGAATGCTTCTGAGTTCAATTCACAGCACAAAAAGAGAAAGAAAGACAGTAAAAAGAAAAGAAATGGATGCAAAGATCTAGGAGGAAATGTAAGGAGTAAGTGGTTCTCAAGCACTGATGCACAGACTTTTAAGAACTAAGGAAGAGGGGCTGGGATGTGGCTCAGTGGTAGAGCACTCGCCTAGCATGAGCGCGGCCCAGGTTTGATCCTCAGCACCACGTAAAGGTAAATACATTGTGTGCAGCTAAAGCAAATAAATAAATATATTTTTAAAAAAAAAGAACTAAGGAAGAAGGGCTGGGGCTATGGCTCAGCAGTAGAGTGCTCATCTTGCATGTGTGAGGCCCTGGGTTCGCTCCTCAGCACCACATAAATAAAATAAAGGTATTGTGTCCACCTACAACTAAAAAAAATATTTAAAAAAATAAAAAAAGGACTATGGAAGAGCTGGGCATATTGGCACACCCCTGTAATCCCAGAGATTCAGGAGCCTGAGGCAGGAGGATCACAAGTTCAAAGCCAGCCTCGGTAACTTATCAAGGTCCTAAGTAACTCAGCAAGACCCTGTCTCTAAATAAAATATTTTAAAAGGGCTGGGGATATGGCTTAATGCTTTAAAAGAGCCCACTAGGTTAAATAGTAAAAAAAAAAAAAAAAGTAAGGAGGAGAGCAGTGAAGGAATCACCAATAGGCGAAAACAAAAGCCAGTGCAGAGGGATTTTAAATTATATAAAGCTTATTCAATTTAAAGGACTAGCTGTAATTCCATGCTTATTTTTGAATAGTTGGCATTTTAAAAGTTTCTTTTGAAAAGAAGAAGTAGTTTAATAGTAGCATTTTATAATGCCTCTATCTAGAAAAACAGAATTTTGGCAACCACCTGTTAATTCCCTCTCATTTCTAAAATTTTGAGATTGTACCAGTCCATGAAATCCCAAAGAGGGGAAAATTCTGGGAGAAAAACATTCTGTCAATGGGTCTCGAAATTTTTGGTCTCAGAACCACTGTGCAATCTTAAAAATCATTTAGGCCAGGTGCAGTAGTGCACACCTGTAATCCCAGTGACTCAGGAGGCTGAAGCAGGAGGATATCTCTATCCTCCAAACCCAGCCTCAGCAACTTAGCAAGGCCCTAAGCAACTAAGCAAGACCCTGTTTCAAAATGTAACAGGGCTGGGGATGTGGCTCAGTGGTTAAGTGCCCCTGAGTTCAATTCCCAGTACCAAAAAAAAAAAAGTCATTTAGGAAATGGCCAGGCATCATGACAAATACCTGTATCCCATTGACTCAGGAGACTGAGGCAGGAGGATGGCAAGTTGGAGGCCGACCTGGGCAACTTTAGTGAGACCCTGCTCAAAATTAAAATTAAATTAAAAAATCTAGGGATGTAGCTCAGTGGTAAAGTGCCTCTGAGTTCAATTCCTAGTAACCCCCCCCCCAAAAAAAAAAGAAAGAAAGAAAGAAAAGAAAAAACTTAAACTTAGGAAATAACCCAAATATCTTTTTAGCTCCTGAATGGGTAAACAAGCTGTGCTACATCAGTACAATGGAAACTGCTTGGCAAAAGAAAGGAAAGTACTACCCATATTCACAACTATATGAGTGAAATGAATGTATTATGCTGGGTAAAAGAAGCCAAAAGAAGCCAGACTTAAAAGGCTGCTTATAGTATGATTGCATTTATATGACATTGTCAAAATGACAAAACTGCAGGGAAGGAGACTAGATTATTGGTTGCCTGGGGCTGGAGTGGGGGAACGGGTTGCCCATAATGATTATTTTTAGCATTGGTCAATCATTATGCATTTTTCCAAATTCATAGAGCTGCACACCAAAAAGAGTGAATTTCATGCACCTCTCAATAGTTTTTTTGTTTTTGAGAATGCAGGCTATCTCCAGAGGAAGAGACAACCTCTTATGTTTTTGTTTACCTTTATTTTATTTATTTATTTATTTTATTTTTTGGTACTGGGGATTGAACTCAGGGGCACTTGACCATTGGGCCACATCCCCAGCCCTTTTTTGTATTTTATTAGAGACAGGGTCTCACTAAGTTGCTAAGTGCCTCGCCATTGCTGAGGCTGGCTTTGAACTTGCGATCCTCCTGCCTCAGCCTTTCAAGTGCTGGGATTACAGGCGTGTGCCAATGCGCCTGGCTTTATTTATTTATTTTTATGCACTGCTAAGGATTTACCCCAGTGCCTCAAACATGCTAGGTAAGCATTCTACCACTGAGCTACAACCCCAGCCTCCACCCTTCCACATTTTGTCACACAAATATAAAAACATATGTAAATTTAAAAAAGCCGGGTGCGGTGGCGCACGCCTGTAATCCTAGCACTTTGGGAGGCTGAGGCAGGAGGATCACGAGTTCAAAGCCAGCCTCAGCAATGGTGAGGCACTTAGCAACTCAGTGAGACCCTGTCTCTAATAAAAAATACAAAAAAAGGGCTGGGGATGTGGCCCAGTGGTCGAGTGCCCCTGAGTTCAATCCCCGGTACCACACACACACACACAAAAAAAACATATGTAAATTTAAAAATAAAAAAAGACATTAGTAAAAAATTATTGATGACTCCAAAGGGCTTTCCTTTGTATGGCATATATCATACTTAACAGAAATTAAGTGTGAATTAAAATAAAAAATTAAGAAGAAATTAAAATAGATGCATTTAAAACTAATAACTTATTTATTTGAAATCACAATTATAAATCCATGACATGATAAAATAAATAATATATATTTATAGAAATGACTATATTTTCTAAAACAAAGAAAAATGATGAGAAAAATGGCATTGCTACATTTTAAAAATCTCTTTAATATCTGGCTGAATAAAAGGCAGCAGGATTCTCATATCAACTCTTGCATGCAAGCTGTTGCTATATGTTGTTTGAAGTATATAAAGAAACTACAGCCTCACAAAGATAGTTGGAGAAAGGGGGCATTTAATAGCTTTTATGTGCAGAAATCTAAGATTGACCCCCAAGTGAGTCTCACTTGTATATAAATCCCCCCTATGAGAATGAGTGTTTATAATGAGATATGATTATGTTATTTAGAAGGGAAATTCTCCAGGTGGGCCTAATCTAATCAAGAGCCTTTCAAAACAAGGGTTTCTAGTGGTAGAAGTCAGAATTGGATGGGAGAAATACTTGATATGCTACTAATGGTTTGGAAATTGAGGATGCCATGTGAGAAGGAATATGGACAGTCCCTAGGAGCACAGAGGAAGAAAGGAAATGGGGACCTCAGACCCACAACCAGAAAGAACTAGATTCTGCTAATAACCTGAGTAGGCTGAGAAAGGGATTTTTCCTCAGAGCTTCCAGATAACAGGCCAGCCCAGCTGATAACTTTACTTCACCCTTGTGGGACCCTACACAAAGAATACAGGTGAACCCATCTGGACTTCTGACCTACAGAACTGTAAGATAGTGAGTATGGATTAAGTTGTTAAGTTTGTGGTAATTTGTTATGGTAGCAATAGAAGACTAATAAATTGTGCGATTCTTCTTGATAACCACACCTAAACTCCACAAGTGGTAGTTTCTTAATATTTATTTGCAATGTTGAAAGTACACCATATCAATGAACCTTTTGTACTCTGTTATATTAAAATCCATCAGTTTATCTTGCACTTTGAATAGATCCATTATCCATGAATGATTTAGAAACATCATAAATTAGTCATCTGGAAAATATCAATCCATCCAGTTATGCAGATCTTCCAATTATTGACTCATTTCCTGATTATACAATATTTAAAAATCGTGTTCATTAATACCATTACTAATCTTATCAGAAGGTCATTAAGTGTTTGGGAATCTCTAAAGCTCACAGTGGCAGACAAAGTTTTAAAAAAAAAGTATTATGAAAATAGATGGAACACCTAACACCTTGAATCTTAGCCCCACCCCCAAAGAGGCTTAAAGTGGGTGGAGATTTTTTTTCTTATTTTGGTACCAGGAATTGAACCCACTGAGCTATATCCCAAGCCCATTTTATCATTTTATATTTTACTTTGAGACATGGTCTCATTATGTTGCTTAAGGCCTTGCTAAGTTGCTGAGGCTGGCTTTGAACTTGCAATCCTCCTGCCTCAGCCTCCTGAGCCACTGGAATTATAGGCGTGCATCACCACACCATGCTGGAGATGAAATTTTTTTTTTTTTTTTTTTTTGTACCGAGGATTGAACTCAGGGGCACTTGACCACTGGGCCACATCCCCAGTCCTTTTTTGTATTGTATTAGAGACAGGGTCTCACTGAGTTGCTAAGTGCCTCGCCATTGCTGAGGCTGGCTTTGAACTTGCAATCCTCCTGCCTCAGCCTCCTAAGTGCTGGGATTACAGGCGTGCGCCACGGTGCCCGGCGTGGAGATGAAATTTTAATCATGTGTAGATATGTCCTGTCAGCAGTGGAGGCAGCTGGGAATGAAGAAAAGGAGAGAAGGTGGGATCCTTCCCCCAAGGACCTGTGATATGCCCCATTTGGTTCCTGATCTGCCTTGTTGCTGAGCTACCCTCTGAAACTGCCCTCATCCTGAGACCTTGGAGGATGTTTTTTCTTAAAAGGCCAAAATATCAACAATCCCCCTCCTGGTCCAGGCACCTGTCATGGCTGTTTGTCACTCTACACTGGAGACCCACACCCTGATAGACTAAAGCTGTCTTCTACCTAGCACCCTATGTCAAATTGTCAAACACCATTCCATTCATGAAATGAATACCTGCTGTGCCAGGTGCTAATGGGAGGAAGGAGACATGACAAAGCCACAACCCCTTCCTGGATCACTTCAATGGTGAGGCTTGTTTGGCATCTGAAAAGGTAACTGGAAAAAAATCTAGGATCTTTACATTGAAGTGCAGCTCAGATGAGAGACTTGCAGTAGGAGGCAAATGTTAGCACATTTTGCAGGCTCCTTGGAATTAGTGTGGGTTCAAAGAGGACATGAAAGGAGGGGTAGAATTCATGTTATCAGAGAGAGAAAACACATATCTAGAGCAGGGAGTGAAGACAGTCACATGCAGCACAGTGTAGTAACAAGCCTGCTGGAAGTGACAAGAGGACTGGGTGGAGTTGGAGGTGAGGCTGGAAATATAAGGAAAATATGTGAATGCCTGATTGATTCCCATCAATCACGGGTTGCCAATGCAGGGATTTGAGCAGGATGGAAACTGTTTAGGAAGCCAAATCTGGTCCAATATGCAGAAAACACTCATTTAGAGGCTGGAGTTGTGGCTCAGTGGTAGAGCACTTGCCTGGCATGTGTGAGGCCCTGGGGTTCCATCCTCAGCACCACATAAAAATAAATAAAATAAAGGTATTGTGTAATTCTACAACTAAAATAATTATAAAAACCTGTTAATGTAGGTGACAAAAAGGACTAACAGCAATTTACCTTCACTGTCTTATTTCATCCTCACTCCAGCCCTGCAAGATAGGTAGTATTATTTTCATTCTGAGGTGTTTGAGACTTAGATGGATTCATTTACCCAAGTTCACCTGGATGGCAGGTGACTAGTGAGGAGGGATTCCAACCTAGGCCTGCTTCCAAAGCTTATGCGCTGAATAAGCACAATATACTCAATAGTGGTCTGGGGGATAACTATAATAATGATAAAAGCCAACACACATTGGGCTGGGGTTGTGGCTCAGCGGTAGAGTGCTCGACTAGCACGTGAGTGGCCTGGGTTCGATCCTCAGCACCACGTAAACATAAATGCATTGCATTGTGTACAACTAAAGCAAATGAATAAATATTTTTTTTTAAAAAAAAGCCAACACACACTGAGTGCTAAATATATGTTAGGTTTTAATCAAAATCTATACACTATTTCATTCCAATGTTCACTACAACCCTCTTAGGTAAAAAAAAAAAAAAAAAAAATTATTATTCTACAAAGCCCAGTCTAGAGTCCAGGATTTTCCACTTTAAGGTCTACTGCAGAAACACAGGAATTAGATGATAAGGGCCTGAGGTACAGTGGAAGCCATGCCACTTTATAGCAATTTGATCCTTCCTAAATAACTTAATCTCTCTGTGCCTCACTATTCTGCTCATCTCTTTTTTTTTTGGGGGGGGGGGATACTGGGGATTGAACTCAAGGACACTTGACCACTGAGCCACATCCCCAGCCCTATTTTGTATTTTATTTAGAGACAGAATCTCACTGAGTTGCTTAGCACCTAGCTTTTGCTGAGGCTGGCTTTGAACTCACAATCCTCCTGTCTCAGCCTCCCAAGCTGCTGGGATTACAGGCATGAGCCACCGTACCCAGATTCTGCTCATTTTTAAAATGGAAGAAATAACACCTTATAGGATTTTTGTAAGGAATAAATGAAGTAAAGTAATAAAGTGCTCAACACAGTGCCTGACACATAGTAAGCTCCCAATACTTGTTAGCTATTTTAATGTTATTGTTGTCATTATTGCTGGTCAGGGTCTACCTCCCAGGAAAGTATCTGCCACTAGTTACCTCTTGATTATTTATCCAGGATCACAAAGACACCAAGAGTAAAGACAAAAAACTACACTGCTGAGAATTCAGCATCTCTCTATCTTCTCAAAGCCCAATGTGAGACTGGGAAAGGAGGCAGTCTCAAAGAAGAGGCGTTGGAGAGGCTGGTGGGAGGACCCAGTGCTGAATCTGGGCTGACTGAATGGCGGAGGGAAGGAGCTAAGTTGGGAGTGACCTTTATGAGCACCCTCCCTCCCTCCCTTCTTCTTCCTCAGAATTTTGTTTTTCTAAGCCTCTGCACTCCAAATGAAGAGCAAATGGGGAGCTTCGAGATACCCTGCCAAGAGAGCCCACACCACATGACCCAACCCTGACTCAAATTGAGGGACAAGAGGCAGAGGGTGCAGAAGGAGAGCTGATCTAGCAACAAACTGTTCTCCAGAGGGGACTGCCTATCCCAGGAACCTGAGGGGCTGGTTTCAAGACTTGGCACATTTGGGACATTTGGACTTGAAGACAGAGGCCCCAGGCACCATTTGCTATTTTTAGTTTGGGAGAGAGGACTTTCTCCTTTCCGTCTTGCTCTGAGCAGCTGCTGCCTCATGCCTTGTCTCCACTTGGCACACACATTGGGTGTTTAGGCCTTCTACCACCAACCCAGGGCCGAAAGAGGAAGATCATCCAATGGGAGAAACGAGCCTGTTGCTGGTGCTTTCAGCCCAGCCTTTGAGATCCTCCTTCACCAGTGTCCACTGGCCTGAGCTCTCCCTGTTCCCTGGGCAGTTCACTCTCCTTAATGATCCCCAGTGACAGTAGTGTGGTGCAGTGGTTAAGAGCACAGACACTAGCTGAACTCAAATCCCAGCTTTGTCACTTAAGCTTGGTGACCTTGAGCAAGTTCCTTAATCTAATCTGTAGAATGAAGCTTTTGGTAGTATCTTTCTCATAAGGTTGTTTGTGAGGCTAAAATTAACCCATGCAAAGTGCTGAGAACAATGCCTGCACATAAATGTTTAACAAATGTTCTCTACTCTTACTATCTGCATCTATGCCAATTCTCCCTGCCAAGATTACATTTCCTCCTTCTTTCTGCCTCCTTAAACCCAGCTCAGCTCAATCTCTCCCTCATCCATTCTCCTGAAGTCTGTTATACTCCTCAGGGAGACCAGGACCTTTATGGAAGTAAAAGACTATGACATGAATGCCACCAACAAATGAATCACAAAGTAATATTTTCACAAAGCCCTTTAGTGCTGTTAATTTTTTTTTACTGCGACCAGAGTTAAGAAATATTTTACAGCAAGATTCTGTGTATTTGCATATCTATAGATAGATATATTCATGAGTGAAACAAAAATTTCACAGAATAATATTTACCCTTACCACATGTAATATTCACTCTTATATTTTCTGTTCATTTTATTAAATTCTGGTTTCAAGCCCGGTGCGGTGGCACACGCCTGTAATCCCAGCACTTGTGAGGCTGAGGCAGGAGGATCGCGAGTTCAAAGCCAGTCTCAGCAATGGCAAGGCACTTAGCAACTCAGTGAGACCCTGTCTCTAAATAAAATACAAAAAAGGGCTGGGTATGTGGCCCAGTGGTCAAGTGACCCTGAGTTCAATCCCCGGTGCCAATAATAATAATAATAATAATAATAATAATAATAATAATAATTTCTGGTTTCAACCACTAGATTGGTTGTGACACAGTTTGTAAAACACTGCCTCAAGTTTGACCCTGAATCTCCACTCTTCTGTGATAAACTCTAATTCAGGGTGGGATTAAGATGTTCAGAGGACTTAAACCCTGAAAAGATTACATATGAATGGCCTGTTTATATAATGGAGATAGAGTCAATGGGAGCTCCTGTGGACAGTGTATGAAGAGCCAGGGGAAGTAGAAGCTTGGAGAGGAAAGATTGGCTCAAATGATGGAGGGCTGCCACACAGAGGAGTTGGATTATTCTTATAGGCAATTGGGAATCACGGGATTGTGTTTTGTGTGTGTGTGTGTGTGTGTGTGTGTGTGTGTGGGCAATGGGAATTGAATCCAGGGGCACTATACCAGTGAACTACAACCACAGCCTTTTTTTTTTTTTTAAATTTTGAGACAGGGTCTTGCTAAGTTGTTGAGGATGGCCTCAAACTTAAGATCCTCTTGCCTCGGCCTTCTGAGTCTGGGATTATAGGTGTGTACCGTCTCACCCAGATCAATGGGTATTTTTAAGCAGAGGAAGAGCACACTCAATTGTAATTGCTGGAGTACCAGCAATACATAATAGGCAAGGCTAAGTCAGGGAGAATCAGGAATCTTTTGGGGGCATTTGGGTGAGAGAAGATAAAGGAAGCCATCATTAAAGGAATAACTGGGAGAGTAGAGGGCATGGAGAAGACAAACATGAGGAACATTGAAGAATAAATCAACGGGACTCATGGGCTCAAGTTTTTAGCTCAAGTGACTATGTCAATATGATGCAGCTTACTGAGGTAAGTACAGAGGAAGTTTGTTGGGGGAAAATCATTCATTTTGGAATTAGTTTGAGATACCTATGTGGAAAATTTCAGGCAGGAAATATAACTGTCGTTCTTTCATTTATTCAATAAATATTTGTGAGATTGACAGAGAAACATTTTGCCAAGTGGAAACATTAGAGAAATAAACTAATATTCACTATCACCATAATTTTGAAAAAGATAAATTTTATCACCAAAAGTTGGAAGGGCAGCTAGGTATAATGGTGCATGCCTGTAATCCCAGTTACTCAGGAGTCTGAGGCAAGAGGATGGCAAGTTTGAGACCAGCCTGGGCAATTCAGCAAGACCCTGTCTTAAAATAAAAAATAAAAAGTGTTGGGAATAGTGTAGGGTGCAGTGGCCCATGCCTGTAATCCCAGCAGCTATTAAGTTTAAGGCGGGAGGCTGGGACAGGAGGATTGTGAGTTCAAAGTCAGCCTCAGCAACTTAGTGAGGCCCTAAGCAATTTAGCGAGACCCTGTCTCTAAATGAAATATAAAAATGGCTGGGGATATGGCTCAGTGGTTAAGCACCCTTTGGTTCAATCCTTGGTACCAAAAAAGGGATATAGCTCAGTGATAGAACACCCCTGGGTTCAACCCCCAGTACCAAAAAGAGAGAGAAGAAAAACAGGAAGGGAATCGTCTCAGAATGAAGGACAGTTGTTTATAATTGAATAGATTTAGATTGTTGAAACACTCTCTTAGGCAAGCTTTTCTCATTTCACTCTGACACATTTAAAGTGTCACTGTGTTTAAATCTGATCTGGAAACAGCCATTTCAGAACCACTGATTTGAGAAATGGGCAGAGGAAGAGTGGTCAAGACTGTAAGGTTCAATCTCCAGCACCAAAAGCAGGGGAGGGAAGGGAGAAATGAGGGGGGGGAGGGAAGGACACAGAGAGAGTATAAATGAGAATGAAAGAATATTAGTTCAAGGAATGGCTCCAGAGGAGGAAAACAAGCAGAGTGTGATCATGGAGGCCAAAAGAGCAAGTACAGTTTCAGAAATTAGGGTGCTTGGCCAACAGTGTCTTTTGCCATCCAGAGTTCAAAAAGGTCATTGGATTTGGCAATTAGGAGGTTATTGGTGACCTTTGGCAGTGCCCTTTCACTGGGATGATGGGACTGGGGTCAAACTGCAATTGGTTGAGGTGCAGTTGGGAAGCTGGAGAAAGTTGAAGTCTGGAGTGTAGAGTCTATGTTAAACTTGAGGGTGAAGGAAAGGTAAGAGAGAGAAGGAAGGACGGAGAGAATGAAAAAGTTTGAGAGAGAAAGAAATTTAGGGAAGCAAGAGAACACATGTGGGGAGGGGGGATGCTTGATTTTGGAGATAAGAGAGACAGGTATTTTATACTCAGAAGAGAAAGTGGTGGCATAGGTCAGCTGAACTTTCCTAAAGGGAAGGAGCATAATGTCTGAGGAAGGGCCCAGAAAAGGAGGGTGGATGAGCCAAGGCCCAGGTGAAAAGGATTAGTCTTTAACAAAAGGGGGACCTTGTCCCCTAAGAAGAGAAGGTTGGAGGGAAAGGAAGTTGGAGAGGCAGGTCAGTGGGGGGGTGGGCAGGGCACTGAGGTAATTCATGCTTGAAGGCCTCTGTTTTCTCAGGGAAGTATGAGCAGAGGTTGTTCCTAGCAGGGAGAGGGGTGGGGTAAGAACCTGGTAGGCAACTGAAGAAAGTTTGGAATATGGCCCAGGGAAACGTGGAAGGTGGTACAGGGGAGTTGACAAGGGAACATGCCTGAGGATTGGCTGAGAGATGTTAGCCAGGCATAGGCTGGCCGAGTGTGTCTTCCCCAAGCTGCATTTGTCTACCTCTCTAGGCTGTGAGCACCTTGAGACAGGGTCCACAGCACCTTCCTCTTTCCAGTCCATCCCCTTGCTAAGCAATATCCAGCAAAGTGGCCCCAAGGAGGCACCCAGACCTCTCAGAAAGGCCTGACAAAGCCTAGAATAACTATAAGGCTGTTAGAGAAAACAAGAAGCAAGTTTAAAAAAAAAAAAAATATATATATATATATATATATTGCTTTAGTTGTACACAATGCAATGCATTTATGTTTACGTGGTGCTGAGGATCAAACCCGAGCTGCACACGTGCTAGGCGAGCACTCTACCACTGAGCCACAACCCCAGCCCGAGAAGCAAGTCTTAATTGCCCTGATAGGATGTTCTCCATTTTAGTTGATCTGGATGTTCCCTGCTACCCTGCTGACCACATTAATTTTTGTTCTCTGCTAAATGTGAAAGAGAATGGCCTGGCTCCCATTTTTGCCTAGCAACAGACCTTTAATCCTACAAGCTGGGGAGAAGCCAATAAGAGGGTTCAGTGGCTTCATGTCCCACACCTGAATGAGACTATGGCAATTCTTAGGAGGCAGTGAGACACAGCAGTTATGTAGGGGGAACAAACAGCCATGAAAACAGAACTGAAGGCTCCCTGGGCTCTGGGAGAGCATTTTGGGAGTAAAATATAAGGGCGACCCTGAGGCCTACTGCTCACGAAAGTGAAAGGAGTGGCCAAAGGAACATAAGTTCAAGGTGGAAGGTGGCATGTGTTGCACAATTAAGTCTAGTTGAGCATTATTCCAGGGCTCAGGAGAAATGTCTTTGTGCTCCTCCTGCCTGTTGTCAGAGGCCACCTAGAGGTCAAAAAAATTCCAGGGTGTTACAATATTTTTTGAGTTTTTTCTCCTTCATATGTTATCTGCTCTGGGCCCAGTTTCTTTAGCTTCACTTCCTCTCTTGGCCTCACTCCTCATTTTAGCCAGTGATGCAGTACAAGCAAATTTCCATCTCCTGGAGGTTAATTCAGTCAGAATTTTCAGAGATGAGTAGAAGCTGGGGCTCCACAGCAGCCCTTCCTTCCCCTCTTCAGAATCCAGGGTCTAGCATACACTTTCAGGAATAGAGTGCTCCCTCGAGTCCTAGGCAGTGTACTCATTTCATCTCATGGAATAAAACTGTTGAGGGCCGGTACAGTGACAGGACCTTGGGTTAGGTAGTAACTGAGCTGTTAGAAAGTTTCCCTTTGATTGAGCCAAAAATGTGTCTCCCTGTAGCTTCTACCCTTGGGCCACAGCCTTGTCCTTTTAATTCACATAGAACAAATGTAAACTCATTCAGATATTTGAAAATGGCAGTCATTTCCCCCAAGAATATTATTTCTGCCACATATAAGCATTTTTTCTTTGTTTCTTTCAATTATTTTTTTTTTCTTTCCTTCTTTTATTTTGATACCAGGGACTGAACCCAGGGGGGCCTAACCACTGAGCCACATCCCCAGCAATTTTTTTTTTAATTTTGAGATAGGGTCTCCCTAAGTTGCTTAGGGCCTCTGAATTGCTGAGGCTGGCTTTGAACTTGTGATCCTCCTGCCTAGGCCTCCTGAGCTGCTGGTATTATAGGTGTGCACTACCATGCCCGCCTGTCTTTACTTTTTTTTTTTTTTTTTTTTTTTTTTTGGTGGTGCTGGGGGTTGAACCCAGGGCCTTGTGCATGCGAGGCAAGCACTCTACCAACTGAGCTATATCTCCAGCCCTGTCTTTACTTTTAATAGCAGTTTGGTGTATATCTTTCTTGAAAATCCAGGAATGCAAAAAGAAGGAAGTAAAAATCTACTATGCTCTTCCTCTTAGAACCAACAATTATAACATTCTTTCTTCTAACCAATCTTTTTTCCTCTGCATACTGTGCATTCTACACTGTTTTCCAACCAAAATGGGATCCTTCTGTAAATAATATTTTAGAGGATTATGTTTTTCACTCTTGGATGTATTAACTTTTCCCTCATTCTTCTACTAGGCTAATTTTCATATGAAATTCTTTAACTGTTCAATAATTGATTTAACTCACTTTGTCAGGCAAGACATTTAGGTTGTTTTCAATTTTTCTTTACTACAAAGAACACGGTGGGGCTGGAATTTGAAGTGGGATGGGGCAGGGAGTAGGTGAATGCAGGAAAGGGGAGCTCTTGAATCATTTAGTCATATGGCTTTAGCATCTGATTTTTTTTCCATTTTCAATGTTGATAATTATATTTCCTAGAACAAAACCATAAATGCCTGCTTAGTATTTGGTTGCAAAGATTTACCCAAATTAATATAACTGGTTTCCTATTATTGGATACTGAGATCGTTTCTAATTTTTGATGATTACAAACCAGGCTGTGTTGAATATCCAAGAAGCTAAATCTGTGCTGGTGCTGTACACTGAGGTCCATAGAAATATTCTCAAGACCTATAAAGAATAAGGTGCCTGCCAGTAGTTGTAACTGGAAGCTTTTTGGCAAAGGCCCAGAAGGCTGGCTAAGGCCAAGGACTATGGTCAAGCCTCTGGGCTTGCCTGAGGTCAGTACCCATTACCCAGCTCCCATCACATAGTGTTCAGGTTGGCAGGGACCTTGGGGACCACTGGGCTGGCAGCCTCATCTCACACGTGAGAGATCGGAGGCCTGGGCTGGTCCTTTGACAGCTTAGCACTGGGCAGAACTCTGCCTCACCCCAGCCCCTGGCTCCTGAATGAAAAGCTGTGCTCTGCTTTCAGATTTGGAATCTTCCCCAGAGGCCCCAGGAACTCCTGCCTGCTGTCCTTCACTGGACCACTTACTGCTAAGGCTGGAGAGAGGGGACTCAGGCACTTTTCAAATGAACTGAGCGGCAAAGGAGTAGAGAGTGTTGAAAGAAGATTGGAAGGTTACCCACAGGCAACTGGGCCTGCTCCACACAGAATCCCCCTTTTTTCCAAAACCAGGTGACAGCCTTAGTGGCAATCATCCTATATCAGGTCCATCTGGCAAATCTATTTGGGGTTTAGGCTGAAATAGCAGGTGAGTCCCTCCCTTTCCTTAGAGGGGTCAGCTATTTGCACTGGGAACCAGCTTTGCTAAAAAGGCCTGCTTATTCTGTCCTCTGTCCCCAACAGCTCTCTGTGGTTTCGGGTGCTAATGAGCTCTCCTCCCTCCCTGCTTGGGCCTTGCTACTGCCTGGGGAATTCACACAAATGGTGTGCAATTTGTCCCTTCTGGGTTTTCCTTTCTGACTTGGAGCTAAAGCAAACCCCTCAACCCCCGCTGACACCTTGTTTATTCAACTGGGAGAGATTTCACACCCAGGAACCCAGCTCCCCTTCCCTGAGCCCCTTTCCTAAATCTTCATCCCCCTCCCAAAGTACCCCCAACCCTGCACTCCCTGAATAATTTATGAGTCTAGGCAGGGCTTATAAAAGGGTCTCTAGGGAAAGACCAATAGTGTGCAAAAAGTTCTGAGCAGTGGGAGAGCCCACAGCCTGCCTGACTGTCGTGTCCTAAGGATGGACTCTGATGTTCCTGCTGTTGTGGCGCCTGTCCCAGACCTGGTCCTGGTGCTACCACCAGCCTCCCAGGCACTCCCTGGCCTATTACACCCATCACCCCTTCTTTCTTCTGGACAAGAAGTACCTGGGAGTGAAAGGTAAGCGGAACTTGGCATTTGGCAACCTGAACTCAGGCTTAGGGGGTTTCTACGAGAGAGGGAAGATGAGCTATTTTAGGTACCTCTGCTCTGTAAAGGGGAGAAGCAATGGCCTCACAACCCCCCTTCACATCTCTGGCCTGGAATATTTCATTTGGCTTTTCACTTCACTAATCCCTCCAGGTGGCAGGAGGGGATTGGGGGACAGTGGGCATTGCCAAAGCTGAAGGTCAAGCAACCAGGTCCTCATGGGCCAGGGTGAAGAGTCCACTGGGTGGCACTGGGCTTAACATGCCTAGACCGTGGCTGGGTGGGGGGGGTGTGGAGAAAAAGCCAATGTCCAAAGAAGCCTTTGACTGGGGCAATTGTCTTTTCCCCAAGCATTACATATGACTCTCATCTGCTTTTTTCCTACTTCTCTAAGTCCAGTGGGGAAACAGTGGGGCTGGGAATATTTCTGGCTTCTTCCCCCAGCCCAGGAAGATGGTAGAGTTCTGAGCTCTACTTCTTGAAGCAGGAGGTAGGAGGCAAAATAGTTTTCCTCCCAACCCTCATTCATTCCTCCAAATATTTCACATTCAACAAACATTTACTGAAGCACCTAGGCATTGTGCTAGGTGTTGAGAATTTAGATATGATCAAACATATATTTGAGCCTAAGAAGCTCAAACACACAATCACAAAACAATGAGATAAAAGCAATGACAACATTGTTGAAGCAGAGAGGAGGGGCATCTATGCACCTGGGCTTCTGGGGACTTAGGAAAGGCATCTTGGAGAAGATGGCACATGAACCAAGCTTTTTTTTTTTTTTTTTTTTTTTTGGTACCAGGGATTGAACTCAGGGGCACTCGACCACTGGGTCACATCCCCAGCCCTTTTTTGTATTTTATTAGAGACAGGGCCTCACTGAGTTGCTAAGTGCTCGCCATTGCTGAGGCTGGCTTTGAACTTGCGATCCTCCTGCCTCAGCCTCCCAAGTACTGAGATTACAGGCGTGTGCCACCGCACCCATGAACCAAGCTTTTTGAGGGCATCTCTTGTTATCTCAGGGACTCCATGTTTCAGTATCTTTCTCCATCAATTGATCTCTTCTTTCTCCTAGAGGAGCTTATCTTTGGAGGCCCTGGCTGTCCTCCACAAATGAACCCCCAAAGCAGGTGAGAAAGCTGGTGGATTGGGTGAGTTTGTGTCCTTGTGACATATCTTTACAGGCACATGCAGCCACATGCATTCACACTGGCCAGGTCCCTTCCCAGAGTGCCCCTGACCTCATTCCAAGGCTGCAAATCTGAGAGCACATTCTTATGGCTTTGCTAACATTTGAATCCCACAGCAGCTCTGGGAGGCCCAATATTTCCATGGCCAATGGAAAAATGAAGAGACTTAGGTTCAGAGTGGGAAAAATGTTTGGGAAGGCCCCATAGCCAGTGTGCAGCAGAGCTGGTGCCCAAATCCCAGTCCCTTGGCACCATGCCCTAGTATTCTCCCACCCCATGTCCCTGAATCTTGGCTGCTCCAGTAGAACTCTGTCCCCTGGATAGCCTCCAAACAGGTGTTAGCAAACAACCCCAGGACTCTGTCCACTTGCTTTTCAACCAGAACCAAGACAGACCCACTTGTTGTAGGGCAGGGATTTGGGAAGTAGACCCTGGAAACATTAGATCTCTTCCAGATCATGCTACCTGCAGGTTTCTGACCTCTGATATGGAGGAGGCAGTTATCTGGCCATGCACTTTGAGCCACATGCTAGCTTTTGCTTTGGACAGGCTGCTGGTGGGGTAACAACCGCTGAAGCCACCAAGGCTGACTCTGAATTCCATCACCCCGTCAGGTAAGCTTCTGGCACCAAGCTTAGAACTCGATATAGATATATTAGCTGTCTAAATCCACATAACAGTGCTGTGAAGCAGGAGGAAGGAGGTATTGATATGATCACTGTTTCACAGACAAGGAAACTGAGCCCATAGAAGTTAAGGGACTTTCTTGGCCAAAGTTGCTTTGTCAGGAGGCATTGTCACTGCTCCCTAAGGATGAGCCCCTCTGTACACAGCAGTGAAGGAATCTATAGTAAAACAGATGGGAAGCACAGAGATGGAGAATTCTTGGCTAGAAGTCTCCTGGGAAGGGGAGTAGGTTAAGGGGTAGAACTGATAGATGTGGGGCTAGGTCCTCCCACAGCTGTAGATCCACCAGAGGTGACCTTCTTGCCAGGACCATTTTGTAACAGTTCAAAAAATCTATTACAAAGCTCTCTTTCAACCTTTCCCTCCCACCCCATTAATGCAGTTAAGAGAAGGGGTTTAGGGACTGGCTTCCTTCTTGGCCCTACTAGCACCTCTGCATACGCAACTGTCTACATTCAAGGCCATGTTTCTTCTCTGCCCATAGACTCTTCTGGCCGAAATCACACTCCTTTGACTACCTGTATAGCGCTGGGGAAATTTTACTGCAGAATTTCCCTGTCCAGGCCACCATCAACCTGTATGAGGACTCTAACAGTGAAGAGGAGGAAGAAGAAGAGGAGGAAGAGGAGTATGAAGAGGAGAAAGAGGAGGCTAATAAAAAGGGGCCAGAAGCATGTGTGAGTCCCAGGGTCTGCACCACACAGGGCTACAGCTGATCTCCCTTCCCCACCTCTGACCTGTCCAAACTGAAGCAGTCCCTGATTGGCAAGTTTCCAAGGGCTCTGATTAGCTAAGAATCTCTAGGGACAACTTTCTGGACTGAAAACTGGGTCCTCAAGCTGCCCAGCTCATGCTGGCTTACCCAACTAGCTGGTGAGCTCAGGCCCCTGGCATCTCATTGTCTGGGCTGCTGACAGGATTCCTAGGAGCTCCAGGGGGAAGGAAGACCTGTTTCTGAAGCCTCCAGGAAGCAGAGCAGGGCAGAGCATGCCCTTGTAGAGGAGAAGCCACTTCTCAGGGCCCTTTGATAACCAAGGCTTCCCAGGTGGCCACATACATCCAGTCTCTCCCATGGGAAGCCTGACTTCTGACTTTACCTCCAGGGACACCAACACCACATCAAAGCAAAGTTGGGGTACCTTTCTGATGAGTCTTGTAGGAAGAGAAGGAGGCATCTAGAGAATCATCTTGCTCTGTGGTCTCCTTCCCCCATTTTGCTTGCTCTCCATTGAAATCTGAGTGTTGGCGTGAGATGAATCAGGAGAAAAATAAACTAGATGATGTTTGCCTTTTTCTTGGAACTGTGCTGATTTCTTAACTGAACTCTGCCCATGTTGTGAATCCATGAGTGGAGGGTCAGAGACCAGCTCAAGGCCAATTCATTGCTCTACCTGGGGTCAGTTGACAGATTTTTCTCCTTTGGGATATAGGGTTGGGGACCAGGATGGGGCCAAGGCTTCTCAATTTGTGAAATCAGGCTTGATTAAACTTCTAGGATAGTTAAGAAAGGGAACAATACAGCCCTCAAAGGGTAGCTTGAAAGTTGGGAGTAAGGGATAGGGCTTCAGGGGAAGGAGGGAGTCTTAGAAATGGCTATGTATGTGTGAGGAGAGGTATTGGGGGGGGGAGCAACTAAGTCCTGTCAATTTTGTATTTGGTACCAAGGATTGAACCCAGAGGCACTTAACCACTGACAACCCCAGCCCTTTTTCTATTTCATTTAGAGACAGGGTCTCACTGAGTTGCTTAGTGCCTCATTAAATTGCTGAGGTTTGCTTTGAACTCACAATTCTCCTGACTCAGCCTCCCAAGCCACTGGGATTATAGGTGTGTGCCACTGTGCCTGGCCCATTCTGACAATTTTTGTCCTTAGTTCCCTTCGTGTCCACCACAGCTCAGGCCTTCTTGTTGACCTTGCCCCAATTGCTCTTCAGCTAATTTTGTTGCCTCCAGCATGTCCTTTGCAATTTGTTTTCTGAACTGGCCATTGAATCAGACCAGATCATGTCCTTGCTTCACCAACAGCTGGGCTTATGGTTTGTCTGTTTGGTTTGGGTTTTTGATCACAGAACCCCTTGAAAATCTATGGCTTCCCTACCTAGAAAAATACATGTGTATATACACATACAGTGCTATGTATTCCCAAATCAAGTCCTTAATGTAATATTCCGAGTTTTTCAATTATCTGGATTTGCCTCTCTTATTTGTTTATTTACTTTTTTGCAGAACTGGGATTGAATTCAGGGCTTCACATATGCTAAGCAAATGCTCTACCACCGAACTATATCCCAAGCTGAGATTTCTATCTCTTTAGACTCATCCCTCAATACTTGCAACTTACACTGTATGTCCTTGAATATGGCATACTTTCTAACATCTCTGTGGCTTTAAACTTCTGTCTGCAATGCCTTTCCACTTTTGCATATCTTGTAAACTCCCATTCCTGCTATATGACTAGCCCACACACCACTCCTGTGAGAAGCCACTCCAAGCAGGCTGCCCACCCCCAATTTAGTGCCTCTCCTACCATAGCATCTGCCTCCTTTCCTATGTGTGAGATGTAGCAGGGTTTGATATCCCCATATGACTTCATAACAGGGCACACTGACAGGGACTAAGAATTGCTTAGGAAATGCCGAAGGTCAAAATTCTCAAGTCTTCTTAAAGCAGCTCTTGGTAGAACCAACATCCCTTTACTTGCCTGGTTCCCTGTAACTTAGCTAAAAAGAGGACATGGTAACATCTTATTGAGGGGCAGAACAATGGCTATTTTTCTTTCCCCTCCTCTCTCAAATTGAGATAAGCAGCTTCAGTTCTGAGCCATAGTTGGGACTTTGCAAATTCAGATAGAGCATTGAGCTGGCCAACAAATTCACACACTGGTGCCATCTATTGGTCAAAATTTAACCTTGTTCTTTAATTAAAGCTGCTAGGTAGTTGATCTTTGACCACTTTAATCCTTTTATTTCATTCTGTTTCTGCTTTTAAGTAAAATGGAAACTACCATGTGCTTGCTGTATGACCTTGGGCAAGTTACTTATCCACTGTGAGCTGTCTCCTCATGGTATAATGAAGATAATAATGATACTTCCTCTCAGAGACATTGTGAGGATTCAATGAAATAACATGTAAAAAGTATTTATCCTGGGTCGTTGCACATAGTAAAACCACCCAGTAGGTGATACTAGTCTTAGTAGTTGTGGTAGCTGCTGTTATTGATTTTATAAAAGAAATGAACTTATAGGCTTGAGTCAACTAGTGACTGATTTCTTTAAGTACCATTTGATTGTTTAACCAGTCAAAACATCTTTGCAGTGTTCATCTCCATTATAAACAAAGAAAAAACCAAAAAAGTTAAATCACAGAGGTCAAGTACTGTTCCCTGGACCACTCTTGACATTCAAATGGCAGCCCACGGGTTTTGGGATCCTGTCCTAAGGAGGTTTTAAAACCAATTTTTCATGCTTTCACAGGAAAACCTTTATTTGGAATTGTGTTTTGAATCAAGTGCAGAAACCTAATATGTAAGTCAGATAAAATGGGGCTCCCTGGTGAAGCCAGAATCCCTCCCCTAGTGTCCTTCACTCTCCTGTAAACTCTCTCTACTCCCATTTATTTATTTATTTTTGTAGTACTAGGGATTGAACCCAGGGACACTCTACCACTGAGCTGTATTTCCAGTCCTTTAATGTTTTTATTTTTTTTATTTTTTAATTTAAAGGGTCTTGCTAAGTTGCTGAGAGTCTCACAAAATTTCTGAGGCTGACCTCAAACTTGTCATCCTCCTGCCTTAGCCTCCAGATTCACCGGAATCTCCACCCCCTTTTGTGAAGCACTATTAGAAATCCCCAGATTGTGGGGAAGACAATCATGAAACCACTGTCCCAAGGGTTAAAATCAAGAATGATATGAAGCTGAATGGGGATTAATTAGTATTTTAACATGACCAGTGTTCCATTTAATATCCTTATTTTGGGTTCTAAGCCCCCAGGCTTTCATAGCTCAAAAATTGCTTGAGTCCTTATACCATAGGTTATAGGGATTTAAAATCCCTGGAATCCCAATATCCTTGGTTTTAAGGTATTATATAGCATATAATTACAAATCCCCAAATCCCCAGGGGTTTAAAGACCCTAAAACCCTTGGAACAGTAATTCCTAACTCAGAATGAGTTCTTCTCACTCCCCCAACACCTCCCTCTTACTGCTGTTGTTTACTGAGTAGACATTTTGTCTCACTTTCCTTCCAGTCCCATGTCCTGAAATGGCTTCCAATCCTCCTCCCCTCTACATGGTTGCTAAGTGATTGAAACTCACCGTTCTGACTAATCAGAGCCCAGTGTGAGTTACTTTGGTATCAGTATAGCCAGTCCTCAGAGCAACTTCAACTCTCGTTCACAATCATAGGAAAAAAATCTTGTGCAAAACCCAGAGTCCTTCCTCCAACTCTGCTCAGCTGTCCCATCCCAGTGTTGCAATACCTCTCCACCCCAACACTGATTGCCTCCTTTCCCTAACCCCATAGCAACAGAGAGGGCATATCTGTTGAGTATGAGGTTGCATTTGAGCTGGACCTTGAAGGATGGACATGGGTATATATGAAGAGAGAAAACTTTCCAGGAAAAGGAGTACCTCTTCATTTATTAAGCACTACTATATGCCTAGCATTAAAACTGTAGTGATTAAGAGCATGAACTTTGGAAGCAGATGTACCTGGTTTCAAATTCCATATTTCTCACATGCTGATTCTATTCATTAGCCTATGCCTCTGAAGTGTTAAGTTCAGCTTTCTGCTCTTAATGCTTTCACTACAATCTCTGTAGTTCTTTATTATATCTACCACTACCCCACCCCACTCAAGTTCATTAAAATAGTTGCCTATTCTCTGCCTCTGTGCACAGAATGTCCCCTACTCCGTTACTGCTGTTTACCACGACAAGTCCTTGCTTCCCCGAATGTTTAAGTATAACACGGATGAAGCACACTGAGGCAAGGGTAGAGTGGAAAAGGAAAGGCTTTATTAAAGGACAGCAGAAAAGACTTCCCCCAGAGGGAGAAGGGGACCCAGAAGGGGAATCGTGGGAAGGGGAGGTCTTCTCCCTTTTATATCTAAGGTCTTCTTTTGTTTCTTTGCTTATCACCTTCTGTCCTGCCTGTGATGGGATAGCCAAAAGGTGTGAAACAGGTGGGCCCATGGGGGTGGGGAAGAGTGGTCTGGTAGGAAGGGCTTAGGGTAAGTTGATTAGCATCTCCCCGTTTGCTGGGAGCTGCTTTATTAGCAGTTCTTTAGGATGGGCCCTGACCTTGCAGACATTAACATTTTAATCTCCCAGGCATTGTTCTGGTTTTCCCAGGGCTCAGATCAACTCCTTTTCCTTTATGGACTCCATTTTATTTATTAGACTAATATTAGTCCCGATTTACTTAACTACACTCACTACCTATCTTTAAATCTGGCTTCACTACTTCTGTTACTAACTCCACTTCTCACCCCCTCCCCACAACAGTACCTGTGTGGTTGCCTAGCAGGTAGATATGTTAGCTCCTTTCCTCATGGTGGCTGATCTTTTCCCCAAACAGGTTGTTATGTGGCTTGAGCTGACTGTTTTGACCTGTTAGGAGCCTGGAGTTGGTTACTGTGTTTTTGTTTTACCCCCAGTTAGCATGGTTTGTAGCAGCCTCCATGCAAATGCACAAACCAAGGTACAAAAAAATCCAACAAGAAGGCTGAGAGTACGGCTCAGTGGTAGAGCTCTTGCCTGGCATGCAAGAGACCCTGGGTTCAATCCCAAGTACTGCAACACACACACACACACACACACACACACACACACACACACAACACAACACAAACTTAAGCAAAGAGTAAATAAATGCTCAGTAATAGTTATAACACTGATAACACTCACTCTGCCAAACATTTACTATACATGGTAATTTTATCTTGTATGGTACCATAATCACAACAATCAGGTGACAGGCATAATCAGTAACCCTTATTTATGAATGATTTTTTTTTTCTCCTGGGTTTGTGGCTTGCACAGAGGTTGCATGGAGTTGTGGCTTGCATGTGGCTTAGCAGTTGGGGGCAAATCAAAACCCAGTAACCAACACCAGGCCCCTGACAGGTCAAAAGAGTGAAGGCCACTGTTTTACAACAGGGGACTAGGAAGGAAAGCAGGAGAACTTTCTGTCCGCTGGATAGCCACAAGGGCACAGTTGGGGTGAGTGATCAGGAGGTGGTAACACCCACTCAGATGGAAGAGGGGCTTTCCTGTCCAGAGAGCAGGCAACAGGGTGAACAGGAGGATAAGAAAACAGCTGATTATTTTGGAACTCTTACTAGGGAGCATGGCTAGAAACTTTATATGGATTAACTCCTTTAATACAATAACCCTGAGAAATAGGTAAAGTTAGGGAAACTGAGGCTTAGAGTGGTTTTATAAAAGAATTACCCCAAATCACACAGTTGGTAATCTGTGGCATCTTCTAAGTGCCAGATTCTTGACATGTATTACCTTACAACAACCCTAAAAAGTAAGTACTATTATTGTCCTGATTAAATAGATGAGGAAACTCAGGTACAAAGAGGTTAAGAAATCTGCTCATGTTCACATAGTTAATTATTGAGCCAAAATTTGAGAGATGGCAGCACTTGCCCATAAGCACACTGATGATGCAGAAGTAGGATTTACATTCCTCTGACTCTAGAGCCCGGAGCCTTCAGGAGTTGTAATCAACAGGGCTAGGTAAAGGATTAAATCTGTGGGAGGGCAAAGAAAAAAAGAGGTTTCAGTTCTGCCTGGAGGGAAGTGAGTCAGAGGATATGAAGAACTCTGGGCCAGGGGCCAGGAAAAGCTGAAGGCCAGTGAAAGGTGTCCCTGAAGGAGAGATGTTTGGCAGCCTCCTGCTAGGCAATGGCAGGCTCTCATGGAACCTGGGTTTTGAGTACAGGGATAGCAGAGGCAAGGGGCTGATGAGGGAATTTTGTTCCTGCCCCTCAGTGCTGTTCTGCTTCAGAGTGGAATGGGCCTTGGCCCATTGTTAGATAATTCCAGGCCGGCAGACCACACTTCCCAGGTACCTTGGACAGGCCACACCTCAGGTCCCTGACTGAGCCAATCACGGCACACGGGTTCCCCTTCCGACCCCAGGCAGCATATGGAGTCAGGGGTCACTCGGACCACCAGAGTCGATATTTAAGCCCCTGCCAGGATGAAATTTGACCCCCTTTCCCCTTTTTTCTTTTCTTTTCGTCGCTCCCTCTCCTCTCCTCCCACCGGTTTTCCCTCCCCCCTCCACGTATCCCTCGGCTGATTAATAAACCCCCTTTACTACACTTCGGTCCCAGCGTGGTTTTATCTGCCCTTCACCCATGCCTCGTTCTGGTTAAAAAGTCCGGGCAGTGGGAGGAACTACCAACAGCTGAGCTCTCCTGTGGTGTACCAGACACTGTGCTTGGCACCCCACACACTTCATACAGAATGAGCCTCACCAAATCTCAGCAGCGTGGGTAAGAGTATCCTCATGCTTACAGATAGGAAACTGGGACCCAGGTAAAGTGAACTGTCAGCAGTTACACAGTGGGACAGCCTGGACAGAACTGGGGCAGTTCTACAAAGTCCTGGCTTTTAACTACTAGTTTCCTCCTCTTCTCCTCATTCCCCCAGACAAGCCTTGAGAGCCTTGAAGGCTGGCAGCTCTCCCTGGCCTATAGGAAAAAGAAGTGTGTAAAATGTCACACAAAGGTACTTATATACCCATCATGGGTGATACCTGAGGCCTGAGGCCAAGTGTAAATTACGAGGTTGAGAGAGAGCACAGGAATCAGCTGGAATCAGGCTCTGGGCTATTCCAGATGTCTTCCATTTCGAGAAAAAAAAGCTCCACGTTCCTAGCAATTGAACTGGTGTATATTAACAACTGGAGAAGCTGCGCCTCCTAGTGGCCAAGATGTCAACTTACAGCACTACTCTGGAGCAGGAGGCCAGTTCACCCAGAGGGTTCTATGGCTAATAATTTTTAGTCTTTGGTAGTTATGGAGAAAGGCTCTGAAATCAAACTAAATTTCGGTTGAAATACTGGTTTTACTCCTCTAGAACTTTAGAGAACAAGAGAACATTAGACTCTTAGCCTTAGGAAGTATAATAATACCAATTCAATATGAGGAGTTATTGTGAGGATTAAGTTAGATAATACATGTAAAAGGCTAAGCAGATTACACATTATGAATGTAATATCTATATATGGCACACATTATATGCACACTTGCACATATAATATAAGCAATATAAGCACACATATGAAATGATTGTTCTGGTTTTTTACCCAAGCTATCATATTAGTAGTCACATCTTTGACTCCCCTTGCCTTCTCCATTTAGCTCTATTAGGTGATCTTGATTTAGCCACTCATCTCTTGTTGGACAAAACCATCAGGGTCTCAGAAGGGCAACTCAATCTCTAATGAACCCCAAACCCACTGTCCCACCTCAGGCAATGCAATACAAACACTTTTCTTAAAGACTTGTGAGCCAGACATGAACTAAGATATTTGCTTTTTTTCCATGTATACTTTCAAAAATCTTAAGACTGCACATCTTTGTTTTCAATATCCTATGAATATGAATATGCTTGCTTTACCAGGTGTTGGGTTCTTTCTACATTTTAGAGCAACTGTACATCCATGTTCTTATTAATGATCCATGATTTTTTTTTTTTTTTGTACAGGAATCTAATACAGGAGTGCTTAACCACTGACCCACATCCAGTCCTTTCTTTCTTTCTTTTTTTTTTTTTGAGATGGTCTCACTAAGTTGTTTAGAGACTTGCCAAATTGCTGAGACTGGCCTCAAATTTGTTGTCTCAGCCTCCTGACTTGCTGGGATTACAAGCACAAGCCACTGTGTCCATCCATGATTTTCTTAATGCTTAGTGAGGAAATTAAGTATGATGAGAAGTGAAGTAATTTCCTCAAGGTTGCACAGCAAGTCAGTACAGGAGTCAAACTAGAGCCCAGAATTTGTTTTTGTACTTGGAATTAAACCCGGGGTTGCTTTGCCACTGGGCTATACCCCTAGTTCTTTTCATCTTTTTTTTTTTTTTTTTTTTTGAGAAGGATCTCACCGAATTGCTCAGGCTGACCTGCAATTTGCAACTCTCCTGCCTCAGGTTCCCGAGTTGGAGCCCAAAATCTTGATATTGAATCCAGTGCTTTCCACCAGCCTTGCAATCACACAAAGCACTATGCTCTGGCTAAATGAGAAACATCTGTAATTCAGGACATGGCTTGTTCTTGAAGACCATCTCACTGCACTCTGAAAACCCATTTCCTGCTTCTACTGAGGCCAATGTTGTATCCCCAGTACATTATCAAACCACGATTCTTCACATAAAAGAAATGGCAGCATAAGCCATGCACGGTGGCACACACCTGTAATCCCAGCACTTGGGAGGCTGAGACAGGAGGATCCCGAGTTCAAAGCCAGCCTCAGCAATGGAGAGGCACTTAGCAACTCAGTGAGATTCTGTCTCTACTAAAATACAAAAAAGGGCTGGGGATGTGGCCCAGGGGTCAAGTGCCCCTAAGTTCAAGCCCTGGTACAAAAAAAAAAAAAAAAAGAAGAAGAAGAAGAAATGGCAGCATGTTTCTAAGACTGGTGACCCCAAATAGCCACATCTCCGAAACACGCCGAGAATATGACAGGTTTGGGGAGAAGTGAACATTCTCCCTTCAGCCAAGCTGTGTGTACTGCTGATAAATTAGCTGCCCTCACAGCCAACTTGGTTTAGCCACTCATCTCATGTTGGACATGACTGTCAGGGTCTCTGAAGGGCAACCCTGTCTCTAGTCAGTACAAAGACTGGGAAGCATTGATGTGTTATCAGCATGGGTCCTAATGGTAGCAGCTGTTTGCAGGCAGTGAGGGAACAGTACGATAATAACTCAAAGCTCTCAGTGTCACTTGACATTACTCTGGGGGCAGAGAATGCAGGCTTGACTACCAGTACCAGGGACTGTCTGCTTTCATCCTAACACACTAGCAACCACACAAGCACTGGAGAGATAACAAATCATTGAGTCCAAAGACCCCCTACCTATCCCCTAGCTGACACCAAAGCACTGGCAAGCTTGGCTCTGCTCAAGAGGGAAATCTTGTTACTTCCTCCTGGAGAGTTGGATTCTCTGGGTAGCACAAAATTTCTCTTTCTGCTGTCACTTGTTCTTTGCTCTGTCATCACCATGGCAACCCAGGAGTGGAAGCCAGCATTGAAATCATCCCCTCTCCATAAGTATTTGTGGAACTGCAAGTGTAGGCCCTCTCTAATATTAGGTGAGCTGAACATTTTTAACCCTCTCTGTATGCTTCAACCTTGGTCCCTGCAGAAAGTTAATACTTTTCACCTGTACTTTCAGACAGTTAATTTGCCCTTTTATTCAATCTTTCTGCGTGGGAGTTACTAATATGACTGGTCTGAGATCAATCATTGGGCTGCATGTCACTTCTGAACAGGATCATCACAGTAAAAAAATAATACACATCTTATGACTCTACAGTCCGTTCCGCTTGCTGCTGGATTATTAGTTCAGGCCAAATTTGTTCTGAAAAGTTCAGCTTATCAGATTCAGAGGAGGGTAGTACTCTTAAAATGCATTTTACAACCCCCCCTTTAAAAAAAACAACAACAGAGGACTTTCTAACAGAAAGAAAGAGTAAGGACAAGGTTATCAGGTCTATGCTGAATTCTCAAATCAACCTTTATAAATAAATATTTTGCTTACTGACCTCCCATGGTTCTTTTTGCATTTAGCTTCTTTGGTGGGAAACCTAGGGGAGAAGAGTGAGTGGTATGACTCAGGTATGAAAATTCCATCTTGAACCCACAATACCTAGGAAGATTTGCCCAGATTAATGGTTTCCTCCCAGCCTGTCTACACTGCACAGAAAGGGGACACATGCTCAATGTCCTCATCATCCACTGATTTCTGAGGACCTAGGGAGTACATTCAATTTAAATTCAAACTTTAAAAAAATATTTTAAAAATTGACACATAGTAATTACACATGTATGGGGTACAGAGTGACACTGCAATACATGTATACAATGTGTAATGATCAGATCATGTAATTGGCATTTTTGTAGCCTCAGACATATAACATTGTGTTGGGGACATTCAAAATCCCAATTGCTGTGTTGAAATAATCAATTGTTGTCAATCATAGTTACCCCCCTGTACTATAGAATGTTAGAAATTATTCCTCTTATCCAGCTGCACTCCCTTGCTTGCCACTTATTCACTCCCTCTCCATTCCCCTTGCCCACACACATCCTCTAGTTTCTACAATTCCATTCAATATGTCTATGAGATCAACATTTTAGCTTCCACATTTAAGTGAGAACATGTGGTATTTGCCTTCCTATGCCTGACTTATTAAATTCAACTGCTATATTTCACTTCCAGTTGTGTGTAGCACTTGCATTGACACACCCATGTTAGGAAATTATTAGGCTGGGATTAGAGTCTTTGCTTTGGGCTGACAGTGAACATTCCCGCAGCTCAAACATAACCATGGAAACCTGCTTCATTACCAAAACATTCTTGGAAAACTGTTGACAATTTCCATATGTAAGAAAGGCTTAAAATAAAAAAGTTATTCTTTGTAAATTTAGTAGATTTTACTAATGGATAGTTAATATTTTCTGAGATGAGGGCTATGTGGTGCAAAGGAAAGGGGCCAGGGTATCAGAAGACAAGACTTAGGAACTTCTTCAAGTTGTTACTTTTATCTATTAGATAAGTGATTTAGTATCCTCATCTATAAAATGGGGATAATCTTTAACTTACCAACCTCATAATTTCCTTGGGAATGAGGTTTGGGTTGCCACTTATATGATGAAACCAATGTGAAAACTGTAAAAGGTTACACAAAGTTGTATTTTGATAGGGACTATGAAAGGAACTTCAGTATAATATGCTGCCTTCCAAAATGTAGACATGCTGGGCATTGTAGCACATGTCTGTAATCCCAGCAACTCAGAGGCTGAAGCAGAGGGATTTCAAGTTTGAGGCCAACCTCAGCAATTTAGTGAGACACTGACTCAAAATAAAGAATAAAAAGGGCTTGGGTGTTGCTTAATGGTAAGTGCCCAGAGGTTTAATCCCCCCTACCGAACAACAACAACAGAACAACAGAGAGAGAAAAAAGAAGAAAGAAAGGAAGGAAGGAAGAAAAAAATAAATGCAGTCTCAAGTCTAAGAAATATCTGGAAGAAACGCTAGGAGATTTGGCATAATAGCCATTCTGGTAAATTGCCAGAGAAGTTAAAGCTCATGGCTTCACTCCTAGAGGTAGCTGAAATATTTCAGTTTCTCCTGGACACCCTATTTCCTAATCACCTTGGGTAAACTGTCCAAGAGGCTCTGTACGTGAAACTGTGAATATGGGAGCAGTATCTTTGCTTGAGTGCTGGGAGTGGTGACATTTGGTGGCTGCCATTGGCAATGGCTTACAAACTCTACAGTTCATGGTATTCTCCAAAGCTAGAATGCCTGAGCATTTGATTAAGATGAATATGCTATGTTACTCTGAAAGTGGTCAACATGTTAGGAAAATACACTCTATTTTTCTAGAAACCACATTAAGAATTCATACTATTTAAATTTCAAAATGGTACTGGGAAGTGTTCAAATGGAAAATTGGGGAAAAGTACAAATAATCCATAAGAGAATTATCACTGGCACAAAAATCACACCAAAAATGGTGGGAGAAATCCAACTGACCAAAATGTTTGCTAAAAAATAAGAAGTAAAATGAAGGCAGAGTCGTGGGAATATGGATAAAATGATCAATGGCAGGAGGAGTTTCTTTAAACTTTCAAGAAAGTGAACAGCGGAGATACCAGTCTGTTTTTTTGAACCAGGGATTGTACTCAGGGGCACTCGACCACTGGGCCACATACCCAGCCTTTTTTTTTTTTTTTTTTTTTGTATTTTATTAGAGACAGGGTCACACTGAGTTGCTAAGTGCCTCGCCATTGCTGAGGCTGGCTTTGAACTCACGATCCTCTTGCCTCAGCCTCCCAAGGGCTGGGATTACAGGCATGTGCCACTGTGCTCAGCTGGAGATACCAGTCTTTATGTACTGTACCATGTTTTTGTGTACCGTTCCCCTCATATATATATATATATATATATATATATATATATACACACATATATATATATATATATATATAACCATATGTAGGCCCATGAGAAGTTAGCAGAAAGAACAATGTTGCTCTTCTTATCTGAATTGAAGGTAAAAATCATGAAAATAGATGTTTGCAATGTTTACTTACATTTATTTTTGTGAATTAAAAAAAAAAAAAACTGCATCCAATTGGAAACAGTAGAACTGAAACCAGAGAGAAGGATTAAAAACAAAGAAATATGCAGAGGACTAAAGAATTAACCATCTTAAAAATGCTCACAGAAAATTGTATGTACAAGACAAATCTGTGGCTATGTTGAATTGTTGGCATTAGATGTAATTTCACATTGTTTTCTCTTTTCCAAATGTTTCTTACAGAGCTTACATTATTTTTAGCCTCCTTTTTTTTTTTTTTTTTTTTGGTACTAGAGATTGAACCCAAGGGTGTTTAATCAATAAGCCACATCCTCAGCCCTTTTTTATATCTTATTTAGAGACAGACAGGGTCTTGCTTAGGGCCTTGCTAAGTTGTGGAAGCTGGTTTGAACTTGTGATCCTCCTGCCTCAGCCCCCTGAGCCACTGGTATTAGAAGTATGTGCCACCATGCCCAGCTAAACTTGTATTTTTTATTTTTTTGCCCAGTACTGGGGATTGGACCCAGAGATACTCTACCACTGAGATACATTCCCATCTGTTTCAGTCAGCCTTTTCATCACTATGATCAAAAAACCTGACAAGAACCATTTTAGAGGAGGAAAAGTTTATTTTGTGCTCAAGATATCAGAGGTCTCAGTCCATAGATGCTCTGGATCTTATTTGAGGCAGAATATCATGGAGGAATGGTGGGGAGGAAGAAAGTATCTGAGGACATGGCACAAGAAGCAGAAAGCTCTATTCAACAAGGACAAGCTATATACACCAAAGGCATCTCCCCAGGGACCCACCTCCTCCAGCCACACACTACCTGCCTACAGTTACCACCCAGTTAATCCCTATTAATGGATTAATGCACCGATTAAGACTCTTCTAACCTAATCATTTCACCTCTAAATTTTCTTGCATTTTCTCACACATGAGCTTTTGGGGGATACCTCATATCTATACCATAACATTTCACCCCTGGCCTCCCAAAACTCATGTCTATGATGAAATGCAAAATACATTTATTTAGTCAATTTGCAAGAGTCCCCATAGTCAGCAGTTTGAGCATTGCCCCCATATCCAAATCCAGTCTCCTCTGATACTCAAGGAAAACTCACAACATGAGCTTCTATTAAAAATAAAAATCAATCCAGCACTTTGGGAGGCTGAGGCAGGAGGATCGCGAGTTCAAAGCCAGCCTCAGCAATGGCGAGGCACTTAGCAACTCAGTGAGACCCTGTCTCTAAATAAAATATGAAAAAGGGCTGGGGATGTGACCCAGTGGTCAAGTACCCCTGAGTTCAATCCCCGGTACCACACACACACACACAAAAATCAAAATCAAGTTACATACATCCAATATATAAGAGCACAGAGTAAATATTTCCGTTCCACAAGGGAGAAATTGGGGTATATATTTTGTCTTTGTTGAAGGGAGCTCCCTCTCTGCTTCCTGGAAGCCATGTCCTGAACTGCTTTTCTTGGATCCAGAGCAATGGAACCAGCCATCTATGGACTGAAACCTCTAAAACCTCCAGTGACAAATAAACTTTTCCTCCTCTAAGATTGTTCTTGTCAGGTCTTTTGGTCACAGCACTAAAAAAGCAGACTAAAACACCATACCTGTTTATTTTTTATTATGAGACAGGGTCTTGCAAAGTTGCTGAGGCTGGCCATAATTTTGTGACCTTCCTTGCCTCAACTGCCCATGTACCATGTGGTACCATACCCAGATTGTTTCTAGACTTTCTTTTAAACATTTATTTTTTAGTTGTAGATTGACACAATACCTTTATTTTATTTTTTTATGTGGTGCTGAGGATTGAACCCAGAGCCTCACACATGCTAGGCAAGCACTCTACCTCTGAGCCACAACCCCAGTCCTTGTTTTTTTTAGACTTTTAAGGATTAAGGCAGTCCAAAGAAAATTGACATTTTAACCTCAAAAAAGCAACAATAAAACCAACCACTTAATAGAACCCATAGAAGTCAAAGAATGTTATAATCAGCACCTTAGTGCTGATTAAATCAAATTTAGGGCTGGAAAACAAAACAAGGTACCAAAAAAAACCAAAAAACTAGAACTTGATATCTAGAAAAAAATCTTAAAAATGAAGGCTAGTTGGGTGCAGCAGTGCACACGTATTATCCCAGCAACCTGGAAGGCTGAGGTGGGATGATCACAAGTTCAAGGCCAGCCTGGGCAATTCAGCAAGACCCTGTGTCAAAATAAAAAAAAAATTAGAAGTGCTAGGGAAGTAGCTCAGTGGTAAAGTTCCCCTGGATTCAATCTCTAGTACCAAAAATAAAAAAATAGAAATGGAGGCTAATACACCATACAAACATCAAATTGATTTTTTTTTTCAAAGGTACATGAGAAACTCTACAGATTGATAGACTTTTCAAAAAAAAAAATCATGCTGGAACAAGTGGACAGGAAGAGGCAAAAAAAATCCTTGAATTAAACCTCATACTTTATACAAAAATTAATTCAAAATACCATCATACAATATCTGACTTTCTGTGCCTGGCCTATTTCTGTTAACATAATGATTTCTAGTTCTATCTATGTGTAACAAATGACAGAATTTCATTTTTAAAGACTTAATAGTATTTCGTTGTGTATATTTACCACATTTTCTTTATCCATGCATCTACTTATGGACCCTTAGGTTGATTCTATTTCTAAGCTGTTGTGAATAATGCTGCAATGAATATGGGAGTCCAGATGTCTCTTCAACATACTGATATCAGGTGAGGTTTTCTTTTTCTTTTTCTTTCTTTCTTTTTTTTTTTTTTTTTTTTGGTACCAGGGATTGAACCCAGGGGAGCTTAACCACTGAGCCACATCTCCAACCCTATCTTGTATTTTATTCAGAGACAGGATCTCACTGAGTTGCTTAGTGCCTCGCTTTTGCTGAGGCTGGCTTTGAACTAGCGATCCTCCTGCCTCAGCCTCCAGAGCCACTGGAATTACAGGCATGTGACACCGTGCCCAGCTTCCCCAGTCCTTTTTTGATATTTTATTTAGAGACAGGGTCTCACTGAGTTGCTGAGTGCCTCACCATCGATGAGGCTGGCTTTGAACTTGCAATCCTCCTGCCTCAGCCTCCCAAATTGCTGGGATTACATGCGTGCGTCACTGCGCCTCACCCTGATATCATTTTTAATAAAGTTGCTCTCATAGAAGTAGAGTGGTGGTTACTAGAAGCTGGAATGGTTGTGGGTAGTAGGGGGAATGTCAGTCAAAGAATACAAAATTTCAGTTAAGCCGGGCGCGGTGGTGCATGCCTGTAATCCCAGCACTTTGGGAGGCTGAGGCAGGAGGATTGAGAGTTCAAAGCCAGACTCAGCAATGGCGAGGCACTAAACAACTCAATGAGACCCTGTCTCCAATAAAATACAAAAAAGGGCTGTAGATGTGACCCAGTGGTCAAGTGCCCCTGAGTTCAATCCCCGGTACCACAAAAAAAAAAAAAAAAAAAAAAAAAAAAAAAAAAAATTAAATAGTAGGAATAATTTTGAGAGATCTATTATACTACATGGTGTCTATAGTTAATAATATATTGTATTCTTTAAAACTGCTAAGGAAGGGCTGGGGACATACCTCAGTTGGTAGAGTGCTTGCCTCACATGCACAAGGCCCTGGGTTCAATCCCCAGCAACAAAAACAAACAAACAAACAAAAAACAACCTGCTAAGGAAGTGGATGTTAAATGTTTTCATCACAAAAATATTAACTATGTGAAGTAATGCATATGTTAATTGGCTAGATTTATTCACTCCACAATACATATACAACTTAAAACAACCAGCTATACATGATAAATACATACAATATTATTTCCGGAATTTTGGGGGCAGTGGTAGGGATTGAACCCAGTGTTTTGTATGTGCTAGACAAATGTTCTACCAGTGAGCTATAACACCAGCCCCACACATTTTGTAAAAAGTGAAATAATAGAAGAAAAATGTTAAAAACCTAACATTAAAAGAAGAATAAGAGCAAAAAAACCCTAACTCAAAACAGATCATAGACAAGTGTAAAATTATAAAACTTTCAGAGAAATCTACATCAGAAAATCTTTGGAATTTGCAACTTGGCATGGAGTTCTAAGATGATTCCAAAATCATAACATTATAAACAAACTGATAAACTGGATCTCATCAAAATTCAAAGCTTTTGCTTTGTGAAAGAGCTTGTAAATTAGATGAAAAAACAAGCCAAAGACTGGGGAAAATATTTGCAAATCACATAGCTGACAAAGGACTCATATCTAGATTGTAGAGGCAAAATTCAACAGTTAAACAGACATACAATTCAATTAGAAAACAGGTAAAAGACAGAAAAAGATATTTCACCTAAGAGGGTATGTAGATGGCAAATATCCACATGAAAAGATGTTCAAAATCATCATCTGTTTTCAATTGCTAGAGCTGCCCCAAATAGACACTTTTTCACAGTTCTGGGGGCTTGAAGGCCAAGATCAAGGTGTCTGCATTGTCCGTTTCATTCTGAGGCCTTTCTTCTTGGCTTGTAGATGGTTGCCTTCTTATTAATTCTCCACATGATGGTCCGTCTGCACATATACCTCTGGTATTTTTCTCTTCATATAAGGACATCATTAATATCGAATTAAAATCCCAACCTAGGGGCTGGGGTTGTGGCTCAGTGGAAGAGCGCTCGCCTAGCACGTGCGCGGCCCGGGGTTCGATCCTCAGCACCACGTAAACATAAATGCATTGTATTGTGTACAACTAAAGCAAATAAATAAATATTTATAAAAAAATCCCAACCTAATGATGTCATTTTTAAATTAATCACCTCTTTACAGTTCCATCTCCAAATACCTGAAGCGCTGGGGATTCAAACTTCAATGTATGAATTTGAGGGGGCACAACTCATCACATAATAACTAATAAGAACATTATTTGCTGGGTGCAGTGGCACACACCTGTAATCCAAGCACTTGGGAGGCTGAGGCAGGAGGATCACGAGTTCAAAGCCAGCCTCAGCAATGGCGAGGCACTTAGCAACTCAGTGAGACCCTGTCTCTAATAACATACAAAAAAGGGCTGGGGATGTGGCCCAGGGGTCGAGTGCCCCTGAGTTCAATCCCTGGTACAAAAAAAAAAAACAAAAAACAAAAAAAAAAAACCTCCTGACCCCAAACTCCAGGGCTCAGATGATTCTCATTGTGTTTGTAGACACAATGAGATACTCTTCAGCCTTTTAAAAAGAAGGAAATTCTTATCATTTGGGACATCATGGATGAATGCAGAGGACATTAAGCTAAGCAAAATATGCCAGGCACAGAGAGACAAATACTGCATGATCTCATTTATATGTACAATCTAAAAAGTCGACCCAAAAGAAGTTGAGAGTAGAATGGTTTGTATTTTTCCTCAGGATTTGTTAGGTTATAGAAAAGGAAGGTCTCATCAAGGAGCACATGGGTCACCAGGACATGAGGGGTGCATTGAAAATGGGGGAAAAGGAGATGTGTGTCAAAGACTAAAAGGTCTCAGAGGAGGAATGTTTTAATGATCTACTGAGCAGCATGGTGACCATAATTAATAATAATGTATTATGTTTGAAAATTGCTACAAGAGTACATTTTAAATGTTCTCATCACCGAAATAAGTACTTGGGGGGATCTATACCAATTATCACAATTTAATAATTCCACAGTGTATACACATGGAAAGATCAGATTGTATCCCCCAAATGCATACAATTATTGTCAATTAATTACATTAAAATGTTTTCTATTGATGGGCTGGGATTGTGGCTCAGCGGTAGAGCGCTCGCCTAGCACGTGGGCGACCCGGGTTCAATCCTCAGCACCACGTACAAATAAAAAACTCATTGTGTACAACTAAAAGCAAATAAATAAAAATATTTAAAAAAATTTTTTTTAAAAATGTTTTCTATTGATTTTTTTTCAGATACTGTGGATAGAATCCAGGGGCACTCTACTACCAAGATACATGCCTCCAAGCCCTGTTTTAAATTTTTTGAGACAGGGTTTGGCTAAGTTGTTGAGGCTGGCCTCAAATTTGCAAGCCTCCTACCTCAGCCTCTAGAGTCACTAGTATTACAGGCATGCACCACCACACCTGACTCTACTGAAAATTGTTAAGGGGATGTGAAAAAGTGTGGAGAAGATCAAAAAGGAAAAGAAAATTTCTGGATGCTAATTTCAGTCCTGATATATATATTGGTACCGGGGATTGAACTCAGGGACACTTGACCACTGGGCCACATCCCCAGCCCTTTTTTTTTGTATTTTATTTAGAGAAAGGGTCTCACTGAGTTGATAAATGCCTCACCATTGCTGAGGCTGGCTTTGAACTCACGATCCTCCTGCCTCAGCCTCCCAAGTGCTGGGATTACAGGCATGTGCCACCGCGCCTGGCTCTGCTATATTTTTCTTTGCTTCTTTACAAATCAGTGATTAGACCAAGCCAGTATTTAGACTTTAATCACTTTCACTGTATTCACTCAGGTCTTGGCTTGGGAGAGGAACAATTACCTTGGGCCTCTGAGAATTTATAAATAGGAAGAAAAGATCCATAGCTAACTTCCATTTTTAATCATAATTAAGTGAGAACATTCCTCCAGGAGTGGTAAGCAAGAAAATGAACAATTCTCAGTAGTTAGAGTGTGATGCTAAGCATACTTAATCAGTAACTAGGGAATAAGTAGTATCTCTACTAGGTTCCAGAAATAACAGGACATGAAAAAGCCAATTCCCTGAGATGGGGATAAAGAAGATATTTCTTATATCCTATATAGATTAGTCCTTCCTTCTGTCTCTTTTTCTTATTCCTTTTGAAAACAGGAGAAAATAAGCTAATTTTCATAAAATATCATTAACATGGTAAATTAATTAGAAACAATTGGAAATGCCTACCTATAGCAAAATGAAAAAAAAAAAAAAAAAAAAAAAAAACCTTTGTTCATCGGAATTTCAGGGGACCATGGGGGAAAAAATGTACATAGGGCTAGTGGGCTCCATACAACAGAAGTTTCCTAGAGAGTAGAGAAATGTATTACATTTCTTTTTTTTATTTTTATTCAAAGTTTTTGTATATATAATAGTAGTATGCATTGTAATTCATAATAAACATATAGAGCATCTTTTTACAAAACACTGTTTGTATACAATGTATATTCGTACCATTCAAATCTTCAGTCATGCATTTAGGATAATGACATCCATCTTTTACATTTCTTAAAGGGATTCATACGGCACAGAAAGTCATATATGGAGAGTGTGGATTTTGGAAAGAACATGAACTTGAGGGAATCAGCTTCAAGATGAAGAGAGGAAGAAGGCTGGGGACCAATGAGATGGCAATTCTCCTTGGTCCTTGTGCTCCTTGATGTGACCTTCCTCTTCTACAACCTCACAAATCTTGAGAGTAAATACAAAAACCATTGTAAGTTCAGTGTATTTTAATTTCTTTTAGAAGATAGTGAGGTGGTGTTTGTGAACATGTTATTAGAGGTCTCATAATAAAGCCCTGTGCATTTAGATGCAGAAAATGATTCAGACACACACACACACACACACACACACACACACACACACACACACACACAACCAAACCAAACCAGGGAAAGAACCACAGAAAGAACTGCTTCCTGTGATCCTGTAATTGAGGTTCGAGGCTAAGTCTTCACTGAAGGATGAATATTATGGCTTGGTTTTCAACTCCATGCCACACTCACCCTAGTGCCACTCCACACTGTGAAAATGTGTACACACACACACACACACACACACACACACACACACACATTTCCCAGACTTCTTATGATTTAGATCAAGCCAATCAGATACACTTGCACAAGATTTGGAAGGTAGAATATGGCTTTTTGCTTCACTTTTGCTGCCTCTACCTACAATCACAGTGCTTAAGGTGTTTGGTTATTCTCTAGAAGATTTAGAAGAGATCCCAGGGTCCCATTAATAACTATATGGGAGTCAAGAGGTAAGGAATGTATCACCCATTTTGCTGGTGTAGGCTATATAAAATATGGGGCATGATTCTGGAAGTAGGCAGTAGTAGTGACTTTCTGATGTTGCAATAGTAACATGGTTCTGGATCCAGAAATTTCCAGTTTGTGTGGAAAGACAGCTCCTTTGGATAACTTGGTTTTGTAAGTCATTCTTGAAGGCTCATTTGGACACCTGTTTCTTCAGCTCTCCTACATGATTCTGTAAGCCATGGATATACTGCAGTAAATTGCTCCTTCCTTAAACTAGCTAGAGTAGCTTCTGTTCTCTGAGGCTAAAGCCTGACCAATAGAGCATGTTGTACCAAGAGTGACTGCAGGCAATGTTATTCAAAGAAAAAAATGTGATGGACTAGATAACCTGGAGTTGGAAAGCAGTGATAATTCTGTTAGTGTTAGATGAGATGCTGGCAACCTATAGCACACAATGGTAAACCCATCAAATTATCATCAATGGAAGTTTATAATGAAGTGTCTACTGAAGGCAAAACTAGATGAACCAAGTAGCTTCTAGTACAGATTATTTTAACATGGACCCAAGAACTCTGAAGTGGACTAACTCCTAACTATGCTCTGGAGTTTAAAGAAAAAGACAGTCTCAGGATTTAAATTACTGGCAAAAGAAACAGAATTCTATGAGTTTCTATTCTTTTTGCTTCTTTCTCATAGGAGACAGGGTCTCACTATGTTGCCTAGACTGGCCCCAAACTCCTGGGCTCAGATAATTCTCATGCCACAGTCTCCCAAGCATTTGGGACTGCAGGCATTTTGTCCAGTTATTTTTATTCCTTGTTGACACAGAGTTGACATAGCTGAAAATTAAGTCTGATCCAATCATTATTAAATTACAATATACATTGAACTCAGCCCCACTGGGTCACTTTTGTAAAGTAAGTATAGTTATTAGAGTGAGAGCCCAAGAATAGTTATGGAATAATTTGGTTGGACTCATGTGACTCTAAGTACTACTCCAATAACAAGCTTTCTTGCCAGCACAAGCGGCCTGTTTGATGAGGCTTGCTTGAACAGCTGAAGTTATTTTCAGGGGCATGTCAACTCTCTTGACGTATCAACCTACCACCTCTCACTACTCCCAGACATACAACTAGAGTTAGATCAATGCCCCCAAAGATGGATGGAGATATATATATATATATATATATATATATATATATATATATATATATTCATCCATATTCATATATGGATGAATGAACTGGAAGTAGATAATTCCAATATTTTAATAATTTATAATGGCAGAAGTCTGAAGATGATCTGTGAGAATGTATTGAGGAGGTTATACCATGGAAGAAGACATGTAATTTTAGATTAGGCTGAATACATTAACATCTATACACTTACCAGATATTCTGGATACAATTATTAGCTCACCTAATTGGAAGTGGTTCTCTTTGCTTAATTGGTTCACTGAAGCCAAGTCTCAAGATTAGCCTGTATTAAATGAAGTTTATATGCCAACTTATTCCTTGGTATTATATAGAGGAAGTACTCTAAAGGCTTGAGATAGGAACATCAGAGTGCACTTATGATATATGGCCCACTCACCTACATTATAACCATATCCCCCTACAGATCCCAGAGAATGCTCTCTTCCCCAAGGCATTAAAAATTACATTAGTGAGAGGAGCCTGTGTATCCTTAAAACACACTACAGTGCCTGTCTTCTGTAAGTTATATGTTGCCATAGACAGAAATGTATCACTGAGAATAATGAGAACACAGAAGGGCAGAAATCAAGTGTCAACACATAATCACCAGAGATTGAGTAAGCATGGCCAGAGAAGTAATCTGAGTGTTTTGACCTATAGAATAGTAGTGGCTAATTGTTCGTCAGGTCCCTTAGATCAACATAAATGAGCAGCATACTTTAGAGCCAAAATATTTCTTTTTTAAAATTTATTTTAGTTGTACACAATGCCTTTATTCTTACGTGGTACTGAGGATCGAACCCGGCCATGCACATGCTACGTGAGTGCTCTACCACTGAGCCACAACCCCAGCCCTAGAGCCAAAATATTACTATGTCTGGTGAATAGACCTAATTTGAGTTGTCAGGATGAAGATTCATTTGTACACCCGTCAGAGGCTCTCAAAGGGAAGGCAGGCGACTTTGAGGAAGAAAACTACAATGCCCTCAGCATACATTGTATATCTTTCTTCTAGCTTTCCTTTTTCTTTCTAGCTGGAAAAATCTGCAGTCATTTACCAGGGTAAATATGGATGTACTTTGGGCAAATGAATATACTCAGATTTTCAGAGATTATTGGACACTGAATTTACACTTATCACTGGGAGGTGGTGGTGGTGGAGTTAGAACACAATGGTCATCCACTGATCAAATTCAGAGCTATGGAGTCAAGAGGCATAGTGTTTTTTAAAAAATATTTATTTATTTACTTTAGTTGTACACAATGCAATGCATTTATGTTTACGTGGTGCTGAGGATTGAACCCGGGCTGCGCACGTGTGAGGCGAGCGCTCTGCCGCTGAGCCACAACCCCAGCCCAAGAGGCATAGTTTTATCTTGAATCAATGTCATTGGGTCCAGTGGATCTGCAAATACATTATATGGCCATTTCTTAGTTCATGGGTGCATACAATAGTCACAATCAATAACTGACAGATCAACCACTTTTTTTTTTTTAAACAGTACAGTAAGGGCTATTTATGATAGGAAGGGACAAATATAATTCACTGGATCTGCCAATATTATATCCCTGGTGAAATTGGAGGCTGAGGCAGAAGTACTATAAGTTTGAGGCCTGGTCCTTGACAATTCAGCAAGACCTTGTCTCAGAATAAAAAGTAAAAATGGCTGGGGATGTAGCTCAGTTGTAAAACACCCCTGAGTTCAATCCCTCATACCAAAAAAATGAAAAACAAAAATGTGTTTCTCCACCCTGAATCCAAAGAATACATGCGTATATGGGAAGTGGGGGTGATTTGTATCACATCCTCATATAACTTGCCTATTTAGACTGTGCAGAAGTGGACAGAACTTGGAGAATGATAGTCAATTATCAAAATGTAATCATTAATACCAAACAAGATTTTTTTGTGTGTGGTACCGGGTATTGAACTCAGGGGCACTCGACCACTGGGCCACATCCCCAGCCCTTTTTTTGTATTTTATTTAGAGACAGGGTCTCACTGAGTTGGTAAGTGCCTCGCCATTGCTGAGGCTGGCTTTGAACTCACGATCCTCCTGCCTCAGCCTCCCAAAGTGCTGGGATTACAGGCGTGCGCCACCGCGCCCAGCTCCAAACAAGATTTTTAAAAAGCTAGACAATTCATAAGAAATGGCAGAACACTGGAAGGATCAAGATCTTAAAAGCAGCCATAAAGAAAAGTCATTATCTGCAAAGGAAGATAAGTAGAATTAAGACCTAGAAAATCTATTGCTTGATGGGATGAAGGAAAATTGTAGTTCTGGGAATGAAAATGAAAACTGAAGCATAATGTGATCTAAAGGTTAAAATGCATTTTTCCTGGTGATTATATGCCTAGGAATATATATACTGGAAAAAATTGCCTTGCCTTGAGGGATCTGGTGCTACAGAGCCCTGAGTGTTACATGTATCAGTATACTTCAAGCCAAATAAAACACATTCCAGCTGATAAAAGCAGATTTCACTGACTCTATCACTTAGTGAAATACTCCTCCTAAAAAAGGGAGAGGGGTGTAGCTGCCTGATGCTGTTGCTTGCAGCTACGATGCCGCGGGAGAAAATTCGGAGGCAGGATGAAAATGAAAAAAGGTCTTTTCTTCTTCTCTCTCCGGCTCCAGTAACCTCTCCAACTCCAACCGCTCTAACTCCAACCACCACCTTCTTTTCTTCCTCCAACCTCTAACCAACCTCACCCGGTTATATACATTTAGCTTTAACAAGGACAAGTGCTTACAGCTCAAGCTTACAGGTGTGTCACACAGTGTTCACGGGCATACAATGATTCTTTGATAAATGTATGAATATCAGGTGGAACTTGAACATCTTTTATGGCTCTCAGCTAACCGCAATCTTAGCTATCTCCTTAATTACGGCTCCTTCAGAGGGGATTAAGTCTTGGTGTTCAAACCACTCTTAACTCCTACCTTAGAACTAGAATGTTGATGTGCAAATGACACCACAGTCACCAGAAGGTATTATATTCTCTATTGTTCCTCTGCTTGCTACAGATTGAGAATTTCTAGGTAGAAGCACATGATTAACCATTCCTTGCTCACATGGCTGCAAGGATCAGGGATGTAGGGAAAGCAAACATCTAGTCTTTCATAAGATAGACAAAGAACTAATCAGTGGTTGATTAGGAAGAGAGTATGTAATAGGATGGCATGAGGGAGTTTTTTTTAGGATGATGGAACTCTTCTGTATTTTAATTGCTGTGATGGTTATACCTATATTAAAATTCATAGAAATGTATACCAAAAAGTTAAATTATGGTATGAATAGGGAAAAAGCCCACATTGAGATAGACTTGTGATCATTTACCAAAATGAGAACTATAGGGGACACCATTTCTCTGTCTCTTTGAAGTAAGTATTTATTTATGATAATCAATTTGCTTATCTGCTTTTCCTCTACTATTTTATATATGGTGAGTTGATGTTGATTAACTTTGTATTTAGTCCACATATTATAGGATATTAAGATGTGATTGAGACTAAATTAGGAAGAATGGACATCTGTGGGTAGATTCAAGTAACTGATAGAAACCTGGACCTTTCCTTAGGAGAGATTAGCGTACTTTTGCTTACAGGAGGGAGATCTACGTTATGATAAGAGTAAGCCGCTGTTGTTACTAGCTATTATTTAGAAGTCTGGGAAATAAGTGGGGTATGGTTGTACACACCTGTGATTCCAGCTACTCAGAATGCTAAGACAGGAACATTACTAGTTTGAGGCCAGCCTGGGCAACTTAGCAAAACCCTGTCTCAAACAAAACAAAATAACCAAAAAAGAAGCATGAAAAAATGTGTATTGTAAGGTCAAAAAGGTGAATAACTGATGACATAGATTTGTGCTTGTGGTCAATAAGACTCTATGGACCACTCCTCCCATGATTCCTACCTCCTAATGTTCATACTTTTGTGTAATCCTTTTCCCTTGAGTGAGGGCAGGATCTGTAACTTGGAAGAGGGCAAGAGGATGGAGTCTCACCACTGTGATTGTTACATTATAATACTCTTGCGACAGACTTACGTGAAAGACTCTCCTTGCTGGCTTGATGAAGTGGCCATTTTGGGGAGGCCCACATGGCAAAGAAGTATGGGCAGCTTCCAGAAATTGAGTGAAGTATTTAGGAGCTAAAAGCAGCCTCCACTCAACCACTAGCATGAAGCTGATGCCTCCAGATCTGTAACAATAAGGAAGTGAATTCTGCCAACAGCCTGAATGAGTTTGGAAGTTCATACTTCCTCTGTTGAGCCTCTACATGAGAACTAGCCTGGATGACATCTTGGTTGCAGCCTTGTGAAATCCTAGCCGGAGGACCTGGCTAAGCTGGGCCCACAGTCCTGACTCACAGAAATGGTGAGATAATAAATGTGCTATGCTAATTCTTTATGCAGCAATAAAAAAAACCCAGAGTTTTCAATGCCTTTACTCTATCCTCTTAGTATGCTTTCTTGTACTGCAGAGGCTAAAGTGCTAAAACTGCATATCTCAGATTCCTTGGTAACTATGATTTGGGGTTTATTACAGGCCAATCAGATGCATACATGTGAAACTCAAGTGGCAGAAGTGAGGTGGCGACTATGCTTCAGCCATCTCTGTTGGTGATGATGTTTGGCTGCCCTGCTGCCGTATATTCACCGGATTGTGGGTGCTGAGAGGCAGGGAATAGGCATCTGTTTCATTGGTGTAAATCACAGCAAGTAGAGCATGGTATTGGTAGTAGCAGCAGTAGTGATGGCGTTTCATTCTGGCAGTAGGAACTAGTAGTTTCCTAATGATAGAAGAGTTAGTAACTCCCCTGTGGCAGGGTAGTGGTGTGGCTTTGAAACTTGTTCTTAAAAGCTCAATTTATTCAGTACTTTGAGTAATTATTTAAGTCATTTAATATCCAGTAACAATCTTTTCTTGCTTAGACTAAGAGTGAATTCTGTTCTTGAGACTGACCCTAATAGATACAGAAGGGAAGTCCTCAAATGATATTTGAAATGAATGTAACTAAAAACACATCATAGAAAAGAAAATTAATCTCTAAAAATAAGCCATTTTCATGTTTAATATAATAGATTTATAATATTTATTTTTAAAAAAGACAAGTAAAACCACCTTATCACATTTAATGTAAAAGATACAATGCATTGGTTCAGTTTGACACACTACATAAGATTTTTTTATATTAAGAACAACTCATTTTCTTAACAAGGCAGCAGCTATAAAACTATGTATTCAGCTTGTTTCTCCTGCATACTCAGAAAATAATTTTTTAAACTTTAATTTATACTCTTTCTTCAACTTAAAAATTTCTTTAAATATTCATTTTGATTAATCTAGGCTAAAATACAATACTCAGTATTCTTCACTATTCTGAATTTAAAATAATATCAAATATTAATAACATGCTTTTAAGAAAGTATTTTTGTAAACATAACTGACAAAATATTCAACAAATTATATATAATATTATCTTTGTATATAAGCATAGACTGTCTTTCTAGAGCTATTGTAGTATAATTTAACAATCATTGCAGAGTAGTAGATGTGTGAGTTTTCATATAAACTACTGTTTTAAAATTTGGACATATTTAAAATAATTTCTGAGTAAAGGCATAGATGCTTATTTACCAACTATCTCTTTAACTGGTAATTTCCTTGAAAAGACAAGGTGATCAAATCATAGTAATAAAAGACACTACTAAAAAACTTCTGGCCAAAACTAATTTATGAATTTCAAAGTCTCAACTTGAAAATTCTTTAACTTCTCTGAAGATAACACATTCTATGGTGACAAACTCCTCTTTGTTAGGCTTTGTTCACAGTGGACTCTTGTCAAAGACTAACTGACTCTACCAATTCCTTCTAAGAAAGGGAGCCTTCTTGGGTCACTCTGAAGGAGATCTGCCCTTTTATAGTTTCACATCTAGGAAAGTCCAAGGGTTTAAAACCAAAGAAAGAAGCTCCACTGGATGATTTCTCCACTTCCTAAGCCAACTGATGAATAAATTGCTCTTGTCATAAACAGGACAGAAGAATGGACAAGTGTGGTTTGCTTGTTTTGTTTCTTAAAGTGCTAACAAAGTCCATTATGTCTCTAAATGGACTGTCACGTAGTGACTGAAATTTAAGCAGCATATAGTATATAGAAACTGCACATTTAAATTAAACAGTCCAAAACCTTTTAGATAGACACTGATAATTCCATACATTATTTTGGCAAGCATTACACAATAAGTATACTTACATGCTTGCCGAATTAATACAACAGTTCAGTTTTAGTGTAACTATTATTTACTATCTAACATAAATTAAAACATGACTGTTGAAAATCCAAAATCTAGAGCTAGAACCAAATAATCACAAACTACTCTGAAACAAATTCCACAAAGAGCTGTGTTTTGAAGAATTTCTAGCAATTTCTCTGGTTAATGAGAGACCTGTTTCTTAACCCTTTTCTAAAGGCTGGCTTTATCCACCTCAAATCCAAGTCCAATTGTTTCTCTTTATATATCAGCTCAGAGTTTAGAATTCTTGAAATTGTTTTATCAGTAACAGAGTTAGCAGTGTGAGCCAGCAGCTTCTGAATACTTACCCCCCACTCCACTAGCAGAGAATGCAGAAGTTACTAACAAATCATACTGTTATGATTTGAATGACTGAATTAAATCACTCAAATTGAATGAAATAAACTTTAAAAACTTAATAATATATCAGTTAGATAGCTGGAAAATGAGGGCCCCAAATAGTATTCTCATAGATAATTAAGGTTATAGATCTAAAAGCCCAGTTTTCTAAAGCATTCTAATAGTACTGAGGCAATTTGGAAAACAGGGTTTATTGAAATGATATGTCAGAATCACTAATAAATGTAATACCATCTTTTTAAAAATCATCAGTAATCACATGTAAAAAGCAGTACAAGCTAGTAATTTCTACTAAAAATGTTATGGTGCCCTCTGGTGGCTATATTGCATATCTTCTGAAATATAAAAAGAATAATTATATTTGAGAATATCAAAATTTGAGAACACAAAGGAATATATCATTGTGCTTCTGAGTATCTTTCTCTTTTGTTTTCAAGCACATTTGTAACAATAATAAATCCCTGATCTCTAGTTCTAGGAATTGAACTAAGGGCTATAGCTACAGGAATCTCGGTAAACTTGACTATGATAGACAATTACTGTTGAAAAACTTACATTTTGGTCCTAGACCTTAACTGAGAGATTTTTGCATTTTCTAGTTTGGCTTTGAAATCTATGGGTTTCTCAAAAAACCTCACCAACGCTGGTTCATTCAACAGAGATGCAAGAATCTGTTCAAATGCAAATGACCACTGAGGTTCTTCCCTAAGAGAGGAAGGATCTTTCACCATGTGGCTCTCTGTTTCTTCTTTCATGGGTCCTCCAGAAGCATAGACTGTACTAGGCAATTCTTTGGCTGATGATGTAGGGCTATGTAGCTTCCTTCCAACTTCCTCCATCCTGAGCAAAAGATTGGTTACAACAGCAATGGCTTGATATAATAACTCTTCTTCAGGGTCTTCATGAAATAAATTATAGAGGGTCTTTGAAAACTGAATAAATTGTGACTAGAAGACACAAGTTAGAAATATAACATTTTAATATTAGGTTTAGCAAATATAAAGTGAACTTAGATGAACTTAAAATTGTGTCAAAACTAATCATTAGATAATCTCCTATACAGAATTTATTGCATATATCATTCACTCTAGAACTGATGATTAATCCCAAAATAAATCCTGACTCTAGAAAGCTGAGTATGAACCATAAAAGAATTTCATTTAAGCCCTCTTGCTTATTGTATAATAGCAGTATATTATATCTAGATATGGACAGTTTGTGTATCAATATTACTTTGTTAAAAAGCACTTTTAGGGGCTGGGGTGGTGGCTCAGTGGTAGAGTGCTCGCCTAGCATGTATGAGGCACTGGGTTTGATTCTCAGCACCACATAAAAATAAAGATATTGTGTCCACCTAAAACTAAAAAATAAATATTAAAAAAGCACTTTTAATTAGGCAAAGAAAGTCCCATATTTCCCTACATGTAAATCATTAATTCATTAACCAATCTTAATAAAAGGATTAAGAACAAGTTCCATTTGATCTCAAATGGCAAGAGTGAGCAACTTAGCCAAAATAACTACAATATTGGGAAGAATGGCTTTTGGAACCTATCTAGTGGCTCTAGGGAACCTATTTGGACATACTTCTCTTTAAAGGCTAAGATACAGCCAAAATGGTGAGAAACCAGTTGGTCTGCTATTTGCCCCTAGAACATCTATAAACAGTCTTTGGAAACATTCATCAATTTAAAAAAGTGATTCCAACACAAGTATCCCATAAATCAATCATCTAACCAGAAAAGTTCATCTGTAAACAAAAAGCAAACACAAAGGGTGCACTTCATAAAAATATATTGTAACAAATATTTGTTTTTCTTAGTCTACAATATTGTTCATTTATAATAATTTTAGAATAAATATCATATACTGACTCATTTTTAAAAGTTTTTATTTAATGGTCAGATAATGTAGTCCATAGAGAAACACTAAATTATTTGACAGTTCTCATTTTGGTAAAGTTCTGGGGATTTCCAACATCTATACTAACTGGATTTTAATTTTAAAAATATAAGAACATTCTGGCTAGACGAGTATAAGAAATGAATTTGAAATTGTGTCAAAAGTAATCATTAGTATTGCGTAGGGAATGTTCAAATACAAAATCATTAGAAACCAAGATGTGACCTATTTTTGTAATTTCTTTCTTTTTTTTTTTTTTTTGGTGGTACCGGGGATTGAACTCAGGGGCATTTGACCACTGGGTCATATCCCCAGCCCTTTTTTGTATTTTATTTAGAGACAGGGTCTCACTGAGTTGCTAAGTGCCTCGCCATTGCTGAGGCTGGCTTTGAACTCGCGATCCTCCTGCCTCAGCCTCCCAAAGTGCTGGGATTACAGGTGTGTATTTTTGTAATTTCTTATTCTCAGTAAGTAGCAATGGGCTTGGCATATAGTAGGTACTAAAAATTATGTTTACTAGATAAATGAACATTTCCAATAAAGCTGAAAATATGTTACACATTTTTTTTTTTCTATAGGTACAAATGTTGTCATAGCAGAGGGCCTATCTGAAACATTTAAGTTCATTGAAGTAAAAAGTGTATTCCCCCCCCCCCACCCAGGGATTGGACCCAGGTGTATATAGCCACTTAGCCACATCCCCAGCCATTCTTTTGTATTTTATAATGAGACAGGGTCTCTCTAAGTTGCTCAGGACCTTCCTTAGTTTCTGAGGCTGGCTTTAAACTTGAGATCATCCTGCTTCAACCTCCTGAGCTGTTGGGATTACAGGCATGTTCCATCATGCCAGTCTGAGTTCTTAAAATGTTCTCTTTTATGTTTACCTGAAACTTAAAGAGATGATATATAGACAAGTTATGTAACTAATTTGTAACAGAATATTAGGTATTTTAGAGTTGGTTACACTGGTATTCATACAAAAATGTAAGAACTGAGAGTTTTTCTTTTGAAAATACTATACCTGATTCATTCTTGGTAAATCCTTAATGTTTTCTTCTTTTTTAAGAAGTTCATCTTGCCACTGACTTAGGTATGCCTGAATATCAATTTTTCCTTTGCCTGAAAGAGGGGAGTAAAAACCATATTGTAATGAAGAGCTCTCTAAACTTTCTAAATCTTAAAAAGAAAAATTATTATTAAAAGACATTTCATTGATATAAAATTCCATCTCTTTCAATCCAGGAAATGATCTGAATTTACCTGTGATCTTACCCCACTGGCTCTCAGAATACTTTCTCCATTCCCAGTTAGACTAAAACTTTTAATTTGGGAAAGTTGAAGACTAGGGAAAATGTGGGAAGAGTGGGGGAAAAGAATGTTTTTTTTTTTTTAACATTTATTTATTTGTTTTTAGTTGTACACAATGTGTTTATTTTTTACGTGGTGCTGAGGATCGAACCCGGGCCGCGCACGTGCTAGGCGAGCGCTCTACCGCTGAGCCACATCCCCAGCCCGAAAAGAATGTTTTTAAATGAAAACAGTACACTGTGACTTGACAATGCAGATTTCCTGTAGTCATTGTTACACATACACACTACTAAGTTTAAATCAGCTTCTATATCATATTCTTGCGTTTTTTTCTTGTATTAGGGATTGAACTATTGTACTACACTATACCCTCAGCCCCCTTTTAATTTTTTTTTATTTTTTTTCTCAAAATTTACTGAGGGCCTCAAGTTGCTGAGGCTGGTCTCAAATTTGTGATCCTCCTTCCTTAGCCTCCTGAGGTGGTGGGATTAAGGGTATTCATCACCACACCAACTCTATATCATATTCTTTTTTTGGGGGGGTTACTAGGGGATACTGAGCCACATTCCTAAACCTTCATTTTCTTGTGGTGCTGGGGATTGAACACAGGACCTTGTGCTTGCAAGGCAAGCACTCTACCAACTGAGCTATATCCCCAGTCCATCCCTAGCCCTTTTTATTTTTTTTATTTTCACACAGGGTCTCACTAAGTTGCTTAGGGCCTTGCTAATTTGCTAAGGCTAGTCTTGAAATGTGATCCTCCTGCCTCAGCATTTGGAGTCACTAGGATCACAGGCATGTATCACTGCACCCAGCTCTATGTCATACTCTTAATATGTACATACAAAAATGGTCTATGGTGGCTCTTATTAAAAATTTCAAAATACTATTTATTCATTCATTCCTTTAAAGAAAATTCTTTAATGCAACTACTTTTTAAAAAAACTAAATGTTATTCAAAAATCTAAAAAGAGCCAGGCATGGTGGTGCATGCCTGAAATCCCAGCAGCTTGGGAGGCTGAGACAGGAGGATAGTGAGTTCAAAGCCAGCCTCAGCAACAGCAAGGCACTAAGCAACTCAGTGAGACCCTGTCTCTAAATAAAATACAAACTAGGGCTGGGGATGTGGCTCAGTGATCAAGTGCCTCCAAGTTCAATCTCTAGTACCCCCCCAAAATAAAAGAAAATCTAAAAAGGATGATGGGCTTTAGAAGAATAATTTGATAGCCTCACTCAAATTATTTTTCCATAATTTTATTGGTGTATTTTAATTATACATAATAGTGTGATTCATTGTTTCATATTCATACATAAACATCTCTCAAATTATTAACTGTACATATTATTTGACTCACTATTCCCATACTTCTATAAATTCAACCAATCCTAAAGAAATATTTATAAAATTATACTAAAATATAAATATAAAAATATTTGTTGCAGCATACTTTGCAATAAAAAGAATTGAAATAACCTAAATGTCCATTAGTATTGGGTTACTTATTAAAATAAATGATGGTAAAATCAATCAGGAAATATTCTGCACCCATTAAAAAGTATAATGTAGGTCCAAATGTACTGACATGAAAAGTTTCTGCGGAATATCACAAAATAGGAAAAGAAAATTGTAGAACAGTATTTCTGGAATTTTTTTTTTAGAGAAATGCCTGTTGGTAGGACTGCAAGTTAGTACACCAATTCTGGAAAGCAGTATGGACATTCCTCAAAAAACTAGGAATGGAACCACAATATGACCCAGCTATCCCACTCCTTGGTATTTATACAAAAGAACTAAAATCAGCATATTATAACTGTACAGTCACTTCAATATTTATAGCAGCACAATTCACAATAGCCAAATTATAGAGTTAGCCTAGATACCCATCAATGAATGAATTCTGGAAAATGTGGTGTATATATACAAAGGAGTTTTACTCAGCCATAAATAAGTCAGATTCAGAAAATCCAGGTTTGAATATTTTCTCTCTCTCTCTCTCTCTCTCTCTCTTTTTTATTTTTTTGTGGTACCAGGGATTGAACTCAGGGGTATTGGACCACTGGGTCACATCCCAAGCCCTTTTCTGTATTTTATTTAGAGACGGGGTCTCACTTGAGTTACTAAGTGCCTCGCCATTGCTGAGGCTGGTTTTGAACTTGCGATCCTCCTGCCTCAGCCTCCCAAAGTGCTGGGATTACAGGTGTGCTTGAATATTTTCTCTTATATGTGAAAGCTAAAGCAAAATAAAGGAAAGAAGGTGGGGGTGTATGGATCAGATATCACAAAGATATAGGGAAGATCAGTGGAGTAGAAGTTATTCAAGAGGGAGGGAGGGAGGGAGGAGGGATGAAAAAGGAGGAAATATGGAATGAATTTAATAAGATCATGTTGTGTGCATATATAAATGTACCACAGGGAATTTTACCTTTATCTATATGTAGAAAGTACTAATCAAAATAAATAAATAAACAAGTAAAAGGAAGATCAGTAAAGTAGAAGAAGGAGAATAGAAGAGGGAGGAGGGGAGGGAAAGTGGGGGAAAGGGATTGAAATCAAACTTCATATATATATATAATTTTGTCAAAATGAACCCAACTACTATGCATAACTATAATGCACTAATAAAAAATTATAAAAAAATTTTAAAAATGACTAAAGGGGGGGGAGAGAGAGAGAGAGAGAGAGAGAGAGAGAGAGAGAGAGAGAGAGAGAGATATGTCTAGGTATGTTTGTGTATAGACAAAAATATGTCTGGAATGGATATAGCCAAAAAAATATTCCTAGCCTTGACTTCTGGGTGGGATGCAGTGGGGGTACAAGGGATATATACTATATGAATTTCTGTTAAAGGATTATCTATTACTTTCATAATTAAGAATAAATATTTTGGGGCTGGGGTTGTGGCTCAGCGGAAGAGCGCTTCCTTCCACGTGCGCGACCCGGGTTCGATCCTCAGCACCACGTAAACATAAATGCATTGCATTGTGTACAACTAAAGTAAATAAATATTAAAAAAAGAACAAATATTTTTAAAGTAATCAAAATAAATTATTATGAGTCACTTATCTTTTTTTTTTTTTTTTTGGTACTGGGAATTAAACTCAGTGGTACTTGATCCACTGGGCCACCTCCCCAGCCCTTTTTTGTATTTTATTTAGAGACGGGGTCTCACTGAGTTGCTAAGTGCCTCACCATTGCTGAGGCTGGCTTTGAACTCGCGATCCTCCTGCCTCAGCCCCCCAAAGTGCTGGGATTACAGGTGTGCTTGAATATTTTCTCTTATATGTGAAAGCTAAAGCAAAATAAAGGAAAGAAGGTGGGGGTGTATGGATCAGATATCACAAAGATATAGGGAAGATCAGTGGAGTAGAAGTTATTCAAGAGGGAGGGAGGGAGGGAGGAGGGATGAAAAAGGAGGAAATATGGAATGAATTTAATAAGATCATGTTGTGTGCATATATAAATGTACCACAGGGAATTTTACCTTTATCTATATGTAGAAAGTACTAATCAAAATAAATAAATAAACAAGTAAAAGGAAGATCAGTAAAGTAGAAGAAGGAGAATAGAAGAGGGAGGAGGGGAGGGAAAGTGGGGGAAAGGGATTGAAATCAAACTTCATATATATATATAATTTGTCAAAATGAACCCAACTACTATGCATAACTATAATGCACTAATAAAAAATTATAAAAAAATTTTAAAAATGACTAAAGGGGGGGGAGAGAGAGAGAGAGAGAGAGAGAGAGAGAGAGAGAGAGAGAGAGAGAGAGAGATATGTCTAGGTATGTTTGTGTATAGACAAAAATATGTCTGGAATGGATATAGCCAAAAAATATTCCTAGCCTTGACTTCTGGGTGGGATGCAGTGGGGGTACAAGGGATATATACTATATGAATTTCTGTTAAAGGATTATCTATTACTTTCATAATTAAGAATAAATATTTTGGGGCTGGGGTTGTGGCTCAGCGGAAGAGCGCTTCCTTCCACGTGCGCGACCCGGGTTCGATCCTCAGCACCACGTAAACATAAATGCATTGCATTGTGTACAACTAAAGTAAATAAATATTAAAAAAAGAACAAATATTTTTAAAGTAATCAAAATAAATTATTATGAGTCACTTATCTTTTTTTTTTTTTTTTTTTGGTACTGGGAATTAAACTCAGTGGTACTTGATCACTGGGCCACCTCCCCAGCCCTTTTTTGTATTTTATTTAGAGACAGGGTCTCACTGAGTTGCTAAGTGCCTCACCATTGCTGAGGCTGGCTTTGAACTCGCGATCCTCCTGCCTCAGCCCCCCAAGTGCTGGGATTACAGGCATGCACCACCACACCCGGCTTCACTTACTGTTTTACAAAACTTCTGAGACTTAAAAAAATAATAAATTGCTAAACTAATGCAAAGGAACTGAAAAAGTTATTAGGACAAATCTACATCCTTCAAAAGAAATCCACTCTCCACTTTGTAGTTACTACTATCTACAAAAGCAATAATTTCATAATATAAATGACATTCTTAGATCATAGTACCTTTTTCAGGGCTATTTTTTTCTGATTCTGCTTCCTTCTTGTTTGTAGGTTTGGAAACTAGAAAGAAAAGAGGACAAATGCATATTGTAAAATATTTAACAAATATCTTTTACAAGTAAGATAGCATTTTATACAAAGACTTATAAGCACATGTTATTTTTTTTTGGGGGGGGGGGTACCGGGAATTGAACTCGGTGGCACTGGACCACTGGGCCCCATCCCCGGCCCTTTTTTTTTTGTATTTTATTAGAGACAGGGTCTCACTGAGTTGCTAAGTGCCTCGCCATTGCTGAGGCTGGCTTTGAACTCGCAATCCTCCTGCCTCAGCCTCCCAAGTGCTGGGATTACAGGAGTGGGCCACCGTGCCCGGCAACACATGTTATTTTCTTTGATTCAGGAAGTCAGTTTTTAGCTGACTTCACTTCCTGTCACTAGAAGACAAAATATTCAATAACTTTCATAGGAAAAACACCCCTACAGAAATTTTCCATATTTAAAAAAAATGCCTAGAAGGGAGTATATCAAATATTAAATATTTATTTGTAGATGATATTTGCTTTTTGACTTTTTTCAAATAAAACTGTATTATTTTTACTATCAGAAAAATTCAAAAACACACACATACTCAAAGTCAGAAGAATGATATACAAGTACTGAATGTGGAAATAATTCATTGTAAAATCTTGCACAAGTCATTTCTCCCTGGGCTATAAAATCTATAAAATGAAGGAACTTGATTGGATGATTTTTAAATTATCTTTAATGTTCAAACACTTCAACATATAGTAAGCACAAATATACATTAATCAGAATTTGTCCCTCTGTGAGACACTGCATACTTAAAAAAATGAAAAAAAGGACAAATAGGTTCCTATCACTTCCAAATTATATCTGGGACATAGATTTATTCCTATATCCTATACCTTCACTGACATTTTACAATAAGTATCCACTGTTTGAATAATGGCTATGACCTTTAATCATCAAAGATTCTATTGTTTTCATTGTACTATACAAGGCATGAAAATGGTCTGATACACTTTGGAAATTTAACATAATTAGAAACAAAAATTTCACATTTTAAAGCCCTTAAGTGCAGTTTGGTTAATAAGTCAAATACTAAATGAATAGCTAAATTTTTAAACAAATATTTACCATGAAGCTGACTGAAATAAAGCAGTTCTTCCATGGAAAGTTCATCACCTTTTGAAGAGTCCTTAGATTTCACTTCAGTATACGCTGAAAATATATAACCCAAATCATATTTACTAACAATAAAGGACAGAGATGAGGTTCATAATGGTTATGTAGATTTGGGAACAGGAAGTTAAACAATGGGTTATATGAGAAAAATGTAAGTAAAGAAATGTGGAACTGATTCTGCTGCACTGTATAGCAAATAATGAGAATTATTAGACCACTTTGAGTTCTATTTTTCCTCCTACTTCCTTTTTAATAGTTTTGTGTAAGTCATTACAAGTTAAAATTTAAAAAAAACCCAGAATTTAGAAATCTCTGAATATGTGACCTCAGCCATTTAAAAATTTCATCAATGATAAGGAAAACATAAAGTTGAGTGTTCTGCTTTACTTCCAACCTGTGCTTCAATGGATACATAGTATTTTTTCCTATTTTGATCCCTATTCTAGTGGTATATTTGATGGCAATATTAAACATTCCAATTTCAACATAACTTGAAAATGTCAACTTTTTTATAATTAAATTATTAGGTGGTTTGAATCTTGTTTTTAATATAGTTTGTGAAGAGTTAAAGATGGCTTTTAGTTTGTTGATCTGGGAAATAATTTTTCATGGCTAATCTGAAAACTTTGAAAGCAATCCCAGATATAGTTTTAGACAAATTATGAGGTGCTGTTTGTTTTTGTGAATTACCCTAGCTAAGCTACTTTTTGCAATGTACCTTTAGTATAAAGCCTAAAACTGTTTTGCCAAAGTAGGTATATCTAGAAAAGGTAGCCTCTTAAGGTCAGTGGGAAAAACTTACATAAACTGGACTTGTGTAAGAATTTTGAGGAAGTATGGTAGGAAAAAAAAAAAAACCTTAACTTTGGAGTCAGACAGACCTCACTTTGAATCCTAGCTATGAGATCCTCAGCAAATAATCTAATCATCTCCACCCTGAGTTTCCTTATGATCAAAATTGGAAGAATAATACCACTTTTCAGGGATGTTGTGAGGCTTAAGTAAACAAATGCATGCAAAGTGAATTGATAAATGGAGCAAGGGCTTGATAAATGGCATCTTTTATTTTACTTCCTTTTCCAAATATTTAATATCACTTCTACCTTGTCCAATTGTTCTGAATAATTTGTAGTATTATGCAAGTTTGGCAGTTTGTCTAAAGCAAGTCTCTTAATGACAATAACAACAACAATGCAAAATTATACCAATATTCAAATTATATGTAATTCCTGTACATAAAATATCATTAAACTGATTGAACATTAATAGAAAGGAAATTTCTGGACACATCAGATACATACAATCTCTTCTAGAGATTTTGCTATATCTACATACATCAGCAGAAGTAGTTGGTAATGTGATTCAAGGGACACAATGAAACAATGACCCTGTATCACACTGAAAATTATTTTATTTGTTAAATGGAATAATATATATAGTTACGCTATTTAAAATGAAACAACCTCCTGCTGTACATCATTAAAGACTATAAAATTCTTACCTGGAGGAATATGCAGCTTAAAAAGCAGCTTAAGCTTCTCGGTAAAACTTCCATTGTACATTATGTCTGTTTAACAAAATTCAATTGGAAAAAATCATGTATCCAAAGAACATGATCAATTATAGCAAAACAGATTCATTAAGATAGACACTAGCCAGGAATTAGGATTCAAAAACTTTGTTATTTCAATTAAGAATTAAACAACCACTCAGTCAGCCAGATACTCTCCTTCAAGTGTACAAGCGAAATACTCTATTGGGGAATAAAATGCTCTCCTGACTATCTTATTTTCCCCAACCTAAGATTTCCTTTTCTTTTTCTTTTGAACAAGGCCTTATGCCTCATTTGAGGAAAGAACTGCTCCTAAAACTGGCAATTTGTGATAAGAAAGCATTGTTGCGGAGTCTGGAAAAGCAAAGGGACAATATTTACAAGCAAAATACACTGACCATCTACAAGTATGACTTGTTGGGTATTTCTCCACCACTTTTCTTGATTATGTGATTGGATTTTTACTAAAGGGGAATGTGCTTCTGTAGCATCTATGCACTTGAGTGTGGGAAAATTGGGACATTCTCTTCCTTCATCTTAAACATGAAAACATCTACATCTAACACCTTGCCTTTCTGAGGTGGTTGGGGAAAAATGAGATTGATACACTTAGATTAATCAACAAACTCAAAAAATGGCCCATATTCACAAAAGCTGGAGGTAATGTAACTCTGGGTTATATAATCTAACTAAACTGTCAATAGTAGGCATCACTAAATATTTTTGGGGTGTATTTACTTTGTAAAAAGTTATTGGACATCAGCCTACCAATTACAGAGGAGAATTCTTTGAAGTTTATAAGGCAATCAGAGTTTTCATCCAACAATCGGAATGTCCACAAAGCTAGTGAGTCTCTATTTGCAGAATGAGCCCAGGGACTCAACAAGTGATACAAAACTCTGAACTGCTGGCAGTCAATCTGATACTGTTCCAAATATGACAGGCTGGGGTCATGGTGCTTCAATCCTGGACAACTCAAACACCAGTAACAAGATAAAAACAGCTCCTTCTATTAAAAGCAAATAAAAAAGTCATTGCAGAAGATATTTTTTTCTTTTATAGATGTTTGCTAAAAAAGATAAAAAATATTTGAGTAGTTCTGATAAAATTCTGCTAAAAGGGCACTATTTTTTCATTTAAAGAAGAACAGTACCTTAAAGATGAAATAAAGTTCATCCAATTCATGAAGTTTCAACTTCACATCTTGTGATACAACACGCAACTTTAAAAAGATTAAAATCATTTTAGAATTTAGAATTTAACACTTCAATATAGAAATTCTCTTTGAATCCACTTAAGAGCCTCACTGTGGCAGAAGAAAATCTTTTCCTTTTCCTTTTCTAGAGAAATAAAGGTAAATGCACTTATTTACCCTTTTTAAAAAAGTAGTACATACACTACAGTTCAATTCTACTCTGATCCTACTACTTTGATACTTATCTCTCTATACCTAGAAATCAATGCCAAAGGATAGCCTCTTAATATCTATAAATACAAGCAACAGTATTCTAAGTCTCATTGTATATATTCCTTTCTTGTTACATAAGCAATATTTTTAAGTCATCAATCAAGACTGTCATTTGACACTTCAAAGGCATCAGGAGATGTGCATTTCCACTATGCCAAAAGTATAATCCAACAAATATTAAGCTTAGAAAATGGATAATTTTGTTTTACTCCATAAATAATAAGCACTAGTGGTACAAATATTATAGAATTTAAGCAATGTAAAAGCAAGGGAAAGGTAAAAGCTTTAATTAATATGATAGAACTTAATCTCTGGGAAGTATGAAAAATAAATTACAACTAAACATCATTGAGAAGAAAAGGAAATCATAAGCATGGATATGGAGGTCATTAAAAGTACCCAGTACATAGAAGGTAGCTGTAAATATCTGTTGAATAAATTCCATAACCTTTATACCAATACATCTGAAAATAGACAAAACAGATCATTCAAAATAGATAATTCCCCAGGAAAATATAAATGACCAAAATAACTTAGAGGTGCAGGAAAATATGAATAGACAAAACTGAAAAGGGAATCCAGGAACTGCCTCCTATGCAAAGGCAGCAGATTCAGATGCTTTTTTATTTTTTTAATATTTATTTATTTGCTTTAGTTGTACACAATGCAATGCATTTATGTTTACGTGGTGTTGAGGATCAAACCCGGGTTGCGCACAGGCTAGGCAAGTGCTCTACCACTGAGCCACAACCCCAGCCCCTCAGATGCTTCTTTAAAAAAATGTTTTGTTTCAACATTTTGTTTCATCTGTTTTCATGAGATACCCTTTTCCCCACTTTTCTATCTTCCACATGAGAGAAACATAGAACCCTTGATTTTCTGATTCTGGCTTATTTTGCTTAGCATGATGTTCTCCAGTTCCATCCATTTCCCTGCAAGTGACATAATTTCCTTCTTTATGGCTGAATAAAACTCACTTGCGTATATATACCACATTTTCTTTATCCATTCATTTGCTGATGGATACCTAAGCTGGTTCTATAACTTGGCAACATTGTGCTCCTATAAACATGGGTATGCATGTATCTGTAGAGTACACAGATTTTAATTCTCTTGTATATTATTGAGGAATGGTACAGCTAGATCATATGGTCATTCTATTCCTAGTTTTTTGCAGAACCTACATACTGATTTCCATAGGGGCTATACTAATTTACATTCCCACCAACAGTGTATAAGAGTTTATTTTCAAAACCCTGCATCCTCAACAGCATTTACTGTTACTTATATTCTTGATGACTGCCATTCTAACTGGAGTGAAATGAAATCTCAGTGTAGTTTTGACCATGATGGCTAAAGATGTTGAACATTTTTTCATATACTTGTTGGCTGTATGTATTTATTTTGAAAAGTGTTCATTTAGTTCATTTTCCACTTATTAAATGGGTTATTTATGGATTTTCTGAGTTCTTTGTATACTCTAGATATTAACCCTCTCTCAGATGATTTTACAGGTTGTTTTCTCAAACATTCAAATACAGGCTAATCCCTATGTGATCTAAAATATTTCAGAGCATAGGAAAATATTACAAAATTTATTCTATGATGTAAGCACAATATGAAAACTAAAATTATCACACACACACACACACAAAGAAAAGTTTAAACCAATGTCTCTATAACATAGATGCAAAGAATCTAGCTAAATTATTTGGCAAAACGTTCAAAGCAAACTATTAAAGAATAATATATTATGACCAAATAAGATTTATTTCAAGAATGCAATGGAAGTCTAATATCGATCAGGAATTCTTTAATAAAATTTACTGTATTAATAAGGTAAAAAAAACTAACCTCAAGATACGAAAAAAAAATTTGTTCAAAGTTAATACTCTATCTTAATTTTTTAAAGAAATACCAAACCTGCTAACCTTGAAACTGAATAAAACTTCCTTAATTTGATAAAGGGCATACTTTATAAGTCAATAGAAATAAAATACTGGAGACATTCCTATTAAACTCAGGAATAAGACAAGGAAAACTAACTCTATAGCTATCATTTAATACTCCACTAAAGAGCCTACCCCATGCAATAACACAAAACAAAGAAAAGAGGTAAACATTAGAAAGTGTCAAAATTTAAGACTAGAGATAATATGCTTGTCTATTCAGAAAATTTGAGAAAGCCAAGTGAAAAATATTATAATTAATGAGTTAGTAACTTGACCACTCAGAAAACTAACAATGTCCAAATCAATAGCTTTTACATACACACAAATACATAATTAGAAAATGCAAAGGAAGGAGATGGGGTCATGGCTCAGTGGTAAACACTTGTCTGACATGTGTGAGGCACTGGATTGGATTCTTAGCACTGCATATAAACAAACAAATAAATAAATAAAGTCCCACTGACAACTTTAAAAAATAATAATTAAAAATAAATAATAAAAGTGTAAAGGAAAAAAATTCAATCTTTTTAATGATAAAACCATAAAATACATAGAAGTACAATAAACCTAACAAGAAATGTGTAATACCCTACATAATGAAGACCATATGTGTTTACTAAAGGACATTTAAAAAGGCAGATAATTAAAATGAATATTAAAAAAGAAACTTTAAAAGTTTAACTAGATTTCAGAATGAAAGTAAGTCACAATAGTTAAAACACTGTGATATTGTTGACGTGACAACAACAAAAGTCCAGAAATATGCCCATATATGCATATAAGCATTTATTTTATTTTTATTTTTTGGTACCAGGGATTGAACTCAGGGCCACTCGACCACTGGGCCATATCCTCAGCCCTTTTTTTGTATTTTATTAGAGACAGGGTCTCACTGAGTTGCTAAGTACCTCGCCATTGCTGAGGCTGGCTTTGAACTCGCAATCCTCCTGCCTCAGCCTCCCAAGTGCTGGGGTTATAGGTGTGCGCCACTGTGCCTGGCTGTATACAAGCATTTATAACATGGAAAAGTAGAGTACAGTAAATATAGACTATTTAATAAGTGGTTATAAGACAATGGGTGATTTCAGCTGAAAGAATAACATAACAGCCCTATCTCACACTATAAACACAAATACTCTAGGTATATTAAAGATCTAAACATTAAAAAAGCAATACCAGTAATAAGCTATGTATTTTTTATAATTTGTATATTTTAAAATATGAAAAGCCTTACTAAGTTTGACATGAAACCCAAATACTATGTAAGAAAAAAGGGAAGGATTTGACTGCATAATAAATTGTAACATATATACTCCGAAAGATACCATAAAGAAAACGAAAACAGGGGCTGGGATTGTGGCTCAGCGGTAGAGCGCTGACCTAGCATGTGTGCGGGCCCCCGGTTCTATCCTCAGCACCACGTAAGAATAAAAACGCATTGTGTACAACTAAAGCAAATAAGAAATATAAAAAAAAAGAAAATAAAAACAAACCAACAAGACTGGCGGGAGGGGGTGGAAAATTAGGCCCTAAATATAACTGACAAATAATTAATATCCCTAATATTCAAAAAGCTCTTACAAATCAGTAAGATAAATAATAATCTCATAGAAAAATGGACAAAGGCTACTAACAGGCAATTAAGGAAGAAGGCTAGAAACATATAATTGGCAAAATGAAAATTAATTGGCACATACTAAAGATCTTAGTTGGCAGTGTGTGGAAAAGGATGCATTTGTATATCCTATTGGTGGGGTTTGAATTTGGTGCAAACCTTTTGGCAGATAATTTGGCAAGACCCATCAAATTTTAGATGGTTGTGCCCTTTTACCCAGCTTCTACTTCTAGGAATCTACATTACAGAAATATTCTTATAAAGAAAAACACACAAACACACACACATGGATGATTATGTATTATCTATAAGAGCAAACAAAAATTGAGACATATTAAATGCACACTAACAGTGAACAGCTAAATAGATCACAGCATATCTATACTATGGTATACTATTTGGTACATTAAGAAGAGATTAAGATCTCTATGTACTTAAATGTAATGACTATATACACACACACAAACACAATTTTTTTGGGGGGGGTACTGGGGATTGAACCCAGGGTGCCTAATCACTGAGCAACATCCCCAATCCTTTTTTATTTTGAGACAGGGTCAAAATTGCTTATAGCCTCACTAAACTGCTAAGGCTGGCCTCGAACTTGCGATCTTTTTGCCTCAGCCTACTGAGTTGCTGGGATTATAGACATGCAACACAGTGCCTGGCCCATGATATATGTTTTAATTAATTAATTAATAATTAATTTTAATTAGGTATATATGACAGCAGAATGCATTTTCATTCATTGTACACAACTGCAGCACAACTTTTCATTTCTCTGGTTGTATACAACGTAGGGTTCCACCATATGTGCAGTTGTACATGTAGTTAGGGTAATGATTTCCATCTTATTCCACCATCTTTCCTGGGGCATGCCCTCTCACCACCCTCCCTCCCCTTTGCCTCATCAAAATTCCTCAATTTTTCCCATGGCTCCCCCATTGTGGATCAACATCCACGTATCAGAGAGAACATTTGGCCTTTGGCTTTTTGGGATTGGCTTACTTTGCTTAGCATGATATTCTCCAACTCCATCTATTTACCTGCAAATGCCATAATTTTATTCTCTTTTAATGCTGAGTAATATTCCATTGTGTATATATACCACAGTTTCTATATCCATTCATCTATTAAAGGGCATCTAGGTTGTTTCCACAGTTTAGCTATTGTGAATTGAGCTGCTATGAAGATTGATGTGGCTGTTACAAGAGTATGCTGATTTTAAGTCCTTTGGGTACAGATCAAGGAGTGGGATGGCTGGGTCAAATGGTGGTTCCATTCCAAGTTTTCTAAGGAATCTCCATACTGCTTTCCAGAGTGGTTGCACCAATTTGTAGTCCCACCAGCATCACGATACATGTTTGAACAAAAAAAGCTATAGGACAAAGCAGTATGATCTCATTTAAAAAGCTATATGTAGTCGAGAACAGTGGCACATGCCTGTAATTCCAGCAGCATAGGAGGCTGAGACAGGAGGATTACAGATTCAAGACCAGCTCCAGTGACTTATCAGGGCCCTAGGTAACTTAGACCCTGTCTCTAAATAAAAAACAAGAAGGGCTGTAAGTGTAGCTCAGTGGCTAAAGCACCCCTTGGTCCCATCTCCAGTACCAAACAAAAAATAAAACAAAACAAACAAAACAAAATAAAAAGCTGTATGTCCCCTTCCCGTTAACATATACATTTAGGTGTCCAGATATATAGAAAAAAGATCTGGAAGGATATATAGCAAGTCATTTTAAGGTGGTTACTGCTGGGGCGGAAAGCTTTACTCTTTACATTTTTGTAATGCTTGAATTATTTACAATAAACATTATAACTTTAGTACATTTTAGAAAATATGTAACAGAAACAGGGGGCCTCTGCTAACTATGCTATAGTAACATCATGGAATTATTTAACTGAAATCTAAATGTGGAATCTTCAGAAATGTTAATATTCCTAGAGTTGTTTCTCTGAGGACCTGGTCTTTAAGCAAGTAGGTTTACAAAACAACACACACTCATGATAAAATATCATATAGTACAAAATATAAACAGCAAGATAAAATTCTCCCCCTTCTGAAATAACCTCTTCATCTCACTGACATGAGGAAACCAAAATTAACAGCTTCTTATAGAGTCATCCAAACATGAAAAAGGTGAATACTTAAACTCTTTTGTATCCTATTCAATTTACCTTAGATATCCAAGGAAAACAATATTAGAGCACTGACTATTATACAGATCGGCTGTTCTTCCTGATACAGTACATCACAAATATTTTATGCTTAAATACCTACATCATAGCATTCAGAACTGCACTACAGTAGTGTTTAAGGTCAAATAACGTAAAGCATGTTGGAGAAAGCAACATAATTCAGCCAAAAGAAAATAAATTGTTTTTTCTTAATTTTTTTCAATAAGCTAAACCTTGGCAAGAATCTAGTTAAAAAATTTAGGTCTTTTTGTTTAGTTCACATACAATGATAATGTTTAAAGGAAGTTGAAAAAAAAGTTACTATAACTGGTTTTCCCCCATTTGTTTGATACTCACCACATTCTGCTTTGTTGTTTCCTCTAGGGTCTGTATCACATATAACCTATTTCGACAGCGCATGCTGTGTATATCTTCATAGCGAATACTACCATATTTCTGCAAGAAATGATTTCAGCAGATACTCATTCATAATAAATATCCACTTCTCCTCTTATAATTTAATTTTATCAGACTCAATTCTCAGAGGCCTTGGTTCTTTTCCTAGCTATTTTCCTGATTTGTTCAGTGATTTTGCAAATTTTCACCTCCCACTTTTCAGTTTTTATATATATTTACTGGAGAGAATCCCATCTACTCTGTGTCTAGACCAAGTATAAGAACATGGATAAAATGCTTAGTCTCTAAGGACAAACTAATTTTCACCTTTTTACAGTGATACATATTTAAAAGTCACCATTTGTAAAAGCAAGTAAATTTAGTTTCATTTAATGAAAAGTGAATTGAGAAATACGAGGTCATGCAACCTAGGATCAGTCCACAGAATTCAAAAGTGAAGGCAGCTTTTAAATTGTATCTTTACTTGCATTATTATTTTATTCTTAATATGCCAGTAGAGATATAACTACAGTATCATTTAAAATATGCTACGTAATCATATTCATGTTATAAAACTTACCTCATTAGACTCTCTTATCAAATCTGTAATATCCACTCTAATATGGCTGCTTTTTTCATCTCTCACATTTGAACCCTGCTGAACATTTGAAGGCAATGGGCTATCCTTATTAGTGACATTGTCAAAGAACCTATTCAAAAATGATAGTAACAGAATTAGTGGAACTAAAATTGTTAAAGCTGAGAAAACAACAACTAATATCTCTCTAGTTAGTCAGAGGATAATTTCTACTAAGGATACAAGGGAAAGCCTTACGAAGAAGTGGAATTTGAGCCGGTCACAGTGGCGCACATCTGTAATCCCAGCACTTGGGAAGCTGAGGCAGGAGGATCACGAGTTCAAAGCCAGCCTCAGCAATGGTGAGGCACTTAGCAACTCAGTGAGACCCTGTCTCTAATAAAATACAAAAAAGGACTGGGGATGTGGCCCAGTGGTTGAGGGCCCTTGAATTTGATCCCCGGTACCAAAAAAAAAAAAAAAAAAAAAAGTGGAATTTGAAACGATTGGGAATTAGGAAGACGTGGGTGGGGGAAATAGAGACAATATAATTTTTGGCTGGGGAAGAGAACATGAAGGAAGCATACTCTCAGTGTGCATTCAGCAAATACTACACAGTTCAGCAAGGATGGAAACAGAGTATGTAAAGTCATGTAAGGGGAAATAAATAAAGAATGGTACGTTAAGGCCTTATCACAGAGTTCTGAAGGACAGAATGAGGCATTTATATATTATTTTCTGCAGAATGGGATTTGATGAAACATTACAATAGTTGCCAATTGAAATGTTAATTTAATGTATACAAATGTGTGCAGTATGCACATAACACACACACACACACACACACACACACACACACACACACACACACACAGTCTCCAATACAAAATAACATTCATACAAAAAACACCACTTACCTGACTGAAACCACATGGAAACTAGGATAACTTCCTCCACTGGATATTTAACATTGTCAACAATCCCTTCCCCTGTCAAATTACTTTTACACAGAAACACTTTTTAGCTCAAACTGGGACTATGAAAGTCCTAGCATACTGAATCAACAGTATTAGTGTAAGTAACCTAACTGTTCATTTCAAGTGATTTTCTTTTGTTACATTCTATTGGAAAACAATGGACTAGACTTTTTGTCTGGCTTTTACACTCAACTAGCTCTGTGACTTTGGAGAAATTGTTTGAAGTTTCAGAGCTCAGTTACCTCATTGGTGAAATAAGAGGATTGAAGAACACAGTCTCTCAGATTCCCTTCAGATTTAAATGTTATGGTTTCTACAATACCTGTTTAAAGCTGTCACAGCTTCAGCATCGTCTTTACATGACAGCAGCGTGTCTAAATTATAATCAAGTATTGCCAATCCCAATTGTAAAATGGCCTTTATTCCATCATAGAAGAAACAATCCACCACATTCACTGCACTTTCAATAGGTAGCACACTAATAAAAAGTGTGAGGAACCATGAGAGAGAAACTGAGGAAAAGAATGTCATATCAGTCATGTGCTCTGTGAGTTGAGGAAGATGATCCCTGATAAGTTCTTCAAAGACTGCCTGATCCACCAAGGCACCTGGAGAATTCAAAGTAAGTTTAAAAATGAACATCTTCAAAAGGATTTGTTTCTGATACCTCCCCACTTCTATTAGCTTGCTGATATATCTCCTCTCTTCCTTAAATTATGAACTCTTTGGGTGCTTTTTCTATATTTAATATATTTCCACATTTTCTAATAGAGTGTCATGTACCTAAAAGCACTTGAGCCGGGCACAGTGGTGCACGCCTGTAATCCCAGCACTTGGGAGGCTGAGACAGGAGCATCGCGATTTCAAAGCCAGTCTCAGCAATGACAAGGCACTTAGCAACTCAGTGAGACCCTGTCTCTAAATAAAATAGAAAAAAGGGCTGGGGATGTGGCCCAGTGGTCGAGTGCCCCTGAGTTCAATCCCAGGTACCAAAAAAAAAAAAAAAAAAAGCACTTGAGAAATGCAATCCAAATTCATTTGAAGAGTTATTTGAGTCCTTATTATAGCATAGACCCATACTAGATATTACAATTAACAAAATGGCCTCATCTTCAAGGAGTTTAATATCTAGTAGAACTCAAGATAAATGTACAAATAACTCTAACAAAGGCAATATAATTAATGACCTAGTCATAATACATAAAGCTTATAAGTTTTAAGATTGGGGATAAGAGATCTATAAATACTTGATGTTTTAAGAAAGTATTATATAGTTATCAAAGCAAGATCTTGATCTTTCTTTCAAACCTTGTAAATACCTAAATAATTAATATAAATACGGCAATTTTAAGCTGATAAAAATTCCCCTCCCATGAAGAAACTATTAAAAATTTCTCAGCATCTCTGGATATTTCAGAGCATCAGCATTTTATCATTAAATGATTATAAGTTTAAAGTGTTCATTTTAATAAAAAACAGACCTGATACAATCTTTCCAAATATATATTCTGTATAAATATCATGCAGTAACTAATTGTGCCAACAGAACTCCTAACTGTACCAAAAAGCTCTTCTCTAGAGCATGTTAGTGAATGTGACATCTTGACATTTCTTGCGTTTTATATATTTTGCCATGCAGTTAATCATTTTAATCTTTAATAATCTTTTACTTGACTTGTAACTTAATAGATAAGAGACACTCAAAGTATTCAGAAAAGAAATATGTGTCTTTTATGGTTTGAGTAGGTTCCCCAAATTTAATGTGTTGCAAACTTAATCACAAAATTCAAATTATTAGTGGTATATGGAAGTGGGAACTTTAGTGAGTGACTGGGTCATGAGGGCTCTGAATGAATTAATCCATCTGTGAATTAGTAGATTAATAGGTTATCAAGGGAGTGGCTTTATTATAAAAGCAATTTGTCTCTGGCATGCTTGCTTTGTCTTGCCATGTGATGCACTCCACCATATTATGATGGAGCAAGAAGGCCCTCACCAGATGTTGAGGTGATGCTAGCACTATATTCTTGAATTCCCAGCCTCTAGAACCATGAGCTAAATAAACCTCTATCACTTATAAATTACCCAGTATGTGGCATTTGGATATGCCAAGAGAAAACAAACTAAGATAGTATCTGTGTGTGTTTACCAATGATTCGACGATTAAAATAGTCAGGCAACATTCGTTCACATACAGCAACCAGGAGCCAAAAAGCTTCTTCTTCTTTTGCATACAGAAGCAACACTGAAGTTAAAATGTTCATTGCCTAAAGTTCATAGAAAAGATACAAAAAAGTAAATATTACTCAGATAACAATTGCATTTCTTCTTCAAACTTAGTAGTATTCAATAGTAATGAGAACAAGTGAGAGTAATAATAATGGAAATGTGATTACTCTGAGTTAGTCCAATGCAAAACAAAGTAAATCTAATATTTGCTAATAAGCTATTTTATACAGTAACATTCAAGGAATATGAAGCAGTAATACCATGGATGTAAAACACAGCAAGTTAAAATTAATTTGGAGTAATTTCAATGGGTAAAAAATCATTATAACAAATCTGAAAAATATCCACATAATTTTCAAGGACATAACTAAAATTAGGGAAAATAAACTTCATCTCTACTTCCAACAATCTATAGAAGAATACAGATGTCAATCATCCTTCATTATGTCCAAAACTAAACATCTTATTTCCCCTATCATAGGAAGCTCTTCTCAGTTATCCTAATCTTGATTATGGTAGAAACTCTATATGTTCATTATGCTGCAATGGATATCTTCTATATCACTTTTCATTCAAGTGTTTTACTATTTTCTCAGGATAGTTACCTAGAAATGAAATTGTTTTGCCAAAGGGTATTATTTATTAAAGACTTAATATTATTACCAAATTACATTCTAGAAAGATTGTGCCAATTTACATTTTAGCCAATAGTGTTTGAATGTTTATTTCACTGCACATTTGCTAATATTGGAAATGTAATAATTACCCTTATTAAGTTGATACTGTAGATGGTATCTCATTGTTCTAATTTTAATTTCTATGAGGTTGAACTTTCTTTTTCAGGTTTATTATCAATCTGCATTTTCTCCTCTGTGACTACTCATTTAATGTCCATTGCTCATTTTTTATATTTTAATACCTTTTAAATAGGTTTGTATGTTAACTATGTCAATTCCTTGACAATATTTGATCTCAAGCCATTTTTTACTCCTTTACTTTGTTGTGCAAGAAGCTGTAAGGGAGGGAACAGAGTGAAAATGATACCATAAGGACATCCCAAAATGTTTTCCTCTATAAAAGCAATGAGAACACTGGCAAGTAACATCTTTTGAAGAGAATGCCTGAATCTCAGTAAAAATAGTGAGCTCTGTGGCAATAATTCTGATAGATAACAGACACCAATGGTGGGTACATGAGGCTAAGAGGATAATTGTACATTCTGGGTTTACATTTTTTTAAAAAAATATTTTTTAGTTATAGGTGGACACAATATCTTTATTTTACTTTATGTGGTGCTGAGGATCGAACCCAGTGCCTCATGCATGCTAGGAGAGCACTCTACCTCTGAGCCACAACCCCAGTCCTACACTGGGTTTACTTTGCTGACCCCAATCATGTGCTTTCTTTTAAAAAACAATATACCTGAGGCCACTTGGGGGAAACTTTTGTGACATTTATACCAACCGAAGATTCCAAGACTCAGAAAGGATTTCTCAGGTTTAGGCTTTTTCCTAGTCCTTGGAGCCTTCCTTATAACTTCAAAAGGGAACTAGACTTCCTAGGGCCAACATCTACTTCTTCCCAATTTCAGAGGGGGAGGGTTTCCAAATTCATCTGGTTTTAAAAACATTTAAAAAACCTAGGTTCTGTAAAAAACTACACTGTTCTCTAGCCGGGCACAGTGGAGCACACCTGTAATCCCAGCACTTGGGAGGCTGAGGCAGGAGGACGAGTTCAAAGCCAGCCTCAGCAATGGCGAGGCACTTAGCAACTCAGTGAGACCCTGTCTCTAATAACATACAAAAAAGGGCTGGGGATGTGGCCCAGTGGTCAAGTGCCCCTGAGTTCAATCCCTGGTACCAAAACAAACAAACAAACAAAAAAAAAGCTACACTGTTCTCTCCGGCAAAGGTCCATTCAGCAACCTGTACTGCATGCTTATCTCTCTTATTTAACTTTTCCAAATAAACTCATGCCTATTATTCTGTATGACCCCTTGAAATACTTGCTGCAAGACTGCAAAGAACTGGCGGTTTTTAAAACCCTGCATGTAGCCACTTTTTTGAGCCTCAACTTGGTGGAGGCTGAGGCAGGCAAGTCTGATGCTGCAACAGTCCTATTCTCATTTCATCTCTTCAGCTTTACGATAGACTTTAAAACCAACACCTAAGGATGGGGATATATTTTGGTGATAGTGGTTTCCTAACATGCACGAGGCCCTGGGTTTGATATCCAGCACTGTAAAAAAAAAAACAAGAACCAAAAAAAAAAAAAAAAAAAAATCATCATCCAACAATCAAAGTGAAAACCAGTACCCAGGTGCCACCAGGGAAACAGGGTGGGACTGGAGCTACTTTAAAACCGCATTCCCAGAGAATTATCATTGTTTAATCTGTCAGGTGGTTTCCTGGAAGATTCTACTCACAAGTCTGTCTTTATTTGATTTGACACAGGGCTCCTGTAGTACAAAAAGCCTTTCCCCCCAAGGGTTTTCATTGAAAACCATCAGAGCTGTTAACATATGTGTCTCAGGGAATGGATAACAGTTGGGCCAAACAATAGGCTAACAGAGGGTTTAAAAAGATCTGGGGACTTTGGAAATCTGATATATTCTTGGGAAAGTAGAAGGACATATATATGCATGGCTTCCTGCACATTTATAGCTGTATGTAGCTTAGGAAAGAACAGAAAAGCCTAATCTTACCTCTGGCTAAACTTGAGGCTCAGTGCAAGCAGAAAGTGATATAAATCAGAAAAAAAATTAAACCCAAACTTGGTTTATTGAAAAGATTAAGAAAAAAAGACTTAAGTATCTTTAAGTAGCCTAATCAAAAACATTAAAAAACAAGGAGGAGGGACTCAAATTATTACAACTAGGAAACAGAGAATACAATTATTAACCATAAAGAAATATAAAGGAACATAAATAATGGAATATGATGATCCCAATATGCTGACAAATTAGATAACTGAGATAAAATGGATAAGTTTCTAGAAAACACAAACTACTGATACCAGTTCAAGAAGAAAGAAATAACTGAATAGATGTATAATAAGTAAAGAGATTGAATTCATAATGAAAACACTTTCCAGAAAGAAACCTCTAAGAAGAGATGGCTTTCCTGGCACATTCGACTTAACATTTAAAGAAGAATTAACACCAGTCCTTCATAAACTCTTCAAAAAAATGAGGAGGAAACATTACCCACCACATTCTAAAAAATACAGATACCAAAATTAAACAAAAGCATCACAACTATATATCAATGTATTTTATAAAATACAAATGTAAAAATCCTCAACAAAATACTAGAAAACCAAATCCAATAACATGTAACCAAAAAAATTACGCACCAATACCAAGTGAGATTTATCCTGGGACTGTAAGAGTGGTTCAGCATATGAAAATCAATCAATGAAACATACCATTTTAGTAAAGAAAGGGAAAAAATCACATGATTATCTCAGTGGACATGGAAAAAAAAATCATCTGACAAACTCCAACATTCTTTCATGATAAAAACTTAACAAAAAAGGAGGATATGAGAATCTCTTCAACCTGGCAATCTACAAAAACTCAGCTGGGGCTGAGGCATGAGGATCACAAGTTCATGACTGAGACACAAGGATCACAAGTTCATGACCAGCCTGGGCAATTTAGTGTGGCTCTAAGCAACTTAGTGAGACCCTTTCTCAAAATTAAAAATATACATATTAAAAAGATTGGATTGTACATCAGTGGTAAAGTGCCCCTGGGTTCAAGCCACAGTACCAAAACCAAAAATCTACAAAATCTTCATAACTGACTTTATACTTTATGATGAAAGACTGCTTCCAAGATACATAATAACCTGGGGATACACATTCTTAACAGTTCTATTAATACAGGTGTAGTGGCATGCACCTGTAGTTCTATCTACTGGGGATGCTGAGGTGGGAGGATCCTTAAGTCCAGGAGTTTGAGACCAGCCTGGGCAACATAAGGAGACTCCATCTCAAAACAACAATATCAATACTTCTGTTTTACATTGTATTGAAAATTTTAGCCAGTTCAATGAGACAAGAAAAAAACAAAAAGGCATTCAGATTGGGATGGAAGAAGTAAAGTATTACTTTTCAGATTCCATAATTTTGTATATAGAAATAATCCACAAAACATCTACTAGAACAATAAATAATCTTAGCAAGGTTATAGGATATAAAATCAATATACATAAATATCAATTTCTATATACTGGCAACAAATAACCCAAAAATGAAACCAAGAAAACAATTCCATTTATTATAATATTTAAAAAGTTTAAAATACTTAGAAAATAAAATTAACAAAGGAATTTTAAGATGTGCATATTGAAAACTATCCATATTTTTAAGGTAAAGAAATTAAGGAAGAGCCAAATAAATGGAAAGGAAAAATATCCTGTGTTCCTACAGTTAATATTGTTAATACCCATTACTCCCCAAGTTGATCTACAGGTTCAATGCAACAGCTATCTGGCTTTTTTCCTTGAAGAAATTGTCAAGTGGATGTTAAAATTCAGACATACAATTGATGTAAAAGAGCCAAAACTTTAAAAAAATAAATAAATAAAAATGCAAGAGCCAAAACAATCCTGGAAAATTACAAAGTTAGAGGACTCACACTTCTGATTTCGGAACTCGCCACAGATACAATAATCAAGTCAGTATGATACTGGCATAAGGATAGAAATATGGCGACCTGCCCAGCTGCGACCAAAGCAAGAGATAGGCACCCACCGCTGGAAGGAGAGACCCAGCCGCCAGTTTGCCTGGCCTCCAGGGCCCAGAGTAGCAGCTCCCTGCTGCTGCATGCAGGGCCAGACCTGGAGAAGGGCTTCCTCCACTCCCCGGGGGAAGGCGACCTGCCCAGCTGCGACCAGAGCAAGAGGTAGGCGCCCGCCTGCCTGGAAGGACAGACCCAGCCGCCAGTTTGCCTGGCCTCCAGGGCCCAGAGTGGCAGCTCCCTGCTGCTGCATGCAGGGCCCAACCTGAGGATAAGCCCCCTCCACTCTTCCACTGTGCCATTCTGCAACTGGCCAAAGGTGCAGCCTTGACTCCACTAACAGGTTTGCTGACTGGACATGATCCGGGTCAATTGGCTTAATCTGGAAGGGAAAAAAGAAGGGCTTCCAAGGGTCCATTTGGTTTGAGACTTATTCCTGGTTTCAACGTTTTTGTTTGTTTTGTTGTTTCTTGGGGTTTTTTTTGTTTGTTAGTTTTGGCTTTTTGTTTGTTTTGATTGACAGTGTGTTTGTTTGCTTCTGCTCCTCTTTTCTTCCTTCTCACTTTAGTATTTTTTCTTCTTCCTTCATCTTCCCTATTTACACCCTGCCATTGTATATTCAACAGAGGCAAAACAAGTTATATGCAGAAATTGGGATTTTAGAACGGGTACAATTGAAATATATAGCAAAGTGGTGTTATATATAGTTTATTCTCTATTTTCTAGACTCACTCTCTCTCTCTCCTCTCTCTTACACTAATTTCTACTCCTTGGTCATTATTTTTTCTACTCCATCTTTCTTTATTTCTTCTCTCAACTTCTGCATAAGTTAGGTTTATATATAAATTAGTCTTTCCACCTAATCATTCACTCCACTCTCTTTCCTCTCTCGTCTGCTGATACTAAACCACTTTCTTAGAACTCTCTTTTCATACTTTCTAAGAAAGAACAAGTCAATACACTCACTTGCTTCTTACTAAACATATCACCTCAGTGTCCATTACTTGAAACTATAAAACCCCATCAGAAGCGTACAGAGTAAATTGGAAACAATATCTGGGGTAACTAAATCTGTACGTTGTGATCAAACTGGGATTCTCTGAATAGAAAGTGTTTGATTTTAAAGTGTAAAGGAAATATAAGAGGATCTGATAGCATTGTACTGTTGGGACTCCATGTCTGCCAAGGGGGCGGGCTCTGGCTGCTTACCACGCCCTAGTAGGACTGGGGCTGACCCAAGGGGTGTGGCTATGACGTAGCGTGAGAGACTGAACTGCTCTGCTGGCTGATTGGCTAGTTGTAGGCCTATTTAAGTTCAGTGCCTGGTCAATAAATCTGAGTTTCTGGATTCTCGCTTGCTATACAAAACTCCCTGGGTGTGGCGTGGTTTTCTGTTCACCAGACAGAGGTTCACCCAGCTATTTTTGCCCTTAGGTCCACCCTCACCGGGTAAGTTACATTTTCCTTCTGCGGGCAGAGGGAAAACTCTCTTTTAGGGCCCAAAAGAGGGGTAGCTTAGAACTCGGCCCCATTCATAACTCAGCAGCCCCGGCAGGTTGGCGCTCAACGCGGGGCGGGAACAAAGAAAAAATTATCGGTGGGCTTAATACGGTTAGAGACGCAGCGTCTCTTTTGCTGGCAAAAATACCCTTTAGTATGGGGCAAATATTAACATTCAGGAAATCGCAAGACCCAGCCCTCGAGGCGTGGCAGTGTATTTTAAGAAAGCAAGGTCTCCAAATATCTGATAGCCAAGCGGAGGTGATTTGGAATTCGTTAAAACGGGCGGCTCCCTGGCTCCCAAAGTCTGAATTTAATTCTTGGGAAACGTGGGACGAAGTGAAACAAATTTTAAGAGACAGAGAGATTGAATATGGGGAAGTCCCGCCTCCGGGAGTTTATCCACCCTAAAAGCATGCTCGCTCTTACAAAAGACAGAAAGATCTAATCTTTCCCGATCTGGAGAATTAAACACCCCCTCCTGGTCCGCGAATTTAAAAAATCTCGCTCCAGGGAATTAGAAGTTACAGCCCCTCCTTTAGAGAGCTTTATCAAATGCCCTGGGGACAAAGGCCACCGGCCACATGGCTCAGTACCTTACGAGCGGGATCCGCCATTTCATGAGCCAGCTCCTGCTGAGCCTTCGGCGCCACCGCTATACCAAGAGGCACTAGCGCCCTCTAGTGGGCTTTCACCTGTAATGGCATTTCCAGTTAATTTAACAAAGCCTCCTATAGCTAGAGTCACTCAAAAAGCTAATAAAGATCTGACCACATTTATTGAGAAAGTGGAAAAAAGCCTTCAAAGGAAACTTCCACCTAGTGACCAATTTGCAAAAATGTTAGTTTGGGAAGGAATGACCACAAATCACAAGCTGGCCTATGCTAAGTTAAAAGATAAATCTATGGAGAGATGGATTATTGCCACCAAAGATGTGGGTTCAACAACTCACCAGTCTCAGATATTAAACACTCCCCTTAATGCTCATACTAAGGTATTAACAACAGTTTTTAAATGGAAAAGGAGCCTATTTTAAATATAGACGACAAGGCCATTTTAAAAAAGACTACCCCAATGGCCTTGGTCGGCCTCCAGAATGCTCCCCTGGCCAGATCTCAAGAGATTTAACCTTAATTGCTATTGATATTAAAGATTGTTATTTTTCAATACCTCTTCATCCAGATGATTATGAAAAATTTACATTCTCGGTCCCCTCAATCAATTGTCATAAACCAGATGAGCGATATAAATGGATAGTTCTCCCTCAAGATATGGCTAACAGCCCAGCTTTTTGTCAATATTATGTTTCATGTCTTCTGTCACCATTAATGAAAAAAATCATAGCTCACCTTATATGTTTATATGGATGACATCATCCTAGGAGCTGCTGATGTCCAACAACTAAACTCTGCTTACTTAACCCTTCAAGAGCGCTTAAAAAAAAAAGAGGATTGCACATATCCAATGATAAAATACAGACTATTCCTCCCTTTAAAATATTGGGGACAAAACTTAGCCTAGACTCGGTTTGTCCTCTCAAACCTGAACTAGTCATTCAAAAATCTTATTCCTTGGCAGAGTTACAGAAGCTATTAGGAGAGCTAAACTGGTTAAGACCATGGCTTCATATCTCTACTGAGGATTTATTACCTCTCTTTGAGTTGCTACGGGGAAAATCCCCCTCTGATGTAATTATACTAGAAGAAAGTCATCTGCCAATATTACAAAAAGTCCAAGATGCCCTCAATTCAGTCCAATTGGCTCGATACCAACCAAAACAACCTTTATATCTGTGGGTTTTCTCAGGTGCTAAGCTCCTTACAGCTGTACTAACCCAGATGGGAAATCCATTAGAATGGATACATTCCTCTGTGGGAGGAGCACCTTGAGTTTATTCCCAATTAGATCAAGTAGCAGATCTTGTAATAAAAGGGAGAGATACATCACTGAGGCATTATGGAAAATACCCAGATATTTTAACAATTCCTTACCATTTGTCAGACTTTGAATGGATACAGAAAAACAACCCTAGAGTCTCCTATGCTTTAGAAGGATTTCTAGGAAAAGTTGACTGTCATTACGGGTCAACCAAATGGACCTCTTCTTTTCCCAAATTGGAGTGCCCCCCCATCTTGTTCTCCAGCAAGCCACTCCCCAAGGCAGTAAATGTCTTCACAGATGGAGGAAAAGAAGGGTCAGCAGTTGTAATATTTCACCCATCCTCAGGCCAAAGGACACAATACTTTGAAGCAGTTACTGGTTCTGCTCAATTTAAAGAATTATATGCTGTTACATTAGCCTTGACCCATGTCCAAGAGCCTATGAATCTTTTCTCAGATAGTTTATATGTAATTAACCTATTACCTACTCTAAATGCCTCATATATAAAGATAGATAATAATCCTATCACCCCTCTGATGATCCAAGTTCAATCCCTGCTAAAGGGGCGTAATGAACCTGTTTTCCTCCAACATCTTAGGGGACATCAAGGCTTATCTGGGCCCCTCTCTGAGGGAAATCAGGCCGCTGACCGTTTGGCCACCACAGGTGTATTAACAGTTACAGTCCCATATCAACAAGACCTTCAGTTAGCCCAAGGTCTTCACGACCTTACTCATTTAAATTGGAGAGGTCTACATAATAGATTTCCTTTAGTTCCTATAAAAGATTTAAAAAAGATTATAAGAACATGTAAATCCTGTTTGCCCTTCTTACAGGTCCCACCTCTCCAGTCCCCTGGGGTAAATCCCAGAGGCCTATGGCCCAATGCTATCTGGCAGACTGATGTAACCCATTATGTGCCATTTGGAAAATTAAAATATATATTTTATGTCCATAGATACTTATTCACATGCTTGTTGGGCCACGGCACATTCTGGAGAAAGGGCTAAACATGCTGAAAGTCACTTTTTACAATGCTTTGCTATTCTTGGATTGCCAAAACAGGTTAAAACCGATAATGGACCCTGTTTTGTGAGCAAATCATTACAAAAGTTCTTCCAAACTTGGCATATAAAACATACCACAGGGATCCCATATAACCCAAAAGGACAAGCCATCATAGAGAGACATAATAAAACCCTAAAGGACCAATTAATAAAACACAATGGGGGAAGCAACCCCCATGACCAGTTGAAAACAGCTATGCTTACTTTAAATATTTTAAATTTTTCCAAACAGCAGCCTCTGTCTGCGTTTCAAAGACACTGGTCTAACCAAACGCCTTATGTAAAAGTTGAGGTCCGATGGAAAGACCCATTAACTGGAGTCTGGAGAGGTCCTGATCCGTTAATAAGTGCTGGCAGAGGTTTTGGATGTGTCTTCCCAATGGGAGAACAAAACCCTATATGGGTGCCTGCCAGAGATCTCAAATACTGCCAATCCGACCAAAATGACTACCCAGGAGCACAAGCTCTTGAGGAGTGATCCTTTCTTTTTTCCACAGAAATGAAAACACCGTGACAAAGCTCCTGTCCTGCTGTGATTAAACTTCTCATCACATCCATTCCAAAATTCATCAAAAACACTATATTGGACTCCTTCTTTGTCAGTATCTCAACCCTCTGCGATGAGAGAAGACAGACTGGGCCATTCCTGTGACAATTATCTAGACTTTATGCTAGACGACTTCTTTTGGACTCTGAGAGAAGAGCGCTATATCTTATGACAATTATCTAGACTTTGTGCTGGACGGCTTCCTTTGGACTCTAAGAGAAGAGTCCCATTCCTGTGACAATTGTCCAGACTTTATGCCAAAAGACTTCCTTTAAACTAAGCTAAATGGATGGACTTTCTCTTTTTGGTGAAATCCCTGATTGTCGTCTTTGTGTGCACTTTTAGCCCTATAGATCTAGCCAGATTGATACAGCTGGGTGGTCTACTGTCACGCTGAGCAATAGCCCTATAGGCTTGGCCACGGTCCTTAATAGGATGCAGAGGTATGCCATCCAGTCAAGCCTTCCCAAAGGTGACTGTCATGTCCCGTGTGCTCCCCTTGGCCACCTGCTGGCCCTAGGTATGTCCACCTAAAGTGCTAGAGTGATAGCCAATAACAGGTAAGATTTTTCCCAGAGAGGAGAAGTTGACCTAGACGGGCACACTCTCTAATGAGTTGGACACCCTATAAGATGGGACATCCCATTTTTATATAAATGGAGAGACCCCATTTTAAATAAAACAAAAAAAGGGGAATTGTTGGGACTCCATGTCTGCCAAGGGGGCGGGCTCTGGCTGCTTACCACGCCCTAGTAGGACCGGGGCTGACCCAAGGGGTGTGGATATGATGTAGCGTGAGAGACTGAACTGCTCTGCTGGCTGATTGGCTAGTTCTAGGCCTATTTAAGTTCAGTGCCTGGTCAATAAATCTGAGTTTCTGGATTCTCGCTTGCTATACAAAACTCCCTGGGTGTGGCGTGGTTTTCTGTTCACCAGACAGAGGTTCACCCAGCTATTTTTGCCCTTAGGACCACCCTCGCCTGGGAAGTTACATTTTCCTTCTGCGGGCAGAGGGAAAACCTCTCTTTTAGGGCCCAAAAGAGGGGTAGCTTAGAACTCGGCCCCATTCATAACTCAGCAGCCCCGGCATTGTACTACAGGCGCAACGTAAGGTTTTAAGGTAAAATCAAAATAGTCAAGGTCCCACAGTGCAGGAAGAAGAGACGCACAAGCAATATGAAGAAACAAGGGAAGAAAGTGACACAAACAAATCAATATACCTCATCAGTAGATTCCATGGCAAGCACAGTTGGTGAAATGCCAGAGATGCCATTTAGAAATTACATATTCCAAATGTTTGTGGAACTTAAGAATGAACTAAAAAATGAGATGAGGGAGCAAGTACACATGGCGAAAGATCATTTTGACAAAGAACTCCATAAACAAATACAGGAAGTAAAAGATTACTTCAATAGGGAGATAGAGGCTCTAAAGAGAAACCAAACAGAAATTCCATAAATGAAAGAAGCAATAAACCAAAATAAAAGCTCAATCGAAAGTATCACCAACAGAGTAGATCACTTGGAAGAAAGAACCTCAGACAATGAAGACAAAATATATATCCTAAAGAAAAATCTAGATTATACAGCAAAAATGGGAAGAAACCAAGAACAGAACATTCAAGAATTATGGGACAACATAAAAAGACCAAACATAAGAGTGATTGGGGTAAAGGAGGGGGCAGAGTTTCAAGCCAAAGGAATGAGAAATTTATTTAATGAAATAATTACAGAAAATTTTCTAAACTTGAGGAATGAATGGGAAAACCAAGTTCAAGAGGCTTATTGAACACCAAACATACAAAATCACAACAGATCCACACCAAGCCACATTATAATGAAAATGCCTAAAATACTGAGCAAGGAGAGAATATTAAAAGCCACAAGAGAAAGGAAGCAGATTACATATAGGGGGAAAACAATCAGACTATGTTCAGATTTTTCAACCCAGACCGTAAAAGCAAGAAGATCCAGAAATAGCATATTTCAAGCTCTGAAAGAAAAGGGATGTCAACCAAGAATCTTATATCCAGCAAAATTGAGCTTTAGATTTGAAGATGAAATAAAAACCTTCCACGACAAGCAAAAGTTAAAAGATTTCGCATCTTGAAAGCCAGCACTTCTGAACATCCTGGGCAAGATTTTTCATGAAGAAGAAGAGAAAAATAACAACTAAACTCAACAAAGGGAGATATTAAACTAAGGGAAAAACCAACCAGAAGAGAAACCAAATCAAGGTAAAGATCATAATACAAATAAAAATGGATGGGAATAAAAATCACATCTCAATAATAACCCTGAATGTTAACGGCCTAAACTCGCCATTCAAAAGACACAGATTATCTGAATGGATTAAAAGAAATGACCCAACAATTTGCTGTCCCCAAGAAACACACCTCATAGAAAAAGACATCAACAGACTGATAGTGAAAGGCTGGGAAAAGTCTTATCACTCACATGGCCTGCAGAAGCAAGCAGGGATTTCCATTCTCATTTCAAATAAGGTAGACTTCAAGCCAAAGCTAATCAAAAGGGACAAAGATGGATATTTCTTACTACTTAAGGGAACAATTCATCAACAGGATATAACAATCATAAATCTATATGCCCCAAATAATGGAGCACCTACATTCATCAAACAAACTCTTCTCAAGTTAAAGAGTAAAATTGACCAAAACACAGTTATTCTAGGGGATTTCAACACACCTCTCTCACCAATGGAGAGATCATCCAAACAAAAGCTAAACAAAGAAACCTTAGGCCTCCTTAAAACAACTAATAACTTAGACCTAACGGACATATATAGAATATTTCATCCCTCAGTAAAAGAATACACTTTTTTTCTCAGCAGCACATGGCTCCTTCTCCAAAATAGACCATATATTATGTCACAAGGCAACTCTCAGCAAATACAAAAAAATAGAGATACTACCCTGCATTCTATCAGACCATAAAGGGATGAAATTGGAAATCAATGACGAAACAAGGAATAAGAAAAACTACTCCAACAACTGGAAGCTAAACAACATGCTACTGAATGAACAAGGGGTTGAAGAAGACATCAAAGAGGAGATCAAAAAATTCCTAGAGGTAAATGAGAACACAGATACATCATATAGATAATCTCTGGGACACTATGAAGGCAGTAGTGAGAGGAAAATTCATTGCACTGAGTTCATTCCTTAAAAGGAAAAAAGTAACCAACAAATAAATGACTTAACATCACACCTCAAAGCACTAGAAAAAGAAGAACAGATCAACACCAAGAGCAGCAGAAGACAGGAAATAATTAAAATCAGAGCAAAAATCAATGAAATTGAGACTAAGGAAACAATTCAAAGAATTGATAAAACTAAAAGTTGGTTCTTTGAAAAAATAAACAAAATTGACAGACCCTTAGCAATGCTAACGAAAAGAAGAAGAGAAAAAACTCAAATGACTAGCATTCGTGATGAAAAAGGGAATATCACAACAAACACCTCGGATATACAGAAGACAATTAGAAATTACTTTGAAAACTTGTACTCTAATAAAATAGAAAATACTGAATGCATTGACAGATTTCTAGAGTCATATGATTCGCCTAAACTGGATCTGGAAGCTATACACAATTTAAACAGATCGATTACAAGCGAAGAAATAGAAGATGTCATCAAAAAGCTACCAACAAGGAAAAGCCCAGGACCTGATGGGTTTACAGCTGAGTTCTACAAGACTTTCAAAGAAGAACTAATATCAATGCTCTTCAAACTATTTCAAGAAATAGAAAAAGAGGGATCTTTTCCAGACTCTTTCTATGAGGCCAATATTACATTAATCCCAAAGCCAGGCAAAGACGCATCCAAAAAAGAAAACTTCAGGCCAATATCGTTAATGAATATAGATGCAAAAATCCTCAACAAAATTCTGGCAAATCGGATACAAAAACATATCAAAAAGATAGTGCACCACGAAGGGGGTTTATTCCAGGGATACAAGGCTGGTTCAACATTCGGAAATCAATAAACATAATACATCACATCAATAGACTTAAAGATAAAAATCATATGATTATCTCAATAGACACAGAAAAAGCATTTGACAAAATACAACACCCCTTTATGTTCAAAACACTGGAAAAACTAGGAATATCAGGAACATATCTCAACATTATAAAAGCTATTTATGCAAGGCCCAGAGCTAACATTATCTTAAATGGAGAAAAATTGAAAGTATTCCATCTAAAAACTGGAACAAGTCAGGGATGCCCCCTTTCACCACTGCTATTTAACATAGTACTGGAAACTTTGGCCAGAGCAATTAGACAGACGAAAGAAATTAAAGGGATGCAGATAGGAAAAGAAGAGCTCAAATTAGCACTATTTTCTGATGACATGATAATGTACCTAGAAGACCCAAAAAAACAGAAATAACTCCAATGTTCATCACCTATTCTAGAGCTATAGAAAACGTGGTATATCCATACAATGGAAAGTTAGTCATAACAAGGAATGAAGTAGAGATACATGGTGAAACATGAATGAATCTTGACTGCCATATACTAAATGAAAAAGGCAGACATAAAAGACCACATATACTATCATTTCATATAGATAAATGGGCATATTTATAGAGACAGAAAGTGGATTAATGATTGCATGGACCGGAGAAAGTGAGAAATGGAAAGTAACTAGTAATGAATAGAGGGTGACTTTTTGGAGGATGAAAATGTTTTTGGTGATAGTTGTATGATTTTGTGAATGTACTATAAAACATGATAAGGTGAAGTTTGTGATATGTGGTACATCTCAACACAGATAGAGCCAGCTAAGCATTAACATATCTGTATGGGTTACATGGATTTTTGACCAAAAGCAATATAATCTGTTTACCATATTAAATTCAAAATTATATACTCAGGCTTTAACGCTTCTCCATAATCTTGTCCCACATAAACTTTTTTTAAAAAAATGTTTTTTAGTTGTTGATGAACCTTTGTTTTTAATTTATTTATATGCAGTACTGAGGATCAAACCCAGTGCCTCACACATGCTAGGCAAGTACTCTACCACTGAGCCACAACCCCAGCCCCCACATACAAACTTATTTACTACTTGATTCCAACATGAACTTAGCCAGTCTGATCGCTAAGGTAGGCTCAATTCCCACCTGAATGGTACTATTCATATTGTTACCTTAACCCAGAGTAACTTTCTTCTTGCTCTGTTTAAATTTGCTCTCATCCTTTAGAAATCAAAATCTAATGCTGCCTACTTTGAAACATCTCTAAACTACTTTACAGAGATAACAAACATCATAAACTTTGTGAGTGTAAGATTTATTAAAGTATTTTATTAGTTGTAGATGGACACAATATCTTTTAATATATATGTATGTGGTGCTGAAGATCAAACCCAGGGCCTTACACATACCACTGAGCTACAACCCCAGACCAGTATTTTTGTTTTTTGTTACCAGGGATTAAACTGAGGGGTGCTTAACTACTGAGCCACATCCTCAGCCCTGTTTATGTTTTATTTAGAGATCTCGCTAAGTTGCTTAGGGCCTTGCTAAATTGCTGAGGTTGACTTTGAAATTTTGATCCTCCTGACTTAGCCTCCCCAGTAGCTGGGATTACAGGTGTGTGCCACTGTGCCCACCTGAGTTTAAGCTTTTTAAATCATATCTATTTATTTATTTATTTATTTTTATGTGGTGCTGGGGATCAAACCTAGTGCTTCACACGTGTGAGGCAAGCATCTACCACTGAGCTGTAACCCCAGACCCATCAGTTCAAGCTTTTTGAGAAAAATGTATATGCATCTTTTGTACCTTTCAGAGATGTAACAATATGATAAAAAGTACTTGTCATCTAGACAGTTCATGTACTTAAATTGTTTTTTTATTTTTTTATTTTCTAGGGTTGGGCATATAATTCAGTGGTAGAGCACTTGCTTACCATGTGCAAGGCCATGTATGGGGTTGAGTCCCAGCATCCTCCCACCACAAATCTCTATTAATAAGTTTCAATGGATAGATGGTATTGATATGTAATCTTTATGGGTGCTCAACCTATTAGAAATTAATGTATGGTACAGAATACTTCCTATCCCCCATAATTCAATCTTTTCTTCTTCCATAGTAGCTGGGAACATGTCTACTCAGCTCATACTACATGTCACAGACTTCCTTTTGATATCTATCTATCTATCTATCTATCTATCTATCTATCTATCTATTTATTGGAAGTACTGGGAATTGAATCCAGGGTTGCTTCATCACTGACTTGTATTTTTGCTTTGACACATAGTCTCATTATGTTGCCAGTCTGGCTCTGATCTTGCATTCTTGCCTCATTCCCCCAAATCACTGGGATTATAGGCATGTACCACCATACTTTGCTCACGGACTTCCTTTTAAAGAGATGTGGCCATGTGATAAAGATCTTCCAATAGAATGTGGGTGAAGTGGTGTGTGAACCTTCAAGACCTACCCTGCCAAATCTCTCAGTTTCTCCATCCTCTCTACCCACTCCTGTCTGTGGTAATGGGAACGAAAGAGACCTTGGAAGCTTTGTTCTGAAGATGACAGAGTTTGCTATCAGCCCATTGCCTAAGTCCTTGAATAATCTCTCAGAAAACTGTCTACTAACCTAAATACTTACTTTCTTCTGCTTATTCCTTTAAGAAATAATCTTCTATTATTTGTTATTATCTCTTTGTATTAGAGTCTAGCCTAATGAACGCAGAGTACTCCTAAAGGATTTTTTTCCTAATGACTCCTCTACTACCTATAAAATAAATTCCAAGTGACTGACCTACTTCAGACTACCTTATTTTTTTCTTCAACTACTTTGCTTCATCAACCATGCACTTTACTAAATAGAACACTCCCCATTTACCTCTGTTAGGTTGCAATGATCCTTTCACTTAGAATATTTTTTTTCATTCTATCTCTTTGTGTCCAAAACCACCATTTTCATGACCTACAAATGTTACCTTTTCTGATTCTCCCAGATGAAAATAATTTTTTTAATATAAATTCTGACAATACTTTATATTCATTTAATAGTTTATCTCACTTGTTTTTCAGTCTCCCAGTGAAAATGATTTTAATATATATAAGTATAAATATATATGTATATATATGTGTGTGTGTGTGAGTGTGTGTGTGTATACACACACATACATATATCTTTCTTTCTTTAATGGCATAATCCTTACCTGACACATCTTTACATAGCCTTACACATGTGGCACCATATATTTTATAGAGCAAGGACTCAAAAATACTTATTAAGTGAAAAAGAAAGATAAATTAATAAAATATCAATTCTAAATATTGCAACTACTATCATACTTATATTAATAATATTCACTATCAATTTTACTTCATAAAATTCTCAAATCAGTAGAGTTGGATTTAATGTGATTTTATCATTTGAAACATTCACACAGTTGGGTTCATAATGAAGTCATACCTGGCAGTACCCTATTTTGGGATTCCTATATGCATAGGCAGTAAGTACCCGCCTCAGAGCAGATATGCCAGTGTCACTCTGAAATGCTGGGTGCTCAGGCAGGGAACGACGCAAGTCACGTTCAATTTCTTCAGTAGCCAAGTTGCAGGTCCCTAAAGACTGTTTAACCACTTCAGCATAATAGCCAGGATTAGTAGCCATGTCATTAACAGCACCTGTATAGATGATTGCATTCACATACAAAAAAGAAGAATATAATATAGCTATAGCTTGCATATGGTAGCCTATTAGCATATATATGAAGAATTGCATTTTAAAATTATTTCATTACCTTGAAATATAGCTTTATGATTAAGTGGTATCTGAACACACAGGCATACACAAAAGAAAATGAAGCAAAAGAAAAAGCTTTACACTGGCATCGAAAATGTCAAACTAATATTATCAAAGAGAATAACATTTTTATGAGATTTTTTCCCCATTTAACTTTCTTTTGACACAAGAGATAGAGATGTCCCTCAGTTGTACATATCTTGCCTAATAAACTATTCTGCTCAGGCCTGGATGTGTGGATATGTAGGTAAGTACACATAACTACATATCTTTCTCTGACTATACTGAATTCCTGATAAGCAAGACTTTGTCCTAGCCATGTTTGTAATTCTTTAGCTTAGGGCATAATTCTCTAAAAGGGGCATAGTTGATGTCTGCTAAATGAATAAAGTTAATAGCTATAGTACCTGAGAAAAGCATCCAGAGCTCTCCTCTTAAGGCCTCTGGAATCCCTCTTACAACCAGATCTCGAGTCTTTTTGGTTCGAAACATGCTAACACCACGCCCACATTCTGAAAATAGGATGTTCCATGACTGTTCCTTCATCTTTTCTTTCAACTGTATCAGAAAAATCAAAGCAATCAAACATAGTGAGAAAATAACTTCTTTAAAATAAACTTCCCACCCTCTTTTACCATGAAACAAACCTACAAAATAAAAATCAGTATTCACATAGAATTCAAACAATGGACCTTGTCATCACAAAAATCATTTAAACTCAGGTGTGCAAAACAGCTTTAATTCACTATTTTATAAATCTTAAAACTCAAATAAAAATGGTAAAAGGATCATGCATAGGAGGTAAAGCTCTGAACCATCAGTATTCTCAAATGAACTACATTTCAGCATAGATTATTAGAAACATATGCTAATAAAACCCAATATCAAAAATTTGTTTATTTTTTTTTTGAACTGATGATTTAACCTAGAGGCACTTTAACGCCAAGCTACATCCCCAGCCCTTTTGTTATGTTTTCTTTTGAGACAGGGTCTTGCTCTATTGACAAGGTTGGTCTCAAACTTGCCATCCTCCTTCCTCAGCTTCCCAAATTGCTAGGATTACAGGTATGCATCACCACACCCAGCTTATCCTTATTCTTTTTTAAAATTTTATTTGTAGATGAACACAATACCCTTATTATTTTTTTATGCAGTGCTGAGGATTGAATCTAGTGCCTCACACATGCTAGGCAAGCACTCTACCACTGAGCTACAACCCCAGCCCTTCTTATTCTTTTTGTTTAATTTTTTTTTAGTTATAGACAGACACTATACCTTTATTTTATTTATTAATTTTTATGTGGTACTAAGGATCGAATCCAGTGCTTCATACGTGCTAGGCAAGCACTCCATCACTGAGTCACAACCCCAGCCCCCAGTGCTTCTGAATCTCAACAGTACTCTGTGTGTTGTGGAACCAAACAAGACATCGTAGTACTTTCTGGTAAACTCAAAAGAAGAGTTATCAGTCCTGGTACATTCTGTTCTCTAAGATTCCAGTCCATAGATGTAAATATTTAGTTTTCCTACCATTTTAGAATTAAGGGTCTCCAAATTTTGAGGGTGAAATACTGTCATTAAGGCTTCAGTGTTCACAGTTTTATTGCACTCTTTTGTACATGTTGAAGATTGCATCTCAAAATTATCAGATGGTTCTGTAGAGTCAGAACCAATAGCACCCTGAAAAACAAAGGAACAATGTAATTGTACCAAATGCATGCTTTAGTTTCTGAAAGAAAAAATTGCTAAGGTTTTATCTGTCATTTATAAACCACAATCTATGTACATATTAAATATTAAGGCAATGTTTCAGAGAAACATTTCTTTTCTATCAAAATTAGAGATATCAACAAACTGACTTCAGGAAAAACAAACTCAGAACCTCAGTGAAACCATTACTCAACAAGCAACAAAATACTGGCAGAACATCCAAAACAAATCATTTCAGAACACCAGAAATTAGCTGGGCATGGAGGCTTTTGCCTAAATACCAGCACTTTGAGGGGCTGAGGCAGGAAGATTTCAAGTTCAAAGCCAGTCTCAGCAACTTAGTGAGGCCCTAAGCAACTTAGCAAGACCCTGCCTAAAAATAAAACAAAAAATGGCTTAATGTTTAAGCATCTTGGGTTCAAGCCCTAGTATCAAACAAAAACAAAAACAAACAAAAAACCAAAAAAGAATCCCAAACACCAGAAATTAACCAAATGCACAGAATGCATTGAAAAACATCTATTCAATAAAATCAATGAGGGATAGAGATACTGCTCAGTGGTAGAGTGCTTGCCTAACATGTAAGACCCTGGATTTGTTAACAACTTTATTTTCAAATTAATTAATTATTTTTATTTTATTTATTTATTTATTTATTTATTTATTTATTTATTTGTGGTGCTGGGGACTGAACCCAGGGCATTGTGCATATGAGGCAAGCACTCAACCAACTGAGCTATATCTCCAGCCCTAATTTATTTTTTAAGTGATGCCGAGGATAGAACCAAGTGCCTCACAAATGCTAGGCAAATGCTCTACCATTGAGCCACAACCCTAGCCAAAGACCCTGGATTTGATCCCTAGTACCACAAACAAAAACAGAACAGAAAACTACACGTTTCAGTAAGAACAGCAGTCTGTGGGGTTTTAACTTGAGGTCATTCCCATCCTGCCACTCTCCGAAACCTGGAAATATGATAGGCATGAAAACTGGCATTATCACTGCCAGTGAAACTTTAGGATCATCAATAAAAACCCCACCCCTATTCCATAGCACGGTCAATGTTTAAACCAAACTAGCAGCTCCCTGGAAAATCTCTACCCATAAGGTGTTAACATTTGATTCACAGCTTTGCTAAGTTAAAAAAAAAAAAGCCTGTTTCCAGGGCATTATAGAAAACAACAGCAATCTGCTTGTAACATAATTGCTTAAGGCTGTGATTTCAGTTGGCCTGGCTGAAGATTTAAAAAGGAAACATGGAGAGCCAAATGATCGTATGGAACTCTGAAAATTTTCAACAAATTCTTAGGGATCTAGAAGCATGCACACATATGCAGGGCTGTAAGCAACCCAAGGAAAGAAACTAGATAAGAGAAGACCCCAGTTATTCAACTCTGTCCATCTTTGAAAGCAGGAAATGAAAGCTAAAGTTGATTTGTAAAAATGTCTGAGGTTTGAGTTATACCTTTACACAAAGATCTCCTTGGGGAGAAAAGGATGGAAGACATAAAGGTTTAAGATATTTAAGGAGATCTGACCCATAATTGAAAGATCATTAAATTAAACTGACACAGAAGGTGATTCCAGGAGGGTAGGCTTAAAAAACAAAAACAAAAAAAGAACATTAAGAAAAAACAGCACCACCGCCAAAAACACATAGAAAATAAAAATGTTTAATAGCACATAGCATGCTGTAAGAATATTTTATAATAAATAGGTCTGGAAAACTGTGTGTTTTTCCTAAGCCTTTTTGTTGTGTTATTCCTATAAAGGAATTGGGGCCATGGGGTAGTTACAAGTAATTTGGTTTTCTGTTTTGTATATTCCTATGAAATTTTTACAACAAAGATTCACTTGTATATTTTGAATTTTCTCATTTTTTATTTCAAAGTAAAATGAGACATAAACAGTATATTTAACAAAAAACAGACAGACTCTGTCCCTCACTCACCGCAGATGGTCTGCCTTGCCGCCGTGCATTCCCTGCCATGCATTCCCTGCTTACGCCCTGCAGAAATGCTTAGACTACCCACAGTCCTTTGCCAAATGAGACCAGTGTCTAGGGCACTGGCTCCTCATCTCACTCGGGCTTATGCCAAAGATGTAAAATTTGGTGCAGATGCCTGAGCCTTAATGCTTCAAGGTATAGACCTTTTATCCAATGCAGTAGCTGTTACTATGGGGCCAAAGGGAAGAACAGTAATTATTGATGAGTTGGGGAAGTCCCAAAGTAACAAAAGATGGTGTGACTGTTGCAAAGTCAACATGATTTAAAAAATAAATAGAAAAATTTGGAGCTAAACTTGTTCAAGATTTTGCCAATAATACAAATGAAGAGGCCGGGGATGGCACCACCACTGCTACTGTACTTGCATGCTCTATTGCCAAGGAAAGCTTCGAGAATATTAGCAAAGGTGCTAATCCAGTGGAAATCAGGAGAGGTGTGATGTGAGCTGTTGATGCTGTAATTGTTGAACTTAAGAAGCAGTCTAAACCTGTGACAACTCCTGAAGAAATTGCTCAGGTTGCTACCATTTCTGTAAACGGAGGCAAAGATATTGGCAACATTATTTTTGATGCAATGAAAAAGGTTTGAAGAAAGGGTGTGATCACAGTAAAGGATGGAAAAACACTCAATGATGAATTAGAAATTACTGAAGGCATGAAGTTTGATCGAGGCTATATCTCTCCATACTTTATTAATACATCAAAAGGTCATAAATGTGAATTCCAGGTTGCTTATGTTCTGTTGAGTGAAAAGAAAATTTCCAGCGTCCAGTCCATTGTACCTGCTCTTGAAATTGCCAATGCTCACCATAAACGCTTGGTCATAATTGCTGAAGATGTTGATGGAGAAGCTCTAAGTACACTTGTTTTGAATAGGCTAAAAGTTGGTCCTCAGGTTGTGGCAGTTAAAGCTCCAGGTTTTGGTGACAACAGAAAGAACCAACTTTAAAGATATGGCTATTGCTACTGGTGGCACAGTGTTTGGTGAGGAAGGTCTGACCCTGAATATTAAAGATGTTCAGCCTCATGATTTGGGAAAAATTGGAGAGGTCATTGTCACCAAAGATGATGCTATGCTTTTGAAAGAAAAAGGTGATAAAGCTCAAATTGAAAAGAGTATTCAAGAAATCACAGAGCAATTAGAAACCACAACTAGTGAATATGAAAAGGAAAAACTGAATGAACAACTGGCAAAACTTTCAGATGGAGTAGCTGTGCTGAAGGTTGGTGGGACAAGTGATGTCGAAGTGAATGAAAAGAAAGACAGAGTTACAGATGGCCTCAATGCTACAAGAGTAGTTGTTGAAGAAGGCATTGTTCTGGGTGGGGGTTGTGCTCAGCTTCGGTGCATTCCAGCCTTGGACTCACTAACTCCAGCTAATGAAGATCAAAAAATTGGTATAGAAAGCCGGGTGTGGTGGCACACGCCTGTAATCCCAGCACTTGGGAGGCTGAGGTAGGAGGATCGTGAGTTCAAAGCCAGCATCAGCAATGGCGAGGCATTTTGGAACTCAGTGAGACCCTGTCTCTAATAAAATACAAAAAAGGGCTGGGGATGTGGCCCAGTGGTCAAGTGCCCTGAGTTCGATCCCTGGTACCAAAAAAAAAAAAAAAAAAAAAAAAAAAAAGGTATAGAAATCCTTAAAAGAACACTCAAAATTCCTTCAATGACCATTGCTAAGAATGCAGATGTTGAAGGATCTTTGATAGTTGAGAAAATTCTGCAGAGTTCCTCAGAAGTTGGCTATGATGCTATGCTTGGAGATTTTGTGAATATGGTGGAAAAAGGAATCATTGCTTCAACAAAGGTTGTAAGAACTGCTTTACTGGATGCTTCTGGAGTTGCTTCTATGTTGACTACAGCAGAGGTTGTAGTCACGGAAATTCCTAAAGAAGAAAAGGACCCTGGAATGAGTGCAATGGGAGGTGGCATGTTCTAATTCTCAGAATAGTGCTTTACCATTATTAATGAACTGTGACAGGAAGCTCAAGGCAGGGTTCCTCACCAATAACTTCAGAGAAGTCAGTTGAAGAGAATGACTGAAGAAAAGGCTGGTTGACGTTTAAGAAAAATCACTATAACCATCCGTTCCTGGTTTCAGTTGATAATATATAATGGTTTACTGCTATCATTGTTCATGCCTACAGATAATTTATTTTGTATTTTTAAATAAAGACATTTGTATAATCCTGATACTGGTTGCAAGAGCCATGTACCAATGTACTGCTTTCAGCTTAAATCACTGAGGCATTTCTACTTTTGCTAAAATCAGGATTCTAGTGCTTGCCATCACCAGATGAGAAGTTCAGAAGCAGCCTTTCTGTGGACAATAAGAATACTTGTGTACAAAGTAGACAAATATCCAATTATGTGACAACCTTTGTGTAATAAAAATTTGTTTAAAGTTAAAACAAACAAACAAAAAACAGCCAGGTGTGGTGGCGCATGCCTGTAATCCCAACAGATCAGGAGGCTGAGGCAGGAGGATTACAAGTTCAAAGCCAGCCTCAGCAAAAGTGATGTGCTAAGCAACTCAATGAGACCAGGGAAGGGGATATGTGGTGGAGTACCCCCAATTTCAATCCCTGGTACCCCCCCCAAAAAAAACCCAGAAAACGCCCCCAACCAGTTATTGAATTTAATAAACAAAGAATATAAAGAAGCTATTATAAATATATTCAAAGAACTAATAAAAACTATATTAAAAATGAAGGACCCAGGCTAGGGTTATAGCTCAGTGGTAGAATGCTTGCCTACCATGTGTGAGGCACTGGGTTCCATCCTCAGCACCACATAAATAAATAAACAAAACAAAATAAAGTTATTATAAAATAAAGGACCCAGTAAAAAGTAGGCAAAAGATCTAAACAACACCTAACCAAAAGAGATATAAAGAACAAATAATCATTCAAAATATGGTCACCATCACATATCAATAACTGCAAATGAAAACAATGTTGCATACTTATTTAAATGGCTAAAATAAAAAACATTGACAATCCAAGTGCCCTTGAGGATGTGGAAGGACAAAATTTCTTATTCATTTATGGTAGAAATGCAAAATGGTACAACTACTTTGGAAGGTGGTTTGGCAGTTTTTTAAAAAATGTAAACATAGCCTTAAGTATGATCCAGCAATTGTGCTCCTAGGTATATAACCAAACGAGTTGAAAAGTTATATCCACACAAAAATAGGAGAGGGGAGGATACAGGGACCAATAACAAATGTTTATGAGGCATCTTATTAGGGAGATAAAAATGTTCTAACTGATTTGTGATGGTTAGAAAATTTGACAAATTAAGTTTAGAAATCACCCAATTGTAGACTTCAAAAAGGTAAACATATGATATATAAAATATGCCATAATATTTTTAAAAATTAGAGGTATCAAATGTTTTTCACATCTATAGAAAACAACCATTCATTTAACATTCAAATATACAATGAGTATTATGTTCCACATATTGTGTATGAGCTAACAATTTAGTAGGAGAGATGGGTAATAAATTAGTAAAATGCACTGTCATAAGAGCTATAATGGTTATGTACAAATTACAATGATATTACAGAGGAGGAGGTAATAAACTTTCCTAGATACAGATCTGTTGATGTTGTCAGGTTTCACAAAGAATATGATGTTTGAAAAGGATCTTCAAGGATGAACAAGCGTTTTCCACAGTAGATAAGGGACAAAGTGAGGGAAGAGTATGTAAATAGGTAAGTATGCACATAACGATAGAATATTTTAGGACTTAAAAGTAACTCAAGAATGACTAATGGATATGATGTAAGTAGAGAAGTGGAAAGAGATAAAGCTGGATAAACAAGCAGGGATCACATCATAAACGGGATTCTTTTTACTAGATGAATTGGTGGGAAATCACTGAAAATTTTAAGCAATGAAGTAACAATCATATTTGTTTTATAAAACACCACGCAGTGGGTGATATGGAAGATGGATTTAAGGGAAAGAGAACTGGAGAGACCTTTGAAGAAGGTAAGTACAGACATTCAAATTAAGATCTGAAATAAGACAGAAGTAAAGGTTGAGCTAATTAAAAAATCTGAAATCTAAAATGCTCTAAAATCTGAAATCTAAAATGCTCTGAAATCTGAAATGTTTTGAGGCCAACATGATGCCAACTAGTAGAAGATTCCACAGGATGGACTATAGTCAAAATCCAGCTGCACTAAAAATCATTTATAAGGTTACCTTCAGGCTATGTGTACAAGGTATTTATGAAACATGAATGAATTTCATGTTTAGATTTGGATCCTATTCCCAAGACACACACACACACTCCAAAAAAAAAAAAAAATTGGAATCTAATACAGTTCGAGTCTCAACCATTTCTGATAAGGATACCCAATCTACAGTGGGTATGAAACTGATAGAAAGGATCTTAAGACAATTTACAGGACCTTAGTGACTCATTGGAGGTAAGAAGGAGAGGGATTTAATATGAAAACAAGTATGGAAAACTACATAGACATTTGTAACAATCAGTTTGGGTGTGGCTGGAATTAGTTGAGAGAACACAAAAAGAAGGGTTAGGAGGAAGAAATAATTCAATTTAGTCATGTTGAATTTAAAATATCTTTGGAACATCTAGGGAGATCACAGTAGGTAATTAAATAATATACAAGTAGTGGATAAGATAATGGTAAATTGAATCAAAAATAATTTTAGAAATTGGATTGAGATCACCCTTGGAATAATTTAAGCTCAAGAAGTGTCAAGACATGCCTGGGGCACAGTGGCACATACATGTAATCCCGGCGGCTGGAGGCAGGGAGCTGAGGCAGTAGGATCTCAGCTTAAAGGCAGCCTCAGCAATTTAGCAAGGTCCTAAGAAACTCAGCAAAACCCTGCCGCTAAATAAAAGATTAAAAAGGGCTGGGAATGTGGCTCAGTGGTTAAACGCCCATTGGTTCAATCCCCAGTAGAAGTGTCAAGAGAATATTTCAAGGAGTTAACAAAATCAAAGAATATTACTTTGTTCTATATGTTACATATATATATATATATATATATATATATATATATATATATATATATGGTAAATGATGCACAGACAGATTAAGCAAATTGCCTACCTTCAGGGATTTTTAATGACATTGGCATCTAGAATTTGGTCTTGCTTCTCAATCTACTGACCTTTCTTCTTATCCCACACAGTCAATAATCATAATTGTCAGAACATAGGATAGAAATAAAGTGTTATCTGATTAAGATCATATTGATAGTTAATGTAATACAATTTCCATTGACTGGATTAATTATGTTTGTAAATAGCTCCAGAGATCGATTATTTATTTATTTATTTATTTTGGTACTAGGGATGGAATGCAGGGGCACTTTACTGCTCAGCTATATCCCTAGCCCCAGAGGTTGTTAAATGTACTACTGAACAGATTTGAGAATTTAAGGAGGCAGGACTATGATGTGATTGTAGCTGACACTACTGAAACCTAACTAACAAATTAATCTTCATGCATTCGGTTAAATTACCTTCTTTAAACCTTGGTTTCCTCATACATAAAATAGAATTTCATTGGATTAGGCAAAGGAGAATGAATGGAAGGGAGGGGGATAAGAAATAGGAAAAACAGTGGAATGAATCTGACATAACTTTCCTATGTTCACATGTGAATATACCAGTGAATTTTACCATTGTGTGCATCCACAAGACTGGGATTCTAATTAGATTAAGTATACTCCATGCTTGTATAAATACATCAAAATAGATTCTACTATCATGTATAACTAAAAAGAACAAATAAAAAGAACAAAGAAAATGCTATTTTTCCCTAGTGCCCTCCGCCTTATTGTGAATTAGCATTCACATATTAGAGAAAACATTCGCCCTTTGGTTTTGTGGGATTGGCTTATTTCGTTTAGCATGATATTCTCCAACTTCAACCATTTACTGGCAAATGCCATAATTTCACCCTTCTTTAAAGCTGAGTAATATTGCACTGAGTATATATACCACATTTTCTTTATCCATTCATCTATTGAGGAACACCTAGGTTGATTCCATAGTCTAGCTATTGTGAATTGAGCTGCTATAAACATTGATGTAGCTGTGTAACTATAGTATGCTGATTTTAAGTCCTTTGGGTATAAACCAAGGAGTGGGATAGCTGGGTCAAATGGTGGTTCCATTCCCAGTTTTCTGAGGAATCTCCATACTGCTTTCCATAGTGGTTGCACCAATGTGACTACATGACCAATATGATTCTGCAACATATACACTTAGAAAAACGAGAAATTATATCCCATCTATGCATGATACATCAAAGTACATAAATGCATTCTACTGTCATGTATAACTAATTAAAACAAATAAAAAATTTAAAAATAAAATAAACAAAATAAGCCAGAAAAGAAAAAGAACAAAGAAAAAACTGAGTATAACATATATATCATGGCTAATCATGTGAAAGCAACTAGCGTACTGTCTACTCATAAGGGACACTTAAAAATTGCTACCCAAGGGGTTGGGGTTGTGGCTCATCAGTACAGTGTGTGCCTAGCACATGTGAGGCCCTGGGTTCGATCCTCAGCACCACGTATAAATAAATAAATTAAAGGTATTGTGTCCAACTACAACTAAAAAAAAAAATATTTTAAAAAATTGGTACTCAAACTTAAATCTTTTAAGATGGAAGAAAACAAGGTAGAAGAGCTTTTCCATTATTTGCATTAATGCACTTTTAAAGTCCCATATAACTATAGTAGGGTTCCAGAGGATTAATTTGATGCCTTTCCTAAGTTTTGAGGAACCTTTACCAACATACTTAGTAAAGTTTAACTTGGAGGAAAACTTCATGTTTTTTTTTTTTTTTAAATATTTATTTATTTGCTTTAGTAGTACACGGTGGGTTTATCATTTATTTGTACGTGGTGCTGAGGATCGAACCCGGGCCGCGTACGTGCTAGGCGAGCGCTCTACCGCTGAGCCACAACTCCAGCCCAACTTCATGGTTTTAAAAGGTGTTTCTCCCCTTCTTAAGTTAAATATGTTGACAAAGATTCTCTAAAGCTCTTTTCATTAGTTTAGCATCTGAATTAAGATAAAAATCACATGTAATAAAATTCATGCATTTATAGCACAAAGTCAGTGGTTCTAATATATTCAGGGTTGTGCAACCATCATCACAATCTTAAGTTTAGTATGATATCATCACCCCCAAAAGCAATCTCCTACCCCTTTGCAGTCCCTTCCCATGACCACCCCCCCTTCCAGGTTCTATGTAACCACTATTTTTCTGTCAGCATAAATTTACATATTCCAGACTTTAAATGGAATTATATATAATATGCAGTCCTTTGTGTATTACTTTTTTGAACTTAGCACATTTTCAAGGTTCATTCATATTATAATATGTATCAGTATTTTATTTGTTATTGCCAAATGTTCTACTGTATGTCATATTTTATTTCTTTATTCATCATTTGATGGCTTTTTATACTTTTTTGGTAATTGTGAATAATCCTGCTAAGAACATCCATGAGCAAGTATTGGGGTGAACTTTTATTTGCAGTTCTTTGGGTAGATATCTAGAAGTAAAGTTACTGGGTCATATGGTAACTCTATGCTCAACATTTTGAGGTGCAGGAGCCCTGTTTGGGGAGATGGCTTAAATTGCGGTTGACTATGGGCCATGGAGATTTGGGCATTGTCGCCTTCCGTAGTCTCACGGGACTTGGCCTGGGATATCGCGGGACTTGGCCCGGGATCTCGAGTGACTTGGCCGAGATTGCTGATCGGGTCAGCGCCATTTTGGTGGTGTGTGTGGCGCGTGTTAGTCGTTAGAGCCAGAGAGAAAAGTTATCAGAATAAAAAGCTGTTTGTTTCCAGTTTGCCTCTGAACTTCTTCCTGCGGCTTCGTTGCTCCAAGCGGCCATCGCTTCAGGCAGCAACATTGAGGAATTGCTTAACTGTAGTCCAAAGTAGCTGTATCATTTTATATTTCCAACAACATATGAAGTTTTCAATTTATTCACATCCTCTTCAACAGTTATTATCTGTCTTTTTAATTATACTCACTCCGATGAATATGAAATGTTATCCCATTATGGTTTTGTCTTGTATTACTCTAATGACTAATGATATATATATATCATTATATATATCATTATATATCATATATATATATATATATATATATATATCATATATCATATATATATATATCATTAGCCCAAATCTCCATGGCCCATAGTCAACCGCAATTTAAGCCATCTCCCCAAACAGGGCTCCTGCACCTCAAAATGTTGAGCATAGAGTTACCATATGACCCAGTAACTTTACTTCTAGATATCTACCCAATATATAAATATTGGTACCAGGGATTGAACTCAGGGGCACTCAACCACTGGACCACATCCCCAGCCCTTTATTGTATTTTATTAGAGACAGTCTCACTGAGTTGCTAAGTGCCTTGCTAGTTGAGGCTGGCTTTGAACTTGTGATCCTCCTGCCTCAGCCTCCCAAGTGCTGGGATTATAGGCATGTGCCACTGCGCCCCAGTGACTAATGATATTGAAAATTTTTTCATGTGTTTGTTGGTCATTTATCTTTTTTGGAAAAATAGCTATTCAAATCCCTTTTCCATATTTTTAGAAAGTGCACATAAAAATAAAAGATTAAAATGTTTTTTAAATAGTCGACTAGAATTTTATAAAACCTGTTTATGCATTTAGATTTTAGCATAACTCATAAAACTGTGGAACATTTTAATTGACACCTATTTAAAATTTGGGCAGTACTGAGTTTCTGCATAATCCCAATTACTTCTGGGAGCATTTGTTCTTTGTACCACATCTTTGATGTACTCATAGGAAGAAATTTCTAACTTCCTTCCTGTATTCATCTTTTGATTTTATTTAAATTCTTTGAGATTAAGATTTAAAAGTCTATGTTTTTTATAAAATTTAACCGGGTTTGTCAAAATTATAAAATGCATCCTTTTGTTTCAGTAAACTGGGTGTAACTCTAAAATAATGGAGCTACAATTTCTTTTATTTAGAAATCAAACAGAAGTAGCTCTTGTTTAAAAAAGCTTTCCTTCACGAATATTTAAAATATACTATTGATAAATCTATGTGTATAGAGACAATATTAAAATAGGTCAATATTCCACATCATTGCTATGATAAAATCTTCAGTGCAAAAAGAATATTAGGACAATTAAAAGATATATTTCGCCAGGCATGGTGGCACACATTTGTAATCCCAGCGGCTCAGGAGGCTGAGGCAGGAGGATCCATGAGCTCAAAGCCAGCCTCAGCAAAAAATCGAGGTGCTAAGCATCTCAGTAAGACCCTGTCTCTAAATAAAATACAAAATAGGGCTGGGGATGTGGCTCAGTGGCCAACTGCCCCTGAGTTCAATCCCAGGTAACCACCCCTCCTAAAAAAGATATATTTCCAAGCAAACCAGTATACTGACTGGTATTTTATACACTTCTGTATAAAAACCTCTAAAAATGGGCAAAAGAAACTAGAAAACCTTAGAATTCTGACATATCTGGAAAGATGGCAAACATATTTTGAAACAAAATTTTGAAACAACTGAGCATACTCAGCTACTAGAGACACTTGAGTTTTTAGGGAAAAATTCCAATTCGCTAAGTTCTGGAGAGGCAGATAAATTAAAGGAAATGGAAACATAATGAGAACATTGGATCTAACATAAAGACTATCTGAAATAAGACAAGGACAATATTGGGCAGTGGGAGTGCAGGGAGTAAAACTACCAAGCTGATCAGATTTTACTTGCGTTTGCACATAAAACTAATAAATATTCTGGGTACATACTAAAAGACTGAGAGAGAAAGTCAGGCAAGAAAACCTACAGAAAAAATCTACGGGGAATAGAAAATCATATGTTAGAAGCTCAAATCAACATAAAGAAAAGAACATTAATGAAAGCCAGAATGGAAGTAAATAAAGTCTCTTGTCTTTTATCAGTTTTAATTGACTGGAAATAAACTGTTTAAAATAGAATTGTAACTATGTCTGTGGTGATTAAATGATATGGATAAGTGAAAAAAAAGAAAAAGAAAACCTCCTGACAGCCAACATAAATATTCTGTGCCTGCAATTGAGATGATATATATGTTTTAAATCATATTTTTTCACTGTGGTTTTTCAAAGGGAAAGTGAGTCTTATCAATACTGCATTACAATTTAATTAGGATATTATTTTCAGTTTGTACTATGCAGAAAGTGGGAAAATGCTCTATATTTCAATCCAAATACAATAATATAACCAGCAAAGCCAATATTAATTTTTTCTCTAAATATTTAATTAAAGTATAAATAGTTACAATTTGCTAAGCTTTATTGAATTATTAAAACACGAAGTTTCTGGGAACTGAAAAAAAAATTCATCTGAATTCAATCTGTCCACATTTCCATGAACATACTAAACATCAAAATCAGGCTCTTAATCACTCTTTGCCAAGAATATTTGCCTGCTCTAATAGTTTGCTAGTAAAGGGATATGCTACTATTTTGCTTTGTGCTAAATTATATAAATGAGCAAATGTGCTAGTTACAATATAAAAGATATTCAGACTGGTTTAATTGAGATCTCTGCAGCAATAAGAGGAAGGTCATTTTTCAAAGCCTTGTTGAATTCTCCAGTGTAGTATGAGTTGTTAAAAAACAAGTTATGAGGGCTGGGGCTGTAGCTCGGTGGGAAAGCACTTGTCTGGCACGTTTGAGGCACTGAGTTTGATCCTTAGCACCACATAAAAATAAACAAATAAAATAAAGGTGTGCTGTCCATCTACAACTACAAAAAATAAAAATAAATAAATACATTAACAAATTATGTGAACATAGAAGGTGTGTTTCTATGAAAAACAGCAAATACAGTAGAAAGATCCAATAATATTTTTAAAAGTATGAGTTTCTAAAAAGTCCTTAACCCTCACTTCTGCTTTATAATGTGACTTAGAGAATATAATTTCTCTAGATTCAGTCTTGAAACAACAACAACAACAACAAAAACAACATAGGTGTGAGTAGGAAAGGTACTATGAATTCCTTCTGAAAGAACATATGAAATACAAAGCTTTCTTTCCAAAATGATTTGATTGCTATATAATTACCTCTGTGCTAATATACTGAATTGAAGCTGCCCCACACTTGAGCCTGAGTTTTGCCACCAGTTGCTCAAAGTCTTTAACTTCATTGAAGCGAAATGCTGTTTTTCCTTTGATGCTAATGATGACAGATTTGCTGGAATCATCTGTCTTATCTATTGCTAAGACCTGGAGGGGGTGGTGAAAAGATAAATAAGATATTCACATTTTCCTTTATTGCTGACACCTTCAGGTAAAATGTGTTTGGCTTCTTCTCTCTTTCTCCCCCCCCCATGTGTGTATGTGTGTAGTTGCACACAATACCTTTATTTTATATATTTATTTTTATGTGGTGCCAAGGATGGAACCCAAGGCCTTGCAGGTGTTAGGTGAGCGCTCTACCACTAAGCCACAACCCCAACCCTTGTTTGGCTTATTCTTTAGTGGCTAAAAGTTTTTAGGCCATGGTACAACATACTAAGTAACAGACTTTGTTCAATCACTGGCACCACAAAAACAGAAAAAAAAGAGACTACTTGCACAAATGATATAATTAACCTCAGTGCAAGTTAATTCATTCTCAAGGAAAAGGTTTAAGTAACATGTGGCCTTTAAAATTGGCAATAATAATGAAAATTATTCAGTGCTAAACACTGAAAATTTATTTCTGATTTACACAAAAGCCATCAAGTCTATTCTTTCTGAGCAAGTACATCAAATGTGACATTCTAAATTTTGATATTCATGTTTTAAATATCTGAATGTTTAAGCCCATTTTGTGGTTTTAATTTTTTTTTCTATTTTTACTTTCAGCCATAACTATAAGGTGTTACTAAAAAGAATTGAGAATATCTCAAAAGCTAGTACTTTTATCCTTAAGAATAATACTGAACATAGAAAATGATTATTTTAAATTACTAAAAGGTTATTGCATATTGATTTTCTATTAATTTTTGTTATTACATGACATTTTACAAACTAAAAATGGATATGTAACCAAATTGACATTACCTCTCGTAAAGGAATGATTACACTACATAGATTGCCATCCTGGCTAGCAAAGCAGATATAGTTTTCTGAGATGCACATTTTTCCATGAGCATTGAAGTGGCTGAATGGTACCCATAATAAACATTCATGTACTTCTTTCAAAGTCTCCTCTTTGGGCAGCCTAAAAAAGGCATTAAATTGCTCACTGTGGGCTCGGTTTTCCAAACCCCTGTAAGAAAGAAACAAAAGGGGAGTGTGGCTCAAATGATGATGATTCTAAAGTGTACAGCATGCCTGTATCGATTAACTTAAATACACTGTAAATCAGACAGAGTAGCCAGGTGCAGTATGGTATGCCTGAAATCCCAGCAATTTGGGAGGCCTAGGCAGGAGGATCACAAGTTCAAGGCTAGCCTCAGAAATTTAGCAAGACCCTAAGCAACTTGCTGAGAACCGGTCTCAAAAAAAAAAAAAAATTAAAAAGGGCTGGGGATGTAGCTCAGTGCACCCCTGGGTTTATTCCCCAGTACCAAAAATAAAAATAAGATAAATCAAACAGATTAAATACTAAATGCTGTGTTATTCAATGAATTCTGAAATGGAAAAAAAATATATAATGGTTCCTAACAAAGGCATTTCACTTGTTATTTTTTACAATTTATTTTATTGTAGATTAAAATGTACACAGGTCTTCATCTATTATGGAGTGATTTGCTGGAAGACTATCATTGTATTATCATGTATTCATAATATGTAACTTGGCTAAAACCATTCTTGGCAGACAATAATTTACATATGTGTTTACCAGAAAATCAAGAGTTACCCATTTCAAACAAAAGAAAATTCATGGCATCTAAATTTAGAGAGGAAGCTACTAAGTGTGGTGGCGAATGCCTGTAATCCCAGTGGCTTCGGAGGATGAGACAGGAGGACTGCAAATTCAAAGCCAGCCTCAGCAATGGCAAGGCACTAAACAACTCAATGAGGCCCTGTTAAATACAAAATAGGGCTGGGGATGTGGCTCGGTGGTTGAGTACCACTGAGTTCAATCCTCAGTACCCCCCCCCAAAAAAAACTTAGAGAGCAAGAGCAGTCCATAAGAGAGTACTGAAATTAAATGAAATAAAAATTTAAATGAATGTTTAAAAATATCCAAAGTAGAGGCAGGCTAAAACAACATTGCTTACATAGTGTTGTGCACAGGATAGGAGTTAATAAATAAAGATGACTTGTTAACTGATACATAAATATATAAATAAAAAAGCAATTGTTTTTAATAGTATAATTTTCTTAGGGGCACTAAATACTTGTGCTAAGCAGTAATGCCATCTGGGGTAATAAGTAAATTATGAAAGTTCTAACTCAAATCCAACCAAGTTAAAACTAAATTCATCCTTCCCACATATACCATTTGAATGTGGTACTTTAACATGTCTTCAAAATAATCTTGATAAATGTGACCAGAAACCATGTTAATTTTTACCTTATGTAAATTGTAGTTTGACAGGTTATTTCACTATTATTTAAAAGAATGATTGTGGTCCATTTATATGAACAGAAAGGTGTCTGTTACATATTATAGTAAGAGGGAAAAAGTATGTCATGTTCATCCCATTCATGGATTTTTTTTTGGAAATTAAAAAAATTAATGCATTAAAAGGACTGGATGGACACACATTAAGCTAAGATAGTAGTATTATGCTTCTGCATTGTTAAAATTATAGAAGTGGGCAATGGTGATGTAGCTCAGTGTTAGAGGTCTTGCCTACCATGTGTGAGGCCCTGGGTTCAATCCCCTGAATCACAAAAATAAAATAATTATTTATAGAAGTAATACATATTTGTAAAAACAATAAGCAGAGTCAGTAATGACATTCCATTTTAGAAAAAGTGATTTGGAGACGGTAGCTATCAGTTATTGTTCAACTTTCTAGAAATGAAGATTTAGATATATATGGTTTTTAATAGGTTCTTTTTAAAAATTTTTTAAAATTGTAGATGGACACAATACCTTTATTTTTATTTATTTATTTTTATGTGGTGCTGAGGATCGAACCCAGTGCTTCACACATGCTAGGCAAGTCTTCTACCATTGAGCTACAACCCCAGCCCTTCAATAGGTTCTTAAAAATACATAGACAAAATGGATTTTACTATATCTCATTTAAATGAAAATTGGTAATGAATAATTTATTAATAGAAGACCTTCTATAGGATGTTTCAAGGGAAACAAAAATGGCTAAAAAGATTATTTATAGCAGCCAATCGAGGAACAAATTAAAAAGCAAATGTCCAACTAAATAATAACATGACTAGGACTGTTAATCCTATAGAGTACTATTTATAAATCATGTACACTGAGACCTAATAAATTATGTACACTGAGACCTAATTTTGGCAATAAGGTATTAAAAATTCACCTCTAATCTAATTTCCAGAAAGGCAAGCAGGCTTACAAAGAAATCCTTATGCATCTGGATTTTAGTAATGGTTTAGAAGCATTCAAGAGAAACAACTGTACCTGATTAGGCATATTCTGATGTATACATATAATTTTGGCTCAGGTTACTCTTTTTTTTTTTTTTTTTTTTTTGTACCAGGGATTGAACTCAGGGGCATTCAACCACTGGGCCACATCCCCAGCCCTTTTTTGTATTTTATTAGAGACAGGGTCTCACTGAGTTGCTAAGTGCCTTCCATTGCTGAGGCTGGCTTTGAACTTGTGATCCTCCTGCCTCAGCCTCCCAAGTGCTGGGATTATAGGTGTGCACCACCGCGCCCGGCTTAACTCAGGTTACTCTTATACTTTCTCATACAGACTACATTCATCTTCCTTTCCAGAAACTGGTTTCACTAGCTATTTCTTGAACCTCTCCTTTCCTCCTCCCCTTTGGCAAGCTTCTTCCAGTCAACTGTTTGAGTGTTAAGCAGGAATGAAAGGGCTCTATTCAGTATAAGCAAACTGAATCTATTGGCAAACAGCTATAAGTCAGATACTTCTGATCTAGGCATTAGGAATGATTATCATTTACCTATTGTTTTTTATTTTACAAAGTGCTTTCAAAATGTTTCATTCATTCCTGTTAAGTGCCCTCTGAGATAGAAAAGACAAGATGAGGAAGTGAGATCCTGAGAGTATGACTTATCTAAGAATTGCTCTATTTTTATACTAAAGCCCCTGAATCATGCTATTGGGCTAGGTGTGGTGGCATACATCTGCACTCCCAATTACTTGGAAAGCTGTGGCAAGAGGATCACAGGTTGGAGGCCAGGCTAGACAAGTTAGTGAGACTCTCTCTCAAAAGAAAAAATTTAAAAGGGCTGAATATGTAGTTCAGTGGTAGAAGGCTTGCCTAGCATGCTCTGAGTTCAATTCCAGTACTAAGAAAAATAATTACGCTGTCTATAATATAAAAATAATTATTAAAAAATTAACAGTAAGTTTAATGACCAATTTCACACCTGTAATTATCTAAACTCCTCACAGAGAAATTTGGAGTTGGAATAATCACACATACAAAAATTTCTACATTTCTAAAACAGTCCAGAAAAATCCTATCTAAATTTCAAAAAACTAACTTCTATTATTTATTTGGATTAAATTTTATAGAGAGAATTAAATAATTTGTGAACATGCTTATGAATACTTATACAAGAACATCCATGATCAACTCCAAATCAAAACTATAACATTCAACTTTTAATGCTAATCAATGCAAACTATAAAAAAACAAATATTAAGCCTTGAGTACCTTTTGGTTATTTGTAGAGGATCATCAAGGATTGGGTCATTATCAAATGTTTCCTTATCGAAAAGTCTCTTTATGGCATAGTTTGCCAGTTGTTCCATAAGAAGATAGGTTTGGTTAATGTGCAAAAACATTGAAAAGTAGTGATTCTCCCCTTGAGAACACACATAAATACTCTCTGTCAGTATAACATTTGAAGTCTTTTCAAGTTTTGAGATTGCATCCCAGGAGATAATGAGTTTTACTGCAAATAAGAATTGTAAGTAGGCATGATTAAATTCTCTATTAACTTATGCTCATAAATCAGGTCTTTTCAAATAATAGCCACTTGAAAAATGCTATGAACAGCTAAAATATTTGAGTTCAAGATAAGCTAAAAATTTAAAGCATCACCATGAATATGGAATAATTGGTGATTCTAGTAACAGATAATTTTAAAGAATTAAAATGATTCTGATTTGATATTTCAATGTTTCTTTATATAATTACCTAATTATATAATCCCTGATGTAAAAGCTGTACATATGCTATACACAGTAGTATTTGATTTTTATTTGGGGCTATAAGGTGAGGGGTGGGTCACTAAGTATAATGGCTACTAGATTCATATTGTATGTTTAAAACAAGAATTAAAAGATGGAATGAAGCAAGCAGGTAGTTTATAACAAGGGAAAGAAAGTAGTTATATGCCAGATTGCCATCATCATTTAATATTCATTCATTTCTCACAATAAGTGAGGCTTTCTATACATACTTCTAAAAGCTTCCTATGTTAAGCAACCAGTCCTATAAGGATTCTTTCTCTAGATGAAGAGAACTTCTTGATGTACAGTTTAATTACCTTCAATGTCAATCTCATTACTTTTTATACAACCTAACACCACCACAGAGTTAATAGGTCAGCCAGCAAATTCAAAACCGTGAAAATCAACAGAAACTACTTACTTTCTGATCCCAACAAAAAAGAATAGAAGCTCAGAAAATTGGTACTAAGATAGAGCCAACCCTGACAAGGAACCCGTCCTTTCCAATAACTGCATGAATAGTAGGTCACTAATTTCTCCTGCTCTGGTAAACCAAAAGATTTTTCAAATTTCAAAAGGGCTTCTCGAAATTTCTCAGGATCATCTTCTTTTGCAAAAGAATGCTTTCCCTCTTCAGCAATTAATCCCTAGAGGAGACAAAATATTTTCTTGAAAATCCATCATCATGTATAAAAGTAAACTTTATATGTTTGATTGAATACAACTGTATATATCCATACAGGTACGTACATACAATGTTATATGTATGTACATATATATATATATATATATATATATATATATATATTTTTCTCTTAGGATAGAGGTAAGCAGAATTTGGGGGGGGGTTGTACTAGGTTTTATTTTATTTTCTAATGCCTCAAGAAGCTACCACAACGAAAAGTATTAAATATTTTTGTTTTCTTTTGAATAAATAAAGGGTTTGTTCAAACTCTAAACTCGAGATATTGAAATGAAAATATTGCTTAGAATACTCACAAGGGCACCAAAGACAAACAAACCACTGGCTTTACAATCAATTGGCTTTACAATTAATATTCTCTCTCTTTTTTGGTGGTGCTGGGGATGGAATCCAGGGCCTTATACTAGGCTAGCAAGCACTCTACCACTGAGGTATACCTCTACCTCAGCTTTAGTTTTCCTAACCATTCTGGCAATCATAGATATGGTTCTACCAGTCCTGAAAAGTGCCAGTAAGAGTGACCTTCCAGCTGGGCATTATGGCACATGCCAAGAACCTCAGCAGCTCCAGAGGCTGAGGCAAGAGGATCATGAGTTCAAAGCCAGCCTCAGCAACACCCTAAAAAACTCAGTGAGACCCTGTCTCTAAATAAAAAAAATATAAAAATTATGATCTTCTTCTTTTTTTTGGTACCAGGGATTGAACTCAGGGGCACTCGACCACTGGGCCACATCCTTAGCCTTTTTTGTATTGTATTAGAGACAGGGTCTCACTGAGTTGCCAAATGCCTCACCATTGCTGAGGCTGGGCTTTGAACTCGTGATCCTCCTGCCTCAGCCTCCCAAGTGCTGGGATTACAGGCATGCACCACTGCATCTGGCAATAATGACCTTCCATATAACCTCTGATCCTCATAAAAGATGGTCAATGGTTTTAGTATTCCATTTATAAAATGTATCCATACCACTTACTCGTATCTTTCCTTGTACAAAATTAGTAATATCTTCATTTGAATCAAACACAGATAAGGTCTTCATGATATTTTGTTCCAACCAATCCCAATGCTTGGTTATTTCTTCTCTGTTGGCTCCTGATTAATAACATAAGAGAATATGACTGAAGGAAAATGCCACAACAAAATGGCTATTGATATTACAAGCTTACATTTAAAGGAAAGTATATGCTCACTTTCAGAAATAGTAGTCATAAATGAATAAAGGTATTACATTAATTCTATTTCCTCTTTATATGTGGGCATGAACAGCATTTCTCATTATAAATAGAAAAAATAAAATATATAATGAAAGGGGAGAAATTAATTATAGTTCATGTAAAAAGATAAAATTCTGTAAACAGTATAATAGTAACTGGTGCTTAGAGAGTAACCATTATCTTTTGAGAGAACATGTAAAATGCCAGAAAATACATATACATAATTTAATTATTGATCTTCAAATAGTACAACTAGCATTATGTCGCCATTTGTATGGCTGAAAACAGCATGCATTTGATGATCCTAGGGATGCTGTGTAAATGTGGATTTCAACTGTGGCCACTCAACTCATAAAACCTCTGTTCAGTTACCCCATATGTTATATGACCTAGTAAACTTACAGCAATTTCATGAAGGAGGTTAGAAAACCTATAGCAAGGTTAAATCCATGTGACTTACTGAATCAGTGTTAGGGGGCTTATTGAGAATCAGATTAAATATTAGCTCTAGGTTGCTTTAGCAATGTCTATCAGTCTCCCCTTACCCCCACATACCTTTGAGGTTTTCCCAGAATCATGGATCATATAAATCTCATTCAAAATAAGTATCTTGACTTCTTAGAATATTATTTTATGTTCCAGGGATTGAACCCAGGGGTGCTTTACCACTGAGCCACATCCTCATCCCTTTTTACTTTGAAACAGGGCCTTGTTTAGTTGCTTAGGGCCTCACTACGTTGCTGAGGTTGGCCTCAAACTTGTGATCCTCCTATCTCAACCTCCTGCATCATTGGGATTACAGGCACGCACCCACACCCAGCTAGAAAATTTTATGATATATGGAGACTGACACATTAAAATAGTTATTGATATTGCCAAATTGCTTATTTTCTAAAATTCAGCTAGAATTTTATTCATGTTACCAAAATTGCCGTACCAAGAATAATAGCTTTTTGAAATGATCTATAAGTAAGAGCCATGAGGAAGTTTTAAAGCCTTTATTTTGATCTTTTAGGTACATGAAAGCTCACTCACAGGTAACTACTATATTTTTTACAACAGCTTAATTTGAGAGAATGTTATATAATCATCCTTTTTTTTTAAGTAGAAAGGACATTTGTTTCTAAATAATTTCATCCAATCAGATTTAGAGTTGAGCTTACAGAAATTTTGCAACGTCCTCTTCATTTACTTCAAGTGGCATTCAGTTTAAAACAATCAGGAAAAAAAGACTCATTAGCAACAAAAATTAATTATATGTTGTATGTTCATACATATGACATGTCTAGAAATTCATGTGCTTTTGTATTTTAAAAGTATATCTATATTAGAAGAGGGGGGTAAAAGAAAGAAAAAAGGCAATACTTCGACATAAAAAGGCCAGAAATCTAGAAATCTGGGATTCTAATTTGGATCAGCATTACAACAGCATCACAAAACAAGAAGAAACTGTGCTTGTGGGTTTTTAAAAATTTATTTTGACTTGTTTTATTAAAAAGAATCATCTTAATTCCTTTCCTACCCACAATATATATGTGGGAACATCTGAGATACCCCAGCATGAAAGAATATTTAGTAGGAAAAAATATTCACATTTTGAGGATATGATGCCTTTTGTGAGAAAGTAGGTGTATGAATTAAAAAAAGGTTCAATTTTTCAGGCTTATACCTCTATATGGGACAAGCTTTCAGTTTTGGGGTCATAGTTAACTTCACATTTTCCGCATCTGAGATATTAGAAATGAAATAAATATTTCATGGGGAAGGTTCCTTCTTTCCAATAGTCGATGAAGCAGTCATAAGTTGAAAAAATGAGTCATCCAGCAGTAGCAATGATCAAAATCTGCTCAGAATCAGCACTGTTGGATCACATGCTTCTAGTCTCTTACATCATTGGATTTTTTTTTCCTTTTTGCAGTGCTGTGGATTAACATCAATAGATTTAAAAATTCCTAATATTCTGTTATCCTTAAATAAACAGAGATCTTAGTACTCTCCCAAAGTAGATTTGCACATTTAACTAATTTCTAAATCTCAAAACAAGTGGGGAGTATAAATAAATTTGAACATTCAGTTTCTTAGTATCCTTATTCAATTTGAGTAATATGCTTTAAAAATCATACTTACCACATGCAATTGACAAGTAAACTTGAGAATCTGGTGTCTGGTGTAAGATGCGAAATGGAGCTACTTTAGCAGTAGAATCCAAGACTGAATCAAGAGTTCCAACCAGAAGCCCTATTGTAATAGAAAGATTGCTGAAACCGAATGTTACAAGAGACAAATAAAATCAATATTTCATGTGATAAAACTAATGAATTTGTTTTTTCAACTTTTCTAGCCCAAAGAGCCCTTAAAAAACATTTTTAAAGAAAAAAAATATATTTGGGATGAAGAGATTATCATGTGAGTAGTGTTTGAGAAAAATATCTTTCAATTAAAGAGTAAGTTAGGTTCAACTGTCCAAATCTCACCGTGTTTCTGCAGCATTTACATATACCTCCTCCATAAGGTTGTTAATAGGTAAAAATATAAAATCTGGCACTATAGACTACCTTTATATGAATCCTGTCTCTGTCATGACATGTGTGCACTTGAGCACCTGCATTTATCCACATTTATAAAATAAGGAGAGTAAAACAGAACCTACCACAAAGGGTTGTTGCAAAGATTAAGTGCATTATTACATATAAAGCACTTAGTACAATGCTTAGCACACAGCAAAGCACTCAATATTAAATAGTTAAATGTATTATTATTTAAGAAAATCTTAAATATTTAAATAAGACAAAACCTTGATTAATAAGAATGCTTTAGTGAAGGTATTTTCTTTTTAACAATTTGTAATTCCTCTATTTGGAATTCAAGGCTCTTGCTCAATTAGTCCAACTAAATTATCTAATTATATTTCCTAGAACAAAGTTTGATATTTACTAACAGCTAATTTTTCCCTTAGGGTCTTTGCTAAGCAATTATCTTTTTACTGAGTAATGCTAACAAAATTCTTCTATCCAAGTCCAGCTAATCCAAATTCTATATTTTCTTTAAGACACACTTCCCACATGAAATCTTCATTAGCAACCCCAAGCAATAATGCTTTCCTTTTCTCTGAATACTTATAACACTTCAGTTCCACATTACATAACCTAGCATTAGGTAATTAGACTGGTTATTACAACTAGTTTGTAAGTGTTTCATGTATAATTATTTGTTTCTCCTTATCTAGATTATTAGGGCTGGGGACAATAACCATGTTTTCTACCTCTGGGTCTGTATCCTTAACTTTCAACATATGCTGGGCACAATAAGGACATAGTTTGTTCACTTAACCGTATCAACGAGATGGCGGTGATATATTAAATCTACTTTCTTTCCCAGAAGCTTTGATTGTTTGGATTTTGATTTTGCTCCATGAGGTATTTCCCTTTAATTTAGCATATAGATTTTTGGGAAAAAAAATCTAGCAGGCTTTTGGCTCTTGTTCCACTTAAACAGAGTTAAGATTTCAAGTAAGCTTTAAATGAGAATATATGTAGGTTGGTAGATGTGAGGTATGAGGTTATTATAAGCATAGAGGGAAGTAAATTAGAGGATTAGAAGATAAACAAAGAGATAAAGGGAAATTTGGCTCAGCTGAAAAGAGCAGGGAGAGTGGATAGGAATAGTTTTTTAAAAAGTAAAAATGGGTCACAAATATATAGCATACTATGAGTTAGCAATCTGACAGAGGGTTTTGAAAATGGGGACAAAGTATCAAGAAAGAAAACACTAGAAATGCCAACATATAGATGATAGAGGAAAGAAATTATGTGATAATAAAAAGTTAGGATATGGGGTAGAGATGTAGCTCAATGCTATAGCTCTGGCCCAGGATACAGAAGGCCCTGGGTTGAATACTCAGCACTGAAAAAATAAAAACAAAAAAGTTGAATTATGAATTGAAAATTTTGTTTATAAAATAGAAATCAAGCCGGGCGCGGTGGCGCACGCCTGTAATCCCAGCACTTTGGGAGGCTGAGGCAGGAGAATCGTGAGTTCAAAGCCAGCCTCAGCAATGGCGAGGCACTTAGCAATTCAGTGAGACCCTGTCTCTAATAAAATACAAAAAAGGGCTGGGGATGTGGCCCAGTGGTCGAGTGCCCCTGAGTTCAATCCCTGGTACCAAAAAAAAAAAAAAAAAAAAAAAAAAAAAAAAATAGAAATCAGAAAACTCAAATAAGTATTATAGAAAAGGAAGATTTGGGGAAGAGAGAATAGGAATGAGGCGGGACAGAGGAATGATGATACTTCAATTAATAATAAGAGAATTATTGAAGGATTGGGGGATAAAAGGAAAAATAACCTTATCACTTTCAGTGGTTAAGTAGTGACTGTGAGAAACTGGAGATTTGATCAAGGATAAAGACAAATGGGACTAAACATATATGGAAAGTGTCTTAAGAGGAAAGTGTTTGAAATTACTTAAGAAATGGAGGAAAGGAGAATGTTCTTAACGTGAAGGCGAGAGAGTGAAAACATTCAAAAGTAAGAAAAAAGAGTGACAATGAAAGAAAACTAAAAGAGGTAAATATCTCCAGGTTGAAAAATAGAACCAAGTGTGTATAAATAATTGTATAAATAAATATATAGACAAAATTGTCAATATAAAGGAATATAACTTCAAATTAAGGCATTAATTAAAAAAATGGACAGTTTTAGCTGTTGACAACTTTCTCTTCCAATAATTTAAATTCTAAAAAAGGTTTCAAAAAGAAAATTTCAAATTTACAAGGAAAACCATTTTATTTTTTAATTTTACAAGATTTATAACAAAACTAGCTCAAACTTATTTCCGTATTCACACATACTGTAAAAATTAGTATTAGAAGAATGGGAGAAAGAACAAAGGGGGTAAATAAAAGTTTGGATCAGCTGAAATGTTCACAAGATTATATGGGCATAACATAATGTAAAAAGGAAAATGTTCAGTTTTTATAAGTGCATGAAAGTAGGCAGTTAATATAAACTATGCAACAAATAATTTGGAAGCTAGCACAAGAATACATTTCCAGTCACTCAGGGAACACTTCCAGCTCTTTAAGCTGTAATCATCATCAAGTCTCTGCAAGTCATTCAGGAATTAGTATGTGCCAATGTTGTTCTAAAAGTACAAGAAGATAAGCAGACAACGTTGAGTTGCTTTCCCATATACAGAGAGGTTTATCATCTGACAACCTGAATATTCAAGGTCATGAACCAGCCTGCACTTGAGAAATCCTATAGCTATACTGAATTGGGAAGAGAATAGATACTGTCTGTCCACTGCATAAGAGAACAAGAAATTTTAAAAATATCAATTTAAATCAGCCTTTGACTATAACTAAGTAAGACAGCAATCCATGTTCTAGATCCTGGTAAAGGTCTATGAGGCTTTGGTAGCATCTTGCCATACAAATGACACCCACTGTTATGAATGGAATATGAGGTGTTCTCCAAAAGCTCCTGTATTAACACAGGAATATTCAGAAGTAACATGATTAAATTATGAGAGCTGTAACCTAATCATCCCATCCTAGTTTAAATGGTAACTGAAGGCAGTTGGGGCGTGGCTGGAGAAGGTGTGTAATGGGGACATGTCCTGAAAGTGTGCATCTTCCCTGTGGCCCCTTCCACCCAACCCTTTCTGCTTCCTAACACCACCATAATCTGAGTTGCTTTCCTCCACTGGGCCCTTCCCCCATGATGCTTTGCCTCATTTTGGGCCCAGAGCAATGGAGTCATCTGTGGAAGGACCAATACCTCTGAAACTGTGGGCCCCAAATAATCTTTCTCTCCTTTTAAGTTGTCCTAGTCAGGTATTTTGGTCATAGACATAAAAGCTGACTAAAACAACCACCTTCTTGAGGAAATTCACCCCCATAATTGATGTGAAATGCTTTTTATTAAATGTCACAGAAAGATAACAAAAATACATGTTCTATGTTTCTTAAAAAATAGGTACTTTTTGCAAAGAATGATTATTGTTCATGCACCAATTCTTTTAGGCTAGATAAAGAACTATAGACTTTGGAGTAGAAAAATATCCCAACAGGTCATGTAATCCAACCTCCACCACATTCATTTCCTCTATAGCATCCCTGACAGAAAATCTAGCTTTATCCTTGAATAACTCCAGACTTTACATATCCCAAGGCAGCCAATTACGTTGGTGAGAATTTCTATTAATTAGAAAGTACTTTCTAAAATATGGAAAGTATTTATATATCAAAATATGATGAATCCTGGGAAGATGGCCAACAGGAGGGAGGTGTTCTCTGGACATAGTTACTAAAAGACGCTTAGTGGGAAGTTTGAGCGCGTTACTAGCAATTCTCTTGCAACTGAAAGAGAGCTGAGACATTCGTGCACCTCTGGATGGTGAAATACAATGATCTCCAGACCACGACGGGCAGGGGCAGAGTTGGAGCGGTCCACAGTCTGAAGCAGCGCTGCAGGCGCAGCTGCCCGATAACCTTGTGGTAAGGGGACGATCCACACAGCGGCTTTGAAACCGTCAGCGAGGAAGGATAGAAAGGAGCCTAGAAGTGCGAGCGGTGTCCACGTAGAGCTGTTTCACACAACTTGCTAAGCCGATCCTGCATGCTCTGGAGTGACACAAAGGTCTGCGGAACTGCTGTTGAGCGGGAGGAGAGCACCGCCATCTTTGAGAAAAACAGTGGCTGACCCAGACAAAGAGCAAGGCAGAAAGGAAGAGTAGCTACAGACATCCAGGGAGCCGCCAAAGCTCTGAGAACAGTGCACACCTGGGTGAGGCTCAGGCAACAGGCAGGGGAGGGCATGTCTGAGGCCTGCACAGCGGCCCCAAGAAGCTACAACTATGGGTGGGTGTGGGTAAAGGGTGCCTTCTAGAGGGTTGAAGGAGCCCCAATTAGGAAGGGCTATTGCAACTAGCTGGAAGCCATAAGTTCCAACTGATATGTATGTGACGCACCTGTAGGCACCCGCAAAGCTAAAGGTATATAACCGGGTGAAAGCGGTCGGAGTTAGGAGAACGAATTCATTCAGTCAGTCCTGCAGTCGCTCGGTCGGTCAGAAGAAGAGTTCGGGTCGGAGAAGAAGAAAAGAATCAGAGTGGCCAGAACGTAGGCAGAGTGGTTACAGATAGAAGAAGTAATGGCTGGTCAGAGTTAGGCCGAGGCTCCCGAGGAAGAAAGAAGGAAGAAGAAAGAAGCTCTAAAAAATACAAGAAGAAAAGCTCTCTCTAATCTTTCTCTCTCTCTCTCTAAGCTAAGAAGAAAGCTAAGCTCTCTCTATCTTTCTTTCTCTCTCTCTAAGCTAAGAAGAGCTTTACTCTGCCTCCGAGTTTTTCTCCCGCAGCGGTTTGTGGCTGGCCATGGAGGGTCCCTTTCCCAGTGCCATTCATCTGCTGACACACAATCCCCCTGAGACACTCTTCCACTGTGCCATTCTGCCACTGGCCAAAGGTGCAGCCTTGACCCTACTAACAGGATCGTTGACTATGTAGATGTGATCCAATACAATTGGCTTAAACTGGAAAGGAAAAAAGGAGGGCTTCCCAGGGTCCGTTTTGTTTGAGACTTGTTCCTGGGTTCGACTTTTTTTATGTTAGTTTGTTTTGTTGGGTTTTTGGGATTTGGGTTATTTTTTTTTTGGTTTTGTTTTGTTTTTTTTCATTGATCATCAGTGTTTTTGTTTGCTTCTGCTCCTCTTTTCTTGCTATTCTTCCTTCTCACTTTTGCATCTTTTCTACTTCCTTCATCTTTCCAATTTACACCCTGCCATTGCATACTCAACAGAGGCAAAAACAAGTTATACACAGAATTTGGGATTTCTAGAACGGGCGCAATAGAACTATATACCAAAGCGGTGTTGTATATAGTTTACTCTCTATTTTGTTGACTCTCTCCTCTCTCTTACACCAATTCCTACTCTTTTGTCATTTTTTTTTCTTTTCCATCTTACTTTATTTCTTCTCTCAACAGCTGCATAAGTTAGGTGTATATATAAATTGGTATTTCCACCTAATTGTTCACTCCATTCTCTTTCCTCTCTCGTCTACTGATACTAAGCCACTTCTACTAAACCACTTCCATAGAACTCTCTTTTCATACTTTCTAAGAAAGAACGATTCAAGACACTCACTTCCTTCTTCCTAAACATATCACCTCTGTGTCCAATATTTGAAGCTATAAAACCCCATCAGAAGCGGACAGAGTAAATTGGAAACAATATCTGGGTTAACTAAATCTGTACATTGTGATCAAACTGGGATTCTCTGAATAGAAAGTGTTTTAAAGTGTAAAGGAAATATAAGAGGATCTGATAGCATTGTACTACAGGAGCAACGTAAGGTTTTAAGGTAAAATCAAAATAGACAAGGTCCCACAGTGCAGGAAGAATAGACGCACAAACAATATGAAGAAACAAGGGAAGAAAGAGACACAAAAAAATCAATATACCTCATCAGTAGATTCCACGGCAAGCACAGTTGGTGAAATGCCAGAGATGGAATTTAGAAATTACATATTCCAAATGTTTATGGAACTTAAGAATGAACTAAAAAAAATGAGATGAGGGAGCAAATACAGGTGGCAAAAGATCATTTTGACAAAGAACTCCAAAAACAAATACAGGAAGTAAAAGATTACTTCAATAGGGAAATAGAGGCTCTGAAGAGAAACCAAACAGAAATTCCAGAAATGAAAGAAGTAATAAACCAATAAAAGTTCAACTCAAAGCATCACCAACAGAGTAGACCACTTGGAAGAAAGAACCTCAGACAATGAAGACAAAATATATATCCTAGAGAAAAATTTAGATTACACAGCAAAACTCATAGGTAATCAAGAACATAACATCCAAGAATTATAAGACAACATAAAAAGACCAAACTTATGAGTGATTGGCATAGAGGAAGGGGCAGAGAATCAAGCCAAAGGAATGAGTAATTTATTTAACGAAATAATTACAGAAAATTTTCCAAACTTGAGGAATGAATGGGAAAACCAAGTTCAAGAGGCTTACCGAACACCAAACAAAATCACAACAGATCCACACCAAGACACATTATAATGAAAATGCCTAATATACTGAGCAAGGAGAGAATACTAAAAGCCACAAGAGAAAGGAAGCAGATTACATATAGGGGGAAACTAATCAGACTATGTTCAGATTTTTCAACCCAGACCTTAAAAGTAAGAAGATCCTGGAATAGCATATTTCAAGCTCTGAAAGAAAAGGGATGTCAACCAAGAATCTTATATCCACCAAATTGAGCTTTAGATTTGAAGATGAAATAAAAAACTGTCATGACAAGCAAAAGTTAAAAGATTTCACAACTCGAAAGCCAGCACTTCTGAACATCCTGGGCAACATTTTTCATGAAGAAGAGAAAAATAACAACGAAAATCAACAAAGGGAGATATTAAACTAAGGGAAATACCAACCAGAAGAGATAGCAAATCAAGCTAAAGACCATAATACAAATAAAAATGGATGGGAATAAAAATCACATCTCAATAGTAACCCTGAATGTTAATGGCCTAAACTGGCCAATCAAAAGACACAGATTATCAGAATGGATTAAAAGAAATGACCCAACAATTTGCTGTCTCCAAGAAACACACCTCATAGAAAAAGACATCAATAGACTGAAAGTGAAAGGCTGGGAAAAGTCTTATCACTCACATGGCCTGCGGAAGCAAGCAGGGGTTTCCATTCTCATTTCAAATAAGGTAGACTTCAAACCAAAACTAATCAAGAGGGACGAAGATGGATATTTCTTAGTACTTAAGGGAACCATTCATCAACAGGATATAACAATCATAAATCTATATGCCCCAAATAATGGAGCACCTACATTCATCAAACAAACTCTTCTCAAGTTAAAGAGTAAAATAGACCACAACATAGTTACTCTAGGGGACTTCAACACACCTCTCTCACCAATGGATAGATCATCCAAACAAAAGCTAAACAAAGAAACTTTAAGCCTCCTTAAAACAATTAATAATTTAGACCTAACGGGCATATATAAAATATTTCATCCCTCAGTAAACGAATATACTTTTTTCTCAGCAGCACATGGCTCCTTCTCCAAAATAGACCATATATTATGTCACAAGGCAACTCTCAGCAAATATAAAAAAATAGAGATACTACCCTGCATTCTATCAGACCATAAAGGGATGAAATTGGAAATCAACGGCAAAACAAGGAATAAGAAAAACTACTCCAACAACTGGAAGCTAAACAACATGCTACTGAATGAACAAGGGGTTGAAGAAGACATGAAAAAGGAGATTAAAAAATTCCTAGAGGTAAATGAGAACACAGATACATCGTATAGAAATCTCTGGGACACAATCAAGGCAGTAGTAAGAGGAAAATTCATTGCACTGAGTTCATTCCTTAAAAAAAAAAAGAAAAAAAAAAACAAATAAATGACTTAACATCACACCTCACAGCACTAGAAAAAGAAGAACAGACCAACACCAAGAGCAGTAGAAGACAGGAAATAATTAAAATCAGAGCAGAAATTAATGAAATTGAGACTAAGGAAACCATTCAAACAATTGACAAAACTAAAAGTTGGTTCTTTGAAAAAATAAACAAATTGACAGACCCTTAGCGATGCTAACAAAAAGAAGAAGAGAAAAAACTCCAATTACTAACATTCGTGATGAAAAAGGGAATATGACAACAAACACCTCGGATATACAGAAGATAATTTGAAATTACTTTGAAAATTTGTATTCTAATAAAATAGAAAATATTGAAAACATTGACAGATTTCTAGAGTCATATGATTTGCCTAAACTGGAACTGGAGGCTATACACAACTTAAACAGATCAATTACAATCAAAGAAATAGAAGACGTCATCAAAAAGCTACCAACAAGGAAAAGTCCAGGACATGATGGGTTTACAGCTGAGTTCTATAAGACTTTCAAAGAAGAACTAATACCAATGCTCTTCAAACTATTTCAAGAAATAGAAAAAGAGGGAGCTCTTCCAGACTCTTTCTATGAGGCCAATATTACATTAATTCCAAAACCAGGTAAAGACACATCCAAAAAAGAAAACTTCAGTCCAATATCTTTAATGAACATACATGCAAAGATCCTCAACAAAATCCTGGCAAATCAGATACAAAAACATATCAAAAAGATAGTACACCACGATCAAGTGGGGTTTATTCCAGGGATTCAAGGCTGGTTCAACATTCGGAAATCAATAAACATAATACATCACATCAATAGACTTAAAGATAAAAATCATATGATCATCTCAATAGACGCAGAAAAAGCATTTGACAAAATACAACACCCCTTTATGTTCAAAACACTGGAAAAACTAGGAATATCAGGAACATATCTCAACATTATAAAAGCTATTCATGCAAGGCCCAGATCTAACATTACCTTAAATGGAGAAAATTTGAAAGCATTCCCTCTAAAAACTGGAACAAGACAGGGATGCCCCCTTTCACCACTGCTATTTAACACAGTACTGGAAACTCTGGCCAGAGCAATTAGACAGACGAAAGAAATTAAAGGGATCCAGATAGGAAAAGAAGAGCTCAAATTAGCACTATTTGCTGAAGACATGATAATATACCTAGAAGATCCAAAAAAACTCTACCAGAAAACTTTTACAAGTAGTAAATGAATTTCGCAAAGTTGCAGGATACAAAATCAATACACATAAGTCAAAGGCATTTTTTGTACATCAGCGACAAAGCCTCTGAAAGGGAAATGATGAAAACTACCCCATTTACAATAGCATCAAAAAAAATAAAATACCTGGGAATCAAATTAACAAAAGAGGTGAAAGACCTCTATAAGGAAAATTATAGAACACTAAAGAAAGAAATCATAGAAGAACTCAGAAGATGGAAAGACCTACCTTGCTCTTGGATAGGTAGAATTAATATTGTCAAAATGTCCATACTACCAAAAGCATTATACAGATTTAATGCAATTCCCATCAAAATCCCAATGTCATTCTTCAAAGAAATAGAAAACGCAGTCATGAAATTCATCTGGAAAAATAAGAGACCCAGAATAGCCAAAGCAATCCTGAGCAAGAAAAGTGAAGCAGGGGGCATCACCATACCGGGCTTTAAATTATACTATAGAGCAATAGTAACAAAAACAGCATGGTATTGGCACCAAAACAGATGGGTGGACCAATGGTACAGAATTGAGGACACAGAGACTAATACATATAATTTCAGCTATCTTACATTAGACAAAGGCACCAAAAATGTACAGTGGAGAAAGGATAGCCTCTTCAACAAATGGTGCTGGGAAAACTGGAAATCCATATGCAACAAAATGAAATTAAACACTTATCTCTCATCATGCACAAAACTCAATTCAAAGTGGATCAAGGACCTAGGAATTAGACCAGAGACAATACGCCTAATAGAAGAAAAAGTAAGCTCCAATTTCCAACTTGTCGGATTAGGCCCCAAGTTCCTTAATAAGAATCCTGTAGCACAAGAACTATTACCAAGAATTAATGAATGGGATAGATTTAAACTAAAAAGCTTCTTCTCAGCAAAAGAAACAATCAGTGAGGTGAATAGAGAGCCAACTAATTGGGAACAAATATTTAATACATGCACATCAGATAGAGCACTAATTTCTAGAATATATAAAGAACTGAAAAAACTTAACACCACAAAAGCAAATAACCCAATCAATAAATGGGCTAAGGAATTGAAAAGACACTTCTCAGAAGAAGATACACATTTAATCAACAAATACATGAAAAAATGCTCAACATCGCTGGCAATTAGACAAATGCAAATCAAAACTACTCTAAGAGGGGCTGGGGTTGTGGCTCAGCGGCAGAGCGTTCGCCTTGCACGTGTGCGGCCCGGGTTTGATCCTCCGCACCACGTAAACATAAATGCATTGCATTGTGTACAACTAAAGTAAATAAATAAATATTAAAAATAAACTACTCTAAGATTTCATTTCACTCCAGTCAGAATGGCAGCTATCAAGAACACAAACAACAATAAATGTTGAAGAGGATGTGGGGAAAAAGGCACACTCATACATTGCTGGTGGGACTGCAAAATGGTACAACCGTTATGGAAAGCAGTATGGAGATTTCTTGGGAAAATGGGAATGGAACCACCCTATGATCCAGCCATCCCACTCCTGGGTCTATTCCCAAAGGACTTAAAAACAGCATATTACAGTGACACAGCTATCTCAATGTTTGTAGCTGCGCAATTCAGAATAGCTAGGTTGTGGATCCAACCTAGATGTCCCTCAGTAAATGAGTGGATTAAGAAAATGTGGTATATACGCACAATGGAATTTTACTCAGCAATAAAGAAAATAATGGCATTCGCAGGTAAATGGATGAAGTTGGAAGACATAATGCTAAGTGAAGTTAGTCAGTCTCAAAAATCCAAGTACCAAATGTTTTCTCTGATATAAGGAGGCTAGTTCACAGTATTGTTGGATGGGGGTACATAGGAGGATTACAGGAACACTAGAATGGTCAAAGGGAAAGGAGGGGAAGGGAGGGAGCAATGGGGGAGGGAGGGGGAGAAAAGGGGGAAAAAAAGCAGTTGAATGAGATGGATATCATTTTCCTAAATGCATGACTGAAGACCTGAATTGTATGAATATACGTTGTATACAAACAGTTGTATGTAAAAAGATGCTATATACGGGCACTATGAATTGTAATTATTATAAATTTAAAAAAATCAATTAAAAATATGATATCTTCTAGGGCTTATGACCTATGCATAAGACCCATGCTCAGAAGGACCCTGTACATGGTTTAATGTTCTGTTGTTAGTATCTTGAAATTCTTAATTTGTGTGTGTGTGTGTGTGTGTGTGTGTGTGTGTACTGGGGATTGAGCCTGAGGGGAGTTCTACCACTGAGCTACATCTCCTGCATATTTTATTTTGATACAGGGTCTTGCTAAGTTTTACCACACTGACCTCAAACTTGCAATTCTCCTGATTCAGGCTCTTAAGTAGCTAGGATTATAGGTGTTTGACACCACACCTGACAAAAGTCTTAACTTTTGAACAAGGAGACTGTAATTTTCATTGTGCAGTGGACCTCACAAATTAGCTATCCAGGCCTGGTTAGGTGGTTGTTTCTGGGCATTGAGATCATAGGTGATCAATATTTTATTTTTTGAAAATTTTATAATAGATACTTTTTAACATTTAAGATAGAAAAACAAAGCTATGTTTAGGCACCAAAAATAAATAAACAAAAAGGAAAAGGAAGGTCTTTGTTAGGATAAATAAAATGTTTTTCCTTGCAACCTCAGGATAATACAAAACATATTCTATTGAATATAATAGGTCTTCAAATATTATGAATCTAACATATATATCTTATTTTCTCTTATTTATTCTTTTCTTCTAGTGTACAATATACTAGGCTCTTCCAACTGATTATGAGATTGTCCAAGTCTCTTATTAATTCTTACAACATTCTCTTAACGTACTTGTTTGTCAAAGGTTCTTTTAAAATGTGTCATTCAAACCTGAATATATCAGATAAGGTCTGAACAAATATAGGTGTTTTATACTATGGGCTCCATAGTTCCTCAATACAGTCTAAGATTACTATACTAGCTTTATTGGCCACTACCTCATAGTATCATACTAAAGTTGTGATTGGATACTTTGACCCTTTTTGTTTTCCACTTGAAATGATGGCCTTTATGTTATTGTTGTAGACCATTTACCATAAAATTCTTCCATGTGTTAGCCTGACAACATTGCCTTTGATTTGTGAATCTGTCTGAATTTTTCAGCTCTGAGTTCCTATCTTTAGTCTATGGTTCTGCTTTGACCCTTTTTATAAACGACTTTTTATGAAAAACTAAAATGCAGTTTAAACGTACCCATTTAAATTTTATCTTACCAATTTCACCTGAACATTCCAATTTGTCCAGCTCTTTCTGAATCTTAATTTTTTTTATCTTCCATAATAGTGATTCTCAATCCAAACTAGAAATCTGAATCATATGTTTTAAAAATATTGAAGCCCCCAAATTCTGATTTGATACGAGGCAGGACCTATATATAATATTTTATCCTTAATTTTGTGTTACAAAATTTTCAGTCATAAAAATTTAATTACATGGTAGAACTTCCATGTACCTATCACCTTGCTTTAATAATTATCAACACTTTCATTTATCCCTTCTGGAGTATTTTAAATTAAAACTCAGAAATCATATCATTTCATCCATAAATACTCTAATTTGATTTGCAATGTCTTCAGATGAATCTCCCATGCAGCCAGTGTTATTTTTCTATGGCAGAATACAATTCTATGGCATTAATTGTCTCCTTTGACTGAGACACTTACAAATTTGTAAACATTTCTTTTGTGTGGGAGACCAGTGATAATGATGAACAAGAAGGACCAAGAGCTTGGTGTTGAAGCAAACACCATTTAAAAACCATAGCTTGAAAAAAAATCAGTAAAAAATAAAATAAAATAAAAACAAAGGCAGGGGAAAAAAACAGCCACAGCTTGAAGACGTTCTGTTCGTTATCAATGTGCTACTTTCGTACACAAACTAAAGTGTAATTTTGTTTGACAAGTGGCTCTGTTTGTAAACTAGATTGAGGGCACTGTGTAAGACAAAATACTGCTGTAGATGCAAGAGTCATATAAATGAACTTCCTAAGTACAAATAAGATTTATTTCATTCTAAGTAAAATGTTCAATTACAAATTTTGGCCATAGTAATATCTGCTAAGACCTTACAGCAGATAAAATTTATCTTGTCATAATTTGTCATGTTTACAAAGTCAAACCAGTACACCTTTACTGAATTTTTTAAAATCTCAACTTCATTAAACATTAATGAACAAACTAATAAGTAATCTGCCAATATACTTAGTAAGAAATATAATCAAATAAGAGAAAGTAGTGTGCTCAACAGAGGTTGACGTTGTGAGTTTTCCTGAGTCTATTACTTTCAAAACTAGATCTAAGTCTTTAAAACAGGACTGTGAATGTTTATTTTAAAATAATCCAATAGCTACAGTTGACATTTTGGAAGCTGCCAACTTTATATTAAGAGCTTTGGAAAACAGTTAATAATTTTTTTCATCCTGTTTTCTCTCACCCGGCATTATTTTAAAGGCATTTACTTGAAAACTGGAGTAAACATACACAATATTTCCTTAACTGAAATAGATATTAGTTCATTGAAGGATTTAGAATTTTTTTAGGGAAGCAACTGGTGACCTTTAATTACTAGAAAGCAACTGAAGAAAACTGAAAACTACACTGTCCCGTAGGAAAAATAAAGAAGAAAAGAATGGTCCATCAATCCTAGTTACATTTCTTAATATTAAAATGTAGGAAAATTGTTACTATCTTTACTTACAGCAACGTCTTATACTTCAAGACTTATGCACCAACATACAAAAAGAGCAATCCTCAGAAAATTAAAGAAAACACAACACCTGAATTTTTAAGTGCAAAGGAAAAATGTATGGCAAATGAATAAACTTATACAGTGTACTGCTTTGTAACAAGATTTAGAAGAACTAAATTAGAGCATGATTTTGATTAGTTTAAAATAAAAGAACAACTATGATAATAATAAAAGCCAGAAAAAGTGATTATTGGGTGTGGGATGTAGCTCAGTGTTAGAAAGCTTGCCTCAGCACCACACACACACACACACAAAAAGTGTAATTATCCCTTGCTTTTAAACTTCACTTCTTTGCACTAGAGTAAGGGAGAAAAAACAATAATGTAGACAGGTTGAAAGAGCAGAGAAGACAAAAAACAAAGGTTTATATCTTAGGTTCCTTTAATTCTCTAGCTCAGGTTTTTCTCTAGTATAGATATGGATGTGGCTCTTCAATGGCCCTTTTCTAGTTGTTGTATGCATTATATCTTGAGTCTGTATTTTCAACTTCAAATAAACCAATGTGGAATATTTTCTGTGTTCCCAACAACTGTTATCTTTTGCTTCTGTACTATCACATTATTCCTCCCACTTAGAATGTCCCCCCCTCATTCTCTCTACCAAATCACCTCCCAGATATTGTTAGTACTAATAGATGGATGATTTAATTAAAAAAAATTCAAACTAGTTTTTGGCAAGAGGTTCCACAGATGTCATGCTGGAATTCTGCCACCTGTATACCTTTTTTTTTTCAGTGCTGGGGATTGAACCCAGAGCTTCCCACAGGCTAAGCAAGCATTCTACCACTGAGCTAAACCCCCAGGCCCACGAATTGTTATTAATCACAGTTTTTTTCAATATTTTTAAAGTTGTTGATGGATCTTTATTTTATTCATTTGTTTATATGTGGTGCTGAGAATTGAACCCAGTGCCTCACATGCTAGGCAAGTGCTCTACCACTAAGCCACAACCCCAGCCCCATTAATCACAGTTTTTAGAAAATTTTTATATCTTTTAACAGGACGTTAGCATACATTATACTTGAGTTGGCATTGGAAAACTGCTTTGGAGGTTTCTAACACCTCCGTATTCATGGTGATTTATAATTCCCCCCCCCCCCCCCCCGCAAGATAAAACAACCCACAGGCTCATATTATTATTGACTACACCAGTAATAATATATTTGTTTTCTTATTTATCAACTGTCTGTCCTATGAGATTATAAACTCTGAAAGAATAGAAACTATTTCTGTGTTACTCATACCCAGAACAATGGCCAGCTACCACTCTATTGCTCTGCATCCCTTCACAGCAAAATTCCTAGAATTACCTGTATTTACTCTGTTCCCAAATATGTGTTTGGTTCATATACTATAGTGCCTCTGGTATCTGCTCATAGGTTACCTTAAGAGGCCTTCCCAGACCAATTTATATAAAACACCAACTCTATCCCATCTCTATCAGGATACCTTATTTTATTCTTCATTTTGCTTAACACCACCAGTCATATCATATACAAACATATGCCTCCCTCCTCCCTCAACAAGAACAATACACCCATTGGAATAGGGATTTTGTTTTCTTCATTGCTTTATCTCCAGTACCTAAAACAGTTCTTGGCTTTTAAAAGGCATTTAGTAAATAACTATTAAATGAATGTATTGCATTACCTCTTTTACTCATATAGTTTTTGTTTGTTTGTTTGTTTGTTTGTTTGGTACCGGGGATTGAACTCAGGGACACTCAACCACTGAGCCACATCCCCAGTCCTATTTTGTATTTTATTTAGAGACAGGGTCTCACTGAATTGCTAAGTGCCTTGCCATTGCTGAGGCTGGCTTTGAACTCACAATTCTCCTGTCTCAGACTCCTGAGCCACTGGGATCACAGAGCCGAGCCACTGGGACTAAAGGCGTATGCCACCGTATCTGGCCTCTTTTTCTTACATAGCAGTGGCAAAAGGCAGAAAATTAGGCAAACTTTTTAAGATAAAGGCAATATAAAATCTGTGATAGCTTATAGCAATGTGGCAAACACAATGCCTTTTATTCTTATTTTCAGCTTACTTTATAACCATAGTTCTTCCGCAACTGTCCACAAATAGTATGAGGCTTTTATCACTTGAACAGGTATTTCTTCTTCAAGTACTGTTTTGAAAAATACTGCTAGGGCAACCAAAGTTATATGTATTTTTCATTACAATTCAGCAAAACAAGTAATGCTTACATTTGTAGAAGTACTGTTTGAGAACTTCTGGGTTTGAACAATCTGATCAAAAGGAAATGCTGTCTTGATAGATTGTTCTAATTCTTCTACATTATCTTGATTGTAAAATATATATTCACATGCATAATAGTACAGTACCAGGGCTGGGGTTGTGGCTCAGTGGCAGAGCGCTCGCCTTGCACGTGCACGGCCCCGGTTCGATCCTCAGCACCACGTAAATACAAGTGCAATTGCATTGTGTACAACTAAAGTAAATAAATAAATATTCAAGAAAATATTTAAAAAAATAGTACAGTACCAAAATTCTTCAATGATTAACTATCAGAATTCTGTGTTTGCAGTGATATCCTTACATCTTGGACCTACTCAATGTAACTCCAAATTAATTTCCATATACAACATGACAAAAGAATTACTAGAGACAATGCCATTTGTACACACACACACACAGATCCTCCTTGCAGCCAGAAAATGACACTAAAAATCTTATACTTTCATTAACATATAAATGAATGTCAGATAGTTATTTAAAGGTGTCAAAACTCATTGAGCCAATATAACAATGGTCTTAAGGTAGAGAAGACAATGTTATCCCCATTTTACAGTTGAAGAAACTAAACCTTCACAAAACAATCACAGCTGTGTTAGTCTGCGTTTCATCACTATGCCCAAAATGGCTGATGTAAACAATGTAAAGGAAGACAGCTTTATTTTAGCTCAGTTTCAAAGGGAGTTTATAAGTAGGCAGTCAATAATCCTTTCACTACCAAAGAAGTATGACTGTATTGATCATTATTCATTTCTCAAAACCTCCTGCAAGCTTGTCTTTTTCATTTAAATAGATCTTAAAGATAATTTTTTCTTCTTTTCTTATTACCAGGATCAAGACTGTCCTAGAGAGGGAAAGGAGCATAGTATGATTTGCCCTTCCTTGTATGCTGCCTTTGGAATTTTCTTTTTAACAATTCAACTATAAACTAATATCCATAAATGTACAAAGGTACTACCAAATCCAATGACTTCACTTACCCCATAAGCCCTGCTTTTATCTTGATTCATTCATATTTTTTAAAATATTAAATATTCTTCAATATTTTTATGATTTCTTTTCAGCTGTGTCTATTGTTTAGATATGAAGTCTCAAAGACTCATGTGCTATAGGCTTGCTCCCAGTGCAGCATGTTCAGAGGTGGGACTTTTAGGAAATGATAGGTTTCAGTCCATGACTGGCTGGCTCCAAGGAAGAAACATCATAGTATGTAAGCTGCCTGTCGTGGCCAGCCACAACGCCACGGGAGGAAAACTCTCGGAGGCAGAGTAAAGATACTACTACTTTTACTTCTACTTTCTTAGAGAGAGCTTAGAGAGAGAAAGAAAGATTTTTCTTCTTCTTAGAAAGAGCTTAGAGAGAAAGATTAGAGAGAGCTTTCTTCTTTCTTCTGTTCTTCTTAGCTTAGAGAGAGAGAAAGAAAGATAGAGCTTTTCTTCTTAGAGCTTAGAGAGAAAGAGAGAGAGCTTGAAAGAGAGAGATTTCTTCTTTAGAGAGAGAGGGAGAGCTTAGCTTTTAGAGCTTCTTTCTTCTTTGTTCTTTCTTCTTTCTTCCTCGGGACCCTCGGCCTAACTCTGACCAGTCATTACTTCTTCTATCTGGTTTCTCTTCTGTAACCGCTCTGCCTACGTTCTGGCCGCTCTGATTCTTTTCTTCTTCTCCGACCCGAACTCTTCTTCCGACCGAGCAACTGCATGACTGACTGAATGAATTCATTCTTCTCCTGACTCCGACCGCTTTCACCCGGTTATATACCTTTAGCTTTGTGGGTGCCTCACGTGCACTTACAGGTGCGTCACATACATACTTATTATCCGGTGGAACTTATGGCTTCCAGCTGACCGCAATAGCCATCTCCCTAATTAGGGCTCCTTCAATAGTAGAAGGATGTATAGAGAAAAGCTGTTCTATCATGGCAACCAGGAAGCGCCAGGGTGTAGGTCACAAGAAATTGCCCTTCCAGGGCACAGCCCAAATGACCTAATTCCACTGATGAGGTTAGAACCCTCATGAACCTATCATTTCCTAAAAGACCCACGTCTGAACATTGCTGCACTAGGAACCAAGCCTACAACACATGAGTCTTTGAGACTTCATATCTAAACCATAGACACAGCTGAAAAGAGATCATAAAAATATTAAGAATTTTTGATATTTTAAAAATATGAATGAATCAAGGAAGATAAAATAAGCAAGGCTTATTGGGTAAGTGAAGTCATTGGATTTGGTAGTACATTTGTACATTTATGGATATTAGCTTATAGTTGAATTGTTAAAAAGAAAATTCCAAAGGCAACATCCAAGGGAGGGCAAATCATACTATGCTCCTTTCCCTCTCTGGGACAGCCTTGATCCTGGTAATAAGAAAAAAAAAATATCTTTAAGATCTATTTGAATGAAAAAGACAGGCTTGCAGGATGTTTTGAGAAACGAAGGATGATCAATACAGTCATACTTCCTTGGTGGTAGTGGAAGGGTTATTGACTGCCTACTTACAAACCCCTATGCCTTTTTAGGTACCCATTGATACAGTCTCTCAACCTTTCCTTTCCCCTGTCTTTCTTTGGGGGGTACTAGGGATTGAACTCAGGAGCACTTGACCACTGAGCCACATCTCCAGCCCTATTTTGTATTTTACTTAGAGACAGGATCTCACTGAGTTGCTTAGTGCCTCATTTTTGCTGAGGCTGGCTTTCAACTCATGATTCTCCTGCCTCAGCCTCTAGAGCTGCTGGGATTACAGGTGTGTGCCACCACACCTGGCTTTCCTTTTTGTGGTGGGGTCCATTCCCTCCTTATGCATAGGCTGGAACCACTACTCCAGTTCAGCTTAGAGCAATGAACCCTCAAACCTCAAGAGTTAAAGTCATAACTATGTAGATTGTGTGCAAAAGGTTTGGGGCGGGGTAAGAGATTTATAATGTAATCAGAAAACTAATCAAGTAGATTTCATTCTGTCTTTTAAAAAGACTAAAATGTAGTGATACTGACCATTCTTCATTTCTCAAAGTTTCCTATAAGGCTGCCCATTCTGATTGAAAGAGATCTTTTAAGGTATTTTTCTCTTTTTAATTTATTTTTAGTGTATTGTAGTTATACATAATAGAGGGGTTCATTTTGACATATTCATAAATGCATATAACATAATTTTCTCCATTTTAACTCCCCTTACTATCCCCTATCCCTCTTTTCCTCCCTCCCCCGATTCCTGTACTCTGCTTTATTGGTCTTCCTTCAATTTATTTATTTATTTTTAATTGGCACACTACAGTTATATATAAATTTGGAATGCACTGTGATATATTCACACATGTACATACCATAATTTGGAACTTTGTTCCCCAGTTCTTCCCCTTTTACTCCCCTCCTCCCTGCCCCTTGGTCCCTGGCTTCTACTCTACTATTCTCCCTTCTACTTCCATGAGATTCCCTTTTTTTATTCCCTTAACAACAATTTTACTATTATTATTATTATTATTATTATTAATATTTGCAGTGCTGGGGATCGAACTCTGGACCTTGTGCATGCAAGGCAAGCACTCTACCACCTGAGCTATATCTCCTGCCCCTAAAGACAATTTTAAAATTTGATGTTCCAGGGAGGCAGAAGAACATTCAAAGTGATTTGCCTTCCCTAGGGGTTGCCCTATGGGATTTTCTTTGAAATAAGTCAAAATGATCATTTATTAATTTATTGTGTGTGTTGGGGGGGCAGATCTTTCCTTACCTAATATAAAACGTCATGCCTACCATTTGGGCAACAGATATTTTATATAAGAGGGTTCCCTTGTGAAGATAGAATACAGGGATATTTTGCTAATACATACTTAATGCCAACATTTTCAGAGCTGGACTTCAGTTGTGGGTGGGGAAAAGGGAAGAAAATATTTATATTTTCAAGGATGATCAGGAAGAGTATTTTTTAAAAGCTACTTATTATTGGGCTGGGGTTGTGGCTCAGCGGCAGAGTGCTCGCCTCGCACGTGCGCGGCCCGGGTTCGATCCTCAGCACCACGTAAACATAAATGCTATTAAATTGTGTACAAATAAAGTAAATAAACAATTTTTAAAAAAAGCTACTTATTATTTACTATGTATATGTTTATAACAAATCATTTACACATTGATTTGTGAAGCCTAAATACCATAAAAGGGAAAGCTTATTTCAAACATTTTTAAATGAAAAGCTAAGTTCAAAAGTCATCATGTTCTAGCTTCTACAGATGATTTAATTTCAAAGTATGGTACACTAAGATGAAAGAGGAAATAAGAAAACAGTATCTTAAAATCTTCCATTTTAATAAGTTTTATTTTGTAGTTTTGTTCTATACCACAAAAAACAAGGTTTACTGCTCTGCATGGTGGTACATGCCTGTATTCCTGGTTTGGAAAACTGAGGCAGGAGGATTGGAATTCAAAACCAGCCTCAGCAATTTAGCGAGGCCCTCAGCAACTCAGTGAGACTCTATCTCTAAATAAAATACAAAAAAGGACTGGGGATGTGACATGTGACTTAGTGGTTAAGTGCCCCCAGGTTCAATTCATGGTACCAAAAAAAAAAAAAAAAAAAGGTTTACTGAGTGGGATTATCCACCCAACACCCAAGAACCTGCTTACTATTCAGGTATGAACAACTCCAAGAGAAAAAGTTTCTCAACTTGGGCAGTTTTACCCAAGTTAAGGCTTCCTGACTGGCAGATATTCCTTAAGTCCCATATACTAAGATACTTAATAAAATGTAGCCCATGTAATGGTTCCCATCTGCCAAGAGGAGCAAACTGTTGATTTGTGCTTAATAAAAATAGGCATACATTATTTTAATTATACAAAACCATGTGCTAAATTAAGATGCCATAGAAAAGTCATTACCCTTATCAACCAGGAAAACTAAGGGATAATGGTAAGGTAACTATAAAATCCAGAAGGGCAATTTACTTCTCAAAATGAAGGAAAACAACTTTATCTGCAAAACAACCTTATATATAATAAATATTTCCACAAAAATTCCATTGTGCTATGAGCCAGGACATTAAGTAAGACAAAGTTGGGCAAATGAGCAGTAATGTACCAGACACCCACTATAAGTGTTTAAAAATTTAGAAAAGGGACCTCAAAATTTTTTTAAAATATTTTTTTAGTTGTAGATGGACACAATATCTTTATTTATTTATTTTTATGTGGTGCTGAGAATTGAACCCCGTGCCTCACATGTATGAGAAAAGCACTCTACCAACTGAGCTACAGCCCCAGCCCAGGACCTCAAAATTCTATCTTCCAAACTAGTCTCCTACTATAACTTCTTAGGGTTCTCTGTTGCTCCTACTTCATTATTAGGGGAAAAATTGAGTCAACTAACTTCACTAAGTCCATTACTAAAAGTCATTACAGGCTGGTGGCAATTGCCAATTACCATATGGCAAAGAAATGAAATCATAAAATCATTAACACTTCTGGATGGTTATTATCTTGTCTTCATTAAACAAAAGGTATCAACTAACTTTATAAAGGGATAGCACAGTATCACTAGGTTTTAGCAAACAACATGGCCAAATGCAAGCTTATGCTGGCATACAAACTTGTGAGAAGCTAATTCTAATATGGACTTATATAGTAAAGTGCAATTTTATGTAAGAATACTATAATTGAAGAGCCAAGAAAATAAGCATACTCTTTTGCTCTGATCCAAAAGAACCAAATTTAGAAATAGCTCTTTGCTCCTTTCTGATCCATTTTGTTTAATTTACATGGTCTTATAATGGCAGTTCTCATGTAGGCATTCAGGCATCCTGTCAATGCCATAGGTAAAATAATCATGCAGAAATACAAACTGACCACAAAGTCAATGGGCTTATCAATAATCACAACATACACTGTGTGATAAAAATCTTGGTTTATTTCTCCAAATTTCCTCTTATACTAGAGAGAAGGGAATGGTTAAAGGGTTGGGATGGAGAGAAGAAACTGATACAAATGGTCCATGAAAAATGAGGAGTCAAACACAGAAAATAAGTAGTAATTGTATAAAGGAAACTTAACAAGAAAAATACCATCTAACACTATATTATTATGACTTGATTTTTCAGCATTTGATTTACCTATTATTTTTCAGAAACACGGTTGTATGAAGTAAAATACACTTCTTTGGTAAATGTACAGAGAAGACCAGTAAAAATTATGGTCAAGTAAAATTATGGGAAATCAAAATATAGTAGATGGGGCTGCGGTTGTTGCTCAGTGGCAGAGTACTTGCCTAGCACCTGTGAGGCACTGGGTTTGCTCCTCAGCACCAAAGAAAAACAAATAAATAAAGGTATTGTGTCCATATACAATTAAGAAATATTTTAAAAATATAGTGGACAACTACTTGTGAGGCTGTTAACACAGGGATATAAGATCTGTTTTAAATATATCCTGACTTATTATCAATGGACTCAAATGGTTAATTTACATGACTGAGTAATTGGTTTTCAAATTGAAACTTATTCTCAAATTTTAATCTAGAAAATATCTGTATCTACTAAATGGCAACTCTTCTGCAAAATAACACTTATAATTTCTAAAAATCAGAAAATGACAAAATGTCAAGTTCATAGTGGCAATTTTTGTTGCCATACTTTCAAAAGAGCTTTTAAAGAAGCTGGATAAGATAAACAGGTCTTGCAATATTTTTTTATCTATCTATATATCTATCCATCCATCCTGTAGAAACTCAGAATTCTCTCCTTTTTGGAGGTGGTTTTAAAAACATGGGGAAAAAAAGCACATGTTAATCACCATTTTAACATACATTGATTTGGTACCTATTATCTTTCATTTTATCCTCTCAACTGAAGTAGGCACTGTTTTACAGAAGAAGAAAATCATTGTCACCTCCCCCATAAATCTTCACCCAATTTTTCAATCATTTCGTTCTAATTATAATTTGCCTGGTCTTCCTCCTCTCCTACTCCATCCTCTCCCCTTATCCAGATTAGGAGCACTTTAAAGGTGGGGAACAGAAGCTTGTCTTGGTATCTGAACATTCACTGTAGCATATAGTGGTCGTGTGAGGCTGAGTAAATGAAATAATTTAACAAATATCATCCAACAAGTAAGTGATGAGGATGGGACTAAAATGCAGGTTTTCAGACTAGTCCTTCTTTCCTGTACATCATGCTGCCAAAATTAAGCCAGGTCCACCAACTGCAAGGTCACAATACTCACAAGAAATTATCATGAAAAAAGAGTTCTCGATTCCCCAAAGTCCAAAAGTTTGAATGCCCCTGCCCTAAACTAGTGACCTCAAAATAACATTCTCTGGAGACTTTAGACACTTGACCAAGGAGTAGTTCTTAATTTTTAAATCTAAGAATTGAGGGGAGGGAAGGGTGGGTTAAGCAGGAAGATTTGAATTTCCATTTGTCTCATGGGTTTGGTTTAGAATCATGGCTTTGAAAGAAGGGCCAGCTTCAAACACTCAAGAGAAACGTATTGCGACGTTGTAACAATCTGGGAGGAGCTCCCAAGGATTGAAAACTTGGAGACGAAGTAAAAGATGGTAAATTGGGAGAGGTCAGCAATTCTGAGCCCGATGCCTGGACCTCTTCTACACCCGCTCCCCAACTCAATCTCCGATTTGATGCCTAACTCTCAAGATGCGATGAGGGCACCTCTTTCTCCTCGCCATTCCTGTGCCCCCATCCCATTCCCTCCCACACACACTCTTAAACTCCCCTGGTGGTGATTATCGGTATACATTTTCGGGAAAAAGTTAGTCCACAACTGCGAACCGGCCCCTAATACCAGGCTAAATGTGACTGTTCTAGCTTAACACTAGCCATCAGCCCCCTCCCCCATAGGAATCCACAGGGCAGGTGCCTGATTCTCTCTTCGCCTCTGAAAGAAACCTTCCCCCTTCCCCTGTCCCACCCAAAAAGCTACTGCTTATCCAGTGTTCTGTAATGGTGTTGGAAAGGTGGTGGTAGTGGCTGCAGGAACTAAACCCCTGTCCCTCCGCCCAGGGTTTAGGATCGGGCGTCTGGAAAGCGACTAGTAACTGTTTTCCTTTCCACCTTTTAACTAACAGTGAACAGAGCACTGAGGCAGATGGGGCCAGCCACAGCTTACCTGTGAGACCCCCTCCGCCTTCCTCTCCGTAGCCTCGACGCCGTTGCAGCACGAAGTAGTCGTTGGACCTTTCCATCAGCCAAAGCTTCAGCGCATTTTTCAGGAGCACTTCCTCAGGCTTTAGCCACATCGCGGAGAACTTTGTGCCCCCCGGAAGCAGCGACCTATTTGCCCTCTTCACCTCACCCCCAACCCGTTTTTCCCCCTTTTACTTCTCCCACCAAATCTTCCTCAGGCTGCAGCGGCTCAGGTTCAGGTTTTCCACACTTCCCCCAACCCTCCCTACTCTCCCACGTAGACAGCGAGATTGCCAATTCCCTCCCACAGCGCTACCGCCCGACTGGGAAATAGTCCCGCTTCTTCACCTATTGGGAGTTGTAGTTTTCTACCTGCTTGTCTGCATTCAGGCGACCTCAGCACGGGACTACACTTCCCACAATGCACTGGGGTGCGAACTGGGTGGGGGATGCTTTCAAAGCGGGTCCCGCCACTAGTTAAGCGTGTTTTGCCTGTGTAACGTTTAAAGCGTTTTTGGTTCGAGTAAGTGAACCTTTGGTATAAAGATGTTGGGCTCCTCATCCTTTTATAGCGAGGGCTTTAATCTGCAGAAAACAAACTTTCCGGCATTTTGGAGTAACGGCTCATTCTGGAAAGCAGCAGTAGCAACAACTGACAGTGCCCACTGCTTGGTATTGTGTACTTTGATGATCTCGGGATCTCTGGAGATCTTCTTCGCCACTTTCCACATCAATAAATAAAAACACTTAACAAGTGAGGTGAGTTATCCAAGGTCACACAGTACTACCATTCCTCCTCGAAGTTCAAAAATTTGTTCATCTTGAGCTCTATCTGCTCATATTAAAATAATATAAAATCTCCAGAAGCCATTTCCTTCTGCTGCGCATCTCTCCCCTCCCTCACTGTCAACCCTGTTTATTGAACTACTGTAATAAGCCACAGAAAGTCTCTAGACCATTTTTCCTTTTCAGGATCCAAGCAATTTATGAAGAGGTTTGTTGTTTTATTTCTTAAACTCTTTTAAGGAAATAAAAAACTTTCAGGCCAGCCTTAATCTATTATATCTTGGCACCCATATACAATGGTTTAACACTAAGGTGAATGAAGCCAGTAATCTGCATGACAGAGCTGTGAGGAATTTGTGAAGGTGGTTTTTATTATGATAACTTTGTTCTGCAGAGTTAAAGAGTGCACTAAAAGGGGAATCAAGTTTACAGGAAGGAAGGGGTTGGGAGACAATGTACAAACAAGGGTTCTTTTGATACCACCAGTTGTTGGTGACGAGTTTTGCTCCCCCAAATGTTGAAGTTTGAACATTAGAGAAGCACACTGAGGCAAGTATATAAAGCAGGGTTTATTTAAAAGGGCAGGTCTGCCTTTTTTATATGTCCCAGGCTTCCTTTGTTCTTCTGCTCTTCCCCTTATCTCTCTCCTTCAGGCCTACAGACCAGGCCCAGTGACCAAGCTCAGGAATGCTGGGTGGGATGGCCAAAAGTTGAGAAGCAGATGGGCTGAAGGGGGAAGGGCAGGATGGAGCAGCCCAGGACACATTAATTAACAACTGTATAGCTCCCTGTAGGGAGGGGCACTTCTTGGGACCGGTTATCTTGGCAACAGGTTGGGGCAAGGGCAAGTTCATGTTAAGGGTGGAGGAAGGGCTCTGAAGAAATTTAACATTCCAATCCCTCAGGGGACAGTCTCCAAGACAGTCTCCCAACTTCCCGGGACTCATTCAAAATTGGCTTTCTTGATCCCATCTGACTCGATTTACCTAACTATACTGACTGCCTGTCAGATTCTGGCTTCACTTGGCCTGGTATTTTGGGAATAAATCCTCAAGGCCATATGGCTTAGAAAACTGTGGGGTGCCACACACACTGATGCCAAGTCCTGAAGCCCAGGATTTCTGCCCTGAAGGAGTGTCTCTGGCTTAGCCTTCCCAAGATGTGGGAGCATGTTGCAAGCAGTAATTTTTCTTGTGGCCAAGAAAAAGTGTAGTGTAGGATTCTCTTCCACAAAAAGGTAGGTTAAGTAGTCCTAAGGCAGCTCTCTGGAGAGTATGGGAAGAGGCATTCTTCCCAGAGCCCAGACTGCAAAGTATCCTTGGGAAAAGCCATCGCAATTTGGATGTTACTAAGGAAAATAATTTCTTCTCATCTTCCTGGTGAAAGAGCAGCAAGCACAGGAAATGCAGAGATGTGAAGTTTCTTACTTCCCTTTTACTTTTCCTTCCCTTTTAAATTTCCTTCCTCATCAAACCACATTCTTTTCTAATATCCTTAAAAGTTAAAGTGTGGCAGAAATGAATGTGTTTTTTTTTTTTTTTAACTTCTTTATTCTGCAACTCCATCCAGATATACTCACATGTTCCCTGTTTGGGGATCAGGCCCACTTTCAGTTTAGAGCAGAGCATTTACAGAGCTCCTGCTTTAGTAAAAATCTCAGAACTCACCATGCAAAGACAACATTTTTCAAATTGAGTTACTTTTTAATGTAAAGCTTTGGCCAGATTACTTTATGCCTTTGTAAATAAAAATATTTTTCCAAAAGCATTTTAGAAAATAGGATATCACTCTATTTATTGTTCAGTAGTGCATGTTAATGTAAATTGTTAGGAAGGAGAACTGGGATTGCAATATTATTGAATATTATTGGTGGTATTGTTGGATTCCAGGCAGAAGGCCGCGCCTCTCAGGCAGAAGGCCACACCTCCCCAGGTGCTTTGTGAAAAACTACAGCTCCCAGGATCCTCAGCGTGACCAAAAAACCTGATCAGCAAATGCCCTGTCCACTACCCCCCCCACACCTCTGCTGCCCTATAGGGCAAGGACTCACTCCAAGGGGGTTTTATGACCCCCACTCTATTTAAGCCAGCCCCGGACTGAAATCTCTCTCTGTTCCTGCTCTCCGTTCCTGCTTGCCCCTATTCCCGTCCATCCCTTCCCTACCCACCTTCCCTTCCCTTCCTTTCTCTACCCTTGCCCACGTGGCACCCCAATAAACCCTTTTATTTCACTAACACAGTGTTCCCGGCTAAGTTAACTATGTTTCAACATTTTTCTAACAGGTATTGTACTGGTAATTAATATATAGTATATCATTTATTTTTTTCATTAATAACCTTGTACACTTCTTCATGTTTACTTTGAAGATGAAAGTTTAGAAGTTACTTTTCAAGCCAAATTTGTTTCATTGTCTCAGATGTGAAACATGTACAAAACTTTAAATATATATGTAATTACATAATCATATGGTTATGATTATGTATATGATAACATAATAATTATTATAATTATAATTGATATATAATTATGTAATATTAATCCATATAATAATATAAACTCTAGGTTATTGTTGGATTCCGGGCAGGGAGGCTGCACCTCCCAGGTAGGCCACACCTCCCCAGGTACTTTGTAAAAAAAACTACACCTCCCAGGTGCCTCAGGCTGGCCAGCCCTCAGGTGCCCTCCCCGCCTCTTGACCTCCAGCAGCCTATGGGACACAGACTCGCTCCAGGGGTCCCTTGGACCACCAGTTCGCTATTTAAGCCTGCTCTAGACTTGAAACCGGCCCTTGTTCCCTGTTTGCCCTTGTTCTGCGCTCTTCTTGTCCTGCCCCTTTCCCATTCCCTACCCCTCTTCCCTTCCCTTCCCTTCCTCTCCCTACCCCTCCCCACGTGTCACCCCAATAAACCCCCCTTTTCAACACGGCGTTCCTGGGTAGCTTTATGTTCCAACAGTTATGATTTCCAACTTTTTTTTTTTTTTTTTGGTACTTGGGATTGAACCCAGGGGCACTTAACCACTGAACCATTTCCCCAGCTTTTTTTAAATTTTTTATTTCGAGACAGGGTTTTGCTAAGTTGCTTAGGGCCTGGTTAAATTGCTGAGGCTGGCTTTGAACGTGAGCGGCTGGGATTACTGGTGTTCACCTACTTTAATGCACCCATGTCAATTTCATTGAAATAGTCACAGACTTGAAAACTTGGAATTTAGCCGGGTGCGGTGGCGCAGGCCTATAATCCCAGTGACTTAGGAGGCTGAGACAGGAGGATCTCGAGTTCAAAGCCAGCCTCAGCAAGGTCAAGGTGCTAAGCAACTCAGTGAGACCCTGTCTCTAAATAAAATACAAAATAGGGCTGGGGACGTGGCTCAGTGATTGACTGCCCCTGAATTCAATTCACAGTATCAAAAAAAAATCTTGGAATTTACTGGATTAAGAGCATACAGTTAAACACATGGCAGAGCTGGAATCTGAACCTAGATATATTTGCTACAAACTAAAACACTATCCTATCCGTGTATATGGTCCACAGAAACCCCAAACATAACATGTCCAAAGCCAAACTCATTTCTCCAAAATCCCTCCTGACTGATGTTGTTTTCCCTACTAGGTTCTCTTATTTCAGGACACTACTGTTTACCAAATTGCTGAAGCCAAGTATCTTGGAATAATCTTAGACTTTCTCTCATCACCTCCTTTTCCCCCACCTCCACCAGTCTCTATCTCTCTCCCAACCCCCACCTCCTTTTCAAAAATCTGTCACATCTTCCTACTATGGCTTTAGATTAGCCTGACAGTACTCTTGCTATACTATTATAATGGCTTCCCAACTCATCTGTTTGCTTCCATTCTTGTTTTCTGATTTATCTAAGCCAAATGTTTATGGGCCCAGTAATATATCATGTGGAGATGAATAACACCTCATTTATCCAGAAGTAAGTCTTCTAGTTGACTCAGTCTTTTATTTATTTTGGTACTGGGGATTGAACCCAGGGGTGCTGTAGCACTGAGCCACATCCCCAGCCCTTTTTATGTTTATTTTGAGACAGGGTCTTGCTAGGTTGCTTAGGGCCTCCTTAAAGCTGGCTTTGAACTTGAAATCCTCCTCCCCCAGCTTCTCAAACTGCTGGGATTGCAGACATATACCACTGTATCCAGCTCAATCACCTATGAGGAAAGGTATAAGGAAACCCCAAATAGCAATTCCAAACCCATATTAGGCTGAGTCTGTCATTTGGTGGTTTGCTGGATTCTTATTTGAAATGCAGTTCACTAGCTTAGTTTATGCTTTTTTTTTTTTAACAGTCTGCAGCAGGTTTAGAAGCAGTAAGCTTCACTGCTTGAGTACTGCTAGTGAATAGCCATTTAAAGCTTCACTGACTCAGAGTATGGATCTTAGAGCAGCAATGTCTGATCACTAAGTAGCTCGTGCAAAATACACAATCACAAACCCTGTGCAAGCCCTGCTGAATCAAAATGTACATTTTAATAAGATCCCTAGGTAATTTTTAGGCACACTAAAGTTTTAGATGCACTGAGTTAAAAAGCAAATTAGATAATTGAAAATCAAGCTACAATGAATTGTGGGGAATAATCACGTTTCCAATAAGACCCACATAGGCATTGTAAAAAATAAGCTGTTAAGAAATTTTAGATGACTGAATTGCTTTTTAAAAAATGTCTGTATCAGGACATGTTAATGAAAGTTTTCTAGGGTATTGGTTGTGACCTGGGATATCAGTTGGAAATAGCTAGAAAGGGAAATTGCCACTAACCATCCATACCAAAACCTGTTTATAATATTCTCTAGCTATCAAAATTTATAGGTATGCCTATGAGTGTCTCACCTTCATGAGATTGGTTTATATAGAAAAAAAGTTGAGAACTAGTGTTTCTTGACCCTTTAACCAAATTAACTCTGACGTTAGGGGCTAATGGATATCTCTGAAGGTCAAAGTACCCACTATAATAATGTACTTTTTACTGTCATGCTGTGTATTAATATAAATTTTAGCTCGGCATGTAGTGCACAACTGTAATCCCAGCTGTTTGGGGGGCTGAAGCATCAGGGTCACAAGTTTGAGGTCAGCCTGGGCAGCTTAGTGAGACCATATCAAAATAAAAATTAAAAAATAAAAGGTCTGGAGATGTAGCTTAGTGGTAGAGTGCTTTGCCTAGAATGTGAGAAGTCCTGAGTTTAATCCCTAGTACCACAAAAAATTTTATATTGTTTAATGTGCTTAAAATACTAAGAAGTTACTCCAAATAGAAGCAATAGGCAGGGTAAAAAACTAAAAAATATATATCTTTTGAAGTTCTTTAAGAACCTTTAAGTTCTTTAAAATATTTCATAAATGAACAAAAACTAGATGCAGGGGGGAGAAGGAATGCTACCAGCATTCCAGTTGTCTCTGTAAATATACTTTTACTGCATGACCTGGAAACTATGTGTGTTTTTAAGATAACAAAACCTGAGTTCCATTAAACATACAGCTAATCAAAAAACCCATGTTTCTTTTTTTCCCCTCATCATATCCAACCACAAGAATTGTAACCTAATTAGAATAATTTGTACTCCATGTATGCATAATATGTCAAAATTTACTCTACTATCATGTATACTTAAAAAGAACAAATTAAAAAAAAATCTTTCTTAAACTGGCAATTCCCTATACAGAAAAAATACTATCAAATGCCACTAGTAAAAGAATCAGCTAATACTTGGAGTATTATGTGACAGTATATAATAAAAAGTCTGATGGTCAAGCTAAAGAATATCAAATGATAAAAAGGGCAGTAAGAAAATTCACAGGTGGCATGGATATCTTCTACTTGCTATATACCCAAGAGAATCCAAAACACATATGCACACAAAGACTTGTATGTGGATGTGTGTAGCAGCATTATGTATAATGATCAGAAAGTTGGAATAACCTAATGGTTCATTTTATTAACTGATGAATGGATAACCAAAGTGGTATATCCATGTAATGGAAGATTATTCAGCAATGAAAAGGAACATATTACTGATATATGCTACAACATGTAGGAACCTCAAAATCATTATGCCAAGGGAATGCCAGTCACAAAAACCCACATACTGTATGATTCTATTTATATGAAATGTCCAGAATAGGCAAATCTATTGAGAACAGAAGTCTCTCACCAATCACAGAATTGGTGATTGATTGTGTGGGACTGGAAATGGGAGCAGGCATTGACTGCACATGGGCATTTTGGAACTTGGGACAATGGAATCTTTAAAAACTGGATTATGAGAAGAGTTGTATAACTCTATACATTTGCTAAACACCATTCAGATGCACATTTATAATGAATATATTGTTATGTTGATTACATATCAATAGAGCTGTTAAAATTGCAACAAGGGCAAAAGTGCTCCACCAAAAGAACCCTTATGAAACTTGAAATAAAATAAACTCTAAGCACATAGGTACCCCCACATGCCTCTCTGGCATATTTTCACATAAGACGTGTACATCTGGTTTGATAATCATGATTCTGAGGTATTCTAAGCACTTATATATTCTTCATGTTTGACAAAAGAAAGAGATACAGTTAACTCATTCACAACATCCTAACAATCATATAGACAAAGAAAAGTTTACAGGAAAACTTTAAGTTACTAAAATATTCTTGTCATGGATAGTGTAAATTTGGACTGGTATCAAGGTTTTTTTTAAAACATCATACTACCGGTTAACTTCATTATTTACTTTGCTAATGTCTAAAATTTCATTGTTAGTTCAGTGATATTATAATTACAGCACATACTTTCTATGTAATATGTAAATATACATCATAATAAAGTTTTAGTTTAGGCAGTTTACATCCAACTAATCCTTTCCTCTCAAACCCAGGCATATTATATAAGAAAAATTAGTATATGAAAGCTAAATTAAATACCAGACACAAACTTTTATTGGAATATTTTATTTACATTTTATATTTAAAGAGAATCAATACAAATTGGGACATATTTACAGCATTTCAAATCAGTTTACAAGAATGCAATGTTTTCATTCTACATACAGCAAACAAAAAAACATGTCTGTTCTATTTTTGTCTAAATTATGCTGGAATTTGCACTGGAAACAAAACTAAAAGAAAAGACAAGCCACGCAGAATACAAATAAAGTGCATTTTTAAATAGCTCTATTTAACTTTGGTGGATGAAGCTTCAAACTTTGTATTAAGGCACCTGGAAGTCCCCCCCCATCGATTCTTTTTCAAACACCAAGAAAATGCATTCACAAAAATTATAGCTACATGGACATAATTTTTGTTTAATGTAATTTTAGCCCATTTAGGCCAAATGTAAACTCAGTTGTCAAAGTTAACATTGTTTGGAAAACATTTTCTACAGATTAATTTTACAGACATTTTCTGTAGACTAATTCATGCACAAAAATCAATTATCAATTTTTGTGTAACTTACTGTTGTTACCATTTTCAAATAGTATGGTGGTTTATATACTGCGCTTTTGAAAATGCTCTAAGTTTGAGAAATATTTATGTAATATTTTTGTAAGAAACCTTTTTGTCTATAATATTGTGCCAATTGGTGTCATAATCAATCAATCAATCAATCAATTCAATCCAAATTCTCTGATAAACTATGCTTGATAAACTAAACTCTGATAAACTATACTCTAATGAAGCTTAATTTTTTAAAAAAGAAAAAGTTAAAATGAATATTTTGCTCTAACAACTTAATGGTTTTAAATAGACATTTCATGAAGTACTAGCCTAAATTTGCATTGCTTTTTACATTACAATTCCAGATCAATATAAGCACCTGGAGGAAAAACCCTGACACATATAGCCCAAGCTAAAGTAGCATTATTTTTAATTAAGATGCTATCATAAAATAAAGTGATTACAGCTACTCCACATTTTAAAAGCAATATATTTATATAAGAAAATTGTTATAAATGAAAAACATGACTACTTGAAGACAGGTTTGAATGTTTAAAAATGTTGCTATCACTATTGAGAGGAAACTTGCCTATGAAAAACATTATAATGAATCTGTGGAAAAAAGTTAATAGGTTAAATATTTTAAGCCATTTAACTATAGTATAATATTAATCATCTCAGTACTTTCAATATCATTCTTACTTTATTAGGTTTATCCTGTTCATTAATAGTAAACTAAGTCCTGATTGGCAGTCCTGTTATTATTAAAGGTTCAAGTTTTCTATTTACACAGATTTTATGATTTAATCTCTCGCACAGCAGTTTCTTGATCAGGAGTTTCATCTTCTTCAAAGGTCGGGTTGTCAACATGAGGAACTACATCCACTGGCACAGAACTTGCTTCATGGTTTACAAGCTGTAGATTTTCATCTTTGAAAAGAAATGGTAATTTCAGGACAACTTCACCCATCTCTTAAGACAAAATTAAACATTCTTTTCCAAGGAGGCTTTCTTATTTAATTCCATTACATTCTGGTTATTACACTCGCTCTCTGTTCCTCTAATGATTATTAATTAATTCTATGTTCTACATAAAGCATGTATATAGCATTATTATGTTGATTTATAATTACTTGTTTTGATTCATGTATCTGTGCTTAATATACATCTAGATTATAGCTTCCTTAAGAGGAAAAGTTACATCTTTTATTTCTTTTCTACACTAAATACAACAGTTCTTAAACCTGATTGCATATTGTTATCAATTAGGCAGTATTAAAAATTATCAAATCGTTTTTTGGTGGTGGTAGTGTAAATCAATCCCATCGCCTCACACATATTAGGTAAGATATCTACTACTGAACTATACCCCCAGCCACCAATGTGTCTTTATATACATAAAGTAATATAGATTTTTTAAAAAATCAACCAATAAATTGGGGGGTACCCACAATGGAATATAAACAGTAAAAAATGGACCTAATTGTATTGTAAATGAAATATATAACTATATAAAGTGGGTGGGAAAGAAAATAACTCTACCTAAGTAACTTTGGGAAAAAGTATTTTGACTTTATCCTATTAGGTTAAAAACAAAAAGAATAGTATACAAGTTGGTGAATTGTTTTACAGAAGGGTATAAATAAGCAATGCTGAAAGTATTTATATTCTAGAATTGAACAAATAAGTAAATATATATTTGAACTAGGAAAGGCTTTAAAGGAGTTACAAATAAAGAAATGGAGAAGCTAGATGAACCCTGAAGTTTTAGAATGGAATCAGATGTATCAGTATGAGCTCATTGTTTCTCAGACAGATGATAGATACATACATAGATAGATATGTATGTATGTATTTGTGTGAGTAAATACATGTATTTCCTAGCCTTATTCACTGAAAGGGCCAATAAAAATGACACTGTAGTAGCAATAAGCATGCTTAGTGCCCAAAAATTGGTTTTGTAATGGGGGTCTCCAATAAAAGGACCCCTGAAGAAATGTCCAATTCTAGGGCTAAGTCAGAGAGTATATAAGAATAACTAAGATTCCAGTCTATGGATCAGCAAAGAATGGCCCACAAAGCCAAATGCACAGCTAAGAGTGATTTTTATATTTTTAAAAAGATTTCAAGACAATCCAATCCCTCTCCCAAAAATACACACAAAAAAGAATATGCAACAGAGATTTATGGCTTTCAAAGACTAAAATATTTACTATATAGCCCTTTACAGAAAAGAAAAATTGCCCATCCCTGATCTAGAACATCCAGAAATAGCAAACAGTAAGGAAGTTCAAAGATCAAGGAAGGGCTGGGGTTGTGGCTCAGTGGTAGACTGCTCGCCTAGCATGCATGAGGCACTGGGTTCGATCCTCAGCACCACATAAAAAAATAAAATAAAGATATTGTGTCCACCTAAAACTAAACAATAAATATTAAAAAAAAAAAAAAAGATCAATGAACCCAGGGACAGCAGTGCATGCCTATAATTTTGACAACTTGGTTGGTGGAGGCAGGATGATCACAGGTTTGGGGCCAGCCTTGACAACTTAGTAGGACTCTCAGCAACTTATTGAGACCCTATTTCAAAATAAAAAATAAATAGGACTGGGGGTGTGGCTCAGCAGTAAAGCAACCCTAGGTTCAATACCCAATACAAAAATAAAATAAATAAAAAAGAAAGAACAATGAACCTAACTTAAACAAGTTCCTAATGATCTAGGATGACATGGACAATAGACAAATCATGAGAATAACAAAGAATGAAAAACTTACCTACATTATAATACTATAAATAAATGATTGAATAAATACATAGAAAAAGAATAACTAATTAGAAGATTAATTAATAAATGTATAAAAATGATGAAAATAGAAAATCACTACTTGGCAAACACTTCAGTAGTAATTATTGCAAGCAAGAAGCATCAATGATTACTAAAATTGGTAGGTAAAGGAATCATGAGAAACAATATTTGCATAGTTTCCAGGTGTGTCTCCATAAGATGTTAAATAATTATGAAGGGAAAATAGTAACATTAAAGAGAGAAATTTGGCAGATACTACCCTTAAGCAAAGTTAAAATCATTAGCAATAAGACAAGAATATCATGTGCTTTATATTTTGGGTCATTGAGACGAAGACAACATCACTTCTCTGATATTCTTACCAGAAACAGACAATGAATTTAATCATCAGAAAATATCAGACAAGCCTAAATTGATGGGCATTCTGCAAAAAACAAAACAAAACAAAACATAACAAAACAAAAAAACTGATAGGTAGTCTTTGAAAGTGCCAATGTCATGAAAGACAAAAACAAGGAACCATCACAGACTTGAGATTAAGGAGATAGGAGATTAAACGCAATATGGGATCTTTTTTTTTTTTTTTTTTTTTTTTGTGGTACCGGGGATTGAACTCAGGGGCACTCGACCACTGGGCCACATCCCCAGCCCTTTTTTGTATTTTATTTAGAGACAGGGTTTCACTGAGTTGCTAAGTGCCTCGCCATTGCTGAGGCTGGCTTTGAACTCACAACCCTCCTGCCTCAGCCTCCCAAAGTGCTAGGATTACAGGCGTGCGCCACTGTGCCCGGCTTCAATATGGGATCTTGAGATAGAAAAAGGACATTTATGGGTCAGTTGTTGAAATTTGATTAAGTAAGTTCTGTACTTTAGATAATAATATTTCATCCATTAATTTTCTGGATTGGATGACTGTATACACCTATAAAAGATGTTAACACCTGGAGAAACTAGGTATATGAGTGTTCTTCATATGATGTTTGAAACATTTTTCTGTCAGATAATCTAAAATTATTTCAAAATTAAAATAAAAAATACCGGGGGCTGGGGTTGTGGCTCAGTGGTAGAGCGTTTAACCTAGCATGTGCACGGCCCGGGTTCAATCCTCAGCACCACGTAAACATAAATGCATTGCATTGTGTACAACTAAAAAGCAAATATATAAATATTTAAAAAATTAAAAAAAAGAATAAAATAGTAACATTAAAGAGAGAAATTTGGCAGATACTACCCTTAAGCAAAGTTAAAATCATTAGCAATAAGACAAGAATATCATGTGCTTTATATTTTGGGTCATTGAGACGAAGACAACATCACTTCTCTGATATTCTTACCAGAAACAGACAATGAATTTAATCATCAGAAAATATCAGACAAGCCTAAATTGATGGGCATTCTGCAAAAAACAAAACAAAACAAAACATAACAAAACAAAAAAACTGATAGGTAGTCTTTGAAAGTGCCAATGTCATGAAAGACAAAAACAAGGAACCATCACAGACTTGAGATTAAGGAGATAGGAGATTAAACGCAATATGGGATCTTTTTTTTTTTTTTTTTTTTTTTTTGTGGTACCGGGGATTGAACTCAGGGGCACTCGACCACTGGGCCACATCCCCAGCCCTTTTTTGTATTTTATTTAGAGACAGGGTTTCACTGAGTTGCTAAGTGCCTCGCCATTGCTGAGGCTGGCTTTGAACTCACAACCCTCCTGCCTCAGCCTCCCAAAGTGCTAGGATTACAGGCGTGCGCCACTGTGCCCGGCTTCAATATGGGATCTTGAGATAGAAAAAGGACATTTATGGGTCAGTTGTTGAAATTTGATTAAGTAAGTTCTGTACTTTAGATAATAATATTTCATCCATTAATTTTCTGGATTGGATGACTGTATACACCTATAAAAGATGTTAACACCTGGAGAAACTAGGTATATGAGTGTTCTTCATATGATGTTTGAAACATTTTTCTGTCAGATAATCTAAAATTATTTCAAAATTAAAATAAAAAATACCGGGGGCTGGGGTTGTGGCTCAGTGGTAGAGCGTTTAACCTAGCATGTGCACGGCCCGGGTTCAATCCTCAGCACCACGTAAACATAAATGCATTGCATTGTGTACAACTAAAAAGCAAATATATAAATATTTTAAAAAATTAAAAAATAAAAATAAATAAAAAATGCCTGTGCTTAGGTCCCATTATTTTTTTTAAATTTAGTTTTCAGTTGTAGTTGAGCACAATACCTTTATTTTATTTATTTACTTTTATGTGGTGCTGACGATTGAACCCAAGGCCTGCATGTGCTAGGTGAGCACTCTACCACTGAGCCACAACCCCAGCCCTGGGCCCCATTTTTTATAGATTCTGATTTAACTGCTCTAAGGTAAAGCGTAGGCATCAGTAATGTTTAAAATCTCTCCAAGTGATTCCTATGTGTAGCCAGGGTTGACAACTAAGACCCTTACTCCATAATTCCCAAAGTATGATCCCTGGACCAGCAGTATCAGTATCATCTGGAAACTTATTAGAAATTCACTGTCAAGTCCCACCCCAGGCCCACTGAGTCATAAATTCTGGTGGTGGGCTCTCTGTTTTAACGAGCCCTCCAGGTGACTTGATGAGTACGTAAATTTGAAGAGCAGTATTTTATTTGTTTGTTTGGAAATGGGGATTGAACCCAGAGGTACTTAACCACTGAGCTACATCCTCAGCCCTTTATAATTTTTATTTTGAAATAAAGGTCTCACTAAGTTGCTGAGGGCCTCACTAAGTTGCTGAGGCTGGTCTTGAACTTGAGATCCTCCTACCTCAGCCTCCCAAATTGCTGGGATTACAGGTGTGTATACCACCATGCCTGGCTCCTTCTTACTTTATTATTTTAATAGATCTTTGCCCAATGATTTGATACACAGATAGGAATGAATGTGCTTTTTTTTTTTTTTTTTTTTTGCAAATCAACTATCACAAGAATCAATAGCTAATATGCAAGATCCCTAAACTAGTAATATATAACTATAGACAAAATTTAATCTAGTCAAAGTGGTCACTTATTCAACACAAATCTGTGTGTTTACTATTTTTGCAGGCTGTACTAGAGTGCTGAACAGACAATGGTGAATATAAGACACTCTTCCTACCCAAAGGAACTTTAAACGTTTGTAATAAAATTCTGTACAATAAATAAAATGACAGAAGTTCTATGGAAACAGACAGTAGGGCCTTGCATACAAATCAAAAGAGGCTTCTCAAAGAGGGGCATGTCTTAAAGGGGGAACAGAAGTCACACTGGGTTTACCTTATTTATTAGGAGAGGAGTAGTAGAGATGGACAAAGATAGTGGCTCAAACTCTGACTGTGGAATTAAGGTTGGAAATTTAGGAAAAGAATCAAGAAAAAGGATATTGAATCAATAGAAAGGGAGAGCAGGAATAATCTAGGGTATTCTCAATTTCTTGTTTGGGGTACCTGCATGCTTGTTAGTTACTATTATTCATCCAGGAAAGGAATACAGGAGGAACATGGATCATTATTTCATTTGCTTTTCAAATTCTCTACAAAATCAGTTTTGTTTAACCCATTCCCCACTTCACACCCACAAGAACAGAACACAAAAATAGAGCTTGGAAATTTTTTTGAACTTCAGCATAGGTGTAATTATCCTGTTCACTCTCTCTTATCTTCACTGAATTCTATTACCACACAATTACAGGAACACAAGATCATCTGGACAAATGGACTACAGTTCTCTATTATAGGTAGAATAATTTATAGATTATTAAGATTCTTATGACTTATACTCAAAGAAACAGCTGAAGATTAGATTACAAGAAATATAAGATTTGCTTTTGCATGGTAGTATCCCTCGTGACTTCTTCAGAAATGATATGTATGGTGCTGATAAGCCTACAGAGGACAAAGGTTTTTGTCAGAAGGAAGCTGAAATTTTCATGAGCCATCTTGATAACTAGTTTCTTCTACATTTATTTATTTATTTATTTATTTATTTATTTATTTTGGTACCAGGGATTGAACTCAGGGGCACTCGACCACTGGGCCACATCCCCAGCCCTCTTTTGTATTTTATTAGAGACAGGGTCTCACTGAGTTGCTAAGTGCCTTGCCATTGCTGAGGCTGGCTTTGAACTTGTGATCCTCCTGCCTCAGCTTCCCAAGTGCTGGGATTACAGGCGTGTGCCACCACACCCGGCTGGAAAAAGTTTATTTTTTTCCCCCGGTATTTTTTAGTTGTAGATGGACACACTATCTTTATTTATTTGTTTATTTTTATGTGGTGCTGAGGATGGAACCCAGTGCCTCATGCATGTGAGGCAAGCACTCTACCACTGAGTTACAACCCCAGCCCTGGAAAAACTTTTAAAACCAACAGAAACAACCCAGGGATTGAACTCAGGGGCACTCGACCACTGGGCCACATCCCCAGCCCTCTTTTGAGTATTTTATTAGAGACAGGGTCTCACTGAGTTGCTAAGTGCCTTGCCATTGCTGAGGCTGGCTTTGAACTTGTGATCCTCCTGCCTCAGCTTCCCAAGTGCTGGGATTACAGGCGTGTGCCACCACACCCGGCTGGAAAAAGTTTATTTTTTTCCCCCGGTATTTTTTAGTTGTAGATGGACACACTATCTTTATTTTATTTGTTTATTTTTATGTGGTGCTGAGGATGGAACCCAGTGCCTCATGCATGTGAGGCAAGCACTCTACCACTGAGTTACAACCCCAGCCCTGGAAAAACTTTTAAACCAACAGAAAACATGAAAAAGTTTGAGTTTAAACAAAAGGAAAATAGTTTTAAGGTGTCTTTTCTCTTTATAGGGAAAAAAGTAACAAAATTCTCTAAATTTTCTCCATTGGTATATAAAACTGCTAAGTTACAATACCAATTCACATGAATTCTGAAATAATCAAATTTAGTTTCTATGTTTATTCATCTCATGGTACACAGTCAACAGGTGGCAGCACATGCCATTCTTAAACATAGTTTCCTCTCTGCAAAAGATGGGTTTCTGAGAAGTTGGGTATAAATTGAACTTCGGTAAATCAGATTCCATTTTATCATTTCAGGATTCCTTTATCATACTTTCTGATTTATCTGTAATAAGCAATGTCTTCTAGTTTTATTTTTGATACCTGGGATTGAACCCCTAGACCCTTAACTACTGAGCCACATCCTCAGCCCTTTTTATTTATTTAGAGACAGAGTATCACTAAGTTGCTTAGAGTCTTGCTAAATTGCAGAGGCAGGCTTCCAACTTGTAATCCTCCTGCCTCAGCCTCCCAAGTTGTTGGGATTACAGGCATGTGCTACGACACCCGACAAACAATGCCTTCTAAAATTTAAAGTTAAAATGAACTCCTTATTCTCGGTAAATAGTTAATAAATTCATATTTAAATGGGTCAGAGGGAAGCTTCCCTTTCTTTTGTGAATAATACTCATTCCTGATGTATTTCATCTATTTCAGGTGCTTTTGAATTTGTATATACATTAATTAAGGCAGGAGTGCAACCTTCCTTGCATCATTTTAAGAAAAAAAACCTGAAATTTGTTAATGGGTGAATGAAACAAATGTTAAAATGTAAGAGCACTCAGATGAACATACGATCCAAAGTGGATCATCTGTGAGTCACTTGTTGCCCTTCAGTATGGTGCTTACTTGCTGACTGCACATTTTCCTCCAGGGGTGGTTCATCTGTTCCCTGTACTGAAGCATATCCAGATGATGCAGTCTCACTACGATTATCCTCTTCATGGGGAGAGACACTATTGGATGCGTCATTGGATACAGGGACTTGTAAAGACACTGATCCATCTTCAACATCCACCTTTGGAAAGCATTTGAACAAGTTAAGATTATCAGAGTACATACTTTTCTTCATATATCATTACAAAATTTCTTCATAAGTGACTCATTACAACAATATTATATAACCTTTTAAACCTATAATCCCTTTTGATAATTGTTATGATTTGGATGTGAGGCATCCCCCAAAAGCTCACGTGTGAGACAATTTGAGAGGGTTCAGATGATTGGGTTGTGAGACCCCTAACCTAATCAGTGTACTAGTGTACTAATCTCTGATGGGATTAACTGAATGGTAACTGAAGGCAGATGGGGTGTGGCTGGGGGAGTTGGGGCATTGGGCATTGGGGACATGGCTTTGGGTTATATATATATATATGTTTTAAATATATATGTTTATATATATATGTTTTAAATATTTATTTATTCATTTTTAGTTGTACACAATGCCTTTATTTTTACGTGGTGCTGAGGATCGAGCCCTGGCCATGCATGTGCTAGGCGAGCACTCTACCGCTGAGCTACAACCTCAGCCCTGGGTTTTATATTTTTATCTGGCAAATGATATAATGGAGATCTCTCTCTGCTTCCTGATCATCATGTAAGCTGTTTCCCTCTGCCACATTCTTCCACCATGTTGTTCTGCCTCACGTGGAGACCTGAAAAATAAAGCCTGCTGTCTATGGATCGAGACCTCTGAAACCATGAGCCCTCAAATAAACTTTTCCTCTTCTATAGTTGTTCTGGTTGGGTCCTTTTAGTCACAGCAGAAGAAAAAAAAAAACTAAAATAATAATCACAAGAGAAAACCCCCTTTTGCTGACCCCAGTCAGAGAAGTTAGAGTAGTAATTGGGTCCACCAATGGGCTGCACATCTGATGTTCACTTGAATGATCCCATCATTTCATAACATAATGCCTGATACCAGACAGGCACTCAAAAATATCTATGTATCTATATCTATATATGTATCATGCTGTCACCTAATAGAAATGAGAAGTGCTGTCATCCATGTATCTCTACAAGTTATGAAGATTTTATTGAGCTTGATTTTTATTTTACCTTAAAAAGTTTTTCACTTTCCAAATATGAAATTATAATTTATATCTATTACAAGAATTTTTTTTCCAAATTGCACGTTAGTTTAACAAATTTAGTTACTATGCAATAATATAATAGAAACAGAAAGGGGGATGACAAGTTGTTAGTGTATATGGTCATCACTTCAAATTCAGACCAAATAATAAGTCCATTTGAAGAGAGGGAGGAAGAAGGAAAATGGAGATGGTTAAAGATGCAATCTGTCTCTATGGTGTAAATATGTCTAGTTTTAGGTGTAAACTATATGTCTAAAAAATAAGATTGTTATTTTCTTGAATGCTCATGCACATGAATTACACACTGCTTAAATTCCTTAATATAAATAGTAGAGAATGATGTTTACCTCAATTCCCAAAGCTTTGAGAATATCACATTTGCACATGGGGCAAGTCCTGTGTTCTAACAGCCATGGGTCAACACATGTCTTATGGAAAATATGGCTAATAAGGGAGAAAAATACATAATTTAGTTATAAGATGTAATACAACAACAATACTTTGCCTTACATTTATTAGCAGGCTGCTTTTTTTTTCTTTAAAAATGTACTTTTAATACAAAAAAAAAGCCACAGAAATAAAATTTGGAAATTTCATAAGATAGTACTTTTAAATATAAAACCATATTAGTTTAGCTTCAAAAAAACTATTTTCAGTACACATTTAACAACCTGAGTTCAGACAGTTCAGTATTTCAAATGTTACACAACTGAAATTGTAAATTCCTTAATTGTAAAATGGTATAGTCATTCTCAACCACACAGTACAAAATACTGAGTACAACATGGTACTGAAGCTTTAACCAATGTAATATGTTCCAAGAACACTTGTATTCAATAGCTAAAAGAAAGAGTGGTAAGAGTCTTAAGAGCAATCTTCAGGAAAGGATAATCAAAAAACAAACCAAAAACCTCGAGTGGAGACTTCCAAATAGGTGCTTATATTTTTTTTTTTTCTCAATGGGATTATTAGAATGCATTTAAAACCAAACGATCCAGTATTGCCTTCGTGTGTGTGTGTGTGTGTGTGTGTGTGCATGCGCGCAAACATGTGCATGTGCGTGTGTGTATGTGTGTTCTGCTGACTAATTCTCAGTTTTGTATGAAATCAGTTCAGAATAAATTGTACTGGATTGTGGAAAGTATACAATTAGACTTATACCAATTTCAGTGTTATTTTTTGTGGTACTGGTACTTGAACCCAGGACTGATCTACTGCTGAATTGAATCCTTATCCCTTTGTTTTATTTTTTTATAATTATTACTTTAATTAGAAGTGTTTATCAAACTTATCTCAGAGTCAATTTTATTTATTTATTTTTTTTTTACTTTAATTATTTATTTACTTATTCATAATGCACAAGTATAGCATCTTTTTATATACAACTGCTTGTATACAAAGTATATAAGTACCATTCAGATCTTCAATCATGCATTTAGGATAATGATATCCATCTCATTCAACCACAATTTTTTTCCTTCTCCCCCTCTTTCCCCCCTTGCTCCCTTCCTTGCCCTCCCTTTCCTTTGACCATTCTAGTGTTCCTCTAATCCTGTGTACCCCCATCCAACAACACTGTGAACTAGCTTCCTTATATGAGAGAAAACATTCGGTATTTGGATTTTTGAGATTGACTAATTTCACTTAGCATTATATTCTCCAACTTCATCCATTTACCTGCAAATGCCATTATTTTATTCTCTCTTATTGCTGAGTAAAATTCCATTTTGTATATATACCACATTTTCTATATCCACTCATCTACTGAGGGACATCTAGGTTGGTTCCACAACCTAGCTATTGTGAACTGCACAGCTACAAACATTGAGATAACTGTGTCACTGTAATATGCTGTTTTTAAGTCCTTTGGGAATAGACCCAGGAGTGGGATGGCTGGGTCATAGGGTGGTTCCATTCCCATTTTTCCCAAGAAATCTCCATACTGCTTTCCATAGCGGTTGCACCATTTTGCAGTCCCACCAGCCATGTATGAGTGTGCCTTTTTCCCCACATCCTCTTCAACATTTATTGTTGTTTGTGTTCTTGATAGCTGCCATTCTGACTGAAGTGAAATGACATCTTAGAGTAGTTTTGATTTGCATTTGTCTAATTGCCAGTGATGTTGAGCATTTTTTTCATGTATTTGTTGATTAAATATGTATCTTCTTCTGAGAAGTGTCTTTTCAATTCCTTAGCCCATTTATTGATTGGGTTATTTGCTCTTTTGGTGTTAAGATTTTTGAGTTCTTTATATATTCTAGAAATTAGTGCTCTATCTGATGTGCATGTATTAAATATTTGTTCCCAGTTAGTTGGCTCTCTATTCACCTCACTGATTGTTTCTTTTGCTGAGAAGAAGCTTTTTAGTTTAAATCTATCCCATTCATTAATTCTTGGTAATAGTTCTTGCGCTACAGGATTCTTATTAAGGAACTTGGGGCCTAATCCGACAAGTTGGAAATTGGAGCTTACTTTTTCTTCTATTAGGCGTATTGTCTCTGGTCTAATTCCTAGGTCCTTGATCCACTTTGAATTGAGTTTTGTGCATGGTGAGAGATAAGGGTTTAATTTCATTTTGTTGCATATGGATTTCCAGTTTTCCCAGCACCATTTGTTGAAGAGGCTATCCTTTCTCCACTGTACATTTTTGGTGCCTTTGTCTAATATAAGATAGCTGAAATTATATGTATTAGTCTCTGTGTCCTCAATTCTGTACCATTGGTCCACCCATCTGTTTTGGTGCCAATACCATGCTGTTTTTGTTACTATTGCTCTATAGTATAATTTAAAGTGTGGTATGGTGATGCCCCCTGCTTCACTTTTCTTGCTCAGGATTGCTTTGGCTATTCTGGGTCTCTTATTTTTCCAGATGAATTTCATGACTGCGTTTTCTATTTCTTTGAGGAATGTCATTGGGATTTTGATTGGAATTGCATTAAATCTGTATAATGCCTTTGGTAGTATGGACATTTTGACAATATTGACTCTACCTATCCAAGAGCAAGGTAGGTCTTTCCATCTTCTGAGTTCTTCTATGATTTCTTTCTTTAGTGTTCTATAATTTTTCCTTATAGAGGTCTTTCACCTCTTTCGTTGAGTTGATTCCCAGGTATTTTATTTTTTTTATGTTATTGTAAATGGGGTAGTTTTCATAATTTCCCTTTCAGAGGCTTTGTCACTGATGTACAAAAATGCCTGAGGCCAATATTACATTAATTCCAAAGTCAGGCAAAGACGCACCCAAAAAGAAGAAAACTTCAGGCCAATATCTTTAATGAACATAGATGCAAAAATCCTCAACAAAATTCTGGCAAATCGGATACAACAACATATCAAAAATATAATGCACCACGATCAAGTGGGTTTATTCCAGGGATGCAAGGTTGGTCCAACATTCGGAAATCAATAAACATAATACATAACATCAATAGACTTAAAGATAAAAATCATATGATTATCTCAATAGACGCAGAGAAAGCATTTGACAAAATACAGCACCCCTTTATGTTCAAAACACTGGAAAAACTAGGAATATCAGGAACATATCTCAACATTATAAAAGCTATTTATGCAAGGCCCAGAGCTAACATTGTCTTAAATGGAGAAAAATTGGGCTGGGATTGTGGCTCAGCGGCAGAGCGCTCGCCTTGCACGTGTGCGGCCCGGATTCGATCCTCAGCACCACGTAAACATAAATGCATTGCATTGTGTACAACTAATGTAAATAAATAAATATTTTTTAAAAAATGGAGAAAATTTGAAAGCATTCCCTCTAAAAACTGGAACAAGACAGGGATGCCCCCTTTCACCACTGCTATTTAACATAGTACTGGAAACTCTGGCCAGAGCAATTAGACGAAAGAAATTAAAGGGATCCAGATAGGAAAAGAAGAGCTCAAATTAGCACAATTTGCTGATGACATGATAATATATCTAGAAGACCCCAAAAAAACAGAAAACTTTTACAACTAGTTAAAGAATTTGGCTAAGTAGCAGGATATAAAATCAATACCCTTTGTTTTATTTTTTATTTTGAGTTAGGGTCTTGCTAAATTGCCCGATGAGCCTCAAACTTAACAATTCTCCCACCTCATCCTTCTGAGTAGGTGTGAATAGAGTGTTATTAATAAAAAGAATTCCTCTATATTTAATTGAAAATAAGTCAAACATATACACTTTCTCTGCACCAGTTTGGAAACATTCAAAATAGTTTTCCCCATCACAATCATTTTTTGAGTCAGCAATTTTTATTGATGTTATAAAAGAAAGTCAAACTTACTTGCAGGTTAAGATGCGCACCAAATCATTTGGTTTATATAATTCAATACACACAGCACAACTATCTCCATCAGGACCAATTTCCTATGAACAAATAGTTATTGTTACTCTGATAGATAAGAAAAAAAATGAGTTAAATTTTGGAGCAAGATTGGACTGTGCATATACTTACCTAGCACAACTTCTTATAAATGTAGAAGCATCTTATAACTAAGTGATTATATAAAGTTTCAACAGGTGATTTAAATTTATTTGGGCTTAGAAAGGTATAAGGATAAAATCAACAAAAAAGGGGAACAGAACAAATAAGATCATATACGCTGATTTAAAATCTTTTTCCTTATTTTAGACTTCATAAAACATTATTTGCATATATTCTTTTGGGGCGGGGGGTTGCTGGGGATCAAACCCAGGGCCTTGTGTATATGCAAGACAAGCACTCTACCAACTGAGCTATATCCCCAGCCTCTATTTGCATATATTCTATAGCTATGTTTTCCCATTTTTAAAAATTAAGGTATAATAATTCACATAGAGTATTTTAGTATACAATTCTGCAAGTTTTGACAAACATACACAGTCACTTACTCAAGGTAAAAATAGTGCCATTACTCTAGCAAATTCCTCTATACCTCTTAGTAATTAATACTTTCTCTCACTTCTAGCTCCTGGAAACCACTGATATGCTGTTAGTTCCCATAATTTTGGCTTTTCCAGAATGTCATATAAATGGAATCATGTACTATCTAGTCTTGAGTCTTGTTTCTTTCAGTTAACACAATGCTTTTGAGATTCATCCATGTAGCTGTATATATCTGTAAGGTTCCTACATTATTTTTATTGCAAAATGGTATTCTATGATATGGATGTGCCACAGTTTATCCATTCACCATTTGAAGGGCATTCAAGTTCTTTTTAGTTTTGGGCAATTACAAATAAAGCTGCTATGATCAATAGTGTACAGGACTTTATGTGAAAATAGGGGTTTCTCTCCCCCTTTTCAGTAAATATCTAATATGTTAACCAAAAAAAAAAAAAAAAAAAAAAAAAAAAAAAAAAAAAAAAAAAGGCTGCCTGCATTCCTTGGCTTATGGCCTCTTTCTCACATCTCTCCAGTGTCTTGCTTCTGTTGTCACATCTTCTACTGTGCTATAATCAAATCTCTCTCTTCCTCTACCTTATAAGGACACTGTGATAATATTTAGGACACATTCAGATAATCTAAAATAATCTCCCTGTCTTAATTTCCTTAAGTTAACCATATCTGCAAAGTCATATTTGCCACATAAGGTAACATTCACAGGTTCCAGGGATTAGGACTTAGATATATTTGGTGGACATTATTCAGCATCAAACAAGTTTTTAAAAAGCCAATAAGGTTCGTAAATGGCAATGAAAAGTATATTGGAAGAACATTTAGTTTGAACAATGGCTTGTTAGTATTGCTTTAAAACAAACAACATTTTAAAGTAATAAATGCACCTTGTCTCCTTGTTTCAGTGTACGTAGTTGAAGCCTTCCAATAGCTTTTTTAGCATCTGCCTTTAATTGTCTCTGTAATAAAAAAATTAGGTATTAGAAAATGTATTTTTAAAGATGCATGGTTTTAAAAGGTGGAGTATATTAATTAATATTTACCAGGTAAATGTCAAATGTACAAATGAATTTTAAAAGATAAATTTATTAACCATAATGCCTCATTTATCTGATATCAAACAGCATTTTTCAAATTACTGAAACTATTTTACTTATTACATTTTCCTTTTTTCTTAAACAGTGTCTTTGGGATTGTGATGGTAAATCTACATGTCCCTATTCCAAATGGATTCAGATGCTATAAATTTTCAAATCATTTTTCCTATTTCAAAGTGCAGGGGACCTTAAAGTAAAATTTTCCAATTTTTTTCCATATTTTTTTTTGGTACTGAGGATTGAACCCAGGAGTGCTCAACCACTAAGCCACATCCCCAGCCCATATATATTTTGTAACAGGGATTGAACTCAGGGGCACTCTACCACTGGGCCACATCCCCAGCCCTTTTTTGTACTTTATTAGAGACAGGGTCTCACTGAGTTGCTAAGTGCCTTGTCATTGCTGAGGCTGGCTTTGAACTGGTGATCCTCCTACCTCAGCCTCCCAAGTGCTGGGATTACAGGCATGCACCACCACACCTGGCCATTTTTAATATTTTATTTAAAGACAGGTTCTCCTTGAGGTGCTAAGTGCCTCGCTAAGTTGCTGAGGCTGGGTTTGAACTCTCAATCCTCCTGCCTCAGCCTCCTGAGCTGCTGGGATTGCAGGTGTATGCCACTGCACCTGGATCCACATTTTTATAGGTACATTATAGTTGTACATAATGGTGGGATTTGTTGTTACATATTCCTACATGCACACAATGGCTATGGATCAAGGACCGCTCGTGCAGAGAAACCATACTCATACAAATCCCAGTGATCCTTCTTAGGTACTGGGTCAAGGTTCTACTCCTCAATGGATCCCTTTCTTTTTTTCCCCCACGTTTTTATTGGTACATTGTACATAGTAGTGGGATTCATTGTTACATATTTGTATATGCACACAATATAATTTGGCTAGTATCATTCCCTAGTATTTCTCCTTTCCCTCTCCACCTCCCACTGCTGTTCCCTTTCCTCTACTGATCTCCCTTTTATTTTGATGAGATTCCTGCCCTCCCTTTCTTTTCCTTTTTTCTCTATAATTTCCATATATGAGAGGAAACATACAACCCTTGACCTTCTGAGTTTGGCTTATTTTGCTTAACATAATGTTCTCAATTTCTGTCCATTTTTCTGCAAGTCACATAATTTCATTTTTATTTACAGCTGAATAAAACTCCATTGTGGGTTTTTTGTTTGTTTGTTTTAGTACTGGGGATTTAACCCAGGGGTGTTTTACCACTGAATCATATTTCCAGCCATTTTTATTTTTTGAGACAGGGAGGGTCTCACTAAGTTGCTTAGGGCCTAAGTTGCTGAGGCTAGCTTTTAACTTGCAATCCTCCTTCCTTAGCCTCCTGAGTCACTGAGATTACAGGTGTGCACTGCCATGCCCAACTCCACTCTGTATATATACCACATTTTGTCTCTCCATTCATCCATTGATGGACACTTCAGCTAGTTCATAGTTTGGCTAAAGTGAATTGTGTTGCTATAAACATGGTTATACATGTGTCACTATAGTATGATGACTTCAATTCCTTAGGATAAATACTGAGGAGTGGTATGGCTGGGTCATATGGTGGTTCTATGTCTAGTCTTTTGAGGAAATGCTATATTGATTTCCATAACGTTTGTACTAATTTACAATCCCACTAACAGTGTAAAAGTGTTCCTTTTTCTCCACATTTCCTCCAGCATTTATTTCCAATTCCTTTTTTGAAATGTGACATATTTGGTGGAAAGTGCATAGGAATTGAATTCAAATGGACCTAGATTAAAAATCTGATTTTGTCACTCAATTAGTAATTCTAGACATTTCACTTAATACTTTGAGCTTATTTACTCATATATAAAATGAGGATAATACCAATCTTGAAAATATTTGGTTTAAGGAAAAAATGCTGTTTATAACCACCATTGCCTAGTAAGGAGGATGGATTCTGAGAATAGCCACCTTTGTTTAACTGGGCACATATCTACAAGAGTTTGGAAATTCAAAGTCAAATCCAAGGCTCACTTAGAGAATTCAGATGAAAACCTTATGCATAATTGAATCAGAAGTGAATTTGGGGCATGGGAGGAATAAAAAAGTTGAGGAAACTATTATAAGAGAGAGGGATCATTGAGAAACTGTCCTATGTGGGGTAAACTGGCCAAATGAAAAAAAGTCCCAGGTAATATAAGATAATTAGTATTAAGTTGGTGTACTGTTGCAAAGAAATCCTTCCTTTCCTTTCCTAAAATCTACTGTATCCAAGGATGCCTCGCTTAGGCTTCACACCTGGGTGGATGCTGTGTGGAATATAAAGATAGTATGTTCAGAATGGCAAGATGATAAGCAATTTTTCCTATTCTGAACTGTAAAAAGAACAAACTTAACCAGAAATTTGGCAAAAAGTAACTGCTTAGAACCAGAGGTCATTGTAAGAATGTAAGCTGCTTCCTCATCCCCCTGTATAGATCCCCCTCCATACCAGGGTCCCCAGCTGTTATCTAGGTTACATGAAATTAGACATAATGCAAGTAAAGTATCTAACATAATGCCTAACATATAGCAGATGTTCAATAAAATGTTTATTAAATGAAAATATAAGCTACCATTCATAAGAAAGCATTAATGGGTACTTGTAATATGTCTATACATATTTGTAGCAAACATATTTTGGAAGGGGATAGTCCATAGTCCAGGTAGATAAGGAAGCTCCTTAATGCACAAACCTGTCTCCTATATAATGTATATCATTTTTTAAAGGTATTTGGCTTAAAGCTAAGGAAATTACTAGCCAAACTTTGCTGTCACAGGAATAGAAGCAACCTCTTAAATTGTTACCTGAGAAGCAAATACAGCTTGATAGAAACAATTAATAGGAAGGCCTTGGTCCTAAGTAGAAAAGAGGCGCTAATGAAAACCCTGTCACTCCCATTTTGGTACTTCATTGTGAGTTTAAAAGGGGTTTCTATGATGGGTCTTTTTTGGCACAAGTATCTTCCCTTCTGTTTTTTGTTGCTTGCATTGTAAATAAATAATAGAGGAATGGTGAATGGAGGACACTTAGGATCTTCAGATCATCTGGCCAACATTTATTGTGACAGATAAGAAAACTGAAGCCTAAAGAAGAAGAATGTCTTGATTAAAATATCAGAGTTGGTTACTGTCAGCTCAACTGAAGCTGAGAGTTACACAAAGGAACCCACCTGTGGCTTGGAGTAGGAAGCTACTACTACTTCCTTATATTTATACAGTTGATAAGTAGTTTGAAAATAATTTTATATCCATTACTTCATTTATTCCTCATGATAATCCCCTGAAGGAGGTAAGAGTCTCATTTAAAGATAAGCAACTAGGCTGGATGTGGTGATGTACACCTGTAAACCCAGTGGCTCAGGAGGCTAAGGCAGGAGGACTTCAAGTTCAAGGCCAGCCTCAGCAACTTAGCAAGGCCCTAAGCAACTTAGCAAGACCCTGTTTCAAAATAAAAAATAAAAAGGCCTGGGGATATAGCTCAGTGGTTAAGTGCCCCTAGGTTCAATCCCTGTCGCGCACATATGCGCACGTGCACACACACACACACACACACACACACACACACATACACACAGAAAAACAAACAAGTAGAAGCTTGGAAAAGTAAAATAACTTGTCCAAAAGAGCATGTAGTTATCAAGTAAGGATGGTCCAAAATACACAAATCGATAAGTGTAATACACCACATAAATAGAACTGTTGCTTTCCTGACTTGGAGCAACAATGCCGCAGGAGAAAAACTCAGAGGCAGAATGAAGATGAAAGAAGGTTTTTTTATTCTTTGGCTTTAACTATCTCTCAAAACTCTAACACTGGCTCTTTCAGCAATCTCTCTGACTCTACTTCTTCTGACTACTGACTCTTTACTTCTTTACTTTATTTTACTTTTACTTTCTTAGAGAGAGCTTAGAGAGAGAGAGAAAGAGAGAAAGAGAGAGCTTCTTTTTTCTTAGAGAGAGCTTAGAGAGAGAGAAAGAGAGAGATAGAGAGAGAGAGCTTCTTCTTTCTTCTTTTCTTTCTTCTTCGGCAACCTCGACCTGACTCCGACCAGCAACTATTTCTTCTCTCTATCTATGGTTTCTCATTTCTTTCTCTAGCTTCTTCTGACCAAACTCTTAACCGCTCTGACTCTTATTTCTTCTTCTGACTACGTTCTGGCCGCTCTGACTCTTTTCTTTTTCTCTGACCCGAACTCTTCTTCCGACCAACTGAGTGACTGAACGACTGACTGAATGAATACCGCTTCTGACCGCTTTCACCCGGTTATATACCTTTAGCTTTGTGGGTGCGTCACATGCATTTACAAGTGCGTCATGTGCATATGATTATTATCAGGTGGAACTTATGGCTTCCAGCTAGCCGCAATAGCCATCTCCCTGATTGGGGCTGCTTCATAGAACCAAGGAAAAAATTCATATGACCATCTCAATATATGTAGAAAAGGCCCTCAACAAAATTCAACACCCTTTAATGATAAACACCCTGAAGAAAACAGGAATAGAAGGAACTTAACTTGACATCATAAAGTCTTTATATGACAAACCTCAAACCAACACCATACTGAATAAGGAAAACCTGAAAGCATTTCCTCCAATCAGGATCAAGGAAAGGATGTCCACTCTCACCACTCCTATTTAATATAGTTCTTGAAACTAGCCAGAGCAATCAGGCAAGAAGAAGAGTAAAAGGGATTCAAATAGAAAAAAACAAGTCCAATTACCTTTGTTTGCTGATTATATGATTCTATATCTAAAATACCCCAAAAACTCCACCAGAAGACTTCTAGAGCTGATAAACAAATTCAGCACAGTAATAAGATACAAGACAAACATACAAAAATCAATAACTTACCTACAACACAATAATGAATCTGATGAGAAAGAAATCAGGAAAACTATCCCATTCTCAATAACCTGAAAAAAGTAGTTGGACGTTAACCAATGGGGTAAAAGACCTCTATAAGAACTCTGAAGAAATAAATTGTAGAAGACACTAGAATAAGGAAAGACTTCCCAAGCTCTTGGATATGCAGAATTAATATTGTTAAAATTGCCACATTATCAAAAGCGTTCTACAGAGTCAATGTAATGCCCATAAAAATACCAAAGGTATTCTACATAGAAGTAGAAAAAAACAATCTTAAAATTCATATGGAAGAACAAAATACCCAGACTAGACAAAGCAATGCTGAGCTAAAAGAGCAATGCTTAAGACATGACAGTATCTGATTTCAAATTATAGTATGGAGCCATAGGAACTAAAAGAATAAATAAATAAATAAAAAAAGCAAGGTACTGACAAAAAACCAGACAAGTAGACCAATATATCAGAACAGAAGACATAGAAACAAATCTCCATAGCTATAATGATCTGATTGTTGACAAAACTGCCAAAAACACATTCGAGAAAAGACAGCCTCTTTAATAAATGGTGCTGGGAAAACTGGAAATCCACATGTAGAATAATCAAACTAGATCCCTATCTCTCACTCTGCATAAAAGTCAACTCAAAATGGATCAAAGATCTAAGTACAAAACTGAAAACTTTGCAACTGTTAGAAAAATAGGGTAAACCCTTCAACATGTAGGCACAGCTAACCACTTCTTCAATAAGATACCTATAGCTCAGGAGATAAGAGAATCAACAAATGAGATAATGAGATGTCATCAAATTAAATAGCTTCTGCACAGCAAAGGAAACAATTAACAGTGAGGAGACAACAGATAGAATGGGAGAAAACACTTTTTTTTTGTACTGGGGAATTAACTCAGGATCACTTTCCCACTGAGTTATATCCCAAATCCTTTCTATTTTTCTTTTGAGACAGGGTCCTACTAAGTTGCTGAGGCTGGCCTTGAACTTGCTATCCTCCTGCCTCAGCCACCTGAGCCATAGGGATTGCATAAATGTACCAATGCACCCAGCAGAGAGAAAAATCTTTGTCAGCTGCTCTTCCAACAAAGGATTAAAAACCAGGATGTATAAAGAGCTCAATATTATAAAAGCAAGTAACACAACAATAAATGGGAAAAGGAACTGCACAGATAATTCTCAAAAGGGGAAATACAAATAGCCAATAATTATCTGAAAAAATGTTTGACATTCTTAGCAATCAGGGAAATGCAAATAAAAATTACACTGGGATTTCATCTCATTCCCATTAGAATGGAAGTCATCAAGAATATAAATAAAAACACATGCTGGTGAGGATGCAGGGAAAAAGGAACTCTTATGTACTGTTGATGGGAATGTAAATCAATACAACAACTATGAAAATTGGTATGGAGGTTTCTCTAAAAGTAAAAAGTAGATCTACACTATGATCAAGGTATACCACTCTTTGGTATTTATCCAAAAGAAATGTCAGCATACTTTAGAGATACATGCATACTCATATTTATTGTAGCACAGTTCACAATGACCAAATTGTTGAATAAGCCAAGCTGTCCATCAATAGCTGAATGCATAAAGAAAATGTGAGCTAAATAGTTATAGATATGTAATGGAATTTTATTCAGCCATAAAGAAGAATGAAATTATGACATTTGGAGGAAAATGGATAGAACTGGAGACCATAATTTTAAGCTAAGTAAGTTAGATTCAGAAAAGTATCATCTCCTTTCTTTCATATGTATAAGCAAAACAAAATATCATCAACAAAAAAACTCCATGATATTAAAAGGAAAAACAGTAGGATAGAGGAAGAAGTTCAGAGGGAGGGAGAAGGATAGGGTAGGGAAGGTATTGGGGAGTGAACTGATCAAATTATGTTGTTGTTTTCCTAGTACTGGGATTGAATTTAGTGGTATTTTACCATGAGTGACATCCCCAGCCTTATTTATTTATTTATTTATTTTTGTTACCAGGGATTGAACCCAGGGGTGCTTAACCACTGCGCCACATCCCCAGCCCTTTTTAAAAATATTTTGTTTACAGACAGGATCTCACTAAGTTGCTTAGGGCCTCACTAAATTGCTGAGGCTGGCTTTGAACTCGAAATCCTCCTGCCTCAGCCTGCTGAGCTGCTGGGATTACAAACATGCACCACTGCACTTGGTTTTATTTTTTGTTTTGAGATAGGGTCTTGCTAAATTGCTTAGGGCTTTACTAAGTTGCTGAGGATGCCTCAATCTTGCAATTCTCTTGCTTCAGCCTCCCAAGTTGCTGGGATTACAGGCATATGACACCATACTCAGCTCAAATTGTTTTTATGCATTACAAATATGCCACAATGAAGTCCACTATTCTGTACAATTAATTAATTAATAATAAAGAAAAAAAACTAATAATAATTAAAAAGGGCATGCAGTCTCTAAATGATAGAACTGGTACTTGAACTCTGATCTTTATATTCTAAGAGTCTGTTACAATCCATCTAACCACAATTCAGCTATCTTTTGATGTTTTACCAGCTTCTTTTATTTGGGGGGTAGTGGGGACAAGGATTGAACTCTGGGCATTCAACCACTGAGCCACATACCCATCCCTATTTTGTATTTTATTTAGAGACAGGGTCTCACTGAGTTGCTTAGTGCCTTGCCATTGCTGAGGCTGGCTTTGAACTCACAGTCCTCCTGTCTCAGCTTCTGGAGCTGCTGAGATTACAGACATACGCCACCGCATCCAGCTACCAGTTTCTTGATTCTATGGTCTGTCAAACTGTGACAATCTTTTCAGTGAACAACCAGTCCTGGCCTGGCCTAGATTTCCAAGCTTCACTACTTTCTTTTCACATAGATCAGGAGTTATTTAGACATTGAGAAGAGAAAAATGCAAATGAGAAAAAAATAGAGCCACCAAGAGAAAATGGATGTGTATGTGTGTGGGGGGGGGAGTAGTATATGTGATAATATGTCTGATAATCATTTTGCACTTTGTCTTTAAAGCACTTCAGATTTAGGCTTAAGCAACAAGTTCTGTAACCCAGTTGGGGAAACATCTTGTAATGCAGTGATGCCTCTCCAGGGTATTTACATGATTAAGTCTACACAGTCTGATTTCTCAATCCAAAATATTCAATTCAACACAATATAAATGCCCGAGTCTCCAGTGCTAACACTTATCAATTTATTAGGAATGAATGTCAAATATATAACTTACTTAATTATACCTAAGATTGTACTGCAAATTAATTTGAATAGTAGGATCAAAGGCAAACTATACCTAACGTCTGAATCTCTTCCCAGAAGAACAGTCAAACTTATATAAGACCAGTGCTAACAAAAAGGTAGTGGTGGAGGCAGGGAGAATACCAAAAACATATAGGGAAAGATACAAGATGCTAGAAGATATTAAACAAGAGATCCAGAAGATATTATACAAGATATTTGATTATAAACGATCTCTAGAGAATTTGCAGCACAGTAGAAAACAATGTTTAATGAAGTGTCCTTTAAATAAAACTTTAACAGGAAATTTAGAATTCATTGTGGTATACTCATACATGCACACAGCATAATTTGGTCAATTTCATTCTGTATTTCCTCCCCTTTCCCATCCTTCCTATTTCCCACTTGATCCTCTTCCTCTATTCCACTGTTCTCCCTTTCATTTTCATGAGATTCCTCTTATTTCTAATTCCTTATTTCTCTATGGCTTCCATATATGAGAGAAAATATTTGACCCTTGACTTTCTGAGTCTGGCTTATTTCACTTAGCATGTTCTCTAGTTCCATTCATTTACCAGAAAATGACATAATTTCATTTTTCTTTATTGCTGAGTAATATTTCATTGTGTATACATGCCACATTTTCATTATCCATTCATCTGTTGATTGGCACTTAGGCTGGTTCCATAACATGTGTATTGTGAATTGTGCTGCTATAAACATTGGTGTGCACGTATAACTGTAGTATGCTGATTTCAGTTCTTTATGCTATATGCATGTATAAATATATCACAATGAATTCCACTTTTATGTATAACTATAATATGCCAATTAAAAAACAATAAATAAATAGAAGGAAGACCCATAGAGTAGAGTAAGGAGAATGGGACAAGGAAAAGGGGAGGGAATGTGGAAGTACTGGAGACTGAAATGGTGCAAATTATGTTCTATGCATTTATGTATATGTTAAATGAACCCCATTGTTATGTATAATTATAATGCTCTAATAAAACCACTTTAAAAAGAGGAAATTTGGATATTTTCAACATATTCTGCTGAGTTTATATAAAGAAATTCATTTCCTTTAAATATGGATATGAGATAAGTGATTTTGGTGAAATTTACAAACTTTATTTTTTGAGCTTAAATGAAGGTTACTCATAAAATTGCCATTGGTACTCAAAATATGTCACTGTCACACTGATAGCAAGAGTTCCAAAATACAATCCTCCCTCTAAAACACCAAAATATGACAGCAACATTAGGATCAAATAGTTTATATATTAAATATGATATATTACCTGGACAATATCAGTTAACATTTGAGTACCCAAATATACCTCCACATATAAAGAAAATGATTAGCAATGCAAATGGTAATTTTATTCCTTAAAAATCACAACTTTAAGAACCTTTCTACATTATTATACAAATTAGAGAATTACCCAGTGCTTTGCCACCATATCAGAATTCCCTTCTACCCTACACATTTCAGTAGCCCATAGTTTCCACCTCTTATCACGTTCTGTAATTGTATTTATCATTTGTCTATTACTCCTCCTAGGTTGTGAGTAGCTAGAGGATGGGGTCTTAGTATTTTAAAATAATTCCCATAGTGGATAGTAGTTGCTCAAATAATATTTTTCTAAATTTAGAAAATATAAACAGATTTTTAAGGTTTTCTTGTTCTTCCATTTTGTTTACACAAGACTCCTCTCCATTTTACTTATTTGCTTTTCTTTTTCTGATACTGGGGATTGAATCCAGGGGCACTCCCCCACTGTTCTATTGCCAGCCTTTTTTATTTTTATTTTTTAAATGTTTATTTATTTGCTTTAGTTGTACACAATGTGTTTACGGGGTGCTGAAGATCGAACCCAGGGCCGCACACGTGCTAGGTGAGCGCTCTACCGCTGAGCCACAACCCCATTTGAGACAGGGTCTTGCTAAGTTGCTGAGGTTGGCCTCAAACTTGTGATCCTCCTGTCTCAGCCTCCTAAATTACTGGGATTACAGGTAGGCACCATTAAACCTGGCCAATTTTGCTTATTAAAAGCCCCAAATCCACTAAATTTGGGGAAAGAAGGGTTTAGAGGGAATTTATTGGGCCCCTACCATGTGTCAATTTCAACCCTATGATTTTTACATGTGTCACTGTGTGTAATCATTAACAACCTTGTGAATAGGTATTTTAATATCCAAATTTATAGGCAAGAAAGGTAAGCTTACAAAGCTTGACTAAAGTCCAGGCAGCTGGTTAGTTGCAGAGCTGTGATTCAATTCAAGCACAGGTTCTATCTGGCTTTAAAACCCATGATCTCTCCACTATAGTACACTGCTTCCATTGTGCAACAGCAAAGAAGCCTTTAAAAGGCTTCACATTCCTTGAGAAGATAAATGAGAGAAATAGGAGGAAAAAAAACTCAAAGTTGGCTATTACCCAATCTTAAAATTCTTTCTAAATTAGCTACTCACTATAATTTCTGAAAAATTTTAAAATAAGTATATTATACCAACAGCCTCTCTCCTACTTTTCAATCTTAAGAAATACCTGGTGTCAGAAGATTTGGCAGTTGAGTTGAAAATTAAGTTGGTTGTTGGCCAGTTTTCCTAACAGAATTTTAATGTGACTACTCCAACTAATCAAAAGCTTTGATGGCTCTAGCCATTGTGTGTGTGTGCATGCGTGCATGTGTGTGTGTGTGTGTGTGTGTGTGTGTATTGTTGTTTTTCATTTTGTTTTGCTTTTGCTTCTGAGTGGGAATTTAATGGGGCTGATAATGAAAAATCAGACCAATACTTATTCTTTATTATAATGTTAAATTTTAAAATTATAGTAAATACAAAGGTATTCTACTTAGTTCATTTGTATATTTATATCCAATTAGGTAAAATATATGCTTCAGTCTGGTGATTTGTCAGCCCAATTCTTGGTCACAGGGCATTTAGCTTTCAGCTTAATTGAAATTCTCATGAATAACATTAGTTATGCAGGAAAGCCCAATTATTTTATAGAGGCAGGGTATGCAAAAGCAAGAAAAGAGGGTAGATATAAGCAAATTAGATTTTCCTGCACTTAAATCACCTCATTTTAAAAATAAACATTTTCACAAATTTGGCTCAGAGTTTGTAAAGCAAGCTATTTAAAATAAAGAATTATAGTAAGAAGATTCTTTTCCTCTTTTTTTTTTTTTTTCCCACTAAGTCACTGGAGTTGGAACCCAGGGGTACTTTACCATTGACCTACATCTCCAATCCTTTTTTTTTTATTTTGAGATAGGGTCTCTCTATGTAGTTTAGGGCCTCAATAAGTTGCTTAGGCTGCCCTTGAACTTGTGATCTTCCTGCCTCAGCTTTGGGAGTCACTGACATTACAGGTGTGTACTACTGCACCTGACTTCCTCAGATATATTCTTGTGAATAAACTTGAGGTCTGAACTATGTGGTAGTTTAGGTGTATGAGAAATTAAATAAATCTGTTCTGTTCAAGAAAACCTATGTATAATACTTGAATAAAAGTATTCATACAGGTAAGAGGAGGTGCAGACTACAAAACAGCTTCCCACAAATCTCTGGAACCTCAGAGAGGGATATATAGGAGTATAGACCATTCCCATAAAGATAAGTACCATGAACAGTGTACAGAAATGCACTGTAAGGAAAAGCTGAGGAGAAGGGAGAATTTGACACAGTAAATAGGTTATATCTCAGATTACAGCCTTTTATGAAGAGAGACAATTAACACCTTTAGAATTAGCAATATAATTGCAAGTTGGTACACTTTAACCAAACTTAGTCCCTGGCAATCCCTTTCCCCCCACTCTCAGCTTCTGGAAACTACCATTGTGCTTAGTGCTTCTATGATTTCAACATTTTATGAAGACAATTAAGTTCTGAGGCTCTGATGTATAGATGGTTCACTTGAAATTTTCTAAGAGTAGATCTTAAGTGTCCTCACAACACACACACACACACACACACACACACACACACATGCGTAATTATGCATAACTGTGTGGTGATGAATGTATTAATTTGATTGTGGTAATGACTTCACAGTGTATAATGTATATCAAATCATCAGGTTGTATACCTTGAATAGATACAATTTTTATTTTTCAATTATATTGCAATAAAGTTGTAGGAGCAGGGGAGAATTAGTGATATAAGCCAGGCATGGTGGGGTGAGCCTGTAGACCCAGCCCTCTGGAGGCTGAGGCAGTAGGATCACTTTACCCAAGAATTTTAAGACCAACCATGGTAACTGTTATGGTTTGAATCTTAAATGTCCCTCAAAGGCTCATGTGGTAAAGGCTTGGTTGCCAGCTATGGCACCACAGGTAGAAGAATCTTTAGGAGGTGATGCCTAGTGAAGGAAGTTGGATCATTGAGGGTGTGCCCTTGAAGAAGATATTGGAATCTCAGGCCCTTCCTCTTTTTCTTTGCTTCCTGGTCACCATGAAGTGAATAGCTCTGCTCCACCACATGTTTCACACCATGATGTTCTCCCTTGCTATAGACCCCAAAGTGACAGGGGCCAAATGACCATACAATGAAACTTCTGAAACCATGGGCCAAAATTGACCTCTCTTCCTTTAAGATATTTATCTCAGGTATCTCAGGTATTTTCTCATACAGTGACAGAAAGCTGAATAACACAGTAACCTAGTGAGAAAGAAGTCTCAAGAAAGAAATAATTATATGAGTGAAGAATTAAATAAGTAAATCTATAAAAATTGAGACCCATTATTAGTTTCCTTTTGATTGATGAGAAAGTCAGAAAAAAGACTGTAAAACTAGATCTCACTTAGACAAGTGTTTATTTAATCTGCGCTATATAAGAGCCACAAATCTCATGGTTTTGTAAAAGGTCCTGAAAAATTCTCAAATTTAGGCAGGAATAGATACATACATGCAAACACACCAACCATAAATTTTTATATGTTGATAATAGTATAGTATGCAGATACCTGATGAATCTCCCAGTTAATTTCATGTACTAGCAGAATAGAAAAAACTAAATGTAATTGAGAATATTTCAGATAATTTTTAATAATGCTTAAAGTTCAAGGACAATTTTCAAGATATTAATGTATCCTAGCCCATCCTCATCTAGAAGTGAATAGTAGTAGTGTTATTCTCTTACATCAAATTACAGGAACATGTGTGGCCCCCAAAACAATTTGAATGTCAGGATGAGAGACTCAGATTGACTCAGACTTGGGACATAGTTACTACAGGTATCTTATTAGCAACCAGCCCTATTACTGAAATGTGCATATTATTAATACAAATTGTTGCACAAAGCAAACTTGACAAACTGATACAACATGGTCCACTGCCTCAGGTGTATATAACATTATCATCAATCACTATCATACGGATCACTTTGAGGGCCACATTCCCATGGCTAAGATCCAATCATGGCTACCTTGAGGACATGCAAGGAGTAAGCAAATAGTTCTGCTGTTATCTCTTTTTTTACAATCTACAAAGCAGTCAGTGTAGTGTCAGTATAGTATTTATATATAAATACTATATTTTATATAGCATTTAGTTACTATAATTAGCATTTATATGTGCTAGAGTAAATGTACATTATATAATGTGCTAGAGTAAATGTACATTATATATAATTATAAATATATTTATGTATAAATATTGCTTATATATACACTATATATATGTTATACTTCTATTAGTATTTATATTTATGTATAATCTATATATATGTATATAGATTAAACAACATTATATAAACCTAATACTTGTAGAAGCACTCAAGGAGTAGAGTCCCAAAGGAACAATTTCTCCACTCTATAAGACCATCACATATATCTTTATATTGTTTTACCCATTTAATTATCCATTTACTCCCATGATCTATGGCCACTTGAAATTTGTGATAAACTTGTGCAGAGCTATTTAATAATATAAGAAACTGAGTCATTCTAATTCTTCCTTAGGCTATTCATTCTCCATTAGTATCATATTCTGAGGAGGTTTTCGTTCAATTAACTAATCCATTTGATTACTATATGATTGATTTATATAATGTAGTTGAATCTTACCATCAAAACCAGTATTATAGCATACACAGAATGCTTATGATACAGTTTGGTTTAGTTACAAAATAAATCAGGATGTATCAGAGAAGTGTTTATTAAACCTTCCTAGAAGAATTGACCTTTGTTCATATACCAAATATTAATATGGACAAGGGATGTCAATAGTAGCAATTATTCTGTCATTTCTAAGTTCTATGTTAGCTGGGGACAAAGCCAATCATTTTTCTTAATTCACATTATTGTATAGTTTTAGGTTCCCAGTAACTGTTGTACAATCAAAAATCATCTATCTCCCATGGGAGTATATAGGGATCATTCAGTTTTAGTTCTATTCCCACCAGCTAGTCTTATTTTGGTCCATCCTCTGGTTGAGATGAATCAGTGATCAGTAATGCAAATTACAATCCCCTGTCCTGTGCAAATTTCTTTAAATTTGGGAATTTGTATGTGTCTATAAGACTCTCTTCATGAACTCCCACACCTAAAACTTGAAAGCTATTACCCCATGGCTACTTGGGCCTTCATTTTAAGCAAAATGATTAATAGATTATATTGTGTCAGAATATATGCACTTTCCCAATGTTGAGTCCTAGCATTCTCTACCCTTATGTGTTGGGTCTGTGTGAACATTTTTTTTTTTTTTTTTTTTTGGTACCGGGGATTAAACTCAGGGGCACTCGACCACTGGGCCACATCCCCAGCCCTTTTTTGTATTTTATTAGAGACAGGGTCTCACTGAGTTACTAAGTGCCTCACTATTGCTGAGGCTGGCTTTGAACTCGTGATCCTCCTGCCTCAGCCTCCCAAAGTGCTGAGATTACAGGCGTGCGCCACTGCGCCCGGCTTGTGTGAACATTTTTATCAAGACTTTATTCTTCCCCATTCTTTTCTTTGGAAGATATCTCTCTCTCTCTTTCTCTGTGTGTGTGTGTGTGTGTGTGTGTGTGTGTGTGTGTGTATGTGTGTGTTTGTTACTAAGGGTTGAGCTCAGGGGTACTCTACCACTGAGCTATATCCCTGGGCCTCAAACTTACAATCCTCCTGCCTCAACCTCCCAAATTGCTGGGATTATAGCATACCTAGCAATCTTTCTCTTCTTAAAGGCACTCAAAGTAAATGTCAGCCACTATTTTACTTAGAACCCTTTTTTGATTCCCTGGGCAATGTTTACTCTAACAGATGCATTTCTATTGAGTATCAACTGTTTGAATACAGTTAGGATACATGTATTGCAGCCCCCAGATGCTGGGCACCTCATGCTAGATTCAGGTGTTATTGTGGTCACTCCCGTATGTAGTTTAGTTTGAGTATGACATAGGTTTCTAATAAACTTCCTTGTCTCAGTTTAGGATTGTTCCCAATGGGGACACAAATTGAATGTGTAAAGTCTCACATGTTATTTTCATTCATAACCCATTGATACTTTTTATCCTATTTAAAAAAAGTTTCCTATCCACAAAAACAGGGATGATGTGTGTTCTTACACATTTTCTATGACATATCTAGTCATCTGGGAACTCATTTGAGCACTTAGTCCTCAAAACTTATGGTTATACAGTTATCAGTTTGCCTGAAATTATATACCATGTATCATAATATTCATAAGGAAGAGGTTCCTGAATACATTATTTTCCTTAATATTCTAATGTAAGTTTCCATAACTCACTTTATCACCACTTCTACCAGTAAATGTAGATAATGGAGTTAAATGTTAAGTGATAGTTGTAACCATCATATATGTCAAGATCTCTCTTTTAAAATAAATTAGGGGTCATAAAAATTAAATATATAAATGATATTGTAGCACTTTCAAATATTTATAAGTAGAAGGATCATCAGCCACATATTTAATTCTTTTGTCCACAAATGATAAATTGATACAGTCCGTTAAGTAGTAAAAGATGCCCTTTCAAAAACCTTCTATAATAGAAGTTTCAATGCTATTCTTGACCAAGCCTTCAGAGGTTAATTTTTCATAAATATATTACAAACTATGAAAATTTCTTAAATGAATGATGATATCAGGGATGCATGTTCATTAAAACTTGTGCAACACCAAAGATTTTTTATAAACCTTATTACTTGCTGACTGATTCAACATAATAGCAGTTACAATACCAAAACACATAGCTTACATTAAAATACACAAACCAAACCCTCTTGTCATTGTTACTATAACCTTTGAATAGTTAGTCATACAGGATAGCAATTTCTTTCCCACTTCAGAGATAAAGACAGCATAACATACAAATGTGAAATATTAACACAATGTGAAGCTATTAAGTGGCCTAGCAAAGGAATTTGAAACATCCTTTTGACCATAGCTAGTATCAGGCTGAACCTGCCACCAATGTGATAAGTGACTTCTCTGAGAAGGACATAAGTCAAATAACTTTAAACATTGAGATAATCATCACATTTTACCATATATAATTTCTAATCTTTATGAAGTTCTTAAAATTAAATTTCAATTTCTCATCAGTTCTTAAACTCAATTAACATTCTTGCTATATAGAAATCCTCATTGGTCCTCCCACCCCTGAATATACTTGGTTGCTCTTTGCTTTTCAGAAAGAGTACTTGAAGTGGACAGAAATTCACTGCCTTTGGAGAAACTTCTCAGTACATATAAAAATGTTTTCTGTTGAGTCTACTGAAAGGACATCTGAAAGGCCAGCAATCATTCTGGAGAAGTAGCACACCATTCTGCCAATGTATTGAGAATACCTGAAGGGAAGAGGTGTAAGTAATGATGGTGGTGTGAACTGGAGCAGAAGCAATGGAAGTATAAGACATAATTGGATTCTGGATATATAATGGAGGTGGAACCAATGGAGATTATGTGGGAAGTGAGGGAAAAAATAACCCAAGCTTTCTGGTCTGGGATCAAGAAAAAATTCTTTTGAAAATGGGAGCATAATAGTATGTTTTTGTGTTGATGGGAAAGATCCAGAGGAAACACTGTTAGTGGTAGGACAGTGAGAGAGGACAACTGCTGGAGTAATGTTCTTTAGTATACAAAAGACAAAAAGGATCCTGTATATGAGAGAAAAGTCAACCTTTTCAAGGGAACAGTTCATCCACAGTAATAGAAGATAGAGCAAAGTAATAGGACAAAGATTTAAATGCACTTAGATGGGTAGATGTAGAAGTACTTTTTTAAAAAAAAATATTTTCAGCTGTCAATTGATACAATACCTTTATTTAATTTATTTATTTTTATGTGGTGCTGAGGATCGAACCCAGTGCCTCGTATGTGCTAGGCAAGTGCTCTATCACTGAGCCACAACCCCAGCCTGTAAGTTATTTTTTGATTGCTTCAATTTTTATCAATGGAATAGTGAGAATAAAGTTATTGGATGCTTAAGGAGAAAGAAAAAGGTATGATTACTCACCTAGGAAAGTAGGAGAGTAAATGCTAAGAAAAATATAATATGATTAATGGGCAGCATTAAGGGTCATAAATTTGAAGTCAGATGGGTCAGTATAGCTGTAAATGTTTTTCTGCTACTTTAGCTATGCAAGGTGCAGACAGTGTAGGTGGCAAGTAGGATTTAAGAAGGGTTGGATTTTGCTGGAAAGTACAGACAGCCCTCTATAACGATGAGTTCTGCATGCTTGAATCAACCAAGCATGGATTGAAATTAATCAGAATAAAAAATTGTGTCTCCAATGAACATGCACAGATGTTTTCTTGCCATTGTTTCATACAAAATACAATATAACAACTATTTACATAGCAGTTACATTGTATTAGGTATTAAAAGTAATTTAGAGATGATTTAAAGTATATGGGAGGATATATGCAGGTTTTCTACAAATACTACACCATTTCATATTAGGGATTGCCTATGTGCAGATTTTGGTATCCACCTGGAGGTCCTGGAACCAATCCCCCATGAAGACCAAAGAGAACACTGTGTAATAGAGGTTATGGCCAAGGGAACTGAAGATGTATGCTTGGGAGTGGTCATGTATACATTTGAATAAGGCTGTGTGAATAAGGACAAAAGTGAGGATATCAGGGAGATGAGAAACAGTTTATAGGTGCCAGGATCAATGCCACAGAATCATGGGCACTTCTTTGTTCCATAATACTTTGGTATTTTGGCTGTATTAGTTCTGTGTTTTGTACCTTTTATGCAATAATGTTACAATATGGTAAATATTATGAATATGTCATGGGTTGGAGCACAATTAGATCTTTAAACCTGCCTTCTAATGAAAGCCAGCCTAGTATCTTTCTTCAGCCTCACTCTCACATGCAAAGGCACATATACATGTAAAATAAGAGTGGTTATTTTGGGGCAGAGATTACAGATATTTTGTTATATTGGATTTTGGGAAAAAATTTCCTTTTTACTTTCTAATGTCTAAATTTTCTTTACTGAATATGAAAGGCTGTTATAATTTAGAAAAAACTGTTTATTTAAAAAACATATGTATTTACACCCATTTATAATTAAATTCTGGCTGTGCTCCCTTAATGAGGTTTTAAAGACTTAATCAGGCAGGATTAAATTCCTTGACAAATTATAAAAATAAAAGGTTTGAGAAGATGGACAATGACATAATTTTTAAATGACTAGATTTTATAAAACATATGCATAGATCTTTGTCTAGCAAGGTAAATGTATTAAAATGAAAAATGGAAGACAGGAGCATTACAAACCTGCTTCCTGCTTTGAGCTCTCGCATTCCGTAATCTTCGAGCAGAATAAAAGATAAAATAGCCCACAGTTGCTGCCGTAATGATAAAAAAGGACACAGAAACAAAGAAAATTGAATAGTGATTCACCCAAGGGCCATGTTTTTTTCCTACTTCAATGACCATTGTTACTTGTATGCCTCTTTGAATAGATTGTAGAATTTTTGTTCCTTTCAGATTGCCAATCATGATTGCAACAATGTCTCCTGCACCTGTAAAAGAAAAGGAATTCAGTTTTAGTTTCACACTCTTACTACCAAAATTCAACTACTAAAATTATTTAAAATGAGACAGCATGGGACAAAATAAGGTTACACATTCATTCAATTAACATTTATTGATCAACTACTATATACATAAAAGTTGTTGTGGGGGATATAAACATTCATGAGGCTTGGATATTGATTCTAAGGTCCTCACAGTTTGGTAAGGAAGCTTATATATATATACACACACACATACATACAGCAGATACCTCCCCTCTCCCCAGATTAATTACCCATAATTCAAGAGTATTGTGTTTTGGGCCCAAATTGCATTTTATATGAGGATTTGTTTAATGACAAATAGACCCCTAGCTTGTAGACAATAGGACTTACATTCCAGAGAATCTGAGATTTGGGAAATATAAAAATATTCAGCTATGTATCTCTCAACTTGCAGGGTGATAGATTTTCATATGTATTCACTACTAACATGTATAAGGATTTACATGTCAGGATAGTAATGTGAGACAAATAATGTATGTAAACCCAAATGTACAACCTATTCATGTCCATGATGTGTCACTTTTCTATATCTTCAACAGCAATATAAAATTTGTCCAAAACCGGGCATGGTGGTGCACACCTGTAATCCCAGCACTTGGGAGGCTGAGGCAGGAGGATCACGAGTTCAAAGCCAGCCTCAGCAATGGAGAGGCACTTAGCAACTCAGTGAGACCCTGTCTCTAATAAAATACAAAAAAGGGCTGGGGATGTGGCCCAATGGTCGAGAGCCCCTGAGTTCAATACCCAGTACCAAAAAAAAAAAAAAAAAAAAAAAAAAAAAAAAAAAAAAAAAATTGTCCAAGGTGCTCTAAGGTTTTACATTGATGTGATCTGGTTAGCAATGAAGATTACACATAGAACTGATGGAAATGTTTCTATTCAGGCTAATTAAGGACATCTGAAATTAGATTAAGCTTATTACTAAAGGCATAATTTCTGTAATATCCCCCTTCCTAATCCCAAAGATATGTTTGTTTAGGTTTTTTTTTTTTAAGAAAAAAGGACAAACATTTGTTCCTATATTCCAAGAATGTCAGATTGCTCAGCCATTTCAATGCTTTTCAAGGTTTATATTCCTTCTAGTTTATATGACTTTAGAATAATAATCTCAAGCAAAAGAAGAGTTCTTTGAATGTTAAGATATTACAAACCAGTGGAACCTCCCACTGATTTTAGCTTAAGGCACTAATTAAGGTTAATAATCAAACTCCAATGTGGAGTAAACAACCACATAAAAACAAGACTCTAAAAGGATCTTTAGACAAGAGTTTAAACATATAATTACAATACTATAATAATATTCACACATTCAATAATCAAATTAAAGAGTACAAACCATAAATGACAATGTGAATTTTGGAATTTTCCCTCAAATAATCCCTTACATTTACAGGTCCAATAGCTAAAGACTTCAAAAGATCAGGCCAAACAGAAATATCACACTACACTGGTTAGGATCCTCTCCTTGTGTGAAGTTATTAAATTCAAAAAACATAATCAAAGGGTAACATTCACTACAGATCTTAGATTTTCAAAAGACACTATTCTTTTTTATATATGAAAGCCAATTAGTTAAACGCTTTCATAATTGTACTGACCAATATGGGATCAGTCAGTTTGATAGAGGTTAATGACTCACTCTGTTCTCACACATGGGAGAAAATCTGAAAAGAAACTGGGAGTGGAGGAGTCTGAAACGTAGAAACCTCTGGTGTATCTTCCAATGTGAATATATGACCAAAAAATTCCTTATGCGTATGGAGAATTGGTAGTCTTGCAAGTAAGGGGCTATATTTATCATTTATTTGTGGACTTTAAATTTCTAAATAGGACTCTAAAAGCACAAACATTATTTATCTTTTCTCTGTAAGCTGTCTCAATAAAATGACTGGTTATACTGTTTTGATTATTTATACAACCTAGCATTTATTTCTGATATTGTAACCTGCAGAATAATACTTTGGAACATATTATAATTTTAAAGATTTTCTTTAAAATCACTGATTGGGCCTTCTAATAAGCTTTTTTGACTAACAGACATAAGTTTATATTCTTTTACAAGATATGAGGTGGGTGGCAGTGGTGGATGCTCAGGAACATACTGACTATTGTGGTCAGTAGGAGATTAAAAAACAAAGATACTCAAGAAATGTACATTGTCTACATATCAGAAACAATGCTGTGTTCCAAGCCTCACAATCCATATTCATACAGGCTATATATAATCCAAGAATAAAAATCTACTGAATTAACTTTCTATTCATATAAAAGACTTATTTCTAAGCATTAGGATATACCTCCTCTTTCCCATACCCTTGCAGTTATCTGAAAATGGCTCCCTCTCCAGTGTTCCCAATCACAACTAATGGCATCACAAGCTTTCTGGCCACCTGGTTTAAACCACAGAATCATGTTTGAATGTTTACTGCTCACCTAGTCAGTCCTGTACATCCTACTAACTTCCTTTTTGTCTCTCATGATCAGATCCTTCTTTTCATTTCTGCTGCCTTTATGTGAGTATTCATAATTTCCTTGCCTAAACTATTTCAGTAACCTCCTAACTGGCTGTGCTATATTCAGGATTGCTCTGCTCTTAAAGTTTTATCAGAGTTTACTTTCCTTTCTTTTAAATTTTTACCATTGCTAGTTTGGATCATGTCTCTTCCTTTCCTGCTCAGAAGTGTTCAGTGATTATTTGTTACTCATTAAAGTCTGACTCCTTGGCCTAGCATGTAAAACCTTATGTGATGTGGTCTCAACTTTTCCATTTTGATATTTTTAGTGGGGGAGGGGGGTATCAGGGATTGAACTTAGGGGCACTTGACCACTGAGCCACATCCCCAGCCCTTTTTTGTATTTTATTTAGAGATAGGGTCTCACTGAGTTGCTTAGTGCCTCAACATCACTGAGGCTGTCTTTGAACTCGTGATCCTCCTGCCTCAGTCTCCAGAGCCACTGGAATTACAGGTGTACACCACCACACCCTAGTTTGATATATTTTCATTACATTCCCACCTCATGAAAACTCAGATTCAGCTACATGGGACTGTCTATTGTCATTTAATTTTCATAACTCTTCTTTCTGCTTCTTCAGTCTAAAATGCCCTATGACTGCTCTGTCACTCTCCTTTTCTGCTTGTCAATCTATTACCCAATTCCCAGCTTAAATGTTGTTGTAAATAGTCTTTCCAAGTTCTGACTGAGAAAGTAATATTTCCTTGTTGTTCCCATCATTTGTTTTTTTTGTTTGTTTTGTAGTTTTGTTTTATGGTACCAGGGATTGAGCCCAGGGGTGTTTAACCACTGAGAAAAATCCCCAGCTCTTTTTTATATTTTATTTAGAGACAGGGTCTCACTGAGTTGCTTTGGGCCTCACTAAGTTGCTGAGGCTGGCTTTGAACTCTTGTTCCTCCTGCCTCAGACTCCATTGCTGCTGGGATTACAAGTGTGTGTCATAGCACCTGGCCATCACTTGGTTTTAATCCCTATATAGTACTTATTTTGGTTTGCATCTCAATTTCTATGCCTTACTCCCTCTCTAAGAACATTTTAGGGCAGAGAGAATTTCTTAACTATGGGAATGCCTTCCCCTGTATTGTTAGGAAATTACTTGATGTTCCACATAAATAAAATTTACAGGTAATAAATACCTTCACACATATACTTAATTTTAACTATTTCTTAGTCAATCAAGTTTTTACTAACAAAGATACTGTTGTGTGTGTGTGTGTGTGTGTTGCTAGTGATTGAACCCAGGGCCTTATTCACAAGAGGCAAGCACTCTACCAACTGAGTTATATCCCCAGCCCAAGACTTTTTTTTTTTTTTTTTTTTTGTACCAGGGATTGAACTCAGGGGCCCTCGACCACTGGGCCACATCCTCAGCCCTTTTTTGTATTTTATTAGAGACAGGGTCTCACTGAGTTGCTAAGTGCCTCGCCATTGCTGAGGCTGGCTTTGAAATTGTGATCCTCCTGCCTCAGCCTCCCAAGTGCTGGGATTACAGGCGTGCACCACTGGGCCTGGCTCCAAGATACTGTTTTTAACATGGTAAAATATGCCTGGTCAGGTCATATTTTCAATGCGTTTTATTTTTACATGGTGCTGAGGATCGAACCCGGATCGCCCATGTGCTAGGCGAGCGCTCTACCGCTGAGCCACAATCCCAGCCCCCTGGTCAGGTCATATTTTAAAAACATAGGTATATAGCTCAAAAGTATAATCAACTTTTTATAGAACATTCTACAGATTAACAGAAACAAAAATTGAGCACAGGAATCTCTCAGAAGCATTTGATTTCTGTAGAACAGACATATATATCTCATAGGTATCTGAAAGTGGTTTTCTTTTACAAAACTCATAATATAGACTTCATTCTCAATGACCTTATAATGCTTTAATTTTATTTTATTTATTTTTTTTTGGTACCAGGGATTGAACTCAGGGGCACTCAACCACTGGGCCACATCCCCAGCCCTTTTTTGTATTTTATTTAGAGACAGGGTCTCACTGAGTTGCTAAGTGCCTCGCCATTGCTGAGGCTGGCTTTGAACTCGCAATCCTCCTGCCTCAGCCTCCCAAAGTGCTGGGATTACAGGCGTGCGCCACCGCGCCCCGGCTATAATGCTTTAATTTTAACTTGAATGATTTATAAGCTAAATCTTACAACTACAAAAGTTTTCTTTCTTTGTATTAACATGTTACCATTTTGATTAAAATGTTTAAAATATATTTCAAGTGAGAATTAGCAATGGAACATTATAATATATTTTGTGACAGTTTTATTGATTGCGAGGGCTACTTTTTAAAACTGAAGATCACTGTTATGTTATCCAGATGCAAGAAAGCAGAGAAACACTGGTACAAGCTCTTGTGTAGCACAACTTCATAAGGACACATTATTTATTTTCTTTCCCGGTTTTTATTGGTATAGTATAATTGTACATAATGGTGGAATTTGTTATCCATTACATTTTTAGTGTGTAAATTTTTTTGTACTGGGGAGTGAATCCAAGGGTTCTTTACTACTAAGCTACAGTCCCAGCCCTATTTATTTATTTATTTTGAGAAAGAATATTGCTCAGTTGCTGAGGGCCATGCAAAATTGCTGAGGCTGGCCTCAAACTTGTAATTCTCTTGCCACAGCCTCCAAATCACTGGGATTATGGTCTGTGCCACTGTATCCACTCAATGTGTAGAATACTTGCTCCAATAGACTGATATTAAATAGGATAAATAAATTAATGTTTAGTACATCTATGGTACCCAGAAATATTTCATCTTCATTTGTAATATATTTGTTTTTTATTCTATGACACACTCTATAATTAGCAATTTTGAACAGACATCTTAAAAAGTAATCTGATATGGTCTCATCTTCTTAACTAGGATGCACTTATTCTGATTTATTATTGACACTGGATCATGTTTGTGAGCCATTATTTAATGTAGTATTATTTTACCCAAACTATTACATTTTTTTTTACCCAATTCATACATTTTTGGAGCACGTTTGGACGTTGGAGGTCATCCAGTCTCACTTATTCTGTTTTTTTTTTTCCAGTGGGGGGTACTGAGGATTGAACTCAGGGGCACTCAACCACTGAGCCATATATCCAGCCCTATTTTGTATTTTACTTAGAGACAGGGTCTCACTGAGTTGCTTGGTGCCTCACTGTTGATGAAGCTGGCTTTGAACTGGCAATCCTCCTGCCTCAACCTCCTGAGCTGCTGTGATTACAGGTGTGTGCCATCATGCCTGGCCAGTTTTGTAAAAGAAAAGCACTTTCAGATATTTATTATGAGATATATGTCTGTTCTGCCGAAATCAAATGCTGCTAAGAGATTCTCTTTCCTGGGCAGAACAAGTCTCACTTATTCTTGAATTCTCACCTTCATTAATGTTTCTTGAGGGAGGAAGATTCTCACTCAACTTGTTGCTTCTAGCAGCAGCACTCCTCTCTAATATTATGCTTCTAATCTACTGTTGGCTCAGAAAAGACAATCAAGCTTGGTTCTACAGAAAGAGTAAGTAAACCAGGCTTCCTGAAAGAGTTTGGGAGAGTTTCCAATGCAAGTACTCTCTGGCATTTATACTGGTTGCTCAGACATTTTTGTTTACTTCCTGAATCCTGACTATATTCTGCAGAATTGAGGTTGTTGGATAAGATTTATCTATAAACTAGGCTCTTAACATACAACCATCACATCAACCTTACAAGGTAGACATTGCTGTTGTCCCATTTAAAGATAAAATTGGCTAAATTATGTAGGATAATACAAGCTAGTCAATGCAGGAGTGGTATTTGAACCCCAAACAGTTTGGATGTAGTGTTTCTTCTTTTCACCACTATTCTACACTAGTTCTCTATTTTCGATGAATCCTAAAGTTATTATTTGATTTTAAAAATGAAAATCAAGCCAGGCATGATGGCATATGCCTATAATCCCAGCAGCTCAGGAGGCTGAGGCAGGAGGATCATGAGTTCAAAGCCAGCTTCAGCAATGGGGAAGTGCTAAGCAACTCAGTGAGTCTCTGTCTCTAATAAAATACAAATAAGGGCTGGGGATACAGCTCAGTGGTCAATGCCCCCAAGTTCAATCCCTGGTACCCCCCGCAAAAATGAAAATCAATTAGGTACATTCAAGGGTATAGTGGTAAAAGTTTAACAATTGGCTTCCAGGATTACAGGAAGCCCTGATTTGTAGTGCACACCAAAATCTATGGTGTAAATACTCCCATCATGGCCACAGGAATGTGGAGCTGGGAAGGAATGGTACAACTGACAGCAAGCTGGCTCCAGCTCAACATAGGACATTACAGTCAAAACTTATGTATAAGTAGTACATAATTCAAAATTTAACTTGAAACAAATTTACTTTGCTTATTCTTTTTTTTTTTTTTTTTTTAAATTTTTTTATTATTTATTTACTTATTCATCATGCACAAGTATAGTATCTTTTTACATACAACTGCTTGTATACAAAGTATATAAGTACCATTCAGATCTTCAATCATGCATTTAGGATAATGATATCCATCTCATTCAACCACCAATTTTTTTCCAACCCCCCCCTTACTCCCTCCCTCCCCTCCCTTTCCGTTGACCATTCTAGTGTTCCTCTGATCCTATGTACCCCCTTCCAACAACTCTGTGAACCAGCCTCCTTATATCAGAGAAAACATTCGGTACTTGGATTTTTGAGATTGACTAATTTCACTTAGCATTATATTCTCCAACTTCATCCATTTACCTGCAAATGCCATTATTTTATTCTCTCTTATTGCTGAGTAAAATTCCATTTTGTATATATACCATATTTTCTTTATCCACTCATCTACTGAGGGGCATCTAGGTTGGTTCCATAACCTAGCTATTGTGAATTGTGCTGCTATAAACATTGAAGTGGCTGTGTCACTGTAATATGCTGTTTTTAAGTCTTTGCTTATTCTTTTTACTTATTCATAGCAACTGTTAAAGCCAGTCTATGTACAATTTGAAGTTAAGTTTTTCTACTTGCTACACTGTTGAAAATCATAAAATAAGACAGGTACTGTGAAACTACAAAGAACAATAGGTTTCTTTTTGTAGAACAGGGGAAAAAACGTTTTCTGATAGTTCTATGTTTCTGTTGCTAAAAGCAGGCCTTGCTGAGGTTTGTTATTAAGTTTTTCTATGTACATAAAATATTGGAAATACGCTGTTATTTCAGCTGATTATTTAAAATGGTTTGAATTAAAATTAATGACTTTAGGAGTGATTTTTTTCATGGTGCTGGGAATGGAACCGAACCTCATACATGCTAGGCAAGCACTCCACCACTGAGCTCTACCCACTTTTAAAAGAATTTTTTTTAAAAAGGATTAAAACATTAAAAGGATTACAAAACATTCTGTACAGATAATTAGCCATTTATTATCAGGAAAAAATTAAGTGGGGGGAATATTTAAAACATGCACAGGAGCTAGAAGATATTTTTTCATTTTAAACAAAATTTGGAAAATGTAAAGAATGGCATTTATTCAAAGGGATGATCAAAAGTATAATCTTTTGCCTGTTTGAAAGAGTGAGGTGTTAATATTCCCTTCCTAGAAAGAAAATCAAAGTAATTCTTCAGTGCTCATGAAAATTGATCCTCTTCGAAGATAGGAGTCTAGACCCTCAAGAAAACAAGTCCCATTAACAGATACCAAACTTATATCCTTAAATCTATGTTATTTATGCTGAAGAATTTTGCTTATCTATATTCTCTAACAGTAGAACCACATATTAAATGCAAATAGTTTTATCACAGTCCATAAAATTATTGCTACTTCCTCAAAACATTCTTATAATTGATCTTTAAAATCAAGAGACTGGGCTGGGGCTATAGCTCATTTGTTAGAGTGCTTGCCTCACATGCACAAGTCCCTGGGTTCAATCCCCAGCAACACACACACACACACACACACACACACACACAATCAAGGCTGATGTATTAATTTATACACTCTAATATGATTTCAGAATTTATCCACTTTTCAGTCTGAAATTTCACCTAAACAACTATCTTCTTTGAAAAGTGTCAAGTTTAAATATGGGTTATGCCACTCCACTGACTAAACAGTGCTTGTGTTAGTCAACTTTTTGTTATTGTGACTGAAATATGTGACCAGAACAACTTAGAGGAAGAAAGCTTATTTTGGGCTCACAGTTTCAGAGGTACAGTCCATTGTGGGCCAAATCCATTGTTCTAGGCCTGAGGTGAGGCAGAGCTTCATGCTGGAAGGATTTGGTAGAGGAAAGCTGCTCACCTCAAGGTTGCCAGGAAGCAAAGAGAGGGAGCAAGGTGCCAGGGACAAGATAAAAGCCATGTACCCAGTAACACACCTCCTCAGCTACATCCTACCTGCCTAGAGTTACCATTCAGTAATCCATTCAATTATTTCTTCATTACATGGATTAATCCACTGATAAGGTTACAGCTCTCATAATCTTATCATTTCAGCTTCTGTATTAACATAGGAGCTCTTGGAGGACATCTCATATTCAAATTACAACAGTGCCAATCAGATTAAGATTAAGACTAAGGTTCAATTAACCTTCTTACAGACAAGACCACCTATACAGAATATAGACAATAACCTAACCACATCCATTAAGTGTTTTTTGTTTTTTGCTTTTGGTACTCAGTCAATTAACCACTGAGTCACATTCCCAGCTCTGTTGATTTTTATTTTTTAATTTTGAGACAAGGTCTCACTAAGTACTTAGGGCCTCACTAAATTGCTGATGTTGGTCTTGAACTTGCAATCTTTCTGCTTCAGCCTCCCAAGTCACTGGGATTACAGGCATGCACCACCATGCCCAGTCAATTTAAGTATTTTTTGAGTATCTACATACATGCTAGGCACTCTGCTATGCTGTGGTGCTACAAAAAGGAATGAAATATAATCCCTACCCTGTAGGCACTTGCAAATATATTGTATAGATTAGCCAGTCACGATTAGGAATAACATGATCTTAGCCAGTGAAATGAATTTTGCATAACAATTATGTTAGTAGTAGAAAAAATAATTTCCAAATCACATCCCAAACTGATGCTAGGTTAGTAGAATATCCTTCCTTATAAAAAAAAGAAATTTATTTTCCTTCAATGTCCAATATTTGTAAAAATAACACATTACTTTACAATTGTTCTGATATTCTTCAACTTGGTAATACTCTTCACCTAAAAGCAGGTACCCATCAATAGATGAATGGATAAAGAAAATTATATATATACACACACACACACACACACACACACACACACACATATATATATATATATATATATATATGAATATGAGTTTTACTTAGCCATAAAGAAGAATGAAATTATGGCATTTGCTGGTAAATGGATGGAAGTGGAGAACATCACACTAAGTGAAATAAGCCAGTCTCAGGAAGTCACAGGTCAAATGTTTTCTCTCATATGTGGAAGCTAGAGCAAAATAATGAGAACAGGAAAAGGGATACCACGAAAATAGAAGGAATATCAGTGGAGTAGAGGAAGGGGATTGAGGGGGCAGAAGGAGGGATGAGTAAAGGAAAGGAATAGTGGGATAAAATTGAACAAATTATGTTATGTATATATAGAAATTCCACCATTGTGTATATCTATAAAGCACCAATTAAAATAAATAAATAGAAGGAAGACCAATAGAATACAAGAAGGAGAATGGGGTTGGGTGGGGGAAAAGAAAGGAGGGAAAAAGGAAGTACTGGGGACTGAAGTAGAGCAAATTATATTCTAAGCATGTATAAATATGTCAAAATGAACCCCAATATTATGTGTAACAATAATGCATGAAGAAAACCTTGTCAACAATCTGAAAATGGAAGCAGCAATTTGTAGCAAAAATAACACTGAACTGGGAATCAGAAGACTGGGCTGCAGTTTCTGCCTGAAGGAGGTAGGGTTGTACTAGGTTTCTAAGGTTCTGAAATCAAATCTGACAAAAGAACATGACTATATTTTTACTCTCTTTATGAAATCTTCAAAACAACTGTTAATTTCATCCTAGTTGTCTAAAAAAAAAGCACCCATCTCTAAGAAAATAAAAACTCTTAAATTTGTTGATAGTATCCGGTGAAGAAAACTATTAATTGGACAATAATGGTCACAGAACAGCTCTCATTTCAGGATTTCATCTCCCTAAATATGCACTTTGTTTCAAAGGTGATTGTGAGACCATTTACACCATTTTATTTCCTGTACTGTTTAGCAAATTCATGAAGACACACTACAAAAATTATTAGTTAAATGCCTTTCTGACTTGTAGAGATAAACTAAGGACTTATTAATGTTAATGTGTTATATCTAATAAATATATTTTCAGAAAAAGCTGTTATTTTTATAATTTCAGTGTATTTATACCATTTTGTATTTGAAAATTTAATGTTGAAGAACAGCTAATCTGGATCCTAATTGCTTAAATATAAATTTGTGGGTCCATTATGACTTAAATGACATTTTCTTGAGATTACATTTGTATGCAGTGTTACAGATTCCAATTCTATAAGGAATCCTTAAGCTTCCTAATTCAAAGTCATTAAAATAACAAGAGGTGGCTTAAGTTTTATCACATGTCCACACTGCTATCTAAAATATTTTAGAAGGCCACATTAGAAATTAGTACCAAATAAGCAGCAGAAGAAATATAAACTCCAATTTCAAATGTTCAACAATGAAAAACAGGTTTGGTATGTACCTACCTTGGGATCAAAGTTAATGAAATAGGCTGTAGCAACTCTTGTTACTATTACTAAATATAATTCAATTAAAATATTAATAAAAGTATCTATCCTAAGCTTTATGATAAGGTGGAATTTTCTAGCTAGCAATCACAATGTATAGAATTTTAGGCTAAGATCATACTGGTTGAGATCAACCCCTTTCATTTCTTCTAAAATGTTAATGATATCATAGTTTAGATCTAATCTTAATTATTTATTTATAAGTGCAAATTCATTGAACAAATGTTTATTAAGTACAAACCATGCAGTACATTCTGTGCTTCTCAGGCTTTCCCCTTATATTTAATGTTAACATGTCAAAATGTGAACAATCTTTACTAGATATGAAATATTCTGAACATGGTGATAGCATGCTTACATACTTCCCTTGACATTTAAACACAAAAAAGACGGACATGAGGAAAGCTGTGCTAGTTTTCTTTCTTACTCTTAAACTTTTTTTTTTTTTTTTTTGGTACGAGGGATTGAACTCAGGGGAACTCGACCACTGGGCCACATCTCCAGCCTTTTTAAAAAATTTTATTACAGACAAGGTCTCACTGAGCTGCTAAGTGCCTTGCCATTGCTGAGGCTGGCATTGATTTTATGATCCTCCTGTCTCAGCCTCCCAAGTACTGGGATTACAGACATACGCCACTGCACCCAGCTCAATATTCTACTTTTAATATTAGAAATGAATATTCACAATAAGTGCTACAAGTAATAAGGGCAAATGAAGGCCAAAGTAGTTATTCTAAAACTAAGTTCATATTCAGTACTGCCCAGACATCCTGATAGTACAGTGAAGTCAACACTTTGGAATTCACTGATATCTAGAATGAACAAGATCTAAGTGTAAAGAGTTTCAACATAACAAATGTTTCCTCCATTAGAAAAATCTGGAACCAATTCACGTGAATTTTTGAATGTTCACTTTGTCCACAGTAGCCTTCAAAAGCTGTTTTTCCCTCTACAGCCCAAATTCTTTGGAACATTGGGAAAGGCCAACTATTTCAAAGAGAAATACCAAAGCTCATATGACCAAGAATTCCTAGTGATGTTTTTATAAAACAGAAAACAAATTATCTAAACATTTAAGCTAAACTGGTCTTTCCTTCTTGAAAGTCCTGTTTTGTGGCATTTTTTGTTTCCTTTTGATTATTGCTAGTCAAAATGAACCAAACTTACGTTCCTTACACTTACTGCTTCATAGAAGTTCCCTTGATTTAAAAAAAAAAATAGGCACAGCACCAAGGAAGCAACTATAAAATTGATTTCTTAAAATATCTGGAAATATATGTCTGTGGCTTACTAGTAACAAGACCAAATCAGTACTGTATGCTCCTTTAAGATGTCATGTTTCTACTAGTCTTTAGTTAAAACCTAGTCTGTTTTAGAATAGACACAGTATTGGTAAGCTGTTTTTTAAATAAGTAATTCTTAACTTTCTGTGTTTCTACAAATCATATTTTTTGGGGAAGGGTAGTGGCAGAGGAGATGACCAAAATCACATTTTACCATTATCATTTTATAAGCCAATAAAAGAAACACAAACATATAATCATGTATAGTAAATTGCATTTCTGTTCTGCACTACCAAATATTTCAGTTGTAGGCTCCCTCACCCCTGATACTGAGGATTGAACCAGGGCACTCTACCATTTGAGCTACATCCCCAGTCCTTTTAATCTATTTATTTATTTTTATTGTGAGACAGGGTTTTGCTAAATTGCTGAGGCTGGCCTCAAACTTGCAATCCTCCTGCCTCAGCCTCTCAGTCTCTGGGATAAAGGTGTGCACCACAGTACCCTGCCTGGTTTTGAGGGCAAAACTTTATCAGGGAATGGATCACAGACTTGCTAATAGTATACACAAAATATCTTTGTCAAATGGAGTCCCTAGGAAAATCAAATACACTAAGAAAATAGTGTTCAAAAGGTCACAGATGAATAATTTTGTGCATGACATGTCACGCCTACAGGTAAGCAAGTTTTAGAATTGTTATAAAAAATACCTAGTAGCCGGGCGTGGTGGCGCACACCTGTAATCCCAGCACTTTGGGAGGCTAAGACAGGAGAATCGCAAGTTCGAAGCCAGCCTCAGCAATGGCGAGGCACTTAGCAACTCAGTGAGACCCTGTCTCTAAATAAAATACAAAAAAGGGCTGGGGATGTGGCCCAGTGGTCGAGTGCCCCTGAGTTCAATCTCTGGTACCACACACACACACACACAAAAAAACTAGTACTGCCTGAACTATGCTGACATCCACTAGTGGTTATGTTTAGTATATCATTAAGAATCAAGATCTAGATCAGCAATTCTCCATATTTCTGTTCTCAGGAACGCTTTAGGCTCCTTAAAGTTATTGAGGGCCTCAATATTTGCTTATGTAGATTATTTCTATTGAAACCAGATTAGAATTTAACAGTGTGCAATTTTACAAATATTAATTCATTCATTTAAATATCATAGATACACACCAATATAATTAACATAATTTTATTTAAAATTACTATACTTTCCAAAAAGTACACACACACACACACACACACACACACACACACAAAAGAGTGGCATTGTCATCTGGACAGCTCTTTTTTTTGGGGGGGGGTACAAGGCAGATGGGGGTATTGAACCCAGTGGTGCTTAACCACTGAGACACATCCCCAGCCCTTTTTATTTTTTATTTTGAGACAGGGTCTCACTAAGTTGCTTGCCTAACAAGTTGCCTTGCTAAGTTACTGAGGCTGACTTTGAACTTGCAATCCTCTTGCCTCAGCCCCCCAAACTGCTGGGATTACAGGCATGTGCCACTACCCCTGGCCAAGGCAATCTTTTTTTTTAATATCAGACTTAATAGAAGACAGGTAAATAAGGCTGGATCTTCATATGTACTTTTGCTTTAGTTCTACTGTGTTATTTTATTTGAGTCATATGAAGTAAATTTTTACTCACATATATAATATAATTGGAAAATTGAGTGGTATCTTAAAAGAAGTTTCAGTAGCTGTAAATATTCTTTGATACTACAATGAAACTCAATAAGTGGTAGTTTCTTAAACATTAGGTACAAAGTAGAATTTGAAGCCATATCAATGAACTCTTTCTACTTAGTTAAATGAAAACCTATTGGTCTATCTTGTAGGCTGAATGGATCTTTTATTCATCCATAGTTTTGTAATATTATGCCTTGGTCATTTGGAAAATATTGGTTCACTGAGTAATGTAGATCTTCAAAGTGGTGACTCATTTCTAGATTATATGATATCAAAAAATAAATTGGTTATTAATACCACCATTGATCTCATTAGAAAAGTCTAAGCATTAGGCTTATCAAGCTCACATGGTGGGTAAAAGTTTTCAAAATTCTAATTTTTATTTGAAAACTGATGACATGGACAACAAACACAGTCAGTTGTTTTTCTTGAAATGACAAGCTCATTTTTCATTTTTAGAAAAGGTTTTCCAAATATGTAAGTCTGAATAGCTGTTGTTTGTCAGCAGGTCTTCAAGTTAAAAGGAGTTGTTTGAAGAAAGCAGCTAGTTCAGTTGACAACTGTGTCACACGAGTGTTTTCTTCTTCAGAGAAATATATTTTGGTATGCTGTGGAAGTGCATTAGGCCTACTTCCCATTTCATCACAAAGACATATATGTATATGTAAGTATTACAGGGTAGAGATTTAATAAAATTAACTATTCTTACTGATTCATCAAGGACATTTCTATGTAAAACTGGCATTTTCTTTTTCCTGTAAGTGCATGGGCATAAAGACTACAATTAATACAGTCTGGTGCCCCATCTTAATTGATTTTAAGATGCCAGCTGTTTTACTCACCATTGCTTTTACATCATTTATGTAAATATCAACATAATGAATAAGGTAAATAATGACCAAATGTTATTACAAAAGTAGTTTTAACATTATGGACCCTTGAGAGAATCTCAGAAACCAGTAGTTCTTAGATCACAATTTAAGAACTTTTGGGCTGGATTAATGATCCTCAAACTTTAATTTGAATGAGAATTTCCTGGAAAACTTGTTAAAATATTGAGCTTCTGGGGACCCATTCCCTGTTTCAGAATGTCTGAGGTTGGGCATGGAAATTTACAGGTTAACAAGTTCTGTGGGTTGCTTTGGTACATATGGCCTCTGGACCATACTTCAAGAAATATTGGGTTGCTGCATGCACAAGGCCCTGGGTTTTAATCCCCAGCACCGAAGAGAGAGAGAGAGAGAGAGAGAGAGAGAGAGAGAGAGAGAGAGAGAGAGAGAGAGAGAGAGAAATATTGGGTTGAAGTTTTATTATAGTTTGATTTTACAGTCAGGGAATTTCAAGATAGTTGTCCAGTTACTTTGTCCAGACTAATGCCAATCCTTTATCATGCATATAAAAACTCTTGACAATAGAATTATTTTGGTTTATCAATATGTAATGAACTTCATATAGAGAGGTTTTTAAATTAGCCATATTTATGTTTGAAAGTTAGTCACATCATAGTCTTATTCTTTTCCTGTTCTAATAAATTTCTATTGCTATTAATATCTATTACCTAAATCTCCATTAATGACCTTCTAATGGGCTCCAAGCTAGCAATCTTAGCCCTCTAATTCATTCTCTTTGTGGCCATCAGAGATTTTTTCCAAGAAGGGAAAATACTCATATTATTCTTTTGCTAAAGGCTCTTTAAAAGTTCCATTTCACCTACAGAATAAAATTCAACCTCCTTTTATAAGATCTTGACCCATCTGGTTTAGTTATTCCACTTTTATACTAATATAGGCTTCCCTTGCAGTTATCTGGTTTATTTGTCCTTTACTAACCCATGAACTTTTTCAGGTTAAGGACTGTGTCTTTCATCACTGTATCCACAATATCTAGCAGAGTAACTGGAATGTAACACATAAAAATATTTGTCAAATAAATGTTTGATGAATGTAATTCTAAGTACAGTAGTCCCATCTTACCCATGGTTTCACTTTCTTCAGTTTCAGCTACCTTCTGTCTACAAATATTACATGGAAAACTCCAGAAATAAATGATAAATATTAAATAACTTTTATTAAAATATATTGTTATAATTTTTCTTACTAGTAGTTATTGTTAATATCTTACTATGTCTAAATCATAAGTTAAATTTTATCATGGGTATGTATATACAGGAAAAAACATACTATATATAGGGTTTAATACTATCTGAGGTTTAAGGCAAAAATGGAACATCTTAGAACATATCCTTCAAAGATCAGGGAGAAACCTATAGTGTGCTATATTTCATATAATTTGAATTAATTCAAACTGAAAAACAAATTTATACTTTAAAGACAATTGTGATGAACAGAGTCCAAGGTGCACCTCCTCCCTACATACAAGGATGGCATATCTGAACAGGATATGTCTGACTATAGCAAGGACATATGATATATACAGATAAAAAGTTATATACTCATCCTTGTCTATAGATCTTGTTTAGTGTGATGCTTACTGCCACAGTGCTTACTCTGTTGAAATGACCATACAACTCAGTTTCAGATTTATGTTCAGGTGCTAAGACATATGCTCTTTTAGTCCTCAGTTCAAATTAGAACAGAGTCATTCTGGTTCAAGAGGAGACTGATGGCATTTGGGCATTTAGGGGAAGGTTCAGAGGGTAGCTGGAACAGGTTGAGTCACTAGAAAACTTTAAACTGTGTTGATACTGCAAAAAATAAAATAATAAGATACTCCATTGCAAGAAATTATAGAATATATGTCATTTAAATAATAATAGGATATTCTGTAAATACATAACTTTTTTTGCTAACAATTTATACCTTTCTTTTGTTTTAGCAGTACTGAAAAATGAACCCAGGGGTGCTCTACCACTGAGCTACATCCCCAACACGTTTTAGTTTTTATTTTGTGATGGGGTCTCACTAAGTTGCTGAGGCTGGCCTAGAACTTGTGATCCTCCTTTTTCAGCTTCCCTGAGTAGGGGGGTTATAGGCATGTGATCATACCTTTCTTATACTAATGTTTTCTATTATAGTTTTGTTTTGTGGTGGTAAGGGTCCTAGAAACTAAATCCTTCATTTGCTGTTGATACTTGTTAATGTTTTCTGGAGGAATGATAGTAAACTCTACATCATCAACATATTCAATCCCTTGGGATAATAAATTTTACAATATCCAGAACTGTTCAGAATCTGATAAGAATATCTGATGGTGCAAGGTGAAGCAACTGCTAACAAGATAAATACAACAGACTAAAATAATTAGAAAGATATTATTTGTTGGGTGGTAAAAATAAGGTACAAAGAAGACTTATGGATTTCAGGGAAAGAAAACTTAAACCAATGAATATTTGGAATTTGGCGATCTTTTTGTCTTATATTCATCATTTCTGTTTTCCTATATTATGAAGCCTTGGGAATGAGAATTCCGCTGAATAAATTGTTGCTGTATCCAGGGAAAAACAGACAGGCACAGAATTAGGTCATAGTCTAGATTTATAATGAAACTGGGACATGGCCTCCACCATTTGCCCCTTTACTCTCAACCAGGTAGAACTAGTATAAGAATGCATAGAAGACACAGGCACTCTATACCTTAAATGTTGTCCAACTCTATACAGTGCCATTTTTATGTAGATCTGAAAACCCTACCTGAATTGCTATTTGAGTGCCAGACTATGTTAGTCTGCTTTGTGTCACTGTGACAAAATACCTGTGATAAACAACTTAAAAGGAGGAAATGATTCATATTGGCTTATGGTTCCAGAGGGTTCAGTCCATGACTGTTTGGCCCCATTGTTTTGAGGCCTGGGGCAAGGCAGAATTGAGGGCAGGGAGTGCATGGTGGAGGAGGCTTCTCACCTCATATAGGCCATGGAGCAGACAGAGATAGGAAGGGGCTGAGGTCCCAAAAGTCCCTTCAAGGACACGTCCCAAGGACCTCATTTCCTTCTATTTGGCCTTATTTCTGAATACTGACACAGGCTGGTGACTAAGCCTTGAATGATGGTCTTTGGGGAACATTAAAGATCCAAACCATAACACACACTAAAATATCATTATTATAAAAAAATACAATAGAGCTGGGTGTGGTGGCGCACACCTGTAATCCCAGCACTTGGGAGGCTGAGGCAGGAGGATCACGAGTTCAAAGCCAGCCTCAGCAATGGCGAGGCACTTAGCAATTCAGTGAGACCCTGTCTCTAATAAAATACAAAAAGGGCTGGGGCTGTGGCCCAGTGGTCAAGTGCCCCTGAGTTCAATCCCTGGTACCAAAAAAAAAAAAAAAAAAAAAAAAAAAAAAAAAAAAAAAAAAAAACCAAACAAACAAACAAACAAAAAAAAACAATAGAGACTGAAAATGTGGGCTCTTTTAAAGGAAAGGACTATATTATTTTTCTTTATCTATTTGCTCAGTCCTCTCCTGCTAACAATACCTAGTACAATACTCATTGTATATGGGAGTTGAAACTTTGTTAATTTTGGAATCTCATTTTGCATGCATCCTCTTCAGAAATAGTTTGTAATAGGGAGATTAGATTGGGAATTTCATTTACTACTAAAGTTAGGAAGAATATTCTGTTGAGAAATAAGGTCTTTATTTTGTCCTGGCCCACAAGTGCAAGCGTTATAGTAGACCAATTAGTTAGTATTACATTAGGTATCCATAGAAATGAGAATTCTTTCTTCACAACTTTTGGTATCATACAGGTACCAAAAAAAAGTAAGAATTATTATTGCTAGGTATGTTGGCACACAGCTATAATAACAGTAACTTGGAAGACTAAAGCAGTAAGAGCACAAGTTCTAGGCCAGCCAGGAAAACTTTGGGAGACTCTACCTTAAAATAAATAAATTAAATAAATAAACAAATAAATGGCTGGGGATATAGCTCTGTGTTAGGGGACCCCTGGGTTCAAGTTCTAGTATGGGGAAAAAAGAATATTCTACTACCTGAGTATATTACATTTTTTTCTGTATGAAATAAAAAAGTTCATTTCTGAACTCCAGCCCATGCTCTAATAATAAAAGCAAACACAAATTAATCTCACCTGTTTTTTATTTTTTATATTAAATTGTCTCAGAAAGTCAATAAAGAAAGTAAACCTCAACTGTAGATCTATGCTTTGAAGTTTTATTAACCTGACACAAAAGGTACAAAGAAATATAACTAAATGTTTGTCATCACAGTTGAAAACATTCTGTTCTTATCATAGTTGAGGCAACTCTATTGGTTTAGTCACTCCCTGACATTGACAAATCTTTGATACTATTAAAATGTGAGACTGATCTAAATACACAACAAAATGAAACAAAAAACAAAATATAGAAGAGAAGGAAGAAATTGTCAAGTGCATGGTAATCAGTACTTCCTAAATTATATTTCAAATGCTAAGTATTTGGAGAGAAAAGTGGTTCTATAGATAAATAAGTTCAGAAAATAAAGTATTAAATAAAGTTACACATTGTTTTTTAGCATTTTAGAGTCTCTGAGAAGTACTACAATGATATGCATTGCCAAAACTGGGCTATAGATGAAGGTAGGAAGAAGGTAAGCTATTCTCTACTGTTATGGTTTGAATATGTGGTTCCCCTCAAAAGGTCACATATGAAGCAATGCAAGGATGTTCAGAGGTGAAATGATCAAATTATGAGAGCTGTAACAACCTAATTGGTAGATTAACCCACTTGACTGGATTAACTGGGTTGTAAGTGGAGGCAGGTAGGGTGTGGTTGGAGGAGGTAGGTAATTGGGGGTATGACTTTGGAGTTTGTATTTTGTTCCTGGTGAGCAGAGCTATGCTTCTTGGTTGAAATATCCTGAGCTGCTTCCCTCTGTCACACACTTCTGCCATGATATTCGGCCTCACCTTGGGACCAGAGCTATGGAGTTGGCTGTCCATGGACCAACCCTCTGAAAGCTTGAGTCAAAATAAACTTTTCCTTCTGTAAGTTGTTCTTGTTAGGTTTTTTGTTCACAGCAATGAAAAACTGACTAAAACATCTACATACCAGGATGTGTACTAAGTGCTTTCCCTATATTATCTAATTTAGCCCTCATGATAACCCTGTAAGGCAGATACAATTATCATTCTCCATTCTACATGGGAAGAGACTTGAGTTTTAAAGAGATTAATTTGGTAAGGGTCACAAAGCTATTACATGATACAGTTAGGATTCATATTAAAGTTCATCTGAGTTCTATGTTCCTTCTCTACCACCATGCTAGCAAAAGGGTCACTGACATTTGCCATTTCCATTGTTGGAGTATAACCTTAATTTTAAAGTTTTGCCATTGCTTAAAATGGAAATAAACAGGAGAGAAGAAAGACAAGATAGTTGTTTCCATTTCTTGATTATGTGATTTATCTCTACATTTCTCAGGAACTTCTGAGAAAAAATAGCAATATGTATGCCAAAGTTCTTTTCTACTTCCACATATAAAACTATTACGTATTTCAAAGTGTGGCAGTGAATAGCTATAATAGCCAAAGGGGAATTATTATGTTTAATAGTAAAAATATTGGAGGCAAAAATTCAAGAGAACTAACATTGACTAATTACTCACTAAAGGCCAAATGCTTTATTTCTAACATCATGGAAAGTAGGTATTATTATGCCACTTTTTAATGAACAAGATAAACGAAGTACAGGTTACCAACCTGACCAAGGTCATATATTTATTTAATTGGTAGTGCTAGAATTCAAGTTAAGAAGTGTGACTCAAGGACATTATTCTCCCATTGTAACATGACATCTCCCAATTGCAAATGGAACACATTCACCTTTGATACACTAGATGGAAATAAAAATAGAGCAATCATGTAGCTTTCTTTAACTTCAAATGATAATTTGTTGGCCTTTAATCATATTATAAGTCAATCCCCTTGTCTTGTCTGCCACTTCAGCCAAAAGGCATCAGCTAGAGAGGAACAGCACAAAGGGAGGGATTTGGGGGTTGGGGCAAGAATGATTTTACATGGGTCAATTTCCATTTCTCTAACATATCTTGTCCTCTTGTCAACATGAAATGGTGGTGGTGGCAAAAAAGAATTTGACTGAAACAACCTTATGAAAACTTCTTTACAACAGGGCTAAATAGAGATTGCTCATGGTTCTATTAATGAAAACTTCACACAAACATATTTTCTAGCCTTCACCCAAGTGGCTGCTGAAATCCTCTAAAATGGGAAAAGATGTACTTGAAAATTTACTGATAGCTAACTAACCACAAATCAAAGTTAAGATATATTTGTAAAATATATTTAAGAACAAATGTTATTAAATAATGTCTTCTGAAATCATCATAGATTAGGAAAACAAAATGCAGAGTCCTTAAAGTGAAATACATGGAAAACATGAGGTAGGACATTGGTCAACATGACAAAGAGACTGAATAACTAGAGAAAACTACACCAGCATGGTTGGGAAGAATATAATGAACTATATACTTCATAGGGCTATCATAATGGACAATAACCACAACGGAAACACTAATGGGTTGTGTTTCAAGAATTTATTTTTAAGCTAGTAGTTTGGAACTAGAGACAATACATTTTGCCATAGTAAAGTTGCTAAACTGTTTGGGTTTCCAAAGAGCCCACACATTATTGCGTGTGAAAATACTTTGAGGACTAAAATTGCAAAGCAAATAGAAATTATTATTTAACTCAACTTTTCAAAAAACAATATCATTATAATCCAAAATAAACAAAAGCATTTAATATTTATCTTGAATACTGGAACATGAGAAAATGGATATTTAATCAGGAGGATTACATGGTTGATTGGAGGTTTTTGAGATTATGGGAGTGAGTCAGAGATATATTCAAGGTCGTTAGATATTGAGAGCCTTGGTTTGTCATATTGTTTAATTTCACTTCAAAAGAAGCGGAATCAGCAGGGTGTAGTGTTGCATGCCTATAATCCCAGAGACTTGGAAAGGCTGAGGCAGGAGGATCACAATTTTGAGGTCAGCCTCAGCAACTTCGCCAGACCCTGTCACAAAATGAAAAAGAAAAAGGGCTGGGGATGTAGCTCAGTGACAGAGTGCCCCTAGGTTCAATCCCCAGTATCATCCCTCACCATCAAAAAAATGAAGTGAAATCACACTGAAGAGAGCACAATATTTTTGATAAAGACGGGATTCTGGCAGAGAGAAAAAGACAGAAACACACACACACACACACACACACACACACAGAGAGAGAGAGAGAGAGAGAGAGAGAGAGAGAGAGAGAATGAATTTGAGTATATACATATGTGCATGTAAGAGTACCTAAGGTAGAATTTATCAAGTTGTGAAAGGCAGAGTAAGGGGGTAGAGAAGCAGGACACAAAATGCATCTTGAGAGGAAAAGAAGTGGTACCAAAGCTACTCTTGAATTTGATAGTTGCTTACATGAACCATCAACTGGTGGAATATATTAATTTCAAGGGAAATTAATAATTGATTCAATTTCAATGAGCTTGTATGTTCAATATATCATTAATAAATTGTAAAATAAGAACACCATGATTCCTCTTGGTGATCTTATTCTAACCAAATTTCCTTCTTTTTTTTCTAGAATGACAAAGCTACCATCACCAGGAAAATCCAGTGTCTCATGAGTAAAAAAAAAAAAAAAAAATCACCAACATATTGAATTCTTTATACTAAACTGTTACATTTAGGATTAATCTGAAAAGTATGAAATAGAACGGATACTGAAGGGCGCTAGTGAGGTTAAGTAGGCATCTTCTGAGAAAGAAACAAAAATACAAAGTAAGGTGAGGTACATTTCTATGTGTGTAAAGGGAGGATAAAAAGAAAAAATACAAATAGTGATGCAATGGGTAAAGAAAAGAGAAATGTTCCATATTTAAATAGGAAGAGTCAGTCCTTAAAATTCTTTATTGCTCAACTCCCATTTTACATGTGAAGAAACCAATTAGTGTTAACAAGAAAGAATCACACTAACAATTATATAGGCTAGATATATTCAAAAGGTTAAAGCAATTCTCAAAATTTCATAATAGTCTGTAAATCATTTCTATTAGCAGATATGCTTTGTTCTTGTTGCTACGGTCACATAGTTAATGCTTTCTTCAGGTTTCTCATCACTATTTGAGTATTTGGGGATTTTTAAAAAATAACTGATTTTTCTGATCATAACTGTAAAACATTCTAGGAAATTCAGTAAAATAATACTGAAGAGAAAGATAATCATCCATAATTTTACCAACAGTGTGACATTGTGGTGTATTTTCTTTTTTAAAACTAAAACATTATTAGTTTCAGGCAGCATTTAACCAAATCATGTTAATATTTTGTCTGGAATGATAAGTGAATGTCTAGAGAGAATCAAAAACACACAAACAAGTAAATTCCAGTACTGTAATTCTTCAAAATAGGTCAAAATGAATACAGTTAACTCAAAGTCACAGATTTGTACCTAACTTGATCATTCAAGTGTTAAAACCAAGTAATCCTAAACCAGATTCTGAACCGAATAACCTCCATCAAGTCTTGTTTCCCACAGTGCAGCCTGAATCACCAAACTTTCTTTTTTTAAGAAGTCAATACTGTAGTAAGCCTAATGGCAAATGCAAGCAGTAGCTACACACCGTGATGCACAGAAGGGCATGCACACTGCTTGAAAAGAAAAGAACAGGAAATAGAATAATAACAAAGAGCCTTTGTGTACTGCTTTGCCCATAGAGCTCCAAGGTGGGTGTTGTACAGCCATGTGTGGCAACTCTGAACTGGCTTAGTAAGTGCGTCAAAAAATGCTCGTGCTCTGTGCTTGATAATAACTCCCTACAGCATGCAGTTGTGAATCACCATTGTAACATAACCCCAGTGCAGTGAAGGACACTGTTTCTGTGGGCAAATGGGCTTCTATCACAAATGTAACAAGAGGTCATTCCCTCAGGAGACAAAGTTGGTAATTGTGCTGCATCAAAAATTCTTCACATTGGGGTGCAAGGTTATTTTCTGGGCTTAGTAGTTTCTATTTCTTCAGCTGGGTGCTCATTATACACGTGTTTTTACTTTGTGAAATCTACTGAGCTCTGAACTATTGATTTATGTACCTTTTGCTGCATGTAATACTTCAAAAAATTTTTATGTATGCAAAAATTATTCATTCTCAGAAAATGTGTACTACCCATCAAATAAACTTGGAATAGTTTATAGTTTATAGTTCAGGGGCCATCATGACTTTTTAAAAAGACACTTCAGTCAATGAGGTGCTACTTAAGCAACAGGGAAACTGGTGGTAATCCTCAGTTCTGAAAAAGATATCACTTATGGGAATATTGTGAGAGAAGAGAAAATAAAGCACAATTGGTAATCAAATATTTCAGAAGACCAATGCCACAAAGGCAATGCATATGGGATTAAATCAGAGCACATTTATGGCTAGGAAGTATATATATATATATATATATATATATTTTTTTTTTTTCTCTTTTTACTGGTTCTTTCTAATTATACACAACCTTAGGATTCATTTTGACAAAATTATAAATGCATGGAATATAATTTTTTCTAATTCAGCCCCCATATTTCCCCTTCCTATCCCCTCTTCCCTCCTCCTGTTACTTTCTCTCTACTCCATTGATCTCTCTGTTATTTATATTGTTTTAACTAGTGTCTTGTGGACATACAAAGGTCAAATGTTTTCTCTGATATACAGAAGCTAATCCAAAATAAGGGGGGGGAGGATAAAAATAGTATATTTTAATGTAAACTTCTGTGGGACAAATTTTTGTTTAATATGCCCCAAATCTAATTCCTTCCCATCAGATTTTTGCACTTCCTTTTTGATAGCTAATGGAAGAGAGGTTCAGTCCCCAATCCCCAGTCAATGACCATGAAAACCATTTTTCTATTTTTAATCACACAAGAAAGGCTTACAATCAAAAGCACTGGTGTGATAATGGAGTGCAGTAGATAGAGTACATGCAGTTCTTTAAATTATGCACATACACACAGAGAGACAAAAAGATGACAACAAAATACATTAAAATGCTAAAAAATGGTTATAGCTACAGATTTGTAGGTCATCTTTTAATTTTTCTGTATTTTCCTAATACTACATTAATACTCATGAAAAATTAACTACCATGATAAAAGTAAAATACAAAGCTATGCTTATGCATGGAAAAAAAGTTAAGAAGGAATATAATAATGTTTATCTCTGTGTTTTAGAGTTATGGGTAACTTTTATTTATACTTTTCTATATTTTCCAAGTTCTCTACAACAAGGATAATTAACTTTAAAATCAGAAGGTAAATGAGAAAATATCCTTGGTACTCCCCTCTCTTTCCTTATTTTATTGGAAACAGACATTAAATGTAGCATTCTGTATGGGATAACACACATGTTACAGAGACTGAAGTGGGGAAAAGTTCTTTATATACTTAGAAAACAATTGGTGATCAAGTTATATTTTCTGTTTTTTTAAATAAAAAAGAGGGTGTTCTTTTTTATGTTAATGAAATTCAATGCTCACCAATGTGTTCAATGGAAGTATATTAATTGGAGACATAAATTGAAGGCTTGTGTAAATATTTTCTTTTGGGGGGGGTGGTCCTGGGGATTGAACTCAGGAGCACTTGACCACTGAGCCACATCACTAGCCCTATTTTTTTTTTTTTTTTTTGTGGTACCGGGGATTGAACTCAGGGGCACTCATCCACTGGGTCACATCCCCAGCCCTTTTTTGTATTTTATTAGAGACAGGGTCTCACTGAGTTGCTAAGTGCCTCACCATTGCTGAGGCTGGCTTTGAACTTGCGATCCTCCTGCCTCAGCCTCCCAAAGTGCTGGGATTACAGGCGTGCGCCACCGCACCCGGCCCTATTTTGTATTTTATTTAGAGACAGAGTCTCACTGAGTTGCTAGCTAATGGAAGCAAAAGCCTTGCTTTTGCTGAGGTTGGCTTTGAACTCGTGATCCTCCTGTCTCAGCCTCTTGAGCTGCTGGGATTACAGGCATACACCACTGCACCCAGCTCTGTAAATAGTTTTAAAAACATCAAAAAGCACAGAGAGAGCTGAATTTAAAAACTCTAAAAGCATATTTGTTACTATTTCCTTGTTATCTAGGTCATTTTGCCATTAAATATCCATCAAACTTGCCCACGACAGTTGTTATGGTTTGGATGTGAGGTGTTCCCCAAAAGCTCATGTGTGGGACAATACAAGAAGGTTCAGAGGAGAAATGATTGGGTTGTGAGAGCCCTAACCTAATCAGAGAATTAGTCCCCTGACAGGAATTAACTGAGCAGTAAATGAAGGCAGGTAGGGGGTGGCTGAAGGAGGTGGGCATTGGCGGCATGTCTTTGTTGTTTTTGTTTTTTTGGTGGTGCTGGGGATTGAACCCAGGGCCTTGTACATGTGAGGCAAGCACTCTACCAACTGAGCTATATCCCCAGCCCCATGGGGGCATGTCTTTGGGTTATATATTTTGTATCTGGTGTGTGGATTCTCTCTCTCTGCTTCGTGATCATCATATGAGCCACTTCCCTCTACCACACACTTGCTGCCATTGATGTTCTGCCTCACCTCAGCCCCCAAGGAATGAAGCTGGCTATCTATGGACTGAGACCTCTGAAACCATGCGCCCCCAAATAAACTTTCCCTCCTCCAATTGTTCTTTTCAAGTCTTTTGGTCCCAGCAATGAAAAAGCTGACTAAAACAATGGTAGTTGCCACAGAAATTAGGGAGCCCATAATCTTGAAATATTTGTATACTTTTTTATTGTATGTTCTTCTTCCTCCTTCTAGATTCTACATTCCTAATCAGGGAAGGTACTTTACCTTCCTTATTTTGTATTACTGAAGCAGGAAGCACAATACATAGCAGTCAGTAGACCCTTGATAAATAGTCAATGGTTTGAATTCTAATCCCTTTCATTAGATACTCTTCTGTTGAATCTTATGATCATCCGACATCACAGTTCTAGGTGTTTTAAGGCAACCCAACAAGCATTTCTAGAATACATCCAAACAAAGATCCCTATGGGGAATCTGAAGATTAACAAAACAATAAAATGATTACAATCCAGTAAGAAGGTAAAATATGTAAAGAAATAACTACCTGCAAAATGCATAAAGTACACTAAGAGATGAACTGCCATAATGATCAAAAAGATCACTTTGTTTTGGGTGTGAGCTGTAGTGGGAAGAGAAAAAAAGGAATTGTACAGAAATACCATATATTGTACTCCATAAATGTATATAAATTGTTATGTATCAATTAAAATAAAATACAACTAAAATTTTAAAATGAAAAAAAGAAAGGCTGGAAAGATGAGGAATCTTTTGTTTTGAACTTTGAAGAATGGGTGAATTTTTGAAAAGTACAACTGAAAGAAGGGGATGTATAGGCAACAGCAGAAGTATAAGCAAAGGAATAATAATGGAAAAGGACAGAGAAATGTTTAGGGATCAACATAAGAGAAGAGGGACATAAAGATTTCAGAGCAGGTTGTGACCAGATAATTAAGAGTCTTATATGATATGCTGAGCAATGTAATCTAAACTTTAGGAGTAATGGCACCTTTGTGATCAGATCTGTGCTCTGAGTGGCAATACGGAGGAAGAACTGTATACAGGGGGAAAATGACAGGAGCAAGGAGACCAATCAGGAATCTATATTTTTTCCCCCATGAGGAGACAGAGGAACTGAAAGTAGGGTGATAAATAGTTGCAAGGGAGATGGGGACATGTGTAAGAATATTTAAAGTGGTAGAATCAACTGGATGTGGTAGCTGTTTGTTTTTAAAGGGGCTGAATGCTAGGGGTATGGAATGCAAGGGAGAAGTGTTAGATGAATGGTTTAATAAAATACCAGAAATGAAAAAAGAAAGAAAGAAAGACCACAGAAGCAAGAAACTGCTTGGGAGAGTTTCAAAGGAGTGGTCAATAATTTTAAATACAGTACTGCAGAGATACCAAGAAAGATACATCTGGAAATGGATTTGGGAATGTTATTTGACAGGAGTGAATCATCACCACCCAATCCCTTTTGATCCTCCCGTGAACCTCTTACTATAGTAAAAAACGTTCTGTTCCAAGTCAACATCCTAGAATAAAAGCTAAAATGTAAGAGTTGAGAAGAGACTCAGTGATAAAGAAGTATAAAATACTGTTGTAATGTCCTTTGTGAATGGAAAGAAGATTGGTCACTTAAGGAAAAGCAGTTATATAAGAAAAGAATGGCACACCTAGAAGAACCCCCCAAAATCTTTTCCTTGTAAAAATTCAGTCTATTCAACCTGTTTCTAAAGGGTCCAAGTTATAACTTTGAGTAATGTGGACTTTAAAGCACTCTAGGTATTTATTTTCAAATTATGTTCTCCCAATGTAGGATTCAATTTTCATTTTCTGAAATACATTTAACTATTTTAACTGTGATTAAAAATAGTAGGGCTGGGGTTGTGGCTCAGCGGTAGAGTGCTCGCCTAGCATGTGCCTTGCCCGGGTTTGATCCTCAGCACCACATAAAAATAAAGGCATTGTGTACAGCTAAAACAAATAAATAAATATTTTAAAAAAATAGTAGCTTCCTATATGCCAGACACTGCACTTGATACTTTATCTACATTATCTCATTTAATCCTAGCAACCTTATGAGGCAAATTTATTATTGTGCCCATCTTACATAGTAGGAAACAAAGAAATAAAATCATTGGCCTATAAGTTTAAAAATACTAGATGCTTATTATATACATTAGTCCAATCCCTTAACTAATCTGCTCTACTGTCTTTCAACAATATACATAAGTAAATTTTTTTGTTTTCTTTTTATTTTTCTTTTTTTATAAGTAACTTTTATACATCAAATTGTATCTCACTGGAGGCCACCAAATCATTAAGTTACACTGTTGGTTCATTCATTTTTTTAACAGCCCTTAGGAATAATGCTTCTCCAGCCACCCCTTTGTATATGTTTCAAATTCTTATAAATGTGTCATGGATTATGAAGGCTGTATCTTGCATGCGTCGTTCAATAAATTCATGCCTGCACATGTTGACTCAAGGAAAATTGTACAAGCAAGTACACACACCACTTCAACCCTGAGGCTGTGCTCAATTAGACAGCAGGCAAGGCTCAGGCCCATCTGCTTAGAGTAAGAACAGTTAGTTGCGCAACAACGAGAGCATGCTTAATGTGTCTGATCATGACAATCTACATTTTAGATGGCTTTAGTGCTTACTCTAAGTTTTGGATGCTTTTTATCTGATTTTCATATTTAAGATAAGAACTCTGAATAATAATTAAACTTTGCAACCAAAATTTCCTTCCAGTTTTCTGGATCCATTTGACTGAAAAAAATGTATATCCAGAGATTCCAAGGGAAACTGTTAATGAATATCCATCATTTGTAATTATCTGTATGAAGCAGGAGTTGCTGAATACATTGCAATCAAAATGAAACACAGAAATTGCATGGTTGATGCTACATCACAACAACCTTTTGTGGAATTTTGGTATACATAAAAAACAGCCTTGTTTTCCAAATTCATTGATCTTACACAGTGGAGTTTCTCTCTACTAAACAAAAAATGTAAAGCAACTGTTCTAAACCAGTTAGTTCTATTACTTGAAACAAATATATCTTCATGATCACAGGATTGTGATAAGTGAGAGTGTGGATACTCAGCACAAACTGGAACAAAGGACAAACAATTCTAGTGCAGGCCCCTGTGAGAGTGGGTAAAGATTGATTTTGTAAACAAAGACGACAGCAATGGCTTCTCCACATTTGGTGACCCCTGTGTAATTCATGACAATATATAATGAGTTAATACTTAAACCTCAGTTCTACCTCTCTGCCACTACAATCCAAGACAAATTATTTTCTACCAGACATTAAAAGGAAGGTTTACTCTCAGGAGTAAGTAAACAATACAGCACTTTGCAAACAAATATTCAATAACACAAGTGGAAGAAATGCAAAGTGATTCTCCCTGCCCCATGTTAAAAAGTAGTTTCTCCAGGAGTTCAAGGGAGAAGTGTGATTCTATACCCCCAAGTAATTTGCCAGCTTTTTTGGTTAGTTGGCTTAATGGCAATATTTGCTATCACCATCATTTGGGATAATAATAAGTTTTTAAAGTGTCAAAATACCTTTTTGAATGGAGTTAAGCAATCAGTATTTAGGGCTTTATTCATATATGATATCCTGAAACACAATAGGCATAATTAGGTTTCCAGTACATTCATATCTTCAAATCAACAGTTGAATAATCATATATTTCTGCATTAATTTTTGCCTCCTTTTAGTATTAACCTATTATAACAATAAACATCAATTGACCATTTATTATCTGCTAGGTGGTTTACATATATTAATTTAGTAATCACAGGAACATAAATATTATCTCCTTCTTACAGATGGAGAAACAGACTTAGTAAAGTTAAATGATCTAAACAAGGACACAAAGTTATTGTGTGATAAATTCAGAATTTAATTTCCAATTTTGACTACAATACTAATTCTTTTCCTACTACACCATACTGCCTTTCAATGAAGTGTAAAATATATGTATAATGTCTAGCATGTAGTAGGAGCTCAACAAAAGGTAATTTTATCGCCTCTTGAAACTATCAGATAAATGTCCTTAGCAGAAGTGGAATAAAAATGGTCGAAGTAGGAAATCTCTAATAAAAGAATATGCTTAATTACAAATCATCCATGCAAATGAATCTCATTTGGAGGAGACAAAGTCAAACCCTTGTGTTTTAGACAGCCAATTGAAATGTAAAGAGTTTAAAATTTACTAAGCCTTATTATTCAGTTTTACTAGACTTTAAAAAGTAATTTCATTGTAATTGATGTATTATCAACCAAAGAAATATAGTTTGCTTCTATAATCAACATGCTAAATCTAAGAATCACAAGTTTTTAGAGCTAGACTGGATCTTAGAGTTCATTTAGTTCACTTTTATCTCTGCACACTCTGCCAAACTGGCCTCCACCCTTTACACCTCTATATTGCCATCTGACACTGAGTAACTTGTACAAGGTCATGAAGCTGAGAGAGGCAGAGGGGGCTAAAGGAACTCAATCTTCTCAGCTCCAGTTCAATGCTCTTTCCATTATACCACCCAGCCACTCAATAAGTGCTTTCCAGGCAAATCCCATCATACTGTTTTTAGAAAAACACAAAACCTCTAGCTGTTAAATAAGCAGATTCATCTCTTCAGTGAGTCCTAGAAGGCTAATCCACATCAGCTAACCTTTACTGAGAGTAAATAATCTGTTATCCTGTCTTAGACTCCAGTTTTATTTCATTTTATTCTCAAGGCAAAACTGTAGATAAGTTTTTCCTTATTAATCATTCCCATTTGAATGATGAGTGCATCCACACTCAAAGACTTCAAATAAGTTGCCCAAGGTCAGAAGACTAGTAAGCAACAGAACATTTGAAGCAACAGAACAGAAATTTGAATCAAAGTCTGACCTGGGTCCCAGTTTTTAACCACCCTCACATACTGCTATTGCACGTCTCTTCCTTTTTCTCCTCCAATATTTTAAAATTTGTCCTTTAGGTTCTAGGATTAGGTATTGCTATTGTGATTAGGTATTGCTAACTTCTGGAAGGATAACTGAAGGGGAAAAAACAGTAACCTACATCAGCTCCACAAATTTAAGAACTACCCGGACTACTTTACAAAGTCTAGGCCTTGACTATCCTCATGCATAATAAACCTCTTTCTTTCTCAGTAACGTTAATCACCTGTTTTGGAACTCAATAACTGAAATCAGACTTTCCAAAGACAAACAAAAGCACTGATACCAACAATCTTTTTGTGATCTAAGACCACTGGGCAGAGAATCCAAGAGCTAAGCAAAGTTTCAATCAAAATTGCAATGGAGTTAACAGGGCACAGTAACACAAACTTGTACCTGATACCTAGGAACCACGGAAAGAAAAATAAGAAGAGAGGTGAGGAAATCCTTTGTACAACAAAAAGTGAGGAAGAGATTTCCAGATGATCCTCCCCACAGTAGTTTAAAAGCCAATGCCCACCGCCACTTAATCCAAGGCAAGGCAGCCTTGTGAAACACCGGGAAAAGGCGATGCAAAGAGAGCAAACAGCCTCAATTCGCCTGCCTCCGCACCTCATTTGTCTTACCCTTTTCCACCAGAGAGGCAAATTCTGAAAGATTTTTTTCCGCCCAACCCCCACGCCTGGTGAATCTCGGGGAGGACCCTGCCCCACTCAGCAGGGGCAAAGGGGGCACCCATTTTCCTTCAGAGCAAGGAGATAGGGAAAGGAGGTCACTGAGGAAAATAGGAGAAACTGGACATGGCAAAGGTTTGAAGGGGTGCAATTTAGTAGCTGCACTCACCCGGGTGAGACATGGGGATGACCTCATTGCGGGTCCCCGGGAAGTTAAAGATGACAGCTCCAGACGCCCCTCTCTCATAAGCCAGATGGATCTTGTCTGCGAAGGTGCAGCCCCCGCCACGTTGGATGAGGGCCAACCAAGAGACTTGAACGGTGCTTCCCCAAACCGTGGGCACCGTGAAATTCGTGTGGGGGTTACAAGCGTTCAGCGCCCCGGGCCCGTCAGGAGGTACCAGGACCCCAGCCACAGGCTCCAGCGGCGAGTCCTGGCCGTACACGCCCTCCTCGCTCAGCTCCCACACGGTGCGGTTCACTCCGGTGTGCGGAACCCGCCAGGACACGTTGAGGTACGCGGTCCACACAGCTTCGGCCCCCCGGGAGCCGGGGGCATGCGGACTCAGAGCCAGTAGGAAGCACCATGCCAGCAATTGGGAAGAGCCGCAGCCACCACGGCAGGAGACCCCAGCCCCTGGTGGCGGCCCCATGGCGTGCGCACGCTCCAAGATTCCCTAGGGCCCCTTGCACGCACCCTCCGGGCGCTTGGCAATACCCCGGCTTTGACCAGGTGCGAACCAGGTGGGGGACGGGCGAAGTGGGACTGGCGCACTACCGCAGGCTAGGTCGGAGCCCAGAGGCACGCAGCGTCAATAAAGAGGTTGCTGCAGACGCAGCTCCTGGAAGCTCCAGTTCTCCTCGCTACAGCCGCGGCCGCGTCGGGCTCTGGGGCTTCAGCATGAAGCTCCGCCCAGCCGACTGGGGGTAGAGGTGGCTGGGAGGGAGGAAAGGACACTGCGGGATCCGCCTCTTAAAAGGGTAACAGGGTAGGAAAGCATTACAGTGGGTTCTGAGCTTGTGTGGCCAGGTGTGTCGTGTCGTTTTATGACAAATGAACAGGCGAGGAACTCTTGAATCTGCAAACATACAATCTTTCTGATAGGATTCGAGTCAGTTTTGAACTGCAGGAATATCTCTTTCCCTCCAAACATTTGCTAAAGGGCATTTTGAGATTACGGAGCCAGAATGTGAAAGTACTACTAAGAAGAGGCAGATACCAAGGGTCTGAGTTGTAGTCAAGAGAATTTGGGTAGGTGGGTGGTGCTGGGCAGGGTTTGCTGATTCCTTAGGGAAAGGCCGGAAAAAGCCAGTTTGCATTACCTAATTTTACTGGCCTCAAAAGGCACCTTTCTCCTTTCCTTCTCCTAATAGGCATCATACGTGTGTACTTCTTTCCTATCCTTACCCCAGACTAAATATACTGCATCAGATATCTGTTCTAAAAGTAATCTTAGTCCTCACAAAAGAATTACTGTTTCCACATACCTCAAAATCAATCCTTTTTTCTTCCCCATCCACAAATCAAGTTTACACCAACGATTATCCCTGCAGCATTCATGACCTTAACTACATCATCCTTTCTCCTCTTCCCATTAACAGAAAGGAGTCTGACCCACCTACGCAATTCACCCATGTCATTGTTGCATTATGATTTATCCTTACTTAAGTGTACAATTTCTGTTTACTGTGTCAATTATTACATTTACTAGGCACTCAATAAATATGCACTGAAGCTGAATTAATACATCTTGTGTCTGGCTACTATGAATAACTTCTGACTTTGGGGAACTTAGTTCTTTGTGCCTCAATTTCCTCATCATCTGTAAAATGGGAATAATAATGACCTACTTCATACAGTAGTTCAAATAATTGAATTCATACATGTAAAACATTTAGAACAGTGCTCAGCACAATGTAAAATGCTATGTTAAACACTATTACTGTCAAACAGGTTTAAGGACACAGTGCTTCTAAAATAAAGTTGTTACTTTGAGGCAATAATCAGAGAAAATGATGTTTAGGATGTGCAGTCTTAGCCACTTTTTCACTTTAAGGAAATATAATATTCTTTACCCACCCCAACATTTGTTAAATTCCCAATGAATCACTTCCCTCAATCCCTGACCCAATCTTTACTTAATTAATATTATTCCCAAAGGTTAAGCATGAGACAATTCTGACTTGGGAGAAATCTAGAGGAAAAGTAACACCATACACCAAACAGCAACTAGAATATAAATAAATGGGCAATTTTGTGAAACATGAACCATGGCTATTGAAAGTGACGTTGGAGATCAAGGGAGGGTAGGTATGGAGTAAATAGCACAATACCCCTAAATATGGATGACACTAACATCTGAGATTAAAATGAACTAGAAGAAAATAAATGAGTAAGTTAAACCATCTCTAAGAAATGGTACAATTCCAGAAATTTTCTGAATTTGGTGATGACAAACACTGAAAATTAATCAAGCAATGATACTTGGATGACAATAAACTACACTGTACTTTGAAAAAGCAATGTATTCAAAAGAAAGGAAGTATTTTATAAAGTAATCTATAAAAATGAAATTTGGAAAAAATATTTATTAATGTGCATCCATTCATTATTTTCTCAAACAAATATTTATTGCATATCTGTTATATCCTATGGGCTAAACATTGGGATACAAAATCAAATAAGAAATCAACTGTGCTCTCAAAAAGCTCATAGATTAGTTTTGATGAAAAAGACAAGTAAAATGATAATTGCATGCATTTAATGTGATAGATGTATGCACAGGGCAGTACTGGGAAATAGAGAAAAGTCACTTAACCCGGACTGGGAAATTAGGGAAAGCATCCCAGAGGAGGTTACATCTGTACTGCAAGGGTCAGTCTTTCTAGGCAGAGAACAACACAAGGAAAGGCACTGAGACATGAAACAGAAAATGTTGGGAAAGTACAATTACAACAGGCCTTGTAATTGCAAAATGGTTGGAACCTAGAGGAAAGAGGAAGGGTGGTAAGAGATAAAGTTGGAGAGGTCATAAGGTCCAGTTTTGGACAGTCCTTTGTGTAAAGCTAGAAACTTGGACTTTATACTGAACCAAAATATAATATAATCAGGGATACACACACACACACACACACACACACACACACACACGAATATATATTCAGGGAATAATATCAGATCTGAAATTTAGAAATCACTATGGCTTTACTGTGGATAATAGATTGGAGGAGACAAAAGTAGCAGAAGGAAGCCCAGATAGAAAATTGTTGGCAGTGCTCCAGGTGGGAAATGAAGGTGGCCTGGACTAAATAGGTAATAGAGATGAAGAGAAGTGGTGTATTGGAGATAAAGTCAATAGGAGATGGTTTTGGGGAAGAAAGATATGGAAGAGTTAGGTAGTACTCTGAGGTCTTTAGCTCTGAAAACTAGATGGCATTTGATCAAAGTATCTGGGGTGGTTAAATGTATAAAGCAGGTAGGAAGAGAGATGAATTCACTTTATACATATTGATCTTGAGGTGCCTATGATGTGACCAGGTAAAACTGTGTGGTAGGCAGTTGGATATTCTGATTACTGAACACCTACTAAGTGCAAGGCACTGTAGAGGCAGGGACCTCTCAATGAGTTCACAGTTTAGAGAGACAGAGGTAAAGAAACAATAACAGTACAGAGTAATAAATGTTATGATTGAGAAAAGCATAGGATGTTATATCACAAATGTGACTGAGTCTTTAGAAACAAGAAGGGTTATCAAAACAAAGAGGGTAAAGAGATTCAGGCATAAGCAATAGTATATTATATGAGAATACCAGAGAACATTTAGGGAACTAACATTCAGTGGTGAGGTATGGCTGGGATGTAAGTTGCCAAAGGGGAACCAAGAAAAGTGAAGCTAATCAAGTAGGTTGGACCAGAGCACCAAAAGTTTAGAAAATATTAAAACTGTTGAGTCACATGTGCACACACATACATAAAACAAATATGGCAAAATTTAACTATTAGATTTTTTTCTTTTTTTGGTACTGGGGATTGAACTCAGAGGTCTTCAACCATTGAGCCACATCCCCAGCTCTTTTTTATATTTTATTTAGAGACAGTGTCTTGCTGAGTTGCTTAGGGCTTTACTAAGTTGCTGAGGCTGGCTTTGAACTTGCAATCCTCCTGCCTCAGCCTCGCGAGCCCCTGGGATTACAGATGTGTGCCACCATGCCTAGCTGACTGTTTGTCTTGGTGGTGAATACATGGATGCTTATTGTACTAGTTTTCAACTTTTCTATATATTTTACAATTTTGTAATAATGAGTTTGAAATTATAAACTTATATTGAAGCCACCAGAGCAAATGATGTTATGATCAGATCTGGGCTTATGCAGACAATTCAGATTATATGAGAGCAAGACTGGTGACAAAGAGACTGACGGAGAGGCTAGCATCCCCAGATCTGTTCTGGAGGTCTAGTCAATTGTGGAATCAGACTATCTCAGCTTGATGTGTGAATCATTAAAACCATCCTGTGAACTTCCCTTGCTCTGAGTCCATCCTCACCAGGCAACCTTCTTATTATCATTTACTCCTCATGTAAATATGCCTACTGGGAGATGATGCACTGATCAGTAAACACTAGTATCTGGTTCATTTGGAAGTTATACTTCTCATTATAAATTAATCAATTGGCATTCTGGCTCATATATTGGTCTCTTGAGAATTTGGTTAAGTGTGAGTTAGTTCCCAGGAGCCCAGACTCTGGTTATGCTACCAATCAAATTTCAAAACTGAGGACCCGATTGTAGATCATGATTGCATCAAAGTCTTTCCGCTCTGCGTAATTCACTGGCTTTCCCCACCATATCCTTCTGAGTCACTGTGAGTTGTTTTCAAACTACAACAGCAGCCTTGCTACTGAGCATGAGGTTGTTGCCCAGGAGCATCACCATCATCAGGGAACCAGTTAGAAATGCAGAATCACACGTCCCAAACCAAGTCCAATTGAATCAGAATCTGCATTTTAACAAGAACCATAGGTGACTTTTATGTACATATAAGTTGGAGAATCCCTGGAGTACACTAGACTATTCCTGACAGGTAGTCAGCACTCAGCCTCTGCTTGAACGCTTCCAGTGGAAGAGCTCACTACCTCATGAAGCATCAGACTCTGAATAGGACTATACTTTTCCTGTCAGAATGTATATGTAGTTTGACCTTCCTTCCGTCCATTCTTCTCTTCTTACTCCCTTCTTCCAACTCCAGACTGTCAGAGTTTGCATGCTACCCTCTGGCTGTATCCTCAGTTCACCACGTCCTTTTCTCTGAGTAGTGCTCCTATACCAGACCTCGCCTGGTTCTCGACAAACCAAATGTACTAGTTCCAGATATGTTCTCTCAGGGTACTACTCTCCATAAGACTAATACCAGCTACTGTTCATTGAGCATTTACTATGTGCTTTATATCCTTATTTCATTTATTCTACACGGCCATCTATTATTAACTCCATTTTTTTTTTTTGCAGAACAGAAAACAGGCCCAGAGAGAATTAGCAATCTGCCTAAGCTCATAGCTAGGACCAGAAGCAGAATTCCAATGTAGTTCTGACTCCAAGTACTAATAGCTGATAATGACTCACTGTCTTCTCTCTTGAGATTGGCATTCACAATTTAACATTGCTTTATATCAAAGAAAGAAAGTTCAAATGAAATGTTTCTTGTGTGCATTTCAGGCACTGTGACCATTGAGGGAGATATATTTGGGCCAGGAGCCTTTTTAAATTCCTCAAATCTCAAAAGCCCTGGGTTCGATCCCCAGCACCAAAAAAAAAAAAAAAAAAAAAAAAAAAAAAATTCCTCAAATCCTACCACAAAGGCTAACCCTGCCAAATATTCGTATCAGCAATACCAAACTGAAAGCTGCCCTGAGCAGTGCACTAATGATGAACTGATAAACAGAGCAGCATCCTGCAGGAGCAACAGCAGGGCACCATTGTGGCAGATTAAGTTTCCCATCACACTGAATTTCTGCAGAGGCATAGATATGGTCGATAGTGTTCAGTCTTTAATATGTCTGCAAAAAATGAGACATCACCTCTGGCTTCTTACCATTAAATAAATGACAAAGCACAGTCTGGGACAACTAGTGCCCTGGCATCTCAGGCTACACAGCTTAACAACGTAGGTGTACAGAATGTATAGAGAAAGGATGGCAATAAATCTCAACTCTAGGCGCTGCTGTGAGTAGGAAGAAGAAAACAGTAGGGGTGTGGAGAAAGGGAGCAGCCAAACAAAACAAAATAAAACACCAAAATGTGATGCCACAGCATATTTCCAAATGATATGATATCACTTGCAAGTGCAAATAAACTTCAGTTGGCTCACATTGGTATACAAGGATTAGAAAATGGTATATTTTTTTAAACAGAGACTTCATGCACACAAAAGAGGGAAACAGAATTTCAGAGAGGTCTTGCAGAAAGTAGGTGTGCTAAATCTGAAACTAAGAATAGTCTACTTACATCCATCATTAATAACTACAATTGAAAGCCTACTATGGTCAAGCCCTTTATACCTATAAGCATTACATGCTACATCTTACAGAAGAAACTCAGACTCAGGTAAAGTAAGTTGTTGAAGTCACTCATGATAACCAAATGACAGAGTTATAATTTGATCCCATGTATGAGTGTAAAACTACACTCTTCCTATTATATCACTTTCTGATCCATATAACACTGCCTTCATAAATAAAGGTAGGAAAATTCTTATAGTTCTTGAAAACTTACCATGTTTCAGACACTTATAAAGAATTAATTTTATCTTTTGGTTCTCACAACAGATAATATCCCATTATAATCCCCATTTTTCAAATGAGGAAAATAAAATGCAGGAAGGTGTAGTATTTTCCTAACAGTTACACAGCTAGTAAGTCCCAGTTGGAATTCATACAGGGGTATATATGACTCCCAGCTACATGCATTATCATTCCACTGTACCTCTTCACATACATAGAGATGATATCTTTACAATATGGAAAGAATGAATGTATCCAGTAGCACATTCAGCATATCATTTGACCAGAATATCCTGATGTCCTGCTTATCAGCCCCAGAAATCTTAAATAATAAAGATTACAAGAGCACATCTAGTCAAGTGTTCACAATTATTTGTAAATGTCTACATATTCATGTGTACATGCTCACCCACATGAGTATATGGAGAAGAGTGCCTGAACACATGTGTGGAAAGGGTGTTTTGCACCCACTGATGAAAGCTGGCACAGAAAGGATGTTTTGGTGGATGATATTGGAAGAAACTTCAAGCCATATTGTGTCAAGTCGACTTGACACAATATGTGGGGATCAGTTTAGCTATGTTAAGTTTAGGGAGGTGATTAAGAGGATCATAGATTGTAGAAGAGGGATTAAGAGTGTGAAAGGGATCAGTGCATGGAGCAGGGGTGGCCTCTGGGGAAAGTTGGACAGAAGAGGTGCTGAAAGTAATTATGGAGATGAGGGGTCTTTCCTGTCCACTGTGGTATCAGGCCAACCTACTTGGGAAATTTATCTGGTTTCATGAAGTGTCCTAATTCCTTTTCAGGTTTCCAATAAAGTGAAGATTACATAAAAATTAAATCTGTGACCATTAGAGGATTTGGATATATGTTATCAAAAGAAAGGATAATTATCTGGGGAAGAAATGGGAGAAGAAATGTTTTTGATGAATTGTGCCCTACAAAAATGACCACGTATTTGAAGTTTATTTCTGGTCCATTCATCAGATTTCAATAAACTACTCTGTAGACTAGATCCACAAAAACTTACTCCACTCTCTTTATTTTAACTTTGTTGTTGATTGGTTATGTGACATCAAGTAAATCTCCATTTCCTCTCTCTCAGCTACAAAATAATGATACTAATAATGAGAAATTGAATAAATATATTCTGACCCATTAATATTTCATTAGATTAAAGCCTAAAAAATCAGGTAGTATGATAATATGTTGCTTGACTATAGTGATATATTCTGAGAAACACATTGCTTGGTGATTTTATCATTGTGTGGTCATCACAGAGTGTACTTGCACAAACCCAGATGGTATAAGACTACTCCACACCTGGGCTATATGGTATGGACTATTGCACCTAGAATACAAACCTGTACTGAATTCACTACAAACCTGTAGTGAATACTGCAGAAAATTATAACCAAATGATAAACACTTGTGTATCTAACCTATCTAAACAGAAAAAGTACAGTAAAATAAAGTAAAAAAAAAATGGCACATCTATATGAAAAACTCACCATGGAGCACGAAAGACTAGAAGTTATTCTGGATGAGTCAGTCAGTGGGGGCTGGTGAATGAATGTGAAAGCTTACACATTACTGCAGACTTTATAAACATTGATACACTGAGTTTATAAAAATATTTTCTTCAATTATAAATTAACCTTGGCTTATTGTACCATTTTTCTTATAAACTTTAATTTTAAAAACTTTTTGACTTTGTATAATAACAGCTTAAAATACAAGCACATTGTATAGCTCTATAAAATATTCTCTTTATATCCTTTTTTATAAACTTTATTTCTATTTTTAAGTTTTTGTTTTTTTAGTTTTTAATCTTTTTCTCAAAAAAAATAAGACACATGTATTAACCTAGGCCTACATAGGGTCAGGATCAGCAATATCACCATCTTTTACCTCTACATCTTGTCCTACTAGAATGTTTTAAGGGGCAAAAACATGTATAGAGTTGTCATCTCTGATGATAAAAGTGGGTTCTTCTGGAATTCCTCCTGAAGGAACTCAGGCTTTTCTTGGAGAGATGTCACTGTTTGCAGAAATATATCTATGGTGGTTTGCTTGGTTTGTTTCCTTTTATTACTTTTTCATCCTAGATTTGCTTGTAAACAAATAATACAGCATGAACATTCTTCTCTTTTAGTGAGAACTGTTCAGTGTTTGGGTCCATGTTCCACACTCTTTAAAAATATTTTTAGTTGTAGATGGACGTAATACCTTTATTCTATTTTTTTTTTATGTGGTGCTGAGGGTTGAACCCAGTGCCTCACACGTGCTAGGCAAGCACTCTACCACTGAGCCACAACCCCAGCCCTCAAAACTCTTAAAGGAGCTTTTTGAGGCCTGCAAAGTTTTCTGCTAACCCTTTCATTGTGGGGGTTCTTTTTCTTTTTCAGTTTCTTTTTAACTCACCTCTTCTTCAGCTAGGCATTCACTAGATGATAGGAATTTTGTAGCTCCACTATAATCTTATGGGAACACCATCATAAAGGTGATCCATCATTTGCAAAACATTATAGGGCACATAACTGTTTATTTAAATATTTGTGACCTTGCTACTGAACAGGACAAATGACAGAAGAGCCTTTGAAGGGATTTGACTGGCAGGCATACGTAGGACTAGTTTAGTAAATAATGGAGGAGTTAATCTCTTAACATGCATGTGGGCAATAAATCCTTTTAGTCTATAAATGGAATGTGATTATTTTTCAATATTAACCTCATTTTTTTAATTCCTAGTAAGATTTGGGCTTCTGAAAATGGGTACAGCTCAATAGTAGAGCTCTTGTCTAGCATGTATGAGGCTCTGGATTCAGTTGCCAATACTTTAAAAACAAACAAACAAAACACAAACATCCCTTCATTCCCTTTGATTAAGTGTGATTTATCCCTGGGATGCAAGAATGGTTCAATATATACTTATTAATAAGTGTGATAAAGCATGTTAACAGAATGAAGGAAAAATTGTAGTTGTCTCAATAGATGAAGAAAAAGCATTTGACAAAATCCAACATCGTTTCATGATAAAAACTCTCAATAAATTAGGTAAAGGATTGGAATGTAATTCAGTGGTAGAGCCCTTGCTTAGCTGTGCAAGGCCCTGGCACTGCAAAAATGTTCAAATTACTAATAGAAATAATATTCCTCAATAAAATAAAGGTCACACATGATAAGACCTCAGCTAACTTCATAATCAGTGGCGAAAGGGTGAAAGCTTTTCTTCTGAGATCAGTCAGGAAGAAGACAAATATACCTACTATAACCACTTATGTGTGACAGCACTAGAAGTCCTAGTCAAAGCAACTATGTAAGAAGAAAATAAAAAATATTCAAATAGGGGCCCCTCCGACGCCGTCCCCGGAAACGCTTCCTTCCCACGCAGTGTCTACGGCCCCTCGGGTCGCTGGATTTTTGCCTCTCTAGGCCGTAGGGCCTCTCCTCCATGGTTCTGTCTGTCAGTCCTGTTTCGGGAGCCTGCCGATGAGGCCTCGCCACGCTCGGATACTTTATTCTTGAGCCCGTCACCGGTGGCTGGGCGGCCCGGGACCCTTGGCGCGGCGGTGCTGACGGAGGCGCGGGCGGCGGCCGGGCCCGGCCGGCATGGCGGGCCAGTTCCGCAGCTACTTGTGGGACCCGTTGCTGATCCTGTCGCAGATCGTCCCCATGCAGACTGTCTATTACGGTTCGCTGGGCCTGTGGCTGGCGCTGGTGGACTCGCTAGTGCGAAGCAGACCCTCGCTGGACCAGATGTTCGACGCCGAGATCCTGGGCTTTTCTACCCTCCAGGCCGACTCTCCATGATGTCCTTCATCCTCAACGCTCTCACCTGGGGCTGACATGGACCCAAATCCTTGGGCAGCCCTGGAGCGGCAACAGCTTCCGCCTTCGGGATAGGCAGAAATTCTTCGAGGACATTTTACAGCCAGAAACAGAATTTGTCTTTCCTCCGTTCCACCTGCATCTCGAGTCACAGAGGCCCCCCATAGGTAGTATCTCATCCATGGAAGTGAATGTAGACACACTGGAGCAAGTAGAACTTATTGATCTCGGGGATCAGGATGGAACAGATGTTTTCTTGCCTTGTGAAGATCCTCCACCAACGCCCCAGACTTCTGGGATGGATGACCATCTAGAGGAGCTGAGTCTGCCATTGCCCGTGCCAGACAGGACTACATCCCAGACCTCCTCCTTGTCCTCTGACTCTTCCACCAACCTGCATAGTCAAAATCCAAGTGATGGTGGAGCAGCTACATCCTTGGCACAGTCTGATGAGGAGGAGGATGGGGGTGATGGAGGAGCAAAGCCTGGAACCTGCAGCTAGCAGTGGGCCCCTCCTGCAGACTGACCAAGCTGGCTATTCTCCAAGTGGGACCCTAGGCCCAGCCCAGCCAGAGCCCTTCAGGAGAAGACCACACACTTTGCTTACAGTCAGCACCAAAGGGAGGGGAGGATGGTGGGATAGTGTACCTCTCTGAGCATTAACCTCTCTTGCTTTTCTGCTAACCTTTTCCTGCTGCAACCCTTCCACCAGTTTTTGGCTTACTTCTGAAGTAGGACTTGTAAGTGGGGAGTCGGAAGATGAGGAAGGACAATATGCCATTGCTTTTCTTAGCACTCCTCCCTCCCTCAAATCATCCTGTAGTCTTCCAGTAGAGCCTCCTAAACCAGTGTCTCTAAGTGGATGTGAACTCCTTAGCACTCCGTATGAGGTGGTATGCCAGCTATCCTGCCTCCTTACATCCTTTTTGGAACAAGACACAGCATAAATAATAAACAAAAAATAATATACCAAAAATATTCAAATAGGAAAAGATGGGAACATGACAATTCAACAGGAAATTTACTGACAACATGATCATATACATAGAAAACCCTAAAATATCCAGAAACAAAACTTTTAGAATGGATAAATGAATTCGGTTGGGTTGCAGGATACAAAACCAACTTATAAATATCAGTAGTATTTTTTTTTGTACCAGGGATTGAATTCAGGGGCACTCAAACACTGAGCCATATCCCCAGCCATATTTTGTATTTCATTTAGAGACAGGGTCTCACTGAATTGCTTAGCACCTTGCCATTGCTGAGGTTGGCTTTGAACTCAGGATCCCCCTGCCTCAGCCTCCTGAGCTGCTGGGATTACAGGCATGCACCACCAAGTCTAGCTCAGTAGTATTTCTATGCACTAATAAAATACCATCTGAAAAAGAAAATAGGACAATCATTTCACTTACAATAACACCAAAAAGTAAATTAAATAGGAGTAAATTTAGCCAAGGAGGTGAAATATCCCTACACTGAAAACTACAAAAAAATTGATGAAACAAATTGAAGACAATACAAATAAAATGGAAAATTCTTCTGTGTTCCTGGATAGGAAGAATATTGTTTAAAAAGTCCATCACAATACTCAAAGTGATCTACAGATTCAATGCAACCCCTATAAAAATTCTAATGTCATTTTTCAATGAAATAGAAAAAACAATACTAAAATTTGTATGGAACTACAAAGGACCCTAAACTGGCAAAGCAATTTTGTAAGAAAAATAATAAACATAGCTGAAGACATCACAGAAATGGATTTTAAAATATATTACAAAGCTATTGTAATTAAAGCAACATGATACTGGCATTAAAACATACACAATGATCAAGGAATAAAATTGAGAGCCCAGAAATCAACCTACACAACTATGGCCAATTGATTTTAGAAAAAGGTGTCAAGAACATACACCAGGGAAAGAACAGTCTTTTTTATCAATGATGCTGGTAAATGTGGATATCTACATGCATTAGAATTAAAATGGATCTGTATCTCACCCCTTATTAGAGAATCAATTCAAATTGGATTAAAGACTTAAATGTAAAAGCTGAACTTGTAAAACTTCTTGAAGCAAACAGTGAAAAAGTTCCATGACATTAGCATGGGAAAATGTTCTTGCATAAAAAGCTAAAAGCACAGACAATGAAAGCAAAAATAGACATTGGGGATTGCATAAATCTGAACAGCTTCTGCACAACAAAGGAAAAAACAGAGTTGGAGAGCTAATGCACAGAGTGGAAGAAAATATTTGCAAATTGTACCTCATACAAGGGGCTAATATCCAAAATATGCAAGAAACTCAAGGATCAAGAAAACAAACAACTCCATTAAAATGGACAAAGGATCTGAATAGCCATTACTCAAAAGAAGATAGACAAATGGATAAGAAATAAATGAAAAAAATGCTCAAAACCTCTATCATTAGAGAAATGTAAATCAAAACCACAATGAGCTATCACTTCACATGTTAGATTGGTTATTTTCAAAACGAAAACAGGTAAATTTACAAAGATGTAGTGAAAAGGGAACCCTTCTACACTGTTGATGGGAATGTAAATTAACATAGCCATTATAGAAAACAGAATATGAGATTGTCAAACAACTAATAACTGAACTACTATATGATCCAGCAATCCCCCCACTAGACATACACATGAAGAACATGAAATCAGAATGTTGAAAAGATTGCTATTCATTGCAGTACTACTCACAATAACCAAAATATGAAAACAACTGAGGTGCTCATCAATGTATGCTTGAGTCAAGAAAATGAGGTACATATATCCAATGGGATACAAGTCAGTCTTAAAAAAGCCAAAAATTCAGCTGGGCATGGTGGTGCACACTTGTAATTCCAGCACCTCAAGAGGCTGAGGCAGAAGGATTGCTAGTTTAAAGCCAGTCTCAGCAGCTTAGTGAGGCCCACAGCAACTCCTGAGATGCTGTCTCTAAATAAAAGGGCTGGGGTTGGGCTCAGTGGTCAAGCATCATTAGGTTTAATCCCCAGTACCAATAAATAAATAAATAAATAAATAAATAAATAAATAAATAAATAAATAAAGTTCCTTTAAAAAGTATTCTGTCATTGTTTTGCAACAGAAGAACCAAGAGAACATTATGATATGTGAAATGATCTAAGCATAGAGAGACAAATATCACATGATCTCATGTATATTTGCAATATAAAAAGTCAAACTCATTGAAATAGAAAGGAGAATGGTGATTTTCAGAGGCTGGGGTGGGGCCACTATAGATGGGGATAGAAGGAGATCATCAACGGGTACAAAGTTTCAGTTAGGCAGGAAGAATAGTTTCTGCTGATCTATTACACAACAGGATGATTACAGATAATAATAACATACTGTATATTTCAAAATGAGTAAAAGAATGAATTTTAAATGTTCTTATCACAAAGAAATGTTAAGTATTAAAGGTGATGTTTATGTTAACTAGCCTGATTTGAACATTCCACAATATAAGCAGGTATTGAAACATCTCACTGTACTCCATAAATCTATATAATTAATATTTGTCAAATATAATATTGAACTTTAAATAGATATCCAATTTAGGGAGTAATAAAAGCTTCAAAAATAAATAAAAAGATAAAATATCCTATTGTAGTGCATAATCACAATCACCTATTGAGACTCTTTAGAAAGGCACGTCTGCATGAGTGTGGGCAAAGGCAGCCTTTGTATTCCAAGGGGCAAAGTCACAAATTCACAGCTGCCAACTATATGCATTAGGATGAGCTGTAGCTGCCCAGGGCTCAAAATTGATCAATAACTTGGAGTAAACAAGTATCTGGCAATAAGTGACCAGGTGCTAGCACATAGTTGAAACAACTGAAATTGGCTAGCTTGCCACACATAATCCACGCAGTTTTGTCACCCCAGAATTAAATAAATGTTACATTTATGTTGGTAGCAGGAAACAGGCAACGGATAAGCAGGTCTTCAATGAAAAGTTATTTTATAGTTATAATGTTAGTTTTTATTTCACCACAAATTATATGATACAAAGTATAGGAACTTTTATGGGAAAAATACTGACAGGAATATCAAAAGGAAAATATGCCCAGATATACTGAGCCACAGTACACTGTGGCATCTATGAAATCACTGCTCCCATTCCTGATAATCTTCCAATTAGCAGAGGGGTAGGTACATTTTTTGAAGCTGTCTTTGTAATTTTAGGTGCAGATAGTATCATAATATTTTACATTCTTTATAGCAAACTAATTCAGACATGGAAATCAGTGACTGCTTAATATTCTGTGTGTTGTCATTTCTAGAGCCACAGAAAACCTTTTACCAGAGGCAGTGAAGTGGTTCAGCAATGTTTGCTTTAGGTGGAAAAAAGAGAGAGGGCAGAAATTGAAAGCTCTAGGCACTTGCTTGTTTGAAGAAGAGTCTCATCGAGTTTACATTCAATGATTCCACCAGTTCATTAAACATCTTAGTTTTTCTTAGGCAAAGGCTGAAGTATTTACAGACCCGATGACAACCCATGCTTGAGCACTACACATGGGTTTAGGGCACAACAGGGCTGGTGTGCAGGCCTTCTATTGGGTGAGATTCAGGACAGAATGAAACTTTAGCACAGACATTGTAGGAAGCAGGTTAATACTTTCAACATGCCCCACATTTGGTATTTTAGGTGAAGGTTTTCAAGTTCCAAGACAGAGGCAACTGTCAATTGCTTCACAGTAGTATACCTGAGAGTGGAATTAAACTGCTTGCTGTTTTCCAGTTTTCTTTGCAACAGAATCTTTCCCTTGTCACTCACTGCAAATTGTGTTAGATAGCAATGGAATAAGTGAAAAATAAGCAGACTTTCAATTAAAAAATATTGCTGGGAAAAAGTGTGCTAAACTTATTCCACCTGTCACTGCAGTCAGTTTACAAATTTAGAAATTTTGTTTTTGTTTTTGTTTTTACCAACCTTGAACCCCTGGGTTGCCTGAAATATAAAATTTTATGTAATAATCATCTTTGGCCATACAGGAATTATAATTTTCTATTTTGGAATTTCAATGAGTTAAAAGGAATTTCACCCATTCTCTAATTTTTCATTAGAATAATAAACATTTTTAAAGCTTCTACTGCCTACAAAGTCCCATGATAGTTACTGGGGAAGATAAAAGATGAATGCAACAAGGTCTCCTTCCCCCATTAAATATCTCAGTCTACAGGGGGTAAATTGTATCAAAATTTTTTGTGGGCCTTCCCTTTTAGATTACATGCATCTAGATTATTAACAATATATGCTTTCATTGAAAGCACAGTCTAATGTCAAATTGTCTACTAATGGAGAACTTTTGTAGATTTTTGTCAATAGTCTTCTAATTGATCTCCTTGTCTTTAGTCTCTCCTCCATTCCAAATCATTCTTTATATTACAGCAGGATTATAACTTCTAAAACCTAGCTGTGACTACAAGATAAAATAAAACCTAGCTATGATTATATAGTCATTTCTTATTACATATTAAATAAAATATAAATATCTTTTTAAAAATATTTATTTATTTACTTTAGTTGTACACAATGCAATGCATTTATGTTTACGTGGTGCTGAGGATCAAACCCGGGCTGCGCACGTGCTAGGCGAGCGCTCTGCCGCTGAGCCACAACCCCAGCCCAAGATATAAATATCTTAACATAGAATTCTAGGTCCTCAATCTGGGACCTAGATTGCTAGGTTGTTCTGACCACTGCCTCTTCTACATCTGCACTGTATGTTATTTTCTTCTTTTGCAGTGTGAAGGATTGAGCCCATGGTTCTTGCATGCTAGGCAAATTCTACCACTGAGTCAAATACTTGTATTATATATGTAACATTTTCATACTATGCTGTATTTGTTTACGTACCTACCTATCTCTTTAATCAGTGACAGTTCCTTAAGAGGGGGGGACCATAATGCTTTCTCTGCTTGTATCCAGGTCTTACCCTAGCACATGAAATATATTTAAAGGGAAAATTAGTGGATGACAACAACTCAAGGGTAGACTGTCTAATTTGTTGCCTAACTGGTATGAAGTTTTTTCCCACTGGTTTTGTTAACATATAATTTACATGATGTAAAATTCACCCTATTTAGTGTACAGTACATATGACAGACAATCTATACATATGACAGACAATCTCATAACCACCACCACAATTAATATATACCATTATTTTATCATCCCCAAACTTACTCATGCTATGCCTTTATTATCCAACCCCCCTCCCACTCCTAAATCTTGGCAACCACTCATCTGTTTTCTTTCCCTATGTTTTTGCCTTTTTCCAGAAGGTCATATAAATGGAATCATTCAGTATTTAGCCTTTTGTGTCTGACTTCTTTCACTTAGTAAAATGCATTTGAGATTTGTCCATGTTACTGCGTTGGCATGGCATTTAAACAAAAGAGTAGTCAGAGAAATGAGTGCTGTGAGGAAGTACACAGTCCTGTGTGAGTATAGAGGCAGGAATGTTTGCCTCTGACTCAAGGAATTAAGGGATGTTTCATGGAGAAAGTAATATCTGAGCAGGGCCTAAAGGGATAGGTGGGGTTCTGATAGGCACACAAGGTAAGGGAAGGTGTTTTTGTAAAGAATACAGCAGGAACAAAAGCTCAGAGTCAGTATTTCACTTTGGCTAGAGCACCAGAGGAGGAGGAGGAGGAGATTGGAGAGGAAAAGTAAGTTTGGGCTATGTTGGCCTTCAATTATATATTTAGGAGTTTATCTTAATCCTTTAGGCAGTAGAAAGCCTTCAAAAAATTTTATTCAAACTCTTTTTTGAGGACGGTAATAGTTTTTCCTGCAGGTGATTCAACTACCCTTCCTGAGCTGAAGTAGGCTGTTCTCTATCCAAGTGAGTATACAACTGTGTCTCTTAAAACAAGGCAACAAACTACATCTAAATATACCTAAAGAGTACTGGACATGAACGATCTGCACTGCAGGTACTTGCTAGAAAGTGCATTCATGAAATGATTCAATCTAATACCTGCCAAGGGCTCTCTTTTTTCTCCATTCATTTGTATTCTCTCAATTATTGCTGCAGTCAAGTAAGCCAAGTATTTTTCCTGGATCCTATTTTCTTAGTGCTCTGTGAAACATCTTCACTGGGACAAGAGTTAATGTTAGAATATCTGTCTTAGCAGACAGCCAGTTGTAAAAATCCCAGTTAAACAACATTCCTTTCTTTTGGGAAAAAAAAAAAAACCCTTATTACCCAGTGATATTACTCAAATTCCTATGTAAAAGAACCCATTCCTTTTTTGGATGCTTTTTTTTTTTTCAGATTATATGACTTAAATAGACATTTTGCCAAGGAGGATATATAGATGGCAAATCATTAGCCATTTGGGAAATGCAAATTAAAACCACAACATGATACCCCTGCACACCCACCACAATGGCTAAAATTAACCACAATAAGAAAAAAGTGGCAACACAAAATAATGGTGAGGATTGCAAAAATGAACTAATACAGACATTTTTGTAGGAATGTAAAAATGGCACATCTAATTTGGAAAACAACCTGGCAGTTTCTTATAAAACTAAACATGAAACTAACACTCAACTCAGCAATTTCAGTCATGGACCTTTATCTCAAATAAATGAAAAATGACATTTGCAAGAAAACCCTTTACAAAATTTTCACAGATGATTTATTCATAATCACCAAAAACTGGAACCAACTCAAATGCCCTTCAATGAGTGAATGGTAAAACAAATGGTGGGATATCTGTACCATAGAACACTATTCAATGATGAAAAGGAAAGAACTATTAGTATATACAACAATATGATGAATCTCCAGAGAATCATAGAGACTGTAAAAGCCAATCCCAAAAGTTCATATACTATGATTGCATGTATGTAACATTTTGAAATGACAAAATTATACTAATGGAGAAAAGATTAGTGACTTCTGAGTTAAGAAGTGCTTGTGTAGTGGAGGATAATGTGGCTATAAATATGAAACAAAAGGGAACTCTGTGGCAATGGAATCATTCTGCAACTGGACCATGGTGGTGGTCAACTAACCTACACATGTGATAAAAATTTCATAGAACATGCAAATGAGTGCATGTAAAACTAGTGAAATCCAAGTAAGGTGGGTGGATTGTATCAGTGTCAATGTCCTGATTATGATATTGTACTATATTTATGCAAGGTGATAGAACTGGGCAAAATTGGGTGAAGAGTATACAGGATCTATTTCTTGTAACTACATGTGAATCTACAGTTTTCTCAAAATTAAAACTTACAAAAAGAGGAAAACATGTTGGTTATAAAAGATATACTGTATTATTTGAGCTTAACTTTAGGGAATTATTTTTATTATCTTAGATTAGAAATTTAAATGTAGTTAAGGACATAAAAAGGACAGACAATAAAATTCACTGTTTCTAGTTTTAACGTTCTTATAAGGAAACAGAAAGCCCAAATGGGCAACCACTTCTGCTTCTGTAATGGTTCCTCACCTTTCTGAGGTCAGAGTTACCTGTGAAAATTTGCTGAAACCTATGTAAAGAATAAATAAACAGACAATTTTGTGCACAGTTTCTCAATGAGTTCTATGGACCTCATGAATTTATGCAAAGGTCCCATGTTAACATTCATCTACTGCTACAATGTTCACTATGGTAGTCAATGGCTACATTTGGTTATTTAAATTTAAAAAAATTAAAAATTCAGTTCCTCAGTCACATTGCCACATTTCAAGCCAGGAGGCTTCTGGCTACATATTAGCCACAGAGATAAAATATTATACCATTGCAAAATTTTCTTTCAAACTGCATTGCTCTAAAACATTTAAGAATTTTTTAATTTAAAAAATCAACTCCACATACTTATATTTTCAATAATAATTTAATTGTATAAAGACTGAACATGGCGCATCTACATATTCCAAAAGGACACCTAAGAACCCCTCTTCAGTTGACTGTATTTTATCCATAAATGTCTTATTTTGTGTTGAGTTTAACCAAGGGAACTAACTTAAATCTTCTTTGAATGAAGTAGGATACAGATCCCAAATTTTTATACTTTCAGTACAGGGTTGGCACTTTCAAATACGAAGAATTGTTTCAAGTACATATTTTTGGAGAACCTAGATACTTAATAGAAATGGGGAGATAGTTAAGAGTCAGGCTTATCTAAATAACACATAAATGATTCGTTTAAAATGGAGCATCCAGTTGTTTTTTAAATTGGTATCTTTTACTTATTTTAGTGGCATGTAAACATGTATGATATTAATGGTGGCAAATAGATAGAAGGAAGGAGAAGAGCAAGATTTTAAATGATACAATGGGAAAACAAATAGCAGAGTTGAATAAGATTTTAGATGTGTGGGCAGAAAAAAGGTGGAGAAAATGTAAGGGAACTTATGTTTTGCAATAAGTAGCTTTCTGGTTCATTGCAGTTTCTGGTTCACTGTAGTTTGTCAAATGTTTGAGAATGGAAAACATTCATGCTTAAAGTATTAGTCATTTATCTAAGCTCTGATGATCTTTCTCTTAAAGGAATAATAGTCTTAAACCATAAATAATATCTTTGACTTCTTGGCTTTTTCCTTCATTTTAGAAATCAATATTTTTTTCTTTTTTGAATTGAATTTTATTTTCTACCTAAAACAAGGTATAGTTCTCTGAGTCACTGTTTATTTATCCCTTAAAAAGGAATTTGAGTCAGATCTCAATTATAGATACCAGGAGATGGGAAACACTGATATACATAATACAAAAAGCAGATAATAAAAAAGACATTTGGAGTTGGCTTTGAAATGCATTTTTCAGCACATTTTCATCTTAGATTCTATGCAGGCATTCCCTTCAGACTCATAAGGTGACTCTGAAGTATGCTGAGTGATCAAAGTTAGCCTAAGATTTTTTTTTTTTTTTACTCGGGATTGAACTCAGGGGCACTTTTAACATTGAGCTATATCCCTAGTCACTTAAAAATTTTAAGTTTTTTGTCCATATCTTATTGGTGCATTATAGTTGTATATAATGATGGGATTCATATTTGTGTGTGTACCCAATATAGTAATATAATTTGGCCAATATCCTTTTTAATTTTTTTATTTTGAAACAGGGGGTCACTAAATTGCTGAGGCAGGCCTTGAATTTATGATCCTCCAGCCTCAGCCTCCCAACTTGCTGAGATTACAAGGGAGTGCCACCACACAGAGCTAGCCTAAGATTTAAACGTTGCCACCAGACCAGACACATAAGTTAGCATATATATATTTTGTATATTGCCTTACTCCAAATAAATATGTAACTTCAAAAGAGAGTCTATGTACTCACTGCTCTTACTTATTCTGGGAAATTATTTGCATCAAGATTCCTGGCTTTAAAATAATCAATTAGATTGATTTTTGTTTTATTCAAACCTTTTTGGCTGACCTTGGCTTTTAAATGTCTTGGTGTTCTCTTAATCGAAAGATTTGACATATGGTGTCAGAAGACATTGGAAATTTCACTTCAGATGCCAATCTGACAAGTTAACATTTAAATATGCTTAAGACAAGCTGCGGTGTTTGGCATTTGCATTGGTTATAAAAATGCTCAACATGCCCTCTGCTGGGCCTTTCTTTGATAAGGTTGGAATAAAAAAAAGTGCTGTGTCATTCTGTTGTACATAGATTGAGAAAGAAATTCCAGTATAACTATGATATATGATGAATGGATAAACTCAAACGTGAATTCACAAATCTTTCTGGCACATTTAAGTCTTGCTTACTTAGCTGGTTTCAGAAGGAAGATTTAAAATGCCATCTATGTTGAAATCAATGAAAACTTTGTTATGCACTTAGGAATCTCCCTGTGTTTTATGAAACAAGATGGTCTTATTGTCAGGCAAACTATCCATACATATGTAAACCAATTAAATATTTCTTCTATCTACAAGAGGATATCTGTGAAGGGGTGGATGTTAATTCAAGATTTTTTCAGGGGTTGCAAAAATTTATTTCTATTCCCATGCCCCTCCCTTATAGGGGGTCAGTATCTGAGACATGTTGACTCTAAATTAAGTGGGTATTTGCTTATGGAGGAAAATGAGGAATTAGAATCAGTGTTTTTTTGTTTTAGAAAAACTTATTTACATATTTGTCATGGATATAAATATTTTTCAATATGCTGTATGGTAAAGTATCAAATATCCAATAAGTATCTTTCCAACAACTTCCTTCACAGTCAAATGGGATTTTTATATAGTTTAGTTGTAGAAATTTTCACACCAGCCACACTTTACTTGACCACATATTCCTGTTTAATGCTTCAGAAGAGCCAATTCATGAGACTAGACTGAACCTGGAGAGACTACTATTTCTATGCTCCCCAGTGCCAACTGACTCAAAAAATAATATTGGCCAAAATGTAGTTGGCTATTTTCTTATGAATTTCTCCCAAAGACCCCCAGATGAGCTTCTTATACCCCCAAGAGTGAAAAGGGTTTTAATTTTATCAAAATTTTTGGACTCATTTAAACCAATTCCCTCAAATCATAGTTCTCTACATTTCCAGAAACAACATTCTCAATTGCTTATGCCATTTTAACAATAAATAATAGCAGATGCAAATGCAGTATTTAGAACTCTAGAAATTTGCCTTTTGTTGTATATTGCTGCTTTCCCTTGGATATGAATGTTAGTGCACGTCAAAGATTTGGATGAAACTGACTCAGGAACAGGGAAAATAACCATATTAAAGGAATTTGGATTATTTATTTTTTTTCATATTTCAGTAGAACATGGTACTTTACTGTTAAGCTTCTTGGAAATCGGAATACAATTTCTGTAGTAATGATTTTAGGACAGTAGGATTTTTCTTTGCCATATTATTTGGCAGTAGGCTGAAAGGCTTGAGTTACCTTCTACTCTGAGTAATATTTTCTTTCTCTAAAGTACAAATAGGTATGTGCGTAAGAGGCCTGGTCTCCTTCTTGGTGCTATTGGGCAGTAGTGGAAACTGTTAAGAGGCAGGGCCTAGTGGAAGGTCTTTGGTCATTGGGGGAATACCCTCAAAGGGGATTGTGGGACCCTAGAGTCTTCCAATTCCTCTCTTTTGCATCCAGGCTGTGAGGAGACCAACTTTGATCTACCATGTGTTCTCTGCCATCATGTGCTGCCCTGCCACAAAAGCAATGTGGCCATGGACTGAAATCTCTGACACCATGAGCCAAAATAAACTTTTGTCTTTATAACTTTTTTTCTCAGACATTTGTTATAACAATGGAAAGCTGACTAACAGCATATGTGATCTTAGAAGACTTTTAAAAAACTACATTATCTCCAAGATCTTACTATAAGGAAATAGAAATATTCCCATAATATGTTACAGCAGAAAATGTTCCAAATGAATGTAAAGCAAAACAAAATATTACCACCATGTTTTAAAAATGTAATTATGAGTTAAGGGCACAGTTCAGTTAAGTGGAATCTTTAAGTAGCAGATTTATAAAGTATCGCTGCTTGACAGAGACAAGTTTTATCAACATTTACCACTGTACTAATATTTTACACTTCACAGAATAAATATTAATGGGCTGTGGATATCTACTTCTTCAGAGAAGCATTTGTAGGATATTCAATAATTTGAGTTTTTTCTACAAGTGAGCAATGGGGATAGTCTTTCAGATTTAATTATTTCCATTGTCCAAGCATATCTAATAAAAAATAGAACTCTACTTTCTCTATGAAATTATTTTTAAAATAGAGTAAAATTTTTACTAATTCAGAGTTGCTGGAAGTTGGCACGTTCTATAATTAGAACTATAGAATATAGTAATATTTCATTATTTTGGAGAAAGGCTAGGATTCATTTCATGATGGAAGGAAAATATATATATTTTTTTCCATCATGAAATTATATATATATATATATATATATATATATGTATATATATATATATATATATATGCCTCACTAAGTAGAGTTACCTTGTACAACAAAATAAAATTTTCTAGTGCTTTAGGATGTATTCATTTGTATAATAGTAATTGAACAATCACATTCAAATAACTTACATTGTTCTTTGAAGCAGATTTCTATACTTCAGTAGCTTGGTTGCCTTACTGTATATATCTGAAAATAGTGCAAATACATATATGTGTGTGTGTGTGTGTGTGTGTGTGTGTATTACGATGGATTTTAAAATATACTTAAAAATCCACCATAATCCTGAAGTCTGTAGTTGGATAGGACTTCCTCTTAGATTTTTAACAAAATGCAGTATTGTTATTTTCAAGTAAGACAATGATACAAATGAGTTACTACTAAAACTGTGCCAAAGATAAGCACTGCTGCATCTGCTTTAATGAATAAGCAGAGATTGTTGGCAGGAAACAGTTGCTTCTATATACTGCTTAGAATAAGTTTCTGTCCTAGAAGGTACTTAATCATCTCCTCAGTCCTTCAAGTGCTAACCTCCCATTTTTAATTTAAACACTCATAAGTATTAATGAGGTTTTTTAATACACTACCCCAAATCATATATAATACAGATCACTGTATCAGCAATAGTTTATCTAGATAAGTGGAAGGCTAACATGAACTCTACAATTTCATGCAGTGAAACAAGATCTGAACTGCAATCTGTTTCCTTCATTCCATGACCCTGTGTGGGTGCAAGCCGTCTACATAGCTGTGTGAATCACTGGTGGTAATCTAGGCAGTTCCTATTGCCAGAGCTTTATATAGAAGCAGCCTAACAAAGAAGTCATGTCCCAAACTGCCAGCTAAAGATGAGACACCAAGTAGCTGTAGGAAGAGCAGATAGAGATAAAAAGAAGACTCTGTTAATAGCCAGGAAAGTGTCATTAAATTGAGGAACCCTCAAATTTTCTGGTGTTACAGCACTCTAATGTCTACACATAGAATTGTGAGGTAGATAGTGTTGGGGTGGGGAAACACTCCCCCTCTTGCCCCTCATTCATTCTTATTTTGTTTTGTTTGTATTGCTGGTGCTGGTGATTGAACTCTGGACCTCACACATGCTAGGCAAGTGCTCCTGCTCTCACTGAGTTACATTCCCAGCCTCTCATTCATTCATTTGCAAAGTCTCATTTATTCATTCATTAATGAGGGCCAACTCTGAGCCAGTCACTGTGCTAAGAGCTAGATATACTGAGATGACTGAAACAAGGTCTTTGCATCTCCAGCAGTGGAATAATGTTTCCAGGTCACTCCTCATCCAATCTGTTTTTAAACTTGAATTGCTATCAGTGAATTAATCCTTGATGTGGTATCAATTGGTATAGTTAGGAAAGTATCTTTCACCCATGTGCCTTTTAAACAGGGAATAAAAAACTCCATAGCTTTTAAAACCCACAGGATTTTGTGAGCCTATTAGTCTATGATAATTAGTAATCTAGGAGCAATATAAATGAATTACTGAAAATATGTAAAAATAGGCAGAAAAACAAATTAACATGACCTAAACTATGTATATAAGTGTTGAACAGGTGCCAAATATAAGAGATAGCAGGATAAATGGTTAGTCAAAAATGACTTCTCAGGGGCTGGGTTGTGGCTCAGCAGTAGAGCACTCGCCTAGCACGTGCATGGCCCAGGTTCAATCCTCAGCACCACGTAAAAACAAATAAAGGCATTGTGTACAACTAAATAAATAAATGAACATTTAAAAAAATAACTTCTCATAGGATATTAATTTTGCCCAAGATTTTAAAGGAGAAAGAGATACAGATAGGCATAGTAGCAAGAGTAAGACTATTTTAAGAAGGTATATGACTTCATCAGTATCATCTTACTGCTACTATATTTTTAGTTTCTACTATTGAATAGATTATGTGAAGCACCTTTCCCCTCTTTTTTTTCACTGCTGGGGATCAAAACCAGGGACTTGCCCATGCTAAGCACATATTTTGTCATGAGCTACACCCCTAGCCCCATGAAGTGTTTACAGAGATTAAATTTCGCAACCACCCTATAAAGTAGTACAGCCAGTGTGACTCAGATGAGAAGACTGAAATTCAGAGGGATTAAGTAACTTTTCCAAGACCACACAGCTACAAAACTTAGTCACTACTACATTCCTCTGCTTCTGGTAGAAACCATACTGCATGCTTGTGGGCTCAGAGATAGAACTATGAGATGCATAACTTGGGAAAACAGTATTTGACAAATCAATAAATATTTGTTGAGTGAATAAGTAAACCTTGCCTTTTAGATTTCAAAAGATACAGTTTTGTCTTCTAGTCCCATGTTCGAAAACTCAGTTGTGAGCCAGAACTTGCTCTCCCTAAGAGTATTCCTCCTGGCCACCCTTGGACAAGAATAAGGTAAACAAGAACAAAGGGAACCCCAGGGCCTTACCCTCTAGGGTTTGTCTTCACTTCTTAGTCTCCCAGGTGGGACATGTATCTGTGGTAATATGCATCAAGTTAGAGCCTTAGGATTCCTCCTTAGACCTTCTTTTAAATTGCCTTTCCGGAGGCAATGGATTGTAGCTTTCAGTTTAGAAAGAATGTGTTCTTTGTGAAATGGTCCAACCTTACATCTTCCTTTAACCAAAGTGTGACTTGTCATTCTCTCCACCTGAATTCAGTTCCGAAAAGTTCTTACAAGGCTTTTTGGTAAATATGGCCTTTTTGTATATCCTGGCTTTTTGAGGACTAATTTACTAAGAATATTTGCCTGCCTGAATGGTTAAAATGGTACTGAATTTCTTAGAATTAACCACCATGGCCTCCACCTGCAACTAATGTTGCTTTACACACATTAGTGAACATTTAGATATTGGCTGCATCCAATATGAGGCTAAAAATCAGTTGAAAATTTATTTCTGAAAAATGGTTATTTGGTTCTTGCTGACATTCCTAGAATTAAAATAATTTTAAACATTCTATTTGACTGATTCTATACTTTTTCTCCTCTGCTGAATACACTGTTTTGAGGAGAAGAACTCAATCTACATTTCCATTTAAAAGCTAAAAATATACACAAGTAAATGTAGATTGGATTTAATTCAATTCGGGTACGCAGAGTGTCCAGGCATTTAATGATTTTTGACATCCTACAGTCTTGACTAAGTTTCTACCAGTTTTTACTAAAATCCTAATCTCCTCAATGCAGAGATAGGTAATTACCATTACTCTTAACAAACACTATCATTTCCCAGAATATTTGATTTATTAAATTGACTTGAATTTTTGTCATGTGCTCATTCTTTGTAATCATTTCCTATTCTTATGTAACATCCTCCACATAGCTAGGTAACACTCAAGTAAAGGCCCGACTTGTACCTAGATCAAGGTTTTAAAGCAGTTCCATTTGGAATCTTGGGGCAGGTTAGTTTCACATTCAGGTCATTCAGTACATGCTGCCCTCCATTTTACTTTCCCTCCTGCCCACATTAACATGCTTCTCCTTCATCCCTGTAATCTATGATCACAGCTCTAGGAAAAAAACCTTCTGATTTAAATTCTTTTATATTTTCATCTCTAACATGTTTGGTTCTGCCCTTCTCAGCTCCTTCAAGAGTGCCTGCTCTCTTGTGAATAATTCTCTTATGTTTTATATACACTGCAAGGCCTTTACACTGACAAGCCAAGTCCTCCAGTTGCCTGAGACAACTTTATTCCAGAATTTCATTAGAAATCTTTATCCTGATGCTATCTGGTCTCACATTCATTCCATCCTTGGTTACAGCCCCAAATGGAGGCTAATTTGCTTAATATTCTAAAGTACTCCCCTTTCCACATTGCTTATTACTTTCTTCTGTGATTCTTTCCAACCCTTACAAATAAAACCACTGCTTCTTGGAGCATTGTGACATTTGGTTTTAGTATGGTTTATTGCTTTCCCCCCTGTTCATTCATAGACCAACCTCCCATTCTCCCACCTCAAGTTCTTCCATCCTCCAAACATGCTGGCCTCAGTGTGATTCAACTTCAGGGATTTTGCCTCCATTCTATTTGAATCACCCCACTGCTTTGGCCATACCCTGGACATTATCCTGATTTGCTTAACCTCTGAAATCTTGACAGAAGTATTCCACTTTCTAATTCTATATCCCATAATTATCTCACTTTCATATTACCAGGACTGATTTTTTAAAAAAAATTTAAATATTTAATTTTTTTGGTAGTTGTAGATGGACAGAATGCCTATATTTGTTTATTTCTATGTGGTGCTAATGATTGAACCTAGTGCCTCACACGTACCAGGCAAGTGCTCTGCCACTGAGCTCTCACCCCAGCCCAACAGGAGTGATTTTTGACTTCACTACTATTATCTATAATTTATAAAATCCATGTGGAAAAAAACCTTCCAACACTCTGACCTCCCAATTTCTTAATCTCTTTGGTTCCCCATATCTTAACACCTCTATTATAGAGCTTTTCAAATTCTGCCTTATAGTAGTTGTATAAATATCAGTCCTTCCTACTCCATTTCCCTCATGAGGGCAGAGATAATATTTTTGTACCATTTTTTACAGTGCCTTGCACAGAACATGCTCATTAGACAGGTAGTTTTGTGTACTGATTAGAAGCATAGACTCTGAAGTCAGAATATTAGTTTTCAAATCTTAGCTTTGAAATATACTAGCTCTGTAACCATGAGGAAGTTAACTAACGTTTCTGTATTTCAGTTTCCTTAAATATAAAATAGAAATATTAATACTGTATATTTCATGGAGTTGTTGAGATTGTTACATTTAGAAGAATGTTTGGCACAGAGCTAACATAGTACTCAATATTAACAATTACCTTCACCAGTGGGAAGGAAAAACAGATTTTCACTTGTGTGATACTGAAAGAAATAAAGAGCTCCAACTATTATGAGTAATGATACTGAGACACAGTCATTTAAAACATGAACACAGGGCTGGGTTGTGGCTCAGTGGCTGAGCATTTGCCTAGCTCATGTGAGGCACTGGGTTTGATCCTCAGCACCACATAAAAATAAACAAATAAAATAAAGGTATTGTGTCCATCTACCACTAAAAAATTTCAAAAAATATAAATGGAAAGAAAGTGAATTATAAAGGGAATTTTTTTCATTTCCCTATAATTTGTTTTTTTCTGCCAAGATGTCAATGTATTGATTATTGCTAGAGACTAGTTTATTGGATCACATTGTTTTACTATTATTGTACAGTGATGTGATTAGATAGGTCATGATGAGAATATATATTATTAAAATATGGATAAAATATACATACAAAAATCTGAAAAGTTATCATTGATATTACTTTATTGCTAAACATTTATGTGCTCAAACCAGGTCCTGAGCACAGGTAGACTAAGTTGTTGTTAATATGATGCAATGAGGAATGCTATGAAATACCATTGCCCCAAATTCACTCTTTCGCTGTCTGTCACTAGTTTAAAAATTTATTTTCTTCCTTTAAGGCATATTCTTTCCAGGTGCTACAATTAAAATACAAACCTCTATCTGGGCTGCTTTATCACAATAGCACGTATATATCTTTTTTTTTTTTTTTTTTTTTGTACCAGGGATCAAACTGAGGGGCATTCGACCACTGGGCCACATACCCAGTCCTTTTTTTTTTTTTTTTTTTTGGTACCGGGGATTGAACTCAGCGGCACTAGACCACTGGGCCACATCCCCAGCCCTTTTTTGTATTTTATTAGAGACAGGGTCTCACTGAGTTGCTAAGTGCCTCGCCATTGCTGAGGCTGGCTTTGAACTCGCGATCCTCCTGCCTCAGCCTCCCAAAGTGCTGGGATTACAGGCGTGCGCCACCGCGCCCGGCTCCCAGTCCTTTTTTGTATGTAATTAGAGACAGGGTCTCACTGAGTTGCTAAAGTGCCTTGCCATTGCTGAGGCTGGCTTTGAACTCGTGATCCTCCTGCCTCAGCCTCCCAAGTGCTGGGATTACAGGCGTGCGCCACCACACCCAGCTAGCACTTATGTATCTTAAGGAGTTAGGGGATAGGACTTGCAAGTTTAGATGAAAATGGATATGATTTATTTACACAAAGTCCTTGCTGCCCAGAGTAGGTAAAGTTGAAGGGTGAAAGAAGGGTATATGGGGTGAGGACACTTAGGAACCAACAATTACTGAAAAGAGAGAGATAGAATAACTTAAGAGCAACTAGCTTACTTTGTACAATCTTGTTCAGGCATTTGTTTTGGTTGTATTTACACACACACATGTACACACACATGTACACACACATGTACACACACATGCACACATTCTTTCTTAATAATTATCAGTAATTCTTGGAGAAATCAATGTTCTAGCAGCAAATTATAATATAACAAAAGAAACAATAAAAGTTTAGGAGAGCTGGGCAAAGTGGCACATGCCTGTAATCTTAGCGGCTCTGGAGGCTGAGGCAGAAGGATTGTAAATTCAAAGCTAGCTTCAGCAACTTATTGAAGCCCTAAGCAACTTAGTGAGACCCTTTCTCAAAATAAAAAAATAAAAAGGCCTGGCGATGTGGCTCAGTGGTTAAGCATCTCTGAGTTCAATCCCTGGTACTAAACAAACAAAAAATTAGGATGAAGAGACCAAGAGTTAGACAAGAATGTGTTAATGGACAGCGCATGGTTAGGCTCTTTCAAAATATTTCTTGATTTGTTGATTTTAAAATGGAATAAAGGAAGGTAAAATATACTTAGGAACTCAGATTCAGTTTACTCATTTTGTTTTTTTTTCTTTTCTGGAAATCAGTGTCCAAAAGTCTGTATCTTTAATTCTTGATAAGTACATACATTTTTATGCATTCGTGTTTCTATGTGCCTGTACCTAAATGAAGTGGGGAGCACTTGCGCACTTGTGCGAAAGTATGAGAAGGGTACTAAAATCTTGTTATTGTAAGCCAGGTTATATAAAGGCTTATGATGTTTACAGAGATTCATGAATTCTTAGTTATTTTTTATACCTAACATTTTAGGTACTTGCCAGTATATCCCATGGTCACATCAGCTTTTTAAAATGACTGTGGGTGATGAACCCAACCTAATTCTATCCTAAGATTGGGAGCCATAAAGTTTGGGAAAAAAAAGAGTTACTTTCTATTTTACTAAGATATTTATTTGGCCTGACCAAACTCTGGGGCAAATCTGTTTGGAATTCCTGCCTGTGCTCTGAACTCACACAGGCCTGGCTCTCCTTGACCAGATAACAACCCTCCCTAAAACCTCATGGCGCCTCATAAATTCCAACAGGAATCTTAATTTACTCCCTAATTATCTTGTAATGTTAACACATGTAGATCATTAGCCTGCAATCTGCCTTTGTATCACATTTGCTAAAACCCTTTTAGCTGTAAGTTCCCAAGACAAGACATCCCCCCCCCTTTTTTTGTAACTTTCTGTGCTATAAAAACCTTGTCTTCCTGGAGAGCGGGACTGATCCCAAGCCCAGTGTTTGGGAGGGGCAGCCACTGGCCAGCTCTCTTTGTGTACACAATATAAGCTTGCTTGAATTTGATTTAAAATTGGAGTTGGTGGTCTTTTCTTTGCGTCTTGGATCAACAGTGGGTACAATGTGATTGTCAAATAATTTGCTTGTAAACTTGTGGGTTTTCTTGCCCATGATTTTCTATTTTATATTTGTATCCACATTTATTACTCTTTACTATCTGCTAAGGTACTCAATCTTGTTTTTAATAAATAATTTTTCTAATTGTAAAGATGCTTTTAAATTGTGTTTATGTCTTACAATTTTTTAAGTATATATATTTTATAATTTTGTTTATTTATTTATTTTTTAATGTGATGCTGAGGATCAAACCCATTGCCTCACCCATGCTAGACAAGCACTCTACCACTGAGCTATAGTTCCAGCCCCTATGTCTTACAATTTGATTCTCAATTTAGGTTGATATGAAAAGCAATAAAATATTTTCAGTTCCTTTATACAGAACATCAATAAAATGATATTTGAAAAAAACAAAAGTATCCTTGTTATCTGTTGTTTCTATATACAATTTTATTTTTCCCCAAGCTGACAGTTAACTATTGGATCTCCCCCTTTGGGTCATATCCCACAATGGTGAATGTATTTAATATCCATATCTATTGACACAAGTACAAATGTGTTTATATGCATATATTCATGTTCTAGTTTGCTGATAATAATAACAAGATTTGAAAGTCTTACTGAAGTCCTGCAACTTGATAAAGAATATCTCACTGAAACTTCTATGAAACAACATATTTAATACTAGTACTTTTTATTTATCCAGGAAAACTCAAGGATGTACATTATCACTGCTATTGTAGCCCTGGAATTTCCCTTTAGAAAGAATTAAGCAATATAATTAGTATAAAAGAAGAGGCAAAACTTTGTAGAGAAAATGACCATTTATTTAAAAATTTGAGAGAATCAGTGGACAAACTACTAAAATTAATAGGAATTCAACAAGGTGCTCAGATACAAGATTAATATTAATAGTTTTCTCATGTGTCAGCAATAATTGTGTTAATCGAAGCATTGTTTTTAAAATAGCAGCACTGAAAACAACCCAAATGTTCATTAACGGAGGTATGGTTAGGTAAATTGTGTGTGTGTGTGTGTGTGTGTGTGTGTGTGTACTGTGGAATATCATGCAATAGTTAAGAATGAATTAGAGTGTACTGTGGAATATCATGCAATAGTTAAGAATGAATTAGAGTGTAACATAAATTTACTGGTATTGAAAAAACTCCAGTTCTTATTGTGAGTGGCTAAAGCAAGATACAGAACAACTTCATTAATGTTAAAATAAAACACAAAATGATTGTTTTCTATAGGTATGCATGTGACAATGAATAGAAAAAGTCTGAAAAATATAATACTGAATGAAAAACAACAGTTATCTCTTGGAAGGGAACTAGGATTAGGGTTGGTAGTCAAGTGGGGACTTTAATTGTATCTTTTGTAATTCTTATCAGGAGAAGGTATTCATTTATTGCTTGTATCACTAAAAGTAAAAACAATTTCAAAATGCAGTAGTTTGATGGATTTACCTAATCAACTTGAACTTGTCCATTTTTTCATATATAAAATGGAATTGATTTCCAGTTTCTTAAACTTTTGTTTGTTGAACAACTAGAGAAGACCATGCTCTGTACAATGAATACAATCGCAAGTATGACAGACCTGGGCTCTAGTCTCTTGGAACTTACAATTTAGTGGGAGTGACAGATAATAAGCAAACAGCAAATTAATTATGTTTTATAAGAGATTTAAATAGAAATGAACACACCACAGTGAATCTCATCTTTATTTATATCCATGAGGCACTAATTAAAAAATATAAGTAAACAGCAGAAAGATCAGTAGAGAAGAGGGAAGGGAACAGTGGGAGGGAGAAATGAAGGTAAACGGAAGTACTGGGGACTGAATTAGAGGAAATTATATTCCATGCATATATGATTATGTCAAAATGAACCCTAATGGAATGCATAACCAAAAAGAACCAATTAATAAAGATAAATGAGCAATAGTTTTTTTTTGTTGTTGTTGGTACTGGGGATTGAACCCAGGACCTCAAGAATGCTAAGCAAGCTCTCTACCACTGAACTACATCCCCAGCCCAGGTAGCAGGTTTTGATGGTAAATAACGTGGGTATAGTTGAGGGAGTCCTCTTAGAAAAAGAAACATAATTTAAACTGGATTTTGAAGTGGTGGTAGTGATAAGGAGAAAAATAAGCAATACAGGTCTCATGAAGAAAATGCTTCATGTGTTGGAGAAATCATTAGAAGGTCAGAGTGATTGAAGGATTGTGAGGGTCAGGCAGAGTGGATAGCTAGGTTGGAGAGGTAGGCAGAGGTAAGTCAGGCAAGTCCTTTGAGACACGCTAACATTTATATTTTATTGAAAGAACCATGGAAAGTCACTGGGGGGGGGCTTTGAGAAAATAAGTGATGTGATTAACCTATAGTTTTTGAAGATCACTCTGGCTGTATATTGTTGTGGTGCATAGAATAGCAAATATAGAAAGAGGGAGTCCAGTTCAGAGGCTATATGCAGTAGTCAGTGTGAGAGACATAGTATCCTGAACTAGATTAGTGGTAGCAGACATTTTGAAGGCAGTGTTATAAGAAAAAAGGAAGGAGAAATAACTCAAATAGTGGAAACAGAGAGTGAAAAAGCTTTAATATGTTTCTCTTGGTTAAGAAACTAGCTGTAGTGGCACATACCTATAATCTCAGTGACTTAGGAGGTTGAGGCAGGAGGATCACAAGTTCCAGGCCAGCCTTAGCAAATTAGCAAGACCCTGTCTCAAAATTTAAAAAAAAAAGTAGAAAAAGGACTGGGGATGTAACTGTGTGGTAAAGTACCCCTGAGTTCAAACTCTATCCCCAGTACAAAAAAAAAAAAAAAAAAAAAAAAAAGACCAGAGTGGTTAAGACTTGGTAACGTGGGAGAGAAAGGCGTGGGATGAGGACTTATCATGTAGTGCCCTGTAGGCCTGGGCACTAAGCCTGATTTTGTTCTAAGTGAGGCTGAATTACATTTTTCACAGCATCTGTCTAGCTATCTATGGAAGACAGACTTTGTAGAAGGGTGAGAGTAGCTGGGAGAGCAGCTGGGAGGCTGTGGAGTGGTCCAGATGAGAGATGAGAAAGACTTGGGCTGAATGAAAGCAGCAGAGGTGGAAAAAGAAGATGGATTTAAGAAATGCTTGGAGATGGAATCAACAGGACTTTATGTTTATTGAGATGTGGGAGAGAAGATGAGGAAGGCATCAAGGATTACTTTCAGGCTATAGGAAAGGGAAGAATTTCATGGAATTGAGGGAATACAGTGTAGCTTATGCTCCAAGGGTGGTGGAGGGAGCAATGTGAGGAGATCAGATCAAAGTGGTCATCAGGAACCAGGTAATTCTGAGCTAGATAAAGACATGGAAAGACATTTGAAATTACTCTGAGTATTGCAGGAAGCCACAGAAGGATTTTTAAACAGTGTGAAATTTATCTTTCCTAAAAAGTCACTTTGGCTGCAGTGTGGACATTGGGCTTGGAAGAGGACAAGATTTGAAGGGAGATCAGTTAGAAAGCTATTATAGAGGCCTAAGAGAACATGATGCTTGATGTACGGAACTAGACAAATTTGAGGTTTGTTTGAGTGAAACTGATTAGTTTTCTTTATGCATATATCTGAGTCCAAGTCTTATTGGAGAGTTTTTATTATCCTTTCACTTCATTTATATAGTATCCCCTTATTTCTATTCTAGGAAAACATTTTTATAAAGCATGTGAGTTTGCCACTCTGATTAAACTCTTCCCTTCCATGCATTTAGTTGCTCTGGAATTGGTGAGTGTTGTGGATTTGGAAATGCTGCAAGCCTCATCCCATAATCCATTTTGTTAGACACAGTTAGAAAGATAAAAAATAAAACTAATCTATCTTTCCCAAGTTATTGACTTTGCTGACATAAACTACATTCAAATATAAGCATTTCGTAAGGCAATTACCTGTAAATAGCATATTTAACTTTCTAAAACTGTCTGTTCAGCAAGAAAGTACTTAAATGTTTTGAATTTTCTGTTATGTTTGGGTAGCTCAGGAGTCCTTACTTTTCTTGCACATCTGGGATAGAATTTAATCACATTGTCTGCAGCATTTGGAAAGTGTTGGGGATAAAGCAGGACAAGGAATCCCATGAAAATAAAAGGGAAATCAGTGGAGAAGAGGAAGGGGATTGAGGGTGAGGGAGGAGGGATGGGGAAAGGGAGGAACCGTGGAATTAAATTAACCAAACTATCCTGTGTACATATATGAATATACCAAAGTGAATTTCATAATTATGTGTACATCTAAAGCATTAATCTAAAGTACTATAAATCAATATAAGGAAGACCAGTAAAGTAGAGGAAGGGGAAACATGGAGAGGGAGGAGGGGAGGGAAAGAGGAAGTATGGGGGACTGAAGTGGAGCAAATGACATTCCATGCTTGTATAATTACATCAAAATGAACCCCAATATTATGTGTAACTATAATGCACTAATAAAAACATGAAATATTAAAAATAAAAACATCCACAAGATGTCAATAACAATTTCAATTAACAATAAATTGTTTTAATGACCAAAAAGTAGTTGTTTAATTATTTAAGGGCATGGGACACATATACTTTTATTTCCAACCCCATCAAAATACCAAATCAAAACACATAGCAGATTGGGAAACTTTGAAAGTTTACCTCTAAGTATTAGACTATTACACACTATTCTTCTTCAGGGCAGCTTTCTTCAGACTGAAGTTATTGCCTTCAGAAAAATAATGCTGCTAGTACGAAGGCTGTAAATAGATTAGGTACAGGAGGAAGGAATTTCCATATATACATCATGAAACCATGAGAAAAAAAGGATATGCAGAAGCATCCTTTAGGCTTATTAGGGCCTTTAGAAGCAACCTAGAGTGGACAGGGAAGCACAGAAATGCACTAAGGTATAGGTGGGGAAACTGTATTTGCATACCAGTAAGGGAGAGGGCAAAGTGGATTGTCATTGAGAAGGAAATAAGTAGGCCCTGATATCCAGGACCTGGTCTGCCACTATCAGTTGGACCTTGGTGTTTACTTGTTGAACATAAACCACCTCACAGAACATCAGCATTAGTGAAGGTCATTCTATGACCATTATGGATCAAGACAGAAACAAGAGACTCTGTAATCATGTCTGAACACAGACAAAATACAAACAGTGTCTAAGCCACAAAAATGACCAAATATCTCCCTATCCTGACAAATATGAGTGACTACTATTTCTTTACTGATTATACCTGTAGCTTTAGGCTAGTCTTTACCATGTATAAAAATTATTTAGCAGCAATCACAGAATTGCCCCCACTTCCTGACAACCTCCAAAACCAGAACAAAACCAGTTTACACAGGAACTTCCTCATTTAGAAATGAAAGTCCCTTGTCCAGAAAAAACCCTCAATCTCAAGCTACGTAGGATGGTTGGTCAAGAGCCTGTTTCTTTAAACCCTTCCCCAAACCACCTAAACCTTACTGACGTGCCTGGTGGTTTCCTGGGGGTGCCATTTTCCCTTGGCTTCAACAAGTAATAAATCCACCGTTTCTAATCACATATTTATTGCTAATGGCCTTTGGTTTGAGGATGTTGAAATCAGTAAGAAGTAAAGACACACAAAAACGTGGAAAGGCTAGTAAGGCCTACTAGAGGATAATGGGACTGAAGGCATGAAGACATAGGGGAAGCAAGGGAAGAGTGAAAGGGTACATGTGCCTGAGGGGGGGTACACTGTGGTTTTCTGACAATGTGTATTTTTATGAGTGATAAAAGATGAGGTGATAGAAGGTGAAGCCATGAGCTTTTAGAGAATGAGTCGTTGTCCCCATTCTTTGTGTCAACAAAACACTGATGAAAATACAGCAACAGCAAACACAATTTTGACTCGTGTTATAAAATGGTGATTCAGTCTTTCATGATCTAGAGGCTGATCATATAGTTTTCATATCCACACTTACTTCATTATATTTGTCACTTGCATCACAGAAAATAGTTTCTCTATAAAGGAAATCCCCGGGAAGAAAGAAACCCAATGATTCACTAGTTGACAGTACTAATAACTGCAAAACTTAAAGTTACAATTTCCATACTTTGGAGTTGAGATCATTCAATGTAAAGAACAATATTCATTAAATAAATCAGAGGCCCTAGAATAGTGCCTGATCTATAACAAATCCAATAAATGTTAACTATTATAGTCATTATCATTATGCTTTCTTTTCTTTCTTTAATTCAAATTAAATTTTAACTGATACATAAAAATGTAAACATTATGCATATTAATGGGATACCAATGTGATGTTCTGCTACTTGTATATATTGCAATGTTCAAATCAGGGTAAATATATCTATCTCCTCAGATATTTATCATTTATTTAGGTGAAAACATTCAAAATTCCCTTTTTAAATTATAAAAATTTGTTCTATATATGACAGTAGAATCTTTTTTGATATATTTATACAAACATGGAATATATAGTATTCTTATTAGGGCCCCAGTCTTGTGGATGTACACAATGTTGTGATTCACTGTGGTGAGTTCATATATGTATATAGGAAAATTATGTCAGAGTCATTCCACTGTATTTCCTATTCCTATATCCTTCCCTTATCTTCCTTCCCTTTTGAAATATAAATAGTAACTTATTGTAATCTCTAGTCACCCCACTGGGCAATAGCATACCAGAATTTCTTACTCTGATCTAACTTTAATTTAGTACCCAATAATCAACATTTCTCCATTCCTATCTTCCCTTTATCATTATCCTATATACTTCAATGTGTTTATTGTAATTTTAGCCTGGGATTTTACCCAGTTGATCGCACTAGCCACAAACTCATGATCCTCCTGGATCAACCACCAGAGTAGTTGGATTCTAAGCATGTGGCACCCTGCCTGGCTCAATGTGCTTATTTATTTATTTAAATTGGCACTGGGGACTGAAATCAGGGGTGCTTTACCACTGAGCCACATTCCCATTTTTTAATTTAATTTAATTTTTTATTTTAATTTTGAGACAGGGTCTTGCTGAGTTGCTTAGGGCCTTGCTAAGTTGATGAGGCTGGCTGTGAACTTGAGATCCTCCTGTCTCAGCCTCCCCAGCCACTGGGATTATTATAGGCATATACAAGCACACCTGGCCTATTGTGCTTATTTTGAAACAGGGGCAATGCTGTAGTTTTTTTTAAATATTTTTATTTATTTGCTTTAGTTGTACACAATGCGTTTTATTCAATACATTTTATTTGTACATGGTGCTGAGGATCGAATCCGGGTCGCCCACGCGCTAGGCGAGCGCTCCACCGCTGAGCCACAATCCCAGCCCCGAATGCTGTAGTTTTTAAAAATGTTTTTGCTCACCTGCCTTTGATTATATTGGAGGTATATATTGAATGATAAGTCTAACTACCCTCTTTTTAAAACTGCTCAGGGCTATGCATTCAAATGACGGTTCACATACCTTTTGGAGAGATTTGCTGAGTGATCTTTTGTAAATATTTAAAATTCAGCAATGGAAATACCTGCATTCCACTAGATGTTGACCCTTACTGCAGGTTGCAAGTCAAGTTTTGAAAATAGGACTACTAATTAGTTTGATACTGTTTATACTTTAAAAATAGCAGGAGAGCAACTATGTAGAATATGATTGTGCATGCAAAAAGAAACCTAGAGCACTTAGTATCTCTGCATAGGAAGGGAGTAGTTTCCTTAAGATAGATTTAGTTTCCATTTGCCACCAGAAATTTGCATTGCTTTTTTCTACAAATATAAAAGTCACTTGTGAAAACAGGAACATTCAGGGAAAACTTTTGGAAAGCTTTTAACTTGAAAATTAAAAAAAAAAAATGTGACTACCTGAGCTCTGGTGACATCCAGAATGTGTTACAAATCTGAACAAGAAGAGTTTTTGTACATTTACAATAAGCTTGTACTACTGAAAGATCATACCTGGCTTTTCAGTACTCAGAAACAATAAGCTTGTTTTTCAAACATTAGTACTAACATGTCATCTTATATGAATACAACCTGGAATATTCCAAGTACTCTCCTACTCTTAACAATTCAATTTTCTCCTTTTCACAATTCTGAAATGTGTTTAATTTGCATTAATGTTCTTGCAGGTCAAATCTGATGGGGATGACACCCATTATCAAAATATTGTATTTACTGTCAGCCCTTGCCTTGTTCGAAATTATTCCCCTTTATTCCCTTACGCTAAATCTGGAATAAAAGTTACACATGTCCATCCATATTGTTGAAATCTTGGGGCAGAAGTTTACTTCGGTGGTTTTAAAAAAACATTTGCATAGAAAATGACATTTCTTCTACAAAATAAAGTAGAATAAAAAATAGCAATTTTCAAAAGTAAATTCCTTTACTAAATCAATAAATTAGATGATTCTGTTTACTTAAAAAGCCATCAGTAAATATTTCTAAGGCAAATCTTTATTTTTCATGTGAGCTATAATGTTACCCTATTTCTGCCATACCTTTTAAAATGAATAACATTTCTTGTAGAGTAGTTTTTTTATATATAAATCCCACTAACATTTAAGTTTCACATGCATACAGAATAATCTAATTCTCATTTCTGTAACGTTTTACACTTTTACAGTATGCTATTCTTTAATCATAGCAATCAGTTTTGCAGTTTAATATACTTGAATATATACAATCTTTTTTTGAGGAGAAAATGAATCAAACTGAAAAACACAGCTAATAATTAAAATATTATATTTCAATGTTTAGAGGTAAAGGTAGGACTTATTAAAAAGTAATTATAAAATGCATGCTGAAAAAATTCATAGAACTAAGAAAAACTGAAAGTAAACAGGATCCACTTCATGGATTGCTATTGTCCTTGGGACAAATTAATTAAAAATACCAATGCCCATCAGTAGATGAGTGGATAGGGAAAATTTGGTATATATACACAATGGAACACTACTCAGTACTAAAAGCAGTACTAAAAGAGAATAAAATCATGGCATTTGCAGGTAATGGATGGAGTTGGAGAAAATAATGCTAAGTGAAGTTAGCCAATCCCCCCAAACCAAAGGTTGAATGATTTCTTTGTTATGAAGATACTGACTTATAATAGCAAGAGAGGGGGGATGAAAGGAATGAAGGAACTTTAAATAGAACAAAGGTGGGAGGAGAAGGGAGGGGGAAAGGGGATAAGAATAATGACAGTACGGATTAGACATCAATACCTTAAGTACATGTATAAAAACACAAATGGTGTGAAAATACTTTATGTAAAACCAGTGACTTGAAAAATTGTGCTCTTTATATGTAATATGAAATGAATTGCACTCTGCAAGCATGTATAACAAACTAGAATAAAAATAATTCTTAAAAAATAAGAAAGTCACCACAGAATAAAAGTTGAATAGCCTCTGGAAAAAAATACTGAATAAAAATAATTCCAAGTAATGTCTAGGTAAGTATAAAGTAAGATTGTTTTATAACTTCATTGCCAGATCCTAGAGTAATTCTAGATGGAAATGCCACTATAAGATATACAAAGAGGTGGGCTGAGATTGTGGCTCAGCGGTAGAGCGCTCGCCTAGCATGTGGGCGACCCGGGTTCGATCCTCAGCACCACGTACAAATAAAACGCATTGAATAAAATACATTGTGTACAACTAAAAGCAAATAAATAAAAATGTTAAAAAAAAAAAAAAAAAAAAAAAAAAAAAAAAAAAAAAAAAAAAAAAAAAAAAGATATACAAAGAGGTTAGCTCTCTTTGGTAGTCAATTCTTACTTACCAAAATTTCCCATCTGTATTGTCTGGTTGCCAGTCTCTGGAGCGTTGTAAATCACAATAGCATCAGCATTTCTTCTACCTGCTGTTTGAATTTTTTCAGAAAATGAACAATTACCTCTTTCTATCAGTGCAATCCAGGGCTTCTTAGTATTAGTAAATTCAGTGTTGAAGTCACAAGCTTGGTAGTTATTGTTCTTAGGGATGCCCACCACCCCCATAGCAGTAGCCACTGGTGAGGCTAATCCATAAACACCACATTCACATGCCTCTGTTGTAGTGTAGTTGCTGGTTTCATTATAATAAGTCACAGTCACATAGGCATTCAATGAAAAAGTTGCTGTATTTTTAAGTAAAAAGGTAAAAATTACAAGGAGCCAGGAAAAACTGGACTTATTCTCTTGCTTCATTGCTTATTCATTTGAGCATAAAACTTAAGTTGTCTGCTGATATTTCCAACTATCTGTCACCATTGTCCACTCATTTCCCTGCTAAACAGAAGTTTGAAATTTCAGTTGCAGGCAGGTAACTGATCTCGTCTTTAGCAACATAAGCTCTGAATACATCAGCTGTTTTTTTTCACTTTAGTTATCTACTTTCCCCTTTGCCCGTTCCTCCTCCAACTGTACACATACGTACAACCCTTATCCAGACTACCTTAGTACTAAATAACACCATCAACTTTGTTCTACACATCAACTTATCAGGATTGGATGTCTTCCTACAGCGCATTTTTTTCTTCTTACTGTTCCAGCTAATGCACTTTCATAAACATGGAGTGGATTCAAATGAGGAACTGGACTCTTGGGAATCACACGTGACAAGGCTGAAAGTTACCTCTCAGAATATCTACAATACTAAACTGGTTTTCCAAGCCCTACTGAAATATATTATCAACAAGTTCAGCCAGGAGTAAGTTAAGATCCATAATTTTAATTGCTCTGGCATTAGTAGAAAGGATTTTACTACTCTTTTATCCTCTAATTTCTTTGTGGATTTTTTTCTTAGCAGGCTCCCCAAAGAATATGCTCTGCTATCTTGTTTGTTAGAAACCAAACATAATTCAGTGGCTAGAGATCCTTTCACATACAGTGCCTTGCCCATGGTAGGCACTCAAATATTTGTTGATTGATACCTCTGAGCTGCTGCATTCCATTAATTTTCCCCCATGTGTTATACTCTAAAAGAACTGTTCAAGGTTTAACTTTTAACAGTTTGAGTTTGTAATTTTCATTCTTCCAAATGCATAGACAGCTTTTAAAAATTGCTTTATGTACTTAAAGCTCTATTTTAAATCATGAGTACACTGGAGTCTAGCAGCAGTTGGACTGACATTGCTAGAGGATCATCTTGTCTGGGCAATTTTCTGGGATGGAGAGATTGCAATGGGTGCTAGGGGCTGCTGAAGGTAGATGAAAAGACAAGAAGACAAACAGAAACCAGAGATAACAGGAGTCTCATTGGGTCAAGAGTCAGCAATCTCGACAAACAAGAATGAGGCTGTCAGAGAAGCATAAAGCCACCAGGTCAAAAGGAAGACAGACGCAGTGATAGTTCAAAGTCCAAGGCAAATAGTCTGGAATCAGGAAGACTACCAGAACCAAGGGGACAGGACAACAGAAAAGAGGGAAATAAGAGATATTGTTGATGGAGATAATTAATGAAGTTACTTCTTCCTTCTAGTCCATTCTTTAGGCATATGAGATATTTGCATTAGTAGACCCTGCAGGTGGAAATTGACAATCAATACCATCCAGCAGAGGGGAGGAGTTAAGGAAATGAGCTGTAGAAACTGCTGAAAAAAATTCCAACAGGTGAATAATACAAATATTAACATTTTTATCATATCATAGCTGCCAATGACTCATCTGTGTATCTCTGAACAGTACCCAGTATTAGTAGCATCTCACAGATAGTAATCATTTGATGATTCATGTAATTGAACTGAAAAGTTTAAAGGTTTTGTGTAGTAACTTATGATCTGTTTTGGAATAAACACAAATACTTTATCATTTTGCTATCAGCACTATCATTTTGATGTGTTAAAGACAAAGAAAATCAGACTGAAAACAAATATTATGATGAAAATATTATTCTCAAAACATTAGCTTGATTGCTGATGATCAGTGATTTGTGATAAATTCTATACCAGAATCCAGCATGCAAGTAATTAGTGAAGTCCCAGAAGTTTGATATAATTCTTTCAACCATTCATTACATTGCTCCTAAAGGAAAAACTACTCATGAAATAGTTTAAAAACAGATCAGTGAGAAGTTAGATAAATACAATAAAAGCTAGATTTTGTTAAATAACCTTAAAATATTAGTTTCAAATCTTCACATTATATTATTGTAAATGTTGCATCATTATGTGCCTTTAAAATGAAAACTTTCCCACAACACTCTGTGGCAGTGCTGGAGTGTTAACGAGAACTTCACTGAACTTTTAGGTTAAATTCCTCTGGAGGTTGAAGTGCATTGACTTCATATGGTAGCCAGCACTGTATAACTTGTACATGTGTTATGTTTTCCTTTTACAGAGTTTAGAGTCATTAAATCCAAAGATACTTTTAAATTGCTTTTAAATATCTGCAATTAAGTAAAATTAACTCATCAGTTTAATTTTCTTTTTAACCTTAAAGTCATTTGCTGGAGGGTGAGTTGGCTAAGTGCTTATTCAGCATTTTTAAAGTTTTGTCTCTGAAGCACCTACATTATAATCCTTTGGAGGCTTATTAAAATGAAGGTTCCTGGGCCCCACTCTCCATCACCATGAATCAGAATCTAAGAAAAATCTTGGAATACTAATTTAAAATAAGATTTCTAGGTAATTCCTATGTCTGTCCAGTTCAAGAACTTTAGATCTCTCACTCTGTACAGAACTCAGAGTGGATCAAAGACTTAAGCATTGGAACAGAGAACCTGTGATTAATAGAAGAAAACATAGGCCCAAGTCTACATCATGTCAGCTTAGGAACTGACTTTTTTAATAAGACTCCTAAAGTGCAATAAATTAAATTAAGAATCAATAAATAGGATGGAATCAAACTAAAAAGCTTCTTCACAACAAAGGAAACAATCAAGAACATGAAAAGGGAGCCTACAGAATGAGAGAAAATTCTTCCCACCTGCACCTCAGATTGAGCATAAATCTCCAGGATATATACAGAACTCAAAAAACTTGGGCTGGGGTTGTAGCTCAGTGGTAGAGTGCTTGTCTAGTACATGTGAAGCACTGGGTTCTATCCTCAGAACCACATACAAATAAATAAATAAAATAAAGGCATTGTGTTCATCTACAAGTAAAAAAATATTAAAAAAAGAACTCAAAAACTTAACACACACACACACATACACAAATAACCCAAATAACCCAATCAATAAATGGGCTAAAGAACTGAACAGACATTTCACAGAAGAAATACAATTGGTCAACAAATACATGAAAAAATGCTCAACATCTCTAGCAATTAGAGAAATGCAAATTAAAACTAAGATTTCGTTTCACTCCAGCCAGAAGGGCAATTATTGAGAATACAAGTAGCAATAAGTGTTGGTGAAGATGTGGTGGAAAAGGTATACTTACACATTGTTGGTGGGACTGCAAATTGTTGCAACCACTATGGAAAGCAGTATGGAGATTACTCAGAAAACTTGGAATGGATCCACCATTTGACCCAGTTATTCCACTCCTTGGTTCATGCCCAAAGGACTTAAAATCCGCATATTATGGTGATGCAGCCACATCAATGCTTATAGCATCTCAATTCACAATAGCTAAATTATGAAACCAATTTCATCTTACTACCTTTCAACAGATGAATGGATAAAGAAAATGTGGTACATACACACAATGGAATATGTGAAATTATGGCATTTGCAGGTAAATGAATGGAACTGGAGAATACCACGCTAAGTCAAATAAGCGAATCCCAAAAAAACAAAGACTGAATGTTTTCTCTGATATGTGGATGCTAATTCACAATAAATGGGGGTTAGGGAAGAATAGAAGCACTTTGGATTAGACAAAGGGAAATGAAGGTAAGGGAGGGGGAATGGGAATAGAAAAGATAGCAGAATGAATTGGACATTATTATCCGATGTGCATATTTGATTACATGACCAATGTAATTCTACATCATGTACAACCAGAAGAATGAGAAGTTATACTCCATATATGTATAATATGTCAAAATACATTCTACTATCATGTATAACTAATTAGGACAAATAAAAGAAGAACTTTGGATCATTCAAATTGTATTATGAATAGTAAATTGATATAGTCTGGTTTTGACAGATTAGTTGCTTCCTATTTTATTTAGTGTGATTTAACTTCCAGCCCATAAAGGTTTGATGTTTATTTGCACTTTAGATGGTACTCTGAACATCAGAAATTTCTACAAGTTATACCTGTGGGTCTTGTTAGTGGCTTAGGGCATCGCTAAGTTAATTGAGCCTGGCTTAGAACTTGTGATCCTCATGCCTCAACCTCCTGACCCACTGGGATTACAGGCATGCACCACCACACCTGGCTCACATTTTCTTTATACAGTCATCTTTTGAAGGGCATCTAGGTTTGTTCCATAGCTTGGCTATTGTGAATTGTGCTGTTACAAATGTTGATGTGGCTGCATCATCATAGTATACTGATTATAAATATTTTGGATATACTGAGGAGTTGGGTAGCTGGGTCATATGGTGGTTTGATGCCTTTTTTTATTGAGGAATACACTGCTTTACTCCATATATGTATAATATGTCAAAATACATTCTACTATCTTGTATAACTAATTATACTAATTTGCAGTCCCACCAACTATGTATTAGTGTACATTTCCCCCCACATCCTCACCAACATTTGTTGTTATTTGTATTCTTGATAATTGCCATTCTGACTGGAGTAACATGAAATGTCAATGTAGATTTAAATAGGGCATTAATATCCAGAATATAGAAAGAACTCTAAAAACTTAATACCAAAAATAAATAAATAAATAAAGTAGTCAATAAGTAGGCAAAAAAACTAAACAGATACTTCTCAAAAGAAATACAAATGGTCAAAATATACTTAAAAATGGGGCTGGGGTTGTGGCTTAGTTGTAGAGCACTTGTCTGGCATGTGTGAGGCACTGGGTTTGATCCTCAGCACCACATGGAAAAATAAATAAAATAAAGTTATCTACAACTAAAAATATTTTTTAAAAATGTTCAGGGCTGGGGTTGTGGCTCAGAGGCAGAACACTTTCCTCAAATATGTGAGGCACTGGGTTCAATCCTCAGCACCACATAAAAATATATAAACAAAATAAAGATATTGTGCCCATGTATAACTAAAATATTTTTTTAAATGTTCAAAATCTTGGTTCATTCTTTTATGAGTTTCAGGGTTGAGTTTATCTTATATTGATGTAAAATACAGATATTTTATTGTTATTCAAACATTTTATTTTGTGCTCAAATTACAGTTTAAAGAAAAAAGACTCCAGAGTATAAACCTTATCTCTGATATAGATATTAACACCTCATTACAAATAACCCAATCAATAAATGGGCCAAGGAACTGAACAGACACTTCTCAGAAGAAGATATATAATCAATTAACAAATACATGAAAAAATGTTCAACATCTCTGGCAATTAGAGAAATGCCACTCTAAGATTTCATTTCACACCCATCAGAATGGCAGCTATTAAGAACACAAACAACAATAAATGTTGGCGAGGATGTGGAGAAAAAGGCACACTCATACATTGTTGGTGGGACTGCAAAATGGTGCAGCCAATATGGAAAACAGTATGGAGATACCTTGGAAAACTTGGAATGGAACCACCTTATGACCCAGCTATCCCACTCCTTGGTCTATACCCAAAGGACTTAAAAACAGCATACTACAGGGACACAGCCACATCAATGTTTATAGCAGCATAATTCACAATAGCTAAACTGTGGAACCAACCTAGATGCCCTTCAGTAGACGAATGGATAAAGAAAATGTGGTATATACATACAATGGAGTATTACTCAGCAATAAGAGATAATAAAATCATGGCATTCGCAGGTAAATGGATGGAGTTAGAGAATATAATGCTAAATGAAGTTAGCCAATCCCAAAAAGCCAAATGCCAAATGTTTTCTCTAATATAAGGAGGCCAATGCACAGCCAGGTTGGGATGGGGAGCATAGGAGGATTAGAGGAACACTAGAATGGCCAATGGGGAGGGAGGGGAAAGGAGGGGGCAAAAGGGTGAAGAAAAAAAAAGATGGTAGAATGAGATGGATATCATTACCCTAAGTGCATGTATGAAGTCACAAATGGTGTGAATATACTGTGTATAAAACCAGATATATGCAAAAATGTGCTCTTCAAGTATAATAAGAAATGTAATAGATTCTATGGTCATTTCTAACAACTTAGAATAAAAAATAAATTTGAAAAAAAAAACCACCTCATTAGAGGCAACTTCCAGAACTGAAGGTAATAGGAGTGAAAAACAGTAACCTTTAAATAACATCAGAAATAAGTTCTTTTAAAAATGTTTGAGTTTTCACTGAAAATGTGCATATTACTTTAAAAAGCTGATATATTTCAGATTTCTGATTAATATATGTATATACACATATATATATACATACAAATAGATATGTAAAATAACATTAAATTAGGAAAAAAACCACTAGCAATAAAAAAACTAGGATTAAACTATTTCAGTGTTTTTTGGTTGCATTGAAATTTTAAAAGAACCTTAAAATGTTCTTAATAGAAAACCTTGTTTCATGAAAATAACTCAAAGACATTTTCAGGTCTCTAATAACTATAATAATAGATCAAAAGAATCATAGAACTGGATGGGACTATTTGCAAGCTTTACAAATAAGTAAACCAAGGCCAACCAATTTAAATGGCTTTTCTTAAGATCCTATAGTGATTTAGGGACAAAGCTGTGGCTAGTTTTAAATCTGTACGTTTCTACACACACATAAGTATAAAGGAAAGGAAAAACTTGGGGCTAGAAATGATATCAATATAAAATACAATATTCAAGAATGAGGTGCATGCTTGGATAAAAAGAAAAGTTTATATCAGTTTATATATAATGATTCTTTTTTGGAGACTTAACACAAACTCAAATATTATCTTACATAAGTAAAAACTTCCCATAAACTCCAAATCTCATTTTTATGTATTTTCAAACAATTTTCCCTAAACATGTTATTAAAAATAGCTGATTATTGAAATAAACAGAACTAATTATACACAATTCAGCACTTAGCAATTTACATACAAATTCTTGGGCAGCAATGCTTTACGAAGAAAATAAACACAAATGTACTTGAAAAGGTAACTCGTGAAACACCAACCAGCTAAATTACAAATCAGATAAATGACTTTAGAACAAAAAGATTTGGTTATAGTTTATGTTCTACATAGAATAATTTTGTTAGTATTACCAAATAAGAATTTTAAATTTAAAATCCTCTTCTTAATATGAATGAGTATAGTATAGTTTCAACAAAGAAATAAAAATGTTCATCTGAGAGAACATGAACTCAAATTCTTCATTTATCAGCTTACTCAAGGATTTAAATGTGTATGTATATCTTATATGCCACCCCAAATTAGAAAATTTGGTGGTCTACTGTGGTCCTCTTGTAGATTATGTAGTGTTTCATAATTTACTAATCAATTTGTTAATGTGAAGATGGAATTAAAGAAGTATATTTGTGTTGCTTTGCAATTAATAACACATCACTTGAAGATAATTTTTTTCTAATTGTAATATGCTGTTTTTCTAGGAAACTGCCATAGTAGCTATCCAATTTTGCAATAACCAGATACAGGGACAGAGATCTTGAACTTCAAATTTGGACAAAAATAATGCTAGAACATAAACTAAATTTTCAGGTGAAATTGTATTTGAATCTCCTCAAAATTTAAAATAGATTTTATTTCCCATGCAATATAAGAAGAGAAATTATACACATATATAAAATTGAAATCTTTGTTTGTGGTTTTCATTCAATAGCTAAGTTTTTCCCCCTCTCACAAATTTGTAGCACTAAAATGGAATTGCCTTTTAAAAGTTATAATAGCTTAAATTGAAAACCTAGATCCATTTGATAAACAACCCATATGGAAAAATCATCTTGGCTCATTTAGAAAGAGCATATATCCCCCCAAATATGAAGAAAACACATTAAATGCATTAAAAATGAAACAAGAGACCAAAAATGTCATTGCATTTTAGCTTCTTTAATAATACACTCAATTTTTAACACAAGAAGGATTCATTATTTTACTTAACATTTAAACACAATTATAAAGAATAAAAGAGTGAACACATTTATAAACAAACTGTAGTATGCCTTTAAGTTCTCAGGCCACCCAACAATTTAAAATGTATAGCATATAAAGTCTCAACTATAGGGCTACAAGAAAATCCTATAAGTTAATAGTTTAACTACATTCGGATTCATTTATTATAGAATAATCTTTAATCTCATTTCATGGTTGTTTTAGCTCATCTAACAAACCACATAGATGTCAACCACAGGGCCTTGCAAATGCAGAGTGGCCATTTACATTTAATGTGAAGTATAAGACAACCAGAATGAAAACAATTCCATAGTTACAGTTTTCTACTTTTAATATGAACACTTAAGATGTTAATATGTGATGAAATTTCACTATCTAAACTCACATTACATATCTGGAACTACAAAAATGAATACAGCAAGAATATTGACATACTGTAACCTCTGGATTTAACATCATACACTGGCCAAAATATTTAGAAATTCAAAGCATATAAAAATCACAATACAGTATGGAAAAACTTGAAGACGATTTAATTTGGCACATTCATTTTACAGCTGACCAAACTTTTAAGAACTGGGGCAACAGGACTGTAACAATCCACGTGTGCTTTTCCAAATGATTGAAAATTACTTTGGTTGTGAAAAATGCAAGTTGACCACTTTAAGAGAATGAGAATTTAATCTTCAAATTGGAAATTCAAAATCTGTCATTACATGTGAATAAAATTGGAAGGATCCTAAATCTCCAGGAAAAGTTACTCTTTTAAGTCTGGATGCCTTATACCAAAACTTTAGAATAAAAGTACACTTCACAAATGGGACACTGAACATAAATTATGACAAGTCAAGATAATAGACATATAGAAGTAAGGTAATTTTTTGATACACAAGAATTGTTTTGATGACCTTTTTCTATAATGAATCTAGTATTAGTGCATTAGCTCCAAATACAGGACAAACATAAGCCACTTAACTTCAGAGCTCAAGTAATATTCTTGCTGAAAACAGTTGTCAAAAATATCAACAAAATATCAACAAAATAATAGAATATCTTTAAGCAGTGTCCTCTTTATAACCTGTAATAATTTCATTTGGCAATTTTAAGAGGTATTCTCTGGACTATAAATTTTCTGCAAATAGACTTCCACTTTGTTGTTACCCAAATTACAGATATCCAAGATACCAATGATATGTACTCTATCCAGTTCAGTTGCTGCTTTTATAATATCACCTAAAAGTAAAAAACAGATGGTAAGTATTGTAAAATAGTTAAATATTTACTTGCATTTAGAATCACATTACCTGATGATTTTTTCTTACAATATTAACACTCTCCCCCATCTCCCTCCAATTCATCATATGCATTTACCAAACTTTTGTTATAGTAACTTCTACAGATAAAGGTGAGCACATCAAAGAGATACTAGTAATAATTTCAACAGATGGTTCTACAAAGTCATATTTTATTTTCTTTTTTTTGTGAAGCAAAATAAAAGCACATATTTTCAAGGTCATTCATAAGGTTCCATGTAAACAGCTTATATTAAACTTCAAAGAAGTACAAAGATAAGTTTTCCTATTTTGAAATTCAACTATTAATGTTTTTTTAAATTTATGAGCCATAAATCAAAATAACATATATCTAACATATTTTAGTGACATACACATATACATATATGTGTATGTATATGTAATTGAGGGTTCTTTTAAGTGTATTTCCTTTGAAGTGGATTGTATCAACTAGGGCATCTTTAGATACTCTCAAGCTTTACCAGAAATGGATCAGGAGAATGATATCACTGAAAATAGCAGAACAGGGAATTCCAGTGCTCTGTCTCTCCAGTAAGCATCTTATAAGCTGGCAAAAATTCTCAGAATCAACATTTACCAAACTCTGAATGTAAACAAAACTTTAAAACCATAAGAGGCAATGATTTAAGAAAGAAAGTGCTGCACTATGGTAAGAGTGTGCTGTGATATTTTGAATAGCCTGCCTATCACACTTCATACTCCATATGATTGGTGACCATGAAGATGACAACTCACACTCCTTGGTGGAGGTTGTGAGTACCAAAGAGAGCAATGTAGAACATATTCTCAGTTATGCAGCTGTGTATTTTGACCCATCTGACAGTTCCCTTAAAGTACAGGTGCAAGAATTTGCTTTCATTTCACCCAGAGTAGATCATTCTCTCAGCTAGGGTGGCTTTCCCCAGAGCAGTTTTTGTTGAAAGCATACAAAGCAAAAGTATTGGACAGTATAGTATAATGTTGGGAGGAGCAATAGACAGACCAAAAATTCTGGGCGGGATAGAGGTTGAGAAAAAAGAGAAATGGGATAATAGATTTTTTCAAACGTGCCTTTGTACTCTGGGGAACCAAGAAGGCCATACACATACCCAGGTCTTGATGCATGCTCAGAAAAGGCCTGAGAAGTTGGATCATTTACCTCTAGCTGACCTTCAGGCTCTGAGCAAGCAGGAAATGAAGGCTAAGGCAGAGTTGTAAATAGCCTTGGCTAAGTGTTGAAGAAGTGCTGTGGCACAGGGTCAATCTGAAAAAAAACTAGAGTATATTTTTCTTTGCTTTCTTTATTTTCTTGGACCTTGGTGTTTAACGAAACTCTATCAAAACATTAGTCCGCTGCTCCTAAGCAAATAGACCATACAAATTTCAGTGGCTACACATGAGAGACTTTTTTAAATATAAGAAAACAAAAATACTTAGAGATTAAGTAACAATCAAACTCACATGATGATTATAATCCAGACAGTAAAGCTTCAAGGTATAAGCTTTTCATCTTTTATGCTAGAGCTATATCTATAAATTTGCACTAAAATTTGGGAGTGGATCTAGTGCACTGTGAAAACCTCTAAAGGGAATACTATTTGGGAGCCTTTTTTATGAAAAAAAAATACCAAATACACAAGAATATCAAACAGGCTTTGAGAGGGATCTATGTATGCTCAGGCTTCATTAACTTCACAGTAAATCCATCTTAGACACATAAAATATCTAATGAATGATTTAAAATTGTACAAGCTAAGTAAAACACAATGAATGTTATAACAAATGCTAGTACTATATAATTTTCTTCTTCTTTGAATGTGATGGACTTTAATCCAGGTACCCGGAGATTTCAAGACCTTCAGCTTTGATTTTAACATCAATAACCCAAACCTTACTAATTTTAATTGCCATCATATATTGACCTTTATAAACAATGATTTACATTACACCCACTCAGCCAATTATGTAATACTTTAAGCAAAAGACAACTTCTCTATGTCTCAATTTGCTTGTTTAGAGCAGTGTTTTTTAGGGTTAAATACACATGAATCACTTTAGAGTGGTGACTAACCACATAGAAAGCACTCAAATAATTGCAGCACTAGTTTTTACTTAAGCAAAACTATTATGAAATAAGGATATCATTTATGTGACATAAATCTTTTCAAATGACTACTAATTTTATCTATAAAATAAGCTATTGTCTATTTCACTTGAAATCGATTGTATAACAAGAATTGCACATTTTAGTAACATCAGACACGTGTAAGGTGAGACAAAGGAAGCACTATGTATTATCACTTTGTTTGTTATTCTTGGTTACAGGGAAAGACAAAGTGTCCTGGCCTCCCTTGAAACTAGGTTGATATCATGTAATTGAGTTCTGGAAAAAAAAAAAAAAATGAGCGATGTGTCACTTACATGGGTCAAAAAATAAGTGAGTTTATCCATCTCTTTCTTTGCCTTAACAACCTTAGAAGTCATCTGTTCTTGCTAGGTCTGTAACAAGAGGGAAGTTAACACAATAAAAGTTTCTTGCTTCAGTTTGATACATGCTTCCCTGTTGTATTATTGAATAAGTACTGGGAAGAGAGCTGGTGCATCAAACTGAAGCAAGAAAGAAACTTTTATTATGTTAAGTCACTGAGACTTTAGAGTTGCTTTGTAACTAACCGCAGCACAGTCCAACCTATCTTGTAATAAAGTGTGGTATTCCTGTTGCTGAAAACGGGATGGGAAACACTGATTACCTAGAGAATAAAACTGTTTTCGTGAATGAATAAAAGCCCTTTTGCCATGTGGTATATTTCTGAAATCTTTATCAATAGATATGTCAACTCAAAGCTTCCAAGGGGGTGGAAGACATTCATATTCTTGTACTTCATAATTAAGTATGACACCAAGAAGGAATACATATCAGCAAGCCGTATTCAAAAAGTGATTTTGGACAAAATGACTGTCCACTTGAAAAATAAAATATAAAACTAGATCCCTATGTCATCATCTACACAAAATTCCAAATGGATTAAAATTTTAAGTTGTCAAAATTAAGTCACATCTATAATAATGTCTCCTCTAAAAAGTTTTAAAAAATGGGCAAAGGAATTGAACAGAAATTTTTCCAAAGAAGTTACACATGTGGCCCATAAACACATGAAAACATTTTGCTCAACATTTATATCTATAGTAATTAGGTAAATGCAAATCATAACCACAATCAGATACCAACTCACACCCATGTTGGTAGCTGTTATCAAAATGAAATATAACATAACAGCTTGAAAGTAACAAGGGCTGAGTGAGGATGCCAACAATCTGGAATCATCATGGATTGCTGGTAGGATTGTGAAATAGTATAGATGCTGTGAAAAACAGTTTGGCCATTCCTCAAAAAGTTAAATATAGGATTACCATATGATCTAGCAGTTCCATTCCTGGGTTTATAGCCAAACAAGTCGAAAGTAAGGACTCAGATACTTGTAGACCAATGTTCATAGAAGAATTATTCACAATAACCAAAATGCAGAAATAAGCCCAATTTACATTAACAGAAAAATGTATAAAGGAAATGTAAAATATAATACAAAGGAATATTGTTTAGCCATATAAAGGAATGCCATTCTATTATATATTAAAATATGAATGAATATTGACAATGCTATACTAAGTGAAATAAGTCAGACACAAAACAATATTCCATGATTCAATTTGCATTAAATACCTAAAATAGACAAATTCATAGAGAAAGTGGAACAGTAGTTACCAGGCGCTGAGGAGAGGGGGATTGGGATGTCACTATTTAATGGGTACAGTATTTCTGTTTGGGATGATGAAAAAGTTCTGGAAATGGATATTGATGATGGTTGTACCACATTGTCAATATACTTAATATAACTGAATAGACATTTAAAAATGGTTAAAATGGCAAATTTTGTGTTGTCTATTTGATCATAATTAAAAATACATAAGCAAAAATGACAGTTATAAAAGTACTAAGGAAAAGTATAATGAATATTTAAAAAGTGTCTTGAGCTGGGTGATGCCTTTTTGAGTATGAAAAGGAACAACCACAAAATTAAAGATGATGTATTTGAGTACACAGAAACAAAATTACTTAAAATACCAAAGAAAGCTGCTATTGAATAAATGTCAAACAAGGTAAAAGTATTTTTAGCACATGAAAAAGGGTTAATTTTTTTAAAATTTTTATTATTCTAATTTGTTATACATTTAATTTTTTAATATAAAAGATAAAAATTAATAAGAAAAAGAACATTCTTATAGCTAAATGGAAAAAATAAGACTAGCACTGAAATTTCTAGAAAGTTCACAGCAATAAAAATTAAGTGGCTAAAAATCATATGAAGATTTTTGAGCTCAGAAATAATGAAGAAATTAAAATCAAAATATTAACACATTAGTTTTGCCAGCAGTCTGCCAAAGATAAATAAAACTAGTAATACCTAGTCTTTACAAGGGTGTGAGTAAAGTGGAACTCTTGATTTTGGCTCTAGTGTAAATTAGTATGCATTAGTTCTCTTACGGAGAACCATTTGAAAACATCTACCAAAATTTTAAATGTACACACCTTTTGAGTTAGTGACTTCTAAGAATTCATCTTATAGATATAGTAGTGTATCAAGATTATACACACACACACACACACACACACACACACACACACACACACACACACACAACAAATATATATGGATACCCATTGCAGTGCTGTTTGCTAATTGCCAAAAACAGACAAACAAACAAAAAAACAGGGACTGGGGCTATAGCTCAGTGGTAGAGCGCTTGCTTAGCATGAGTGAGGCACTAGATTCAATCCTCAGCACCACATAAAAAAGAAATAAATTAATTAAAGTTATAAAAATGTTTAAAAAAAAAAACCCTGAAACAATTCTAACTCTCCATTAGTTGGTAACTGGTGAAGTAAATTTTGGTTTAGCCACACAGTGAAATACTTTGTAGTTATTAAAAACAATGAGGTATCTCTGTATATATTAACATGAAAAATGTCCAAGGTAACACTGGTAAACTGTGAAAGTGAAAAAGATGGTTATATAATTCCATTTATGTGTACTTTGAGAGATAGAGAGAGAATGACTAAGAACATATACTGCTTTACACAAAAATGATTTCTTTTCTTTTATAAAAATAATTCCTTAAAGGAATAAAAAGTACTGGTTATCCCCAGAGAGTAGGTGAGTGGGTTGGTGGAAGGGGCTGGATCTGGGAAGGAAAGGAGGGGACTTTCACTTTTATTCAACACCTTTCTGATCTGTTTAAATTTTTAAATTATTACCATGTATAGTTTTTGTAATAAAAAGATGTTAGTTTATTAAAACTTTTTAAAGGATGAATCCAGTGTTATACCATGTCTCACTATATCACACCATTCTAACTATTTTTATCTTTCAGTCTGGAATCATGAAAGGAATGGAAAAGTTTGGAATCAGGCAGATTTGGGTTCAAATTGTCACTGTTACTCATGTTGGTGAATATCTCTGATTCTCAGTCTAGTTCTATATAAATAGGGAATATTAATGTTTGCTCTGCAGGGTTCTTAGTAAAATTAGTTTAAATGTATAAAATGTACAGGCATAATGACTACCACAGAGTTAAATGGACACTATTATTATTAGTGCCATAGCATGAAAAACATGACATTACACTCAAGATGAATCCCTTTGCTTTTGGTTACAATTTTATTTTTCTTCCCTAGTGATTCTTCCCCTTTATATCCAAATATTAAGTACTTTGCTAGAGTTGTACTATCATGTGACCATGTTAGTGACTACTGGAATAATATTGGCACTAACAATAAGCACATAACTGAGAACTCTGACCTGATATTTTGTATTGTCAATGGAATATACATATAGCAGAAGATATGTGACATAAGTGGATATTGCATGGAAAAAAATTAGTACAAAAATATTTAAACTACATGTTAGGGTATAAATTAAGAAATCTGGAATTGCAAAGAGCCTAAGGAGCTATAATATAATAAGCAATACTGCAAGTCAACTAATATATCATCTCTAAAATGGGCTGTGGGAATATAGAAAACCTCATTTCTTATGAAAGTAGACACTTGTGTTCAGTTTGCATAGCAATTACTGTCAAAAATTACTTCATTGGGTGCAGTTCATAAAGGATTCATTCAAAAACAACATATACTCAAGAGCTTTGTCAGTTTAGAAGGACCTACCACAAAATCTCAAGAAAATAAAGCATTTCTTAAATGCTCTTTTAAATGTATTATCTGAATAAGCTCAGTAAAAACTGCTAGAATTTCACTCTATGCTTTGGAAATACAAATGGAAACAGACAATAAACAGGATAATTACCATTTGACAGATAATTTCACAAGTTTAAAGAAAGAAAGTTTGATATATTATTTAGTAGCCTAAACAAATAGTTGGTTGAAGAGTTTCACTATTGGGATTACATACACTCCTAGCTGTCCTCAAGGAATTTATTACTTAGTACATGAATAACTAAACATTTATAAGAGAAAACTATTACTATACTATGAAGACATTGAGATATCAGACAATTATAAGGTAAAAAGACAAATTGTCTGGACTGAGTTAAAAGAAGAAAGTACATCCACAAGAATGGGGTCCTAATTAGAATTAAGATAAAATCTATGCTTGTATAATTTTATTAGAATGAATTCTACTGTCATGTATAACTAAAGAGAACCAATAAAAAATAAAAAAGACTAGAACTGTACAGTTCCACATGTATGTCATTAAGTCTGATGAAATAATTACATTTCAAATTGTATTATAATAAAATTTCTTAATGCCTGCCCAGAATAGAAATAAGGTACTTAATTTATTTAAAAGATACATCCTCATTTTTAAGTCTTGGGGCACATTTATCAAACAAACCTTTAGTTAAACTACATCAAGTTTTAAGTCTAGAGTTGTTTTACATAATTAAATAGTGTCAATGTGCAAAGGTTAGAATTGTTTATGATTTTTTTCCTGAGTGAAAGGAACACAGATATTTCTTACCTGCAAGTGCTCTGGGGCCTGGAAATCGGTCATTGACAGTTACTTCTGGAGGATATACACAGCTGTAATTCATGCAGGTCAACAATGTGTCTATTTGAGATGTTCGGACATCTTCTGGACAATACATGGGTAGGAATGCAACATCAATTGCAATCTCATGGTTCAGACCTGTTGGAGAAAATGACACATTATTAAAAGTTTGATAGGTTAGTTTATGGTGTTAATAAGGCCAAGTTTGTTGTCTTGATTTTTTTTTAAATTTTATTTTTTTAGTTGTTCTTTTTAGATATACATGACAGTAGAGTATATTTTGACATATTATTCATATATACAGTATAACTTATTCTAATTGAGATCCCATTCTGTGGTTGTACATAATGTGGAGTTTTACTGGTAGTGAATTTATATATGAACATAGGAAAGTTATGTCGAATTCATTCTACTGTCTTTTCTATTCCCATCCCAGTTTGATTTTAATGTACTGAATTGCTATAGGTTGAAAAAGTAGGCACTTCAGTGCAACCTACAACCACTTCTAGAAATAGCAATTTAAAATGTTTTCCCTAATGATATAAATATAATGTTTTATTATCCAGAGGATAGCCTTGTCACATAAATGAAGACACATAGAATGCTTCCTTGGTCATTCATGTCAGGTAGGAGAATTAAGAGATGACTATTGGTTCCCTTATTTTTATTTATTTATTTATTTATTTATTTATTTATTTGGTACCAGGGATTGAACTCAGGGGCACTCAGCCACTGGGCTACATCCCCAGCCCTTTTTTGTATTTTATTAGAGACAGGGTCTCACTGAGTTGTTAAGGGCCTTGCCATTGCTGAGGCTGGCTTTGAACTTGTGATCCTCCTGCCTCAGCCTCCCAAGTACTGGGATTACAGGTGTGCACCACCATGCCCAGCTGGTTCCCTTATTTACATCTGGATATCTGGCTTCAGAAAGACCAGGGATGATGTAACTAAGTCCCATTTGTCCTCAAATATGAAAGACACAGTACACACACTAACTATTAGAGTTAATAAATGGTTGCAGTAGAAAATGTTCTTAGCCAGAGTGAATACTGTCCTTTTACTGTCATCTCTTTATGTTTGCTAGGGTGGATAAAAACAAAACAAAACAAAAACACTTCTTGGAGTAAGACAAGGATTTGAGCTGGGTACTAAATGATGAGTGGCATTTAAGTAAATAGAGAGGAGGGCATTTCAGGCATGCCGTGGAGTAACATAAGCCAAAGGTATAAACCACAGTAAGGTGACCAGTCTGGCTAGATCAAGGGTAAACAAAAAGAGAACAGCTTTAAAACTATGAATTCCATCCAGTTTCCCAAACCAGAAATCCAGGAGTTGTCATAAACCTCATTAGCCCTTTGATTCTTCCTGGATATTTGGTCACCTAAATTCTATGTCCTTAATATTTCTTCTGTTCATCCCTTACAGTGATTCTGAAGTACTGAGTATGGGTCACTGATGGATAAACAAAGTCCTTCTTTTTAAGCTGCAAATTGACCCAGAAGTGCAAATTCTTTGCTATTTGAGCAAATGACACTAGATCCCAAGTATAACTAAGGGCCACTTAAATCTTTTTAAAGATCACAAAAATTTGGTATTCATAAACTAAAACAATAATGTAATCTAGAATTTCCTGAGGACTCCAATTCAGTGTTTTAAGAAGTGTAGCTACCCTATAACTCTTAGTAGTGCTGCAATGCTCCTGTGAATATACTTGTTGGTATCTTATTTCTGTGATTCTGACACTGAATTTAACTCTAAGATATATCATTAATTTAATACATTTTTATAAAAAGAATACTCTGCATTAAATATATCCCTGGATCATATGATACATTCCAACTTATAAATGTATTTTATTTATCTTTATTTGTTCTTTTTATTTATCCATGGTAGTAGAGACTATTTTGACATATTTATACAAACATTGAGTACATCTTACTCTAATTAGGATTCCAGTCTTATGGATACACACAATGTTGAGATTCACTGTGGTGTATTATACATGTAGATAGAAAAGTTACGCCAGGTTTATTCCACTGTCTTTTCTATTCTTATCCCTGATACCTTCCCTTCATTCCCCTTTGTCTAATCCAATGAACTTCTATTCTTCTCTCCTTTGTTGTCTTTTAGCATCCACATATCAAAGAGACCATTTCAACCTTTGTTTTTTTTTGGGGGGGTGGTGGAAATTAGCTTATTTCACATAGCATGATAGTCTCCTGATTCATCCATTTACTGGCAAATGTCATGCTTACTCTTCTTTATGGCCTAGTAATACTCCATTGTGTATATATACCACACTTTCTTTGTCCATTCATCTGTTGAAGGGCACTTAGGTTGATTCCAAAGTTTAGGTATTGTGAATTGAGCATATATATATATATATATATATATGTGTGTGTGTGTGTGTGTGTGTGTGTGTGTGTGTGTGTGTGTTTGTGTGTATATTTTTTTTTTGTATCAGGGATTGGACTCAGGGGCACTCAACCACTGGGCCACATCCCTAGCCCCCTTTTGTATTTTATTAGAGACAGGGTCTCACTGAGTTGCTAAGTGCCTCACCATTGCTGAGGCTGGCTTTGAACTTGCAATCCTCCTGTCTCGGCCTCCCAAGTGCTGGGATTACAAGTGTGCACCACCATGTCGGCGAGCAGCTATAAATATTGATGTGGCTGTGTCGCATTTTACTGATTTTAACTCCTTTGGATATATATTGAGAAGTGGGATAACTGGGTCAAATGGTGGTTCTACACCTAGTTTGTTAAGGATTTCCATATTGCTCCAACTTGTGAATGTATTTTGAGCTCCTTTCTAAATTATAAAATACTATGAGTTTAGCTTTAACATTATCAGTAATATTAAGGTTATTAGATTAAAACTAGACTTGAGAGTGCAAATTCTAGTGATATGCCTAGAATATTCTCACCCCAGATAACCACATGGCTTGATCTTTCTCCTCCATCAGGTTTCTGGTGAAATGCTACTTTCTCATGCAGACCTTTGCTGAGTAATCTATTTAAAACGGGACCTTTGTCAACTACAGAATTCCTCAGCTCCTGTTTCTTCTAGCATCTATCACCATCCCACTCTACAATAAGCTTTTTAGGGCAGGAATTTTATTAACAAATTTAACTAATTTAACTTTAGCACCTAGACCAGTATTAGGCACATAGTAGGCACTCAATAAATACTTGTTAATTTGAATAAATAAATGTACATTTGTATATTTAATCTATATTTTTTCAACATCAGAATTTAAAATATTTTTTGCCTTAGCATTCAAATATAAATTCATCTATATACCTGCTGACAAGAGATGAATATCCTGTACACTCAATAACAATGGCTATGATATATGAGAGTTGTTAAGATAATTTTTTCTAAAATTTTTGTCAAGATATTTGGGGCAAATTTGCTCACATGTTTTTTTTTCTTCCTTGTATTTAAAATTTAAAAGATGATTTAAATATGTGTGATAATTATGTGTAATGATACTATGAAATATATAATGATATTATAATGGTTTAACAGTACTAACTGACATCAAGGAAGTTTGATATGCTATATTTACACTGAAATACTAAGGCTTTATTTAATCTTGATTTTTTTCCTCCTATTAAAGTAGCCAATCAGACCAACATAATTCCTGCCCTCCTTGGTATTAGCCTGTTTTGTTCAGGACCATTTATTGTATGTACCCCTTAAGTATATACCTCCTTATTTGTTGAAAGCCTTATTTATACAATTAGTTGAGTAGCACTGGTTCCCTCACTATTTATTCCCTCGCTAATTAATTCTATTATTGGGGTTTATATATCATGATTTCCAAAAGACAAATGGATGGCCTTTAGAGACTTATAAAAGGTTGGCTGGATTGTCTTCCTTCCTTCCTCCTCCCTCCCTCCCTCTCTCTATCCTTCCCTTCCTCCCTCCTCTTCCTTTTTACCTCTTCTTCCCTTCCTTTTTCTTTGTATTCTTTTGTGCTGTTATTGAACCCATGGCCTTTTGCTTGCTAACCACTGGGCTATATCCTCAACCCCTGGATTATGTTTCTAATTGTCTATGCCAAATACAAATTGAAGAGAGGAATCTTACTCATAAGATTTCATGTGTAATTAAATTAGTGTTATTAGAGCCAGTGTTATACTGTTAACATTTGTAAGTCCAATCAAGCTTTTAAGAAGTATCTTCTTTAACGTAAGAAATAATTCTTAAAATTGGGAAAGACTGACCAACAGATTCTAAATTTTGTACCTGTATAAAAGCATTAAAATTTTAATTTGACACTCCATCTAGATACACTCTCCTTAAAGTATGTGATTGTACATGGTAGGCAATGGGCTAAAGTTTTAGTGATTACTGTCTATTGATTTGGGGAGAGTGAGATAGCAAAACAAGAATATTAAGACAAGAACCAGTGCTTTTGGGTTACATTTGTGATGTTGACAAGGTATCCAACTGGTTGTTGAGAGCCATTAAAACTGTGGAGAGATTAATAGTTCTTTTAAAGTTTACAATAACAATTAACCCTTTACCAGTCAGAGCAACTGACCAAAGTTGGGATCCAAATAACATTTCTAGTTTCAAGAATTTGGCACATCAAAATTGCTGGGTCCTCTGGAGATTAGCAAGATAATGCAGAGGACGAAGAAATCAGTAGGAAATAGAGTCAATGTATGTTAGACAATCTTTGTGCTAGGAATATGTCGAGTATACAGATTCATAAATCTAGATTGGTATTGGCAGTCTTAGCCAAAACAGAGCCCTGGAACGGGGTCAGAAAATTAGAACCTGGGTGTCAAGTCTAGCCTGTGCCTAGTTTTGGCCACACCATGAGGTAAAGTTTGGCTTTTACATCTTTAAAAGTTAACAAAACAAAGGAACAATATTTTGTAATGAACAAGAATATGAAATTCAAAGTGCAGCCATGCACACATTCATTTATATATCATTCATAGCTGCTTTCACATGAAACAGCACAGCTAAGTTACTGAAACAGAAATTGTATGGCCTGCAAAGTCTCAAACCTGTTTGCCCTTCATCATTTACAGAAGTTTGCCCCCTCGTACAGGATATACTTAAAGTCATCTTTTAGTTTTAGGATTCTATCTTTAAACAAACAGTCCATTCATAAAGATCCAGTCCCCTTTTCTGTGTTCATTTTTTATGTCCATGCTTGAAATACTTTCCTAAACTGACAAATTTACCACTCTCACATCTGATAATCAGCTCTCATTTTAACCAGTATAAGAGAATGTCTAAACTTCAAATACTAGTTAGAGAGTAGAGGTTTTCAACCTTTATTTTACTCCTGCATGCCTGCTGATCAGATGCATCCTTGCCAGTGGCTGTCTCTCTGTGGCAATGTCTCGAGACCTCAAGAAGGGCAGAATACTGAATAAGCTGCTTCTCTTGCATGTATCAGAATTCCAAGGAGTATGGATAAGTTTGATAATGTACTTACCTCACTAAGGTTATATGAGATTCATTAGATCCAGTACTACTTATCTTAATTGCATGAATTTTATATTAAGTTATGCCATTAGAAAGCAGAGTGCATGATTATATAATAATAAAGTGAAAATAAACCCCATTATAGAAGTGCCTTATTATGATATGAGTAATGAGTGTGTATAAGTTTTATGCAGGAATCTATCCGTTAGGACATTTCCACACTTTTGAAAGAGAAAGCTGTAGTTGATGAAATCAACTCATTTGTTATTGTGTGCTATTTATATGATAATTTCATACAGTATGTTCAGACTTGAAAGAAAAAAAATAATTCCTCTATTTGAATGTATTCTGTGCAACAGAAGATGTTTAGAGACTTCAGGAGTACTATTTTTCATCATGATCTGGCTTCTACCTCACCAGATATTAAGACTAGAAATCATCCAAGTTTCTTTAAGTTTTAACATTGCATATGTAATCAGAAGCAAAACAAAAAACTCTTTCCCCCTTCTTGACAGAAAGCTCAGGGAAAATTACTGCCAAATAGTAATTTAGTTATCTACAAAGACCTACTAACACCTTCTTTTTCTGCTTCCTTTAAAATATTCTGTATTGTTTTATCCATAAATGGATTATTTTCCACTTTATTTTAAACCATCCTTGGAAACAGACAGGGATATAAAAAATATACTTCTAACATGAATTAGAGCTGGCAAGCAGAATAAACTTGTCTTCTATATTTGATTCTTGCTTCCAGCTGACTCATAGCCAAAGTTGCAAAGAGTTTACAATTAGATGTAAGATAGCTGAGATGTCTTAGTCAATCTGTTTTAATGGATCAGTACTATGTTAAGAGGAAGAAAAATCATTAAATTTCTATCTTTTGAGATGAACTCACTGTTTCCATGGTTACTTTTCATGATGTATGGGAAATCTTGCTACAAGATTTGCTTTCTAGATATTAAACTAAGGTTGATAAACTACCTAAAGAGATCAAGTTATATGTCTAGTGAAGCCCTCAAAAGATGGAAAGACCTACCTTGTTCTTGGATAGGCAGAATTAATATTGTCAAAATGTCCATACTACCAAAAGCATTATACAGATTTAATGCAATTCCAATCAAAATCCCAATGACATTCCTCAAAGAAATAGAAAAAGCAGTCATGAAATTCATCTGGAAAAATAAGAGACCCAGAATAGCTAAAGCAATCCTGAGCAAGAAAAGTGAAGCAGGTGGCATCACCATACCAGACTTTAAATTATACTATAGAGCAATAGTAACAATAACAGCATGTTATTGGCACCAAAACAGACGGGTAGACCAATGGTACAGAATTGAGGACACAGAGACTAATACATATAATTTCAGCTATCTTATATTAGACAAAGGCGCCAAAAATGTACAGTGGAGAAAGAATAGCCTCTTCAACAAATGGTGCTGGGAAAACTGGAAATCCATATGCAACAAAATGAAATTAATACCTTATCTCTCACCATGCACAAAATGCAATTCAAAGTGGATCAAGGACCTAGGAATTAGACCAGACACAATACGCCTAATAGAAGAAAAAGTAAGCTCCAATTTCCAACATGTCGGATTAGGCCCCAAGTTCCTTAATAAGAATCCTATAGTGCAAGAATTAGTATCAAGAATTAATGAATGGGATAGATTCAAACTAAAAAGCTTCTTCTCAGCAAAAGAAACAATCAGTGAGGTGAATAGAGAGCCAACTAACTGGGAACAAATATTTAATACATGCACATCAGACAGAGCACTAATTTCTAGAATATATAAAGAACTCAAAAAACTTAACACCAAAAAAAAAAAAAAAAAAAACCAAATAACCCAATCAATAAATGGGCTAAGGAATTTAAAAGACACTTTTCAGAAGATACACAATTAATCAACAAATACATGAAAAAATGCTCAACATCACTGGTAATTAGAGAGATGCAAATCAAAACTACTCTAAGATTTCATCTCACTCCAGTCAGAATGGCAGCTATTAAGAACACAAACAACAACAAATGTTGGAGAGGATGTGGGGAAAAAGGCACACTCATACGTTGCTGGTGGGACCGCAAAATGGTGCAACCGTTATGGAAAGCAGTATGGAGATTTCTTGGAAAACTGGGAATGGAACCACCCTATGACCCAGCCATCTCACTCCTGGGTCTATTCCCAAAGGACTTAAAAAACAGCATATCACAGTGACACAGCCATCTCAATGTTTATAGCAGCACAATTCACAATAGCTAGGTTGTGGAACCAACCTAGATGTCCCTCAGTAGATGAGTAGATTAAGAAAATGTGGTATATACACACAATGGAGTATTACTCAGCAATAAAAGAGAATAAAATAATGGTATTCACAGGTAAATGGATGAAGTTGGAGAATATAATGCTAAGTGAAGTTAGTCAATCTCAAAAATCCAAATACTAAATGTTTTCTCTGATATAAGGAGGCAGATTCACAGTGGTGTTGGGTGTCGGGGTACATAGGAGGATTAGAGGAACACTAGAATAGTCAAAGGGGGGGAGAAGAAGGGAGGGAGCAAGGGGGGTTGGAGGGGAGAAAAAGAAAAGGTGGTATAATAAGATGGATATCATTATCTTAAATGCATGACTGGAAGACTTGAAAGGTACAAATATAATTTGTATACAAACAATGGTATATAAAAAGAGGCTCTATATGTGTATTATGAATTGTATTGCATACTACTATTACAAATACAATAATTTTGAATAATAATAAAAAAGTATATTTGAACCTTAGTTCTCTAGAAGTCAGTGGAAATTCATCCTTTTCATAAATTATGCATATATTCATCCACATGCATATACATATTTATGTTTGAGGAGATAGGGAAGGAGGGGAAGGGGAGAATAAAGGGGAAAATTATCTTGATAAAAATCAGGACACTTTCTTTCAGTACTACAGATGTAAAAATCCATTAACTTTATTTTTTCAGGCATTAAATTAATGTGCTCATGATTTTTCCTCATTGCTTCCTTTTAAGGCAGAAAGATCTAGTGCTAAGATATTCTTATGAAACACAAGATTCTTTCCTTTACTCTTAGAATCATTTTGGCAAAGGTTTTATTTTAGAATTATTTTTGTGTTTATTTTTCTTTTATTAGAAACAAATATATCTAGCTTTAAAATTTTCACTTTAAATGTTTTAAGTTCTATATCTAGGTATCTCTCAGTTTTGAACAAGATGGAAAACCAGTTATCAGACAAAGTTAGTTTTTTCAATAATTTCTTTCTGTTCAACCTGAGTTACTTGAGAACTTTGTCCCTCCCTCCCTCCAGTGGCTAAACAGACCTATTTTTATAGGGGCTTCCCTTGATTATTACTACTTCTTTTTAACTTACACTTTACCCTTTGATGATTCAGATGGACTGAGAAAGAAGCAGAGTATATAGGCAAGAAAGCAGTGGCTAAGCGACAATAGGACCAGTCTTAAAAGTGCAGTAGTCATATAGTCAAGGGGGAAGAAAAGTTCCTTTAATTTCAATTCTTCTCAAATTATTTACAAGGATTCATCAATGTTGAAAAGCCCAAAATTAGAGCTTCATTTATTCCAGAATCAGGGCTCCATTCCTTTATTTTTAGCCCAATGGAAGATCCCTGTGAGCTTAATTTTCATGTGCATGTGTGGAGGGGGCTTAATTTTTTAAAGTAAAATAGTATCAATAATTAAAATATGTCATTAAAAAATAATTGAAGAGAAGAACAGGTGACTTACCTAGGATGGTTACTTCAAAATGTCCAAGACTTCGAGCACTCATAAAGTCATCAAGTTTGGGGGGCCTTCCTTCTGGTGGTATATATTTTGCAGGCTGAGAATTATACTGCTGAGTAAGAAACTTTCTGTGTTCTAAAATAAATTTCCGTGGAATACTTTCAGGATATACATGGCTGTAATGTAGGTGGTCTATTAAGCCAAAACTTTTCTCTCTCCACATTTGGCTCTCCCAACTATCGCTTATGGTTTTTCTGGCCTTGCCTAATGTACTAGAACTTGTACTTTCTTGATCTGTTAAAGACACAATGAGACAAATGCATCTGACTTATAAACTAGTTAAATCAAGGCATTCACTATGAAAAAAGTATAGATTAATGAGGACTAGATAGGAAATTTGAAAATCAAACAGTCATTTAAAACAAAATGAATATCCAAATGATAACTCTTATCAAAGCAAGGAAAGAACTAGATTCACTTTCAAATTAAACTTCGATTCCCAATAGATTAAAAGCAATATTGTTTTCTGTATTGTCAAAGTTATGGAGATTTGTAATTATTATTATTATTGTTATTATTTTTAGTACCAGGAATTAAACCCAGGAGCACTCATCCACTGAGCCACATTCCCAGCTCTTTTTATATTTTATTTAGAGATAGGATCTTGCTGAGTTGCTTAGGGCTTTGATATGTTGCTGAGCTGGCTTTGAACTCTCGATCTTACTGCCTCAGCCTCCTGAGCTGCTGTGATTGCAGGCATGTATCATCACACCCTACTATTGTAATTACCTTCTTTATACTTTTGTCTGTATTTTCCAAGTGTTCTTAAATAAACATACATTCCTTTTATATTCAGTCACAAATTCAAGTTAAATCAAATTCATGATAATAGCACCCTTTAGAGATCACTCATTATTGGTGGAATTTGAACTTAAAATAAAATTTTGTTAATCTCCGTATGCTAAAAGTAACTTGAACAAATACAGTCTTTACTCTAGATATATCTCCTCTTAAGAAGGCTCATTTATTATGTATAACAATCCTTTTATATAAATAATATGGAAAACAAAGAAGGAACTAAATTGAGATGAAAAACTTTAATTCTTGCTTGTTAAATTTTTATTTTTTGTGATATTAGGGATTGGACCCAGGGTGCTCTACTGCTGAGCTAAATCTCCAGCCCTTTTAAAATTATTTTTCTAAGTGCCCCAGGCTGGCCTAAAACTTGTGATTTTCCTGCCTCAGCCTCCTGAGTATCTGGGATTATAGGCACATACTATTGCATCTAGCTTCCTCTTCAATTCTTGATTGTTCTAAATTAATTTAACTCTTATGAACAACTTATCTAAAATGTTTAGTTTCAAAGGTAGAACATAATTTATCCCTTACACATTATGATATTCATTCAACAACAACAACAAAAAATAATAATAATAATAATAATAATAATATTATTATTTTTTGGTTCCATGGATTGAACCCAGGGTTACTTTACCATTGAGCCACACCCCCAGCCCTTTTTATATTTTATTTAGAGACAGGGTCTCATTGAGTTGCTTAGGGCCTCACTATGTTACTGAGGCTGGCTTTGAACTTGTGATCCTCCTATCTCAGCTTCCTGAGCCACTGGGATTACAGGTGTGTGCCACCTTGAATGGCCCAACAAATAATTATTGAGCACCTATTATGTGCCAGACATGATGTTAAGGAATTTGTACAAACAATATTTTAATTGAATAATACACCCTAGGAACTCAAGTCACATGGTAAAATCAGAAAAATGGATATGGGAACAAGACTCCCTTGTTAGTTCTACTAGCAAGCCAACAGCAACTCTCTTTCAGAGTTTAGCAAGCTTGCTCTGTTGCTTCCTTACAGGCTGCCTATGTCCTGGTATTGATTCTTACCCTAGTATTAAGAAACATTGTTGAGGCAGAAGGTGGTTTTAACGGCAAGATTTCAGTACAGTTAATATACCACTTCTGCTTTTCAGATTTTATTGCATATTCCAAAACTATTTGCTTGGTTTCTTAAGCCTAGATGGAGACTTACCAAAATTGTAATACAAGGTAAAATATATATTGAGTTATAAGGAAAGATTAAGAAATTTGAACACAAATTTCTTACCAGAAATCTAAAACACTGCAATATTACAAAAGAGTTTTTTTTAAACACAAAATTCAGTTTATGAACACACTTAATTAACATCCAATGATAATGCTTGACAACAAAAGGGAAAGCAATCCTACATGGAAAAGAAATGAATACAATTAAAGTTAAAAGAATAACTCAAGAGTTAATAGGACTAAACAGAGACTAAAATCTTTTTAATTTTGTAAATCTGCCTTATTCAAACTAATAAAGGCACATAATTCGAATAACATTAAGTAGCTATTGCCATGACTCAAACCATAGAGAACATTCCTTACTGATTTGTTTTAGAATACAGCAAGAAAAAGGTATATGCTGGGGCTGGGGATGTAGCTTAGCAGTACAGCACTTTTTTAGCATGGCCAAACCATGGGTTTGATCCCCAGCACTACTATTAAAAAAAAGTTGCAGCTTTAAAAAAATTAAGTACTTATATTTACATTATGGGAAAAATCATGTTTGACCCTGCCAGAAATAAGAATTTTTTCTATATTTTTTATTTGGATGTTAATATTGAGGACCACCAAGATATTAATGATTATAGGAAAAGTTCCTCTAAATCATATGTTTCATTATTTTTATTTTAGGATCATAATTTCCTACCCCAATTATATATTCATAATTAATGAATAAAAATGGGTATGAAACCAGTACAGGAGACATTGGCAATTACTGGTTGTGAATACCAGCATTTCAAAGGAATGTAGGAAAGAGACAAACTATGTCTACAACTCAGGTTTTTCTAAATATAAGATTGAAAATTGTGAATTGGAATTCTTTTATTTTTAGCTTAAATGTTATTTAAATTGTTGCATGGAACATGTTTTAAGCCTACCTTTATATGGGCAAAATGCAAATTGATTATGTAGCAAAATAATATTTTATATCTTATAATTATAATTACTATTTTATTATTTTAGTTATTCATTTAACTCTTAAATGAGATCAGTTTTATGATTTAACAAAGAAAATTTAAAATAGGAGACTACATTTAGGTTGTAAAGTAATGAAGGATGCAGTACAAATGTATGTATATAGGAATGGTGATTTTCTTCTTCATAATATCTACTTTGAAAATTTCATTATGAGGATAAGAATAGTAGTCAGGAATGTACAGAGGCTTGGGGGAAGGAGACGAACTATTTTCTTTGCCTCCTTCCCCTTTCCCTCCTCTCACCCCATGCAGTGCAAGATCTACAAGGCTAAAGAAGAACAGGGTATTCCAGTCAGTGATAAGGTCTATGTTTTGTGGTAATTATATAATAGACTTTTTAAAGGACTATATAAATCAGAGATTACCTGTAATCCTTTAATGTCTTATGATGTTAGATGTACCATTCTTGTTAATTTTTAATTTTCCAAATGTATATCACATCTACTTAACTAAGTTACTAGATATAAAGGGTAAGATATTGAAATTTGTAGACTTCAAAATGCATGGCACAAACAAACTATGCACATGTTAACTATATTTTCACAACATGAATGAATTTTGAATTTGCAGACATGGAAAAAAAACAAAGCTATCATCAAATATGTCTGGGAATACGCTGGTAACAAGGTTGACAAATATACATCTATTCTTTTATTTGTTTTTGAAGTGCTGGGGATCAAACCCAAGATCTTGTACATGCTAGGCAAGTGCTCTACTGCTGAGCAATGCCCCCAGTCTACACATAGAGATCTAATTCATTCACTAAAATTTCAAGATATCTTCTAGTATATGAATATGCTATATTATATTATATATATATCCTCTGTTAATTAACATTAATTAAAATTCAGCTTTCAATTTTCCCTATTGTAAAATATGTTCTAATAAACATCTTAGAACAGATCTCCCCATGTGGCCAAAATGTAGGAGGAATCCTGGGGCACAGAGTATATATAACATATTTTCAACAAATTAAGTATTGCCATATTGTTCTTAAAAGGTAGTTAGTTGCAGTATGTTAATCTAAGAAAGGGGGGATATGACTCTATTTTTCTCTGATATACACAAATATTTGCTTATATTATACAACAAACAGTGGAAAAACTCAATGATTTCATTAATTGAAAGGTCATCCATCATGGTAGTGAATAGATAGGATGTGGGGAACAAGGATAGGAGACAAAATTCTTCAAATATATATTCTTTTGCATATTTGAATTTAGAACCATGTAAATAATTAACCAAATTATAAAACAAAAGTATATACTTATTTAAGGAAAGCAATATCCAAACATTAAAATAAAGGAGGTGAACCTTAATGTCTATCCAGTGAATGGTAGAACCTTACAGAAAGGAATAGTACAAGTGATTTTAAAGCTATATTAATTTGATTGTACATCTCCAGTGCGGTAGAACTTAAAAAAAATAAGAATTGCAATAAAACAAACCTTAAAATAATTATTCTGAGATTGTTTTTATATACAGTGGATTAATGCAAATAAGTTATTATTTGATATTTTATCATTCCTAGAGTTTTAAGAGCCAGATTCTTTTTTTTTTTTTTTTTTTTTTTTGTGGTTACCGGGGATTGAACTCAGGGGCACTCGACCACTGGGTCACATCCCCAGCCCTTTTTTGTATTTTATTTAGAGACAGGGTCTCACTGAGTTGCTAAGTGCCTCGCCATTGCTGAGGCTGGCTTTGAACTCGCGATCCTCCTGCCTCAGCCTCCCAAAGTGCTGGGATTACAGGCGTGCGCCACCGCGCCCGGCTGAGAGCCAGATTCTTATAGCATGAAAAATATCTTTTATTTTTATTTCCTAAATGGAAGTTATTTGGTTGTGAATTTGAATCTGAAATATAAATGTGAAGTCATGACACATTTTGTCTTAATTAACCAACCAACAACTAATCAAAGCAGCATATTTTCTAGTTCTGTCCACTGCAAAGGCTTAGAGGTTATAACTAGGCTGTCATAAGTGAGCACACATAATGCCCAATCTTTAGTCTCATGTTCAAGACAAGCCTGGATATATGATGTCAAACAAGACAGCAAATACGCAAACAAAAAAAGAAAACCAACCATGGAACATTACTAAGGTCATATTAAAAGCACTCATAAGGGGCTGTGGTTGTAACTCAGTGGTAGAGTGCTTGCCTAGCATGTATGAGGCTCTGTGTTTGATCCTCAGCACCACATAAAGAAATAAACAAATAAAATGAAAGTATTGTGTCCATCTATAACTAAAAATATCTTTGAAAGCACTCAAGCAAAAATGAATGGTTTCCCAATTCACCAAAGATGGAATAATGTGAGCAGCAATGAGGGTGGTAACTGCAATAGGTACAAAAATTTAAGTATGTTTAAATCCATGACTTTATAATATTAAAAACACCAAAAAATTAACTGGACACCTTTGGAAGATGCTAGAGACCCAACTCATTACTTTGAAAACTGATAGAGTGAAATATCAAGCATTTATCTCATCTTTACTAAAAGAACCAAATAATAGGTAACCAAATAACAGATGAAAGGAAGTTTCTCCTTACAGATCTTTTCAACCAATAAATAAATAAGGAATGATAGAATTAGGATGCAAATATTTTGCAACACATCATGAATTAACAGACCTAAAGATATATCATCAATAGTTGATAAATTATCAAGAAACAATAAAACCTTATGAGTCTAGCAAAATGGCAGAATAGGTATCTCAAAGCTTCTGATACTCAACAGAAACATTGAAAAACAAGCAGGAAGTGTTAGAACTGACTGCCAGAAATTTGGAAAACAGTCAAAGGTTTAGAGCAACCAAATGAACACTAAATCAGGAAAAAGGGGACTTAACAATAGTAAAAGTTTTGTAGCATTTTTTCCTGGCCCTGCAGATTGAACCCAGAGCCTTGACTTTGTGGCATTTTTTTATTTGCCCTTGCTCCACCCGTTTCCTGGCACGGCTGCAGTCTTGAAGAGGGTGGCTCAGGTTCTCACTGATAGGACTCACAAATTATTATGTAGGCATGTTCTAACCTGCCGGGGGTGTACCTGAAGTACCGACTCAAGACTCTGGTCTCTGTTTCACCTAACATGGAAATGACCCAGCTGAAAAAGCAGTGGATATGGCTTGAAAACATTGTAAATTGGACAAACAACCTGCGGACACCTGGGGCAGAAGATTATGGTTTAGACATAAAATCAACTGCTTAAGACTATGGAGCAAAAGCCAAACAGAAACTTTTGTTGGGAAATTGGTGTATTCAAAGCCATCCTGGGGAATTTAAAAAGCCAAGGATAGGCCCAGTCCAAGGTACATACTTAGAAAAGACCTAAGATATTAAGGTATCAACTCGGGCTGCTCCTTTGGTGAATGCAAGTCCAGCTAAGTGTTGACAGAGGACCCAAGCACAGAGCCAATCTGCAAAGACCAGGAGAAGTAGTATTGCATTTTAGTTTCTATTGGTCAAAGAACTCTGTCAGTACAATAGCTGAAAACAAGCTAAGAAACAGAGTTCAGTGTCCACACACAACAAGCAATAGTTTGCAAAAATTTGGGATAAGTTACTAGACAATGGGATGATTATAGCTTTTAAGAATAACCTCTCCCAGCAAACCCTGAGAAAGAGAATAATTTGATTTCCATAAGTACCACATTATAATATTTGAATGTCTCATTTTCAATGAGAAATGAAAGGCATACAAAGAATTAGGAAAGTACAGTGCAAAAGGGAAAACAAAAACAAAAACAAAACAGAAATAGTCATTGAAGAAGCCCAGATATTGGACTTATAAGACAAATTCTTTGGAACAGGTATCTAAATATGTTCAAAGAGCTAAAAGAAAACACACATAGATCTAAAATAAACCAGAAAAAAATGATGCATGAACAAATGAGAATATCAATAGAGAAAAAAGAATGTATAGACGGAAGCAAATAAAAAGTCTGAAGATGAAAAACCTAAAAAACAAAAATTCATTTGAGGGTTTCAACAGTATTTTTAAGCAGGCAAAAGAAGAAACAGAAAACTTGAAGGTCAACTTGGATCATCTAATCTGGGAAGAAAGAAAAAAGAATGAAGAGTAAACAGAGCATAGGGGACTGGTGGGGCAACATCAAGCTGCCTGACACACTGTAGGAGTGAAAAGAGAAGAGAAGGAGAAAGATGTAGAAAGAATATTGGAAGAAATAATGACTCAAAACTTCTCAAATTTCAAAAGAGATATAAATTAACACATCCAGAAAACTCCAACTAGGATTAACTTAGGGAGGCCTAAAATGAGACAGATTATAATAAAATTGTCAAAAGACAAAGAAACATGGAAGCACCAAAGAGAAGCAACTTGTCAAGTGCAAGAGTCTCAAATGTGTTTAACAGGAAATTTCTCATCAATTACCAGAGGGCCAGAAGGCAATGGAATGATATTTTCAGAGTGCTGAAAAACAGTCAAATAAGGATTCTATAAGTAACAAAACTTCCTTTCAAAAATGAGGAAGAAATGAGGAAGATGAACAGAAGCTGAGGGAGTTTGTTACCACTCCACTTTTCCTGCAAGAAATCTAAAGTTAGAGTGCTTCAGGTTGAAATGAAAGGATACTAGGCAGTAACTTGAAGTTATATGAAGGAATAAGGTATTTGGTAAAGGTAACTACATGGATAAATATAAAATTAGCATTTTCATATTTTAGTATATAACTACTTTTTATTTTCTAAATGAAAAACATGTATAAAACATAACTATAAATATATGTTATAGGGCACAGAATGTGTACAGATATAATCTGTGATGACAACAACAAAACTGTTCGGGGTAGGGAGAGCTGTACAGGAGGAGCACAGTCTTATGCTATGGAATTAATTGCTATAAATTCAAACTATATTGTTATAAACTTAGGGTATTAAATTTAATCCTCAGGGAAACCACAAATGAAATACAATTATCCCTCTCTCTCTCTAGGTTCTATAATAGTAGATTCATTCAACTTTGGATTGAAAATATCTGAAAAACAATTGCATCTGTATTGAACATGTACAGACTTTTCTCCTTGATATTGTTCTCTATACAATACTGCATAATGACTATTCACATTAGGTATCATAAGTGATATACAAATAATTGTATATGGGAAGATGTGTGAAGGTTATATGCAACCACTATTTATTATATAAAACTTGAACATCTGAAAATTTTGGTATTCTGTCCTGGCATCAATTCTTTGGTTGGTCTATTATTTCCAGTTTCTGGAGTATAAATTCTTTCATGTGTTACATCTGATCACGTTGCTTTAAAGGAATATATTTCCTTGGGAAATTTATATATATATATATTTTTTTTGTGGTACCTGGGATTGAACTCAGGGGCACTCGACCACTGGGTCACATCCCCAGCCCTTTTTTGTATTTTTTGTAGAGACAGGGTCTCACTGAGTTGCTAAGTCCTCGCCATTGCTGAGGCTGGCTTTGAACTCGCGATCCTCCTGCCTCAGCCTTCCAAAGTACTGGGATTATACGTGTGCGTCACTGTGCCCGGCCATTTATAACCATTTATAATTTTTAACCATAATTCATTTTCTGTAGTTATTTTCCATGGAAATTGCAGGATGGAGGTAAAATGCTAAAATGTCTAATCCAGATAGATGATCTGTTTCAAATAAGATCTTATACAGGGATCATCTCTCTGGACTAGATTTTTTAGCACTTTACTCCCATCCTATTTTTGGTGTTATTCTTAATGTTTTATATTACAGTAAATCCCACTTTTATGTGTAATTGTAATGTACTAATTAAAAAATAAATAAATGGAAGATAGCACAGTAAAGGAAGAGGATCAGAGGAAGGAGGAGGGGAGAGAAAGAAAAAGTACTGAGAAATTAAATGGAGCAAATTGTGATATATCTCTATATATGAATAATCACAATGAACCCACCACTATGTAAAATTATAATGCACAAATAAAAATATAATAAACCCAAAGTCAATAGCAAAGAAAGGAAATAAAACTTGCTTTTAAGATTCACTTATATTTGCTCTCAATTAAAAATTAAACTTCATAATTAATTATTTTTTGGTTAACTAGAAGAAGTATATTTGCAGGGCTGAACTATCACCAAAGAAACAAATATTTGTTTGTATTTACTTTCACTTTTTAAACATTACCACTATTAACCAATTTAATATGTCAAATAATTTGTACCTGATAAAGATATTTGATAGTACGAAATCTTTTAAAAAGGAATATGAACTAAATATACAAGTAAGAGTTACTTTCAAAATGAAAAATAATATTCCACATGTAGAAAAACTGCTTTCATTTTATATTGACACTGATTACAGTTTAAGAGTGTACAAGAAGCCGGGTGTGGTGGCGCACGCCTGTAATCCCAGCACTTTGGGAGGCTGAGGCAGGAGGATCGCGAGTTCAAAGCCAGCCTTAGCAATGGCGAGGCACTTAGCAACTCAGTGAGACCCTGTCTCTAAATAAAATACAAAAAAAAAAGGGCTGGGGATGTGGCCTAGTGGTCGAGTGCCCCTGAGTTCAATCCCTGGTACCAAAAAAAAAAAAAAAAAAAAAAAAAGAGTGTACAAGAGGGCCGGGGTTGTGGATCAGTGGTTGAGCACTTGCCTAGCATGCGTGAGGCCCTGGGTTTGATCCCTGGCACTGCATAAAACTATACAAATAAAATAAAGGTATTTTGTCCATCTACAACTAAAAAAAATTTTAAAAAAGAGTGTACAAGAGCACCTCCACATGGACAATGAGATACATGTTGCTAATGTAAATGGATTTCTTTTGTTAACAAGGAAAATATTTTAGACTTTTTGATGAACTGTAACTTATAATAAATGTCCAAATACTGGAGAACATCAACCAACATTGCTGGGCAATATTCTAATAATATAACATGTAGGGGCTGGGATTATGGCTCAGCGGTAGAGTGCTCACCTAGCGCTTGTGCGGCCTGGGTTCGATCCTCCGCACCACGTATAAGTAAATGCATTGTGTACAACTAAAGCAAATAAATAAATATTTTAAAAAAATAACATTTAATTTCCCAGCAAAGTCAATGGTATTACACATAGAATCATGTGCCAAAATTACCAACTTAAGGAATTTTTTTGCTTTCCAAAAGTTGCTATTTCTTGGAATGACACTCATAAGATTAGGCATATAGTATACTATGCATATAGACTTATTAATATTTATTTTACTTGTAAGATCAACTCACAGCAACAGCTAGGATCATGAATCCACACCTAAAATATGGTCACAGTCAAAAGCAAGACTGATAAGATTTTGACTACTTCTCTCCTGTCCACCACACATATGCTGCTTCCTGAGGGTATCAGCCTAACCTTCAGCTCTGCTTGTCAATATTTTCTGATTTCTACTAGAGGTTAATAGACTCCCTCTCAAATAGCATTTCTGTTTAAGGTTATGTTTTTTTTTTCATATTTTACCATTTTAATACATGGTAGCTGTTCAGATAGCCTAACTACTTCTTTTTTAAAATATTAAAAAAATTGTTTTAAATATTTATTTATTTGCTTTAGTTGTACACAATGGGTTTATTTGTACGTGGTGCTGAGGATCGAACCCGGGCTGCGCACATGCCAGGCGAGCGCTCTGCCGCTGAGCCACAACCCCAGTCCCAATATTTTAAAAATTTAATTGACAAATTGTCGAACAAATTTATGGAGTACAGTGTGGTGTTTTAATAAGTAAGTAATAATCAGGTCAAGGTAACTGGCATATCTATCACCTCAAACATTCATCATTTGTGTTGGGACCATTAAAAATCTATACTAGTTATTTTGAAATATACAATTAAATGCAAACCATACTTACATCACTGTGCCATGGACTATTAGAAGTTAATCCTCTTATCCTGTTGCAGGACTTTTGTACAGAGACACAGGACACCAGGTTATTGAGCAGGAAACAATGTTTATCTGTGCCTACACAGGCTCAGAGCATTCTTATCCAAAGGCTGAACATTTAGTGTAGGGAGGCCTAGCTTTATACAGTCTTGTTAGTTTCCTTTTACATACTAGTTCTTTGTCTCCCATATAAGGTAATGCACATCCTAGTTGGACATTTTATTTCTATACTATAGAGTACCAACAATGTTACAGCTGAGTTGTGGCACCATGTTCTTTCCTTTGTTCTGAGAAAATCTCTACCACATTCCTACCCTTGTACCTGTTAGCCATACTCTCTTCACTCCTCTTTCCCAGCCTGTAGTAACTACTATTATAATTACTTTAACTTTTGGAACGACACAAAATTTATCAGTACTTTTGACAATGATCTAAGCTAATATAAACCACTTATATTTTACTAGTAACAAGTATGACACAACAAGGCAGAATCAAATCAAACAGTAATGTGCATATAATTGTTCCATAAAGGTTTCATAAATAATAAAAATAAATGATAGCAACATACATTGGAAGATGCTTGACGTACCAAGCTTATTTCCTTTTGTTTGTGCCAAAACTTCTGGCTGAGGTACAGCAACTCTACAAAGAAGCAAAATAAAATAAACAATAGTTTAAAAAACATGACTCAAATAGGAACAAAAATCCTAGTTTGTTCTATTCAAAATTTGTTTCAATTCAATAAATGTAGAAAATATGCAGATTGTTTCTTAAAGTAATGCATTAAATATGAATATGGATATAATTATGAAAAATATCCATATGTAATATCATTTAAATACTGAAATAAATTTAAATTTTCTTCTAAGGAGTATTCCATTTGAGGAAGCATTTGACTTTATTAAATTTCAACTAAAGATGGAAATATTTTCATTCTCATGTTTGCTTTGTTCAACAATTCTGAAAAACAACTTTTAAAAATTTAATTGACAAATTGTCGAACAAATTTATGGAGTACAGTGTGGTGTTTTAATAAGTAAGTAATAATCAGGTCAAGGTAACTGGCATATCTATCACCTCAAACATTCATCATTTGTGTTGGGACCATTAAAAATCTATACTAGTTATTTTGAAATATACAATTAAATGCAAACCATACTTACATCACTGTGCCATGGACTATTAGAAGTTAATCCTCTTATCCTGTTGCAGGACTTTTGTACAGAGACACAGGACACCAGGTTATTGAGCAGGAAACAATGTTTATCTGTGCCTACACAGGCTCAGAGCATTCTTATCCAAAGGCTGAACATTTAGTGTAGGGAGGCCTAGCTTTATACAGTCTTGTTAGTTTCCTTTTACATACTAGTTCTTTGTCTCCCATATAAGGTAATGCACATCCTAGTTGGACATTTTATTTCTATACTATAGAGTACCAACAATGTTACAGCTGAGTTGTGGCACCATGTTCTTTCCTTTGTTCTGAGAAAATCTCTACCACATTCCTACCCTTGTACCTGTTAGCCATACTCTCTTCACTCCTCTTTCCCAGCCTGTAGTAACTACTATTATAATTACTTTAACTTTTGGAACGACACAAAATTTATCAGTACTTTTGACAATGATCTAAGCTAATATAAACCACTTATATTTTACTAGTAACAAGTATGACACAACAAGGCAGAATCAAATCAAACAGTAATGTGCATATAATTGTTCCATAAAGGTTTCATAAATAATAAAAATAAATGATAGCAACATACATTGGAAGATGCTTGACGTACCAAGCTTATTTCCTTTTGTTTGTGCCAAAACTTCTGGCTGAGGTACAGCAACTCTACAAAGAAGCAAAATAAAATAAACAATAGTTTAAAAACATGACTCAAATAGGAACAAAAATCCTAGTTTGTTCTATTCAAAATTTGTTTCAATTCAATAAATGTAGAAAATATGCAGATTGTTTCTTAAAGTAATGCATTAAATATGAATATGGATATAATTATGAAAAATATCCATATGTAATATCATTTAAATACTGAAATAAATTTAAATTTTCTTCTAAGGAGTATTCCATTTGAGGAAGCATTTGACTTTATTAAATTTCAACTAAAGATGGAAATATTTTCATTCTCATGTTTGCTTTGTTCAACAATTCTGAAAAACAACCTTGCCTATTTCTGCAACTTTGTTTCATAGTGTTTTTTAAGACCCATGGTCCTTCAAACTTTTGTGCTTTTCTTCCATATGGAAAAATCTTATACCCCTTTTGTCTGGTTAACTCCTATTCATCCTTCAATATTTAGCTCAGGCATTATTTCCTTTAAGATGCCTCCTCTGATCTCTAGTCATGGCTAACTGCTCCTTGTACATGCTGTTATAGTACAATGAATAAACTTCTAACACAGCATGCCTTACACTGTATAGAAATTATAGTTTTATGAGTCTGTACCTTCCATAAGATCAAGCTTTCTATAAAAGTATAGACTTTATTTTGTTTTTGTATCTCACTATGTTAGCTACTTAATAACTGTTCATTGAACTGAAATGACTGAATGAAAGGGGAATCATCTTATTTTGAAGCTAAGGAGAATCATGCTTTTCTAAGGAAAATTTCACCTTATGAGCTCTTTTGCAATATTGCTGAGATTTTTTTCCCAATTGTTGCGTTTCCAAAATTAAAACCATAAAGTGAAACAGAAATATCATATTGTATCAACAGATTTCTCTCCTGTAATAGTATTATTAATTCTTCTAGTCAATTATTAATGAACTAAAAAGAAGTAGTGTTCATGAAGGAAGAATCATCTAACTATAAAAATCTGGCAAATAAAAACATATTTTACAGTTTTAGCTTTTAAATTTTTTCAGCTAATGAAAACATGGTTATTTCTAGAAATTAGTAAACAGAAAACATAAACACTAAGAGAAGTCTAAATAATTAAATATAAATTATTAAATTGAAAGTATTTTGATATCCTTAAGCAGAATGTATATACTTCTTAAAAAGGGTGATTAAACATGATTTTATTTCATCTGAAATAAATGAGGATAAATATTTTTAAAATTCTAATGTTGCCATTATATGGAATTTTAAAGAAGTGGTTGAAGAGATTTTCACTGGAATATATAATCATTCATCTGTAGAACTTAATTATTTTCAAGGGTTAAATGTGAGAAGCAGTATCTGTGTATATCAACTGAAGAAACTGGAAAAAGAGGAAAATGAAAACATGAATAAAAGGATAACTGAGCATAAAAAGGGTAAACAGGGCTAAAAGAATAAAAGATAAAGATGTATATGGTGCATAGTGGCAGAATATTATTAAAATTATGTCAGGGGCTCTAAATTATATGCAAATCTTGCCTTTATTATCACTTTATTGACTTCAGATAAGAAATTTAGATTTTATAGTATGCCATTTCCTCATCTGACTTAACAGGATTATAGTTAATATTATTGTAAATTTATAAATGACCTTTCTTGCAACAAAATTAAAGGTACTTAATATATAACCATGCATAAATCCTCTATTTCATCCTTTATGATCCCCAAATTCCTAATCTGTACAATTGAGATAATTATCTTGTTTCTCCCTCACAGGGAAGTTGAGGATCAAATGAGGTAAAGTAAATGATCTTGCTTTGTATATTGAAATGCTCTATGCAATGAACTGAAGGAATATTTTCAGTGTCTTCTGCCTAAAAAAAGACATTACACATGTCTTTTTTTGTTAAGTTGCTAATATAAGCAAATTAGAAAGTTTATAATGATCAAAAATGTTAAAGTATTAATCCTTATTTTTTTTTCAGTGCTGGAAATTGAACCTAGGGCCACATGCATGCTTAAAAAAAAGCACCTTTCCACAGTGCTACATCCATAGCCCAGTGATCCTTAATTCAAAAAGCTAATGACTTCCAGGCAACAACCATTTTAGAGAAATCTTTCCTACAGTGTTTTTTACTTAGAAGATGCTGAAAATGATTTTTAAGAGTTAATCTAAACTTGGTATGGTTCGCTTTCCCTGTTTATAGAGTAAATATATCAAATAGAATGAAACAAATATGTTTCAATGTCCCTCTTATTATAATTTGTTGGATTTTTACTATATTTTAAAATCTAACAGAGAGCACTCACTATCCCTTAAGTTGACTATCTATCATTATAAGTAAATGTTTGGTGAATATAAGCTCCTAAATACTGTTAATCATACCAATAGATAATCTAAATATTGGATTTCAAATGGTCTGATTAATACATTCAAGAAAACAGGAAAACATGGACAAAACAGATACAGAATCTCAACAGTAAATATTTAGAAAAAGAAGCAGGTGGGCTTCCTAGAACTGAAAATCAGAATAGCTGAACTTAAGAACTGTGGTTATAGAACTGTGGTAAAGGTTATATTTTGTATTTGTTTCAAACATGTGTGGAAATTCTGAGTGACAGGAGTACCTTTTTATGCTAATTAGTTGATTCTAGTGTGTCCCTGGATAGTTTCAGGATTGGAACTTGTCACCAGAAAGACTAAGCAAGTAATCTATGGGTTGGAGCACAGAGCTAGTCAGACATCTTGGGAAGGGATAATCAATTCACTGACATGGTCAATGGCTCAATTTATCATTCCTACATAATTAAATGCAAACAACACAAAACAAAAGTCTGGGTAGCAAGGCTTGGTGGAGCTCTGTGGTTGGTGAACAAATTGATGTGCCAATAGAAGAACATGCCTATATTACATGAAGAAAGGGCACAGAAGCTCTGCATCCCTTCACATTCTGTGTCCTATGTGTTTTAAAATTTGGCTATTCCTGATCAGTCTTTATTAATAAAAAAAACTGATTGGTAAGTTCAGTGATTTTCTGAGTTCTGTGAATTGTCCTAGTACATTATCAAATCTGAGGAGGTCTGAGGAACACTTGAACTTATATGAACAATTTTACACCAACAAATATTACAATTTAGATGTGAATATTAAATTATTTTGAAAATGAAACTGCCAAAGAAATAGAAAATATAAATTTTATTAAATCTATTAAAGAAATTGAATTTCTTTCAATGAAAGCTTCAGACCCTCATGGCTTAATTAGAGCCCATCTAAACATTCAAGGAAGAAATAACACCAGTATTACAGATTCTCTTCCAGAGAATAAAATAAGGAACACTTCCTAATTATTTTTAATGTGGCCAGCATAAATTTTATTTATAGCCTAGACAAAAATATCATGAGTAAAAAATTTAGACATTTTTATAATAAATGTGGGTACTAAAATGCTAGCCAAACTATTGCAAAATCAAGTCCACTGATATATAACAAAGGCAATATATCATAAGCAAGTAAAATTACAGAATGTGTAAATGATTTAATATTCAAGAAATTAATCAATGTAATTAACTATGTGACAAGAACAAAAGGTAAAAATTAATAGATAAATAGAATCAGTATAAACATTTGGTAAAATTCATCTCACATTTATAAGAAAATTTTAGCTAACTAGGATTGAAAGGATATTTCCTTTATCTGTTAAATTTATCCACCAAATTCTTAAACGGTGAGATCTTGAGAAATTTCTTTGAGTTCAGAAATAAGACAAAGATGTTCTTTATCTTTTATCAATTCTATTCAATGTTGTACTAGAGGTCCTAAACAGTACAATAACACAAGAAAAGGAAATAAAAGGCAAAATTATTAGAAATGAAGAAATAAACTGCCATTATTTGCTGATTACATGAAAGTAAAAAAAAAATCAGAGAAAATCCACAATACTCCTAAAAACTTTTAGAAATAATAAGTGAATTTATCAAGGTTGCTACTTGATAATTTGGCACAGCTACTATAAAAGATTAGAGGTTGAAAAATCTTAAAATCTAAAATGATTCTGTAGTCTGCTTTATAATTATCTTTGTATTCCTGATGCTTCAATGAAACCAAAACTGTTGATCATCTACAATTTATAATAGTTTCACTTTACACAGGTAGGACCCATGCTTGAAAAATTGGTAAAAATGTAAGCTATATTAAATTAAAATAAAATTCAAAATCATATAAACATATTTATTTTTAAAAGTAGTACCTGCTTAAACTCATTTTTAACTAGTCCATGCTGAACATGGCCAGATAAGATGGCACCTGCTATAAGTTAAATTGTGTTAATTCCCCCAATTAATATGTTGAATTCCTAACCTCTAATATCTCAAATGTGATTTTATTTGGATATAGGGTTACTACAGATATAATTTAGTTGATTTCGAAGAGAACGTACTGGAGTAGGTGGATTCCTAATTCTGTATGACTGATGTCCTTATAAAAAGTGGAAGTTTGGATACAGACAGGCATACAAGGAAAATTCCATGTGGAAACAGAGATGAGGTTGAGGTGATGCTTCTGTAAGCCAAAAAAGCACCAAAGATTACCAGAAAATCACCTGAAAAGATTATTCCTCACAATCCTCAGTAGGAACCAACACTACTAAAAACCTGATCTGTGGCTTTTAGCCTCCAAAACTGTAAGATAATAAATTTCTGTCATTTTAGCCACCCAGTCTGTTGTATTCTATTATAGCAACCCTAGCAAATGAATACATATTTTAGTAGTGGTAAGTATAATTTCTGTTGTAACAAATACCTAAAAATATGAAGGTGGCCTTAAATTAGATTTCAAGTGAAAGCTGAAAGAATTTTGAAGGGCATATAGAAAAGGTCTAGACTGCCTTAAAGAGACATTCATAGAATTATGAACTTTAAAGGAGGATTTTGCAAGGACTCAGAAAGAAAAGAGGAGAACTACAGAGAGAAAGCGCCCATCACCTTAGACAATACATATCTTATCACAAACAGAATGTAGCTAGAAATAAGAATACAAAAGGTGCTTTTGGTGATGTTTCAGAAAGAAATAAGGAATATGTTTTTGCAAATGTGAGCCTTATACTGTGTGGCAAAGGACTGAGTCAAATTGCATTTGGTTTAGATGGAAAGTTGAACTTGTAAGTGATAAACTTATATATTTAACTGAGGAAATTTTTAAAGCAATGTGTTGAAGTTATGGCCTGGTTTCTCCCTTACTGTATATTAAAATACAAGAAGAGAAAGATTAGTTGATGGGGAAATTGCTAAGCAAAAATAATCGAGAATATGAAGACCTCAAAATCATCAGACTATCAACATTGAAAATAATGAGAAATCTTGCTCTGAAGAGGTCATTACAGGTGTAGACAGAGAAACATTTGCTCAAGAGATTAGGCTTGTTACCTATGGATCCAATCAACCGTAAAAGCAGAAGGGCTGATAGACTGCACCAAGAGGATCATAGGTGAAATGAGATGAAAAAATGCTGTCAGACTTCTGGGATTCTACAGGCAGGAAACGAGCTGAAAGAGATATCTAGCTGCAAATAAATGTTATTCTCCATGAAAAGGGAAGAATGACCCTGAGTGTGTGGCTAACTACTAGGTTCCAGAGAACAGGGCCAACTTTCCACTTCCATAGGGTGAGATCATCACCTTAATTCCAGACTATGGGAACACCATGCAGTGTTGAGGGAATGGGGCTATCTTGCTGGGTATGAAGAACATATCATCCAGCTAGAGAGGATAATTCGAAGTCTTAAAAATATAATGGAATTTTCTCTGCTAAATTTTGGAGTTGCTTGTGACCCATGATCCCTTTTGTCCTTCCAAATTCTCCATTTCAGAATGGGAATGTCTATCCTATGCCTGTCCTACCACTGTATTTTGGACAGATAACTTGTCCATTTCCCCAGGTTTACAGTTGGAGAATTTCACCCTAGGGTATGAATCACCCTGAGTCTCAACTATATGTGATTTGGATTTTTAAATATATAAAAGTTATATATAAGTAGCATAATATATACATATAATATATAATACTAAATGATATATGTAATGTATATGTATATATATTATGCATATATATTATATGTTACACATGGATATTATATATACATATTATATATAATATATATAATCACACACATAGATATTTCATAAATTAATTAATTTTTGCAGTGCTGGGGACTGAACCCAGGACTTTGCACATTCCAGTCAAGCACTCTATCACTGAGCTAGATCCCAAGGCCTTTTTGTTTTATTCTGAGATATCTGCCTTAAACTGGTCTAGGCTGAACTCAAACTTGTGATTCTCTTGCTTCAGCCTTCTGAATAGCTATGATTATAAGCATGAAACACTGAGCTCAGATTAGATAATATTATTCTGGACCAGAATTGATCTTGGTATGTGTTAAAAATTTGGAGGATGTTATGATGGAGTGAACATATTTTGCATGTGAGAAGGACATGAATTTTGGGAAACCAGTAAGAAGACTGATAAGGATGGAATTGTGTCCCCCCAAATTTGTATGATGAACTCCTAACCCTCAATACCTTAAAACATAACGTTCTTTGGGAGTAGGATTATTAAAGAAGTGATTGGTTAAGTTAAAATGGGCTCATACTGGAGTAGGGTGTGCTCCTAATCTAGTATGACTGGTGTCATGATTAAAAGGTGAAACTGAACAGACATGTACACAGGGAGAACACCATGTGAAGATGAAGGTAGAGACTGACGTGATATTTCTACAAGTTAAAGAATTCCAAAGATTATCATCAAACCAGCATAAGCTTGGAGGAAAGCATGAAATGGATTCTTCTTCAGCCCTGAGAAGGAACTAACTCTGTCAACACCTTGATCTTGATCTTGGATTCTAGCCACCAGAACAGTGACACGATGGATTTCTGTTTAAGCCACTTAGTTGCAAGTACTTTGTTATGGAAGTTCTTGTAAACTAGTATGTCTTTTCTTGCCATTGCTTATTTTACAGAATATATATATATATATATATATATAAAATGTTTATATATATATAATGTTATATATATAATATTATATATATAATGTTTGTATATATATATATACATATGTATATATATAATATATATACATAAACAAAAATCATATACTTTACATATACATACTTGATGCAAGTGACTTACGGTTTAGCATATGGGCCCTGAAGAATTCTTCTTTTCTTGCTGGGACTCAAACTTGTAGATGTACTTTGAAAACACTGAGAACTCATAGGCCTGTCATCTTGATGCCATTTACCGTCTCTTTCCTGACTATGACTTTCTTCTCTAACTGCTTGAGATGTTGAGGGTTGGTTATCATCCTAAAACCAACAATTTAGAGAAAACATCTTAAAATAATTCATAGAATTTTTAATCTTTTAGAAGTAGTCAAATTGTCTTTGTTTGCTGATGACATGATTCTATATCTAGGAGACCCATAAAACTTCAACAGAAGACTTCCAGAGCTGACAAATGAATTTAGCAAAGTAATAGGATATAAAATCAACACCCATTAATCAATTGCATTCCTATACTCCAATGATGAATCTGCTGAAAAAGAAATTAGGAAAACTATACCATTTAGAATAGCCTCAAAAATATAAAATATTTGGGAATCAATATAACAAAAGAGGTAAAGAACTGCTACAATGAAAACTATGGGACACTAAAGAAGGAAATTGAAGAAGACGTTAGAAGACAGAAAGACCTCCCATGCTCTTGGATAGGCAGAATTAATATTGTTAAAATGGCCGTATTACAAAAAGCAACATACAGATTCAATACAATTTCCATCAAAATACCAATGGTATTCTTCAAGAACTAGAAAAACCAGTCCTTAAGTTCATTTGGAAGAATAAAAGAACCAGAATAGCTGAAGCCGTCTTGACCAAAAGGAGTGATACAGGAATCATCACAATACCTGATCTCAAATTACACTACAGAGCTATAGTAACAAAAATAGCATGGCATTGGCATGAAAATAGATACAAAGACCACTGGAATAGAATAGAAGACATAGACACAAATGCACATGATAATTCATCTGATCCTTCACAAAATTGTCAAAAACATATGTTGGAGAAAAGACAGCCTTTTTAACAAAAGATGCTAGGAAAACTGGATATCCACAAGTAGATGGATGAAACTAGATCTATACCTCTCATCCTGCATGAAAGTCAAATCAAAGTAGTTCAAAGACTTAGGAATTAGACTAGAAATCTTGCAAATGCTAGAAGAAAATACAGGGTCAACACACTTATCATATTGGTGAAGGCACTGACTTCCTTAACAAGACTATGAAAGCTCAAGACATATAAAACCAAGACTCAATAAGTGGGATGCCATTGGATTAAAATGTTTCTGCACAGTAAAGGAAGTGATTAAGAATGTAAAGATAGAGCCTACAGAATGGGAGAAAATCTTTGCCAGATACTCCTCTGACAAGGGATTAATATCCAGAATATATAAAGAACTGAAAAAAAAAAAAAACCTTAACACCAAAAAACAATTCAATCAATAAATGGGCAAAAGAACTAAGCAGATATTTCTCAAAGGAAGAAACATAAAAGTCCAACAAATATATGAAAAAAAGTTCAACATCTCTAGCAATCAAGGGAATGAAAATAAAAACTACACTGAGAATTTATCTCACTCCAGTCTGAATGGCAAGTATCAAGAATATAAATAACGAAAAATTCTGGCAAGAATGTTGGGGGAAAAGGTATTGTTGGTGGGATTAAAAATTAATACAACCACTCTGGAAAGCAGTATTGAAATTCCTCAAAAAACAAGGAATGGAACCACCATATCACCAAGCTATCTTAATGCTTGATATTTATCCAAAAGAACTAAAATCAGCATATGATACTGATATAGCTACATCAATGTGAATTGTGTCCAATTTACAATGGCCAAATTATGGAACCATCCCAGGTGCTGATCTATAGATGAATGGATTAAGAAATTGTGGTATATATACACAAAGGAGTTTAACTCAGCCCTAAAGAAGAATGAAATTATGGCATTTGCTAGCAAATAGATGGAAATGGAGAACATTATGATTAGCAAAATAAGCGAGACTAAGAAAATCAAGGGTTGAATGTTTTCTCTCATATGCAGAAGCTAGAGAAAAATAAGGGGAAAAAGAGGTGAGCAGGATATCATGAAGATATAGGGAAGGTCAGTGGAGTAGAAGGAGATTGAGAGGGAGGGTGGAGGGATGGGAAAGGGAAGGAAATGCAGAATAAATTTAACACAATCTTGCTATCTGCACATATGTACACAGGGAATTCCATCTTTATATATGTGTAGAAAGCACCAATCAAATATAAAAAAATAAATGAGCAAAATGAAGACCAAAATAGGGGGAGGGAGGAGGGGAGGTAAAGCTGGGGAACAGGGACTAAATGGAGTAAATCTTATTACATGCATGTATATGATTTTGTCAAAATGAATCCAACTACTATGTATAAGTATAATACTCATATAAAAATATTTCTCTCTTAAAAACTTTAATTTTAGTTTATCTGTTTTTTTTTCATCATTTTAAGAGTTGGGGAAAATTTCATATTCATGATAATTTGATAATTATGATTTTGCTTTTATGAAGATGATTAAATCTAATCTATGTGCTATTAAATATTTTAAAGAGGAAGATAAAATCTCTTTAAGTAGTATATCTGAAAAATTTTCACTAAATAATTTTTCTTTGGTACTAGGGATTGAATGCAGAGGTGCTTTAACACTGAGCTACATCCTCAGTCCTTTTTATTGTTTGAGACAGGGTCTCCCTAAGTTGTTGAGGGTCTTGCTAAGTTCTGAGGCTTGCCTCGAGCTTGTAATCCTCTTGCCTCAGGCTCTAAAGTCCCTGTGACTATAGGTGTGCATCATGGTGCCTGGTCTAAATGCTTAAAATAATAATAACTCCAGACACAGTTTTTAAAAAGATAAACTCAAACTCATGGGAAAAATTATTTTGTTTTAATTGTGCCTAAATTCCAGAGCTGGCCTCTTTTACTAGATCATTTATTTTACCAAAGTTATTGCTATCTCTTCTAAAACCTGGGAAAAACTATCATGTCAGATACAGAGGTAAAAACTTTCTGTGGAAGACGTCTTGTAATTTTGGCCTGAACAAAAGTTAAGAAAAGAAATTTATTCATATATACCAACGGAAGTTTAAGACATTCATGATAGGCTCAAATTATGCAGAAAGCAAAAAACACGTTTTGAGGGCCTTGGGAAATGTCAGAGGCTGTGACCATTAGCTCCATCTACCATAAAATAAATGATGGAAAAAAGAAACAAACAAAATGCTCAAGCAAGATTTTTCTCTTAGGTTTACATCATTAAGAGTCAATATATAATGTACAAGGTACCAACTGTAATTGTGATCACAGTGCTTTCAGAGATGTACTATTAATTCTCTGGCACCATACCCGAAGTGTTTCTGATGCTGAGGCACTTTCAGTTGCACAGCTATGGGGGATATACTTTATAACAGTAATTATCCCCTGAATTGCAATGCGCTTTTGTTCCCTATACTGCAAGTCTTCAATCTCCTTCCTCACTTCACTTATAGCTGTCAAGAGCGACTCAACTGAAAAAGAGTAATTCCAAAGAAATTGTAAGTTTAAAGAACTGGAATGATAAAAATAAGAATTAGATTTTCAATATAATTTCACAACATAAAATTATAAACTTGCTACATTAAATGTGAGACTTTGTATTTATATTTGCCATCCTCTTATGTAAATTTTGTAAAATAGGCAAAACTAATTTATCAGTTAAATTGTGATACAGGTTTCCAGTCTGAAGTATTCATTTATAACAGAAATTTTGCATACTGAATATAATTTATATATAATATTTCAAAGTATAAAGTGTTGTCTAGATGTTGCATAGAAAAACACATTTTAATTTTTTCAACCATACACAACACATTGCTAACATTATGATATACAAGAGGATGCCAATATTTAAATGGTAATAGTTTAGCTCTGCAAAGTTTATCAGTTTTCCCCAAACTGTTCAATCATCTCATAGCTTTTAAAAATGAGCAAGATTATGTTAAAATTTTCAACTGTTATATATAATAATTCTGTTAAAAATATAAATGTTAGACCTTCCATCAGTACTTCAATTATAATTTAGCATATCATTTATTCTGGTGTCATTTCCATTTAGGTAGCACTCAATTACGTTATATACAATATATCATTCCACAAGAGTAGCACAATACAATTGTCAGTATCTAGATATTAAATTTCCCAGAGTCTCTTTTAAATATCTTTAGTCTTTCTGTATAATATCACAGGAGTTCAGACTACCAAAGTCAGATCTGATTTCAATGACATTTAATCAAGATATCATGCCCAGTTATCTTTTACATTTTCTCTTTTCTTCCAGTTTAATAAAAATCAAACTTTAACCTTTAGGAAATACAACATGTATTTTTAGGTCTACATTAAAACCAAATGATTATCATTGTGTGCTGCTACACTCGAATTCACTCCTACAAAAGAATAAAGATGACTACCTGAAATACTATACATCATATGTGTAGCATATAAACCAATCATGAAGAAACTGGCAATTACATTAGTACCTTTGACAGAATTACTATACTTGGAAAATGTCTCTGGCACTGGTGGATAGGGATAATATCCACCAATAACAGTATTCTTCATTTCCCCAGAATCGGTCTTTGTTTTAATCCACTGAATAAAGTTTTTTACCTTGGTATCGTAGGTATATGGTTGGCCTCTATGACCTTCTTGCAAGAAGGGTAAAGCATAAAAAAATAAGAAATAAAAAGTTCACTGTAATAAACTGTATGGACTTCTTTGTATAAAAGTTTAATAAATAAAAACAGTTTCATATCACCATGAAAAATGTCAAGTTCACTTATTCACTATGTTGCATGTAGTTATCCAAAGACAGTAAACAAATCCTAAGAAAATCAGACACATTAGAGTTTAAGTGGACTGAACTTCAATTGTATACAAGATGCTAAAACCCACAGGATAAAGGAAAGAAATAAACAAACTTTTTCTAACTATTCAAATGGTTGGCATCTTCTGATAAAACTGATTTTAGATCACTTATTAATCTGAATGTATGAACTCATCCAAAAACTAAACTAACAATAAATAGTGTTCACCATTTAAATTCATGTTCTTAAAACATACTTAAAAGTGACATATTTACATCTGATATTGTTTATATTTATAAAATAAGGTATTGACTAAGATATATATTAAATCATTCTTGGAACTTTTCTTTTGACTTATTCCTAATTTGCCAACATTGTAGAATTCTGGTAAACACTCCATTCCACATTATTCTCTCATTTGGAAACTTTTATCTTATTTGTTTTTGTGAGAATAGAGAAAAAGAACGTATAATTGTCCCTCAATATCTGTGGGGGATTGGTTTTAGGACTCCTGCAGATAACCAAATCTGTGTATTATGAAGTCCTTTGTATAAAATGTATTTGCATGTAACTCATGTAATCCTTTCAAATGTTTTAAATCATTGCTACATTACTTATAATATTTAAAACAGTGTAAATGCTATGTAATTTACTATATTGCTTAGTAGGATTAATAACAAGAAAAAAACTCTGTACATGTTCAGCACAGATGTAATATTTTCAAATATTTTTGATTCATGCTTTGTTGAATTTGGAGTATGAAACCCACAGATCTGGAGGGTCCTAATTGTAAACAAGTAGTGAGATTCTTCTTAATATAAATAAAATGGGAGCTCTTGGGGCAAAATTTGACATACATTTTTTTATTGAGAATTATTTAAAAATAATATCAACTGAATCCACATTTTGGTACTGGGCCTTCAATGTGTCAAGCAATTTGGGATTATCTACATTCTATGTCAAGCCGAAATTGAAGTCAACCAAAAGACAAAAACACAAATTTCAAATGAATCACAAAATCACTACACCGGTCAGAAGAAATCTAGAAGCAATATATTTCATAGGCCAAATAGTCTTTGTTAAAGTATGTTTATAGTGATAATGGAGGTTAAAATAAAGCTAACTTGTAATTTAATGTTACAACCAAAAAAAAAAAAAAAAAAAAAAAAAAAAAAAAAAAAAATCTATGCTAAAGGGTTCTGGTATAGAAAGTATGTTACATTTCCAATAAAGAATATACAAAGAATTTACTTACCAGTAATAAACACTCGACTCTCATTTGTAGTAGTGAGGTAGAGAAGTTTAGGTACTTGAGTGTCATTTCTGACAACTTTCAACTGTGTACATACAAAATATGTCACTGTAGAAAATGAAAACACTTATGAAATTACTTTTTCACTTCAAAGAGTACATATCAAGATGAGGAGCTCACATACTGCTTCTCAAACTTTAAGGAACATAGGGATCACAGAGGACTATTGTTAAAACACAAATTCAGATTCAATAGATCTAGAAGGGGACCTGATATTCTGCATTTTTTTTTTTTTTTGGTACCAGAGATTGAACTCAGGGGCACTCGACCACTGGGCCACATCCCCAGCCCTTTTTTGTATTTTATTTAGAGACAGGGTCTCACTGAGTTGCTAAGTGCCTCGCCATTGCTGAGGCTGGCTTTGAACTCGCGATCCTCCTGCCTCAGCCTCCCAAAGTGCTGGGATTACAGGCGTGCGCCACTGCGCCCAGCTATTCTGCATTTCTAATAAGCTCCTAGGTGATATTGGTGATGATGGTCTTCTCACCACACATGGAGCTGCATGTAATGAAAGTCATTTGCTTGTTACAAAGATGAAGAGTGTGAGAATCATTCTAATTGGGCAAGCAACTGAGGATGAATAATTACTTCCTACAGAGAAAAAATGCTAAAATGATACTAATTTATATAATTTTTCTTTATTTCAAAAACTAGAAACATATGAATATTAGTGGCAAAAGATGCTAACATAGCCATATTAAAGAAACCTCTAAAAATCTGCTAGGAGAGTAAATCTCAGGTTGCATCATTTCCACAAAAAAACTGGAATTAAAAAATAAAGAAATCTCTAATTATATCTCATGGACATTAAAAATCTAATGATTTCTAGTGGTTTGACATCCAGAAAATAACTTAATCCCTCTGGATCTTTGCTTTCCCACCTGAAAATCTGTTACAAAATCAACACTCTAAAAGGTAACTGGGAACAAATAATGAGATTGTAGTGTTAAGCATCTAGTAAATAATAAACACATATAATTAGCTTCCCATAGTTCTTAATTTTCCTAACAGTGAAACAAAACAAAAACCTGTAGTTCCACCAAAAGGTTTAGGTATTATTCCAGAAGAATATGCTTCCCTGCACAAGCTAAAGCACACTTAATACTCATCATTCATTTAATGACTTTTTTCTTCATTCTTGGTTAAATGGCAAAAATAAATTATAATTGGTGTAGTAGAATAAACTCACCAAGGTCTATAATACCTTTCTTAGAAAGATGTATTTCACATTATCACAAAAAAATAGAACATGTTTGCTTGACAAACTTTCTGTGAGCTTTACCCAAAACTCATGTCACCTACTTGATTAAAGTGGCTACAAACAGAGAATACTTGGGTATAAAGCCCACCTGAAATAAGGTAATGGAATTATCACCAGAGGTCATCACTGCCAATAATTTTTGGCTTCCAAAGAAGTTACACGAGAGATCATAGCACACTGACCATGGAAGTCAATGCCCTTGATATGGCCCAAACTCTCTTTTTGTTTCATCCCTGATAAATGAGAGTGAGGTTCAATTCTATTCAAATATATTAAAAAATGTTATGAAGCAGAAATGTAATACTATATTGTATAGAGAACAAAAGCACAACAAAACAGTACTGTATATGGTCTGTAGGTGATATAGGGATCTACAACTTCAATCTCATTGCTGGATAAGAAAAATTATAAGCAGTAAATATTGGAGACTTCCCAGTGTCGGCAAGTAAAATAACAAAACAGTACACAATATCTAAAATAGTCTGAATTCAAATAAGAAAATATTATTAAAATTGCTGAAAAGTATTAAATGTACTTTTTATGATGATGGATATAAAGAATAGCCAACGTACCTCAAATATTTTTAAATAAATAAAACTAGGGTAAAAATTCCATTACATCTGAATGAACACACTGGGAAAAAGTCAATGCCAAAGTATGTAAAATACTGACCAGCTGGTATAATACCACCAACCTAATATAAGTTTAATACTCAAATGGAATCATACTTGTTATTGTCACTATTTAATTACATAGTCTGCCAATCCTTTACCAATTAATGCCACATTAGTAAAGTCTTTGATTTTTTTTTGTGGGGGTATCAGGGATTGAACTCAGGGGTACTCGACCACTGAGCCACATCCCAGCCCTATTTTATATTTTATTTAGAGATAGGAACTTACTAAGTTGCTTAGCTCCTCGCTTTTGCTAAGTCTGGTTTTGAACTTGATTCTCCTGCCTCAGCCTCCTGAGCCACTGGGATTACAGGAGTGTGCCACCATGTGATTTTTTTAATGGGTCTATTTAGTCAATTTCCAAATGGATACAAAGGGAATTGTATTTTTCACTTGTGAAATTCTAACAATGAAAATGGATAAGAACACTGGTTTCTCTGAAAAGCTGATTTCATTCCTAAGAATTTTGAATAGACAACTAGCAGGTAGTTAATATCTATAACACTAAATATGATATTAATATAGAAAAGATGTAAACATGCTGCCAGACTGCTTGAGATTGCTAACTCAATATCATGCCACTTCTGTATATTAGTTTATTATCTATTTTAAAAGCAAAACTCTCATTTCCCAAAATAAAAAGATAAAAATATTAAGAATTGAGTACTTGGGTAAATATTTTCAAAGATTTCTGGCTGAGATGTAGAAAACAGTTCCACTATAAATGGTTGCTCTGAAGTTCCATCAGCAATGTGAATCCAGCGATATGACCAAAAATCTTCACGGTTTTCTATATGGATAAAATATTAAAATAAATGAAGGTAGCTGACTATATGCATTTGAAAACAAGACTTAAATACTTTTTATCACTTTCAAATTTAATGCTTACCTTTCTTTTTTGACCGCTGCACCCTTCCTACAAAAGCTAACATGCCAATAACATCACAGATATGATTTTCTGGCATATCATCCAGTTCTGATCTAAAAAAATCAAAATTATTAAATAGATATTGTATATTTAAATAGAGAAAAGCATTGCATAGCAATGACTATGAAAATGTATAATTGTATAATTGCTAAAGCAAATTCTGGATAGATTTTGAGAAATTATATTGCATTACTTTTCAGTAACATTTGAAAATTAATATTGAAGACATTTTACAAAAAACTGTTTTACCTTGTGATAAATCTGTGGTTTAATTTCGGCAATCTCCATTCTGGTTTCACCTGCTTTTCTGGAATTATAATTATATTAGTTGGAGGATCTCGAAGATTGAGGCAGATTTCTGAAAGACAAATATATTACTTTAATATTTAATATATAGTAAGTAATATGCATGTGTATAAATTACATAGCAAAAATAGACTAATCACTTTTGATCTGACAACTGAAAAAAAAAAAGCAGACCAGTATTAATGGTTTCTTCCACCTCCATTATAACATTCACTTATCTTCCCACAAAAGCTTAACCATATCTTTGTTTTTTACCATTTCCTTAAGTTAAAAGAAGTTTTATCTCATAACTTTTTGCCTAAACAAAATACTGCTTGGCTTTGCTTTTGAGCTTAGTATTCTTGGGTTATATTTCACTCAACATTATATTACTACAGTTTATACATGTAGCTATATGTAGTTGGAATTTTTAAAATTTCCATGGCTGAATAATGTTCTGGTGTGATAAAATACAACAATTTATCTAGGCATTACAGTGTTGATGGATACCTGGATTATTTCCATGTTTTTCTTTTACAGACAAGGTTGTTATACATATTTTTATATATACCTTCCTGTGCACATAGGCAAGAGATTTTCTAAGTTAGTACACCTAGAAATGGAAACCCTGAATTGTATTCTATGTAAACATTCAACTCTACAGGATAAGCCCAAATTATTTTAAGTCATGAACATTCTTATAGTAGAAATATGTAAAAATTCCTACTGATACACATTCTCTCCAAATTTTTTTATGGCCAAATTTCTTACTTTCTGTCAGCCCAATAATATAACAGTTTGTTGTGATACTAGACTGTACTTCCCTTATGCTAATTATTTCGAACACCATTTCATATACTTATAGTCCATATGTGCATCTTCTTTTTAAAATGGCTGTGTACTTTGTTATTTTTATGTTGGATTATCTTTTTCTTATTTGTAGTTGTTTATATATTGGATATTAATTCTGTTGATTATGAGTTTACAAATATCTTCACCCATCTTGTGGCTTATTTTTTAATTCTTTTTATGATGCTTTTAGTGGGTGCATATTATACTTTTAATGCAGTTAGGGTTATTAACATTTTTTACGGTTATTTCTTCTTATATCTTACCTAAGAAATCCTTTCTCATCCCAAGGTCAAACTCCAGGTTAATTTCTTTCTTTCTTTCTTTCTTTCTTTCTTTTTTTTTTTTTTTTTTTTTTGGTGGTACCAATTGAACTCAGGGGCACTCGACCACTGGGTCACATCCCTAGCCCTTTTTTTGAATTTTTTAGAGACAGGTCTCACTAAGTTGCTAAGTGCCTCGCCATTGCTGAGGCTGGCTTTGAACTCGTGATCCTCCTGCCTCAGCCTCCCAAAGTGCTGGGATTATAGGCATGCGCCACCGCGCCTGGTGCAGGTTAATTTCTATAAATTCTCCTGTTAAGTTTTAAGAGTTTTGCCTTTCACATTTAAGTATTTCTACATCTGGATTGATTTCTATAATGGAATGAGAAAAGGATAAGCCATTTTTCACTTATGTAATTAGTTATCTCTATACTATTAACTGAATAGTTCCTCTTTCCTTGATGCTCTGTATGGCACATCTACATAAAAATTCTATGTTTAGGGCTTTATATTGGCTCTGTATTGGTACACCCTGGTCAATTTGTCCATATGTTTTTTTTTTTTTTTTTTTTTTTTTTTTTTTTTTTTTTTTTACCAATACTACATTATTGTAAACACTATGGCTTTATAATTATTGATATTTATAGGACAAGTCCTTACTCTCTTTATTCCCCTATTCTTTCTCTTCAGAAGTGTCTTGACTATTCTTGGCAGTTATGTGCATCCACATGAATTTTAGAATCAGTTTGTCAGTTCTAGGATAAAATCCTGATGCAATAACATTAAAGCTATAGATCAATTGGGGGGGGCTTTATATAGTGATGAAATTGAGGATGACCTCCTACCTGTGAATATGGGATACTTCTTCATTTATTTATGGCTTTCTTAACATTTGTCTGTCATAATCATCTCCAAAGATATTTTACATATCTTCTAGATTTAATTTTATATACCTTATAGATATTTTGACACCACAAATAATACTTTTTTAAAAAATTTATTTATTTGCTTTAGTTGTACACAATGCCTTTATTTTTATGTGGTGCTGAGGATTGAACCGGGCCGTGCATGTGCTAAGCCAGCGCTCTACCACTGAGCCACAACCCCAGCCCCACAAATAATACTTTTTAAATTATAATTTCTAACACTTTAGTATTGAAATGTACAAAATCAGTTGACTTGTAGAATGATGTTATAGCTAAACTTGAAAATATATATTATTATTTTTAATACTTTGTGTTATGGATTTTCTGTGTAGAAATAATTTAACTTATAGATAATGAGTGTTTTGTATTTTTAAAATCCTTATATTTTAATGCATTTTTGTCTTCTCACACTGGTTAGGACAGTCAGTACAACATTAACCAATTTTGTCCCATCATTCCAGATGTAGAACTCTATAAAAATTTAAATATAGCATATGGTATATAATTGTATATACTATATGATTATTACATATCATATAATTATACCATGATGATAATGAAATTATATCATAGTATAATATTAATATTATAATATATAAGCTTTATATCATTATTTCCGAGTTATTTTAACACACCTGTGTCAATTTTGCTAAAATATTCACAGAATTGAAAACTTGGGACTTATGGGTTAAATAGAAATATTAATGGGAGGTATAATGCTCCCCATTAAAAATTTATTAAAAAACTAATTTTATATATTAAGGGGATTCACAGCGATATTTCCATACATGCATACAGCATGCATTGATCATAACCATTCACCCTTTTTTCACCCTCACCTCTTCCCCTACCGGGTCCCTACTAATCACTAGTTTACTTTCCGGTTGATTTGTTTCCTTTTCTTTTCTCTTTTCTTCTTCTTCCCCTCCCCCTTTTCCTTCTTATTTTTAGTTTGTGCTTATGAGAGAGAACATGTAATACTTGTCTTTCTATGTCTGGCTTATTTCCCTTAACATGATGTCCTCTAGTTCCATGCATTTTCCAACAAATGACAAGATTTCATTTTTCTTAATGGCAGAATAATACTCCATTGCATATATACACCATATTTTTTTGTAATTCATTCATCCATTGATGGATACCTAGGCTGATTCCATATCTTAGCTATTGTGAATAATGCCTTGATAAACATGTACGTGAAAGATCTTGTTTGAGGACTGACTTCAATTCCTTCAGATATATACTTAGGAATGGTATATCTGAATCTTATGGTAGTTTAATTTTTAGTTTTATGAGGAATCTCCATCCTGTTTTCAATAGCAGCTGAACTAATTTACATTGCCTTCAACAGTGTATTAGACTTCTTTTTTCTTTACATCCTTTCCATCAATTTTTATTCTTTTTTTGTTTTTATAAAGGAGTGTTTATAAACTTTTCCCATCAAAAAGGTGTTTGCTATTTTGTTTTTATATTGTAAATACCTTTTGTCAGGTTAAGAAGGGTCCCTTCTCTATTTTCTTATTTAAAATGAAGAATGTTTTAAAATTGTAATAAGTGCCTTTTGTGTATCTCTTAGGATGATAATTATCTTTGATCTCTTAATGGGGTAAGTGACATAGATTTTCATATGTAAAATCAACATTGTATTGCTGTAGGGAAAAATATAACTTGATCACGTTGCGTGATCTTTCTGTAAACAAACTAATTGTGTTTGCTAACATTCTATTAAAAGTATTTGTATATGTGTTCATGGCTGAAGCTGGCCTATAATTTTCCTGTTTCACAATATTCTTGTTCAGTTTTGATTATTATAGGTATATTGGTGTTAAAGAATGAGTTAGAGAGTATTAACTTAGTTTATTCTCTGGAATTTTCTGGAAGGATAAATTCCTTTCATGTGGTAGAATGTCTCCATGAAATGATGTATACCTGACATTTTTTTGTGAGAAGATTTTAAAAGTGTTTCCATTCCTATAATAGTTATAAAGCCATTTGGGCTTTCTACTTCTTATTTATCTCAATTAATTATATTTTTTCTAAGAATTTGTTATGTTGCAAACAATTAACAGGATGAAGACCCCTGATTTCTATTTCTAGCCATGAGAGATTAGAAAAATTCACTTTACTTTTATGATATTCAATCTATTCATACAGAAGCAAATAAAGTTTGTATTACATGATATCATGTTGTACCTACAAAATAGTTTACATTTTACAAAGTTTGCTTTATATTCTTACCTGATCACATTCAAGTTTCCTCACAGCTCTAAAATGCTAGGATTCCTAATTAAATAAATAACCTCTCCCCAAAACAAAAAAATATTTGATACTATTATCTCAATATCTATTATTCAATATGGTCCAAAAATCCCAAGATCTTAAATGGTTTGTTATTGGTTATGCCATCAAATACTATTTTATAAAAGATAGATAGAATAATGTATATAAAAATACAATGCCACATATTACCATCAATTAATATACCCTTTTTTGGCAATAGAATTTTCATTTTTATAGGCTTCCATTTATTTCAACTTTTAAAACTATTACACCATGGGCTGGGGTTGTAGCTCAGTGGTACAGCGCTTTCTTAGCAAGTGTGAAGCACTCGGTTCAATCTTCAGCACCACATAAAAATGAAAACAAATAATAAAACAAAGACATTTTGTCCATTTACAACCAAAAAATTTTAAAAAGTACATCATAGTTATCTTAGTGCTACATTTGTAAATATGAAAAATAAACCAAGGTAAATTACCATAATAGTTTGTTTTCCAATATAAAAACCTAGAAGATTATGATGGTACTTAAGTCCCCTAATCCCTAACTAACCAACCCTACCCTGACTGCATACTATTCTTCATTTACACTGCTCATAACATTTGAACTACCATGTATATTTCCCAACTCCTGTTTACACTTTCTCCTATCCAATCCATTCTACTCGTCTGCCCATTCTTTCTTCTACTACATTTCCATTCATTTCTTCTCTTCTTGTCTATCACATCTTTATCTATTTATTGTCATTAATGTTTCTTTGTACTTTAATTTGTTTATTGTACATATCTATCCCCCATTAACTAATTTTTAAGGATAGAACTGCAGATTACTTATCTTTGCATCTCCTGTGCCTAGCATGGCTTACAGAATTGCTTCCCCCCCCCTATATTAGATCATTTGTCAGTTTGAGAGGTAATTATTTTATTTTATTTTATTTTATTTTATTTTTTTGGTACCAGGGATTGAACTCAGGGGCACTCGACCACTGGGCCACATCCCCAGCCCTTTTTTGTATTTTATTTAGAGACAGGGTCTCACTGAGTTGCTAAGTACTTTACCATTGCTGAGGCTGGCTTTGAACTCACAATCCTCCTGCCTCAGCCTCCCAAAGTGCTGGGATTACAGGCGTGCGCCACCGCGACCGGCGAGAGGTAATTATTAAAGATCATAAATTCATAGTGCTCAACCATGGTTGTATTAGAATCAGCTGTGGGTTTCATTTTTAATATTTATATTTGTATTTATTTATTTATTTATTGTAGTATTAGGAATTGAACCCAGGGCCTCATGCATGCTAGGCAAGCACTCTGTCACTGGAGCTACACCACCAGCCTTTTTATTTTTTATTTTGAGAAAGGGTCACACTAAGTTGTACAGGCTCACCTTGAACTTGTGATCTTCTTGCCTCAGCCTCCAAAAGACCTGAGATTACAGGCACCACTGTACAACACTATGCCTGACTGCTGACAAGTTTTAAAGACATATCAATGATTTAGTCTCCTTCTCACAATAATTAAATCACTTGGGGGTGCCAATGATTCTTTAAAGCTCCCCAAGAAATTCAAACGTACAGCCAAAGTTCAGATTTACTTCTATATGTAGGCTAGGAAAACTATAGATTGCAGATGGCTGTCTACTTTTTTTGTAAATAAGGTTTTATTAGAACACAGCCATGTTCATGTTTACATATCATATATGTTTGTCTTTACAAAGGTGAAGCTGAGTAGCTTCAGTGGAGACCATATGACCTACAAAGTTTAAAAGGTATTATCTGAAAATTTACAAAAACGGTTTGTTGACCCCTGATAGAGAAGGAAAAATTTTGTTACTTATCAAGAAAGTAAAGGAGAAAACAGAGACTGCCAGTATCATTAATAAGCAGTAAAACTCTTTTTTTAAAATTTATTTTTAATTGGACATGGACACAATACTTTTGTTTTACTAATTTATTTATTTTATATGGTGCTGAGGATCGAACCCAGTGCCTGACATGTGCAAGGCAAGTGCTCTACCACTGAGCCACAACCCCAGCCCAGCAGTAAAACTCTTTTAAACACTAAAAGACACATTTTAAATATACTTTGTTATGGTTTGAATATAAGATGCCCCCAATCTCATATGTCAATGCTGGAATGTTTGGAGCTGAAATTAGATTATGAAAACTGTAACCCAATAAGTGAATTAATAATGTGAGTGGACTAACTGGGTTTTAAACCTAGGCATGTGGGGCATGGTGGAGGAGGTAAAATCACTAGAGGCATGCCCTAGAAGGGTCTTTTTTCTCTGTGGCCTCCTCCTCTTTCCCAACCTCTGTTTCCTGGTTACCTTGAGGTAAGCAGCTTTCTTCTGCTTTACCTCACCTTGGGCCCACAGTAATGGAGTTGGCCAGCCATGAACTACACTTCTGAAACCATGAGACCAAAATAAACTTTTGTACCTCTTAGTTGTTCTCATCAAGTATCTTGGTCACAGCAACAAAAGTTGTCAAACACATACTTTCATCATGGCTATTGTTTAAAAAAATAATTTATGTATCTGCAATTACCTATTTGAAAGCATAGTTTTATGTATCTTAAAGAGAAGGTTTCTATTATGAAAATCTGCCCCTATAATTCTATATAACAATAGTAGCACCAGTGTTTGGTTTGGTTTCCATGTTAAATTTTTTAGTGGCTGCTTATGTACTGACTACATGTTGTCTATTGCCCTACTTTTCACTTATTTTTAAGGTTTAGAAGCAGCTATTTGTTACTACCAGACATATTAGGCCTTGTACACATATAAATACTATGATTTGATTTAATTCTCTTTATTCAGAAAATTATTTATCTAGTAGAAATACATAGGCTAGATATCCTGAGAACTAGGATTTGATTTCCATTGTTCCAGTGATTTTTATGAGTTGCTAACAAAGTCACTTACCTTATCTATTATTAACAAAGAATGTCTCAATCTTTACTAAAGGAATTTTGTCACCTGGATATGCATGGTTGTGTAATATAATTTATAATTTGGTAGAAATAATGATGTGTGTTTTGAGCTGGGTGTGGTAGTACATGCCTGTAATCCCACTAATTGGGGAATCTGAGGCAGGAGGTTTACAAATTCAAGGGCAGTGTCAGCAATTTGGTGATACCCTTGGCAACTCAGTGAGACCCTGTCTCAAAATAAAATATAAAAAGGACTGGGGTTATAGCTCATTAGTTTAGTGCCTCTGGGTTCAATCCCTAGTACTAGAAAAAAAATTATGCCATGAATTAGCTTCCTCTTGCTCACTTTTACTGTATTTTCTCAAGTAAATCACAATATTTATATCAATTTAATTTCTTATCTTCTATAGTAAATTATAACTAGCTAAAGGACTAAGTGTAAATTACCTAGGTAATAACTTCTTCATTTATCAAGATGGGCCAATGTCTGAAAAATACTTAAGTTTTAAACAAAAATTAGGTGGTGCATGCCTGTAATCTCAGTGGCTCGGGAAGTATATCTATCTATCTATCTATCTATCTATCTATCTATCTATCTATCTATCTATAAGAGCTGGGGATGTGGCTCAGTGGTTGAGTGCCCCTGAGTTCAATGCCTGGTACCCATCCCCCCAAAAATCATATGAGGTCCCAAATAAACACATATTTAAGAAAACAATGAACAACTGCTAAAATTGTCTGAGCAATATCTTGGTAATTAATTTTAATTGATTAGTTGAAGAGTAGATATTATACAGAAATACAGATTCAGAATAAAACTATTAAGAGCTGAAAACCATCTTATTGAGGGATGTTATCTATAATTCTGAAAAAGGAAACTAAAAATCACATCCAAATCTAAAAGCAATTATTCAAATGATTAATTCTAGGTTGGTTGTGGTGGCACATGCTTGTAATCCCAGTAGCTAGGGTGGCTGAGACAGGAGGACAGCTTCAGCAATTTAGTGAGGCCCTAAGCAACTTAGAGAGACCCTGTCTCAAAATAAAACATAAAATGCACTGGGGATATGGACCAATTTTTAAGCACCTCTGGGTTCAATCTCTGGTACAAAAAAATTACATTAATTCTAATGCTTCTAAAATATTTAAGATGTCTAGATATCAAAACTTTGATATCAATACTAATTAGAAAAGCCCTTTAAAGATTGCAACTGGCAAAATTTGAACATTGATTAAATATTAGAAAATAATACTGTATCAATTTAAAATTTCCTTATTTTTATAACTATATTGTGATTATTTAATAAAATGTTCTTTTTCTTCAGAAATATACACTGAAATACTACTGATAGGCTGAGGTATGTATGGCAGCTATCATGTACCTTCAAATGTTTCATAGAGAAATATATAATGTGAAGAGAGAGAATGATAAAGCAAAGGTAAATGTTAACAATTGCTTAATGTAGGTGAAGGGAATATAAGAGTTCTTTATACTATTCTTTGAACTTTCAAGACTTCCAAAATATAAAGTTAACAATAGCCCTTTCAAGATAGCACCTTGTAGTAATTTCAAAATATATTCAAGTTATTAACTTAATATTATATAGCAAAAATGAAATTTGATAGATAAAGGAGGCAGGCACAGTGGCCTATGCCTGTAATCCCAGCAGCTCAGGAGGCTGAGGCAAGAGGATCGGGAGTTCAAAGCCAGCCTCAGGAAAAGTGAGGTGCAAAACAACTTAGTGAGACCCTGTCTCTAAATAAAATACAAAATAGGCTGGGGATGTGGCTCAGCAGTTGGGTGCCCCTGAGTTCAATCCCTGGTACCCCCCCCCAAAACTAAACAAACAAATAAACCAAATAGATAAAGGAATTTGAAAATTTGTTAGATTCTAACAACTTCAGTGTTTTTTTATGGTCTGTTGCATGATATAATACTCTGAAAATTTATATAAACAAAATAGCCATATAACAATAAACTCATTGAGTTTTTATATAGGTACTTAGCAGATTGATGTCTAACTCATTCTGCCATTATTCCTATCCCCTTGCCCCCTCCCTTCCCCTCCCTCCCCTTTGTTCTATTTAACATTCCTTCATTCCTCTCATCCCTCCTCCCTTGCCACTATAATTCAGTATCATCATATCAAAGGAATCATTCGACCTTTAATTTTGTGGGATTGACTAACTTCACTTAGCATTATTTTCTCCAACTCCATCCTTTTACCTGCAAATGCCATTATTTTATTCTCTTTTAGTGCTGAGTAGTGTTCCATTGTGTATATATACCAAAGTTTCCCTATCCATTCATCTATTGATGGACGTCAGGTTGTTTGTGAAAATAATTACTGTAAAACCAGTGACTTGAAAAACTGCTCTTTATATGTAATATGAAATGAATTGTACTCTGCAAGCATGTATAACAAATTAAAATAAAGAAATAATTAAAAAAACAACAACAAAGTCATTGAATACTTAACCCATTGTAGAAATTAGTTTGATCTGTGGATCCACAGGGAGAGGCTGCATTCTGAATGGATAGCTCTTTTTAACAGAATAATCTTGAAGTAGAAGAACTAAACCAACACGCAAACTTTTATACCACTCAGGACATAGGGCATTCCACATAATCACCGACACCGTGCCTGAACTGTCAGCAACTTCCAAAAAGGTCTATAAAAAAAGAGCAAAAGCACACATATACATACATATATATTTATTTTTATTTATATGGATGATATATAGCATATCATTTGTGAAAATTTAGACGTATGAAAAACAATATTAAGATTTTAATTCTTTATTCTTAATGATTTTGTTGCCAACTCTCCTAATAATGGTAATCTAAAGGAGAGATTACTATAACAGGCTTGGAAGTTACAGATGTGCTATTAACTAACACTTTGATTGTGAACTATGGAGCATAGTCTAAATCTTATTTATATTTGGTTCTCTTATAATTTTTAACACAGTGCCTTACACATAGTAACCACATAATATCTTTGCAAATGAATTGATCACCCAAATTTGGAGATTTTAAATGAAGATCTTGATACAATTCTTGGTTATTTAAACTGTGGGAGGGCCTTGGTATTTATATTATAGAACTTCAGAAAGACATGTAACTAGGTAGACACAATGTCCTGATTACATTAATTTATTTAGACTGGTATCTGAGGCTTTGCTATAAATTACATGGGAATTACTTGTGAGTTACTACTTGAAAAATTATTGTAGTAGAAAGAGGCAGTATAGTTAAAATAGAGAAATCTGTTGCAGTAAAATGTATATTTTTTTCAATTTTAAAACATAATGACATTGTTGGTCCCACAAAAAGGTAGTCTTTCAAGTGTTTTTAATATTAATTTCTTCTTTTTGAATCTACTCATATTTAATTCAAAATAGGTGGGAAATTAATCAGTGGTCATTCCTAAGTATTTCAGTTCAGTTTGGTGCTTGAATACGTAATTGAATTTTTGAGACAGAGAGGCATTCAAACACTACTTAGGTCTTTCTGGAACATAAAGTGGTACTTCCTAGACTCTAAATTTCTTCTTAAATGATGTTACATTCTCATATCATTTCTCATACTGATGACTATACAATTTGAGTAATCTATCATTTTATTAGTTAAACATGCACTGAGTTTGTATGATGCTCCAGACATTGTTAGGCACTGGGATGAAGAGGTGAATCAGACAGCAAACCTAATAATAATAGCCAAAATGATATAATACTTACTTACATGCCTAGAACATAGGTAAGTCCTTTACCTATATTAACTAATTCAATCCTTGCATTAACTCTGGAAGGAAAGTACAATCAATTATCTCCATTTTACAGATGAGCAAACCTTAATACTGCTAATGTCATAAAGTTAAGGAGTGATAAACAGAGATGAAACTTCCAATTAGTCCATATGACTACAGGGTAAATATTCTTAAGCATAATACCATACATACTGCCTCCCTATAGTCAAGAGAACTCACACAAGAGTAAGCTTAGAAAATCTACTAAAAATATGCATAACTGAGTTATGCATGTTCTGATAGACAAATATAAGGCCATATAGTAGAATGCAGTTGATTTTCCTTAGTAAATATGCATATGATTATTCAGGGAAAGGCTTAAAGTAGAGGTCAGTATCGAACTGAATCTTACAGATGGCTTTACCAATCTGGTGACAGCTGAGAGGAAGAACATGCCCTGAAGAAGGAACAACATGGAGAGACATGAAAGGAAGAAAACAACTGGTTACTTTTGAGAAATTCTCAGTAGGGCAATTTGGCTAGCATAAGACATGAAAAGCTCAGGAGGAGTTGAGTCTGGAGATGGAGCCGGTACTAGATGAGGGAGACAGAAGAAGGTAAGACAATAGAAACAGTGGGGAGGAAAATCCAAGGAGGAAAGTATTTAGAGAATGAGGATGCAAAAACCTATAGGAAAATCATTGAATAGTTTTATTATCACATGACAGAATTTGTAGACTATGAAAAATGTTGAATGAAGAATTTTGGTGATATGAGAAAATAAGAAAATATTAATGATACAGAATTCTATGTACAATATTTTGTAAGATAATTTAATATGTTCTATATGAGATAACCACATGCAATATATCATGCATATATATGCACATATGTGCTACTTATGATATATATGATATGAGATATATGTGTATATTGGATATGCCGATATATGTATATGCATAATTTACATACAAGAAAAGGAATAAAATACACCAAGTTAACAGTAGCTTTCTCTGAGTGGTAGAATCTTAGATAATACTGTTCTTTTTATACAGCTTTCTACATTTTCCAAATTCCTCCCTGTAAAGTATGCATAATTTTTATAATAAAAGCAAAATAAAACACCTAAAATGGTTCTTGATTAACAAGAGAAACTACAGCATACTAGTAAGTAAAAAAAAAAAATCAAACAGAACACAAATATATCAAGAAAATAGTTCTGATCAGCATTATGTGGCACAGAGTCAAGATAATAGAAAAGTATCAGATTAGAAGGTCATTAGTGAGTAGCAAGCTAAAGAAAAAGCCAATGTGGGCTGGGGCTGTAGCTCAGAGCAGAGTGCTTGCCTAGCATGCGTGAGTCACTGGGTTCAATCCTTAGCACCACATAAAAATAAAAAAAACAAATAAAATAAAGCCATTCTGTCCATCTAGAATTACAAAAAAAATTTTTTAAAAAGCTAATGTCATTGTTTTATTTTGTTTTGTTTTTACATTTCATTGACATTTACTAATAAGTTTGAATTCATGCATTACATATAACCCACTTTCCCCATCATATGTAAAGTATTCATAAAACATTAATATTTAGAGACAAATAAAAATGATACTGTCAACACCATGAAAATATAAACTTGAAACAATTCAGGTTCCATAGCAGTTCAATGAGTGAATAAATTGGGTACAACAGAGCCCCAGACAGAAGCACAGCAGCATAGGCTGAGGCAAAGAAATGGTGAAAAAAAGAAAGAAACAAAAACATTTAACATAATCTTAATGGAATAACAATGGTAACAATAAGTTACTGAAAACTCAAAAGAAATACAATCAAGCAAAACAAAGACTCTTGAGAAATACATGGTGAAATTATTAGGAACAAAAGAGTCACAGAACTCTCACCATCTCTGTGTACAGAAGTAACATGATATCAGTGAGATACACCAGAACTGCCAACAACCCATGTTTTTCTAAATGGGGACTTAATGGGTGTTTAGATTCTTATTATTTAAACATAGCATTACTTTACCAGAAGAATTACCTTGGCTTCTTCAGAGCATATCACCCCATCCACTCACATATTCAATAATATATCAAAAATCTTAAATCACAAAATAAAAATTTTAAATACTTGGACATACTGGAATTGTATGGCACCATACATTTTTTTTACCATAACCCATGCATTGAGCTGTCAGGGAAAGGCACCACTTCTAGTTATAGTAACTTTATTATTTTTTATTTGTTCTTTTTAGTTACACATGATATTAGAGCTAATTTTGACATTTATACAAAAATGGAGTACATCTTATTCTAATTAGGATTCCAGTCTTGTGGATGGACATAATGTTGAGATTCACTGTGGTATATTCATATATGTACATAGTAAAGTTATGTTCGATTCATTCCACTGTCTTTCCTATTCTCATCCCCCTCCCTTCCCTTCATTCCCCTTTGTCTAATCTGCTGAACTTCTATTCTTCCCTTCCCTCCCCTTGTTGTGTGTTAGCATTCATATATCAGAAAGAACATGTGACCTTTGTTTTTTTGGGGTTAAGCCAATGTAATTATGTTGAGAACTAAATGGGAGGCAAGAAAGTGAAAACATCCAGTATAGACTACTACTTTAAAAACTTTGTCTGAAAAGGAAAGAGGCAATAGAGGCGCCATAGGTCAAGGGAGATTTTCTTCCCTTTATTTTTTTTTAAAATGGGATACTATAGTATGTTTATATGATGGTATGAAAAACACAGTAGAGAAGTAAAGTTTGAAGACAAAGATATGAAGGAACTATATGAAGGAACTAAAGAGCACCAATATAGAAAGAATTTCTTTTCTTTTTCTTTTGTGATGCTGGGGATTGAACTCATGCCCCACAAATGCTAGGCAAGTAATGTACCACTGAGCTATATCCCCAGCCCCAAAGAATTTCTGTCTTACTGTGAATTACCAAGAAAAATACTTTGCAATGCATGTTTATATGTATTGAAAAATTATTAAATTGAAACTTTGGAATATTATTTAAAACAGTAGTTTACCCTATATAGAGTCAACTATGTAAGTTATAACCTATAAATGTATATTAATGCATATTATCTTGTCATTACTTGTACCTGGTATGGTTCAATCATCTTTTTATCAGGTTTTCCATAGTATCGCAGTTTTGATTTATGCAAGATCCTCACAAGCAAGGCAGGAAAATTCCTTCTGTTAGCCCAGGTCATTTCAAGATGAGAAAGGGAAATTATTCTGGTATCTAGAATATAAAAAAGAGAAAGATTATTTCTACTTAATATGCCATGGTAACATTCAAGATCTACTTTAATAATTAAAATAGTAGCAGATCACACCAAACGCAATTTCTTGCCAACTAAGCCGGTCTATATACTTATATATACTTCTACATAAACTGTGCCTTCATTTCTAATAAAAGCATATATATAATATACACACACAGCATATATATATATATATATATATAGTATATATACTATGTGACAGGAACATAGGTAAATACCTATATAAAATAATGCACTATTTCATCTAGATTGCCCCCCACCTTACCAAATCATCTGATTACTTCCTGGAAAATTTAGATCTAACCTAACCTCTTAATTATTTTCCCAATATGAAGCACTTATTTAACATATAGGTTTGTTTTATGATATATTTCTGTAGTGTTCTCACCTCAGTTTCATATAAAGAGGTTTCATTATCCCCAAACATGCCAAATATTGTTCTGTATCAGTGCCTTTGTACTTGCCGTTCTCTGGATCTGGACTATATTCCTCTTAGATATCCAAGTGACTTCCTCCCATCCCTCTTCAAGTTTATTTAAAGGTCACTTTCCCAGTGATGTTATCCCTAACAACCCTATTGAAAAGTAACCTCTTTACTTTACCCTGTCCCAGAGAGAGCTTATTATATTTCATACACCATATAATTTGAAACATTTTAATCTCTAAGCCTGCTTAAGGATAAGAACTAATTAAAAGCTATTCATCATCTTAACAGATTAACTCATACTTTTGATTTATCCTCCCTTGGGTTAAAAAGGGTTCCATCTGCAGTTTTCTCCCAATTTTATTCTCACAGACCACAGTCCCAACTTTTAAAATCTGAATTTGCAAGAGTTCCAATATTTTCAGTTTGTTAAGGTGTCCTCCTTTTCCATCTTCACATAATGTATTACCTAGTCAACATTTTGGCATAAAAATCATACTTGTAATTTATTTTTAGTAACAGTTTAAATGATATGCTGTAATTATGCCTATACCATAAAATACATAGACTTTTCAATGTTACTAGGATACCTTGTGTAATTTTCTCTCTAGATTTTCTTCAAACATTAGTAGACCAGAATCATAAATCTGAATATTTGATCCTATGTAGCTAAGTGATTTCTTTTTTTTAACATGGTCAGACAAATCATGGATCAGTTTTGAATTATCTGGAAACTACACATAACATTCTCGATCAATGAAGGCAGATATGACTCCTTTGTCAACTGAAATAAATTCAAGAGCTACACAGTTTTGTAAAAAAACAGAGTTCTAAGAGCTAATGTTTCTGCCATAATTAGGTCCAGACAGTTAGCTGCGTTCAAATATCTATCTGCTCAGTTAACATTTTTCCAAGTCTGGGTTTCTAACTCACAAATTTCACAGAATATACATATTTCTCAAATCCAAAAAGGAACTACAGTCTATTTACAGAAAATGAGGAATCCTTGTGAATTCACAGCAATAAGTGTGTACATTATCAAAAAAGAAAGAATGAAAATAAATGGGATAAAATAAGTTAGAAAATAAGCAACGGAAGAGCAATTCTCAAACTTTTTTGGTCTTGTGACCCCTTTACATTCTTACAAAGTATTTAATATCTCAAAGAGATTGATTCTGTTTATGTGGGTTATATATATCAATATTTATTGTGTTATAAATTAAGAACTTTTAAAACTCATAAACTTAAAAAATAGACCTAAGATATTATTATAATTTGAAAAATGACTATATTTTCCAAAAAAAGTTTAGTGAGAAGAGTGTAACTGTTTTACATTTCTGCATATATCTTTAGTATATAGCTTAATAAAAAACAGCTAGATTCTTATATCTTTGGCATTCAGTCTGCTTCAATGTCACATGTCAGGCAGCCTCTGGAAAACTCCATGGTGTACTTGTGAGAGAATGAGAGTGGAAAAAGGTAAGTAAAGCCTTAGTATTATTATTAAAATAGTTTGACCTCAAAAATCCCTTAAAAATGTATTGAGTACACCAGTAGGGATACTTTAGGAATTGCTGCAGAAGAATAAATTTAAGGAATGCAGAAAGGAATGAAGATAAAAGCTGAAAATGATTAATTAGAAAACACTATGTCACAATAAACAAAAAGAAAACAGTAGTACTAATAAAGCAAATCATCTGGAAAAAAATAGTGAAAAGGTAAATGTCTGGCAATTCCAATCATGAAAAACAGAATACAAAATGCAATATTCAGAATGTGATGAAACATATACACAGTGAAAAAATTGTTAAAAGTGTATTATGTATGATTCTATATAAATAAATTGTAAGTATCAGTGAAATAGGTAATCGAGGAAAATTACCAGTAGTGCTGTAACACGAAGAAAACCAGGACAGGTCATCAATCATGGAAGAAAATAAAAAATGTTAGAAAATAGTGGCCTCAAAATGGCAGCAAGTTCACATGGATTTTAACACGTTTCAAGGAATAGCTCTGTTACTAAACCATGAATTGCTTCAGAGCCCAGTAAAATATGCTAATTATACCAATTTATTTTAAACTTAGAATAATGCTGAAAAACTTCAATAGAAGTAGTACAAAAGAGAAAAGTATTAACCAAAACAATTTGTGATGGCAAAAATTTATATCAAATACTTTCTAATCTACTATAGCAGCATGCCAAGGGACAATTGTGCCAGGACTAATTAGACTCCTAAACTTCTTTTCTTGTTCACAAGGGTGATATTATAAATCATGAAGATTGACATAGACATGTAATTTTTTAAAATATTTATTTATTTGCTTTAGTTGTACACAATGCATGTATTTTTACGTGGTGCTGAGGATGGAACCGGGGTCGCGCACGTGCTAGGCGAGCGCTCTACCGCTGAGCCACATCCCAGCCCTGACATGTAATTTTTAATAGTTGAGTATTTATGCCTAGAAAAAAAAGTAGTGGAAGAAAAAAACTATCCTGCAAAAGTAAAAAAAAAAAAAAAAAATAACCACAACCAAGTAGGGATTTGAAAGTGACTCAACATCAGCAAATCCATCAGTGCAATTTAATTCATTCATTTCATTATTCAAAAAGCACTTACTTAATGCCTACTATGTGCCAATCATTGTTCTGGGTATAAGGGTTATGTCTCATAATAGTGAAAAAAGTCACAAATCTTATAAACAGAAGATAAAAAACAAACAAAATAATTTCAGAGTGTTATGACTCAATGAAAGGCATTTACAGGGTGCTATAATGAAAATAAATGGGTAGGGAAAACTTAGATATATCTTTCTAGAATGTTTTATATATTTGTGTAGAAATCTGGGAATAGGAAGAAGCTTTCCAGAAAGAGGAAAAAACAGGTGCAAAGTACTTGAGGCAGGCGAAATGTTGGAGGTTTGGGGATCAAAAGAAGGCTGGTGAGTAATATTCCATTGTGTATATATACCACATTTTCTTTATCCATTCATCTACTGAAGGGCATCTAAGTTGGTTCCACAGTTTAGCTATTGTGAATTGTGCTGCAATAAACGTTGATGTGGCTGTGTCCCTGTAGTATGATGTTTTTAAGTCCTTTGGGTATAGACTGAGGAGTGAGATAAAAGAGAATAAAATCATGGCTTTTGCAGGTAAATGGATAGATTTGGATAATATAATGCTAATTGAAGTTAGCCAATCCCAGAAAAACCAAATGCTGAATGTTTTCTCTGATATAAGGAGGCTGATTCATAGGGAGTGTTGGGAGGGGGAGCATGGGAAGATTAGATGAACTCTAGATAGGGCAAAGGGGTGGGAGGGGAAAGGAGGGGGCATGGGGGTAGAAAAGAGGGTGGACTGAGATGGACATCATTACCCTAAGTACATGTATGAAGACATGAATGTTGTGAATATACTTTATATACAACCAGAGATATGAAAAATTGTGCTCTATATGTGTAATATGAATTGTAATGCATTCTTCTTTCAAATTAGAATAAAAAAATAAAAACAGAATAAGGCTGTTATTGCTAGAACAAAATGGTAAAGAGAAGGGGGTTAGAGATGTGGTTAGAGAGGTAAGGGGATTCTGTAGGGCAGGGTCAACAAACCCAAACCCAGCTCCATAGCCAAATCATGCTGCTGCTTGTTTTTGTAAATTAAGTTCTATTGGAACACAGATCTGTTTATTTACACATTGTCTAGGCCTGTTTTAACTATATGATCGCAAAACTGAATAGTTTTCACAGTGACCATATGTCTTGCAAAGATAAAAAGATAATTTGACGTTTTATAGAAAATTTGCTATCTACTTTTGTAGGGCCTTGTGGATCCTAGCAGGTAGTTAGAATTGCTGTGTAAATGCAGTGGGCCACTGCAGAGATTTAAGCAGGCGATTGGCATGATCTAACCTCCATTTTAAAAAGCTGTCTTTGAGGTCACAATAGGAGTTACCTTTCAGTCAGGGTACTGCCTAGGAGAGGGTATGAGGGAATCTTTTCGGGTGCTTGCAATGTTCTCTGCCTTGATGGGAGGGTAGTGATACAGGTGCATATATAAGTAGAAATTTATCAAACTGTATTTTTAAGACTTTTTCATTTTACCATGTAAAGTTTTACCTTAATATGAGGTTTCAAAGGCACAAAAATATACCATAAACAGAGTTTACAGAAAAATGGACAGAGTGTGAGAAAATAACTTGGAGTATATATCAGACAAAAATTAATAACCATTAGCAAATAAATCTTACAAATTAATAAGAAAAAGTCAAAAAATATAATTTTAAAATAGTAAGACATAGGGAAATGAGCTTCATACATGTTAGTAAATATAAATTAGTACAAATTTTTCAGATAATTTGTCAATGTCCATTAAATTGATTCAAATATTTTTAGCCCAGAATTCCACTTCTAGGAATCCATCCATTTAATAGCAATACTTGAATACAATCTATATCCATATATCCTAACAATGTTCCACACTGTATCTAATATGGAAAAAGTAAACACTGCCTAAAGTTACAAATTACCATTCACATGGGCATGATTATAGAAATTATGGTATATCCATTCTATGGAATATTGTATATACAAACATACATGAAAGATGTCTAACATAAGTTAAGTAGAAATAGCAAATCATGCAATGCCATATAATTCATTATTTTTCAAAGATGCACACAGAACCTCAGACAGTTTGGAATTTTGAGACAGAAGTTGAAGGTATAGGGGGAAGGTTAAAGAGGTCTGTCATTGCACTCCAAAATTTTATGATTAACAATTTCAAACATATAGCAAACTTGAAGGAATTTTTCAAAGAACAATAAACTCACTTCCTAGATTTTACCACCACCATTTTACTATACCTGAATCTTACACTTTTAGCACAACATACTTTTAAATGTACATTTTTTAGCATAAGGACATTGCATTTTGTAATAAAATATGTTTTGATAAACGAATAGATACTATTTTAATACCAACAAAATCAAATATACAAATTTTCAACTCTCTTAAAAGTTACAAATATACACATTTTTAACTCTTGTAGGACCCCAATGTTTCATTTACATATTCAATTCTAAAAATAAAAATTATGAACATTTAGAATAGTAATGCATTACTGCATTATTCTATGCTCAAGATAAAGTCAGTCCTTTATTTACATCATTACCCTAAGTACATGTATGAAGACACGAATGGTGTGACTCTACTTTGTGTACAACCAGAGACATGAAAAAATGTGCTCTATGTGTAATAGGAATTGAAATGCATTCTGCTGTCATACATAAAAAAAATTAGAATAAATAAATTAATGAAAAATTAAAAATAAGTCTATTATTTCACCCCAGAAATAATTATTTTAAAAAACTTAGTTATTTAAATCATCCTTGACTACAAATTTCTATAACATTTTCTTTTGTTTTATAATTGGATATGACTATAATTGTATATTTTTGAATTAGTTATCCTTTCACTCTCATTTGTTGCTGTTACAAATCACAGTAAGATGACCTGTGATTTAGCGGTTTGCCTAAAACTTAAAAACTGAGAATCAGTAAGTGTAGAAAATTATATTTCTCCTTCTAGTACTTTTTATTTAAATTTTTGTGTTTTATTCCTGTCCCATACGTGTTCATGCCCACAGTACTGTCATTCCCCTTAATTCCATCCCATAGGAATAGTAAGAACATATTAGAACAGTTAACTTTCCACTTCTGATACTGAAAAATTGAACTTCATAGGTCATTAATGTTCATAGTAAGTAATAAGAAATATAAGGAGAATTCTGAGCCTTTCCACAAAATCACACCCTCAAAAACTGACATTTACATAACTGTTACAAAGATATAAACTTGGCATTTTGATTAATGTAAACTATTAAGGAATAAATCATGGAACATCCTTTATAGATGAAGGTTAAAACCTGCAAACACGCAAATATTTACAACTTTTATGCAAAATTCAAATCTACATGCTGTTCAACCAATACAACATAATATTTCCACAACTGAAATGTGATGCAACTAAGCTTCATTCACCATAGCCAAATGTATAACTAATGCAAGAGGAATACTGAGTTCACATTAGTATCTTTGCTAGACTGAATAGATGTGATAAGGCACTCCGGAATGGCCACTCTGCAATCAAACCAATAGAGGGGCTGCAGAAATTTCATTAGGAAAGCTTCTCTCCCTCTTTCAAGAAAACTTGTTTTCTACTACCCTTCACTTGTAATCAACAATACAAAAGCACCTTCATTTCCTTGCTGTTAGCACAAGCTCCTGGAAAAAAAAAAAAAACAAAACAACAAACTTTTGAAAACCCTTTGCCATTCCCTCCAATTACTTACTGTTAAAATTGTATTCCTCAGGTTGCTTGTCCGTTAACCAGATATCTCCGTATGGATCTTCGTTATTCCACAGTGCCAGGTAATGACTCTTCCCGCCCCTTAAGGGTCTCTCGGGTTTCTCCTCATGTGCTCTATTTCTGAAGGGAGTTTCTAAAGAAATTGCGTCTAGGGTCTCCCCACAGTGGACGTTATCTATGCACAGGATTCCCTGGCCTACCCTTTTCTCATTGTAAAGACACGAGACTCTGGAAATTTTCATTTCTATGCCAACTTTAAGAATATTCTGATATACAAGAGAGTTCAAGCTGGGGTCCAAGTAGCACTTCTCCTGATACACCCCGTCTGAGATCGTCACATCATAGCAGTAAAGGGGAGGCTTGGGCACGGTGTCCCGTGGCTCATCCTCTAACAGGTACCGTTGGACAGCCAGTACAGTGACAGGCACCACCTCGGAGGGGGTGACCCACTGACGAGGTGAGCCAGTTATTTGCTCAAGAACCTTTTGGATCCAGGACCTGGGCCCCTGGGCACCAGCCCTTCGGATCACCCCTCCTGGGACCCCAGCCCGATCTCTCTGAAGATTTGGCCAATCTAGCCCAGCTTGTGAGTGTGAGGGGCCAGCCTGAGGTTGACCTGACTCACCAGACATTGTGATATAACCTCGAACTCTCTGTACTCCTAAAAGCTAGTTTGCCGGGTTCAAAGCTGTGAGAAAAGAAACCGCGCGCTTTGGCGACGATCGCTACTCTGCCCCTGCTAACTGGCAAGTCTCCGCCCCGTAGCGGGGCTGCAAAGACGCTACGCCTGCGCGCGCGCCAGCTCTGCTGCCCCACCCCTCGCTCGACTTGCTTCTAATTCTGAGGCACTGTTACTAGGCAGTAGCACCAGTGGGTTACGTAGCAAGTCCTCTGACGTGCTGCCTGCCGGATTGTGGTCTGGGGGAGGAGTGACAGAGGAGTAGGAGGTGGAAGCGGTGTCATCCAGGTTGTCAAAGCTTAGCCGGAGGGAGGGAGGGGAAAGAGAGCTCCTGATTCACACCTAAAGGAGAGTACAAGTGGCAATAGGAAAAGAAAGTGTAAGGAAGTAGGGTGCATGTAATCAAAGCTCAGAGGTTTGGGGTTTGGGACTTGGGCCAATAACAGAAAGTAATTTATCCTTGATTAATATATATGAATGTGATAACATGGGTCTTCTGTAGTATGAACAAAATCGGATAATGTATGCCTTTAGGACAGCCTTCAGGACAGAGCTTGTGCGCGGGCAGGGACACACACACACACACACACACACACAGAAAAAAAAAGAAAAAGTCCTCAATAAACATTAACTGCTACTGCTTTTATCATTAGCATAATTGTCTGTAGTAGCTCCTTGAGAGCAGGGTGGGTGAATTACTGATTAAGTGCTAATTAAAACAGAAGATAGTAGAATTGACATGATAGGATCACTTTTAGATTGTGCTTTCTTAAAATGCACTTTTTAAAAATTTATTTAGTTATAGATGGACACAATACCTTTATTTTATTTATTTTCATGTGGTGCTGAGCATCGAACCCAGTGCCTCATACTTGTGAGGCAAGCATTCTGCCATTGAGCCACAATCCCAGCCCCAAAATGTACTTATTTTTAATATAATACCTAGCCTAACATATAGCTAAGACATAGACTTTCAATAACTGCATTTCATAAGTACAGAGCATATGTCATGAATAAATTTGAAGTGAAAAAGCTGATTAGAATAGCTAGAATTAAAAATATAAGGGGTTGGAGTTGTAGCTCAGTGGTAGAGCACTTGCCTTGCATGTGTGAGGCACTGGGTTCCATCCTCAGCACCACATAAACATAAATAAACAAAATAAAGGTATTGTACCCATCTAAAAGTAAAAATTTTAAAAAATATAATATTTATTAGATGTATCCAGAGGTGCTAGTATTACACATAATGTAGTAATTGTCCTAAGAATACTTTGAAAGATGTTATGAGCTAATTTTGTTTATATTAATTTCCCTTTGATGTCTATTTTATTATTCTTTATATACTGTTTATTAGGTCCCTACTATGAAACAGACACTATTCTTGGCTAATGGGGATAACTATGGTCAGGGTTTCACAGTCTAGCTGTTCACTGCTTGGGCTGAAGAACTCTGCCATTTTTAAAATTTAATTATTTCACTCATATATTTTTACATATATTTTTCTGAGCCATGTTCAGTTGGCTATGGAGACCAAAAATCATAGTAATGGGAAAAGGAGTGGAGGGACAGGAGTTAATATTTTAGAGTTTGATTAGGGAAAGGCTCTCTAGTAAGATATTGAATAGAAGAGACATGCAGAAAATAAGGAGGTAACCTATGTAGATATCTGGGGAAAGACACTTGAATCAGAAGGAACAGCAAGAGCAGATTCCATAAGAAACAGAAAATATGTTGGAGAGTTTCAAGGAAATGCAAAAGCAAGTGGGTTGTAGTGGAGGGGAGAAAGGCAGAGATGAAGTCAGGTAGCTGGCCCAGAATGTTTTCTTTTTTGAGCAGAGGATTGACATTACACTTCAACTTGAGCTTCATTTCCTTCATAGAACCTCTCTGAACCAATTAAATCTAGAATGATCTTTCTCTTCTCAGTATTGATTTGTATATATCATTTATTTAACATTTGTCATCTAAGAACTTTCAATTAACAAAACAGGTCATATGTATACACAATGGAGATTTAATCACCCCTAACGAAGATGAAATTATGTCATTTGATGGTAAATGGATGAAACTGGAGAACATCATGCTAAGTGAAATAAACCAGAATCAGAAAGTAAAGGGTTGAATGTTTTATCTCATATGCAGAAGCCAGAGAAAAATTTGGGGGAAAAAAAGTGTGTGTGTGTGTGTGGTGTGTGTGTGTATGAGAGAGAGAGAGAGAGAGAGAGAGAGAGAGAGAGAGAGATCCCATGAATATAGAAGGGAGATCAGTGAATGACAGAAAGGGGTAGAAGGGGAGGGACAGGTGGGACTAGAAAAGACTGAACTGTGGAATAAAGTTGACCATTATGCTATGTACATATATGAATATACCATAGTGAATTTCACCATTATGTGTATCTATAAAGCACCAATTTCAAAAACTATAAATAAATTGAAGGAAGACCAGCAGAGTAGAAAAAAGGGAATAGGGGAGGGAGGATGAGAGAGAAAGAGGAAGTACTAGGGACTGAAGTGAAACAAATTATATTCCATGCATGTTATGATTATGTCAAAATGAACCCTAATAATATGTAAAACTATACTGCAACTAATAAAAACATTTAAAAACCCCTTTCATCATATGTATTCTGTCTAAATTAGAGCACCCTTTTCACTTTTGTCTAGAAAATTAGTTGTTGTAAGTGTCTTATGCACTATAAGATGTTAATAATTATTCATGGGCTCTACCCACCACGACTATATTACCTACTCCCCCAGTCTCCATTGTGACAATCAAGAATATCGCCAGTCATTGACAAATGTCTCCTGGGGTACAAAAGTTTCTTGGTTAGGTGTTGTTGGTGTAACTAGATTAGAAGCTTTTTGAGAGCAAAACCTGATTTGTTCCTTTTTTATTTCCTATAGTTTTTTCACAGTTGCTATGCATAAAAGGAATTTTACTATTTTAAATAAATAGAAAACACAATTATCACTACCTTTCTTCCAAAAGAAATATACAAGTGTGGCTTCCTATAAGCACACAAATGCAATACACAAATATTTTAAATTTATAAGGCATAAAATAAGTTCCCTCATTGTAGGCACTTTGTGATTTTCACTGCTGAATCTCCAGTGGTAAAATCAGTATCTAGCATAAAGTAGATGCTCAACAGTAATTGTTAAATGAATAAGTGAAATTGTGGATTTTTATTAGATTTACTGTAGGAGTCATTAAATATCAACTATCTATTATTTATCCTTTAAAAAGAACATAATCGACATATTTAAAATCTGATTCATCATCATCTATTAAACTATATGCTCTATGGAATTTATGTACAATAATAATGTATCATCACATTATGTTCCTTCCAGCTAATTCATGAAAGATGGATTTTGACTATAGTGCTTGGTAGTTGGAATTGTGAAGAAAGAGCACCCATGTTTATTTTTACACTACAATTCACAATAAAGATGTATATGATTAAGGGTACACATTTGGAGTTTTTTGTATTCTGGCAATCTGCTGATAATGCATACCATACTAAGAATTGAGGTGTCTATTTGAGCATTTGTTAAACCTACAGGAGTCTGAATGCTCCCTGATGTGGTATTATTACACCTGTTTTAGGATCAGTTATAGTACACAATAACAGTAATTAAGGGAAGAGACTTTTAGAGTGACTTTTAGGGTAACCTTTAGGTTAATTTTTCTACCTCATCTGGAAGGTTTGTTACTGTGCCCTCCAGAGGTAAAATTATAAAAAGAGACAAGGCTATATTTTATAAAATGGACATGTTCTAAGTAACATATTCAAAACACTTTAAATATATCACAAAATGTATTTTGGTAGAACACCAAATTTGGTGCAGATATGAACCACATCGATTTATTCATCTTTAAAATTGTACTAATAAAAGTAGTCACAATTGTTGAAAAATTAAGTTAGTTCATATGGGTAAAGTACTTAAAATAATGAATGGCACATACTAAAAATTCAATAACTGCTAGCTATTGTTGCTATTATTCTAAAAGGAAGATAAAGGCATGACATAAAATTATAGAATACTAGAACTATAGGAAGCCATTAGATACTCATTAGTTCAGTGTTGTTCAATGTGTGGATTGTGAAGCATTAATGAGATTATGAAATCGATTTACTGGGTCACAATCAGCAATTAAAAATATGAAAAAGAATAGCACAGAAAATATCAAAGTGCATCACACATAGTAAGTGTAAGAATTGCTTCATAAAATTTTTGTTTCAGATTTGTTGTCATGTATATGAGTATACTGGGCTGTGCTGTAAAATGTATTTCTTAGAATAGATTATGGCCAGAAATGTTTAAAAGTAACTATTAAAATTCAGCTTCCTTTTATTACAAATTAAAAAGTTCAGGTATAGAAAAGGGGACCAACATGAACAAGATCACACAGTGATAAATAGAAGAGCATCAGAAATATAAGTCAAGATTCCTGGTTACCAAACCTTAATAAAAAGGCTTTTTAATGGGCTGGGGTTGTAGTTCAGTGGTAGAGTGCTTACCTAGCATGTGTGAGGCACTGGGTTCAATCCTCAACACCACATTAAAAATAAATAAAGTAAAGGTATTGTGTCCATCTATATCAAAACTACATTAAGAGGGTTTTTCAAGACCTTAAGTCTGACAAACCCTACATTATTTCATATACACATATATATATGTATACATATATACATATGTATATATATATAAATATATATATATATATATATATTTGAAGAAACTTATTTTGGTCTATTCTATTATTAACTATGGTTTCATTCATATCCTAGGGTAGGCAAATTAGCATCATTCCTTGGCCTTGGACATTGGAGGTACACTTACAGGTTCATCAAATTTGTAAGATTATGAGAGTGTAGGTGGAGTTGTGGGGGAGGAGTAAAAAGAAGTGGCATGACTAGTTGGTGCTAAAAGGATGTGGAGAGTTCAGATGCTATCTCAAAGAGTGTTTAGGTAAGCTCTCCAAACATCACCACGGTAACAAGAGAGGGCCTGAGGGTGGCTGCCTGGCAACCAGAACACTACAACCTCCAGCTCAGTGCTGCCCTTTACCAACATCTTTCCCTTTTATGGTTGCTCTTGATGATTTTATTAACTAAATTGCCTCTATATACGAGGATGGATTTGTATAGCTTTTAATACCACCTATTTCATTGGAATCAAGGATGTTCCTATGTTATCTTTCTCTCAGATGTGCAATATGGTTTGTTTTATTTATTAGAAGAGCATAAACAGAAATCTCTAACACAGACCCACCATTTCAGTGGTTTTAGTACCCCTTTGCCCCACAGTGTCACAAAACAAATGCTAATATCTGTCCCTATGCCTTTGCTTACACTAAGCTCATATTAGATGCACTATAAATGGTTTATTGATGTTCCCTTTTCCTTCTCTTTTTACCCATTCAAATCCTACTTCTATTTTTTCATAAAAATCTCAGTATGTTAACTTTTCTTCTGTGTCCCAGTGTTATAGGTTTGTAAGAGACCTGGGTGTTAGAATACATTTGCTTATTTTCAACTTATTAGACCTTTCCTTTTCCTGGAATTTTCCTTGAAGAGAAAGAAGGAATGCCAGTAAACTTCTGGGATTCTGGAAATTAACTTTTCACTATTATCCTCATTTATCAACTTAGTATGATATGTCCAGCATCAATGCTTATATTATTTCAATAATTTATGTTTGTTAAAATGTGTGGCTAAAATTTGATAACATTTTGGAAATTTGAACCCCAGTATGTATACTGGGTTGTCTTACATGAATGAGAACCAGGCCAGTAATTTGGTTCTCAATAAGCTATTTATATCAAGATGTCTATGCCAGTTTTTTTAAATAATAGCTTTGTTGAAGTATAATTCATAAAGCACAGAATTGACCCATTTTAAGTGCAGGATTCAGTTGTTTTTACTACATTCAGAGTTGTGCAGCCATCAAAACAACATAATTTTAGAACATGTTATCACCCTGAAAAGAAGTCCTATAACTATTAGCAGACCTTCCCAATTCCAACTCCCTGCACCAGCCGCAGGCAACCACTAATCTACTCTCTGTCACTATGGATTTGCCTATTCTGGATATTTCATGTAACTTGAAATACACATTGTGTCTGACTTCTTCTAGTTAGTGCAACTATTTCAAGATTCACCCATGTTGTTCATTCCTTTCCTTGATTAATAATATTTCATTGTATTGATAAACCACATTATATTTATCCATTCATCAGCTGATGGACATTTAGGTTCTTTCCACTTTGGACTATAATAAAAACTGCTGTATTAATATAAAATAATTTGTTGGGACATATGCTTTCAAATCTCTTGTATAGCTGTCTAGGTATGATATTGCTGGCTCATAAGGCAACAATATGGTTAATTTTTTGAAGAACTACCAAAGTCTTGTTCCATTTTACATTGACACAGCAGCATATGAATTCCAGTTTTACCACATCCTTGCCAATAATACTTGTTATTGCCCACCCCCTCTTTTATTATAGTCTTTCCTTGGGATGCATACAGTGCACTGCACATTTTCTTCTAAGTTTCCATGAATATATCAGATATTTTCAAATTCCCCTCTTAATACCTCATTATCCAGCTTGGGTATCTGGATTGTTCTTGGAAAAATAAAAGTTTTTTTTATGTAGTTTAATTTATATATTTGTTTTCTCCTGCTTGTACTTTTGGTACAAGTCATTGAAGTCATTGTATAAGCCAATGTCACAACTATTTAATCTTATGTTTTTAAACTTAGAGTTTTATATTTTAGCTCTTATATATAGGTCTGTATTATATTTTGAGTTAATGTTTATATACAGTGTGAGGTAGGAGTCCAGATTAATTGTTTGGCCTGTGGATATGTAGGTGTCCTGGCACCATTTGTAGAAAACATTTCTTTCCCCCACTGAACTATATTGCCACTTGTGCTGATAATCAATTGACCATAATTTTAAGAATTTGTTTCTGGCCTCTTGATTCTATTGCATTCTATTTTATTTCAATTTTTATTCTAGTGCCACAGTCTTGATGACTGTAGCTTTGTAGTAAGTTTTGAACTTGAAAAATATTAGACCTGCATTTTGCTTCTCTTTTTTCAAGATTGTTTTCACTAATATTCCAAGTCCTTTGCATTTCCATATGAATATTAAGATCAGTTTATTAATTTCTGCAAAAATGAAAGCTGGGTGTTTGAATCTTTAGATCAATTTGGGGGGGGGGGTGTTGTTATCTTAACAATATTTAGTTTTTTGATCAATGATCCTGGGATGTCTTTCCATTCATTAAGGTTTTATTTAATGTCTTTAAAGAATATTTTTTAGTCTTCAATGGTACAAATCTTGCACATCCTTTATTAAACATATATCTAAGTAATTTATTATTTTTGATGTTATAAATAGAATTTTTCATAATTTTATTTTCACATTGTTAATTGATATTATACATAGAAATTGAATTGACTTTGTCTTAAAACCTTGCTATACTTGTATTTTAGTTCTAATAAGATTATGGTGGACTGATTAGGACTTCCTATATAAGATAATGTCATCTGTGAATAGGGAGTTTTATTTCTCTTTTTCAAATCTGGAAGTCTTTATTTTTCTGGCCTAAATACTCTTGCTTAATTGCCTGTATAGTTTCAAATAGGAGTGGTCATTTTTTTTTTCTTTTTCCAAGTCTGATGAGAACATGCAATCTTCTAACAATTTTTGCTTTTAATTTTTTGTCAGCTTCTTGTTTGTGTTGAACTGTAACACTGCCATAGGCAGTTTCTATATAAAACAATCTCTGCTGGTTGATATTAACAAATGCCCTGGATATAGTGCTTTTCATGTAGAATAATATATGCGTTCAAATAAAGACCAGTCTTGAGAATGGAACTTTGTAGTAAAGCTGTCAGAAAAATGAAACAGTAAAAATTGTCTGGGGGTGAGATATTTAGGGGGCAACAGACCTTTCTGCCCCATCCAGTAGCTGCTATGCTTCTGGTTTCCCTTTTTTCCTTTTAAATTATTTCTTCCTTCTTTCTTTCCTTCCCTCTTTCTTTCTCTTGTGGTACTAGGGATTGTACCCAGGGGTACCCTACCATATCTCTAGATCTTTTTAAGAGGTTCTCCCTAAGTTGCCCGGCCTGGCCTCAAACTTCTGATCCTCATGCCTCAGACTCTCAGACACTGGAATAAGAGTCATGTATCACTGTGTGCAGAATGCCTATGATTAACATATATAATACTGTGAGTGAGGATGTTTTCAGACTTTTACAAACCTAGGTAGATGGGAATAGGTTTTGGAGAGTTAAAAGACCATAATACCACATAGAACACCATTCTTACTGAAATCCAGCCATTTTTCTCTAGTAACTGCCCCCCTTGGACTGTGTAAGCCTTTGGATAATTTCAGAGTTCTGAAAAATGTTAATATTGACATTTTTGCCAATGTTAGTTTTGCTTCTATGGAGGAGTGGATTTGGGAGGTTCTAACTCCATTATTCAGGAAATTCCTCCTATGTTAAGTTACAAGGAAGAAAAATCATTCTGTTTTTCTTTAAACAAATAATATCAATAGTGTTAAGTGGAAACTTAACTCTCAGGTAAAAGGTAATATTTAAGTGTCATATTATTGCTAAGTAGTTACTTTTCTTATAATCTTTAAAATTGATCTCATAGATCATGTTTCACTTAATCATAGAATCCTTAGTGCACAGTACTTAGTGCATGGTAAGCATTCAATAAATTATTGTCAAATATATACATGTGCGATGAAATGATATTCCCCTTTAAAAATTACCTGTCATAAACCATTTGAGTCTTTAAAAATTTTTCAAAATTGGCTGTAAGACTTCAATGTCATCTAGAATTTTTTCAGAAAATGTCACAAGGTTTTCCTTTCTGGAGTTTTCTGAAAGAATAATGTTTCCAAGGTATTCAAACTGTATGTAGTATAAAAGACTTGTTCAGTCAGTAAAAATTGTTTAGGGCCTCACTAAGTTGCTGAGGCTGGCTTTGAATTCATGGTCCTCTTACCTCAGCCTCCCAAGTCACTCGGATTAGAGGAATAACATTGTAGCAAAGTGTCAGAATGTCTAGGATCAGGGTTTATGAGTAAAATGCAGAAAAATTAGAATGTGTGCTGATTATACAAAGAATAAATGTAGAATATAATAATCAGATAATTGTGGAGCATAAATGAACTTACTTACATTAATATGCATTATGCTCCTAGTTCCTGAAGTCCTAAACTGTCTACTATGGAGTCAGTAGTTTCCAATATTTGATTTAAAGAAAGGTTATTATGATAATATCAGTGACTTGTGCAATCATACAACTCATATGGTTATCTTTGGGTAACTGTAGGCTCAAATCATACTGTCAGTGGCTGGAGAGTATTGTTAGGGGTAATAGATTCTGTTGATTCCTCCCATAGATCCCCTTTACTAAGTTTTGCTTAGAAATACTAGAGAAGCTATATCTTGTTCTATCCCTCTCTTACCCTCAGCCCAAAGGCTATCAATCCAGGATGAGGCACAAATACCTGCCATGTATGTCTCAGTGTGGAAAAATTCTGTGGGTGCATTCATGCACTGGAGCTTCCCTTTGGATCAGGCTGACATTAGATTTAGGTAGAAACCTTACATTTATTTGGTTTCTTCCTCAGTTGTAGCCAGTTTTATTTACTTTCTTATAAGATTCTTTTTGCACCCAAGAATTTCTATCTCAGAGTTTTCTTCCAAGGAAATTGATTCCACACAATGCAGACATTGACTATTTTGAGATGGTGGTTTATGGAGACAAACAACTGTGTTTGGAAATAAGTACTTTAGAGCAACATGATAAGTGATTTCTTAAGAGGTTAGATAATTGAGAGGAGGAATGGTTGGAACGATTCCTTGTCAAGTGTAAGTTCTGGCTTACTCCTGTGAATTACATGTGGTATATAGCCTCTCAGCAGACCACAAACACTAACTGATAAAACATTTCTACAAATAGAAGATAACTTCTCTCAGATAGGTACAGTGCCTACTCCTTTATATCTATTAACTCCTTGCTCAAAATCAGAAAGGCCTACCTTGATTTCCCTGTATAGGATAACATCCTTGCTCCTATTACTGCTTTCTTTCCTAAACTGTTTTTACTCTCATTACACTTATCTTTACTTGCTTTATTACACATATACATATTTATTCATTGTCTGTCCACCATAGACTATAAACAACATAAGAGCAAATACTTTTATCACTGCTTTCTTCAGTGTCCGGAATATTGCTTGATAAGTAATAGATATATAGAGATTTGTTAAAAAGAATAATCAAAAACTGGGCATGGTGGTGTACACTTGTAATTCCAATTACTTGGAAGGTTGAAGCAGGTGGATCACAAGTGTGAGACCAGCCTCAGCAACTTAATGAGACCCTGTCTCAAAATAAAAATAAATAAATAAATAAATAAATAAATAAATAAATAAATAAATAAATAAATAAATAAATAATAGGGGTGGGGATATACCTCAGAGGTAGGGAACTTGCCTAGCATGTGTGAGGCCATGGGTTCAAGCCCAGAAATGAAAAAAAAAAAAAAAAGAAAGATAGAATCTCAGAACATTGCACTAAATGTCGTACTGCACTAGTCCTGGCCTGAGCCGCTGAAATCAGTCTTTCTTTTGTTGCTGGACTGCCTCTCTGGACCTTGGTTTTTCTTACACATATTTTGTAGTTATATTTATATGCTGTTTGTCTGATCTGTGCATGTTCTTTTTCTTTTTCTGGGAGTCAAAGTCTGACCTTTATTTTCAACATCTGTTCTTGATGTTAAGCTATCTTTTGTAGGAAATAGTGGGGCACACTACTCAGAGACATTATTTAGCAGTAAAGAAAGACACACATAGCAATGATAAAAAGACATCCTAAAATTACAAAGTTGCCATGACAATAAAGGTCATAGAAACTGGTGGTGTCAAATTTAACCCTTTGAGGATGTAATTGCATCTCTGTGCCTTTCACTCAAAAAAAAAAAAAAAAAAAAAAAACAGGAAAGAGAGAAAATAAGGCTTAAAGGCATTTCATTCAGATGAAAAGCTGTGTCAGACACAAAACTTATTTAATAATTAAAAAATGAGCTTTTATATGCAGGACTGGTTTGCGAGGGAAACATGCATGCAGCCATTGCAAGGCAGAAAGCTGTCGAGTATTCACGGGTGAGGAGGCCACAACTCTACATATTTAAAACAAAAACCACAAGCAGCAACAGCAACCCCTGTTGCCACTATGCTCAAACCCTCTGGATGCTGAAAGTGACCCTTTGGCAAAAAAAGAAAAAGAAAGGATGCAAGCTATTATTTTAAAATGTGTAAAAATGCTGTTTCTTTTTTTCCTGTAAAATACTGTGGTTTATAGTTATTTACAAATGTAAGCTTTGGTACAAGTTGACCTTTCTATAGTGTGCTGCATTGGTAAATGAAAAAAAAAAGGGGGGGGGGAGGGCAAATGTTGAAGTCCTTTTCCTTGTAAATTGCCAGCATCAGCTTAAAAACTCCTGTATGTTACATATCATATCATTTTAATCTATTCAACTTTCTTTTTACCTTCTAGCTGTATGCTTTCTGTTTTAACTTTTTATATTGTAATTTTATATTAAATTTCTGTGTATATAATGTAAAACCACAATTTTTGAATAAAATTTAGTTCCTGCAGCTTGATTTAAAAATAAAAAGAAAAGGAGAGAGGAAAGAAAGAGCAAATGAATGATAAATAGATAAACATTTCTTCGATCTGCATAACATACATCACATCACGAACTTATGACAGTTCTCTTTAGAATATCCAGAAGTCTTATATTTCTATTTCCCTTTCACATAGCTAATGGAGAGAAAAAGTATGTCTCTGTATGTCTCTGATTTCTTTCTTTTTGAAGGGGGGGGGGGTGCTGGGGATTGAACTCAGGGGTACTTGAATACTGAGCCACATACCAAGCCCTATTTTGTATTTTATTTAGAGACAGGGTTTCACTGAGTTGCTTAGCACCTCGCTTTTGCTGAGGCTGGCTTTGAACTCTCAAACCTCCTGTCTCAGCCTCCAGAGCCACTGAGATTACAGGCATGCACCAACACACCCAGCCCCTGCTTTTGTTTTATTTTGTTCATCCATTCTTCAGTGCAAGAGAACCACTATGAATAAAGCTATTTAAACAGAGCTTTACAGAGCCCCTCACTACGGAGACTTGTCAGCTAAGGTGACTTGAAATATGTCTCCTTAATTTTTTTGCTCCTATCTGACAGTATGTATTGGGATAAAAGCATGTATCCAGAGCTGATTTTTGCATAAAATGTGAGTCTTAGGTTTCAGTTGCTATGGCATGTAGCAACAGACAAACATCCTGAAAAGGATGGAAACTGGCAAACTATTTTCCCAGAGTGTCTCTTCCAGTTCATATTCCCATCTGCAGTATATGAGTGACTCAGTTTCTCTACTATCTCATGAATATTGGGTATTTTGTAACTATTTTTTACTTTAGCTCTATTTTTACAAATAGTGATGTTTCATTGTGGCCTTAATTTTTATTTTCCTAATGCCTAGTGGCACTTTCCATCTTTTCATGTGCTTACATGCTGCTCTGGTTTGAATGTGTCTCCAAGAAAGCTTGTATTAGAAACTTAATCCCCAATGCAATAGTGTTAAAGGGTGGGACTGTGAAAAGATGGAACTGTGGTGAGGTGATTAGGCCATAGAATTCTGCCATAATGAATAAATTAAAGAAATTAGATTGGGAGAGTTGGATCCCCTTCTGACTTCTACTCTTTTGACATTTCACACTGCACCATGGAATGACCAGGCACCAAGGCCCTCATCAGATGCTGGATCAACCTCGATATTAGACTTCCCAGCCTCTAGAAACATGAAACAGTAAGTTTATATATATATATATATATTTTTTAACAATTACTCAGTCCCACAAATTCCGTTAAAACAGTGCAAAATGTACCAAGACAGTGAAATTTCTCTTCATGATTTTTGCCCATTTTCTAATTGGATTATTAGGTTTCTTTTACTGTCCTTTGTCAGATATTTGGTTTGCAAATATATTCTCCTACAGCCTGTAACTTGTCTTTTCATCCTTTCAATAGTGTCTTTCACAGAGCAAAATATTTATTGTTATTTCTTGTTAGGGTCAAGTTGGAGAACTCTTTGCTTAGCCCTTGATTTGAAAAAGTCTTCTATGTAAGTCCATTACAATCCAATTTGAGTAAATTTTTGTATAAGTTAGGTCACGAATCATTTTCTCACCTGTTGATATCCAATTGTTCCAGTACCGTTTGTAGAATACTAACCTTCCTTCATTGAATTACTTTTGCAACTTTGTAAACAATCAGGGCCTATTTCTTGTGTTAGGATATTTTCAGGGTTTCAATTTTGTTAAATTGATCTACGTGTATATCAGTCCATCAATACTCACATTCTATTGCTGGAGCTGTGTAAGTCTTAACATAAGATAAACTCATTTCCCTTTTTATCTGATTTCTCAAATTTATTTAGTTATTCTAACCCTTTTGTTTTTCTATATAAACTGTAGATGCATTTTGTCCATATCTAAAAAAAATCTTGCTGGGATTTTGATAGTAATTGTTATAAACCTGTACATAAATTTGGGGAGATTGACATTTTTACTATAGTGAAGCTTCCAATGTATGAACTTTATTTACTTAAATGATTTTTTATATATTTAATCAGTATTTTGTAGTTTTGAGCATGTAAGTCCTGTGCAAGTTAGATTTATGCCTATTTCAATCTTTGAGCAATTATAAATGGCATTGTTTAAATCAGCTTTGTGTCACTGTGACCAAAAGTCCTGGTAAGAACAACTTGGAGGAGGAAAAATTTATACCACCTCATGGTTTCAGAGGTTCAATTGTTGTTGGCCAATTTCATAGCTCTGGGCACAGGTGAGGCAGAACATCATGGTGGAAGGGTGTGGCATAAGAAAATCAGCTCAGAACATGGCCACCAGCAAGAGCTAGAGCACCACTCACTAGGGACAAAATATAATCCCAAGTCATACCCCCAATGACCTACTTCCTCTTTCATACCCTACATACCTATAGTTATGACACAATTAATCTATATCAGTATTTTAATCCACTGATTAGGTTATAACTCTCATAATCTAAACATTTCACCTCTGAATTCTTTTTGCATTGTCTCACACATGAGCTTTTGGGAGACACCTCATATCTAAACCATAATGGGCTCTGTGTTTTACATTTCAGTTTCAATATACTCATTGCCAATATGTAGAAATACAATTGATTTTTGTATGTTGAAACTGTATCTTAGAAACTCACTGAACTAAAGTTCTAGAAATTGTTGGTAGATTCCTTGGAATATTTTATGTAGTATAGACCATCTGCAAATAGATATAATTTTATTTATGCCTTTCTGACTTTAATGTCTTTTGCTCCTTCTCTTTTCTTATTGTGATGATTAGGATCTCCAGTATAATGTTTCATAGCATTAATGAGAGTAGATATAATTGTCTTGTTTGTAATCTTTGGAAGGTAACTTTCAGTCTTTCACCATTTCACCATTAGGTTTAATGTTATCATGGGGTTTTTTAAAATTCTTTTTTTAAAACAGAATACCTTTATTTTATTTGTTTATTTTTATGTGGTGCTGAGGATCGACCCCAGTGTCTCACACGTGCTGGGCATGCTGTCTGCCGCTGAGCTACAGCCCCAGCCCTTATCATGGGATTTTTAAAGATGTTCTATATCAAATTGTGATAGTTTCCTTCCATTCTTAATTTGTGATTTTTAAAAATTAATGAATGGTCCAGGTGCAGTGACGCATGCCTGTAATCCCAGCAGCTCAGGAGGCTGGGGCAGGAGGATTGTGAGTTCAAAGCCAGCCTCAGTAAAATTGAGGTGCTAAGCATTTCAGTGAGACCCCATTTCTAAACAAAATACAAAATAGGGCTGGGGATATGGCTCAGTGGTTAAGTGACCCTGAGTTCAATCCCTGATGACCCCCCCCCCAAATAATAATAATGAAAGGACATTGGCTTTTGTAAAATGCACTTTTTTCATTAACAGATATGGTCATGAATTTTTTCTTTTTTATCTAATTAATACAGTGGATAATAGTAAATGTTTTTAAAATGTTGAACAAGTCTTGAATATGTGGAATGAATATCACTTGGACATTATGTACTATTATTTTTATGTATTTCTTTTTTAATATTATTTATTTTCTTTTAGTTGTACACAATAACTTCATGTTTACGTGGTGCTGAGGATCGAACCCGGGCCATGCACGTACTAGGTGAGTGCTCTACTGCTGAGCCACAACCCCAGCCCCTTTATGCATTTCTTAATATGTTTTGTTAATATTTTGTGGAGAAATTTTGTATCTACATTCATGAGAGCTGTTGATCTGTAGTTTTCTTCTTATAAAACTGTCCTTGTCCAGTTTCAGTATTAGGGTAATAATGGTTTCATGAAATGAATTAGAATGATTTCACTCCTTTTATCTAGAAGAGACTATTTAGAATTGGTGTTAAATTTTCTATGAATATTTGGTGGTGTTTGCTAATGATACTGTTAGAAATTTATTTTTCAGTTTTTTCTTTGTTTGTTTTGTTTTTGGTGCTAGGGATTGAACCCAGGGCCTCATGCATTCTAGGCAAGTGAGTTACCACTGAACTACATTCCCAGCCCTTGCCAGGCTTTTAAATGTAAGAGCAAAATAATCTATTGTCTTATTTAACCACAATTTTTCTTAGCTTCCAAGAAAATACTAGTTTGAAAAATTACTGTGACTCATAAATGATCCCTGATCTTTAGTTGGGACCCTGCCAAACAAATGCATTCTTATAAGGCTACTTTTTTGTAAGCTGCCTGGTACCGAAAACCAGGAGGAAAACTCTCGGAGGCAGAGTAAAGCTTTTACTACTTTTACTTCTACTTTCTTAGAGAGAGCTTAGAGAGGGAAAGAAAGATTTTTAGAGAGAAAGATTAAAGCGAGCTTTTCTTCTTGTCTTCTTTGCTTAGAGTCTTAGAGAGAAAGAAAGATAGAGCTTAGCTTAGAGAAAGATTAGAGCTTCTTTCTTCTCTCTTCTTTCTTCCTTCTTCTTTCTTCTGTCTTCTGTCTTCCTCAGGAGCCTCGGCCTAACTCTGACCAGTCATTACTTCTTCTATCTGGTTTCTCTTCTGTCTTCTATCTGGTTTCTCTTCTGTAACCGCTCTGCCTACGTTCTGGCCGCTCTGATTCTTCTGACCGACCGAGTGACTGCCCGACTGACTGAATTCTCCGTTCTCCTCACTCGGACCGCTTTCACCCGGTTATATACCTTCAGCTTTGCGGGTGCCTACAGGTGCGTCACATACATATCAGGTGGAACTTATGGCTTCCAGCTAGCTGCAACAGCCCTTCCTAATTAGGGCTCCTTCACTTTTTCTTCTTTAGCCAACAAATTATTTCCTAAAATATATGAATTGTGTAGTACATAGATATAATGCTGACTGATGAAATTTGCTCATAAGGCAACAGTAAAAATTTAGGTAATATTATTTTTGAAATTGGTGTGTGGTTGGATTTTATTACATCATTTATAAAGTTAGTTACTGTGCCTGAATGGCAGCCTCTAAATGTCTGGCTACCTCTGAGATAATTAAGATGCTTACACTCTGGATATCTGGTGACCTTTTATGTACTAGGAAAATCTGGACCTCAAATGTTTGCCAATTTTGTTAAAAGATAAGCTTTGTAAGATAGACATTCCAATGGTTTTATCTCTTAAGCATCTTAGAAATAATCCATATTATTAGTTCTCATAACCTTTGACATATGCTTTAAAAATGTGCTATTCCTTCTTTTACCTGACAATATTTCTGGAAGTTTTTTGGGGTACCCTCAGGGTCTTGAAGTAATTTCATCTACCAGTGTACCCCATATGCATTTATTAATGTATCCTATGTGCTGAAGAATGATGGGAAATTGCAACTCATAGTTTTTTTGTTTGGGGATATTGCACCACTGGATCTCAGAAGATAGGTATTGACAACAACATGTGTGCTTTACCCATAGTTTGCTTCCAGTTTCACTACTAGAAATGGAAAACTAGTTTTTAATTAGAGTAGTTCTTATTCTTCCATTTACTATTTGTTTGTTCCTGAACTAAGTGACCCCAAATCTCTACTCCTATATCCTCCTTTTAACAGTATAATACAGCACCTACCTCACAAGTCTTTTTTTGATATTTAAATCATAGTGTGCCTAGAAGGTGTGAGACCTAGCCTATTTGAAAATTAACACTATTTGGAGAGCTTAAATAGGAATTTATAAAGGTTTATGTTCAATAAAAGATGTTTTCTAATTTAAGGTGTATTATATAATATGAGCTTAGAGATATAGTAAGAATTAAATGAGTTTGATTAGTTTCTGAGTGGGTGTATACACACAAATACATATATACAATCTAAATAACCAATAAACATATGAACAGTGTCTAACTTCTTTATTGGCCAAAGAAATGTCAATTAAAACTACTTGCAAAATGGCCAAAAGTTTTTAGAAGGGTGATAATGGGTTGTTGGGTGGCAGTCATTTTATCTCCAAGGAATTGAACCCCAGTGAGGCCAGAGTTATGGGGAGAAGTTCTTGTTAACTTAACTGTAGAGAAGGCATCTGTCTCAAGGACACTGAACCACATTAGAATGCGGTTGGGCTGCTCATAGACTTTTCATTGTTTTTCTTGTTTCATACTATGTGAGAGATCTAAACTCTCAACACCATGTTAAATCCAGAAGACATGTATTTTATTCCCTGTAATACCAGAGGGGTGCTTCTAAGACAGAGGCATATTTTAAAATGTAAAATTTGTGACTTGAAAAATTATGTTTTGGCTTTTACTTTCATCTGCAATAGAGTAGGTAATATCAAACTAATTCTACTGTTGACAATAATTATAAATGCTCAACAAATATTTTACCAGAAAGAAGCAAATTATAAAATAGAATCAAATGAAAATTCCAGAATAAATAATTAAATAACTAAGATTAAGAATTCAATAGATAAATTAAAAAAGACAAAGCAGAGGAGAGGATTAGTGAACAGGATAATAGGCCAATATACAATATTCAGACTAAATCTCAGAGGAAGAAAAGATTGGAGGATACAGAAAAGAGAATAAGAAACACTGATAACATGATCAGCAGGTCTAACATATTTAATTGGAACCCAAGAGGAAGAGAAGAAAGAAAAAATCAGGGGAAAAACAATATTTAAAGAAATACTTGCCAAGAATTTTCCAAAAACTTCAGGAAATCACCAGGCTTCGTGTACAAAAGGCTGTATACATCCAAAGTAGCATGAATGTGGCTGGTAGAAGATGCCCACTCCCTAATCCTCAGAACCTGTGAATATGTTATGTTACATGGAATAAGGGAATTAAGTTTGCAGAAATAATTAAGCTTGTTAGTCAGATACATTTAAGATAAGATTTTTTTTTTTTTTTTTTTTGGTACCAGGGATTGAACTCAGGGACACTCGACCACTGGGCTACATCCCTAGCCCCATTTTGTATTTTATTAGAGACAGGGTCTCACTGAGTTGCTAAGTGCCTTGCCATTGCTGAGGCTGGCTTTGAACTCGCGATCCTCCTGCCTCAGCCTCCCAAAGTGCTGGGATTATAGGTGTGCACCATTGTGCCTGGCTCAAGATAAGGAAATTATCATGAATTATCTAGGTGGGCCCTTAAGTGTAGAAGAGGAAGATAGCCATATTGGTTAGGGAAAAATGTGGCATGAGGACAACCATTGCTGGCTTTAAAGATAGAGAAAAGGAACTATGAGTCACACAATGCAGGTGGCCTCTGGAAGTTGGAAATGGTCATCAGCTTACCTCAAATAAGAAAACTAGAATTTCAGTCATACAAATGCAACAAGTGAATTCCCTCAACAACCTGAATGAGCTAGAAAATGGTTTTTCTCCTACAGCCTCCAGAAAGGGACTCATGCCTACTGACAACTTAATTTTAGCCCAGTAAGACATTTATTGTACTTTTGACCTATAAAACTGTAAAAAAAAAAAAAAAAAACCCTGTAAAACAATGAATTTGTGTTGTTTAAAACACGAAGTTTGTAGGAATTTGTTATAACAACAATAGAAAAGTAATACTGCAAGGAAGAAAAAAAGCAGACTTAGGTATATCCAAGTAAAATGAAGGATACTAGAAACAAGAGAACAGTTTAAGTGGAACTAGGCCATAAAGACTCATTATCTTTAAAGGAGCAACAATAAGCTTAACAGCTGATATTTTGACCAAAACAGTGAATAAAAACAATGGTATGGCATTTTCAAAATGCTGGAAAAAATTGCTAATTTAGCAAATTTTTTCCAAAATGAAGACAAATAATAAAAAAATTTAGGGTAAGCAAAAATTGAGATAAGTTATCAGACATGTACTAAAGGAAATACTAAAGAGTTATTTAGGCAAATTGAAAATAATCCCAGATGGAAGCAAGGTAATTCAAGAAGGAATGAAGAAACCAGAGAATATTATGCTAAGTGAAATCAGCAAGTCTCAGAAAGTCAAGGATTGCATGTTTACTCTCCATATGCAGAAGCTAGAGAGAGATAAAGAAGAATAATAAAAAGGGAGGATTTTATGAAAGTAGACAGGATACTAGTGGAGTACAGAAAGAGGATAGAGAGGGTGGGAGGATCAAAAGCATGGGTACATACTAGGGAATGAAATGTATGCAGTGTCCATGTCATTCATGTGTGTTTGTGTGTGTGTGTGTAATTATAATGCACTAATTAAAATAACAATAGTGGATGGAAATCAGCAAGTGTATCTGAAGAGGTAGAGGATGGAAAGGAAAGGAACTGGAATGAGATTGATCAAATTATGTGGTGTGTATATGAATATGACATAATTAATCACACTATTATGTATAATTATTATGCACCAATTAAATTAAAAAAAGAAGGAATGAGCCGGTGTGGTGATGCATGCTACTTGGGAAGCTGAGGTAGGAGGAACACAAGTTCAAGGCCAGCATCAAAAATTTAGTGAGACCCTGCCACAAAATTAAATTAAAAGGACTGGGTTAAGCACCCCTGGGTTCAATCCTCAGCCAAAAAATAAATAAATAAATAAATAAATAAATAAGGAATGAAGAACACTGAAAAGAACACTGAAAAGGTTTAATATGGATAAACCTATACCAATATTTGCTATATGAAACAACAACAATAATAACTTTGGGAGTTTAAAATATATGTGCAATTAAAATACATGATTGTGGCACAAAAGGTGGTAGAATATTATAAATGAAGGTGAAGTGTTTTAAGGTTCTTACTTGGTCTGAAAGCTGGTGAAAGCACTATCTTAAGGTAAATTTTAATAAGTCAAGTAGAAATAATATAGTAATTGTGGGTAACTGAAGTGTTATTAAAATTGTATCACAGATAAACTGTTATTTGGAATACTACAAATGTCAAAAAACCTGATTCATCCAAAAGTAGACTACAAAGAGAAAAAAAGAAAAGAATAGGAGAAGCCGGGTACAGTGGTGCCCACCTGTAATCCTAGCAGCTTGGGAGGCTGAGGCAGAAGGATCCTGAGTTCAAAGCCAGCTTCATCAAAAAGCGAGGCACTAAGCAACTCAGTGAGACCCTGTCTGTAATAAAATACAAAATAGGGCTGGGGCTATGGCTCAGTGGTGGGGTGCCCCAAGTTCAATTCCCAGTACCAAAAAAAAAAAAAAAAAAGAGGAATAAATAAGAAAGTACAGATAAGAAACAAATAATAAAACAGATTAAAACCCAAACTTCCAAGCAATCACATTAAATCTAAAAGGTCCAATTAAAAAACAAAGATTGTCAGACTGGGTTAAAACATAAATTACAAATTACAACTATGTTCTGCTTATAAGAGACATAACTTAATTAAGATATATAAACTTGTTTTAATTAATTTATTTTTTATTCTAAGTTGTTAGAAATTACAGCAGAATGTATTACATTTCATGTTATATTTATAGAGCACATTTTTACACATCTCTGGTTGTATACAAAGTATATTCACACCATTCGTTACTTGATACATGCACTTAGGGTAATGATATCCATCTCATTCTACCATCTTTTTTTCCCTTCATTCTTTTGCCCCCTCCTTTCCCTTCCCTCCCCATTGGCCATTCTATTGTTCCTCTTATCCTCCTATGATCCCTGTCCCAACCCCACTGTGAATTGACCTCCTGATATCATAGAAAACATTCGGCATTTGGCTTTTTGGGATTGGCTAACTTCACTTAGCATTATGTGGTATATATACACAATGGAGTATTACTCAGCAATAAAAGAGAATAAAATCGTGGCATTTGCAGGTAAATGGATGAAGTTAGAGAAGATATATAAAGTATGAAAGTAAAAATATTGAACAAGATATACCATGCAAACGTGAATGAAAATAAAGCTGCTATATTTATATTAACAGATGAGGAGCCAAATTAAAAGAAAATTGTATATTGACAATGGGCCATAAAACTTTATACTTTAATGAGGTTAATTTTCCCAATTTGATCCTTGGTTCAAAATAATAATTACAGTATACTTATTTTTGTGGAAGTTGATAAATGGATTTTAAATTTCAAATATAATGCAAATGGCAAGAATGGCAAGAAAATCTTGAAGAAAAACAAAGTTTGATGATTTACAGAAATCAAGCTATTAGATGAAGCTACAATAAACAAAACAATGTGCTATCGTTGTAAGTATAGAGTAACAGAATCATGGTATGGAAAAGATCAAAAAGAGGTCCATGCATATATTGCTACTCAATTTGTGACCAAGAATTCCTAACAATACAGTGGGAGAAAGCATGGTCATTTTAATAAGTGGTTTCTGATCAACTGAGTATCTAAAGTGATTCAAATGAAACTTTGCACCTATTTCAAACTTACACAACATTGAATTCCAAGTGGATCACAGATGAAATGTGAAAGGTGAAACAAAAATTATTGAAGATAACATTGGAAAATGTCTTAATTATCTTGATAGAGTTAAGCATTCCTTTGAAAAGACACAATAGCACTAACTCTAAATAAAAAATACACATAAATATATTATAAACAAATACATTTAACTTCATTAAAATTATAAGTTATTATTAAGGCAGGCCACAAAGTGAGGGAAAATAATTGTAATGATTACATCTGAAAAATGACTTGTATTCAGAATACATTCAGGACTATTAATCAATAAAAAAGGCAACCCAATTATTTTTAATGACAAAAGTTTTGAACGGCCACATCAAAATTAGGATATCCAAATGGCCAATAAAATAATAAAAATGTGCTTAATTTTTATACATAAATGCATTTCATTTATATGAGAATGAAATCTTCATGTACTCAAAGCAACCAGATTTACACCAGGTTTTAAAATGACAGTGTGGTCTTTTTATTTCAGATACGATGAAATAAATTATAGCACTTATTGGTTTTCTTTCCTGTATTAAATCTACATAAGCTTCTATTTTATAAACTTTTACATAACACAGCTTTTGCATAACAAAGCTTGGACAAACATTTTGTTCTCAGATATATACATATCTCTAGTAACATATTTAGGGTATCAACTATATTGTAATAATCTAAATTAACTGTTGTTTATCTAACCAGCTATGGAGTTATTATTTAAAAAACTTTAAAACAGGCACAATTCCTAATTATTTTAAGACTTAGCTTTCCTAACCTAACAGAGACAAGAATTTATATTGATAGATAAGTATCTTGAATTTTTTAGAAACCCTTGTTGTACATTAAAATCTGATTTTAGGGGGAAAAACTTAAATAACTCACTGTGCTGATTATATCCAACTTAATCACATACATTAACATTTTAGAATCTATTTTCCAGAAATCTTTTGCAACTCGGAAATAAAAAAAAATGTGCTGAATTCTGTTAGTTATCAAGTAACTGCAAATTAAAATCACCATCAGATAATGCTATACGTTCACCAGGAATGCAAAAATTAAAAAAAAAAGCAGAAAATTGTCAACAAAGATGTTGAATATGGGAACTCCAATGCGTAATTACCTTTGTGAGTGTAAATTGGTACAAATACTCTGGAAAACTGATGCACTGAATATCTTAGAGTTTATCATATTACCTAGCAATTCTAGTCAGACACACAAGCATAATAGAAATGCCTATATTTGTTCAACAAAATAAATATATGAGCTTGTTCATCTTAACATTATTTGTAATAGTCAAAATATTAAATGACCGAAATGTCCATCCACAGCAGAGTGAATAAATTATGTCATATTCATACAATGAAATTTATAGCAGCAGTGCAGGAGCCCTGTTTGGGGAGATGGCTAAGATTGCGGTTGACTACAGGCTTTGGACATGTTTGGGCATTGGCGCCTTCCATAGTCTCACGGGACTTGGTCCGGGATCTTGCGAGACTTGGCCGGAGATCTCGAGGGACTTGAGTGATATTGTTGATGAGGTCTGCGCCATTTTTGGAGGTTAGAGAAGCGTGGATGGCGTGTTGGGGTGTAGTTAGAGCCAAAGAGAAAAGTTATCAGAATAAAGAGCTGTTTGTTTCCAGTTCGTCTCTAAACTTCTTCCTTTGGCTTCTTTGCTCCAAGAGGCCATTGCTTCAGGTGACTACAGGTGGTGGCCCAGATGGGGAATCAGCACGGCAGGTAAGAACTGAGGAACCTTGCAGGAGTCTCTAGTCAGAGCAGTTAAAATGGGTTCGAAAATAACTAAGACCCAAGTGTACAAGGCTCTTGATGGATTCTTTGATATAGCTGAGTCAGTTATTAGTGAGGAGAATTTGGAAAAAAAGTGAAAGTGATCATGAAAGCTTGGCCTCGGCTGAGTCAGTTAGGACCAGTAAGGATAGTATCAGTGAGGGCTCAAAAATGACAAAGATCCAAGCTGCTAAAGCTATTCAAGATTTATTAGAGATAGTTCAAGGATACATGCTCTCAATTGAATCTGGGACTCAGGATGTTAGTGAGTCAGTTAGGACCAATGAGAGTACTAGTAGTGAGGAGGAATTAAGTAAAATTTATTCTGAGAAAATGAACAAAAGGAAATTAAGGAAGACCAAGATAAGGGACTGTCAAGTGGAGGAACCTATGTCCTCCACTCCCCCATGGGTGGAATCTATTACAGAAAATATGAAGGGTATCACTAGGCGTTTGCATACCCTAGAAATAGAAATAAAAAGTCTTTCTGAGAGCTTATGAGCTCTCGAGGGTAACTCACAGATACGTTGGGAACTGCCAGTATTTGAATATGAAAATGGAGAGAGGGGCCACCAGCCAGTAGATTTCAAAACAATAAAAAATCTCAAAGAGGCAGTAATGACATATGGACCCCAAGCTCCTTTCACATTGAGTATACTGGAGTCCCTTAACACCTTTAGCTTAACCCCTCAGACTGGAAACGTCTATGTAAAGCAACATTAAGTGGGGGACAATACTTGGTTTGGCGATCGCAATTTCAAGAACTTTGTATAGAAACAGCTAAAAGAAATGCAGCTGCAGAATTGGGAGACCATAATATAGAAATGCTCACAGGAGAAGGGCCATTCGCAGACGTACAGGCTCAAAAATATTATACCCAGCCGGGCGTGGTGGCGCACGCCTGTAATCCCAGCACTTTGGGAGGCTGAGACAGGAGGATCGCGAGTTCAAAGCCAGCCTCAGCAATGACGAGGCACTTAGCAACTCAGTGAGACCCTGTCTCTAAATAAAATACAAAAAAGGGCTGGGGATGTGGCCCAGTGGTTAAGTGCCCCTGAGTTCAATCCCCGGTACCACAAAAAAAAAAAAAAAAAAAATATTATACCCCAGGAGTATATGCTCAGATAAATGCAGCTGCCTTAAAGGCACGGAAAACCGTACAAGGACCTGGGGATCTACAAGGTAGCTTGTCCAAAGTAATTCAAGGACCTAATGAACCATATGCTGAATTTGCTGATCGACTTTTGAGAACTGCAGGTAGAGTTTTTGGAGATGTTGATCAAGTTATGCCATTAGTTGTTCAATTAGCATATGAAAACGCTAATAAATACTGCCAGGAAGCCATCAGGCCATGGAGAAATAAAAAGGATCTTTCCATATATATACAACTATGTAAATATATAAATGATGCCTTTGTCACAGGGAATATGATTGCAGCAGCTGTTAGAGATGCTGCCCCTCAGAATTTCACAAGGACTCAACCTAGACACTATAATCAATCAGGATATTCCAGGAAAAATTATCATAATCAATCAGGCTATTCTAGGCAAAATCCCAAAAGAGAAATAAGACCAAATTCATACCGTGCTCCAGGTTGCTGCCCCAGGTGTAAAAAGGGAAATCAATGGGCCAATAAATGCTATTCAAAATTTGACATCCATGGAAATACTTTGTTCAGGAATTCAAAAAACGGGGCACAGGGCCCAATGCCCCGGGGCCCACAAATGTACGAGGCATTGGAGGAGGAGTATCCTCAAGTATCAATTCAGATGCTTCCCTGACACAACCCCTATTAGCCATCCACTCCCTCACCAGAGGATCAGGAATAAATGCAGGATTAGAACTCTGTTCCACCGCCCGAATAGTGTTAACACCTGAAATGGGGGTTCAACTGATTCCCACAGGAGTCAGGGGACCTCTTCCTTCAGGGAATGTAGGACTTATTATCGGGCGAAGTCCTCAAAGCTTAGTAGGTTTGCAAGTGACCCCAGGTGTAATAAACTCAGACTACAAAGGGGAAATAAAAATAATGCTTAGCTCACCCCAAAGTATAAGTTCTGTTAATCAAGGAGATAAAATTGCTCAGCTGCTTCTCCTTCCAAACTTACATAATTCATTTAAAATGAGTATGCCTCAAAAAGGGAACAATAGAAGATTTTGTTCCACTGATTCGAGACCCATGGCTTGCTGGGTTCGAGACTGTACTAGGAGGCCTATGTGTAAAATAAGAATCCAAGGAATAGAAATGGAGGGACTTATAGATACTGGAGCTGATTCTTCCATCATTAATTTATGACAATGGCCCAAACACTGGCCTCTGCAAAAAGCTTCAACCAGTTTAAGAGGCTTGGGATATAATAACCTCCCAGAAAAAAAGTGCAGTAATTTTAAAGTGGGAGGATGATGAAGGACATAAAGGAACGTTTCAGCCTTATGTTTTACCTAACCTACCAGTTACTTTATGGGGAAGAGATATTTTACAACAAATGGGAGTACACCTTGCAACCAAACCTGCAGGTGTTAAATGTGAAAATCTACAGGGTAATCTTAACCCTAAGAGAAATCATTATCAAAAAGTACAGGGTAAGCTTAACCCTAAAAGAAATCATTATCATATAGGAAAAAGACATTTTTCTTCGGGGCCACTGAGAAAATAATTTTGAAAATACCATGGCTTTCTGATAAGCCAGTGTGGGTCCCTCAGTGGCCCCTATCTAAAGAGAAATTACAAGCGGCCCACCTACTAGTTCAGGAACAATTAGAAGCAGGACATATAGAACCTTCCACTTCTCCCTGGAATTCCCCCATATTTGTGATCAAGAAAAAATCAGGAAAATGGTGATTATTACATGATCTTAGACAAATTAATAAAACCATGCAAGTCATGGGCCCTACTCAACCTGGACTTCCGAATCCTGTAGCTATTCCAAAAAGTTTCCATGTTATTAGTCTTGATATAAAGGATTGCTTCTTTTCTATTCCCCTACATCCTCTGGATGCCCCCAGGTTTGCTTTTTCAGTTCCTTCTATTAACAATAATGGCCCTGATCAGAGATATCAATGGAAGGTTTTGCCGCAGGGAATGGCTAATAGCCCCACCATATGCCAAATATATGTGGACAAGGCTATCCAACCCATTAAAAATAAATATCCAAACCTCATGTGTCTACATTACATGGATGATATATTACTGGCCCACTGTTGCCGCCTGAAGCGCTTGGAGCAACAGAGCCGCGGGAAAAACTTCAGAAGCAAACTGGAGACAAACAGCTTTTTATTCTGATAACTTTTCTCTCTGGTTCTAACAACGACTAACACACGCCAAAACCACCACTAAAATGGCGCTGACCCGATCAGCAATTTCGGCCAAGTCACTCGAGATCCCGCAACAAGTCCCGTGAGACTACGGGAGGCGACAATGCCCAAATCTCCACGGCTCATAGTCAACCGCAATTCAAGTCAATCCCCAAACAGGGCTCCTGCAGCCCACCCTAATCAAAAAATCTTATTTAATATATTCAGTGACATGGTAGAAAATTTAAAAAAATACGGATTATATATAGCAGAAGAAAAAGTTCAAACCAGATCTCCCATATTATATTTAGGATTTAAAATCATGGATACTTTTGTTAGACCCCCCAAAATTTTAATAAATAAAGAACATTTAACCACCCTCATTGATTTCCAAAAACTACTGGGAGACATTAATTGGCTTCGCCCTACACTAAACCTCACTACTGGCCAATTAAAACCTTTATTTGATATCCTTCGAGGGGACCCTGATCCATCCTCACCGCGAACACTGACTCCAGATGCTAGGAAAGCTTTAAAGTTAGTAGAAAAAGCCATTGAAGGAACTCATTGTGACAGATTTGATTTAACTCAACCGCTGATATTGATTATTATTTCTTCACAATATACACCCACAGGAGTATTTTGGCAACAAGGGCCTTTATTATGGATACATTTGCCTGTCTCTCCTAAAAGCATAATTGAGTCTTATACCTCCATGGTGGCTAAACTTATTCTTCAAGGACTTAAAACTTCTACTAAAATATTTGGCATTCACCCTGCTACTATTATTACTCCCTATTCATCGTCACAGATTGAATATTTATGCTTCAACGATAATGACTGGGCTATAGCTAGATGCTCTACCTCTGCAAATTTTGATAATCACCTTCCTAAGTCTCCTATATTATCTTTTTGTATTAATCATCCTATTATATTTCCACAGGTAGTAAAAAATCAACCTATTCCTAAGGCATTTAATGTATTTACAGATGGGTCCTCAAATGGTACTGCTGTAGTAGTCACTACAAAAGAAAAAATGACTTACATAACTGCACACAAATCAGCTCAACTAGTGGAATTGGAAACTGTGGTAAGAGCTCTGGAAAATTTTAGAGACCAGAACATAAACATTTTTTCAGATAGCCACTATATTGTACAAGCCGTCCCAAAATTAGAGTTAGCAGGACCAATAGCACCTCATACTCCAGCTTTTAAATTGTTTTATCAAATAGAAAAACTTTTGTGGGCAAGAAAAGAACCTCTATTCATAGGCCATATTAGAGCACATACTAATTTGCCTGGCCCCCTCCATGAAGGTAATCAAAAGGCTGATGAACTTACAAAAACAATATTTATACTTTCAGTGCTACAACAAGCTACTTTATTTCATTCCCAGTTTAATGTCAGCAGCACCACCTTGCAACGTAGTTTTAAAATCATAAAAGAGCAAGCCAGAACAATTGTAAAAGATTGTAAATCTTGTATGACACATTTGCCCAATCCTCATTTCGGCGTTAACCCTAGAGGATTAATGCCTAATCATTTGTGACAGATGGATGTTACTCATGAGCCAAGTTTTGGAAAATTGTGATTTATTCATGTGACCATAGATACATGCTCAGGCATGATTTTTGCTTCCTTACATTCTGGAGAAAAAGTTAAAGATGTTACATCTCATTGTTTGCAAGCTTTTGCTGCATTGGGCATACCCAAAATGCTTGAAACAGATAATGGCCCCGCATATACGTCCTCATCTTTCAAACAGTTTTGCGCAAAATTCAACATATCCCATAAAACAGGCATCCCATACAATCCTCAGGGTCAGGGCATTATTGAAAGAGCAAACCGCACACTGAAAATTATGTTATTAAAACAAAAAGAAGGAAATTGGAAAAGTCCTAAGGACAGATTGGCAGTTTCGCTGTTTACCTTAAATTTTTTAACTTTAGACTCTAATGGTTATTCTGCTGGAGACAGACATTGGAATCCACACCAACAACATAAACCCTTAGTTTACTGGAAGAATGCTCTTTCAGGTACATGGAAGGGTCCAGATCCAGTATTAATTTGGGGGAAAGGATCTGTTTGTGTTTTTCCAAAACACGAATCCTCTCCAATATGGATAACATCTAGATTAATAAAGCAGGTACCACATCAAAATGATCAAGATGTAGTTGTTGAGGAATCAAGATTAATAAAAAAGGTACAAAATCAAGAAGACCAAGATGAAGGTATGGAATGACTCCCTCAAAAGTGTCCTTCAAAATGTTTCACAACTCAAGAGTCATTCCTCCCGGCCGGGACGAGGAGATCTCTCTTTAGTGTGCATACAATTGTATTTTTTTTTTCTTTTTATACATGTCTTTATGTCTGTACATTTGTCTACATTTCATGTTAATGTGACGTCACAAATATATGTTTGTATGTTTGTGCGTCTTTCCAGTGTGACGTCACAAATAACAAAGTGCTTGTGAAAAAGAATATATATATATGGATCCAAATAACTTTAATTCATTTTAGGTTAAGAGTATTCAATTTAGGTAAATAATTTTATAAATGAAGGTACTTTCAATTTTGATTTATAGGTGTCCCTGGGACTTCTCTTTAGCAAACAATATGACTACTACTATATAACCTAATATTTTGGTGTTTTGACATAAGATTGTTTATTTGTTATTAACTTCATTTGTTTAATAGCTGATTAATTTCAATTATCTCAACAGGTAAAAAATTGCTGTGTATACAGAAACTTGAGGGTTCCAGCTAACAAATTATTTCTCCAAAGTGCCTTTAGCTTTTCTTTAATCTATCTTTAATACAGTAAATACCCTGAGTCTTTCTTTCTTTTGTTCTCAATATGATATTTTTGCCAACTTATGTTTGTGTGAGCTCAAACAACAATGTGTGTGAGCAGAAATCAACTTTAATTTTCTAATCTAATAATTCTGTTTTTTAGTTTGACAACTCGACTCTTCACTCAGTGCTGAAATAACACTGCCTTTCCTTTAATAATTGATGCTTGAGTTTCTAGGTAGCGTGTCCTGAAGATTTGCCGGTGGCATTGTCTAGACATAAAAAAGACGGCTGCTGCTACAGCTGCAGGGATCGCGGTCACCACAAGCATCCCTGCTGCTCAAGCATCAAACAACCTCACCAACAGTGTGGCCTCTGCTCTACATACGTGGGACCTCCTACATCAACGTGTTATAACAAATGGACATTTTGATCTTTCATTGTTTGGGACTTTACGGGACAATGCCTTGCAGACATTTGTCCAGAGAATTCAGTGTGTTACTTGATGAAACTTAGGGCAGCTAATTTGTTTAAACAATTTGATATGCTATACAATTTGGCTCATCACCAAAAGGCTTGTTGCCTTAAAGCCGCACCATCTCCTCACAATTGGACGGCTGTTAGTCATCATACACAGTTGATCCTAAAGGGCTCCATTGGATGGCTAGTTAGCCAATGACGGGTAAGATCCCCAGAGGGGGACAACCTAAGACAGGCACAGTCGCACGGGACAGTCTCATGTGGCCGACATATCAACCTAAGACAGGAGTCAAGGGCACAGCCTTGATTATCCGATGACGGGTAAGAATGTTGGTTGCACATAGACGTCCTAGAGCATTACCTCTTTTAAAACAAAAGGGGGGAAATGCAGGATCCCTGTTTGGGGAGATGGCTAAGATTGCGGTTGACTACGGGCTTTGGACATGTTTGGGCATTGGCACCTTCCGTAGTCTCACGGAACTTGGCCCGGGATCTTGCAAGACTTGGCCGGAGATCTCGAGGGACTTGAGCGAGATTGCTGATGAGGTCCGCGCCATTTTTGGAGGTTAGAGAAGCATGGACGGCGTGTCGGGGTGTAGTTAGAGCCAGAGAGAAAAGTTATCAGAATAAAGAGCTGTTTGTTTCCAGTTCGTCTCTAAACTTCTTCCCGCGGCTTCTTTGCTCCAAGCGGCCATCACTTCAGGCGACTACACAGCAGTGGAAATGAACCACAATTAAAAATAACACAGATACGTTTCACAAAATAATATCAAGCAAAAGGAATTAGATAAAAAGAATACAAATGTTTTATTCTATTTTTATGAAGCTCAAAAATAGGCAAAACTAATCTGTTGATAGAAGTGAGAATAGTGGCTTATGTTGTGGTGCCAATGACTCAAAGTGGCATGAAGGAGGCTTCTGGAGTACAGGTGATGTACTATATCTTTATTGGGGTATTAGTTTCATGGGTATGTTCATTTTGTAGAAGATTATCAAGTTGTATACTTATGATGTGTGTACTTATTATATGTGTGTTATAGTTTGTTAAAAAATTACAAAAATTGTGTGATGGTATCTAGAGATGGAAGGAATGTGTGAGAATAGGTACTTTGTATATGTTTTTGAAATTTGACTGCTACATCCCTTTTAAACATTGAAAATGTAAAATATTCCTATCATTGACCAAGCAATTCCACCTCTGGGAATCTGTCTTGTAGTAGTTAATATAACTTTTTTGCCTAATAAAAATTGGTTTCTATAGTTCTTCCCAGTTCCCTTGGACTTACATATTGCCACAAATGATCTTTGGTCAATGAGATTTGAGCAAAAGTGACATTTCCACAAACAAAATATGATCGATGGTTGAGTAAACCAACCAACCAAAAACACAAACAAACCAATCCCAAACCAAAACAAAACAAAACCCAATAAAAAAGTTAATTCAAACAAGTAGAACTGAGATTTCTTTTCTTTATATATATGTGTGTGTGTGTGTGTGTGTGTGTGTGTGTATTTTAGTTATAGTTGGAAACAATACCTTTATTTTATTTATTTATATTTATGTGGTGCTGAGGATCGAACCCAGTGCCTTGCATGTGCTAGGCGAGTGCTCTACCTCTGTGCCATAACCCCAGCCCCTGAGATTTCTTTTTACACCTATTTGGATTTACAAATTAGAAAAAGAAAGACCATATTGGCGGTAGTGCAAAGAACTGAGCAGTGCTGGGAACATGGTCTGGGCTACATAGCTGGGATGTGTGGAAGCCTTAATCAGAACCCAGTTCTGCCTATATCCATACCTTTTTCTTTGAAAAGCATAGAACTATTGATAAGTACCAGCAGTTCACCAGAGCTAGTCATCTATAATCTATATAGTCTATACAGCTAGATGACAAGGAAGATGGGAAATTATACCCAGGGAATTTGGGCATTGAGAGACTACACACACATACACACACACACACACACACACACACGTATACATATATATTGCACTTTTCAGCTATAGGAATTTTGCACTCTTTAGCTATGGGAAATTCCATCCTTAAGACAATGATGTGTGAGTATATTTGCATGTATGAAATTGTATGGTGTATACGAAAATGGGATATGTCATTTTCAGCTCCCTTTCCTAATTATAATACTATGACCTGAAGAGTGAGATGACAAAAGAAGCACACTTCTGAGCAGCCAGGCAATTCTTAACATCAGGTACACATACATCATCACTCTACTCTGTAGTCCCATGGATAAATCTATTCTCACCTAAAGATAAGTTGTGTGTGTGTGTGTGTGTGTGTGTGTGTGTGTGTGTAACAAAATGTGATAGGCCATTTTCAGCTTCAATTTGTTTCTGATATTGTGGATGTTCATTTGAAAAATCTAATAAGATGCTGAAACTTATAAAGAAGGAAATACACAGTAGTCTCCTCACCAAGAACCTTTCGGTGTTGACATTTAGATCAATTAACTTCCAAATTTTTATTCTATTTGTGTGGGTTGAATTGTGTCCCTACTTCTCCACCCCAAATATGTTGAAATCCCCATTCCTGTTACCTATGAATGTGATCTTATATTTTCAGATGTAATCAAGTTAATGTAAGATCACACTGTATTGGGGTGGGTCCTAATCCAATATTAGAAGAGACAAAGAAAAAGCAAGAGTAGAATGCCATGGAAAGACACAGACTAAGAGGGAAGAAGAGAAGGCCATGTGAAGACTGAGGGAAATTGATTAAATTAAATTTTATTTATATATGAACATGCCACAATAAAACCCACCGTTCTATATAACTAATATGCACTAATAAAAAGAAAACACAAAAGATACAAATTATCTAATTGTCAAGAAAGACAACCAAATATTTAGTTTTGTGCAACCTTTCTTCTATTATTAACAAGTTTACTACTGTATGCACACACATGCACACACAGATTGGGGTGATACAACTAAAAGCCAAGGAATATGAAACAATTTTCAGCAATTCCCAGAAGTTAGAAAGAGGCAAAGAAATATTCTCTCCCTAGAGTTTCAGAGAGAACATGGGCCTGTCAACACATTGATTTTGGACTTCTAGGTTTCATACTGTGAAATAATAAATTTCTCTTATTTTAAGCCACATAATATGTATTGTTTCATTATGACAATCCTAGGAAGCTAATACACTATTTAAAATAAGCTATTTGAAAATCATTCCTTAAAAAAATACATAAAATTCATATGGAGCCAGCTGCAGTGGCACACACCTGTAATTCCAGCAGCTCTGGAGACTGAGGCAGGATTGCAAGTTCAAAGACAGTCTTAGCAACTAAGTGAGGCACTAAGCAACTCAGTGAGACCCTGTCTCAAAATAAAAAATGTAAAAATGACTGGGGATGTGGCTAAGTTTTAAGCATCCCTGAGTTCAATCCCTGGTACAAAAAAAAAAAAAAAATTAAATTCAATTGGAAGCACGAAAGACACCAAATAGCCAAAGGACTCTTGAACAAAAAGAACCAAGCTATAGGCATCATGATACCATATTTCAAGACATTTAAGGAACATGTTACTGGTGTAAAATCAGGCTTATAGACAAATGGAATGACATTGAGATTCCAGAAATACACCTATGCAACTATAGCCAACTTATTCTTGACAAAGCTATAAAAAACAAACATTGGAGAAGGGGCATCCTTTTCAGTAGATATTTCTGGGAAAACCGGATATCTCCATGCAGAAGATTGGAACTTGTCACCTGTTTCTCACCCTGACAAAATAATTCAAAATGGAACAAAGTCCTAAATATAAGGCCTGAGACTATGACACTACTAGAAAAGAAAACATAGTACACATACTTCAAGCATCTGCATAGGCAATGATTTTTTTTTATATAACCCCAAAAGCACAGGAAACAAAAGCAAAAATAGACAAATGGAACTACATCAAACTAAAAAGCTCCTGCAAAGCAAAGTACCAACAGTGTAAAGATACAATCTATAGAGTGGAAGAAAATATTTGTCAAGTATTTATCTGGCAAAGGATTAATATCCAGAATATGTAAGGAACTTTAAAAATGTAGCAACAAAAACCAAGTAATCCAATTAAAGTAGGCAAATGATCTAAATAGATACTTCTCAAAAGAAGAAATACAAATGACAAACAAATATATGAAAAAAATTGCTTAATATCATTAGCCATCAGGAAAATTCAAATTAAAACTACAATAAGATATCCTTTCACCTCAATTAGAAAGGCTATTATAAAACAACAGCAACAACAAAAACAAAACGGTGGTAAGGATATTGAGAAAACGTAACTCTCAGACATGGTTGGTGGCAATGCAAATTAGTACAACAATTTTGAAAAACAGTATGGAGGTTCCTCAAAAAAAGCTAAAAATAGCATAAGATCCAGCTATCTCAATTCTAGGTACATAGCCCAAAGAAATGAATGCAGTATACTAAAGAGACCTGCCCATCCATGTTCAATGTAGCACTATTCACAATATCTAAGATATGGAGTTGACCTAGGGTCTTATCAACAGATGATTAGATAAAGAAAATAGGTATAAATACAAAATGGATTATTCAGCCATAAAGAAGAATGATTTCTTGTTATTGATAGAAAAATAGATATAACTCAAGTACACTATGTGAAGAGAAATTAAGTCAGAGACCCAGAAAAAGATATCGTACATTCACTTTCATGTGTAAAAGTTAAAAAAAAATGTTGAACTGGATATATAGTAATTACTAGATGCTAGGAAGGTACAGGGAGCAGGGATAAAGCAAGGCTGGATTTGATACATTGAATTCACACATTCAAATGTTACACTGATTCCCATAATATGTAAAATTAATACATGTAAATAAAAATTAAAAACATTAAGAAAGTGAATTACATATTTAATATCCTTCTATGCTACTACTGTCTACATCATTATTTTATGAATTTTTTATGAATCACTTGCAGAAGAAATAGGTTTTACAAAGTTTATATTTTATTTACTTTTCTGATTACAAAGGTAGTACATATTGAAGAAAAACAAATAATAGATCTATTAAGATTTTATTGCCCTGTGACCCTATAGCTAAATCCCTTTCTAAGATATTCTCTATTAACAGTTTTATATTGGTATATATATATATATATATATCACACACACACACATACATACATATAATATTTTAAATGTCTTTCATTTCAGATTTGGTACGAAGAGAAATGTAACTCTTATTCTTTCTTTTCTTGTACCAATGAGAGTTGAATTTGTTTTTACCAACATACTCTATTAGCATCAGAATTTCTTATTGAAGCATTATTTATGATGGCAAAATACTGGAAACTAATTGTATGTCCACCATTGGGTGGATGCTTGAACAAATTATGCTGTATTCATAATAACCATTTTCTTCAGCTGTTAGACAAAGAATGAGTTATATCTATATTAATAAATAGAAGGGCTATTTGTGATGTATTGTTACATGAAATGCACACATACATTCATGATGTTTAGTGAGAAAAGTGTGCACAAAACAGTATGTTATCTGGAGTTTGGAGGTAAGGAAGGGAAGGGTATATATGTATGTAAAATTTAATTATTTATAAGATCATTATACTATTTCATTCCATTTCTTGCAGTGAACACATGTTAATTTTGTAATTCTGGAAGAATAATTACAGATAGAAAAAGTCTACACATTTGAAAATATTTTATTTAATATTGATATATAAATTGAAGAATACATGGTATCATTATCATTTATGTTTTAAACTTATAACAAACTTATTACCTAAAAGAAGAAAAATGATATATTACATAAACTCCTAGTATTTAGTGTCATAAGCATAAAAATATATTTAACTTATTAGTTCTCTCACAGAAAAATCTTTATTTTCAATATATACTTCCTTCCCTAAAAGGGCCAAATCATCATTCAATAATATGAATTATGAAAATTTATTTATTCAAAAATCCTCATTGATGACAGATAAAGTTTGGTTAAAATTACTTCTCAGGAAATGTAATAGCATTTGCAGAAACCAAATAAAAGGATGTTACAAATAGCTCTTTTGAGAGGCTCTTCAGGGTCATTTACTTGCTCTAGCTATGTGGTTTCCTTTTCAAATTTCTATTTCAGCATGTAATTTTGCAGTATCTACTAATTATAGTAAATGACCATTGTTCCACAAAATATATGACATTTTAGAAAAATGAAATAGCCTCTGCCACAGTAATTTTCTTCCTGTCAACACATTTCTTTCATCATGGTCTTCACTCTAATTTATTGTGGGGACTATAACAGTGTCAGTATTTTCCCAGTCTGTTAAAGACTGGTAAATGGCTGAGAACTGTCATAATGCATATGTCACAAGTGGTGCTGCCATGATGTCCCCTAGACTCTGTAGCTTTTACTGGTCATGATCACAACTTAGTGGATCATGATGTCTTTCTGTAATATGTATCATAGAAAATAATTAATTGAATTCATTTTGTGTGCCAGAAACTGTGCTAAGCATTGTACAAGCACAAATAAAATAATAATTATCCAATTAGGCAGGTATTATTATCTATACTTTCAACCAAAGCTCAGAGTTTAAATCATTTGTCAAGTAGTAAGTGTCAGAGAACTACAGATTAAATTTAGAGTTTGAGAATCCAGTTGTACTCTTTACCTATAAAGCTACACTACTTCCAATAGTATCTGAGGTTTTTATTATTACAGTTCAGCAATACCAGGTTCTCCTTCATTTTATAGGCACCAGAAAGCTATAGATTCTAGACAGTTTGTAAGTAGACAGGGCCATCTAACTAGTTCTGGCCAAAGGTCTGTGAACAAAAGTGATATTTTAGCTGGGCGCGGTGGCTCACGCCTGTAATCCCAGCACTTTGGGAGGCTGAGGCAGGAGGATCGTGAGTTCAAAGCCAGCCTCAGCAGTGGCGAGGCACTTAGCAACTCAGTGAGACCCTGTCTCTAAAATAAAATACAAAAAAAAAAGGGCTGGGGATGTGACCCAGTGGACGAGTGCCCCTGAGTTCAATCCCCGGTACCACAAAAAAAAAAAAAAAAAAAAAAAAAAAAAAAAAAAAAAAAAGTGATATTTTGTTTCCAGGTTGAAACATTTAATTGCTATTGTGCAAATCTCTTGACACCCATTTTTTCCTGGTTGTAGAAACTGAAGAGGCTTCATGTTCAGATGCTGGAGCTTAAAGTTTGAAGAAGCCTGATTATTTAGTCCCCATATAGAGAGAAGATACATGTAAGAGTTGTCAAAGTTCACAGCTTAATGTATATGTGTCAGTTGCATGTTCTTTTTGTATTAAGTCATTGAGATCATAGGATTATTACCCAGCTTAATATATCCTGGTTAATAAAAAAAAGGTACTGAAAGGTGTATTGCCTTAACAAAAATCTGAAATGTGACATTGGTGAAGTGGTTTTGTGGTTATATTTTGCAGTGGCAAAATTTGGTACAATTGTCACCTGAAAAAGACTGGGCACATATAATTAGGGAACTTATAACTTTAAAAGAGGTAATGGGGGCTGGGGCTGGGGCTTAGCAGTAGTGCACTTGCCTGGCATGTGTGAGGCACTGAGTTCGATTCTCAGTACTGCATATAAAGAAATAAAAAAATAAAGGTCTATCAACAACTAAAAAAAAATTTAAAAAAGAGATATGGGAAAAGTGTTTGTAGAGGTGGTATTCTAGTAAAAGTGCCTGGAAAGCAGAATGTTAGTAGCACTAATAGTTGTGGTAGTAGGGTTTATTTATTGCTGCTGGATTTGATTGGCAAAATAATGCAAGAAAGGGGGGAGCATTGAAAGAATGAGTTTGTAAACAAATCATTCACAGGAATTTCAGTCCTTGTATATTTGGAAAACCAACTGGATTTTAACCCCAAACTATAAATTGTAAGGTATAGAGAGCGTCTGAGGAACAAGCACACATTTAAAACATTTCAACTTATTAAAATGTACTGGGGAAAATTAGACCCATATGATACCCTTTAAAGTTTTCAATTAAATAAAATTGCTCAGAGTAAAGTTTAACTTAAGGAGTGGTATTTTCACAAAAGACTTAACAGCCTAAAGTTAATCCATATCAAAAATACAGGGAGAAATGGGAACAAGAAAGGTAAAAATTTCTATAAATATAAGAATTATGACTTTAGAAATACTTTTAGTGTGCTTATTGGCATATGGGAATGACTGAAATCAAGTTTACTAAGTTTTAGAACCTTTTTTTTTTGTGGTGCTGGGGATTGAACCCAGGGCCTTGTGCATGTAAGGCAAGCACTCTACCAACTGAGCTATATCCCCAGCCCATTTACTAAGTTTTAGGGACGACTGAACCATGAAAAAAAAAATCCATGAGCCTAAACTAAGAAAGCCTATGAAAAAGATTTAAAATCCTTTGGTCACTAGGATTGAAACTATCTGAGCCAGACTCAATTTAGGTGTAAGAAAAACGATCCTTTAGGCTAACAAAATTCTTTGGCAAGAAGTTGGCTAAGAAAGATATATACCTCTAAGGGGACATATTCTATAACATTCACTTTAGACACAGCTAAGGAAGATAATGGAAAATGAAGAACTATGTAGAGGGCAAATCATGGAACTACAGAAAACAATGATTAAGAGAATCGATACAAAGAAATGAATCGAAGCCCAATAAAGGAATATTTCCAACCTCCTAGGTAAGGGATATCCACAATTTCTGCTATAATTTGTCTCTGCCATTGAGAATTTTTATTGAGGTTATTCCATCCTCATTAAACCACTGCATATTGGGTGGGTGGAGGAGAGATGACTTGTCTTTTTAGTTTATGCATCTCATGACAGATGGGAGCCACAACTTAATCTGATAGAGAGTATATTGTGGACTTTTAAATTATGACTGAAGAAGATTTGCATTGTCTTCCTTTCAGAAAAGGTGAGTGTGATTTCATTATGGGAAGAATAATGAAGCAATATTTGGTAGAGTATGGTAGTGGTTACTAGCATTCATCATTATCCATTTCTCTATACTTCTGGGGGCATATAGAACATCATACTTTCAATCTTTTTAAAAATTAGAGTCACGTGACTAGGGTTGGGTAATGGACTGTGCTTTTTTCTTTTTTTTTTTTTTTAAATTATTTACTTATTCATCATGCACAAGTATAGTATCTTTTTTACATACAACTGCTTGTATACAAAGTATATAAGTACCATTCAGATCTTCAATCATGCATTCAGGATAATGATATCCATCTCATTCAACCACCAATTTTTTTCCTTCCCCCCTCCCTCCTTACTCCCTCTCTTCCCCTCCCTTTCCATTGACCATTCTAGTGTTCCTCTGATCCTATGTACCCCCTTCCAACAACACTGTGAACTAGCCTCCTTATATCAGAGAAAATATTTGGTATTTGGATTTTTGAGAGTGACTAATTTCACTTAGCATTATATTCTCCAACTTCATCCATTTTGTGCACTCTATTACTTTTTGTGGCAAAAGTGGAGTTGAAATATAGCAATGCCTAGTTTGCTGAATCACCACTTAGAGAACTTTCTTATAGAACCACTGGAACATGCTGTGATTTGGGGGTTGTTACTATGACATGGTTTAGCCTATTCCTTTCACATATATGTAACAATTATTATGTTTTATAAAAATATTAAGTATAAAAATTCGGGGCTGAAGTTGCAGTTCAATGGTAGCGTGCTTGCCTCATACATGTGAGGCACTGGGTTCATTTCCCATCACCACATATAAATAAGCAAATAAAATAAAGGTCCACCAACAACTAAAAAATATTTTAAAAGTATAAAAATTGGAAAGTTTCTTAATGTCTCATAAACACCTTCAAAAAACAGATATCTTCTATGCTATACTAACTTATCCAGGCACACACACAAAACAGGTATAGATCTATTCAATTAATTTTGTGAATCTAGGATAATTTTAACAAAAATCTGGTAAAAATAACTTAGGACAATAGACTAGTTACATTTGTGAATCGAGTACATAAAGTAGTCAATATAGCAGAGACTATAGAGTAACTAACTCAACCTCAGTACTCGCCTCCTAATTGCAGTTAGGATTCTGATAACAATTAGGTTCTGCCAATTAGACTTATAAGATGTTGTAAGGTGGAAGTGAGATGGAAGACATCTTCCTCCTGCTGTGGTGCTACTGGCAAGGTCATGGATAAAAGAATGACAGTTGTTGTGTTTCTGGACTCAGTATTCCAGAAACTTGTCAATAGTTTTGCGGGTAACCAGAGGCAATTAGAAGCCAAATTAGCATTTCATTGTCTAGTTCCTAGCTTCATGGGTGTTGGAGGTAGTTGGGTGGAAACATTAGCAGCTTTCCCTGAATTCAGTGATGTAGTACAACACCTGATTTCCATTCTTTGGTCACTATGGTAAATTTGTAAGGACCAAAAATCACTTTAAGTTTCTTTTTGTTTGTGAAGTAGAGTGGTTTCTACATTTACTTTGACATCTACTTTGAGAGACTTGCATCAGCTGAGAATCAGTGACAAGTGATCCTCTTATAGTTTGGCTATTTCCATTCCCCTGTGTATGCTTATCCCAATAAATAATCATAACTGCCTTGACTAGGAGAAATATTTATAGTTCTATAACATTGTTAAGAATCCTGCTTCCAGGTTAGTTGGCTTTCCCTTCATGCAAGGGCACTGGGTTTTAAACTCGTTCAAGTTTGGGAATTGTGTACAGACCTGTGACTTTCTGTTGCACTAATCTAACTCCTTAAGTCATGCCACTGTTCACCAGGTTTAGACTTTCTTTTCTTTTCTTTCTTTTCTCTTCTCTCTCCTCTCTCCTCTCTCCTCTCTTCTCTTCTCTTCTCTCTCTCTCTCTCTCTCTCTCTCTCTCTTTTGGGAGGTACTGGGGATTGAACCTAGGGGTGCTTACCCACTGAGCCACATTCCCAATCACCTTTTTTATATTTTTTATTAGAGACAGGTCCTCATTAAGTTGCTGAGCCTGGCTTTTGAACTTGTGATCCTCATGCCTCAGCCTCTGAGCCCCTGGGATTACAGTTGTTGTGTGCACCACTGTACCTGGACATTTTTTTTTGTTGTTGTTGTGATGACCAAACAGATCCTTAGTAGGCTGCTCATCTATTCTAGTCTTAGAGCTATCATAATCAATTAACCACTGCAATAGATATCTGGTCTCCTAGAGTTCAGCCGCTATAGTGATCTTTGAAGAACACAGTACTCTCCTGGGGCTGGGATTGTAGCTCAGTGTTAGAGCACTTGTCTAGCACATGTGTGAGGTACTGGGTTCGATTCTCAGCACCACATATAAATAAATAAAATAAAGGTCCACTGGAAACTAAAACATATTTTTAAAAAACAGTACTCTCCTTACCATTAGCATCATATGGGTCCTTTGGGGGGATCTGGGAACAAATGAGTTTGTTCTACATTATAAATACACTCCCCCATTCTTATCTTTTTAAGTCTTTGGGCTTCTTCCTCTACAAAATGTCAATTAATCTGTGGCAACTCCATTTAGTGGAGATGGCTTTGGAGCCTAGGTGATATATCTGGTGCTCTAAATCATGTTTGCACAACCTTATGTGGGACTTGTCTTGTGCATGTTAGCCAGACTCTATCCTTGGTAACTGACACTGTTTGCACAATGGACACATACATGAAGCAGGCATGATGGTAAACTGGAAATATGTATGGACTCAAAAACATGGACAAACCACTAAGATCAGTCCGCATTGTGGCAAGTTGATTGCCTCACACCTGTCTACTGTGGAAGATGCAGTAATTTCTACTTAACAAGAATTGACAACTTTTCTAGAAACAGGATTGTTGTCTTTCCCTGCCCTCTTTTTCTGCTGTCATCATAATTTGAAGTTTATGAAATGCCTGATTTGTGACAGGGGATCCTGCATAACATTGTCTTAGATGAAAAGATCTATTCACACTGAAGAGGTGTGGTAATACTGGTCCTATGATATAATATATAACCTAGTGTCAGATAACCCAATACATGGATTGAATGATCTGATTAGCTAAAGCACCAAATAGAGAACAATACCTTGCAGAGTTGGAATATTGTCCTATAGGTTTAGGTATATTCACATACTAATAACTGATATGCAATGTTGTATTCCTAATAGCCGAATAACATAGGCTCAGGAGTCAATTCAATAATCCAGTTAAAGAATCTGTGCTTCTTGTTTCTGTATACTCAGACTCTGCTAGATTGGGGGGGGGTGTCTGCTTCTCAAGGGGGATGATTCTACAAGGAGACACTTTGAGAGTTCTATGAAACCTGAGGTTACAATTAATTACTGGTCATTTTAGGGTCCTAATTTTGGTGGACCATCAGGCAAAGAATGGAGTTACTCTATTAGTGGAAGTAATTATTTTTCAGTATCATGAGTAGTAAGGGTTGCTGATACATAATAGAGGCAGGGACCATAACAACTATGTAGAAAAGTTATCATATTTACTTGTAAGAAAAATATTAATTTTTACATAACGATTAAAATAAAGAATTGGTTTTAAGTATATTTTAAATAATCTCCCATTATATAACTATTTATAATTTCCATATCACATTCCATTTTAAACTAGTGATACTTTTGTCATCCTTTATTTTTCAGTTATCCTGGCTAGAGGCTAATTTGCTTTTATGAATCTTTTCAAAGAACTAGCTTTTAGTATTGCTGATTTTCTCTATTAGTAGCCTGTTGTCAATTTTACTGATTTATGTTCTGATTTTTATGATTTATTTTCTTTGAATCTAATTTGTTCTTCTTTTTCTGGTTTCCTAAGGTGGAAGCCAAAATTATTGATTTTAGGTCTTTCTTCTTTTCTGATATATACATTCAGTGCTATAATTTTCCATCCAAGCACTGCTAGTGTTGCATCCCAAAAATATTGATAAGTTGTGTTTTTATTTTGATTTAGTTCTAAGTATTTTTTCTCCTGAGATTTCATATTTTTTATCTATGTGCTGTTAGGTATGTGCTGTATAAACTACAAGAATTTGGGAATTTTCCATTTAACTTTCTGTTACTAGTTTAATTCCATTGTACTCTAAAAGCAGACATTGTATAATTTCTATTATTTTAAATTTGTGAAGGTATGTGTTTTAGACTAGAACATATTTAATCTTGGTGAATATTCCTTGTGAGCTTGAGAATGTGTTTTTTTTGTTTTCAGATGAAATAATCTATAGATATTTATTATATCTAGTTTATTAGTGGTGGTGTTATCTACACCGTTACTGATTTTCTTTCTGTCAAATCTGTCCATTTATAGCAGAGGGATATGAGAGTCTCCAATTCTAAGGGTGAACTAATACATTTCTCCTTGTAGTCCTATCAGTTTTCACCCCAAATATGTTGAGGTTCTCTCAAAAGGTACAAAAACAGTAAGGATTTTTATGTTGTCTTGGAGAAGTGATCCCTTTATCCTTTTTTTTTTCTTTTTACATTTTTCTTACACAATACCTTTATTTTATTTATTTTTATGTGGTTCTGAGGAACAAACCCAGTTCCTCACATGTGCTAGGCAAGCCCTCTATTACTGAGCCACAACCCCAGCCCAATCTCATTATCCTTGAGGACTTTGCTTGGTCTAAAGAGTCTTCTACATGCAATTAGCATAGAATATCCTGTTTTCTTTTGATTAGAGTTGGCATGGTACTTATTTCTTCATCAATTTATTTTTAGTCTATATGCATTTTTTATGTTTAAAGTAAGTTCCTTGTAGAGCACATATATTTCTTTTTAATTCATTCATTAATTAATTATATAATAATGAAAAATAATTCTAATTCTTCCTTCTTGTCTCTGTATCATTGGCATCATTAATTTCACTTACACATTGCTGTCATACATTTCTCACATATATGCTTATGCATAAGCCATTACAATTTTGAACAAACTCTTTCTGTTAGAATAAGATTTGTTTTGTTTTACCTCATTTCTTCTCCAATGCTGTTCCTATTTTTCTGTAGATTTGAGTTTCTGACCTATGTACTTTTCTTTATCTGTAAATAATTTCTTTTCACATTTCTTGCAAAACAGGTCTACTGGCAACAAATTTCCCCATTTTTTTCTGACAAAGTTTTATTTCTTCTTTATTATTGAAGAATAATTGCAGAGAAAAGATTTCTAGGTTGGTAGTTTTTATTTCAACACTAGAAAAAAAATGCTGCACTCTCTCCCTTCTTGCATGGTTCATGAGAAGCTGGATGTAGTTCTTATCTTTGCTCCTTTATAATTAAGTTTTTTTTTTTTACTTTGGTTTCTTTTAGGATTTTTTCTTTATCTTTGATTTTCTGTTTTTTTGAAAATTATATGACTAGAGTTGTATTTGTGTCTAACATTAATTTAGAGAAATTCTTAGTTATTATGTTTTCTAATATTTTTCCTGTTACTTTCTGACTCTTCTTCTTCAATTTCTGATATGCATATGTTTATATTTTGAAGTTATCCCATAGTTCTTGAACATTTTCTTCTTTATAGTCTTGTTACTTATTGCTCTTTTTGTTTTAGTGGCTTTATCAGAATCCAGTCTACCAATAAGCCTGTCAAAAGCATTCTTCATTTCTCTTACAGTGTTTTTGATCTTTAGCATTTTCTTTTTATTATTTATTAGAATATTCATCTCTCTTTTTACATTGCTCATGAGTTCTTCCATACTTTCTTTATTGGAACTCTTTGCATCTTAATCATTTTTGTTTTAACTTCTCAGCCTGATGATTACAATATTTCTGCTATATCTCAGTGTGATGCTGATGTGTTCTCTCTCTCTCTCTCTCTTTCTCCATATGGGACTTCTGTCCTTTTAGTATGTCTGTTAATTATTTTTCTTAATAGCTGGACATCATGTACTGGGTAAAAGAAAATGCTGTGAATAGGCCTTTAGTAATATGGTTGTAAGGTTTGGGGCAAGAAGAAGAAATAATCCTATGGATAGGTCTCAGTCTTTAAGTGACTTATACCACTATACTATGAACTTCACTTGCAACTTTAAACTTGCTTTTCAGTTTCCTTCCACCTCCTCTAGGATATAAGATGGCTAAAGTAAGCAGGAACTATATATTTCTTTTTCCCCCAGATCAATTTGTTTCTGATAAAATGCCTCTAGGTTAGACTCTGATTAAAGTTTCTCCTGAGGGCCAGCCTTGTTAGGAAGAACAGAACGCTCTGGTGTATTTTAAAAGTTTCATTTCCCTACCCCTTTCAGAAGCACCAGGAGATTTTTCTGTGATCTAAACCATGAGAACCCGATTGAGCTTCTGGAGGTAAAACTAACAAACGTGTGCCTCTTCCTCAATGTTTGAGCTCCCCTGGAGTTTTTATCTCTCAGCCTTGTCCAAGTTAAGACGCCAGGGATTCATTAGCTATAGTTCATATTTCCCTACCTTAGCCCTGGCTCCCATGTAGGTTGTCATGGGTTTCTGCTCTGGCAAGCTGTGGGTCTCTATATTTTCATGTTAGTTTCTACAGTTTAGGCACAGTGATTTACCCTCTGACCCCACCTCTCTGATGGATTTACGGATAATTATTTGTTCAGTGTGTTTTGCTTTTTTTTTTTTTTTTTTTTTTTTTTGGTGCTGGGGATTAAACCCAGGGCCTTGTGCATGTGAGGCAAGCACTCTACCAACTGAGCTACATCCCCTTCCCTGAGCTACATCCTCAGCCCTCTGCTTTTTATTTGTTAGGATGGATGGCAACTTCCGGCTTCTTATATCCTTGATCATAAACTAAAGGTCAGTTTATTATTTTTGATGCTATTGTAAATTTTGTTTTCTGAAATTCCTTCTCAATTATTCATTTTTAGTGTATAGAAATATCACTGAATTTTGTATATTGATTGTATACAATGTAACATTGCTAAATAAGTTTATTTGCCCTAATAATTGTGTGTGTTTGTGTGTGTATTCTTTTTTTTTTTTTTTTTCATTTATCGGAATGCATGGTTCTTTTTATTTTTTAAAAAGCTTGCTGAGCTTTAATTCATAACATATAATTCACCCATTTAAAATGTATAGTCAGTGAGTTTTGGTGTGTTTCAAAATTGTGAATTATCGGGGATCCAAGATGGCGGATTAGAGGAAGACGCACTTCAGGACAGCTCCATGGAAAGAATCCAACAAAGCAGATAAATTGCCTTTCTTCATATATATATATAGGCTGAAAATACGGATCTCCTGGATGGTTTGATTACCACTACCAGAAAGAGAAAGAGACAAGCTGTCTGCAGCGGCTGGAGCCGCGAGGCTCCTGCAAAACCGCCTGGGTGGTGCACAGGCCGTGCTGAAACAAGGTCAGTGTGGGGAGACCACGCTACTACTGCAACCCCCAACCAAACTCACGGCACACCAGCGTGAAACCGGCGATAAAAACCAGCGATAACAGCCGCGGGGATTGGTGCTGGGGAACCACGGGAGACCGCGGGCCCACAGCGCCAGTTCAAATCCACACTCCGCCTGATGCGACCCTCAGTACTGGGGCCCTGGACAGAGCGGCGCAGAGATCAGCGATCAGCAAACAGGGGCAGAGTGGAGCGGGCCACAGTCCGAAGCAGCGCTGTCTGCACCACAGTCACAGGTGTGGCTTCCCGGTGCTACTTCGGCAGGGAGACATCCACCCAACAGTCTTGAAATCGATCGGTGAGGATACGGGAGTCTGCGGAGCTGCTGCTGACTGGAAGGAGAGCACCGCCATCTTTGAAAGCTCCAGACAAAGGGGAGGAGATGGAGAGCGACGGCTTCAGCCATCCAGGGACTCTCCAGCTCTCTGAAGACAACGCACAATTGGGTGAGACTCGGGTGGTCAGCAGGGAAAGGCGTTTCTGAGGCTAGCGCAGCAGCAACAAGAGGCTGCAACAGTGGGTGGGCTTGGGGAGGGGGTGCCTTCTGGAGGGTCCCCTTCCCGGTGCCATTCATCTGCTGACACATGAAAACCCCCTGGGCCACTCCTTCACTGAACCGTGCAGCCACTGGCCTAAGATGCAGCCTTGATTTCACTGACAGGATCGCAGACTGTCTGGACGTGGTCCAATGGCAATTGGTTTGAACTGGAAAGGAAAAAAAAGAGGGGGGCTTCCCAGGGCCCGTTTTGTCTGAGACTTGGGGTTCGACTTTTTTTTTTTTTTTTTTCCTTTTCTTTATGTTGGTTTGCTTGTCTTGTTGGATTGCAGGGAGGTTTTTTTTTTTTTTTTTTTTTTTTTTTTTTTTTTTTTTGTCTGTTTGTCTGTTTATTTTTCTTTTTCTTTTTTTGGCTTTGTTTTGTTCTGCTTTTTTTTTTTCCTTCCGCATTGATTGTTGGTGTGTTTGTTTGCTTCCGCTCCTTTTTTCTTTCCTTCTTTTCTTCCTTCCCACTCTTGTATCTTTTCTTCCTCCTTCATCTTTCATGTTTACATCCTGCCAGTGCATACTAAACAGAGGCAAAAACAAGTTATACGCAGAACTTGGGATTTCTAGAACCGGCACAATTGAACTGGGTAGCAAAGTGGTGTTATATATAGTTTACTCTCTATTTCCTTGATTCTCTCTCTCCTCTCTCTTACACCAAATCCTACTCTTTCATCATTTTTTTTCTTTTCCAACTTACTTTATATATAAATTGATCTTTTCACCTAATTGTCAACCCCATTCTCTTTCTTCCATCATCTACTGATACTAAACCACTTCCACTAAACCACTTCAATAGATATCTCCTTTCATACTTTCCAAGAAAGAACAATTCAAGACACTTCCTTCTTCCTAAACATAACACCTCTGTATCCAATACTTGAAGCTATAAAACCCTAACAGAAGCGTACAGAGTAAATTGGAAATAATATCTGGGTTAACAAAATCTGTACATTGTGATCAAACTTGGATTTTCTGAATAGAAAGTGTTAGGTTTTAAAAGTGTAAAGGAATTATAAGGTGATCTGATAGCATTATACTACAGGAACATCATAAGGCTTTAAGGTAAAATCAAAATAGTCAAGGTCCCACAGTGCAGGAAGAATAGACACACAAGCAACATGAAAAAACAAGGAAAGAAAATGACACAAACAAATCAAGATACCTCATCAGTAGATGTCATGGCAAGCACAGTTGGTCAAATGCCAGAGATGGAATTTAGAAATTACATATGCCAAATGTTTATGGAACTTAAGAATGAACTCAAAAATGAGATGAGGGAGCAGGTACAGGAGGCAAAAGATCATTTTGACAAAGAACTCCAAAAACAAATACAGGAAGTAAAAGATTACTTCAATAGGGAAACAGAGGCTCTAAAGAGAATCCAAAAAGAAATTCCAGAAATGAAAGAAGCAATAAACCAAAATAAAAGTTCAATTGAAAGCATCTCCAACAGAGTAGACCACTTGGAGGAAAGAACCTCAGACAATGAAGACAAAATATATGTACTAGAGAAGAATTTAGAACATACAGCAAAACTTGTTAAAAATCAAGAACATAACATCCAAGAATTATGGGACAGCATAAAAAGACCAAACTTAAGAGTGATTGGCATAGAGGAAGGGGCAGAGTTTCAAGCCAAAGGAATGAGTAATCTATTTAACGAAATAATTACAGAAAATTTTCCAAACTTGAGGAATGAATGGGAAAACCAAGTTCAAGAGGCATACTGAACACCAAACAAACAAAATCTCAACAAATCCACACCAAGACACATTATAATGAAAATGCCTAATACACTGAGCAAGGAGAGAATACTAAAAGCCACAAGAGAAAGAAAGCAGATTACATATATGGGGAAACCAATCAGACTATGTTCAGATTTTTCAACCCAGACCTTAAAAGCAAGAAGATACTGGAATAGCATATTTCAAGCTCTGAAAGAAAAGGGATGTCAACCAAGAATCTTATATCCAGCAAAATTAAGCTTTAGATTCGAAGATGAAATAAAAACCTTCCACGACAAGCAAAAGTTAAAAGATTTCACAACTCGAAAGCCAGCACTTCTGAGCATCCTGGGCAACATTTTTCATGAAGAAGAAGAGAAAGATGATAACGAAAATCAACAAAGGGAGATATTAAACTAAAGGAAATACCAACCAGAAGAGAAAACTAATCAAGCTAAAGACCATAATTCAAATAAAAATGGATGGGAATAAAAATCACATCTCAATAATAACCCTGAATGTTAATGGCCTAAACTCGCCAATCAAAAGACACAGATTATCAGAATGGATTAAATGAAATGACCCAACAATTTGCTGTCTCCAAGAAACACACCTCATAGAAAAAGACATCAGCAGACTGAAAGTGAAAGGCTGGGAAAAGTCTTATCACTCACATGGTCGGCGGAAGCAGGCAGGGGTTTCCATTTTCATATCTAATAAGGTAGACTTCAAACCAAAACTAATCAAGAGGGACAAAGATGGATATTTCTTATTACTTAAGGGAACCATCCATCAACAAGATATAACAATCATAAATCTGTATGCCCCAAACAATGGAGCACCTACATTCATCAAACAAACGCTTCTCAAGTTCAAGAGTAAAATAGACCACAACACAGTTATCCTAGGGGACTTCAACACACCTCTCTCACCAATGGATAGATCATCCAAACAAAAGCTAAACAAAGAAACTTTAAGCCTCCTCAAAACAATTAACAATTTAGACCTAACGGACATATATAGAATATTTCATCCCTCAGTAAATGAATACACATTTTTCTCAGCAGCACATGGCTCCTTCTCCAAAATAGACCATATTTTATGTCACAAGGCAACTCTCAGCAAATATAAAAAAAAAGAGATACCACCCTGCATGCTATTGGACCATAAAGGGATGAAATTGGAAATCAACGATAAAACAAGGAATAAGAAAAACTACTCCATCAACTGGAAGCTAAACAACATGCTACTGAATGAACAAGGGGTTGAAGAAGACATCAAAGAGGAGATCAAAAAATTCCTAGAGGTAAATGAGAACACAGATACAATGTATAAAAATCTCTGGGACACTATGAAGGCAGTAGTAAGAGGAAAATTCATTGCACTGAGTTCATTCCTTAAGAGGAAAAAAAACCCAACAAATAAATGATTTAACATCACACCTCAAAGCATTAGAAAAAGAAGAACAGACCAACACCAAGAGCAGTAGAAGACAGGAAATAATTAAAATCAGAGCAGAAATTAATGAAATTGAGACTAAGGAAACCATTCAAAGAATTGACAAAACTAAAAGTTGGTTCTTTGAAAAAATAAACAAAATTGACAGACCCTTAGCGATGCTAACAAAAAGAAAAAGAGAAAAAACTCAAATTGGTAACATTCGTGATGAAAAAGGGAATATCACAACAAACACCTCAGATATACAGAATATAATTAGAAATTACTTTGAAAACTTGTACTCTAATAAAATAGAAAATACTGAATGCATTGACAGATTTCTAGAGTCATATGATTTGCCTAAACTGGATGTGGAGGCTATACACAATTTAAACAGATCAATTACAAGCGAAGAAATAGAAGATGTCATCAAAAAGCTACCAACAAGGAAAAGTCCAGGACCTGATGGGTTTACAGCCGAGTTCTATAAGACTTTCAAAGAAGAACTAATACCAATGCTCTTCAAACTATTTCAAGAAATAGAAAAAGAGGGAGCTTTTCCAGACTCTTTCTATGAGGCCAATATTACATTAATTCCAAAGCCAGGCAAAGACACATCCAAAAATGAAAACTTCAGGCCCATATCTTTAATGAACATAGACGCAAAAATCCTCAGCAAAATCCTGGCAAATCGGATACAAAAACATATCAAAAAGATAGTGCACCACGATCAAGTGGGGTTTATCCCAGGGATGCAAGGCTGGTTCAACATTAGGAAATCAATAAACATAATACATCACATCAATAGACTTAAAGACAAAAATCATATGATCATCTCAATTGACGCAGAAAAAGCATTTGACAAAATACAACACCCCTTTATGTTCAAAACACTGGAAAAACTAGGAATATCAGGAACATATCTTAACATTATAAAAGCTATTTATGCAAGGCCCTGAGCTAACATTATCTTAAATGGAGAAAAATTGAAAGCATTCCCTCTAAAAACTGGAACAAGACAGGGATGCCCCCTTTCACCACTGCTATTTAACATAGTACTGGAAACTCTGGCAAGAGCAATTAGACAGATCAAAGAAATTAAAGCGATCAAGATAGGAAAAGAAGAGCTCAAATTAGCACTATTTGCTGATGACATGATAATCTACCTAGAAGACCCAAAAAACTCTACCAGAAAACTTTTACAACTAATAAACGAATTTGGCAAAGTTGCAGGATACAAAATCAATACACATAAGTCAAAGGCATTTGTGTACATCAGCGACAAAGACTCTGAAAGGGAAATGTTAAAAAATACCCCATTTGCAATAGCATCAAAAAAAAAAAAAAAAATCAAAATACCTGGGAATCAACCTAACGAAAGAGGTGAAAGACCTCGATAACAAAAATTATAGAACACTAAAGAAAGAAATTATAGATGAACTCAGAAGATGGAAAGACCTACCTTGCTCTTGGATAGGTAGAATTAATATTGTCAAAATGTCCATACTACCAAAAGCATTATACAGATTTAATGCAATTCCAATCAAAATACCAATGTCATTCTTCAAAGAAATTGAAATAGCAGTCATGAAATTCATCTGAAAAAATAAGAGACCCAGAATAGCCAAAGCAATCCTGAGCAAGAAAAGTGAAGCAGGGGGCATCACCATACCAGACTTTAAATTATACTATAGAGCAATAGTAACAAAAACAGCATGGTATTGGCACCAAAACAGACTGGTGGACCAATGGTACAGAATTGAGGATACAGAGACTAATACATATAATTACAGCTATCTTATATTAGACAAAGGTGCCAAAAATGTACAGTGGAGAAAGGATAGCCTCTTCAACAAATGGTGCTGGGAAAACTGGAAATCCATATGCAACAAAATGAAATTAAACCTTTATCTCTCACCATGCACAAAACTCAATTCAAAGTGGATCAAGGACCTAGGAATTAGACCAGAGACAATACACCTAATAGAAGAAAAAGTAAGCTCCAATTTCCAACATGTTGGATTAGGCCCCAAGTTCCTTAATAAGAATCCTGTAGCACAAGAATTACTACCAAGAATTAATGAATGGGATAGATTTAAACTAAAAAGCTTCTTTTCAGCAAAAGAAACAATCAGTGAGGTGAATAGAGAGCCAACTAATTGGGAACAAATTTTTAATACATGCACATCAGATAGAGCACTAATCTCAAGAATATATAAAGAACTCAAAAAACTTTACACTAAAAAAACAAATAACCCAATCAATAAATGGGCTAAGGAATTGAGAAAACACCTCTCAGAAGAAGATACACGATTAATCAACAAATACATGAAAAAATGTTCAACATCGCTGGCAATTAGAGAAATGCAAATCAAAACTACTCTAAGATTTCACTTCACTCCAGCGAGAATGGCAGCCATCAAGAACACAAGCAACAATAAATGTTGGAGAGGATGTGGGGAAAAAGGCACACTCATACATTGCTGGTGGGACTGCAAAATGGTGCAACCGTTATGGAAAGCAGTATGGAGATTTCTTGGAAAACTGGGAATGGAACCATCCTATGACCCAGCCATCCCACTCCTGGGTCTATTCCCAAAGGACTTAAAAACAGCATATTACAGTGACACAGCTATCTCAATGTTTGTAGCTGCACAATTCACAATAGCTAGGTTGTGGAACCAACCTAGATGTCCCTCAGTAAATGAGTGGATTAAGAAAATGTGGTATATACGCACAATGGAATTTTACTCAGCAATAAAAGAAAACAAATTAATGGCATTTGCAGGTAAATGGATGAAGTTGGAAGACATAATGCTAAGTGAAGTTAGTCAGTCTCAAAAATCCAAGTACCAAATGTTTTCTCTGATATAAGGAGGCTATTTCAAAGTATAGTTGGATGGGGGTACATAGGAGGATTAGAGGAACGCTAGAATGGTCAAGGGAAGGGAGGGTAAGGGAGGGAGCAAGAGGGGAGGGAGGGGGAGAAAAAAAAAAAAGGTGTTTGAATGAGACGCATATCATTTTCCTTAATGCATGATTGAAGACTGAATTGTACGAATATACTTTGTATACAAACAGTTGTATGTAAAAAGATACTAAATATATGCACTATGAGTTGTACATATTAAAAATTATAAAAATAAAATTAAAAAAAATTGTGAATTATCTCTTTGATCAATTCTTGAACATTTTAAACATACAAAACAAACAAACAAAAAACAAACTCTGTATGGATCTTCTAGTAGTACTTTCCAATATTGCTATTCCTCACCCCAGCCTTAGGCAACCATGATCTACTTTCTATCTCTATACTAACCTATTCTGGACATTTCACGCAAATAGTGTCATATGATACTTTATGCTTTGTGTCTGGGTTCTTTCACTTCACTGTACTTTCAGTATTCAACCATGTTTAGCACATTTCAACCTTTCATTTTCCTGCCAAATAATATTCCTTTTGTAGGTATTTAACATTTTACTTATCAGTTTATAAGTTGATAGATATTTGTGTTGTGCCAAGCCCTGGGTTGAATCCTCAGCACCACATAAAATAAATAAATTAAATAAAGGTATTGTGTCCAACTACAACTAAAATATAATTTTTTTTGTTTTTGTATTTTTAAAAAAAATTCTAATTTGTTATACATGTTTGCAGAGTACATTTCATTTCATTACATATAAAAAGCACAATTTTTCAAGTTGCTGGTTTTATATAAAGTATTTTTACAACAATTGGGTCTTCATACATGTATTTAGGGTAATCATGGATAACTCAGTCTGCTATTATTCCTATCCCCTTGCCCCCTCCCCTCCCCCCTCTTTGTTCTATTTAAAGTTCTTTCATTCCTCTCATCCCCACTCCCTTGCCTTTATAAGTTAGTATCTTCATATCAAAGAGATCATTCGACCTTTAGTATTTTGGGATTGGCTAACTTCACTTAGCATTATTTTCTCCAACTCCATCCATTTACCTACAAATGTCATGATTTTATTATCTTTTAGTGCTGAGTAGTGTTCCATTGTGTATATATACCAAAGGTTCCCTATCCATTCATGGGCTGATGGGCATCGGGGTTGGTTCCACAATCTAGCTATTGTGAATTGTGCTGCTATAAACATTGATGTGGCTGTGTCCCTGTAGTAAACTGTTTTTAAGTCCTTTGGGAATAGACAAAGGAGTGGGATAGCTGGGTCAAATGGTGGTTCCATTCCAAGTTTTCCAAGGAATCACCATACTGCTTTCCAGATTGGCTTCACCAATTTGCAGTTCCACCAGCAATGTGAGAGTGTGCTTTAATCCCCACATCCTCGCCAGCATTTATTGTTGTTTGTCACCAATTTGCAGTTCCACCAGCAATGTAAGAGTGTGCCTTTTTCCCCACATCCTCGCCAGCATTTATTGTTGTTTGTTTTTTTGATAGCTGCCATTCTGACTGGAGTAAGATGAAATATTAGAGTAGTTTTAATTTTCATTTCTCTAATTGCTAGAGATGTTGAACATTTTTTCATATATTTGTTTGAATATCATCTTCTGAGAAGTGTCTGTTTATTTCCTTGGCCCATTTATTGATTGCGTTATTTTTGTTTTTTTGGTGTTAAGACATTTGAGAGCTTTATAAATCCTTGAGGTTAGTGTTCTATCTGATGTGCTTGTGGTAAAGATTTGATCCCATTCTGTAGGTTCTCTATTCACCGCACTGATAGTTTCTTTTGCTGAAAAGAAGCTTTTTAGTTTGAATCCATCCCATTTATTGATTCTTGGTTTTAGTTCTTGCGGTATAGGGGTCTTATTGAGGAAGTTGGGGCCTAAACCAACATGATGGAGATTTGGGCTTACTTTTCCTTCTATTAGGTGCAAGGTCTCCGGTTTAATTCCTGGGTCCTTGATCCACTTTGAGTTAAGTTTTGTGCATGGTGAGAGAAAGAGATTTAATTTCATTTTATTACGTGAGTATTTCCAGTTTTCCCAACACCCATTTGTTGAAGAGGCTGTCTCTTCTCCAGTGAACGTTTTTGGCACCCTTGTCTAATATAAGATAACTGTAGGTGTGTGGGTTCATCTCTGTGTCTTCTATTCTGTACCATTGGTCGACTGGTCTATTTTGATGACAATACCATGCTGTTTTTATTAGTATTCCTTTGCAGTACAATTTAATGTCTGGAATAGTAATGCCACCAGCTTCATTCTTCCTGCTAAGAATTGCTTTGGCTATTCTGGGTATCTTATTTTTCCAGATGAATTTCATGTTTGCTTTTTCTATTTTTTTTTCCTTTTTCTATTTCTATGAGGAATGATATTGGGATTTTGATTGGTATTGCATTGAATCTGTACAGTGCTTTTGGGAGAATGGTCATTTTGACAATGTTAGTTCTACCTATCCATGAACAAGGTAGGTCTTTCCATCTTCTAAGATCTTCATTAATTTCTTTATTTAGCATGCTGTAGTTTTCAATGTAGAGGTCTTTCACTTCTTTTGTTAAGTTGATTCCCAAATATTTTTTTTTTGGGGGCTATAGTAAATGGGGTAGATTTCCTAGTTTCTCTTTTTGAGGATTTGTCGCTGATGTACAGATATTACTTTGATATATGGGTATTGATTTTATATCCAGCTACTTTGCTGAATTCATTTATTAAATCTAGAAGATTTCTGGTGGAATTTTTTGGATCTTCTATGTATAGAATCTTATCGTCTGCAAATAGTGATAATTTGAGTTCTTCTTTTCGTATCCATATCCCTTTAATTTCTATCGTCTGTCTAATTTCTCTGGCTAGGGCTTCAAGAACTGTGTTAAATAGGAGTGGTAAAAGTGGGCATCCCTATCTTGTTCCAGTTTTTAGAGGGAATGCTTTCAATTTTTCTCCATTTAGGATGATGTTGGCCTGGGACTTAGCATAGATGGCCTTTATGATGTTGAGGTATTTTCCTGTTATCCCTATTTTTTCTAGCATTTTGAACATGAAGGGATGTTGTATTTTGTCAAATGCTTTCTCTACATCTATTGAGATGATCATATGATTTTTATCTTTGAGCCTGTTGATGTGATGAATTACATTTATTGATTTTCTTATATTGAACCAACCTTGCATCCGTGGAATGAAGCCCACTTGATTGTGGTGTACTATCTTTTTGATGTGTTTTTGTATTCGATTTGCCAGATTTTTTTTTTTTTTTTTTTTTTTTTTTTTTTTTTTTTTTTGTGGTACCGGGGATGGAACTCAGGGGCACTCGACCACTGGGCCACATCTTCAGCCTTTTTTGTATTTTATTTAGAGACAGGGTCTCACTGAGTTGCTAATTACCTCGCCATTGCTGAGGCTGGCTTTGAACTCGCAATCCTCCTGGCTCAGCCTCCCAAAGTGCTGGGATTACAGGCGTGTGCCATGGCGCCCAGCTTGCCAGAATTTTATTAAGAATTTTTGCATCTATATTCATTACAGATATTGGTCTGAAGTTTTCTTTCTTTGATTTGTCTCTGTCTGGTTTTGGAATCAGGGTGATATTGGCCTCATAGAATGAACCTGGGAGTGTTCCCTCTTTTTCTATTTCATGAAATAGTTTGAGAAGTGTTGGTGTTAGTTCTTCTTTAAAGGTCTTGTAGAACTCAGCTGTGTATCCATCTGGTCCTGAGCTTTTCTTGGTTGGTAAGTTTTTTATGGCATCCTCTATTTCTTTGGTTGAAATTGATCTATTTAAATTGTGTATATCATACTGATTTAGTTTGGGCATATCATATGTCTCTAGAAATTTGTTGATGCCTTTGTTATTTTCTATTTTATTTGAGTATAAATTTTCAAAGTAATTTATAATTATCTTCTGTATTTCTATAGTGTCCAACATGATATTTCCTTTTTCATTGTAGATATTGGTAATTTGTATTTTCTCTTCTTTTCTTCGTTAGCATAGCTAATGGTTTATCAATTTTATTTATTTTTTCAAAGAACCAACTTTTTGTTTTGTCAATTTTTTCAATTTTTTTGTTTCAAATTCATTAATTTCAGCTCTGATTTAAATTATTTCTTGTCTTCTACTTCTTTTGGGGTTGGTTTGTTCTTCTTCTTCTAGGGCTTTGAGATGTAATGTTAGTTCATTTATTTGTTGACTTTTTCTTTTTTGAAGGAATGAGCTTCATCCAATGAACTTTCCTCTTACTACTGCCTTCAGAGTGTCGCAGAGATTTTGGTATGCTGTATTGTTGTTCTCATTTACCTCTAAGAATTTCTTAATCTCCTTCTTGATGTCTTCTGCAACCCATTGATCATTCCATAGCATATTGGTTATTCTCCAGGTGTTAAAGTAGCCTTTCTTTCTTTTTTTTTTTTTATCATCAATTTCTAATTTCATTCCTTTATGATCTGATAGAATGCAGGGTATTATCTCTACTTTTTAATATTTGCTTATAGTTGCTTTGTGGCATAATATATGGTCTATTTTAGAGAAGGATCCATGTGCTGCTGAGAAGAAAGTGTATTGGCTCATTGATGGATGATATGCTCTATATATGTCAGTTAAGTCTAAGTTATTAATCGTATTATTGAGTTCTATAGTTTCTTTGTTTAACTTTTGTTTGGAAGATCTATCCAGTGGTGAAAGAGGTGTGTTAAAATCACCAAGAATTATGGTGTTATGGTCTATTTGATTCTTGAACTTGAGAAGAGTTTGATTGATGAATGTAGAATCTCCATTATTTGGGGCATATATATTTATAACAGTTATATCTTGTTGATCTATGATTCCCTTAAGCAGTATGAAATGTCCATATTTATCTCTTTTGATTAACTTTGGCTTGAAGTCTACTTTATTTTATATGAGGATAGAGACCCCTGTTTGTTTACATAGACCATGTGAGTGATATATTTTATCCCATCCTTTCACCTTCCGTCTGTGGGCGTCTTTTCCTATGAGATGTGTCTCTTGAAGGCAACATATTGTTGTGTCGTTTTTTTTTTTTTTTTTTAATCCAATCTATTAGCCTTTGTCTTTTTTTTAAATTTATTTTTTATTTTTTTAATTTTTAAATTTTATTTTTATAATTTTTAATATGTACAACTCATAGTGCATGTATTTAGCATCTTTTTACATACAACTGATTTGTATACAAAGTATATTTGTACAATTCAGGTCTTCAATCATGCATTTAGGAAAATGATATCCATCTCATTCAACCACCTTTTATTTTTCTTTTCTCCCCCTCCCTCCCCCCTTGCTCTCTCCCTTACCCTCCCTTCCCTTTGACCATTCTAGTGTTCCTCTAATCCTCCTATGTACCCCCATCCAACAATATTATGAACTAGCCTCCTTATATCAGAGAAAACATTTGGTACTTGGATTTTTGAGACTGACTAACTTCACTTAGCATTATGTCTTCCAACTTCATCCATTTACCTGCAAATGCCATTAATTTATTTTCTTTTATTGCTGAGTAAAATTCCATTGTGCGTATATACCACATTTTCTTAATCCACTCATTTACTGAGGGACATCTAGGTTGGTTCCACAACCTAGCTATTGTGAATTGCACAGCTACAAACACTGAGATAGCTGTGTCACTGTAATATGCTGTTTTTAAGTCCTTTGGGAATAGACCCAGGAGTGGGATGTCTGGGTCATAGGGTGGTTCCATTCCCAGTTTTCCAAGAAATCTCCATACTGCTTTCCATAGTGGTTGCACCATTTTGCAGTCCCACCAGCAATGTATGAGTGTGCCTTTTTCCCCACATCCTCTCCAACATTTATTGTTGCTTGTGTTCTTGATAGCTGCCATTCTGACTTGGAGTGAAGTGAAATCATAGAGTAGTTTTGATTTGCATTTCTCTAATTGCCAGTGATATTGAACATTTTTTCATGTATTTGTTGATTAATTTTCTATCTTCTTCTGAGAGGTGTCTTCTCAATTCCTTAGCCCATTTATTGACTGGGTTATTTGATTTTTTTGGTGTAAAGTTTTTTGAGTTCTTTATATATTCTAGAAATTAGTGCTCTATCTGATGTGCATGTATTAAATATTTGTTCCCAATTAGTTGGCTCTCTATTCACCTCACTGTTTCTTTTGCTGAGAAGAAGCTTTTTAGTTTAAATCTATCCCATTCATTAATTCTTGGTAGTAATTCTTGTGCTACAGGATTCTTATTAATGAACTTGGGGCCTAATCCGACAAGTTGGAAATTGGAGCTTACTTTTTCTTCTGTTAGGTATATTGTCTCTGGTCTAATTCCTAGGTCCTTGATCCACTTTGAATTGAGTTTTGTGCATGGTGAGAGATAAGGGTTTAATTTCAATTTGTTGCATATGGATTTCCAGTTTTCCCAGCACCATTTGTTGAAGAGGCTATCCTTTTTTCACTGTACATTTTTGGCGCCTTTGTCTAATATAAGATAGCTGAAATTATATGTATTAGTCTCTGTGTCCTCAATTCTATACCATTGGTCCACCAGTCTGTTTTGGTGCCAATACCATGCTCTTTTTGTTACTATTGCTCTATAATATAATTTAAAGTCTGGTATGGTGATGCCCCCTGCTTCACTTTTCTTGCTCAGGATTGCTTTGGGTATTCTGGGTCTCTTATTTTTTCAGATGAATTTCATGACTGCTATTTCGATTTCTTTGAAGAATGACATTGGTATTTTGATTGGAATTGCATTAAATCTGTATAATGCTTTTGGTAGTATGGACATTTTGACAATATTAATTCTACCTATCCAAGAGCAAGGTAGGTCTTTCCATCTTCTGAGTTCATCTATAATTTCTTTCTTTAGTGTTCTATAATTTTCGTTATAGAGGTCTTTCACCTCTTTCATTAGGTTGATTCCCAGTTTTTTTTTTTTTTTGATGCTATTGTAAATGGGGTAGTTTTCATCATTTCCCTTTCAGAGTCTTTGTCGCTGATGTACAAAAATGCCTTTGACTTATGTGTATTGATTTTGTATCCTGCAACTTTGCCAAATTCATTTACTAGTTGTAAAAGTTTTCTGGTAGAGTTTTTTGGGTCTTCTAGGTAGATTATCATGTCATCAGCAAATAGTGCTAATTTGAGCTCTTCTTTTCCTATCTGGATCCCTTTAATTTCTTTCGTCTGTCTAATTGCTCTGGCCAGAGTTTCCAGTACTATATTAAATAGCAGAGGTGAAAGGGGGCATCCCTGTCTTGTTCCTGTTTTTAGAGGGAATGCTTTCAATTTTTCTCCATTTAAGATAATGTTAGCTCAGGGCCTTGCATAAATAGCTTTTATAATGTTGACATATGTTCCTGATATTCCTAGTTTTTCCAGTGTTTTGAACATAAAGGGGTGTTGTATTTTGTCAAATGCTTTTTCTGCGTCAATTGAGATGATCATATGATTTTTGTCTTTAAGTCTATTGATGTGATGTATTATGTTTATTGATTTCCGAATGTTAAATGAGCCTTGCATCCCTGGGATAAACCCCACTTGATCGTGGTGCACTTTCTTTTTGATATGTTTTTGTATCCGATTTGCCAGGATTTTGTTGAGGATTTTTGCATCTATGTTCACTAAAGATATGGGCCTGAAGTTTTCTTTTTTGGATGTGTCTTTGCCTGGCTTTAGAATTAATGTGATATTGGCCTCATAGAAAGAGTCTGGAAGAGCTCCCTCTTTTTCTATTTCTTGAAATAGTTTGAAGAGCATTGGTATTCTTCTTTGAAAGTCTTATAGAACTCAGCTGTGAACCCATCGAGACCTGGACTTTTGCTTGATGGTAGCTTTTTGATGGTGTCTTCTAGTTCCTCAATTGAAATTGATCTGTTTAAATTGTGTATAGCCTCTCGTTCTAGTTTGGGCAATTTGTACGACTCTAGAAATCTGTCGATGTATTCAATATTTTCTATTTCATTAGAGTACAAGTTTTCAAAGTAACTTCTAATTATCTTTTGTATATCTGAGGTGTTTGTTGTGATATTTCCTTTTTCATCACAGATGTTAGTAATTTGAGTTTTTTCTCTTCTTTTTATTAGCATCGCTAAGGGTCTGTCAATTTTATTTATATTTTGAAAGAACCAACTTTTAGTTTTGTCAATTCTTTTAATTGTTCCTTTAGTCTAAATTTCATTAATTTCGGCTCTGATTTTAATTATTTCCTGTCTTCTACTACACTTAGTGTTGATTTGTTCCTCTTTTTCTAGTGCTTTGAGGTGTGATGTTAAGTCATTTATTTGTTGTTGTTTTTTTCCTTTTAAGGAATGAACTCAGTGCAATGAATTTTCCTCTTACTATTGCCTTCATAGTGTCCCCGAGATTTCTATATGATGTATCTGCGTTTTCATTTACCTCTAGAAATTTTTAAATATCCTCCTTGATGTCTTCTTCAACCCCTTGTTCATTGAGTAGCATGTTGTTTAGCTTCCAGTTGTTAGAATAGTTTTTTGTTTGTTTTTTTGTTTCTTGTTTTGTCATTGATTTCCAATTTCATCCCATTATGGTCTGATAAAATGCAAGGTAGTATCTCTACTTTTTTATATCTGCTGAGATTTGCCTTGTGGCATAATATATGGTCTATTTTGGAGAAGGAGACATGTGCTGCTGAGAAGAAAGTGTATTCACTCACTGAGGGATGAAATATTCTGTATATGTCCATTAGGTCTATTTATTAATAGTTTTAATGAGACCTACAGTTTCTTTAATTAGCTTTTGTTTAGATGATCTATCCACTGGTGAGAAAGGTGTGTTGAAGTCCCCTAGAATAATTGTGTTGTGGTCTATTTTACTCTTCAACTTGAGAAGAGTTTGTTTGATGAATGTAGGTGCCTCATTATTTGGGGCATATAGATTTGTAATTGTTGTATCATGTTGATGAATGGTTCCCTTAAGTAGTAAGAAATATCCATCTTTGTCCCTTTTGATAAGCTTTGGCTTGAGGTCTACCTTATTTGATATGAGAATGGAAACCCCTGCTTGCTTCCGCAGGCCATGTGAGTGATAAGACTTTTCCCATCCTTTCACCTTCAGTCTATTGATGTCTTTTTCTATGAGATGGGTTTCTTGGAGACAGCAAATTGTTGGGTCATTTTTTTTTAATCCAGTCTGAAAATCTGTGTTGTTTGAATGGTGAGTTTAGGCCATTAACATTCAGGGTTATTACTGGGCCAAATATTTTCTCTGATATAAAGAGGCCAATTCACAGTCGGGTTGGGATGGGGAGCATAGGAGGATTAGGGGAACACTAGAATGGCCAATGGGGAGGAGGGGAAGGGAGGGGGTAAAAGGGTGAAGAAAAAAAAAGATGGTAGAATGAGATGGATATCATTACCCTAAATGCATGTATGAAGTCATGAATGGTGTGAATATACTTTGCATGAATCCAGAGATTTGTAAAAATGTGCTCTATATGTGTAATATGAAATGTAATGCATTCTGCTGTCATTTATAACAACTTAGAATAAAAAATAAATAAATTAAAAAAAATTCAGGGTTATTACTGAGATGTGATTCTTATTCCCATCCATTTTTATTTGTTTATAGTATTTAACTCGATTTGTTTTCTTGTCTGGTTGGTATTTCCTTTAGTTTAATATCTCCCTTTGTTGATTTTCATTGTTGTTATTCTTTTCTTCTTCATGGAATATTTTGCCCAGGATGTTCAGAAGTGCTGGCTTTCGAGTTGTGATATCTTTTAACTTTTGTTTGTCATGGAAGGTTTTTATTTCATCTTCAAACCTAAAGCTCAATTTTTCTGGGTATAATATTCTTGGTTGACATCCCTTTTCTTTCAGAGCTTGACATATGCTATTCCAGGATCTTCTAGCTTTTAAAGTCTGGGTTGAAAAATCTGAACATAGTCTGATTGATTTCCTCCTATATGTAATCTGCTTCCTTTCTCTTGTGGCTTTTAATATTCTCTCCTTGGTCAGTATATTAGGCATTTTCATTATAATGTGTCTTGATGTGGATCTGTTGTGATTTTGTACGTTTGGTCTTCGGTAAGCCTCTTGCACTTGGTTTTCCCATTCATTCCTCAAGTTTGAAAAATTTTCTGCTATTATTTCATTGAATACATTACTCATTCTTTTGGCTTGGAACTCTGCACCTTCCTCCACCCCAATCACTCTTAAATTTGGTCTTTTTATGTTGTCCCATGTTTCTTGAATGTTCTGTTCTTGGTTTCTTACAATTTTTGCTGTGTAATCTACATTTTTCTCCAGTATATATATATTTTGTCTTTGCTATCTGAGGTCTTTTCTTCCAAGTGGTCTAATCTGTTGGTGATGTTTTCAATTGAACATTTAGTTTGGTTTATTGCTTCTTTCATTTCCAGAATTTCTGTTTTGTTTCTCTTTAGAACCTCTATCTCCCTATTGAAGTAATCTTTTGTTTCCTGTATTTGTTTTTTGGAGTTCTTTGTCAAAATGATCCTTTACCACTTGTATTTGCTCCCTTACATCATTTTTGAGTTCATTCTTAAGTTCCATAAACATTTGGAATCTGTAATTTCTGAATTCCATCTCTGGCATTTGACCAACTGTGCTTGCCATGGAATCTTCTGAGGAGATATGTTGATTTGTTTGATTCACTTTCTTACCTTGTTTCTTCATATTGCTTGTGTGATTTTTTCTTCTAGCACTGTAGAGCCTCGACTATATCGTTTTTACCTTAAATCCTTATGATGCTCCGGTAGTACAATGCTATCAGATCCCCTTATAAATACTTTACACTTTAAAACCAAATACTTACTATTCAGATAATCCCAGTTTGATCACAATGTACAGATTTAGTTAACTCAGATATTGTCTCCAATTTACTCTGTATGTTTGTGATGGGTTTTATAGTTTTAAGTGTTGGACACAGAGGTGATAAGTTTAGGAAAAAGAAAGTGAGGGTATTGGGTTGATCTTTCCTAGGAAGTGTGAAAAGAGAATTCTATGGGAGTGGTTTAATATCATCAGACAAGAGAGGAAAGAGACTGAACGATTTAGTGGAAAGACCAATTTATATATACGCCAAACTTATGCAACCGTTGAGAGAAGAAAAAAAGAAAGATGGAAAAGCAAAAAAGAAAAGAAGAAGAAGAAAGGGGAGAAAAAAGAGAGAGATGACAAAGAAGTAGGGATTAGTGTAAAAGAGAGGAAAGAGAAAGTGAGAAAAAAAGAGAGAATAAATTATATATAAACACTGCTTTGCTGTATAATGTAGTTGTTCCAGTTCTCGAAATCCCAATTTCTGCGTATGACTTTTTTTCGCCTTTGTTGAGAATGCAATGGCAGGGTGTAAATAGGAAAGATGAGGGAAGAAGAAAGGAGACAAAAGTGAGAAGGAAGAAAAGAAAGAAAGAAAAGAGGAATTAAAACGAACAAACAAACCCACAATCAAACAACAACAACAGCAACAAAAAAGGAAAACCAAAGTCGAACCCAGGAACAAATCTCAGGAACAGATCTCAGTCAAACAGCACCCTGTGATGTTCTTCTTTTTTTTTCCCCTTCCAGTTTGAGCCAGTTGTCCTGGATCACGTCCAGGCAGTTACCGAGAACCTGGGAAGCTTGCAGACCCGGGCATGTCTCCTGCTGTCCTGTTGTGGGATGGCCTTTCTGCAGTTGGTGGGCTGGGAAAGTCTGCTGGTGGGGGCCTACCTGGAAAGCTTGCAGGCCGGGGTTTTTTCCGCTGGGTCCCACGCTGGGATGGTGTCTCTGGGGTGGACAGGCTGGGAAAGTCCTCTGTAGGGCCTAGCTGGAAAGCTTGTAGGCCAGGACTTTTTCCGCTGGGGTCCTGCACTGGGATCGCCTCTCTGAGGATGGCAGGCTGGGAAAGTCTGCCAGTGGGGGCCTACATGGAAAGCTTGCAGGCTGGAGCTTTTTCTGCTGGGGTCCCACGCTGGGATGGTGTCTCTGGGGTGGACAGGCTGGGAAAGTCCTCTGTAGGGCCTAGCTGGGAAGCTTGCAGTCCAGGACTTTTTCCACTGGGGTCCCACGCCAGGATCACGTCCCTGTGGTGGGCAGACTGGGAAAGTCCTCTGTAGGGCCTAGCTGGAAAGCTTGCAGGACAGGACTTTTTCCACTGGGGTCCCACACTGGGATGGTGTCCCTGCAGTGGGCAGTCTAGGAAAGTCCTCTCCTTTTCTAGTTTTTCTTTACTCAGATTTGGTAGTTTGAGTGTTTCTAGGATTTTTTTCCCTACTCATCTAGATTATTCTATTTGTTGGCTTAAAACTTCATAATATTCTCTTATAATTCATTTATTTCTGTAAGATTGGTAAAACTGATCTCTCATTTCATGTTATAGTCATTTGCTTCATGTCTTTTTTTCTTAGTCTGGCTAACATTTTATCAATTTTGTTTGTTGAATTTTTTTAAAGAATCAACGTTCATTTTTTAATGGTTGGTTTCTCCATTTTTAATTTCTTATTTAATCTATCACAACGCCAATCTTTATTATTTAATTATTTTTGTTAGCTTTGGGTTTAGTTTTTCCCCCTTCTGTTTCTAGTTTCCAAAAGGGTAATTCTAAGTTAATAGTTTGAGATATTTCTCATTTTTTTTTTTTTTAAATTTTATTTATTTTTAAAATTAATTAAAAAAATTTAATTGGTGCATTCAATTATAAATATTAGTGGGATTCATTGTTACATATTAATTTATGCACACAGCAAAACAACACAATTTGGTCAATTTCCTTCCCCAGTACCTTTCCTTTCCCTCAGATTCTAAATTTTTAATGTAAGCATTCATAGCTGCAAACATCCTTGTTAGCATGGCTTTCACTGCATGCTATAAGATTTAGTATATTGTGTTTTCATTTTCATTCAACTCAAAGTATTTTTAAATTTCCCTTATGAATTCTTCTTTGACACACTGGTATTTTACAAGTGGGTTATTTAATTTCCACTTACTTATGAATCTATTTTCCTTATGATATGGATTTGTAGCTTCACTCCAAGGTGGCCAGTTAAGATACTTTGTGTGATTTCAATATTTTTACAACTATTGAGACATTTTGGCCTAACATATGGTCTGTATTAACATATGGAGAATTTCCATGTATATTTGAAAGAATGTGTATCATAGAGTTAAGTGGAGTGTTCTGTATATATCTGTTAATTTTATTTCATTTATGATATTGGTCATTGATATGATACAGAATACAGAATACAGAATACAGAATATGATATTCTGTAATAGATTGTTGATCTTGTGACCAGTTATTCTATTCATTATTAATAGTGGGATGTTGAATTTCCTACCTATTATTTTATAATTGTCACTTTCTCCCTTCTCAGTTCTTTCAGGGGTTAAGATACCTGTACTTGCTTTTGCCATTGCCTTTCTATGGGACACACATACTGCTGCCCAACCCATGTGATTTGTGCCCTCTCCTATTCAATTTGGGCAGTGGATGTAAAGTAGAGAGATCCCATGAATCCAAAACTGATATTCAGCATTCACCTCTAAACCCCCAGTGCTAAGTATGGTGCTCTCCACACCGTAGGAGCTCAGTCTATGTTTGGTTGAGAGGGAACAATTGCACAGCACAATCACACTCTCTAATCATTGCCTAGTCCCACCCCATGGTTTCCCAATTGCCTGAGGATAAAGTCTGCCCTATTTGTTTTCGTTTCCAAATCCCACCATAGATTGCATCTAGGTTTAGTGCAAACTAGTCCCCATTACTTGATCTCTTCCCCCGGTTGAATTAAACACATATGTTCTTTTTTTTAAAATTTATTTAAAATTAACAGTATTGGGAGCAATACTGTTGTTTTATTTATTTATTTTTATGTGATGCTGAGGATTGAACCCAGTGGCTCACATGTGCCAGACGAGCACTTTACCACTAAGCTACAGCCCCAGCCCCAACACATATGTTCTTAATGTACTCCTGAAGCTGGAAGTGTCTGGAATGAGATTCTTCATGTCGTGTCCTGCACATGTTCAATTAATACGAGTCACTGTTACTATTATTACAACTATAGCTAGATATTGATGGAGGCAAAGATGAGCTCTGGTCTCCTGACTGAGTCTAGTGCTCTTTACTTTCACTGCTTATTTGTACGTACATAATAGGTACACAGTTAATCCTAGAGAGTGGAATTTTTATTCCACCTTGCTTGGCTCCATTTATATCCACTTTTTATGTCCTATGGCCATGGGAGCGTACAAGGGATTTGAATCACCAGAGGATAAGAGTGGCTTCCCCATTGGTAGACATACAAGTATGAAGCATCAGAATTCTATGGTTATAAGTTACCTTTGACATTATTTCCTTCACCAAATGCACAAATCATTTCTGTAGCACCTATTATAAAGTTTCATCCAGCTTCTTCCTATGGGTATCTTTTCCTCAAAAGGCTGCCAGTCCCAGTTCTATTTAGCCTTGATGTTGAGAACTATCTTTTTTCTGCTGACTTTTGTCACTTTTGCCCATGGAAATCATTCTGTCCACTGAAAAGACACTTTCTTTGCATGAACATAGGCCCCACCAGTTCTGAAAATATTTTGTCTCTTTTGTTTTAGATGAAGGATCTAGCAGCCAAAGCAGTTACCCGAAGTTGAGATCTTATCATTTTTACAGCTTTTTTCCCTTTTGGCCTTGGTTTTGTGCTTCATCTTTGAATACATCATTTCAGAGTTCATGTCAGGGTTAATTTATAACTAAGCATACTCTAGTTTTGCAATAGTGGGACTGTTATAATGATAGAAAGGTGTTGCTTTCTGAGAGTATGTGAGTGGCTATTTGGGCATATTCTGGAAGTAATTTTTCTCTTTGGGAATTCTGAACATTTCTGTTAGCAAATGAGAGTTCCAAATAACCATAAACTCCAAGTTCCTAGGACGAGGGGACAAAGTTTAAGTGTTGCCATCTGATAACTGATCTTCTAATGAGTCTTAGCCTTTTACAGATAAAGGACTCTGATGCCAATATGGAGTTGGATAGAATGGTGGAAGAAGGGAGGTTGGGATGGAGGATAGAGGAGGCAGTGTGACCTGCTAGGAGCTGACAAAGTGGTTCTGGTCACATATCATGGCAGTGGAAGTAGGGATGAAGAGAAGAATAAACTGTGAGAGGTATTCAGGTAGTATTCATAAGGCATCATGACTCGTTAGAAGTGGAAAATGAGAATGAAGGATGCTGTTATGACACCCAGGTTTCTGGCATGGTGTTCTCTACAGACAGTCATGCAATAGATTGAGATCTGGAATAAAGATAAAGGAGCAGGCTGGAAATGTGGGAAGATGATGTGTTCACTTTTGGAAACTTGAGATTTCTAAGTTGAGACTTAGGGATGTGTGGACCATCCTGGTGAATGTATCCAACAGGAATCTGGATAAATGGATAGGTATTCATAAGAACAATTTATACTAGAGATATATTATTTTGTGAGGTTGTATTTGATTTCTGGGAGCAGATTATATTATCCAGAAAGAGGGTGGAGGACTATGGAAGGAGCCCTGGCCCTGTCCTGATTTGGGTCTCTTCCATCTGATCAATTATGTCCATGATCATTGCTGATTCCACATATAACCACTTTCTTCATTGCCTTGTACTCTTCCAGGCTCAGAGCATCTTATTCTGTATCTTTCTGGCTTCCTTTCTAGTAATTTAGAAATGATGCACATGGATATAAGAATAATGTTGTTAAGGTGACTTATACATTAGAAATGATTAGGTGATAATAATGATAAAGAGTGATCTAAAATGCTATTATATTTTTATCTTTTTGTTGTTTAGAAAAACTTCTGTGGCTTTCTTCCATCACACAAATGCAAGGCTTTTAGCTCATGGCTCCATAAACTACCACCTTTCTATTCCAATTAAACATATATTTTGAAAATCATTCTCTTCTCTTTTTTTAAATATTCATTTATTTGCTTTAGTTGTACACAATGCAATAGCATTTATGTTTACGTGGTGCTGAGGATTGAACCCGGGTCGCGCACATGCTAGGCGAACGCTCTACCGCTGAGCCACAACCCCAGCCCCCCTTCTCTTCTTTTTGTTTAGCCAAGGAAAGTATGGATCTTCTCTCATCTAATATTTTATATACTTTATCTTAAAGTACTAAATTAAAGAATAATGCAATCCAAAGTTCTAATCTGTAAAGAATAATATATGCAGAGAGTGTACTAGTTTTACCTAAGGGATCTGGTTCAAATAAAAAGTGATTCAATTTTCATAAATTTAATTTACTCACAGCATTTTCATAATGTTGCTATTACATCCAGATGAGAGTCCATGGCATTATTTCTATGGCCTCAGCAAGCCACTTCTTCTATGCCCTGCTCCTATTAGATGCGTCATCAGCTTTTCAGTAGAAAGAGGCCTCCTGCCCAGCCCCTGGTGAGTTCAGCCGGAAATATTTGCTTTTGTTTTATTAATCAACCTGGGTGATTATTTTGTGTCTCTGACTAAGATAGTGTTTTGCACAGCTAAGTTACCCTAATAATTTTATCAGCTCATCTCTTATAGATTTCTGTTATTCAGATACTCCTCACTGTGAGCAAAATACCTAACGATGACACCTTAGAGGAGGAAAATCTATTTGGGCTCATGGTTTCAGAGGTTCCGTCCATGGTCAATTGAATCCACTACTTTGGGATCAAGGTGAGGCAGCACATCATTTCAAAAGGGTAGCTAGATATGGAAGAAGAAAGCTGCTTACTTCTTGGGAAGCAGGCAGTGGGGTGGGGGAGGGAGGACAAGGTAGAATCCCCAAGCGTATGCTCCCAGTGACCTAACTTCCTTCAGCCACACCCCACCTACCTATAGTTACCACCCAGTATAGCTTTCATAATCTAATCATTTTACCTCTGAACATTGCTGCATTAACACAAAAACTTTTGGTGGATACTTGACATTTGCTTCAACAAAATGCCACTCTCTGGAAGATATCATCCATCAATGCTGGCTTTGCATTCAACCTGTACTGGAGGTTCACTATGGAGACTCCAGACCAGAACATCATTTCTCCTGGAACATTTCTGAAGTTTTGGACGTGTTTTCCTTTGGGATCTGCTTCCAAACTCAAGCTCATATCTTGGAGTACTTGGAGTTCAACCTCACAAATATCTCAATGGCAGAGATTCAGCAGGGCAGCATGTGATCTGTTCACTGAATTTTCCAAAGAAATAATTGGAATCACAGGTGTAAAACACTGTCTTTGTTAGGAAGTGGCTGAGTCTATTGGAAAAATTATTGGATTATTTCAAAACATTGTAAAACCTTCTATGAGACCTATTCCCTTAAGAATCTGATGTACTGGTAGGTCTATTTATGAAGCAGTCTAACCATGTTCCTAGTAATACAGAAACTGGTAGCAGTAGTGCAAATTTTGTACATTAGGTTTTCCAAGAAGCAGACTGAAACATAATTTATTGTACATGATGTTTATGTGGGAATGACGTTGGGACTGATGTCTATATAAATGAAAGGAAATAAATAGAATTAAGCAGGGGTAGAAGTCAACCTGAAATGCAGGCCAAAACAGCAACAGCCTTGGATGACTGCATGAGGAAATCTGGAGCAAAATTGGCCAATTATAGTTGTCCTGTATAAGTTCAAAATGGTTAGGCCTTTATACAACCACCTTAATCAGTTACTGGATCTAAGTGGATGTCTCTCTGCAATGGAGGTTGTCAGTGAAGGAACTAAAAACTGAAAACTGTCTGCTGACAGGACTCCTAGCATGTGGAATGATAAGTCCTTTGTTGAAGAGGAATCTGTTTGGAGCACCTTCATGTTGAACAGTGTTCACCTCTTTTGCTGAACAAATATACTTCATAAAAGTCTGGAAAATAACTCATCCAGGGTTCTGATGGGTCTTGATTTGTAGAATAAATTACAGCTTCTGCTGCTGTAGCTGGTCTCAGGAACACAACTGCTAACAGTCATCTCCCTCCTCCACTGTCCATTCTAGATTCCTTTTTCCCTCACCTGGTGTCATTCCTGATGAATCTGAAGTCAGTGATTACTATGTTCAACTTTGGCTAAGGTTATTGCACTTTTCCAATTACCGTTAAAATTGGGCAAAGGAGTACAAAGAGGTACCCATAGAAACCAATTGGTTACCAAGAATATTATGTTTGTCTCTATTATATAAAAACATACTTTCTTTTTCATGATGATAAAGGGTAAATTGCACCTCTCTAGGTGGTATACTAAAGAGTCTGACTCCATGTTTTGATGTTTCACTGCTGCTATCTTTTAAGCCTCTTGTAAACTAGATCGTGGTACTTTATTTGTTTTTCTAGTTGTTCTTTATAGAAAACTTGGCCTATCATGAAGTACTTCATTTACATGGAAGGAGAAATGCATATGTTTTCTTTAAAAATTTCCTAAGTTATTTGAATGTATAGTCCAATTTGAGAACCACTGCCCTAGACAAACACCTGCACATGTGTGCTTAGAAATATGTGGCAGCAAGTTCAGAGCAATGGAAAAACTTCAAACCACCAAAATATATATCAGTATGGAAATGAATGACTAAATTATAGTATATTCACAGGATGGAGTATTATTCAAGCACTAAAATTAATAAACTATAGCTGCATGTCTAAACATGAGTATATATTTTTAAAGTTACCTGATAAAACCAGGTTGAGGAACAAAACAAAATGTGACATATCATATTACTGAGAAAACCACATAAAACAATACTAAGTTATTTGACACATATTTGAAGTAAAAGCATAAAAATATGGACAGGAAATAAACATATCATATTCATGATGATGCTTAGTTGAGTAACAGAGGAATTAAATTCCATATCTACCATGGTTTATTTCATTTTTATTCTTAGGAAAAATGAGGAAAAGAAAATAAATGTTTTTTAGAACTGTATGATCTGCATCTGAGTGTTTTTTATATTATTCTCAGTACTTCTCTCTAGGCTTAAATCTTTTAAATCTTACAAAAGAAAACTGAGTTCAAATATAACCTCTTTGGTGAAGCAGTTTCTGATTCCCATAAGCAGACTTAGTGGTTCTCTTCTTTCTCTGTCCACAGGTTCTTTTCCCTGACATCACAAAGTATAATCTAATTAAGTAATCTATTTGCTCACATTACTATTTCCATCTGAAAAAAAAAAATATAAGGAAGCAACTCACAATCCTGTTGATAATTCAAGTGCCTCATCTTCCAGTATTCTTCATAACTAGGTGGCTAGGAGTAAGAACCTTTATGCTTGACTTCAGTGAGAGCAGGGGTGTCTGAAAGTTGAGTCACATTCTCTTGTCACCCTTTGTTTCAACACTTAGCACCAGAAATGCCATAAAGCTGGTGGTTTATTTTGTGTCATCCTGGAATAGCACCCATGGTGCTCCTATTAATACTAAGTTCATTCATTTCATAAGACAATTAAGGAACATAAGTAAGTCATTATCAGCTACATTTGTACAAATGAGTATTAATGTTATTGTTTAAAATAATAAATTTTAACTTTTGAAAGTTATGTATAATGAAGTCTAGCTGTAGGAAAATAGAAAACTGTAGAATAACATGAATTGAATGATCATACTCCTGGAAAAAAGAAACAAAGCCATTCATGAAAAGTAATCCCACGGTTGACAACTATGTCATTTTTAAATTTTTTTTTATTTTTTAAAAATATTTTTTAGTTGTCAATGGACCTTTATTTAATTTATTTATATGTGGTGCTGAGAATTGAACCCAGGGCCTCATACATGCTAGGCAAACACTCTAGCACTGAGCCACAACCCCAGCTCTGTCATTTCTTTAAAGGAGGAAAAGTTTACTTTGCCTCATGGTCTCAGAGGTCTCAGTCCATAGATGGATGACTCCATCGCTCTGGGCACTAGGTGAGGCAGCACATCATGGCAGAATGGTATAGAGGAGGAAAGCAGTTCATGACATGGAAATCAAAAAGGAGAGAGAGAGAGAGAGAGAGAGAGAGAGAGAGAGAGAGAGAGTTCTACTCACCAGGATAAAAGGTATACCCCAAAAGCACTCTGCCAGTGGCCTACCTTCTCCAGTTATGTTAATTCATACCAGTGGATTAAACCATTGACTAGGTTACATCTCGTAATCATTATATCTTGAACATTCTTTCATTTTCTCACACATTATCTTTTCAGGGAAATCACGTATCAAAGCCATAACATTTCATCCCTGGCCCCTCAAAGCTCATGCTAATTTCATAATGCAAAATAAATTTACTCCTACAAGTGGAAATGCTAATACATTCTAGAAAATAAATACCTTGTTGTAAAAAGTTACATTTATTTACATTCACAAGAATCCTATAGTCTTTACATTTTTTTGCCTTGTCCAAAAGTCCAAGTCCAAAGTCTCCTCTGAGACTCAAGGCAAACTCTCATTGTGAGCACCTGTAAAAATCAAAAGTTAGGTGTATCCAATATATAAGGGCACAGAGTAAACATTTCCATTCTAAAAGGAAGAAATAGGTGCATAGAAAGCAAGACTGAAATTGAACTGGGAAAACAAATCCTGTAAGTCCATATCCAGCATCTGGGGCACATGACATCACAATTTTCTCTCCAAAGGGCTTGTATAGCTCTACCCCTATGGCCTTGTTGGTTGCAACTCACATGGCCTCTCTCAGCTTGTTTCTGCTCCATATCTGTACCTTTCCTTGGCAGACATCCCATGGTACTGGCATATCTTAATCTAGGGGGTCTCCATGGCAGCTTTAGCTCAAATATTCATGTATCAACCTCTAGGGGCAGCCTGTAGGGACTCCAGCCCTGGGGCACTTTGCTTGTCTCCCAGGCTTTCCTTTGAAATCTCAGTTGAAGCCTCCATTATACCCTAACTCCAGAATCCTGCATTCTTGCAGAACCAGCACCATGTGTTTCATGTCAATGTCCTCCACCATTTTGAGCAGTAGCCAAAGTTCCTGCAACCATGGCTGCAGTAGCCTTTGAATGCCTGGGTGACTTGAGCACAGTGAAACAACTTCCTAGGTGCCCTGTGCAGGCAGGTCTCTTCTCAATGGAATTCTGCCATTGGATAGTACTGTTTGGACATTCTGATAATTTTTTAAAATATTTATTTATTTGCCTTAGTTGTACACAATGCCTTCATTTTTACGTGGTGCTGAGGATCGAACCCAGGCTGCGCACATGCTAGGCGAGCGCTCTACCACTGAGCCACAACCCCGGCCCGATAATTTTGTTTTGTATTAGGTATTGAATGCAGAGGAGCTTTACCACTGAGCTATGCCCCAAAGCCCCTTTTTATTTTATTTTATTATTTTTGTTTTGTTTTGAGACAGCATCTCACTAACTTGTCAATGGTCTCTTCTCAAAGGAATTTTTACTTTTACATAGTTGAGCCTGAGATGGGTGTGGTCTTGCCAATTCCTGAGATGCCCTGAAACCATTCTTTTTAGTGAGTGCAATGTCTTTAACAGCCAAAATGTCCTTAGCCCCAGGTTTTTGTTTTTTTTTTTTTTTTTTTTTTTTTTTTTTTTTTTTTTTTGCACTTTTCTGGCCAAACTGCAAGTTTTTCAAATTTTTCTCCTCCTGATTATCACAATACACTTGGTTAAAACTGTCAGCAATATCCATGCCACTGCCTGACTGCTGTGCTTCCTTCAAATTTCCTCTGCCAGATTAATTAGTCCATAACTTTTTATTTGGCCTCAAACAAAATCTCAGGACATGGGTAAAATGTAAATAATTTCTTTGCCAGTCTATAACATAAGTGGACTCTGGTCCAATTCCCAACAGAGTCCTCATTTCCATCTGAAACCTCAATGAGCACAGTCCACAATCCTTTCAGCATTCTGGTCTTCTGAGCTTCTACTAGAATTACCCATTAAGCTCAGTTACAATATTCTAAAGCATTTCTGCCTTGCGTCTCTAAACTTTTCAAAATTCCTCCCCCCACAAATAGCTCCAAAGGCTCTGAACCACACAATCATGTTAATCTCAGCAAGGACCGTACTTCTTGGTACCAATTTTTGTTTTAGTCAGCTTTTTTGTCATTGTAACCAAAAGACTTTATAATTCACAATAGCCAAGCTATGGGACCAACCTAGTGTTGCCGCCTGTAGCGATTGCCGCTTGTAGCAACGACGCCACGGGAGAAAATTCAGAGGCAGAATGGAAATGAAAAAGTTCTTTTATTCTTCTCTCTTCTAACTTCTCTCTCCGGCTCCAACAACCTCTCCAACTCCAACTCCAACCACCCTCTAACTAATGCTCACACCCGGTTAAATACTTTTTGCCGTAACAAGGACACGTGCTAACAGCTCGAGCTTACAAGTGCGTCATGCAGTGTTCACGGGCATAAAAGGATTATTAGATAAATGCATGAATATCAGGTGAAAATACTTGAACACCTTTATGGCTCTCAGCTAGCCGCCATCTTAGCTATCTCCTCAATTAGGGCTCTTACATTCTAGGTGCCCTTTGACAGATTAATTGATAAAGAAAATGTGGTATATATACACAATGGAATATTACTTGGCCATAAAGAAGAATGAAATTGTGGCATTTGCTGATAAATGGATGGAACTGGAGAATATCATGCTAAGCCAGTCCCAAAACACCAAAGGCTGAAAGTTCTCACTGATATGTGGATTCTATCCCATAACAAAATAGGGTAGGGAGAGGAAGTATAGAATTTCATTGGATTAGGCAAAGGGGAATGAAGGGAATGGGGATGGGAAGAGGAAAGTCAGTAGAATGAATCAGACATTACTTTCCTATTTTCATATATGAATACATGACTACTGTAACTATATTATGTACAACCACAAGAATGGAAAGTTATATTCTATGTATGTAAAATATGTCAAATTACATTCTACTGTCTTGAATAACTTTTAAAAAGAAAAAAAAATAAAAAAAAATTACTATAACCAGCTGGGTGTGGTGGTGCATACCTGTAATCCTAGAGACTGGAGAGACTAAGACAGGAGGATCGCAAGTTTGAGGACAGCCTTGACAAGTTAGTGAGACGCTGTCTCAAAACAAAACAAAAATAATAAAATAAAAAAACAAAAAGGGGCTGGGGATGTAGCTCAGTGGTAAAGCTCCTCTGCATCCAATACCCAATACCAAACAAAATCACCACAACTTCCAAACAGTACTATTCAATGGCAGAATATAAGTTCAGCAAGTTTTCTGGAATTCAACTTTCCCAATAGAATGTGTCTGATCTTATCTCCCATGGCCTTTATTATACAGGGCATTGTGATTGTTGTTGCTCTTTTAGGCAACTATATCCTTCTTATAACCATTCCAATATGCATTTGTCTAAATATTTGGAAATAATAAAGGTTAGATTTTCTTCTGATACCTACTGAAGGGACATTCTTTTCTAACTGCCTCGTGGCAGAATTTATACATTCTGGTTGACATGAAAACTTTTCTGTGGCAGTATCTTCATGTCTGCTTTGCTTTTCTATAACCCTGTGAGACTCATCTCATTAAGTTCTCCCCTCCTCATATAATTCCAAAGTGACCAAGAGTCGTTGGACATTCGACTTGAATAAACCTACCCAGTTTCATGACAGACCTGGGAGCTGTTGTGACCAGAGAAATTTTCAATTTTTTACATTTAATTTGGTTATAAGAAAATCTGCTTCCCACAGAGTACTCATTTGACTTTCTCATTAGATTAGTATCTATATGCACTGTAATGTTTTGAATGGTGGACCCCCAGAATATTTGTCTATGTGCAAATGAATCCTGTGAATATATCCTTGTTTGGAAAAGGGTCTTTGCATATGTAATGAAATTAAGGATCTTGAGATAAAACTATCCTGGATTACTTGGATAGGCCCTAAATCCAAAGATAAGTATCCTTATGGGAGACAGAAAAGAAGATCTAGTGAAGGTGGACACAAATGTTGGAGTTACACAACCACAGGCTAAGTAATACCTAGAACGAACAGAAGCTGGAAGATACAAAGAAGGATTCTTTATTTGTAGAAAACTTAGCCCTGCTAACAACTTGATTTTGGACTTCTGGCCTGTGAGAGAATAAATTTCTATTGCTTCAGCTACCAAGTTTGTGGAAACTTCTTCCAGAACCCACAAGATATTACCATATTTTAATGTTTTCTGTTGCAATTTGTTCAATATTCCATGCAGTAAGTTTTAGCATTGTATGACGTGAATAATTGAAGTGTGCTGTAAGGCACACTCTGAGGATAATTTAGGGTACTAATGAAAGGACCAACATTCCAATCTAACAACTCTGTTGACTGTAGTTGCAGTAATTTCTACTTTGGGGTCAAAATATTGAGTAGAGTTAAGCACTGACAGAAGTCACTGTACATCAAGATCTGATTTCTGGAATCCTAAGTGACCCAATCTTAGAATTGAATGCTTGTGTTTTTTTGGGAATGGATGCAGGGGATCAGAACCCTTTAGTCAGTGAAGGGCAACTTTAGTTTTTTTTTTTTGTTTTTTTTTTTGGGGGGGTACCGGGGATTGAACTCAGGACACTCGACCACTGGGCCACATCCCCAGCCCTGTTTTGTATTTTATTAGAGACAGGGTCTCACTGAGTTGCTAAGTGCCTCAGCATTTCTGAGGCTGGATTTGAACTTGCGAGCCTCCTGCTTAAGCCTCTCAAGTGCTGGGATTACAGGTGTGTGCCACCTCGCCCAGCCCAACTTTAGTATAAGGTGATTTGTGCAATCCATGTAGTGGGGACAAATTTGAAGCTATTTAAATATGAAATGCATTCCAGTCTCTTAAAGTGTTCATAAGTATGGACTGGAATCTATATCTACATGTCACAATGTAAATGCCATCTTTGGTATAAAGATAATGCTGGCCTCATAGAATGTTAGAATGTGTACCCTTTCCTTCAAGATTTTGGAAGCGTTTGAGAAGGATCAGTATTAATTTTTCATTAAACATTTAGTAGAATTTTCCAGTATAGCCATTTGGTCCTGGGTTTTTCTTTGCTTTTTTTTTTTAATTTAAATGATTTTATTAGTGCATTATAGTTACATAATAGTGAGATTCATTTTGACATAATCACATATTCATGGAATTTGATATATTCCATTTCAGTCTCTCGTCCCCCTCTTTTCCTCCCCTCTTCCCTCAACTATTCTCATTTCTCTACTTGGCTGGTCTTTCTTCTATTTATTTATTGCTTTTTAAGATTGGTGCTTTATAGATGTATAAAGGTGAAATTCAGTGTTGTATATTCATATAAGTTCATTCATTCCACAGTTCTTCCCTTTTCCTGTCCCTTATCCCTCCCCCTCTATTCCCTTCCTCTCCTCACTGACCAACTGATCTACCTTCTATTTTCATGGGATCTCCATTATTTTGCTCTAGCTTCTGTATATGAAAGAAAACATTTTCTTTGTTATACATCTGTTCAGATATTCTATATCTTCTTGAAGCAGGCTTAGTAACTTTTTGCTTTTTAGGCATGTGTCCATTTATTCTAGATATTCAAATTTGTTGGTGGTGTACAGTTCTTCATACTATTTTATTATAATAATTTTTATCTCTATAATGCTTCTAATAATGGCTTGTAGTAGTTTGATAGTGTTGCCAGAACAAGGTACTGCAGACTGGATGGTTTAAACAACAAATTACTTCCTCATAGTTTTGGAGGATAGAAGTTCAAGTTCAAGGTGTTGCCAGAGTTGCCTACAGGGTTATGGTCTACTGCATTATCTTTCTCCAGTTTGTCAATGGCCATCTTCTTCTTTTGCCTTTGCATGGTCTTTATTCTGTGCATATGCATCTGTGTCCTAATCTCCTCTTATTATAAGAAAACAAGATGTACTGTATCAGGGCTGACTCTAACGACCACATTTAACCTAATCACCCCTTTAAAAGCCTTATCTCCAAATACAATCACATTCAGAGTTATTATGTTTAGTATTTAAAAATATGAATTTAGAGGATGATGGTGTAACTCAGTGGTAGAGCACTTGCATAGCATATTGAGGCCCTGAGTATAATCCCTAGCACCACAAAAAATAAAGTGTAAATATGGAGGTAAAACAACCCCTAACATGTCCCCACTTTCATTTCTGGTTTTAGCAACTTGGACCTTCTCTTTTTTTCTTCATCACTCTAGGTAAAGGTTTGTCAATTTTGCCAAACTTTTCAATGAACCAACTTTTGGTTTTGATGATTCTCTCTATTGCTTTTTTTTCTGTTTCACTTGTCCTGTTCTAATATTTATTTCTTCCTTCTCTCTACTACCTTTGGGTTTAACCTTTTCTTTTTTCTAGCACCTTAAGCCCTACAGTTAGTTTACTGATTTTGGAATTTTTTCTTTTTTTTTTAATATTTTTTTAGTTGTCAATGTGTTGCTGCCTGAAGTAGAAACCGCTTGGAGCAACGAACGCTGCAGGAAAATTCGGAGGCAGGATGAAAATGAAAAAAGGTCTTTTATTCTTCTTCTCTCTCCGGCTCCAGCAATCACTCCAAACGCTCTAACTCCAACCACCACCTTCTTCTTCTTCCCACACACACTAACTAAACTCACCCAGTTATATACATATCACTTTAACAAGGACACGTGCTTACAGCTCGAGCTTACAGGTGCGTCACGCAGTGTTCACGGGCATACAAAGATTCTTTGGATAATGTATTACTATCAGGTGGAAACTAGAACATCTTTTATGGCTCTCAGCTAACCGCAATCTTTAGCTATCTCCTTGATTATAGGCTCCTTCATTTCCCCCTTTTAGTTTTAAAAGAGGGGATGTTCTAGGACGTCCATGTGCAACCGACATTCTTACCCGTCATGGGAGTCTAGGCTGTCCTGACTCCTGGCTTAGGTTGACATGCCGGCCACATTAGACTGTCCCGTGCTACTGTGCCGTGTCTTAGGTTGTCCCCTTCTGGGGATCTTACCCATCATAGGCTAACCAGCCATCCAATAGAGCCCTTCAGGATCGACTGTGTGTTGACTAACAGCCGTCCAATTTTTAGAAGATGCTGCGGCTTTAAGGCGGTAAGCCTACTGCTGACGAGCCAAGTTTCCATAGCGTATCAAGTTCTTTAAGCCAATCAGCTGCCCTTAGTTTCATCAAGTAACGCACTGAGTTCTCTTAGACAAATACCTGCTAGGCATTGTCCCGTAATGTCCCAAAATAATGGAAAATCAAAATGTCCATAAGTTATAACACATAGATTCAGGAGGCCCCATGCATGCAGAGCAGAGGCCACACTACTGGTTAGGTTGTTTGATGCTTGAGCAGCAGGGATGCTTGCAGCGACCGCGGTCCGTGCAGTTGTAGCAGCAGCCGTCTTTTTTATGTCTAGACATTTCCACCAGCAAATCTTCAGGGCCCGCTACCTAAAAACTCAAGCATCCATTATTAAGGGAAAGGCAGCGCTATTCCAGCACTGAGATCAAAAGGTGAGCTGTCAAACTAAAAAAAGAATTATTAGAGTAGAAAATAAAACTTGATCTCTGCTCACACACATTGCTGCTTAAGCTCCCACAAACATAAGCTGGCAAAATATCACATTCAGAAATAATCAAAGAGAAACTGAGGGTGTTTACTGCATTAAAGATAAAGAAAAGCTAAAGGCACTTTGGAAAAATAATTTGTTAGCTGGAATCCTCAAGTCTCTATATACACAGCAATCCTATACCTGTTGAAATAATTCAAATTAATCAGCTATTAAACAAATGAAGTTAATAACAAATAAACGATCCTCTGTCGGAACACCAAAATATCAGGTTATACAACATTAAACATATTCACAGCTGAAGAGAAGTCCCGGAGACAACTATAAATCAAAATTGATTATCATTATAATTGATTATCTAATTAAAATATTCTGAACTTATATGAATATCTATTTATCTATCTATCTATCTATTGATTATCTAATTAGAATATTCTAAGCTTAAATGAATTAACGTTATTTGGATCTATATCTATCTACCTATTTTTTTTTAAGCGCTTAATTATTTGTGACGTCACACCAGACAGACGCACATATAAACATATATTTGTGACATCACATTAACATGAAATTTAGACAAATGCACAGACATAAAGACATATATAAAAGAAAAAAAATACAATTGTGTATACACTGAAGAGAGATCTTCTTGTCCCGGCTGGGAAGATGAAATTTAAGTTGTAAATTTAATGGAGGACTCTTAAGGGAATCACTCCATACCTTCACTTTGGTCCTCTTGATTTTGTACTTGTTTATTCAATCTAGACTCCCCAATAACTTCGTCTTGATCCTTTTGACTTTGTACCTGCTTTATCAATCTAGATGGTATCCATATTGGAGAGGATTCGTGCTTTGGAAAAACACAAACAGATCCTCTCCCCCAAATTAATACTGGGTCTGGACCCTTCCATGTACCTGAGAGAACATCCTTCCAGTAAACCAAAGGTTTATGTTGTTGGTGTGGGTTCCAGTGTCTATCTCCAGCCGAATGTCCATTAGAATCTAAAGTTAAGAAATTTAGGGTAAACAGGGCAACTGCCAATCTGTCCTTAGGATTTTTCCAGTTTCCATCTTTTTGCTTTAGTAACATATTTTTAAGTGTCCGATTTGCTCTTTCAATTATTCCTTGTCCCTGAGGATTATAAGCGATACTTGTTTTGTGGATAATATTGAACTTTGTACAAAATTGTTTGAAGGATGTGGATGTATATGCAGGGCCATTATCTGTTTTAAGCATTTTGGGGATGCCCAATGCAGCAAAAGCTTGCAGACAATGAGATATAGTATCTTTAACTTTTTCTCCGGAATGTAAAGAAGCAAAAATCATGCCTGAGCATGTATCTATGGTGACATGAATAAATCGTAATTTTCCAAAACTTGGCTCATGTGTGACATCCATCTGCCACAAATGATTGGGCATCAAACCTCGTGGGTTAACCCCATAATGTGGATTGGGCAAAAGTGTTACACAAGATGGACATTCTTTTACAATTCTACGAGCTTGTTCTTTTGTGATTTTAAATTTTTGTCTTAAGGTAGTGCTGTTAACGTGGAACTGGGAATGAAATAAAGTAGCTTGTTGTACTGTAGTAAATATAAATATTGTTTTAGTGAGGGCATCAGCTTTTTGATTACCTTCATGGAGAGGACCAGGCAGATTAGTGTGAGCTCTTATGTGACCTACAAATAAAGGTTCTTTTCGTTGCCATAGGAGATTTTGGATTTGAGAAAACAATTTAAAAGCTGGAGTATGTGGTGCTATTGGACCTGCTAGCTCCAATTTAGGGACAGCATGTACAATATAATGGCTGTCTGAAAAAATATTCATAGGCTGTTCTTTAAAATTTTCCAGAGCTATTATTATAGCTTCGAGTTCCACTAGTTGAGCTGATTTTTGATTAGTGATATGAATCATTTTTTCATTTTGAGTGACTACTGCAGCAGTACCGTTAGAGGATCCATCTGTAAATACATTAAATGCTTTAGGAATGGGTTGAGTTTTTATTACCTGTGGGAATATGATAGGATGATTGATACAAAAGGACAGTATAGGAGATTTAGGAATATGATTGTCAAAATTTGCAGAAGTAGAGCATCTAGCTATAGCCCAATCATTATCATTGAAGCACAAATTTTCAACCTGTGACGATGAATAAGGAGTAATAATAGTAGCAGGATGAATTCCAAATATTTTAGTAGAGGTTTTAAGTCCTTGAAGAATAAGTTTAGCCACCATGGAGGTATAAGACTCAATTGTACTTTTAGGAGAGACAGGCAAATGTATCCATAATATAGGTCCCTGTTACCAAAATACTCTTGTTGGTGTATATTGTGAAGGAATAATAATCAATATTAGTGGTTGTGTAAAATCAAATCTATCGCAATGGGATCTTTTAATGGCCTGTTCTACTAATTTTAGAGCTCTCCTGGCCTCAGGAGTTAATGTTCGCGGTGAGGATGGATCAGGGTTCCCGCGAAGGATGTCAAATAAAGGTTTTAATTGTCCAGTAGTGAGGCTTAGTGTAGGGCGAAGCCAATTAATGTCTCCCAATAATCTTTGGAAATCATTGAGGGTGGTCAAATGTTCTTTACTTATTAGAATTTTTTGGGGTTTAACAAAAGTATCCATGATTTTAAAGCCTAAATATAGTATAGGTGATCTGCTTTGAACTTTTTCTTCTGCTATATATAATCCATATTTTTAAAATTTTTTTGTTATTTCACTAAATATATTAAATAAGATTTGTTGATTAGGGTGAGCTAATAAAACATCGTCCATGTAGTGTAGACACATGAGGTCTTGATATTTGTTTTTAATGGGCTGTATAGCTCTGTCCACATATAGTTGGCACATTGTAGGGCTATTTGCCATTCCCTGCGGCAATACTTTCCATTGATATCTTTTATCAGGGCCATTATTATTGATAGAAGGAATTGAAAAAGCAAACCTGGGGGCATCCAGAGGATGTAGGGGAATGGAAAAGAAACAGTCCTTTATATCAAGAGTTATAAGGTAATAGTTTTTTGGAATAGCTACAGGATTAGCAAGTCCAGGTTGGGTAGGTCCCATAATTTGCATTGTTTTATTAATTTGTCTTAGGTCTTGTAATAGTCTCCATTTTCCCGATTTTTTCTTAATTACAAATATGGGAGAATTCCAGGGAGAGGTGGAAGGCTCTATGTGTCCTGCTTCTAATTGTTCTTTAATTAATTGATGGGCCGCTTGCAATTTTTCTTTGGATAGGGGCCACTGAGGGACCCAAACTGGCTTATTAGAAAGCCATGGTATTTTTAAAATTGTTTTCTCAGTGGCCCCTAGAAAAAATGTCCTTTGCCTTTTTTATTATGATTAGGATTTTTATTCTTAACACCTGCAGGCTTGGTTGCTAGGTGTAGCCCCATTTGATGTAAGATATCTCTTCCCCATAGGGTAACTGGCAAGCTGTTTAAAACATAAGGTTGGAATGTTCCTGTATGGCCTTCATTGTCTTGCCAATTTAAGATTACAGCACTTTGTGCTGGGGTATTACTATATCCCAAGCCTCTTAAACTGGTTGAGGCTTTCTGCAGAGGCCAGTGCTTAGGCCATTGTTGTAGATTTATGATGGAAGAGTCAGCTCCTGTATCAATCAGCCCCTCCATCTCTATACCTTGAATTTTTAATTTGCACATCGGCCTCCGTGAACAATCCTGAACCCAGAAAGCCATAGGTCCTGAACCAGTGGAACCGAATGCTCTGCTATTTCTATTTTGTGGCATGCTTTTAAAAGAACTATGGAGACTGGGAATGAGGAGCAGCTGTGCGATTCTGTCTCCTTGATTTACGGAGATGATACCCCTGTGTGTACTTAGCATTATTTTAATCTCTCCATTATAATCTGAATCAATAACCCCTGGTATAACATTAAAGCCTAATAAACTCTTGGAACTACGCCCAAGGATTAGTCCCACAGTTCCTGAAGGGAGAGGTCCCCTGATTCCCGTAGGAATCAGCTGAACCTCCATTTCAGGTGTCAGGACCATCCGGGCAGTAGAACAGAGATCTAATCCTGCACTTCCTCTTGTCCCTCTGATAAGGGAGTTAATAGGTAGGAGGGATTGTGACGAGGAATCATTTGGATCTGAGGGCATTCCTCCTCTAGTGCGCATTCCTCCTCTAGTGCCTCGTACATTTGTGGGCCCCGGGGCATTGGGCCCTGTGCCCTGTTTTTTGAAATCCTTGATAAATCATTTCCATATATATCATATCTGGAATGGCATTGATTGGCCCAATGTATACCCTTTTTGCACCTGGGGCATTGGCCTGGAGCGCGGTATGAATTTGATCTTATTACCCTTGGGGGATATTGCTTAGCATATCTTGGTTGATTATAATACTTTTGTCTGGAATATCCTGTTCTAGGTTGAAACCTTTGGGAATTTTGAGGGGAGGAATTTTTCATCACTGCAGCAATTACGTTGCCTGTGATAACAGCCTCGTTAATGTCTTTGCACAGTCTGATATAAATTGATAAGTCTTTTTTACTTCTCCACAGCCTTATTGCATCCTGGCAATATTTATTAGCATTCTCGTACGCTAATTGGATAACTAGAGGCATAGCTTGCTCGACTTCGCCAAAAAACTCTAGATGTTGTTTTTAAGAGTCTATCTATAAAATCAGCGTAAGGTTCGTTAGGCCCTTGTATAACTTTTGATAGGCTGCCTTGCAGATCTCCTGTGCCTGATATTGTCTTCCAGGCTTTCACAGCTGCAGTGTGTATCTGGGCATACACACCTGGATCGTATTGTAGCTGATTTTGTAGTTCGGCGAACTGACCTTCCCCTGTGAGCATATCTATATTGCGTTGAGGGAAACCTGCTGCAGCATTTCTCTTTGCTATTTCTGAACAAAGTTCCTGGAATTGAGTTTTCCAGATTAGGTATTGTCCCCCACTTAGTACCGCTCTGCATAGACTTTTCCAATCTGAGGGGCCTAAGGTTAGGGTGTTAAGTGACTCTATCATACTTAATGTGAACGGAGCTTGAGGCCCATAGGTCATTACCGCCTCTTTAAAATTCTTTATTGTTTTAAAGTCTAGGGACTCGTGATATCTTTGTCCCTCTTCATTTTGAAATACTGGCAGTTCTAGGTGCTCCTGCGGTCTATGTTGTTTGAGAGCGTATAAGCGCTCAGAAAGGCCGCCAATTTCTACCTCAAGGGCACGTACATTCTGATCAATACTCCTTATTGTTTCTGTTAGGTATTCTATCCATGAAGGAGCAGAGGGCACTAGTGGTTCCTCTATTTGACGGTTTTTTCTCTTTTTTAATTTCTTTTTGTTCTTTTTATTGGAGACTGTGCTCCCTGAATCGCTTTTTGATTCCTCCTCACTACTAGCTTCATAATTCCTAACTGGCTTAGTGGAGGAGACCATACTGTCATGGTTTGGCTCCTTGTTACTATTATCACTTTCACTAGTATCCTGAGTTTCAGCTTCTAAGGAGAGTACATACTCCTCAGCTAATTTTATTAAGCTTCTGATGGCTTTTGCAGTTCTTACTTTTGAATTTATATTACTGCTCTCCTTGCTGGTCTCAACTGAGTCAGAGGATATGCTTTCTTGTTCACTTTTCTCACTATCCTCTGAGTTCTCGCTATCAAAAATTTCATTTGTGGCTTTTATAAACCAACTTTTTGTTATATTCGCTCCCATATTTTTAAATTTTCTTTTTTCTTACCTTGCCGCCGAATTCCCCATACAGGCCACCACTTGTTGCTGCCTGAAGCGGAAACCGCTTGGAGCAACGAACGCCGCAGGAAAATTCAGAGGCAGGATGAAAATGAAAAAAGCTCTTTTATTCTTCTTCTCTCTCTGGCTCCAGCAATCACTCCAAACGCTCTAACTCCAACCACCACCTTCTTCTTCTTCCCACACACACTAACTAAACTCACCCAGTTATATACATATCGCTTTAACAAGGACACGTGCTTACAGCTCGAGCTTACAGGTGCGTCACGCAGTGTTCACGGGCATACAAAGATTCTTTGGATAATGTATTACTATCAGGTGGAAACTAGAACATCTTTTATGGCTCTCAGCTCTCAGCTAACCGCAATCTTTAGCTATCTCCTTGATTATAGGCTCCTTCATCAATGTACCTTTGTTTTATTTATATGTGGTACTAAGAATTGAACTCAGTGCCTCACACATGCTAGGCAAGTGCTCTACCACTGAGCTACATCCCCAGCCTAATTTTTCTTATTTTTAAATGTAGGTTTTATAGGTATAAATATTCCACAGAACACTGCTGTACCACATACATTTTGGTATGTTGGTTTATATTTGAATTTATCTAAAAAAATTTCCAATGCAAATTGTGCTTTTTCTTTGACCATTTGTTTACTTGAGTGTATTTGTAAATTTTTCAGCATTTTTGTTTTCCTTCTGTTGATTTGTAGGTTCTTCTCCTTGTGGTCAAGAACATACTTATTATGACTTCAAATATTTAAATTGTAATGGGAATTGTTTGTGACCTAACATATAGTTAATCTTGTACAATGTTCCAGGTCCACAGAAAATAAAGTGTATTATGCTGTTGTCATTGAGTGGGGTGTTCTATAAGGGTCTATAGATATGATTGGTTTATTGTGTAGTTCAAGGCCTTATTAATATTCCATATAGTTGTTCTTTACCTTATTAAAAAGTGGAATACTGAAGTGTACAACTGCTTTGTAGAACTGTCTATTTCTCTCTTCAATTCTGTCAATTTTGCTTCATATATTTTGGGATGTTGTTTTTATGTAGGTATATGTTCCTAATTGATACATCATTCTGGTGGATTGACAGTTTAATGAATAGTCAAATGTCTTTCTTTGCTCTTTTAAGTTTTTTTTTTTTTTTTTTTATGTAGTACTGAGGATCGAACCCAGTGCTTCATGCATGCTAGGTGAGTGCTCTACCACTGAGCCACAACCCCAGCCCCTGCCCTTTTAACATTTTAAAAGTACTTTTTACCTAATATTAGTATGGTTACCTAGACCTCTTTTGGTTACTATTCACACAGAGTATCTTTATCCTGTGTCTGTCTTTGGATCTTAAGTGTGTATCTTCTAGACAGAATATAATTGAATTATGTTTTAAAAATCCATCTCATAATCCAGAGAATTTAAGCTGTTTGCCTTTAAACTAATATTTTGACAGTGAGAATTATTTTACTCAACATATCTTATATCTCATGTGTTCCCCTGATAGATAGGCAGGAGCCAATAGGCTTAAAGGTCACCAAAAGGTCACCCTGTTCCACAGACAAAGGGCCAAAAAGTCAGTCTGTTCTTCCAGCAGGATGTTTCATTTTCCCCAGGCAGGAGCCAATAGGCTTGAAGGCCGCCCTCACCCCATTGGCAGGAGCCAATAGGCTTAAAGGTTGCCAAAAGGTCGCCCTATTCCACAGGAAGAAGGCCAAAAGGTTGCTCTGTTCTCTGAGTAGGCTGTTTCATTTTCCCCAGGCAGGAGACAATAGGCTTGAAGGCCGCTCTCACCCCATGGACAAAGAGCCAATAGCGTTAAAGGTCGCTCTGGTACACCCCCCACCAGAAATCCCTATATAAACTCTTGTCTGTTCAGAGTTTTTGGAAGACACAGACACAACAGCTCGTCCTTGCTGAGAGTAGGCAGCCACTGCACCAGCCATAGACCCACCGCTTCCAGCCCGACAGCAGCTGCCCCAGCTGACAGCTCCATCCTCCACCCCGACAGGAGCTGCCCCAGCAGCAACAGCTCCAGAGACGACAGCTGGTGCTACCAGGCACCAGCCTTCCGTTCAGAGCTCGCACACTCCCCTCTCCCTGACTCCTCTTTCCCAGCACCTCTTCTACTTCTAACCAGCCATAAAGGCTGGTGAATAAATCTCTTGGCTGCATGGTTGTCACCGGTGTGATTTTTGCCCTTCATTCCCCAATTCCTTTATCATGGCCTTCATTTGTGGATTTTTTTTTTTTATAGTGCAGCATTTTGATACCATTCCTTCTCATTTCTATTTGTGTGTATTTTTTTAGCTTTTCCCTTTGTAATTACCTCAGAGATTACATTTAATCCCTTAAACTTATAATAACCTAGTTTGAATTAATGCCAAATAACCTGAAGAAGAATACAAAACTCTGCTTCTATACATCTGTGCCCTCTCCCTCTTTATTGTTAATTAAGTAAATCTATATTGACAAACAATGTTCTTGCCAGCATAAATTTATAATTATTGTTTTATGCATTTTCTTATTGTCCTACAAATCCTCAAGGCTCTGTTCATTTTTTCAACCTGCTGCATTGATGTTGGTGGGGGTGGAGCTGAATAATGAGCATGTTTCATTTTTTAAGAAACTGTAAAAATGTTTTCCACAGTGGATATACTATTTTACATCTCCAACAGCAAATAAATTTAAACAAATAAAAAAAATTATTTGTGCTGACTCTGATCTGATAGGTGAACTATTATACCACATTGTGACTTTAATTTGTGTTTATATTATTGCAAGGAAGATTAACACAGCTTTCACATGTTTGTGTATTTCTCCCATATTTGTTTAAGCCATTTTTTTTTTTCCATTTATTTTATTTGTTTATTTTTATGTGGTGCTGTGGATCAAACCCAAAGCCTCACACAAGTGCTCTACCACTGAGCCACAACCTCAGCCCTGTTTAAGCTATTCTTGTATTTATTTACATTATTGTGAACTTTGTGTTCAGATCATTCACTCATTTTTTAAAATTTTTATTTATTTATTTTTATTTATAGTAGTAGTATGTTTTACAATTCATACTGCACATATAGAGCATCTTCTTACACAAAACAGTTTGTATACAAAGTATATTCATACCATTCAAGTCTTCAATCATGTGTTTAGAATAATGATATCCATCTTATTCAACCACTTTTTCTTTTTTTCCCCCTCCATCCACCCTTACTCCCTCCCTTCCCCTTCCTTCCCTTTGACCATTATAGTGTTCCTCTAATCCTCCTATGTACCCCCGACCCAACAATACTGTGAACCAGCCTCCTTATATCAGAGGAAACATTCGGTATTTGGATTTATGAGATTGACTGATTTCACTTAGCATTATATTCTCCAACTTCATCCATTTATCAGCAAATGCCATTATTTTATTTTATTTTCACTCATGTTTATAAGATTATCTCTTTACTATTATTTTATAAGAGCTATTAAGCTATTAAATGAAAATATAATTAGCACTTAAAAAACCTGAATGTACAAAAAAAAAAAAAAAGACTAAACTAAATATGCAACTACCATAAGATCCAGCAATTTCATTTCTGAGCATTTATCCCAGAATGATTAAAACAACATTCACACACACACACACACACACACATGCACACACCCACCTATATATGAATATTTATAATAACCTTTTTAAAAATTAGAGCTTTATAATTATACATAGTAATTGGGTTCAGCCCAACAAACTCATACATGCAAGGAATTTGATTTTAGTTCATGATCCCCCCTTTCCTTCTCCCTTTTACCTTTCATCCTCCCTCCCCTCTACCATTATGCTTACTCTAGTATACTAGACTTCCTTTTGCTTGTTTATTAATTTATATTTGATTTGTTCTTTCTACTTATAACATAAAAGTGAAATTCCCTGTTGTTTATTTATACATGTACATAGCATTTTTAAAGAATTCATTCTGCATTGCCTCCCCTTACCCAGCCCTACACTCTGCCTCTAGATCTCCTTTCATTACTGATCTTCCCTTTATCTTTTTATCTTTTTCTTTTATTCTAACTTGTTATATATGACAGCAGAATGCATTACAATTCATATTACACTTATACAGCACATTTTTACATAACTCTGGTTGTATACAAAGTATATTTATACCATTCGTGTCTTCATACATGCACTTAGGTTAATGATATCCATCTCATTCTACCATCTTTTTCTTTTTACCCTTTTGCCCCCCTCCCTTCCCCTCTGCAGACACTACAGAAATAGAGAAGATAATTAGAAATTATTTTGCAAAAATTGTGCTCCAATAATATACAATATATCGAAGGCATCAACAAATTTCTAAAGTTGTATGATTGCCCAAATTGAATCAGGATGATATACACAATTTAAACAGATCAATTTCAAGTGGTGAAATAGAAGATGCCATCAGAAGCCTACCAACCAAGAAAAGCCCAGGACTGGATGAATACAAAGCCGAGTTCTACAAGACCTTTAAAGAAGAACTAATATCAATACTCTTCAATTTATTTAAGGAAATAGAAAAAGAGGGAGCACTTCCAAAGCCATTCTATGAGGCCAATATCACCCTGAATCCAAAACCATGCAAAGATACATCAAAGAAAGCAAACTTCAGACCAGTATCTCTAATGAATATAGATGCAAAAATTCTCAATAAAATTCTGGTAAATCGAATATCTTTATGTTATCTTATCCTTTCCTCTCCATTTTCTTTATTTTACTGTAGCTTCTGCATATGAGAGAAAAACATTCAACTATGAGTTTTTAAGTTTGGCTTATTTCACTCAGCATGATGTTCTCCAGTTTCATGCATTTTACCAGAAAATGCCATAATTCCATTCTTTTTTTTATGGATGAGTAAAACTGCATTTATATATATATATAATATATATTATATATATATATATATATATATATATATATATATATATCCCATAATGTCTTAATCCATTTATCTATTAACAGGCTTCTGGTTTGATTCCGTAATTTAGTTATTGTGAATTTTTAAAATTAAGAAAGGAAATATCTTTATTTATTTATTTTTATTTATAGTAGTAGTATGTTTTACAATTCATACTGCACATATAGAGCATCTTCTTACACAAAACAGTTTGTATACAAAGTATATTCATACCATTCAAGTCTTCAATCATGTGTTTAGAATAATGATATCCATCTTATTCAACCACTTTTTCTTTTTTTCCCCTCCATCCACCCTTACTCCCTCCCTTCCCCTTCCTTCCCTTTGACCATTATAGTGTTCCTCTAATCCTCCTATGTACCCCCTGACCCAACAATACTGTGAACCAGCCTCCTTATATCAGAGGAAACATTCGGTATTTGGATTTATGAGATTGACTGATTTCACTTAGCATTATATTCTCCAACTTCATCCATTTATCAGCAAATGCTATTATTTTATTTTATTTTCACTCATGTTTATAAGATTATCTCTTTACTATTATTTTTATAAGAGCTATTAAGCTATTAAATGAAAATATAATTAGCACTTAAAAAAACCTGAATGTACAAAAAAAAAAAAAAGACTAAACTAAATATGCAACTACCATAAGATCCAGCAATTTCATTTCTGAGCATTTATCCCAGAATGATTAAAACAACATTCACACACACACACACACACACATGCACACACCCACCTATATATGAATATTTATAATAACCTTTTTAAAAATTAGAGCTTTATAATTATACATAGTAATTGGGTTCAGCCCAACAAACTCATACATGCAAGGAATTTGATTTTAGTTCATGATCCCCCCTTTCCTTCTCCCTTTTACCTTTCATCCTCCCTCCCCTCTACCATTATGCTTACTCTAGTATACTAGACTTCCTTTTGCTTGTTTATTAATTTATATTTGATTTGTTCTTTCTACTTATACATAAAAGTGAAATTCCCTGTTGTTTATTTATACATGTACATAGCATTTTTAAAGAATTCATTCTGCATTGCCTCCCCTTACCCAGCCTACACTCTGCCTCTAGATCTCCTTTCATTACTGATCTTCCCTTTATCTTTTTATCTTTTTCTTTTATTCTAACTTGTTATATATGACAGCAGAATGCATTACAATTCATATTACACTTATACAGCACATTTTTACATAACTCTGGTTGTATACAAAGTATATTTATACCATTCGTGTCTTCATACATGCACTTAGGTTAATGATATCCATCTCATTCTACCATCTTTTTCTTTTTACCCTTTTGCCCCCTCCCTTCCCCTCTGCAGACACTACAGAAATAGAGAAGATAATTAGAAATTATTTTGCAAAATTGTGCTCCAATAATATACAATATATCGAAGGCATCAACAAATTTCTAAAGTTGTATGATTGCCCAAATTGAATCAGGATGATATACACAATTTAAACAGATCAATTTCAAGTGGTGAAATAGAAGATGCCATCAGAAGCCTACCAACCAAGAAAAGCCCAGGACTGGATGAATACACAGCCGAGTTCTACAAGACCTTTAAAGAAGAACTAATATCAATACTCTTCAATTTATTTAAGGAAATAGAAAAAGAGGGAGCACTTCCAAAGCCATTCTATGAGGCCAATATCACCCTGAATCCAAAACCATGCAAAGATACATCAAAGAAAGCAAACTTCAGACCAGTATCTCTAATGAATATAGATGCAAAAATTCTCAATAAAATTCTGGTAAATCGAATATCTTTATGTTATCTTATCCTTTCCTCTCCATTTTCTTTATTTTACTGTAGCTTCTGCATATGAGAGAAAACATTCAACTATGAGTTTTTAAGTTTGGCTTATTTCACTCAGCATGATGTTCTCCAGTTTCATGCATTTACCAGAAAATGCCATAATTCCATTCTTTTTTTTATGGATGAGTAAAACTGCATTGTATATATATATATATATATATATATATATATATATATATATATATATATATATATATCCCATAATGTCTTAATCCATTTATCTATTAACAGGCTTCTGGTTTGATTCCGTAATTTAGTTATTGTGAATTGTCCTGCTATAAACATTGAGGTCAGCTTTTTATTTATTTTTTTAATAATTGCCAAAACTTAAAGTTGACCTAGATGTCTTTCAATGGGTAATGGTTAAGCAAACTTTGATACATTCAGACTATAGACTATATGTCCACAAGCAAATATCAATAAGACAAAGTATAAAAGGAACCTCTCTGTGTTATTTCTTGTGACTGCATGCAAATCTACAATTATACAAAATGTCATTTCACTTTTAAAAATACAATATGTAATCTTACCAAAACTAGGTTCTAGATTCTATTTCAAAAGAATTTCAAATCCTGGAGAGGGTTATGATCAGTGGAATGAGCCCATTCTCCTGCTGTGGAGTCAGGGAAAAGTGGGTTCAGATTTGCTCTCTTCCACTTCCTAGCTGTGTAACCTGTAGCTTTGTGACTTAGGGTGCCCATTTTCTCATACCATTTACAAAGTGTATAGTGCATTCTTTTACTGGTTTGTGAATTCTAAACAATTAAGAAAGGAAATTTCTTAGCTATTATATTTTTACTTCTTTGACAATGAGTGAAAATGAATATAATTTTACAAATCATCTTATTTAGCCCTTTTACTGTCATATTTGCATAATTATTTTCATGAAGAACATTGCTATGTAACTGGATTTTCTTGGTATATCCCTGTCAGGATTTGCCTTTGGGGTTTAGTCTCATCAAAAAGTCTGTGATTTCTATCTCTTTTTTTTCTTTTTCTTTTTTTTATTTATAATAGTAGCATGTATTACAATTCATAATGCACATATATAGCATCTTTTTACATACAACTGTTTGTATACAAAGTATATAAGTACCATTCAGATCTTCAATCATGCATTTAGGATAATGATATTAATCTCATTCAACCAACAATTTTTTTCTTCCCCCCTCCCCCTTCCACCCTCCTTCCCCTCCCTTTCCTTTGACCATTCTAGTGTTCCTCTAATCCTCCTATGTACTCCTAACCAACAACACTGTGAACTAGCCTCCTTATATCAGATAAAACATTTGGTATTTGGATTTTTGAGATTGACTAATTTCACTTAGCATTATATTCTCCAACTTCATCCATTTACCTGCAAATGCCATTATTTTATTCTCTCTTATTGCTGAGTAAAATTCCATTTTGTATATATACCACATTTTCTTTATCCACTCATCTACTGAGGGACATCTAGGTTGGTTCCACAACCTACCTATTGTGAATTGTGCTGCTATAAACATTGAAGTGGCTGTGTCACTGTAATATGCTGTTTTTAAGTCCTTTGGGAATAGACCCAGGAGTGGGATAGCTGGGTTATTGGGTGGTTCCATTCCCAGTTTTCCAAGAAATCTCCATACTGCTTTCCATAGTGGTTGCACCATTTTGCAGTCCCACCAGCAATGTATGAGTGTGCCTTTTCCCCCACATCCTCTCCAACATTTATTGTTGTTTGTTTTCTTAATAGCTGCCATTCTGACTGGAGTGAAATGAAATCTTAGAGTAGTTTTGATTTGCATTTCTCTAATTGCCAGCTATATTGAGCATTTTTTCATGTATTTGTTGATTAATTGTGTATCTTCTTCTGAAAAGTTTCTTTTCAATTCCTTAGCCCAGTTGCAAATCAATGACAAAACAAGGAATAAGAAAAACTACTCTATTTCATTTTATTGTCAGTTTGAGAGCCATACGTTTGGTAGGATACACCAGAGATGCCATCAGATCTGAGGTTTTCTTTGAGGGAATGTTTTAATTTATATAATCAATTTGTTTAACAAGCATAAGATTATTCAGATTATCTAGGTTTCTGCAGCTAATTTTGTAATTCATGTTTTCACAAAATATGTGCATTTAATTTATTAAATTTATCAATGTGAAGTTGTCCATAATATCTATTATCATCCTTTGAATGATCATAGGCTCTCTTGTGATATCTCCCTTTTGTGATGTGGTTTGTTTTTTATTATAATCAGTTTTACTCATAGTTTATCAATTTAATTATGATATTCAAAGAACAAACTGTTGGATTTTATGATTTGCTCTATTTTAATGATTGTATTCTATTGCACTGGTATTTGTCCTTATCTTTGTTATTTCTTTTCTTCTCTATTTGTATAGTTTTAATTTTTGCTCTTTATTTTCTAGTTTCTCCAAATGGAAGATTAAAATAATAATTTCAAATTTTCTTTTCTAAAATGTACATTTTAAACTATGAATTTCCTTGTATTCACTCTTGAGTTACATCCAAGAAACATTTATATATTGTAATTTATCATTCAGTCCAAAATATATTCTAATTTCCAGAACTTAGCATTACTAGTTTTAAAAATTCATTTAAAAATTTTTATAGTTAGGTAATAGTCTCTTTGTAGTTTTTAAATATATATATTTCTGATGGCTAATTATGTTAAATAGATTTTCATATATTTATTGGCCATTCCTATGGCTTCACTTCTGAACTTTTTTTTTTTTTTTTTTTTTTTTTTTGGTACCAAGGATTGAACTCAGGGGCACTCGACCACTGAACCACATCCCAGCCCTTTTTATGTATTTTATTAGAGGCAAGGTCTCACTGAGTTGCTAAGTGCCTTGCCATTGCTGAGGCTGGCTTTGAACTCCGGATCCTCCTGCCTCAGCCTCCCAAATGCTGGGATTACAAGCATGCGCCACTGCACCCAGTTCCCTTGTGAGCTTTCTGTTCAATCTATTGTCCTTTTTAAAAATTATTTTTTTCCTTCTTGTTTTGAGTTAAAAGGGTTCTTTTTTTGTGTGTGTGTGGTACCGGGGATTGAACTCAGGGGCACTCGACCACTGGGTCACATCCCCAGACCTTTTTTGTATTTTATTTAGAGACAGGGTCTCACTGAGTTGCTAAGTGCCTCACCGTTGCTGAGGCTGGCTTTGAACTCGCAATCCTCCTGCCTCAGCCTCCCAAAGTGCTGGGATTACAGGTGTGCACCACCGCGCCCGGTTTAAAAGGGTTCTTTATACATTCTGGAGTATAGTCAATTATCAGATGAATTCATTGTGAACATTTTCTCTCATTTAACTGGCATTCTCTCTCTCTCTCTCTCTCTCTTTTTTTTTTTTTTTTTAATTTTTTGGTACCAGGGGTTGAACTCAGGGGCACTCCACCACTGAGCCACATCCCCAGCACCTTTTTATATTGCTAAGGCTGATTTTGAACTCATGAATCTCCTGTCTCAGCCTCCTGAGCTGCTGGGATTCCAGGTGTGTGCCACTGCACCCAGCTTCCCTTTATTTATTTATTTTTAATATTTATTCTTTAGTTATAGGTGAACACAATATCTTTTATTTTTTTATGTGGTGCTGAGGATTGAATCTAGTGAATCATGCATGCTTTATCTCTGAGCCACAACCTCAGCCCCTTCCCTTTTATTTTTTATAACATTTGTTGATTGGAAGAAAATTTTAATTTGAGTGATGTCCAATTTTCCAATCTATTATTGGTGATTTTGTGTCATTTTCCTGAAATCTTTATCTCATCCGGTTTATAAAGATTTTTATCCTATGTTGTTTTCTAGACACATTACCTTTGACATTTAGGCCTGTAATTAATTTCCAATTAAGTTTTAAGAAGTATGGGAATCATAATTTGAAATTGCCTTTATATATGGATATCTAGTTTTACTGGCACCATTTGATGAAAATACTATCTTGTCTCCCATTGAATTATGTTAACTCTTTTCACTAAATCAATTTGGCATGAATATGTAAATCAATTTTTTGACTCTTCACTCTGAGTTTTTTTTTTTTAATCTATACATCTTTCTTTAGGCCAACATAGTACCATATGGATTATTGCATCTTTATGGTTAGAGTTACAATATGAGGTTGGGTAGGTCCTTCAACTTTATCATTGTTTTTGTTATTTAAAGTTTGCATTTGCACACACATTTTAGAATCAACTCTTTTACTTCTACAAAAATTTTTCTGTGATTTTAATTGAAATTACATTGAATCTATAGATAATTTTGGAAAGAACTGACATATGAAGACTATTAAGTCTTCCAATTCATGAGCATGGACTATCATCTCCATTTATTTAGATCTTTAAAAATTTCTTTCAGCAATGTTAGTCTTAGCCATCTTTCATTAAATTTATTTCTAAGGATCATATGTTTTTTATTCTATTTCATGTGGTGTTCTTTATGTAAATTTATTTTTCTGATTATTTGGTGCTACTATTAAAAATAAAAAAGATTAGCATCCACATATCAGAGAGAACATTCAGGCTTTGGATTTTGGGAGACCAGCTTATTTCACTTAGCATGAGAGGTATCCAGTTCCATCCATTTACAGCAAATACCATAATTTCATTCTTCTTTATGGCTGAGTAATATTCAATTATGAATATATATATCACATTTTCTTTATCCATTCATCTGTTGAAGGGCATGTATGTTGGTTCCATAGCTTTTCTATTGTGAATTGAGCTTCTATAAACATTGATGTGGCTGCCTCACTATAGAATGATGATTTCAATTCCTTTGGATATAAACCACAGAGTGGGATAACTGGGTCAAATGGTTGTTCCATTCTAAGTATTCTGAGAAATCTTCATACTACTTTCCAGAGTGGTCGCACCAATTTGCTGGTCAACCAGCAATGTATTCATGAAACTTTTCCCCCACAACCTCGACAACGTTTATTGTTATTTTTCTTCTTGATAATTGCCATTCTGACTGGAGTAAAATGCAATCTCAGTGTAGTTTTAATTTGCATTTCTCTAATTGCTAGTGATGTTGAACATATATTTCATATATTTGTTGAGTGATTATGTTTCTTCTTCTGTGAAGTGTCTGTTCAGTTTCTTTGCCCATTTACTTATCAGATTATTTTTTGGTGTTAAATTTTTAAGTTCTTTATATATCTTGGAGATTAATGCTATATTTGAAGTGCAGGTGTTAAAGAATTTCTCCAATTCTATAGGCTCTTGCTTCATGTTTTTGATTATTTTCTTTGCTGTCTGTTCATGTTATTGTTTCCTTTGCTGTGAAGAAGCTTTTTACTTTGATGCCATCTCATTTATTGATTCTTGATTTTACTTCTTGCACTTTAGGAGTCTTATTGAGGAAGTACATTCCACAGCAAGGGAGGTTGGGGATGGGTAGAATAGAATTTAATTGGATTAGACAAAGGGGAATGAAGAGAAGGAGTGGGGAAGGGAGCAGCGATAGGAATAGGAAAGACAATAGAATGAATCGGACATAACTTTCCTGTGCTCTTCTATGAATACATGAGCAGTGTAACTCCACATCATGTACAACCACAAGAACGGGACCCTAAATAGAATAAATTGTACTCCTTGTATATATAATATATCAAAATACACTCTATTGTCATGTATATCTAAAAAACCCAAATAAAATAATAAATAAATTAAAAAATAAATAAGAGCTAGTCATGGTGGGGGACACCTGTAATCCTAGAGACTCAGAAGGCTGAGTCAGCCGGATTGCAAGTTCAAAAACAGCCTGGGAAAATTAATGAGATCATGTCTCCATAGTAAATAAGAAGAGCGTCCCTTGGTTTAATCCACACTATCACAAAAAGAAATGGACAAATAAATAAATAGGATTTTTATACTAATCTTGTATCCTATATCTTTGATAATTTCAGTTAGTAATCTATTACTTCTTCTTCTTTTTTTTTTTTTTTTTGTTTTTTTGTTACCGGGGATTGAACTCAGGGGCACTCGACCACTAGGCCACATCCCCACCCCTTTTTTGTATTTTATTAGAGACACAGTCTCACTGAGTTGCTAAGAGCCTCGCCATTGCTGATGCTGGCTTTGAACTCATGATCCTCCTGCCTCAGCCTCCCAAGTGCTGGGATTACAGGCGTGCACCACCGCGCCCAGCTTTCTATTACTTCTTTTGTAAATTAAAGTTTTCCATATAAACAATTGTGTCATGTGCAAATCATGACAGATTAATGTCTTCCTTTTTATTGCTACATGTTGAATTACTCTTTCTTGCATCAATATGATAGAATTTCTATTATAATGTTTATAGAAGTGATGAAATTTAGTACCTTCCCTTGATTTCAATCTTGGGATAAAAACATTTACTATTTCAACATCAATATGATGTTAGTTGTAGTATGTTTATCAGTGCTCTCTATCAGTTTAAGATAATTTCCTTCTATACATATTTGGGTGAGTTTTTTAAAAATTCATCAACCTGCCATTAAATTTTCTCTAATTGTTCTTCTGTATCTGCTGAAATTATCATATATGTATTATATATATATATATTTATATATATCCATTTAATCTAAAATGTGGTGACTTAAATTGACTTTTGAGTGTTGAAAGAACCTTCTATTCCTGAGATAAACCTAGCTTCATTGTAATGCATAATTATTTATGTATCTTTGTAGATCTGTAAATATCACAGTGAAGAGTCTTACACGTTCAGGTTTAAATATGAAAGTTATTTGACTTTGCATTTCTTTACTTGTGATGTCCTGATCATTGTTAATATCAGAAATGTTATTCTGGCCTTAAAAATGATATATGAAAGCACATTTTTCATCCCTTATTTTCAGAATTTTTAGCATGAGTTTCATATTATTTCTTACTTAAATGTTTGACAGAATTTATATAAATTTATATAAATGTTCTTAGAACATTTGGTTCTGAGGCTTCCCCCAGCCTCTCATATATATCAAGCTCTTCATATCTTTGTTTCTTTTTTTTACAGTATTGTTAAGTTGTCCTTTCCAATAAAGTTGTCCATTTCCTTTATTTAAAAATTTGTTGGCATGATTTTCATAATATTCCTCCATTATTTTTAATATATATTTTAGTTGTTGATGGGTCTTTATTTTATTAATGTATTTATCTGCAGTGCTGAGAATCAAACCCAGTGCCTCACACATGTGAGGCAAGCACTCTATCACTGAGTCACAACCCCAGCTCCCTCCTTCGTTATTTTTTAATGTCTATATAATCTGTAATGATAGGTCTCCTTTTGTTCCTGATATTGCTTATTTGTGTTTTTCCTTTTTCATGATTATTCTAGCATGGAGTTTTTATCAATTTTATGGATATTTCTTTTATGTATTTATTTCTTCCTCCATATGTATCTGGAGGAAGAGAAGCAAATCAACCACACATTCTTATGGTACTATTGTTGTGTATGTGGTTTATTGTGTGGTGTCATTATGTGGCACGTGACTGTATTTATTGATTCTTTGTAGGAAAGTGTTTTAGTAAGCAGTTAGTAAATATGGTATATATCTTTTTAAAAAATTGTTTATTTGTTTTTAGTTGTGCACAATGCCTTTATTTTTACGGGTGCTGAGGATTGAACCTGGGCTGCGCACCTGCTAGGCGAGCGCTCTACTGCTGAGCCACAACCCCAGCCCCATAAGTTATATATCTTAATCTCTCAGTTTCATATTCACGAATATGCTCTGTGACACTGAGACTGGGTGTCTGCTAACCCTGTTTCTGCTTTATCACCTGATTTACTGTTAGGCTGTGCTCATAAGGAGAGCCTCAGGGACATATGAAGGAAAGCAAATCAACCACATGTTCTATATTGCTAGTCTACTTTCCAGATTTCTTCTTGTATTTGATTTTTAGTTTAAATTCATTGTCTTCCAATAGTTAACTTTATGGTATTAAAAATAGTTTGAAATTGGCATGTGTTTTATGGATCAGCACATGATCTACTCTGTAACGTATCCATGTGTACTTGACAGGAATATGAATTATTAATTTGTTATATATAGTGCATATGTATATATTGTATATAATGTTCTCTAAATGTCTCTCATGTAGTTTGTCTAGTTTTGTGGATGTTTTTAACTAAAAGGATAGACTTATACTAGTAGAAGCAGAAATATACCTTCAGTTTTGAAGATTATGTTCACTATATATAAAATTCTAAATTTGCAATAATGTTATTTCAGCAAAATCTGAGAGATCAATCTGTTGTTTTCAATTTCACTTTCTTTTCCTTTTGAGTTGCACTGATGTCTTAATGTCTCTCTTTTGAAAATATTGTTTTATGCTGATATTAATTATATTGAAGTAGATTCTGACCCCCCTGGCTACTGCAGGTTTTTTATGCTGCTGAATCCACAGGGAAATAATGAAGTCATTCTACTTGGTGTGACTGATATTGTTTACCAAAGAGAAACTCTAGTTTCACAGTGGAAGCATGAAGGGCTATGTAAATAAGCCACAAGATTGTCTTGAATAATTTTTAGTAATTATATGTCTAGTAGTAAATAATAATCCAAAGATAGTATAATAAAAAAAGGCAAGTTTACTGAGGATTACAATCCTTCAGGAATGAATGGATTAGCCCCTGGGTAAAGAGCCTTGATGTGATGAAGTCTTTTCTGAAGGCAAAAGAAATAGGTAATGGTGTGTACAATAAGGAATTTATAAATATATGAACAATAAGTTATATAAATATCAACTATGGCCTTGTGGATAATTAAAGAAATAAGGAAGTTAGTAGCAATGTATTTTTTTATTTTGCTTATTATGTATTTTTTACATGCATTATAAGTACCAAGTTTTCAATTCTGCAAATATTTCAATAAAATTGACACAAATTCATTAAAATAGGTCATAAATAATAATCTAGAACATATATATTATTATACTAATATTATGTAATAATGATAATGTTCTTTTTATAATTTTATAACTATATTATTATGTAATTTATAATAATATATAATATGTGTAATATATAATTAGTTTTTATATGTGTTTCACATCTGGGATGATGGGACAAAGGAGGTTAACTACTTTCTTCTATTTCTTCTACTTCCCATTGTTACTTTATATATTGATTTTTTGTGGTTAAATTCGGAATACAGACCTTAATATATGTAATATTCAGCTCAAACAACAACTTAATTTGAGAAGTGGTTGATATTAGCTCAAGAAGTGTATGATGATTGGCATCCACATTGAGATGAGGTTACTGTTGGTATTTTGTGTGTCCTTGTTAGGGGAGAGGGTGAGACTGTTTTGTTTGTATGAAAGACAGTTATCTTGTTAGGCAAAAGTAATAACTGTATTTTATAGTTGTATGCAAGTTCAAATGTTTGTTAAAATGTGTATAGGGGTACTTTTATGTGATATTATTAGCAGGGAGAAAGGGGTACTGTATTATTTATGAAACTGTTTTCTTGCAGCTTCAATATTCTAGTCTCTGTATTTTGTTATTGTTTCTATACCTTTGCTTTTCTAGCTGTCTCCCTGATTGACTCTGACATTAATGGTTGTGTGGAGACTGGAAGTTTACTATAGGGACCGGCAGTTTGTGTCTTCCTGTATATTTTTCTTTTTTATTCACTATATCCCCAACCAATGACCTTATTTCTGTAGCATTATTATGAAATAAACTATTAAGTCTCTATAAAGCTATTTTCCTTGAATTTTATTTTATTGTTAAAATTGCTACACTTGTTTGATATTTGTTTCACACATGCCAGATATATATTTCCCATCTTTGTATACTATTTTAAAAGTAATATCTGGTTACAATATTTAAAATACCAATTATTGGCTGGGCGTGGTGGTGCACACCTGTAATCCCAGTGGCTTGGGAGGCTGAGGCTGGAGGACCCTGAGTTCAAAGCCAGCCTCTGGAAAAGCAAGGTACTAAGCAACTCAATGAGATCCTGTCTCAAAATAAAATACAAAATAGGGCTGCCGATGTAGCTCTGTGTTTGAGTGCAAGTGAGTTCAATCCTCGGTACCAAATAAATAATTAAATAATAAAATCAATTATTTATCCTCGCAAAACATTTAAAAATTAAAGGAATTCTAGAACTTTATTTCACCAAACCTCTCATAATGCTACTCCCTCATCTCCATATGCAACTATTTCAACAGGTTTTTGTGTATCTTTTAAGTTATTTTCTGTCAACTTGTAATTATGTCTTACGGAGAAATATATAACGTCTTTTTAATATGCATGTTTTTTAGTGCATGACATACTTTAAAAAATATTTTTTTTAGTTGTAGTTGGTCACAATACCGTTATTTTATTTATTTTTATGTGGTGCTGAGGATCGAACCCAGGGCCTCGCACGTGCTAGGCACGTGCCCTACCACTGAGCCACAACCCCAGCCCCATACTGTTTTACTTATTAGCCCATAACTTGATTTCCTTTTATTATTTTCCTGTCAGTACATTTATATATGCTTCATTGTAAATGTATATATAGTATTTAATTTCTGAATAGAACATTGTTCATATTTGTTATCCTTTTTGTTAGCCTTGAGTTTGGCTTTTTGTTATGAAGTAATTTAAAATAATAAAAAATCATGTAGGGGCTGAGGATGTGGTTCAGTGGTAGAGTCCTTGCCTCGCATGTGTGAGGCACTGGGTTCAATTCTCAGTACCACATAAAAAACAAATAAACAAAATAAAGGTATTAAAAAAAGAAAGATTATAATTTAAAAAACTCATATAAATGCTTCCTATGAATACAGACTTTTTTGAATGACAGGCTTCTGGTTTCAGGCTCTAATATATGGATCATTCTAAGGTGTCAAAGGAAGGAGAAGTTAATCTTATGTGAAAATATTTTCTATGGTGGCCGAGATAGACTACATATTCCACAGAGGCAGGGAGTTCAACAAAAGCATGCTCTAATATGAACAACTGAAAATCAGCTTCTGGTAACTGAAGTTCCAAGTGACTTTTGTCTTTGTGAATTTATGGGTGGAGATTCTGGATGCAGATAGAGACGTTCTAACCCCTTCTGCCATGTGATTCACACCTAAGGCACTTACTCAAAGTATACGGCAGTGTCTCAGATATGTCTCCATTTTCCCCCTTCTTGGGATTTGGTGTCATCATATGTCATGTGGAAGTGAGAGTGCAGTTAAGATTCAACTCTGAAATCTCTTTCAGACCCAGCAGATGCTATGGTAGTCTTAAAAAGGTATGCTGAGCTGGGAATGGAATACAGATGAGTGTCTGAAAAGAAAATCAAAATTTTGAAGCATCTATCTAAAGTGATTCCTTAAACCATTGTATAGCAAGATAGGAAGGCTTTCTTCCTAATGCGTATCTCTTCATGTGTGTCTGGTACTTCCTGTAATATATATTCATTTATCTATTGAATTGGGGGTGTGAATTCAAGTTTCTGAAGTGGGGGTTAAATTTGGCCTCTGAGAATGAATTTGCACTATCTGGTTGTCATAGAAAACCAGCATCACCCATAATAACATGATGTACTTCTGGTTTCTATGACAACTGGACTATGCCATCTTACCCTGGGAGGAGAAACATTTACCTTGGATATTTACAGGCAGCAAGTGTGTGATGCTTGCTCTAAATTAAGATCATTAGTAAATCTACCTTGCTTGTGAATGTGTATGTATGTGAGGGTTAAGGAAATCATTGGCTATATTTTGCAAATATAGGGGATGATTACTCCTCTTATGGGGGGAGGCTGACAGCCACTACTGAGAGGAGATTGAGGTGGCTGAGTCACCACTTAGTCTGTCTGCTTCCTTGTTTCTGTGTCCTCAGATGACATCTGTAATGTGAGGCTCTGAGATCTCAGATTTTGTAAAGCAAGTTCACAAACATTTTATCTATGTACAGCTCTCCAAGAACCATTTTGTAGTACCTGTAAAATATGTATCTTCATTTGTAATACATCTACATATATTAAGGAAGTTTGGGGAAGATACATTATGAGTGTACAAATTTTGAAACAAATGAAGTGCAACACATTATGATTTGGATCCCACTCTTGTGGTTGAACATTATGTGGAGTTACACTGGTTGTGTATTCATATACAAGCATAGGAAAGTTATGTCTGATTCATTCTACTGTCTTTCCACAATATTGTCATGTATATCTAAAAACAACAAATAAATATATATATATATATATGAAAATTTTTTGAAACAAATTATATGTGAGATATAATAAATACATTGTAGGAGTATCAATGCTTTTTTCTGGTCATCTGTGGATCATTTACATACCTCCTATGCATCTGAACACCACTTTAGAAATTGCTGCTCTAAAAGGAAATATTTTTACTTATTGCATCACTAATAAAAATCTGTAAATAGCTTCCCATTACTGCAGGCATAAAGTATGAGATCCTTAATAAAGTCTCTGTTCTCAGTAATTGAAATTTGGTTGTGATTTTTGTTGATATGACATTTTTCCTATTCACTATTGGGTTTCAAAAGGAAGGCAAATTATTTAAAGTACAGTTATGTATCTTCTAACAGTGGAGACATGTTCTGGGAAATGCATCATTAGTTGATTTTGTTATTGTGTGAACATCATAAAGAGTACTTACAAAGATCCAGATAGTGTAGCCTATTATACACCTAGGTTATATGGTATGTATATGTATATATATATGGTCTCTATATATCTCACTGTGTATATATGTATGTGTATGTGTATATATGTGTGTGTGTGTACACATATACATATAGTATGGCTTATTGCTCTTTGTCATGATGAACAAAACAAGGAGATTAAATCAGGAGATTAAATCATTTTGATGTTCTTTTGTTGAATTTTGATTATTTTGTTTGATTATATGTATTTTATTGAATAATAAGCATTATGGATTTTATTTTTTGTTGAATTTTATATAGTTTGAATATTATTTATATTTTTTTTTATGAAATTATTTTATGTTTGATTTTGTTATTATTTTGTTTTTATTTATGTTATTTTTTGATTGAATATTTTTTATAATTTTTATTTAAATTGTTTGTATATTTATTTTTATTTGTTTATATTATATATTATATTTATTTATTGATTTTTGTTTGATTGATTATATTTATTGGATATATGTTGTTATTATTTATATTATTTATGTTTTACAAGGAGATTAAATCAAACACAAGATAAAATACAGTAATCAAGAGAGGAGGCAAACATGAGATGAATGAGGATGTGCCACTATATCATGACACACTGTTTTAACACTATTTTTTTCAACTAGTAGGAATACACTTAAGTGAATAAAATTATATTGTAGTGGATACATAAACTAGTAACAGTAATTTATAATCATTATCAGGTTTTGTACACTATACATAATTGTATATGCTATACTTTAATACGACCGAAGTGTGGTAGGCACATTTTCACCAGTATCACCACAAACACATAAGTAATACATTGCTATATGATGTTACTATGGCTGTGACTAGGTGATAAGAATTTTCGGCTCCATTATAATCTCACAGGCGCATTGTTGTATTCATGGTCCATTGTGTGTTGTCATTATGTGGCACATAATTTTACTTATTGATTCTTTGTAGGAAAAAAATGTTTTAATAAGCAGTTAGTAAATAAGGTGTACCTTAATCTCTCAGTTTGACATTCCTGAATATGCTCTGTGATATTGAGACTTGGTGTCTGCTAACCCTGTCTCTGCTTTGTCACCTGATTCACTGTTAGGCTGCATTCATAGGGAATGCCTCAGGAACACACATATCTGGAGGAAGGGAAGCAAATCAACCACACATCCTAGGTATGAATACAACTTGATCACAATTATACTGCTAGTTTTATCTGCTAAAATATTTTTGAATTAATGAGGCATATTGTGCTATAGTTTTCATTTCATGTGATTATTTTTTCTTTTTTTATTTCATTGTAATGCTAGACTTATCTAATGAGTTGGGGATTATAACCTCCTATTTTTTTTTTTTTTTTTTTTTTGCCTAAGAAATAATTTGTGTAGCATAAATGTTATTGCCTTATGTTTCCACCTATGGTACAAGAACAAGGACAAAATTTACCCTCTCCATCAATGTTCTATTTGCTGTAAAACATTGCCACAGATTTTATGGCTTAAAATAACACACATAAATCATTTTGTAGTTCTAGAAGTCAAAATTCTGAAATGGGTTTCACTAGGGGAAAAAAACACAAGGTCTCGGCAGGACTGGCTCCTTTTTGTATCTTCAGTTCAGGAAGTAGCATATTCAAATCTTTCTCTTTTGTTTTACCTTGCCTTCTTTCTTACAAGGACCCTTGTAATTATATTGGACCAATCTGATATTATAGGATAATCACCCCATTCAAGATTCTTAACTTATTCACAACTATAAATGCCTTTTGCAATGTAAGAAGATAAATCCACAGATTCTGGGCATTGGGATGTGAAGATATTTGGGATGGTCTATAACTCTGTCTCTCACACCTTCCAGACCAAAACAATCAGAAAAAAAAAAAAAAATGAAACCACAGTTGGTTTTCAACACACTGTACATAAAGTAACACAGGACAGTGATAAAGGAGAGGTTAGAAACAAACAAGGTAAGTCCTTGTTGTCCCAATTTAGTGGCTATAGAGAGTTTCCTGGGAGAGGGAACTAAGTTGGAGCCTAGTGGACTCCTTGAGTAGGAAAGATGTAGTAATCATCCGAGAAAATCTACATAGCTAGAGATTATAGGACAGAAAACTAAAGAAGAAAAATCTTCACAGAGAGAACTCCCTAGGTCTGTAAAGAATCCCACTAAGTATTAAGAATTAATCAGTATATGCACATGAGAACCTACCCCTGGCTTACGAAAAAAAAAAAAAAAAAAAAAAAAAAAAAAAAAAATTGAAATTATTAGAGAACACTGCCCAGAACTCACATAGGAAAGAGAGTAGTGTCTGTTCCCATCATGGAGATTGGAAAGCTCATGATTCACTTGCTATTTGGTTGAATACACATGAAAATTTTGTCTCAGTAACAAGGAATAATTAAACCTGGATAGACTGTAACTCAAAATCAGCCTGCCAAAATTACAAAAGTAATACCCAAGTAAAATTATTTCCAAGTAACTTAAATACATTTCAGAACAAATTCCAGAATATGTATGGAAATACAAAAATATTCAACACCTAAGAAAGGAGAATTCACAACTGAACTATAAATCTACTTAATGATTGACAGGCATTCAATGAAGTGGGAAAACACAATCCATAATGAGAATGATCAATCTATCAAAACTGACTCAGAAGTGATATAAAAAGATTTCTGTTACTATATTCCATATGTTCAAAATTAGAGAGTGAAATGAAAGATCATTTTTAAAAGACCATTTCCATAGTGTCTGTTGTGATATTCCCTTTTTCATTGTGAATGTTAGTAATTTGAGTTTTCTCTCTCCTTCTCTTTGTTAGCCTGGCTAAGGGTCTGTCAATTTTATTTATTTAATGTGGTATATATACACAATGGAGTGTTACTCAGCAATAAAAAAGAATAAAATCATGGCATTTGCAAGTAAATGGATGAAGTTGGAGAATATAATGCTAAGTGAAGTTAGCCAATCCCAAAAAGCCAAATGCCGAATGTTTTCTCTGATATAAGGAGGCCGATTCACAGTGGGGTTGGGACAGAGAGCATAGGAGGTTTAGAGGAACTCTAGAATGGCCAATGGGGAGGGAGGGGAAGGAAGGGGGCAAAAGGGTGAAGAAGAAAAAAAATGATGATAGAATTAGTTGGATATCATTACCCTAAGTGCATGTATAAAGTCACAAATGGTGTGAATATACTTTTTATACAACCAGAGATATGTAAAAGTGTGCTCTATAAGTATAATATGAAATGCAAAAAAAAAGTTAAAGTTCTAATGAAAATGATCATATTGAGATGAATAATACACTATACCCTAAGCAAAAACTTAGCAAATAATTGTGTGGATAAACTGACATCCACCCAATCGTCAACATAATATTGAGGGAGAAGCAACAAAGTTAGAGAACTGACACTACTTGATTTCAAGTCTTAACTATAAATCTACATTAACCAAGAGATGTGATGTCAGTGAAAGAATAAACAAATAGATCAAAGAACAGAAAACAGAGCTGATAAATAGATTCACATAAATAAAGTCAACTGACTTTTTACAAAAGGACATAGGCAATTCAGTGGAGAAAAGGTAGTCTTTCAGCAAGTGGTGCTAGAATGGGACACACAAAGGTAAAAATAATGAATCTAGATACAGATCATAAAACAGATCATAAATTTTTTTTTTTTTTTTTTTTTTTTTTGTGTGGTACCGGGGATTGAACTCAGGGGCACTCGACCACTGGCTCACATCCTCAGCCCTTTTTTGTATCTTATTTAGAGACAGGGTCTCACTGAGTTGCCAAGTGCCTCGCCATTGCTGAGGCTGGCTTTGAACTCGCGATCCTCCTGCCTCAGCCTCCCAAAGTGCTGGGATTACAGGCGTGCGCCACCGCGCCCGGCCAGATCATAAATTTTAATGTAAAATTCAATATTATATAAATCCTAGAAGATAATTTAGGAGAAAATCCAGGTGACCTTGGATTTGGCAATGTTTTTTTTTTTGATAAAACATCAAAGTTACAATGTATGAAATAATTGATAAGCTGGATTTAATTAAATTATGCTATTACTTCAAAATCAGGGTTTTGCCTATTTACCCTCACTGTGCATTGTGTCCACATATGACCTATTAAACATATAGTTAAAGAAACCACAAAGAAGAAAGGATAATTGGTGACTTTGTGATATAATACCCCTTACTGAGGGGAAACATAAGTCACTGAGTCACCAGTTATGCTTTCTTTTCTCTGGTTCCTCTGTCTTCATATAATACCTATAGGGACAGAGATGTGTTATCTCTGAATTTTGTAAACATTTAGGTTATGTGTCCCTATTCAGGAATTATTTTTCACATGTACACCTAGAGGATTAATTTTCATTCACTATGTATGGCAATTATTTTTGAACATCATAAAAACAAGCATTTTCTAATATTTTATTATAAAATTTTTGAAACAAAGTCTAAAGAATTTTACAGTGAACATATATTTACACCAATGCTACTATTAAGTTTTACTTCACTAGCTTATAATCTATTTATTCATACAGCTAATGATCTATTAATCCATTTTATTTTCAAAGTAAATTATGTATCTTTGTAAGCACTTTAGCATGTTTGTAACTGGGGTTTAATATTTGTTTAGTTTTTTTCTTATGATGTCTTAAAAATAAAAAAAAATCCTTAGAAAATATTTGCTGAGGGTTGTGGGACATATTATTTACCTGTATACATACACACATAGATCCATAATCCATATATATATATATATATATACACACACACACACATATCTTCTCTCTCCATATATATATACATATATATGTGTGTATATATGTATATGATCTGTGTAACCTAAATACCTTTCAATAATAAAAATTGCCTTTACTCCATAATGCTGCCTTATGTCCTTCTTTGTTAAATTCTTCTCCAGTTTCAAGATAACTATTGTTTTTGCATTAAAATTTAGTTTTGCTTACAATGTAAATTTTAAAATAAGTAAAATTGTTACATACAGGTAAGTACTTATGGAATTGCTACTTCACTCCTGAACCTCAGTAAACGATTGTTTACACATCAGAGTTTGCCCACATACAGTTTTGGAACCCTCTCTCCTAAAGTACAAATTTTATCTTATCCAACATTAAGGTTTCTAAATTATTTCCCTTCAAAACAAAACTTGTTTATCAATTTTCTGATATTAGTGGGGTAATTTTGTTAGTGGATGCTTCTATTATTTCTTTTTCAGGCTAATTACCCTGACTGAATCAGTATGTGCATGTATGTGTGTATATATATGTTTACTTATTAATTATTTGAATTTTTGTTTTTTTGTGGTACCGGGGATTGAACTCAGGGGCACTCGACCACTGGGTCACATCCCCAGACCTTTTTTGTATTTTATTTAGAGACAGGGTCTCACTGAGTTGCTAAGTGCCTCGCCGTTGCTGAGGCTGGCTTTGAACTCGCGATCCTCCTGCCTCAGCCTCCCAAAGTGCTGGGATTACAGGTGTGCGCCACCGCGCCCAGCTTTATTTGAATTTTAATTTTAATTAACATATACACATTTATAGGATTCCATTATATATATTATATATGTATATATATATGTATATATTTATATATATGTGTATATGTATATATATATATGTGTATATATATATATAAAATGGAACCCCATAAATGTGTATATGTTAATTAAAATAAAAATTAAATAATTAATAAGTAAACAAATTAAAAGCTTCAACATAATTGATTATGTTAGAAGGAAAAACAACTAAAACAAAAGAAATACAAAGCATCTGAAGCACTATTATTGTTTTCCTATCACAAACTATACTTTAGGATGGAAAGGGAGTAGATAAGAGATACATATATATGAACTTCATTTGCACATTCACATTTTGCTATGCAAATGGTCAGACACTACCAACCTCATTTCTCATTACCAGCTAGCTCCCTGATAGGTACAATAGTGAGACAGGAATTCTACAGAATACAAAAAAAGTTCCCCTAAATATCACCCCAATAAAAGCCCTTCACTTTAGCAAAACTGTGTAATTTCTGTAGGGGCAGAGGATAATCCCCTTTGCAATTTATTTTTGGTATCCTGAAATAGTTATCTGTGTTACCTCCTCAGTCCAGGGGTAGCACAACAGTAGCAGGGAAATGACTTCTTTTCTTAGAATTCTGGATCCCATTCTTTCTTAATGGACCCCCCCCCACACACACACACATCACATCTGTTGGTTGTTTTCACTCTTAGAGTTTTTGTTTTATTTTATTTATTTTTTGCTGCTCCTTCCATATTTTCTCTTCTTGCTTTAGCTGTACATCTTCTACTTTGACTTAACTGCCAGTTCAGTTATTTTATATTTCCTATGTTTAATTCACTATTTTATCCAATTAAAAATTTCTTAAGGGCTTGTGGTAGTAGCACAATGGTAGAGCACTTGCCTTGCCTGTGTGAGGCACTGGGTTTGATCTTTAGCATCACATAAAAATAAATAACTAAAATAAAGTTATTGTGTCCATCTACAACTAATTTTTTTCCAAAATGTTCTTAATTCCATTAACTCTTCTTTGTATTTCTAGAACTCCATTTGGAATTTAAAGTTCCTTTTAGTTCTCTCAGATTTACTTTATAGATTTTAATTTTAGATGTATAAATATTTAATAATGAATACTTATTTTTATTTATTTGTTCTATGTGAAATATTTTATCTTTTGACCGACATCTCTCCAATCCCCTCCCTTGCCCCTTCCTAGCCTCTGATGACCACCATTCTACTCGGCTTCTATAAGATCAACTCTTTTAAATTGCACATGAGTGATATCATGTAGCATGTGTCTGTCTGCTTCTGGTTTATTTCACTTAGCATAATATCCTCCACATGAAAATATATATATATGTATATATATATATATATATATATATATATATATATATATATATACACCACATTTTATTTATCCATGCATCCATTGATGGAGACTGTTTTAGTCAGCATTTTTACTGCTGTGACCAAAACACATAACAAGAACAATTTTAGAGGAGTAAAATTTATTTGGCACTCATTGCTCTGGGCCCAAAGTGAATCAGAAAAACATGGCAGAAATGTGTGGCAGAGAAAAGTAGTTCAGCACAGTACCCCAGGAAGTAGAGAGAGATAATTCCACTCACCAAGAACAAAATACATACCCAAAGTCACCCCTCCCAATGATCTGCCTCCTCTAGCCACACTCTAACTGCCTATGGTTATCATCCAGTTAATCCCTATTAGGGGATTAATGCACTGATTGGGTTAAAGCTCTTATAATCCAATCACTTCACCTTTAAAATTTCTTTCATTGTCTCACACGTGAACTTTTAGGGGACACCTCATATCTAAACTGTAACAGACACTTGCATTGATTCCATACATTGGCTAATGTGAGTAGTGCTACAACAAATATGGGAGTGCAGATATCTCTTTGATTTACTGATATTGATTCCTTTGGATATATAACCAGTATTGGGATTGCTGGATCATATGGTATTTCTATTGTTATATTTTTAAAGGAACTGTTTTCCATAATGGCTGTACAAATTATATTACCATCAACAGTATACATGCAAGTGTTCCCTTTTCTCCACATCTTCACCAGTGTTTCTTATATTTTGCTTTATGATAGAAACCATTCTAACATGAGTGAGGCTTTAATTTGCATTTCCCTAATTATTGGTGATGTTATGCTATTTTCCATATACCTGTTGACTATTTGTATGTCTTGTTTTGAGAGGTGTCTATTTAGGTTCTTCATTCATTTAAAATAAGGTGCAGGAGCCCTGTTTGGGGAGATAGCTAAGATTGCGGTTGACTATGGGCCATAGACATTTTTGGGCATTGTCGCCTTCCGTAGTCTCACGGGACTTGGCCCAGGATCTCGAGAGATTTGAGCAGTGACTCAGCAGATCGACATTTTTGGGCATTGTCGCCTTCCGTAGTCTCACGGGACTTGGCCCAGGATCTCGAGAGATTTGAGCAGTGACTCGGCAGATCGAGCGAGAGCGATTCCTGCTCAGGCGCATGGGATGAGACCAGAGAGAGAAAGGACAGGGTTATCGCTATTGTATAGATATATTGCAGTTTCTTGTAAGAGTAGGTGCCTTGGTTTCTTGTGAGAGTGTGTATGTAGTGTTAGAAATTACAAGAGACAGAGACAGAAAGATTAAAGAATTTTTTCGTCTCCATCCTGTCTCCGGACTCCTTCCCGCGGCGCTGCCGTTCCAGGCTGCAATCCCTTTCCGGCGGCTAACAGTTGGTGGCCCGTACGGAGAATTCAGCACAGCAGGTAAGAACTGAGAAACCTCACAGGAGTCTCTAGTCAGAGCGGTTAAAATGGGTTCGAAAATAACTAAGACCCAAGTGTACGAGGCTCTTGATGAATTCTTTGATATGGATGAGTCTGTCGTTAGTGAGGAGGATTTAGAAAACAGTGAAGGCAATCATAAAAGTGTAGATTCCGCTGAGTCAACTAAGACCAGTAAAGAGAGTATTAGAAGCGTCCCCAAAATGACAAAGATCCGAGCTGCTAAAGCTATTCAAGATTTATTAGAGATATTTCAAGGATACATGGTCTCAATTGAACCTGGGACTCAGGATGTTACTGAGTCAGTTAGGACCAATGAGAGTAGTAGTAGTGAGGAGGAATTAACTAAAGGTGATTTTGAGAAAATGAATAAAAGGAAATTAAGGAAGACCAAGATAAGGGATCATCAAGTGGAGGAACTTGTGTCCTCTACTCCCCCATGGGTGAAATCGATTACAGAAAATATGAAGGGTATCACTAGACGTTTGCATACCCTAGAAATAGAAATAAAAAGTCTTTCTGAGCGCTTATGCACTCTCGAGGGTAACTCACAGATACATTGGGAACTTCCAGTATTTGAATATGAAAATGGACAGAGGGGCCACCAGCCAGTAGATTTCAAAAAATAAAAAATCTCAAAGAGGCAGTAATGACTTATGGACCCCAAGCTCCTTTCACGTGTGAGTATACTGGAGTCCCTTAACACCTTTAGCTTAACCCCCTCAGACTGGAAACGTCTATGTAAAGCAACATTAAGTGGGGGACAATACTTGGTTTGGCGATCGCAATTTCAGGAACTTTGTATAGAAACAGCTAAAAGAAATGCAGATGCAGGGTTTGGAGACCATAATATAGAAATGCTCACAGAAGAAGGGCAATTCGCAGACGTACAGGATCAAAAACATTATACCCCAGGAGTATATGCTCAGATAAATGCAGCTGCCTTAAAGGCATGGAAAACTGTACAAGGACCTGGGGATCTACAAGGTAGCTTGTCCAAAGTAATTCAAGGACCTAATGAACCATATGCTGAATTTGCTGATCGACTTTTGAGAACTACAGGTAGAGTTTTTGGAGATGTTGATCAAGTTATGCCATTAGTTGTTCAATTAGCATATGAAAACGCTAATAAATACTGCCAGGAAGCCATCAGGCCATGGAGAAATAAAAAGGATCTTTCCATATATATACAACTATGTAAAGATATAAATGATGCCTTTGTCACAGGGAATATGATTGCAGCAGCTGTTAGAGATGCTGCCCCTCAGAATTTCACAAGGACTCAACCTAGACACTATAATCAATCAGGATATTCCAGGAAAAATTATCATAATCAATCAGGCTATTCTAGGCAAAATCCCAAAAGAGAAATAAGACCAAATTCATACCGTGCTCCAGGTTGCTGCCCCAGGTGTAAAAAGGGAAATCATTGGGCCAATAAATGCTATTCAAAATTTGACATCCATGGAAATCCTTTGTTCAGGAATTCAAAAAACGGGGCACGGGGCCCAATGCCCCGGGGCCCACAAATGTACGAGGCATTGGAGGAGGAGTATCCTCAAGCATCAATTCAGATGCTTCCCTGACACAACCCCTATTACCCATCCACTCCCTCACCAGAGGATCAGGAAGAAATGCAGGATTAGAACTCTGTTCCACCGCCCGAATAGTGTTAACACCTGAAATGGGGGTTCAACTGATTCCCACAGGAGTCAGGGGACCTCTTCCCTCAGGGAATGTAGGACTTATTATCGGGCGAAGTCCTCAAAGCTTAGTAGGTTTGCAAGTGAACCCAGGCGTAATAAACTCAGACTATAAAGGGGAAATAAAAATAATGCTTAGCTCACCCCAAAGTATAAGTTCTATTAATCAGGGAGATAGAATTGCTCAGCTGCTCCTCCTTCCAAATTTACATAATTCATTTAAAATGAATATGCCTCTAAATAGGAACAATAGAGAATTTTGTTCCACTGATTTGAAACCCATGGTTTGCTGGGTTCGGGACTGTACAAGGAGGCCTATGTGTAAAATAAGAATCCAAGGAATAGAAATGGAGGGTCTTATAGATACTGGAGCTGATTCTTCCATCATTAATTTACATCAATGGCCCAAACACTGGCCTCTACAAAAAGCTTCAACCAGTTTAAGAGGCTTGGGATATAATAACCTCCCAGAAAAAAGTGCGGTAATTTTAAAATGAGAGAATGATGAAGGACATAAAGGCACATTTCAGCCTTATGTTTTACCTAATCTACCAGTTACTTTATGGGGAAGAGATATTTTACAACAAATGGGAGTACACCTTGCAACCAAACCTGTAGGTGTTAAATGTAAAAATCTACAGGGTAATCTTAACCCTAAAAGAAATCATCAAAAAGTACAGGGTAAGCTTAACCCTAAAAGAAATCATTATCATATAGGAAAAAGACATTTTTCTTTGGGGCCACTGAGAAAATAATTTTGAAAATACCATGGCTTTCTGATAAGCCAGTGTGGGTCCCTCAGTGGCCCCTATCTAAAGAGAAATTACAAGCGGCCCACCTACTAGTTCAGGAACAATTAGAAGCAGGACATATAGAAGCTTCCATCTCTCCCTGGAATTCCCCCATATTTGTGATCAAGAAAAAATCAGGAAAATGGTGATTATTACATGATCTTAGACAAATTAATAAAACCATGCAAGTCATGGGCCCTACTCAACCTGAACTTCCGAATCCTATAGCTATTCCAAAAAATTTCCATGTTATTAGTCTTGATATAAAGGATTGCTTCTTTTCTATTCCCCTACATCCTCTGGATGCCCCCAGGTTTGCTTTTTCAGTTCCTTCTATTAACAATAATGGCCCTGATCAGAGATATCAATGGAAGGTTTTGCCGCAGGGAATGGCTAATAGCCCCACCATATGCCAAATATATGTGGACAAGGCTATCCAACCCATTAAAAATAAATATCCAAACCTCATGTGTCTACATTACATGGATGATATTTTACTGGCCCACCCTAATCAAAAAATCTTATTTAATATATTCAGTGACGTGGTAGAAAATTTAAAAAAATACGGATTATATATAGCAGAAGAAAAAGTTCAAACCAGATCTCCCATATTATATTTAGGATTTAATATCATGGATACTTTTGTTAGACCCCCCAAAATTTTAATAAATAAAGAATATTTAACCACCCTCAATGATTTCCAAAAACTACTGGGAGACATTAATTGGCTTCGCCCTACACTAAACCTCACTACTGGCCAATTAAAACCTTTATTTGATATCCTTCAAGGGGACCCTGATCCATCCTCACCATGAACATGGACTCCTGATGCTAGGAAAGCTTTAAAGGTAGTAGAAAAAAGCCATCGAAGGAGCTCATTGTGACAGATTTGAGTTAACTCAACCGCTGATATTGATTATTATTTCTTCACAATATACACCCACAGGAGTATTTTGGCAACAAGGGCCTTTATTATGGATACATTTGCCTGTCTCTCCTAAAAGCATAATTGAGTCATATACCTCCATGGTGGCTAAACTTATTCTTCAAGGACTTAAAACTTCTACTAAAATATTTGGCATTCATCCTGCTACTATTATTACTCCCTATTCATCGTCACAGATTGAATATTTATGCTTCAATGATAATGACTGGGCTTTAGCTAGATGCTCTACCTCTGCAAATTTTGATAATCACCTTCCTAAGTCTCCTATATTATCTTTTTGTATTAATCATCCTATTATATTTCCACAGGTAATAAAAAATCAACCTATTCCTAAGGCATTTAATTTATTTACAGATGGGTCCTCAAATGGTACTGCTGCAGTAGTCACTACAAAAGAAAAAATGACTTACATAACTGCACACAAATCAGCTCAACTAGTGGAATTGGAAGCTGTGGTAAGAGCTCTGGAAAATTTTAGAGACCAGCCCATAAACATTTTTTCAGATAGCCACTATATTGTACAAGCCGTCCCAAAATTAGAGTTAGCAGGACCAATAGCACCTCATACTCCAGGTTTTAAATTGTTTTATCAAATACAAAAACTTTTGTGGGCAAGAAAAGAACCTCTATTCATAGGCCATATTAGAGCACATACTAATTTGCCTGGCCCCCTCCATGAAGGTAATCAAAAGGCTGATGAACTTACAAAAACAATTTTTATACTTTCAGCGCTACAACAAGCTACTTTATTTCATTCCCAGTTTCACGTCAACAGCACCACCTTGCAACGTAGGTTTAAAATCACAAAGGAGCAAGCCAGAACAATTGTAAAAGATTGTAAATCTTGTATGACACATTTGCCCAATCCTCATTTTGGTGTTAACCCTAGAGGATTAATGCCCAATCATTTGTGGCAGATGGATGTTACTCATGAGCCAAGCTTTGGAATATTGCGATTTATTCATGTAACCATAGATACATGCTCAGGCATGATTTTTGCTTCCTTACATTCCAGAGAAAAAGTTAAAGATGTCACATCTCATTGTTTACAAGCTTTTGCTGCATTGGGCATCCCCAAAATGCTTAAAACAGATAATGGTCCCGCTTATACGTCCTCATCTTTCAAACAGTTTTGCGCAAAATTCAACATATCCCATAAAACAGGCATCCCATACAATCCTCAGGGTCAGGGCATTATTGAAAGAGCAAACCGCACACTAAAAGTTATGTTGTTAAAACAGAAAGAAGGAAACTGGAAAAATCCTAAGGACAGATTGGCAGTTGCCCTGTTTACTTTAAATTTTTTAACTTTAGACTCTGATGGTTATTGTGCTGGAGACAGACATTGGAACCCACATCAACAACATAAACCTTTGGTTTACTGGAAGGATGTTCTTTCAGGTACATGGAAGGGTCCAGATCCAGTATTAATTTGGGGGAGAGGATCTGTTTGTGTTTTTCCAAAGCACGAATCCTCTCCAATATGGATACCATCTAGATTAATAAAGCAGGTACCACATCAAAAGGATCAAGATGAAGTTGTTGAGGAATCAAGATTAAGAAAAAAGGTACAAAATCAAGAGGACCATGATGAAGATATGGAATGATTCCCTTAAAAGAGTCCTTCAAAATATGTCACAACTTAAGTGTCATTCCTCCCGGCTGGGACGAAGAGATCTCTCTTTAGTGTGCACACAATTATATATATTTTTTTTACTTTTTATATATGTGTTTATGTCTGTGTATTTGTCTAAATTTCATGTTAATGTGACGTCACAAATATATATTTTTGTATGTGCGTCTGTCTGTCCAGTGTGACATCAAAAATAACAAAGCGACACAGCCACTTCAATGTTTATAGCAGCACAATTCACAATAGCTAGGTTATGGAACCAACCTAGATGCCCCTCAGTAGATGAGTGGATAAAGAAAATATGGTATATATACAAAATGGAATTTTACTCAGCAATAAGAGAGAATAAAATAATGGCATTTGCAGGTAAATGGATGAAGTTGGAGAATATAATGCTAAGTGAAATTAGTCAATCTCAAAAATCCAAGTACCGAATGTTTTCTCTGATATAAGGAGGCTGGTTCACAGAGTTGTTGGAAGGGGGTACATAGGATCAGAGGAACACTAGAATGGTCAACGGAAAGGGAGGGGAGGGAGGGAGTAAGGGGGGGGTTGGAAAAAAATTGGTGGTTGAATGAGATGGATATCATTATCCTAAATGCATGATTGAAGATCTGAATGGTACTTATATACTTTGTATACAAGCAGTTGTATGTAAAAAGATACTATACTTGTGCATGATGAATAAGTAAATAAATAATAAAAAAATTAAAAAAAAAAAAAGAAAGTAAAATAACAAAAAAAAAAATAACAAAGCGCTTGTGAATATATATATATATATGGATCCAAATAACTCTAATTCATTTAAGTTTAAGAGTATTCAAATTGGGTAAATAATTTAATAAGTGAAGGTACCTTCAATTTTGTTTTATAGGTGTCCCAGGGACTTCTCTTTAGCAAAAAATATGACTAGTGCTGTATAACCTGATATTTTGGTGTTTTGACATGAGGTTGCTTATTTGTTATTAACTTCATTTGTTTAATAAATGATTAATTTCAATTATTTCAACAGGTAAAGGACTGCTGTGTATGCAGAAACTCGAGAGTTCCAGCTAACAAATTATTTCTCCAAAGTGCTTTTAGTTTTTCTTTAATCTATCTTTAATGCAGTAATTACCCTCGGTCTTTCTTTGTTTTGTTCTAAATATGATATTTTGCCAGCTTATGTTTGTGGGAGCTCAGGCTGCAATGTGTGTGAGCAGAAATCAACTTATTTTTCCAATCTATTAATTCTATTTTTTAGTTTGACAACTCGCCTCTTGACTCAGTGCTGGAATAGCACTGCCTTTCCTTTAATAATTGATGCTTCAGTCGCTAGGTAGCGGGCCCTGAAGATTTGCCGGTGGCATTGTCTAGACATTAAAAAGACGGCTGCTGCTACAGCTGCAGGGATCGCGGTCGCTGCAAGCATCCCTGCTGCTCAAATGTCAAACAACCTCACCAGCAGTGTGGCCTCTGCTCTGCATGCATGGGGCCTCCTAGATCTACGTGTTATAACAAGTGGACATTTTGATCTTTCATTGTTTGGGACTTCATGGGACAGTACCTTGTGGGTATTTGTTTAGAGAACTCACTGTGTTACTTGATAGAACTTAGAGCTGATTTGTTTAAAGAATTTGATATGCTATGCAATTTGGCTCATCACCAAAAGGCTTGTCGCCTTAAAGCCGCAGCATCTCCTCCCAATTGGATTGCTGTTAGTCATCTTACACAGTCGATCCTAAAGGGCTCCATTGGATGGCTGGTTGGCCAATGGCGGGTAAGATCCCCAGAGGGGGACAACCTAAGACAGGCATAGTAGCACAGGACAGTCTCATGTGGCCGACATATCAACCTAAGACAGGAGTCAAGGGCACAGCCTTGATTATCCAATGATGGGTAAGAATGTTGGTTGCACATAGACGTCCTAGAGCATCCCCTCTTTTAAAACAAAAGGTGGGAAATGCAGGAGCCCTGTTTGGGGAGATAGCTAAGATTGCGGTTGACTATGGGCCATAGATATTTTTGGGCATTGTCGCCTTCTGTAGTCTCACGGGACTTGGCCCAGGATCTCGAGAGATTTGAGCAGTGACTCAGCAGATCGAGCGAGAGCGATTCCTGCTCAGGCGCATGGGATGAGACCAGAGAGAGAAAGGACAGGGTTATCACTATTGTATAGATATATTGTAGTTTCTTGTAAGAGTAGGTGCCTTGGTTTCTTGTGAGAGTGTGTATGTAGTGTTAGAAATTACAAGAGACAGAGACAGAAAGATTAAAGAATTTTTTCATCTCCATCCTGTCTCCGGACTCCTTCCCGCGGCGCTGCCGTTCCAGGCTGCAATCCCTTTCCGGCGGCTAACAATAAGGTTATTTGTATTCTTGCTATTAAGTTGTTTGAGTTCCCTATATAATTTATGTATTTTCTCCTTATCAAATGTATAGCTAACAAATATTCTCTTATTCTGTAGCTTGTCTTTTTAGTTTATGGATTATTTCTTTTTCCATGTAGATGCTTTTTAGTTTGATAGATTCCTACTTGTCTATTTTTGCCTTTGTTGCCTGTGCTTTTTGAGGTCATATCCAAAAATATTTTTTAAAAAACTCTCAGACCAATATCATGGAGCTTTAACCTTATGTATTCTCTTAGTATTTTAGTTTGGGCTCAAACATTTAAGTATTTTATTTACTTTGAGTTGATGTTTTGTATGGTGAGATATAAGTGTATAATTTCATTCTTCTGCAGGTGGCTATTCAGTTTTCCTAAAGCCATTTATTGAAAAGAATGTTGTTTCCCTACTGTGTGTTCTTGGTGCCTTTGCCGTCAATCTGTTGGCTGCGAAAGCATGAGTTTATTTCTGTATTCTGTACCATTGGTCTATGTGTCTGTATTTATGTTAATACCATACTGTTTTGGTTACTATAGTTTTGTAGCATATTTTGAAGTCAGGTATTGTACTACCTCCAGCTTTGCAATTTTTGCTCAAAACTGCTATAATGATTTGGAATCTTTTGTGGTTCTGTATAAATATTGGGGTTTTATTTATTTTTTCTATTTGTGAAAAAAGTCATTGAAATTTTGTGAGAGATTGCATTTAATCTGTAGATCACTTTGGGTAATATGGACATTTTTACAATATTAATTCTTTCATTCCATCTACACAAGCTATATTTCCATTTATTTGTGTCTTCTTCAAATTCTTTCATCAATGTTTTATAGTATTCATTGTGGAGATATTTCACCTTCTTGTCTAAATTTATTCCTAAGTATTTTATTTTTTGAATTTACTATAAATGGGATTTTTAAAACCTTGAATTCCCTTTCCAAAAGTTTGCTGTTAGTGTGTAGAAAGGCTATTGATTTTTGGATTTTGATTTTTGTGTCCTGCATCTTTGCTGAATTTGTTTATTATCTCCACCTTTGGTGGAGTCTTTAGGGTTTTGTATATAAATAGAGCATGTCATCTGCAAACAAAGACCATATAATTTTTTCCTATCCTACTTAGATTTTTTTTTTTTATTTTCTTGCTTAATTTCTCTGGCTAGGGCTTTAAGTACTATGCTTAATAGAAGTGATGATAATGGGTATCCTTTATTTGTGTTCCTAATCATACAGAGAAACATTCAATTTTCCCCATTGAGTATGATATTAGCTGTGCTCTTGTCAGACATAGCCTTTATTGTGTTGAGGTACTTTCCTTTATACACAATTTTTTCAGAGTTTCTACCACAACAGGATGTTTAACTTTGTCAAATGTTTTTCCTGCATCTGTTGAAATAATTCTGTTTTTTTTTTGTCCTTCGTTCTCTTAGTGTGACTTATCACATTTACAGATTTGCATATATTGCATCTCTGCATACCTAAGATGGATCCCACTTGGTCATGGTGAATGATCTTTTTCAATGTGCTCTTAAACTCCATATCCAATCCTATTGAGGATTTTTCTAACAATGTTCATCAGGAATATTGACCTGCTGTTTACTTTTTTCATTGTGTCCTTATCTGGTTTTGGTACCAGGGTAGTACTGGCCTTGTAAAGTGAGTTTAAAAATATTTCTTTCTCTTCAATTTTTGGGAGGAGTTTGAGAATTGGTAATAGTTCGTCCTTAAATGTTTGACAGAATCTAGCACTGTGCTTTTTTTGAGGGGAAATTTGATATTACTGATTCAGCCTCCTTACTTGTGATTGGTCTGTTCAGATTTTCTGTTTCTCCATAATTTAGGTTTGGTAGGTTGTATGTTGTAAGAGCCTTAATGAGGAGGTAGCTAAGATGGCGGCTGGCTGAGAGCCAAAGAGGAGGCATTTAATTGTTTTCTCCTGACCTTAATGTAATCAACTAAGAATCTTTCTGTGCCCATGAACACTGTGTGACTGTGTGACGCACTTGTAAGTTGAACTTGTGACACGTGTATACTTGTTAAGGTGAAGAGTATTTAACCAGGTAGGGCTGGTGAGAGTGTGGTTGGAGTTGGAGAGAGAATACAGAAGAGAAAGCAGAGAAGAAGCAAGAATAAAGAACCTACTCATTCCCAGTCTGCCTCTAATTTCTTTCCCGCAGTATCGTTGCTGCAGGCGGCAACAGTTGTAGGTGGCAACAAGTGGTGGCCCGTACGGGGAATTCGGAATCTGTACGGTAAGAAAACTGAGGAACCTCAGTTAAGAGCGAGGGAAAATGGGATCAAAAATGACAAAGATCCGATTTCACAAGGCTATTGAGGATTTACTAGAGATAGCTGAGGGATACCTGCTCGCAATTGGACCTGGGACTCAGGAGGTTACTGAGTCAGTTAGGACCAGTGAGAGAAGTAGTAGTGAAGAGGAATTAAGTGAAAGTGATCTTGGGAGCACAGTCTCTGATAAAACGAACAAAAGGAAATTAAAAAAGACCAAGATAGAGGACCGTCACGTGGAGGAACCACTTGTGCCCTCTGCTCCCCCATGGGTTGAATAAATTACAGAAACTATGAGGCGTCTTTCTAGGCACTTGCGTGCCCTTGAAGCAGAGATTAAGGATCTTTCTAAGTGCTTGCATGCCCTTGAGTGTCAAAATTCGCAGGGACATTGGGATCTGCCAGTGTTTGAAAATCAAATTGAACAGAGATAACATCAACCTTTAGATTTCAAAACTATAAAAAATTTTAAAGAAGCAACAATGACATATGGGCTCCAAGCCCCTTTCACCATAAGCATGATAGAATCTCTTAATACTTTGAATTTAACTCCTTCAGATTGGAAAGGCTTATGTAAGGCAGTATTGAGCGGGGGACAATATTTAGTTTGGAGGTCACAATTTCAAGATTTCTGTGTTGAAACCGCTCAAAGAAATGCGGCTGCAGGATTTCCAGATTGTAACATAGACACGTTAACTGGAGAAGGACAATATGCTGATTTACAGGTTCAAATTCAGTACAATCCTGGAGTTTACGCTCGAATATATGCCACAGCTGTTAGGGCATGGAAAACTTTACAAGGATCTGGTGATTTACAGGGTAGCTTGTCTAAAGTAATTCGGGGACCTAATGAGCCATATGCCGAATTTGTTGATCGTCTTTTGCAAATAGCAGGTAGAGTGTTTGGAGACGTTGATCAAGCCATGCCATTAGTTGTTCAGCTGGCATATGAAAATGCCAACAAATATTGTCAAGATGCTATCAGACCTTGGAAATCTAAAAGGGACCTTTCTGTCTATATAAAGCTTTGCAGGGACATAAGTGATGCATTTGTTACAGGTAATGTAATTGCAGCAGCCATGAGAGGTGCTTCTCCTCTTAATTTTACAAGAAGGGCTCAGCCTAAAAGTTATTGTAGTCAATCAGGTTATTTTAGAAAACAATATCCCCAAAGGAGCCGAGAGACAGTAGAAATAAGGCCAAGCTCGTCTCGTGCCCCAGGCCACTGCCCCAGGTATAAAAAAGGAAACCATTGGGCGAGTAAGTGCAGATCCAAAACTGATATTTATGGTAACATTTTGTCTGGCAATTCAAAAAATGAGGCATGGGGCCTAATGCCCTGGGGCCCACAAATGTACGGGGCATAACAGGAGGAGTATCCTCAAACATCCATCCAGATGATTCCTTGACACAATCCCTCTTACCCATTGACTCCCTTGTCAGAGGGACAAGAGGAAGTGCAGGATTAGACCTCTGTTCCATCACCTGAATAGTGCTAACACCTGAAATGGGGGTTCAACTGATTCCCACGGGAGTCAGGGGACCTCTTCCCTTAGTGACTGTAGGACTTATCCTCGGGCGAAGTTCTAAAAGCTTATCCAGATTTCAATTGACTACAGGTGTGATAGATTCAGACTATCAAGGAGAAATTAAGATTATGCTTAGTTCACCTCAAGGCATTTGCTCTCTTAACCAAGGAGATAGAATTGCTCAGCTGCTTCTCCTTCCCAGTATACATGACTCATTTAAGAGTATGCCTCAAAATAAGAAGAATAGGGGATTTGGTTCCACTGGCTTGGGACCTATGGCTTGCTGGGTTCAGGATTATTCACAGAGGCCTATGTGTAAAATAAAAATTCATGGGATAGAGATGGAAGGGTTGATTGACACTGGGGCTGACTCTTCCATTATTAACTTACAAAAATGGCCCAAACACTGGCCTTTACAAAAGGCTTCAACTAGTTTGAGACGCTTGGGATATTCTAATAGCCCAGAACAAAGTGCAACATTTTTAAAATGGGAAGATGATGAAGGGCATCAAGGAACATTTCAGCCTTATGTTTTGTCCAGCTTGCCAGTTACTTTATGGGGAAGAGATATATTACAACAAATGGGAGTACACCTCACAACCAAGCCTGCAGGTGTTACTAATAAAAGCTGGAGTCTCAGGGAAAAACAAGGATATGTTCCAGGTAAATGGCTAGGAAAAATCTACAGGGTGATCCTAACCCTAATGAGCTTAAAGGAAATCGTCATCAAAAAAGTATAGGATATATTTTTTTAGGGGCCACTGAGAAAACAATTTGGAAAATACCATGGCTTTCTGATAAGCCAGTTTGGGTCCCTCAGTGGCCCCTATCTAGAGAGAAATTACAAGTGGCCCACCTACTAGTTCAAGAACAACTAAAAGCAGGACATATAGAACCTTCTACCTCTTCCTGGAATTCACCCATATTCGTGATTAGGAAAAAATCAGGAAAATGGCGATTGTTACATGATCTTAGAGAAATCAATAAAACTATGCAAATTATGGGCCCTACTCAACCTGGACTTCCTAATCCTATAGCTATTCAAAAAAATTTCCATCTTATAACCCTTGTTATAAGGATTATTATTATAAAGGATTTTTTTTTTCTATTCCTTTACATCCTCTGGATGCCCCCAGGTTTGCTTTTTCAGTTCCCTCTATTAATAATGATGGACCTGATCAAAGATTTCAGTGGAAAGTTTTACCCCAGGGTATGGCTAGTAGCCCCACTATGTGTCAAATCTATGTAGATAAAGTTACTCAGCCTATCAAGAACAAATACCCAAAGCTTATGTGCCTCCATTATATGGATGATGTTTTGCTTGCTCATCCTAATCAAAAAGTCTTATTCACCATATTTAGCGATATATCAGAAAACTTGAAACGATGTGGACTAAACATTGCTGAAGAAAACGTTCAAACTAGATCTCCAATATTATATCTAGGATTCCAAATTATGGATGCTTTTATTAGGCTTCAAAAAATCTTAATAAATAAGGAACATATAGCTACTCTTAATGATTTTCAAAAATTGCTAGGAGACATTAATTGGCTTTGCCCTACACTAAGCCTCACTACTGGCCAATTAAAACCCTTATTTGATATCCTTCGTGGGAACCCTGATCCATCTTCACCACAAACATTGACTCCTGATGCTACGGAAGCTTTAAAGTTGGTAGAAAAGGCCATTGAAGGATCCCATTGTGATAGAATTGATTTTACTCGACTGCTGATATTGATCATTATTTCCTCACAATATACACCCAGGAGTATTTTGGCAACAGGGGCCTTTAGTATGGATACATTTGCCCGTCTCTCCTAAAAGTACAATTGAGTCTTATACCTCCATGGTGGCTAAACTTATTCTTCAAGGACTTAAGACTTCTACTAAAATATTTGGCATTCACCCTGCTACTATTATTACTCCCTATTCATCGTCACAATTTGAATATTTATGCTTCAATGATAATGATTGGGCTATAGCTAGATGCTCTACTTCTGCAAATTTTGATAACCATCTTCCTAAGTCTCCTATACTATCTTTTTGTATCAATCATCCCATTATATTTCCACAGGTAATAAAAAAACAACCTATTCCTAAGGCATTAAATGTATTTACAGATGGGTCCTCTAACAGCACTGCTGTAGTAGTCACTCAAAAAGAAAATATGATTCATATTACTGCCCATAAATCAGCTCAATTGGTAGAGCTAGAAGCTGTTATTATAGTTCTTGAAAGTTTTAGAGAACAGCCCATAAATATTTTCTCAGACAGCCACTATATTGTACATGCTGTCCCTAAATTAGAGCTAGCACATCCAATAGCACCTCATACTCCAGCCTTTAAATTGTTTTTTCAAATGCAAAACCTTCTATGGGAATGTAAAGAACCTTTGTTTATTGGACATATCAGAGCTCATACTAATTTGCCTGGTCCTCTACATGAAGGTAATCAAAAGGCCGATGCCCTTACTCAAACAATCTTTATATTTTCAGCAGTCCAACAAGCTACCTCGTTCCATTCTCAATTTCATGTTAATAGTACTACTTTACAACAAAGGTTCAAAATAACTAAAGATCAAGCTCGAACAATTGTGAAGCCTTGTCAATCTTGTGTGACACATTTGCCCAATCCACATTATGGGGTTAACCCAAGAGGATTAATGCCCAAACATTTGTGGCAGATGGATGTTACTCATGAGCCAAGTTTTGGAAAATTGCGATTTATTCATGTGATCATAGACACATGCTCAGGCATGATTTTTGCTTCCTTACATGCTGGAGAAAAAGTTAAAGATGTTACATCTTATTGTTTACAAGCTTTTGCTGCACTGGGCATTGCCAAAATGCTTAAAACAGACAATGGCCCTGCATATACGTCCTCATCTTTCAAACAGTTTTGCGAAAAATTCAGTATACTTCATAAGACTGGTATTCTGTATAATCCTCAAGGACAAGGTATAATTGAATGAGCTAATCACACACTCAAACTTATGCTTTTGAAACAAAAAGAAGGAAATTGGACAAATCCTAAAGATATATTAGCCATTGCCCTTTTTACTTTAAATTTTTTAACTTTGGATTCCAAAGGATATTCGGCTGGAGACAGACACTGGAATCCACATCAACAACATAAACCTTTGGTTCACCGGAAGGATGTACTTTCAGGCACATGGAAGGGCCTCGACCCAGTATTAATTTGGGGGAGATGATCTGTTTGTGTTTTTCCACAGCATGAGTCCTCGCTGGTATGGATACCATGAAGATTAATAAAACAGGTACCAAATCAAAAGGGCCAAGATGAAGTTTTTGTGGAATTAAGATTAATAAAACAAGTGCCAAATCAAAAGGGCCAAGATGAAGTTGTTGTGGAATGATTCCCTTATCAATCCGCGCACCTGCACGAGTTTGTCTCTTTTCCGAAAAGGAACTTCATCTTTGCATTTTCACCTAAGAAACTTTTAAGCTGCGTGTTTTTTCCTTCAATAAATTCACAACTTAAGTCTTATTCCTCCCAGTCAGTCAAGAGGATCTCTCTTTAGTGTGCACACAATTGTGTTTTTATTGTTTATATATATGTCTTTATGTCTGTGCACTTGTCTAGATTTCATGTAAATGTGACATCACAAATAACAAAAACCGAGCGCTCATGAAAATTAATTAAAAAATGATCCAAATACCTTTAATTTATTTAAGTTAAAAATATTCAAATTGGGTAAACAATTAAAAAATGAAGGTACCTTCAAACTTAATTTATAAGTATCTCTAGGACTTCTCTTCAGCAAGGAATATGACTAATACTGTTCAACCTGATATTTTGGTATTTGACATGGGATTGTTTATTTGTAATTTACTTGTTAAACAGCTGATTAATTTAAATTGTTTCAACAGGTATATTCATAAAAGGTTGCTGTGTATGCAGAGGCTCAAAAGTTCCAGCTAACAAAATATTTTTCTAAAATTCTCTTAGCCTTTCTTTAATCTATCTTAAATGTAATAATTTGTCAGCTAAATACTCTGTCTTTCTTTAATCCGTTCTGAATGTTATATTTTGCCAGCTAATGTTCGTGGGAGCTCAAGCAGCAATGTATGTGAGCAGAGATCAACTTCAGATACCTGACCTAAGATCTAATAATTCTATTTTTTAGTTTGAATTGCACTCCTACAACTCGCTTCTTGACTCAGTGCTGGAATGGCACTGCCTTTCCTCTAATGATTGTTGTTTGAGTTTCTAGGTACATCCTTATGCCAGTCTTAGCGGGCCCTGAAGACTTGCCAGTGGCATTGTCTAGACATATAAGAGACAGCTACTGCTGCTACAGCTGGAGGGATCGCAATTGCTACAAGCGTCCCTACTACTCAAGCATTAAACAACTTCACCAGCAGTATGGCCTCTGCTATGCAAATACGCGGCCTCTTAGATCAACACCACATTTTGAAATTGTCAATCAACATGTTGCTCCAAGAGCAAGTGGACATTTTGACAGATCTTTCTATGTTTAGGACATTACTCAGGACATTATCTTGCGGGTATCCCTTTTAATAGGGCAGCTGATTTGTCTAGAGAACTTAGTACGCTATTTAATGGAACTTGGCTAGTCAGCACAAAGCTTACCGCCTTAGAACTGGAGCATCTCTTCATGATTAGTTGGCTCGATTGGACGGCTGGTAGTCAATGACGGGAAAGTCTCATGTGACTGACATATCAACCTAAGACAGGAGTCAAGGGCACAGCCTTGATTATCCGATGACGGGTAAGAATGTTGGTTGCACATGTAGATGCCTAAGACAGGCACAGTCGATCCTGATGAGGTGAAGGTCGTCACCCATCTATTTATCCCTCTTTTAAAACAAAAGGGGGGAAATGTAAGAGCCTTAATGAAGAGGTAGCTAAGATGGCGGCTGGCTGAGAGCCAAAGAAGAGGCGTTTAATTGTTTTCTCCTGACCTTAATGTAATCAACTAAGAATCTTTCTGTGCCCGTGAACACCGTGTGATGCACCTGTAAGTTGAGCTTGTGACACGTGTATACTTGTTAAGGTGAAGAGTATTTAACCAGGTAGGGCTGGCGAGAGTGTGGTTGGAGTTGGAGAAAGAATACAGAAGAGAAAGCAGAGAAGAAGCAAGAATAAAGAACCTACTCATTCCCAGTCTGCCTCCGATTTTTTTCCCGCAGTATCGTTGCTGCAGGCGGCAACAGCTGCAGGCGGCAACAGTATGTGTCAAATGTACAAATGTACATTTATTTCAGGTTATCCAATTTGTTGGCATACACTTATTAGAATAGTCTCCTGTGATCCTTTGTATATCTATGTTTTCAGTTCTAATGCCTCAGTTTTCATCTCTGGTTTAATGCATTTAAGCCTTTCCTCTTTTTCTTAGTCTAGTTAAAGGTTTGTCAAATTCATTCATATTTTCAAAGAACCATATCTTAGTTTTGTTGATCTTTCTATTATTTTTCTATTCTCTATTTTATTTATTTCTGCTCTAATCTTCATTATTTCCTTCCTTCTTCTAACTTGGATCTTAGTTGGTTCTTTTTCTAGTTCCTTGAGGTATAAAGTTATGTATTTGCTGTCTTTATGTTTTTAAAATATTGGCATTTATAGCTATAAAGTTTCCTACTAGAACTGCTTTTGCTGCATCTTAGTATTTTGGTAGGTTGTATTTCAACTTTTGTTCCAAGATTTAAAAATTTTTCTTTTGAGTTGTTCATTGACCCACTGAAATTCATTTAAGTGTAAGTGTGTTGTTTAATTTTCATATATTTGTGAATTTTCCTTTTGTTACTTATTTATAATTTTATACCATTGCATTAATAATACATACTTGATATGATTTCAACATTCTTGAATGAGACTAGTTTTATGCCCTAATATGTAATCTATTGCCAAATGTTGTATATGCATATGAGAAGAATGTGTATTCTGCTACTGTTATATGGAATGTTCTGTTTATGTTTGGTAGGTCCATTTGGTCTATAGTGTTGTCCAAATTCCACTTGGTCCATAGTGTTGTCCAAATTAGCTGTTTATTGATTTCCTGCCTGAGTATTCTGTCCATTGTTGACAGCAGAGTATTAAATCGCTCTCATATTACCTTATTAATGTTTATTTCTTCTTAAAATTCTGTTAGTATTTGTTTTATATGTTTGGGTACTCCAATGTTGGGTGCACAAATATTTATAGTTATTATATATTCTTGATGAATTGATCTCTTTATCATTTTAATGACCTTATTTCTCTCTTCTGTGACACACCTGTTCTCTTTTGGTTACCATTGGTGTGAGTTTCATCCCTCACTTTCAGCCCATGTGTGTTCTTAAAGCTGAAGTGAGTGTCTTATACATAGCAAATAGTTGGATCTTACATTTTATCCATTCAGCCACTCTGATTTTTTAAAACTGATAAATGAAAAAATAAACTGTACATATTAATGGGACACAATGTAGTGCTTCAATACCTGTATACATTGTGTCATGTTTAAGTCATGTCAAACATATCTATCTACTCAAAAATGTATCATTTCTTTACAATGAAACTTTCAAAATTCTTTCTCAGCTTTTTAAAATACACAATACATTGTTGTATTACCCTCTTGTGTAATAACACACCAAAACTTCTTGTACTAACTGTAACTTAGTACCCATTGATCAATCTTTTCCCATCTCTTTCCCTCCACCCACATTCCCTCTGGTAACCACCATTTCACTCTTAATGTTAATGAGATCAATTTTTTAGATTTTGCTTTATTGACAATGCAATACTTTCTACCGCTGAGCCACAACCCCCGCCCAATTTTTTAGATTTTGCTTCTGAGCAATACTTTTCTGAGTTATTTCACTTAGCATAATTATTTCCAGTTCCATGCATGTTTTCAGCTATGGCAGAATTTTACTCTTTCATGGTTGAAGAGTATTCCATTGTTTATATCTACCACATTTTCTTTATCCTTTTATCAGTTGGTGGACAGTTTCTGTCTTTTGATGATGTAATTTAATCCAATTTTTGTGGTGCTGGGAATTAAACCCAGGGTTTTATGCATGCTAGTCTACTGCTGAGCTGTAAACCCATCCATGATCCATTTTTATTTAAGGTAATTATTGATAGGTATGGATTTTATTGCCACTTTGTTAATTTTTTTTCTGTTTTATGTTCCCCTGTTCTTTTCTTTATCTCTTGCTATCTTCCTTTGTGATTTGCTTAATTTTTGGTAGTATGCATTGACTTCTTTTGTTAGTATTTGTGTATCTCTATACGTTTTGACTTTGTGGTTATCATGAGGCTTACAAAAATATTTTGTAGTTATAACATCCTATTTAAAGCTGATAACTTCAATCACATCCAAAACCTCTATACTTTTACTTTTCTCTGACCCATGTTTTAAGTCATTGATGTGGCATTTACTTTTTTATTGCATATACAATAATAAATTATTATAGTTATATTAATACACTTTTATGTCAGAGTTGAAAATGATTTGTGTATCACAGTGTCCATATTAGAGAATTTTGACTTTACATTTACTTTACTAATATATTTTATACATTCATATTTTTATGTTATTTATTAACATCCTTTAAATTAAACTTGAAGAACTTCATTTAGCATTTTATTATTAGGCAGAGGTAGTGTTAATGAATTCTCTCACCTTTTGTTTGCTTGGGAAAATATTTTTCTCCATGATATCTTAAGGATAGCTTTGCCAGGTATGGTGTTCTTCATTAGCAGTCCTCATTCTTTTAACATTTTGAATATATTATCCCAATCTGTCTTGGGCTGCAAGGTTTCTGCAGAGAACTGTTTATGTTTTATGAGACTGTAGTGTATATGATAAACTGCTTTTGTTTTGCTGTCTTCAAAATTCTGTATCTTTGACCTTTTACTACAATGTGTCTTATATAGAACTTTCTGGGTCCAACCTATTGTGGAAACTTTAGATCTTGTGAGTCTGGCTGTTCATTTATTTCCCCATTTTGGAAAGTTTTCAACAATTATTTCATTAAGCTTTCTGTTCCTTTAGGTCCCTCTTCTCGTTTTGTTATAATAATAGGTGTATTTTCTTACTTGATGGTGTCCCAAAAGTCCTGTAGACTTTCTAAGTTCTTTTTTTATTTATTTTGCTCTTGTGATTGTATAATTCAAATGACCTTAGAGTTCACTGGTTCTTTTGCTTGATCTTCTTTTGCTGTTGAAGCTCTGAATGGAAAATTTCAGTTCAGTCATTGTATTATTTGGCTCAAGGATATCTTTTTTTAATGATTTATGTTTCTTATTTGAACTTTTAAAAATATCTTTTTTTCTTAATTTTGTTTTGTTGTCCACTTGCATTTTCTTGCAGTTTACTGAGTTTCTTTAAGATAATTATTCTAAATAATGTGTCATTCAGGTCATGGATCTCCATTTTTAAGGTCAGTTATCAGAGATTTATTTTTTTTCCCTTGATGAGGTTATGATTCCCTGCTTCTTCATAATCTTTATATACTTGTGCTTGTGTCTGCATTCTTGGAAGCCATCACCTCTTGCAGTCTTTTAAGGTTTTCTTTGGTAGGAAAAGACTTCAACCAATCAGTCCAGTCTAGGGTTCTGGACAGGCTAGCTGGTAGAGTGTGTGTGGTAGGAAGGCCTTGCTATGGATGTCCTTACTTCAGTGGAGCTTCTGCCCGATCTCTGAGGCTAAGTGGGGCTTTTGGATAGCCTTTGTAGTCAGGCAGGACCATTGGCTGGGCTCTACAATAGTTTCTGCTATGGAAGGGTCATAATCTGGCCTATGTAGTAAAGCTAGTTGAACTCCATGACTAGGTAGGGCTACAGACTGAGATCCACAATCTTTGCTGTTTAGGAGGGGCTCTAACTTGTGCTCCCTGGACAATTGGTGCCATTGGCTAGACTCATCAATCAGTTGAGACCTCAAGCTAGGCTTGGCAGTTGGGCAGAGCCACAGGCTGGGCTCTGTAAGTGAGTGGTCTACAGGCTGGTCTTTAGAGGTAAAAGTCCCTTCCTGGGTTTCCCACCTGGGTAGGGATTTTCACTCTACTCCAGAGTTGTTTAGGTTTACTACTAGATACTCAGGATGGACAGGGAGATGGGGCTACTGGCTGTGATGCATAGTTGGATAGGAATGCTGGCCAGGTTCCACGGTCATTTGCATCTATCAGATGTACCCTGCAGTTAGGTGGGACTGAAAACTGAGATCTTTAATCAGACCAGGCTACAAGCTGGGCTCTACTGTCAGTCAGGTTTGCTGGATGGGCTCCCTTATTGTGCAGGGATGCAAATTTGCTCTGTAATTGTGTGGGGTCACTGGCTGGGCTTCTTGCTTGGACATGGCTGCAGACTGTACTTAGCAATCAGAGGAGGCTGTAGGCTGGGCAATATGGTGAGATAAAACTATAGCTCTCTGACCAGGCTGTGATGTATACTTGGCTCTGCAGCTGGATGTTGTTGCTGGCCAGTATCCCTGGTTGTGTGGAGCCAGAGGCTATGCCTCAGATAGTTGGGTCTGCTGGCTTAACTCCATGCCAGTGTGGGGCTGTAGGCTGGGCTCCACAGCTAGGTAGAATAACTATTCAGGCTCTCTGATCAGGAGAGGCTACAGATTGTGTTCTCTTGTTAGGTTGTATCTATAACTTGGGTCTCTGCTCAGGTAGGGCTGTACACTGGGCTTTGAGGCTGTACAGAGTTACTGTTCATTACCTTTGGTCAGGTAGGATGAAGACTATGCTTCCTAACTAGGTGGTGTGCCTGGCTTGCCTCCCTTTCCAAACAGGGCCATATGATGGGTTTTTTTTTTTTTTTTTTTTTTTTTTTTTTTTTTTTTTTTTTTTTTTTTGGTACCGGGGATTGAACTCAGGGGCACTCGACCACTGGGCCACATCCCCAGCCCTTTTTTGTATTTTTTATTAGAGACAGGGTCTCACTGAGTTGCTAAGTGCCTCGCCATTGCTGAGGCTGGCTTTGAACTCGTGATCCTCCTGCCTCAGCCTCCCAAGTGCTGGGATTACAGGCGTGCACCACCGCGCCCGGCTATATGATGGGTTTTGCAACCAGGCCAGACCACTGGTTAGACCTAAGGTAGGAAGTAATGCTGACTATTTCCTGGAATGGTGGGGCCAGTGGTTCAGCTCTATAGGTAGGCAGAGCTTCTGAGTGAGCTCTTTTCCAGTTGGAAAGTGGTGCCACTACCAAGATCTATGGTGCTGTGCTGGAGATAGAGGTGACAGGTTCAATTAGAAATTGTTTCTTTTTTATCCCTCTGCTGTATTTTGTGGTGAAAGGGAATGCTTCAACTTACTCTTTGGTTTTGGCATTTTCATAAAGGTATTCTTGTTTGAGGTGAGTTTGTACTTGGTCTTTGTAATGGGTACCAAAACAGGGACATACTAGTCTCCATCTTGATGATATCAAACTCACATAGTCATGTATTTCAATGAGCTTGAAAATTTCCAAGAGCTGGAGAGTGATGCCTATGTACCTGTTTTGAGTAGTTTGCTTACTGAATAGGTTGTGGTTCCCTTGACACCTGGTAGTTCATGTCACAAGTCTACCTTCAGTCATTAGGTAATGCTCATCAGTATATCTTTGTTTTCTCAGGAGATATAAAGAAAAAATAGAAAGGAGGGTACAGGTATATCTCTTTTTTCAGGTATAATTTATATGAAATAAATGTATGTAATTTAAAGTGTAGTGCTTTTTGAGTTCTGGAATACATACTCTCATGTAACTACCACTGAATCCCACCACCAAATTTAAAATAGAGAACATTTCCATCAATCTTAAAAGTTCCCTTTTGTAGGGCTGGGGTTGTGGCTCAGTGGTAGAGCACTCACCTAGCATGTGTGCAGCCCGGGTTTGAGCCTCAGCACCACGTAAAAATAAAAATGCATTGTGTACAACTAAAGTAAATAAATATTTTTTTAAAAAAAGTTCCCTTTTGCCCCTATTCAGTCACTACCCCCCCAACACTCATCCCAGGTAATCAACATTATGCTTTCTGTTACTACAGATCAGTATATGTTTTCAAAAATTTCATAAAAATCAATTGATTTTAGTACATTCTCTTTTGTGTTTGCTTTCTTTCACTCAGCATAATGTTTTGAGACTAATCCATATTGTTACATAGATTGGCATTTTATTATTTTATTGCTAGATAAATGGTAGGATTATTGCACAATAGTTTTGTTCATGATACTTAAAGTTGTTGTGTATGTTCACATAAAAGTTCTTTGTATGAATTTCTTTTTTTTTCTTGGGTATATACTAAAGAGTGAAATTTGTGAGTCATAGGGTAAATCAATCTACATTTTCTAATGTAAAGCTCAAACATGGAATTACCCCACTATATTGCAACCTGAAAAATAGTAGCAGGAGTGAAATGAAATCTTAGAGCAGTTTTGATTTCATTTCTCTAATTGCCAGAGATGTTGAACATTTTTTCATGTATTTGTTGATTGATTGTATATCTTCTTCTGAGAAGTGTCTGTTAAGTTCCTTGGCCCATTTATTGATTGTGTTATTTTTTGTTTGTTTGTTTCATTTAACTCCAGTCAGAATGGCAACTATTAAGAACACAAACAACAATAAATGTTGGAGAGGATGTGGGGAAAAAGGCATACTCATACATTGCTGGTGGGACTGCAAATTGGTGTAGCCAATATGGAAAGCAGTATGGAGATTCCTTGGAAAACTATCCCACTCCTCAGTCTATACCCAAAGGACTTAAAAACAGCATACTACAGGGACACAGCCACGTCAATATTTATAGCTGCACAATTCACAATAGCTAAACTGTGGAACCAACCTAGATGCCTTTAAGTAGATGAATGGATAAAGAAAATGTGGTATATATACACAATGGAGTATTACTCAGCAATAAAAGAGAACATGTATTTGTTGATTGATTGTATATCTTCTTCTGAGAAGTGTTCAATTTTAGTCTAGCCTGGACCTTTTATGTATTATATGGTATGTGAGATAGCTTCTTATTCCTGAAATTCCCCTAATTATAGATATTTTATATATACCCTTTGCCTCATAACTTAGCAGTTCTTATCAGAAGATGGACTATATTTTTCTCACCCACTGAGCCTGTCCACCTAATTGCATTTGATCATGGAATATTAGTGATGGTGGTACAATCAGAGGCATGAAGAAACACTTTTGGCATGTAAGCTTCAATTTCTACATTATATCACCATTGGAATATGCCATGACTAATACAATGGAGAACAAAAGACAAGTGGATCATAGTGAAGTTACCCTAGGTATATGGGAGGAGGCATATCCAGATCAGCCAAACAGCACACATACATCCAAGTAAACCCATCCACAATCAGGAAATCTGCCCAGTTAAACTGGACTAAAACACTCACCTGTAATATCATGTTCTAAGTGGTTCTCGATGGATGACACTGAGGTCTGTTGAGGTTTTCATGCATCATTTTTATGGCAAATGTATAACTGATATGAAATATGAGGCCAAATTGATACATCTTCAAAAAGGATGGCAGAAATGATCTCTTTTAGGAAAATATAAACCTAAGATTAAGAAAGTGATTTTTAAAAATTTATTTATTTTTTATTCTAAGATGTTATAAATGACAGAATGCATTACATTTCATATTACACATATAGAGCACTTTTTTTTACAAATCTCTGGCTGTATGCAAAGTATATTCACACCATTCGTGACTTCATACATGCACTTATGGTAATGATATCCATCTCATTCTACCATCATTATTTTTCCTTCACCCTTTTGCCCCCTTCCTTCCCCTCCCTCCCCATTGGCCATTCTAGTATTCCTCTAATCCTCCTATGCTCCCATCCCAACCCGACTGTGCATTGGCCTCCTTATATCAGAGAAAACATTTGGCATTTGGCTTTTTGGGATTGGCTAACTTCACTTAGCATTATATTCTCTAACTCCATCCATTTTCCTGCAAATGCCATAATTTTATTCTCTCTTATTTGAAGGAGCCCTAATTAGGAAGGGCTGTTGTAGCTAGCTGGAAGCCATAAGTTCCACCTGATATGTATGTGACGCACCTGTAGGCACCCGCAAACCTGAAGGTATATAACCGGGTGAAAGCGGTCCGAGTTAGGAGAACGGAGAATTCAGTCAGCCGGGCAGTCACTCGGTCGGTCAGAAGAATCAGAGCGGCCAGAACGTAGGCAGAGCGGTTACAGAAGAGAAACCAGATAGAAGAAGTAATGACTGGTCAGAGTTAGGCCGAGACTCCTGAGGAAGACAGAAGACAGAAGAAAGAAGAGAGAAGAAAGAAGCTCTAATCTTTCTCTAAGCTAAGCTCTATCTTTCTTTCTCTCTAAGACTCTAAGCTAAGAAGACAAGAAGAAAAGCTCGCTTTAATCTTTCTCTCTAAAAATCTTTCTTTCCCTCTCTAAGCTCTAAGAAAGTAGAAGTAAAAGTAGTAAAAGCTTAACTCTGCCTCCGAGTTTTCCTCCCGGTTTTCGGTACCAGGCAGCTTACATTATTGCTGAGTAATATTCCATTGTGTGTATATACCACATTTTCTTTATCCATTCATCTACTGAAGGGCATCTAGGTTGGTTCCACAGTTTAGCTATTGTGAATTGTCCTGCTATAAACATTGATGTGGCTGTGTCCCTCTAGTATGCTGTTTTCAGGTCTTTTGGGTAAAGACCAAGGAGTGGGATAGCTGGGTCATAAGGTGGTTCCATTCCAAGTTTTCCAAGGTATCTCCATACTGCTTTCCATATTGGCTGCACCATTTTGCAGTCCCACCAACAACGTATGAGTGTGCCTTTTAAATAAGGGTAAGGAGAATCTCCCAAGAACATCACCACTTTGCACACTAAGATTCATCTGAGAATAGAGATGCAATATGAAACATTTTATCCAGGGATTAAGAAGCAGAGTAAGTCACTCTGTGGTCCGATTGGGTTACTCTAAAGGAAGATAAAACCACTTAAAATTATCATAGGATGCATGGACAAAGGGCTACAAATCATTCTTGTCATCACTCTAAATAAACACTTCCATCCTTTTCCTACTGGGGAGTGGTTACAGTCATGTCATAGCTCCAGACCTAAGTTTCTAGAATTTGTATGTCATGCAGAAAATAAAATGGAATGTCTTCCTATTTGTGCTGTCAGATATACATTCAGAAAGACATATGTGGTTTTGAGTCCAAGTCCTGCCACTTATTTACTGAAAAAAATCTAAGAACTTTTCTAAATAGTCTGTGTTATTATTTAATGTAGCAAATAGGGACAGTAGTAAAGACTTCCATGTAGGTTACATAAAGGAACAAACACACATAACACAGTAGTTCATGAAGAAATATAAACACATGAAAACATACTACACAACACTCATTTAAAGTGAGAAGATCAGCACTATAATAGATCAAAATATTATAGGTATATAGGTACCCTTCAACTGATGAATGGATAAAGAAAATGTGGGCATATATACACAATGTAATATTACCCAGCCTTAAAGAAGGATGAAATTATGGCATTTGCAGGTAAATGGATGGAGCTGGAGAATATGATGCTAAGGAAATAACCCAATCCCCCAAAACCAAAGGCAGAATGTTTTCTCTGATATGCAGATGCTAATTCACAATAAGGGGGGGATAGGGAAGAATAGAGGTACTTTGGATTGGACAGAGGGGAGTGAATGGAGGAGAGGGCTATAGGGTTAGGAAGGATAATAGAATGAATCAGACATTATTACCCTATGTGCATGATACATGACTGGTGTGATTCTACGTCATGTACAACCAGAAGAATGACAAGTTATATTCCATTTATGTATGACATGTCAAAGTGCATTCTATTGTCATGTATAACTAATTAGAACAAATAAAAATATTATAGGTATGTTATTAATAATAGATTGGTACTATATTAAGTTTATTGCAAGAGGAAACATGGAATGTTGCTGCCTGAAGCGATTGCCGCTTGGAGCAACGAAGCCGCGGGAATAAGTTCAGAGGCAGAGTGGAAACGAACAGGCTCTTTATTTTGGTAGCTTCTCTCTCTGGTTCCAACAACAACTCCCGCACCTCAAAACCACACTCGTCCAACCAACCAACAACCAATGGCGCCAACCCCATCCGCCAAGTCCCGGCTCAAGTCTCACGAGATCCCGGGCCAAGTCCCACGAGACCATGGAAGGTGGCAATGCCTGAACATCTCCATGTCCCGCAGCCAACCGCAATCTCAGCCATCTCCCCAATCAGAGCTCCTGCATTGGAAACATTGGAAGGATGGGAGATGGAATAAAAAAAATCAAAGTTTACCTCATAGGATCCAAAATTACACATGGCCAATTGGTACATTATTATTTAGACTAAATAGTATAGCAGCTAATGGCCACACATTGTGGTATATCTGAATTTGTTCATGACTATAGTGAAGGTGAGATGGTATTTATTGGGGCTACTCATACCTCCAACATACCAGAGTAATAAAGTGGCTGATAAAATGTACAACAATACAAATAATAAAAGGACAAATATAGGGCTGGAATTTCATTCATCTCAGTGGTAGAGCACTTGCTTGCCTAGCATATGTGAGGCACTGGGTTTGATTCCCAGCACCACATATAAATAAATAAAATAAAGGTCCACCAACAGCTAAAAATATTTTTTAAAAGAACAAATATAAGTAATGATGAAATTCTATCTTTTTCACCAGCTCAAAGTTGCAGACTTAAAGAAAAATAAAACAACACAATGTTGGCAGGAGTGTGAGGAAATGGGATATATGACTGGGGAGCTGTAAAGTCAAAATATGAACCCAGGATTGTCTGCCTCCACAAAAGGTGACTATACTCTCTCTACCAGTCATCACTGCCTCATGGAGTTGGAATCTTGTCTTTCTTTAAAAAGAGGTGGGAAGTCATAATCATGCTCCATAGTGTCCAATAAGAAGCCTGCCCCCCCTTTCTCTCTCTCTCTCTCACAATTTCTCTCTAAAAAACATATACAACGATGTACGTGAATAAATAACTTTAGCCTGCATTCCTAGTTTGTAAGAATTTAAATTCTGTATCATAACTCAGCTAGAGCTACCATGCCTGTATGCAAAACTTCTTGCATGTATAGTAAGTTTCATTGTTCTTAGCTCAACAGAAGGAGGGGTATGAACTTTAATTAAGGGATAATATTATTTTAAATTAGTGACTTTTGTTCAAAAGATTCATTACATATATGCATTTTTGCAATTTAAAAAATTACAAAAGATGATATCATGTCATTTAATAAAGTTTAACCCACTTGGTTTTAAAATCATTACTTTAATATTAAATCATTTTATAATATCAACACAGTGCATAATCATTACAGATAAATCATAAAATGATATCAAATTAATGGTGAAAATGTTCATAACCCCATTCATTGACACATCCATTGCTAATTCCATAGTGTTTACCTTTCCAGATGTATTTTATATGTGTGTATTCATATACAGAATTCAACTTAATTGTTTTAAATAGCAGCATCAAAATTTCACCTATTGATTTTTATTTATACCATGCCATGTAACATTCAGTCACCTGTTATATAAAAATGCATTCAATATCTTCTCTCTCTTCTAAGAAGACACAAAATAGTTTAGTGCCACTTTTTAGTACTGTATTGGGGACAAACAGAAAATAAATGATAAAGGAAGCAAATAGGAAAGGAATAAAAGTTCCCAATTTCAGTGCAGAGCAAGCATGCAAACATACCCAGCTCCGAGTTACTCCCTAGGATGAGTTTGATTAAACATTTTTCTCAGCTGGTGCCTGAGTATTGCATTTCTCATTATTCTGCATCTGGAAGCTAATGGGGCAGGAAAAAACAATAGACTTTCAGGAGCCTGAATGGGCACTATGGGCATTTTCCCATACAGTCTCCTCATCCCAGCTTACTTGGAAAGTTCCTTCCTGGAAGGAGTTTGTCCATACACTGAGTGCTGCAACTTTATAGCTCCCACTTGAGGGACTGTCACCTAAATCATCTAGCTCTGGGAGTTGATGGGGCTCTGTATTTGTGAGTTTCCCTGCACCACAAAGAACAGAGAGGTGGTTTTAAATAGGCACGTGAGACTTCTATGTCTCAGCACAGGAAAAAAAAAAAAAAAAAAAAAAAAAACAGGCAAAACCACACAGTTGCAGGATTTTCCCTGGAGGGGACTTGACTGCAAACCTAACATCCTTACTTTCTTAGCTGCTGCCTATAGGTCAGATCTTTAATTAGCCTGTATCTGGCTGCTGACAGGCTTGGGCAATTTAGTCCTCTGGGAGACATAATGAGTGTGTGGTATTTCCCACAACTCTTCTGCTGCATCACTCCAGAAATAAAGTCAAGCCTCCAGCTAACTTGCCCCAGTTAACCTGTCAGAGCAGATGGGTATCAGCATTTGCTAGATTCCTAGGGGTGAGAGGGCAAAGCAAAGGGTTGAAAGAGTGTAGGGTCTGAATGTGAGTTCAGGTATTTGCCACAGTTGTTTGCCTGGCTTAATGAGAAACAAATGGGAGAGAAACTCCAGATCACAGCTTTTCCTGAGAATAAAGAAATTGGAACACAAACCTACACTCCTTTTCCAGCTCCTACACAACTTTTCCAGCTGCTCTCCAGGGGGTGGCTTCTATCTTGCCTGTCTTAGGGCACTAACAGGACTTGGCAATGGAAGCCAATAAGAACAAAGATAACAACTCAGAAAGCATAAACATTTTAGAGGCATCTAGAATCTCTGGCTAGGCAGATTAACAAGATTTATCTCTTACATGAGGTTAATCTGTCAAGTATGGGATGGGGATTGTCATATCTAATTTGCAGAAACCAACAAACAGAGTCAAGGAAAATAAAGCAATAGGGAAATATGTTCCAAGCAAAATAACAATCAAATCTCCATAAACTGTCCCTAGTGAAATGGACATAAGTGATTTATACAATAGAGAATATATAATACCAATCATAAAGATGGTCACTGGGGTCAGGAGTGCAATATAAAAACACAAAAACGAGAATTTCAACAATTATATAGTAAACATTAAAAAGTATCAAACAGAAATCACAGAAATGAATAAAATAAGTGAATTGAAAAAATCCAATAGAGAGGGCAGACTAGATCAAGTGGAATGAAGTATCAGCAAATTTTAATGGATCACCAGAATTCATCAAATCAGAGGGGAAAAAAGCACAGTGAAAGAGTGAAGATAGCTTAAATAACTTATTGGAAACCTCTAGGGGACCAATATATTCCCTATTACAGTCTAGGGGAAACAGAAAAGTTATTCAAAGAAATTGTGGCTGAAAACATTGTAAACCCATGAAAATAAATAGAAATATGCATAAGGAAACTAAAAGGACACTAAATAAGACGAATCTGAACTGAACACGCCAGGACATATTGTAATCAAATTGTCAAAAGTTAAAGACAAAATATAATTTTGGAAGCAGCAAGAGAAAAGTAAGCTGTTACATGCAAGAAAACCTCCATAAAGGGTATTAGATTTTTCAGTAGATACTTTGCAGGACAGCAGAAGAGAACTGATATATGCAAAGAGTTGAAATAAAAACAATAATAAAAACTACCATCCAAGAATACTATATACTCACCAAAACTCCATTTAAATGAAGGGGAAATAAAGACCTTCTCAGACAAACAAAAGCAGAGGGACTTTATTACCTCTAGATCTGTAGTCTAAGAAACAATAAAGGGAGTTCTTTGAGTCAAAACAAAAGAACAGGGCTGGGAATATAGCTCAGCGGTAGAGTGCTTGCCTAGCAAATGCAAGGCTGTGTGTTCAATACCCCGCCAAGAACATAACAAAAACCCAGAGAACAAAAAGACGCTAGACAGCAACATGAGTACATAAGAAATTTGAAACTTGTTGGCAAAGTAAAGAGACAAAACCAGTGTTAGTATAACCATAGTAGGTAAATAAATTCTAATTCTAGTATAAAAGTTAAAAAAACAGAGGTATTAAGAACAACTATAAGTCAATTATGTAAAAATAAATAGATAGATGTAAATTGGAATATCAGTAGCATATAAGGTGAAGGGAGAAGAGGCAAAAGGGAGAGGTTTTACATTTAGGGAAGTGATCAGCTTAAAGTAGCTTGTTATATTTTATGCATGCCTTTGTTAGCTTTCCATTACTATAACAAAGCCTGAGATAATGAATTTAATAAGGGAGAACATTTATTTTGGCTAATCGTTCAAGAGGTTTCAGCCAATGATCAGTTGACTCCATTGCTTTGAGCCTGTGGTTGCACATCAGGGCAGGATCATATTGTGGAGCAAAGCCACTCAACTATGGTCAAGAAACAAAAAAGAGGGAGAGGAATGGACTGGGGTCACACTATTCCCTTCAAGGGTATACCCCCAATGACATAATATCCTTTCAATAGGCCCCATCTCTTGAAGTTTCCACTACCTACCAATAGTAATCAAGCTGGGGACCAAGCTTTTCACACATGGGACTTTGGAGGACATTCCAGATCCAAATTATAGCAATGCCCCTTGTTAACAATAATTAAAAAAAAAAAAAACTTATAAAAGTTATACAAAAGCTGGGTGTGGTATCCCATGCATATAATTCCAGCAACTTTGGAGACTGAAGCAGGAGGATCACATATTTGAGGCCAGTGTCAGCAATTTAGCAAGACCCTAAGCAACTTAGTGAGACCCTGTCTCAAAACAAAAAAAATAGAAAGGTATAAAGGTCTAGGAATGTAGCTCAGTAATAAAGCGCTCTTGGGTTCAATGAAGGAGACGAAGAAGGAGAAGGAGGAAGAGGTGGAGGAGGAAGGCAGGGTGGGGGGGAAGGAGGAGAAGGAGAATGAGAAGGAGGAGGAGGAGGAGGAGGAGGAGGAGAAAGTTGTTCTACAAAACAAAAGAAAGAAATCAAACATATGCACCCAAATAAGTAAAATAAAAACAAAGTAAATGAAATACAAAAGAAGACAGCAGGATAGAAAAAGAAAAACCAACTAAAAGACAAACAGAAGAAAGTTAACAAAATGGAAAGAAAAAAATTCCTCCTTATCAAAAATTACTTTAAATGTAAATGGACTAAACTCCCTAATAAAAAAGATAGAGTGGCCAAATGGATTTTAAAAAGATCCAAATATATGCTGTTTATAATAAATTCAATTTATATTTAAGAAAAGGCTGAAAGTGAATACACATGCATATGATTAACAAAAGAAAGCAGGAGTGACTATATGTATACTATACAAAGAATGCTTAAAGTAAAAATAAAAAAAAAAAAAAACAGTCTCTAGAGACAATGAAGGCCATTACATTATGAAAAAGGGTAAACTCACCAGGATAATTTAACACTTCTCAAAAGATGAAGTTCAAATGGCTAACGTATTCATGAAAAATGCATAACATCATTAGTCATCAGGGAAATGCAAATCAAAACTACAATTAGATATCATCTTACCTGTTAGTATGTCTACTTTCAAATAGGCAAAAATTAATACTGGAAAGGAGTTGGAAAAAGAAGAAAAGGGAACTCATATTCTTGGTGTGAATGTGTATTAGTAAAGCCACTATGGAGAACAGTAAGAATGTTTCTTCAAGAAAATTTAAAATGCCATATGATTCTGCTATCCCATTTGATTTTTTGTATCCCACTTCTGTATACATCCAAAGGAAATGATATAATCATATCAAAGAGATATGTTTGTTGCTGCACTATTCAAAATAGCTAAGATGTGGAATCGACCTAGATGGCCATCAATAAGTGAATAAAGAAAATATTATACACACACACACACAATGGAGTATTGTTCAGCCACAAAAACAATGATATCTTATCTTTTGCAACAATATGGATGTAAGTGGAGGACCTTATGTTATGTGAAACAAGACAGACAAAGAAAGATGAATACTACATATTTCTTCTCATATGTGGATGCTAAAAAAGTTGATCTAAATGTATAATAATGATTACTAAGGTTGGGCACAGAGAGACATTTGGTAACATATACCAAAACAGAGTTAGAAAAATGTAACAAGTTCCAGTGTTCTATAGCACAGTGCAGTTACTATAGTTTCCAATAGTCCATTACATATTTTATTAACAATTAGATAAGAGGAGTTTGAAGGCGCAAACCCAATGTAATAATAAGGAGATGGTACCATGAATTATCTTGATCGATCAGTACATATTTTAACATGTACTGAAGTATCACACAGTGTATTTTGTAAATATGTATGGTTATTATGTGTTAGTCAAAAGATTTTTTTAAATCGTTTAAGGAGATGTAACTAATAATTGCCCTGATTTGAACATTACATATTTTATACATATAACAAATCATCATACTATAACACATAGATATGAACAATTAAAATATTAATAAATATATGTGCACATTGATATTAGGGCACCTGAACATTTAAAGAAAATACTGACAGATATGAAAGGAGAAATTGACATCGATATAACAATTACAGGAGACTTCAATACTCCACTTTCAATAATGGATAGAACTCTAGACAGAAAGTTAATAAAGATGCAGTAGACTCAAACAGTTAGTAGAGACCAAATGGATGCAGCCCACATATAAAGAAATTTCTGCCCAATTTTTGAAGAATACCATAATTTTCACAAGCACATGTTAAACATTATGCAGAATAGATCATATGCCTGTTCACAAAACAAGACTCAACAAATTTAACTAGAATTAAAATCATACAAAGTATATTTTCCAACCAAGATGGTATGACACTAAGAAATCAATAGCAGCAAAAAAGGGGAATTTTTCACAAATGCATGGAAACTAAATAATATACTCTTGAAAAAATGCTATTTCAAAGAGAAAATCACAACTTACCAAAACTTACAGAATGCAGCAAAAGTAGTACTAAGAAGGAAGTTTGTAGTGATGAGTGCATATATTAAAAAATAAAATAAGAAAAATGTTCCTAAATAAACAACCAAACTTTGCTTGTCAAAACTAAATGAAGAATAAACTAAGCTGAAAGTGGGCAGAAGGAAGGAAATAATAACGATCAAAACAGGTATGAAACAAGCTATTGTTTATTTCATTCCATATTTCTACCCATTTGCCTTCTTTCCTCCTCTTTCTCCTTCTTTTTCTACTCTACTGATCTATCTTATATCATTATGATATCTAATCTTCTTTCCCAGTGCCATTTTCCCCTTATTTTGCTCTAGCTTCCACATATGAGAGAAAACATTTGGCTACTGACTTTCTGAGTCTGGCTTATTTCACATAGCAAGATTTTCTCCATATTCATACATTTTAACAGAAAATGTCATTATATACATATATAAATGTACCAAGAAAAGTTTCACCTGCATATATATGTAGAAAATACAAAATAAATAAATAGTGAAGAAAAGATCAATAGAAGAGGAGAGAAAAGGGGGAAGGAGAAAGGAAGGGAAAAGGGCAAATGGGGATTTAAATAAAATTTATTACATGTATAATTTTACAAAAATGAACCAAAATTCTATGTATAATTATAAAGCTCTAAAAAATAAAAAAAAAAATAAAACAAATAGAAAATTTTGGCAAAGAGAAAAAATTGACAAAACTAAAATTATGTCTTTGAAAAAGTAAAACCAACAAACCCTTAGATTGACTAAGGAAAAATGAAGACTCAAAGTTAGAAATGAAAGAGGAGAAATTACAATGGATTCCTCAGAAATAATAAAGAATGAATTATAAGGGACCATTATGATCAATTATGTGACAACAAATTGGAAAACCTAGTATAAATGGATGAATTCCAAGAAACATACAACCTATCAAGACTGGCTCAAGAAGAAATAGAAATATTAACAGAATGTCGACTTCATTTCCTTTGGGTATATACCCAAAGGAAAACAGTATTCTTATTTATTTTATTTATTCTTTTCAATTATTAGTATTACAGACAGGAAGATTGAAATAACAATTAAAAATCTCCCAACAAAGAAAAGTTTAGGAGAAGATGACTTCACAGCTAAATTCTACCAAACATTTAAGGAAGAATCAATACTGAGCCTTCTTACACATTTCCAAAAAAGGAAAGAACATCTTCTAAACTCAAAATATGAATCCAGAATCCCTCTGATATAAAGCCTAGAAAAAGATACCAAACAAAAAGTAAAATGCAAGCCAATATCATTGGTGAACACAGATGCAAAAATTCTCAATAAAATACTAGCAAACAAAATTCAGTGGTGTTGGATTCCAGGCAGGAGGCCACGCCTCCCAGGCAGGAGGCCACACCTCCCCAGGTGCTTTGTTAAAAACTACACCTCCCAAGATCCTCAGCGTGACCAGAAAACCTGACCAGCAAATGCCCTGTCCATTACCCCCCCCTGACCTCTGATAGCCTATAGGGCAAGGACTCATTCCAAGGGGGTTTTATGACCCCTATTCTATTTAAAGCCAGCCCTGGACTGAAATCGCTCTCTGTTCCTGCTCTCTGTTCCTGCCTCTCTCTGTTCCCGCTCTCCGTTCCCGCGTGCTCCAGCTCCCGTTCCTCCCCCGCGGTTCATCCCTATCCCCCCATGTGTTTCTTTGGGAATTCAATAAACCCCTTCCCTTTTCCTCTACGATGGTTCCAGCGTGCGTCCATCCATCCTGCAAAAGTTTTCTAACAAGTGGCGTGCCAAAAAGATACAGTATGACCAAATTGGATTTATTCCTGTGATAAAAGGTTGACCTGAATTAGATTTAAGTTTTGCTGAGGAAATGGACAGTGTAAGGAGAGGTAATGTTCAGTATTTTGGGAATGATACAAGAAAATTGTATTGGGATAGTATCTCAAAGTATTATTCATTTCTCATTTGGTATTTTCTTTCTTGAAGAGTCTCTACTTTAATAAAATTTATTTATTGATTTTAATTTATATTACATGCCAGCAGAATACATTCCTATTCATAGTACATATATAGAGCACAATTTTTCACTTCTCTGGTTGTACAAAAAGTAGAGTCACATCATTCGTATCTTCATACATGTATGTAGGGTAATGATGTCCATCTCATTCCACCATCATTACTACTACCATACCCCCTCTCTCCCCTTTGCCCTATCTAAAGTTCCTCCATTCCTCCTATGGTCCCCCTAGCCCCATTATGGATCAGCATCCACATATCAGAGAAAACATTCAGCCTTTGGATTTTTGGGATTAGCTCACTTCACTTAGTATGATAGTCTCCATCTCCATCCATTTACACGCAAATGCCATTATTTTATTCCCTTTTAATGCAGAATAATATTTCATCATGTATGTATACCACATTTTCTTTATCCATTCATCTACTGAAGGGCATCTAGGTTGGTTTCACAGTTGAGTGATTGTGAATTGTGCTGCTATAAACATTGATGTGGCTGTGTCCCTGTAGTATGCTGTTTTTAAGTCCTTTGGGTATAGACTGAGGAGTGGGATACCTGGGTCAAATGGTAGTTCCATTCCCAGTTTTCCAAGGATTCTCCATACTGCTTTCCATATTGGTTGCACCAATTTGCAGCCCCACCAACAATGTATGAGTGTGCTTTCACCCCCACATCCTCACCAACACTTATTGTTGTTTGGGTTCTTAATAGCTGCCATTCTGACTGGAGTGAGATGAAATCTTAGAGTAGTTTTGATTTGCATTTCTCTAATTGCTGGAGATGTTGAATATGTTTTCATATATTTGTTGATAGATTGTGTATCATCATCTGAGAGAAGTGTCTGTTCAGTTCCTTGGCCCATTTACTGAGTGGGTTTCTTTTTGTCATTAATATAAAGAAAAAAGCCATGAGCTTAAAAGAAAATAGAGAATTAAATAGCATGGTAAAAACCATGCAGGAAAAAAAAAAAAAAAAAGCCATTGAGCTTTGGCAAGAAAGCCATAAAGAAAAATAAAGAAGAGGAGAAAAAAAAAAAAAAAAAAAAAGTCAAAGCCGCTTATGCAATTGTGCTTAACTAGGTGCGTTAGCTGCTCCTCAGCATTAGGCTTCCTTAAAGCCACAGCACCTTCTCAAAAAGGGCTCAAATATCCACCCTTTCAAAAATAAAAGGTGAAAAGCTAGGTAGGGACAAGAAAATAAAAGAAAATAGAGAAAATAAAATAGAGAAAATAGAATTAAAGCACCTTTTTAAACTAAAGGGAAGGAATATGAAGGAGCCCTAATTAGGAAGGGCTGTTGCAGCTAGCTGGAAGCCATGGGTTCCACCTGATATGTATGTGACGCACCTGTAGGCACCCGCAAACCTGAAGGTATATAACCGGGTGAAAGCGGTCCGAGTTAGGAGAACGGAGAATTCAGTCAGCCGGGCAGTCACTCGGTCGTGTCAGAAGAAGAATCAGCGGTCAGAACGTAGGCAGAGCGGTTACAGAAGAGAAACCAGATAGAAGAAGTAATGACTGGTCAGAGTTAGGCCGAGACTCCTGAGGAAGACAGAAGACAGAAGACAGAAGACCTCTAGTCTTTCTCTAAGCTAAGCTCTATCTTTCTTTAAGCTACTCTACTCTAAGCTAAGAAGAAAAGCTATCTATCCTAGAGATTAAGCTCTATCTGATGTGCATGTTCCGAGAGTTTTAAAATTTGCTTCCATTCTGTAGGCTCTCTATTCATTTCACTGATTGTTTCTTTTGCTGAGAAGAAGCTTTTCACTTTCAATCCATCCCATTTATTGATTCTTGATTTTATTTCTTGTGCTGTAGGAGTCTTGTTAAGGAAGTTGGGGCCTAATCTGACATGATGAAGATTTGGGTCTGCTTTTTCTTCCATTACGCGCAGGGTCTCTGGTTTAATTCCTAGGTCCTTGATCCACTTTGAGTGGCGTTTTGTGCATGATGAGTGATAGGGGCTTAATTTCATTTTGCTGCATATGGATTTCCAGTTTTTCCAGCACCATTTGTTGGAAGCTATCTTATCTCCAATATATGTTTTTGGTGCCTTTGTCTAGTATAAGATAACTGCATTTATGTGGGTTTGTCTCTGTGTCCTCTATTCTGTACCATTGGTATACAAGTCTATTTTGATACCAATACCATGCTGTTTTTGTTACTGTTGCTCTGTAGTATAATTTAAGGTCTGGTAGAGGGATGCCACCTGCTTAACTCTTCTTGCTAAGGATTTCTTTTGTTATTCTGGGTCTATTATTTTTTCCAGATAAATTTCATGACTGCTTTCTCTATTTCTATGAGGAATGTCATTGTGATTTTGATTGGAATTACATTAAATCTGTATAGTGCTTTTGGTTGTATGGTCATTTTGACAATATTAATTCTGCCTATCCAAGAACAAGGTAGATCTTTCCATCTTCTAAGGTCTTCTTTATTTTCTTTCTTTAGCGTTCTGTACTTTTCATTGTAGAGGTCTTTCACCTCTTTCATTTAGCTGATTCCCAAATATTTTATTTTTTGGGAGCTATTGTAAATAGGGTAGTTTCACTCATTTCCCTTTCAGAGGATTTGTCACTGATACACAGAAATGCCTTTGATTTATGGGTGTTGATTTTATATCCTGATACTTTGCTGAATTTATTTATTAGTTCTAGAAGTTTTCTGGTGGAATTTTTTGGATCCTGTGGGTATAGAATCATGTCATTGGCAAATAGTAATAGTTTGAGTTCTTCTTTTTCTATCCATATCCCTTTAATTTTTCTTCTGTCCAATTGCTCTGGCTAGATTTTCAAGAACTATGTTAAATAGAAGTGGTGAAAGAGGGCATCTCTGTCTTGTTCCAGTTTTTAGAGGGAATGCTTTCAGTTTTTCTCCATTTAGAATGATGTTGGCCAGGGGCTTATCATAGATAGCTTTTACAAAGTTGAGATATGTTCCTGTTATCCCTAGTTTTTCTAGTGTTTTGAACATGAAGAGGTGCTGTATTTTGTTGAATGCTTTTTCTGCATCTATTGAGATGATCATATGGTTCTTATCTTTAAGTCTATTGATGTGATGAATTACATTTATTGATTTCTGTATGTTGAACCAACATTCATTTGTTTTTATATTTGATTTGCCAGAATTTTATTGAGAAGTTTTGCATCTATGTTCATTAGAGATGTTGGTCTGAATTTTTCTTTCTTGGATGTGTTTTTGCCTGGTTTTGGAATCAGGGTGATATTGGCTTCATAGAATGAGTTTGGAAATGTTCCCTCTTTTTCTATTTCATGGAATAATTTGAGGAGTATTGGTATTAATTCTTCTTTAAAGGTCTTGTAAAATTCAGCTGTGTATTCATCCAGTCCTGGGCTTTTCTTGGTTGGTAGTCTTCTGATGGAGTCTTATATTTCATTGCTTGAAATTGATCTGTTTAACTTTTCTATATTATCCTTATCCAGTTTGGGCAAAGCATATGACTCTAGAAATTTGTCAATGCCTTTGAAATTTTCTATTGTATTGGAGTACAAATTTTCAAAATAATTTCTAATTATCTTCTGTATTTCTGTAGTATCTGTTGTGACATTTCCTTTTTTATCACTCATATTAGTAATTTGAGTTTTCTCTCTCTTTCTCTTCATTATCATGGCTAAGGGTTTTCAGTTTTATTTATTTATTTATTTATTTATTTATTTATTTATTTATTTATGGTACCGGGGATTGAACTCAGGGGCACTCAACCACTGGGTCACATCCCCAGCCCTTTTTTGTATTTTATTTAGAGACAGGGTCTCACTGAGTTGCTAAGTGCCTCGCCATTGCTGAGGCTGGCTTTGAACTCGCGATCCTCCTGCCTCAGCCTCCCAAAGTGCTGGGATTACAGGCATGTGCCACCACACCTGGCAATTTTATTTATTTTTTCAAGAATCAACTTTTTGTTTTGTCAATATTTTTATTTATTTCTTTTGTTTCAATTTCATCGATTTCATCTCTGATTTTCATTACTTCCTGTTTTCTACTGTTTTGGTGTTGATTTGTTCTTCTCTTTATAGGGCTTTGAGATGTAATGTTAGGTCACTTATTTGTTGACTTTTTCTTCTTTTAAGGAATGAACTCCATGCAATGAACTTTCCTCTTAGTACTATCTTCATAGTGTCCCAGAGAATGTGATATGTTGTATCAGTGTTCTCATTTACCTCTAAGAATATTTTAGTCTCTTCTTTGATGTCTTCTGTAATCCATTGTTAATTAAATAGCATATAATTTAGTTTCCAGGTTTTGGAGTAGCTTCTATTTTTAATTTTATTCTTGATTTCTAATTTGATTCCATTTTATCTGATAGAATGCAGGGTAGTGTCTCTACATTTTTGTATTTGCTTTGAGTTGCTTTATGGCATAATATATGGTCTATTTTAGAGAAGGATGCATGTGCTGCTGAGAAGCAAGTGTATTTACTCATTGATGGATGAAATATTCTATAAATGTCAGTAAAGTCTAAGTTATTGATTGCATATTGAGTTCTATAGTTACTTTTTTCAGCTTGTGTTTAGAAGATCTATCCAGTGGTGAAAGAGGTGTGTTAAAGTCAACCAGAATTATTATTGTGCAGAATTATTATGTCTTGTTGATTCATGGTTTTCTTAAGAAGTATGTAGTATCCTTCTTTACCCCTTTTGATTAACTTTGGCTTGAAGTCTACTTTATTTGATATGAGGATGGAGACCCCTGCTTGTTTTCTCAGTTTATGTGCGTGGTATGTTTTTTTTCCAAACTTTCACCTTTAGTCTGTGGATGTCTTTTCCTATGAGATGAGTCTCTTGAAGGTAGCATATTGTTGGGTCTTTTTAAAAAATCCAATATGTAAGTCTATGCCTTTTAATTGATGAGTTTAGGCCATTTGTATTCAGGGGTATTATTGAGACATGATTTGTATTCTCAGACATTTTGGTTATTTTTGGTTTTTAATTTACCTTGGTTTCTCCTTTGACTGGCCTTTCCTTTAGTGTAGTTCTTCTGTTTGCTGTTTTTTGTTGTTGTTTTTCATTTCTTCCTCCTGGAATATTTTGCTAAGAATGCTCTGCAGTGCAGGCTTTCTCGCTGTAAATTCCTCCAACTTTTGTTTATCATGAAAGGTTCTTATTTCATCATCAAATATGAAGCTTAATTTTGCTGGGTATGAGATTCTTTGTTGGCATCCATTTTATTTCAGAGCTTGGTATATGTTGTTGCATGATCTCCTGGCTTTGAGTGTCTAGGTTGAAGAATCTGCTGAGATTTGAATTGGTCTCCCCCTATGTTATAATCTGATTCCTCTCTCTTGAGGCCTTTAAGATTATATCTTAATTCTGAATGCTAGGCATTTTCATTATAATGTGACTTGGTGTAGATTTGTTGTAATTTTGTACATTTGGTGCCCTGTACATCTCTTGTATTTGATTTTCCAATTCATTTTTCATGTTTGGGAAATTTTCTGATATTATTTTATTGAAGAGATTGTGCATTTCTTTGGTTTAAAACTCTGTGCCTTCCTCTGTTCCAATAAATCTTATATTTGGTCTTTTGATGTTATCCCATAATTCTTGGATGCTCTGTTCATGGTTTCTTACCATCTTCGTTCTGTGTTCAATTTTATTTTCAAGATTGTATATTTTGTCTTCATTGTCTGAGGGTCTGTCTTCCAAGTGATCTAGTCTGTTGGAAATGCTTTTTATTGAGTTTTTTGTTTAGTTTGTTGTTTCCTTCCTTTCAAGGATTTCTGATTTTTTTTCAGAATCTCTCTTTCTTGAAGTAATCTTTTTTTAAAAAATATTTATTTATTTGCTTTAGTTTTACACAATGCGTTTTATTCAATGTGTTTTATTTGTATGTGGTGCTGAGGATCGAACCCGCGCCGCGCACGTGCTAGGCGAGTGCTCTACCGCTGAGCCACAATCCCAGCCCTCTTGAAGTAATCTTTTATTACCTGTGTTTGCTCCCTTATCGATTTGTTGGGGTGATCAATGGATGTGCTCTCATCTCTTTGTTGGAGTGATCAACTTTTGCCTATATTTGCTCTCTTTTGTCATTCTTCAATTCACAGATTATTTTAATTATGTACATTCTGAACTCCTTCTCTGACATTTCATCAACTGTGCTATCAATGGATTCTATTATTGTAGTATCTTGGTTTGTTTGGGGCACTTTCTTCCATTGTGTCTTCATGTTGTCTATGTGTCTTCCTTTCTTGCACTGTGGATCTGAGGTTGCACAGTTTCTATCATGTAATCTTGTAATATCCTTGCAGATTACCTGTACTTTACCTTGGTTTTGTGTTGGGGACTTAAGAACACATCGGCTGAAAGAATAGAAAAACTTAACTCTCTGGTTGCCTCCCACTCCCTGATACGAGACTTGGCCTAATCAGGAGGCGTTCCACAGACGTGTCGTGAGAACTGAAACCACCCTAAGGATAGGCCAGGGGCTCCGCCAATGTAATCCGCCCATGCTCCCTATGTGTTCCTATAATCTTTCTGCTGATTGGCCTATGTCTTCTATAAAAGCTGTCCAACTTCCTCAATAAACTCGAGTTCCAGCACTGACCAGGCTCCCTGGTGCGTCCCTGATTGTCTTTGATTGTGAGGGTTGGCATGGGCCTCCAGCCAGCTTCTACAGTTCTCGATCATGCCTCTGCTGGGGTGTGTTTTTCCCCTAGCCTTCTCCGCTGGCCGGAAGAAGCTAAACCCAGGTCGGGAAAAACTAAAAACCCCAGCAACTCAAAAATAACCCCCAACAGTGTTGGGCTTCTAGACCCATCCAGTGTCCAAATATGGATGCTACTGCAACTAAAGGTGGTGGCAGCAATAGTGGTGGTGACTCAAGATAGCACTGTGGGTGTCCCAAGATGCAACCACTTTCAGAGATGGGGCTGAAAGGGTGGGCCTTACAAGGGCTTTCGGCTATCTCTTCGGAGATTCAGCTGGCTCCAGGCCCTGTCTGTTGTCCCAAGTTGGGGGCTACTATGTGGGGAGGTCTATGGCAATGGCTACAGTGCCCCAAGATGAAGGTGGGATAGGCCTGGGCTCTGGGTGGGTCAGCAGGGGCTGTCCTAGCCCTGGGCCTGTGCTCCAGCGTGGGTCTGACAGTCAGCTGGGCAGTCCTGGACCTGACCTGGGCCTGGGCTTTGGCATGAGTCAGCAGGTCGGGCCTAATTAAACATTAAAAAGTGTATTTAATTATATTTACTGACATGGAAAGATGTCATATAATAATAAAAAAGTTAAATCATGTATTGGCATATATTAATGACTCATTTGTGGGGAAAGATATACATTGAAATTTAATATCCTATTTAGTTACATACACTCTCCCTAGTCTTAAACTAAATCTGGTAGAAAGTTCTCTATGCCCACAAAGCCTAAATAGGTACATGTTGGTAGTATGACTCACTACTCTGTGTCTGTTTTCTTGCCCCCATTTATGCAGGCTCCTCTGACTCTGATATTTATCATCTCTATTTTCTCCTTTTTGTAGAAAAATAGCAAGAGACAGAATAAACTAAAATTACATTGTAACACAGAGCCCAAATTTCCAATCTAGGAGAAGGTGATGAGTGGTAGAGACAGCACATCTGCCTGCCTTGGAGGCATACAGACTTGGAATTCTATTTTGGCTATCCCATTCCCAGTTGTGTGATCTTGAGCACATGCCAACAGTGCCTCCTTCCTCAAATTCTGGCCAACAGCATGCTTGTTAATTTTTTGCCTTTTTGCATGTTGGGTTAAATGGTGAGTTGGTTGGGCCTTTGGAATAGGTATCTAAATGCTTACCATCTTTGCATTTAATTCATCATTCAATAGTGAGGTTATCTTTTTACATACTAGTTTTTATAGTTTAAGATTTTTTTGCCTTTTAATGCAATTGAGAGGGACCCTATATGCATTTCCCCTGGGATAACTTGGGCATTGTTGCCCTAACTTCCAAAGTACCTGTTTCTTCATGATACCTTTTGTTAAAAACCCACATTTGTGCCAATATTTTGAAGTAGTTTTAGTTCTATACAATATTTTAATATATGATAGATTTGATTTGCCCTCATATTTTTATTACAGAATATTTGTAGTTTGGACTCTGTATTTATTTATCCAGATGACAAACAGTGCTATTTTGTATTCTTTCATCAACCTCTTGAAGCAGGGATTAATAGTTTTAGCATTAAGAGGAGATTTACTTTTAGCTCATCAAAAGCCCCATTGACCCACTCCCATGGTGACAATTATGAGAAAACAACCAATTGAAACCTTAGGAAATGACAACAACAATAAACAAGAAAGAAAGGTGAGGTGAAGGAAAAGAAAATATTCTGTGAAATTAAGGCTGCAAATTTCTGAAATATATTAAAAATCAAAACAAGCTTAAAAACCTCTCAATTATACTTCTATATCCAGAAAACTATTATTCAAAATGAAGATTCAATAAGCCGGGCGCGGTGGCGCACGCCTGTAATCCCAGCACTTTGGGAGGCTGAGGCAGGAGGATCGTGAGTTCAAAGCCAGCCATCAGCAATGGCAAGGCACTTAGCAACTCAGTGAGACCCTGTCTCTAAATAAAATACAAAAAAGGTCTGGGGATGTGACCCAGTGGTCGAGTGCCCCTGAGTTCAATCCCCAGTACCACAAAAAAAAAAAAAAAAAAAAAAAAAAAAAAAAATGAAGATTCAATAGACTGTCCCAGTTTAAAAAAAAAAAAAAAAACTGGATTTGTTCTTAATATACTTCCCTTAAAAGAAATAGTAAATTCTTCAGTCTGAAACAAGATGGTAATTAATATCTACATAAATGCAAAGGTAAAAGTATTTATGTAATTATAATAGACACCATTCATGTATATTTTCCCTCTTCTCTGATTTAAAAAGAAATTATGTAAAACAATTGTATGAAAAGTATTGTTAGACCTAAACATACAGAAATGTAATATATGTAAAATATTTTGGCAACAGCACAAGGTAGGTAGGTGGTAGCAAAGTAGAAGTGTGAATAATGGAAAAAAATACTAAAGCCATAATTATAACAATGTATTGTTAGACTGGTAACATTGATAGGTATAATATGTTAAAAATAATACTACAGAAGAGATGGAAAAGGAACAGAACTATATAGGAATAACATTATGTATATTACTGAAGTTCAGTTAGTATGTCAGAAGCCGATTCAAATAAGATGTATATGAATCTCTAGAAAAACCACATAAAATCCAAAAAAAATTCAGTGAAAAAATTATTAATGAAATTAAGTGTAGAGACGCCATCCCTGCTAGGGACGGTGGGGGAACAAGCCCTGGCCTGCCAGGATTCCAGCTCGGCCCACTGGGCGAGTGCTCCAGCTTGGCCCGCCAGTGAGGTTTCCCAGCTCGGCCAGCCCACCTTTGAGATGCCATCCCTGCTAGGGACAGCAGGGGAACAAGCCCCAGCCTGTGAGCATTCCAGCTAAGCCCACCAGTGAGCACTCCAGCTCACTACACCTACAAGTGTTCCAGCTCAGCCCACCTGCGTGCATTCCCAGGTCTGCCTACCCACTCTGGAGTCACAGGTAGTCCTGGCCTCTGCCTACAGGTCAGAGAACAGGCCCTTGGCCCAGGAACAGGGAATATTACATGGGGATACCTATCTTTTGCTTCTCCTAATAACACTCTAATTCCCATGATTACCTCTCACTAGTCAAATAATTTAATACCTCTATCTTCTCATATCCTACCTCACAAATGTTTTAGCCAACCCATAAGTCCCCCCTACCATTAGATACTGTGAACCACCACACAAAAATACTGACTAAATGATAGAAGTTAATTGATTTCATCATTTATGGTTAAAGTGTCAAAATTGTAAATATAAAAATAGAAACGAATGGATATATGGCAATATGTTGGGTATTTTGAATGCTGTAATATTGATCTTTCCCCTAAAAGTGAGGCATCGGGTAATATGTAGGGAAGATATAAGACAATAGGACAGAAACAGGAATACCTCAGACTTACACTGCAAGAGAGGAAAAACACATAGATATCATGAAAAAACAAGGGAGGAAAATGCCCCAAACAAACCACGATACTACAGCAATAGAATCCATAGAAAGTACAGTAGGTGAAATGTCAGAAAAGGAGTTCCAAATATACATAATTAAAATGATTCAGGATTTAAAAAATGACCTAAGTGAGCAGATACAGGCAAAAATTGATCTCTCCAACAAAGAGATAAGAGATCAAATATAGGCAACCATCAATCACACCAACAAAGAGATAAGAGAAAAAATACAGGTAGCAAAAGATTACTTCAATAAAGAGATAGTCTGAGAAAAAACCAAACAGAAATACTTGAAATGAAAGAAACAATAGGTCATTTAAAAAACTCAATAGATACTATCACCAATAGGTTGGATCACTTGGAAGATAGGACCTCAGACAATGAGGACAAAATATATAATATGGAAAATAAAGTTGACCACACAGTGAAGATGGTAAGAAACCATGAACAAAATATCCAAGAATTATGGGATACCATCAAAAGACTGATTATAAGATTTATTGGAATTGAGGAAGGTGCAGAGAATCAATCCAAAGGAATTAAAAATATCTTTAATGAAATAATATTAGAAAATTTCCCAAACAAGAAGAACAAATTTGAAAGCCAAATACGAAAAGCATATAGGACGCCAATTGTACAAAATTACAACAGATCTACACAGAGTCACATTATAATGAAAATGCCTAGCATACAAAATAAGGATAGAATTTTAAAGGCCGTAAGAGAGAAAAATCAGATAACCTATAAAGGAAAACCAATTCACATTTCAATATATTTTACAACCCAGACCCTCAAAAGCAAAGAGAGCCAGGAACAACATATACCAGGCTCTTCATCTCACGCCAGGCAGAATGGCAGCTATCAAAAACACAAACAACAATAAATGCTGGTGAGGTTGTGGGGAAAAGGGCACACTCATACATTGCTGGTGGGGTTGTAAATTGCTGCAACCAATCTGGAAAGCAGTATGGAGATTCCTAGGAAAACCTGGAATGGAACCACCATTTGACCCAGCTATCCCACTCCTCAGTCTATACCCAAAGGACGTAAAAACAGCTTACTACCGGGACACAGCCACATCAATGTTTATAGCCACACAATTCACAATAGCTAGATTTTGGAAACAACCCTGATGCCCATCAATAGATGAATGAATAGGGAAACTTTCGTATATATACACAATGGAACACTACTCAGCACTAAAAAAGAATAAAATCATGGAATTTGCAGGTAAATGGATGGAGTTGGAGAAAATAATGCTAAGTGAAGTCAGCCAATCCCAGAAATCCAAAGGTCAATTGATTTCTTTGCTATGATGATACTGAATTATAGTGGAAAGGGGGGGGGAATGAAAGGAATGAAGGAATGTTAAATAAAACAAAGGGGGGAGGGGAGGGGAGGAGAGGTGGCAAGTGGATAGAAATAATGGCAGAAGGAGTTGGACATTAATATACTAAGTGCATGTATAAAAGCTCAAATGGTATGAAAATACTTTGTGTAAAACCAATGACTAGGGAAACTGTGCTCTTTATATGTAATATGAAAGGAATTGCACTCTAAAGGCACATATAACAAATTAAATTAAATTTAAAAAAAAGCAGGACCCTGCAGTGAGCTTGAGTAACAGCACATTCCATTGCTCTGAGGACAGCCTCCACCAATGAGAAACCCCTTAGTCATTCCCCAATCATTTTAAAATATGCTTGGTGCATGTGGGCTCCCCTGGCCAATTGCCATGTGGCAAGACACCCTAACTGTAAGAATGGCCAATCATGTGAACCCCCTCCTTCTCCTTGCCTCAACCCCAATAAAAGTCTCGCCCCTGCCTGAGTTTGGGACTCTCAGTACGGATCTGCTCTGTTGGTGAGGTCTGAGAGTCCGAGCTCAAGCCCAAATAAAGGCTCTTTGTTTTTGCATACAAAAAAAAAAAAAAAAGAAATTAAGTGTAACATTAGAAAATACTTACTCAATACAAAACTAAGCACTAAAGAATGAATAGAGGAACAAAATATGTAAGATAAATAAAAACCAAAAAGGCAGCAGAGGAAAACCCAATACATCAGCAATAACATTAAATGTGAATATATGAAACAATCCAAGTGATTTTTAGGGCTGGGGAAGCATCCTATAGAGCTGATAGCTAAAGTACATAGGATTTCTTTCTGAGATAGTGAATGTTCTAAAATTAACTTTCATGGTTAATTGCACATTAACTGTGAATATACTAAAACCAGTGAATTTTATGCTTTGAATGGGCAAATTGTATGTGAATTATATTTCAATAAGGCTGTAAAAAATCCATTGCAGATATGAAAACTATGATTCTGAGACTCTCAGAAGCCTACTTAATGTCACATAGCAGATGTGCATCTGCTGTAATGTGACAATGTATTTGTCAGGTTTTCATTTGCCTTAGCTCTTATTTATTCTTTTAATCTTAACGTGATATATGTCCAAGTCACTTAAGTCATAGCTTAATCATCTGTTGACAATGTGCAGATTCTAGTGTTGCACAAGGGGCACAAATCCTCAAATGTGACAGGCTCAAGTTTCTCTCCTCATGGAGAATAGAATACAGAACACACTGTTTAGTTCATTTCTATTGTGAGGAAGCATTTTCCTTTCTTGCCATTATTGATGAATTTGTTCAATTTTTTTTATAATTCATTTTATTTTTATTAGAGTTTTATAGTTACACACATTAGTTGGGTTCATTGCAACAAACTCATACATGCACAGAATTCTTTTTCAGTTTAGGATCCCCTCTTTTCCCTTCCACCCTGTCTCCCCTCCCCCATTCATATTCCTCTACTAAACATTCTATCACTCATCTATTTATATTTGGTCTTTTTAACTTATGCATAAATGTGAAATTGCCTGTGGTATATTTACATATGTACATATACTGGTATTTTTTTAAAAATCATTTTTTCATTGCCTTCTGTTACCCATACTCCCACTCTGCCTCTAGGTGTATATCGACCTGCATTCTTTTGCTCCAACAGTGCCTCTCAGTGCCTAGTTTGCCTTTCTCTAAACTGTGAGGAATCATCACTAAGTTCTCTCCTGATGTTATTCCAGTTTGACCACGAGTTATTGAGCTTATCATCTGCACAGATCTACCTGGCTTCATCGAAGACTTTGAGGCCAATTCTGACCACATCATCTCTACATGGACTCTACATAAGAGGAAAACAAACATGTTACTCAGCTTATGTTTTTTCTTTAATTTCAGCTTCTAACACTTTCATTGACAGTTCATAATTGCAATTATTCATTCAAACACTGATATGTCACATTGTGAGGCATGTAAAGGATTGGGATATGGCTTAAGGTTCTACTCTAAAGCAGCATAGAAGGGAGAAGTACCACAGAAAAGAGTTATTATTATTGTAAGCCCGATGAAAATCTTTCTCTGATGATTTTATTCACTTTTTTATTTTAGAAGTAGAGGTTTTCAGCTGAGTTGAGAACTAGTGGTAATCACTGAATGCCAGCATAAGAAATTAGGAGTCATAAGTGACCCCATTTTGTGAGTTTATGGATATGGTCTTCTGATGATTCAGAACTGAGGTATTTTCTGAATGGAGAGACAAGTATGTCACATATACATTTATTCTTCTGTTACTTGATTATTGGGTTCATAAAATGGTTCCTGGGTGTGGATGTGGATTTGGAGTTGTGTGGCCTATGAGATCTCTTCCAGAGCCACCAAGTGTCATGTTCAGTTCTAAGGTTTCCATGGGAAAGAACAGCTAATAATACCCCTATTTTCTGGTTAGAATAGTATTTTTAATTACCATATACTGTATCCCTAATTCACCATTTAAAACGCTTTTCCCTGTAATGCTATTCCTTTGGTTGCCTTCTAATATCTTATTAATCAATTTATCATCTATATATCTGTCTATAATCTATCTATCGATTTGGGCATGGATTTAAGTAGCTGAGTTAGTAGTTATGGTTCTGCTTCTGTGAATGAATTTTCACTTCCTGGTTGCTATAGTAGACTGACATCAGCCAGATGATCTTGTTTCTATGACAACTAAGACCATTTGTTCCAGAAGGACTCCTTCATCTTTTTTAGGAAACAGAAACAGTTATCAGGGATATTTACAGGCAATATGTGTGGGATACTAACATCGACATCAAGCTTATTCAATTACTATCATTACTGACCCTCTGTTGAGGGAAGGGGAGTTTGTTTAGGCATAAGTGGGCTTAATTTCACTTGTTGTGTGAAATGATGCAAATCCATGCTGAGGGAAGACTATTGACTGAGTCACCAGGCTCTACTTCTGTTTCCTAGTTTCTATGTCCTAAAATAACAACTGTAGTGGGAGGGCCATATGTTGAATGAGCTCTTTTAAAAAGAGGTTTGCAAACATTCTGAATCACCCAACACTGCAAGAAAATGTATTTGAAGATGAATTCAAAAGATGTATCTATATTTATAACAAACAAATAGCCTCACAACCATCAATCATAAGTTCAAATTCATTGTAATAGATGTTTTGGGTTTGAGCATATGTGTTTACATATGAATTGTAAAGAAATAATATTGTATGATATGAAACACCTAAAATTTTAACTTAAGCAATGGATACATATATCAATAAAATAGTAATATTTGTTTTTGGAACCTCAACGAACAGATTATGGATTTCTGGGGCTAACCCACACTATATTTTAGAAATCACTTCTGTAAGGAATATATTTTGGTTTAGTCACACCACTATCTAAGTCTATAAATGGTTCCCTTATTATGAAATAAGTTCTTAATCATATATACAATCTCTGTGGTTCTATTTCTGATAGTGGATAATGTTTATGTCACATTTATTGTTTTATTAACTGCATTTAAAAACGTGATAGTTTTCTAATGTTTCAACTTGGCTAGGTGAAACTATGATAGAACAGAAGGCAGTGGCCATCTTGTAGTATATACACACCTTTCCCAGTTATTCAATCAAGCACTACTATGCTTATTCCTGTGAATGGACTTTGCAAGTACAAAGTCTCCAATCAGTTTACTTCAAGTAAGTAGATTATCCTGATAGACCTGACTTAATATGTGGAAAGATTTAAAAGAAGATTTAGGCATTATCTGAGTCAGATTTAAGAGAGTACCTGTGTCTACAATCACTCTTCCTTCACTGCATAGTCCTTTCCTGAAAGCCCATTGATAACTACATTAGCCCATACCTATTGAGTCCCTTTCTGCATGTGAGTCTTACTTGTGTGAGACAATGCAAGAATTTTCAGAGGTAAAATGATCAGATTATGAGAGGTGGAACCCAATCAGTGGATTAATCCACTGATGGACTAACTGGAAAGTAACTGTAGGCAGGTAAGTTGGAGCTGAAGGAAGCAGGTAATTGGGGATATGACTCTGTGGTTTATATTTTGTCCCCAGTGAACAGAGCTCTCTGTTTGATCTCTCATTGCCATGTCTTGAGCTTTGCCATGCTCTTTTGCCATGATATTCTGCCTCACCAGGCCAAGAGCTATGGAGTCAGCCAATCATGTACTGAACCTCTGAAAATGTGAACCAAAATAAACTTTCCCATCTCTATGTTGTTCTTATCAGGTCTTTTGGTCACAGTGCCAAAAAACACACTAAAATATTGTCCTATGGATTTTGAATTTCCATAGCCTTCATAACCACCCCATTTCTTTATATTAAATACTTTTTGTATCTGTTTATCTCTCTATTCTACTCATTCTGCTCTTGAGGATGAAACTAACTGGAGAGAATGAAAGAATGAAATAATGTATGAAACACTTCTTGAGGTTTTATTTGAAATGATATATGTTTTAAAAAGAATCAGGTGGTAAGTAAGGGATAGATGAAACATTCATCTCCATACTCCGTATTCGGTTTTGATACACTGGAGCAGGTGTTCTACCAACTCCATTTCTCCTTTACCACTGACTTCCTGTTAGACTGAATACATTAAAGGCCACAGAGGGAGACAGGATGTTATAAAGAGGGAGAAGCATATTGCATCTTTCATTCTCATTGGTGTTTCTGTCACCCTAATAAAAGACCTCCATATGGGCAGAGATATGTCGATTCAATAGAGACAGGAGGTTCAATTTTATAGTTTCTCTTCAAACGTGAAGGGCTATTATTATTATTATTATTATTATTATTATTATTAATCACAGTTCTGAGGGAATCTTCCTCTGATAATCTGAGCCTCCAGTACCATTTGAGCAATTCCCCTGCATCAAATGTAGAAGTCCTAATTCTGTAGGTATTCTTTTCTCTGATATGTTTTAAATACCATGCCTACTTGGATAGCCTCTTTTGATCAGAGATCTGGGGACAAGTCTAATGAAACTATCAATGATTCTTTCTCAGGCCTTGGAGTAGGTGGTTTTGGACTTTAAACACTTAGTGACTAATTTATTATTGTAATCTCTATCTTCTGTGGATTTTATGAATTTTTTCTCATGTTATTTCCCCCTTTTTAGTAATTTTACTATAATATGCCTATGTGTGATTTTTCTTCACACACATTTTGCTTTGGGTTTGCAGCATATCTTAATCTATGGCTTGATATCTTTCATTATTTAAAAATATTTCTTTTTCTTTCATTTCAATATTTTTCATCCATTCTTTGATTTCTGTCCAAGAATGTAATTACATGTCTCTTAGCCTTTTTCACCACGGCTCATCTCTCTTTTTTAATTTACATACGCTAAAACCAAACTTTTAAAGCACACAATATTTTTAAAACCATTTTATGTTATTATTATTATTTGATTGGATTTTGGGGGGTGTTTGGGATTCAACCTAGGGGTGCTTTACCACTGAGCTACATTCTCAGTCCTTTTTTAAATTTTGAGACAGGGTCTTGTAGATTGCTTCAAACTTGTGTTCCTTCTGCCTCAGCTTCATGAGTTTCTGGGATTAAAGGCATGTGTCTCTGCATCCATAATACTGTTGCTTTTAGTATATGCACAAAGTTGTACAAATATTACCACTATCTAATATTAGAGCTTTTAAAAAAATCACTCTAAAGCAAATCCCCATAGCTTTTGGAAGTTCCTTCCCACCCCCATTCCTAGCCTTCTGGTAACCACTGCTTTCTGTCTATGAATCTGCCTAATCTGGATATTTCATTATAAAATATTTTTGCTTCATGCTTTTTTCACTTAGCATGTGTTTTCAGGATTCATCCATGTTGTAGCAGGCATCAGTACTCTGTTCCTTATCATTGCTGAGTAATATTCCATTATATGCATTAAACATTTTTCATATATCCATTTATCAGTTGGTGGACCTTTAGTAGGTTTCTTATTTTAGATTATTACAAAAATGATGCTATTTAAATTCTTGTCCAAGATTTCATGTGGATATATTTTTATCTTTCTGGAGTATATTACTAGGGGTTGAATTTCTGGGTCACATATTAATTGAATATTTAACATTTTGAGAATTGCCAAAAAGGTTCCAATACATGGTATATATACTCAATGGAATATTACTCAGCTTTAAAGAAGGGTGAAATTATGGCATTTGCTGGTAAATGGTTGGAGTTGGAGAATATCATGCTAAGAGAAATAAACCAATCCCACAAAACCAAAGGCCGAATGTTTTCTCTAATATGTGGATGCTAATTCACAATAAGGCGGGGGCCACTAGGGAAAAATAGTATTACCTTAGATTAGGAAGAGGGAAGTGAAGGGAGGGGAGGGAGGGGATGTGGGGATGGGAAAGATAGTGGAATGAAACAGACATTATTACTGTATGTATATGTGTGACTACATGACCAATATGATTCTGCAACATGTACACTTTGAAAAATGAGAAATTATATCCCATGTATGTATATCACAGTGCATAAATGCATTCTACTGTTATGTATAACTAATTAAAACAAATAAAAAAATTTTAAAAATAACCCACTATAACTGATTTCAATATAGCAATGTAAAATCAATGAAAGCAGAGTTGAAGTGATTTTAACAAATCTTTTAAGAGTTGGTATTAGCTGGCCCCAACCCACCACTTGGTTACTTCTCTCAAACACTCTTCTGTAGTTATTTTCCAACTTCCTCTGTGGTATCTTCTTTCACTTGTAGAATATTTTGAATGGTGTTGCTCATCTCAGTTGCAAATATTTGGGGATTTTCTAGGTATTATATTATCCTTGAGTTATAATTTAATTATGTTGTGATAGGAGAACATACTTTGTGTTTGTGAGCCTTAAAACTCAATGAATATTCTTTATGGCCCAGCATATAGTTTATATAACAAAAGGTCTATATGCACTTGAAAAATGTGTTAGGTATACTATACTAGAGATATAGATTAGGTCAAATAATTTGATAGGGTCCATTTCTTCTGTATGATTCCTGCTGATTCCAATATAAGTGTCATCTATTGATTAGGTTTTTTAGTTTTTATTAGTTTTTAATTTTCTTAATTATAGATGACATTTTTCTGCTTTGCATGCCTGGTATTTTTTTTATTGTATCCTGCTATTCTGGATAATACAGTACAGTGTGGAAAACATGAAACATCCTCTTTTGTGTTCCTTTTTCTCTGTGTTTTTCCTTCTTTTACATCAATTATGCTGCATTAATTATATATATCCCAGCTACTAAGAACTGGGCCCAAGAATGTTCATAAGAATTGGAAGACTCACAATAACAAAGGCATCTGGGGTCCCCAAATTGATCTAAAAATTAAACTCAAACCAAATCCCAATTCCATCAAGTTTTGTGTATGAATGTGTATGTGTGTGAAAATTGATTCAAACTGATTCAAAAATGTTTTGTAGCATTGTATAATACAACTTTCTGTGATATCATGTTCTATACCTGTGCTACTCATTACAGTATTCCTTGTCTGGCTATTAAGCACTTTAAATATGGCTAGACTGAAAAACTGAATATTTAACATGGTCAATTTTTAAAATTATTTTAAATTTAAATACTTATTTGTGTGTAGTTACCACCATATTAGACAGTGCAGGCACATGGAAATACAGAAGGATATGTGTCTTAGTCTGTTTTCTGCTGCTATAACAGAATACCACAGGTGGCATCATTTATAAATAATAGAAGTTTATTTGGCTTATGGTTCTGAAGGTTAGGAAGTTCAAGATCTAGGAGCTACAACTGATGAGGGCTTTCTTGCTGTATTATAACATGATGGAAGGGCAAGTGAGCATACATGAAACAAAGAAAATTGGGTCAAACTCACCCTTTTTATCAGGAATCCACACCTGAGATAACTAAAACATTTCATGAGAATGACAGTAATTCATTTATGAGGGTAGAGCCCTCATGATCTAATCACTTTCTAAATGTCCCACTTGTTAATACTTTCACACTGGCAATGAAATTTCAATATGAGTTTTGGAGGACACATTCAACCATAGCAACTGGAATACAAAAATAATCATGAAAAAAGAGAACATAGATTACCACCCTTCAAGTTTATTATAAAACTCTAAGAATTAAGGCATGGGGTATTCGTCAAGTAGAGGCAAAAAATAAATAAATAAAAACCAATGGAACGTTACAGAGAGTATTGAAACTTACACATATTGACCTTGTATATTTACATAGTATAAAATGTATGTGTACAAGGCCAGAAGCTAATTGTAAAGAAGGTAGAGCTCCAAAGTAGCATTGGATGCATGACTTGAAGAGGTTTCCTATGGAAAAGTCAGAGAACTCATGAAAAATAGACACATGAGGCCACAGATGGTTACTTGCATGAAGAACCTGAGACTCTTGAGGTATCAGATTCCCCTTAACCTTACCTATCAGCAGAATCAGTCCTCTTAAACCTCTCCCTCCAACTTGCTAGAGGAAGTAAATTCCCTATGTTTGGAGACCCTGGAGATATATTACTGACACAGATGACTTACATGATGACACATTCAATACTCATGCTCTCATTGCCACCAAGTCAATTGGCAAGGCCAGTTTTCATTATAGGCAGACCAGGGAAGAGAAGCCCTTGCTTTGGGAGGAAAGAGCTTATTAAAAAAGGGAATAGAAAACCTGGCTCAAACATACTGGCACAAATCCTGGGAACATATGTGAAAGGGAATCTTAAAGATTTGAATGGGAATTAGAGAGAATAGAGGAACATTATTGAGATGATACCACAGCAGGACTACTGTAAGAACACTCACTCTCTGGGGGTGAATGAATAGCTGGATAACTGCTTGCTATATAAAAGCACTAAATGTGTAGTCCAGGTTGCTGAGCTGTGGGGAAATCCAGTGTTTGTAGCTATCATCTGCTCCTGCAGTGAAACACAGTAGAATTTGGGGACAGGTGAACTGTTGCTACCAAGCTGATACTCCTGCTGTTTGCTGTGCTGTAAGTAACAAACTGTTTTTGTTCTGATCCATTGAATCTTGTATTTTTTTTTTGCACTGGTGGAGTGTGGTAAAATGAAATGCTTGCTTACTTAGTCATTTCCTTTACAGTATAGTTACTTCATGCCCTCCTGTATGTAGACGGGTTTCTTCAAGAAATGACATAGAAAGGTGCCAATATAGATAAGGACTTAGTAGATTAGAAAAGGTAGGAGACACATGAACTAATTCAGGAAATGAGGAAACTACCTAGCTAGGAGGAAATGTGTTTGCCCAAATAGTAGAATAAGTGGGATGCAAATGGTCTGCTTTTTGAACATGAGTTGAGTTAATAAATAAACAGAGTGGTGAGAGGTCAGATTGCAAATAAGTTGCTCAATCAGTGCCCTCTACTAGAGTAGGGGAGAAGAGGAGCACTGCTCATTCCTGGAAGAAAGGCACAACTTCGTCCTGTTTGAAAACCACAACTACAACCATCCCCTAGAACTGCAACATGATGACAAACAGAGCACTAACATGAACCCAAGAGACAAAGGAGGTTCAATTTGACACCATTACTGTCCAAAGAATGAGAAACTGTGAGAGATTCAGTTGATGCAACTGTCGGGAACAAAAAGTGACATACTTTTAGAGGGTGAGTGATAGCAAGTAGATCTTCTCTCACATGACCACATCATTCAAGCAGACTATTCAATCAGGGCATAATTAAGTCCTAAGCGGCTTGCAGCTTTGACTTTCTATTTCAGTGGTGGCATTATGACCAACTTGGAGTGAATACAAAGGAGAAAGATGTTTGAAACACAGAAGTTGCAGTTTTTCTAGACTAAGCATATTGTGGATAGAATGACAGCCCTGATAATGAGGCTTATTGTTGGGGTTTTTAGCCCCCGGCTCCTCTCGACTGGCAAGAGAAGGGGGAGCACACCCCAACAAGGACGGATTGGGAAAGGTAAGAGCCAACTGACCGCCGGCACCCAGCCCTCCTTTCGGAGGATAATCAGTCACATCAGGGAGACTGGTCAAGGCAGGAGCTCAGTTTATTGAGGAAGTTGGACGGCCTTTATAGAAGACATGAGCCAATCAGCAGAAAGGTTATAGGGGAGCATTGGGAGCACGAGCAGATCACATTGGAGGAATAGCCACTAGCCTATCCTAGTGGTGGTTTGATTTTTCATCATATGTCAGGGCAACACCCCTGGGCTAGGCCAAGTCCACGTATCAGGAAGTGGGAGACAGCCAGAGTTAGGTTTTCATTTCTTTGACTTAAATTTCTATTCTTTTGGCTGATGTGTTCTTAATGTCCCCAACAGCTTGTATTAGTCAGCTTTGCATTGCTGTGACCAAAATACCTGATAAGAACAATTAATAATAAGAAGTTTTTTTTTTTTTTTTTTAATTTTGGTTTCAGAAGATTCAGTCCATGGTCAGCTAGTTCCAAGGCAGAAACATCATGATGGAAGGCTGTGATGGAGGAAAGGACTCAGCACAGGGCAGCCTGGAAGCACAGAAAAAGAGACAAAGGAGCCAGGGACAAAATATAGTCCCCAAGGGCACTCCTACATCATCATCCAACCATACCCCACTTGTCTATAGTACTACCCAGTAATAAATTATTAATCCATAAAATTGATTAATACAGTGATGAGGTTACAGCCCCATCTCTGAAGCTTGCCATATTGGGGACACGTTTTCAACACATGAACTTTTGGGGGGAACATTTCAAATCCAAACCATAACAGAAAATGAGTGATAAAAGTTTAAGCTCTGCCTCCCTAACATGAAAGTGAATGACTCTGTTGTTAGCACCAAGGATCTATGAATGATGATTTTGGGCCCAAAAAAATGCATAAGGTAAAGACAGATCCACCTGATTCAACCAAGCAAGGTTTCCAAAATCTTAGATAAAACAAAGGATGGGAATATGATTAAATTCCTTATTAAGGGAACTAACCACTAGTAAATGTGCAATTGGCTCTAAAATAGGGGTTTCTCAAAAAAGAGATTAGTGTGTTAAGCACTGAAGCATTTGATCCAGATAGGAGTTACGCAGATAGAGAGAAGGGTAACAGACAGTTGTCTATCCAATTGAAACAGAATGTATCTTTGTACAGACAGATTGCTCCATAGAGACCAGTCTCTCTATAAGCAGAAGTAAAAAACAAATCACTATCAATTTGGGAGTTATATCAAGGTCTCTTTGTACCCAGTGAGTACAATGAGCCAGAGGGTAAAGATAGATGAAATCTATTGTGGTTCGTTTGGATGCCAGTATTCAAAATCTTGTCATATCAGGTTTTCTTGAGGGGCAAGGGCCTCTGTTGATTTAGACAGATTTAAAAATGTAGTAAAATGGTGAAGGGAATTAACTATAACTCTCTGTGTGCAGCCATTTTTCCTCCTGTTATGCTCCACTACTATTAAAGTTAATGCTTGATGCATAATTTCTATTGCTGCTTTATATACATGTACTCTTAAGTATTCAAAAAATTAAGTCAGGATTCTCCCAATTGTGAAGACCCTTGTATAGTGTAGTAATAGTGGGAAGATTACTCCAAAACCAATAGCCAGACTTCCTGTTTTCTCCCATAATGTACTATATAAATAATATATAATTTCAGTAGGAAAAAAACGTACTCAAGGCCTTGATGAAGACCTTGAAGGCAACAGAACTGAAAGCTTCTATTTCTTAACAAAAGACCCCTGAGTGTGAAGTAAAAAAGGCTAATGGGAGGTGGACACTTATGGTGAATTACTGGCAAGTGAATTCAGCTATTGTTCCTATAGCTCCTTCAGTCACAGACTTAAATGCATGATTAACATGCTCCATCTGGGGAACTTTGACTTTATTGTTGTTTGTTACCAGTGGTTATGTAGATATATGGAACAAGTCTTTCTCTCTTCTTGGATGACTTGTTTCCAACACTTTGATGATATCATGCTGGTAGGCCCTAATAAAGAATAGGTAGCAATGGGTGTTTATTCACTACATGAAAGCCAAGAGGTGGCTTATTAATCCTGATAAGATATAAAGACCTGCCACCCAAGTGAAATTTTTGAGAGCTATGTTGTCTGAGACTCAAAGATCAATAGTAAAGTAGATAAAAAGATAGCAAGGAGAAAATTACTCTATCGCTCACTACTACCTAAAGAGAAATCCCACACTTCATTTAACTGTTCAGTTATTGAAGATAATATGTGGTTCATACAGATAGTTTGTGGCATGTTATTTATGTGTTGAGCAGAAAATCTAGCAAAATTAACAGGGTGCACTCAGTTGTTTGTCCCACTTAGGGTACAGTTGTAGAAGACAAGCTGGGGAAGGCAACAGACTTGTAAAAAACCCAGGGGTTTCTTGGAACTATAGATGTCTGCTTCTGATGACTGTGCTGATTTGAGACTTTACTAAAGACTGTCCAACTTCACCTAGAAGTGCTTCTTATGTGTTCTGAATTCATTACTTCCCCAACTGGGTCATCCACAATATTCTGTTTGGGAAATAGCTACCAGCTTATTGGGCAGTTGTGGAGAATGAGAGTCTTATTCAGGACTGCCAGGTAACATTTCACCCAGACAATCCCACCCTTGCTTACTCAGAAGAGAAGCCTTTAGCTACCTGGTGACCACATTCCAAAAGACCCCAAGGATGGTTGGCTTTGGATTACTGACGGCTCAGCCAAAATAAAAGCTAATGATGTCAGTAGGCATAAGTAGTCAGTCAAGCCTAATGACAATCCTGGTAGACTTCACCACAGTGATGACGAATCAATAAAAGAAGATGATTTGAATGTTGCCATTCTTGCCTAAGACAATACTCCCAAGGAAATGGCATGTTGTATTTTCACTGATTTTTGGGGTTATGGCTAACAGTTTAGCTGTCATGATTGAATTCATGGAGTCTAACTACAGATATATAAAAGACATTCTTATGTGAGGCCATAAACTCTGGAAAGACATTATTGCAACCAGACAGGACAGTTATGTAATCTATGTGTATGCCCATGGAAAGTGTCTACTCTCACAAAAGCCTAAATCAAACAACGTGGTCAACTGGGCTTGCATATATACCTCTTTGCTATAACTTTTACCTGCATTTATTATTGGACGAGGCAAGTGAACTTGCCACCATAAGCCAATGAGCTCAAAAGAACTCAATTTATGTTTTCTGTTAATAGGTGATAACAACTTTGAGCCCTGACTAAACCTGATGAAGGCTTACTTATGTTCTCTGCTGCCATCTTGTGGCTGCTTCTGGTGTTTAACAGGCATTGAAACCTATTCCAGCCATGAAGTTGACATTTCCATGTGGCAGATTCTGGTCACGACATGGAAACACTTGAGTCTGAGTTTTGCTATGTTTGTGCCACTTACAATCCTCCAATGCATGCTGCTTATGGTGAAGGTGACCTAACAGTATGACAATGGGAATATCATTCAATTGCATTTCATGCTCAGGCTGTTGGTATCATCGAGGTGTAGAATGTGTTTTCAGCCTTGTCAGAATTGTGGACTAGACATCATAGTGAGACTTTATGGTCATTATGTGAGTCTGTTCTTTGCAAGGGAATATTTCCTTTTGAATGGTTGCTTGGGGACTATCAGGATAGAAGATGTGCTAGTTAGCTTTTATCCCTATGACAAAATACTTGATAAAAGCAACTTAGAAGAGAAAATGTTTATTGTAGCTCATGGTTTCAGTCCATGGTAGGCTGGTTCCATTGTTTCTGGGCCTGTTGTGAGGCAGTACATCATGGTGAATGGGCGTAGAAGAGCAAAGCTGCATACAAGGGGGGGTGGGAGAAAGAGCAAGAGAGACAGGTAGGGAAGAAGAAGGTGGAGGAGGAGGTTGGGGACAAGAAATACCATCCCAAGGTACTTAGGTGACTTCCAATTAGGTCCCACCAACTACAATTTCCTTCATCTCCCAATAATGACACTGAATTATTAATTCACCAATGGATAAATCCACCAATAAGGTTAAAGACTACATGATGCAATCACTTCACAAAAAGCCCCACCTCTGAACATTTCTACATGGGGGACAAAACCTTCAACATGTGAATCTTTGTGGGGGCACTTCCTATCCAAACCATAGAAGAAGGAGTCAGAGAACAGAATAGCCTTCTATATCAGTGATTCCATGTTGAAAATTTCCAACCATTCCTCTTTTTTTCCTATTAATCTTAGTTCCACAACAAAGTGAGGGTGACTCCAACCTGTTGCTTCTAATATCACCTGGCTTCAATTATTGGGCATGGTACATCACAGGTTACAAAGATAATGATCTGTTGGTGGCATCTGTTAAGCCTAGATTATCCCTGTGGTGTTCCACTCCAGCAAAAATAGAAGATATCATGCATAACTGAAAGTCCTACCATTGTGCCATAGTCCATGTAATCCTTGATACATATGAAAATATCTGGGTACAGAAATGGATGGAAAAATTGATAAGGTACTGACTACTGGATTAGGACTTTGGATCACCATGGAGGGAGAACAACAACGTCAGTAACAGGGGCAGAGCTCCTGAGACCCTGGGAAGCACAGGAATGGGGAAGCAGATAATGCTGTACATACCCTCAGTTCCAGCTTCAAAGGTTCGCAAATATGTTCCATCAAGTGGCAGCAGAGGATGACTGACTCACATGAGGTCTGTCATTACTATACACATGCTACAGAAATAGAAAATTCCCAGGGCCATGGGCAACAAACTCAGACCCTTTCATACATGTACACTCTGACCAGTGCAACCTTGTTTGTATATGATTGATACAAACCCATGTGATTCTACTGATGTACCAGTGGCCTATGCTATCAAAGTTATATCTACTCAGTGACACTGCTGATGTGTTTTGCCAAACCAATAAGGTGATTCAAATCAAGTGTAAGAAGTTACTTTGAATTATGTGTGTGTGTGTGTGTGTGTGTGTGTGTGTGTGTGTGTATGTGTGTGTGTTGGAGAGTGAACTATAGAATGTCTTTCAGTTGAGGATAGGAGTGACTTTTTAGGTCATGCATTGCTCCTAGAAATTATTTAAAGTGATGCTACCCCTTAGGCCCTTGCTGGATATCAGATAAAAGTGGCTATCCTGTATGGGAATACATTGACTCCTCGTTCCATGTTTCTGGCATCAGTGTCCACACACTAGAAACAGTGGTCAGGTGGTCAGGGATATCCCGCTAACTTATCTACAAAAGCCAATGAGATGGCATGAGATATAGAAGATCAGCAAATGAGTCTAAATCTTCTTGTGGCTTTAAAATATATTCTGGCTCAGTAGGGAATAATGTTTACTGTTACTTAGCCTTCTGTTACTATAAAAAATACCTGAGATAATCAACTTATAAAAAATAAAAGTTTTATTTTGCTTAAGAGTTCTAAAGGTTTAAGTACATGATAAGATGGCTCTGTTGTTTTGGGCCTGAAGCGGCAGGTCATGGTGGAAGAGTGTGGCAGGACCTAAACACCATCCCAATAGGACTACATCTTAAAGGTTCTACCACCTCCCAATAGTTCCAAGTTGAAGATACATGGGCCTTTGAGATCTTTAAGATCCAAAATAAAGCATTCTACCTCTTGCCTCCAAAGATTCATGTCCATCTCATCATCATTACCCTAGGTACATGTATGACTGCACATATGGTGAGACACTACATTGTGTACAACCATAGAAATGAAAAGTTGTGCTGCAATTGTGTACAATGAGTCAAAATGCATTATGCTGTAATATATATCCAATTAAAATAAATTAACTATTTAAAAAGATTCATGTCCATCTCCCAATGCAAATACGTTAAGTCCATACCCAGAGTCACAAAGTCTTAACCCTTTCAGCATTGCTCAAAAGTCCAAGTACATAGTCTCCTATGAGACTCAATATTAACCCAATTGTGACCTCCTGTAAAAATCGAAATCAACTTGCATACCTTGCCCGGCATGGTGGTGCACACCTGTAATCCTAGCAGCTTGGGAGGCTGAGGAAGGAGGATTGTGAGTTCAAAGCCAGCTTTAGCAAAAGCAAGGTGCTAAGCAACTCAGTGAGACCCTGTCTCTAAATAAAATACAAAAATAGGTGGATGTGGCTCAGTGGTCAAGTGCCCCTGAGTTCAATCCCCAGTACCTAAAAAGAAAAAAAAAAGTTACATACCTTGAAGATGCAATAATGGAACAGGTACAGGGGATACATTTTTATACCAAAAAGGAGGAATACGAAAATAGCAAGGAGTAATTAAACTAAAGCAAGACTGAAATTCTGTAGGGTAAATGTTAAATCATAGATAAATCATAAATCTCTATGTCCAGCATCCAGAGCATACTATGATGGGATGTAGACTTGAAAGAGCTCAAGCATCCCTGCCTCTATGGCTTTGCTGGCTGCAGCCTGCATGGCTTCTCTATCTGGCAGTTTTCTCATGCTGCCTTCAGCTTCCCTTGGGAAGCATTCCATATCACTGGCATCTCTAGGTTATTGATGTCTCCACTGTAGCTTTGGCTTCACTCTTAACAATCCACTTATTACCCTGACAGGAGCTGCTTGCAGTGGCACTGACTGTAACATACTGACTGGCCTCCTAGGCTTTCCTTTGGAATCTTAGAAGTCCCCATGACCCTATAACTCTTGCATTATACATGTATGAAAAACCATTGACACATGAATAATGCAAATGTCTGCCACCAGAGTAAGTTATATCTAGGCCTGCTTGAACCACAGACTTCAATGGCCTCTTAATGCCTCATCGGCTGACCATGGGAAAATGAATCCCTAGGCACTTTTGGGTGTATAGGGAGTCCTGGAGCTCTGTCTCAAAAGTCTTTGAAACAAATTTGTATTTCAACATCTCTTGAAATGTTCTCAAAGCATCTTTCCTATTGTCCTGGAGCAAAACACCTTCTTTGGCCACACATTTACAAGTGTTCCTTTTCTAGTCAAGCTTCAACTTTTTCAAATATTTCAGCTTTGCTCCTTTTTGTTCCCAATTCTCACTGTAAATGTTGCTAAAAGCAGCCAGTAATACCCATGCCACTGCCCAAATGCTTTGCTGTCTTAAAATCTCCTCTACCAATGAAACTACTCCATCACCTTTAGGTTCCTCCTCCCATGAAATATCAGGTAATGGACAAGTGTTGAAAAATTATTTACCACAGTGTAATGAGGATGGTTTCCAAACAAATTTCCAATAGAATCCTCCTTTACATTTGAAACTTCATCATTATTTCCTTTATAATTCACATTTCCTATCAGTAGTATAGTCTTCTAAGCCCCTACCAGTGTCTCCTGCTTACAGCATTCTAGGCTTTTTATAGATGAATTCTCTAAAAATTTCTAAATTCCTCCAATAAACCAATTCCCAGTGTTATTCCACATTGTCAGGTATATAGTAATGGCAAAGGACCCACTCATTGTACCATTACTATAAAAATATCTGAGATAATCAAATTATAAAGATAAAAGGTTTATTTTAGCTGACAGTTTTAGAAGTTTCAGTTCATAATCAGTTGGACCACTTGCAGCACATCATGGTGGGAATGTTTAATGAAGCAAAATTGTACACATCATGGTGAGGGAGTAAAAGTGAAAGAAACCAGGGCCCCAAAATCCTTTTCAAGGGCACACCCCAAAGACCTGATGATCTCCTACTATGCTTTCCTCTTAAAGGTTCCACCACCTCCTAATAGTGCCAAGCAGGGGACTACATTGGGGGACATTTAAGATAAAAATTATAGCATTCACCAACATCTACTGCAAGTTTGGCTTTAGCCAGGTGGAACAGGTCAGCTAATGCGTCAGTTCAGGTGCAATGCTATCCAGAGGATAGCACTTTCTATTATAGCACAATGCAATCCACTTTCCTCTAGGATGAGCAAAGTACTGGTATTTATGTGGTGTCACCCTAATCTAGATTACATAAATTGGGAACCAGAAAGGAAATATCAGATTGGCTCCTGTAAAAAGGATTCTGGTTCCATTTTTTGATATTTGGTTGCTGAGAGTTATAAGCTTCACCCTCCTTATTTCCTTTCACCTCACATCTGGGCAAACTAAAAAAGAAATCCAAGGTAATCTTTCTTTTGGCACTAGTTTGAGGTTCAACCATGTAAGACCCTATCTATGCATCATAACCATCATCATGGTCCCATTCCCTAGCCACAACAAAAAGCCAAAGCCAGGATCCAATCTCTACCCTCTCAAGTCATTTTTTCAGACCAACTTGGGAACCTCCTCTTCTCTCCCCTATCATGTAAGTAACAAGTGATGATGATCTCATGATGTAAGTAACAAGTCATACCTTCTCGTTATAAGTATGGTGTCATTAATCTTAATATTTGAAACAAATTTTAGATGGGATGGAGCCCAGGACGTGTTCTTCCAGCATTCATAAAAATCTACCATCACACAAACATCAAGAAAAACAAAAAGAACCTCCCAAAATGGCACACAGGTTCTCCAAGCTCCTGACAAAGGACATCCATTGTCTTGATTTCGTCACTATTAAATGCTACCATGTAAAGGATGAGGTTAAGAGTCAAGGTCATGGAGAGGCTGGAGTTAGACTGCCTGGTTTCAAACCTTAGCTCTGCTGAATACTGGTTATTTAAGCACGGCCAAACTCCTTATGCCCTTTATGTTTCATTCTCATCAATAGTTTAATGCAGACAATAAAAGTGCCTTCAAATATTTATCATTAAGATTAAATAAATTAATATATTTAAAGTATCTAGAAGAGTACCTAATGTACTGTAAGCAAAATGTTATTTTCCTTCTGCTTCTTCTCCTCCTTCCTCTATTTGTTTTTTCTCTTACTCCTCTCTTATCCCCTTTTCCTTCTCACCCTCTACTTCTTCTTACCATTGTTGTTATTTTTACTACAGACCTTTGAAAGAATTCTATATTCATCTAATGTATCAACATGTGAAGGCAACAGAGGGTATGCTTTGATAGATATGTATTCCAAATGTGTTCTCCAGGCACCTTAATAAAATGTTTGGAAAATTGAATTACAACAACATAAGTTGCTTCTAAGACTGGAATAATTGACAAAGGAAATAGTGGCTGCAAAAGGCCAATAGCCTAAATTATTAGTACCATATGGATTATAAAATGTGATTTTCCTTTATATTATTGTATAAAATATTAAGGAAGGAAAACAAAGGGTTAATACCCCAAATTAAATTAAAACCCATAAATTAATGACTTTGAAAGCAAAGGCATCAAGGAAAAGTTAACAAGTTACTAATTTGCCTTTAACTCTTCTGGTTTGTTTAAAAGAGTTTCATGATCATCTCTGGAAAAATTTACAGTAGTTAATTAAGGAATAAATGTAGATTTTTTTTCTTTCCAACTGAAGTTAATAAACAAATCAAACAACCTCCCAGAACCCCAAAACAAAAACAGGCAAACAAACAAACAAAAAAAAACAGGCCTCCATCAGAAAAAAGAGAGAAGTCAAGCCAGTAAGCAAATATTTTAAACGAACAAAAATAAAATGCATATAGAAACATGACCAAATATTAGCTGGATCAAAAAATGTATATGGGTTAAATACTCACATTTGTGCTGTGCTAGTTGTAATTTCTCCACCTAAAATAAAAATATTTGGAAATGTTGGCAAATAAATGCAAGGCAAATAAAAAGCCAAGAGAGTAATTTTAGTATTAGATATAGCAAAATTTAAGGAAACAACATTAAATGCTACAAAGTGGGTCATTTTGATCAAAAGATGGTAAAATCAACAGTAAAGATAAAAATACTTTGAACCACTCATATACAGAATAATATAGTATCACTGTTAGAGAAGGTGAAAGTGTTTGAAATTCAGACATTGTAGAAAAATTTAATGTGAGAGTTTTTAACTACTATGACAGTCCACTCAGACATGAATTATTAAGAATATGATTATTTAATTTCAATATCACTAGAAACAAAATAAAATAAAATTAAAATGAGATAACTTTTTCCGTCAAGTAAGCAAAATATTTTTTGAAAACATAATAACCAATATTAACAATTATGTGTTGTAATGGACCCTCTCATGGCTGTTAGATGTGGGAATAGATACAATTTATGATAAAATTAGGTTGGTCAGATTTTTAAGAGCCTTAGTATTAGCCTTAGTATTTTCACCTCTTTGAGACAGATTGGGAAAAAAAGGAGTTATGCTCATCAATTACAGAATTATTTGAATTTTTAAAAAGTAAATAAAATATTCATTAGCAGAATAATGGCTAGATAAATTATTTTGTCACATATTAAAATGGCATATTTGAGAATATATAATTTTTTGAAGGATAATTAAAAAGACAGGAAAAATAAAAATAATATTTATTTTTTAAAAATAAAGATCTTTAAACATGATTCATTAAATAGCACAGTCCAATTTGTGGTAAAAATAAAATTCACAATTATGTCAAAATGGATTTTACTTTCATATATAACTAAAAAGAATGGATAAAAATAAATGTGGTTAACATAAAAATAAAAGAAACTGTGGTTTATATACACAATGGAATATTACTCAGCCACAAAGAAGAATAAAATGATGGCATTTCCAGGTAAATGGATGAAAGTGGAGAACATTACGCTAAGCAAAATAAGTCAATCCCAAAGAACCAAAGGCCGAATATTTTCTCTGACATTTGGATACTAATTCCCAATAAGGGTGGGTGGGGGAGAATACAGTTATTTTAGACTAGACAGAGGGGAGTAAAGGGAGGGTAGGGGGCATGGCAGTAGGAATTATAGTAGAATGAATTGGACATTATTTCCCTATGTGCATATATGATTACATGACCTGTGTACCTCTACATCATGTACAACCAGACACATGAGAAATTATACTCAATTTATGTATGTTGTGTCAAAATGCATTGTATTGTCATGTATGACTAATTAGAACAAATTAAAAAAACAAAAAACAAAAACGACTGTGTCCTGTGCCTGGTGGCCATTGTAATCAGTGATAATTCAAATGCCCCAGGGCTCTGGCATATTGAATACTATACAGCAGTTTTGCTGACAAAGGTAGAATTAACAGAACTGGCTTACCTGAGCTTCTAGGGCTTCATTAAGGAAACTTGAGGACCTTGACCATCCATGGGATGCAGGGCATGTCAATCTTCGCTTCTCAGCAAGTACTCTTTGAGGTCTCCAAGGAGGAAGTGACCCTTTAATGACCCTTCAGTGCTTTGCCCCCATGACCAGCATATCAGAAACTCTTTTGCCTTGTCTCAGGGCTCAGTTGCAGTGCACTTCCTGTCATGGGGCCTGCACAGGCACAGTGTCAGTGACTCTCTGGCATCTCCCCCACCTCCCAGCATGCCTTGTGGCTAAAGTCTTCCCCGTCCTTCATAGCATGCCTCTGGGCGGCCACCATATTTGCTGACTTTGTCATTTCAATCAGGTCACTGCTGAAAGGCAAAAATCACACTGGGGACAGCTGTGCAGCCAAGAGATTTATTCAACAGCCTTTGTGGCTGGCAGGAGGTTGAAGAGGTGCTCTGGTCGAAGGTCGAAGAGGTGCTGGCAGAGGGGAGTCAGGGAGAGGGGAGTGTGCAAGCTCTGAACAGAAGGTGGGTGCTTGGTTGAACCAGCTGGGATCTCTGGAGTTGTTGGCTAAAGCACCTGCTATCTGGCTGGAGGCTGGAGATCTAGGCGGGAGCGGCTGTCCGGCTGGAGACGGTGGGTCTAGGTTGGAGAGCTGGTGCAGTGGCTTCCTCCTCTCCGCATGGTGGAGCTGTTGTGTCTGAGCCCCGAGATGTTGTGTCCTTGGCTTCCTCCTGTCAGCAGCGACGAGCTGATGTGTTCTGAGTCTCTCAAACGAAGGCCTATATAGGGATTTCTGGTGGGAGGTGCACCAGAGCAACCCCAACGCCATTGGCTCTTTGCCCATAGAACAGGGCGACCTTTAAGCCTATTGGCTCCTGCCCGGGGAAAAGAAACATCCTGTATGGGGAAGAAACATCCTGCCCTGAAAATGAAACAAGGTTGCTTTTCTCAGGATATGGAAACCTCTGGTGGGGGGGGAGGGTAGCCTATCTATCAACTGCTGGGGTGGAGGTCTTTGCTGACATGTCTCTCAGGCCATGTCTGACATCAACAAGCAAAACCTAGTCCCAGGTGGCCAGAGTGAAGTTGATGAAGAGGCAGGCCTGGACCATGGGTCCCTAGGCGGTCCCTTAGCGTCTGTGGAGTTGTTAGTCACAGTGGCAGGATTCACAAACCTTATGGCTTTCCAGGTGGTTGTAAAAGACTTTGAGGAGAAGGTGCGAGAGGAGGAAGTGGCCTGGCTCACCACCAGGAAGAACAAGAATGTACAGCATCCAGAAGAAGAGGAGGAGGAGGAGGAAGAAGACCTGAAGGCAGAACAGTACCAGGAATTGGAAGACGATAAAGAAGGTGAGAAAGAGGAAGGAGATATTGAGGAAGAAGATGATGGGCGTGATGAGAACGAGGAGGATGCAGCAGCTGCAGGTGCCTGTGAGTTTCCCATGGTGTCCCAGTTCTCCTTCCCTTCTCCAGGGTAGCTACTATAATGACCTCATCCTGGTCAGGCCCCACATGAGCCACGTGGTGGCCAGGTGCCACCCCATGGGAACCCCAGGGAGCTGGTAGAGGAGCCCGTGAGTTGGTGGGTGGGGAGGACTTGGCAGTCAGAGCCGAGGGCTGTGAGGAGGAATACCTGGCAGAGGGATCCCGGTGTTGGGTGGCAGAGGACCCCACAGACAATGCAGCATCCCAGAAGGCCGAGGACATGGCAGTAGAGAATATGGTCCAGGATGGCGGTGCCTGGCCTGTGGCTTGGCATGGCTATAGTTCGAGTCTAGGGAGGCTGGGGCCTGTGCACCCGAGGGGGCCAAGGTTGCCGAGTAGCAGCAAAGTCCTCTGGCCCTTGCAGCCTCTGTTGGCACAGCTGGCTCACTCACAGTCCATGCTCAGATCTTGCCTGCCTGGGTAACAGTGGGTCGATATTCTCAAAAAAATTTTGGCCACGTATGTCCAACTAGAAACCCATTCCTAGACAGAATTTCCAGTCTTGAGAATAACTATGCTACCTTCTGCCAACCTCAGTTTGATAGAAGATCTGAGACAATGCACTGTATGAGACCACCAACTTGAAAGTTGCTAGTAGGCATTCAGGAAGGACTTTGAAGGAAATGGAAAGAGAGCCTGAAGGCAAAAGATAGACAAATGGCATTCCTCACTTGTGGTTGACAGCTTTTAAAAAATGTGAGGTTTCTTGGTAGGATGACCAAAAAAAAAAAAAAAATTTGAACCAGTACTAGAGCACTTCACAGGCATAAACATTCTCTTTTCTGGGGTTGAGGAACCAGTGAGCTTCTCCATAGAATTTAAGTCAAATGAATTTTTTTTCAAGAAAGTTCTGACAAAAAGCGTAATGTGATCAGATGCTGATGATTCTTTTCCTTCTCCCAAGTGTCTGAAATAATCAGCAGCACTGGGTGTGGAATGGGAAAGGCTAGGAGGGATATCACCTTGAAAACTATCAAGCAGATAAAATGTGAGGGCCATGGAGGTATTATATTAGCCAGGATAAATTAATCCAGATATTTATTTCTTTTATATATTTCTTTTATCCAGATTTTTCTGAGGGTAGATTACTGAGTGCCAAAACCGTATATAAGCTGGGATATTATTTCCATAACCCTGTGGTCCCTAAGTCTCTATCATTGATGGCTAAAAAGCAACTGTATATAACTATGAAAATTCTGATGAAGAGACTGAAGAATCTGCAGTTGAGGAGGACCAGGAGTAAGTGGATGAAAATGAAGAACTACAAGAAGGACCCACGAAGGATCTGGATTCAGCAGATGACAGCTTCTCTTAGGAATCCAGGTATTGGTTTATAGTTTTTAGTATTAACTAATCATTCCTGATACCCATCTGTTAGTTCTGGTTTTATGTTTTACATTTTTCACTGTATGCTAAATCAAACATTGCTACCATTTAGTTTAAAAAGTTTAATGTCGGAGACAGATCCAAGATGGCGGATTAGAGGAAGCCGCACTTCCGGGCAGCTCCGTGGAAAGAATCCAACAAAGCAGATAAATTGCCTTTCATCATATATATATAGGCTGAAAATACCGATCTCCTGGATGGTTTGATTACCACTACCAGAGAGAGAAAGAGACAAGCTGTCTGCAGCGGCTGGAGCAGCGAGGCTTCTGCAAAACCGCCTGGGTGGTGCACAGGCCGTGCGAAACAAAGTCAGTGTGGGGAGACCACGCTGCGACTGCAACACCAGCCACACTCAGGGCACACCAGCGCGAAACCGGCGATAAAAACCAGCGATAACAGCCGGCGGAATTGGTGCTGGGGGACCACGGGAGACCGCGGGTCGACAATACCAGTTCAAATCCACACTCGGCCGGACGCGACCCTCAGCAGTAGGGCCCCGGAGAGAGCTGCGCAGAGACCGGTGAACAGCAAGCAGGGGCAGAGTGGAGAGGTCCACAGTACGAAGCAGCGCTGTCTGCGCCACAGTTACAGTTGTGGCTTCCCGGTGCCACTTCGGCAGGGAAACATCCACCCAACGGCTTTGAAATCGATCGGCGAGGACACGGGAGTCTGCGGAGCTGCTGTTGACTGGGAGGAGAGCACCGCCATCTTTGAAAGGTGCAGTGGCTGACCCAGACAAAGGGGAGGAGATGGAGAGCGACGGCTGCAGCCATCCAGGGACCCTCCAGCTCTCTGAAGACAACGCACACTTGGGTGAGGCTCGGGTGGCCAGCAGGGAGGGCGTGTCTGAGGCCAGCGCAGCGGCCACAAGAAGCTGCCACTGTGGGTGGGCTTGGGGAGGGGGTGCCTACTGGAGGGTCCTCTTCCTGGTGCCATTCATCTGCTGACACACACAAACCCCCTGGGCCAATCCTTCACTGAACCTTTCAGCCACTGCCCTAAGATGCAGCCTTGATTCCACTAACAGGATCGCAGACTGTCTACACGTGATCCAATAACAATTGGTTTGAACTGGAAAGGAAAAAAGAGGGGGGCTTCCCAGGGCCCGTTTTGTCTGAGACTTGGGGTTTGACTTTTTTTTTTCCTTTCTTTTTTGTTGGTTTGCTTGTTTTGTTGGATTGCGAGGAGGTTTTTTTTTGTTTGTTTGTTTCTTTTTCTTTTCCTTTTTTTGGCTTTGCTTTGTTCTGCTTTCTTTTTTTTCTTCTGCATTGATTGTCAGTGTGTTTGTTTGCTTCCGCTCCTTTTTTCTTTCCTTCTTTTCTTCCTTCTCACTCTTGCATCTTTTCTTCCTCCTTCATCTTTCATGTTTACATCCTGCCAGTGCATACTAAACAGAGGCAAAAACAAGTTATACGCAGAACTTGGGATTTCTAGAACCAGCGCAATTGAACTGCGTAGCAAAGCGGTGTTATATATAGTTTACTCTCTATTTCCTTGATTCTCTCTCTCCTCTCTCTTACACCAATTCCTACTCTTTTATCATTTTTTTCTTTTCCAACTTACTTTATATATAAATTGGTCTTTCCACCTAATTGTCAACTCCATTCTCTTTCTTCCCTCGTCTACTGATACTAAACCACTTCCACTAAACCACTTCAATAGATATCTCTTTTCATACTTTCCAAGAAAGAACAATTCAAGACACTTCCTTCTTCCTCCTAAACATAACACCTCTGTATCCAATACTTGAAGCTATAAAACCCCATCAGAAGCGTACAGAGTAAATTGGAAATAATATCTGGGTTAACCAAATCTGTACATTGTGATCAAACTTGGATTTTCTGAATAGAAAGTGTTAGGTTTTAAAAGTGTAAAGGAATTATAAGGTGATCTGATAGCATTGTACTACAGGAACAACATAAGGCTTTAAGGTAAAATCGAAATAGTCAAGGTCCCACAGTGCAGGAAGAATAGACACACAAGCAACATGAAAAAACAAGGAAAGAAAATGACACAAACAAATCAAGATACCTCATCAGTAGATGTCACGGCAAGCACAGTTGATTAAATGCCAGAGATGGAATTTAGAAATTACATATGCCGAATGTTTATGGAACTTAAGAATGAACTCAAAAATGAGATGAGGGAGCAAGTACAGGAGGCAAAAGATCATTTTGACAAAGAACTCCAAAAACAAATACAGGAAGTAAAAGATTACTTCAATAGGGAAACAGAGGCTCTAAAGAGAATCCAAAAAGAAATTCCAGAAATGAAAGAAGCAATAAACCAAAATAAAAGCTCAATTGAAAGCATCTCCAACAGAATAGACCACTTGGAAGAAAGAACCTCAGACCATGAAGACAAAATATATATCCTAGAGAAGAATTTAGACTATACAGCAAAACTTGTTAGAAATCATGAACATAACATCCAAGAATTATGGGACAGCATAAAGAGACCAAACTTAAGAGTGATTGGCGTAGAGGAAGGGGCAGAGTTTCAAGCCAAAGGAATGAGTAATCTATTTAACAAAATAATTACAGAAAATTTTCCAAACTTGAGGAATGAATGGGAAAACCAAGTTCAAGAGGCATACTGAACACCAAACAAACAAAATCTCAACAAATCCACACCAAGACACATTATAATGAAAATGCCTAATACACTGAGCAAGGAGAGAATACTAAAAGCCACAAGAGAAAGAAAGCAGATTACATATATGGGGAAACCAATCAGACTATGTTCAGATTTTTCAACCCAGACCTTAAAAGCAAGAAGATCCTGGAGTAGCATATTTCAAGCTCTGAAAGAAAAGGGATGTCAACCAAGAATCTTATATCCAGCAAAATTAAGCTTTAGATTCGAAGATGAAATAAAAACTTTCCACGACAAGCAAAAGTTAAAAGATTTCACAACTCGAAAGCCAGCACTTCTGAGGATCCTGGGCAACATTTTACATGAAGAAGAAGAGAAAGATGATAACGAAAATCAACAAAGGGAGATATTAAACTAAAGGAAATACCAACCAGAAGAGAAACCTAATCAAGCTAAAGACCATAATTCAAATAAAAATGGATGGGAATAAAAATCACATCTCAATAATAACCCTGAATGTTAATGGCCTAAACTCGCCAATCAAAAGACACAGATTATCAGAATGGATTAAAAGAAATGACCCAACAATTTGCTGTCTCCAAGAAACACACCTCATAGAAAAAGACATCAGCAGACTGAAAGTGAAAGGCTGGGAAAAGTCTTATCACTCACATGGTCGGCGGAAGCAGGCAGGGGTTTCCATTTTCATATCTAATAAGGTAGACTTCAAACCAAAACTAATCAAGAGGGACAAAGATGGATATTTCTTATTACTTAAGGGAACCATCCATCAACAAGATATAACAATCATAAATCTGTATGCCCCAAACAATGGAGCACCTACATTCATCAAACAAACGCTTCTCAAGTTCAAGAGTAAAATAGACCACAACACAGTTATTCTAGGGGACTTCAACGCACCTCTCTCAACAATGGATACATCATCCAAACAAAAGCTAAACAAATAAACTTTAAGCTTCCTCAAAACAATTAACAATTTAGACCTAACGGACATATAAAGAATATTTCATCCCTCAGTAAACAAATACACATTTTTCTCAGCAGCACATGGCTCCTTCTCCAAAATAGACCATATATTATGTCACAAGGCAACTCTCAGCAAATATATAAAAAAATAGAGATACTACCCTGCATGCTATCGGACCATAAAGGGATGAAATTGGAAATCAACGACAAAACAAGGAATAAGAAAAACTACTCCATCAACTGGAAGCTAAACAACATGCTACTGAATGTACAAGGGGTTGAAAAAGACATCAAAGAGGAGATCAAAAAATTCCTAGAGGTAAATGAGAACACAGATACATCTTATAGAAATCTCTGGGACACTATGAAAGCAGTAGTAAGAGAAAAATTCATTGCACTGAGTTCATTCCTTAAGAGGGAAAAAAACCCAACAAATAAATGACTTAACATCACACCTCAAAGCATTAGGAAAAGAAGAACAGTCCAACACCAAGAGCAGTAGAAGACAGGAAATAATTAAAATCAGAGCAGAAATTAATGAAATTGAGAATAAGGAAACCATTCAAAGAATTGACAAAACTAAAAGTTGGTTCTTTGAAAAAATAAACAAAATTGACAGACCCTTAGCGATGCTAATGAAAAGAAGAAGAGAAAAAACTCAAATTACTAACATTCGTGATGAAAAAGGGAATATCACAACAAACACCTCAGATATACAGAATATAATTAGAAATTACTTTGAAAACTTGTACTCTAATAAAATAGAAAATACTGAATGCATTGACAGATTTCTAGAGTCATATGATTTGCCTAAACTGGATGTGGAGGCTACACACAATTTAAACAGATCAATTACAAGCGAAGAAATAGAAGATGTCATCAAAAAGCTACCAACAAGGAAAAGTCCAGGACCTGATGGGTTTACAGCTGAGTTCTATAAGACTTTCAAAGAAGAACTAATACCAATGCTCTTCAAACTATTTCAAGAAATAGAAAAAGAGGGAGCTCTTCCAGACTCTTTCTATGAGGCCAATATCACATTAATTCCAAAGCCAGGCAAAGGCACAGCCAAAAAAGAAAACTTCAGGCCCATATCTTTAATGAACATAGATGCAAAAATCCTCAACAAAATCCTGGGAAATCGGATACAAAAACATATCAAAAAGATAGTGCACCACGATCAAGTGGGGTTTATCCCAGGGATGCAAGGCTGGTTCAACATTCGGAAATCAATAAACATAATACATCACATCAATACACTTAAAGACAAAAATCATATGATCATCTCAATTGACACAGAAAAAGCATTTGACAAAATACAGCACCCCTTTATGTTCAAAACACTGGAAAAACTAGGAATATCAGGAACATATCTTAACATTATAAAAGCTATTTATGCAAGGCCCTGAGCTAACATTATCTTAAATGGAGAAAAATTGAAAGCATTCCCTCTAAAACTGGAACAAGACAGGGATGCCCCCTTTCACCACTGCTATTTAACATAGTACTGGAAACTCTGGCCAGAGCAATTAGACAGACGAAAGAAATTAAAGGGATCAAGAAGGAAAAGAAGAGCTCAAATTAGCACTGTTTGCTGGTGACATGATAATCTACCTAGAATACCCAAAAAACTCTACCAGAAAACTTTTACAACTAGTAAACAAATTTGGCAAAGTTGCAGGATACAAAATCAATACACATAAGTCAAAGGCATTTGTGTACATCAGCGACAAAGACTCTGAAAGGGAAATGATGAAAAATACCCCATTTACAATAGCATCAAAAAAATAAAATACCTGGGAATCAACCTAACGAAAGAGGTGAAAGACCTCTATAACGAAAATTATAGAATACTAAAGAAAGAAATTATAGATGAACTCAGAAGATGGAAAGACCTACCTTGCTCTTGGATAGGTAGAATTAATATTGTGAAAATGTCCATACTACCAAAAGCATTATACAGATTTAATGCAATTCCAATCAAAATCCCAATGTCATTCTTCAAAGAAATAGAAATAGCGGTCATGAAATTCATCTGGAAAAAATAAGAGACCCAGAATAGCCAAAGCAATCCTGAGCAAGAAAAGTGAAGCAGGGGGCATCACCATACCGGGCTTTAAATTATGCTATAGAGCAATAGTAACAAAAACAGCATGGTATTGGCACCAAAACAGACTGGTGGACCAATGGTACAGAATTGAGGATACAGAGACTAATACATATAATTACAGCTATCTTATATTACACAAAGGCGCCAAAAATGTACAGTGGAGAAAGGATAGCCTCTTCAACAAATGGTGCTGGGAAAACTGGAAATCCATATGCAACAAAATGAAATTAAACCTTTATCTCTCACCATGCACAAAACTCAATTCAAAGTGGATCAAGGACCTAGGAATTAGACCAGAGACAATACACCTAATAGAAGAAAAAGTAAGCTCCAATTTCCAACATGTTGGATTAGGCCCCAAGTTCCTTGATAAGAATCCTGTAGCGCAAGAATTACTACCAAGAATTAATGAATGGGATAGATTTAAACTATAAAGCTTCTTTTCAGCAAAAGAAACAATCAGTGAGGTGAATAGAGAGCCAACTAATTGGGAACAAATTTTTAATACATGCACATCAGATAGAGCACTAATCTCTAGAATATATAAAGAACTCAAAAAACTTTACACTAAAAAAACAAATAACCCAATCAATAAATGGGCTAAGGAATTGAGAAGGCACCTCTCAGAAGAAGATACACAATCGATCAACAAATACATGAAAAAATGTTCAACATCACTGGCAATTAGAGAAATGCAAATCAAAACTACTCTAAGATTTCACTTCACTCCAGTCAGAATGGCAGCCATCAAGAACACAAGCAACAATAAATGTTTGAGAGGATGTGGGGAAAAAAGCACACTCATACATTGCTGGTGGGACTGCAAAATGGTGCAACCATTATGGAAAGCAGTATGGAGATTTCTTGGAAAACTGGGAATGGATTCATCCTATGACCCAGCCATCCCATTCCTGGGTCTATTCCCAAAGGACTTAAAAACAGCATATTACAGTGACACAGCTATCTCATTGTTTGTAGCTGCGCAATTCACAATAGCTAGGTTGTGGAACCAACCTAGATGTCCCTCAGTAAATGAGTGGATTAAGAAAATGTGGTATATACGCACAATGGAATTTTACTCAGCAATAAAAGAAAATAAATTAATGGCATTTGCAGGTAAATGGATGAAGTTGGAAGTCATAATGCTAAGTGAAGTTAGTCAGTCTCAAAAATCCAAGTACCAAATGTTCTCTCTTATATACGGAGGCTATTTCAAAGTATAGTTGGATGGGGGTACATAGGAGGATTAGAGGAACACTAGAATGGTCAAGGGAAGGGAGGGTAAGGGAGGGAGCAAGAGGGGAGGGAGGGGAAGAAAAGAAAAAAAAAGGTGGTTGAATGAGACGGATATCATTTTCCTTAATGCATGATTGAAGACCGAATTTTACGAATATACTTTGTATACAAACAGTTGTATGTAAAAAGATACTAAATATATGTACTATGAGTTGTACATATTAAAAATTATAAAAATAAAATTAAAAAAAAAGTTTAATGTCCATAATGTGCTTATAGATTAGTTTAACAGAAGGCAATATATTCTGACATGTACTTCATTCCCAGATACATACCCTTTATCCTATACCTATAAATACAGATGTGAAAGTTATCAGACCTGGTGATTGAGAGTAGTGGAGAAATGTTACCAGATGAGCAGCTAACATGCTGGGCCATGCACTAGATGGCTTTTCATCACTTGGCCATAGAAAGGTAGTCTCTTATACCACTGATATCTTTGACATGGTTGACTGTTGACAAAGTAATAAAAATTTAAGGATGTTAAGTAGGACCACATTTCATGATTAATACATAAATACCATTTCAGTTTAGTTTTCAGAAAATATTCAAACAAAGAGAAACTTTAAGTCAGAAATTAAATCTTATATTTCCTGTGTATTTTTTCTCTTTCTAAATTTTTACGTCTGTGGACATCAGAAAGCATCTTCATTCTCATTTTGCATGTATGAAAACTAAGGATCTGGAAATTTAAGGGAATATATATGGTTTGTGTAAAGAACACAGGCAGGAAGAGTTACAGTAAATCATAGAGTGGCCTTTTATAAGAAGAAAAAAGCACTTATTTTGGTATGTAAGAGTGCAAGGAGGTTGATGTGATTAGGTGATTGAAGCCATCAAAGGCCTGAGCACCCCCACATCTAAAGTTCTGTTTACAAGAGGAAAGTGTTTTGGTTTCTGCTCACTGAGACAATAGATATACATACAATTGGTTCAGATTTAGACCTAGATTTAGAAAGTGTGTTAATGGCATACAAATGTTAATTGTGCTTTGGTTCATTTTAAAGTTGGAAAACACAGAAAGAAATGGATGGAGAAAGAAACAATGAATTTGTTCCTCATGAATTTTCTACTTTTCATTCATCTAGAACACTGATTCTTCCCCAAACTTCATCATACAAAAAAGACATCAACTGACATTTGTCTTTATGCTGTCCTTTTTGCTGATATATTTGACTGCATTTGTTCTGTTAAAGATAGAATCTTGTTTGAAATGCATAAGCTGCACATTATTTATGTGAATAACTAACTCAAATCTAACATTATATCTTTTGTTTCTGTTTTGGCCCACCTTGCTGTCACTAAAATGAATTTGTTTTCATTCTACAGCCAGCCTGTTTTAAATTATTTAATCATAACCAAAAACAGTCTAATATTTAAAGTTATAAACAATTTGTGTAATGAAAGAGATGAAGGTCTAGCCCCTACTTCATTTTTTTGGGGGGGAAAAATGCATGTCCTAACTTGCCAGGAGGCCAAATGGTACTGATGGGCTGCTGTTTACTAGAAGCATCAACAGCAGCTGGAAACTTATTAGAAATGCTAATTCTTGAGCCTCACTGCAGACCTACTGAATCAGGTTTTTAAAGCAGACTAGCAATCAGCATTCTCAAGTACTCAAAGTATTCCTAATCATATAAAACTTTGAGGAACAGTGGTTTAGTGCAATGACAGAAAATACTAAATGTCACCCACAGTAAGATCAGCCTTAATTCACTGACTTGGTATATGCTGTAGTTAGTATCTTGAATGCATCCAAAGGCCCATGTATTGAAGGTTAGTTCCCTAGCCCATGTCACTCTTGGGAAGTGATCAAACCTTTAGGAGGTGGGGTCTGGTCACAGGCTTGATGTCATACCCTTGAAGGGGATATTGACACCCCAGGTTTTCATGTTTTTTTTTTTTTTCCCCTCCTCGATGTTATAATGTGAGCAGCTAACTTCCTACATGTTTCTGCCATGATTTACTGCCTCATCACAGGCCCAAAAGCAATGGGCCTAGCAACCATGTACTGTAAACCTCTGAAATGGGGGCCAAAATGTCTTTCCTCCTTATAAGATGATTTATCTCTGTTATTTTGTCACATTAATGGAAAACTAATTAACAGTCTGGTGGGAAGTAAACTGAACACCACAGAAAAGTCTGGACTTTGGAAGACTTGAATTTTAGGGTCCTGATACACAAAGTCCTTTGGGGGGAATGTGTTCATTTCCTGGGCAGTCTTAACAAATTATCACAAACTAAGTGACTTAAAACAACATAATTGCATTCTCACAGTTCTGGAAGCTATAAGTCTGAAATAAGTATGTTGACTAAAGTTGGTTTCTTCTGGCAGCTGTGAGAGAGAATCTGTTTCATGCCTCTTTTCCTTGTTTCTGGAAGCTGTCACCAGTTTTCGGCATCCCTTGGATTCCAAGTGCATGACTACGGTCTCTTTTTCCATCTTCACCTAGTATTATCCCTTTTTTCCTCTTGTTTATTAGGGCACCAGACATACTGGATTAAGAGCACACTCTAATCCACTATGTCCCTATTGTAACTTGATTACATATACAAACACTCTTATCTCCAAATAAGGTCACAATTGTAGTTTCTGTAACATATTTCTGTGGGAGACACAATTCAACTCATAATAAGGGGCAAAGATGGGGGGTGGCAGTTAAATATTTATAGGAAGGAAAAAACTAGTGACAGATAAAAATATTTTTGAGACCATATAGCTGAATTAAAATAAAAAAATTACTCGATTATGAATCCATATATAATATGAACCCATATATAGTGAAAGGCATTTATATAGTTGATGCATATGTATCTATCATGCAGAATAATATGTATGAGGAAAATAAATACCTTATTTAGGACAGTAGTTAAATATTGTGGAAAGAAATGGAGAATTCAACTGGGACACCAGGCTTCAACTCTGTAATCTTATGTTCTTAAGTTGGGTGGTGGTTGTATGGATGTAGTACACCCTATGCCCTTGTGTAGGTCTGAATATTACCTAACATAAAATAAAATTAATGGAGGAAATGTGTCTAATATTTGGAACCTGTTTAAGGAAAATAAAATGATATAGTTGACCAGAGTGGAGGATCAGGGGAGGAGTGGGCCAGGTTTTTGAAGGTAGAAGGCCTGGTTTCTACATTTAGTTAAGGCTGTCTAGATATCTGATAATTAGCATCAATACAATTTTCTATGTTCTCTGGTAGTGTATCTCACATCCTAGTGTATATTAACATTATTTTATTTATGTTTGTCTATCTCCCAACAACCTGTAGGGTGAATGAATTGTTTTATAGATGTCTATCCTAAAACATCCATACTGTATTTTCTATGCAGTAGGTGCTTAATAAAGGTCTGTTGAAGCAAAGTTAAAGTAATGCATCCCCAATCCACTTTTGTCACTAGTGTTGGTATTTAATAAAATGTTATCAGATAGCAAAACAGAAGTGCTCCTAAAATAAAAAAAAAGTCACCAGACCTTTCATCTCCATTATTTAAAATGAAAGGGCAGTCCCCCCAAGTCAGAATTTATTCATGCAGTGTCATCTGAAGGGACTTGAATTGGTTCTGATTGAACATTCCATGCTGGTGTTTGTTCTTTCTTTCTCTCTCTCATTACACACACACACACACACACACACACACACACACACACACACACACATAATCTCTTTCTCTATTAAAGGCCCTATGTGGGTCCAAGAATCTTATTGGGTAATAAGGTTTGAATATGACTCTTGCAAAATTCAGATAGGTGTTGCCAGTATGATGGCACTAAGAGATAAGCCATTTAATAAGTGATTAGACTAAGAAGATTCTTCCCTCATGAATGAGTTTGATGGAGGGAGTCAGTTTTCTCTTCCCCTTCTGTCTTCTATCATGTAAAGAAGATTCAGGAAGAAAGCCCCTACCAGATGCCTTTCCTTGATTTTACACTTCCCAATACCCAAAACTATAAGGAAATAAGTTTGTGTTCTGTACAAATTACAGATTCTCAGTTATTCTGTTAGAGCAGCACAAAATGGACTATGACATTGAGTTCCACTCCACTAGACAAAAAGGACATATGCAATTTTCTCTGAAATAAGTCCATGGGCTTCTGCTGAGACTTCTTAGGGAAAAAACTATTAAACTTGTTAGTATGCATATGCCAATTCACCTAAAGTTATCTGAGGTACTACACCAGATCTTTTAAGGCCTTGACAAATGATTTTATAATCACATCATTAGCCTCATCTTTACACCATATTTTCTTATAAGGGTTCTGAATTTGATCTTTTCATAGATGCCCTTTCATAACTCTAGAATCCTTTGCCATCTGGAGACACCAGAGATTTTCAAAGTAGCAAGTTATGACTCCTTTTCATATATGCTAAAGTTTGCCCATTAGTTTAACTTATTTTTTAGTATTTTTCTGTAAAGAAAAATATCTAAGCATCATAATCAACTTACTGTTTGGAAGCCCTTTATTATATTACCTATTTCATAAGTATATTTTCTACTCCACATGTCACTGTACAAAATAGAAAGGCATCCCTTTCCTCAAGTTTCCAATAACATTTTCCTCAATTCTACTTAAGATGTCATAGGTAACTTCCACATCAATCACCAGGTTTCTGCTAATATTCTGCTCCAAGAATCTTTTAACTTTCACTAATTGTCTCCTCCAACTTCTTCCAACTTCAGCCCTCTGCCCAAAGTTATTCCACATTTTACATTTTTGTTAGTGCAGCACTCTACTCTTGGTGCCAAATGTCTATTTTAATTTTAATTGTTTACTTGCATAACAAATAAGCCCCAAAATGGAGTGGCTTAAAACTATAATTAATATCACACACTTTAGATTGGTCAGGAATTCAGGGTGCCTTAGCTAGGTGGTTCCATCTTCAGATATCTCATGATATTATAGTCAAAATGTTAATGTAGTCTCATGGCCTGGGTGCTAGTTCAATTGCATTGCTATTAAAATACCTGAGACTGAGTAACACACTTATTTCTCATTTTTCTGTAGGCTAATAAGGCCACAATCAGTGTGCTGAAAAGTTTGGTATGTGATGAAGTCCTGTTCCTCACACATAGTGCCATCCATGCTTATTTGAAAGGCAGAAAAGTGAAAAGGCAAAAAAGGGTCTAACCCAGTTACGTCTAGCCCTCTCAGAAGGAACTAATCCATTCATAAGTGTAGAGCCCTTACTATTTAATCACTTTTCATAAGACCTTACCCCTTAATACTACCACAAAGGGTTTTAAGTTGCAATAAGAATTTTTAATGGGATACATTCAAATTACATCAACATAACAGCTTGCTTCCTCAAATGAGCAGTTCTAGAAAGAATAAGAGAAGCCACAATGTATTGTGAGGCTTAGCCTTAATGTCATACCAGCCCCCCATTTCCATAATAACTTATTGATTACAGAGGTCAACTCTTTTAAGTGAGGGAAGGTAATATACTAACACATCTCGCCCACAGCCCACAGGCAACAGAAGCTGGGTTCCCCCTGCGTGGAGTGGGCTGGCTGAGAAGTATAGTAAAAAATCACGACACAAAAATAGTTTTAAAGAGTGAGGGCGGTATGACTCTTCGACCTTAAGGGTCGTGGTTCTACACTGGAAAGAGAGAATAAGAGCCCATGTTTGCTTTATTTATATTGGGGAACTTCAAAGACTTTCTACAGTATGTTCTTAGCCAATTAAGGTAGGAGGCAGGCTGTCCAGTTTCCAATGGGTCATGAGTAACTCTAGAGCTGCAAGATCAGGCTTCCCAGCCCAGCGAAGACTGAAGTACCGTGCATTGAGCAATCCGTTGAGTGGGAGGAGCCACAAAATAGTTTGCAATGCCAAACCAAAATCTCCTTGGCTCAAGGCCAAGTGAAGACAATAGCTCAGGAGTGGCTTCCCACAAACACTTGAACACCAAGAGGGTAGGATCACTATCTCAGTGCCTATGCTGAACCAGTTGTTAAGTATAGTACTGGTGTGAGCCCCAGGCTTGAGGGTGCTTATCGTGGGCCCCATACTTTATTTGGGAGGCTCTGTGCCTTTCCTCTTACAGCCTCAACTCTCTGTAAATGGCCAAGGGTCTTGTATGTGGGGTAAAGGGATATGCATTCAGATTTCATGCTTCCCTGTTGAAGGCCACCCTGCACACTAGCAAAGCAACCCTCTCAGCCTTGAGTAATGAAGGTATTGAACTCGCATAGCAGACCACATGATGTGCAAAGCAAGTGGGCCTTACCTTTGCTCAGCAAGGAACTGCTTCAGCTCTGGGCTTGAGTGTTACTCAATGGGATTGGGCAACCCCCCTTCTGAAATTCTATCCCCTACCTTATTTGGTAGAATAGTCTCTCAAATGTCTTTTCCCCAATAAATAGAGGGGTTCCGGGAACACTCCCTCTCTTGCCTTCCAGCGTAGAAGAGGACCCTTGAGGTTACAGAGCAGTCCCACCCTCAAACTGAGAAACTCATGTCTGCGTGTTTTGTGGTTTCTTTGTCGTTTTCTTAGTTTAATGTTGCAGCCAGCTTTCTTGAACCCAGCTCGTCTCATCAGCGCAGGTAGCTGGCAAGACTCCCTAATCCCAAACATGCTCCAATTACAGAGTCCTGTATTTGCTGCCCAAGTGACCTCAAGTCTTAGGCTGCAAGAAACCTGCTGGCATCTCCTCACTGGGTTTTTGTTTTTGAGTGTTAAGTGTACTGCATATATATATATATATATATATATATATATATATATATATATATATATATATATATTCCCAGGACTCAGAGACCAAGATGTGGTGATTGTATGCAGAGAAAATGGGACAAGTGGACTTTGTTATCCACATATTCACATGAAATCTCTTATTGTGAGGGTAAAGTTCAGGGTATGTAGAGAAAAATCTAAGGGGCTCAGCTGTGGACCAGGGGCCTTAGGCATGGAGCCCCCTTTCCTTACATTACTAGGAAAGAACATTGAAAAGTCCAAGTATTGTGAAGATAATTGAACCTGAATAATCCCAACTTTTTGGTATTTGCACTCTTTTGAATTGGGCAGGGCCTTTGACTTCATCCTAACCAACAGAAAAAGCATAACAGCAAAAGTGGTGGGATGTTGCTCTCATTATTATATTATGAGATTTTATACATACACACACATACTTTGTGTGGTAATTTGTTATATAGTAATGGAGAATAAATATACTTGGCCCAGGGGAGGTTAGCCCTGGAGACTCCAAGTGTCCAAATATGTAATCTTGAATATCATCCAACCATTCCTGATTTATATTTGTTACTGATATATTTATGTTTCTAAATTTATCAATAAACTAAATAAGAAAAAAAATTGTTAAAATATACCCAGTATTCTAAATGTGAAATAGCTCTTTTGGATTGATAGGAAGGCATATTTATCATGACACAAAATACATTTTACTTAATATTCTATTAGTTGATATAAACTTTTAAAATATTTGTATACATGGCATGTAGGCCTACAAAAGAACTCTTGCCTCAAACCCTGAAAATGTTATAAAAGTTATAGGCAGTATGGATTACATATTCAGTCTGTTGCCCCTTCCCCTCCCTGTCATACTTTGTTACCTAAGCACAGAAACAGTGTGGTTTCTTCATTTGGAAAGGGTCTTTTCACTTTGATCTCATAGCCCTACTTTCTAGAGGGTGTGGACCTATAGACCTAGTTTCAGGGCAAGGCTGAAATATAATCACCAATTATCTTGCCACTCTTACCATGCTTAATCTCAAATAATTCTGTCTTACTTTAGATACAGTAACTAAATTCCAAGTCCCTCCAAGTCTCAAGCTGTCCAGTATTGAGTTTGAGAGTGTTTATTCTGTTTCCTACCACTCTGGTCAGCTGTTCTTTCACTGTTTCATTTCTGGGCTGTGAAGGAGTTAAAAGTTGCTGCCCAGAGCTTATGTCTTATTCCTATACCTCCTTAAACATTCTTTTTTTTTTTTTGGTGCCAGGAACTGAACCCAGGGGTAACAAACCACCAAACCAATCCCCAGCCCTTTCTGTGTTTTTATTTTTTTTACTTTTGAGACACGACCTCCTAAGTTGCTGAGGCTAGCTTTGAACTTGAGATCCTCCTGCTTCAGCATCCCAAGCTGATAGGATTACAAATGTGCATCACCACACATCTGGCTCCTTATTCTTTAAAAAATTTTTGTATTACGTGTAATAGCTGTACCTATTTTTGGTATAGAGTGTGATATTTCTATATGTGTATATAATGTGTACTGATCAAATCAGGGTAATTAATGTTTTCACTTCCTTAGCATTCCTTTGTGTTTGGAGCCTTCATGTTACTCTCTTCTAGTTTTTCATAAAGTATATAAGGGACTATTATGAACTATAGTCTACCCACTGTGCTATAGAACACTAGAACTTATTATTTCTATTTAGCTCTGTTTGTGTAGCTGTTCATTATCTAGCCTCTCACTTTTCTCAAAACCCCCAACCATTTCTGGCCTTAGAAAAGACTAGTCTACATTCAGATAAACTTTTTAATGGAAACATCCACACTTGAGAGAGAATATGCAGAATTTTTCTTTTTTCATTTGACATACTACATTTAACACAATATCTTCAAGTTCCATCCATTTTGCTTCAAATGATCAGATTCCATTTTTTTTTGTGTGTGTGACAGAATAACAGTCTCCATACTGTTATCCATAGTGGCCATATTATTTACATCCCCATGAACATTGCATGAGACTTCTTTACACCCTGACCAGTGCTTGTTATTTTTCCTTCTTTTTTTTTTTGTATTTTTGATAATAGTCATCCTAACTGGGATTAGATGATAGCCATCATGAAGTCAAAATCACAATGAACTAACAAGATTGAGCATTTTTTCATAAATTTGCTGGCCATTTGAGAATGGCCTCCTCCTCTTTTGAGAAGTATCTATTCATAACCTTTGCAGATTTTTTTCATTCTTTTTCCTTTGCACATTTTTAGTTAGATTATTTTTGGTTTTTGTTACTGAGTTTCTAAAGGTCCTTGTATATTCTAGCTATTAATCCTTTATATATATATATATATATATATATATATATATATATATTTGTATTATATATATATATTTATACATTTATATTTATATTTTCAAATGGTCAAAATGTTCACACTACCTAAAGCAGTTTACAGATTTAATGCAATCCCCATGAAAATATTAATGACGTTCTTTACAAAACCAGAAAAAACTACCCTAACATTCATATAGAAGCACAAAAGACACCAAATAACCAAAGTAATATTGAACTAACAAGTACAAAGCTGGATATATCACCACTATCTGAATTCAGAATATACCACAAAGCTATAGTAATCAAAGCAGTATAGTATTGTCATAAGAAAAACAGACACATAGACCAGTGAAACAGATTAGATTGTCCAGCAATAATCCCAAATATCTACAGCTAACATGGACATAGGTGCCAAAAACAAATATTGGAGAAGGAATAGCCTCTTCAACAAATGGTGATGGGGAAACTGAATACTCACATACAGAAGACTGAGACTTGATTCCTTTCCTTACCCTAAAAAAAAAAAAAAAAAAAAAAAAAAAAAAGAAAGAAAGAAAAAGAAAACTAGAACTATTTGTCTTTCATTGTTTTGAGAAACACCCATACTGCTCTCCATAGCAGCTATACTAATTTACATTCCCACCAACAATGTATTATAGTTGAATATAAGACCTGAAATGAACTAGAAGAAAATATAGGGGAAATACTTTGATTGGTATAAGCAATGATCCATACACTATGCAGTTTTCCACAGTCACTGCCATTGGTTCTACTATGCTAATTTTTACATTTCTACTAATAGTTTGGAAGAGTTTATTTTTCTCCAGATTAATGCCAACACTTGTTATCTTTTGACTTTTTGATAGTAGCTATTCTAATTGCAGTGGGTTGGTATCTTGGGGTTTTGTTTTGCATTTTGCTGATGACTAGTGATTATAAGCATTTTTTCATATATTTGTTGGCCAGTTGTATTTCTATTCAGGATTTTTTTTTTTTTACATTTTAAAATCAAGATTATTTTGCTATCAAGATTTATTTTGTTCTTTATATATTTTAGGTATTAACCTTTTATTAAGTGTATTTTGTAAATATATATATTCTCCCATTCTGTAGGTTGTGTCCTTACTCTGGTTGTTTTCTTTGCTGTATAAAAATATTTTAGCTTGATTTAATTATCTTTGTCTCTTTTTGCTTTTGTGTTGTGGACAAAGACTTTAAATAAACTATATTAAGTATTCCCAAAGATCTCAGGAAAACCAGAACAAAATTTAAATAAATATAGAATGTGAATAAAAAAAGTTTAAGAGGAGGGAACAAATAGAAAGTCTGGAGGTGAAAAGTATAATCACTGAAATCTTAAATTCACTGGAAAAATTCAACAACATATTTGAATGTGTAGAAGAAAGATTCAATGAAATGGAAGGTAGATCAATTAAAGTTATGTAGTCTTAGAAGACAAAATAAAAACAATTAAGAAACATGAACAAAATCTTAAAGAAATAAGGAACACCATCCAACACATCTAAACATGTATCATGGTAGTACCAAAAGGAGTGAAGGGGAAGGGTCAGAAAGAATATTTGAAAATATAATGATAAAAATTTCCCAAATTTGATTTTAAAAATATAAATAGATGGGACAGAAGAAGGGGAAAGGCCCAAAATTGGAGGAAATGCATGTAAAACAAGGATAAGCCAAGAGCTTCCTAGGAAGTTGAAGCTAGAAAGGCTCTGAGCATACATCTACTTCATCCATCCTCTTAAACAGTAGTGAAACATGTTCCAACATGGGAAGGAAACTGGACTACAAAGGCACATACAGAGTATGTGAAAGTATCAAAACCAGACCCAGTCCTGCTGACTTAAAGTTCAGGGACAAGACTATCTTTGTGTCTTGAAATCAGATCTCTCATCAGATGTGTTGGTACACTTCTGTAATCTCAGTGGCTCAGGAGGATGAGGCAGGAGGGTCATGAGTTCAAATGCAGCCTCAGCAATTTATTGACAACCTAAGTTGCAGGAGTCCTGTTTGGGGAGATGGCTAGATTGCAGTTGACTATGGGCCATGGACATGTTTGGGCATTGCCACCTTCTGTAGTCTCACGGGACTTGGCCTGGGATCTTGCGGGACTTGGCCCAGGATCTTGAGAGACTTGAGCTGTGACTCAGCAGATCGGCCCAGCGCCATTCCTGCTCAGGCACGTGAGATGAGACCTGAGAGAGAACGGATGGGTTAACACTATTGTGTATATATATATATTGTAGTTTCTTGTAAGAGTACGTGCCTTGGTTTCTTGTGAGAGTGTGTATGTGGTGTTACAAATTACAAGAGACAGAAAGAGAAAGATAAAAGAATTTTTTCATTTCCATCCTGTCTCTGGGCTCCTTCCCGCGGCGCCGCCGTTCCGGGCTGCAAATCCCTTTCCGGCAACAACAGTTGGTGGCCCGTAAGGGGAATTCAGCACAGCAGGTAAGAACCAAGAAACCTCGCAGGAATCTCTAGTCTGAGCAGTTAAAATGGGTTCGAAAATAACTAAGACCCAAGTGTACAAGGCTCTTGATGAATTCTTTGATATAGATGAGTCTGTCGTTAGTAAGGAGGATTTAGAAAACAGTGAAGGCGATCATGAAAGCGTAGATTCCGCTAAGTCAACTAAGACCAGTAAGGAGAGTATTAGAAGCGTCCCCAAAATGACAAAGATCCGAGCTGCTAAAGCTATTCAAGATTTATTAGAGATACTTCAAGGATACATGCTCTCAATTGAACCCGGGACTCAGGATGTTACTGAGTCAGTTAGGACCAATGAGAGTAGTAGTAGTGAGGAGGAATTAAGTAAAAGTGATTCTGAGAAAATGAACAAAAGGAAATTAAAGAAGACCAAGATAAGGGATCGTCAAGTGGAAGAACTTGTGTCCTCTACTCCCCCATGGGTGGAATCGATTACAGAAAATATGAAGGGTATCACTAGGCATTTGCATACCCTAGAAATAGAAATAAAAAGTCTTTCTGAGCACTTATGCGCTCTTGAGGGTAACTCACAGATACATTGGGAACTGCCAGTATTTGAATATGAAAATGGACAGAGGGGCCATGAGTCAGTAGATTTCAAAACAAAAAAAATCTCAAAGAGGCAGTAATGACATATGGACCCCAAGTTCCTTTCACGTTGAGTATACTGGAGTCCCTTAATACCTTTAGCTTAACCCCCACAGACTGGAAACGTCTATGTAAAGCAACATTAAGTGGGGGACAATACTTGGTTTGGTGATCGCAATTTCAGGAACTTTGTATAGAAACAGCTAAAAGAAATGCAGCTGCAGAATTTGGAGAACATAATATAGAAATTCTCACAGGAGAAGGGCAATTCGCAGATGTACAGGATCAAAAATATTATACCCCAGGAATATATGCTCAGATAAATGCAGCTGCCTTAAAGACATGGAAAACTGTACAAGGACCTGGGGATCTACAAGGTAGCTTGTCCAAAGTAATTCAAGGACCTAATGAACCATATGCTGAATTTGCTGATCGACTTTTGAGAACTGCAGGTAGAGTTTTTGGAGACGTTGATCAAGTTATGCCATTAGTTGTCCAATTAGCATACGAAAATGCTAATAAATATTGCCAAATAGCCATCAGGCCATGGAAAAATAAAAAGGAACTTTCCATATATATACAACTATGTAAAGATATAAATGATGTGCCTTTGTCACAGGGAATGTGATTGCAGCAGCTGTGAGAGATGCTGCCCCTCAAAATTTCACAAGGGCTCAACCTAGACATTATAATCAATCAGGATATTCTAGGCAAAATTATCATAATCAATCAGGCTATTCTAGGCAAAATCCCAAAAGAGAAATAAGACCAAATTCATACCGTGCTCCAGGTTGCTGCCCCAGGTGTAAGAAAGCAAATCATTGGGCCAATAAATGCTATTCAAAATTTGACACCCATGGAAATCCTTTGTTCAGGAATTCAAAAAACGGGGCACGGGGCCCAATGCCCCGGGGCCCACAAATGTACGAGGCATTGGAGGAGGAGTATCCTCAAGCATCCACTCAGATGCTTCCCCGACACAATCCCTACTACCCATCCACTCCCTCGCCAGAGGAACAGGAGGAAATGCAGGATTAGACCTCTGTTCCACCACCCAAATAGTGTTAACACCTGAAATGGGGGTTCAACTGATTCCTATAGGAGTCAGGGGACCTCTTCCCTCAGGGACTGTAGGACTTATTCTCGGGAAAAGTCCTGAAAGCTTATTAGGTTTGCAAGTGACCCCAGGTGTAATAAACTCAGACTACAAAGGGGAAATAAAAATAATGCTTAGCTCACCCCAAAGTATAAGTTCTATTAATCAGAGAGATAGAATTGCTCAGCTGTTCCTCCTTCCAAATTTACATAATTCATTTAAAATGAATATGCCTCTAAATAGGAACAATAGAGGATTTTGTTCCACTGATTCGAAACCCATGGTTTGCTGGGTTTGGATCTGTACAAGGAGGCCTATGTGTAAAATAAGAATCCAAGGAATAGAAATGGAGGGTCTTATAGATACTGGAGCTGATTCTTCCATCAATAATTTACGTCAATGGCCCAAACACTGGCCTCTGCAAAAAGCTTCAACCAGTTTAAGAGGCTTGGGATATAATAACCTCCCAGAAAAAAGTGCGGTAATTTTAAAATGGGAGGATGATGAAGGACATAAAGGAACGTTTCAGCCTTATGTTTTACCTAATCTACTGGTTACTTTATGGGGAAGAGATATTTTACAACAAATGGGAGTACACCTTGCAACCAAACCTGCAGGTGTTAAATGTAAAAATCTACAGGGTAATCTTAACCCTAAAAGAAATCATTATCAAAAAGTACAGGGTAAGCTTAACCCTAAAAGAAATCATTATCATATAGGAAAAAGACATTTTTCTTCGGGGCCACTGAGAAAATAATTTTGAAAATACCATGGCTTTCTGATAAGCCAGTGTGGGTCCCTCAGTAGCCCCTATCTAAAGAGAAATTACAAGCGGCCCACCTACTAGTTCAGGAACAATTAGAAGCAGGACATATAGAACCTTCCACCTCTCCCTGGAATTCCCCCATATTTGTGATCAAGAAAAAATCAGGAAAATGGCAATTATTACATGATCTTAGACAAATTAATAAAACCATGCAAGTCATGGGCCCTACTCAACCTGGACTTCTGAATCCTGTAGCTATTCCAAAAAATGTCCATGTTATTAGTCTTGATATAAAGGATTGCTTCTTTTCTATTCCCCTACATCCTCTGGATGCCCCCAGGTTTGCTTTTTCAGTTCCTTTTATTAACAATAATGGCCCTGATCAGAGATATCAATGGAAGGTTTTGCCGCAGGGAATGGCTAATAGCCCCACCATATGCCAAATATATGTGGACAAGGCTATCCAACCCATTAAAAATAAATATCCAAACCTCATGTGTCTACATTACATGGATGATATTTTACTGGCCCACCCTAATCAAAAAATCTTATTTAATATATTCAGTGACGTGGTAGAAAATTTAAAAAAATACGGATTATATATAGCAGAAGAAAAAGTTCAAACCAGATCTCCCATATTATATTTAGGATTTAAAATCACGGATACTTTTGTTAGACCCCCCAAAATTTTAATAAATAAAGAACATTTAACCACCCTCAATGATTTCCAAAAACTACTGGGAGACATTAATTGGCTTCACCCTACACTAAACCTTAATACTGGCCAATTAAAACCTTTATTTGATATCCTTCGAGGGGACCCTGATCCATCCTCACCGCGAACATTGACTCCTGATGCTAGGAAAGCTTTAAAGGTAGTAGAAAAAGCCATCGAAGGAGCTCATTGTGACAGATTTGATTTAACTCAACTGCTGATATTGATTATTATTTCTTCACAATATACACCCACAGGAGTATTTTGGCAACAAGGGCCTTTATTATGGATACATTTGCCTGTCTCTCCTAAAAGCATAATTGAGTCTTATACCTCCATGGTGGCTAAACTTATTCTTCAAGGACTTAAAACTTCTAAAATATTTGGCATTCACCCTGCTACTATTATTACTCCCTATTCATCATCACAGATTGAATATTTATGCTTCAACGATAATGACTGTGCTATAGCTATATGCTCTACCTCTGCAAATTTTGATAATCACCTTCCTAAGTCTCCTATATTATCTTTTTGTATTAATCATCCTATTATATTTCCACAGGTAATAAAAAATCAACCTATTCCTAAGGCATTTAATGTATTTACAGATGGGTCCTCAAATGGTACTGCTGCAATAGTCACTACAAAAGAAAATATGACTTACATAACTGCACACAAATCAGCTCAACTAGTGGAATTGGAAGCTGTGGTAAGAGCTCTGGAAAATTTTAGAGACCAGCCCATAAACATTTTTTCAGATAGCCACTATATTGTACATGCCGTCCCAAAATTAGAGCTAGCAGGACCAATAGCCCCTCATACTCCAGCCTTTAAATTGTTTTATCAAATACAAAACTTTTGTGGGCAAGAAAAGAACCTCTATTCGTAGGCCATATTAGAGCACATACTAACTTGCCTGGTCCCCTCCATGAAGGTAATCAAAAGGCAGATGACCTTACAAAAACTATATTTATACTTTCAGTGCTACAACAAGCTACTTTATTTCACTCCCAGTTTCACGTCAACAGCACCACCTTGCAACGTAGGTTTAAAATCACAAAGGAGCAAGCAAGAACAATTGTAAAAGATTGTAAATCTTGTATGACACATTTGCCCAATCCTCATTATGGTGTTAACCCCAGAGGATTAATGCCCAATCATTTGTGGCAGATGGATGTTATTCATTAGCCAAGTTTTGGAAAATTGCCATTTATTCATGTGACCACAGATACATGTTCAGGCATGATTTTTGCTTCCTTACATTCTGGAGAAAAAGTTAAAAATGATACATCTCATTGTTTGCATGCTTTTGCTGCATTGGGCATCCCCAAAATGCTTAAAACAGATAATGGCCCTGCATATACATCCTCATCTTTCAAACAGTTTTGCGCAAAATTCAACATATCCCATAAAACAGGCATCCCATACAATCCTCAGGGTCAGGGCATTATTGAAAGAGCAAACCGCACACTAAAAGTTATGTTGTTAAAACAGAAAGAAGGAAACTGGAAAAATCCTAAGGACAGATTGGCAGTTGCCCTGTTTACTTTAAATTTTTTAACTTTAGACTCTGATGGTTATTGTGCTGGAGACAGACATTGGAACCCACATCAACAACATAAACCTTTGGTTTACTGGAAGGATGTTCTTTCAGGTACATGGAAGGGTCCAGATCCAGTATTAATTTGGGGGAGAGGATCTGTTTGTGTTTTTCCAAAGCACGAATCCTCTCCAATATGGATACCATCTAGATTAATAAAGCAGGTACCACATCAAAAGGATCAAGATGAAGTTGTTGAGGAATCAAGATAAATAAAAAAGGTACAAAATCAAGAGGACCAAGATGAAGATATGGAATTATCCCCTTAAAAGAGTCCTTCAAAATATGTCACAACTTAAGTGTCATTCCTCCCGGCCGGGAAAAAGAGATCTCTCTTTAGTGTGCACACAAATGTATATTTTTTTCTTTTTATATATGTGTTTATGTCTGTGTATTTGTCTAAATTTCATGTTAATGTGACGTCACAAATATATGTATGTGTGTCTGTCTAGTGTGACATCAAAAATAACAAAGCACTTATGAAAAAAAATATATATATACATATATGGATCCAAATAACTCTAATTCATTTAAGTTTAAGAGTATTCAATTTGGGTAAATAATTTAATAAGTGAAGGTACCTTCAATTTTGTTTTATAGGTGTCCCAGGGACTTCTCTTTAGAGGAAAATATGACTAGTGCTGTATAACCTGATATTTTGGTGTTTTGACATAAGGTTGCTTCTTTGTTATTAACTTCATTTGTTTAATAACTGATTAATTTCAATTATTTCAACAGGTAAAGGATTGCTGTGTATGCAGAAACTCGAGGGTTCCAGCTAACAAATTATTTCTCCAAAGTGCTTTTAGTTTTTCTTTAATCTATCTTTAATGCAGTAAATACCCTCAGTCTTTCTTTCTTTTGTTCTAAATATGATATTTTGCCAGCTTACGTTTGTGGGAGCTCAAGCAGCAATGTGTATGAGCAGAAATCAACTTTAATTTTATAATCTAATAATTCTATTTTTTTAGTTTGACAACTCGCCTCTTGACTCAGTGTTGGAATAGCACTGCCTTTCCTTTAATAATTGATGCTTGAGTCTCTAGGTAGCGGGCCCTAAAGATTTGCCGGTGGCATTGTCTAGACATAAAAACGACGGCTGCTGCTATAGCTGCAGGGATTGCGGTCGCTGCAAGCATCCCTGCTGCTCAAGCGTCAAACAACCTCACCAGCAGTGTGGCCTCTGCTCTGCATGCATGGGGCCTCCTAGATCTACGTGTTATAACAAGTGGACATTTTGATCTTTCATTGTTTGGGACTTCACGGGACAGTGCCTTGCGGGTATTTGTCTAGAGAACTCACTGTGTTACTTGATGGAACTTAGGGCAGCTGATTTGTTTAAGGAATTTGATACGCTATGCAATTTGGCTTGTCATCAAAAGGCTTGTCGCCTTAAAGCCGCACCATCTCCTCACATTTGGATTGCTGTTAGTCATCTTACACAGTCGATCCTAAAGGGCTCCATTGGATGGCTGGTTAGCCAATGGCGGGTAAGATCCCCAGAGGGGGACAACCTAAGACAGGCACAGTCACACGGGACAGTCTCATGTGGCCAACATATCAACCTAAGACAGGAGTCAAGGGCACAGCCTTGATTATCCGATGACAGGTAAGAATGTTGGTTGCACATAGACGTCCTAGAACATCCCCTCTTTTAAAACAAAAGGGGGGAAGTGCAGGAGCCTTTTTGGGGGAGATGGCTAGATTGCGGTTGACTATGGGCCATGGACATGTTTGGGCATTGCCGCCTTCCGTAGTCTCACGGTACTTGGCCTGGGATCTCGCGGGACGTGGCCCAGGATCTTGAGAGACTTGAGCCGTGACTCAGCAGATCGGCCCAGCGCCATTCCTGCTCAGGTACGTGAGATGAGACCTGAGAGAGAACAGACAGATTAACACTATTGTGTATATATATATTGTAGTTTCTTGTAAGAGTACGTGCCTTGGTTTCTTGTGAGAGTGTGTATATGGTGTTACAAATTACAAGAGACAGAAAGAGAAAGATAAAAGAATTTTTTCATTTCCATCCTGTCTCTGGGCTCCTTCCCACGGCGCTGTTGTTCTGGGCTGCAAATCCCTTTCCGGCGACAACACTAAGTAACTCAGCAAGAACCTGTCTGTAAATAAAATATAAAAAAGGGCAAGGGAGTGGCTGGGGTTGTGGCTCAGTGGTAGAATGCTTGCCAGGCATGTGTGAGTCACTGGGTTCAATCCACAGCACCACATAAAATAAATAAATAAATAAAAGGTCCATTTACAACTAAAAGAAATATTAAAGAAAAGAGCAAGGGAGGTGGCTCAGTGGTTAACTGCCCCTGGGTTCAATCCCTAGTACCCCCAAAAATCCAAACAAAACCCCCAAATCAGACCCCCCCTTTCTAAATCCAACTTCCCTTGTAGCTTATGAAAGGATAAACCCATGAATGATTTAGAATAAGAAGAAAGGATCTGAACTGAGCAGAACTTACAAAGGAAGGGACCACATAGTTTTAAGATCCCATGTGTTATGTCATAGAATCAAAACTCAGAGCAGGGAAGGATTCTGTTATTCAGTTCACTCTTATGAGTATTACTGACAACTTTGCTATGTGACTATATATTCTTCATGAGAAGGTTTTTCTGATACTGTTATCATATCAAGATTGCATTACTTTTGTCCAAAAGCCATTATAATATTTAGAGCAGAGTAAATGTGATGTCAGCTTTAAAATTATGCAGCACATATAAATTATTAGGATTAAAATAAGCCAAATGAAAGTTCATTACTAAGATTAAAAATGCCTCATATTTTAAGAACATGTTCATAATAGGTGTCATCTAATTCATGAATCTCTGGTCATGTTATATGTAGCATTTAATGTCATCATTTTTTATGTCATCATTACAAAATATAAGACTCTACAGTTTATGACTGCATCCATTTTTCGTAGTAATGCGGTTGATTTTTTTTTTGTCTTTTACTCCCACAGACTTCAACAATAAATCTAGATTCACAGGGACAGAAAAGGAAAAAAAAAAAAAACTGAATATGTTGAAGGACTTCCCACAGAGGCAGGGATGGGAGCATCCATCTGTAAAACTTGGCAAAGAATTCATAGAAGTTCATCTGAATTTGGAAATACAAGATAAAGTGAAAATTAACACAAATGTTAAGTTTATGTTCCATGTAGCTAGTCTGAGGGATTCTATTTCTTATATACATGTAACATTTAAAATTCACCCATTTTAATAGCTTCTTTTGGGGAATGATTGATGTACAATTAACTGTACATATTTATATTTAATTACATCAACTGTAAAATGTGATCTAAAATTTGACATACAACTGGGCATGGTGGTGCACACCTATAATCCCAGCAGCTAGGGAGGCCGAGGCAGGAAGATCGCAAGTTCAAAGCCAGAATCAGCAATTTAGCGAGGCTCTAAGCAACTTAGTGAGACCCTGTCTCAAAATAAAAACTAAAAAGGGCTCAGGATATAACTTAGTGGTTAAGTGCCCCTGGGTTCAATCCCTGGTACAACAACAACAACAACAACAACAACAACAACAACACAACGATTTGTCATATGGGGTATCCAAACACAGATGGAAATAAATTCTAGTGTTTCACAGCACAGTGGAGTAATTAGAGTTCATAAGAACCTATTATATACCTTATGAGTAACTAGAAGGAGCTCAAAGTCTCCAAATATGAAGTAATGATAATGAGAAGCAAATATTAATTACCCTGATTTATCAGTACACATCATACACATGTATTGAAATATCATACTACCTCATAAATATGTACAATTATGTTATTTCAAAACTTTTTAAAAAGTTGATCATTATATATTATATATAGGTATCACATCACCATACTATACTTCATAAACATGTACAATTAAAAATTAATAAAAGATTTCAAAAAGATTTGACATCTGAATACACCTCTGAAATCATCAATGTAATCAAGATAGAGAACATACCTATCACCCCCAAAGTTTCTCATTCCCTCCTCTTACCTGCCACCTCAATATTCAGACTACATTTGATTTTCTTTCTGTCACTCTAGACTAACTTGCATTTTGTAGAATTTTATATAAATGTAACCATGCAGCATGTACACCTTTTGGTCTAATTTCTTTCACCCAGTAAAATTATTTTGAGATTCATCCATTATGCAGCACATATAAATAATTTATTTTATTACTGAGTATTAATATGTTTTATGGATGTGCCATAATTTATTTATTTATTCACCTTTTTCCCATTGTTTGTTGTCACAAATAAAATTACTGTGAACATTTATTACAAGGCTTTGAATGGGCATATGATTTCATTACTGAAGTAAATATATAATAGTCTAACTATGACTGGGTCATATGGTAGATGAATGTTTAACATTTTTTAAAAAAGAAACTGCCTAAATATTTTAAAAGTGCTTATACATTTTTACGTTCCCAACAGCAGTTTATGATTATTCTAGTTGTTTCTCATTCTTGGCAATATTTGCTATAATTGGTCCAATGAGTTGGTAGTGGTATCTCATTCTGGCTCTAATTGTCATTTTCATAATAAGTAATAATGTTGAAAATTTTTACTCAAGCATATTTTCCATTGACAAATCTACTTTGATGAAATTCCTTTTGACAATTTTATTTACTGGGATTTGGTCTTATCTTTGAATTATAAGAGTTCTTTATGTATTCTGAATACAACCCATTATCAGATATGACTTGGAAATATTTTTCCAAGTCTGTGGCTTGTTTTTTCATTTCATTGACAGTATTTTTCAATGCAATTCCAATAAAAATATCAATAGATACTGTTGTAAAAATTGACAAGCTGATCTAAAATTACTATAGAAATATAAATGATCTGGAATAGCCAAATAAAAAAATAAAATGACAAAATTTAATTTTGTGGTTTCTGGCATTTTTGTGCTCTAAGGCATATTTTCTTAAGCCAGTCTCAAAATTTTTCTTATACACCTTCTCCTGAAATTTTATGACTTTAGGTTTTACATTTATGTCTATGACCCATCTTTATTTATTTTTTTTTTCTTTGTTTTGGTACCAGGGATTGAGCCCAGGGTGATTACTCACTGAACCACATCCCCAGCCCTTTTTAGTTTTTATTTTGAGATAGGCTCTCACTAAGTTGCTTAGGGCTTCAGTAAATTGCTGATGCTGGCTTTGAACTTGTGATCCTCCTGCCTCAACCTCCAGAGTCTCAGGGGTTACATGTGCCACTGCACTTAGCTTGATTTAATTTTTTTATTTGGGACAATGCATTAATCAAAGTTGTTCTATTTTTTCTTTTTTGCACGTGACTGTTGATTTTTTTTTTTTTTTGGTACCAGGGGATTGAACTCAGGGGCACTCGACCACTGGGTCACATCCCCCGTCCTTTTTTTGTACTTTATTTAGAGACAGGGTCTCACTGAGTTGCTAAGTGCCTCGCCATTGCTGAGGCTGGCTTTGAACTCGCGATCCTCCTGCCTCAGCCTCCCAAAGTGCTGGGATTACAGGCGTGCGCCACCGCGCCCGGTGTGACTGTTGATTTTTTATAACACCATTTATCTTTATTCTAGTGACATACTTTCTTTCTTTTTTTTTTTTTTTTTTTAAGTTTCAACCTTTTTTTGTGTGTGTGTGGTGCTGGGAATTGAATCCATGGCCTTGTGCATTCAACTTTTTCTTAACACTTTTTTTACTTGTCAATGAATCTTTTATTTATCTACATGCAGTGTTGAGGATTGAACCCAGGGCCTCACACATGCCAGGCAAGTGCTCTACCGCTGAGCCACAACTCTAGCCCCGACACACTTTCTTGATTACAGCAATTTCATGTTACATCTTGAAATGAGTTAAATTGAATCCTCCAACCTTGTTTTTTTTCCCAAAGTTAATTTGGGTATTCCAGATCATTTTCATTTTTATAGGAATTTGAGAATCAGCTTGTCAGTTTCTACAAAAGGATTTGCTGAGATTTTTATTGGAATTGCATTGAACTTACAGGTCAATTTGGGGAGAAATGGCATTTGAAAAATATTGAGTTTTTTGGACCAAGAATGTGATATATCTTTTCATTTATTTTAATCTTAATTTCTCTCAGTAGAATTTCATAGTTTGTGTTGCATAGCTCATCCATATCAGTCATTATATTTATCTTTAGATATTTTATACTTTGTACCATTATAATCAAGCATGCATTTTTCCAAAATTTCATTTTCCAAATGTTCATTGCTAGAATACAGAAATTTGGGAGGATTTTTGTATATCGATCTTGTATCCTAAACACTTATCAAACCTTTTATTTCTAGTAAATTTTTGTATATATGATAGGATTTTCTACATAGATGAGCATGCAGTCTGCCAAAGAAAAAAGATAACTGATTCTGCTTTTCCAATAAGGATGACTTTTATGCCCTCTATGTCTCCCTTTTTCTCCTCCTTTCTCTCCTCCTCATTTTTTTTGACTGATTTTGCCAGCTGCAATCTTGAATTCAACATTTATAAATGGGAAACAGGGGCATCCTTGTCTTCCTCTTCATCCTAGGGGAAGCATTCAGTTTTTCACCATTAAGTATGATGTTAGCTTTTTATAAACTTCCTTTATCAGTTTGAAATCAACCTTTTAATTTAAAAAGTAATATTGCATAATACTTTCAACAGCATGGTAAATTAAGTATTCTTAAATACTTTCTTGCACCAGAAAACAAGTTGGTGAACAAATTAACAGCAAATATCCTTGTAAATACATGTGTATTAGGGTTCTCAAGACAACCAATAAGAGATAGAGATATAGATGGTTGGATAAATAATTAGATACAGATAGATGGAAGAGGAATTATTAGAATAATTGGCTCATGAGATTATGGAGGCTGAGAATTTTCATGACAGGCTATCTGCAAGCTGGAGACACTGGGATGCTGACAGCATGGCTCAGTCAAATCTGAAAGCCTCAGAATGAAATGGTGTAACTCTCAATTGCGGTTGAGTGGGAGGACCTAGTTTAAGTCCTGGAGTTCAAAGGCCAGTGAGTCTGGAGTTTTGATGTCCAAGGGCAAGAGAAGAAGAGTGTCCCGATTCCAGGAAAGAGAATGAGAATTCTTTTATTTACTTTTTTGTTCTATCTGGGTCTTAGGGCAATTGGATGGTACTCCCCACATTGAGAGTAAATATTCCTATTCAGTGCACTGACTCAAGCACCAGTCTCCTCTGGAAACACCCTCACAGATATACCCAGAAGTAATGCTTTACCAGTTCTCCACTTATTTCTTAAATCAGTCAAGTTGACATCTAAAATTTAACAACACAGCATACCTGAACTTGCAAGAAAATAAAGGAAATCTCCAGAGACTAAAACCAAAGTGGCAAGGTAACACAAAATGTATGAGATTTGAGATCATCAATTCTAGAACCTTGTAATCTTGGGTTTTGACACTTGACATCCTCTCTGGCTTTGCATCTCCTCAGTCTCTTTCAAAGGTTCTCTTATTTCTTTTTTTTCAATTTTTTAAAATTATTTTTTATTCTAAGATGTTGTAAATGACAGCAGAATGCATTACATTTCATATTACACATATAGAGCACTTTTTTACAAATCTCTGGTTGTATGCAAAGTATATTCACCCATTCGTGACTTCATATAAGCACTTAGGGTAATGATATCCATCTCATTCTACCATCTTTTTTATTCCTTCACCCTTTTGCCCCCTCCTTTCCCCTCCCTCCCCATTGACCATTCTAGTATTAGGTTCTATTATTTCTGATCCTTTTCATATTGATTTTTTTCAGGGCTCTCCTCTTTTTCCTAAATATCTGGTTTATCTAATCTATTACTATTTCAAAACATCATCATTGATGACATTTGAATCCATGTCCCAGCTTTCTTTACTGAGCTGTCATTTCTCCTATACAAATTTCTGGATTCTATCTTGTCTTTGGAACAGTAAAATTTCTTCAAATTCATGTCCCAGCTATATTTATCTTTTCCCTGCCTGCATGTGTTTCTCCTTCTGCATTAACTACCTTAGTTATTTGTATTATAATTTGGTATTCTTCCAAACTATCTAAGTTTCTCACAAATCCAGTTTTTCAACTTCATCATCTATGTTCACATCATAATTTTTTGTCTGAATTACTGCAATAACCTCCTACTAAGTTCTCTACAACTAGTCCAGCTATCTCTAGTCTAACCACCATGATACCACCAGAGTCATAAGTTGTATTGGTTTCATTTCCACTGAACACAACAAACTTAACACCCTCAGGCTCTCACATAATATACAGCATGATTTGAGCCCCAACTACATTTTCAGTCTCATCTTTCTATTCTGTGTTCTATCCCTCAATCATCTTGAACAACATGACATTTCTAGAAGCTTCTATGTTATCTTTTGCTTTTGTGCATTTACCTATGCTGCTTTCTCTGCTCACCTCTCTTTCATTTCACTTGACTCAACAAATTATGCTGATAGTTCAGGATTCAAATCAAATATCACCTACATTTTCTGTCATTGTTCTAGTGAGATTCTGTTTCCATATCACTACAGTATTTATCTTAGTATATGCGATAAACTGCCCATTTGAGTTTCCCTATTGCCCATAGCTTTCATGAGGGCAGTATCCTTCACATAGCAGTACTTTTTAAATTAATGTTTTTGAATTAATTAATTAAGGGAAGTTGAGTATTTCAAAGACAGAAATATTGTGGTGGGGTAGGAATAAGACGGAATTCACTCAAAAATGCTTTGCTGAGTATTTACAACTGTCTTCAGGGCTAACAAAGAAGAAATGATTAAAATACATTCTTTGTTCTCAAGGAGTACAAAATCCAGTAGGAAATGAAATGAATGGTTTTAGCAGAGCAGAGACAAGTCCAGATTCCATAAGAGAAGCACAAAGCACTTAAAAAATACTAATGATTCTTAAATGGAGCAAAGGAGGGAAGAACCTGTTGGATTTCTATTATCAAGCTTTAATATACTAATTTTCTTAAAAAATATGTCCTGATTAAACATATTTGGGAAAAAAGTCTCCTAAAAGCAGTCACTAACAAGAAGCCAAAAGCAATTTTTCAATAAGATGTATTAACTACTCTAAGATTCATTACTAAAAAGTCAAGGGTTGAAGTAGAAGAGTCTGCAGATGGTGAAAATAGAGAAAAGGACAAAGATGAGAGGCTGAAAGAAGTACCAAGTAAAATCAGTAGAATGTGCTGGGCACAGTGGCACACACCTGTAATCCCAGCAGTTCAGGAGGCTGAGGCAGGAGGATTGTGAGTTTGTAGCCAGCCTCAGCAAATTAGTAAGGCCCTGAGCAACTTAAAAAGACCGTATCTCTAAATAAAATATAATAAAGGGCTGAGGTTGTGGCTCAGTAATTAAACATCTCTGGGTTCAATTCCCAGTACCCCACCCCCCCAAAAAATCACTAGAATGTGTTATTTGTCATCATTTAATTCCCAAATTAACAGTTTCTGGTCCTTAGTTTAATTCTCATGATTATCTGATGATTGTGGTTATTACCTGGTCCAAGTTAGAGAGCAAGTAGTGTTTTTTGGGAAAAAGCATTATTTGAGGATGGGTGTTTCTTCACTTGCTTCTAAATGCTTGTTCTGAGTTAAATAGTGCACTTGTTATACTTTTCTAAAGCCCTTTCAAGGCTTCCAACTCTGATCCTTAATCTGGTTATATTTACATTCAAATTATGTTTTACATAATTTGATATTTTATTTCTCAGGCCCTGCCTTGTATTTATACATTAAAGTCTTCTTTGATTTTCAAATTATATTTGGGAGGAAATTTTATTTTTGTTCTTGGATCTATTACTCAACTATCTTAATTTTGGCATACTTAAAATTGCACTTCTGTCCTCTTAAAAACCAAGACTGGTGTTGGCATTAATGTGGTGGCTGAGCTCCTGTCTAATGTAAAAAATTAAAGAGAACTGATTTATTCTTTTTTCCTTAAATGTGACTAAAATCATTGTAGATATGTGTAAAACATGAATAAACTTCAAATAGTACCAAGAATCCCATCATACCTGGTTATGAGAGAATCTTGGTATATCTTTCCATACTCAGGAGCAGCATAGTTGCCTTTTGACTAGAATTCATATCTACTGACTTCAGAAGGCCTGATTCCAAAGGTAGGCTGCATGTAAGAAGAATCAAAACATATTCTGTTTTAGAACAACAAGCTATTTGCTGGTGTTGTTCTTGTGGGCTCATTGATTTTCTGAATTCTAGATCCTGCCAGCTGACCAGCTTTGATCTATATAGCCCACTTGCTCTTCCTTACTTTTATTCTTTTCAGTTACTTTTCTTTCTTTTTTGATACAGGTTTTCACTATGTTGCTTAGGCCACTAACTCAGAGTTTCTGAGTGTTTCTTCCAGAAATATTCTAAACTTGGCATTCTTCCTGGTTATTAAGAATCTTGGACACTATGTGACATATGTTTTATCCCTGCTGCCAACTTCTGCATGCATGTCTTCATACAGAAAACTACATAAAGAGTGCTATATAAAAACTTGGAGTCCTATATATGTCATTTATGTCACTCAGTGACCACAGGTCAAGTGTTTGTGGAACAAAGTTAATGACAGGAATACTTTCAGGAAAAAAACAAAACAAAACAAAATCATTTCTGCAGCCAAGCTCAATATATTACTGTGGCAAACACACAGGTATTGCTTTGGGGATCTCCCTTTAAGCAAAAAGTTGCCATTCAGCTACAACCAGTGATGTTTAGTGAGAGACTCCAGTTATTAGTGCTTTCAGGTTCTATCTCAGCTTTGAGCAAAAACTTCACTTCCTGCTTCCTGGGCAGGATTTTTTCCCAGCTAGACCTCATATAATGACTAGAAATGGCCTAGCCATTTCTTCCCAACACAGATCTCATCTAATGGGAAATGATTACCCCAGAGCTTCCCCATTGGATGGACCAAGACTTTGTTATATCTGCACTGAGAACTGAGACTCTCTCTACCGAGTCATGCTTCATCCCCCTTTTATTTCTCACAGATGTACTCTAATAAACCACTTATACTCCTACATCTCTCACTCAGTGTCTGCTTTCTGGAGCACTCATATTGTACAATCATCTATTTGCGGTGTAAATACATTTCAGAGGGAGTTGATATATATGTTCCCTTTACCCCCCCCCCACATATAAATATATCACCAGGTGTTTGTGTAAATAAAAATAATGAAATTTATGTTCTTACACACTGAGCACTATACTTAATTTGTTGTTACACATGGGTGTGTGTTTCCATTCATTTGAAAATTATTCAAATATTTTTGATAGGTCACTTGGTTCATGAAGGGAAAATCTCTAGAGTGGTTATATTCAAGTTTGAGTGAACAAAGACAATATGTGGAAGGTAGTATTTTTCCTGAGAAATAGATTCTTTGCATACAGTGTCATGCTGTTTGTACTTCATAAGGCCCAGGACGTTTGTAACAAAAATACCAAAGGATTTCATGAACCAGATCATCATTATCTGTAAGGGCAAATATTTCCCGGAAAGAAGTGCTTCCTTGGTGAATTTGATAAAAGCTATGAACCTTCAAAACAACAACAACAATAACCATGAATAAATATAAATGTTTGATTTTTGCATGGCTTTGCAAGACAATTTCAGCTCCTGTTGCTTCTTCATATTGTACCTAGGAATTCCCTACAAGAACTCACTGCTCTAGAGAGCAGTATGTAAGACTAAATGCCATTCTATAACAGTTTTATTTCCTTAGCTTTTTCCCCTATTAAATTTTCCCTAATTTAGATATCCCAGAGCAAAGCCAACACCTTTGGCCAACCCAAAGTGAGCAAACCAGACCTCTTTCTGTCTCAGATATGCTGAATCTGAGCTATAGTATTGAGTCTGAGCTATAGTATTGAGTCTGAATAGCAAATCTCTGAAAGAAAGGCAGACAGTAAATGTGGGGTTTGTCATGTGATAAGGAGTTGCCTGGCAACACTGGTTAGAAGGCCGTCTTTTCTGGAGTCACTCAGCAGACTGAATTGTAAGTGTAAGAGAGTCAGAGACAGAGACAATGAGACACAGACAAAGATAGAGAGCTAGAAACAAAGTGAAATGCAGAGACACACAAATAGAGAGTTTAGTAAACAAATAGATAAATGAGAGAGAATGATAGTAAGTTTTGGGGAAAAGGAGAAATGGAGAAAGGTTTGGAGATAGGCTGTGCAATGAACTCAATTTAAGAAAAAAGAAAAAGAAGAGGAATGAAGGCTGAAAAGAGAAATGTCCAAAAGAGAAAGTGAGGAGATGATGGAGCCAGAGGGAGCAACTCCATATTTCCAGACCCCTTCATAGATGGCTGCTATATTACATTTACAATGAAAGTTACCCAGTCCTTTGTTCTAATTAAAGTTTTTTGTTGTTGTTGTTTTGTGCTGGGAATTGAACCCAGGGCCTAGTGCATGCAAGGCAAGCACTCTACCAACTGAGCTATATCCCCAGCCCTAATTAATTTTTTTATTATGATTCAAAACCTCAGTTTTAGCAGAATGAACTAGGAATTATTTACTAAGAACTACTTTGTCCACAGGATTGCTCAGGCAAGTAAAGATCATTTTACAGTAACCACAATAATAGCTTGTTCCCTGAGCACAGCATTTTTACATTTTACCAAGTGCTTTTACAGTTATCATATCATGAGCCCCTGATTGCAGCTGTCAGGCAATGCAGTGATTGTCATTACTTCAATTACACATATGGAGAATCTAAGGCCCTGAGAACAAGAGTGGTTACCTACGGCCCTATCTGTGACCTTGAGTCAAGTTCTAGGAATAGGCCTATCTTTTCCAATTGCACACTAAATGTGGTGGACCTGATCAGGGAGTCCTTGCTTTCCACCAACTGTTGACATGGGCACTTGAGAGATACTGCAAAGTCACCAAAAAGAAGAGGCTTAGTTTTTCATCTTTTGCCCCATAGTGTTCAAATATGTCCATTTTTGTCTCCAAGAACATGACTTAATTGACTCAATTTGCAGGCAGCATCTGACAAACCCTTGAGAAATCACTAGCACATAACTTCTCAGGAGAACCTTGCCTTGCTCATTGTCAGAACAATTACCAATAATTAAAAACCAGGGCTGTGGATGTAGCTCAGTGGTAGAGTACTTGCCTAGCATGTGTGAGGCATTGGGTTTGATCCTCAGTACCACATAAAATTTAATAAATAAAATAAAGTATTGTGTTCATCTACAGCTAAAAAGTATTTTTAAAAATAATTTAAAAATACCTCTTGGGCTAGGGGATGGATATTTGAGAGACAGGAGTAATTTGTAACTAAGGTCAGATTGGTCTGATGAATCACACAGAGTGGGAGAGCTGGCAACTGAGTGCCATGAAACAGTTGAGTAGTTCCTGTCCCTTCCCAAGCCTCTCCAATGCTTGAGGGCTGAGATGAAGTAGAAACAAGCTCTGTCTGGCAGCAAGATCCTCTCTTGCCTTGATCTCTCCCTTGTCTGTACTATCCTGTGCCTTCTGAAAGATTACATTTCTAAAAATGTCACTCACCTACTCAGCAACCTTCAATCTTTCCTCCAATCATTATGGTATTAGTTTAGTTTCTAGCATTGTGTTAGCTTTTTTGCTGCTGTGGCTAAAGGACTCAACCAGCACAATTGTAGGGGAAGAAAAGTTTAGTAGAGGGCTAATGGTTTCCGATGTCTTAGTCAATAGAAGGCTGGCTCCATTCCTTGGGGTTCAAGGTGAGGCTGAACATCATGGTGGAAGACAGTGGCAGAGGGAACCAGATCCCATGGTGATCAGGAAGCAGAAAGAGAGACTCCACTAGCCAGATACAAATATATACCGCAAAGCCTCGCCCCAATTCCCACCTTCTCCAGCTACATCTTACCACTTCAGTTACCACTCAGTTAATTCCCATCAGGGTATTAAATCATTGATTGGGTTAAGACTCTCACAACCCAATCATTTCTTCTCTGAACCTTCTTGCATTGTCTCACATGTGAGCTTTTGGGTGACACCTCATATCCAAACCATAACAAGCATTCAAGAATCACTTAATATTGCTCCAAACTTCCTTTACATCATTATTCCTACAGCTTTATACATGCTTATCTCTATAGCCCAAGTTTCTGGAAAACTGGGATACTTGTTGGTTCTCTAACATATCCCATACATTACATCCATGCACTTGCTCTACCTGTCTCCTCTGGTTGAAACCCTGTTTGCTTCTAATCAGAAAGTAGTTCCTACCAATATCTTCGTATAGCGCTTGGCTTAGTAATGTATCAAATTGGCTAAGCCAAACCACATCTCCCAGGATTCCTTTTTCTGAAAATTATAGGGGCCATGAGAGAGATTACTGTGGGAGTTTCTCAGGGCATATCAGAAAGAGCAGTTACTTTGTAACTCACAAATGGATTCGTTCTCCTAAGAGAAGACTATTATAAATGAAAGCTATCCCACATACATGGCCTCTTCTGTGTGGGTCATTTCCTCTTCTGCTTCATGAGCTGAGCAGCATTTGGCAATCACAAGAAACTAAGCAGATTCCAGCACCATGCTCTTGGCCTTCTAGAACTGTGAGTCAAATAATTCTATTTTCTTTATAGATCAGTCAGCCTCAGGTATTTTGTTGTAGCAATAGAAAATGAACTAAGACAGGATCCAAGCCTTTATGTTTGGTCTTTTAGGATAAAGCATTGTTATCCTACCTTTCTCATCTAACATTTCCTTTTGCTTTCAAAGTTAGTTATAAGTGAAATAACAACATGGACTGCCTTACCTAATTAGACCCTCATTCAATGATACATTGACATTTGTCTTTTCCATGGCAACAGCATGCTGTGAACAAAATGGTAAAAGCCATCCTAATTGAGAAACATTGCTGAACTTATCCAGGCCTTTATTGAAAGAGATATATAAAGTCCTTGAGAGTAGTTTTTTTTCCACTGGAGTTGTTAAAATTGTTCCACATAAGTCTTGCATACATACAGGAATCCCATCCAAAATAATAAAGAATAAGTTATAAGAATAAAGGAGAATTGGAAAATGGAGGGAAAGAGGAAAAGTGTGTGAATATCATCTGAACCACTAGATATCCTTAAAATTTTCTGCTATGTAAGCCAATAATTTTTTTTTTTGGCTTAAGTCTGTTTGAAAGGTGTTTCTGTCACTTGTAGCTAATAATTGCTGAGCGTTCAATATATTGGTAACAAAAACTGAATTTTGAGTTAAAATAAACTAAAACTATTGTGAAATGCCATGTTTCAAATCTCCATAACAATTTCTCACTCCAGCTCTGTGAGTTTTGCAAATCACTTCTCTTCTCTGGGTCCAAGTTTTACTACCAGTATAAAAAGACAATTTTACCAAATGATCTCTAAGTTTACTTCCAGCTCTAACAATGTAAATAACAATACTTGGGGGTCTTTCTGGAATTCTTAAACTCTGGAACAGCAAAGAACTGGGGTGGGGGAAGATAAGGATTCTACCATCAGCTCTGTCTCTGGTTAGCTAGAGGACATTGGTCAAGAAAATTCCCCTTGCCGGGCTTGGTGGCACATGCCTGTAATCCTTGCAGCTTGGGAGGCTGAGGCAAGAAGATTGCAAGTTCAAATCCAGCCTTGACATCTTAGCAAGACCTTAAGCAACTCAGCGAAGCCCTGTCTCTAAATATAATATAAAAAAGGGCTGGAGATGTTGCTCAGTGCTTAAGTGCCCCAGGTTCAACTCTTGGTACTGAAAAAAAAAAAAAAAAGTTCCCCTCTGGGTCTCACTTCTCTCTCACTATTCCTGTATAAAGTTACACTTGTTGCTCTCAGGAATTGTTGTAACTCCAATGTATCAGGCTTCTTTGACCCTCTGAAAGCTTGTCCTTAAACTAGGTCAAGACATTTCCTATATTTCTGTTTATCTGGATGTTTGTGGATTTTTCTGTTTCTACATCTGCTGAATGTTTCAGCGAGTTCTTCAACTTTGATAATCTTATCCTTTTTCCATGGAAAGGCCTGTCTTGTCCCCTTTGTAACACCGAGGAAATTTTAAGATAATTTTCTAGTTTCCTTGGTTATGGCTAAATCTTTTGAAAGGATTTGACCAAAAATTTTTACTTCTAGTCCACTACCTGAAGAGTGACCAGTGGGGGGAAAAGGAGAAGGAGTGAGAACAGGTGTCAGAATTGGGAAAAGTTTTCTATACCAGTTAGGGTTGTTCTAATATCAAAGTAAAGAAAAACATCACTTTGATTCTAAGCCTCCTATTTTAAGATGCTTATGACTTTAAGGCAAAAAATGAACACATATTTTAAAAGTTGAACAGGGCAGAATTCTGAAACAATGGAAATATGGCATTATCAAGTCTCATGAGTCATATCATATAGTGAGATAAGTTTTTTAGGCATGAATGCAGATTTCTCAAAAGTCTGAGCACTGGATCATGGATGATCACTTAGAATATGATGAATCACTGATTTTATCATTAAATCTATGAAGAAAATTAATTTAAGATTCTTGTTTCTTGCTTTCACTTAAGAAGCACCTAAAAGTTTGTGCCCCTGGATCCCTCATCCAATTATTTATCCTGGTGCCCTGCTCTTCATTCTTCCTGATGTATGGGGTTTTAAGCCCTATCAGTTCCTTAAAGGTTATTATTTCAGGTACACAGAAGAGAAGATGGCCTATATGTAAGGTCTGTAATGAAATAAATTGAAATCCTTTAGACCCATCACCGCGTTTGAAAGATAGCATGTTGTTAGTCTTTGAAGTCCACTTGTACATTTCCTGACCCATCATCCCCTCATTTATTTTTGTACCAGGGATTGAATGCAGAGATTTTCAACCACTGAGCAAGATCCCTGGTGCTCTCTCTCTCTCTCTCTCTCTCTCTCTCTCTCTCTCTCCATATATATATATATATATATATATATATATATATATATATATATGTGTGTGTGTGTGTGTGTGTGTGTGTTTTTGAGATAGCATCTCACTAAGTTGCTTAGGGCCTTGCTAAGTTGCTGAAGATGGCTTTGAACTTGTGATCCACCTGCCTCAGCCTCCCCAGCTGTTTGGATTATAGCCATGCACCACTGAACCTGGCTTTATTGTTTCCAAGAAGTAACCATTATCCTGAAGTTTGTTAATAGTTCACTTATTTTCTTTATATGTTCACTGCAAAAGTATGTTTCTTTATTGGACAATGTTATTTTTGTCCATTATTGGATTATATATATATATATATATGTATGTGTGTATATATGTATGTATGTATGTATATATATGCACATATATCACATATTTTTTTAAAAATTTCCTTTTCCCTTCCAACTTTGCATTTGTACGATCTACCCATGTTGATGTGTGAAGTTATAGTAATCAGTTTTTACTGCTGTATAATGATCTATAACATGGAAATCACATGAATAATCTATTTTCCTGTTGATGGAACTGTGCATTGTTTCTTATTTCTAGTTTTATGGCTTTACAAATTTTGATGCTCTGAATTGTCTTTTTTCATATTTCCTGATTCTCGTTTACAAGAGTTTTTCTGGAGGAATGGTTCTTAACTGAAGTATTTTTGCTCTCTCAGGAGACAGAATAATGCCAGGAAACATTTTTGGTTATAAAAATTGGGGATGTGCTACTATTATTTACTGGGTTGAGGCTTGGTGTTATGGTTTGGATATGAGGTGTCTCCCAAAAGTTCATGTATGAGACAATATAGGAATGTTCAGAGGTAAAATGATTGGGTTATGAGAGTTGTGATCTAATCAGTCGATTAATCCACTGATATGGATTAACTGGGTGGTAACTTTTGGAAGGTGGCATGTGGCTGGAGGATGTGGGCCACTGGGGGCATGCCTTTGGATTTATATTTTGTCCCTGGTGTGTGGAACTGTTTCTGCTTCCTTGCTGCTGTGTCCTGGGCTGCTTTCCTCTGCCAACCATGGACTCAACCTCTAAAACCATGAACCGAAATAAACTTTTCCATCTATAAAAAAATAAATAAATAAAAGAATCTGACTAAAACGTTTGGAATACTATAGATGACAACCCTTCACAACTAAGTATAACCTTGCCCAAAATGTCAATATTGTTGAGTTTGAGAAAAACTGGATCAATATATATCTAGATGTGAAATTTTTGGATCTGTACAAATTCAACTTTTCTAGGTAATACCAATTTTATTTTAAAGTGATTGTACCAGTTTATAGTCCCACCAACAGTAAATGAGAATTCTATTTGCTCCATATTCTCACCAATTCTTAGTATCAATACCTTTATTACTATTTGATTGGACTTTTGTTATATTATCCTAACTTTGTCCTACCTTCATCTTTTCCCCCACAGATTCAGTCTTCATATTATTCCCAAATTAATAATCATAAAACTCAACTCTGATCAAGGCCAATTCCTGTGAGGAATTTTCTGGCTGTAATTGCATACAAAAGAAGCCTGGCAATCAAAATATACATGAAAGGGTCTACTTTCTCTGTACAACTACAAATCCCAACCTATTATGGCCTATTACAGAGTGCTTAAATAAGCTCTGCTTTTCTCTGCTGTCTATCCATCTTTATTTATTGTTGAATACATACTCTTTCTTATGGTCATTTGCTCATTAATTTACAGGCACTTGCATTCATCTAGTCAACAATTATTCTAATTTACTGAGCACCTATTATGGTGTCTGGCACCACTGTATATACTGGAGATGTATCAGTAAACAGAACATCCAAGACAACTCTCTAACTGCTCCTCTTTATGCGTCCCCTCCACCTAAATCTCTGAGCATAGATCCCCATTCACCCACCCACACATGGCTGTTCTCAGGATCCTTACCTCTTGGAACCTAATGTTTTCCAGTTTGCAATTTTGGGCCCCAACCATCATGTCTGGTCCTTCTATCCACGTTTGTGATGTGGGTATTCAATGGGGATGAAATAGAGAGGTGTTTCAGGGAACTGGGGAGATTGGCTTTTTCCTGCTTATCCTGATAAGGTTGCTCTTGGCTGACTTGTGTCTAGGCAGTTTCTCCCTTTGGGTCTTCTCTCTGGCTCTGGCATCTTCCTGTTGCTGTATATCTTGCCTGTCTCTGATGACTATCAAGCAGATCTGGAGGAGGCTATGGTGAGGAAGCATACCGGGAACCATATGTTCCACATGTCATGGTCTTGGTCTTGGACCCAGTGAAGCTGGCCAGGAGACCAAGGTGATTTAACTAAGGAGGCTCCAGCCTGAGCAGGGTCTGAACTGAGAGAAAAAGAAGAAAAAACTAACTTATTAGAGCTGTTTCTTCTTCCAGATGTCTTTTGCAACCCACAAGGAAAGGGATTGCTTCCTCTAACTTGGTGACATGGGGAAAAGAGTGAAAAAAATTAGAAAGTAGACCCTATGCAAAGGTCACCAACTTCTGCCCTATTTTTCTCTACACAATGTTCTGAGGCCATGTACAACAAAAGGAATGACTGGGGCGACTGTACTTCTTTAAAACACTTTTTCCTGATGCTAGGTTTAGAGAGTGCTTTGTAAGTCTCTTTGAAGGTGCACCTGGACTCACAACTTTGTCTTGTAGTGAAGATGGGCTTCAGGACACTTCAGTATATGGCTAAGAAAAGTCATTGACACCGATAGTACTATGTTTAGTTATTATTCAGTGTTATATTCTAAATCTCAGGGGAGTTTACTTGCTTAAGGCCTGAACTAACAGCTCTCCTTAAAATTGGCCATCATGTGTCCAACTTGTCATATTTCCAAGAGTTATTTTTGTGTTAAATTCAAATTTATTTCTTGCTGTCTGAAAATACATTGATGAATTCAAGGATTCATTTTGAGGCAGTCTCTTGCCAAACTATTCCCACATGATAGTTCTCTGGGCAGCATTTGCAGCAATCTAGTTAACGCACAGCTAATTTGCAAAACAAAATAAGAGGTTTTTAAACTGCATTTAGTTTTTTCTTATTCTAAACAAATTATCTAAATGTTGGAAAACAATTTTAGTATTTTCCCTAAGGTATCAAGACTAGGTTGAAGTCCAAGGTAGGTGGGAAATTTGTTTATTTATTCCCTATATTAATAAAAATTTACTAAAAGTGTACGTGCTGTGTACCTGGTAATCTTGATCTTATAACTAGCAATGCAAAGAAAAAGACATGATTCTGACTTCAAATTTGTTTGACTCAAAAGGCTAACAAAAGTAGAGTAACTGAAAATCTCTTGGTTAGCAAAGCAATAACCACCGTGCAGTTGGATGAGTGTCTTAATAGTGTAAAGTAAGCACAAAGGAGTATAAGATAAACTGAAATTTGAAAGATGAGGAGTTCTTGAAGAAATAATGACATAGAATTGAAATCTCCAGGCAGAAAGAATGTTGAGTTCAAAGAAAGTCACTGAAGAATAAAATAATATTTGGGGGGTACTGCCAATGTTTCAGTGTGAGGCAGAGTAGTAGGAGTTGAGGATAAAGAGTCAGCCAAGGGGCTCAGTCGTCAGACACCAATTATCAATTGAGTACTTCAGACTTCATTCTTAAAGCTGTAAGAGTCCAGTAAAGTGCTTTAATAAGGGAAGTGATTTGTATTTTAGAAATGCTATTCTGGAAAATTTGTGGAGAATAGATCAGAGAAGGGAAACATTGAGTGCAGATCATAGCAGTAATTTGAGAGATGTTCAAGTAGAGGTAGAAGGCATGTTGAAAAGTGCATCGAATTGAGAATCAACAATTGATGGGGTGTGGGCTGTATTTGGATATGGGGATGCAGCAGGTGTTGAAAATTTAGGGGTATAAATGGTAATGGATGTAATGACAACTTAGTAAGCCTGATTGAGAATAGGAAAAGAAGGCAAAGAGGAGAATGCCCCTAAACAAAATGAATGGTGATGAGAGTAAGATAGATAAAAGAGAAAGGGAAGATGGGTAGAAAATAGTAATGGGAGGTTTCAATGAGATAAAAGTGCAGAGAAGGAATGGAAGAATGAGAGAGCAGCAGATTGTGGTCCAAGACTGGAATATTTTAATTTCAGATGTCAAAGTTAGAGTAATTTAAGGTGAAGAACAAGTTAAGAGTGTGTCTTTGTGCAAGTGTGGCTAGTATGGTATAAACAAGTTCAGTGGAAAATGAAGAAATTGAGTTTTTGAGTGGTTAATGTAGATATTGGGATCATCTGGAGGTGATAGAATGGAGCAGAGAGGAAGACCACTGGATTTCTTTGATCAGTGGATAATAGCATTATGAAGTCAGAGAACATGGCATTGCAGGATGGCACAAACCTCAAAAGTGCAGAGGCTATTTGCAGTGAGAATGAGAAATGGTCTAGAAGCAACATGAAAATAAAGAAAACCCATATTTCTTCTGGTCCTAAGGTCCATGTTGCCGGTGAGAACAGTGTTCACAAAAGGGGACTTCAAGGTAAGTTATGACCTTAGTGAAAAGCCAAGTTTCAGTTAAGACCTGAAGTTGAAGGGAACAATCAGAGAAGATGTTGGACTGGAGATGTTTCTGGGTTTCTTATTCTATTCCATTTATTTAGCCTTGCACAAGAACTTCACAATCTTAATTACCATACCCTTATAATTATATTTAATGTTTAGTGGAGTGATTCTTCCCACCACCTTCTTCTTTAGGAGTATTTTGACCATTGATTCCTTAACATATAAATTTTAGAGTTAGATTGGTAACTTCTACATAATAGGACCTATTAGAATTTGATTGCAATTGCATTGAATTATCAATAAATTGGAAGAATATTAACATATTGTTTTAGCCATTTGCTGCTGTGATTAAAGGACCTGACCAGCACAATTATAGAGGAGGAAGAGTTTATTTGAGGTCTCAGGGTTTCAGAGGTCTTAGTCCATACAAGGCCGGCTCCATTCCTCAGGGCTGGAGGTGAGGCTGAACATCATGGCAGGAGAGGGTGGCAGAAGGAAGCAGCTCACATCACAGTGACGAGAAAAGAGAGAGAGAGAGAGAGAGAGAGAGAGAGAGAGAGAGAGAGAGAGAGTCTCCATTCTCGAGATACAAAATATATAGCCCATAGCAATACCCACAATGAACCACTTCCTCCAGCCACACCCACTTGCCTCCAGTTACCACTCAGTTATTCCATCACAGATTAATTCACTGATTAGGTTAAGGCTATAACCCAATCATTTCTCCTCTGAACCTTCTTGCATTGTCTCATACATGAGCTTTTAGGGGACACAACATCTAAACCATAACATATATTTACAATATTGAGTTTTTCAATCCATGAATTTGGCATATTCTGATTTATTCTAGCTATGTTTTGTGACATACAACATAGTTCTATAATATTTTATAGAGGTCTTGCTCTTTTTAGATTTATATGAATTTATTTCTAGGCACTTCATATTTTAAGTACCACTGTAAAACTTAGTTTTTTTAAAAAAATATGTATTTTTATGTGGTACTGAGTATTAGGCAAGTACTAGGGCAAGTGCTCTACCACTGAGCCCCCAGAACTTAGTTTTAATTTAATTTTATAATTAGTTTCTTGAGTCAATGTTATTCTTATAAGTCTTTAGGAAAAGTTATTAATTAAGACAATTTTTTGTCTTCTGATTTCTACTTTAACTGCATGTCACAAAATTTTGCTATTTGGTATATTCATTGTTTTTTTCAGTTCAAATTGTTTTGAATCTTCGTTATAATTGCTTCCTTTATCCATGAATTCTTTTAAATAGACTATTTTCAAGCATCAGAATTTTCTGGTTAGCATTTTGTTGTTGATTTTTAGCTTTAAACCACTGTCATAAACATGATTTGTGTGTTTTCAATGTTTTACAACTTGTTAAATGGACATGGATGCAGTCAATTTTTATAAATGTTACATATGTACTTGAAAAAAATTGCTTCTTATTTGCTTGGTAGATATAGATGTAGTTTGTTCAAGTTTATTAATAATTTCAAACAAATCTACTATATGCTTATTGATTTTTTCTGCTTGTTTCTTAATTACTGAGAGAGGTATATTATTAAAATATGATTGTTTATTTCTCTTCATAGTTATATCATCTTTTGGTCTTATAATGTTAGATTATGTAATTAGGCAATAAAAATATTAAGACCATATAGAGTAATAGATACAATAACAATTATACCTGGATATTTTAATTCATCATTCTCAGAATGTGAAAGTTAAAGCACACAAAAATCAATGATGTTATAAAAGGTCTGAACAAAATAACAAGTTTGAGGTATTTTATAAATATAAAATTATATACTCAACTAACATAGACTACGTGTTCTTTTGAGCACATCTATCATTTATAGAAATAGAACATGAAATAGGAAAAAGGAGGCTTCAAAAAAAATCCAAAGGATCAGTATTGTATAAACTAGGCTCTCTCATCATAATGCTTATGCAGAAGTTAACAAAAAGATAATTTTGAAAACTCAAATATTTGGAAAGAAAATAGCACATTAATATCCTTGAACTTATGATCCTCCTGCCTTAGCCTCCTAAGTCACTGGGATTATAAGCATGAGTCCACACAGTCAACCTTATTTTCCGTTTTAAGAAAATTTAAATTGACATGCAAAAACCACACATATTTATGGGATACCTTGTGCTGTTTTTTTAAAATTTTTAATTTAATTTAGTTTGTTATACATGCTTTTAGAGTGCAATTCCTTTCATAGTACATATAAAGAGCACTGTTTTCCAAGTCATTGGTTTACACAAAGTATTTTCATACCATTAAAAACATGCACTTAGTATATTGATGTCCAACTCCTTCTGCCATTGTTTCTATCCCCTTACCCCTTTCCTTGTGATGTTTTGATATGTATACATTATGTATTATTTGAATTAGGGTAAACATCTCTATCTGCTCAAAAATTTATCATTCTTCATGATGAAAACATTCAAAATTCTTTCTTACAGCTTTTTTGAAATATGCAGTATTACTGCTATCATTAGTCACTCCACTGTGCAATAGAACACTAGAACATATTTCTCTTATCTCAGTACTCATTGACCAACTTCTCCTCATTCCTCTCTCTGCTCTACTGTCCTAAACCTCTGGCAATTAGCATTCCAATCTCAACTTCTATGAGATTAACATTTTAAAATTCTATGTATGAATGAGATCATGTGGTATTTGTCTTTTTGTGCCTGGTTTATTCCACTTAATACAATGATCTTCAGTCCATCTACAATGTTCCAAATGACAATATTTCAACATTTTTAAGTATGAATAATATTCTGTTGTGTACATCTACCACATTTTATTTATATGCTCATCAGTTGATGGATACTTACATTATTTCCTTTTCTTGGCTATTGTGAATAATGCTACAGTGAACACAGGAGTGCAGATGACTTTTCAACATATTGATTTCATTTTCTTTGGATGTATATCCAGGAGTGGTATAACTGGATCATAAAGCAGTTCTATTTTTAACTCTGTGAGGAACCACCATACTGTTTTATTTATAATGACTATACTAATTTACATTTCTATCAACAATATGTGAGGGCCCCATTTTTTTCTACCTCCTCATTAGAACTTTTATCTTTAGTCTTTTTGATAATAGATATTCTTACAGGGGTGAGGTGATAGCTCATTTTGGTGTTGATTCACAGTTCTCTGATGATAATTAGTTATATTGAACATTTTTCATATGCTTGTTGTCCACTTGTATTTCTTCTTTGAGAAATATATATTTAGATCTACTTCCCTGCTTTGTGTTGTGGATATTAACTCCTTGCCAGATAAATAGTTTGTTTGTGAGAAGGGCTCCTTTCTAATGTGACTATCTTTTGGGTGTCAGAGGGCCTGCATTAATCTTGCACTGGTCCTCAATTATTTTAGATTTCACTCCAACTCCCTTTGCTCCTAATTACTGTACCCTTGTATCCTTAGAAATGTTCTTTCTGTTTTTTGCTCAGGTTATATTTTGCCTGACCGGGAGTTTCTTTCAGAAGGTCTAATCAATATACTCTGCATTGTGATAACAGCAATATTTCCTAATGCAGCATTTAATCCCATCAGTAACTCAAGTCCCTGAACTTTTCAAAAGCACTCTAAAATATTCATTTAGTCTGTGATCTCTGAGACATTATCAGTAGTGCTCATCAACTATTTCAGATCGTCCTCATATTCTATAGCCCCCTTTAAAAATTTTATTGATGCATTATAATTATACATAAAAATGGGATTCATTGTGACATTCACACATGCTCATAACATAATTTGGTCAATTTCAGTACTTTCCTTTTTTCCTTCTCTCCTCCCTCCCCCATGGGACCCTTTCTCTACTTCTTCTATCTTCTATTTTTATGAGATACTCCCCAATCTTTCTTTCCTTTTTCTCTCTAGCTTCCATGTATGAGAAAAAAAAAATATCGCCCTTGACAGATTTTTATGTCTGGCTTATTTTGCTTAATACAATGTTCTCAACTTCCATCCATTCCCCTGTTGATAATACAATTTTGTCTTTCTTTATGGCTGAATAAAACTCCATCGTGTATATATACTACATGTTCTTTATCCATTCAACCTTTGATAGGCAGCTAGGTGGGTTCCATAACTTGGCTATTGTGAATTGCAATTATAATTATACATAAAAATGGGATTCATTGTGACATTCACACATGCTCATAACATAATTTGGTCAATTTCAGTACTTTCCTTTTTTCCTTCTCTCCTCCCTCCCCCATGGGACCCTTTCTCTACTTCTTCTATCTTCTATTTTTATGAGATACTCCCCAATCTTTCTTTCCTTTTTCTCTCTAGCTTCCATGTATGAGAAAAAAAAAATATCGCCCTTGACAGATTTTTATGTCTGGCTTATTTTGCTTAATACAATGTTCTCAACTTCCATCCATTCCCCCTGTTGATAATACAATTTTGTCTTTCTTTATGGCTGAATAAAACTCCATCGTGTATATATACTACATGTTCTTTATCCATTCAACCTTTGATAGGCAGCTAGGTGGGTTTCCATAACTTGGCTATTGTGAATTGTGCTGTAGCTCTCTTTCAATTAAATGGGAACATGTGATTATTTATAAATAATGAAATGTGAATATTAGTGGCTTATTACATTTCTAGGATGAGTCAATTGAGACTCAGTACATGATCTTCAAGCTCTCTCTTCCCTGGCCCAGCGAACATGAAAACCACATATTGAGATGATAACATCAAAGATGGAGGGGAACCTAGACCCCTGAGTCCTCAGATGAGAAAAAGAACTGTTAACATTCATTTGAACTCATGGAAGCTGAAAATCAAGCTTTGTCATGCCAACATTCTTAGATTTAGTAATTCATTTATTGCAGCCTATCTTAGCAAATTTACCTAGGTAAATTTACCTAGCCTATCTTAACAAATTTACCTTTTCTCCAGTACTCCTGTCAACATCTGTACCATTATTATAGAAGCCTATGAACTCCTCTGCCTCCATGCTTAATAGGTAGTGTGCATCCAAAGCATCCCTTATTCTACTCCTTTTAATGTCTTCTCATTTTGGCCCTTCAATTCCTATGAATGGATGAATATTTAGTTGTGAACTGATTGTGCTGTATAAGTCATCTATATCATTTCTTCTATTTCTCCATTCTCATATACAAAGACTCATCATTCATTCATTCATCAAATATTTATTGAACACCTATTATCTGCATGGTGCTTTAGGAGAACTGGGACATAACAGTGTAAAAAGCATTCAAAACTCCTTGCTATCATGGTACTTATATCAGATGCAGGTACACAACCCACAAAATAACTAAAATGCATAATCCTCAAAAGATGTTAAGTGCAATGGGGAAATTAAAGTAAGAAGAAGGGTGGAGAACACTAGCAAGTAGAGAGTGGTGGTTGGAGGATTGAGATGCTATTTTAAATAAGCTGCTCAGGGAAGGTCTCATTCTGAAGGTGGCATTTGGGCAGAGACTTGAAAGATATAGGGGCAAAAGCCATATAGGAGAAGAGGATTCTAAGAAAGGGAACAATAATTGGAAAACCTTGAAGGTGGAATCCTGCTTGGTTTACTTAAAAGAAAAGAAGTCCTAATGTAGAACTGCATGAGTGAGGGGGAGAGGAGTCAGATCAGAGTGGAACCAAGAGTAATCTGATGTGGAAGTAGAATTTATCTATTTTTTGTTTTTTAGTTTCAAATCTTGAATTTTGGTCTTTGACCCATTTTGAATTAATTTTTGTATTTGGTGTAATATAAGAATAATTTAATTTTGAACATATTACTTTTGCTTTGACTGATAGTCACAGAAGTGATAATATTGAATGGGAATTTGAAATATGTGATCTTTCCTTTCCCTTCCCTGTCCAGAACATTCCTAGAATTTCTTTAATATCCAACCCAGCTGTTGTGAATCATCCCAGAAAGTAAGAGTGGAGAGAATGTCCAGAATTTGGAGCTCATAAAAAAAGGACTTGGAAGTGTTCAAGAGATTTGTTGATTAAATGGTTCATTAGTGAGCACAGAGAGAGCAGAAAACAGTGCCCTGTTGAAGAATCTAAAAAGGGTAAGGATAGGCACGGTTTCTGAGGCTCTGCTATGAGACCTTGTTTATCATTTATTTTGGTAGTCTTGTCTATCAAATTCTCAAGTACTTCTCAAGTGTTTTGATGATGAAAAGGAACTAGAAGATTTGTTTCTCCAACTGTACCTTACAGAGGCCACCCTTTTCCCTGAAGCATTGTTATAGCTCAAGCAGTGGGAGGAATTTACAGACTGATCAATTTTGACTTAGACTAGGGTCTAATGAAGGCAGCATCAGAGTCGGGTAGACTCTGCAGATCAAATTCCATCTCTACCACTCATTGGATATGTAACTTTGGAAAAGTCATGTTTTATTATATTCAATTTCCTAATTTGTAAAATTTGAGCATTGAAGTCCTTTCCAATGATTTAAAAATAATTTTAAGAATTTCAAGCAATAGAAATATAGACATAAAAGTTGTTGTTGGGATCACATTGAGCATAATGGAGTCCTCAGGCCCAAATTAGATCCTTTTGGAGAAACTGGCCTAGAAGTGAGGGTATATGTCATCTGAAAGACAATGGTGGTGCGGGGAAGGGGGAGGTGGGGTTGTGGGAGGGTGTGAGGGTAGGGGTTGTTTGCCTTGGGGGTGTTGGGAGGGTTTGGTATACCTCAGATTTGAGAGTATACTGTGCACAGTACTGTCTGTTCCTGCTGTGCTTGACATCATTTCTCACTGATACATGATTTTCCAGTAATCAAAGAGGCCCATGAAATGTTTGCATGTTTGTTTCACTCCTTGATTTAAGTGGGGCTTCTCATACTAATCTTTTCTTTTACTATTTCCTGTTTTTTTAAATATTTGACTCCAATTTTGGGAGAAGACATTAGAAGTCAGTACAATGAGAAATAGTATTTCTTGGCTATCTAGGCTTTTATGTGCAATTTACAATATCTTCTACAGTTTTTCCTTCAAGCTTATCTCCATAATACTTCTCTCCACTGCACCTCTTCACAACACTGCTGCTTACCTCAGTTCAAGCTATCATCCCTGACCTAGACTTTACTATTAGATTTCTAATTCATTTCCTCCTCTGGTGTTTGCCCCCTCTTTAATCCTTTCTGTGTCAGGCCATTTGCCTTTCCTTCTTTCTCATCTCTGCCCTTCTTGTCATGCACACTTGGATCCAAACTAATGAGGCTATTGGCCTTCCCCCGAGTGATCCATTATTATAGATTTAAGTAATCCTCTTTCTATCAGAACTCCATCTTCTTTTAAAGACAAGACTATATACCCTTCTCCCAAAGCCCCTTGTGAGGACTCTAATTGCATGTGCAATGTATTGCTCTCCTTGTGCCTAGATCCCATAGTACCTTTTTATTTACATTTTTCTGCTGTACTGGGGATTGAACCCAGGGCTTCTAAAATGCTAGGCATGTACTCTACTAGTGAGCTACACTGCTAATTATTTTTATTTTATTTTTTTATTTTAAGACAGGGCCTCACTAATTTGCCTTGGCCATCCTTGAATATATGATCCTCCTGCCTCAGCCTCCCTTCTGTGTGACTATGTCTCATTTACCTTAAAAGTCTGCAAGAATCATTTCATTAACCCATAGCTTCATTGTCTTCATATTCTTCTTCATTTTTAAAACTAACTCATTTTGTCCACCATAATTTATCCCCTGAATCCCTACCCTATTTAACAAATAAATAAAGAACCCTAACCAGGTTGTGTATGGGTTTTACTGAAAAATTTGACAAGTGACATCCTAAAACACAAAATATTGAAGTCATTTAGGTACTATTTGCCAGTGTCGGAGTCTGATTGAAAATTAATGAGGCTACAATTAATAATTCCATTGAATGTTGTCTAGATGCTCTTTTTTAATTTGTTTCTTTTTAGATATACATGACAGTGGCAGTAGCAGGTGTTCTTAATTAATTAATAAGGAGCCACATTTGCTCCCCTGGTGTCCCTTTCTCTTTTATTTAAATGTCAAACTCAAGTGGGAAGGTTGCTTAAACTATTTATTTGATTTATTTCTTAGCTTGTGGTTTGACTAACTTAAGCCTTTTGCTTGTTCTTGGGCCATATGGGGTTTTTAAGCAATGAATAATTCTTTAGTTTGCTCTTAAGAATGTGGGTGTATTCTATCTAATTAATCCTTTGAATTTACAGAGTGTGCTGGTCTAGATTCAGAGGTAAGTATAACATTATTTGTGCATTATCCATTTTTACAAAACAAGATGACAGGAATCCACCACAGACTTTCTAACAGTTTCCATGTTCCAGATGTTGTTTATGAGAACATTGCTCATTATAGTGAATTGTTTCCCTTACACTTCTTTTCTCCAACATGGAGCGTATTGGGTTGAGGTGGGACATGAATTGGCGATATGCCCTATTGGACAAACAGCCACCAAGGTTATGTTTGTTTATATTAATATGGCTAAAGCAGGGCAAAGTATATTAAGTAGGGGGTACATATATATTTAAGTGCACAATCTGTTCAGAAAGCTATCACATCCAGGGAATTTTTGCTGTGAACTTATAGCTTCTATTTAGGATTCAGCTATGGAAATGAAGTCAGAGTAACCCTTCTTGTTTTCCATTAAATTTAAACTAGCTTTTCCCACCAAAATGCATTACTATGCCATTCTATCTATGCAGAACTTCACTTTGTAATTATTAAAATATATGGAAATGCTTTTTTTAACTTGAGGATTATGTCTGGAACTTAATTTGCAAAATATGTTCTCTATACCATCTCACTGATCAGAAAGCCATCACCATACTCCAGATGACTAAAAAAAATAATAATCCTCAAAGCAGCTCTATACAGTAGATTCTATTATTATCCGCAGTTTTTAGCCAGAAGGGAAGAAGCTATAGTAGAGATCAAAGGTTAGACCCAGAGGTCTGAACCCATACTACTTGGGTTTGAATCTTAGCTCTGCCACTCATTAATTGTGTGATCTTAAGCAATTTAGCTAACTTCACTGTGCCTCAGTTTTTTCATCTCCAGAGTGAGGAAATAATAGTAATTCCTTATATGATAAAATGTGTTAACATATGGAAACACCTAAAATTCTCACCAAGTAAACAGTAGATCCTTAAAAAATGGAAGATCTTCTTCTTTATCTTCTTCTTCTGAAGTTAGGTGGTCATATTCTGGTCATTCAGTAGGACAGTGGGAAGGAAAAATATGGCTTATTGGAACAGTCTGGATTTATCCTTAGCTCTTGGGATGAGCTGTGTGACCATCGTTGGGGGCAGGACAGTGCTGGTATTGAATAATGCAATCCAGGGAGAGTGAGTGCCTGAGATTTTTCATAAATGTGTCTGCCCCAAGTGGGATCTCCTGGAGTTCAGAAAATGTTAAAAGGCCTTTTCCTACATTGACAAGGCTTCAAGAAGAATTTGGAACCCCAAGGAATATACAAAATACTGAGCCCAATTAATCAAAATGAATTCATTTTAAACTATAATTTTACACTCTTAATTTAGAAGTATCAATTTACAAGTCAACTAACAGTACATTATAATTTTACCTTGGAAGGACAGTTGCTGTTTAGCCAAGCAGTGAAGTAAATTACCTGAGTCATGTGGGACCACTTTTTGCCATCTTACCTTGTAATTTCTCACTGGACTTGGTGTTTTATTGTCATATTTTTATTGTCAATTTAAATATTTCAAATATAATTTTATTAAAATATTTCAGTTCATTGAATTAACTAATGTTTCCCCTTTACTTTTCAGACATACTCTTGGGTAGTTTCTATAGCAGCAGCCTCAGCATCTGTACCTTCCTGTTAGTAGCTTTGTTTCAGATATTCATGTGGAAACTGGCTGGTTCACAATGGAACACAAGACAAAATGCAGGATTTCTTCATGTTTCAATTTTGCTAAAATGAAGGATAAGTGCACTTGAAACAATCACCCTATGGAAAGCAAAGGAGGAATTTAGCAGAACATAATGTCTGTCAGCTTGAGTAAGTATCAATCCCATGCCCCTCACTTGGAACTGGATTCCAGTCTCTCACTAGTCAAAGGGTTTCACAATGCATGAGGAAATATGTAGTCCCGTCTAGCAATACTAGCAATAAGCAAGGAATCACAAGGGCCCCCTAGCACAGAATGGTCACCAGGCCTCAGAGCAGCTACACTCAGGCGATTCAGTATTCTTTTATCTAGTTTTATAAATAATATTTATTGAGACAGCACCACTTGCCAGGCATTTTGCCATGCACAGCCAGACACATGTTCTGCCCCTGGGGATGTGATAATTTAGTAGAACTACAGATAGTGAAACAAGTGATTCCAATATTGTGTGATGCTGTGATACACACAAGAGGAGCTCTTAAACCAGGCTTGCTGGTTTGCAAAGAAAATCAGGTGGCTCTGCATGGCTGGAAGTTAAGTGTTAATCTTCACACTTTTATATTTTTCTCAACTCTGACACAATCTATAAGCAAGTCCTATTTTCAGAGTAAAATATAATTCCAACTACTTTTTAACACCTTTTCTTTTTTTACTCTGACCCAGGTCACCATCGTTTTTCAGGTAGACTACTACAATGGCTTCATAACTGGTTTCCTCACTTATGGTTTTTACTTCTATGGCAAATATCATAGATTAATTCACTTAACTCCATTTTAACCCCAATTATCACATGCCTTACTGCAGGATGCAGGCTGGAAAGCAAGACTGTATTTCCTGAACTTCCACCCATAGGTACAAGATTTCATGCATGGCTTAGTTTCTGCCAAATGGACAAATCTGCATGAGATTTGGAGGAGGAAATGAAGGGTAGTCCATGATTTTTTTGTGGTTTTTGATTTTTTGCAAATGAGCCTGGTTTTTGGAAGTTTTTGCTTCTTCTGCAGCAGTGATGATAAAGGTCCCAGAGTATTGATCAAAGTTTTCTATGTATCAAAAGGCAGGGCATGAAATATTTATTTTGACTATATAGATGGAGAATGATGCAGTATGGTCTTAAAGCTAAGATTTGTAATTATCTCAGCAGAAGCAGTGTGATCTGAGAGCCAGCTCTTGATGTAATGCTTTCCTTACTCTCCCTCCTCCTGAGTGTACCAGTTCTGTGGTGTTTTCTGGGGAAATAATTTTGGAAATTCAGTCTAGAGTCTATTCTTCTGGCTCTTTCAATACCTTTGTAAGCAAACAATTCCTCTTTTACATTTATGCATTAAAGTTATTTATGTGATCTTTAAGATCACTTTACATTCTACATTCTATACTGAAGTTAATGAAAATCTTTAAAAAATGGAAACTAGATCCTATAATCTTCTTGACCAAAACATTCCAGTGGCTTCCTATGCTGTTTATAATAAAAGCCAAGTTCTTAATTTCCTTTCAGTCACATCTCTTCTAATATAAAGTAGCCAAGTAGAAAGTAAGTAGAGTTTCTTTTCATTTCTGAAACACCTAGGACATTCCTACTTCAGGACCTGGCATTTATACCATTACTTCTAATATTCTTCCTCCAGATAGGTGTGTGAGTCAATTTTTCACTTAATTTCAGTCATCTTATTCTAACCTACAGTAGCCAAATTTTGCCCTCTATGACAGTACCCTGTTTATTTTCTACAGAAATAGTTTTGTAAGATAATCTTGTTATTTATGTTTTTGTACATCATTTGCTTCTTCCCACTATAATATTAGTTATATGAGGGTAGGGACTCTGTCTTAATATTTCAGTAGATCCATAGGAAAATCAGCGATCCATACAAATTAATAAAAATACTTAGAGCTTAAGAAGGAAGAAGAAGAAAGAAAAGACACTAGGGAATTTTGAGGGTTGCAGGGATATTTTGGGTGTTTTTGAATGCAAGGAACCAATCCAGGTGTGGTGGCACACTCCTCTAATCCTAGTGGCTTGGGAGGCTGAGACAGAAGGATCACAAGTTCAAAGCCAGCCTCAGCAACTTAGTGAGGCCCTAAGCAATTCATCAAGACCATGTCTTTAAATAAAATAAGTAAATAAAAAGGGCTGGGGATATGGCTCGGTGGTTAAGTGCCCCTGGGTTCATCATTCCCTGGTACAACAACAACAACAACAACTACAAGCAAAGCACCAAAAACTGAAAATTAAAATTGCCTGAAAAATGTGGTATTTCTGAAGAATATTCTTGAAAATGTGAGATTGAGAATACATATACCAACAATGTGAAGAACAACCAGACTAGACCCCTGTGTGCAATGGATATCATCAAATCATTGACATCCAATTTTCTAATTGGCTGGTTTGTGACCTGCTCTGTATCTTATTTGGTGTTTTTCCCCCCACAAAACCATGTACTTGGTCCAGTCCAGACATCTTGGAAGTAATATAGCAGGGTGTTGAAGTTCAGATCATTTGAAGGGACAAACCTTCAGTTTGCAAGCTTCTCCTGTGTATTTAGCCCAGCACTATATATAACCCCTACCTGTTAAGAGCAACAAGTGATGAGATACACTAAAATGAGGGTCAGTGAGTCTTTGAACTCGGATGCTTCAGAAGTGCTGAAACATTTCAGATTTTACCAACTCTTGGAGATGGACTAAATACATTTTGCATTGTTAGATGGACATAAACCTTTCCTCCCTTAGGTTGTTTTTCTTGGGTATTTATTGTCACATTGAAGGAAAGTTGATTGACACAATGCCAATAACAAAATATAGCAGATTATCTAAAATAAAAATGAACAGATGAATCCTATTTACAGTAGATATGAAAAATACCCATGAACACATTTAACCAAAGAGATGACATATTGTCTATAATGAAAACTATAAAACATCGATGAAGGAAATTGAAGAGGATGTGCATGTACACATGCATGTGCGTGCGTGCACACACACACACACACACACACACACACAAATGGGAAGACATGCTGTGTCCACAGATTGTAAGATTCAATATTGCTAACATGTCCATATTACCCAAGATATCTGCAGATTCTATGCAATTCCTATCAAAATGATAATTATAGTTTTCACAGAATGACAAAAAACAATTCTAAAATTTGTATGGAACACAAAAACCCTACATAGCTGAAGTCATCTTGAGAAAAAATCACAAAGCAGGAGGCAACACACTACCTGACTTCAAAATTTTCTACAAAGAATGATATCAACATCAAAACAGACACATGGGCCATTGGAACAGAATTTGAGAACCTGTAAGTAAAGCCATGCATTTGCAGCCAACTGGTTTTTAACAAAGTTGCTGAGAACACACAATAAAGAAAGAACAGACTCTTCAATAAATGGTGTTGGAAAAACTAGATATCTACATGTAGAAGTGAAGAAATGACTGTCTTTGAATAAGTGGTCCTAGGAAAATTAGATATCAACATGCACATAATAAATGCATGTTTAAAAATGATATTTGTGGAGATAGAAGTTTAACCTGATTTAAACATTATGCATTGTACACATGTATCATAATATCACATGATGCCAAATAAATATGTACAATTTTATGTATCAGTTAAAAATAACTTAAATTTAAATTAAAAGGAAACGACAGGAGCACTTCTCAGGAAGGATATCACACATGGCCACACAGGTTATGCCCTGCAAAGTGGCAGTAGCTACTACTCATCATTGGTACAGGATCCTTGCTTTTCACCCATTGGGAACAGGAACAGAGGCAGGATGTGCCCAACAGACACCATCAACAGCCCTGAGCAGGGGCAGAATAACTAGTGGTAGCTAAGACTCAAGAGTATAAGCAATGGTGCTGGGAAAACAGGAAAGCCATATGCAACAAAATGAAATTAAACCTGTATCTCTCACCATGCACAAAATTCAATTCAAAGTGGATCAAGGACTTAGGAATTAGACCAGAGACAATACACCTAATAGAAGAAAAAGTAAGCTACAATTTCCAACATGTTGGATTAGGCTCCAAGTTCCTTAACAAGAATCCTGTAGTGCAAGAATTATTACCAAGAATTAATGAATGGGATAGATTTAAACTAAAAAGCTTCTTCTCAGCAAAAGAAACAATCAGTGAGGTGAATAGAGAACCAACTAACTGGGAACAAATATTTAATACATGCCCATTGGATAGAGCACTAATTTCTAGAATATATAAAGAACTCAAAAAAACTTGACACCAAAAAAAAAAAAAAAAAACAAAAAACAAAAAACAAATAATCCAATCGATAAATGGGCTAAGGAATTGAAAAGACACTTCTCAGAAGATACACGATTAATCAACAAATACATGAAAAAATGCTCAACATCGCTGGCAATTAGAGAAATGTAAATCAAAACTACTCTAAGATTTCATTTCACTCCAATCAGAATGGCAGCTATCAAGAACACAAACAACAATAAATGTTGGAGAGGATGTGGGGGAAAAAGGCACACTCATACATTGCTGGTGGGACTGCAAAATGGTACAACTGTTATGGAAAGCAGTATGGAGATTTCTTGGGAAAATGGGAATGGAACCACCCTATGACCCAGCCATCCCACTCCTGGGTCTATTCCCAAAGGACTTAAAAACAGCATATTACAGTGACACAGCTACCTCAATGTTTATAGCAACACAATTCACAATAGCTAGGTTGTGGAACCAACCTAGATGTCCCTCGGTAGTTGAATGGATAAAGAAAATGTGGTATATATACACAATGGAATTTTACTCAGCAATAAAAGAGAATAAAATAATGACATTCGCAGGTAAATGGATGAAGTTGGAGAATATAATGCTAAGTGAAATCAGTCCATCTCAAAAATCCAAATACCGAATGTTTCCTCTGATATAAGGAAGCCGGTTCACAGTATTGTTGGGTCGGGGTACATAGGAGGATTAGAGGAACACTATAATGGTCAAAGGGAAGGGAGGGGAAGGGAGGGAGCAAGGGGGGAAGGGGGAAAAAAGTGGTTGAATAAGATGGACATCATTATTCTTTAATTAACAAATACATGAAAAAATGTTCAACATCGCTGGCAATTAGAGAAATGCAAATCAAAACTACTCTAAGATTTCACTTCACTCCAGTCAGAATGGCAGCTATCAAGAACACAAGCAACAATAAATGTTGGAGAGGATGTGGGGGAAAAGGCACACTCATACATTGCTGGTGGGACTGCAAAATGGTGCAACCGTTATGGAAAGCAGTCTGGAGATTTCTTGGAAAACTGGGAATGGAACCACCCTATGACCCAGCCATCCCACTCCTGGGTCTATTCCCAAAGGACTTAAAAACAGCATATTACAGTGACACAGCTATCTCAATGTTTGTAGCTGCGCAATTCACAATAGCTAGGTTGTGGAACCAACCTAGATGTCCCTCAGTAGATGAGTGGATTAAGAAAATGTGGTATATACGCACAATGGAATTTTACTCAGCAATAAAAGAAAATAAATTAATGGCATTTGCAGGTAAATGGATGAAGTTGGAAGACATAATGCTAAGTGAAGTTAGTCAGTCTCAAAAATCCAAGTACCAAATGTTCTCTCTTATATAAGGAGGCTAGTTCATAGTATTGTTGGATGGGAGGGTACATACGAGGACTAGAAGAACACTAGAATGGTCAAAGTGAAGGGAGAGTAAGGGAGGGAGCAAGGGGGGAGGGAGAGGGAGAAAAGGAAAAAGAAAAGAAAAGGTGTTTGAATGAGATGGATATCATTTTCCTAAATGTATGATTGAAGACCTGAATTGTACGAATATACTCTGTATGCAAGCAATTGTATGTAAAAAAATGCTAAATAAAAAAAAAAGGAAAAAAAAATAAAGGCATTGTGTACAAAAAAAAAAAAGATGGACATCATTATTCTAAATGCATGATTGAAGACTTGAATGCTGCGAATATACTTTGTATACAAACTGTTTTGTATAGTATATGATATAGTATAGTATATAGTATATAGTATATATATATATAGTATAGTATAGTATGAACTGTAATACATACTATCATAAATAAAAATTTTAAAAAAAGAAATAAAGATAGAAAGCCCATAGGAGCTTTATGCTAACCAAATCAGGCCATTTATCTTATTAAAGCTCTTGTCTTACTGCCTACCACCTAGGGCAGCTCTTCTCAGCTACACCAGGGTATGCTGCTATGCCACATAAGGATTGCTGGTGGCCTAAGATACTGATCTCCCCAGCCCTGGGATCAAGCATCCTCCTCCAACTACTTCAGTGTACTCTACAAAAAAAAAAATATTACAATTAAAAAAAAAAAAGAGTATAAGCAGAGGTTCATTCATTCAAACACTAAAATCTTTTTCCTCAGTAGAGTATCTGCTCTCTATGCTTACCCCCTTCTGTTTAACTGAGCTTCTGAAAAAGATTTATTCTGTAAATATCAACCCAGCTTGCCAGCATTTGGGGAAACAATGACTGTACATTAAAAAAGAAAAAAAAAAAAAAAAAAATCCTGTTCACAATTAGACCAGGAATGCTGAGGACCCCTAGTGGCTAGGCCTGGCCTGGTCGTGACAGCAGTTTTTCCAGAAGGAGATTATTAAACATCTGATCAAGCTGAGGGAATCAGGGAGATGAAGTCCCAGAGCCAAGAAACTGAGACAGGAGTTCCCTTTTGTTGTAGTTGTTTTTATTTTAAAAGGAATTATCACATTCATATTTTAGATGAGAAAACTGAGATTCAGAGGCTCTGACACTAGATCTTGAGATTTGTAGTCAAATGCCCTTTATACTATGTTACAACAAATCCCTGGGATAAAAACGTTATAGTTATGGAAATATTTCTCTTCCATGGTGTGGGATGAAGATACTACTAGAAGATGCTATAGATGTTAAAAGGCAGGTTTCTGCAGACTTTGGGGAGAAAGCTGTGACCCACAAAAATTGTGAATGTCTGGCAAAAGTGAAGAGAAAAGTTGCAAAGACAGGAAAAATCCAGCAATCCTTCCATTTGTTACACTTGGTCAAAATTATTAGTAACAATGCATACTACATATGAAAGCAGGTTAATGTCTTCACTGTCAGACAGCTTTCTGATTGGCTTGGTGTTAGGCAATAGGGTTAAACCTGCCCTCCCAATATCTCTTCTAAGGGAAACAGTTTTCTGAGGTGGTGGTGGGGGGGGGGGTCTGAGCTATTTTCCCCTCAAATAAGATAAATGCCTGACAGATTTTTAACAACAACAACAACAGCAACAACAATAACAACAAAAATTTTGAAATTCTTCTTAGAAAACTATGTATATACAAGCTTTTGGCTCAGACTGCTGTCAGAAAAGTTCAGAGATTCAAGGGACCACAGAATCCCTGAGGTAACATCCAATATGGGACAGAGTTTCTTCAATTATATTCCTGACAAGTGGCCATTTAGTCTTTGTATGAGTACTTGTAGTAACAAGTAAAGAGTTCACATTCACAAAAGACAGAACATTGCATTTTTAGCTCTATTCCAAGTATAAACACCTGCAGGAATTGTATGCTTGCCAAGCATAGTTAGCCCTGCCAGTGAGTGCATATGGTCAAGTATGAAGGTTGTAATAAGATGCCTTGGGAACCACAGAATTGTTCATTTTGTACACTTTTCCTTAGGAAGTGAGTGAAAGTTGCATAGTAAGCAGAAGGAGGAATTTCTACAAAGATTCACTTTTATTCTGCTTTGTTTTAGAAAGTCACATAAAAGCACAATTCGTTAGCCTTAGAGCTCAGCTGCAACTAGCCTTCCTGTGCTATAGAAATTATCTTTTTCTTGGTTCATGAGCTCATAGGATGATGGATTTCTATGTATGACAAAGACCATTGGGAAAGGCTTCTAGGTATAAGGTTGCTCCAACAAGATGGCTCAAAAATGTGTTTTACTAATTAGGAAATGAATGGATAACATCTTTATTAAAGAGTCTTTCATGGAAATTTTAAGTAAAATACATTCTAAAGGCCCATTTCCTGTCTCAATTCATTCTGCTCCAGCCCAAGATCAAGACTCATTACATCTAATTTGGATCATTGTTATAATCTTCTTTCTCTCTGGATTTCTGCACTTTCACTATGTGTGTAGGAATAGATTTCTATTTATCCTGCCTGGGATTTACTGGGCTTCTAGAATCTATGGATCAGTTAGTGCCTTTCATCTGTTCTGGAAAATTTTTGACCATCAACTTCCCCATTTCTCTCTTCTTTCTGAGCTTTAAATGTATGTTAGATTTTTTTCCTTCTACTCATTGTGTCTCTTATCCTATCTTTTCTTTATGCAATATGGCTGTTTCTCCTGGAAGAATTTTAAATGATTTTTTCTGATAGTTTTTTCAATAACTATCTCTCATGTTACTTTCTCCATTACATTTATCATTATTTAACAGTTGTGTTTAGCATTCCATTAAACTCATCCATTAAATTCTCAATTGTGCTTGTTTTTAGTTTTAGAAATCTTATTTGATTATTTTTCATTTTCCTATGTCATTTGTTATTTGCCTTTTCTTGAAGATATTTCAAAGCTTATATTTTGTTTTTTAAACTACAGGAAACCATATTGATTAGAATCTGTGTCTCATAATTTTGATATCTGAAGTCTTTGTGAATTTTTTGTTATTTCTTTTTTTTCTGGCCATCACTTACAATGTATTTTTCCTTGCACACCTAGTTATCTTTGACTGTGTACTATTATATTATTGAAAATTTATTTTTAAGACTAATTTCTTGACTAGGAAAATAGAACCTTTCTGCAGTTAGAATAGTTTCATTTGCTTTTGACAAATGACAAACTTCTTTGTCACTACCGTTTAAAGACCACTTTAATCCAAGTTCAAAGCTTGAGATTGCTTGGACCACCCAGGTGATAGGTGATTAGGCTACAAGTCCATGCAAGGGCTGGTTACTTCTGGTTCACCATTATCCTTAAGAGGTAGTCACTCAGAGTCTGCACTGAATGTGACTGGGGAACTTATTAGATCCCCTACTCATTTGGGCCTAGGGCTTCAATTTGTGTCCCTTTTTTTCAATAAGGCCACAGCTCAGTTTCTTAACACTTTCTTCTGGATTCAGCAAATGCCTTTAGGTAAAAGTGGCTTTGGGTGTTGGGCTTTCCTATCAGTTTTTGTCATCTAGCTTCCAGCTTCATCACTTCTTAGTTCTCAATAAAGGTAATTTATTTTTATACTCCATCCAGTTATTTTAGTTTTCCTCATTGGAACAGTTAGTCCAAATTACCTAGCCTGCCTCTGTTAGAAGCAGAGGTATGCAGTACTTCCTGAAATGTTCTCCTTGACTCCAGTATCTGCTCTTTCCGGTTCCTTCTTCATGAATTAACTAAAGTTCCTTCCTAAGACACCAGTCTGATTGTATCATTTCTATGTACAAGTCCTTGAAAAGCTTCATGTTAGATCTAAAATAGAATCATATTTCCTTAAGCCAATCCCCAAAAGACAAAGGCTGAATGTTCACTCTGATTTGTGGATACTAATTCAAAACAAGGGACGTTGGGGAGGGGAATAACAGAAATCTATTGGATGGAGGGAATGGAGGGGAATAGGAAGTACAGTAGAATTAACTGGTAATAATTTTCCTAGCCTTGTATTTGCATACAAGACCAGGGTAACTTCACATCATGTAAAACCATGAGTGGGAACCTAAGTAGAATAAGTTATACTCTGTGTATGTATATTCTATCAAATTACATTCTACTGTCATGTATAATTATAAATAAATAAAATTTCTTAGTTTAGAAATCAGATCCCAATCTCTCTTTCTTGCTTCATTAATTCACTTGACCAACATTTATTATACACTCATGTTACCTGTTGTCTTGACTTTTAACCTCTTTCAACTTGTCTTACCTCCCAGCTCACCCAACCCTCTAGCCAAACTGTAATACTCATTTTCACCTGGCAGTTAGGTCAGAACACAGATGGTTTAATTCCTAGGTGGGTTCTCTTTCCCCTACACCATGACCATTCAGATTCAATTCCATTCAATTTGGATATTGAAGGATATCCAAATAAATTAACTAGACAAAAGCTGAAAAAGTACATATTATACTGGTATTTTTTCATATTTTTGTTGCCTTTTGGGCCATTTGCCATGTGAATCTGGGATGTGCAGTTTGGAAATGGATTAATTGTTGTCATCAAATTTCTGGCAATCTGCAGTTATAAAGGCATGTAGGGTCAAAACTTCCAGCTTCACACTTGCTTTCCTTAACAAATGAAGAGCTGATTGCAGAATTTGATTCTAGGGTGCTGGAAACCACCCACTTCCAAACAAATCTACCCCCACCTGCTGGTGGTTGCCTGAAATACCAGCCAAATATGACACACATGAAAAATACAATGTTATGGAAGTAGGCAAACCTGGAAATACGGTTCTAGTTTTTTTCTCTCTCACCAAGCAACCTCTTCCTTCTCTAGGCCTCAGTTTCCCCACATGAATATTTAAGTTGCTTGGACAAAATGATCTAAAATGGCCCTTGCATATTTGACAAGCAAGGTTTGTCTCTAAAGGATGTCTGGGTGATCAGAGATCAGGGTCACAGGATTAATTGCAGTAGGGCTGAACTCAAATGATCCATTTTTTGTATGTGATTATTGGTGATGTATGGTTCCTCCACCTTTTTTTTTTTTCCTTCTCTTGTACCCATGGGGGGGCAGTATTTGCTGTAATGGAAGAGAAAAGATAGGGAAAATGAGAAAGAAGAAGGTGTGAGGGTACTCTACTACTTTAAAAGAGGCAGGACACTATGAGACACCTCAAAAACATGTGATTCTAATGTTTATAAGAAAGGGTTAGTAAAGAGTTAAAAATAGGGTTAGAAGAAAACAGAAACAGCGAGAGGGGCCCAGGCTCTTGCTGAGGAGCGGAGTCTAGGCGGGTGGACCAGGTGAATTGCATAACCTCATTATGCTGGATGTTGCTCACAATCAACTTGAACATCTTCCAAAGGAGATTGGAAACTGCACACAGATAACCAACCTTGACTTGCAGCACAATGAACTGCTAGACCTCCCAGATAGTATATGAAACCTGTCCCATTTATATCGTCTTGGTCTGAGATACAATAGACTGTCAGCAATACCCAGATCATTAGCAAAATGCAGTGGACTTGAAGACTTAAATTTGGAGAACAATAATATTTCTACTTTACCAGAGAGCCTTTTATGCAGTCTTGTGAAACTGAACACTTTGAATTTGGCTAGAAATTGCTTCCAGTCATATCCCGTGGGTGGTCCAGCTCAGTTTTTCACCATCTATTCCTCAACATGGAACACAATCAAATCAATAAAATTCCATATGGAATTTTCTCTAGAGCAAAAGTATTAAGTAAGCTCAATATGAAGGACAATCAGTTAACATTACTTCCTTTGGACTTTGGAACTTGGACCAGCATGGTAGAATTGAATTTAGCCAATAATCAGCTCAAAAAGATCCCTGAGGATTTATCTGGTCTTGTTTCTCTTCAGGTTCTGATATTATCAAACAATCATCTAAAGAATCTTCCCCATGGTCTTGGAAACCTAAGGAAGTTAAGAGAGTTGGATCTAGAGGAGAACAAATTAGAATCCTTGCCAAAAGAAATTGCTTATCTTAAAGATTTACAGAATTTAGTCTTGACAAACAACCAGTTGACCACTCTTCCCAGAAGCATTGGTTACCTTACCAATCTCACATATCTAGGCCTTGGAGATAACCTACTTACTAATCTTCCTGAGGAAATTGGTACACTGGAAAACCTAGAAGAACTGTATTTGAATGACAACCCTAACCTACATAGTCTTCCTTTGGAGCTGGCTCTCTGCAGCAAGCTTTCAATCATGAGTATTGGGAACTGTCCACTCAGTCACCCTCCACCTCAGATTGTTGCTAGGGGACCTTCTTTCATCATTCAGTTCTTAAAAATGAGGAGTACATATCATGCCATGGTCTGATAAAACTCTGCTGATCCCACACACTGTTCAAAATAGTCTGCCATTAAAGTTTCATATCTATATGTGTATCTATTTAGATAGATACTATATATATGGCAGATTTATAAAGATTGTATTATGTGTTTCTGCAAATAGAGGAATTATAGCCATGTAGATCTTTTAAAGTTCCAAATAAAAGGAAATTTAAATATAATTTTTCTTTGTCGAAATTGATGTTTTTCTGTTGTGCAATCTGGTATGTCAGTTTGCTTAAAAATTGGCCAACAAATTATGAAGTTATTAAATTCAAGGGAGAGAAGTAGTATAGTTAGATATCTTTCTCTTATGAAAAATAATGGGTAAACAATTTTTTGCAACTTTTTGTATACATTTTCCCATTACCAATGGTCAGATCGTAATAGTATGATAGGCCTTGAATATAGGATTTTTAACTCATTCTGAAATTTGAGATTTAAATTTTTATATATTGTTTATAGTCCTGAAATTGCATTTGGACTAATTTGCATATCTAAAAATTCTATTAAATAAATTATGTTTAGTTTTCTGTATAGTAAATGAGATGATCAGAGAATTGTAAAACTGTTTATCTAAACATTGCTCATTATTAATCTGTAGCAGTAAAACAGCAAGAGATATCAAATAGTCCTCCTTTTGTGGGAAGTTAGTCCTTTTTAAATTCCAGATGACTATGTCATGCATAAAGATGGGAGAACGCCTGTAATCCCAGCACTTTGGGAGGCTGAGGCAGGAGGATCGCGAGTTCAAAGCCAGCCTCAGCAATGGCGAGGCACTTAGCAACTCAGTGAGACCCTGTCTCTAAATAAAATACAAAAAAGGGCTGGGGATGTGACCCAGTGGTCGAGTGCCCCTGAGTTCAATCCCCGGTACCACACACACACAAAAAAAAAAAAAAAAAAAAAAAAAAGATGGGGGAGATGCTAAATAATTTATGGACTTGGTGTATACTAATGAAAATATTACATGATAGAAAGTGTCAGAGGTGAAAAATGCACAAAATGGTAATATGTTACATATTTTAAAGGTGGTGATACAATTGGAATGAGCTCTAAAATTATAATTGCACATTTCTAACTTATCTTGTAGAATGTGTCATTTAAAAAAGGTAAACTCTTCTGCATCAGTTTATCTTGTTCTCCTTCAAAAATTTTTGTTCTAATCATTTATTTTTCATGTAAGTTATTTCTAAGCTATTAGAACTATCTCAGGCACATCAGAACATATGGTTAATATTTTGCGATTCAAATTAGATGAAACAATTTAGTATAATTGAACAAAAATAGAATTAACTCTTAATATCAACCAATATTAAATATAACTCTTGAGCAAAGGTCTCCTTCTGCCTGCTAAAACCTTTCTCTTGCTTTATTTTGATTGATTTGGTTAGCTTCACAAATCATTTGGACAACTGGAAAAAGCATGTCAATGTAGTCTCTGAGAATTTGAATATGTTATAGTAGTGATATTCATTTGGTATCTAAAGGGGGTACCATGAGTGTTGTTCAGAAAATATGAGAATGTTTATAAAGTTCTAACAGAATGCGTTCTGGTAACACTAATTCTGAGAAAACATTTCTAGGTTTATTTTTAAATTTGAAAATAATGTTAAAAATAAAAAGTGTTGGTTTTTTTAGTTTTCATTTTAAAAACTGGAATTGGTTATCATTACCCTTATATACTTTCTTTTTGTACACACTTGGTAAATATCCCACTGATATTAGATATTCTAGATATAAACTGCTTTGAATATAAATACCTGTCTGTGATCAAGATTTTAGTTAGATAGTAATTTATAATATTTCAGACTGAGAACATTCTCAACTTTCATAGGAGAAAGTTTCCACAGTTGCAGTAGTTGGGACAGGGCTGTCATGCGACAGATTCTGTAGTTTATGCAGTGTACACCAACATGAAGGGAAAATATTCATTCTTAGATTTGTATATTATGACAGTACTTTAGTAGATGTCAGTAAAATTACTTGTTCTAACAAAATCAGTTTGTCACATCAAATTTCTGACCAATGGAGTCTTGAGAGCCAACCGCGTGCACACACACACACTCTTGCACAACGGTGCTGGTTTGACAAGAGTAGATACTCAGTCTTTGTGAAAATTATTAGAGATCTATTGTATCAATTCTAATAGCAACAGAATAATGTTTAAATGGAGAAATAAGCATTTCTGATATTATAAGTACTCCTATAAATCACCTTATTGGAAAATCTCATTTGAGCCTGTGGGTGCTTTATCAGTAATCATCAAATTTTCTGTTATCTAAGTTACATTTTATCATTACTGGTGTCATTTATGTGGAGAATTTAGCATTTCACTGGTATGATGAAGCTTAATGCATAAGTGGCATTTGGAACAGCCATCATACCATTTTTTCCCCATGATTTTGAAGAAATTATTCAATAAACCTGTCCATCTAGCTAGTCCTTAAAGCTTGGCATCCACTAGTAAGAAGAATGTCATATGTTTACTTACTTTAATATTAGTCTTTAATAGAAAAGTATACCAGCATATAATTTTTTCTCATTTGCTGTTTTTCTCCCACTTTAAAACTCATTTTAACATAGTTTGAAAGTTGTTAAATAAGAATGCAACAAAGTATTCACTGTTTGAATTTTTATGTAGTAAAGATAAGGTTTTCACTGATGTCTAATGGGGTTTGTACTGTGTTAAATACTTATTCTAAATTATGATTCAAGGCTAAAAGGTGTAAACAGCCTTTAAATAATGTACTTATAACCTGTGTTAAATTGTAGATTATTTTGACTATGTAAAATTACTTTTGGTAAGTTGATATTAATTTATTTGTAAATGTTATTCCATTACCATTTAAACTTCTTCAAAACTTTGAAGCTGTAAATGACATGCATAAGTGTACAAAAAATGTGCAACAAAGTATGTGGTTAGGCAGAGTCCTTCAATATATTTGCTTATTGTTTATATTTGCTGTTTATAAAACACCAAATTACAGGGGAAAAAAAGAGTTAAAAATATTTAGCAATGCAAAACATTCAACCACTCCTGGTAGTTTCCAGTAACTGAAGATTTGCAATTGCTGAGCACATGCAGTTCTAGATCAGTTCATCAAATACCAAGGGGAAAGGGATGGAGAACATGTTCTGTCTGAATGTTTCAGTTAACCAAGAATTAACTTGAACTTTTAAATGGCCTGCCTTAGGAGGTCCAGCACTGGTGAACATAACTGAGCTATGTTTCATTGATTGCCCATCTGGTTTATGGGTCTGGAGAGGCATATTTCTGAATTCACTTTGTCATGGGCCCAAGACAGGAAGGGTTGAGGGAATTGAACAGAGAGATTTCCTCATCCTCTGAGAATATTATGTTCCACAGGGCAGTGATCAGGGTTGTAGAAAGAATAGGAGCTTTCCAGTTAAAATGCCACACTTTTCCACATGATGGGGCTAGAATACCACAGCATTGGAGTGGCTTGCTTTGCAGGGTCTAACTTCTTTGAAGATCATATATATTGATCTTTTCCTTTTTCTTCAGTTTGAGTTAGCCCAAACCTCCTTTAACTTTAATTTTGCATCTCCAAGTTATGCAATGCGGTTATAGTTTGTGGGGGTGATTCCAGTCCATGAAGCTACCCTTCTAGTTCTCTGAGCTTTGTCATGAGGAACTTGAAGTTAGGGCAAAGAGCACTGTAGAAAATTTAAATTTTCAGGAAATTCTTAAGCTCTTGGAGCCCTCTTTCTGTCATGATGGAGGAATATTCCTTCTGGGCTAGATTTCTGCCATAAAACCCACTGGTGATCCATCTCTAATAACTCCCTCAGGTCAGGAATGTAGTTCAGTGTTAAATCACCCCTGGGTTCAATCTTCCCTGTGTTTAAAACCAATAAATTGTTATGGATCTCATCTGTTTAGTGTTGGGTATTGTGTGTTTGGCCATCCCTATAACCTTAAGGCAGAATCTCTTCCTCACCAGTGGGGTAAACTGGAAATCATTCAATATTGCTCAGAATGGTCCAATCATGACTAAGGACACAGTTTTAGCTAATTACTCCTTGGTTAACTAACTAGTTTCATGATATAGTTAAGACTGTCTAGAATGAGACTACCGATTGTTTGTGGGTACATGCTTTAGCCTGTGTGGCACTGTGTTTTCTTTGTTGACTATTGGATTGAAATTCATTAACTATACAATTGTATGATGTGTTATCAAGTTTGGCCTGTATTTGACAGGTGGACTCTGAGTCTCCTACAACCACACATTCCCTAAAATATCAATGCTTGAGTCTTACTTACTTACTTACTTACTAAGTGACTACTGCATATAGCCTGGTGACCATTACTGACAGCTTGGGGCTGTGAGGGTTTTAGAAAGGAAGGAGATAACTATCCTAGGGAAAATTAAGCATGACACCCTGGTTGCCTAATAGTTATTATTTAGTTAAAGGTAATGACCTTGCCCATCTCCTGTGCTGCTGCTTCCCTTGCTGTTGTGTATACTCTTGTGACCCCCAAAGTTATCACAGTGCTCATCCATGATGACCTGTGGCCCAGGCACTGATACAAAAAGGAAATAGGAAGAGTATATTGGTAGTGAACTTCTCTCACAATGCAAAACTCCTTTTCAATGCTCTTTGGCTTTTCTAAATGTTGCTGCTTACTAGCAAGCTAGAGGGCTAATCTTGTGATCATGGGATTTGGTTACCTTCACGTGGACCATCGACAAAATGACCTCACTGGATGTGAACTCTGACTCCCTGGAGATTGGCACTCTCTGTAGATGGAGATAAATATCCAAGAAGTGGGCTATTAGGTACTCAAATGCTTTCCCATAACTACCCATAAGGTCTGGGACACATGTGATTAGATGGGGACAAAACCAGAAAGCTGCAAATTTGATTAATAGAAATTTAAAATATTCTAAGGGAATTTAGACACTAAGACCCCAAAATTTCATTATGGCAGAGATGGCAGGACCATAGCAGAAGATGGTTTCAGTCCACTAACCTCTGGATTGTGAACCCAGCAAAGTTCCACTGTGTCATTCCACCATTGCAACAACAATCCTGGTTATCATATTTTTAGGACAAAACACCCATGATGCCATTGTGGCACTGCAAATGAGGTTAATTCAAATGAATGTAATCCCAGAGTCTTTAAATCTTATAAATCATTCTATTACCAAAAGGAAAGACCTAATCATGAAGATACTGATATAAAGCTCTGTGGATGAATATGTAACTATGAGCAGGTTAAAATGGATACCTCTAAACCCCACAAAGTATATCCTGTAACAATAAAAAGTAATGAAGGAGAGGTAGATGGATAGAAAGGTAGGTAGATAGATAGAGAAAGCAACAAACCTGAATACAGGGGGGGATATATAAAAATTAAAATGGAGACAAAGCTTCATAATTTAACATAATTGGAAATCCAAATCTTACTAAAATACTTGTTTTACAACAAAATAATTTAATATCCTCGTATCATTAACAAGATACTCGTTAATCCCTGTGGAATTCCAGACATTACTGTTATGACCAAGGCACTCATTTCATTTCCATATTATACAATGTTAGGCTTTTGAACAAAGTGTTCATTGGAACTTCTACTTCTCTTACCCCAGCTCCTAGTTGTCTTCAGGCAGCTGATCTAATTGACTGGTATAATGGGCTTCTCAAATAATTCCTTTTTAAGTTACAAATTGGCACCCCTCTAGACGTTACTATTCCATAGGCATTAATTAGTCTAATTTTATGCCTTCTAGGATAGGTACTCCTTACACTGATGCCACACAGGTCCCTCAATCACCTTTATTGGTTATAAAAGGGAATAAAATTTTGTTTTTGATGACCACTTCCCTATGTGGTTCCCTCCCTTCCTACCTCCCTAGAATTCTCAGTCATCATCAGAGTTTACATTGTTGTGAAGGCATTAAGGAGTCAATTATGGTGCAAGACCCAAATTAATATTATCATGTGTTGCCTGACATTTGGTAAAATTGAGAGGGCCTCAAATGGTCTAATTGCAATTTCCATGTCCCACTCCATGCCTGTAAATAAGGTTTCCTAGCCAAACAACTCCCCTTATTAAATGGAGCATGTATAGTTATTGCTTATTCCTAGCTAAAGAGGTTCAATTCCATTCCAGCCTGTGGAATTCATTCAGAAAATCCCATTCCACCTTTTCCCAGGAACTAGGGTCACATCCTCCTCTTGATATGGCAAAGCTTGCCTGCCTCCTACAGACCCTGGTTGTTTACTGTGTTGAGTGTGATATATAGTATATTCCCCAGGGCTATAAGTGTATGTGACTAATAAGGTGCTGTTGATCTCATTTGTACAGTGTTTGTGGGATGTCAGGTTTTTGGCCATATAAATAACCCTAAGGCAGGGATCCTTCCATTATCAATAGAATGAAAAGGCGGTAAGCACAACAGGAGTATAGGATAATGGACAAGATACAAACGTAGACAGGAGAGACACCTGTTTTACTCTGAATTTTAGCCCATTCCGTGTGTGTGTGTGTGTGTGTGTGTGTGTGTGTGTGTATGTGTGTCTGTGTCTGTGTCTGTTCGTGTAAATGCATGTGTCTGTGGTGTGTTTGTGTTGAGGAACTAGAGGGCACTTTTAATGTCACAGATAGAAATGACAGATTCAGCCCTCACTCGCCACAGTGGGTCTGCCTTGCCGCATGCACTCCCTGCCAACGCCTCACAGAAATGCTTCCACTACCCACAGTCCTTCGCCAAATGAGACCAGTGTCTAGGGCACTGGCTCCTCATCTCACTCGGGTTTATGGCAAAGATGTAAAATTTGGTGCAGATGCCCGAGCATTAATGCTTCAAGGTATAGACCTTTTATCCAATGCAGTAGCTGTTACTATGGGGCCAAAGGGAAGAACAGTAATTATTGAACAGAGTTGGGGAAGTCCCAAAGTAGCAAAAGATGGTGTGACTGTTGCAAAGTCAATTGACTTAAAGGATAAATAGAAAAATATTGGAGCTAAACTTGTTCAAGATGTTGCCAATAATGCAAAAGAAGAGGCCGGGGATGGCACCACCACTGCTACTGTACTGGCACACTCTATTGCCAAGGAAGGCTTCGAGAAGATTAGCAAAGGTGCTAATCCAGTGGAAATCAGGAGAGGTGTGATGTTAGCTGTTGATGCTGTAATTGCAGAACTTAAGAAGCAGTCTAAACCTGTGACAACTCCTGAAGAAATTGCTCAGTTTGCTACCATTTCTGCAAATGGAGACAAAGAAATTGGCAATATTATTTCTGATGCAATGATAAAGGTTGGAAGAAAGGGTGTGATCACAGTAAAGGATAGAAAAACACTCAATGATGAATTAGAAATTATTGAAGGCATGAAGTTTGATGGAGGCTATATCTCTCCATACTTTATTAATACATCAAAAGGTCATAAATGTGAATTCCAGGTTGTTTATGTTCTGTTGAGTGAAAAGAAAATTTCCAGTGTCCAGTCCATTGTACCTGCTCTTGAAATTGCCAATGCTCACCGTAAACCCTTGGTCATAATTGCTGAAGATGTTGATGGAGAAGCTCTAAGTACACTTGTTTTGCATAGGCTAAAAGTTGGTCCTCAGGTTGTGGCAGTTAAAGCTCCAGGTTTTGGTGACAACAGAAAGAACCAACTTTAAAGATATGGCTATTGCTACTGGTGGCACAGTGTTTGGTGAGGAAGGTCTGACCCTGAATATTGAAGATGTTCAGCCTCATGATTTAGGAAAAGTTGGAGAGGTCATTATCACCAAAGATGATGCCACGTTTCTGAAAGGAAAAGGTGATAAAGCTCAATTGAAAAGTGTATTCAAGAAATCACAGAGCAATTAGAAACCAGAACTGGTGAATATGAAAAGGAAAAACTGAATGAACAACTTGCAAAACTTTCAGATGGAGTACCTGTGCTGAAGGTTAGTGGGACAAGTGATGTCGAAGTGAATAAAAAGAGTTACAGATGCCCTCAATGCTACAAGAGTAGCTGTTGAAGAAGGCATTGTTCTGGGTGGGGGTTGTGCTCAGCTTCGGTGCATTCCAGCCTTGGACTCACTAACTCCAGCTAATGAAGATCAAAAAATTGGTATAGAAATCCTTAAAAGAACACTCAAAGTACCTGCAATGACCATCGCTAAGAATGCAGGTTTTGAAGGATCTTCGATAGTTGAGAAAATTCTGCATAGTTCCTCAGAAGTTGGCTATGATGCTATACTTGGAGATTTTGTGAATATGGTGGAAAAAGGAATCATTGACCCAACAATGGTTGTAAGAACTGCTTTATTGGATGCTTCTGGAGTTGCTTCTTTGTTGACTACAGCAGAAGTTGTAGTCACAGAAATTCCTAAAGAAGAAAAGGACCCTGGAATAGGCGCAATGGGTGGAATGGGAGGTGGCATGTTCTAATTCTCAGAATAGTGCTTTACCATTATTAATGAACTGTGACAGGAAGCTCAAGGCAGGGTTCCTCACCAATAACTTCAGAGAAGTCAGTTGAAGAGAATGACTGAAGAAAAGGCTGGTTGTTGTTTAAGAAAATCACTATAACCATCTGTTCCTGGTTTCAGTTGATAATATATAATGGTTTACTGCTGTCATTGTCGATGCCTACAGATAATTTATTTTGTATTTTTGAATAAAGACATTGTATATTCCTGATACTGGGTGCAAGAGCCATGTACCAATATACTGTTTTCAACTTAAATCACTGAGTCATTTCCACTACCATTCTGCTAAAATCAGGATTTTAGTGCTTGCCATCACCAGATGAGAAGTTCAGAAGCAGCCTTTCTGTGGACAATAAGACATGATTGTGTACAAAGTAGACAAGTATCCAATTATGTGACAACCTTTGTGTAATAAAAATTTGTTTAAAGTTAAAAAAATAAAAGAAATGACAGACTCAGTTTCATCAGAGCCCAATGAGTGCCATCTATGGCTGAGTAATTGTGTAGCCTGAGAGGGTACATTTTTTTTTTTTTTGGTGGTACTGGGGATTGAACTCAGGGGCACTCGTCAACTGGGTCACATCCCCAGCCCTTTTTTGTATTTTATTAGAGACAGGGTCTCACTGAGTTGCTAAGTGCCTCGCCATTGCTGAGGCTGGCTTTGAACTCGCGATCCTCCTGCCTCAGCCTCCCAAAGTGCTGGGATTACAGGTGTGCGCCACCGCGCCCGGCCGAGAGGGTACATTTTTATATTTATCCTTGTGAAAACTTTTAAGACACTCTTTTTTTTTTTTCTGTTTGACTTTAAGTTTGTTTGGGTCTGATATTATTGGAAGATGTTAATCAGTGATCCATTTCCATGTAGATAAACAGAAATATATATTTGGTATGGCCACAAATCCTGAGCACTGGCACATTAGTGAAGTATGATAGGAAACGGGGGAAATACATTGATTTAATTCAGGAATAATCCATGCACATACTTTGACATATTTCAAAATTAAATTTTATGATTAAAGATAATCAATAGAAATATTTATATGGAAAACCAAAAATGAATGTGTACCGAGAGTTAAAAACAATAGTTGGACCAGGTGCTGGCTGAACAGTCTTGTAGTTTGTGCAGTCCTATAGGAGATGGCTAATGAAACATGCACAACATACACACTGAGATTTGCAAGGCCTGGAGCTCCTTGATCAGCATGGGAAAGTTCCTAAGAGTCCCAGGGATGCTCAGTGCCTGTTCATAAGCTCCTTTTGGAGGTAAACAGCATCATGAACAATCTCAGGTGTCTTGGGTGAGTATATCACAGATCTCTGAAAAGGGCAGCTCTCTGCTACTGCTGGGTATTTACATATATTCGCTCAAGACACTTCCAGGGTGGAAACACATAATTAGTGAGAGAAATGCCAGCTCCCAGGAAAGATGCTTTTGCAAAGATAGTTATGAACCTCAATAATCTTTATTGGGTAAAGTCACAAATTTATGCAATGTGAACAGAAGCTGTGACTCTGTATCATATGGTATGTGCCCAGCCCTGAAAGCAGAAGTACACCAGAGTGAGGTTGACATGGATGTGGCAACAAAATGCTCAGCCCCAGGCTGGGTAGGGGAGATGAGACATAGATCTAATAAAGTAGACTAGTTGACTGAACTCAAGAAGGGACTGAGGATGAAAGATTACTTTTTTGGGTGAATTATATACCCCTGAAATGAGGAACCCATTAACCTGGAGGGCTTTGTCTATGATGATCTCATGGTGGGACTCTTTAGGTGGTTGAAGTAATACATTTCTCTGAGGTCTCCCACCTGTCTGCTTCCTCTCCTTTCTACTTATCAGAATGATTTCTTCTCATCCCCTCATCTTGCCTGATAACATGCACCAAATTTTTGTGTCCTGTCCTCTGGATGAAAGCATGAAGGGAAAGGAGGATTCTTTCTCATTGTTGTGCTTCTGGCTGACCCACCAATGGAAGGGAGGAGGGGTCGTAAAGGTATATATACTTACAGCTATATATGTCTACATGTGTGCAAGAGAAGGGAAAGTGCAAGAGAAAGTTGCATTGGGGTCTTCTTTGCTCTTTGTTTTATGAGAAGCAATGTGGCATGACCAGTGACTTTGTTAAAATAAAAACTATGTAATTGCAGCTATGGTTCAAAGGTTTTGGACAAGGTACTGACAGGATATGATGTTCATCTGAGAACAAATTTCAGATGTTAGCTACATGAAGACACTTGAGACCATTTGTGTTATGTTGACTAGAACTGAGACACAGCAAACCAATTCAGTAAGTAAGCTTACCAGTGAGTGGCACTCACCAGGCTCTACACTGCTGTATCTCTAGACACTACCTTCTTGACCCAGCAGAGACCTGTAGTGGAGCATCCTTAGACATTTAATCCCCAGAGCTTTTGCTCTGCCTCTTGAATCTCTCCAATGTTTCTGCTTTCACATGCAAGAAGTCTTCTGCTCTTTTGATATTCCCTTGTGAGGCCTACAGTACACACCTTGGCATGGTTGGAGAAGCACCCACAAAATGGGTATGCAAGCTGCAGGATGCTATGCTTCCTAAGCTAGAGTTTTCTTTTTTACCTGTCATTCTCTAGGGGAGAGCACTTGAGCATACATTCCTTTTACACTGGACACTTGTCATTAAGTTTATGCAAAACTGAATGCATTATCTTCCCTGTTCAGTCTACCCCATTTACCTGGGCCTCAGGTGCTTTCCTTTCTTACCAAGCCTCTGGAAAACATTTCAACTCTGTACTTATTTCTCTGTTGACCATGAGTCTCTCAGATCAGGCCTTGGTCATCTTACTTCTGAGTTGTTATGCCTTAAAAAACAAAGTCATCACTTTGGACCCTGAATTTGGAAATAGCTCATTTGATTGTTGATTTCCCTTTGTTCCATTATACCTTCCAGAGTGTGGCACATAAGATGTAGCCCACAATTTCCAATGTGAATGTGAACCTGGGAACTTGGAAGTTGGGGTGGAGAGGGCAGAAGGCAGGCTCTTTCAATAACTTTACTGTTTTAAGTATAGCAGTGCTTTGTCCAGTGGGGCTTTCTAGAAAAGAGGTCAAGAATCTAAAGAGAAAGAGGTCTCAGCTTATGGGAGTTCAGGTGTTTGGGCACAGGCAGCTTCCTCTTACCTGACCCAGCACTTATACTATGTATGCTTCTAATTGTACTAAAACCAGTGGGTGTCACAGAAGTATCTATCAACTTTCTCCATTCCTTATTCACATGTATCTCTGCAAAGGCTAAACAACAATCATTTAAATATACTAAGCACATTCTTCCTACTGTTTTATGATGTGGGAGGGCAAGGACAGCTCAGGATCTTCTTAGGATGTAAGAGGGTACTAGAGATTCTAAGTCTGGTGTGTGTGTGTGTGTGTGTGTGTGTGTGTGTGTGTGTGTGTGTGTAGGAGGGCAGGTCTTTAGATAGAACAGTTGCCCTCTGAATAGGGTAGGTGGCTTTGGTAAAGGAGCAAAGAACAAAGCAAAACACTGTGGTGTGAGGCATTTGTCCTTGGAAATAGTCTCCATCTGGTCAGCAACTGCAGCATGCTCTAGAGGGAAGTCCAAAGCAAAGGAACAAGAGAAGAGAACAGACACTGTTAAAGCAAGGTGAAAGTTGCTGGGAGTGTGTATGTGGGAGGAATAATGAACATGGAAGAGATTTATAACTTGATTTTAGAAGAGAATGAGAATCAAGGAATCAAGGAGTGAACAGACTAGATTACATGAATTGTATTTAGTTAAAGAAGGAGAGATGTATCAGGAGAATGGAAGTTGACATTGAACAGAGATAAGTAGGGAAGCTGGGACAGAGAGGAAGAGGGATGAGAATGAAGAACAGAGAGATAGGAAGTAAAATATTTCCCAGATAAGTACTAGTCAGTATGTTAATAGTACTTAAAATCCATTTAAACTATTGCCTACTCCACAGGTAAGTTGAGCCCAAGTCCGATCTGTCTAGTTAGCCGTGGCAAGTAGGATCCAAGCAGTGACCCTACCCCATGAATGAGTCGTAAGCCTCTGTTTCAATATCTCCTTCTCAAGCAGTTACTCAGGGAAGATGATTCAAGGGCTTCAGAGTTCAGGGAACCCAGAACTTCATGTGAAGCTTCTTAGACTAAGAGTCAAAATTTCCCTCTGCATCTGAAATGGAATAGGCTTTCAAAATTCAACCCATTTCCTGACCCCTTGAGTCCATAGGCAAAGGTCTTAGTGGCTATGCCCTGGTCAGATCAAATAGAAGCTTTCTTAAGAAGAGAAATTGGGACAGTGAGAAGAGAAGGAGGAGGCTGAAAAATCCAGCAAAGCTGGGTAAGAAGACTGGGTTGCACAAAGTGCCCTGAAAAGATGCTCCCTTAGGGCTTCATCTAGTCCAGCATCTGTCATGACATAGACATCCTGATGAATATTTCATCCATTCCTTCATATACCTGTTCTTTGAGCACTGGTACTATGGTGAATGCTATGGAGGGGAAGTGGTTACTCCCACCATTTTTCTTGCTTTCCTCCTCAGGAAGGACACTGATACTGGGATGAGGCCATCACACCAAAGATGGCATTTATGTAACTTATCTGGAAGCTTCTCATAGAATTACCCTTTGTAGAGATGTGGATATTCTCATCCTGATTGTTGCTAGCCCATAAGATGGCACTTCTGGGGAAAAAAAAGGAAAATAAGTAATTTTTTTCTGGGATTCATCCTTGTGCCAGAAATGCATGGTGTGGTGAGAGAAATGTGGATAGCATTTTTGCTTCCACTTGCTCCTTCAGCTTGGAGCCACTGGACAGGTCTCTGGTGCTGGTCCTTTAGGGTTACCAGATGTATTAACTTCTCATTTCTCTGACCAAAATTCTTGACATGAACAACTTAGAAAACATTTACTTTAGGCTCACAGTTTCAGAAGGTTACTTCATGCTCATCTGACTCCATCACTCTGGGCCCAGGGTGAGGCAGGACACCATGACATAAGGGCAAGATGGAGGAAAACTGCTCAGCTCACTGCAGCCAGGAAACAGAGAAAGAAGGAGGATCCAGAGGGACAAGATATAATCCCCAAATGCGTGCCCCCAGAGACCTATTTCTCCCAGCCACGCTCTACCTGCTTACAATTACCACCCTGTACAGTAGACCTCTCAAACTCTTAATTCATCAAATGAATTAATTCACTGATTAGACTATAACTCTCATAGTCTAATCATTTTACCTCTGAATATTCCTGCATTATCTATCACATGAGCTTATTGGTGGACATCTCATAAACAAACCATAATATTAGGATTCTGCCAAAAGGGATGGGTTTGTTTCAGTGATACTTAATGATCTATGACAAGAATTCTGTTACTTGGTTTAGGAGGAGAGACACTAGAGGGCTTGGTCCCACTGGCCCCATATGTTAACTTCCAAACACAACTATCATCCTCTAAAAGTCACGTAGGTTCCTAAAAGGCTATAATCGAGAACTGTGTTGCTGAAAATCCCTGTTACTTCAAAGCACTTCACTAAGGCTTTTTCACAGCAGCCTGATTGCTGGAGTCTGGGTTGTATCCTAACTCAGAGGCCCATTTGCTTCTCAGTGGTATTTAAAACAGTTATTCCCAATAGCACTTGCTTTCTGAAGCACTGTACTTAGAGTAACACATTTCTCTCTTTGCAGTGCAGCTTCTGGGCAATTAGCCTGCAGTGAAGTCAATAAGCTAAAATCGTAAGGATCACACGTTTCCATAGCAGGAATATGAATTAATATAATACTTACAGAATAATGACCTTGCTGTAGACCTGGTTACATGGAGCTTTTTTTTTTTTCATTCATTTTCTTCTTTTTTTTATTCGAAGTTTATACATATACATACACACACACACACACACACACACACACATATAACAATAGCATGCATTACAATTCATAGTACATATATAGAGCAACTTTTTACATAACACTGTTTGTCCCTTGTCATATTTTGAGTCCTACCAGTAGACAGTGGTAACACAGAAGCCTGATCAAAAACCACAGGAGGAAGAAACACACTCAGACACACATTCTATCACACGTGCACATTAAAAACAATAATATACACTGTCACTCACACACAGGGAGAAACAGACATTTACAAACTCATACATTTACTTAATCACATGATCATACTTGCAAATTTACTCATACTTCAGAGAGACATACACTCACACACACTGAAACATTCACTGAACTGCACATTTACTGTCAAATTTACATGCTTATATACAAGAAAATGTTCATTTACTCACACATCCACATAAGCTCACATATATATATAATTATTCACAGATTTGCTCAAATCCATCAACACACTCACACAATCAGTTGAGCATACATCACCCTAACATGTTCACATATATACTTATACACATAGAACATGCTTACAAGTATACATATATATACACACTCCCTCACATAAATCTCTTACATCCACTAAAAAATCCAGCAACACACATTAACACACTCATGTAATTCAAATGTACTCATTATTCACTGATACTTACAGACATGCTCACTCACTTAAAGAGGCTCACAACTTCATTCTAACAGAAAAACATGCTCACATTCACATGCTTACAAATTTACTGATTCATATTAATACTCGCTTTAATGGACTCACATAAGCATGCTCACAGATTTAATCACACACATAAATGCACTTATCTTCACCAACATCCATACACTCATGCATTCACTCACTCATGAAAACATACTTACGCATGCATTTGCTCAAACTTTTTCTTATATTAACTGACATGACCATATTCACAAACTTGCTCATACACACTCATGTATGCTTACACATTTCCTCACCCACACACATTAACACATTCACAAATAGTATATATTGTGTATTTTCAGCATACACAATATCACCACAAATATGTTAACATTCACCGTGAAGATTACCCATTTACTTATGTACATAGATATACTCACATATACTTACATATACTCATATTTCAACAAACTCACTCAAACATATTTACACATTATTTCACACACATGAATATGCTAACATCCATGAACATGATTACAAATTGACACATACACATACGTACTCATGTATATTTTCACACATATGCTCACAAATTTTCTTAAATATACTCACATATTAAAACCCTCACACAAAACGTGTATAAATTCATTCAGACACAAGCATGCTAATATTCATAGACATGATCATATATTCACTCATACTCATGAACCTGAACATTTACTTAATCTCACAACTATATTCCTATAAACTCACTCATATTTGAATATGCACACATATTTACTCTCCAACATGAACATTGTTATTTAAAGGAGTCAAAGATGACCTCTGTATCTAGTTCCTATATTGTTTATTTTTTTCATGGCATGCTGGGACCTATTAGCTCAAAAGCCAGCTGGCACCAAACTCAAATTTTACAGTCAGTTGTTTTAAATATAGCCCGTATAAGCAAAATTTTAGCCATTGAGAATCTATCTATTTTGATGTTGTCTGCAAAACTGCATCCAACATCTGGTAGCCATGGATACAATAAACCTTATAGCTATCAAAGATCCAAGTCATTTCTGTTCTTTAGCTTTCTCTCCCCCATAGACTTCCCAATGTGCTAATAATGAATGACATCTCCTAGATATATAGGTCCCATCTCTGATCCTAATCTTCTCTGGAAATTCTCTTGGCTTCTTCTGAAAGATCTACTGTGAGGAATTTATTCTTTATGTAAACCGAGGAAGATGTCATCCAAATAAGATCATTGTGTGCTACTGCCACCTTGGCATCATGTCTTTTTTCTTGACTAGTTCTTAAATCCCTTGAATTCAATACAAATAGTGATGAGTACAGGGGAAGATTTTGGTGATGACCAGGAAATTGACATGGGGTTCACCCATTCTGTAGGACAATCAATTGACAAAATTATCCTAAATAGCCTTAAATAATTGAGGCTAAAAATTTGGAATGCCTCTGGGTTGGTATGAATAATACTGTAATATATTACAGTATCAATTTGTTATTGTCTCCCCCTCTGCCTCATTAGTCTAAGCAGTAGTACTAGCCTTTGAGTGAACTCATGTCATTGCAACTGACTTTTGGGGTGAGAGGCATGGAGCTTCCTAAGGAAAGAGGTCAGTCTGCCCTGTAGGCCTGGATAGAAAAAGGACAGGAGTGTATACTTGTGGACCAAAGGTAGGCTACTCCTGACATCATAATGGAGTGTAGCAGGGGGAGTTCCCCATGACTAGGAGATTGGTCTGCTCAGAAATTAGAAGACATCCTTGTCCCCGGGGACTTCTGTGGCACGTAAATAAGCCAATAAGGCAGAGATGTGAGACCAAGGCTGATTTCTTAAACCCAGTTGGGGGACACAACTTTTCTAAATTATTTTATTTATTTATTTATTTATTTATTTTTATGCAGTGCTAAGGATCTAACACAGTGCCTCACACATGCTAGGCAAGCATTCTGCCATTGAGGTACAGTCCCAACCTGGGGGGACACCCCTTTATAAACAGCTACTATGATTCTTTTGCTGTCCCACTTGGTTTGCTATTGTAAAATACATCATTCTGGTTCCTCCCTTAATATGTATTGAGACCCTAATCCCTGCACAGAGATGGCTAAATCATTACTTAAGATGACTACATGCAAAGAAGTTTGTATTTTTCTTCTTCCAGGACTCTGAAGGAAGTGGTTCTCCTACTGGATGGGTGCTCTAAGACCCAGGCTTTGCTCAGGGCAGTCTCTCACTAGGATGCTATAGAAAGGAGGCAGAAGCTTAAACAACTTCGGGGAGATAAAACAAAGAGGAGAACTCTGGGGAAAACTAGTGTGCTCTAGAAGAAAAAACAGCACAGCACTATTATGACACTGATGAGGAAAATTTACCCTTTATTTTCTTGGCAACTACTCAGAGTAATAAAGACAGAAAAGACAAAATATGAGAACCAATGAGGTGAGGGTAATTCATTTTTGGAGGAAACATACCCTTTCTCTTGCCTTAAGATTCAGTTTTGTCTTAAGGAACTACTAGCCCCACAACCTAACAAAAAAGGGCTTACTGTTTATATGGAATGTATCTTTTGGGATGCAAGCTCCATCTAACAGGGGCTGGAATTAAACAACTGACTACTATAATATGATATGGAAAAAATGGCATCCCCCCTAAAGGATCCCACACAATTAATGCTGGAAGTAGGAATAGACCCCAGAGGAGGCTTCACATCCTAGCCTGCATATATAGTACTTTGCTGTTATGGATATTGATGCCTTTGAAGTCTTTACACCTTACATCAGCCCAGAAACGACTTTCAATGGAAAATTTTAGCCTCCTGTCAGCTGGGAATGTTGGAATGGACTTATCAGGCAACAGATGGTATATAGCATGGTAAATTGGCAAATCCAGAGGAGGGTGGATTGAGACCTGAGTCCACCCAGTTGTTTCTTAGTGGCACTCCTAACAAATATAAGCTCTCCTTACTGGCAATGATGGCCATTGCTAAAACATTTCAAGAGTAGCAGCTGCTTAGATTTAATAGAAACTCATGAAAGACAAACAGAATCAGAAATGCCTACTAATTATACAAACAACATATTGAGTCAAATTATTGAATCACCCATGTCTTCCACTTTTCAGTGTGGACCTGAGTAACAACAAGCACTAGAGAGACTAAAGGAGACTATCACTTTGACTCTCCCAGCAATGTCCCAAGAGCAAGACTCATAATTAGTTCTACAATCCCAAAATTTACTTCATGGAATCTTTGGACCAAAGGGACAGGTAAATACCTTATCCAAATGTTTTTGGTGTAAGCATCTTCCAGACTTGGCCCAGAGGTATTTGCCACCAGAGAGCCAATTCTTGTAGACATATTGGGCACTTACTGAAATTAAATCCCTTACTGAGGAAGAGCCAGTTACTCTATTGAGATTCTCACTATACCCTGGTTCATGGAAATAACTCCCCATGAAACTGAATTAACAACAGAAACCTCTTCATTAAAATGGAAATGTTATCTACTGGATTAAGCTGAACCCGGCTGTACTGAAATGTTACAGTGCCATGAGGAATTAACCACTTACCCTGGCTTTGTGCTTAACCTGCCAAAACCTCCCAAATTGTCTGTGGTTCTTGCTCATTAGGGACCAGAGGGTGGGTAGTCAACATTATCAAAAAGGAAAAGTAATGATATCTATTTACCTGTCAACTGAGCACAGGATAAGACAATGGATTACCTCAGACTATCACCCCTAATTCAAACACTCCAATTTTGGGGAGACAGACCAAAGTACCCAATGAGCTTAGTAGAATGCAAAATTCCTAGTAATACAAATATGCCCCTGACAAACATTTTCCTAAAGTTTATGTTTTAACAAACTTAGGGGTAGTGTCTGATAACTGGGGCTTTGGCAAAATCACTGTTAAAGAATACAAGGTCAAGCTGGGCTCAGTGGCACATGCCAGTAATCCCAGCAGCTCCGGAGATTGAGTCAGCAGGATTGCTTCAAAGCCAGTCTCAGCAAAAGTGAGGCACTAAGCAACTCAGTGAGACCCTGTCTCTAAAGAAAATACAAAACAGGGCTGGGGATGTGGTTCAGTGGTCAAGTGCCCCTGAGTAGTTCAACTCCTGGTACCCCTACCCGCCCCAAAAGAATACAAGATCAAGAAATGTGATAAATAGGGACATATAAATATATAAGTATAATAAAGTAGAGGTTTTTTTTTTTTTCCAAATACTATGTGAAAACTCACACTGAAAACATGATGGCAATTTAATTAATTAATTTGTTTATTATTGGTTCTTTTTAGTTATACATAGTATTAGGATTCATTTTGAGGTCATTTTTTGAAATCACTTGGCTCATCTGTGAGGCTTTCACATGTGAGTGTCCTTTAGTTCAGTGTCTTAATTTGTTGCATGGCTAAATTAGCAACGTTTCCCCAAACTGCTGAGAGCATCTGAGAAACTTTTTCCATGCCCATGGGAATACTACAATATTATTGGCAGAAAACCCAAGCAACAATGCACATTGATCTGAACAAGAATGAATATATAATTGCCCACCAAACCAATCTGCACATAGTCTTACACAAATATATAAAATGTCAACTACATACTGAGGTTGCTTCCAAGCCATCATTTTGGTACAGAGCATACTTCTAGTTTAGTCAGCTTTTGCATGTTTGTGACCAATATGCCTGACCATGAACAATGTAGAAGAGGAAAATTTTATTTTGGCTCATGGTTTTTGAGGTTCAGCCCATGGTTGGCCAACTCCATAGCTTTGCACCCAAGTGAGGTGGAACATTATGGCAGAAGGGCATGGTGGAAAAAAGAAGCTTAGGACAGGACAACCAGGAAGCAGACAAAATGAGCTCTGCTTACCAGAGACAAAATTTAAACCACAAAGTAACCTATTTCCTTCAGCCACACCCTATCTGCTTACAGTTACTGCCCAGTTAATCCATATAAGTGGATTAATCTACTGATTAGGTTACACCTCACAGTATAATCATTTCACCTCTGAAAATTCTTACATTTTCTCACATGTGAGCTTTTGGAGGACACCTCATATCATACCATAACAACTTCTCTCAGACCAAGCTACCTCATGAGCCTCAATTATCAAGATAGGCCTATTCTTCTGATCATTGAAATTCACCCAATATGCCCAGGGGATAATATCATGCAAATATGGGGAAATTGGTGGTCTCAGCACATAACCAATCTAGTTGACTCAGGTCCTAAATGTAAAGTAGATAGTATGCAAGTTCATTCACCTTGACATTATATTCTTCCAATTAACACCATCTGGAATTGTGCCAAGTCACACAATTTATGTTCAAACTAGCAAAAGTCACAGAGGGAGCCTATTAGATCTGCAAGGGAATCAAATTTTTTCTCCTGTCACAACCTTCCCCTTGTCTGACCTAGAAAAATATTTCTTGGACTTGGATTTGGCCCAACTTTCCAGATTATGTTTTGTACTAAGCATTAAACTCAGGTATGCTTTACCACTGAGCTACATCCCCAGTCTATTTTATAATTTAAAAAAATTTTGAGACATGGTCTTGCTGAGTTGCTTAGAATCTCACTAAGTTGTTGATATTGGCTTTGAACTTGTGATCCTCCTGCCTCAGTATTTTAGTCAGCTACTTCACCAGTGTGACTAAAGACACAACCAGAACAATTGTAGAGGAGGAAAAGTTTATTTATGGGCTCATGTTTTCAGAGGTCTCAATCCATAGACAGCAGACTCCATTCCTCGGGGCTCCAAGTGAGGCTGAACATCATGGTGGAAGAGCGTGGCAGAAGGAAGCAGCTCACATGATGATCAGAAAGCAGAGAAAGACTCCAGACACAAAATATCTATCACATAGCCACGCCCCCAGTAAACCACTTCTTCCAGGCATACCCCACCTGCCTCCAGTTACCACTCAATTAATCCCATCAGGGATAAATTTACTGATTAGGTTCAGGCTATAACCCAATCATTTCTCCTCCAAACCTACTTGCATTGTCTCACATGTGAGCTTTTGTGGGACACCACATCTAAATCATAATACTCAGTCTCCCAGATCACTGGAATTACAGAAGTGTGCCACCAAGACCACAGCTCCAACTTTCCAGATTTTTATTCAACAGCTGAACCTCCCATGTACTTTCCCCAACAAACTGCAACTTCAATTTTGTAGACATACTCACATGCGTACACTCACTCTCACATGTATAAATTCATAAAATCACACAACAAACAGAATCTTTTACATTCATGTGAGTATACATGCTAACTTAAACATACGAAATAATCTGATCACAAAAACATGTTCACATACTCAGTGCACACAAATATGCTCATACTTACAAAGAAGCTCACAATTCATTCATACATTAATGAGCTTATGAATGAACTCACATTCACTCGCAATACGCTTACAAATGTATTTACACAGAAATACATATATTCTCATCCTTATGCTCACATATCACACAAGACTGCTCACACATTCATTCTTTCACATGAGCATGCCCAAAATTCACTTGCAATTAGGATATGTTCACACACATTGTTAATATATTAAATCACACACAAAAACACTTATAAAATTATTTATATATGACATCCCTGTATATAATCATGTAACATATAAATCATATGTGCATTTGTAACCCCATAATTACATATTCACATGTGTAATCTCTTGCAAATGAATCATATATTTACATATGCGGTCTCACTATTTTTTATGTATTTATAAGTTCTCACACATGAATATGATCACACATTCACAAAAACACAAATACATGCTCCTATATATAAACACATCAACACATTCACTAACATGGACATGCTTATTTTTCACACACATGTAGACATACACTACCACTAGCACATGTATTCACTCATGCACATGAACATGTTCAAAAATTTATGAGTGCACAATATACACTTATATCCCTCATATATACACAGTTGTATATTCCTCACACATTCACTGATTCACTTGTGGATTCTCACAAATTCATACCTACAGAGACACAGCCATATGTGTTCACTCTCACCAATTTATTTAAACAGGTACATCAACATACTCACAAACAGGAATATGCTTATCTAGTCACCTTACACTAATATACTTCCATTCATCATGAACTCACACACAAAGATGCAGTAACATACCCACATTTAACCCACACATTAACAAGCTCATACAAATTAATAGTGACTAACGGTCACTCACTGACACAAACATGCTAACACACTTATGTATGTGTTCAAAAATTTATAATGCACTGGAATATACCTAAACATTTACTTCAACACTCAAATATTGTTACACTTAAACACATTCACAAATGCTCAGACATATGCACATGCACACATATTCACTCATATTAACATGTTTAAAACTCGCTAAGCATAACAAATTACTCAAACATGCGAATATACTCACACATTCACTTTCATGTATTTACACATTCACTCATTCACAAAATATACTCCCACCATCACTCACAAGAGCTTCGTCATACAGTCACTCACTTATGTGAACATATTAATAAATGTACTCAAATACATAGACCCATAAAATGCATTTATACACCCACAGATATATTACTCCAAAAAACATGCTTAAACATTCACTCAATCTTATGCCCATGACCATAAGTTCACACACACTGGGACTCAAATATATACACTCAGATGGTCCCACTCACACTTTCACAAGCATATTTACACTCATAATCAGGAATTCGCACATATAGACACACACAGACATGCTCACAGCCACCACAAGAAAATATACTCACACATACTTGCACTCACATGCTCACATTTCTCTCACAGATTAAGTAACACATGAATTAGCTCACAGCAATATACATCACATATTCAGTCACTCACATTGATTGTGCTAACATTCATGCATATATGGCAACAAATTCAAGCATACACTTGAATACACAAAATTTAGCTTCAAAACTCAAATATCATCACACTAATTTATTCTCACATATTCAACTTCACATGTTCACTCAATCAAATATGCTTGTTCCCATATATGGCCAGGCTCACACACTCACACAAACACACAAATGTGTTCACACCTCATTTGTTCACATATGCATTATCACAGTTCACACAAAACATACATGCTAAGAAATTCACATACCAAACACATCCATACATTTATATACAATCACATATCCACCTTCACATGGACATTATCATTGACACAAAAGAACATGTTCATATATTAACTGGCATAGGAACATCATCACACCAAGAAGTGCACAAATTCACTCAAACACACTAATACATTCACTGACACATATGTTTACACATTCCTTTACACAAATAAATATATTTTATACTAATACATATAAGTTATTAGGTCACACCCCAAAACACTTACACATTCATTACCCACAAGTAAGCAATTATTCAAAAGCTTACAAAGGCACTGACACAGATTAGCATATAAAAATGCTCACTTCTATGCACATTTACATACCAATGTGCTCACCTGTGAATAGGATATCATATACACTGTCACATTTAATGTTTATGTGTATAAAAATTTTTATAAAATCACTCATAAAATTCACTCATTGACTAACCCAAATATGGATTTCAAACATTTCACACACATTCCTACACAAACATAAATATTTTCATATAGATACTGATACACTGATATCTTTTATACTCATTCTCAAGTAATCACTGAATAATTTGAGCATGCTCACCAATTTACTCATACTACTTAGGGACTCAAGTATATATGCCCAAATGCTCCCACGTATCCACCTCATTTATACATGCAAATTAACCTACTCAAGATAAGGAATACATTTACATGTATACTTGTATACACATTTACATTCATCACAAAGCTCAAACCTTCACTCTTGCATAGACAAAATCATATGGCTACTTTACACTCACCCCCCAACCCCAAACTCTCACAAGCTCACATGAATTAAACCAATATACATTTTTTTTTGGTACCAGAGATTGAACTCAGGGGCACTCTACCACTTAGCCACATCCCCAGCCCTTTTTTGTATTTTATTTAGAGACAGGGTCTCACTGAGTTGTGAAGTGCCTCACCATTGCTGAGGCTGGGTTTGAACTCGCGATCCTCCTGTCTCAGCCTCCCAAGTGCTAGGCGTGTGCCACTGTGCCCAGCGATTAAATCAATATACATCTATAAACAACATATATACATGCACATGTTCATAAATTTTAGGCATAGAATTGAACTAACATTTATTTCAACACTCAAATATTGTCATACTAAAAACCACACATACAGGTTCACATATTCACTATTGTTAATGAACATGCTCACATCCAAAACACTCACATTCACCTCCATTAATACACTTACAATTCACTCACTCAAAATACACACTGACCAAATTACTCCCATACATAGACATTCACATACATTCTCACAACACAATTACATATAGACTCAGTGATGCAAACATGTTCACACATCACTTGTGAGCATTTTGAACATGTACACATGTGAAAATCTCATAAATGTATACAACAGACACACTTATTACATTTATGTACACATGATAACAAATTAGTTAAGTCTACAAGCTCTCATGGTCACAAACAGGAATGTGTTCAATATTCACTTGCATACAAACATATACTATCTAAGGTGATCATGTAATTTTTTCAATGCATGAAAACATATTTACTCACACAATGCTTACCTATTACATTATTCAAATATATTCACACTAATAAAACCACACAAACACTTACACAGATATTACATATGACAATTCTAACACATATGTACATGCTGGTAAAAATTCTCATACAGGTAACTACAAGGACAGTCACTTGGAATACACATGCTTACACAATGGAATGCTATAATACATTCACAGACTCACACATACATTAGCAGAAACAATAATGCTCACATATATACACATATTCACACATTTATTGTTAACAAAACATACCATAACATGCACTCTTACTCAGACATGCTCACAAATTCGTTCATATACATAGACATAAATACATGGCAAAGCACACATTAACACATATATTTGTTCACACAAACATGTTCAAACATTATTAACTCAGTCATATAAGTATGCTCACAAATTACCTGACATATGGACATAAATATGTATACTCAAATGTTTTAATTCTCCTGTTCACTCTCATACACACATCAACAAAATCTCAAACAGTAACTTGCTCATATTTATACTCACCAAGAATTTTTAAAAGTTCATTTTTAAATTTTCCATATGTTCACTGGTGAATTATATATAATGGTGGGAATTGTTGTTACATATTCATTCATGCACACAATACAACAATATATTTAGGCTAATATCATTCCCCAGTATTTCCCCTTTCTCACCACTCCTACCTCTCCTTGGTCACTTTCCTCTACTCTACTGGTCTCCCTTCAATTTTCATGAGACACCCCCACATTTCTTTTTGTTTTTACTCTCTAGCTTCCACATATGAGAGAAAACATGACCCTTGGTTTTCTGAGTTTGAATTATTTCACTTAACATAATGTTTTTATACATGCATACATACATTCATATATGTATGTTAACATATTTACTGTCTGAAACAAATATGCTTCATAAGCATATTTCACTTTCATAAGCATAATTACACATTCATTCACTACTATGAACATGCTCACAAATTCTAATATAGAGATATATCAGATATACTTATGTGCACACATTGCACACATTGACTCATTTCATCACACAAACATTCTCAAATATGCACTCAATCATAAACATGCCCACAATTTCACTAACAGAGGTAGCCAAATATGTGTAATTAAGTACTTCTCCTTGTACATTCATTTGAATGTGTACATTATGTACATCAACAGAAACATGCTTACATACTCACTTGGACACAGACATGCTAGCATCATGAAATTAAAACATTACCTTATACAAGTGTATAAGTGTATACATTCTCCTGCTCACGCTTCATTCACACAAATATAATCACATGTTAGCCATCTCACAAAAATGAATATATTACACATTGACTCACTAAAATAAACATGCTAATATCAATGTACAAGTCACAAATACAGGCATATACTCAGACACATAAATATTTACTTTGATACTCAAATATTGTCAGACTAGCACATTCAAATATGTATAAATTTGCAAATACACTCTTATGAATGCATATGTTCTCATATGGGCACATGCTCATGCATTCACTCACAGAACCATGCACACTCACAAGAGCTTTAGCACATATTCAGTCATGTACACATACATGTAAAAGATGTGCTTATCAGATTTATATGCATATGAATATTCACTTACACATGCAAATTATCAACCTTAGAAACATTCTCAATTATGCATGTGTGCATAAACATACACTTACTAAGAAGTTTGCACATTTGCTCTCTCAAACAAATATACTCACTTTCACTCACCACAGGATCAAAATTCTATTACACAAGAATAATACCACTTTTACAAGATCACACAAAATGAACACACAATGCACACATACACCTACATGTACATGTAGACAAATTTAATTACACATTTGAACATACACAAATACTCAGTTAAAAATATGGATATACATATAGTAAAATATTCTAACCCATGCATAGGATAACACATTCCCTCTCATGCACAGACATGCTCAATTATATGCACAGGTCCAATCAACTTACTCTTATAATATATTTATTGATTTAACCATACTCATGGACATAGTTATTGACGCTTATCTGACACATGAATTGCTTACACATTTTTCCATTCATTCAAATATACTTACATGAAATTATTCATGCTTTCATTCATCCATGTCAATATTTGATATATTCATTCAGACATATTAGCATACATTTCTTTTGTGTAGCCTCCCATACACAATGATACATCGACTCACATGCATAAAAATGCTTTAAAATTCCCTCTCATATAATCCCTTGTACATGCTCAAGATCATGACACATTTGCATATGTACATGCTCTCATATGGAATATTTTCATTGATCATTCACAGATACATAAAAACTAAAAAAAAAATTCATTATTTTTTATAAAAATAACCACATACATGTTCATACTCACATATTGATTGAAGCGTATTAACACATCACATATTCACTCACTCACAAAAATATCCACAAATTTTCTCACACAAACACTAATTCACATGCTAAGTTATGGAACCAGTCCTGGTGCTCACTAACACATGAATGGATAAAGAAAATGTGGTATATATACACAATGGAGTATTGCTCAGCCATAAAGAAGAATGACTTTATGGCACTTGCTAATAAATGGGTGGCACTGGAGACTATCATGCTAAGTGTAACAAGCCAAAGAGTCAAAGTTTGAAATCTTTCTCTAATATGTGGAAGCTAATCGAAAATTTGACATTGAAGTTAATAATTGTCACATTGCCAGTTATAGTCTTTCTCTTTTATTTCACTTTGGTTGGAGATTCTCACTTTTTGGGAAATGTTTGTTTTTACTGTAAACGTAGTTGATGTTTTATACCTAGGTCCCTCAGAGAATTTGGAGTTAATTAGTTTGGTGGGTTTTAGTGATTTATTATCATATTACTACTGATATACAAATAAAATTAATATTTATTAATCTTTATTTAGCTGTATGTGCCTATCTACCTACCAACGTATCTCTAGAGGAAGAAAGGAAAGTCATATTCCTAGTAGTAAGAAAATATGAAAGGAAAAATACATGCAATACTTTATACAAATCCCTGAATAAAGAATACAGGACAAGGGGCCAAAGCAATTTAACATGATTGTTTAACACATTTCCCTTCTGATTATCTCCCTTAATAAACCATTACTTTCATAATCAGAAAACTAACTTTATTTGATATTTTTATTATATATTTAAAGTATTCCTTTGAAAATTTTCAGACTGAAAATGATGTAGACAAATGTGAGTATCAAAGAATATTCAAATGCACTGTACAATGTTTTTTAAAAAGCCTTTTTGTGTCTTACAGAAATGCATGTTGTTATGGTTTAGATATGAGGTGTCCCCCAAAAGCTAATGTGTGAGACAATGCAAGAATGTTTGGAGGTGAAATTATTAGATTATGAGAGCTACAACCACACTTGTGGGTTGATGCATTTGAATGAATTAATAGATGGTAATTGTAGGCAGGCAAGGCATGACTGGAGGAAGTAGGTCACTGGAGGCATGCCCTTAAGACTTACATTATCCCTGGCAACTTGCTCTAAAGCTCTATGCTTCCTGGATATCATTAACAGAGCAACTTTCCTCCACCATGGTCTTCTGCCTTGATATTCTGCCTCACTATGAGGCAGAAGTTCTGCCCAGAGCTATGGAGTCCACTAACCATGGAATGAACCTCTGAAACTGTGATCCAGCATAAACTTTTAATCCTCTAAATTGTTCTTGTCAGGTTTATTGGTCACAGTGACACAAATCTAAAACACATATACAAGTAGAATAAAAATTGGGAATATGTAAACTCAATATTTATAATAAATACTGCTGAGTGATTGATTGGATTATTTATTCTTATTATATTTGCTTCTTTCAAATCTTAAACTTTTTAGATATTTCCACATGTATGTATATAAAGAAGAAATAGATAAAGCTGGAAAACATCATTCAAACTGGAAGCAAAAATGATAAAATGATATAATGTGTACAGCCAGTGAGTGTGGGATATATGCATCAGTATCAGGCATCTTGTCCAATAACATCTCTGATCTGTGATTGAGTGTGTGTGTGTGTGTGTGTGTGTGTGTGTGTGTGTGTGTGTGGTTGTATGCATGTTGAGTAAGAGGAACTTTTGGTTGTGGTGGAGTAGCTGATCACTCTTGTTTAATGAGAGTATCTGGCAGGTACTACTGAATGGAGACTCTGGTGTTTGAGTCACAAATTATTCCCTGTCCCTTTTTTTTTTTTTTTTTTTTTTTTGTATTCAGATGTCAGCTGTGGGTTGAAAGCCAAGTAGTCATTGAATTCTCCAAAGTAGAGGCTCTGAAACACGTATGATCATGGACCCTTGTCCAGGAAAAAATATGCAGGTTATTTCCAAATATGTATGATTCATTATAATTATATAATGTAGATTATATAATACTTACCAGTATGTGTAAATATACTGACACATACTAGTAAATATTGCACTCATTGTACGAATCACTTCCTTTTACTGTTTTGCTTTCAGTTTAAATCTGTTTTTCAGATTCATCTATGTCCTTTTTATATAAATACATGTGAAAATATTTAAAATATTTAAAATTTGAAAGAAGCAAATATAATAAGAATAAATAATCCAACCACTCAGCAATGTTTATTGTAAATATGTGATTTCACATACTCCTGATTTTTTAATTATATTCATGTATGCATTTTTATAATATATGAGGTTCATAAATGTCTTTAAGGATTATTTTTATGTTATGAAACACAATATTTGAGGTTAATAAAGAATGGTGTAAAACACATAAATGAACTATAACAAACATTTCTCCAATGTGTATGGAAAACTAGAAAGATATATACCAAACTAGTAGTATTACTAGGTGGGAGAGTGGAAAAACAGATTAAGAGAATGATACCGTCTTCTGCATCATAGACTTCTAAACTGATTGAAATTTCTTTAAATAAATTTTGGAAATTTCAAGGAAGAGATTCACTGAAAATGATGTCAACCTGTTGAGTAAATATGCTCTTAAGTAATATGTATATTATGTGTTTATGTATGCACAGAAAATGTAGGGGAATTGCAACATCATGTGGACAGAGACTGTTTATAATGTGCATTCTTTATGTATCTTTCTATGTATTTGGTATTTTCTGTAAGCCCATTTAATATAATTTTATTAATTTTAACAATATTTTGGAACCAGGCAAATATATTAACATTAAACAGCTCCTTTAATTTCAATCTTAAAACCCCACAATCACACACACACACACACACACACACACACACACACACACACACAAAATACTATGAAATATGTATCCCAAAAGGATGCTATCTTGAAAAGCAGGAGTTCCTATTGTTCTATTATAGGAATGCAGTAGTATATACTGAATATTATATTGAGATATTTTTGAAATACAAGACATAAAGAAACATGACCTCTATGTTATGGATAATACTAAGTTGATTTTGTTTCAGAGTGACATAGAGTTGGAGGTGGGGAAATTATTAATCAAACAACTGTAGTTAGTTTGATTTTCAAGATGTTTTGGATTTTCTGGATTAACATTGGCAGAGCACAGTTCCTGATTATTTTGTTTGATGCTATTTGATCCTTGGAAGAGCATACACCTCAAAAGCACAGAACAGTATAAAAGTTTTGCTGGACAAGAAGTTGGAGATGTGGTTTACAGAGATGTGGCCTACAGAACCAGATATATCATGATCCATGTTACACTGGGCAAGACTATGCCTTTTTATATGACATTCCATCCAAAGTAATTTTAAGTTGAGATGATGGGGTTTCAATTTATTTTGCTCCTTATTCTGCATTCACTTATCTTCATATTGAGTCACAGATTTAGTTTTGGGACACAAATATTTTAGTCTGCATGTAGAAATGAAAATTTTCAGGTCCCAGACAATGGAGGGTACTCCAAGCCATCAGTTTTAAATATGATAGCCAGTCATTTATTATGATAATCATTATGAACCTCTAAATTCTAATATCATGCTTTTGAATATGACATTGTGCTGAAATCCATTATCTCTATGTAGGAGATTACCCCTGCCTGCCTTGGGAGACAGAGCAGCATTAGCGATCTAAGAGGAAAAAAGAAATGTTTTTTTTTTTCTAATTTGAACCCCTAGCAGCCTATACTATTCAATGATACAAATGGGATATATAACATGCCACCCCCTCAACACGTATAAATAGATACTCCTTAATAATAATGATGACAAGATATTGGATTTGTGGTGTTAGAAAATTTCTTTTGTATTTTTGATTTTTGAATTTCAGTGTTTCTAAATATCATATATCTGCCTTTTCTATTATTCACTATTTTTCATTGTTGTATTTCTTAACAGTCAACAGTTTATTTGGCAGAATTTTTTCAGATACATTTTCTTCTTTTCCTTTTCCCTATTCTAGTATCCCCCATTCAAAGCATGTGCTCAAACATCCCTAGAAGTTTCAGGTGGAGGAGCTCAGGACACATGAGCCATAAGCCATTTGTAATACTAAAGAAGGCTTAGTAAAGACCATTACCTTAGGGAGGATTTGTTTTAGCAGTGATGATGAAAGCTGGACCTCTGATAATTACCCCTTGGCACAAAAATCTGAATCCTAATAGATGTTGAGTATGTTACATGGAATTGGAAAGACCAGATATAGCCAGCAATTTTTTTTTTATTATTCAGACCTGGGACATAGTAAACAAAAATAATAGAGAAAAAAAAATTCCATAGACTTTAAGTACATTCATTAGTTAAAAATATTTTAAGTAAAAATCTTAGAAATAAAACCCCTAAATAAATTCTAAGCCAGGCTTGTATGGTGCAGTGATATTCTGCTATGCCTCTAACCTGAGCCTATGTCATTTACTCTACCTTACAAATAGAATTAAAATCTTCAAATAATATATTTGTTTAGAATCTGTGGCAAAACATCTATCTTTTGATGACTCTGACACTATTAATTCTATCAAATCTATTATGTGGACAATAGTAAAGAAGGAAGGCATCACATATGGATTGCTTTCCTACAGTTGTATTCAGTTGGAAGAGAAATGATAATCTGGCTTAAAAATCAAAATTATCCATTTTAATCAGAATGTTAAGAACGTTAAAGAATGTTAAGGAAGCAGAGGTGACAGGCTTATTTTTGGAGGCAAACATGGGACCTAAACAGTGCAGCATAACTATTCATCTTGAAGAATTAAACCATTTTCACTGTAAGTAGAAACAAAAACTTATGAAGAGAGTTATGTTAAAGCTAGGGAAGGAAAAGGAAAAGATAAGTGTATGGAGGAATCTCATGAAAATCAAAGGGAGATCAGTAGAGGAAACAGAACAGGGGTTGGGAGAAGGGGAGGGAGGGGAAAGTGCTGGGAAGTTATATTGGCCAAATTATAGTGTTTTATTGTGTGCATGCATGAATATGTAACAACAAATTCCATCATTGTGTACAATGCTAATACACCAATAAAAATGTGGAAAGAGAAAAATCAACTTATGAAGAAAGCCAGGAAAACATCAGTCAAAGTCTTACCTGCAGCTTCTTGCTGATTTCTGACTGGAATATGCTTTTTTTTTTTGGGGGGGGGGGAGTTTCCTTGAGTTTTATTCTCCTTCTAATAGTTATCCAATTAAGAAAGCAATTTAAGAGGGTGATATTAAGAGTTATATTTTTCAAAGACAAATCATGAAAACCAATAGGAGTATGAGGAAGAGTTTTCCCAGAGCAGGAAAAGGCTCTACAAGAAAATTCTTCCTGACTGAAAAGAGCTGCTATGAACCCTGTGAACCGGAAGCTAATACACTTTTAGAACCATTCTAACAGGTGTAGGTTAATTTGAATTTCCCTGATTATTAATGATGTTAAGCAATTTTTTCACATATATGTTGGCCATTTGTATGTCTTGTTTGGAAAAATATCTAATCAGATCTTTGGTTCACTTTTTAATAAGATTATTGTTATTATTTTTTGCTATTAAATTCAAGTTCCTTATATACTTTGAGTCCAGGCTATATGCTTAAGAAGCCATCTATTTTGGAGTAAATTATAGAAAATAAACAAGAATTTTATTCTGAATCTTGTATCTAAAAAATATAGTCATTTGTCTGAATCCAAGCAAACTTTATCTTTCCATTTATTCATAGAGTAGCTGTTGGAGGTTCATAGACATTTTTTAGATGTGAAGATAAATACAAAACAAAAGTAAAATGATGTAAAAATAACTGAAAGAAGATGGCACATCTATGTTAATATCAGACAAAATAAACTTATTTGTTGTGGTTCTCTTTTCCATATTTTATTGGTACATTATAATTATACATAACACTGGGTTTCAATGTTACATATTTGTACATACACATAAGACAGCAATTTGATTTGGTTGATATTGTTTCCCAGTATCAAAATAGATTTTAGAATAAAAAATGTAAATAGAGATAATGAGGGACCTTTTATAATGATAAAATAATCAACTTGTGGGGTTTAAGTAAGAGGTATTGAAGTTGGGAAACATTTAAGTCATTTTCTGTTTCTAATAACAATGCCACAGGGCAAATAAATAAAAGAAATTTATTTTGGTTAATGCTTATGGTCCAGGGTCTGGAGGCTTCTTGCTGGAGTAGTTGAAGTCTGCATAGGGCATCATGTGGCAAGAAGTACTTGGGAGAGTGATGAGTGGGGAGAGATCACCTGGAAAGAGAGGGAACAAGATACTAGAAAGAGCCAGGCCTGCTCTTTTACAACAGCCCTCTCATATGGGAACTAATCCACTCCTTTTAGACCCAATCCACTCTGCAAGATCAGCATTAATCCATTCATGAAGGTGGTGTACCAATTACATTTCACTAGGCTCCACCTTTCAGAGGTTGTACCACCTCAACATTGCTACATTGGAGCCAAGGTTCCACAACATGAACTTGTGGTGCATAAACTACACCAAAATCATAGTAGAAAAGAAGAAATTAAAATATCTTTACTGGCAGTTAAAACGATCTTACATATAGAAAAGCCCAAGGGATTCACTAGTAAAAAAAATTAGAGCTAATAAATGAATTAAGAACAATAGACTCACCAGGCCTCTAGGAGCTTGGGACTTGGAGCTACATGGGCACAAATTCAGGTCACCAGGTACCTGGAGCATAATTGGGTGTAGGAAGAATGTACTCTTAGTGTATATGTGCCATTGACCCTACATCTTGGACATTTGGAAAAACGTAGAGAGGTGAAGCTGAAAGAGGGCAGACATGGAACATCTAAAGTGTGGGTCCATGACAAGCCCTGTTGAGACTGGGTCTCAATATTACTATATTTAACAACTGGTTCAACACAGGCACTGAGATAACCAGCATCCTGGTGTTCATGTCTTAGTGTAGTACACTCCCTCATTTAAGAGAGCTGACCTATGCGATCAATAAGGTATTGTAGAAATGATTGTAAAACATTAAGGCTATGTCATCAGAGATATTGTGGCTTCCATTTTATTTTCTCTTGAGTTGTTCACTCTTGGGGAAGCCAGCTGTCATATCATGAGGATACTCAAACAATCCATTGCAGAGAACTATGTGGTAAGGAAATGATACTTTCTGGAAACAGCCTGCAAAGAACTTTGGTGTCCTGCCTGTAACCTAGTGAATGAACTATGTTGGAAGGGAATTTTCTAGATCAAGTCAAATCTTCAGAAGACTGTAGATAAGGGGGATACATTGGCTGCAACTTTAATGATATCCCAGGAGAGAGCAACCTGCCTAAGTGACTGTTGGTGACAGAAATTGTGAGATATTGTTATGATTTAGATTCAGGTGTCCCACAAAAACTCATGTGTGAAACAATGTAAGAAGGTTTAGAAGTGAAATTATTGGGTTATGTGAGGCTTAACCCAATCAATTAATTAATCCCATGATAGGGATTAACTGGGTAGTAACTGAAGGCAGATAAGGTATGGCTGGAGGAGGTGGGTCATTGGGGGATGCCTTTGGGGTATATATTTTGTATCTAGCAAGCGGAGTCTCTCTGTTTTTGCTTTCTGGTGTGTTGTTTTGAGCCACTTTCCTATACCATACTTTTCCACCATGATGTTCTGCCTCAATTGAGCCCTGAGGAATCAAGTTGGACTTCTCTGGACTGAGACCTCTGGAACAATGAGCCCCAAAATACACTTTACTTCCTCTACAATTGTTCTCATCAGGTCTTTTATCATAACAGTGAAAATCTGACTAAAATAGAAATTATATGGTTGGCTTTCTTAAGACATTTATTATGCAGAAATAGACAATGAAAACACATTTTAGTACCAAGACTAGGATGCTGCAGTAATAAAAACTATGAGAGTGGCTTTCTCCATCGGTTAAAGGGAAAAAACTAGAAAACTGGAAAGAAATTGAGGGCAGTATTAGTGAAAGTCAAAGACACTTGAAACAGACTATTATCAGAAACATGTTGGCTGATGTGGAAAATGCTTGTAAAACCTTAAGGGGAAGTGAGGAAAACATTATTAGGAAGTGGAAAAAAGGGATGTCTTGTGATTTCGTGCAGTGAAATGAAGAGTAGAAAATGTTCCTAATAAAGTGGGTGATATAATTAAGGAAAATTACATGGTTTCTTCATTCTATGTGTAAGAGAGAATGTAAAAGAACTGTTAAATAAAAAGGTCAATGATTGTAAATATCCCTAGCTACTCTAAATAGCAAAGTATCACCAACTAGCCAGGCTGGAGATCTGTGCTGCGTTCACAAGAACTGGCTACATCAATAAGTAAGAAAACGGTGAACAAAGCACGCAGTACACAGGAATTCCTTTTGTGGGAATCAGGAATGGCTCTGAGACTTCTGGGGTCCAATGGAAAGAGAGTGTGCACCTGGATTCTCTTTATTTTTACACGGGGGACACACAAAAGGAGATTCGATGGAATATTCTTTCCAAATAAGACAAGGGACCAGGTTTCAGGGGGTTGAGTCTAGCTTTGTGATGTCTTGTGGCCAGTAGATTGATTGACATCTTGGCAAGTCACACCCATCTCAGGTGCCATGTGGGAACACAGGCAGAGAGGAAAAAACACACATGCATTGCACAGCTCAAAGAGCACACAAGGACAGACTAGTCTTCCCATATGCTCAAGTGCGCATAGCTCACATACACAGCCCATAGATGGCTCATGACAGTAAAGAATATTAAAATCGAGAAACTGCTTCTAGATAAAGATCAAATCCAAGAATCTTCTGGAAAACATAGTCTTAACATGAAGTAAAGTGTGTAAGTATAAAATCCTGTTTTGGGAACTCAGGAAGATAATAGGTAATACCTCACAGAAACATTTAGTAAAACAATCAACATTCTAAGAAGATGAATGGTTGACTCTAAGAAGTCTTAGAAGAAATCCAAGGTGAAAAGCATTCATCTGAAAGAAATTTGTAGATATAATTTGTATATGTGTATAATGGAGTGAATCCCAATACAATTACTGAAAGGTGCTGAATTAGTTTTGATATATGGTAAAATTTCACCAATATTGACCAATTAGATTTGGAATGTGCCTCCTGTCTCTATGTACTGTGAACATAATAAACCATGTTTTTTTTTTCTAAGCTTCTCCTCTGCATCCCCTCATGGATGCATGAGACTGATATCTTATAGAAGAATTACAAAACAATTGTCATCACAAATAGGGTGGATTACTTGTGGTTGAGAGAGGACTTAGGAGATGCTCCTTAGTGGCTTGGTTTACTAATAAGCTATCTTGCTTGGAGTCTACCATCTGGGAGGTCTCAATGTCATGTGAACATTCTCAATGTCATGTTTACTGCTCTACGCTGCTTTGTGTTGCTGCTTCTTCATTTTTTTTTTTGGGGGGGGGCGGGGCGGTACCGGGGATTGAACTCATGGGCACTCGACCACTGAGCCACATCCCCAACCCTACTTTGTATTTTTATTTAGAGACAGAGTCTCACTGAGTCGCTAAGCACCTCACTGTCACTGAGGCTGGCTTTCAACTCATGGTCCTCCTGTCTCAACCTCCCAAGCCACTGGGATTATAGGTGTGAGCCACCGCCCTGGCTGTGTTGCTTCTTTTGGAGACTAACAAAGCTTACTGCCCATTACGAATCTTATCATCCTAGAGTTCCCAGAGACTGCTTCTGGAAAGACTTGCTTTGGCAAGAAGGGAAGAAAAATCCTCCTAGTGTTCCCCAGTGTAAGGAATAGACTGGCTTAAATATCTAAAAATATTACAAAATTTTCACTGGGACCAAGAATGACAGTGGACAGTTGACTTCCTCCAAAACTTGCAAAGCCTCACTGGTTATCAGATGTCAGCTATTAACTAATTTGTGAGCAAATGAAAGCTGGTGACCTTCACCACATCACTTGTGTTGATGAGTGGCACTGGGACCAGGAACTGCCTCATGTTCACAAATTCATGTTTCTCATCTTTTTTCATGTGGCAAGTCTACTGTGGCATCTAGCAAAGGTCAATTGCTGCTGGCAATCCCTTCCCTGCTGAATGCTTTCTTCTGTCAGTCCTCATTTATAACATCATGGGACATCCCAGATCCCATTCATGGTTACCAATGGTTCAGTGTTTAAAATAAAGTTAAGGAGCACTTTGTTCCTACTACCCATAAAATACCTGATAAAGTTTCTTAGCTGATTTGAGAGTACAAATTTCCAAGTCAATGTGCTTGGGTACTTTATATTTTTATTTTTTGGTTACTGGGGATTGAATTCAGGGGCACTCGACCACTGAGCCACATGACTTCCTAGTTTGTATTTTAAAATAAAGCCATTTTTTTTTATTTTATTTAGAGAGAGGATCTCAGTGAGTTGCTTAGTGTCTTGCTTTTGCTGAGCCTGGATTTGAACTCAAGATCTTCCTGCCTCAGCTTCCCAAGCCACTGGGATTATAGGTGTGTGCCACTGCACCTGGCACCTGGATACATTTAAATGCTGTTACCTATTGACATGCTGAGAGTTTCCTTCTGAAGATTAAATTGTCATAAAAATATTTTTAAAGATAAATTTGAGGTAACAGTTAACATTTTTTGGATGTAGATCCCAGCCTTTCAGAGGCTGATTATGACACCCTAGTAAGGGAGGCCATTGCTCATAGCAGAGACCACTCAGGGATATGGGAGCGTATCAGATAAACTTACCTCCCTTAAAAAAAAAAAAGAAGGATAAAGAAACAGGAAACAATAAAAGAAAAAATAGTCACCTAAACTATGAGCAATTCTAAAGGTTTTGTATTTTTAAAAATGGGGGAAAAGACAGAGTATATTGTAGATGGGGTCATCCAAAGGAAAAGTTACTGCCTGGAAGTACAGGCCCCTTCCCCATTACCTCTTTTACTTTTATCAGCCAAAAATCAAAGACAAAGGACTGCCACTTTTGGTGGGAAAAAGAAAAAAAATATATATATATATATGTATATATATATATAGAGAGAGAGAGGGGGCACAAGTCCAAAGGGGAAAAAAGGAACTTTAAATCTTATGTATGGGGCAAATGACAGGTGTAGCAAAGATAATCATAGCCTTATATACTTAATACTTTATAAACAAATCCATAAGTGCAAGGGGAGAAAAGAAAAAAAAGTAAATTATGTATATATATATATATATATAATATTTTAATATAAACATACATTAAATAATTAGTGTATATGTATATATAATTGATGACTAAATACAGTTTCATACTTTGAATCTATTGGAAAAATAGAATTTATATTTGAAATAATTTATGTAACAAAAAATAGGAAAGATAAGTGATTGATTTTTGTGTCTGTACAAAATAGATTGTAACTTTAAAATTTGCTGAAAATCACTAATTGATAAAACTTCATGGACTTAGTACAGGGAATCAGATTCTACTTATAACTGAGAACCCCATTAAACTATACCCATATAAACTTAAAAAGTAACTAAATATAAAATAGAAGGAAAATGGGTATGCCTTGCTTTAATTGTTGCCTTGCCTAAATTTCCCATAGTCACAATACACATTGCTCTAAAATACTCTTTATTGAGTGAAGAAGTCCAGGGACCATCACCCCAAACTATGGTGCCTTGGTGCTATAATTTGGATTTTTAATTTCCCCCATTTGTTAAAAACTTAATCCCTGGTTTGATGCTATTGGGAGTAGGTGGATCTTTCAGAGTTCCATATTGTGGGAGATCCTTAGGTAACTGGGGGCATAACCTAGAAGGAGTCAGATGGGACCCTGGCACCCTCCTCTTTCTCTCTTTTGCTCTGTAGCTAATGATGAGGTAAGCAGTTTTTTAATTGATAAATTACTTTATTTACATTTATTTAATTTATTTATGTTTATGTGGTGCTGCAAATTGAGCCCAGTGCCTCACATGTGCTATGCAAGTGCTCTACCAGTGAGCCACAACTCCAGCCCAAGGTGAACAGTTTTGCTTCACCACCCGCTCTCATCATGATATGCTGCTTTGCAACAGGCCCAAAGCAAATGGAGTCAACCATGGTCTGGAACCTCTAAAACTGTGAGCCAAAATAAACCTAATTGTTAATTGTCTCAAATATTTTGTTATAGTGATAAAAAGCTGACTAATGCAATCAGTATGCTAATTATTTTAAATTAAAGAAATTTAGGGAGCATAAGATTCTGGAAGAGGCTTTACTCTGATATCTTTTTTTTTCCCCTTAATTTTCTGGACCACCAAGGAAGAAAACAATAATTTTGGTACCTTCCCTGAGGTTTTTTTTTTTTTTTTTTTTTTTTTTTTTTTTTTTTTTGTGGTGCTGAGAATTGAACTCAGGGTTTTGTGCACACAAGGCAAGCACTCTACCACTGAGCTATATCCCCATCCCCCTTCCCTGAGTTTTCATGAATGAAACTCCTACGACAGAAAAAGGAATGGAGTCTGTCAACACATCTGAATAGACTTTTGCCACAAACCATTGTCTGCTACTTTGGTCTCATTCAGTATTCTGAAGAGAATAGTTTTCAATCCATTTTATAGTCCCCAAGCCCAATGACTTTGTCCCAGGCTACTGTATGTTTCTCCAAGCCCATATAATTTCCCTCAAATCATTTACAATAGTAAATGTATTCCCCCAGAAATTATCTACATTCCCCCTTTATCCCCTCCCCTATGCAAAAGGGGTATACAAGTTTCTAAATCATATTTGATCAGTGGGTAATTGAACTGTGTGATTGCCTCTGTGCACATAATAAATGTGTGCATCTTTCCTCCTATTTGTTCTATAGTCAGTTCTAATGAATCTTCAGAAGGCAAAGGAGAAATATCCATTTACCCCTAAACAGATGCTCAAACAATTAATAGCTAAATAAAATTAAAGTATATATTTGACACTGTTAAAAAGGTAAACTAGACAAATACCATTTTAAAGAGTTTATTTGAGCACATTGTGATTCGTGAATTGAAGAAACATAAGGTACAGGCTTTTATAGAGTGAGTTCAGAATAAATACAAAGAAAATATTTAATTTGTTTGTCCTTATTTTATCTATCAATTGGAAAGACCCTAGTTATGTAAGTTTGTTGGTTGCTTCAGATTGGTTGGGCTTAAATTCTGCCTTTCTTTCATGTAAGCATTTACAAGAAATAGCTCAAGTTCAAATTCACGTATGATTGCAAATCGAACAAGATTAAGGCCTAACCAGTGTGGTCTACTCAGGGATTCTTTAGGCCTGGCCTCCACTTTACTTCACCAATATATACAAATTGTCTTGAGAAAATGGGATGTCATAAATCTCCAGTAAAAATACTTACTATATATATATATATATATATATATATATATATATATATATCCCAGTGTAAACTAAAACAGAACATTCAGAGATTAAAACTTATTGTATAAAACCTAATTGATAAAGGGGTGATTGTCCCCACTACACCTCCATTTCACCACCCAATTTTGCTCGTTTTTAAATGGGGAAAAAGTAAAGAATGTGTCCTGATGGTTTACTATAAACTTAATAATATTGTACCATTCATCAAAGTTCTCATACCCAATATACAATATTATTAAAATTATTGATCCTTTTCTGTCAGCAATCAGTAAGTACTTTTATATATTTGGCTAGCATGTACTGTTCAATATCTATTTCATAATCCTCTCAACTACTGTAAGCTGCCTGTCATGGCCAGCCACAGCGCCGCGGGAGGAAAACTCGGAGGCAGAGTAAAGCTATTACTACTTTTACTTCTACTTTCTTAGAGAGAGCTTAGAGAGAGAAAGAAAGATTTTTCTTCTTCTTAGAAAGAGCTTAGAGAGAAAGATTAGAGAGAGATTAGAGAGAGCTTTCTTCTTTCTTCTTTCTTCTTTTCTTCTTAGCTTAGAGAGAAAGAAAGAGAGAGCTTAGCTTAGAGAAAGATTATTTTTTAGAGCTTCTTTCTTCTTTCTTCTTTCTTCCTCGGGAGCCTCGGTCTAACTCTGACCAGCAATTACTTCTTCTATCTGGTTTCTCTTCTGTAACCGCTCTGCCTACGTTCTGGCCGCTCTGATTCTTTTCTTCTTCTCCAACCCGAACTCTTCTTCTGACCGACCGAGGGACTGCACGACTGACTGAATGAATTCATTCTTCGTTCTCCTAACTCCGACCGCTTTCACCCGGTTATATACCTTTAGCTTTGCGGGTGCCTCACGTGCATTTACAGGTGCGTCACATACATATCAGGTGGAACTTATGGCTTCCAGCTAGCCGCAATAGCCCTTCCTAATTGGGGCTCCTTCAAACTACAGCTTGCCCCCAGTTTCAAAGGGACATAATACACCATTTCCAGGCTATCTCTGAGGGACCTCAATAGTTTTGACATCACATATAATCTTTTCATACAGTGCCACAACTATATTCACCTTTCTCAAGTAATGAAGGTAAGATATTTCATCAATGGCATTTTCCTTCAAGGAGACTCATTTGACACACTCATTAAGGACCAATAAGTTTAACATCTTGTGGTTCTTCATGGATTCTGATAGCAACATATGCCTCATTTACAAATGTTACTTTCAAATTAAATTCAATAGGCACTCTTATTAGTGCTCTACAAAACCTCTTTCACTGTAGACACTTTGACAACTTGTTCTCATATATACTGGAGTCTCTGGACAACTTATGATGGTCGTAAGTTGTCCAAGGGCTTCTGATGAAAGAAATTGCTCCTCCTAGCCTCATGCTATACATCATGAAAATATCAAAGGAATGGGTACCTCATGGATTATTCTGGAATTCAAGGCTCTCAAAGACCCTAAAACCTGTGGCCTTCCATACTGCTATAGTTTTTGTCTTAAATGTCCCTTGAAGGCCCATATGTCCCCAGATTTGGCACTATGGCTTGGTTTGTGGTGCTATTGGGAGGTGGTAGAACCTTTATGAGGTGAGATCTAATAGAAGGATTTTAGATTATTAGGCACATACCTTTGAAGAAGACATTGGAACCCCAATCCCTTCTACTTCTCTTTTTTCCCCAGGCATGAGGTAATTAATTCCACCATGCACTCCCTACCATGGTGTGCTGCCTCATCACAGGCTCAAAGCAACAGGGCCAATAGGTTGTGGATCAAAATTTCTATAAAACTGTGAGCCAAAATAAACTTTTTTTACTTTAAGTTGATTGTCTCAGATATTTTGTTACAGTGATGGAAAGCTGTCTAACACATATACCTAACTGCCTGCTATGCTTTGAGTCCTGGAAACAGCATCTGCAAGATTAACATGACTATTAAAAACTGCCTAAGACAGGATGGAAATAAACCCAGGCCTTCTCATATACTTTATTTGCAGGAAGGATAGTTTTCCTTACCCATTCCTTGCTAGATTCTAGAGTGTTTAAGGAGGTCATCCATCCCTGAGATCTCATGGATACCTATACAGGGCTTGTGACTAACTGTATAAATAATAAAAGGAGTTTATAGACTGCATGATGTCACTACTAACAATTGTGTGATGGAGCTTCATGGAATGTTGCTGCTTGCCATCCCTTAGTCAGGATGTGCCCAGTTAGGATAGGATCCAAGAAATAACCCATGTGGCCAAACTTCAGGCAATTGTCTTTGCATTGGATGTCCCAATCTACAAATGGTCCCATCTTCACATTATTATGCTATTGGGCCATTACCTAAAAAGTGTTCCCTTGAAGGTGAGAAACTTGAATTCTTGCCTCAAAGATGTCCAAAATATGAATAAAAATTGTTTTTCACCACATGTACTAAGGTCACGATACAAGGCTTTACCAGAACACTCCTTATTCTCTTCAAAATTATAGCCATTACTGATAGTAATCAAGATACGTGTGCATGCATGCATGCTCACACACACACACACTTCACTTCTCTTATTAGAATGGAAAATACTGTGCTCTTAAAAATGACATTCAGTAGAACTTCCACATCCTGGATAGCCTCAGATAACCAGTTTAATTGGGACATAATGGCTTCTTAAAAAACAAAGAAACCCAAAAGCCTCTTCTGAATTCTAGAACAACAAATAAACTTAACCTATTTTTACACATTTTTAATCTTAGCCTATGCAGGCCACATTAAGAAGACATACTGCCCTGGGTTACACTAACCATAGATTGCTCAACAGCCCAGTCAGCTTCTTATCTTACATAGGACCAATTTGAACCTAAAGCTTCACCAAAAAACAAATGAGAGGGCTGGGATTGTGGCTCTGCAGTAGAGCGCTCACCTAGCACGTGTGCGGCCCGGTTCGATCCTCAGCACCACGTACAAATAAATGCATTGTGTACAACTAAAGCAAATAAATAAATATTAAAAAAAAAAACAAATGAGAAACAAAACCCAAATCAAACCAAAAGAAAAGAAAAGGAAACAAACAAAACATAACCTTGTCAGGTTCTGTTGTACAACATTCTGTTGACTGTTAATCTTACTACTGGTCTGGGTGATTTCATTGGTCTACAAAATGAAGGCCCCAAACTTCCAAGTGAGCCTTTCTTTTTTTGTTTTGGTACTGGGGATTAAACTCAGGGGCACCTGACCACTGAGCCACATCCCCAGCCCTTTTTGTATTTTATTAGAGACAGGGTCTCACTGAGTTGCTAAGTGCCTCACCATTGCTAAGGCTGGTTTTGAATTTGTGATCCTCCTGCCTCAGCCTCCCAAGTGCTGGGATTACAGGCATGCACCAACACACCCAGCTCCAAGTGAGCCTTTCGTTAAATCAAATATGGCAAATGCAGCTGGGCATGGTGCTTGTAATCCCAGTGGCTTGGGAAACTGAGGTAGGAGGATTGCAAGTTTAAGGCCAGCCTCAACAATTTAGGTAGGCCCTAAGCAATAAGCAAGACCCTGTCTCAAAAATAAATAAATAAATAAATAAATAAATAAATAAATAAATAAATAAAAAGAGCTAAGAATTTGGCTCAGTGTTTAAGTGCCCCTAGGTTCAATCCCCAGTACCAACCAACCAACCAAACAAACCATGGCAAATGCTGAGTAGCACACCAACTTGACTGTGTAGTGTGCACTCATTCAAAAAGACACCCCAATCCCACAGCTCAGGGGACATAACCCTGGGCAAGAAGCTTACTGTTGGAGATCATATGACTTCAAACAATATCACCCCAGCCCAAGACCTTCCTGTTGAAGATGTCTTTGTTCCCATTGCTGTAAATGATTTTATCCCAGACATTAAAGCCTCTCTCCCAGTGATGCTCATGGACTGCCTTTCTTAAGGTTCTAACTGGACCCATAAAATTTTGGCTTTTCTTTGTTTTATATTATGGATTCTATCATGTTTCCAAGTTCCTTGTCTGCTTAGCCCATGATCCTGGTGTACTACTTGATCTCTGCTAGTGTATACCCCTACAATCTATGGGGTTCAGGACATGCTATCCCAAAATATGGCATCTTTGCATTTGAGAAAACAGGAGAAGTTGGAAGGTCATTCTCACCTTCATCTTTCCCTTTCCCCTTAATGTAGATAATGGTTATGCTTCATATGTGAGATGTTATCCAAAAGCTCATGTGTGAGACAATGCAAGAAGGTTTAAAAGTGAAATGATTGGGTTATGACAACATTAAATTAATCAGTGCATTAGTCCCCCTAATAGGGATTAATTGGGTGGTAGCTCTTGGCAGGTAAGTTGTGGCTGGAGGAGGTGGGTCATTGGGGGCATGTCTTTGGGGTTTATATTTTCTCCTTTTTGAGCAGAGCTCTCTCTGCTTCCTGATGTGATGTCCTGAGCCACTTTCCTCTGCCACAGCCTTCTGCCATGATATTCTGCCTTACCTTGAGCCCCAGGGAATGGAGTTGGCCATTTATGGACTGGGACCTCTGAAACTGAGCCCCCACATGAACTTTTCCTTGTCTCATTGTTCTTGTCAGGTCTCTTGGTCACAGCAGGAAAAAAAAGCCCACTAAAACAATAATAAATTTTTTATTTCAAAGGTACCCTCGCTTTCCTATACCCAGATGAATGGAACATCCTTATCCTTGAAGACAGAAATGCTGGGAATGATCTGAACAAATAATTCTTGCAAAGTTACCCTCAATTTATTATCATTGGATCATACTCATTTTGTCCAATTATACTTCTACATTAACAGTCTACTCTCCATCAAACCTAAGCATAAAATTTTTCAGGTTTCTCTGATATTGTGGATCTTCTTTTGTGAAGGTTGCTTTGTCATGTAAAACTTACATTAAATAGGGCTGGGGATATAGCTCAGTTGGTAGAATGCTTGCCTTGCTTGCACAAGGCCCTGAGTTTGATCCCCAAGCACTTACATTAAGTAAATTTGTATACTTTTCTCTTTTCAGCCTGTCTTTTGTTATATAAAACTAGAGATGGGTGAGAAATCTTTTCTCTCCTACAACTCTTATGCCTAAAGGGAAATCTGGTTGTGGTTACTACTATCTGTGCCTCTCTAAAAATTAATGGAGATTATTGCTTTCCTCAGGAAACACCTATCTCTTTGCAGCCAATCTCATGACCCCTTACAGGAAGAATCACTCTCCACTGCTTTCTCTGACTAAACCCCCTCCAATTTTCCACCATGAACTCCTGACCTGTGCTTCTGGTTATAACCACTCTTACCTTCATATTACACACAAATATCACCAATATTTACATGCAGTTTACGAAATTATCATTTCATAACCTCTAACAAAATAACTGCTAGACCTGGCAAATTGACCTGATTATATATCTAACAGGCTTTATAATTCTACCAAGATATTTTTAGAGAATCCAAGTTTCACATTTGTTTTACTTGACTAATACCATATAAATGGGAAACCTGGTTATGGGCCAGCCTGCAGAGACACCTTGTACTTTGACTTATGTTCCTCATTTCTCATTCTCATAATAAAATAAATTCTATGCCTTTTGGTACAATTTATGTCCTTCTCTCCAAAAATCTTAACTAAAATCACCTGAAAGTTTTTTTAGTGATGCCAGAACATCAGAGGACCAATTGTATAGCAAACGTTTTTAAATTTTCTATATATTTTGATATCTAAAAAATAAAACCACATACCTTACTGTCTGGGGAGAGATTACCTCTCCCTGGGCTTGCCATTTCTCAAAGATTAACAAAGAGTCCAACTAGAGCATCTTCTTTTGGTATACAAACTAACAAACACACAACCGTGATTCCTCCTTGTGACCATTACACTCTGGAAGCAATAATCCTCTGCCTCTGTCATTCCAGGGGTAGGTACCAGACAACTTGAGGCCACCCTTATGGCTTAGAACCCCTCCCCAAATTATTCAAAGTAACCAATCCTAAATGTTTCATACTGTCCTGCCTGCCTTTCCTATGGAAACCTCAGTAAAGGTCTCAGCATAAGGGGCCCCTCCTTCCTATCTTCTGCCTTATGGCCACCCCAGTGTCTTTTGCATATGATCTTCTGTGGCTTAGTATGCCTCCTGTCTCCAAGAACTGGGGGTGTAATAGTATAATATTTTCCTGAGCCTCTCTCTGTCTCCTCTTGTAAATACACTTTACTATCACATAAAAGAATTACCAAAGAAATGTTTTACCAAATAATATGAGAGAAGATAGTAGGGCTATTTACATAGAATCAGAGCAAAGTTATGTTAATGTAGGGTGGACAACTTCCACCCTCAATGACCTGTCCTTTCTCCTCTGATCCTCTACTCTGGTCATCTTAAACTTGACATTTTTTGCTTAAACTGGTCTTATTGGGCCAAATTTCTCTTCTCTTTCTTCATTTGTTTTATTTTTAATTAGGAAATATTGCCAAACTACACAAAGCGATATAGAATACTACATCTATATACCTGCCACTCATCTTAATCAATATAACATTATAAATACCATTGAAGCCTATAAGTACCCCTCCCAAAATTTATCCTCTTCTTACTCCAAAAATAACCAGTATCCTGAACAATGTGTTGATTATTCTCATACATGACTTTCTGCGTGCTAAATATGCAGGCATTATGTTTATGCATTCTTTTTACTACATAAAAGTACCCATAAGCAATTTATGGTGATGACTGTGAATGTTTTAAATATTTGAAATGTTTGTAAACATTTCTTTCTTTTTTGTGAGACCATTTAGGGCCATAAAAAAAACTTTTCACATTAAAATTCTGCATTATTGTGATAAACCATAAACTCTTCATCTCCCACAATTTCACTAACCCAGTCAGGGCCCCATACTTCAAAGTCTCCATTCCTGTTCTCTTCTACCCTCAATTCTCTGCAAGCAGCAGAATACGGTATGTGGGATCAAGAGAATATGCACACATAGAGCCCAAGCTCCATCCTCTCACATACGCTTCACATATCTGGGGCTCTTATTTTGCTGCCCATGTAACACCATGCTCTGAGTCTCAATCTCCAAAGGACCTACAGGCTTCTCTTTACTGGTTCAGCACATGCACTGAGATAGCAGCCTCCTCACTTTACCCTGTTATTCCTGCCTCCTTGTATTCATGCCTCTGTGTACTACACGCCCTCATTTAAAAGAATTGAACTATGTTAGTAAAGAAGGTATTATGGAAATAATGAATTATGACATTGAGGCTAGGTTGTAAAAGAAATTGTAGCTTCTGTCTTGATTTCTCTTGAATTGCTCACTCTTGAGGAAGCCAACTGTCATGTTGATATGGTTTGAATGTATCCTCTCCAAAATTCTTTTTTTTGAAAAAAGTATTTTTTAAATTTATAGTAGTAATATGTATTACAATTCATACTGAACATATAGAGCATCTTTTTACACAAAACAGTTTGTATACAAAGTATATTCATAGCATTCAAGTCTTCAATCATGCATTTAGAATAATGATATCCATTTTATTCAAACACTTTGTTTTGAACGTATCCTCTCCAAAATTCTTGTTGAAACTTAATCCCCATTGTGGCAGTAATAAGAAGTAGGATCTTTTGGGAACTGGTTAAGTAATCACGAGGGTTTCATACTTATGAATGGTTTAGTCTCCTACAACAGGGCTAGAGAGAATTAGTTTAGGCCTTTGTTGCTTTTTCATTCTTCTGGCATGTGAGGACATAGTGTTCTTCCTCTTTTGCTCATATGTCCTTTTTACCATGTGAGGACACCCAGATGGAAATATTTATGAAGAAAATACCTTCAGGGGCTGGGGTTGTGGCTCAGCGGCAGAGCGCTCGCCTTGCATGTGCGCGGCCCGGGTTCGATCCTCAGCACCACGTAAACATAAATGCATTGCATTGTGTACAACTAAAGTAAATAAATAAATATTTTTTTAAAAAAGATAATTTCTTAAAAAAATAAAAGAAAATACCTTCACCGGACATCAAAACTTCTAGTGCCTGGACCTTGGATTTTCCAGCCTCCAGAAATGTGAGAAACAAATATATATTGTTTTTAAATTACCCACTCTCAGGTATTTTTTTACAGAAGCACAAATGGACTAACACACATCATGAGAATACTCAAGCAGCCCAATGAAGATAACTAATTGGTGAGGAACCCATACTTTCTGTTAACAGATGATATACCAAGGCCTCAAGGTTATAGCCATGGGAGTGAAAACAAACCTTCTGAATACAGTCAAACCTTCTAATGACTGAAATCTCATGAGATACTCACAAGATGGAACTACCAAGCTAAGTCACTCTTGAATTCCTGATCCGTTGAAAGTGTGAGATATTGTTTTTTAAGTTTTAAGCCACACCGTTTTGGGGCTTATTATGCAGCAGTAAATAATTAAAACAAATTTTGGTTCCAAAAGAAGAGTGATACACTAACAAAAACCTAAATGAGGCACTTAACTTTCTTATGCATATCTTTCTGAATGATATATATGTATGCAACACTAATTTGTATGCTTCTCACTAATAATATATAGATTCATAAGCAAGTGATTGTTTTACATGTTTTTAAATTTCATATGCATGGTGTCAAAATGCTTATATTCTGTCAGTAGTTTTTCCCCTTAACTATATTTCACAGCCACCAATCTTTGCCCTTTGTTAAGAATTGAATTGTGTACCTCATGGAGGTACAATTCTAACCCCTAGAACCTATCATTGACTTTATTTGTAAACACAGCATTTGCAGATGTAATCAAGTTAAGATGAAGTCAAACTGCATATGGGTGGGCCCTTAATTTGGCATTACTTGTGTCCTTATAAGAGAATATAAACAGGGACAGAGATGCAAGGGAAAACACTATGTAAAGATGGGGGGAAAGGTTGGAATCTTGAATTTGCAAGTTAAAGGATGCCAAAAATTGACAACCACCAGAAACTAGGAGAGAGGCATAGAACAGATTGTCTCAGTGCCTCCAGAAGGAACCAATTCTGAAAACCTGAATTTCAGATTTAGGGCCTTTAGAACTGTGAGATAATGAAATTCTGTTCTTTTAAGCCCCTCAATTTGTTGTAATCTCTTATGATAGCCCTAAGAAATGAACACTTTTTTTTTTTTGTGTTAGACCCAAAGACTTTGTCTCTTCCTCAGCCTAAAACTTTTCTATCCCATTTAGAACCATACCAAGTCAGCAAGCAAGTGAAGGCTATCTTACACTAGGTGAGGTCTGGTGTGTTACTTCATTGCTTTAAATCAGTGTTTCTCAAAGTTTCATTTGTTTGGATGTACCTGGAAGACCTGTAAATCCTGATTGCTAGACTGCCTTAACAACTAATTCAGTAGGTTTGGAATAGGGCCAGAGGAGCTGCATTTCTAATAAGTTCCCAGATGCTACTGATGCTGATGGCTGACAGCAGCCAATTTATACCATTTGGTCTCCTGGTAAGCTAGGTCATTCATTGGTTTCCTTCAATAAATGCAGTAGGGGTTAGATCTCCATATCTTTTGTCATAAAAAAATCTTTACAACTTTCTATTTTAGTTTATTTTGATCTACAATTAAATAATTTGTCAAAAACCTAAAAGAAATTTTTAGATTTTGAGAGTTTTCGTTGTGGTGTGAACTGATCAATGCTATCAATAAGTTATAGTCACAGGCTATAGAAAGACTATAGAAATAAGATTTTGACAACTAAAATAAGACAATGGAAATAAGTAACTAAGATATAAGAAATATGATAATGTAGGATGGTATGGATAAGTTAGGCTAAGACAGTTATAGATAAATATAGGGTCAAGAGGTTAAAATAGGCATAGATAAGTAATTAATATAATGACATAAAGTTTAAAGATATTAGTGGAAAAATGATAAATAAATGTGTGTGTATAGGCCCATAGGTTAAATATAGTATAAAGTAAGCATTAAGTGTGTTATTAATACTGGTGTGTGAAGCTATTGCTGTGGTATCTTAGACTGTGATGAACCCAGCCTAATTACGTCTTAAAATTGGGAGTCAACTTGTCACAAAGTTATGAAAAGTTCATTTTGGTTTTACTGTAAAATGCTAAGATTCCTATTTGGCCTAACTATATTTTGAGGTTAAAAAAAAAAAAAAAAACTTGCTTGGAATTCCTGCCCATGCCTTGAACTCACCCAGGCCTGACTTTCCCTGACCAGATAACAACCCTCTCTGAAAACCTTAATGGCGTCCCATAAATCCTGGCTCCCCCTGACTGGATAACAACCCTCTCTGAAACCTCAACAGTGCCTCATAAATTCTGATGATGGGTCTAAATTTACTCCCTACCTTGAAATATCATGCCATGTAGATCATTAACTTGCTATCTTCCCTTGTATTACGTTTGCCATAACCCTGTTAGTTGTAAGTTCCCAAGACACCTCCCTTTGTAACTTTCTCTGCTATATAAACCTATCCCAGAGAGCTGCTGCTGTTCTCTAGCCCTGGTTTTGGGGAGACAGAGGCTGATCAGCTTGCTCTGTGTACACAAATTAAGCTTGCTTTTAATTTGATTTAAATTGGAGTCAGTGGTCTTTTGCATTGTGGTTCAAAAGACTGCTGCATGGCCGATTTCTGAGAAAACAAATGAAATCTGTTTTCTACTAAATCTAAAAAATAATTGTTTTTCTGTACTTTGTACCCCTCCCCAATATGTACCCAACTCAGAATATGGTGGTCTTGATAACCCGAAGCTGCATTCAGCTGAGTAATTGTGCCAATAGCTTTTTTTAAGCTTCTGTAACTTGCTTGCTTGCTAACTGGAAAATTCCAGACCTTCTGTGATTGGCTTGCTTGCATGACACTGAGAAAGTTGTGGTTTTCTGGTCTTAATTTCCCAAGGAAAGCCAGGAAGGGCTGCTGTTCTCCCATAGAGCTTCACTCTCTGAAGGTGGCAGCCCCTGGCCAGGTAATAAAGCTCTCTAATTTGTTTTAAATTTGGACTTGGAATGTTTTCTGAAGCAGCTCCTCATAACATTTTGACCATAAAGAAATGATAAATATTTAAGGAGAATATGTTCAATCTAATTTAAACATTATACTATGTATACATGGGTACATTACATAGTACCCTATCAATTTGTACAATTTTTTGCTTTTATGTGTCAGGTAATAAATAAAAAAAGCTGGCTAAATAGTGAAAGAACTTTATTTTATTTAGAGCAATGTGGGCCAAAACAAACAAACAAAAGGATATAATGTTAGATTTGAGTCAGAGTTATTCACATAAACATGGTATACCTTATACATTCAAACAAGCTTTTATTTTTTAACAAAATAGATGCAGTCAAATATATCAGCAAAAAGTTTAGCATATAGATAAATGTCAGTTGATGTCTTTTTTGTGTGTGATGAACTTTGGAAAAATCAATGTTCTGGGTAGATTTAAAGTAGAAAATGCATGAAGAGCAAATTCATTGTTTTTTTCTATTTTTTTAAATTTTTTTATTTATAATTTTTAATATGTACAACGCATAGTGCATGTATGTAGCATCTTTTTACATACAATTGTTTGCATACAGAGTATATTCGTACACTTCAGGTCTTCAATCATGCATTTAGGAAAATGATATCCATCTCATTCAAACACCTTTTCTTTTCTTTTTCCTTTTATCCCTCTCCCTCCCCCCTTGCTCCCTCCCTTACTCTCCCTTCCCTTTGACCATTCTAGTGTTCTTCTAGTCCTCGTATGTACCCTCCCATCCAACAATACTATGAACTAGCCTCCTTATATAAGAGAGAACATTTGGTACTTGGTTTTTGAGACTGACTAACTTCACTTAGCATTATGTCTTCCAACTTCATCCATTTACCTGCAAATGCCATTAATTTATTTTCTTTTATTGCTGAGTAAAATTCCATTGTGCGTATATACCACATTTTCTTAATCCACTCATTTACTGAGGGACATCTAGGTTGGTTCCACAACCTAGCTATTGTGAATTGCGCAGCTACAAACATTGAGATAGCTGTGTCACTGTAATATGCTGTTTTTAAGTCCTTTGGGAATAGACCCAGGAGTGGGGTGGCTGGGTCATAGGGTGGCTCCATTCCCAGTTTTCCAAGAAATCTCCATACTGCTTTCCATAATGGTTGCACCATTTTGCAGTCCCACCAGCAATGTATGAGTGTGCCTTTTTCCCCACATCCTCTCCAACATTTATTGTTGCTTGTGTTCTTGATAGCTGCCATTCTGACTGGAGTGAAGTGAAATCTTAGAGTAGTTTTGATTTGCATTTCTCTAATTGCCAGCGATGTTGAACATTTTTTCATGTATTTGTTAATTAATCGTGTATCTTCTTCTGAGAGGTGTCTTCTCAATTCCTTAGCCCATTTATTGATTGGGTTATTTGTTTTTTTGGTGTAAAGTTTTTTGAGTTCTTTATATATTCTAGAGATCAGTGCTCTGTCTGATGTGCATGTACTAAATATTTGTTCCCAATTAGTTGGCTCTCTATTCACCTCACTGATTGTTTCTTTTGCTGAGAAGAAGCTTTTTAGTTTAAATCTATCCCATTCATTAATTCTTGGTAGTAATTCTTGCGCTACAGGATTCTTATTAAGAAACTTGGGGCCTAATCCAACATGTTGGAAATTGGAGCTTACTTTTTCTTCTATTAGGCGTATTGTCTCTGTTCTAATTCCTAGGTCCTTGATCCATTTTGAATTGAGTTTTGTGCATGGTGAGAGATAAGGATTTAATTTCAATTTGGTGCATATGGATTTCCAGTTTTCCCAGCACCATTTGTTGAAGAGGCTATCTTTTCTCCACTGTACATTTTTGGCACCTTTGTCTAATATAAGATAGCTGAAATTATATGTATTAGTTTCTGTGTCCTCAATTCTGTACCATTGGTCCACCAGTCTGTTTTGGTGCCAATACCATGCTGTTTTTGTTACTATTGCTCTATAGTATAATTTAAGGTCCGGTATGGTGATGCCCCCTGCTTCACTTTTCTTGCTCAGGATTGCTTTGGCTATTCTGGGTCTCTTATTTTTCCAGATGAATTTCATGACTGCTATTTCTATTTCTGTGAAGAATGACATTGGGATTTTGATTGGAATTGCATTAAATCTGTATAGTGCTTTTGGTAGTATGGACATTTTGACAATATTAATTCTACCTATCCAAGAGCAAGGTAGGTCTTTCCATCTTCTGAGTTCATCTATAATTTCTTTCTTTAGTGTTCTATAATTTTCGTTATACAGGTCTTTCACCTCTTTTGTTAGGTTGATTCCCAGGTATTTTATTTTTTTGATGCTATTGTAAATGGGGTAGTTTTCATCATTTCCCTTTCAGAGTAGTTGTTGCTGATGGACAAAAATGCCTTTGACTTATGTGTGTTGATTTTGTATCCTGCAACTTTGCCAAATTCATTTACTAGTTGTAAAAGTTTTCTGGTAGAGTTTTTTGGGTCTTCTAGGAAGATTATCATGTCATCAGCAAATAGTGCTAATTTGAGCTCTTCTTTTCCTATCTGGATCCCTTTAATTTCTTTCGTCTGTCTAATTGCTCTGGCCAGAGTTTCCAGCACTATGTTAAATAGCAATGGTGAAAGGGGGCATCCCTGTCTTGTTCCAGTTTTTAGAGGGAATGCTTTCAATTTTTCTCCATTTAAGATAATGTTAGCTCGGGGCCTTGCATATATAGCTTTTATAATGTTGAGATATGTTCCTGATATTCCTAGTTTTTCCAGTGTTTTGAACATAAAGGGGTGTTGTATTTTGTCAAATGCTTTTTCTGCGTCTATTGAGATGATCATATGATTTTTGTCTTTAAGTCTATTGATGTGGTGTATTATGTTTATTGATTTCCGAATGTTGAACCAGCCTTGCATCCCTGGGATTAACCCCACTTGATCATGGTGCACTATCTTTTTGATATGTTTTTGTATCCGATTTGCCAGGATTTTGTTGAGGATTTTTGCATCTATGTTCATTAAAGATATGGGCCTGAAGTTTTCTTTTTTGGTTGTGTCTTTGCCTGGCTTTGGAATTAATGTGATATTGGCCTCATAGAAAGAGTCTGGAAGAGCTCCCTCTTTTTCTATTTCTTGGAATAGTTTGAAGAGCATTGGTATTAGTTCTTCTTTGAAAGTCTTATAGAACTCAGCTGTAAACCCATCAGGTCCTGGACTTTTCCTTGTTGGTAGCTTTTTGATGACATCTTCTATTTCTTCACTTGTAATTGATCTGTTTAAATTGTGTGTAGCCTCCACATCCAGTTTAGGCAAATCATATGACTCTAGAAATCTGTCAATGTATTCAGTATTTTCTATTTTATTAGAGTACAAGTTTTCAAAGTAATTTCTAATTATATTCTGTATATCTGAGGTGTTTGTTGTGATATTCCCTTTTTCATCACGAATGTTAGTAATTTGAGTTTTTTCTCTTCTTCTTTTTGTTAGCATCGCTAAGGGTCTGTCAATTTTGTTTATTTTTTTCAAAGAACCAACTTTTAGTTTTGTCAATTCTTTGAATTGTTTCCTTAGTCTCAATTTCGTTAATTTCTGCTCTGATTTTAATTATTTCCTGTCTTCTACTGCTCTTGGTGTTGGTCTGTTCTTCTTTTTCTAATGCTATGAGGTGTGATGTTAAGTCATTTATTTGTTGGTTTTTTTTTTTCCTCTTAAGGAATGAACTCAGTGCAATGAATTTTCCTCTTACTACTGCCTTCATAGTGTCCCAGAGATTTCTATATGAAGTATCTGTGTTCTCATTTACCTCTAGGAATTTTTTGATCTCCTCTTTAATGTCTTCTTCAACCCCTTGTACATCCAGTAGCATGTTGTTTAGCTTCCAGTTGATGGAGTAGTTTTTCTTATTCCTTGTTTTGTCGTTGATTTCCAATTTCATCCCTTTATGGTCTGATAGCATGCAGGGTAGTATCTCTATTTTTTTTATATTTGCTGAGAGTTGCCTTGTGACATAATATATGGTCTATTTTGGAGAAGGAGCCATGTGCTGCTGAGAAAAAAGTGTATTCGTTTACTGAGGGATGAAATATTCTATATATGTCCGTTAGGTCTAAATTGTTAATTGTTTTAAGGAGGCTTAAAGTTTCTTTGTTTAGCCTTTGTTTGGATGATCTATCCATTGTTGAGAGAGGTGTGTTAAAGTCCCCTAGAATAACTGTGTTGTGGTCTATTTTACTCTTGAACTTGAGAAGCGTTTGTTTGATGAATGTAGGTGCTCCATTATTTGGGGCATATAGATTTATGATTGTTATATCCTGTTGATGAATGGTTCCCTTAAGTAATAAGAAATATCCATCTTTGTCCCTCTTGATTAGTTTTGGTTTGAAGTCTACCTTATTTGATATGAGAATGGAAACCCCTGCTTGCTTCCACCGGCCATGTGAGTGATAAGACTTTTCCCAGCCTTTCACTTTCAGTCTGTTGATGTCTTTTTCTATGAGTTGTGTTTCTTGGAGACAGCAAATTGTTGGGTCGTTTCTTTTAATCCATTCTGATAATCTGTGTCTTTTGATTGGCGAGTTTAGGCCATTAACATTCAGGGTTATTATTGAGATATGGTTTTTATTCCCATCCATTTTTATTTGAATTATGGTCTTTAGCTTGATTAGGTTTCTCTTCTGGTTGGTATTTCCCTTAGTTTAATATCTCCCTTTGTTGATTTTCATTATCATCGTTCTCTTCTTCTTCATGAAAAATGTTGCCCAGGATGTTCAGAAGTGCTGGCTTTCGAGTTGTGAAATCTTTTAACTTTTGCTTGTCATGGAAAGTTTTTATTTCATCTTCGAATCTAAAGCTCAATTTTGCTGGATATGAGATTCTTGGTTGACATCCCTTTTCTTTCAGAGCTTGAAATATGCTATTCCAGGATCTTCTTGCTTTTAAGGTCTGGGTTGAAAAATCTGAACATAGTCTGATTGGTTTCCCCCTATATGTGATCTGCTTCCTTTCTCTTGTGGCTTTTAGTATTCTCTCCTTGCTCAGTATATTAGGCATTTTCATTATAATGTGTCTTGGTGTGGATCTGTTGAGATTTTGTTTGTTTGGTGTTCGGTATGCCTCTTGAACTTGGTTTTCCCATTCATTCCTCAAGTTTGGAAGATTTTCTGTAATTATTTCGTTAAATAGATTACTCATTCCTTTGGCTTGAAACTCTGCCCCTTCCTCTACGCCAATCACTCTTAAGTTTGTTCTTTTTATGCTGTCCCATAATTCTTGGATGTTATCTTCTTGATTTCCAACGAGTTTTGCTGTACGGTCTAAATTCTTCTCTAGGACAAATATTTTGTCTTCATTGTCTGAGGTTCTTTCCTCCAAGTGGTCTACTCTGTTGGAGATGCTTTCAATTGAACTTTTATTTTGGTTTATTGCTTCTTTCATTTCTGGAATTTCTATTTGGTTTCTCTTTAGGGCCTCTATTTCCCTATTGAAGTAATCTTTTACTTCCTGTATTTGTTTTTGGAGTTCTTTGTCAAAATGATCTTTTGCCTCCTGTACTTGCTCCCTCATCTCATTTTTGAGTTCATTCTTAAGTTCCCTAAACATTTGGCATATACAATTTCTAAATTCCATCTCTGGCATTTGACCAACTGTGTTTGCCATGAAATCTACTGATGATGAATCTTGATTTGATTGTGTCACTTTCTTCCCTTGTTTTTTCATGCTGCTTGTGTGTCTTTTCTTCCTGCACTGTGGGACCTTGACTGTTTCGATTTTACCTTAATTCCTTATGTTTTTCCTGTAGTATGAAGCTATCAGCTCCCCTTATAATTCCTTTACCCTTTAAAACCTAACACTTTCTATTCAGAAAATTCAATTTTGATCACAATGTACAGATTTTGTTAACCCAGATATTATTTCCAATTTACTCTGTATGCTTCTGATGGGGTTTTATAGCTTCAAGTATTGGATACAGAGGTATTATGTTTAAGAAGAAGGAAGTGTCTTGAATTGTTATTTCTTGGAAAGTATGAAAGAAGAGTTCTATTGACGTGGTTTACTGGAAGTGGTTTAGTATCAGTAGAAGAGAGAAGATAGAGAATGGAGTAGACACTTAGGTGGAGAGACCAATTTATATATAAAGTAAGATGGAAAAGAAGAAATAAAATGATAAAAGAGTAGAAATTGGTGTAAGAGAGAGGAGATAGAGAATCAATAAAATGGAGAGTGAACTATATATAGCACCTCTTTGCTATCCAGTTCAATTGCGCTGTTTCTAGAAATCCCAAATTCTGCGTACAGCTTGTTTTTGCCTCTGTTTAGTATGCACTGGCAGGGTGCAAATATGAAAGATGAAGGAGGAAGAAGAGATGCCAAAGTGAGAAGGAAGAAAAGAAGGAACGAGAAAAGGAGCAGAAGCAAACAATCAAACACACTGACAATCAATGCAAAAAAAAAAAAGCAAAACAGAACAAAGCCAAAAAAAGAGAAAGAACAATAAACAATCTAACAAAAACCAATAACACAAGCAGACTGACCAACCAAAAAAAAAAAAACAAAAAAAAACGTCGAACCCCAAGTCTCAAACAAAACGGGCCCTGGGAAGCCCCCCTCTCTTTTCCCTTTCCAGTTTAAGCCAACTGCATTGGATCACGTCCAGAAAGTCTGCGAGTCAAGTCTGCACCCTATGCCAGCGGCCGCTCAGGGGGAAGATTGGCTCAGGGCGGTTGTGTGTCAGCAGATGAATGTGACCGGGAAGGGGACCCTCCAGAAGGCACCCTTTCCCCACGCCCACCCACAGTTGTAGCTTCTTGTGGCCGCTGGGCTGGCCTCAGACACGCCCTCCCCTGCTGGTTACCCGAGTCTCACCCAGGTGTGCGCTGCCTTCAGAGCGATGGGGCTCCCTGGATGTCTGCAGCTGTTGTCTCCTACGTCTTTTCCCCTTTGTCTGGATCAGCCACTGCACTTCTCAAAGATGGCGGCATTCTCCTCCCATTCAGCAGCTGCTCCGCAGACCCTTGTGTCAGTCCAGATCATGCGGGGGGGTGGGGGGGAGGGGGTCGGCTTGGCTAGCAGTGCGAAAGAGCTCCACGTGGACACCGCCCACGCCTCTAGGCTTCATTTTATCCCTCCTCGCAGATCTCAAAGCCACTGGGTGGATCGTCTCCTTGCCGAGATGGTCTTGGCCCCTGCGCCTGCAGCACAGACAGCGTTGTTTTCCTTCATTGTTTTTTTTTCTACATCCATTTCTTTCTGTTTTCCAACTGTAGAATGAAACAAAGGACAATTATCATTTGTATGCCATTAACACATACTCTTTAAATCTGAGTAGATGTTATGTATATCTGTTGTCTCAGTGAGTAGAAACCAAAACAGAACTTTAGATGTGGGGGTGCTCTGGCCTGTGAGGGCTTTAATTACTTGATCACATTAACATCATTGTCCCCTTACCCACCACAGTAAATGCTATTTTTATGAGAAGCTACTCTGATTTACATAAATCTTTCTGCCTGTGTTCTTTACATCAACCAAATATATTTCCATAAGCTCTCAGAACCTCAGATTTTATATCTGCAAAATAAGAATGAGGCTATTATCTGATGTCCACAGATGTGAAAATTCAGAAAGAGAAAAACAAATACTGAAAATATAAGACTTAATTTCTGACTCAGTAACAAACAAGTCTTACTCATTTTCTTTTTAATGTTCTATGAAAACTAAACTAGTATTTATGTAGTGAAATATGGTCTCACTTGACCTCCGTAATCTTTTATTACTTTGTCAACTGTCAACCCTATCAAAGGCATTGTTAGTGTAAGAGGCTACTTTTTTGTGGTCAAGCAATGAAAGCCCAGCTAGCACATGGCCCAATCACTTTATCTGCTTCATTGCTTTCAACTACAAGGTCTGATAAGTTTCCCATCTATAGTTACCTTATAGCTAGCTATAGGATAAAGGACTTGTAGCCAGGAATAAAGTACATGTCAGAATATACTGCCTTCAGTATTCCCTGATATATAAGCACATTATTAACACTGAACTCTTTTAAAAATAAGTTGTAGCAATATTTTATTTGGCTTAGGAGAATATTGCAAAATATAAAGCCAAAAGTAACAAGTGTGTGTCAGGAAGGTTAGTTAATACCAAAGACTCTAAACCAATACCTGGATTCCTTAGGGAGGCTGCCCTCTGCTGAGTCCAGATTCTTTTGGGGTTCTTCTTCCAGTTCTTCATTTTCATTCCCTTCCTCTTCCCCATCCTCAACTCCAGTTTCTTCAGACACTTCCTTAAATTTTTTGTAGTAATATTCAGCTGCTTCTTTAGCCAGTAATGATAGAGGTTTAGGGACCATAAGGTCAGGGAAATAATATCCCACCTTACACTTGGTTTTGGCATCTGGTACTCTATCCTCAGGAAAATCTGGATAAAACAAATACATGGAAGAAAGAAATATCTCTGTTAGTTCCTACTGGATGATACAATAGGTCCATGGCTCTAATATTTCTTCTGCTTGACAGCTTTCATGGTATTATCCCTTCCACCTTCTCAGGTGTTAGTGGATTATAAACTGCTTCTAGGAAGAAAATTGTTAGGGCTTTTATGATTAGCATTAGTGTATTCTCCTATCAAATATCACCCCAGTGCTGTGGATTATTTATGGTCCCTGATAGAAGAAAGAATTAGAAACATTTAGGTCTGATCACATGTATGATTTTTTCGTAAATTTCTTGAAAAAGATTTGTTTCACTTAAAACAATTCTATGGTGAAGCTCACTGGTTCCTCAACCCCTGAAAAGTACTGGTTCATTTTCTTTTTCTTTTTTTGGATCATCCTACCAAGAAACCTCACATTTTTTTTTCAAATTTATTTTTTATTCTAAGTTGTTAGAAATGACAGCAGAATGTCACATTTTTTAAAAGCTGTCAACCACAAGTGAGGAATGCCACTTATCTATCCTTTGCCTTCAGGCTCTCTTTCCATTTCCTTCAAAGTCCTTCCTGAACGCCTACTAGCAACTTTCAAGTTGGTGGTCTCATACAGTGCATTGTCTCAGATCTTCTATCAAACTGAGGTTGGCAGAAGGCAGCATAGTTATTCTCAAGACTGGAAAGTCTGTCTAGGAATGGGTTTCTAGTTGGACATATGGGGCCAAAATTTTTTTGAGAATATCGACCCACTGTTACCCAGGCAGGCAAGATCTGAGCATGGTCTGTGAGTGAGCCAGCTGTGCCAACAGAGGCTGCAAGGGCTAGAGGACTTTGCTGCTACTCGGCAACCTTGGCCCCCTCGGGTGCACAGGCCTCAGCCTCCCTAGACTCGAACCATAGCCATGCCAAGCCACAGGCCAGGCACCACCATCCTGGACCATATTCTCTACTGCCACATCCTTGGCCTTCTGGGATGCTGCCTTGTCTGCGGGATCCCTCTGCCAGATATTCTTCCTCTCAGGTCTCGGTTCTGACTGCCAAGTCGTCCCCACCACCAATGCACGGGCTCCTCTACCAGCTCCCTGGGGTTCCCATGGGGTGGCACCTGGCCACCACGTGGCTCATGTGGGGCCTGACCAGGATGAGGTCATTATAGTAGCTACCCTGGAGAAGGGAAGGAGAACTGGGACACCATAGGAAACTCACAGGCACCTGCAGCTGCTGCATCCTCCTCGTTCTCATCACGCCCATCATCTTCTTCCTCAATATCTCCTTCCTCTTTCTCACCTTCTTTATCGTCCTCCAATTCCTGGTAGTGTTCTGCCTTCAGGTCTTCTTCCTCCTCCTCCTCCTGCTCCTCCTCTTCCTTCTCTAGAGGTTGTACATTCTTGTTCTCCGTGGTGGCAGGCCAGGCCACTTTGTCTTCAAAAGCTTTTATAACCACCTGGAAAGCCATAAGGGCAACAACTCCTGCCACTGCAGCCAACCACCCTACAGACACCAAGGGACCACCTAGGGACCCAGGGTCCAGGTCTGCCTCTTCATCAACTTCACTCTGGCCACCTAGGAACAGGTTTTGCTTGTTGGTGTCAGACATGGCCCGAGAAACACGTCAGCAGAAACTTCAACGGAAGCCGCAACCTGACTGAAACTACGAAGTCAGCAAAGATGGCGGCTACCCAGCGGCGTGTTGTGAAGGGCGGGGAAGACTTTAGCCACAGGGCATGCTGGGAGGTGGGGTCGGTGTCAGAGAGGGTGCAGCCCTGGAAATAGCACACTGAGACTGTGCCTGTACAGGCCCCTTGACACGAAGTGCATGAAGGAGGCTGGAAAATTGACCCATTCCTGAGACAAGGTGGGAAAGTTTCTGATATGCTGCTTTTGGGGGCAGAGCATGGAAAGGTCAAGAAAGGGTCACTTCCTCCTGGAGCTAAGCTCACTTGCTGAGAAGTGAGGATTGACATGCCCTACATCCAATCAATGGTCAAGGTCCTCAGGTTTCTTTAATGAAGCCCTGGATCCTCAGGAAAGCCCTGTTCTGTTAATTCTACCTTTGTCAGCAAAAGTGTTGTGTGGGTTTCAATATGCCAGAGTTCTGGGACATTGAGTGTTTTGTTCCTAGTGTCCTCTAGTACAGAGCTTGTACCAGTAGGGGAAAAATTGTTTAAAATTGAGGAAAAGTGTAGATAAATTATCAGCAGCCCAAAGCCCTTTCAGAAGGGGTAGGGGGAGAAAGTTAATTTGGACATTTTAACATAATTAAAGTCATGTATGGGCATTATGAGAAATTCTGAGATTTTAAGAGGCAAGAAGTGAGTGGGCTAAATTCTCTATAGTGAAGACATCTGGGGGCAACTCTTAACAGCAGCATTTGTTTTAATTACAATTGAGACAGACATTAGTGACTTTTCTTGGACCCATTCAAGGTAGACAGATTTTCAAATAATAGCATCAAAGGACTTAAGTAAAATTTGTAAATGAAGATTATTTTGCACTCAGGTTCCAAATTTTCTAAAAGATGTTGGGTTTGTTTAGTACTATTGGTGCCAAGAGGATCAATAAGTATTTCTTTCTTTCATTTTTTGTGTGAGATGTGATATGTCATGTATAACTAAAAAGAACAAATACAAAATTAAAACATTATTTTCAACTGATATATAAAACATTTAAATTTTAGTCTATAGATTACATAGGCTTCCCATCTGTATATTAAATATAAAATTGAAATTGTTGCCTTGACATCTTTTAGCTTCATAAATCCTGAAGGGCTTAACTGATTTCCCTTACTCTAGCTCAGTGTATCCCTACCCAGTGAGGTTAGTTTCCTCTACAACTTGTTTCTCTAGTTGCTGAGGTATCTGTGCATCCATCCACCTACTAGCTTTCACATCCCTGCCAAACCACAAAAGTATTCAAATAAAATAAACATATCATTTTTGAGAGAACTAAGGTATTTGCCAAACTCTTGTTTCTACAAATTCTGTTTTCCACAGCTACTGGTTAACTCTACTCTCAAATACTTCTCCAATGTGGCCCTGAATGGCATGCTCTGTTCTCATCCCCTAGGACTGTGAGGTTGTGTGAATAATAAGCAGCTATCATTCTTATCTATCCAGTGTCTGGTATTGTGTGCCTGGCCATCTCATACTATTTAGTGTGGGGGATTCTTCCTTGGATTCTATCAGTTTGTCTTCATACATTTTGGTGGGTGTGTGAGGTCTATGTAGATTTAAAATTGTAATATCTTCTTAATGTATTGAGATTTTTATCAATTCACAAAGATGTTCTTTAACTATATAACATTGTTTTTGGTTTTAGAGCATGTTTTATCTGATCTCAGTACAGTCATCCCAGATTTCTTTTTGGTACTGTTTACTTGGAATATCATTTTCCATTCTTCTACTTTCAACCTATGTTTCTTTGGATATAAAGTGAGTCTCTTTTAGACAACTTATATTTGTATAATGGTTTTGTTTTGTTTTAATCCCATTTACCAAACTCTGCCTTTTATTTGGAGTGTCTGATTGATTAAGTTTTAAATAAAACTTACTGAAAAGGACTTTGTTCTGCCATTATTATATTTGATTGTTTAATGTATCTCATATAATTTTTGTTCCTCAGTTCCTGAATTACTGCTTTTTGTAATTAATTGGATTTTCTAAGTATATCATTTTAATTTTTCCATTATTCCTTGTTCTGTGTGTTTTTAGGTTTTGCTATTTTGGGCAGTTACTTTGGAGATTGTACTTATTATCTTAACTTTATAATAAATTTGTTAGTACCAAGATAATTTAAATAATATTTTTAAAAAATCTGCTTCTTTACATCTCTGCCACATTCATCATTGGATCATTTTGATAAATTACATCATTGTGTGCTCATGAATGATTACCAATTATTGTTTTATGCATATGCTTTTTAAATTATAAAGGAGGAAAAGAGGAGTTGCAAAACCAAAAATTCAGTCATACTGGATTGATGAAGCAGGTCCCTATGTCTCTTATGCCCCAGTTAAATAATAATATGGCCTAATGTAAATTAAAACAGAGCCTTCAAACATTGAAATTTATTGTATAAGATCTGATTCATGAAGCAGTGATAGTACCTCTTTTTTCTCCATATAATGATCATATTTGCCCTCTTCTGAGGTCATAAAGAATGAATGTATGGTGTTCAATTTTAAGTGTCAATCTAACTGGGTTAAGGGACTTTTTTCTAAAACATTTTTTTGGGTGTGTCTGTCAGGATATTTCTGGAAGAGATTAGCATTTTAATCAGTTGACTGGATTAAGAAGCTTTGCCCTCACCAATGTGAGAGTTATCTAATCTGCTGAGGACCTACACATATAGAATAAGAAGGCAGAAGAAGGGTGAGTTCACTTTTTTCATCCATCTTTTCCCACTCTCAGATGCCTCCAGGGCTCACATGAGCACTGTACCCCTAATATCTGCAAATCTCAGGCCTCTTACTTTAGACAGGAAGTTGAAAAATCGGCTCTCCTGGTTCTTTGGCTTTCAAACTCTTGTCTTAATTATGCCACCAGTTTCTTGGTTCTTCAGCTTGCAAATGGCATATTATGTGTCTTCTTAGCCTCCGTAATCATGTGAGTCAATTCCCATAGCATATCTTCTCCTGTATATCTGAATGTATCCTATTATTTCTGTTTCTCAGGAGAATACTGGGTAATACAGAATGGCACATAACAGTGGACAATGGCAACCTTAATGCTGTAGTTCCACTTATTAGACCCCCATGCCCAATATTCAATGTTATTGAAATTACTGATTTCTTACAATTAGCAACTGATAAATATTATTCTATTATACTATTGGCTAATACATTCTGTTCAGACTATATTTCAGTAGCTTCTCAGTCATAGTTTGCCTTCACCCCTGAGGGGACAAAATATACTTTTACCAGGTAACCTATGGGGTACCTTGGTAGGTTTGTCTTCATACAAAATTGTGAGTGTGAATTTTCCAACTTTATTTTTCTTCTAGAAGATTGTTTTGGCTATTCAGGGCCTCTTGAAATTCCATATGAATTATAGGGTCAGCCTTTTAAATTTCACAAAAAAATGGCTATTGAGATTTAAATAGGGATTACATTGAATCCGTAGATTGTTTTGAGTTTGTTTATTATCTTAACAATATTAAATTTTCCAGTGCATGAACATGGGTGGCCTCTCCATTTATTTATATCTCCTTTAATTTCCTTATCAATGTTTTGAGTTTTTATTGTACAATTCTTGTAATTTTTTGGCTAAATTTGTTCTTAAGCATTGGACTTTTTTTTATGTTGTTATAAATGCAATATTCTTAATTTCACTTTTAGAGTTCATTGATAGTATAAAGAAATTTAACTTTTATTTATTATTATTATTTTTTTTTTTTGGTATTATAGATTGAACCCAAGGGCACTTAACCACTGAGCGACATTCCCAGCCTTTTTATTTTTTTTTTTTATTTTGAGGCAGGGTCTCACTAGATTGCTTACACCCTTGCTAAGATGCTGAGGCTGGCTTCGAACCTCGAGTCCTCCTCCCTCAGCCTCCCAAGCTGCTGGGGTTACAGGTGTATGCTACCATGCCTGGCTCAACTTATTTTTGAATGTTGATCTTTTATACTGAAAACATGCTAAATTTGTTATGTAAAATAATTTTCATGTGCATGTTTTAGAATTTTTTTTATATACAATACCATGGTAGTTGTGAATAGAGAATTTTATTTCATCCGTTTTACTTCGAATATCATTTTTCTTGCCTAGTACTCGCCATCTAGTAGAACTTCCAGTTTAATGTTGAATAGAAATGGTGAGAGTAGGCATTCTTGTTTCATTTCTAAAATTAAGAGAAAAGGTTTAGTCATTCAACATTGAGCATAATGTTACCTTTGGGTTTTTCACAATGCCCTTTAGTACATTGAGGAAGTTCCCATGATACTTAGTTTTTTGAGTGTTTTTTTTTTAACCTATTCCTCAAGAAAGAGTCATTGATTTTGTCAAATATTTTTTCTGCATCAAGGGAGAGAATGCTGGTTTTCCCTTCATTCTATTTTCATAGTATATTAATTAATTTTAATATTATGAATTATCTTTTCGTTTTTGTGCAATTTGTTCTTGGTCATTATGTAAATCATGTTTACATACTACTAGATTAGGTTTTCTAGGAATTGTTGAGGATTTTTCTATCTATATTTTAAGGGATATTATTTTATTCACTTCTTATATCTTTATCTTGCTTTAATGTGAGGGTAATTCTGGCTTTATAGAATGAGATAGGTAGTATTTGCTCCTCTATAATGTTTGTAAGAATTTGAGAAGTATTGGTGTTAATTCTTCTCCAAAAGGTTAGTTAAATTCACCAATGGAGTGAATTCTGATCCTGGGATTTTCTTTGTTGGGAGATTTTTGCTTCTTGTTCAATCTTTTGTATTGATCGAGGTCATGGTTGATTTCTATTTTTTATTGAGTAATTTTGGTAGTATGTGTGTTTCTAGGAATTTATCTGGTTTCCCTAAATTTTGTAATTTGTTGGCATACAGTTGTTTATAGCATTCTCTTTTAGTCCTTTCACTGTGTATGTGTGTTCCCAATTTATGATTTTAGTGATTTGTTTTTTTTCTCTTTTTTCCTTGACCATTACAGTTGAAGGAACATAAATTTTATTGATATTTCAAAGCATCAATTTTTTGTTTTATTGATTCTATTTTTTTCCTCTGTATTTCATTTATTGGCACTCTATTATTTCCTTCCTTTTGTTACTTCTGAGTTTAGCTTGCTCTTCTTTTTCTCATTCCTTAATGAAGATATTGATTTGGAGTCTTTTATCTTTTTAAATTTATGATTACAGCTATAAATTTCCCCTTACATTCCATAATTTGGGATATGTTGTGTTTTTGTTTTAATTCATCTCAAATTATTTTCAAATTTTTTTGTAATCTAATCTTTTACCCACTGGTTATTTAAGACTATTTTAATTTATACATATGTGTATTTGAGGCCAGAGGTACCAGTCTGACACTGGGGTGGACCTGAAGCCTGGGACTTTGTAAACTGAACTGGCTCTAGCTACTCTGAAACCTGGGAAGGTCTTAAGAGTCTGGAGCTACAGATGCTGGCTTGGTGCTGAGTGGGCCTAGAGCCTGGATCTACAGGGGATGGCTAGGAGATTGAGTTAACAGGTGACTAGAATTGTGGGGAAAGCCTATTTCCAGAGTGGGCCTGAATCCTTAGGCCATATGAGCCAGCCCATAGCTGGGTATGGCCTGGAGTCTGCTACCTCAGTTAAGTTTCTGAGGTTTGGCCTAGGGGGAGACCTTAGTTTGAGACTGTGGGGGCTAGCCTAGAACTGGAGTGGGTCTGACTCTGGGGAATTCTGGGGTCATCCTGGCATTGGGGTTGTTCCAGAGCCTAAGGATGCTTAGGTTGTCCTGGAGGTGGGTTGGCCCCCAAACCAATCTTTAGGCAAGCCTAGAACCTGAAGCTACAGGAGCTGACCTGGTGCTGAGATGGGCCTGGAGGCTCATCCCATGAGTGCCAGTCAGGAGTCTGAGGCCATGGGGGCATGGTCAGTATTGTTTTTTGGGGGTTATGTCTAGTTTTGTTTTCTGAGGTAAAGTCTTATGCTTACTCCACTCTTCTTTCTCCCACTCTTCTTTCCCCAAGTGTGAGTTTCCCTCTCCATTCTGTATTGCCAAGGGTTTTGGGATGGATGATATAGGTAACATAAAACTTTCCTTCCTACACTTTTTTATTTTTTATTTTTTTTGGTACCAGGGACTGGACCCAGGGGTGCTTAACCACCGAGTCACAACCCCAGCCCCTTCTAATTTTTATTTTGAAACAGCATCTTGCTAAGGTGTGAGGGCCTTGTTGCGTTGATGAGGCTGGCTTTGAACTTGTGGTCCTCCCTCCTCAGATTTCCAAGTCACTTGGGTTTATAAGCATGCACCACCACACCTGGACTACCTATTCTTTTCAATGTATCCTTTCCTATTTGTGCCCTATAATATCTCACATTTTCCCCTTTTTTTTGTGGTCCTGGGAATCAAACCCAGGGCATTGTGTATACTAAGCAGGTGCTCTACCATTGAGATATACCCTAACCTCTTTCACCTGGTTTCCTTAGCTCTTATGAAGCTATTATGGATAGTTCAATTTGGTGTTTCTGCAGAGGAATGAACATTCAAATGTCTTATTTTGCCACATTGCTGATGTCTGTGTGTCTTCTGGATATATTTTAATTATTTTATTTTTCTTGTATAACTGCCTTGTTAAAATCTGCAGTACAATTTGAATAGAAATGGCAAGAGTAGACATAATGTTCCTGAATTTAGGGGCAATCATTCAGTTTTTCACCAGTATGATAATAGTTGTGGGATTTTCATAGATGTCCTTTAATAGCTAAGGAATCCCCCTTCAATTTTTAGTCGTTTGAGTGTGTTTATTATGAAAAATGGTTGTTTTTTTTGTCAAATATTTCTTTCTGAATCTGTTGAGATCATTATGCAATTTTGTCCTTTATTCTATGAATATGATGCATTACTCTTTTATTGTTCCCTGAATTTTCAGGCTATGCTACACAATAGAATATAAAATGAGTACAGCTAAGATTAACAGACAGATGAGGCCAAACCAGAAAAGAAACCAATGCATGATGTAGGTTGCTGAGAGAAGAAAATATCCACACCAGGCTCAAGTGGTACAGTGTTCACCTACAGCAAGAGTAGTTAAAGTATAAAAAGATCCAGCCAATTGTAATGCATCTTTTATGATTAGCAGACCCATTAGGAAACCAACTCAGACATTGTAACTACATGTATTTCAGTTCATGCTGCAGGGAAAGAACTGGTCTGCTCCCCTGTGGAGTCTGAAATACAGAAAGCTGGGGTCATGCCAGAGGGCCATTGATGCATATACTTAATCAGAAAATAGCAGTATACCTCAAGCCTGGAACAGGGAAAGACATTTCCTCATAAGATGATAAGTCCAGGTGGGATCCAAGATGGTAGACCAGAGGGAGGTAGCATTCTGTGTCTCTTGGTGAACTGAGACTCAGTAGTGAGAATACTGCTTAGTTGAGAGTGATACTCCTGCTCCTGCCAAAGAGTCACGGTCATCGTTCCTTTCTGGGGCTCCCAGGCTACAGGCGACAGCATTGGGGTGGGTCTCCCAGCTACTCACTCACGTGGGACACCACCACTGAACAGGATCATCTGCATTGGTGCCTGCGCAGAACATTAGGCTGCCCAACTGAAAGGAGAGTGCAATGCTGCTCTCACACAAGACACCTGGCAACTTCCCACACACAGGAACTCCAGATGCCACTCTGTGTGGACCACCATCTGCCAACATGGGCCGGCCACTGCCATCTTGGGATGCTGCAGCAGTGGAGAAAGTCCCCTACACACAGTAGCCAACCTGCACCCAAGGAATTTACACAAGCTCTGAGGTCAGCCTATAGCCACACGCTGATAGCCACGGAGCTCGCATCTGAACCCAGTGTCTGGCTCCATCGCCTGGCTCCATTGCCTGGCTCCCTCCATCTGACCCAACACTGTGTCATGGAAAGTGGGCACCTTCATCTTTGGTCACCTTTCAGGGCCATTTCCCTGGTGTGTGTGGGGGGTAACTCCCAGCTTGGAACTCTGGCTGACCAGGTACACAGTGTGTAACTCTACCCCATCTCCCCAGCAGCTGCTACACTGGTACAGTGACTCTATGGTTACCTTCACCATCCAGAGGGCTGAGATACCAGCTGACAACAGATGACCCCACCTATTGGATGTGAAGGGAAACAGGAAATCTTCCTTCAAGATTGTTTGTTTTTTTTTGTTTGTTTGTTTGTTTTTGAGTTTTTTTAAAACTTTTTTTCTTCTCCTTCTCTACTCCCCCACCCTCACACCCCCAACATATGTTTAACCAAGTACTATGCATGAATTAGGATTTTTGAGAACTTGGGCATCTGAATGACAAAGTTGTGTTGTACATTATTTTTTCTTTTCTCTTTTTTACTTTCTTTTTCCTCTTTCCACCAATTTCTACTATTTTGACTTTTTTATTTCTCTTAATATATATGTGTGTTTGTTTTATGTATACCACTGTCTTCCCACTGACTTGTATACCCCAAATTACTTCCTCTCTCTTCTACTGCTACTAATCTACCTCCTTAGATATCTCATTCACATTTCCTAAGAAATAATAACTCAATATCCTCATCTCCTACCTCCTCAGCATATCACATCTTTGTCCAACATCAGAAAAAATAAACCCCTTTATAAACCTACGGAGTATATTGTAGATAATAATTGAATTCACTACTTCCGTACATTGTAAACAAACTGTAAACATCTTAATAGCAAATGTCTGGTTTTAGGGTGTAAATTGTTTGTATGGGGATCTTTTAACATTGTCTTACAGGGGCTCTGTAAAGCTATAGGGTAAAAACGAGAAAGCCTTTGATCCACAGTGCTAGAAGAGAAGACATACTAGCAATATGAAAAGACAAGTGAAGAAAGTGCCCCAAACAAATCAACATACCTCATTATTAGAATCCATGGCAAACAGAGAAGGAATGACAGAGAAGGAGTTCAGGATGTACATAAATAAAATGTTCTGCAAATTAAAGAATGATATAAAAGAGCAAATACAGGCAGTAAAAGATCATTTTGACAATGAACTACATAAACAAATACAAGTAGCAAAAGATTACTTCAGTAGGAAGATAAAGGTTCTAAAAAGAAACCAAACAGTAAGAGAGCAAATACAGGCAGTAAAAGATCATTTTGACAAAGAACTACATAAACAAATACAAGTAGCAAAAGATTACTTCAGTAGGGAGATAAAGGTTCTAAAAAGAAATCAAACAGAAATCCTGGAAATGAAAGAAACAATAAACCAAAATTAAAAGTTCAATTGAAAGCATCAACAGATTAGACCACTTGGAAGACAGGACCACAGACAATGAAGACAACATATATAATCTTGAAAAGAATGTAGGCCGCACAGTGAAAATGGTAAGAATATTCAAGAAATATAGGATAGCTTAAAAAAACCAAATTTAAGAGTTATTAGGACAGAGGAAGGCATAGGATTCCAAACCAAAGGAATGAGTAATAGAAGAAAATTTTTCCAAACATGAAGAATGAATGGGAAAACCAAATTCAAGAGGCTTACCAGACACCAAATGTACAAAATCACTATAGATCCACAGCAAGGCACATTATAATGAAAATGCCTAAGATACAGAATAAGTAGAGAATATTAAAAGCCACGAGAGAAAGGAATGAGATAATATGTAGGGGGAAACCAGTTAGATTATGTGCAGATTTTTCAACCCAGACCTTAAAAGCTAGAAGATACTGGAACAACATATATCAAGCTCTGAAAGAAAATGGATGCCAACCAAGAATCTTATATCCAGCAAAATTAAGCTTTAGATTTGATGAAGAAATAAAAAACCTTCCATGATAAACAAAAGTTAAAAGAATTTACAACTCGAAAGCCTGCACCTCAGAACATCTTTGGCAAAATATTCCATGAAGAAGAATTGAAAAACAATAGTGAAAATAATCAAAGGGAGATATTAAATTAAAGGAAACACTAATCAAAGGAGAAACCAAGTCAAGTTAAATACCAAAAATAAACAAAATGGCTGGGAATATCAATAATGTATAATATAAATCAATAATAACCCCGAATGTTAAAGGTCTAAACTCACCAATAAAAAGACATAGACTGACATATTGGATTATAAAAAAAGACCCAACAATATGCTGTCTCCAAGAGACTCACCTCATAGAAAAGACATCCACAGACTGAAGGTGAAAGATTGTGAAAAATCATACCACTCACATGGACTGTGGAAGGAAGCAAGGGTTTCCATCCTCATATCAAATAAAGTAAACTTCAGGCCAAAGTTAATCAAAAGGGATAAAGAAGGATATTTCATACTGCTTAGGGGAAGCATTCACCAACAAGCAATAACAGTAATACATTTATATGCCCCAAATAATGGAGTGCCTATGTTCATCAAACAAACTCTTCTCAAGAGTCAAATAGGCCACAAGAAAATAATTCTTGGGGACTTTAACACATCTCTTTCACCACTGGATAGATCGTCCAAACAAAAGCTAAATAAAGAAACTTTAGACCTCATTAATACAATCTATAACTTAGTCTTAATGGACATATATAGAATATTTCATCCTTCAGTGAATGAATATCCTTTCTTCTCAGCATCACATGGATCCTTCTCTAAAATAGACTAAATGTTATGCCACAAAGCAACTCTTAGCAAATATAAAAAGTAGAGATACTACCCTGCTTTCTATCAGATCATAGTGGAATGAAATTAGAAATTAATGATAAAATAAAACATAAAAATGCTACTCCAACACCTAGAGACTAAATAATATACTACTGAATGAACAAAGTGTTGCAAAAGACATCAAGGAGGAGATTAAAAAAATATTAGGGATGAATGAGAACACAGATACATCATATCCAAATCTCTGGGACACTATAAATGCAGTGTTAAGAGGAAAGTTCATTGCATGGAGTTCATTCCTTAAAAGAAAAAAAAGTCAACAAATAAATGGTTTAACATTACATCTCAAAGTCCTGGAAAAAGAAGAATAAATCAACACCAAAAGTCGTAGAAGATAGGAAATAATTAAAATCAGAGCTGAAACCAATGAAATTGAAACAAAAGAAACAATTGAAAAAATTGGCAAAACAAAAAGTTGGTTCTTTTAAAAAATAAATAAAATTGACAGAACATTAGCCATGCTAAGGAAGAGAAGGAGAGGAAAAACTCAAATTACTAACATACATGATGAAAAAGGAAATATCACAACAGACACTTCAGAAAAATAGAAGATAATTAGAAATTATTTTGAAAACTTGTACTCTAATAAAATAGAAAATATCAAAGGCATCGACAAACTTCTAGAGTCATATGAATTGCCCAAACTGGATCAGGATGATATACACAGTTTAAACAGATCAATTTCAATTGATGAAATAGAAGACACCATTAGAAGCCTACCAACCAAGAAAAGCCTAGGACTGGATGGATACACGGCCAAGTTCTACAAAACCTTTAAAGAAAACTAATACCAATACTCTTCAATTTATTTCAGGAAATAGAAAAAGAGGCAGCATTTACAAACTCATTCCATGAGGCCAATATCACCCTGATCCCCAAACCAAGCAAAGAAACATCAAAGGAGGAAAACTTCAGACCAATATCTCTAATGAACATACATGCAAAAATTCTCAATAAAATTCTGGCAAATTGAATACAAAAACATATCAAAAAGATAGTGCACCATGATCAAGTGGGGTTTATCCCAGGGATGCAAGTTTGGTTCAACATATGGAAATCAATAAATGTAATTCATTACATCAAAAGACTTAAAGATAAGAACCATATGATTATCTCAATAGATGCAGAAAAAGCATTTGACAAAATACAGCATCCCTTCATGTTCAAAACACTGGAAAAATTAGGGATAACAGGAACATATTTTAACATTGTAAAAGCTATCTATCATAACCCCCAGGCCAAATCATTTTAAATGGAGAAAAATTGAAAGCATTCCTTCTAAAAACTGGAACAAGACAGGTATGTCCTCTTTTACCACTTTCATTTAACATAGTACTTGAAACACTGGCCAGAGCAATTAGATGAAAGAAATTAAAGGGATACAGATAGGAAAAGAAGAACTCAAAGTAACACTAATTGCTGATGATATGATTCTATACCTAGAGGATTCAAAAAATTCCACCAGAAAACTTCTAGAACTAATAAATGAATTCAGCAAAGTAGCAGGATACAAAATCAACACCTATAAATAAAAGGCATTTCTGTATATCAGTGACAAATCCTCTGAAAGAGAAACAGGAAAACTACCCTATTTATAATATCTTAAAAAAAAATAAAATAAAACACCTGGGAATCAACCTGAATAAAGATGTGAAAGACCTCTACAATGAAAACTACAGAACACTAAAGAAAGAAATTAAGGAATACCTTAGAAGATGGAAAGATCTACCTTGTTCTTGGAGAGGCAGAATTAATATTGTCAAAATGACTATATTACCAAAAGGATTACACAGATTTAATGCAATTCCAAAATCCCAATGGAATTCCTCATAGAAATGGAAAAAGCAGTCATGAAATTCATCTGGAAAACTAAAAGACCCAGAATAGCTAAAGCAATATTTAGCAAGAAGAGTGAAGCAGGTGGCATCACTCTACCAGACCTTAAACTATACTACAGAGCAATAGTAACAAAAATGGCATGGTATTGCCACCAAAATAGACTGGTAGGCCAATGGTACAGAGTAGAGGACACAGAGACTAGCCCACATAATTACAGTTATCTTATATTAGACAAAGGTGCCAAAAACATACATTGGAGAAAAGATAGCCTCTTCAACAAATGTTGCTGGGAAAACTGGAAATCCGTACTCAACAAAATGAAATTAAACCCATATCTCTCACCATGCACAAAACTCAAAGTGGATCAAGGACCTAGGAATTAAACCAGAGACACTGCACCTTTTGGAAGAAAAAGTAGGCCTAATCTCCATCATGTGAGATTAGGCCCCAACTTCCTTAATAATATTCCTATAGCACAAGAATTAATATCAAGAATCAATAAATGGGATGGATTCAAACTAAAAAGTTTCTTCTCAGCAAAAGAAACAATCAGTGAGTGAGGTGAATAGAGAGCCTTCAATTTGGGAACAAATTTTTACCACACTCACGTCAGATAGAGCACTAATCTCTAGGATGTATAAAGAATTTAAAAATCTTAACATCAAGCCTGGCATGGTGGCGCACGCCTGTAATCCCAGCACTTGGGAGGCTGAGGCAGGAGGATCGTGAGTTCAAAGCCAGCCTCAGCAATGGCAAGGGACTTAGCAACTCAGTGAGACCCTGTCTCCAATAAAATATGAAAAAGGGCTGGGGATGTGGCCCAGTGGTCCAGTGTCCCTGAGTTAAATCCCCGGTACCAATCATCATCATCAGCAGCAGCATCAGCATCACCATAATCATCATCTTAACACCAAAAAACAAATGACCCAATCAATAAATGGGCCAACAAACTGGACAGACACTTCTCAGAAGAAGATATACAATCACTCAACAAATACATGAAAAAATTTTCAACATCTCTGGCAATTAGAGAAGTGCAAATCAAAACAACTCTAAGATTTCATTTCACTCCAGTCAGAATGGCAGCTATTAAGAACACGAAAAACAATAAATGTTGTAGAGGATGTGGGGAAAAGGCACACTCATACATTGATGGTGGGATTGCAGAATGGTGCAGCCAATATGGAAAGCAGTATGGAGATTCCTTGGCAAACTGGGAACAGAACCACCTTATGACCTAGCTATCCCATTCCTCAGTCTATACCCAAAGGACTTAAAAATAGCATACTACAGTGACACATCCATATCAATGTTTATTGCAGCACAATTCACAATAGCTAAACTAGAACCAATCTAGATGCCCTTCAGTAGATGAATGGATGAAGAAAATGTGGTATATATACACAATGGAATATTACTCAGCAATAAAAGAGAATAAAATCATGGCATTCACAGGTAATGCTAAAGTTAGCCAATCCCAAAAATCCAAATACCAAATGTTTTCTCTGATATAAGGAGGCTGATTCATAGTGGGGTTGGGACAGGGAGCATAGGAGGATTAGAGGAACTTTAGAAAGGTCAATGGGACACAGCTAGCCGGGCGCGGTGGCTCACGCCTGTAATCCCAGCACTTTGGGAGGCTGAGGCAGGAGGATCGCGAGTTCAAAGCCAGCCTCAGCAGTGGCGAGGCACTTAGCAACTCAGTGAGACCCTGTCTCTAAATAAAATACAAAAAAGGGCTGGGGATGTGACCCAGTGGACGAGTGCCCCTGAGTTCAATCCCCGGTACCACAAAAAAAAAAAAAAAAAAAAAAAAAAAAAAAAAAAAAGGTCAATGGGGAGGGAGCAAAAGGGAGGGGGCATGGGGGCAAAAAAAAGATGGTGGAATGAGATGGACACCATTACCCTAAGTGCATATATAAAGACACAGATGGTGTGAATATACTTTGTATGCAACCAGAGATGTGTAAAAATATGCTCTATATGTGTAATATGAATTGTAATGCATTCTGCTGTCATATATAACAACTTAGAATAATAAAAAGAATAATAAAAAAAAAGGATAAGGATACAGTATACACCAAGAAAATAAGAAGCAGAATTTGCCGGGACAGATTTTGTGGTCACTGTTCTTCTGATTTAACAACAGTAATTTCAGAACATTCTTTTTTGTCCTATTATTTGAAATAGATTAAGTACCTTCAGAATTATTCATTAACTTGTAAGAATTCATTTCAGAGGAAAGAATTAAAAGTAGAACTAGTGAATGAAGGAATTAAGAAATTTTTGAAACAGCAATCTCAATTATTTCTACCGTTATTGTATAGGTTTTCTTGTATTATATTGTGTCAATATCAATATTCAATATATTTAACATATACATCTTTAATGTCTTAAAATCTGTGTAGGTAAGTTGAACAAAATACTAACAAAGAATTCTTGCTTTTTACCATTGACTGAATATCTTCCTAATATGAATCTTTTCTTGTTTTTCCCCTTTTATAAATTGAATATGTATATATTTCTTTAATACAACTTTCATTGAAATATCATCAGAATATATGACCTACATATCCAAGAAAGACAATGCAAATAAATTATAATAAGTCCGTACATAAAAATATACAGCTACCAACATGCCATTAGCAGAAATGAATGCTATTGATAAATGACAAAATAATTGTTAAACAATATATTTGGAATGCTATTGCAAGTATAAGAAAGTGGATAAATATGTATAATGTGTTAATATTATGTAAGTGATTATACAACATGAAAATAAATATGTTACATATTTGGCTTGATGTGGTGGCTAATGCTTCTAGTACCACCTACTCAGAAGGCAAAAGCAGGGTGATCATAAGTTCTAGGCCATCCCGGCAACCTAGTGGGATCCTGCCCTAAAATAAAAAATAAAAAGAAAGAGTGGGAACATAGTTCATCAGTAGATTGAACTGCATTCAATCCCAGTCTATCAAAACAAAAACTAAATACATTATATTCCTGTGTGTACATGTTTAATATGTTTTTGTGTATACTTATACTTCTGGAATATATATTTAAAAGAAAATGATGATATTAGATACTTCAGACAGGGGATCTGAGAGGTGATAAATGGACAATGGTGTCAGTTATACTTTTCATTATTCATCCTTGATACCCTTTGAATTTTGAATTATATCAATCATTTAAATGCATTAGTTATCCAAACAGAAGTAAGGAAAATACTACTCCTTTTTCCCAACTTAGTTTAGTCTCTTGATATATGCTAGCAAATTAAATTTCCACCAGTAATTCATGAGGTTACCTCTTTCACTGCAATTTATTAGCACTCAATGTTATTAATCTTTATAATTGTCATTTTATAGGATGAAAAAGATTATATTATTGTTGTGATTTTCATTATCTTGTCTACTAATGAGATGAAACACCGTTTTCATGTTTATCAGCCATTTGCATTTCCTCCTTCATAAATTGTTTTTTTATGTTTGAATTATTCTTCCTTTTGACAATTTATAAAATCCTTTGTATATTAAAATTATTAGCATTGTATCATCCCACACTTCTTTCAAAGAGAGTATAATTTTCATAATAAATTAAATGTAACCTAAAAAAAAAAAAGAATTCGCCGGGACATTGAAGACATTTAGCAAAGAAATTTAACAGGGAAAAAATATAATAAAGTTAGTTTAGTGATTAAAAAAAAAGATGATAAGTCCAGCACAGGTTATGAGAGTTCTTTATCTTCCAGCAAGGAAGTGTTCCAGGCCTAAAATACATTCTTTTACTACTAAGTAGGGTATGACTGCCTTTTCTAACATTGACTGATTTTCACATGTTAATTTGTTACATTCCTGGGGTAAATTTCAGTTGGTTATGGTGTATAATTATTTCCATATGTTGGCAGATTAGTATTGCTAATATTTTGTTCATGATTTCTGTGTCTCTGTTCATAGGGAATTTTGGTCTGCAGGTCTTTTCATGTTATGTTTTTATCATTGAAATTCAGGGTAATGTAGTGCTATTTGGAAAGTGCTGCTATTTTTAGGGGGAAGACTTTGTAAAAGATTGTTGTGTTCTTTAATATAGAGGAGAGTTAACAGTCATTTGTCCTTGGGTTTTTCTTTATGGGAAATTTTTGATTAGTATTTCAATCTCATGTTAGAGATCTGTTCCAATTTTCTTTCTTTTTAAGAGATATCCTTCTTTTAATTCTGATATTATAAATTTAAGTCCTCTCAAAATTTTCATGTTGTCTGATTCCATTTTGTGTTGCTATTTTCAAATACTGGAGACTTGGTAATTTCTAAACAATTTAAGTTTATTTGACTCAAAGTTCAGGAGGGTGGAAGTCTGAGAGAATGTCACCAGAACCCAGCATGGACTTTGTTTAGTGTCAATCCATGACAAGATGTGGAAGAGTAAGAAAGGATCAAGGTGAGAGATCAAAAAAGGGATGAATTCACTTTATAAACAATCTATCCTTGTAATAACTAACCTACTCCCACAATAATAATATTAACCTGTTCAGGAGGGCACAGTCCTCATTGAGGTAATCATTTCTTTTTAGGCCAGGTCTCCCAACACCTGCATTGAAAGTTTCCAACACATGGAATTTGGGGGACACACTCAAGCCATACCACTTGGTCAATCTAGTTAAGGGTTTGATTGATTTCTAGGGAAAAGCTTTGGTCATAGATTTTCTGTCTTCTTTTTATATTTTCTATTACTACTTTTTTGTTTGTGGTGCTGGGATTTAATCTAGGGCCTTGTACATGTGCGGCAAGCACTCCACCAACTGATATATATCCCCAGCCCCTCTATTACTACTTTTAGCTTTAAAATTTCCTTTATTTGAATCTGAAGTAATGGAGAGCATATTATTGGATTTCGGATAGCATATTATTAGATTTTGATTACAAATTTATTTTTTAAGTCTTATTGGGGGATTAGATTATTTACATTAATTTTAGTTACTAGGAGATACTATATCTCTCCTGGTATTTCTGTACCATTTTTTATGTCTTCTCCCTCCTATATTCCTTTACTAGTTCCTTCTGCTAAGTTAAATCCTACTTTCTAATACGATTTTATTTTCATTTTTACTATATTTTTAGTTATTTTCTCATTGATTTTCCTAGGAGTTGTAATTAGCATTTTAGCTTGTAGAAATTTAAGAGGAATTGATACTTAATTAATTTCAGTAGAAAACAAGAGCTTTGTAAATCTTATCATTCTCTTTCTCTTTATTTGAACTATTATTGTCATACAAATTTTGCCCTTGCATATTATAAGTTAACCAATGCAATTTTATAATTATTGCTTTCTATAGCTAACTTTTGAATTAATAGGAAAAGAATGTAGAAGCAAAATAATTCATATACACTGATTTTAAACTTACCTATCTAGTTGCATTTGCTGTTGTTCTTTATAAGCATACTACAGGGACACAGCCACATCATGTGATATGCACATTTAGTACATATCAATCATCTATCACCTTTTCCCCAAATGCTCTGAGATTAATCTAGTTCATGCAAAATGGACTAAGATTAAATGAAGTCATGAATGAGAATGGAGCATTTCAGAGAGCTGTCAGATCAAATAATGATAATTATCTGAAAATGCAGTTGTTTGGGAGCTCCAATCTTCACCCTACCCTTCTTGTTACCAGGATGCAAGTTTCTCAGGTAACATACTTGGGAAGTATTTGGGTTCTAACACTGTTATAGATCTGGGTTGAAGGGCTTCAGAGTAGGCCACATTAAAATGCAATAAAGCTCATTCACTGTTCATAAGATTTGGCCACTTTTCCTGAATAAATTCTTCTTGGATGATTGAAAGCTTTTGATTAATTTCCAGAGTTCTGAAAAGTTGATTTTGACATTTTTTTGGTGTTTTTGTTGCTTTTTGGAGATCCCCACTCTACCATTTCAGAGATATTTATTTAACTTATTTCTTAATTTCAGTGTTTCTTTTGGTTGTGCAATTTCCATTTGTATTCATTTCTTGTGTATTTCTAGTCTTTGCTTTATAGATTCCAAAATTGTAATATCATGTACTTTAATGTTTATGATTATCAGTTACTTTAGTTACAATGAAATATTCCTCTAAGTTCCTTTTGAAAGCTATTTAAAAATTATACTGTTTCTTATATAACTTTGCTATATTCCCATTGTTATTGTTCACACATCATGTCTATGTTTTTGTTCTATTTAGAGGATTTTAAAAAGTAGTATTTAGTTGCATATTTGAATCATAAATGCATTCTTCTAAAACTTCAAATATTCTACTAATACTAAAACCCTGTTTCACCAACTGTCATCATCCTCATTCTCCCTGACTTTGTATGTTACTTTCATGAGATTATGGGTTATAATTCAAGATCTTTATCATGTGTATTAACATAAACTTTTGTACTACAAGAAAAAATCTGTATATACATATATTTTGAGTTTTAAAGAAATGAAATAATTTAGTACTTATTGGTTTGCAATTGCATTTTCGCTTGATTTGTCTGTGATCTGTTGTATTTACATCACCCTCATCCTAATTGATGCATATTTCATTTTCTTGATAGACCTTAGATTATTCATTTGTACTTGGATAGACACTTTCATTATATGAAGTGATATTTTCTTGTTGCAACAGAAAACAATGCAATGAATAACCTTGTAAAAATATCCTTATAAGCTTGGGATACTATGTGTCTTGAACACCATTGAGGACTCAATAGGTGATGAGAAAATTACACACCTACCTTACTCACTTGAAAGAAATCATGGATGTCTTATCTTTAGCAAAGGATGAAAAACCCTTGCCTTCCTAAAACAAAAAAAAAACTATTTGGTAATTAATTATAGTTATGGAGATTTATTAACTTCTCACCTATATTGTAGTAATGGGAACCAGGGAAATAAATGAGTGTCGCAACACACAACTAAACCAGTTAGGGTCACTCCAGGAGAACTGGGATGGCATGAAATAATGACACACAGACAGAGAAATACCTCTTTTTTGGGGGGGGGCTCTGTGATGGTTCCTCTGACTCAGCTCCCACAAAGGAGGCAAGGCAGGCAAGAAAGAGAGGGAAGCACACCTTGAACCCTGGCTTTATTGGGAAAGGCTGTTTGAAAGGACATTTCATCCATATAAGGCAGAGGAATAATGTTACAAGGGGCAGCCCCCTCCCATTGGGTTATGCCCACTCCAAAAGCTGTGCTCCTCTGCTGAGAGGAAATGGGGATCCACCTGCCTCCTGGTCAGGGAAGCCAGTCTCCACATTTCCATCACTCAAGGCTAGGGGGTGCACAACTCCTACATGGCAGCTCCCAACAAAGGAGTATATTCAATAGAAAGTGTCTACTTACCTGGAGGCAGAATTAAGAGTTTTGATAATGGAATATATATTAAAAGAGAGGATTCTTTGTGAATAAAGTTTTACTGATAAAATTGTGAATGACATATTGGGATTTCCCTTAAGCATGATTGTTCATTTAAAAGTAGGTTGATTTATAGGGCGGGGACTGAAGCTCAGTGGTGGAGCACTTGCCTTGCAAGTGTGAGGCACTGGGTTTGATCATCAGCACCACATACAAATAAATAAATAAAGATATTGTGTTCATCTATAACTAAAAATATATTTTTTTAAAAAGTAGGTTGATTTATGTCTGGAAACATTCTTTTGAAAATTGTTCATTTCAGTAAAGATTACAATTAGAAGTTTTAATTATGAAAAGTTTCATGGTATGAATTGTGCATATATCTGTGGACCTAGAGCTATTTAGAATGGGAAAACTTGTTTAAATTGTTCTTTCTGAAATAAAATATTTTAGGTATTTTAGTTAATATTTTTAAAATACTTTTTTAGATGTAGATGGTCACAATATATTTATTTATTTATTTTTATGTGGTACTGAGGATTGAACTCAGTACCTCACACATGTGAGGCAAGCACTCTATCACTGAACCACAACCCCAGCCTGGTATTTTAGTTAATATTTGCTCACAAAATGATCAAGAGTTTTGCAGAAACATAATTTTATGAAGGAACTTTATCACCTAGAATTGGTGTGTGTGTATGTGTGTGTGTGTGTGTGTGTGTGTGTGTGTGTGTGTGTATCTTCAGGTTTAATACTTAAAATTGAAAGTGAGGCAAAGTGTTGATCAGATAACCTACTGGTGCTTAATCACTGAGCCTCATCCCCAGCCATTTTAATTTTTACTTTGAGACAAGGTCTCGCTAATTTGCTTAGGGTCTCACTAAATTGGTAAGGTCGACTTTGAACTTGTGACCGTCCTGCCTCAGCCTCCCAAGCCACTGGTATTATAGGCTCATGCCATTGCTCCTGGCTTTGTTTTTTAACCAGATACTAATATAGTTTAGCCAGATAGTATAAACAAATTCTCAAAATGAAAAGGCACAATTGAATCCTTTCTTTGGGAATGTTATTTCTTGGTAAACCTTATTTGATTCTGAAGCTATTTAGTGTTTGTTGCTAGTTGTAATATGTTTTTCTTTTTGTTATGAATTATCTTTTCTAATTTATCTGACAGGGATAATTAGGTTAATAAGGTACTGAAGTATTTAATAGCTGGGAACACTCAATAGCTTCTGAAAATTCAAGGTTCTGTATACTATGATGATTACATACATGTATGCTTGCTTGCATACATAGCAATAGAATGCTAGCACAGATGTTAAGAAAATGAGGTTGAAGGAAATGTAATTTTTCACATCCCTTTGTAGGGAAATTATATGAACTGATTTTAATGTCTCTGATGAAAGCATATTGCACACTTGCTTCTATTAAACAATCATGTTTGTGTTTAAAAAGATAACAGACCAATAAAAATACAATACAGTACAATACATAGATATGTTTTCTTCACTTGTCTCTACAAAGTTTCATTTAATTTTCTGGGCACTCAAAAGAGCTGCATAAGTATATCGTGTTATTTGAGTGATGGTGGTTTCAATGCCAAATTGAAATGCATGTTGCATTTTTGGCTTTGACATTTATCTATAACATGCGTGTGTATATGTGGCATGTGTATCTGCATGTTTATATTTAAATCTGTTGATATACATATATGCATATATATCTGTATCATTCTTTATGTATATAGTTGTAAATATATTTGTGATTACAGATATTTGTCTATGTGTATTTATATATGTATGTATATGTATGCCTATGTGTATATTGCCTATATAGGTAAAATGACAGAGACAGAGAGACCAGAGAGAAGAAGACAGAGTCAGAATTAGAGAACTGATATCTTTAAATACAGTTCATGATAAAGTATGATGTATGGTTGTGGCTGAGTTTGGCCTTTGTAGTAAGAATGGGATTCCAAGCTCAGGATGTGGTGAATACTGGTGGGGTGAGGACACTGCCTATTTCTGTATCACGTAGACTTGGGTTCCAATATTTTACCCACCACATACTACATGTATGACCTTGGGAATGCTTTTCTACAGACTCTTGACAGTGCTACATCTTTGTATATTTTTTTTCTAGCTTGTTAAGCCAAAGAGGTGAACACATTTAAATCTTGTTTTTATTTCTATTATGGGAGTTGACTTTTGAAAAATTGTTTCATTGGCCACTCAGTATTTATGCACTGGCTTTGTGGCTGTTTGGAATTTAAGATTACTGTCAGTATAAGCATTTGTTATTTCCATGTTCTAAGGTGGTTCTGAAGAGAGACTGAAGCAAATTTGTTGGATGAGAATGCCAGAATGATGAATTATCCTTTTGTTTGCTTTAACTCAGTATTATTTTTTTACTCTGCTGGTTTTTATTTGAGAATTTATGTTACATTCCTTATCTAATATTTTATTCATTTACCCATTGATCATGTTGATTCTGAGGATGACTTTATATGTCCTGGTTACCACTGAAAGTTAATTACAAGCTGATTATTATGCTGATAATCTCATTTAATGTTCACTGAGAAATGCTATTTAGTAGCTGGAGGTATCAGCAATTATTAGGGAAGGCAGAAAAGGCAGCATTAATACATCCTTAGCAGCCCTATTGAGGGTCTACCATGACAGTGATTGTGTGTATGCATGTTTATGTGTGTGTGTGTGTGTGTGTGTGTGTGCACATGCATGTGTTTTTGAGAAGGTTATGCATTTTATCGAAGAAGCTTTGTCTGAGACCTCTTTTATGTGGAAAATATAGTTAGCACCTTATGAGTAGACTTTGAAATAGGTGAGTCACCAGTTATTCATTCACTTCTCTTGTTTCTGTGTCCTAAAATAGCCTGACACTTGTACAGGGAGAGCCTACTTAGCCTGTGATACTTTTAGATGGATTCTGTTGAAGAACATTGAATAAAATGTAGACAATGAGAAAGATCACTAAAGTTTTCCATTCTTTTCAGAAATATGATATTAATTTTATGCTTTTATAAATGTTCATAATAGTTTTAATTTTAACATTATGTATTAAAAATTCCCCTGGCAACCTAGGTATTAATTGTTGGAAAAAGTATGAAATTTTAGCAAAGACCTAAAATCTCCCTTAAATTGTGCTATATATTGAATACCCAAGCAAATATTTATCAAAATTTCCTTTTAATTTTACAAGACAATTTGACTATTCATATGGTGTTAGTGATATTTCGGAATAGCTAAGACAGTTTTATTACACAGGACAATTATGGACTGTCCTTTTATTGTAAATATATGTTTTCTTCCTCTTTATTTTTAGAAACTTCAGCTTAAAATTTATACAGGTTACTTCATGTAAGAAGCTCCAAGGTAAGAGCTTGAAATTTCTTTGGGGGATTGGAATAAAAGTGAGATAAAATTTCCCATAGGTCTTAGTGTTCATGGGCATAATATTATGCTCTTATTTACAGAGAACTCCATACTTAGGATTTATTTTCCTTTAGATATATGTTAATTAATCAACTGGGTAGAGAATATAAGAATATGGCTTCCAAATTAATACTTTTTATAAGGTATGCCTATCTATTGTATAAATGAAAACTGCTTTTTGTCTAGTGATTTCATTTCAACCTAAGAGAAGTGGGGAAAATTAATAATTTTTGTTAGAAGTGTGAATATTTAAAACCCCTCATTTGGGTATTTGAATTCTTGATTAATCTTAGAAAACTTTGAATTTATTGGGCATGGATTTGGCCAGATTAAATCTTTATATTTTACTGTGGGCTAAGAAGGGTTAACTCAGCAGGATTAAATTGCTCAAATCATGTACATTCCAAAGAAGTGCCTGTCTTCAAAACTGGCCTTGTTTGGCTCCTGGGAGATAGTCTTGGAGCCTTTGGAATGTTCTGACTGATAAGTTAATTTCCTATGTCTGTGCCCTTGGGCCATGTGGTACCTGTTTCATTGTTTAAGTTTGTCCTATCAATGTGATTGTTTTGTGTGTGAATGGCTGTTTAAGTTTTAGGGGATGGGCTTGAATCTAAGCAACTGGTCATTCATGCAAGTGCTGCATGGATACATGATTTACCCACAATAAAAGCCCTGAAATACAAGGCGTAAGTGATCTTTCCTAATTCACATATGCCATTTCTGGTAGAACTACGTATGTTCATGTGTGATTCTTCTGGGACACTTGGCAACTTGTGCCTGGTTTCTCTTGTATTTTGACCCATGCTCCTTTTACCTTTGTTGACTTTAACCTGTATTCTTTCATGGTAATAAACCATAAATGTGAGTACAAAGGCTTCTGAGTCCTTTGGGTCCTTTTAGTAATCACTGAGCCTGAGTGTGGTCTTGGTGATGTCCAACAGAGTTGGAATAAGAAGTGGGATTTATTAGAATAACCCTGACATGTTAAAACATTGAGAATGCATTTTGGGGGGGGGGGGAAGGAAAGAAGAAGTAATGAGAAATAATCTTTGATGTTTGGATGGCCGTTGAGTCACACCCATTTTATGAGACAACAACTAGAATGTGAGTCTAGTTGTTACTGGAGGTAAAAATTACACAATAATTAAATTTAAAATTGATAGATAACAATCCTGAGTAGTAATGAGAAACAGGCTAAATAGACAACCCATTTGCTATTTTTAGCTGTAATTAATAAAGTGAAAGCAGAGAATAGTATTGAATTGAATCCCAGCACTGCATTGAACTCAGACTTCATTCAATCTGAACTGTGACTTTTAACCTCAGAACTATTACCAAAAGTGAAAAATTATACTGGAACAAGAGATCACACTTCTGTTCATCCAAAAGGTATTCCATGTGGCAGATGGAAGAAAATTAAAAAAAAAAAAAAAACTACTGAAATTAGTAAGTATGGATTTAAAGAGTTGCTTCCTTTTATGTATTCATATAATCAGCTTCCTGAAGAACCTTAAGAAAAATGGATTGTGATACTTACTAACTCGGGAGCAATCTCCTTGGTTTGGAATGCTATAGAATAGAGAAGTATATTTGGGACCAATCCACTGATTTCTATTGAAGAGGTGACTGTATGTGGTCCATAAACACATCAGTTTCTTCCTGAGTGGGTAACTAGCCTTATGGACTGAATAAAACCTCTATAAAGTTCATTCGTTCTGTAAAGGGAATGATTTTTTCACCTACTTTAAAAGTTTAATGTTATGCCCAAGATGAAGTAGTTGATATGCTGCATATCCAAGCCATGCTGGATTGACTTTGTAATTACTGAGATGTTCACCCACTTAATATTATCTCTTAAGGTCAATGTAAATGCTCTGATTTAGGAATATTCTGCATAATCTTGTTTTTGCAAAATCAAGCAGTGGTCTAAGAAGCAGCTATATCAGATTTTTCATCTCAGTTCTCCCCTGGGTATCTCAGTAAGAAAATGAGAGTGACTCACCAGAAAATAGAGAAATCTAATAACTGTTGTCTCAAAAGAGGCTCAGTCACAAAAGTGCTTTTTTTTTTTTTTTTAGCACAATTATATCCTGATACTCAAAAGAGTAAACTCATATATTTGCCATGACAACTCCTGCTTTTGAACCTGACAAGGCCAAACAGAAGCCTGCAAACCTGAGTTTCATTGTTTTGTGGTCATACAACATGATGACTAATTGGTCCTATGGTTAATGATTTAATGAAACTCTAGTAATGTGCCAGTATCCTTGGACTTATTTTCAAGGTACATTTATTGCAAAGGGTATCTTTTAGGAAGGAATTTCTAGGAACAGCTCCATACTGGGTGATCAGTCTGTGCAGTGTATAGCTTCTGGCATACTAATTACTGTGAAATTATAAAGCCTGATGATCAAATAATCAGAAAAATCTGTGATTTTGATGGATGGCATATAATAATAGAATGCCTAACATGCCGCAGAATTCTCCACAAAGGTATATATTACCTTTGCTTGTACAGATGGAAAGCTATTAAAATTTTTTGAAAAACAATGGATTTCTGATGCAAGTAAATCAGTAGCACAAGAGGTTAAATCCAGTTTCCCCTATGGAATGGTCCAAACTTGAACAACTGTCTTGTGTAAATAAGCCATATAATAATACTGATATTGGCCAAGTATATTGGGTTATTGAGTTAAAACCTACTCAGAACAGAATGCTGATAAAAATGGACGTAAAAGAGCTGGAGTTCACTAAACATCAGCTTACTTTCTTGTTAAATGGTTCTACATAAATTTATCATGAGATACAAATAAAGTTGTATCTAGGGGAGAAATCAGTAAAATTAGTATAGAAATAATGTGTTTCTTTTTCCCCTGTGTTGGCTCCTCTAACTATTAGGCATATTCATACTGATTCTGTTGCTATATTGATTATATGTTATAGTAAATGAAAATGCACAAGAAAATATGATAATTTTGTACTAAGTGATCCTAGACCAAGGGCCAGAGAGCCATCTGAGCAGGAAAGGGTTAACTTGACTGTCTTGGTTTCCTAAAATATAGTATATTCTAAGGAAAGTACTATTTTCAGAACTAACCCTTGACTCACTCCTGGGAGATAACCTCTGTGTACTTGAATATTTTACTTCAAAAGTTTGTTTTTGTATGCCTGGAGCCTTGGACCATGCTGTACCAGTTTAAACAGATAAGTTTATTATTTATGCTGAATACCTATGTAGGCTCCAAGAGTACAGAAGGAAGCTGGGGTCTAAGTAAGGTCAATCCAAAAAAGCTCTGCATGTGTATGTGACAGTTCCCTCAAAAAACTCTGTACACCAAAGTATAAGTGAGTTTCTCTGTTTAGCAATACTGTACCTGCTTTGTCACAAATTATTGTTATTATTTAAGTGTTTCCCTTTGCAAATCTACTAGGAAGGGACACCTGGAAATTTGAGTCTTATTTCTCTGAGACTTTGCTTGGTGTACTTTTTTCCTTTGTATAATCTGATCTATTTGAACTGAATTTTCACTGTGAAAAACTAACTTCACATATAGCAAATTTATGAGGCCAGTGAGTCGATAGATACAATCATTGACACTGAGGATGGTTTTAGGGACCCCTAAAATACATTGTGAGTTAAACATACACCAAGTGTTAGATGATTAAAGTTCAGATAAGTTGAGATATGTTGAGATATTTGATTATTTGTGAAAGTACTCAAACTCTGGGAATTGTAGGATAGTTTAACATAGATGGGTCTTGTTTAGTAACATGTAAAAATGGTGAAAGACAACAATGCAGAGAGTGAGAAAAACAGATTTTACGAATGAAAAAAAAGACAGGAGAGAGAAGAGGAAGATGTGGAGGGGAAAGGGAGAAGGGTAGGAGAAAGGAAGAGACAGAAAAGGAAAGAGGAAGAGAATAGTGAGATGTATATTGGCACAGGAAAATGAAATTACTGGAAGAATATATCCAAACCTTGAAATACAGAATATATTGAGAAAGGGTGATTGAGTGCTATACATTTGAACAATTTTTATGAAATAAATTTTGAATAATTTTATATAGTACACATGAATTTTTGTTTAAAAATAACTGAGATTTCTATTTTGAAGATACATAGAAAATGTCACTTCTACATGATTTACATTTTTAAAATATGAAAATAAAATATTTTGAAATATGGTATATATTTTCAAAATAAGTAAAAAGTATACTCAAAGCTTTAGAAATGAAGCAGAATAAATGCTAAAATTATATAGTAAAATCTTGATAATAAAATAGTTAATAATTTGAATATTTTCACTATCTCTCATTTCTAATGAGAATTCCTACGGTGATGATACAGAGGAAAGAAAAATACAGATGTGAGTTAAATACAGAGGAGACTCTGAGAGCACAAAGATTCTTTCCAGTGCCTATTTTGTCAGGCTTTGGACAAACATGAATTTCAATTATATTTTGGTTCTGACAAACCAATACACCAAATTAAAGGAGTCCTTTCACATTTATGTTCTTTAATTATTACTGGATGAGGTATCATTTCACATATTCACTGGCAATTGTCTTTTCATTTCGTATTTTTAAATTCTGGGTGCATAACAAATCTCATTTCTCTTCCCCATGCAACAGGCAGCAAAGTTTAGAAAAATATCTATCTTCTGGCAATTTAAATGCTGAAAAATAGAGGTCATAATGCTTACTCTGAAATCTGATGCTCCCAGGAACCAGGTGTGGCTCCCTATTACTTGGTATTACCTTGAATATTTGACGCTGCTATTTATCCTTCATATTCCAAATAAAACACAGTGCACTTTTTTGTCTTCCTACCAGCCCTAGGATTGAAGAGAAGATGGCATTTTGACTCTTTGTCATTAAAGGTGACTAAGAGACAGAGCATACCACTGAAGAAGCCGAGCCACACTCAAACTTTCTGAAGGACTCTCAGGTCAGAAAAGCAACCTTCAGAGCTATACCAGTATTTCACAACCAGGAGAAATGATGACACACAGAATGGGGGCCATGGTACGTGTCTTGTTGCTCACCTCACAGAGAAACGGCTGAAAACTTTACTTTGTATATGGGCATGATGCTGTCCCAGCCCGGCCGTACACCTGTGTATCTCACAAAGAACATGGTGGCTCCTTGAGTAGGAGTCCCTGAGGTGAACCACAAAGGGGATCTTCTCTTTGCTTCTGAAATCCGAGAAGAACTGCTTCTTAACTCTGAGGCAAGTTCCGCCCCTCTGAACTGAGTATACTGGTCCACACTGATAAAATATGAGTGTGCCTGTTCACACCACAGAAGCTTCTTTCTACAACTGTCCATATATTATGGTCTGTAAGAGCCATGCAGCCATGTAGGGTTGTACATTGGAAGTGAGCAGAAAAATCAGATTCCAAATGTCAGAGGTCCAGATTGATTTGTCAATGACTAGAAAAAAAAAAAAAGGAACACTGTGGGTGTCCACCGCTTGTCAGACACCTTTCTTTCTCCTTTTATTACACACGTTTCCAAATATTGACCTGTGCATGAACGCACAGGCAGAACTCATTATGTGGCTTGCCTTCCTCTGTACCTGGAGGTTTTGATATCTCCAGCTTCTGCAACAGTGATATTTCTCCGAAGCATCCTGAGAGTTCATGGGCATTCCACCCACAGCAACCAACTTGTCCTCCTGACAGCCCAGAGGACTCTGGTAACAAGAACATGTCAGATCAGATCTTATGCATTGTTCAGGGGCAAAAAATTTCTATTCCCATATATTGCCTTAGCTTTGTGTTGTGAATGAAGTCATCACAATTTTGGGTGCTAGCATTTTCTGTGCTACTTCATTCACTCAGCTATAGCAGTGTGAGTCAGGTGAGCCTTTATGATCTCGTTCAATGCTGATGTGATGACAAATGTAATGTGTCGTGGAAAAGACAGGCATCTTGTGACTCAAGAACCAAGGTGCTTTCTCTATTGATGGACATTGAAGTAATGACTTGTGGCTGGATTGAGATTAAAAAAAGCAGTGCTAGGGATGGGATGGGCCTTCCATGCATCAGGAATGTCTCTCAGGGTTTCCCTTGATGAGTTACTGGGTGTGGGTTCTTGTTGGCCAATGGTGGCAAATATCACAACCCTCTTGAAACCAAAGTCCTGAAGCACTCAGGAAAGGGTATCTCAGAGATAGTTCTCATCCTTGAGTCTGTGTTCAATTGCAGCAGCTGAGTGTCAGAGGCAGCTTGGGGGCTCACAGACATTGGTGTCCCTTCACAGCTAAGCAGGCAATATGTAGGCCCCAAACAAATCCTCACTATGACTATGGTGGAAATCAGAATCCTTCATCAATTGTAAGCTTGCTCCATCATCTATTTCTTGAACAGTTTGTTCCACGAAGTACCAGTAATATAAAGGTAGCTAAGTATATCCCTTAAGCATTTGTTCACCCTTGTAATTGGTATAGCTTGCAGGGATGACACCTCGGTCATGAATAGAACTCTGAGAAAGAGTTATATATATATATATATATGTGTGTGTGTGTGTGTGTGTGTGTGTGTGTGTGTGTGTGTGTGGGGGTAGGGAGTATATATATATGTATATGTATTTCCCATTGTTAGGCAGTGCTATTTTGATGCAAGAAATATGATATTTTGGTTTTTTTATGACAAGTATCTATGCAATGAGTCCTAGGACTTGAATCAGATATAATTACAGGCAGGAAAGGCTGAAACTGTGAATCAATTACAAGCCTGTGCAGAGTCTATCATGACAGCATGTTTGTGTGAATCTGTCTGGGTCTCTGTGTATTTCTTAGAGGGAGAGGGTGTTTGGTCCTTCCTGTTATGTGGGAGATGCTGGTGGATCTTGCAGAGAGGAGCCTGAAGAGGCTGAGTCACCAGTCAGTGTTTTTCCTTCATTGATTCTGTGAGGACGACTAGGCCTTTTGATGTCTGGTTTCATAAAGCAGACCTCTCTGACCTTTTCTAAGTAAGTATGCTGCTTAAGATAGCTTTTCCCTCAGTATTTTCAAGACGTGTGGAACATGCCATTAAAAAAATAAACAAAAACAAAAAAACGGGGTAACAATAATGAAGGTATGTTAGAAACAGACATAATCAATGTTGGCAAAATTTTTCGGTGGGGTGCCAGATATTAGAAATTCCAGGTTTGGTATTCATAGGTCTTTGTTCCAAATGCTCAGCTCTGCCATTCTCTCTAGAAAGAAGCCACAGAAGTGAAAGGGTTGTTGTGTTCCAATGAAATTGATTAGGAAGAAAAAAAGACATGGCAGGAGAGATACTACTCTCAGGCCATCATTTGTAGGCCCCTTATAGAAAAAGTTGGATTCTTAAGTGTTTGGAGATGCCACATGCCATCCTTCTGGGCTCCAATACATCATGATTTTGCTCATCACAGACATACCTGAGGCTGAGTTTGGAAACAAGCTGTCTAAAGGGAAAGCTGTGTCTTTTCTAGCCACTAATTTAAATCTCTATATGGCTGTCCTGGACTTGTGGCATAAGGCCCAGGCTCCCTAGAAAGACTCTTTTAGGTAAGTGTGGGTGCCTGCCAATAGATATTGATTTTGATGGAGTTAGTAGGAACACTTTGTCCCTGTCAACCATGCTTTGAAAGCAATGTGTAGTCTCTTTAGTCCTTCTTGCTGATGTCCATGCATGATCTCTGCTGAGAGAAGAACCAGATGGAAGATAAGAGTATCTGAATATGTCAGTTCCACAGTCTTTCGATGCACTGATTTTTGTGGCCTGGCCCCTGAGATCAATGCTCCTCCTTTACCCACTGTTGCCTCTTCATTCTGATCATTGGCAATGCCATGGGGAGAAGAAAGCCTAGGGGAGAAAGGAGCAGGTGCAATTCCCATTCTGCTTCCTCATGCTTGCAGTGCCACACCAGAGGCCCTTCACCCAGCAGTGCCTTGTTGTTGCTTTAGGGGCAGGAAGAAGCAGACGGGTTTTCTTGTAACTTCAGGGACACTGGACATGGAACCTTCTCAGAAAGTTCAACTAGCAGTGGCATGCTGATGGTCTTTCTCTCCTCAATATCTGAATCCCAGACCAGAGTTAGCCCTCCTCCCATACTTTGCTTCCACTCAGACCAATGATTTTCTCTGTCCTTATGCTGTCTGGAAGTTACTTTAAAGGCACTGGAAAAACAACCAGATGCACCTCTTTTAACATGATACAATGGACTGAACACTGAAGTTGAAAGTCATTGTTCACTACAAGCAGGGATCCTGTTTTTTCCTAGTTGTCATGTGAATCCCATTTCCTCAGCTTTGGAAATGGCATTGGGGATGCTTTTTCTGTGGGTTCTTATATCGTTTTGTTCCAAGGGATAAGTGTGCAATGGTGTTACAAAAGTATGGGAATTTCACACAAATTAAGCAGTGTTGGCTTAAAACCTCATACTCGTCACCTGGTGTTTTCCTTCTGTGCAAAATGCTTGTGCATCTACCTTTCCCTTTAATAAAAGCACTTGACAACCTGGGGCCAGGGGAGAGGCTTTTCCTTCAACCTAAGAAAGGCTGCCACCAAAACAAGCTGCTGTTAACATCAGGATTAGTGATGACAGACTAATCTTCCACCTAACATCAAAAGACCAGGAGGTTGACTCTAGCCACCTTTTTTACTCAGTAACTACTAATATACAAATTATTTAAAGCCTTTCCCATTAAGATGTGAGCTACTGGCATTGCTTGCTATAGGTAGAAATATGCGTACATTGCCTAGAACAGAGTGGCATTATTGTTTGTTTTCTACACTTCAACTTCTCTCCTTCACAGACTGGTCAAGTCGCCTAATCAATCAAGGACAGTGAAAGAAGCTTACCTTGCAGAAAGAGATAATCCCAAGAAGCCCCACTGGCCCATGCTCAGCATTCCACAGACTCTACCCCAGCCCCCTAACAGCTTGTACCATTTCACCAAGTAATTGACATGTTTAGTAAACATGCTATTTTACCACTTACCATTATCTAAGGGAACTCCAAGCCTAGACTCTTGTTCTCCCTCTGTAAATATTCAAAGCCACCACTTAGGAAATGTGGGAATCTAAATTCCTACTTAATTTATTATGAAAGCATGGATGTTTGTTGCAAGACTTTCAAGTAACGTGGCAAAATTCACTGTTATAAAATTACCTGACTTACATGGCAATCTTACTTCTTTATCATCCTCAGTAGACTGTAAAGTTAGAGTATGGAGAAATCCCCTTAGTAATATTTGACTTTCATATCCATTTGATTGTGAATCCTAACCTTGCAGACTTAGATTTTTTTTTTCCTCCAGGCATTTTACAAGTACTGGATATGTTTATAAACGCAAGGTCCTCTGAGAAATTGAGGGGAGATTAAAAGAGCTAGGGTGATCATCAGCCTCTTCTACTGCTGGGGAGGTCCTGTGGGGAAGGAGCCAGAGAATACAATGACAGGGCAGCTTCATGGCTTTTCCTGAGGAGATTTATATATTTGTTTATCTTCAGACTGCATTTGATTTTTTTTTTTTTTGTACAGTATGAACCAAATTATTACTTGTAGGTTTGTGGAGTGAACCCCATCCTAGCCATTCACAGTAAAATGCACACAAATGAGAACCCTGATGGATGGGGTAATACGGTATGGATTTGCTTTAAAAGGTTGTTCATGAACTTCACAAAATACACATGTGGACAGAATAAAAATTTGAAATCCAGACACGTTTGTTTAGGCCAAATCTTTAAATCAGCTGTTACAATTACAGCTTTCAAGGAAGATTCCTTTGATGGAGGAGAGAAGAGATGAATATCCTTGTATGACACAATACACTCCTTCGTGGGGAACACACACAGACCTGCAGGCACGCCTTGTTATCAGGTGATGGTGGACTATCCTGTGGTCTGGAGAGTGTTACCTGAGTGCCTTGTCCCTGGTTGCCCAGGTGTCTTGGATTCTTTCCCTTTCAGTGTCCCTGTGCAGAATCCAGCTCTGGTCAGCAGGTGGCACTTTTCTATATTCCTGTGACTCCTCAAAAGGAAGTTTGTGGGAAGGATGCTTATGGTACAACATGGAGCATACAATACAAACGTACAAAAATCTATGCATGCATTGGGGTGACAAAGCTGCTTTTGCCAAGCAAGGGAGACTGAAATGTAATGGCTTGGAATGATGTTCATTTGCATGAGCAAAGTAAATTCAAGAATGACATGCATTGGATAATACCGTGTCTGCGAAAAGTGCCACTGAAATAAGGTAGACACACCAGCATGCCACCTTCTCCTTAGCTCAGGTGGAGGGATTCTCTGTGCATTGGTGTGGGCTGCGCCCAGACCTGAGGGCTACAGTGTCCTGGAGTTCCACCCTCTGATTTCTCATCCTGTGCAATGTTGTTTGCACTTCCCGTTCTGACCCAGGACTGTGTTATAATAAGTGTTTGAGAGACAGGGTGAGAGAAGTTGTTGTTTTGAAAGTCAGCTCGCTGGACTCTTATCAAGCAGAATTATGACCACCTTTCTCAATTCTGTAGAAATTGCTTTTGCATTTTGTTGTTGTGTATATTAAGACTTCTGAAACAGCCGGGCGCGGTGGTGGTGCACGCCTGTAATCCCAGCACTTTGGGAGGCTGAGGCAGGAGGATCGCGAGTTCAAAGCCAGCCTCAGCAATGGTGAGGCACTTAGCAACTCATTGAGACCCTGTCTCCAAATAAAATACAAAAAAGGGCTGGGGATATGGCCCAGTGGGTGAGTGCCCCTGAGTTCAATCCCTGGTACCACAAAAGAAAAAAAAAAAAAAAAAAGACTTCTGAAACCTTTTTTTGTTTCTTTGTTTGTGCTTATGTCTTCCAATATCTGACATAATGCTCATTAGTGTTAAATCCATTTATTTGTTCTTTTGAAATAAAAATGTTATACCTATTTTATGTTCCAATAAAATCACTTGCTTTATGAGATAAAGCTCTATTTTCTGAAAGAAAAGTTTCAATTTTCTTTCATGATATTACCACTTTTCTTGACTTATGGACTCTAGGGCACAGAGAGTTTTATTAGAAGTTGTAGTTCATATTTTTTAGTTGCACAGCTGGGACCAAAACCTGTATCTGTCTTTTTCTAATTATCTTAGATTTGAAGAGACTGACCATGAAATAATTCCACTCTTTTCCCTTCCAGTAAAACTGCATAGGTTGCCAACTCACTGTTCAGTGATAGCACCTTGGTAGCTAAAAATATGAAGACCACAGTGATTGTTTTTAAACCTGGGAAACACTAAAAATTATTACTGCACTCCTAAGCACTTGTTACCTGCATGGTTTTTGCTAGTACTGACCTCACAGGCTGGACCTCTTTTATAGCAGAATGTGCTGCATGATAATTGTGCTCTGTCTCCCTATTGTGAATTAATGTGTGTGTAACAGAATCTGTGTGTGCCAATATACAGTGATGATGACTTTGCACAATCCTCACAAACCTGACTGATTGTTTTAAGAGTCTTAATGTAAGTATAAGAGAACTACTTCTAAGCATATTATTTACTATCAGTATGGTTTTAGAATAAATTTTCCTGGGTAGAACAGACCTTCAATGATTATTTATCTATGGTCAGATTTATTTATTGTTACCCTAGGCCACAGTGTACTTTGTGGGAGTTGTTTATCTTCTCAGGACCCAATTTTTCCTCAGAACCCTTCAAATACACATATATCCAAATGTAGTCTGAACTTTCTTTGGACATGGGAAAACCAGAATTTCTAGTGTGCCTTCCTCTGACATCCAGGTGCTTTATCCTCATATCTGTTCTCCTTTGCTGGTCATTTTTTTTAGTGATTGATAATCCACAGGCTTCAACCTTCAGTAATGTGTCTTGTGTTATGGAAGGCTGAATGGTAGATTGTAACAGAAATTATAATGTGAATCTGTACTTCTAACAGGTAAATCAAGTTTCTCAACCAACCAACCAACCTCCCTTTCTTTCTCCCTCCCTCTCTCTCTCTCTTTCTTTCATAATTCTTTGTATAAAAAGCTCCTTTCTCCCAAATTGTTCATTCTATGAAGAACTTTGGGTATTGTCTCTAATATTTAATTAATTCATTCATTGAATTGGGCATGGAATAAGGGACTGAGCTCACGATCAGTGCTCCTGAGAATGTATGTGTACTTCCTGATTTCCTTAGAAAGTGGACATCAACAAGAACATTTTTGATGAAATTCTTGTTGCTATGACAACTGGGATATGTCATTTTATTCTGGAGGCAGAAACATGACAGGAATATTTATAGGCTGGAATGAAGGACTAGCAGCAATATTGTTTGGCCTAGTAGGTATCTACTATCACTGTGAGATTCTTTCTCCCCAATCCCCTCTGTGTGTGTGTGTGTGTGTGTGTGTGTGTGTGTGTGTGTGTGTTTTGGGAGAGTGAGTTATTTAATTGGATATTTGGAGCTATAAGCTTTCCTGTTTTATTGAAGATTCTGGCAGTTGCTATGGAAGGGATGATGTCACCTGTCATCCCTTGTGTTTCTGACTCTAAAGATGATACTTGATGAGTGGATGCATCATCATCTGAGTTCTTTAAAGCAGAAGCCTCCAATTATTTTTTATCTGATACCACTGTTTAAGAAATATTTTTGCTTGTAACCATAAAGATGCACATTGTTCATTTTATATGTATATTTTTGAACAAAAATATTATTTGTATATTATGGGAAGTGGAATTTGAACTCAATATATGATGAGACAATGAGTAAGATGGGAAGCTCTAATGTGAATTTGTGGAACTTCAGGGTTGATATTATGCTCACTTTGAGTAGCTAATACAGAGATTAACAAAGGTTCTATCTTTAAAAAACGTATTTCCCATCATGATGCCACTAATTAAAATCTGTTAATGGTTCCTCTTAATGTAAACATAAAATATAAGTTCATTAGCAAAGGTTCTGATTTTTGTTTTGCATTTTAGGAAGTGGATGTTGCTGATGTTTTTGTATTACCACAATTGAACTTAATAGCATTCTTTGTCAAAATCTCTGCTTTAGAAAGAAGCACATTAATGTGGCTGTATTGCGCTAGTATGCTAACTGTAGTTCTTTTGGAAAAATACCAAGGAGTGGGATAGCTGTGTCATATGGTATGTCTATTCCTATACTTTAGAAAAATATCCATACTGCTTTCCAAAGTGGTTTACTAATTTGTTTTTCACCATTCAGTATGATGAACAATAGTGCATAATTTATCTTAAAATAGAAGACAGGAATTTGAATGTAATTGCCATAAAGAAATGATGAGAGTTTAAAGTGATCACGTATGCTAATTGCCCCAGGTTGATTACTACCTTTTGTATACATGAGTCAAAACATCACATTATACCTGAGAAATATTTACAAATATTATGTGCCAATAAAAATTTAAATAGGAAAAAGCTTTCATGCTGAGAGAGTCACATACCTTTTTACCAAGCATGTGCTGTTGATTTGTGATTTTGGTCTCCTCTATTCTTTGTGTTGAAGTATTGTTGAAGGTTGAGTGGGAGCTAGTTTGTGCATGGAGTGAGTTTCACTGTTACTTTGAAAAGTTGTGAGTGTTGCATGGTAGTAGGATCTCTACCCTGTGAACTTGTAGTATTCCAATCACTTAATTCCTCTTAAAAAAAGGGGGATCAAGGAACATCAATAATAGTAACAAAAAATATATAGCCTTAAAATAAATATCTTGTGCCTACTATGACATTTCTAACACTAATTCCTACATGAAGAGGGATGGTGTGGTCAGCATTTAACAATAACATCAACAGTAAAGAGCTGTGAACTACATCTAACATTAAAGAGCAGGTTTCAACTACATCATCTACTGCATTAATAACCACAACAACATGAATGGTGGGGGTTTGTAATTATAAAAACTAAATAGTCTAACAGATAGTAAAATTACAGTTCTTTATGTGAAGGAAATATGAGATGGGAAGACAAGAAAATGTTTGAAATATTTAAAAAGTGAACAGAAAGGCAGCAGGTGAGAGGGTTGCAGGTGACATCTATAAAGAAGGAGGAGTAAAAATAACTAAAAATAATAAAATAAATAGAAGAAAAGTGAATGTGTGTATATATCAACATATATATACACACACATATGTGTGTATATATGTATATATATTTTCAAACCGATCAGTGCAGCAAGAACACACACACAGAGAATGGATAGCAAGGATGTATGTTCACTGCTTATGGTGATGCACTATCCTTTGCATTTCTTTTTATGTCATATACCAAGAGTTAGGGGTTGTTAAATCCAACCTCTTTGTATTCTTATCAAGATGCCAGTCAGTGTGGTCTGGAACTGAAGCTGGTTTTAGTAGCTTTTAGCTTCATGTCTCTCATTATAGGGTAGGATAGACTGGGGAGTACTGACAATTGAAGATTTATCTGGACAGATTAGGTTATTGCATTCCCAGAGTAAGGCTAATGCAAAGTTCTAAATGGGAAGTTCCAGGGTTTAATTCTGGCCCTCCTTTTGGAACTTTGTCAGGTGGTATTTGATATTACATCAATTCCCCCTGTTGCTGGGATCAAGGACATCCTCAAAATTCCACTTTTAAAGTGAGGGATCTAAGGCAGAACTAATATTGTCAAAATGACCATACTACCAAAAGTGCTATACAGATTTAATGTAATTCCAATAAAAATCCCAATGACATTCCTCATAGAAATAGAAAAAGCAGTCATGAAATTCATCTGGAAAAATAAGAGACCCAGAATAGCTAAAGCAATCCTTAGCCAGAAGAGTGAAGCAGGTGGCATCACTATACCAGGCCTTAAATTATACTACAGAGAAATAGTAACAAAAACAGCATGGTATTGGCACCAAAATAGACTGGTAGACCAATGGTACAGAATAGAGTACACAGAGAATAATGCATATAATTTCAGTTATCTTATATTAGACAAAGGTGCCAAAAATGTACATTGGAGAAAAGATAGTATTTCCAACAAATGGTGCTGGGAAAACTGGAAATCCATATGCATCAAAATGAAATTAAACTTCTAACTCTGACCATGCACAAAACTCAACTCAAAATGGATCAAGGATCTAGGAATTAGACCACAGACAGTATACCTAATGGAAGAAAAAGTAAGCTCTAATCTCCAACATGTCAAATTAGGCCCCAAGTTCCTTAATAAGACTCTTGTAGTGCAAAAATTAATATCAAGAATCAATAAATGGGATAGATTCAAACTAAACAGCTTCTTCTCAGCAAAAGAAACAATCAGTGAGGTGAAGTGAATAGAGAACCTACTAATTGGGAACAAATTTTTACCACATGCACTTCAGATAGAACACTAATCTCTAGAATATATAAAGAACCCAAAAATCTTAACACCAAAAAATCAAATAACCCAATCAATAAATGGGCCAACAAACTGAACAGACACTTCTCAGAAGAATATATACAATCAATCAACAAATACATGAAAAAATGTTCCACATCGCTGGCAATTAGAGAAATGCAAATCAAAACAACTCTAAGATTTCATCTCACTCCAGTCAGAATGGTAGCTATTAAGAACCCCAACAACAATAAATGTTGGAGAGGATGTGGGGAAAAAGGCACACTCATACATTGCTGGTGGGACTGTAAATTGGTGCAGCCACCCTGGAAAGCAGTATGGAGATTCCTTAGAAAACTTGGAATGCAAACCACCATTGGACCCAGCTATCCCACTCCTCAGTCTATACCCAAAGGTCTTAAAAACAGCATACTATAATGACACAGCTGCATCAATGTTTATAGCAGCACAATTCACAATAGCTAAACTGTGGAACCAACCTAGATGCCCTTCAGTAGATGAATGGATAAAGAAAATGTGGTATATATACACAAATGGAGTATTACTCAGCAATAAAAGAGAATAAAATCATGGCATTTGCGGGTAAATGTATGAAGTTGGAGAACATAATGCTAAATGAAGTTAGCCAATCCCAAAAATCCAAATGCTGAATGTTTTCTCTGATATAAGGAGGCCGATTCACAGTGGGGTTGGGATGGGGAGCATAGGAGGATTAGAGGAATACTAGAATGGCCAATGAGGAGGGAGGGGAAGGAATGGGCAAAAGGGTGAAGAAGAAAAAAAAAAAGATGGTAGAATGAGATGTATTTCATTACCCTAAGTGCATGTATGAAGTCATAAATAGTGTGAATATACTTTGTATACAACCAGAGATATGTAAAAATGTGCTCTATAAGTATAATATGAAATGTAATGCATTCTGCTGTCATTTCTGACTTAGAATAAAAAATAAATAATTTAAAAAACATTTAGGAAACTCAGAATATAGAAAATGTTTTAACCTAAGAGATACCTTAAAAAACAAAACAAAAAATAAAACCCTACTTGTCCTTGAACACCAAAATAAATAAACAAACAAATATATAAATACAGTGGATGATCTAATCCTTCATAGTTCTTCTGTATTTCACTGCCATGGATGTGAATTTTCTAGTATCAGAACTGGAGTGCAGATGTATCTGTCTGACAAGTTTCTGACCTTTTCCCAAATGCTTCCATGGGCTCTGGACAACCAAGGGAATTTGAGTCTTTCTCCCCTCAGTATCCCCAGCCTGAATTATCCTGGGAACAATCCTCTCTGCACATATTTCAGTTGCACAAATCCAGGAACACTCTGGACCCCATGATAGGTACCTGCTGGTACAAGCTGACAATGCCCTTTATAAACTCCTGATATTCTACCTCCACAAGTTTTCATGCTGCCCCTTGCCGATAGTTCCCTCTGCAGTTTTCCACTTACCATGAGAGATTCTGATCCCATCATCAACTTGCCCCACCATCTCTGGGTCAGTTAAGATAAGCCTCACTCTGTGTTCCACGGATTCTTTCATGCCAAAATTATTTGCAGTGATTTTTTTCTCTTCCTGCCTGTGTTACATTTTCCCTCTGCAGTGATTTGGTGGCACTAATGCTGCCACTGCCAGCGAAGCTGGCACTTCTATAATGTTTTATTTCTTATTCTGTGTTCAATGCTTTTGAATTTCGGTGTCTTTATGATTATCTTACTCTCTAATATTGAATTTCAGTGAATTCCCTCACTCACCCAGCATTTTAGTTAGCTGTTTTGCCATTGTGATGAAAAGGTGACAAGAACAATTAGAGGAGGAAAAAAATGGGGGGGTCACAGTTTCAGAGATCTCAGTCTATAGACAGCTGGCTCCATTCCTTGGGGTTTAAGATGAGGCAGAATATCATGGTGGAAAGGTGTGGTAGAGAAAAGCAGCTGAGAACATGGCATCAGGAAGCAGAGAGAGTTCTGCTTAACAGCAACAAAATATAAACCCCAAAGACATGCCCCCAGGTACTACTTCCTCCAGCCATACCCTACTTTCCTATAGATACCACCAACTTAGTCCCTATTAGGAAATTAATCCACTGATTAGATTAAACCTCTCATAACCCAATTATTTCACCTCTAAACTTTCTTGCATTATCTCATACACAAGCTTTTGGGGAACACCTAATATCTAAACCATAACACAGAGCTTACAAAAAAACAGTACTCCTGCTGCTTGAATCACAGAGCTGTGGAGCAGCAATTGGACAATGTACCTGTCCTCTAATCTGCCATCTTCCCTCCTCTGCAGTAAACTTTTAAGGAACCCCATTAAGTTTTTGAATGAATGTCTTGTAGCCAAACTGTATTAATGCCAGAAGGAGAGACATAAGTGATCTCCAAGAATATCCTCCTCTTCATTTTGTGACCTCCTGAGAGTTGATATAACTCAGCTTTTATTTCTCTGTCAAAGGAATTATCATAAAACTCAACTAATTTATTTGGAAGGTTTTTCATTCTCATTGTCTTAATGGTCTTCTTCCTCTGCTCAGCATCACAGCAGAGGAGTCTTTGTAATGACATCCAGGGGTAAGTCCAAAGGTGGTTATTGGGATCACAGTGGTAACCAACTGATATAAAATGCCCCAAAGCTTCCTGAGCAGGCCTAAGGAACACTAGTTTTCCTGAGACCAATAAAATGAGGCAATCAAACAACTTGAAGAAGGAATGCCAAGAATGATGAATTAAGAAGATATTTCTTTGTTCCTTTTTAGCATTATTTTCAAGAATAAAAAGACTGTATGAACTTTAATTTTAACCACTTGTCAGATCATCCAGGCAAATGATGGATGGATCAGTGATAAGATCCATTTCTTTACTAGTCCTTTTCCTTTCTCCTCCAGACATGGTAGAGATAAAATGAGTTCCAACCTCAGAATCTGCCAATTTATCCAGCCCTAACTCTATAATAACTGTGTTTATGTGCTCATTTTTTCATGACTCATCATAGTTTTTGGAAGCCAAAGAGTTGCTGTGAGATGTAAATTTTCTCTCACTATCAGTGTGTCCATGATGACATCATCTTATTTACAAACATCTCCAGATGACTCATGTGAATCCTTACTTGCTGCTAAGATATCTAAAAATGAAGATTTGCCTCCATTTGTGGGTACCCAGAATGATATTAAGGAAAGGATTCGTGGTCCCTTTGATATTTGATACTATTTCTTTCTCAATTGTTTTTCAGCCAAATAGAAGCCCACTCTTCACTTTAGCTTCATAGCAAATGTTATGCATTGGTAAATGTCTTCAGGTCATTGGAGGTTGTCCCGATGAAGCTGCTGATGTTTATTTGTGATAGTGCAATAAAAACCTGGATGATGATGAAAGGCGTCTGGAGAGTTTATGCCTTTTCACAGATGCATCTGGCCTAGGAAGGCACTGGGCCCCCCATAAGTATCAGGGACAGCATGCAGTGAGCTGTGGCTCTGGCAGTGAGAAGGCTGAGTTATGTGTGTGTGTGTGTGTGTGTGTGTGTGTGTGTGTGTGTGTGTGTGAGAGAGAGAGAGAGAGAGAGAGAGAGAGAGAGAGAGAGAGAGAGAGAGTTTTTGAGTTGTTAGTTGTTTGTGTTCCTTAAATATTCTGGATATTAGCCCTTTGTCAGATGTATAGTTTGCAAATATTTCCCCCTTTCTGTAGGTTTCCTCTTTGTTCTGTTGCTTCCTCTGCTGTACAGAAGCTTTTTAGATTGATATAGTACCATTGTGACTTTTTGTTTTTGTTGCCTGCCTGTCAGCACCAAATCTCACAGGCTTCTCTGTCATGATGGTATTTTCTTGTCATCATTGAATGAATACTTGTCTAAGTTATTATTTGTCCCAATAATTAATGAGGGAAGCAATAGAGTATTAAACACTTTTCAGATTGGAAATTGAATTTCCATTTTCCCTCCAATAGAATAAAATGTACATTAGAAAGAATAGGAATGATTTGCAGGGCTATGGAGAGGAAGTGCTACTGTTGCTATCAGTTTTCTACATGTTTACTTCTGTCCCTTACAAAGTGATATAGTAGCCTAATCAGTCAAAACCAATGAAAGGGTTATATCCCAACAGAATGAGATGATTCCTGGAAGGTCCATTAGCCAGTGTTAAGCATTCCACTGGAAGCACCCTCAGTAATCCCCTGGGCCCATTACCAAGTCTTTGACACGTTTCCCTGACAGGGTGGTATTAAAAGAAGCACTCACACTTAAAGAGAATTCTTCACTTTAAATATTTTCCTTTCATCCCTTTTGTTCCCTACATAAGTGTGTAAAGATTTCACTGTGGTCTGCAGGTGGCACCCATGATTTTGTTCTCATGCTGTGTAGCTGACATATGAATTAATAAACATTCTCAGTAAACTACAAATTTCCTGCCATCACACCACTAATTGAAATCTGTAAATGGCTCTTAATTTATACAGAAGGATAAGGCACAAGCTACTTAGCAATGCACCTGATTTTTGTTTTTGCATTTCAGGATGTGAACGCTGTTGATTTTATAGTTATTTCTATGTTTATCCTGATTCAGAATAAATGCATAGCATCTAAAGACTTACTGATGACTTCTCTGTCAGGATATGTGCCTTAGGAAAAACCATTTGCTAGATAAATAATATCTAAGTTTTAGGCTGGGGCTGTAGCTCAGTGGTAGAGGGCTTGCCTTGCATAGGTGAGGTGCTGGTTTTGATCCTCAGCACCACATAAAAATAAGTAAATAAATAAAGATATTGTGTCCATCTGTAACTAAAAAAAATAAAAGAATATCTGTCTTGTGGCTCAAAATCCATGATACTGGTTCAGGGACTACCCTACCAATGTCATTTTGTCTTTACCAATCTGCTTCCTGTTAGTCTCTACCATTTGTGTTCACCAGGAGACAAGGTGTGTAGAAGAATGAGGAACAGAATTTACTTTCTTCTCTGTTTCTGTTTTTCTCAATTTTGCCCTGTTAGAGGCTTTATAAGTAAAGTCTTTTAAAAATAAATAAGCCAGGTGATCTCAGTAAGGGCAAATAATCTATAATATGGTTCATATCTAAATTCTAAGGACTCTCCATACACAGTCTGTTCAGGAAGACCAACTACACTGTACTATTTAACTTTCTCTCATGAGAACTCTTGGTCTCAGCTTTTAGAGTGGTCTCTTCGCAGATCCTAAAGCATTGGTAATAGCAGTGAATAGATAACTGTAACCATAAATATGGTGTCTTAGGTTTTAAGGGTCCCTGTAGTGATCTGTAGAAACTCTGGCTAAGTAGCCATTATTCCCCCAGAAGTCTGTATCCCAGATCTGAGTATCTCCTTCTCCAAGTTAAACAGGTTTTAGAATCACCAAATTTTCTCTATGTCTTTTCCAGACCTAAGAGTGCATGATGCTTCCTCTACTACTGGTATCTCTATTAAATAATTGCTTCCTATTTGCCTCTTTTGGCTTCCAAATAAAGCTATCAAGTTCTTTCCGACTTTAAAAAAAGGAGGGGGTAGAGAATTATGAATTGTTTGGCTTTTATTTTGTATCTTCTAAATTTCTTCCTTTATCTTTGGCCTCTAGGAATTTCACAATGATAGGCCCAGGTGTGTGTGGCTGGGTTGTGTATTTGTATTTGTCTCTCTTTGTATAAATGCTATGCTTTGGGGGTTAGCATATCTTCAGTATTCCACTTGATATTGTCCATTATTTTGTTCCTTTGAACATTCTACTTCTCCAAGCCCTCTCCTGGTACTCTAGTTTCACATTTCTTATGTGGTTAGGTATATAATCTTACATTGACATTTATCAGTCTAAGACAATTTTAAAGATATTTTCTTCACATTCTCTTTGTATGGTACCGTTTTGTTGTTTGAGTTATTTTTGTTCACTTACATTATATATTTTATTTCATATCTCCTTAGAGTGTTTATAAAGTAATACTTAAGCACATATGTACATACAAATGAATTCTCCCCATAACCTTTTATAATATGATAGGGAATGTAAATCCCACCTTTACAGTTCACCTTGTTCCTTCCTTGTTTCATGTCATCAGATTTCTGTTTACCATTCAAGACATTATAATTTTTTGTTGAGTTAAACATATACAACATTGTTGTCTATGTGTATTTTTTACATAAATGGAATCATTTTTTCTGTATTGGTTTCTAGCATATATATATATATATATATATATATATATTTTTTTTTTTTTTTTTTTTTTTTTTTTTTTTTTTGGTACCGGGGATTGAACTCAGGGGCACTCGACCACTGGGCCACATCCCCAGCCCTTTTTTGTATTTTATTAGAGACAGGGTCTCACTGAGTTGCCAAGTGCCTTGCCATTGCTGAGGCTGGCTTTGAACTCGCGATCCTCCTGACTCAGCCTCCAAAGTGCTGGGATTACAGGCGTGCGCCACCGCGCCCGGCCTCTAGCTTATATTTTTAAGCCTGTATTTTTTCTGTTAGTGCATTCATATCTGCATCAGTTTTTGTAAGTGAAAAGTCCCATACATAGCACATTGGTTATATCCAATTTCATTGTTGTTGTTATGATAAACTACAGTGCAATGACTTATTTTGTGAACACAAGAAGCTTCATTTTTAGTGGCCTATTTTATGTTACATAAATTTTATTTGTTCTAATTAGTTATACATAACAATTTAATACATGTATGTACTTTAAAATACATAAATGTAGTATAATTTCTCATTGTACATGTTATAATATCACATTAGTCAATCAGTCATACCATAATAAGATCTGTTTCATTATACTAACCTTCCTAACCCCATACCCCTCCTCTCCATTCACTCCCCTCTATCTAGTCTAAAGTAACTCTATTCTTCCCTAGCCCCCCCCTTATTGTGAATGAGCCTCCACATATCAGAGAAATTATTCAGCTTAGCATGATATTCTTGGTCTTGGGTTTAGCATACATAGCTTTTATGATGTTGAGGTGTGTTCCTACTATCCTTAGATTTTCTTGTGTTTTCAACATGAAGGGGTGTTTTATTTTGTCAGATACTTTTTCTGCATCTATTTTTTTAGTAATTATGTGCCAACCATGGCTATTAATTGTATCACTTGGACTATAATAGGGCAAAAAATCCAGGACAGCTTGGATTTGGCTTCAAAAACTTGGCATTATACACACAGTTCATAAATGCCCACAATGACATTCTATGGCAACTGAATTGTCCTTCAACAAATCAATCTATCACATTTGCACATATTGAGCTAAATTAGAGGAAACAGAAAAAAGACATCAGCCAACCATCCCCCCATCAGCATGTTCCCAGACCCTAAGCATGTCCCACCCCCCCCTCAGTGTCCATTCACCCTTCATGTGAACAACCATCACCTTCGCCATTCCATCTGCTCTGAAAAGAAGGAAGAGAGCAACATGAATTCCACACCAGCCTTCTCCTGCCAGATCACAGTGGTCTTTAACCATATGCTGCACAATATTAGAGGACAGATCTTTCTGTTTGCATGACAAGCTGTGGACTCTGGATGGCCCTTCTTGCTAAGAATCACTTTGGCTATTCTGGGTATCTTATTTTTCCAGATGAATTTCATGATTGCTTTTTCTATTTCTATGAGGAATGATATTGGGATTTTGATTGGTATTGCGTTGAATCTGTATAATGCTTTTGGGAGAATGGTCATTTTGACGATATTAGTTCTACCTATCCATGAACAAGGTAGATCTTTCCATCTTCTAAGATCGTCATTAATTTCTTTCTTTAGTGCGGTGTAGTTTTCATTGTAGAGGTCTTTCAATTCTTTTGTTAAGTTGATTCCCAAATATTTTATTTTTTAGAGGCTATAGTAAATGGGGGTGGATTTCCTAGTTTCTCTTTCTGAGGATTTGTTGCTGATGTACAGAAATGCCTTTGGTTTATGGATATTGATTTTATATCCAGCTACATTGCTGAATTCATTTATTAGATTTAGAAGATTTCTGGTGGAATTTTTTTGGATCTTCTCTGTATAGAATCATATTGTCTGCAAATAGTGATAATTTGAGTTCTTCTTTTCCTATCCATATCCTTTTAATTTCTTTCATCTGTCTAATTGCTCTGGCTAGGGCTTCAAGAACTATGTTAAATAGGAGTGGTGAGAGAGGGCATCCATGTCTTGTTCCAATTTGTAGGATGATGTTGGCCTGGGGCTTAGCATAGATGGCCTTTATGATGTTGAGGTATGTTCCTGTTATCCCTATTTTTTCTAGCATTTTGAACATGAAGGGATGTTGTATTTTGTCAAATGCTTTCTCTACATCTATTGAGATGATCATATGATTTTTATCTTTGAGCCTGTTGATGTGATGAATTACATTTATTGATTGCCTTATGTTGAAACAAACTTGCATCACTGGAAGGAAGCCCACTTGATCGTGATGTACTATCTTCTTGATGTGTTTTTGTATTCAATTTGCCAGTATTTTATTGAGAATTTTTGCATCTATATTCATTAGAAATATTTGTCTGAAGTTTTCTTTCTTTGATTTGTCTCTTTCTGGTTTTGGAATCAGGGTGATATTGGCCTCATAGAATGAGCCTGGGAGTGTTCCCTCTTTTTCTATTTCATGAAATAGTTTGAGACGTATTGGTGTTAGTTCTTCTTTAAAGGTTTTGTAGAACTCAGCTGTGTATCCATCTGGTCCTGGGCTTTTCCTGGTTGTTAAGTTTTTTATGGCATCCTCTATTTCTTTGCTTGAAATTGACCTATTTAAATTGTGTATATCATCTTGATTTAGTTTGGGCATCTCATATGTCTCTAGAAATGTGTTGATGCCTTCATTATTTTCTATTTTATTTGAGTATAAATTTTTGTTTTTTAAATTTTTATTTATAGTAGTATGTATTACAGTTCATACTATACATATATAGCATCTTTTTACACAAAACAGTTTGTATACAAAGCATATTCGCAGCATTCAAGTCTTCAATCATGCAATTAGAATAATGATATCCATCTTATTCAACCACTATTTTTCCCCCCTTCCCCCCTTGCTCCCTTCCTTCCCCTCCCTTTCCTTTGATCATTAAAGTGTTCCTCTAATCCTCCTATGTACCGCGACCCAACAATACTGTGAACCGGCTTCCTTATATCAGAGGAAACATTCAGCATTTGGATTTTTGAGATTGACTGATTTCACTTAGCATTATATTCTACAACTTCATCCATTTTCCTGTGAATGTCATTATTTTATTATCTTTTATTGCTGAATAAAATTCCATTGTGTATATATACCACATTTTCTTTATCCATTCATCTACCAAGGGATATCCAGGTTGGTTCCACAACCTAGCTATTGTGAATTGTGCTGCTATAAACATTGAGGTAGCTGTGTCACTGTAATATGCTGTTTTTAAGTCCTTTGGGAATAGACCCAGGAGTGAGATGGCTGGGTCATAGGGTGGTTCCATTCCCATTTTTCCAAGAAATCTCCATACTGCTTTCCATAACGGTTGTACCATTTTGCAGTTCCACCAGCAATGTAAGAGTATGCCTTTTTCCCCACATCCTCTCCAACATTTATTGTTGTTTGTGTTCTTAATGGCTGTCATTCTGACTGGAGTAAAATGAAATCTTAGAGTAGTTTTGATTTGCATTTCTCTAATTGCCAGCGATGTTTAGCATTTTTTCATGTATTTGTTGATTAATCGTGTATCTTCTTCTGAGAAGTGTCTTTTCAAATCCTTAGCCCATTTATCCATTGGATTATTTGGTTTTTTGGTGTCAAGTATTTTGAGTTCTTTATATATTCTAGAAATTAGTGCTCTATCCGATGTGCATGTATTAAATATTTGTTCCCAGTTAGTTGGTTCTCTATTCACCTCACTGATTGTTTCTTTTGCTGAGAAGAAGCTTTTTAGCTTAAATCTATCCCATTCATTAATTCTTGGTAATAGTTCTTGTGCTACAGGATTCTAGTTAAGGAACTTGGAGCCTAATCCAACATGTTGGAAATTGTAGCTTACTTTTTCTTCTGTTAGGTGTATTGTCTCTGGTCTAATTCCTAAGTCCTTGATCCACTTTGAATTGAATTTTGTGCATGGTGAGAGATACAGGTTTAATTTCATTTTGTTGCATATGGCTTTCCAGTTTTCCCAACACCATTTGTTGAAGAGGCTATTCTTTCTCCACTGTACATTTTTGGCACCTTTGTCTAATATAAGATAGCTGAAATTATATGTATTAGTCTCTGTGTCCTCAATTCTGTATCATTGTTCTACTAGTCTGTTTTGGTGCCAATACCATGCTGTTTTTGTTACTATTGCTCTATAGTATAATTTAAAGTCTGGTATGGTGATGCAGCCTGCTTCACTTTTCCTGGTCAGGATTGCTTTAGTTATTCTGGGTCTCTTATTTTTCCAGATGAATTTCATGACTGCTTTTTCTATTTCTTTGAGAAATGTCATTGGGATTTTGATTGGAATTGCAATAAATCTGTATAATGCTTTTGGTAGTATGGACATTTTGACAATATTAATTCTACCTATCCAAGAACAAGGTAGGTCTTTCCATCTTCTGAGGTCTTCTATGATTTCTTTCTTTAGTGTTCTATAGTTTTCATTATAGAGGTCCTTCACCTCTTTCGTTAAGTTGATTCCCAGGTATTTTATTTTATTGATGCTATTGTAAATGGAGTAGTTTTCATCATTTACCTTTCAGAGGATTTGTCACTGATTTACAAAAATGCCTTTGACTTATGGGTATTGATTTTGTATCCTGCTATTTGCCAAATTAATTTACTAGTTGTAAAAGTTTTCTGGTAGAGTTTTTTTTGGGTCTTCTAGGTATATTATCATGTCATCAGCAAATAGTGCTAATTTGAGCTCTTCTTTTCCTATCTGGATCCCTTTTAATTTCTTTTGTCTGTCTAATTGCTCTGGCCAGAGTTTCAAGTACTATGTTAAATAGCAGTGGTTAGAGGGGGCATCCCTGTCTTGTTCCAGTTTTTAGAGGAAATGCTTTCAATTTTTCTCCATTTAAGATAATGTTAGCTTGAGGTTTTGCATAGATAGCTTTTATAATGTTGAGATATGTTCCTGTTAGTCCTAATTTTTCTAGAGCTTTGAACGTACAGGAGTGTTGTATTTTGTCAAATGCTTTTTCTGTGTCTATTGAGATGATCATATGGTTTTTATCTTTAAGTCTATTGATGTTATGTATTATGTTTATTGATTTCTGAATGGTGAACCATCCTTGCATCCCTGGGATAAACCCCACTTGATCGTGGTGCACTATCTTTTTGATATATTTTTGAATCTGATTTGCCAGAATTTTGTTGAGGATTTTTGCATCTATGTTCATTAACGATATTGGCCTGAAGTTTTCTTTTTTGGCTGTGTCTTTGCCTGGCTTTGGAATTAATGTGATATTGGCCTCATAGAAAGAGTCTGGAAGAGCTCCCTCCTTTTCTATTTCTTGAAATAGTTTGAAGAGATTGGTATTAGTTCTTCTTTGAAGGTCTTGGAGAACTTGGCTGTAAACCCATCAGGACCTGGACTTTTTCTTGTTGGAAGTTTTTTGATAGCATCTTCTATTTCTTCACTTGAAATTGATTTATTTAAATTGTGTATAGCCTCCTGTTCCAGTTTGGGCAATTCATATGACTCTAGAAATCTGTCTATGCTTTCAGTATTTTCTATTTTACTAGAGTACAATTTTTCGAAGTAATTTCTAATTATCTCCTGTATATCTGAGGTGTTTGTTGTGATATTTCCTTTTTCATCATGGATGCTAGTAATTTGAGTTTTTTCTCTTCTTCTTTTCATTAGCATTGCTAGGGGTCTGTCAATTTTATTGATTTTTTCAAAGAACCAAATTTTGGTTTTGTCAATTCTTTGAATTGTTTCTTTAGTCTCAATTTCATTAATTTCGGCTCTGATTTTAATTATTTCCTGTCTTCTACTGCTCTTATTGTTGATCTGTTCCTCTTTTTCTAGTGCTTTGAGGTGTGATGTTAAGTCATTTATTAGTTGTTGTTTTTCTCTTTTAATGAAGGAATTCAGTGCAATGAATTTTCCTCTTACTACTGCCTTCATAGTGGCCCAGAGATTTCTATACAATGTATCTGTGTTCTCATTTACCTCTAGGAATTTTTTAACCTCTTCCTTGATGTCTACTTCAACCCCTTGTTCATTCAGTAGCATGTTGTTTAGCTTCTAGCTGTTGGAGTAGTTTTTTTTTTTTTTTTTATTTCTTGTATTATCATTGATTTCCAATTTCATCCCATCATGGTCTGATAGAATACAAGGCAGTATTTCTATTTTTTTATATTTGCTGAGAGTTGCCTTGTAACATAATATATGGTCAATTTTGGAGAAGGAGCCATGTGCTGCTGAGAAGAAAGTGTATTCGCTTACTGAGGGATGAAATATTCTATATATGTCTGTTAGGTCTAAGTTATTAATTGTTTTAACAAGGCCTAATGTTTCTTTATTTAGCTTTTGTTTGGATGATCTATCCATTGGTGAGAGAGGTGTGTTGAAGTCCCCTAGAATAACTGTGTTGTGGTCTATTTTACTCTTGAACTTCAGAAGGGTTTGTTTGATGAATGTAGGTGCTCCATTATTTAGGGCATATAGATTTATAATTGTTATATCTTGTTGATGAATGGTTCCCTTAAGTAGTAAGAAATATCCATCTTTATCCCTTTTGATTAGCTTTGGCTTGAAGTCTACCTTATTTGATATGAGAATGAAAACCCCTGCCTGCTTCTGCAGCCCATGTGCGTGATAAGACTTTTCCCAGCCTTTCACCTTCAATCGCTCTATGTCTTTTTCTATGAGGTGTGTTTCTTGTAGACAGCAAATTGTTGGGTTGTTTCTTTTAATCCAATCTGATAATCTGTGTCTTTTGAATGGTGAGTTTAGACCATTAACATTCAGGGTTATTATTGAGATGTGATTCTTATTTCCATCCATTTTTAAATGTATTATGGCATTTAGCTTGATTTGGATTCTCCTCTGGTTGGTCATTCCTTTAGTTTACTATCTCCTTTGTTGGTTTTCATTGTTATTTTTTCTATTCTTCTCCGTGGAGAATTTTGCCCAAGATGTTGAGAATTGCTGGCTTTCGAGTTGTGAAATCTTTTAACTTTTGTTTGTCATGGGAGGTTTTTATTTCATCTTTGAATCTAAAGCTCAATTTTGTTGGATATAAGATTCTTGGTTGACATCCCTTTTCTTTCAGAGCTTGAAATATGCTATTCCAGGATCTTCTAGCTTTTAAGGTCTGGGTTGAAAAATCTGAGCATAGTCTGATTGGTTTCCCCCTATATGTAATCTGCTTCCTTTCTCTTGTGGCTTTTAGTATTCTCTCCTTGCCTAGTATATTAGGCAATTTCATTATAATGTGCCTTGGTGTGGATCTGTTGTGGTTTTGTACGTTTGGTGTTTGGTAAGCCTCTTGAACTTGGTTTTGCCATTTGTTCATCGTGTTTGGAAAATTTTCTGCTATTATTTCATTGAATAAATTACTCATTCCTTTGTTTTGAAACTCTGCACCTTCTTCAACACCAATCACTCTTAAGTTTGGTCTTTTTATGGTGTCCCATAATTCCTGAATGCTCTGTTCTTGTTTTCTTACTTCTTTTGCTGTGTCCTCTAGATTTTTCTCCAGGATATATATTTTGTCTTCATTATCTGAGGTCCTTTCTTCCAGGTGATCTAATCTGTTGGTGATGTTTTCAATTGAGCATTTAGTTTGGTTTATTTCTTCTTTCATTTCCAGAATTTCTGTTTGGTTTTTCTTTAGAATCACTATCTCCCTATTGAAGTAATCTTTTGCTTCTTGTATTTGTTTTTTGAGTTCTTTGTCAAAATGCTCTTTTACTGCCTCTATTTGCTCTCTCATCTCATTTTTTAGTTCATTCTTAAGATCCATAAAACATTTGGAATATGTAATTTCTAAATTCTGTCTCTGGCATTTGACCAACTGTGCTTGCCATGGAATCTACTGAGGGGACATGTTGGTTGGTTTCAGCCACTTTCTTCCCTTGCTTCTTCATAATGCTTGTGTGTCTATTCTCCTAGCACTGTAGGACCTTGCCTATTTTGTTTTCACCTTATAGCCTTATGTTCTCCTGTGGTACAATGCTGTCAGGTCCCCTTATAAATACCTTACAATTTAAGCTCTAACACTTTCTTTACAGCAAATCCCACTTTGATCATAATGTACAGATTTAGTTAACTCAGGTATTGTTTCCAATTTACTCTGTATGCTTGCGTTCGGTTTACAGTTTCAGTATTGGACACAGAGATGATATGTTTAGGAAGAAGCAAGTGAGGTTACTGAGATGTTCTTTCTTAGGAAGTATAAAAATAGAATTCTATGGAATTGGTTTAATATCAGCAGACAGGAGAGAAAAGAGAATGGAGTGAGCGATTTAGAGGAAAGACAATTTATATATAAACCAAACTTATTTAGCCTTTGAGAGAAGAAAAATAAAGAAAGATGGAAAAGAAAAAATAAAGAGGAACAATTAGAGGTAACAAAGAAGTAAGAATTAGTGTAAGAGAGAGGAGAGAGAAACTGAGTCAAGAAAAATAGAGAGTAACTATATATAACACCGCTTTTCTGTATATTTCAATTGCCCCAGGCCTAGAAGTCCCAATTTCTGCGTATACTTTGTTTTTACCTCTGATGAGTACACAATGACAGGGTGTAAATAGATAATATGAGGGCAGAAGAGACTAAACTGAGAAGAGAAGAAAGGAAAGAGGAACACAGACACACAAATAATCACACTATCAAACAGAACAAAAACAAACAAACAAACAAAAACCCAGAGTTGAACCCAGGAACAAATCTCATATAGGACCCTGGAAAGCCCTTCCAGTTTAAGGCAGTTGTCCTGGACCACGTCCAGACAGTCACAGTGGAGTCTAGTCTGCAGCTTGGGCCAGCGGCAGATTGGCACAGAGGAATAATGGCTAGGGTGTAGGGGGGTGTCAGTACGTGAATAGCACCAAGAAAGTGTTCATCCAAAAGGCACGCATTCCCCATGCTGCCCCCGTTATAGCTCTTGTGGTTGCTGTGCTGGCCTCAGGCAGGCCCTTCCCTGCTGGCTCCCTGCGCGCATCTCACCCAGGTGTGTGCTGTTCTCAGGGCCCTGGACCGATCCTTGGATGCCTGCAGTCAGCTGCAGCCCTCCTCCAAAATATCAGTGCCTTCCCTGGTCCCAACAGCAGTACCCTGGACCTGTGTGTCACTCCGAGGCGTGAAGGTCCCGTTCGGCAATTTACGTGAAAGAAGTCTGTGAGGCCGCTGCTCACGTCTGGATTTCTTTTTATTTTGCACTGTTCGAGGCCGTGGTCTGCACTTCCCGTACTGCAATGCTACCACACACCAGCTGCGCCGCTATTGCTGGTTCGGTTTGTGGGCCGCTGGCACTGGACTCCGTGAGTCGGCGGTCTTGAGTATAAATTTTCAAAATAATTTCTAATTATCTTCTGTATTTCTGTAGTGTCCATTGGGATATTTCCTTTTTCATTGTAGATATTGGTAATTTGTGTTTTCTCTCTTCTTTTCTTTGTTAACATAGCTAAAGTTCTATCAATTTTATTTATTTTTTCAAAGAACCAACTTTTCATTCTGTCAATTTTTTTCAATTTTTTTTAGTTTCAATATTATTAATTTCAGCTCTGATTTTAGTTATTTCCTGTCTTCTACTTCTTTTGGGGTTGATTTGTTCTTCTTTTTCTAGGGCTTTGAGATGTAATGTTAGCTCATTTATTTGTTGACTTTTTCTTTTTTGAAGGAATGAGCTCCATGCAATGAACTTTCCTCTTAGTACTGCCTTCAGGGTGTCCCAGAGATATCAGTATGTTGTATCGTTGTTCTCATTTACCTCTGAGAATTTCTTAATCTCCTTCTTGATGTCTTCTGCAACCCATTGATCATTCAATAGCATATTATTTCGTCTCCAGGTGTTAGTGTAGCTTTCCTTTCTTTTTTATCATTGATTTCTATTTTCATTCCATTATGATCTGATAGAATGCAGGGTAGTATCCCTACTTTTTATATTTGCTTAGAGTTGCTTTATAGCATAATATATGGTCTCTTTTTGAGAAGGATCCATGTGCTGCTAAGAAGAAAGTGTATTGGCTCATTAATGAGTGATATACTCTATATATGTCAGTTAATAATACAGTTATTAATTGTATTATTGAGTTCTATGGTTTCTTTGTTTAACTTTTGTTTGGAAGATCTATCCAGTGGTAAAAGATGCATGTTAAAATCACCTAGAATTATTGTGTTGTGGTATATTTGATTCTTGAACTTGAGAAGAGTTTGATTGATGAATGTAGATGCTCCATTATTTGGGGCATATATATTTATAACAGTTATATCTTGTTGATCTATGATTCCCTTAAGCAGTATGAAATGTCCATCTTTATCTCTTTTGACTAATTTTGGCTTGAAGCCTACTTTATTTGATATGAGGATGGAGACTCCTGCTTGCTTACATAGACCATGTGGGTGATATATTTTATCCCATCCTTTCACCTTCTGTCTATGGGTGTCTTTTCCTATGAGATGTGTCTCTCGAAGGCAACAAATTGTTGGGTCTGGTTTTTTTTAATCCAATCTATTAGCCTATGTCTTTTAATTGGTGAGTTTAGGCCATTAACATTCAGGGTTATTATTGAGGCATAATGTGTATTACCAGTGATTTTTACTTTTTTATTATTTTTGGTATTTAATTTGACTTGGTTTTTTCTTTTTTTTTTTTTTTTGCCTTTATTGTAGTTCTTGCCTTTGCAGATTTTCATTATTGTTTTTCATTTCTTCCTCGTGGAATATTTTACCAAGAATGTTCTGTAGAGCAGACTTTCTTGTTGTAAATTCTTTTAGCTTTTGTTTATGATGGAAGGTTTTTATTTCATCCTCAAATCTAATGCTTAATTTTGCTGGATATAAAATTCTTGGTTAGCATCCCTTATCCTTTAGAGCCTGGTATATGTTGTTCCAGGCTCTCCTGGCTTTGAGGGTCTGTATTGAAAAAATCTGCTGAGATGCAAATTGGATTTCCCTTATAGGTAATCTGACTTTTCTCTCTTGCAGCCTTTAAAATTCTATCTTTATTTTGTATGCTAGGCATTTTCATTACAATGTGCCTTGGTGTGGACCTGTGTAATTTTGTACATTTGGCATCCTGTAGGCCTCTTGTACTTGATTTTCATATTCATCCTTCCTGCTTGGGAAATTTCCTGATATTATTTTATTGAAGAGATTGTTCATTCCTTTGATTTGAATCTCTGCACCTTCCTCTATTCCAATAAATCTTGTATTTGGTCTTTTGATGGTATCCCATAGTTCTTGGATATTCTGTTCATGGTTTCTTACCATCTTCACTGTGAGTTCAACTTGATTTTCAAGATTATATATTTTGTCCTCATTGTCTGAGGTCCTATCTTCCAAGTGGTCCAATCTGTTGGTGATGCTGTCTATTGAATTTTTTAAGTGTTTTTACTTACTGTTTCTTTCATTTCAAGGATTTCTGTTTGTTTTTTTTCTCAAACTCTATCTCTTTCTTGAAGTAATCTTTTGCTATCTTATCTCTTTGTTGGTGTGATTGATGGTTGCCTGTATTTGATCTCTTATCTCTTTGTTGGAGAGATCCACTTTTGCCTGTATCTGATCACTTAGGTCATTTTTTAAATCCTTTATCATTTTAATTATGTATATTCGGAACTCCTTCTCTGACATTTCCCCGACTGTGCTTTCTATGGTTTCCATTGTTGTAGTTTCTTGGTTTGTTTGGGGCATTTTCCTCGCTTGTTTTCTCATGATGTCTATGTATTTTCCTCTCCTGCAAGGTAAGCCTGAGGTATTACAGCTTCTACCCTTTTGTCTTATAAGGTCCCTCCAGGTTACCCAGAACCTGACTTTTTAGGGAAATATCAATATTAAATCTTTCAGTGTACCCAATGTGTGTCCATATATCAGTTCATTTCTATTTTTATGTTTACAGTTTTGTCGCTGTAAACAGAAATGATGAGATCAGTTATCTTAGACCATATAGTCTCTATGTTTGTGTGGTGGTTTACAGTATCTAATGATAGAAGGGGGGACTTAGAGGTTGGCTTAAACGTTTATGAAGTAAGATGTGAGAAAATAGAGGTATTAGATTATTTGACTAGTGAGAGTATAATCATTAGGATTTGGCTGTTAGCAGAAGAAACCAGAGATAGACAACCCATGTAAGATTCCCTGTTAGTTCACAACATCATAACTGGTTGCACCTTCTGTTGCATCCTGGTCTCTAGGGACCTTAGTGATGTCTTACCTGGACCTTTTTGTTGTTCCTTGGTAGTGGCATAGCTAACTTAATTTTGTGGCAGTGGTAGCCTCAGGCCTATAATTATATTTGTGTTGGGTTGAGTAGCTACAGGATCCCAGTTTGGTGTGTCTCTCTGGGTAGACGCAGGTTGCCCCTCTGATTTGCGAGCGCAGAGTCGGCCTCTCTCTCCGGATCACCTCCTGGCTGCAGTGTGGTGGAGCAGGCAGTCTGGCTTTCTTCTCCCCACTATCCTCCTCCTGGATCTCCTCCCAGTCTAGTTGTTTCGGTGGGGGGGTTAGGCAGGTGGGCAGCAGGGCCCTTCCACAGGGTGGAGCCTGCAGTTCCTGGTCCTGGTGATGGCCTGGGACAGTAGTTGGGCGGGCTGGTTGCTAGGCCGCTCCTTGGGGGTTGAGGGGGGTGTCTACCTCTTGTTCTGGTCGCAGTTGGGCAGGTCACAGTTCCTCAGGGAGTGGATGGGGCTTTTCCTCTTGTTGGGCCCTGCCTGCAGCAGGGAGCTGCTATTCTTGGCCCCAGAGGCGATGGCTGTGTAAGCCTGTAGCCAGGCCAGAGCTGGGGGCCAGGCAAACTCTTTCTGCATCTATTGAGATAATTATATGATTCTTGTTTTTAAGTCTATTGCTGTGATGAATTATGTTTATTGTTTTCTGTATGTTGAACCAACCTTGCATCCCTAGGATGAACCCTATTTGATTGTGGTGCACGGATTTTATTGAGAATTTTTGCATCTATGTTTTTCAGGGATATTGGTCTGAAATTTTCTTTCTTTCATGTGTCTTTGTCTGGTTTGGGTATCAGGGTGATATTGGCCTCGTAGAATGAGTTAGGAAGGTTTCCCTCCTTTTCTATTTCACGGAATACTTTAAGGAGTTTTGGTGTTACTTCTTCTTTGAAGACCTTATAGAACTCTGCTGAGAATCCATCTGGTCCTGGACTTTTCTGGACTGGTAGGCTTTTGATGGCTTTTTCTATTTTATTACTTGTAACCTCCTGATTCAGTTTGTGTAGGACAAGCAACTTTTTATCCTTGTGCACAATACGAGGAAATCAAACAGGTTCAGAAAAATACATATTGTTCACAAACCTGGTTATTGGCAATTAAGGAGGTCTCACTTTCAGGAAAAGAAGTTACCCTTGACCTTTTAACCCAGAACACTATATGTGATATACAAAATGCTTCATCTGTGGTAGAGTAATAGGATTTAGAGGGTTAAAAGAGCATCTTTGAAAGAAAGTTGCCCTCCTCAACTGAGGAAACAACCTAAGTTTTATAGAGTAATAGCCTTCAAAAAGTAGAGTATTTAGTCTTAAACTAATGCATTAAAAATAATTCATGAAATCTATATAGCTCTTTTTCAAAAGAGCTTTTGCGTTTTTCTATGTGGGAGATAGTACTTGAAGTTGTACACCTGATTAATAGGTTTTGTGGTTGGTTGTTTAGGGAAATATTGGGACTCAGAACTTCAATACTGAAAATTTTGTTATTTGAATTTGTGTATCTATATTTATGATAATATGATATAATTAGGAAAGCAAGAAACAGGTCTAAATTTTATTCCAAATTAGAAAACTGAGGGCAGTTCCATGAATTTTGCTTGCAATAGTTGACATTTAAATACTATGTAAAAGCAACCCTCTTCTAATAATGAACCCTCTGAAGCAATATCTGCAATCAGTGAATATTAGAGAAAAATAATTTAAAAATACAAAAATTTAATCAATTTTTCTGCAAATTCATCATGGACCCAATGAAATCTTAAAAGCTTTTGTATAAATTCTTGTCTGAAAATTTATGCTAAAATTATTCTAGAGATGGAATGGTGCATGAAAAGACAAGGATGCATTTTCTTTATGAGAGCAATTTTATAAATTGTGGCTTTAATTTGATAAAGGGAATATTACCTCATACTTTTTTGAAAAAACTTTGTTGGAGGCTTTAAAATTATATATCCTACTGCTTAAAAGAAGCTTAATAAATAGCTAGTAATTGTAGGGAAGGAGCATTGTAATAAATGACTCATTGCTTCTGGATAATGGCATGACAGGATTTATATCAAAAAAAGTATACTCATCCTTGCTGAGGATTGTGTTTCTTTTTGCTTCAGAAGTTATTAAAACCATTATTTTAGGATAGATTTTAAAAATACAGCTTCTAAAAAAGTTCTTTCAAACCCATGGTTTCTAACTGGAGAAACATTAATTTTCATCAATTATTTTATTCTTTAAAAAGAGTAAATGTCATAGAATAGAAGTTAAACAGGGACTTTAAAAGAAACTACTCAATTTGACAAATTTATTTCTTGATAATCTAAAGTTGACTATGATGTTATGGATTTCAAATTTACTAGTTATAATATTTCCTTTTTGTCATAAACTTATTACTTTCACACTTTTCAGGTAGTATTTGATTTGATTCTAAAATGAGATATTGATTACATTTGATTCCCATGGTCTTCAGTGAAATTTAATTTTTTTTAAAAAAAGTTTGGTTTTCAGTGTTCTATGAGTATGGCATTGGTAATAGTGTTGAAAAGAGGATCAATATTTATATATCATTTTTTTCTCTGTTTGTCATCCATATTTATTTCTGCACCTAGAAGAGTAAGGAGATGTTCATATTAATACAAAATATGAAAAGAAGAATATTTTCAAGATTATATTGATAGAGGGAAGATAGCAAAGTATAGGAAGGGTTTATTTCCCTGCAGTTCCTCAGTTCAAAATTTAAAAAAAAAAAAAAAAAAAAAAAAACTGGAACACTGATCCTCAGCAAGGTGAGTGACTAAGGGAATTCACTGAATTTCAACATTGGACAGCAAAATAATCCTATAGACACAGAAAATCAGAAACTTTGTCATAATATTAAAAAAATATGAGAAGAATATGACAGAGCAGACCTAGGCAGTAAGCCCTGACCCCTCCACAGTCCAGAAAGGAGGCAGCAAAAGAACAGCTTACCAGAGTTGGATGACAGAGTAAATAATCTAAAACTCAATACTGGACATTTGGAGATTTAGAGAGACTTGAAGTTTAGTTACTGGAACAGAAAATAAGGATAGAGCTCCCTAAACCTGAACCCAAACCTGGGTTGGGTGAAGGCAAGGGCGTAGGGACAATAAAGAGAGAAAAAGGATGTGGAAAAATACATAGGCTCACTTTCTTAACAATGGCTGAAAAGAAAAAGCAGACTGAATAAAAATGTGAAAAGAGCAACAAAGTCAGCCTAGAGGTTCCTCACACATATAATCCTAGCAGCTCAGGAGGCTGAGGCAGTTCAAAGACAGATCAGGAGTTCAAAGCCAGCCTCAGCAACTTAGCAAGGTCCTAAGCAACTCAGCAAGACCCTGTCCCTAATAAAATACAATAAATGGCTGGGGATGTGGCTCAGTGTTTAAGTACCCCTGAGTTCAATCCCTGGTACCAAAAAAAAAAAAAAAAAAAAAAAAAAAGCAACAAAGTCACTGAAGGAGAAAAAGCAGTTTAACCCAAATTGTGGACAAATTCATGCCAGGCATGGTAGCCATTTTGTACAGTCTGCAGCTATTCAGCCTCCCTGGAAGATATTAAATCAACACAGAATCTCTCCACATTCAGATAACAACAAATAAAAGGAGAGGGAACACCTCTACAGTGGGATGCCTCAATAACCTATCTAGAAGGAACTTGTAGAGGGATCACTGATAGCTGAAAGTTACTGAAACCCCCTCCCCCTCACTGCAGACAAGGAGAGTGGGGTGAAGCAGACCTTGTGAGCTAGTCACTCCTGGGAAGTGCTAGCCTAACCCAGCACTCCACAAAGCCTCCAGGGGAACTCAGTAAATATGGAGAGGACACCCATGATTCATAGTTGTAGGCAGTCAGATCTCAAAGACAACTTTTTCTGTACCAGGCAGTGCAGGGAGAATGCAATTCACAGTTGTGGGCAGTGGGAGCTCCTATACCAGCAGAAAAACTCTGTCCCAGTAAGCAGAGGGGAATAGTACCCCCAGTTCACAACCATAGATAGTAAGAGTTTGGATAAAGGTGTACCAGCTAAGTCTCTTTCCCAGTCCCAAGATAGTGTCCTGGTGATCTGTAATGATAAGTAGAGGAGTCTTCCATACCACAAACCACTCACAGAGAGCCCACAATCATAGATCCTGCACTTGCAGACAGCACCCAGACTTTATGACACATGGAAGAAGACCCTGTAGAGGGGAGCAGGTGTGCAACATCCCACTACAATCAGAGTAACAGCCCTGAGTCCTGCATCCTGTGCTCCTTCACATATTAGAAACTGCCAGGAGACATAGCATAGCACCCTTGGAACATACAACCTCAGAGTACTGGACTGACAAAGAGAACCAGGGGTGGGAGGTCTATAGGAATCAGGGCTTTCTTCCAGCACCTCTGGGAGGACCCAAAGCTGAGGAGAGATGGACATCTTCTAAAAGACCCAATCTTGATGAAATTCAAAGAACCCAATTAATACATGGGAAAAATAACTAAACAGAAACTTCTCAAAAGAAGAAATACAAATAGCCAACAAATATATGACAAAATGTCCAACATTTCTATCAACCAGAGAAATGCAAATCAAAACTACATTTAAATTTCATTACTACAGTTAGAATTCCAATCATCAAAAATACAAATAATAAAAATGCTGGCAAGGGTGTGGGGGGAAAAGGTACACTCATACATTGTGTTGGAACTAAAAATTAGTACAACCACTTTGGAAAGCAGTGTAGGTTACTCAAAATACTAGGAGTGGACCCACCATATGACCTAGCTAACCCACTCATCAGTATATATCCAAAAGCACTAAAATCAGCATATTATGGTGATACAGCCACATCCATGTTTATAACAGTGCACCTCAAAATAGCCAAGATATGAAACCAGCCCAGATGCCCATCAATAGGTGAATGGATCAAGAAAATGTTTACACACACACACACACACACACACAGAGAGAGAGAGAGAGAGAGAGAGAGAGAGAGAGAGAGAGAATGGAGTTTTACTTATCTATAAAGAATAGTGAAATTATGGCATTTGCCTGTAAGTGAATGGAATGGGAGACCATCATGCTACGTGAAATAAGCCACACTCAGAAAATCAAAGGTCAAATGTTTTCTCTCATACAAGGAAGCTAGAGCAAAGTAAGGGAAAATAGGGGAGTGGAGCTGCTTGGACATCATAGAGGAAAGATTAGTGGAATAGAAGAAGGAGATTTAGTGGGAGGGAAGAAGGAAAGGTGAGTAAATGCATAATTAATTTGATAAAATTATGCTAAGTACGTGTATAAATATACCACAGTAAATTCTACCTTCGTGTGTATGTGTGGGTGTGTGTGGGGGGTGTGTGCGTGTGTGTGTGTGTGTGTGTATCAACAATGAAAAGTAAATAATAAATGTGGGGTAGAGTTAGGGCAATAGGGAAAGGGAGGAGGAACAGGAAAGGGTGGGTACCAGGACTGAAATGAGGTAAATTAAATTCTGTTCATGTATGGTTATGTCAATATGAACCCAGCTATTATATAAAACTCTGATGCACTCAAAAACAGAAAATGCAAGATTTTATTAGATAGAGAAAAAAAGAGTATATTTACAGGACCAATGCACACTGTGAGGGAACAGCTAAACATTTTTATTTAATGTATTTTCCATATATTTGTTTCTACCAGTCATGCAATGCTTTTGTAACAAAACAATAAACATGATTTTAATACATATTTATAGTACTGTTTAAAAGGGTTTTAACTGTAAAAAGATGCAAGCAGATGTTAATAGAAAAATATCTAAATGGGCTGTACATTTTAAATGGCTTTGATATTTTATATAAGCATATGTATAAATAGGATTAAAATTCTGAGGTACATGTACTGAAATATTTATAGTAAATATTCATGGATTATTGGAATACTAAAGATTTATATTTCTTTCTTTTTAATTTTTTAAAATTTTAAAATTGTTGATGGACCTTTATTTTCTTTATGTGGTGCTCAGGATCATATCCAGTGCCCCACACATGCTAGGCAAGTGCTCTACCACTATGCCACAACCCCAGCCCTATTTCTTTTTAATTTTAAACATTATTTTAGATTTCCCCCTCAAAATTTTGATAATAAGTAAATAATTGAAGTTGAAAATAATACCCGAATTAGAAAAAAAATGCAGGAATGTACATAGGCATTCATTATAGGATACATGAATCAGTATCAGAATTCATGTGAATATGGTGTGTGTGTGTGTGTGTGTGTGTGTGTGTGTGTGTGTGTGTGTGTGTGTGTGTTGGAGGTTAGGAAGTCATTTCCGATTAGCTGGTCAACTGGATTTTGTGAGAAAGGTATACATGTCTTCCTGAGAAGAAATTAAATTATTTACTCATCAGATACTAGATATTTACAAGTTTTACTGTGTTCTCAGATGACACCTTGATTTGATAGCCAAGTTGTCTAAGTTCTCTGAAATACAATCCTCCATACTTATGAGATAATCTACTGTTCCAAGAAAAAGATTCGTGCTGATTATCACCAAACTATACATGCATAAATACCATTACAACTTATATAAATACATATTGCACATAAGAGCATGAGTAAATAAATATATGTATTTATTATGAAAAATATTTAAGAAACAAAATTTGAAGTCAACACAATTGCTAAAACATGCAGATGTATTATAATATATATTTCTAAAATCTATACAGAAAAATGGGAAAATATACACAAACACAGCAAAAAATTTTGGACTGAGAAAAGAAGATTGAGAAAAAAAAATCATCTTCCATGTTATGAATTTATTTCATTGCTTCAAATTTCTTAAGGTGAATTTTGGAAACAAATTGTTTAAAAATTCACAAAGAACTATGCCAAATATTTATTTATATGAAAAATTACTCAAGGATAACGCTGAGTGAAAAAGTTTTATATAACCTCTACATGTAAGTATAGATGAATGCATGCAAAAACTGTAGGAAGCAAAAATCCCATAATTTAGCATGATGTGCTACTATGTGATATATTCCTTTCTTAAATTTTTAAAAGTTGTACTGGATGCAATACCTTCATTTTTAATGTTTTTTTTTAGTTGTCAGTGGACTTTATTTTGATTATTTATATGTGGTGCTGAGAATTGAACCAAGTGCCTCACACATGCTAGGCAAGCATTCTACAACTGAGCCATAATCCCCAACCCACAATACTTTGCTTAAAATTTATTTTTATGTGGTGTTGAGTATTGAACCCAGTACCTCACAAATGCTAGGCCAGCGCTCTACCACTAGCTACAACCCCAGCCCTAATGTGCTATATTCTTAAGATAATATTCTTTATATTTCATAGTCTCCTAAGTTGTTACAGAATGAAAATGCATCAAAATAAAAACGAGCAATTTGGATTGTGGAATTAGGGAAGGTGGTCATAATTCTGCTTGATAAGAGTCCAGCGAGCTGACTTTCAAAACAACAACTTCTCTCACCCTGTCTCTCAAACACTTATTATAACACAGTCCTGGGTCAGAACGGGAAGTGCAAACAACATTGCACAGGATGAGAAATCAGAGGGTGGAACTCCAGGACACTGTAGCCCTCAGGTCTGGGCGCAGCCCACACCAATGCACAGAGAATCCCTCCACCTGAGCTAAGGAGAAGGTGGCATGCTGGTGTGTCTACCTTATTTCAGTGGCACTTTTCGCAGACACGGTATTATCCAATGCATGTCATTCTTGAATTTACTTTGCTCATGCAAATGAACATCATTCCAAGCCATTACATTTCAGTCTCCCTTGCTTGGCAAAAGCAGCTTTGTCACCCCAATGCATGCATAGATTTTTGTACGTTTGTATTGTATGCTCCATGTTGTACCATAAGCATCCTTCCCACAAACTTCCTTTTGAGGAGTCACAGGAATATAGAAAAGTGCCACCTGCTGACCAGAGCTGGATTCTGCACAGGGACACTGAAAGGGAAAGAATCCAAGACACCTGGGCAACCAGGGACAAGGCACTCAGGTAACACTCTCCAGACCACAGGATAGTCCACCATCACCTGATAACAAGGCGTGCCTGCAGGTCTGTGTGTGTTCCCCACGAAGGAGTGTATTGTGTCATACAAGGATATTCATCTCTTCTCTCCTCCATCAAAGGAATCTTCCTTGAAAGCTGTAATTGTAACAGCTGATTTAAAGATTTGGCCTAAACAAACGTGTCTGGATTTCAAATTTTTATTCTGTCCACATGTGTATTTTGTGAAGTTCATGAACAACCTTTTAAAGCAAATCCATACCATATTACCCCATCCATCAGGGTTCTCATTTGTGTGCATTTTACTGTGAATGGCTAGGATGGGGTTCACTCCACAAACCTACAAGTAATAATTTGGTTCATACTGTACAAAAAAAAAAAAAAATCAAATGCAGTCTGAAGATAAACAAATATATAAATCTCCTCAGGAAAAGCCATGAAGCTGCCCTGTCATTGTATTCTCTGGCTCCTTCCCCACAGGACCTCCCCAGCAGTAGAAGAGGCTGATGATCACCCTAGCTCTTTTAATCTCCCCTCAATTTCTCAGAGGACCTTGCGTTTATAAACATATCCAGTACTTGTAAAATGCCTGGAGGAAAAAAAAAATCTAAGTCTGCAAGGTTAGGATTCACAATCAAATGGATATGAAAGTCAAATATTACTAAGGGGATTTCTCCATACTCTAACTTTACAGTCTACTGAGGATGATAAAGAAGTAAGATTGCCATGTAAGTCAGGTAATTTTATAACAGTGAATTTTGCCACGTTACTTGAAAGTCTTGCAACAAACATCCATGCTTTCATAATAAATTAAGTAGGAATTTAGATTCCCACATTTCCTAAGTGGTGGCTTTGAATATTTACAGAGGGAGAACAAGAGTCTAGGCTTGGAGTTCCCTTAGATAATGGTAAGTGGTAAAATAGCATGTTTACTAAACATGTCAATTACTTGGTGAAATGGTACAAGCTGTTAGGGGGCTGGGGTAGAGTCTGTGGAATGCTGAGCATGGGCCAGTGGGGCTTCTTGGGATTATCTCTTTCTGCAAGGTAAGCTTCTTTCACTGTCCTTGATTGATTAGGCGACTTGACCAGTCTGTGAAGGAGAGAAGTTGAAGTGTAGAAAACAAACAATAATGCCACTCTGTTCTAGGCAATGTACGCATATTTCTACCTATAGCAAGCAATGCCAGTAGCTCACATCTTAATGGGAAAGGCTTTAAATAATTTGTATATTAGTAGTTACTGAGTAAAAAAGGTGGCTAGAGTCAACCTCCTGGTCTTTTGATGTTAGGTGGAAGATTAGTCTGTCATCACTAATCCTGATGTTAACAGCAGCTTGTTTTGGTGGCAGCCTTTCTTAGGTTGAAGGAAAAGCCTCTCCCCTGGCCCCAGGTTGTCAAGTGCTTTTATTAAAGGGAAAGGTAGATGCACAAGCATTTTGCACAGAAGGAAAACACCAGGTGACGAGTATGAGGTTTTAAGCCAACACTGCTTAATTTGTGTGAAATTCCCATACTTTTGTAACACCATTGCACACTTATCCCTTGGAACAAAACGATATAAGAACCCACAGAAAAAGCATCCCCAATGCCATTTCCAAAGCTGAGGAAATGGGATTCACATGACAACTAGGAAAAACAGGATCCCTGCTTGTAGTGAACAATGACTTTCAACTTCAGTGTTCAGTCCATTGTATCATGTTAAAAGAGGTGCATCTGGTTGTTTTTCCAGTGCCTTTAAAGTAACTTCCAGACAGCATAAGGACAGAGAAAATCATTGGTCTGAGTGGAAGCAAAGTATGGGAGGAGGGCTAACTCTGGTCTGGGATTCAGATATTGAGGAGAGAAAGACCATCAGCATGCCACTGCTAGTTGAACTTTCTGAGAAGGTTCCATGTCCAGTGTCCCTGAAGTTACAAGAAAACCCGTCTGCTTCTTCCTGCCCCTAAAGCAACAACAAGGCACTGCTGGGTGAAGGGCCTCTGGTGTGGCACTGCAAGCATGAGGAAGCAGAATGGGAATTGCACCTGCTCCTTTCTCCCCTAGGCTTTCTTCTCCCCATGGCATTGCCAATGATCAGAATGAAGAGGCAACAGTGGGTAAAGGAGGAGCATTGATCTCAGGGGCCAGGCCACAAAAATCAGTGCATCGAAAGACTGTGGAACTGACATATTCAGATACTCTTATCTTCCATCTGGTTCTTCTCTCAGCAGAGATCATGCATGGACATCAGCAAGAAGGACTAAAGAGACTACACATTGCTTTCAAAGCATGGTTGACAGGGACAAAGTGTTCCTACTAACTCCATCAAAATCAATATCTATTGGCAGGCACCCACACTTACCTAAAAGAGTCTTTCTAGGGAGCCTGGGCCTTATGCCACAAGTCCAGGACAGCCATATAGAGATTTAAATTAGTGGCTAGAAAAGACACAGCTTTCCCTTTAGACAGCTTGTTTCCAAACTCAGCCTCAGGTATGTCTGTGATGAGCAAAATCATGATGTATTGGAGCCCAGAAGGATGGCATGTGGCATCTCCAAACACTTAAGAATCCAACTTTTTCTATAAGGGGCCTACAAATGATGGCCTGAGAGTAGTATCTCTCCTGCCATGTCTTTTTTTCTTCCTAATCAATTTCATTGGAACACAACAACCCTTTCACTTCTGTGGCTTCTTTCTAGAGAGAATGGCAGAGCTGAGCATTTGGAACAAAGACCTATGAATACCAAACCTGGAATTTCTAATATCTGGCACCCCACCGAAAAATTTTGCCAACATTGATTATGTCTGTTTCTAACATACCTTCATTATTGTTACCCCGTTTTTTTTGTTTTTGTTTATTTTTTTAATGGCATGTTCCACACGTCTTGAAAATACTGAGGGAAAAGCTATCTTAAGCAGCATACTTACTTAGAAAAGGTCAGAGAGGTCTGCTTTATGAAACCAGACATCAAAAGGCCTAGTCGTCCTCACAGAATCAATGAAGGAAAAACACTGACTGGTGACTCAGCCTCTTCAGGCTCCTCTCTGCAAGATCCACCAGCATCTCCCACATAACAGGAAGGACCAAACACCCTCTCCCTCTAAGAAATACACAGAGACCCAGACAGATTCACACAAACATGCTGTCATGATAGACTCTGCACAGGCTTGTAATTGATTCACAGTTTCAGCCTTTCCTGCCTGTAATTATATCTGATTCAAGTCCTAGGACTCATTGCATAGATACTTGTCATAAAAAAACCAAAATATCATATTTCTTGCATCAAAATAGCACTGCCTAACAATGGGAAATACATATACATATATATATACTCCCTACCCCCTACACACACACACACACACACACACACACACACACACACACACATATATATATATATATATATAACTCTTTCTCAGAGTTCTATTCATGACCGAGGTGTCATCCCTGCAAGCTATACCAATTACAAGGGTGAACAAATGCTTAAGGGATATACTTAGCTACCTTTATATTACTGGTACTTCGTGGAACAAACTGTTCAAGAAATAGATGATGGAGCAAGCTTACAATTGATGAAGGATTCTGATTTCCACCATAGTCATAGTGAGGATTTGTTTGGGGCCTACATATTGCCTGCTTAGCTGTGAAGGGACACCAATGTCTGTGAGCCCCCAAGCTGCCTCTGACACTCAGCTGCTGCAATTGAACACAGACTCAAGGATGAGAACTATCTCTGAGATACCCTTTCCTGAGTGCTTCAGGACTTTGGTTTCAAGAGGGTTGTGATATTTGCCACCATTGGCCAACAAGAACCCACACCCAGTAACTCATCAAGGGAAACCCTGAGAGACATTCCTGATGCATGGAAGGCCCATCCCATCCCTAGCACTGCTTTTTTTAATCTCAATCCAGCCACAAGTCATTACTTCAATGTCCATCAATAGAGAAAGCACCTTGGTTCTTGAGTCACAAGATGCCTGTCTTTTCCACGACACATTACATTTGTCATCACATCAGCATTGAACGAGATCATAAAGGCTCACCTGACTCACACTGCTATAGCTGAGTGAATGAAGTAGCACAGAAAATGCTAGCACCCAAAATTGTGATGACTTCATTCACAACACAAAGCTAAGGCAATATATGGGAATAGAAATTTTTTGCCCCTGAACAATGCATAAGATCTGATCTGACATGTTCTTGTTACCAGAGTCCTCTGGGCTGTCAGGAGGACAAGTTGGTTGCTGTGGGTGGAATGCCCATGAACTCTCAGGATGCTTCGGAGAAATATCACTGTTGCAGAAGCTGGAGATATCAAAACCTCCAGGTACAGAGGAAGGCAAGCCACATAATGAGTTCTGCCTGTGCGTTCATGCACAGGTCAATATTTGGAAACGTGTGTAATAAAAGGAGAAAGAAAGGTGTCTGACAAGCGGTGGACACCCACAGTGTTCCTTTTTTTTTTTTTTCTAGTCATTGACAAATCAATCTGGACCTCTGACATTTGGAATCTGATTTTTCTGCTCACTTCCAATGTACAACCCTACATGGCTGCATGGCTCTTACAGACCATAATATATGGACAGTTGTAGAAAGAAGCTTCTGTGGTGTGAACAGGCACACTCATATTTTATCAGTGTGGACCAGTATACTCAGTTCAGAGGGGCGGAACTTGCCTCAGAGTTAAGAAGCAGTTCTTCTCGGACTTCAGAAGCAAAGAGAAGATCCCCTTTGTGGTTCACCTCAGGGACTCCTACTCAAGGAGCCACCATGTTCTTTGTGAGATACACAGGTGTACGGCCGGGCTGGGACAGCATCATGCCCATATACAAAGTAAAGTTTTCAGCCGTTTCTCTGTGAGGTGAGCAACAAGACACGTACCATGGCCCCCATTCTGTGTGTCATCATTTCTCCTGGTTGTGAAATACTGGTATAGCTCTGAAGGTTGCTTTTCTGACCTGAGAGTCCTTCAGAAAGTTTGAGTGTGGCTCGGCTTCTTCAGTGGTATGCTCTGTCTCTTAGTCACCTTTAATGACAAAGAGTCAAAATGCCATCTTCTCTTCAATCCTAGGGCTGGTAGGAAGACAAAAAAGTGCACTGTGTTTTATTTGGAATATGAAGGATAAATAGCAGCGTCAAATATTCAAGGTAATACCAAGTAATAGGGAGCCACACCTGGTTCCTGGGAGCATCAGATTTCAGAGTAAGCATTATGACCTCTATTTTTCAGCATTTAAATTGCCAGAAGATAGATATTTTTCTAAACTTTGCTGCCTGTTGCATGGGGAAGAGAAATGAGATTTGTTATGCAACCACAAATCAAAAATAGGGAAAAAGTTGGTTGTCATGCTGAGCCTGTAGTTCTAGTACTCAGGAACTTATTATCAGTACTCATTGCTTAAATGCTGTAATCTAGCATATAATGTGCTATTTTGATAGGTTCTTCACTATGTTTTCCATCAATATCATGCCCTTTTGGTAGTAGAGTGCATTAGTTTTGTCTAAGGAGTGGTGAAGCGGTCCAGGTTGTAAATGGGTCACGTCAAAAACAGGGAAACCAACTCAATGGGCAGTTAATATGTGAATGCTATCTTAACAATTATAATGAGAGAATCTCAGTGTCAAAGGGATTCTTTATTTTGAGCATTTTAATTGGCAAAATTACCAAGCACAAGATTGTCCATATTTTGACTAAATGCTGGGAGGGAACTTGTGCTGTTGCACAACATCACACATGTATTAATTGGAAAAGTCAGATCATTACTGGTTTTCTGTATAACCAAATCTGATACTTTTGTCTCTCTCTCTGTTTTGTCACTTCTTGTTTTGTTGTAAATCTCTGACTACTTATAGAAATGCAAATCAAAATCACAGTGAGATTACATCTCACTCCAGTCAGAATGGCAATCATCAAGAATATAAGCAACAATATGTGTTATTGGGGATGTAGGGGGAAAGGTACACTCATACATTGCTGGTAGAACTGTGAATTGATGCAACCACTCTACAAAACAGTGTGAAGATTTCTTAGAAAACCTGGAATGGAACCACCATTTGCCCCATCTATCCACTCCTCAGTTGATACCCAAGGGACTTAAAATCAGTATACTACAGTGATGAACCCACATTGATATTTATAGTAGCTCACTTCACAATAGCTAAGCTATGGAACCAACCTAGATACCCTTGAACAATTGAATGGATAAAGAAAATGTGGTATATATACATAATGGAATAGTACTCAGCCTTAAAGAAGAATGACATTATGGCATTTGCCAGTAAATACATGGAGCTAGAGAATATCATGCTAAGCAACATAAACTAATCCCCCCCAAAACCAAAAGACAAATGTTTTCTCTGGTATGGGGATGCTAACCCATAATGGGGGGTGGGGGGTCAAGGAAGAATGGAGGAACTTTGGATTGGGCAGAGGGGTGATGGTTTAGGGTTGGGAAGAACGGCGGAATGAGACAGATATATTACTCTATGTACATGTATGATTGCACAACTGGTGTGATTCTGCATTGTGTACAGCCTGAGGAATGAGAAGTTGGGCTCTGTTTGTGTACAATATGTCAAAATGCATTCTGATGTCACATATAACTAATTAGAACAAATAAAACATAAAAAAAATCTTTGACTACTCATGTCTCATTATTGTATTAATGTCACTACATTTCAATCTTTTTTTCTTTGTTACTGGGGATCAAATCTAAGGGTGCCATACCACTGTTTTAGTCAGCTTTTTCACTGCAGTGACTAAAAGACCTGACCAGAACAATTGTAGAGGAAAAGTTTGAGGGCTCATGGTTTAAGAGTCTTAGTTGATGGACAGCAGGCTCCATTCATTACTCATGGCTCAAGGTGAGGAAGAACATCATGACAGAAGAGTGTAATGGAAAGTAGTTCATGTGATCATCAGTAATCAGAGAGAGACTCAACTTTCCAGATACAAAATATATTCCCTAAAGGCATGCCACCAATGACCCACCCACCTCCTCCAGCCACACCCTACCTGCCTTTAGTTACCACTGAGTTAATCCCATCAGGGGTTAATTCACTGATTGGGTAAAGGCTCTTGTAACCCAATCATTTCTCCTCTAAACTTTATTGCATTTTCTCACACATGAGCTTTTGGGGGACATCTCACATCCAAACCATAAAAACCACTGAGCTACATCCACAGTCGTTTTTATTTTTTTATTTTGAGACTTCATCTTGCTAAGTAGATTAGGGCATCACTTAGTAGCTGAGACTGGGTTTGAACTCATGATCCTCTTGCCTCAGCCTCCTGAGTTGCTGGGATTAAAGGTGTGCACCCTAATGCATGGGTCATAATCTTATTTTTTAATGTAGAAAATATAGGTCAGTTTTAAAGCTAGAACATACAATTATTGTGAAACAGATCCTGGATTTCCAACCAAGTACAGGCCCTAGGTTTGTATATACTCTTAACTGAGTACACAAAAAATCTACCATATTTAGGAAAAGATAAGAAAGGATGTATATGTGTGAAATCTAATGAGTTTTTTTTCTTAATTTTAGTTTTTAGACGAGATCATTTAATAGCTTTTGTTTTTTACATTTTCTTTATACATTTTGACGTTAGTCCCTATTACTTCATAAATAATGAAATTATTTTTTAATCAGGCATAATATTTCAAAGTATATGCTTATACATGTGTTCATCTCATATACCAAACATCATCACTTTTTTTTTGTAAATTTGCTTTATTTCACGTGAACAAAATACTTTTTATTCCAGACAAAATTTTCATTAGAATATTTCTACAAATACATTTGCAACAAAATAAACCACAAAAGGCACAGGAAAAAGTAATGCAGAGATTTAATACTCGTCTCCTATCTTTTTAGCAGAAGCAGGGCTGTCCTCATTGGTCTAATTAATTGCCATCTTGGTTGTGCTCATCTGGATGCTGAAGAGCATCTGGACATGATACACAAGCCTTCAAGAATTCCTTAAGGTGTCTATCTTCTTAGCTCGTTGGTCAGGTAGTTCTCAGAACCACACTGCCAGGCTCAGGAGAATGCTCTTCACCCGACTCTTCACGCAGAGATGCCCAAACACGGTGATTTCGACTAGGTTCCCCGTGTCCATTGTGTCTACCCTCACTCAGCAAGGCCTGGCTCATCCACTCTATTTCCAAGAGTATAGTTTGGTCTTGGCCAAACATTGGGTCCACCAGCCAGGCATCCAGGTAAAACACCAAAGGGTCGCTCAGTTCCTGCACAGGAAACCACCATGGCCAGACACAAACCCTTGGCGATGGAAGGGGCAATCCCGATCAGCTTCTCTATGGAATGAGCCGTCGTCCCTTTGGCCCTAGCGGCTTCAGCAGCACCAGAGTGACCCAGCATGATGGAGCCGGCAGCCGACAGAGTGTACTCCAAATGGCTCCCTCCAGCTTCCTCCAGACACATCATCACTTTTTAAGAGAAAGTTATTATCTTGTCTCTCTCTTCTATGAAAATGTAGAGATATAGATAAATGGCATATACAATCCAAACTATTTGTCTACACAGCATGATGGCAAGGAAAACACCCATGGCAGTTGTTAGGTAGTCAACCACAGAAAGATAACCTACAACAGTAATATTCTACTCTCAAATATAAACGTGTGTGTGTGTGTGTGTACAGGTGTGTGAGAGTGTGTTTTTTGCAAAAAGGCAAGGTATACTATTTTTTTATTTTTGGGTTTTGGCACCATTGATTTAATCCAGGGATGCTTAACCACTGAGCAACATCCCCAGTTTTTTTTTCACTTTTTTATTTTGAGACAAGGTCTCACTAAGTTGCTTAGGGCCTCATTGAGTTGCTTAGGCTGGCTCTCAAATTTTGATCCTTCTGCCTCAGCCTCCTGAGCTGCTGGGATTCCAGGAGTGTGCTACTGCACCCAGCAGTTATACTATTTTAAACTCATTTTGTTCCGACCCTGTGAATGCTCATTAGAAAAGCTAAAAAAAGAGACAATGTATGTACTAAAAATATTTTGTTCTTTTCATAGATTTATTTCTATGACTAAAATCTTTATTTTTTAAAAAAAAATTGTAGCACATTTGAACATGGCTTTATTGTTTATATCTCTATGTATCTTAGTATGAATCATGTTGATTATGTATTGTTTGTATAACCTTGATTTATAAATTTCAGTGTTTTTTTCTGATAAAAATATTGCACACTCAGTATAAAACAAAAACTAGGCAAATATCTTAAATGAAAAATGTCCAAATGTACTATTACATTGTTCATTGTCCTCTTTTAAATATATCCTTTACTACCAAGTTTGTATATACTTACAGGAATTTCATTTCATTTTCTATAACCATAGCTACCTCACTTTATTCTCTATTCCCTCTCTTTATTTCTCTTTCTCATATTATCTTTTACCATTAGTTCATGTTACTAAACAATACCTAACTTACATTAAAGTAGCTCCAAAATTTCAGATGTCTTTGACATTGTACAAGTATCAATATAGCATCATTTACCTGATCCAAATCTTCTAAAACTCACCATAATTCTTAAACGCAAATTTTAATTAATATAAAGAGCAAATATTACTCTTTCCCAGCCCATGCCCTATAAATTCAATTTTATAAGGATGATAAAGAAAGAAGTTGTCAAAATTAGGAAGTTTTCATTCCTGTGGTTTTAACAAAGATAATATTTCATCTTCTACCACTGTTATAAGGTTGAAATACAACCACTAATCAAGAAGTAGTTTTCAATAGAAGAAAAACCCATAGATTAGAGAAAGGGGGCCAGTGGGAAGGAGGAGGGGGCCCTGGGGATTAAATTTGCCAGATTATATCATGTATATACATGAATATGTAAAAATGAATCCCACTATTATGTATAATTACAATGCACCAACAAAATTTTTAAAAGTACTTTAAAGTTATGCAAATGATAGCTATGCTGTATAGAATTATTAATTTGGGAGCTGTATTCTGATAACCCTTTTCTTAGGTGATTAATTAAAATATTCCTCAAGGAAAAGAAATCTGACATATGAATTTCCAAATAAGCACACATTTCTTAAAATGATCCACAAGAAAAGCTACACCTATGAACTAAAATTTGAATTTTTGTCACTTTTATTCCACATCTACATCACTTTAATTATAAGCTATTAACTTAAAGGTTCTTGTACTATGTGCCATTTGGAAATTGAAAGGATCCTGAATGGTATATTTCTTAAAAGCATTGAGTAAAGAGATTATTTTTATATTAAATGGGCAGCTCATAGTGGTCATATATAATTGAAGGATGGCAGAATATGTCACACCAAATATGCCACTATGGCAAATAAGGGTTACTTTTTGAACTAAATGCACTTGGGAAACAGCAGGTGCAAGAAGGGCTTTTGAAACTCTTTTTTTCTGAAAACAGAAACTTAAAACTCCAATGTGAAAGATACTCCCCCTGTACCAAAAAAAGGAACATTCTTCAACAGGGAGTCACAGATGAGAGAATTCTGTACAAACAGAACCTGCTAAAATAATTCTTATCTTCCTTTAGCCTCCCCACATAATTAAGTTTGTTTTCTCCAACTGCCTCTCTCAACCTAGTATAAAAAACATTTAGGTTTTGCAGCTTCTTTGGTTCTTCATTTCCTTATAAGGACTCCCATTTCACATAAAACATATATTTTTTATGGTTTTCCCATTTTCAACTGTTTTGTGTAAATTTAATTATCAGTACCAGCTGAAAACTCTAAGAGAATAGAAAAAAATTTTTGCTTCTCCTTACATAATGCAAATGTTTTGGCTCTTCTGGAACCTTCAGGACACTAAATCAATTTTAGAATTACTTACTATAATTAAAAGGAACTCTTGATAACTGATTATTTTGGCATTTATTATATATTATAATTTAGAGGGAATTTGGGCCTTCACAAAAATTCCATTGTTTTCATAGTAACTAGTTTTTCATGATAATTTTAAATATATAATGTTAAAATGAAAAATATTACGAACACTTATGAAATAATAATTTTAACTTAGAACTCATTTTCTTTCCAAATTTAATTCTACGTCCACCAAAACAATCTAATTGAAAGTACCAAAGGCTAACTAGGCTCTCTCTGCACAGATGTTGGGCTATTTTAGAACACAGAAACAAGGGAATTAAATAAGTAACTGGTGACTCAGCTACTTACATCTCTCTTTGTGAATAGTTGATGGTATCTATCAAGTTACAGAGGAGATCCGAACCATTTCTTCAAACATAGAAAGAAACACACACACACACACACACACACACACACACACAAAGCAGTCATAAGGATGATAGACTTCTGATGGGCTTGTTACAGATGTTTGTAAATATCCTTGCAATCTGTTTCTACCTCTGGGCATTAGGGAGCATAACGCAGTCATCATAGAAACCAGAATATCAGCATAACAATAAGTTTTACATTAATTTTCCACAGAAACTGGGAAGTACAAATTCACCCTCAGAATCAATGCAATGAATGAATAAATGAATACCATATTACAATAGATTATACTATCAATTAAAAAAAATCATCAGCGTAAAATAAAAGGATTTTTTAAACAATGGATTAAAGTGAAAGAAAAGGATGGTTAATCATGAGTTTCTTGTCAGACACATCAAATCTAGCCTCTGTATCTGTTTAGGACCACCACAGAATCCAAAATAACAGATGTGTTTGCTGAAAGAGATATGAAAATCAATACACTTCAAAACCCATCCCAAAGCTTGTGCAAACACTCAATAGCTCCAGACAGTGTGGCTCACAAGGTTAACAATCTCTATCTACTGCACCTTAAATTCATTCTGAGTCACAGCTTTGAATCATAGCTCAGTGATTCACCTGTGACTCATTATGTTAAAACTAATTGAAAGCATGAGGCAGAACAAAAAAACAAACTGTTAGAATTTGGACATCAAAACAATGCAAGTGAGGACACAGATCCTGAGTAATATCTAAGAATGAGATTTTTCCTCCACCAAGATATTTGTTGATAATGTACCTACTTTATTACAACAGCCCCAGAACTATAATAAAACTATATCCAAGAATGTTTGATAATTTTGGAATGTCAGGAGAAGTAGAATATTTAGTAAATAGTAGTCTTCCAGATAATTAGGGAAACCAGCTACTGCAGAGCTGCCTGGAATAAGGATACTGGAAAAGTTTTAGACAAGTATTTTATGAAGAATGAAGTATGAAAGCAATGATACCAGGAAAGATACACTGACTTCTAGTTCCAGAAAAAAAAAATAGTGTGGATTCATTTTTTTCTTTATCCTTCACCCTAAATATTATAAGAATAATTTCGACAAACAATCAAGAAAGGACTCTGAAGGTAAAGGAAGAAGTTGACAGGGCAGGGAACTGAGGACTTGAGGAAAGTTACCGCTGTGAGTCTATTGGGCTTTCTTCTTTATCTTTTATGTAATCATGCCTGCATATCAAAAAGGTCTGTAATCAGGAAGCTCCAACAGATAAAGGAGTAAAACAAAAGGAAACAAGATAAACATGTTATTTCCAGACAAAGGAACTATAAAAACAATGCTGGTGAAGATGTAGTGGGGAGATCTACCTTTCCCAACAACCAAAGCAGTAGTAGTCACCATCACAACATAGTTAGCAGGCTCCAGCCAGGAATCCATCCCACAGTCCATTCATGGAGCAGTGGAAGTCAGTCCATCACTGCATCATCAGCCAGGGCTGTTTTTTCATGAGCCCACCCAATGGCACTGGACACACAGGTGGCACCTGCAGGCATCAAATGGGAGACTAGCCGAATCAGAACAAAGCCAACCATAATAGCACCGACCCAACCTCTGAACACCAAATTTAAAGGTCATAAAATTTGCTAGTATCTACAGGTTAGACCTATTAGGGTAATGGTTTATTGACATGGAATATTTATGTATGATCAGGAACCTCCTAACATAATGTTCAAAATATCCAGGATTTTATAAAAAAAATTGCTCATCAGACCAAGAAACATGGAAAACAACTTGAATCATATACTAAGTGATATAAGACAGACACAGAAAGTCAAACATTGTATGATTTCAATTTTATGTGAAATAAAAGAAATTGAACTTGTAGAAGCAAGATTAGAATGGTGGTTAGCAGGGGATGGGGGATGGGGAAATAAATGGTGAATTATTGGTTGAAAGATACAAAACAGATGAACAAATTCTGGGATCTAATCATGGAACGGGTGGTAATGGATGTGTTAATTTGATTGTGGTAATCATTACAAAATGCATATCAAATCACCATAATTTTATACATTGAATATATATACATATAATCTTTACTTGTCAATTAAATATTTGTAAAAGAATAGATAAACCATGCTATAGTGCACTGGTACAGGACAGAAGATAAGTATGGGGTTGTCACTTTAGGGATTATGCCATTCCCTAGACAATGGTGAAATCTATAGACTATTATGGATAATCCATTTACAGATAGGTGTTTTACATACATGCTATGTTAGGATTTATTTTTAAAAATGTAGGTACATGATGGTGACCAGAAAAGCTTATCAGCAGAATAAGGAAGCACACATCCATTTTCTATAACATATTGTTAGAGACAGAGCTACTCTAGAGGGACACAGCTCTATTTCTTATCAACAAGCATAGAAGCCACTACTTTGTCATTGGTTGAGGAACTCAAAAACAGGAACACATCTAAAACATCCTGGGATCCATAGGGTACCAGGCAAGTCCAGAAATATGCCTTTATACAAACTGAGTAAATGTTTTCAACATTCTTTTCAATGAAGAGAAAATGGAGGAGGAAACCAAGACACATATTCCACACTTTAGAGTTAGTCACAAAGATATATATTGATAGAACCGCTGAATTTAGTAAATAAAATTGTAAGACACCCTGTTAAATTTGACTTTAAAATACACAACAAATATTGCACAAGATATGCTTAAAATAAAATCTTGTTGTATATTTGAAACTCAGTTTTAATTGAGTATAAAGTATTTTATCTGAATCTTATATTGGAGTCGACTATTCACAGCTGTATTTTCTAATCAGAGAGCTATCCAGAAAGATGTGTGTGGGTTTGAGTCACAGCTCTGCCACTTGCTAGCTCTGTTGATTTCAGTATGACCTTTTTGTTTCCTAGTGTCTTCTTTGTGGTTTCATTTACACAGGTTTTGTTTTGTTTTGTTTTGTTTTGAGCACCCCAGACAATCCTCTTGATTTAACAGTCACTTTAACAGTTCTTTTCATAAAACTCAAAATTAGTCCCTGGATTAACAGACCAATGTTCTTTTTATTATTTTATTTCTTCCCTTCCTGTCCTAATAACCTGAGAGACTAGAGACATCATAAAGCTCCTAATGCTTTAAATGACTCCAGCATAGAATTTGGAGCTTAGAAGCCAATGGTGCTTCTTTCTGGAGAAGGGGCCTACGTAATGGGCAAATTCTAGGTATGAACTGAATGTCTAATTCTGTCAGCATCTATTGATGTCTCTGTGCTGTGCTCAAGATTATTGCCATAAGATTATTCACTGCATTATTTTTATGACAAAGAAAAATGAAAACTCCTGTTAAAATGTGCCATTTTAGGGGATAGAAGTAATTACAATGTAATATAATGAATCTAGTGAATGATGTTATGGATCTAATTATATTAACATAAAAAGAAAAATAATCAGATATAAAAATCAGGTTATACATCAAAGAGAAAAATGATATAATTGATTTAAAAATTCAATACAGATGGAGACCATACTCTGTGTTCTCTGAGGACATAAGGCATACCCACATCCATAGAAAATGGTGTTCAATAGATATGAGAAACTAATAAAATGGATTTGATCTGAAGTAAGTAAAAGGAAAGGAGGATTGCCGGATGATGTGGTGATGAGAGTTAACTATAGTGTTACAGTCATAATGTAAAATTTAACCAGGAAAACACATTTCTATTTGACTTATTCATCTAATTAATACCTTCTGAAAAACCATGAAGAGACATATAAAGTATGTAAGTTGAGGATATATTTTAAAATTTGATCAGTGGGTCAATATTAATATAATATTAAAGAGAATTAAAGGCAAATACCTTTGTAAAGCACATAGGAATTAGTTTATATTAATCAAAGAAACTATTCACCACGAAACCATATATAAGAATATACGTTAAATAAAAATATTACTTAAAATAATAATTTAATATTTAAATGAATATAATTACATATAGTGACAAATTCAAAACTAAATAAAATTAAAATGTAAAATGTAGAAATTGAGAATTCTCAAATATAAAATTTGACAGTGTAAGACAAAAAAAGAATGAGAAAGGAAAAAAAAAAAAAAGAATTGTAGCAATAATGATGGAGCAGCAAAAATCCCATGAAAATGACAGAAGAAATTTATAGGACACAGTGTAAAGGATAGGTGAGAGAGATTGAAGAGGAAGTAATAATATTCAAAAAATCAAGCAGAAAGTTGAAAAGGTAACCGTGAAAAAGCACAGGCCAACAAGACACCTGACAGCCACCAAAGGAAAAACTAAGACATGTAATATTAGTCAGGGTCCGTTCATAAACACAAGTGTATCAGTCAGAGTGGTGCTGTAAAGAAAACCAAAAACACACAAGTTTAGCAAAAGTGGGGATTTTGTAGAGGAGGTTGGTTAAATAGGTTTGAAAAGTCCAAAAAGACCTAAATGAAAGATTAAAGTCATAGACAAAGAAAGGGCAAGATAGAACTCTCATTCCTGGAGCCAGCAAATCAAGAGAAACCTGGGCATTCTGATAACCCATAGGAGGGGAGGATAACCCCTCAGAATTAAGGGTCAGACCTCTGAGGAAAGAAGACTGCCCTGCTAGTGGTGGCTCCTTTAGCAGCTCAGAAAAGAAAAGCACAAATCATGGAATCCTATTTCTCATGAGGGGGAGGTTCTTGTGTGCATGTATCTCAGAGGAGAACCCCATCCCTCCCCCCCCCCACACACACACGGGAATAAACTCAGACTTCTAAGGAAAAAGTGATCCTAGGAGGCTGCTTTCCAAGGGCTTTCTGAATAGGCATAATAGAGTGTCTGGAGTTTGGGGAGCATAAACAGCAAAATGGATATTCCTGAAGATCACTCTGCTGGAATAAGACTATGAAAAATAGAAGGCAGAAGGAGAGGTTCTCTGGCTCTCTTCTTACTTTCCTTTCCCTTTCTTTCCTCCTTCCCTCCCTGTCTCACTGTCCTTCCATTTTATATTTCCTTCTCCTTCTGTTACATATATACATACACAGAGTAAGTAATTGCTGATAGACTTTACTTAACCAGGAACAGTGATTTGATCTATAATAAATGAAAACTAACTAATGTTAATCTATCCCCAAATTCTCAGAATTGTTGAATTTAAACAAGTATCAGAATAACTCAATTTAACTTTAACTCAGATCTATAAAAACTAACCAGAATGGTTTACCTACAGGCAAATATTATAGCTGAAAATCCATGTCCCATATATTTATAGTCCATTTTCAATTCCCTTCAACTAAAGACTACAGGAGCAGATAGTTAAATAAACAAGTTGAGTTTATTATTTTGTTGCAGGGGAGAAGAACATTAATCATGGAAATGCAGTAGTTTTAATAAAGGAGTATTAGAGAGGGCTTACAGGATTTGAACTTTGGTTCAGCGTTTATTTGGTTTAGTGATTATTTATGTATGTATGATAGAAGAACATGGCTTCTTAGTGTCAGGAAAACTTCCTAAAGCTGGAGGTGCTATCCTTTTTACTTCATCACTGTTTCAAAGCATCAAGAAATAAGTGAATATTTTAAAATTTCTTGTTTAAAAAATATTTGATTGCATTTATAATCCCTAAAATAATTGTTTTCAGTCATTTCATTTATTACTGTGAAATAGGATGTATAAGTTTCAGAGATACGTTCAGGTAAAATAAGGGCACATTTTCAAAAATGATCATCACCAACACCAATACTTAGGGAGAAATTCATTTTTTATCTCTTTTGCCCCAAAGCCTCTAGCAAGAGGCTAGAGGTATTGCCTTGGAGCTTTCTACATGGTGTTGTATTTGGAAATTTAAGGCCACATGCCTGAACTGTTTATTTAAAAATAAAGAGTCAGCCAGGTGCAGTGGCACATGCATGTAATCCCTGCAGCTTGGGAGGCTGAGGCAGGAGGATTGTGAGTTCAAAGCCAGCCTCAGCAACTTAGCGAGGCCCTAAGCAACTCAGTGAGACCCTGTCTATAAATAGAATACAAAATAGGGCTGGGGATGTGGCTCAGTGGTTAAGTACCCCTGAGTTCAATCCCCAGTACAAAAATAATAAAATGAAATAAATAAACAAATAAATAAATAAAATGTCAGAAAACTTCATTATAATTCAGGAGCCACTCATAATAATTTTGTGTTAAAAAATTTTGGCCACCTTGCTGACTCTAGGTGAATTTTAGGATTGGTTTGTATAATCAGTAGGAATTTTTGAAATTTGATTGATTTGACATGGAAACCCATCAATTGAAATGTAATGTATCTTAGAGATAATTTAGTTCTTCTCCAGTCCTTTTGGCTTTGTTTCTCTGAAAACTGAAACTAGTAAGGATTTTGGTATTAAGAGCCATTCTGCCGGGCGCGGTGGCGCACGCCTGTAATCCCAGCACTTGGGAGGCTGAGGCGGGAGGATCGCGAGTTCAAAGCCAGCCTCAGCCGTGGCGAGGCACTTAGCAACTCAGTGAAACCCTGTCTCTAATAAAATACAGAAACAGGGCTGGGGATGTGGCCCAGTGGTCGAGTGCCCCTGAGTTCAATCCCCAGTACCCCAAAAAAAAAAAAAAAAAAAAAAAAGAGCCATTCTGGAGAAATAGAATTTTAAGGATGAGTTTTCTGAATTGGTTCTGAGGTTTCTGGAATTGGATCTCTAATCTTATTAGATTTTTTAAAGTTTTTTTTTTTTTTTTTTTAGTTGTAGTTGGACACAATACCTTTATTTATTTATTTTTATGTGATGCTGAGGATCGAACCCAGCGCCTCACACATGCTAGACAAGCACTCTACCTCTGAGCCACAACACCAGCTCTAATCTTATTTAGATTTAAATGTACTAATGACTCTATTTCCAGAAATAAAGAGAGTATCAATAGTCTATGGCATGACCTGGCAATAGAGAAATACAAAATATTTCCATCGAAAATCCCTAATTAACCACATGTAAGGAGCAAGGATCTGGGTGTTTATGCATATGTTTTTGAATTTTTTTTTTTGAAATTTAATATTGCTGGAGAAAGTATTGAAAGAAAAAGTTGAGTTCTGAGATTTGAATTCCAAGTTCAAGTGCAATATAAAGGACGTGAAAGCTTCTATGTGTGACCTAAGTAGATCCTTATCTCCTATACCTGCAGGGCTAGTTTGCTGAAATTCAAATGCAAAATCTCTTCCTGTGATTGCTGAATTATAATGAAAGCTGAATTCCCAGACTCTCAGGGTGTCCGATATTAAAAAGAAAGCATTGATTAGAAAAGAATGGGATCCTCTAAGTTGAAATGGGGATGTGTGTAAAGATGCTGATGAAACTGGGGACATTTGAGTCCCTAAATTCTAATGAATCTTCCTTGCCTGTAGTAGAGGTCTCTCTACCTCCAGTGTGGGTAGCCTTTATTTCCCTATCCAAGAGGATTGACCTGCACCTGATAACATTGTAATGACTTCTGAGGCTGTTGCCATGCAAGATAAAGCTGATTCTCTTCCTGATTCACCTTGAACATCCCTCTTTTCTTCTAGACCCATAAGTAGACCCAAGTCCCAGCAAACCTCTAAATGGGAGGTACAAACTGTGACCTAAGCACTGCACTCCAAAGAACTACCTGCATTTTATAATTTATATGTAGAGAAATCTGAGGAACATGCATGTGAATGGATATCAAAGGTATAGAATAATGGTGGAAAGAATGTAAGACTGTATCAGATTGAATTTATTGACACAGGCTTGCTAAGTAGAGATTTTGTATTTAATGTTACAGAATTGGGATTTAGGAAGGGCTCTAACACTCTGATTTGGTTGGATGAAACATGGGCCAAAATGTGGTCCACAGTGAGTGAGTGAATTAGAAATGCCATATTTGCCTTTGTTTAATGTGGTTTAGGGAATTTGGAACTTTAGAATGGTTTTATCATTTAAGACCCTCTCACACACACTGGGAGGGTCCATAAGACATATCTGTCACCATTACTTTGAGAAATTAACTTTGAATTGAGTCCCATTATCTAAAAAATTCTGCAATTATTCTTGTCTATTGGGCAGAACTTAATAGGGAGTACTGCAGTAACTGAATTAAGAAACCAAAATGCAATGGCAATAATTGGATCCAAGGGTGGCAGCTGACAATATCACTGTGGTCCATCAAACAGAATAGGGGCTTATGAAGGTCAGGTGATCATTGGAGTTTTAGCTTAGTTTTCCAAACTCATATTGTGGCTATTTCTCCAGTTTCAGAATGCATAATTGGAATAGACATACTCAAAATTAGTCAGAATCTCCACAGTGTTTCCCTGACCTGTGGAGTGAGGGTTGTTGTGGTAGGAAGGTCCAGTAGAAGTCAGTAGAACTGCCTCCACCCAGACAAATAATAAACCTAAAGCAATATTCTACTTCTAGAGAGATCACAGAGATAAGTGCCATTATCAATAACTTGAAAGATGAAAGGGTAGTGGTTTATGCCACATCCTCATTCAACTCTTCTATTTGGCCTGTGCAGAAGACAGATGCACCTTGGAGAATGAATAATTTTAAGATTAAGCAGGTGGTAATTCCAGTTGCAGCTGCTGTACAGATCTGGTTTCATTGCTTGAGCAAGTCAAAACGTCTTGGTACCTAGTTTATATTTACTGATCTGGCAAATGACATTTCTTGATAGCTATTAGTAAATAACACCAGAAGAAGAAGTTTTCTTCTAGCTGGGAGTATAACTTTACTGTGCAATCTCAGAAACATGTCAGCTCTTCCACTCTATGCCTAATTCAGTTCATTGGGATCTTGGTCAAATTTCCTTTCCACATCATTCAAGTCCATCAAATTGATGACTTTATGCTGATTGGAGCAGGAAGTAGCTACCACTTTAGATTTATTCTAAAAATTTGCACATCAGAAGGTAGGAAATACAACTGAAAAAAATTCAGGGACCTTTGACTCAGTGAAATTTCTAATGGTATGGGAAATGTCAAGTTGTGTTTTCTAAATTGAAGGATAGTTATTGCATCTGACACCCTCCTACAATGAAAAAGGAGTCATAATACCTACTGAGTCCCACTGAATTTAAGAGGCAACATATTACTTGTTTGGATGTGTTACTCTGGCCCACTTACCAAGTGACTTGAAATGCTACTAGTTTTGAATGTGGCTCATAACAAGAGAAGTCTATGAAGGAGGTTGGATTTGCTCTGTAAGCTGCTTTGCTACTGGGGCCATATGTTCCAGTAGATAATAGCTATTCAAGTGTCAGTGGAAGATAAGGATGCTGTTTGGAGCCTTTGGCAGTCCCCTATATGTGAATTGCAACACAGGCCTTCAGAATTTTGGAATGAAGCCCTGCCATCCTTCACAGATAATTACTCTTTATTTTTTGAGAAATAGCTCTTGACCTGATCATGGACCATAGTAATGACTGAATGCTTAAATGTGGACTACCAAATTACCACACAGCCTGAGATGTCCTTCGTAAGCTGTGTTGTCTGACCCACAAAGAAAATAAAGCTGGTACACATAGAGCAGTAATTCATCATGAAATGGTATGTGTGTGTGTGTGTGTGTGTGTGTGTGTGTGTGTGTGTGAGATTGGGCCTCAGCATAAGGCCATAAATACACTTGCAAGTTCTATGAAGAAGTGGCCCAAATGCCCATGGTCACTGCATCACTACTCGGGCTACACTGCTTTCTTTCTCCCAGTCCATACATATGGCCTCATGTGGAGTTCCTTATAATCAGTTGGCAGTAAAAAAGACTTAGGCCTAATTCATAGATGGCTTCTTCATGATATGCAGGCCCTACCCAAAGGTGAATAGCTATTAAACTATATCCCCTTTCTGGGATAGTGGTAAAGGGAAATCCTCCAGGTGGACAGAATTTTGAGTAGTGTATCTGGTTGTTCACTTTGCTTGGAAAGAAAAATGGTCAGAAAGGTAATTATATACCAATTCATGGAATGTGTCCAGTGGTTTGGTTGGATGGTCAGAAACTTGGAATAAACACAATTGGAAAATTGATGACAAGAACATTTAGGGAACAGGTGTGTGGATAGAACTCCTTGGATAGAAAACATAAATTCAAAGTGCAAAACAAAATGACAACAAAAAAAATCCACGAGGATATTTGTATCCCATATGAATGCTCACCACAGCTGGCCTCAGCAGAGGAGAATTTTAATAATTATCTCAATAGCATGACCTAATATAAGGATACCAGTCTTTTTCCCCAGTCAACCTGTCATTGCCCAAAAGGCTCATGAATCAAATGGCCATGGTAGCAAGGAGGGAGGTTATGCTTGGGTTCAGAAACACAGACTTTCATTCTACAAGGTTGATTTGTCTACAGCCACTGCTAAGTGCCTGATCTGTTAATATCTATGGCTAACACTGTGTACTTATTATGGCTCCATTCCATGAAGTGATGGTAAGATGATTACAGACTGCTTCCATTATGACAGGGACATTATTTTGTTCTTATTCGAATGGACACTTAATCTAGATATGTAATTTGCCCTCCTTACAAGAAATGCTCCTGCCAAAATTATCATTCATGGACTTACAGAATTCCTTATCCACCATTATGGCATTCCTTATGATATTACATCTTATCAGGCAACTGTCTTCATAGCAAAAGAAGAAAATAAATGAGCATGTGTTTTACTACCTGGAAGCCTCTGGATTGACAGAATAGTGGAATGGACTTTTGAAGATTCAGTTGCATTGTGAGCTAGGTAGCAATATCATGTGGGGCGACAGAATGTTTCTATAGAAGGCCGTGTATGTTCTGAATCAGTATCCAATATATGATGCTCTTTGTCCCACAACCAGGATTCAAATATCTAGGAAGCAGGGGATGGAAATGTAAGTTGACATCATTCACTGTTAGCAATAATGACTCACTAGCAATTTTTTGCTTCTTGTTCTTGTGTTCTTATTCTCTACTGGCCTAAATAACAGCTCCAAACAGAAGAATGCTTCCATCAGGAGATACAATGATTCTACTGAAATGAAAGTTAAAATTTGAGCCCAAAACTGTAATAAAAGATAAAGGTCACTATATAATAATAAAACGGTCAAATTATCAAGAGAATATAATCTTTATAAGCATACATACACCTAACATCACATCATCTAAATATATAAAGTAAACATTGACAGATCTAAAGGTGAAAAATAGACATCAATACGATAACAGCAGGGGATTCAATACCTCACTTTCAACAAAGAATAGATCTTTCTGACAGAAAATCAATAAGGAAACATTGTACTTGAACTGAAATTTTGAAACAAATGGGCCTGACAGAGATATAAAACATATTTCATTCAACAACAGCTGAAAACACATTGTTCTCAATCATACACAAAACGATCTCCAATATCAATCATATATTGGACACAAAATAAATCTTAACAAATTTAAGAAGAATTAAATCATATCAACCATCTTTTCTTATCACAATGCTATGAAGGTGGAATTCAATAATGGAGGAAAATAGAAAATTCACAAACGTGTGGAAATTAACACATTTTTGAACAACTGATGGGTCAAAGAGAAAATTAGAACAAATCTTGACACATATTCAAGAAGAAACATGACATACTTATGAGATACAGCTAAAACAGTTTTAAGAAAGAAGTTTATAATGATAAATGCCTACATAAACAAAAGAAGAGGAAGAACTCAAACAATCTAGCCTTACATATCAAGGAGACGAACCAAAAAAGGACAAAAGAAGCCCTAAATTTAGTAGAAGGAAAGAAATAACTAATATTGTAGTAGAAATAAAAAATAGCTAGTAGAAAAATAAAAAGATGAATCTAAGAGTTGGTTTTGTAAAAAAGATAAAATTGGCAAAATTTAGCTAGATGAATTAAGAAAAAAAAAAAAAAAAGAAATGTTGCAGTTAGCTTTTTGTTACTGTGACCAAAATACCTGATAAGAACAACTTAGAGGAGGAAAAGTTTATTTGGGGCTCATAGTTTCAGAGGTCACAGTTCATAGATTGTGGACTGCATTATTGCATTGCTCTGGGCCCAAGTTGAGGCAGCACATCTTGGAGGGAAATTGCTCCACTCATGGCAACAAGGAAACACACACACCACACACACACACACACACTATATAGTGTGTGTGTACATATATATATATATATAGAGAGAGAGAGAGAGAGAGAGACTCTATATATACACACACATATATAGACATATATATATATATATATATATATAGAGAGAGAGAGAGAGAGAGAGAGAGAGAGAGAGAGACTCTATAGGGAGAGCAAAGCAACCATTTTGGGGCATGCCTCAGTGGCTCTCCTCCTTCAGGCACACCCCACCTGTCTATAGTTACCACCCGGTCCATTCAAACTAGGATGAATTGATTGGGTTACAGGTCTCACAGTTAAATCATTTCACCTCTGAATATTTTTGCTGAAACACAAGAGCTTTGGAAGGACATCTTATATCTAATACATGACAAGAAAGAAGACTCAAAGAAATAGAATTAGAAATGAAAGACACATTACAACTGATATCACAGAAACATAAAATATCATAAGAGACTACTATGAGCAATTATATGCTAACAAATTGAATAACCTAAAACAGACAGGTAAATTGCCAGAAAGATACAACCTACAAAGACTACATCATGCAAAAATAGAGAAAATAGACAAATAGTGAATAAGGATATTGAGTCAATAATCAAAAATCTCTCACCAAAGAAAACCCCAAGTCACAAACTGGTAAAATCTACCAAATATTAAAGGTATGATTGATAACAATACTCTTCAAACACTCCAAAAAAATGGAATAGGAGGAAATACTTCCAAAGTTATTTTTACAAGGTTAGAGTTATCCTGATACCAAAACCAGAAAAGGACACTGGGAGAAAAGCAAATTTCAGATCAATATCCCTTATTAATATAGACATAAAAATCTTCAGTAAAATACTAACAAATGGGTCTGGGGATATGGCTTAGTGGTAAAGTGTTTGCCTAGTGTGTGCAAGGCCCTGGTTTCAATCACTAGTATGGAAAAAAATGTACTAGCAAATGGAATTCAATAACATACTAAAGGATTATACATTATGATTATGTAAGATCTATCCTTAGGATATTAAGGAAGATCAATATATGTAAATCAATAAGTGATATACCTTGATGATAGAATGAAAGGAAAAATATATGTTCAGAAAAGTATTTGACAACATTCACTATTCTTTCATGATAAAGGTTTTCAACAAATTAGATAAAGAGGTAATAGAACCAAACACAATAAAAGTCATTTATGAAATTTGCTAATATGCTAATTTCTTCAATGGTGAAAATTTGAATACTTTTACTCCAAGATCATAAACAAGATCAGGATGGCCACTTTTGCCACTTCTATTCAACATAGCACTGGAAGTCCTAGCCAGAGCAATTAGACAAGGAAAAGAAATAAAATAATCTTTAAATCAGAAAGGAAGAACTAAAATTGTTTCTGTTCATCCCAACATGATTGTATATTCATAAAATCCTAATGACTCCACTAAAAAACAAACATATTAGACCTAATAAACAAATTGAGTAAAGCTGAAGGATTCAAAATCAACATACAAATTGAGTTGCATTTCTGTACACTAACAACTGTTCAAGATATAAACTAAGAAAACATTTCCATTTATAAAAGTATAAAAACCAACAAGATATCAGGAGTAAATTTCACTAAGGAAGTGAAAGCTTGTACACCAAAGCTATAAACCATTGATAAAAGAAATTAAGAAAACACAAATAAATGGAAATATATTCCATGTTCATTGTAAGAATCTATATTGTCAAAATGTCCATACTATCCAAAGTGATCTACAAATTCAATATAAATTCTATCAAAATTCTAATGGTGCTTTTCATAGATACAGAAAAAAATCATACCCAGAATTCATATGAAACCACAAAAGAAACAGAATAGTTAAAGCAACTTTTTAAAAATTTTTATACTTTTTAAAATTTTGAGACAGAGTCTCACTATGTTGTTGAGCCTAGCCTTGAACTTGTTATCCTCTTGCCTCAGCCTCCCAAGTCACTGGGATCACAGGTATGCATCACCATGTGCAGCTAATTAAAACAATCTTGAGCAAGAAGTACAAAGCTGGAGGCATCGTAATTCCTGATGTCAGATAAGATTTTAAAGCTATAGTAGTTAAAACAGTATGGTACAGCAATAAAAATATGGACACATAGACCAATGGAAGAAGATAGATCTAGAAATAAACTCATGCATATATGGTCAAATAATCAGGTGTGTGTGTGTGTGTGTGTGTGTGTGTGTGTGTGTGTGTGTGTATGTGTGTGTGTGTGTGTGTGTGTGTGTGTGTGTGTGTGAGAGAGAGAGAGAGAGAGAGAGAGAGAGAGAAACTCTGAAGATTGAGGACAGGGTTGCTCTACCACTGTGCTATATTCCCAGCCCTTTTATTTATTTTGAGACATGGTCTTGCTTAGTTGCCTAGGCTGGTCTCAAACTTGTGATCCTCCTGTCTCAGCCTCCCAAGTTGCTGTGATTAAAAGGTGTGTGGCATCGATGCTGCTTAATCAAATAATCTTTAATAAGGGAATCAGGAACACACTATGGGGAAATGATAATCTCATTGATAAATGGTGCTGGGGAAATCTGGACATCTATATGTTAGAAAAATATATTTATATGTGTACACACACACACACACACACACACACACACACAAGATCCATATTTTACACCAGACACAAAAATCAACTCCAAATGGATTAAAGACTTGAACATAACACCTGAAATATAAAATCCTAGGAGAAAACCATCATGACATTGATCTTGGCAATGATTTTTTAAAAATTTCTCTCTCTCTCTGCGTGCTAGGTGTCAAACTCAGGTCTCATGCATGCTAAATAAAAATTCTGCTGAGCCATACTCCTACTTCGCAATGATTTTTTAAACATATGACACTAAAAGCATAGGCAATGAATGCAAAAATAACAAGTGGGACTACATCAGATTTCTGCTCAGCAAAGGAAAGAATTAGATAAAATACTTGTAAACAATGTATCTAATAAGAGGTTAAAACCCGGCAACCTGCCCAGCTGCGGCCAGAGCAAGAGGTAGGCACCCACCGGAAGGAGAGACCCAGCCACCAGTTTGCCTGGCCTCCAGGGCCCAGAGTAGCATCTCCCTGCTGCTGCATGCAGGGCCAGACCTGGGGAAGGGCTTCCTCCACTCCTGGGGGGAGTGCGACCTGCCCAGCTGCAACCAGAACAAGAGGTAGGCACCCACCAGCCCTGAAGGAGAGACCCAGCCGCCAGTTTGCCTGGCCTCCAGGACCCAGAGTAGCATCTCCCTGCTGCTGCACGCAGGGTCCAACCTGAGGATAAGCCCCCTCCACTCTTCCACTGTGCCATTCAGCAATGGGCCAAAGGTGCAGCCTGGAATTCACTAACAGGATTGCTGACTGGACATGTTCTGGGTCAATTGGCTGAAACTGGAAGGGAAAAAAGAAGGGCTTCCAAGGGTCTATTTTGTTTGAAGCTTGTTCCTGGGTTCAACGATATTGTTTTTGTTTGTATGTTTTGTTGTTTCTTAGGGGATTTTTTGTTTGTTTTTGCTTTGATTTTGTTTTGATTGACAGTGTGTTTGTTTGCTTCTGCTCCTCTTTCCTTTTTTTCTTTTCTTCCTTCTCACTTTTGTATGTTTTCTTCTTCCTTCATCTTCCCTATTTACACCCTGCTATTGCATACTCAACAGAGGCAAAAACAAATTATATGCAGAAATTGGGATTTTTAGAACGGGTACAATTGAAATATATTGCAAAGTGGTGTTATATATAGTTTATTCTCTATTTTGTAGACTCACTCTATCTCTCCTCTCTCTTACACTAATTTCTACTCCTTGGTCATTTTTTTTCTTCTTTTTTTCTTTTCCATCTTTCTTTATTTCTTCTCTCAACTGCTGCATAAGTTAGGTTTATATATAAATTGGTCTTTCCACCTAATCATTCACGCCATTCTCTTTCCTCTCTCATCTGCTGATACTAAACCACTTTCTTAGAACTCTCTTTTCATACTTTCTAAGAAAGAACAAGTCAATACACTCACTTCCTTCTTCCTAAACATATCACCTCTGTGTCCATTACTTGAAACTATAAAACCCCATCAGAAGCGTACAGAGTAAATTGGAAACAATATCTGGGTTAACTAAATCTGTACATTGTGATCAAACTGGGATTCTCTGAATAGAAAGTGTTTGATTTTAAAGTGTAAAGGAAATATAAGGGGATCTGATAGCATTGTACTACAGGAGCAACGTAAGGTTTTAAGGTAAAATCAAAATAGTCAAAGTCCCACAGTGCAGGAAGAATAGACACACAAGCAATATGAAAAACAAGGGAAGAAAGTGACACAAACAAATCAATATACCTCCCCAGTAGATTCCATGGCATGCACAGTTGGTGAAATGCCAGAGATGGAATTTAGAAATTGCATATTCCAAATGTTTGCAGAACTTAAGAATGAACTCAAAAATGAGATGAGGGAGCAAATACAGGTGGCAAAAGATCATTTTGACAAAGAACTCCATAAACAAATACAGGAAGTAAAAGATTACTTCAATAGGGAGATAGAGACTCTAAAGAGAAGCCAAACAGAAATTCCAGAAATGAAAGAAGCAATAAACCAAAATAAAAGCTCAATCGAAAGTATCACCAACAGAGTAGATCACTTGGAAGAAAGAACCTCAGACAATGAAGACAAAATATATATCCTAGAGAAAAATCTAGATTACACAGCAAAAATAGGAAGAAACCAATAACAGAACATTCAAGAATTATGGGACAACATAAAAAGACCAAACATAAGAGTGATTGGGGTAGAGGAGGGGGCAGAGTTTCAAGCCAAAGGAATGAGGAATTTATTTAATGAAATAATTACAGAAAATTTTCTAAACTTGAGGAAATGGGAAAACGAAGTTCAAGAGGCTTACCGAACACCAAACATACAAAATCTCAACAGATCCACATCAAGACACATTACAATGAAAATGCCTAATATACCGAGCAAGAAGAGAATATTAAAAGCCACAAGAGAAAGGAAGCAGATTACATATAGGGGGAAAACAATCAGACTATGTTCATATTTTTCTACCCAGACCTTAAAAGCAAGAAGATCCTGGAATAGCATATTTTAAGCTCTGAAAGAAAAGGGATGTCAACCAAGAATCTTATATCCAGCAAAATTGAGCTTTATATTCAAAGATGAAATAAAAATCTTCCACGACAAGCAAAAGTTAAACGATTTTGCAAATCGACAGCCAGCACTTCTGAACATCCTGGGCAAAATTTTTCATGAAGTAGAAGAGAAAAATAACGATCAAAATCAACAAAGGGAGATATTAAACTAAAGGAAATACCAACCAGAAGTGAAACCAAATCAAGCTAAAGATCATAATACAAATGAAAATGGATGAGAATAAAAATCACATCTCAATAATAACCCTGAATGTTAACGGCCTAAACTTGCCATTCAAAAGACACAGATTATCAGAATGATTTAAAAGAATTGACCCAACAATTTGCTGTCTCTAAGAAACACACCTCATAGAAAAAGACATCAATAGACTGAAGGTGAAAGGCTGGGAAAAGTCTTATCACTCACATGGCCTGCGGAAGCAAGCAGAGGTTTCCATTCTCATTTCAAATAAGGTAGACTTCAAGCCAAAGCTAATCAAAAGGGACAAAGATGGATATTTCTTACTACTTAAGGGAACCATTCATCAACAGGATATAACAATCTTAAATGTATATGCCCCAAATAATAGAGCACCTACATTTATCAAACTCTTCTCAAGTTCAAGAGTAAAATTGACCACAACACAGTTATTCTAGGGGATTTCAACACACCTCTCTCAGCAATGGATAGATCATCCAAACAAAAGCTAAACAAAGAAACCTTAGGCCTCCCTAAAACAATAACTTAGAGACCTAACGGACATATATAGAATATTTCATCCCTCAGTAAAAGAATACACTTTTTTCTCAGCAGCACATGGCTCCTTCTCCAAAATAGACCATATATTATGTCACAAGGCAACTCTCAGCAAATACAAAAGAATAGAGATACTACCCTGCATTCTATCAGAACATAAAGGGATGAAATTGGAAATCAACAACAAAACAAGGAATAAGAAAAAACTACTCCAACAACTGGAAGCTAAACAACATGCTACTGAATGAACAAGGGATTGAAGAAGACATCAAAGAGGAGATTAAAAAATTCCTAGAGGTGAATGAGAACACAGATAGATCTGATAGAAATCTCTGGGACACTATGAAGGCAGTAGTAAGAGGAAAATTCATTGCACTGAGTTCATTCCTTAAAAGTAAAAAAAAAAAAAAACAACAAATAAATGACTTAATATCACACCTCAAAGCACTAGAAAAAGAAGAACAGATCAATACCAAGAGCAGCAGAAGACTGAAAATAATTAAAATCAGAGCAGAAATTAATGAAATTGAGACTAAGGAAACAATTCAAAGGATTGCCAAAACTAAAAGTTGGTTCTTTGAAAAAATAAACAAAATTGACAGACCCTTAGTGATGCTAACGAAAAGAAGAAGAGAAAAAACTCAAATTAATAACATTTGTGATGAAAAAGGGAATATCACAACAAACACCTCAGATATACAGAGGATAATTAGAAATTACTTTGAAAACTTGTGCTCTAATAAAATAGAAAATACTGAATGCATTGACAGATTTCTAGAGTCATATGATTTGCCTAAACTGGATCTGGAGGCTATACACAATATAAACAGATAGATTACAAGTGAAGAAATAGAAGATGTCATAAAAAAGCTACCAACAAGGAAAAGTCCAGGACCTGATGGGTTTACAACCGAGTTCTACAAGACTTTCAAAGAAGAACTAATACCAATGCTCTTCAAAATATTTCAAGAAATAGAAAAGAGGGAGCTCTTCCAGACTCTTTCTATGAGGCCAATATTACATTAATTCCAAAGCCAGACAAAGACGCATCCAAAAAAGAAAACTTCAGGCCAATGTCTTTAATGAACACAGATGCAAAAACCTCAACAAAATTCTGGCAAATTGGATAAAAAAACATAGTGCACCACGATCAAGTGGGGTTTATTCCAGGGATGCAAGGCTGGTTCAACATTCAGAAATCAATAAACATAATACATCACATCAATAGACTTAAAGATAAAAATAATATGATTATCTCAATAGACGCAGAAAAAGCATTTGACAAAATACAGCACCACTTTATGTTCAAAGCTCTAGAAAAAATAGGAATATCAGGAACATATTTCAACATTATAAAAGCTATTTATGCAAGACCCCAAGCTAACATTATCTTAAATGGAGAAAAATTGAAAGCATTCCCTCTAAAAACTGGAATAAGACAGGGATACCCCCTTTCACAACTGCTATTTAACATAGTACTGGAAACTCTGGCCAGAGCAATTAGACAGATGAAAGAAATTAAAGGGATCCAGATAGGAAAAGAAGAGCTCAAATTAGCACTATTTGCTGATGACATGATAATATACCTAGAAGACCCAAAAAACTCTACCAGAAAACTTTTACAACTAGTAAATGAATTTGGCAAAGTAGCAGGATACAAAATCAACACATAAGTCAAAGGCATTTTTGTACATCAGCAACAAAGACTCTGAAAGGGAAATGATGAAAACTACCCCGTTTACGATAGCATAAAAAATAAAATAAAATACCTGGGAATCAACTTATCAAAAGAGGTGAAAGACCTCTATAAAGAAAATTATAGAACACTAAAGAAAGAAATCATAGAAGAACTCAGAAGATGGAAAGACCTACCTTGCTCTTGGATAGGTAGAGTCGATATTGTCAAAATGTCCATACTACCAAAGGCATTATACAGATTTAATGCAATTCCAAACAAAATTCCAATGTCATTTTTCAAAGAAATAGAAAAAGCAGTCATGAAATTCATCTGGAAAAATAAGAGACCCAGAATAGCCAAAGCAATCCTGAGCAAGAAACGTGAAGCAGGGGGCATCACCATACCGGACTTTAAATTATACTATAGAGCAATAGTAACAAAAACAGCATGGTATTGGCACTAAAACAGACTGGTGGACCAATGGTACATAATTGAAGACACAGAGACTAATTCATATATTTCAGCTATCTTATATTATACAAAGGCGCCAAAAATGTACAGTGGAGAAAGGATAGCCTCTTCAACAAATGGTGCTGGGAAAACTGGAAAGCCATATGCAACAAAATGAAATTAAACCCTTATCTCTCACCATACACAAAACTCAATTCAAAGTGGATCAAGGACCTAGGAATTAGACCAGAGACAATACACCTAATAGAAGAAAAAGTAAGCTCCAATTTCCAACATGTCGGATTAGGTCCCAAGTTCCTTAATAAGAATCCTGTAGTGCAGGAACTATTACCAAGCATTAATGAATGGGATAGATTTAAACTAAAAAGCTTCTTCTCAGCAAAAGAAACAATCAGTGAGGTGAATAGAGAGCCAACTAATTGGGAACAAATATTTAATACATGCACATCAGATAGAGCACTAATTTCTAGAATATATAAAGAACTCAAAAAACTTAACACCAAAAAAGCAAATAACCCAATCTATAAGTGGGCTAAGGAATTGAAAAGACACTTCTCAGAAGAAGATACAGATTTAATTAACAAATACATGAAAAAATGCTCAACATCGCTGGCATTTAGAGAAATGCAAATCAAAACTACTCTAAGATTTCATTTCACTCCAGTCAGAATGGCAGCTATCAAGAACACAAACAACAACAAATGTTGGAGAGGATGTGGGGAAAAAGGCACACTCATACATTGCTGGTGGGACTGCAAAATGGTACAACCATTATGGCAAGCAGTATGGAGATTTCTTGGGAAAATGGTAATGGAACCACCCTATAACCCAGCCATCCCACTCCTGGGTCTATTCCCCAAGGACTTAAAAACAGCACATTACAGTGACACAGCCACTTCAATGTTTTTAGCAGCACAATTCACAATAGGTAGGTTGTGGAACCAACCTAGGTGTCCCTCAGTAGATGAGTGGATAAAGAAAATGTGGTATATATACAAAATGGAATTTTACTCAGCAATAAGAGAGAATAAAATAATGGCATTTGCAGGTAAATGGATGAAGTTGGAGAATATAATGCTAAGTGAAATTAGTCAATCTCAAAAATCCAAATACCGAATGTTTTCTCTGATATAAGGAGGCTAGTTCACAGTGTTTTTGGATGGGTGCACATAGGATTAGAAGAACACTAGAATGGTCAAAGGAAAGAGAGGGGTAGGGAGGGAGCAAGGGGGGAAGGAGGGGTGGGGGAAAGGAAAAAAAAAAAAAATTGGTGGTTGAATGAGATGGATATCATTATTCTAAATGCATGATTGAAGATCTGAATGGTACTTATATACTTTGTATACAAGCAGTTGTATGTAAAAAGATGCTATACTTGTGCTATATGAATAAGTAAATAAATAATTAAATTTTTAAAAAGTCAAAACAACAAAAAAATAAATAAAATAAAGTTATAAAAAAAGAGTTTAAAACCCAAAATGTATAAGGAATAATATAATTTGGGGTTTTTTTAATTTGTTTTTGTTTTATTTGTACCAGTGGTTGAACCCAAGGGCATTTAAGCACTGAGCCATCACATCCCCAGATCTTTTTTTATATTTTATTTAGAGACAAGGTCTCACTGAGTTATTTAGCAACTTGCTAAGTTGCTGAAGCTGGTTTTGAACATATAATCCTCCTGCCTCGGCCTCTTGAGTTGCTGGGATTATAGTTGTGCACCACTGTGACTGGCTTATAATTCAGTTTTAACAAGTCCAGACTTCCCACCCCCCATAAAAAATACACCCAGCCCCACTAAAAAATGGGTAGAGGATTTGAATAGACATTTTCCCAAAGAATACATAGAAATGGCTAATAGGTATATGAAAAGGTGCACAGCACCACTAATCATTGGAGAAATGCTAATTGAAACCATAATGAACTATGACCTCATACCTATTGGGATGGCTAATATCAAAATACCAAAAGATAAGAATTTTTGGTGAGCCAATGGAGAAAAAGGAACTCTTTCATATTGTGGTGCTAATGTAAATTCTATAGCTATTATGAAATACCAAATGATCCAGCAATCCCAGAAATCCCATCTCTGGGTATAGTCTCAAAGGAAATAAAATCATTATCTCTAATGTACTCTCATGTTCCATGCAACCTGATTCATAATAACCAAGATGAATGCATAAATTAAACACATAAAATGTGCACACATGCACACGTGCACACATACACATGTGCACACACATATAAAAATAAAATTTTATTCATACTTAAAGAGAAGGAAAGTCTGATTTCTGACAACAGTGATGAACTTAAATGACATTATACTAAATGAAATAAACCAGCTTCTGGAAGGCAAATACTGCATATTTGTGCTTATATTTGGAATTTAAAGAAGTTAGGCAGGAGGATCACAAGTTCTTCCAATCAGTTGATCCTTTTTTCATTGTTAAAGCCGTTTTTTTTTTTTTTTTTAAGTTGTAGATGGACACAATTTCTTTAGTTTTATCTATCTATCTATCTATCTATCTATCTATCTATCTATCTATTTATTTTTATGTGGTGCTGAGGATCCAACCCAGTGCCTCATGCATGCAAGGCAAATGCTCCACCACTGAGCTATAACCCCAGCCCCCTAAAGCCAGTTTTTTTTTCATTCTTTTTAAAAAATTTTTTATTCTAAGATGTTATAAATGACAGCAGAATGCATTACATTTCATATTACACATATAGAGCACATTTTTACAAATCTCTGGTTGTATGCAAAGTATATTCACACCATTCGTGACTTCATACATGCACTTAGGGTAATGATATCCATCTCATTCTACCATCTTTTTTTTTTTCCTTCACCCTTTTTCTCCCTCCTTTCCCCTCCCTCCCCACTGGCCATTCTAGTGTTCCTCTAATACTCCTATGCTCCCCATCTCAACCCGACTGTGAATTGGCCTCCTTGTATCAGAGAAAACATTTGGCATTTGGCTTTTTGGGATTGGCTAACTTCACTTAGTATTATATTCTCTAACTCCATCCATTTACCTGCAAATTCCATGATTTTATTCTCTCTTATTGCTGAGTAATACTCCATTGTGTGTATATACCACATTTTCTTTATCCGTAATGTTCCTTGATTTGAAATTTTATTTTTTATTATTAGTATATGCACTCTAGCATTCTTTTGATTATTGTTTTCATGGTATATATTTTTCAGTTATTTTAAGTGGCTTTATGTGGGCATAATTGACATACAATATACTGCATGTATTTCAATTATACAATGTAGTTTTTTAATATATCTATGCAATAATCACCACATTCAAGATAATGGATATTTCAATCATTCACAGAAGTTTCCTCATTCTCCTTTGTAACCCCTTCTTATTCCCACAACCTGAAACCCTTGTCTTGTTCCCTAGGATTCATAGGCTTTGAATTTCCTGTGATTTTTATTAATTTAATCATACATTATGCAGTTTTTCTGTTTTGCTTCCTTCAGTCGCAATAATCATGTTGATTCCTCTATGTTGTAATGTCAATAATTTATATTTATTAACAAAACATTGATAGATGATATAAATAGAAGGACAGATAGATATAGCTATATCACACTTTGTAGTTTATCCATTTAGTTCTTAATGGACATTTGAATTGTATACATTTGTAGTATTTAGCTGATTCAAATAAAATTGCTAAGCATATTTGTATACAAGTCTTTCTATGTACATGTTTTATCTTCTCTTTAATAAATATCTAGAAGTATAATGGGTATATATTCAACTTTTAAAGAAACTGCCAAGCTGTTTTTCAAAATGTCTATACCATTTTACATTCTCACCAGCACTGTATAAAAGTTTACATTCCTCCATGTCTTCACTAGTAGTTAGCATGGTCAATCTTTTTCAAATTTTAACCATTCTGATGTGTGTGGCGCTAACTCATGGTGGTTTTAATTTTTAGTTTTCTTAATAATTACTGATGTCAGACAACTTTTGATGTGCCAAATTACCATCTGCATGTCCTATTTAATAAATGTCAGTTAAAAATATTTTCCTGTATATTTTGTTGTATTATTATTAACTTTTTGATTTTATTTTGTTAGGTTATTTATTTTCTTATTGAGTTCCAAAATTTGAAAAATATATCCTGGATGCATGACTTTTATCAGGGTATGAATCATAGCTTGTCTGTTCTCTTGAAGTGCCTTTTGAGAAGTATAGATTTAATTTTGATAATGTCTAGTTTATTTGTTCTGTTATAAATAATATTTTTGGTCTCACATCTAAAAAAAACTTGGTCACAAATATGTTAGCTAATGTTTTCTTTTAGATGTTGTATAGTTTTAGTTAAGCATTTAATTCAATGATGCATTTTAACAAAATTTTAAATATGGTCATGTGTGTATAAAATGAAAAGGGAGATATATGTATTTTCTCAGAATGGTAGTCACTTTCAACTCTTTGAGACAAAACTAGATGGCTTTCCCTGGAGCTTTCACTTCCTGTGCCACAATGCTCACATTTGGTTTTCAGAATATATTTTATTCAAGTCAGAGGATGCCAAAAGAAGTAAATGTTAAAACCTCTTCCAGTTCAATGATACTTTAAATTTGGATGCTCTTTCCCAATTGGCCTGCTGCTGTTTACATTTAAGAGTCTTTACATAGCTATTCCATGGATTATGTTCAAATTTTATGGTTTTATTCACTGGAAGAGATCAGTGAAATGTGCTTATTTTATATTATGTGGAACCAGACTAATGTTCCCACTCCCATAGATTTTTGCTCTTTTTACTCCTATTTTTACCTTATAAATACACAGATAACTCAGAAACTAATGCCACTTTTTACTGAGAGACACAAATATCAGTGTTGGAAATACCCAGAAACTAATAACCATGGCTGGCATTAGATGACATAAGTACTGGCAAGTAAGATGTATAAAATATGCTTCATTCAATGAACAACATCAATGCTTATTAATCTCCCAATAATGCAGTGGAAGAATTCTGCTTCTCACAGTTGTGCCACATAAAACTCTCCCTTTCTTTTAAAAAAATAAGAAACAGTATTTTACTCTGCTAAATAATTCAACCACATGTTTCTCAGCTTGACTCTCAATCCAGATAAGCAAAATGTTTTCTCATTGTGTAGAGTTCTGTGCCAGTAACTTATCCCAAACTCCCCATTTTATTTTTTTTTTGGGGGGGGTCCTGGGGATTGAACTCAGGGGCACTCAACCACTGAGCTACATTCCCAGCTCTATTTTGTATTTTGTTTAGAGAAAATACACTGAGTTGCTTAGTGCCTTGCCATTGGTGAGGCTGGCTTTGAACTCTTGATCCTCCTGTCTCAGCCTCCCTATCCACTGGGATTATAGGCATGTGCCACCACTCCTGGCTCAAACTCCCCATTTTAAAGGAAGGCTTTTAAACATCTTATTTAGTATAATATCTCTTTGTATCCTAAATGCCAAATAAAATAGAAAGTTTTATTTTAATATATAGGCTTATTTATATAAAACAATATATAAATAATCACCATATATATCCACAAGACACTAATTCTAAAAAAAAAAAAAAAAAACTATAAATTGAAGAAAATCACTTTTTAAAAATGGCTTTATTGAGATACAATTCACAGATAATACAATGTACCTATTTAACCTATATACATACATATATATGCATATATATATATATAATCTATACATATATATATATATCAGATGGTTTTTATTTTGTTCACAGAGTTGTGCAGTGATCATAACAATTTTAGAACATTTTTGCCACCCAAAATAAAACTCAAAAATTATTAGTTCTCATTTCCCATTTCTCTCCCACCATCTATCCATGTTCCTTCCACCAGTCCCCAGTAATCATCAATTTTCTGTCTCTATTCCTACTATCTAATTATAATTACATAGCCATTGACCATCATCTCTTTCTCCCTCCCTCTACTCTAAACACCCAAATCTTTGGTAACTATCTTTCAACTCTAATTCTATGAGATCAACCTTTCTAGATTCTACATATGAATGACATCTTGTAGTTGTTTGTCTTTTTGTGCTTGTCCTCTTTCAACCAACATAATGTTCTTTAGGTTCATTTGTGTTGTGACAAGATTTTATTTGTTGTTATGGATGAATATTATTCTATAAGTGTGTGTATGTACGTATGCGTACACATTTTCTTTATCATTTATCCATTGAGGAATAATTAGATTAATTCAATTGCTCTTGAAATATGCTTTGTGATTAGAAATATCTCAAATTGCAGCCTTTGTTCCATATTACTCACCAAAGAACAGGAGTGACAACAGCCTTTCAAGGAAAATCATGCATAAAGAGCAACATACTCTTGGTGCTTAGTATAGTAATTTTAAAATTTCAACCTTTGTCTGAAATATTTCCCAAAGTTTCAGAAATGGATAGCCCAAAAATTTATTTCCCACATTTTTCTTATGCTTGTTATTTGCATTTATATTAAACCCTCCTGGAAAATCCATGATATTTAACTACTCTTTTTTCTTTATGAGATAAAGACAATAGATATGTTAAATATTTCTTTGTGTTTCCTAGATCAGAACCAACTGAAAAATGAGAATTGGGTAGCAGAGAGATTGGCAAAAAATATTAGCTTAATCCTTGATAGTATGTAACCAAACTGCTTTCCAAATTCTTTCTCCAGAATTAGACAGATTTATTTATCTAGTCTGACACTGCTAGAAAATCACAGTGCTCACTGTCTTTCAGCCACACAGTTCACATTTATTTTAACTTATGGCATACAGAAAGCAAGATTAAACCCCCATTTTGGATATTAAGATACAAAGACTAAATAAGGGACTGGGTGATAGAGTGCTTGCCTACCATGTGTGAGGTCCTTGGTTCAATCCCTAGAAAGGAAGGATGAGGAGAAAAGACTGATCCAGTTTCACTTAATTTCTTTCCCTAAGCTTACCAAGGTCATCAGACATCCAACCCAAGGAAGGGAAGGCCAGGGAGAGAGATCAAGAGTGTCACTCTGGAAACAAGCTTCCAGGGAAATGGATTATCTCCAACCCATTTCTATTTCAATGTTCCACTATGTCTTTGTTCTCATAACACACATGGCTTCACCATGAATTTAATGTATGGAAAACCAAGTGTGTAGCTGCATCATTCTGTCATCAGATCTTGTTGGAGGTACTTTTCTTCCCATCCAGCATATTTAAACATTTTTACTTGGCAATTGAGCCCTGTTTCTGTCACAAGAGTCATAAACTGACTGTGGATTTTATCTAGCCACCTGCTCTCATAAGCAAAATTTCCCACATCTGTGGCAGCCAAGTATTCATTTACAAACATAGCCTTGCTTTCTCTGTAGTTTCAGCCCTCTGTTATAAGTTTACTATCTCTTATTTCTCATCCCATAATATCCATCTATGTTGCTCAATATAGTATATCACAGGTCCTAAGAATATCATACTTAGATATGCCAATAACAAAATAGCAACAATATGGAAATGCTTCAAATTTTAGAAGCGAAAACCTCCTTTTCCTTTATGAATTTCTAATAACTAACAAAAGAAATAAATACAATTACTTTGCTCTTGTATCAAACTAAATTAAAACTCCCAAAATGTGAAGTCCTGCCTAATGCTTGTTTTGCTTTTTAATTTTGGCCAAAGGTATTCCTGATGCCTGGATAATATTGAGCTTATTTCATCAGCTACATTCTGGGACGTAGATTGAGTATAGTACTTTCAAAGCCTCAGAAATCATAGGAGTTTAATGTCAACATTTTTATGAGCCTCACTATTTTTTACATGTAAAGAAAGAGCTGTACTTAATAGATTTGATTTCCATAGTACTTTTCATTTAGTTCATTCAATAAATACTGGACACTTTGGAAGTGTCAGACACTATTCAAGGCACTAGAGATAGAGCAGAAATAAGAGAAGCAAAAATCATATTGGGTCCTAAGCTGATATTCTAGGAAGTTTTTATCGATATAAATAAAAGATAAAAGTAACTTCAATTTTTAAGACAATTATCCTATGTCCAATTATGTTCCTAGAACATAGTATATGGTTGTGGACAACATCTTTACCAATGATTGAATTATCTTTGATGAAAGGAAGGTACATGGACAAAAGCTTGGCTTACTATTGTTAATCATTTAATGTAACTTGCTCAGATGATAATGCCTAATCAATAACTGAAAGGGAAAAATCTTGTTTCAAGAGGTCAATTATGGAACCATACTATGTAAATGTATGAATTAGTGGAGAAGACCCATTCATGAATCCATTTTTGTCTTTTTCTTACATAGTTGGTATGGCTAGAACTTTCAGTAAATTGTTGTATAGAATTGATGGAAGCAAACATTACTGTCTGGTTATGCAAATTAGGGGGAAATATTTCAGTCTTTCACTAGTGTGTATGATATTAGCTCTGAGTTTTAATTAGAAGCCTTTTTTTCAGGGTGAGGAAGTTCTTTTCTATTCCTGGATCATTTTTTAAACAATATGAATTTATTATCTTACAGTTCCATCATTCAGAAGTCTGATACGTGTCTCATTGGACTAAATCAAGGCATTGGTAGAGTTTTGCTCTTTTCTGTAGATTCTAGAGGAAATTAATTTCCTTGCCTTCTCCAGATTCCCTGTACCCCTTAGCTTCCTCTTCCTACATTCTCAAACCAGCAATGATGGACAGTCTTTCTTACATTGAATCACTCTGACTCATTTTTGTGCCTCCCTTTTTCATTTTTCTCCCTTAGATTCATTAAGGTACAGTTCAGAAATAGAAAATGTTTATATTTCCAGTGTATGATGTCATGTTTTGACACATGTATATATTGTGAAATGATTAAATCAAGGTAGTTCATCACCTCATAGCCATCACCTCAGACATTTTTTGTGGTGAGAACATTTAAGATAATTTCTTAGAAATTTCCAAGTATAGAATACATTGTGTTAAGTATAATCACTATGTTATACAATAGATCTCCAGAATTTATTCATTCTGCATAACTGAAATTTGTGATCTTTGATCAACATCTTCCCTTTATATGCCTCAGCCCCAGCCCCTGGCAACCTTCATTTGATTCTTTACTTCTTTGAGTCAACTATTTTAGTTTCGTTGTATAAGTAAGATCATGCAGTATTTCTCTTGCTGTTCCTAACTTATTCCACTTAGCAAAATTTCCTCCAAGCTCATCCATGTTATCACAAATTATAAGATTTAGTTCTCTGCTATGGCTGAATAGTATTCCATTGTGTACATATACCAAATTTTCATTACCTATTCTTCCATAGATGCACTTTTACATTGTTTCCATTTCTTGGCATTATAAATAATGCTTCAGTGAACCTGGGAGTGCAGATATCTCTTTGAAAGTAATTCTATGTTCTTTGGGTATTTACTATGAAATAAGATTGCTGAATCATACTGCAGTTCTATTTTTATTTATTTTTTTTTGAGGAAACCCCATACTGTTTTTCATAATAGTTTACATTAATTTACATTCCCACCAACAGTGTATAAGTGTTATCTTTTCTTCACATCCTCACCAGAATTTGTTAGATTCCATGATTTTTGGTAATTGTCATACTAATAATTATCAGGTGATATATCTATGGCTTTAATTTGCATCTCCCTGATCTTTAGTGATGTTAAGCCTTCATTTTAAAAATATTTTTAGTTATAGATGGAAAGCATACATCTCTAGCAGTTAGAGAAATGCAAATCAAAACAACTCTAAGATTTCATCTTATTCCAGTCAGAATGGCAGCTATCAAAAATACAAACAATAAATGCTAGCAAGGATGTGGGGGAAAAGGCACACTCTCATACATTGCTGGTGGGACTACAAATTGGTGCAGCCAATATGGAAAGTAGAATGGAGATTCCTAGGAAAACTTAGAATGGAACCACCATTTGAACCAGCTATCCCACTCCTTGGTCTATACCCCAAAGACTTAAAAACAGCTTCCTACAGGGACACAGCCACATCAATGTTTATAGCAGCACAATTCACAATAGCTAGATTGTGGAAGCAACCCCGATGCCCATCAGCCCATGAATGGATAGGAAAACTTTGGCATATATACACAATGGAACACTACTCAGCACTCAGCACTAAAAGAGAATAAAATCATGGCATTTGCAGGTAAATGGATGGAGTTGGAGAAAATAATGCTAAGTGAAGTTAGCTAATTCCAAAAAAACAAAGGTGGCATGATCTCTTTGTTATGAAGATACTGACTTATAAAGGCAAGGGAGGGGGATGAGAGGAATGAAGGAACTTTAAAGAGAACCAAGGGGGGGGGGGTGAGGAGAGAGGTCAAGGGGACAGGAATAATGGCAGAATGTGTTAGACATCATTACCCTAAATACATGTATGAAGACACAATTACTTTGAAAATACTTTATGTAAAACCAGCAACTTGAAAAATTGTGCTCTTTATATGTAATATGAAGTGAATTGCACACTGCAAGCATGTATAACAAATTAGAATAATAATAAATTTTAAAAAATCCTAGTTCTAATTGTTTCTTAAGCAAATAATCCTAAAACAATGAGCACAATCCCCTAAGCAGTTTGGAAGTACCCAATAACTCATCAGTTTATTGGTTCATTTTCTTCTCCCTCTTGATACTAGGGCAGATATTCCAGAAAAAATGTTTATTATGGTTTGGATACAAGGTATCTTCCAAAAGCTCCTGTGTTAATGAGGAATATTCAGATGATCAGATTGTGAGAGTTATAACTTAATCAGTCCATCCTAGTTTGAATGGATAGTGTGGTAACTATGTGTGGGAGGGATCATGGCTGGAGGAGATGGGTCCCTGGGGTATGCCATAGAAGGGTGCATCTTATCTCTGCTATACCACCACTCCCACTCCCTGGCCACCATGAACTGAGCAGTTTTCCTGTATCAAATCCTTCCACCATGATCCTACCTCACCTTGGTACCAGAGCTATGGAGTCGGCTCCCCATGGAATAAACCTTTGAAACTGACCCCAAAATAAACTTTTTCCCCTAAGTTGCTCTTGTCAGGTAGTCGGCTTTTTTCACTGTGACCAAACCACAATATTAAACCAATATTATTTATTAAATGGATACATTTGGGTAGCACCTTAATATGCAACTATTTTAGATGAAAATTAGAATTGTTCAATTTTTTGTTCTCTAATAAGTACTAGACAAATTTTTCCCCACTCTTATTGGGGCATTATAGTTGTACATCTTGCTGGGATTTAATATATTGTGTACATGTACAAATGTGTAACATAATTTGGCCAATTTCACTCCCCAGCATGGACAAATTCTTATAACTAAAATGCTATAACTAAATATATTATGGTATAAGGGGAAAATGATAAATTCCAAATAAAGTCTGGAGTTTATAAATAAAAACAAAACAAAACAAAACAAAAAACAAAAACAGAAGTTAAAAAAAAAAACACTTGAGATCCTTCTGCCTCAGAATCCCAAGGTGCTGGGGTTAATATATTTTTCTTTACTACTGTCTGAATGTGATAATTCCTTAACCTTGTCTTCAACCTGGATATTCTTTCTTTTACTTGCTCTAGCCTGTTTTTGACTGAGGTGTTAATATGAATTATTAAGATTCTCATTTCCAACGTTTCTGTTTGATTTTTTTTCAAAATCTCTACCTCCTTATCTAATTGCTCATTCATATCCTGCATTATATTTCTTAGTTTATCCAGCTCTTTATATGTATCCTCTTGGAATTCATTGGGCTTTTAAAAATCATTATTTTAAACAATTTTTCCAGCATTTCATACATGTTGCTATCTTTGGAATCAGTTACTAGAGAGGTTAGGAGGTGTCACATTGCTTTGTTTTTTCATATTTCTTGTGTTTCTATGTTGGTATTTGTGTATCAGTTGGAATGGATATCTCTTTCACTTTTGTATGTACTGTGCTGAAGCCTGAGAGACCTTATTTCTTTGTAGGTCTTTCAAGAGTGAGGTACCTCTTGTTAGAAAACTTGCAGGATAGTCGGACGCACGCTGGAACCATCGTAGAGGAAAAGGGAAGGGGTTTATTGAATTCCCAAAGAAACACGTGGGGTGATGGGGATGAACCGCGGGGGAGGAACGGGAGCCGGAGCGTGCGGGAGCAGAGCAGGAACAGAGAGCGGCAGGAACAGATAGCGAGCTCAGTCCGGCCCTGGTTTAAATAGAGTAGGGGTCATAAAACCCCCTTGGAGTGAGTCCTTGCCCTATAGGCCAGCAGAGGTCAGGGGGAGGGAAGTGGACAGGGGACTTGCTGGTCAGGTTTTTTGGTCACGCTGAGGATCTTGGGAGGTGTAGTTTTTAACAAAGCACCTGGGGGAGCTGGGCGCGGTGGCGCACGCCTGTAATCCCAGCACTTTGGGAGGCTGAGGCAGGAGGATCGCGAGTTCAAAGCCAGCCTCAGCAATGGCGAGGCACTTAGCAACTCAGTGAGACCCTGTCTCTAATAAAATACAAAAAAAAAAAAAAAAAAAGGGGCTGGGGATGTGGCCCAGTGGTCGAGTGCCGCTGAGTTCAATCCCCAGTACCAAAAAAAAAAAAAAAAAAAAAAAAAAAAAAGCACCTGGGGAGGTGTGGCCTCCTGCCTGGAATCCAACATTTCCCCCTTTTTGTTTTCTTAGGAAGCAGGGCATCATGTTTCGATCTGGCTGCTTTGGAGCTGAAATGGGGCAATGTGGGGTAGTTTTGAGGGGGGGAGGGATGTAGGCAGGCAGGTCAGGATTGAGGGTGGAAAAAAATTTCCAGGAGGCAGGTACCGAAAAGATGGATCTCTGCAGAAGTGAGTTGAATGAAGGTTTCTTGAAGCCATAAATCGGTGAGGGTGTCAAACCAGGCTTCTGCAGAGGTCACCGGGGGAGTCAGCCGGAGAGCATGTAGAAATTGTGGGTCTTGCGAGTTTACAGGTAACACTATTATGGAAGCAACAAAGGGAAAGAAGGTGAGATGGATTATTTTCCATAGGCCTGTGTTCCACCAGGTGGGACTTATGGTGAAGAGGCCAATGGAGAGTGCGAAGCACATCATAATGAGCGTCTGGTGGCAGCATAAGGGCAGGACTCAGCAGGGGTCTCTGGTTGGAAAGTCATTCGTTGGTTTTTTTAACAGTTGATAGTCCCTGGGAAAAACTGGTTAAAGGTTCAAAACAAGAAAAACAGAAAAAGATTATTTTGAGTCAGTATCAGGAACACAAGAGAAACAAATTTTTAGGGACCGGTGGGAATGGGAGAGCAAGTATACTGAAGTAGTTGTCTTTTTGTGGATCTTCAGTTGGTTGATCAGCTGGTTTCAGTCTGGAAATATGAATCTAAGAAGTCAAATTTTCTGAGGTTTCACGAAGTTTAGCAGCTGTGGGTGTGCACAGCACAACGTGGAAAGGTCCTGTCCACTTTGGGACAAAGGAGATTGTTCCTGTGTCCTGGGGAGGGGAGAAATATACCCAAGAACCGGGTATTAATGGGAATGAAGCAGTGAGTCTACCTGGGTCAGGCAGAATGAAATCTTGGCACTTCCATATCTGATGTCTGATGAAGGATAAGAGAGGAGAAGAGAGATCTTTGGGTAAGGGTCCCTGAGTTGGGGAAACTCTGGGTGGAAGGGCTGGTCGCCCAAACATAACCTCAAAAGGGGATAGTAAGGAGGGCTTTTTGGGAGGACTCTGAGCCTAAAGAGGGCGAGGGGAAGTAAGAGTTCTATTACTCTCTACCTTCCCTGAAGACATGGGGTGATACGGGATGTAAAAATGCTGAGGAATGTTAAGGGAAGTAGATATATTCTGGGTAACTAGTGCAACGAGCACAACTGAATCGGGTTTGATCAGAGGAGGAAGAAAGCTTGGATATAAAAGAATCTTTGCCCATACTTTCGACCGTTAGTAGAAATTGAAAACAAATTTTCTAAGGGACTTTAGAGGGGTGAGATGGATTAAGAAGTTCCAACGACTAATACAATATTTTGAAAAGCGTCCTTTTCCAAATAAGTATTAGAGGGAGATCCAGGTCTGTAACTCGGTCGTCACCGGAGCCAGGCAGACGTGGGATATCATGAGCAGCTCAAGATATCGGAGGACTATGAGCCACCTTGCGCAAGGGTTTTCTGTGTCCTGTCCCGGACAGGAAGGAGAGACTCAAGTCCGGAGTAGGCCAAAGGGCTGGAAAGGAACCTCTGTAACCGTCTCCAGCTGAGAGGCAAATGTTGCCGGAATGACACCAAATTTAATGATATTGCGGTCAAAAAGATGAGCGGAGGCTGAGTCAGGTGATTCCAGAAGGTTTATGCCCTTGGAATAGGATGGAAAAGTGAATGGAGATAGGAGAGGATTGATTGTATGGCAGGGAATGTGGGGGCCTGGGTAGTAGATTGGACTGAAGCCAGGAGAGAAGGAGAAGACAGTGCTGCTTCAGCCTTCATGTTTCCCTGAACTATGGGAGAGTCTCCACTTTGTTGTGAAAGACAATGGGAGATTCCTATTAGTTTGGGCAGAAGAGAGGCTTGCAGGAGTTTAAGCCTGAAGCATCTCTATATAATCATGTTTTGGGAGCTCTGAGGAGACTGGGAGAAGGAAAACTGGGTGTAAAGAGGAGCAGGACTGGAACGAGGTTGAGGAGCCGAGCGTGACAGGGCAGGAGAGTTTGAAGGCTCTTATACGTTAGTCTTTAAATGGTGAGGAGAGGCAATAGTGACATGAGCACCAAATTTAGCTTTTTAGATTTCTGTAGAAGTAGGTAAGCAGCGGCCAGAGCCGGAAGACAGGGGGCTTATCCACGAACGGTGGGGTCAAGCTGTTTAGAAAGGTAGGCAAAGGTGGGGCCCTTGTATTGGCCTATAACACTGAGAGCTAAACCCTTCATTTAATGGACATAAAGGGTGAATGGCTGAAGAAGGTCTGGGAGATGAAGAGCTGGGGCCTGTGACAGTGCCTGCTGCAGATGTTTAAACTTGGCCTGAATGCTGTCAGGAAGGAATTTTCCCTCAATCTCCTTAGCTGCCTCATAGAGGAGCTTTGCATAAAGAGAGAAATTGGGAATCCAGGCACGGAAGTATCCCACTAGGCCTAGGAAGAGAAGAATCTCTTCCTTTGTCTTGGGACATGGAAGGGCCTTGATGAGAGCCTCTCTGTCTACAGTAATGGCCCTCAACTGATGGGAAGTCTGAACTCTTAGGTAAACCACCTGGGTCTGAGCAAGTTAGATGGGGAAACACAATACCCACGAGAGGAAAGAAAGTTTAAAAGAGTGAAAGAGTACTCACGAGCTGTGGAAAGGAGGGGCTGCAGAGAAGAAGGGGAATGGGTAGATCTGAGAAAACGTTTCTGCAGGAGATCTGAGATAGCTCCCTGCAAGGAGGGGCAATTCCTGAGATGGGTTACCTTGGCAACAGGTTGGGGCAGGTTGTTAAGGGTGGATGAAGGTCTCTGAGGGAATCAGCATTTCAATCCCTCAGGGGACAGTTTCCCAACTTCCCAAAATTGGCTTTCGACCTGACTCGATTTACCTATATATGCTGACTGCCTATGAGATTTTGGCTTCACTTTCCTTCTAATCTTAGGAACTCCTTACTACTGTAAGGGAATGGGTCGATGACCGAATCTGGCTTCTTCAGGCTGAACGGGGGTGAAGTGATGGGGGCAGTAGTTTGGAGTTCCTTTTGTAGAAGTTAGGTCAGATTGAAGCCTGGGGAAGGTTGTAAAGTCATCAGGGATGGAAGCTTCTATTAGAGAAACAAAAAACATGAGTACCGAAGAAATGTTGCAGCATCTGAAACGTCAATATATACCATGAAGATGATTTAAATTTTAAACATGTATAGGGTTATCAGGGATGTAAACACAACATTTTACTTAGGGCTGAAGTTACCTTTACTTCTAAAATGTCCAGAAATTATTGTGTATCTGTTTTAACTGTTACTGGATGTCTAGGATGAGGTTTGTCAAACTGACTTTTGTTTTGACCATTGCTGAGAGTCAGCTGTTTCTGATGGGAATCTTGGGGAAACTTGAGAGCAGATTTTCTGCTTGGTGCCTTCTGTAAGGATGGGTCCAGGTCTTGCTTGACCTTGTGGCTTCCCTCAGAAGCATTAGGGATGTTCCTCCCTTTTTAATGGACCCTCCTTTTAGCAAGTGCACTGATTGGCTTTTTTGTCTCTTCCATAGGTCTCACAACCTCTCTGATCGGGAAGTTATGTGGCCCAGAGATGCAAAGCTCTGTAGAGATGTTTCCTCTTCCCTCACAGGCAGACTCTGGGACAAGAACCAAATACTGGTCTTCTTGGCCCATTTTTGATTAATTTAAAAGTTTTGATCTTAGATGTCCAGTAAGCTAATCTTAAATTGAGAACATTGGGCTTTAACTTATAAACTTACAGTAGCCGGGGTCTGTGGTACCTGTCTGTCTTGATGGTTTTCGAAGGTCAGGTGTTTAAGTTTTGAAGTTTTCTGTTAACCTATTTGAGCTTCCAAGAACATTAGCTGATAAAATATCATATTTAGAACAAATTAAAGAAAGGCTGAGAGCGTTTAGCTGACAAAATATTACAATTAGAACAGATTAAAGAAATTTTGAGAGTATTTAACCTTTTTGGAAAAAATAGCAAAATGTTTTTGATTGTTTCACACACTTATTTAACCAACTTACACAGGCCTTTACATCACTTACATAAACCCTCTTATTTACTTCACTATAAGACATTCTTATCTTGAAACATTTCCTTTTCCTTCTATTGAGTATGGTTTCCACACATAACTTTCTAATTTATTTCTCTCACATGTTAACTCCTTTCTCTGTTCATCCTTTGAAACAATCTTTATAATGATTTGAATTTAGACGAATTATTTTATCTTAATAAAAACATTTTGTTATTTATAGTATTTTTAGTTGGAATAAAACCTTTGAGCCTCTACATACATATCAATCTTTTATAAACCTTTGTATATAAAATTACACACGTCTGGTAACCATTTCATGAGAACACAGTGTTTAAGTATGTAGAATCATACCTGTTAAAGCACATTTAACAGTTAGCATTTTAACCTTGTAAATTAATTAGACGTTTAACAAACAAAGTTAGTTACAAATGAATAATCTCATGTGTCAACATATGAAACTGAACAGTATCAGTCATTTTCTTTGCTGAAGAGAAGTCCTGGAAGAAGCTTGTGAATTAAGTTTGAAGTTTGAAGGTACCTTTATTTATTGCGCACTTTGGAAGGGGAAGTGAGGAGCTAAAGAGGCAAAGGTGATTTTAGCAGGGGCTGAAAAAGAGCGGATTGATTGAATATCCCATTCTGAATGGGAACTGAGGGACTGTGTCCCACGTGAATGAAAAAGAGAGAGAGAGAGAGAGCCACAAGACTGAAGGGATTACGAGAGCAGAGGACAGAGAGAGTTTGCTGAAGGGAAAGACCAGCTGTGCTAGGGAAAGACCAGCGCGACCCAGAGGGAGGGTCGCGCAAGCCAGTGCCTACTTGGAACGGAATGGCGGGGTCTGGTTCATCGGAGCCAGATAGACTTCGGAGGGAATCACGTGGGTTGGGATAGAAGATGGTGGATCAAGGAAGGGCGGAAGTGGAGCGGAAGTGGAGACAGATTTGGGCGGAAGAACATGGCGGATTGGGATAGAAGATGGCGGATCAAGGAAGGGCAGAAGTGGGGCGGAAGTAGAGACAGATTTGGGCGGAAGAACATGGCGGATCCCAGGAAGGGGGAGGGAGCTGAGTCGGGCTGCACGTGGCGCAGGCGCAGACTCGCTGCGGCGGCTCGGGCAGCCTCGCTTGGGCAGAGTGCGGGTTCAGCTCCTGAGCAAGGAACGGACAGATTGCACCGTGTGTGGGGTGGACAGATTGCACTGCGGCAGCCGCGCGGCGGTGGCGGCAGCGAGAAGGGGGAAGGACACGGGCCTACCACACTGCGCAGACTCATAGACCGGGAGTAGACCCAGACAGAGGCGAACACAGACGCGGGAGCAGGCCTGCGGGCAGGCGGGGGCGCGCTTCGCCGTGCGTGGGGCCGGCCCAGGGCTCGGTGGCGCAGCCATTGGTCAGAGCGCCCGCGGTGGCTGGGGAAGCTACGGGCGCGGCGCCCGGCCCCGGCGCCTTTGTGAGCGGCGCGGATGACGCAGCGGCCCACGCGCAGCGAGCGGGACACGCATGGGAGCGAACCATGGGAACGGCTGGGGCCGGCCGGGAGTAGTTCCGCGGAAGACGCTGGGGGAGAAACGCGGGCTACGCAATGCTCTCCCTGCGCCGCCGCCGGAGCCGTTGGGGAAGGAACCGGGGAGGGGGCCAGAGCCTGAGGCAGCGCGTCTAGTAAAAGATGCGTCTCAGAATCCGAGGGAGTATGGACTGGAGTCTGGGACTGAGGCAGCGCGTTCGGTAATGGCTGCATGGCTGGAGAGGGCGGGGGAGCCGTGGCCAGAGGTGACTCGGAACCAAGCGGTGGGAGCTGAGTGGGCGGGGATAACAGTGGAAGGGGCGCGGAGCTAAGAACGGGAGGTTGAGTGGGGGGGGGGCGGGGGGGTAACGGCGGGAGTGGCGCGGAGCTGGGAACAGGAAATTGAGAGGGCGGGGGTAGCAGCGGTGAAGGAACTGGAAATAACGTGGACAGAGAAGGCGGGTCTACAGAGGAGGATTCTGACGGAGCGGAAGGCGGGGGCGGAGCAAAGGATGAAGACAAAGCAGGAGGAGGATCTAAGCTCGGAAGCCCGCCAATTTCAAAATCCAAAGCCTGAGCTGGGGGGGGAGCGGTCTGGAGCAGCGTCCGCGCTGGAACCATCGTAGAGGAAAAGGGAAGGGGTTTATTGAATTCCCAAAGAAACACGTGGGGTGATGGGGATGAACCGCGGGGGAGGAACGGGAGCCGGAGCGTGCGGGAGCAGAGCAGGAACAGAGAGCGGCAGGAACAGATAGCGAGCTCAGTCCGGCCCTGGTTTAAATAGAGTAGGGGTCATAAAACCCCCTTGGAGTGAGTCCTTGCCCTATAGGCCAGCAGAGGTCAGGGGGAGGGAAGTGGACAGGGGACTTGCTGGTCAGGTTTTTTGGTCACGCTGAGGATCTTGGGAGGTGTAGTTTTTAACAAAGCACCTGGGGGAGCTGGGCGCGGTGGCGCACGCCTGTAATCCCAGCACTTTGGGAGGCTGAGGCAGGAGGATCGCGAGTTCAAAGCCAGCCTCAGCAATGGCGAGGCACTTAGCAACTCAGTGAGACCCTGTCTCTAATAAAATACAAAAAAAAAAAAAAAGGGGGGGGCTGGGGATGTGGCCCAGTGGTCGAGTGCCGCTGAGTTCAATCCCCAGTACCAAAAAAAAAAAAAAAAAAAAAAAAAAAAAGCACCTGGGGAGGTGTGGCCTCCTGCCTGGAATCCAACATTTCCCCCTTTTTGTTTTCTTAGGAAGCAGGGCATCATGTTTCGATCTGGCTGCTTTGGAGCTGAAATGGGGCAATGTGGGGTAGTTTTGAGGGGGGGAGGGATGTAGGCAGGCAGGTCAGGATTGAGGGTGGAAAAAAATTTCCAGGAGGCAGGTACCGAAAAGATGGATCTCTGCAGAAGTGAGTTGAATGAAGGTTTCTTGAAGCCATAAATCGGTGAGGGTGTCAAACCAGGCTTCTGCAGAGGTCACCGGGGGAGTCAGCCGGAGAGCATGTAGAAATTGTGGGTCTTGCGAGTTTACAGGTAACACTATTATGGAAGCAACAAAGGGAAAGAAGGTGAGATGGATTATTTTCCATAGGCCTGTGTTCCACCAGGTGGGACTTATGGTGAAGAGGCCAATGGAGAGTGCGAAGCACATCATAATGAGCGTCTGGTGGCAGCATAAGGGCAGGACTCAGCAGGGGTCTCTGGTTGGAAAGTCATTCGTTGGTTTTTTTAACAGTTGATAGTCCCTGGGAAAAACTGGTTAAAGGTTCAAAACAAGAAAAACAGAAAAAGATTATTTTGAGTCAGTATCAGGAACACAAGAGAAACAAATTTTTAGGGGACCGGTGGGAATGGGAGAGCAAGTATACTGAAGTAGTTGTCTTTTTTGTGGATCTTCAGTTGGTTGATCAGCTGGTTTCAGTCTGGAAATATGAATCTAAGAAGTCAAATTTTCTGAGGTTTCACGAAGTTTAGCAGCTGTGGGTGTGCACAGCACAACGTGGAAAGGTCCTGTCCACTTTGGGACAAAGGAGATTGTTCCTGTGTCCTGGGGAGGGGAGAAATATACCCAAGAACCGGGTATTAATGGGAATGAAGCAGTGAGTCTACCTGGGTCAGGCAGAATGAAATCTTGGCACTTCCATATCTGATGTCTGATGAAGGATAAGAGAGGAGAAGAGAGATCTTTGGGTAAGGGTCCCTGAGTTGGGGAAACTCTGGGTGGAAGGGCTGGTCGCCCAAACATAACCTCAAAAGGGGATAGTAAGGAGGGCTTTTTGGGAGGACTCTGAGCCTAAAGAGGGCGAGGGGAAGTAAGAGTTCTATTACTCTCTACCTTCCCTGAAGACATGGGGTGATACGGGATGTAAAAATGCTGAGGAATGTTAAGGGAAGTAGATATATTCTGGGTAACTAGTGCAACGAGCACAACTGAATCGGGTTTGATCAGAGGAGGAAGAAAGCTTGGATATAAAAGAATCTTTGCCCATACTTTCGACCGTTAGTAGAAATTGAAAACAAATTTTCTAAGGGACTTTAGAGGGGTGAGATGGATTAAGAAGTTCCAACGACTAATACAATATTTTGAAAAGCGTCCTTTTCCAAATAAGTATTAGAGGGAGATCCAGGTCTGTAACTCGGTCGTCACCGGAGCCAGGCAGACGTGGGATATCATGAGCAGCTCAAGATATCGGAGGACTATGAGCCACCTTGCGCAAGGGTTTTCTGTGTCCTGTCCCGGACAGGAAGGAGAGACTCAAGTCCGGAGTAGGCCAAAGGGCTGGAAAGGAACCTCTGTAACCGTCTCCAGCTGAGAGGCAAATGTTGCCGGAATGACACCAAATTTAATGATATTGCGGTCAAAAAGATGAGCGGAGGCTGAGTCAGGTGATTCCAGAAGGTTTATGCCCTTGGAATAGGATGGAAAAGTGAATGGAGATAGGAGAGGATTGATTGTATGGCAGGGAATGTGGGGGCCTGGGTAGTAGATTGGACTGAAGCCAGGAGAGAAGGAGAAGACAGTGCTGCTTCAGCCTTCATGTTTCCCTGAACTATGGGAGAGTCTCCACTTTGTTGTGAAAGACAATGGGAGATTCCTATTAGTTTGGGCAGAAGAGAGGCTTGCAGGAGTTTAAGCCTGAAGCATCTCTATATAATCATGTTTTGGGAGCTCTGAGGAGACTGGGAGAAGGAAAACTGGGTGTAAAGAGGAGCAGGACTGGAACGAGGTTGAGGAGCCGAGCGTGACAGGGCAGGAGAGTTTGAAGGCTCTTATACGTTAGTCTTTAAATGGTGAGGAGAGGCAATAGTGACATGAGCACCAAATTTAGCTTTTTAGATTTCTGTAGAAGTAGGTAAGCAGCGGCCAGAGCCGGAAGACAGGGGGCTTATCCACGAATGGTGGGGTCAAGCTGTTTAGAAAGGTAGGCAAAGGTGGGGCCCTTGTATTGGCCTATAACACTGAGAGCTAAACCCTTCATTTAATGGACATAAAGGGTGAATGGCTGAAGAAGGTCTGGGAGATGAAGAGCTGGGGCCTGTGACAGTGCCTGCTGCAGATGTTTAAACTTGGCCTGAATGCTGTCAGGAAGGAATTTTCCCTCAATCTCCTTAGCTGCCTCATAGAGGAGCTTTGCATAAAGAGAGAAATTGGGAATCCAGGCACGGAAGTATCCCACTAGGCCTAGGAAGAGAAGAATCTCTTCCTTTGTCTTGGGACATGGAAGGGCCTTGATGAGAGCCTCTCTGTCTACAGTAATGGCCCTCAACTGATGGGAAGTCTGAACTCTTAGGTAAACCACCTGGGTCTGAGCAAGTTAGATGGGGAAACACAATACCCACGAGAGGAAAGAAAGTTTAAAAGAGTGAAAGAGTACTCACGAGCTGTGGAAAGGAGGGGCTGCAGAGAAGAAGGGGAATGGGTAGATCTGAGAAAACGTTTCTGCAGGAGATCTGAGATAGCTCCCTGCAAGGAGGGGCAATTCCTGAGATGGGTTACCTTGGCAACAGGTTGGGGCAGGTTGTTAAGGGTGGATGAAGGTCTCTGAGGGAATCAGCATTTCAATCCCTCAGGGGACAGTTTCCCAACTTCCCAAAATTGGCTTTCGACCTGACTCGATTTACCTATATATGCTGACTGCCTATGAGATTTTGGCTTCACTTTCCTTCTAATCTTAGGAACTCCTTACTACTGTAAGGGAATGGGTCGATGACCGAATCTGGCTTCTTCAGGCTGAACGGGGGTGAAGTGATGGGGGCAGTAGTTTGGAGTTCCTTTTGTAGAAGTTAGGTCAGATTGAAGCCTGGGGAAGGTTGTAAAGTCATCAGGGATGGAAGCTTCTATTAGAGAAACAAAAAACATGAGTACCGAAGAAATGTTGCAGCATCTGAAACGTCAATATATACCATGAAGATGATTTAAATTTTAAACATGTATAGGGTTATCAGGGATGTAAACACAACATTTTACTTAGGGCTGAAGTTACCTTTACTTCTAAAATGTCCAGAAATTATTGTGTATCTGTTTTAACTGTTACTGGATGTCTAGGATGAGGTTTGTCAAACTGACTTTTGTTTTGACCATTGCTGAGAGTCAGCTGTTTCTGATGGGAATCTTGGGGAAACTTGAGAGCAGATTTTCTGCTTGGTGCCTTCTGTAAGGATGGGTCCAGGTCTTGCTTGACCTTGTGGCTTCCCTCAGAAGCATTAGGGATGTTCCTCCCTTTTTAATGGACCCTCCTTTTAGCAAGTGCACTGATTGGCTTTTTTGTCTCTTCCATAGGTCTCACAACCTCTCTGATCGGAAGTTATGTGGCCCAGAGATGCAAAGCTCTGTAGAGATGTTTCCTCTTCCCTCACAGGCAGACTCTGGGACAAGAACCAAATACTGGTCTTCTTGGCCCATTTTTGATTAATTTAAAAGTTTTGATCTTAGATGTCCAGTAAGCTAATCTTAAATTGAGAACATTGGGCTTTAACTTATAAACTTACAGTAGCCGGGGTCTGTGGTACCTGTCTGTCTTGATGGTTTTCGAAGGTCAGGTGTTTAAGTTTTGAAGTTTTCTGTTAACCTATTTGAGCTTCCAAGAACATTAGCTGATAAAATATCATATTTAGAACAAATTAAAGAAAGGCTGAGAGCGTTTAGCTGACAAAATATTACAATTAGAACAGATTAAAGAAATTTTGAGAGTATTTAACCTTTTTGGAAAAAATAGCAAAATGTTTTTGATTGTTTCACACACTTATTTAACCAACTTACACAGGCCTTTACATCACTTACATAAACCCTCTTATTTACTTCACTATAAGACATTCTTATCTTGAAACATTTCCTTTTCCTTCTATTGAGTATGGTTTCCACACATAACTTTCTAATTTATTTCTCTCACATGTTAACTCCTTTCTCTGTTCATCCTTTGAAACAATCTTTATAATGATTTGAATTTAGACGAATTATTTTATCTTAATAAAAACATTTTGTTATTTATAGTATTTTTAGTTGGAATAAAACCTTTGAGCCTCTACATACATATCAATCTTTTATAAACCTTTGTATATAAAATTACACACGTCTGGTAACCATTTCATGAGAACACAGTGTTTAAGTATGTAGAATCATACCTGTTAAAAAGCACATTTAACAGTTAGCATTTTAACCTTGTAAATTAATTAGACGTTTAACAAACAAAGTTAGTTACAAATGAATAATCTCATGTGTCAACATATGAAACTGAACAGTATCAGTCATTTTCTTTGCTGAAGAGAAGTCCTGGAAGAAGCTTGTGAATTAAGTTTGAAGTTTGAAGGTACCTTTATTTATTGCGCACTTTGGAAGGGGAAGTGAGGAGCTAAAGAGGCAAAGGTGATTTTAGCAGGGGCTGAAAAAGAGCGGATTGATTGAATATCCCATTCTGAATGGGAACTGAGGGACTGTGTCCCACGTGAATGAAAAAGAGAGAGAGAGAGAGAGCCACAAGACTGAAGGGATTACGAGAGCAGAGGACAGAGAGAGTTTGCTGAAGGGAAAGACCAGCTGTGCTAGGGAAAGACCAGCGCGACCCAGAGGGAGGGTCGCGCAAGCCAGTGCCTACTTGGAACGGAATGGCGGGGTCTGGTTCATCGGAGCCAGATAGACTTCGGAGGGAATCACGTGGGTTGGGATAGAAGATGGTGGATCAAGGAAGGGCGGAAGTGGAGCGGAAGTGGAGACAGATTTGGGCGGAAGAACATGGCGGATTGGGATAGAAGATGGCGGATCAAGGAAGGGCAGAAGTGGGGCGGAAGTAGAGACAGATTTGGGCGGAAGAACATGGCGGATCCCAGGAAGGGGGAGGGAGCTGAGTCGGGCTGCACGTGGCGCAGGCGCAGACTCGCTGCGGCGGCTCGGGCAGCCTCGCTTGGGCAGAGTGCGGGTTCAGCTCCTGAGCAAGGAACGGACAGATTGCACCGTGTGTGGGGTGGACAGATTGCACTGCGGCAGCCGCGCGGCGGTGGCGGCAGCGAGAAGGGGGGAAGGACACGGGCCTACCACACTGCGCAGACTCATAGACCGGGAGTAGACCCAGACAGAGGCGAACACAGACGCGGGAGCAGGCCTGCGGGCAGGCGGGGGCGCGCTTCGCCGTGCGTGGGGCCGGCCCAGGGCTCGGTGGCGCAGCCATTGGTCAGAGCGCCCGCGGTGGCTGGGGAAGCTACGGGCGCGGCGCCCGGCCCCGGCGCCTTTGTGAGCGGCGCGGATGACGCAGCGGCCCACGCGCAGCGAGCGGGACACGCATGGGAGCGAACCATGGGAACGGCTGGGGCCGGCCGGGAGTAGTTCCGCGGAAGACGCTGGGGGAGAAACGCGGGCTACGCAATGCTCTCCCTGCGCCGCCGCCGGAGCCGTTGGGGAAGGAACCGGGGAGGGGGCCAGAGCCTGAGGCAGCGCGTCTAGTAAAAGATGCGTCTCAGAATCCGAGGGAGTATGGACTGGAGTCTGGGACTGAGGCAGCGCGTTCGGTAATGGCTGCATGGCTGGAGAGGGCGGGGGAGCCGTGGCCAGAGGTGACTCGGAACCAAGCGGCGGGAGCTGAGTGGGCGGGGATAACAGTGGAAGGGGCGCGGAGCTAAGAACGGGAGGTTGAGTGGGGGGGGGTAACGGCGGGAGTGGCGCGGAGCTGGGAACAGGAAATTGAGAGGGCGGGGGTAGCAGCGGTGAAGGAACTGGAAATAACGTGGACAGAGAAGGCGGGTCTACAGAGGAGGATTCTGACGGAGCGGAAGGCGGGGGCGGAGCAAAGGATGAAGACAAAGCAGGAGGAGGATCTAAGCTCGGAAGCCCGCCAATTTCAAAATCCAAAGCCTGAGCTGGGGGGGGGGAGCGGTCTGGAGCAGCGTCCGAGGCTGCCGGTACGGGGGAGGTGGAGCCTCTAATCCTGGATCGAAATCGGGGTCAATGGAAGATGGGGGTGGATCTGCAAGCCTGTAGGCGAGCAATACCGTCTCAGGACTGCACCTGGTGCACAAGGAAGGATTTGAACGGAGAAGGGAGAAGGCGTCCATGTAGAGCGGGCAGATAAAGGTGGGGGAGGGGGAGTTCCCGGGGTCCACCATCACCATTAAGACTTGGGTGGGGTGTCGTCCCCCCTGTATGAGTGTCGTGCCGGACACTCGACGGTCAGTTCTCACTGTGCTGTGGCCAGACAGGTTTGGGAACTCGGGGTGGATGGGGGCTTACCGAAGTCCAGCGTTGCTGTGGAGAAGGTGGATAAGTGTTTCCCTTTCCCAGCCAATGCACCAAAATGTTAGAAAACTTGCAGGATAGTCGGACGCACGCTGGAACCATCATAGAGGAAAAAGGAAGGGGTTTATTGAATTCCCAAAGAAACACGTGGGGGGATGGGGATGAACCGCGGGGGAGGAACGGGAGCCGGAGCGAGCGGGAGCAGAGCGGGAACAGAGAGCGAGCTCAGTCCGGCCCTGGTTTAAATAGAGTAGGGGTCATAAAACCCCCTTGGAGTGAGTCCTTGCCCTATAGGCCAGCAGAGGTCAGGGGGGAGGGTAGTGGACAGGGGACTTGCTGGTCAGGTTTTTTGGTCACGCTGAGGATCTTGGGAGGTGTAGCTTTTAACAAAGCACCTGGGGAGGTGTGGCCTCCTGCCTGGAATCCAACACCTCTGGTAGTTCAGGCAGGTCTGTGGTATAGCCAACAGAATATATGTAGTGAAACCTCTGTGGTTATTCCTCCAGTCTTGTCACCAATGTGTGGTCTAATAGGGTATGGAAGCACCCTATTCTGAGGTTCCTCAGAGATGCAAAGTCTGAAAAGTATTATTTCTCTCTGTTTGTGCCATATGGTGGTGAATATCCAGGAGCAGTATTTTAGGCCCTCTCTAGCTATAATCTATTTGGGGCCAGGTCTATGTTTGGTTGATTTTATCTCCTCTATTCTTTAAGTATCCATCAAGGTTTGAGCAAGTTAGGTTATGTTTAGAGTAAAACGTCCAGATTCTCTGAACTGTGCTGGGAGTATAGCTCAGTGACAGTACCCATCTAATGTGTTAAAGATGCCAGGCTCAATCCTTAGCATTGCATAGAAATATGAAAACAACAAAACAAAACAAAAAAGCAGATGTAGAAATAATGTAAAAATCAAATAAAAACAATATCAACCAAAAACACCACAAACAACAGAAAACAATGGGGCAAAAATAATATAGAATAAACTAAAAGGTTGAAAAATGAAAAATTAAAAAGGAAAATTAAAAAGTCATAAAAAGAAATGTGAAAATTGGAATAAAAAGGAAAATAGATGAAGATTAAATATTAAATACTGAAATATTAAAAAAAAACTTTGCTAAGCTCATATATGAATATATGACCAGTGTAACTCCACATCATGTGCAATCACAAGAATGGGACCAAAATTGTAATGGGTTGCACCCCATGTATGTATATATGTCAAAACACACCCTAATGTCATATGTACCTAAAAACATCAAATAAATAAATAAATAAACAGCATTAACATAAAAAGCAACAAAAGATAAAATTTTCCTTTCCACCAACATGCTTGATTGTGCAACAAAAGTGTTTGCAACTGATTCTCATCAGAGTTTTTTTTTTTTGTTTTCATTGTTTTCTTAGGCTAAGCAACCCTTGGAGAGAGCAAATTCTGGGGATTATTTGCCCCCTTCTTTCCTTTGTGTTGCTTACCAGGTGACTAAAGGGAGTAGTTTGTAGCTGGAACCAATTGGAATGCATCTCAGCTCCCTTGCACACCAGAATGAGCTAGGACAGAATTCAGAGCTCCCCAGATAGTTTTACTCTGGATTTATTTTGGTTATATATTCTGAGAGCAGGTCATATTCCAACATTGTAGCATGTCACCAAAGTAGCAGGGAATGTGGAACTTGGCTAGCACTGGTTGCCTCCTGTGCCTTTTATGCTGTGCATTCCAAGGGCAGGGCTGATGTAGGGTACTGTGTTGAGTCAAGTACTCTGGTGTTTTTTTGGATTGCATATGCTGAGGACTAGAAGTTGCTATGAAGTCACAATTATCTGTGCTGAGGGAGTGGTGATAGCTCTGTGCTATCCAACACCCATGACTTCAGTGTTCTGAAACAGCTCCTTCTTCTTACCCCAGACTCCTGCAACTATCTTCCAAAATCACAAGTTTTACAGGGAAAGTGTCCTCTTTTCACTTACATGTCACAGTCTGTTTCCCCCATACAGAATTCTCAGTAGGTTTGTGTCGGAAGCTCTCTCCCAGAGCTAATCTGACTGCTAAACCAGTGTGGCAACATTACCACAGGGGCATGGAAACAGGAAAATACAGGGGCCTTTGACTCCCAGAGCACTATACTCAAGACAAGACCTTCTCAAGATGGTTCTGTGTTACAGTAACATGAGACTACTCTAGAAAGTACAGAGAACTTCTCTAAAGCCAGTTTGCTGTGTAGGCCTATTTTCTAGAAGTTGCTGCTTCCTGTGCTAGTGGTGCTCACTGAACTCTCCCTCTTTCACCTCTATCCCCATCTCCTGTAGTGCTGGGGTGCTCTGTCTCACACTCTGTTCCACTATCCAATGTCTTTCTGTTTCTCCAACTCTCTATCTGTCCAGTGTTGAATTTCAGAATTCTCTAACAGCCACCCACCTTAATACACAGCTACTTTCCAGTTGTTTTCATTCTTTTTGTGAAGAAGGGGGCAAGTTCTTTCTTAAAAAATATTTGGCACCAGGGATTGAACCTAGGGTCACTTATTAACCACTGAGCCACATCCCGAGCCCTTTTTGTATTTTGTTGAGAGATAGGGTCTTTGCAAGTTGCTTAGGGCCACTCTTAAGTTTCCGAGGTTGGCTTTAAACTCTTGGTCCTCCTGCCTCAGCCTCCAAGGCTGCTTTTATTATAGTTGTATACCACCACGCCTGACTAGGGGGCAAGATCTTGGTGCCATTAATCCACCACCTTGAATCAGTACTATGCTTTTTATCATTATTTTTAGTATACTCTATTTATATATACATATATAAATATATATTTAGGCTGGGCATGGTGGTGCATGCTTGTAATCCCAGCACTCAGGAGGCTGAGGCATGAGGACCAAGAGTTCAAAGCCAGCCTCAGCAATGGGGAGGCACTTAGCGACTCAGTGAGAGCCTGTCTCAAAATAAAATACAAAAAAAGGGCTGGGGATGTGGCCCAGTGGTCAAGCGCCCCTGAGTTCAATCCCCAGTACCAAAAAGCATAAATAAAAATTAAAAAAAAAAAAAGAAGGGCTGGGGATGTGGCCCAGTGGTCGAGTGCCCCTGAATTTAATACCCGGTACCAAAAAAATAAATAAATAAAAATAAAAATAAATACATATTTATAAATTTCTACATATATAAATAGAATATATAAACAGATAAATAGATATGTAAATAAAATTTATATATATAAATCAAAATATATAATTAGAATGTATACACACATATAAGTGAATAACTTTATATATATATAAAGAAAGTTAACTACAATACCACCACAGAAAATTCCTTCAGGAGGTATTCTAGAAAAAGTTGTCATCATGGGCGATTGACAGCTCCATGTGTATTACTTTCTCTGAAAACCTTCCAGTGGGACAAAATGTGGAGATGGAAGACAGTGATATTGATGATTCTGACTCTCTATTGGCTTATACTAATGTGTTTTTGTGCCTTCATTTTTATCAAGAAAGTTTAAAAAGGAAAAAATTAAAATAAAAATATAAAAAAGCTTATAGAATATGATAAAAGAAAATATTTTCATACTGCTGTATAATGTGTTTATAATTTAAGCTTAAGTTTATATTATTAAAAGAATCAAGAAGTTAAAGAATTAAAGTTTATAAAGTAAAAAAAATTATAAGCAGCTAAGGTCAAGTTATTGAAGAAAGAAAAACTTTTTTATGAACTTAGTGTGTATCCTAAGTATGTGGTGGTTATAAAGTTTATAATAGTGTACAGTAATGACCAAGTCCTTCACATTCACTCTCCCATTTCTCCCTGACTTATCCAGGATAACTTCCAGTCCTGCAACCTCCATTCATGGTTGGTGCTCTATAGAAATACATCTTTTTAAAAAAACTTTTTACATTTTCACTGTGCCTTTTCATATGTTTAGATACACAAATGCACACATTGGGTTATAATTGTATAAAATATTCAGCATAATATGTTGTACAGCTTTATGGCCTAGAAGCAATAGGCTGTACATGTATCCTAGGTATGTAGTAGGCTACACTATCTAGATTTGAATAAGTACACTCTCTACAATGTTTACACAATAATGAAATTGCCTGATGATGTATTTCTCAGAAGGCATACCCATTCCTAAATGAAGTATGATTTTATATATCACATTTTGGTTTTCTAGTCATTCTTCCATGGGCATCCTGTTTGCTGTTGCCAATTTTTATTAGATTCCAGAGTTCCAAATAAGTTAATTCTGACTCATTTTGCCAACATGTTTGTTGCTTTAGTGGACTGACATATCCTTGGAATTCTCAACTCTATAATTACAGTAACTACACTCTAATAAATATATTTTAACATATTTTTAATGGTGAAATCAACATTTTATATGTGTATAATATACTATAATTTTTTACATTGTATTATAATTTTTATTTGCAATTTTCGTGGCTGAATGTATGTCTTCCTCTTAAAACATTAAATTACTAAGTGAAAGGAGAATGGGCAGTTACCCATCTATTATTATGGTTTGGATATGAGGTATACCCCAAAAATGTCCTGTTAATGCAGGAATGGTCAGAGGTAAATGATTAGATTATGAGAGCTGGCACCTAATCATTCCATCCTAGTTTGAATAGATTGGGTTAACTGTAGCCAGGTTGGGTGTGGGTCCCTAGGGACAGGCCCCAGAATGGCATATCTTCCATGTGGCTCTTTCTTTCCCTTTTTCTCTCTGCTTCCTGACCAATCCATGCGCTGAGCAGCTTTCCTCTGCTGGACCCTTTGTATACGATGTGCTGCCTCAGCTTGGGTCCAGAGCAATGGAATTGGCCATCTTTGGACTGAGACCCCTGAAACTGTGAGCCTCAAATAAAATTTTCCTCCTTTAAGTTGTTCTTGTTGGGTATTTTGGTCACAGCAATGCAAAAGCTAACTAAAACTCCATCTTATAGAAAAATACAATATAATTTTGATTAAGGGAGCTTTTTAAAAGTGAGGGGGGAAATCAAGGCATAGATCTCATTCTCCCCATAAAGCCAGGATGATATAACATCAACTACCATAGTCATTACTATGAAAAATATAATTCTATCACAAATGAGCTGCAATGAGTTGAACCACCTAAGAGGTAAAAATGTAGTCAAGTCCAAGTTAAGCACTGAGCATTCATTTTCACATTTTTCATACTAGCTTTTCAAACAGTTCTTCTCACAAAAGTCTTGTTTCAATTTATGATAAGCATTTTTGGCTTCATATTTGAACTTTGAACAGTGTATATTTAACCATATTTGGATAATCATCTTTTTTAGCCAATTGAATGTTTTTTCCTATATCCCATTTCCAAATTCCCAGATTTTTGTACATTTACCCCTTCTAGCAGATTGGAATGATCACTTACCAGTCAGCATTTGTATGATTGGGACCAACTGGAAATATTCTATGAAATCAGATATTAAAGCTTGCTTGCTTTAAGACAAATGACTATGTATTTGAGATAAAAGACTCTGAAAAAAGTGCTTGTTTTTTCTACAGTTTATAACAAACTAGATGAATTCTGTATTCTTCAGCTTTGTGTCACTGTAATGAAACAACTTGTCACAGGCTACTTATAAAATAAAGAGAGGTTTATTTTGACTCATTGTTCTAGAGGTTCAAGTCTAAGCTTGGAGATCCCCATTGGTTTGGGCCTTTGGTAAGAGCAGCATCATGTTTTGAGCATGTGTCAGAATGTGTTCACATCTCATGCCAGGAAGCAGAGAGAGAGGACAGACCAGGGTCCCACAATCTATTTTGGGGATATACCCCCAACAACCCCAGGACCTTCCACAAGGCCTTACTTCTTAAAACCACACAAAAACCCCTAATAATCCTGCTATCCTAGGAACCAAGCCTCTACATATGGACCTTTGGGAAACACTCATCCAAACCATAGAAATCAGTACGTACAGACTCCGTAAGTCTGAGTAGCCAGCTCCGAATTCAATGATTCCAGCTGCTTTCCATATGGGAGCACATGGCTATACTATGAAAAATCACTCAATGTTAGTTATGAGGATGGCAAAAAGCCTGGGTGTTTCAAGAAACCATGCAACCACTGATTAATGGATACTCTAAAAAATGTAGGGAAATTCAGGATTGTTCAACACTGACAAAATTATTTACTGCATACTGAGATTTTATTCTCATATAGACTGTATACAACTAATGTATTAACTTTCTTTTAATTACAGAAAGTTTTCTTGCAGAGGCAAATGAATTTGGTGATAATATATAAGAAAGCACTGAAAGAATCTCTGTCATTGGTTTGACTTTTCAGACCTTCTTCCAAAAGTAACTACCCATAATAGGGGAAATTCAGTAATTAGGTTAAGGAAAATCCAAGTTTTTATCAATAAAGCAAAAAATTCAATTGATATTTCTCAAAAACATACATTACTTTTTAGAATTATTGTTGCTTAATATATGACACTAGTACCTTTTCATGCAAATATGTGAATCCTATGTTTAAATATCAAGGGCACTTAAGAGAAACATTATAAAACAAAACAAATGATATTTATTTACCTTTAATTTTAATTTAAGTGTTTGTCCACTTAATCTAAGATATTAAAATAGTGTGTTTGATGATATTGATAGCATTTTATCATCCTTTATTGTCCATGGGGTTAGTAGTAATGTCCCATCTTTCATTCCTGATATTGATAACTTGTTTCAAGAGAAATTTTCAACACCCATAACATGTCATTAGATCCACTAGTTTTTTGAGTGCCTTCTCTATATAGTCATTATCTTGACATTTAATGTGAAGCATATATATGTGTGTGACTTGCTTCCATTCCCGTAGTTCTATTCACATGCTTCTTGTCCAGACATTCATCTATTAAATTTCTAACCTTCTCCTTCCAAGACTTTGAACATACCAGTCAGATTTATCTCCACAATCCAGAATACCACATCATCAGAATCCCTGTGTACAAAGTACAGTACAAAGTGTACTGCTCACAACTCAGCCAATTGGGAGTTTCCCATCAACACTATTCCTTAGGGCTACTTCAACTGATGCTGAAGTGTGGCAGCAATCCATTTACATCTATCATTAACATTTAATGCTGACATCTGTGCATCAGGTTTGATATTTGCCTCTTTCATTAGTTGGTCATAGGTCACCTCCTACTCCATGAGCCCACAAAACTGAATGGAGGGAGGGACATCATTGCAGTAATTGTCAATGTCATAGAGATTTGTGCAACCTGATGATTTTCTTGTGCTATATCAGGCTGGATAACAATGGTATCATTTACAACATGGGGTGGACTGCTATTTAGCCTCTTGGACCTCAACACTTGGTGACTCTTTTAATGTATAGTTTATGATTGGCAGGTCCTATCATAAAGTCACTTTGTGTCTATTGGGTTAGACTATTATTTATTAAGCCTTAATAGTATACGAGAAGTTATTATTTTTTTAAATGGCACACAGTTTATAGGATAGTTTTCCCTCAGGACCTCAGAATTCTGTGTTGCAATACATCCACTGTTGATAGTGCTGGAAAGGATCTTAGCACTATCAGATATGCTGAGTCATATGGCTTTAGTAGCAGGACAACTTGTACTGTGTATCTTCAACTTGGTAGGGGACCATAATTTTCCACTGCAGCTAACATCAGATTTGGCTAACCAGGTCACATCTTGTTTTTGTACATAAGTAATATACCAGTAACCTGTCCATACACCTAGCCCTGGAATACTATTATCTACCAGTCATTGCTACAGATTTTAGTCAATCAAAATTACCTGATTCTAATCTGATCTTGCCTCCCATTAGGGTAAAGATACTTACCTTGCCCCTGGAGTTTTGTGCTGCCACTTGGGCCCTACCATCCTGGAATCTCATCATCCTCATTGCAATACAGTTTACTTCCAATGGTTTGCCAAGGAGAGCCAACACTGAGATACTAAAAAATGTCAGTGTTTCTCATCAACACATTTCTTATCGCTACAGTGCCTTCTCTTCCCTCCTAAGGAAAATAGTTGAGAGATAGGTTCTGTCTTCTTACACAATAAATTGTTTCTTATACCCCTACACCCTTGGCCTTCTCACCAATTCCTCATTACTCTGGCAAAAATGTTCCAGTAGGCTGTTTTTGTCCATGCCTAAAAGATGCCACACCAGTAGCATATTAGGCCAACTCCAGGTCTTTGAACCAAGTTATAGGTGTGTGTTCCCATATTGCCAAGTTCTCCTCTATATTCACTTAGGTTCCACTTTCCTTCCATGCTAGTGTGACATCCTCAAAATGCATTCTACCATATATTATCCTAATTCATAACAATACATATTAGCCCATTCCTACTAGTTCTTTCTGAATATGAAGTTATTCTCCATCTGATTAGAGACAGCAGTTTGCCCCTTGTGCTGTGATGATACCTTATCTTTGTTATGAGCTGAAAGCAATGAAAAAATATCAGCACTGGTTGTTGAGTAATACAAGCAACATCTTTTGAGGTAACTGTATCTGATGAGGTTATTGCATTTTCTCCAGAAGGAGGCTGCCCTCCAATAGCACAGGTTTAGGGGACTGCAAATACCAGGCTGAGGGTTCAGGGGATTGTACTTATTTGAGATCCTTACATTAATTTATATTCCAGGTCTCAGAGTTTTACTCTTCATTAGGATAGATAGATGATGGATAGATACATAGACAAATGGATAGAGATAACTATAAATATTATGGATGCTGTTTACATGAAGCCTGACAGACCTTACAAATAGATTCTGGGCCTCATATTCAGCAGTCTGCTTTATAACTGAAAATAAGAGTCTTCTGAATCCAATGGGTTAGGGTGGATAATGGCTCAGTCTTTCCCATCGGAGATACAAACCTATGCTAGAGACCCAGATTAGGGCAATCTTAGAGCCTTCCTTAACTACTACTCTTGCTGGAAATAATCAGAGTCCACACTGATTTGGAAGCCAAGCCCATCTTCTTTCATATCCCAAATACCATTCAGTCACCTACTCAGAGAATAGATGTGTCTAAGGCACACCTCCCTCACTTGAACATATGCTACAAGATAAATGACATAACAAGAGAGATCAGATGCCCATTCTTTACCCCAAATCAGATACCCAGGAACTCACAAAACCAGGGTCTTTGGTTTTCAAATACAGGCAGTCAGTCTGCAAGGTTAATAAAATATTTCTCATTGTGATGACACAGTACATTGTGGTCATCTTAAAAATTACATGAATATTCACAAGAATAATATCTTCTGTGTGCCCTGTAATCTAACCCCAGGGCACAGCTTTAAACCACATTATCACTTGCTCTCCTCACAAGGCTATAAATGAGGTAGTAAATATTAAATGAGGTAGTAAAATATTAGAACCAGGAGCTAGAGATAGCTCAATGAAAATACTGAAGTGGGTAATACATTGGAATTAGAGCGATACAGTATAGCATGAATAAGGGGTCTTTCCTATGTTATAAAGTCCACATATTGTCTGGTGATGGTATGTTTTCAAATACTGCTCAGGACCATGAGGAAGCTATTTGTATTGGTTCAGGCTGGATCCATAGAAGGTTTTGTGGGATCTGCAGCACATAAAATTGGGAAGGGTTTTTTCTAAAATAACACAAAATCAACCATGAAAATGAATTTTATTCAGAATCATAACTTATAATAAACATTAAAATGATAGCACCTACAAAAAGCAAAAATTCCAAAACAACAACTATGTAGCTGTATAATCTGGAGTGAATATCCAAAGTGAAGGATATGATGGCTTTATTACAAATCAAAATACCAAATTTTTTAAAATTTTACATACACATGTAGCTATGTGAACACATAACAAGAGCCCAAGAATAAGAGCTTTCTTACTCAAAGATGTAAAATTGTAGACAGGTTCATGTTAAGTCTTCAGCACTTCTTATCATAACAATTTAAAAAAAAATAAACTAGTTTTTCTAAGATGCAGTCTCACAAAAATCTTGTTTTGAGTTGGAATATATTCATCCGCTTCATCTTATCGATTGTCTATATTTAACCATATTTGGGTACTTGCCATATTTAGCCAATGGAGGCTTTTTTTGTGATCCATTTACAAATTCCCAGGTTTTGGTCCGTCTACTCCTTCTGATAGTTTGGAATGACTTACTAGTTGACAAATTAGTACTGGAATCAATGGGAACTTCTGTACAAATAAGCCGGATGCTAAAGTTTGCTTGATTTGAGACAAATGACCACATATTTTGAAATAAGACTTAGAATATAGTGCTTGCTTTTTCTACAGTTTGCATCAAACTACATGGGCTCTTAAGCAGTAAGTCTGGACTCTAAAGTGACCAGACTGTGGATACAATGACTGTAGCTGCCTTTTACATGTGGTCAGACAGCTATATTAAGAAGATCCACTGTTGGTTAGTTATGAAGACAGCCTGTTTTAACAAACTATTCAGCCATTAAGGACAGACACTCTACAAAACTAAATTTCATGGAAGTATAGAATTGGTTATCCTGTTCAAGGCTGCTGAAACATTTTCTGCATGCTGAGATGTTATTCACACAAATATAGACTGCATGCAGATAATTCATTTACTTTAATTTTAAACTTTAGACTGTTTTGCAAAAGCAACTGTTGTTAGTTATAATATGCAGCAAAGCTTATCTATCATCTATCTTTGGTTCTATGTCTCAGAGATACTTTTTTCCAAAAATAAATAGGCATGGCAGGAAAAATAATTCAACTATTTTAAGAGAAAACTCAGTATTTTATAAAAATTAAGCAAAAATATAATCATGTTCCTTTTAGACTTCTAACTATCTTGCTTAATATCTAACACCAGTGCAATTTTAGTATTGAAATGATTGTGCATACCATATTTTACTATACAGCATACACACAAAAATGTCATAAAACCAAATAGTACTTTCTTTAAAAAATCACTTAGGAATTATGCATTCTAAAAATGTATTTGAAAGTAAAACTTCTAAAACATGCTGATGAAATTGACTCTGAAGAAGCATAAGAAAATAAACATGTATTGATATCTGCAGATCCTAGATATCTTTAAAAAAAAGTGAACATGTTGCCCAAAGTCTTTCATTTTCAGAAAATATTTACATTGTAGACAGAACTGTTAAAACGAGATTTTTTTTTTTAAACTAACATCTGTGGAAGCTCCTTGTTATGGTTTTGACTCTTGGGATACTTAATGAGCTTCATTTGTTAATGGTTTCCGTCTTTTTTCAAATATGATTTTTGCATCAAATAATTCTCTTTCCCTATAGCCGAGAGAAGGCCCTTTTAGATACTTAGCTTCAGCTGCTTCATAATCTAATCCATCAACAGCAGAAATTGAAAAAATAATTGCTTCTGGCAGTAGAACTTCCAGGATGAATTTAATTTTGTCATGTTTTATCAGAGTTAGCATTCTTTCATCTATTTGTTTGTAGATTTCCTGTAAATATTTCACTACTTCATCCAACTGATCATCATCTTCAAAGTATGTTTCAATACAGGGTGTGAACCTATTTGCATTCAAAAATGATTTCAGCCATCTGGATGCTTTGGTGCCTTTTAAAATGGCCAAAAGATGGTTTTCTGTTCCCTTTGCATTCACAATAAAGTCTACCAGGTTCTTGTTGGCTCGGTCCCGAGCAGCCTTCATCCGGTCAGGGAGAATTTTCTGGAAGGCCATTTTCTTGGTCTGGGAAGTCACAACCATTTGTTCCACAGTATCATCACTCTGAAGCTTTGGAAATAGATTCCTGAAGGTATCCTGTTTGATTGCTTTCCTGATTGGATAACTAATGTCAGCAGCATAATACTCAAGGAAAGAGCCTGTAAAAGATCCACAACCTATTCTAACTCTGTAGTCACAAATCAGTGAAATGCACCAGTCGATACTTTCACTATACTTCTCCCTGGCTTTATCCACTAGTGCTTGTTTCTCTTTACAATCAAACTTTTTTAATCTTCTGAATGGTACTCTAATGCCTTTCTTCTCAGGATTTATATTTGCTTCAACAAAAAGCACACTTGCTTTCCGCTCTTTACGCCTGATGCTTTTTACCACTGCTGGCCAAAATGGGTATTTTTGATATTTAAACCAAACTATCATTCCTGTTTCAAATGAACGTGTCTCATAATTTAAAATGAAGCGTGGGAGTTCTTCGTCTTCCTCATTGTCATCTAGTGCAGAAGCACTAACAGGATTTAGATGCTGTGACTTGTCAGAAGCTTGAATGTCTTCCTCAAGTTCCTCTAAATCCAATCTCTGAAAACTTCTTTCATTATTCACAAGAAGTGAATAATCCAGGACAGGATTAGAGGCACTAAGTGAAGCCTGACATTCCCCTGAACAACTTGCAGAGGATGTTGCAGCACCCATCTCTGATTCCACAGAAGGTTGATCCTGGGTGACATCTATGCATGAATTTGGATTTGAAGGACCTTCTCCAGGATCCTCAATATTCTCTGAGAAGGTAGAGCATTCAGAAGAACAAGCAGGGGTCTCTGAGCATACATCTTTTTCCTCTTCTTTCAAAGCTTTGGGCATAGGGACAATATCTGATGATAAAGATGGACCAAACTTTTCATCTTTAACATATGCCTCCTCTTCTTTGACTGTGGAACTTACAGATAAAATTTCTGAGACATCGATCTTTTTCTTCTCTTTTTCATCATCATCTTCTGAAAGTGAAGGGAAAGTCTGGCACCAGATGGGGTTCTGTGATGACTTTGTTTCCATTTCACTCGGAACAGTATCAATAGTTGTGTGCGTCTGTGATTTATCATCAGGCAGGGAATTACCACTCTCTGAAGATATTAACAGGGATGTTGGGTCTTTATTTTCCTTGGGAGACTTCAGTAGGTCCTCTTCATGCCTCCTATACTTTTTACGAGGGGGTGAATCAGACAGCTTTTGTGGTTCATCATCAGACATCACAGTAGTCTCTTCTTCATGTGAAATGCTTGCTTGACTCAAATTTTTTCTCTCATTCAGGATATTCAGTGCCACTTTTAGTGATCTTCCATAGGCTGTTTCCTCTTGAGGTGGGGCACTGTCCTCTGACTGTAGGACTAGAGAGGAGGCAATGGCTTCAACTTGAGATTTATCAAGAATCTTTGTTTCTGTGATGTCCACTTCAATCTTCTCATCTAGTGAGAGTATTTGAACTTCTAGAGAAATCGTCTTTTGTCTCTCAATGTCTGATGAAGTTTCAGATCTGGACAAAACTTTTGCTGGCCATAACTGGTCTTTCCAATTGCATAGGACATACTCAACTTCCATGATGATTTAGACTTGTGTGCCAAGGGGTTCTTATCAGAGGTTGAGGTGGCTTGCTGTCCTTGTCACTGCAAATACAGATCCTACCAAAACAATACTCTCAACAAAGTCTCTTTTGTTTTAGGACTACAAAGAGTTTATAGCTTGTGTTTTGTCTTCACTACAATTACCCCAGGATGCGTGAACACGTTGTTTGAATAAGACAATACTGGAAGATGCTGAAATAGGGGGGGAAAAGTATCAGCAAATATAATTATTTTGTCAAAATAGAATATGAGCAATTGCAAACCAAGAAGAAATAAACTAGAAAGAATAATGCTCAATGAAGTATCAGACAGAGGAAAATGCAGCATAATTTAATGGGAGATAGGAACTGGAAAATTGTTTTACAATGTCAAATTCAGGAACCTGCACATGTTTATTAAGGAGTCATGTGTATACATGTTGGCAGAGGGGGAGGGCTTGTGGTGGTGTTTCAGGGAATCTGTGTTATTTTTATGCCTCTACTATTAAACCTCTGGCAATGGGTCTCCAAACTTAATATGCATCAGAATCATCTGGAAGACTCAGATTTCTAGGCATGCTCCTGCAAGTCTTAATCAGAAGGTCTGGGTTGAGCTCAAAAATTCATATTTCCAATAAGTTCTCAAATGATTTCAATGCTACATGTCCAAGAGGAACTTGTTGAGAACTAGTATGCTAGCCAAACACACAGCATTATAATTTTTGAGTTGTAAGTGCTTTGCTGTTCTACTAAAGCATCCAGATAAAGATAACAAGGTCTGTACCTACTATATCCACACAACAATATACTGACCTCCTAAAAAGCATAAACAGAAGACAGAGACTCAGAATGGTTATTATGGATATTTAATGGTCCTAGTAGTTTCAAGGATTTGAGAGCCAGACCATTGTCTGAAAACTTGGGAAAACACCTGAATAGCCTCTTGCATGACTTTTTCATAGTGTTAATAAATTAGATTGTCAAAATGAGAAGTTGAGACTTTTAAAACTTCTTACGTTAATTATAAATGTTATAGCTAGAGAACAGGGAGCAAGTTGAGTTATACCCCAGATTCTCAAATGAATGTGATTTTAATATGAAATGTGTTTTTTAATTTAAATTCCACAGCTGCAAAGCAGGAAGCAAAATATTCTTCATGATCTCAGTAAGTGTTTAATGTGAAATGTTTCATGAAATGGGAATAGTCTTACCCTGTCATGAGAATTGTGTTGGGTGTGGTCCTATGATCCAGCTGTCTTGATTCTCACTCCAACTGCTTGTCCCTGCTGGTTACTTCTGTGGTTGTACTGCCTTTCTGGGGCTCACTTGGAATCACAGGCAAATTTCCCAGGTCTTGTGAACCTCTGATATTAACCTAGGGTGTCCAAAAAGAATACAGGGAATCAAGGTAAAGTGGAAAAGATATAAGGAAATTTCCCTACAAAAACACTAGCAAGTATGTCATTCTGAAACAGGGACAAAGTGAAATCTTATCCCTGATGTAGATGTCATGTCCTTATAATATGAAATGTTCTTTGGGAAACATTTATATTATTTGGTTCATGATGAAATCATGTCTCTCAGGAAAAGTGTGAGGTGGGAATAGGAAAGAAGGAAGTAACAATTACCTTGTGTCTACAAAAAAGAGTACAGATTTTCTATTTGAATCGTCATTAGTTATCATGTAGATTTCTTTCTTTTTGATACACAAAATTTTCAATGGACTTACAGTTACACTGTACATGCTGTTAATACAAAATAATTTCATTGCTTTTTGCCTACTTCATAAAAATGGTTGCCTGGAGGAAATTTAGGCTGTTTGACAAGTGACATCTTGTGACAAGAACCAGAACTGCAGCCTGCCCATAATGTATAGGCTGGACCTCAATCACTACCAGATCTTTCTTATGGGAAGAGGATGGGAACTACTCTAGCTAGCCAGGAGCCTGCCTGTGCTTCTCAAATTCTCTATTCTAAATTTAAGGGTTCTGTTTTATGGGACTATAACAGGAATATATGTCTTCAAACATGATGTTTCTGATTATACAAACACCCATAAACCCTTAAAATTGAAAAGATGCAAAAACACACATACCAAAGAAATTATAATTCTATAAAAACAACCTCTATGACTATTCTGTATGTATCATTCTAGAATTATTTTACATATATAGATAAATATAATTTCAAACTAGCCTTAGGCTTCACTCAAGAGCATAAATATTTTCCACATGATGTTTTATAAATTATTTTAAGTGAGATTTTTCTCAAGTCTACAATATTTTAGCTTAATATTTCCCTTAAGATGTGAAAAACAAACAAGTATATATTATTAATTTTTAAAATAGAGAACAGTAAATCCATCTCTGTTTCTCCAACTCAACTATACAAATAATCCTATTAGTAATTTGACAGATATGCAATTCCGGATTTGGTTACATAGATTACAGTAACATATATGCATTAAACTAGCATATTTACTTATCCTTAAGAGAAATCATGTGATGTATCCTATCCTATAACTTAATTTTTCATCTTATACTACTTCTCAGGCATTTTCAAATCACATTTAGAGATTCATGTTTGTATTCATCAGATACATACCATTCCCTTATGTGGATTTACCATGCCATATAATATTTTAAAATGCTTATATAAATAAACAAATATTCTATTCTGTCTCACTCTTAAACTTAGGTGATATATAGAAATGATTCTTGCTGACCATAACTATATCTGTGGCCTGAAATAATGAACTGCAAGGTGGATACACACAGGAATATAGTTAACAAAACTACCAGTCTATCTATTTGATCAGGTCCAGGAAAATTTCCACTACTGGCAAAAGGCAGGGGGTTATGGGAGCATGTCTGTGTGTGTCTATGAATGTTTATGTATCTGAAGCAAAATGGATATGATGTTCTAGCTTAAGTTTTCTTTCATGATTATAAAAACAATCATGAAGAAATCCTTTCTTAAAATATGGAAACAGGTTATAAAATACTATTTAAATAGTAACCTGCTAACCCAGAAATACTGAATGTTAAAAGAGCTTATTTTCTCCTAGATTTCTTTCAAATCACCCATATAAACATGCATATATTATGTGCAAGTACCTTCACTCAACTACATATTTGATGCCCTTTCCATGCTCATGTACATATGACACAGTCTTCTTATGTATCAATCAATTTACAGAAATATTTCCATCCATGTTGTCAAAATATTTGTCAGTTAAATTTCTATGTAAGTCAATAAATATTTAAAACTTCAAACAGTAACGTAATGTCTAGCAAAATACACATGGAATGTTAACTCAATAAATTAGTATGAACGGCCATGCTACATTGACTGAAGCCTTAATTTAGAGGCTGTAATCTGATCACCCCTTCTCCCACTGTGGACTTATAAAGCATTGGGAGATACAAAAATTCCAGAGGACTAATTCCTTCAAAATGCCTGTAATTCTCTCAAAACCACACTCCGTTCCTACCACTCCAAGATCATGATCCCTATTTTTCACATCTATACTCTAGGGCCCTCAGAAGTCACTGGAAAATAACTAAATTTAAGACAGCCATTACCTTGAAGCTTCTTGTCAGCTGCAGCCTGGAGAAATGCAGCTCCTCCCCCCAAGACTGGCCAGGCACAGCTCACTGCCAGGCAGCTCAGGGAAGGCTCCACCCACTGGATAAGATGAAGAGCAGAAGGCCCCTCCCTGAATTAGAGGACAGAAACGCCAAGAGAAACTGCTGAAATGTTGAAGTATGGAAATGTTCTTTTTGAAAGAACTTTAAAGTAAAATAGCAACAAGTGTCTGTTTAATTTCCATTCAAATGCTTTGGTGGTAGGTGATTTCTTGAAGAAAAGAGGCAGCGAATCAGTTTATCATGATAAAAAAACAGTTAAAATTTTTTTTTTTTTTACATTTTTTTCTTGCCTTCTCTAGCATCGTACTGCTACAGGTGAATTTTTAAAACCCAGCTTTGTCAAACTGCACAAAACAAGACTGCTAAGGTTATTGATAGGGACTGTATTAAAACTGTTCATTATTTACGGGAGAATTGACTTAAAAATTACTTTTTTTCTGTTTCCATGACACATTATGTTTCTTCTTTTTTTAATATTTATTTTTTAGTTATAGGTGGACACAATGCCTTTATTTTATTTTTATGTGGTGCTGAGGATCAAACCCAGTGTCTCATGCATGGTAGGCAAGTGCTCTACCTCTGAGCCACAACTCCAGCCCCATGTTATGTCTCTTCTTTTACTCAGTTCTCTTCTTGAACCCTTCACAGAGGTTTCAGCAAATTCTTCACATACATGATCATTTAAAAAAATTTAGTTGCAGACAGACACCATACTTTTATTTATTTCTTATGCAGTGCTGAGGATTGAAGCCAGTGCCTCACACATGCTAGGCAAGTACTTTACCATTGAGCTAAGCCCCCAGCACACACGTTCATTTTTGATAAGAGGCTAAATAGCATTGGTTTGACAGGAAAATACCCATTTCATATTTCCTCATCAATAACTGGCAATTCCTCCTTTCTATTTTGTTGTTATTTTTCATTTGGGCATTTTAATGTGAGCAGAATTGTTTAAATTTACATGTCTTTATTTGTCTCTATATCTGAAATATATTTTTAAAATATTTTTAGTTGTAGTTGGACACAATACCTTTATTTTTATGTAGTGCTGAGGATCAAACCAAGGGCTTCACACATACTATGCGATCACTCTACCGCAGAGCCACAACCCCTGAAATATATTTTATGCATTCTGTTCATCAAGATTCTCCTGCATTAAATTTATATTTCTGATTTAAATTAGAAATTCAAATTTTAAGTAACATTATTGACAATTTGGGGGAATGAAGTGTTATATTTGGCCTGTGTTTCACATAATATATAGTATTACTCATATATATATATGTATATATATATATATATACATATATATATAATTACAGTATAAAATCTACATTTATGTAAATGTTAATGTTAGAACAATAAATAGAAATGAATTAATGAAGGTGATCTCTTGGCTAGTATATTTTTTGGCTCTAACAATTAGAGTAGGCAATGTTTGTGCTATAAACATCCCTTAAATATCAGAGGTTCAATCACCAAAAAGTGTACTTTGCTGATGTCAAAGTTCAATGTATATAATCAAGAGGCCAGAGGGGACTGCTCCAAGTAGCCACTAAGGGACTCAATTATCTTCCACCCTTATGGCTCTACCATCTTCTTGGGCCTTGAAGTCCTTCAATGCATTCTTTGTAACTGGCTAGCAGTCAACGAAGAGAAGCAGTGGTCAGCTATTGCTGTGGCAGAGGCAAGAAATATATATCTTACAAAAGATACAAATCAGAGGTTAGCTGCCATGGGGAGAAGACAGATGCCAAGATAGCCCCAATTTTCAAGATCCAGGAGAACAGGTCTCTGTAAAGTTGAGGCTAGACAGGACAAGAGACTGTCACTCCCTGCCTCACCAGGCACCTAGTACCTAATACTCTCAGCAGTCTATTGCTGGAAAATGGGCAAGGGGATGATGACAAACCCTTCTCTGGTAGCATAGGTGTGAAGGAACTGCTGAAAATCTAAGGTGGGAAATCATAGAGAAATAACCTTTGGCACTCCAGGATCTATTTGGGGAAAAAAAAAAAACTAAGTTATGTAAGCCAGATGATAAAGAAGTGAGAAAATGTCATATAAATGCAGTCATACAGCATTGTGGCAGACAAACATTAGGAGACACACCTTGTATAATCTCTTCTGCTTGAGTGTGTATAGAACCTGTGCCTTGCTTCTAATCAATAGAATTTCATGAAGATGATATAATACCACACATTCCATTGATTATTAGGTTATACTAAACTCTGTAATAGCTGAATGAATAGAGAAATAGGAGAGAATGAGAGAAAGGGAGGAACAATCTCCAGAATACTTTATAATGCCTACATTAAGATGATACAAAACCAGAAAAATAACCTCATATGACAAGTATAGAACACTATAGACCAGTATCTTTCAAAAACATAGAAATCGTTAACAAAGTGCTATTAATCAAAGCCAATGATATAGAAAAAGGACAATATAACTAAATGAAATTTTTTCTGGGAATATAAGGACAGTTTAGCATAAAGAAATCAACTGATGTAACTCACCATTATTATTAATCTCTCTAATGCCTCATCTCCAAAACAAGGATACTCATAATACCCACTATTGTGTTCTGTTTTGTGCTACTATAATGTAATAGTTGAGGTTGTATAATTTATAAACAATAGACATTTGTTTAGCTAACAGTTCTGGAGGCTGGAAAGTCCACAACTAAAGAAGTGCATCTGGTAATGGTCTTACTGGGTCATTGCATGGCAGATAGTATCACATGGTGGGAGAGCACAACCTGATCAAAAGTATCTATAAAAAACTCTACAATTAATATTGTATTTAATGGTGAAACATAATGCTTTTTACTAAAATCAGGAATATGGCAAGAAAATCACCAGTCCCGCTTTCATTTGGTATATAAAAAGGCATAAGAAAATCTCATCCATAGTGTATACATGGGTGTTATATTTGTTTCTACTAAATATGCTTTAGGAAAAGCAGATGATTTCTAAAGTTTATATGTATAAAGGGTTTATATAATGGTTATTATTCCATATTTCTAATTAATTTTTATTATTTGAATTATAATACATTAAAATCATACTTGAAAGTATCATATACTATATTCATCAAACTTTTTTATATACAATTTTCTGACTTTTAACATGTCTAGGTTTATATAAACATATCATAATCAGAAGACAAGTTTCATCATCCTCACAACTTCTTTGTGCTGTCCTTGTATAGCTACACCCTCCCCCACCTATACACCAAGGAACACTTATCTTTTACTGTTGCTATACTTTTATCTTTTTTTTTTTTTTTTGTACTGGGGATTGAACTCAGAGGCAGTTGACCACTGAACCACATCCCCAGCCCTATTTTGTATTTTTTATTTAGAGACAGGGTCTCACTGAGTTGCTTAGCACCTCACTTTTACTGAGGCTGGCTTTGAACTCATGATCCTCCTTCCTCAGCCTCCCAAGATGCTGGGATTATAGGCATGTTCCACTGTAACTGGCTACTTTTACCACTTTTCTTCAATATTATATTGAAGATCCTAGCCAATAAAAAAGGCCTGAAATATAACAAAGATTGGAAAGGCAGAAGTAAAACTACTTGTAGACAACATGATGATCTATGTAGAATATCCTAATGAATCTACCAAAAAAGAGGGGCTGGGGTTGTGGCCTAGTGGTAGAGCACTTGCCTAGCATATGTGAGGCACTGGGTTCGATTCTCAGCACCATATATGAATAAATGAATAAAATAAGGTCCATCAACAATTCAAAATAAATATTTAAAAAAAGAAAAAAGGTAAAAGCTACTAGAACTAATAAATAAGTTTAATAATATCACCAAATATAAGTTAAATATAAAACAACTGATTTTATTTTTTACAATTAAATCTGAAAGTTAACATTTAAAAAAATGTACCAATTATAATTTCTTCAAAACAGGAAATGCTAAGGAAGAAAAAAATCCAACAAATATGTGTCAGACTTCTATGTAGAAAACTTTAATACACTAATGAAAGAAATTAAAGATCTAAATAAATGGAGAAATGTGTTATGTTCACTGACTGAAATACTCACAAATTTTAGGATTTTTTCCATCCTTTAAATACATTTTTTTTGTACCAGGGATTGAACTCAGGGGCACTCAACCACTGAGCCACATCCCCTAGTTTGTATTTTATTTAGAGACAGGGTCTTACTGAACTGCTTAGCAACTCATGTTGCTGAGGCTGGCTTTGAACTCTCGATCCTCCTGTCTGAGCCTTCAGAGCCGCTGGGATTACAGGTGTGTGCCACTGCGCCTGGCTCTCTAAATACATCTTATCTACAGAGTTACTGCAATCTCAATGAAAATCCTAGCAAACTTTTTGTAGAAATTGAAAAGATAAATAAAACATATATGAAAAACAGAGGAACTATAGGAGCCAGACAAATTCTAGAAGGAAATACAAAAGGTGGAAGACTCACACTAAGACTACAATATTAAAGACAGTGTTGTTATTAGCATAAGATTGACACAGATCAATAGAACACAAATAGACGAGCAAATATGGTCAATCAACTTTTTAAAAAGGTAGTTAAAATGGAGAAATGGTGGTCTCTTCCCATAATTGGTACAGGAAAAACTAGACATCATAAACACAAATATCTATCCTGACCCCTTAACTAAGACCACAGATAAAAATTAACTCAAATTGGATTACTGAACCAAATGTAAGCCAAAAATCTATAAAATTTGCAAAAGAGAACAAGATAGGAAGTCTTTGAGACCTTGGATAAAGCAAAGGTTTATTGAGATACAAAAAGCATGTACTATTAAATAAACAGACAAACTGGACTCTTGCAAACTGCTTTTTTTTTTTTTTTTTTTTTTTTTTTTTTTTTTGTACTGGGGATTGAACTCAGGGGCACTCAACCACTAGGCCACATGCCCAGCCTTTTTTGTATTTTATTAGAGACAGGTCTCACTGAGTTGCTAAGTGCCTCGCCATTGCTGAGGCTGGCTTTGAACTTGCAATCCTCCTGCCTCAGCCTCCCAAGTGCTGAGATTACAGGCATGCACCACCGCACCCAGCTTCTGAAAACTGCTTTTCAAAAAAATAAAATGAAAATCACAGAATGGAAGAAAATATGTACAAAACATATTTCTGATAAAGCACATGTATCTAGGATATATAAAGTACTCTTAAAATTCAGTAAGTTTAAAAACTCAATTAAAAATAGACAATAATTTATTTATATTCTATTTAGACACTTCATTAAAGAAGGTGTATGAATGGCAGAAGAACATATGAAAAAATGTTTAACACTATTAGTAATTAAGGACATTCAAGTAAAACCAGAATGAAATATCTTTAACAACTTTATAAGAACAGCTAATATTAAAGAGAAAAAGAAAACCTGACAGTATCAACTTCTGGAAATGATGCAGAGCAACTAAAACACGTATAAATTTCTGGTGGAAATGTGAAAATGCCAAACTGCCACTTTAGAAAATAGTTTGGCAGTTGTTAATGTAGTTAAATATATGTTTACCATTCCATCCAGAATCTCACTACTAAGTATTTACCCAAAAGAAATGAAAAATTAGGTACACACAAAAATCTGTTTTGGGAATATTTAAAAACTTTAATCACAATCACCAAAAATTATAAAGCTACTCATAAGTGGATACACACATTGTAGAATATCCATATTTCTCATCTACATTAAGCAATCAGCTACTGATACATACAAGTGTGGATGAAGAGTAAACAAACACACACACACACACACACACACACACACACGCACAGTGTTAAGAAAGCCAGATGCAAAAGCCTGCATTATTTATGATTCCATATATATGACATCCTTGAAAATGAAAAACCATAGGGACAAAAATCAGATCAGCAGTTGTCAGGAATTGGGGTAGAGAGATGGTGCTGACCACAGTGGGGCAGGAAGGAATATTTTCGAGCTAAGGAAATACTCTCTCAATTGTATTAGTAGTTACATGACTGTCAAAGCTCATCAAACTGTGCACTAAATAAACCAGTGAATTCAACTGTATCTAAATCATACCTCAATAAATCCGAGTCCTGAAAAGGCATCCAAATAGAATAGGACCTATATAAAAGACTTGTATATTAATCTGGGCATAATGGGGATACATATAGATATTTTGATTCGTACTTTGGATCAATGACTGCCAAAGAAGGCTGTGGGTATCACAAGGTATGTGTAAAATATTCCCTGGAATACAGAAAGAATATATTACAAATTCAAATTACTTCAATCTCTTCAATTTTTTATTAACTTCTACTTTTGAATTTGCTTTAAAGTAAAGAGAAGGCATCTAAGAAACCTGATTTTTGATATGGTTATATAACTCCTTCTGTAAGTTCATATTGTCACTATAGTTTTTCATGAAGTGTTGGCTAGCACATGACACTTTTCAGGAAACCTGATGATATCAACATCCTGTAGCTTATGAGCATATACAATTTATCCTCAATGGCAGAGCTTTTAACTATACTGAAATTCTCACATGCCACTCAACTACATGGATGGAAGTAAAAGAAGGAGGAACATAAGGAAGGAAAGACACAGAATAGATGCTAAATTCTATAATCTGGTAATAGAAATTAGTTTAAAATAAGTCCCTAGTGAAGAAAAAAAAACAGAAACTGAATGAAACACAAGAGATAAACTGGTTATAGAATAAATGTCAGTATTTAGTTCATTAAGTGTAATTAGAACATCACAAACATCTTACAGGGGCCACAGGTATTGGTAAAGCAAGAAATCTTAGACATTTAACAGATATGCAAAATATTCAATGACACTTAAGGCAGAGGCATACACAAATAACAAAGGAAACTGGCTGTAAACAGTTCAATCTTATTAATGCCCACTGACAATATCAATCTACCTGAAGAGGAACAACATCAGGAAACATAAAAGCTTACAAAGCATGAGTATTCCCAGTGCAGAAAAAGGCAATCCAGAGAGTGAAACATTACTAGTGTCAAAAGGATTCCATAGTCTCTGACCAATGATAGAGAAAGTATAAAAGAAAAACAAACCAAAGAAAATCAACCAACCAGTGACTTAGGAATTTCAAGGGGAAAAAGTTCTCATGTTTGGAGCTTTGTATTCTGTAGGCAAGGTAAAAATTAGAGTGCCAATGGATAAAACTATTAGGATTTAATACTCAGGATGATGGAATGGGAAATTTTTTTTAAAGGAATAAAATTAAAGAAAGGTTTATGAGGGCCTTACAACCTCATTATGACAGAGCATATACAAAGCTCTATTATACTCTGGGTATCCAAATATAGTGTTCTTTCTGGCATTAACAAGCAATGAGAATGACCCTTTTCAGATCTGCCTTGAGAAATTTAAAGAAAAAATGAGTACTATCATCAAATATTGCCAACCTCTGAGATACCTGGAGGAAAACATCCAAGTAGGAACAAAATTACTCTCATCACCACTCTGATTAATGGAATTCATCGGTTCCTTTCATGAGGAGATAAGAGATATTATTACATATCAAATTTTAGTGTAAACTTCAGAGTTTGTCAGGCAGTCATTATGGCAAGATTGCTCTATGTTTCAAGTTCAAAAGCAGATACACAGACATGGATTTGAGATCCAGCTCTAACTTTATTTGTGGACTAAAAAGATAATTGGTGTTACCAGATATCAAAATATATTGTAAGGTTACAATAATTTTTAAAAGTTTAGTGACAATCTAAGTGTGTAGCAAGAGGTACATATGGCTGAAGAAAGGAAGGGGAAAAGAAAAAAGAAGTTCAAAATGAACACAGAATACCTGAAAATGGGCACAATTCATTGGCACATCTGGATATAGACCAGAAATGAATGAGTGAGATCCTAAGTCATCTAGAAAAGTCTTTTTGTCACTGGTGTTTGACTGACTAGTTTAGCCAGAAAAGCTTTGCTTTTAGAGACCTCTATTGGTGTAGGGCTACTTAATAGTTTCTTCCTTCTGTGGCTTATTCATATGCTTCTTCAAATTCACAAATAAACATGAATAAACAATTTTGGATAGCTGACACTGAAGGATACTCATTTAAAGAAAAAAAAATCAAATAAAAAAGAATAACCAAAGGAATATCTTCTGTCAGAGGAGAAGGAAAATAGACAATGAAAATGGAGAAGGCAGCATGCATAAAGGATGAATAAATACTTGGCATCAAGCCAAGAAACATATTGTGGATTTAGAAAATATTTAAAAATTCAAAATAAGAGAAGCAGTTGTATTATGCCCCAGTATTTGGCCCTGAGAATAGTTGTTACCTAAAGGGAATAAATGTGTATGTTATGGTTTGATGGGAAGTGGTCAAGGAGAATTGGAAAGTACATCAGGGACACCATTTCTGTTACTGAGTTTTTTTGTACTATGAGGCATCTCAAAGTTTATTCTAGGGGAATCCTATTTTAACTTGTCTAAGCTGCCAGTGCTCTTCTACCTACTCAAAACAGCCAAACATAGATACTTGGATCTGTGTCTCCTACACTAGCCCAGGTAACAACACAATAACTTCATTAAGAAGTGAGAGATTTTGGACGTCTGTCATGGCTACCTGTTGTCAGGATTGTTGTCAAGGACTTGTTGAGAGTCAGGTTGTTGGCTGGAACATGCAAGTCTGAAGTAAGTAGCCACCATTACCATTATTTGTTTAATTTCTTTATAGGGGTTTATCATACCCATGTTCCTCAACTTATGAGGCTAACCCATCATAAGTTGAAAATATTATAGTGGAAAATATATTTATTGTGTTCTGTAGACATTACGTGACATAAAAACACAAAACAATATACAGAAAACACTGCCAAAACAGTCTCCTATAGAGCACTGATTGTTTCCCCTCAGGACCCCATGGCTAACTGGGAGATGTGGATCACTATCGCTGCCGAGCATCAAGAAAGTATGTTGTGGGCTGGGGTTGTGGATCAGCGGTAGAGAGCTCGCCTAGCACGTGCGCAGCCCGGGTTCGATCCTCAGCACCACGTACAAATAAACGCATTGTGTACAACTAAAGCAAACAAATAAATATATATAAAAAAGAAAGTATGTTGTACTTCTCATTGCAAGCCTGGGAAAATATCCAAATTCAAAATTCAAAGTATGGATTCTACTGAATATCAATGGTTTTTACACTGATTATAAAACTTAAAAATCATAAGTTGAAGCATTGAAAGTTGAGGACCAGCACTAGAATGTGTAGTTTTAATTTAGAATGTTATGGTACCAAACCAGAAACAAAATACATTTTATTCCATATTCTCAACATATTTTTAATATAAAATGTTTTATAAAATGGGGAATAGTCTTACTCTCTGTCATATGGATTGTGGTCACTCTGGCACTGTGATCCAGCTGTCTTGATTCTCACTCCAACTGCTTGTCCAGCACAGTCTTCACTCTGCTGCGTACTTCTGTTGGTTATACTGCCTTTCTGGGGCTCAACTGGTATCACATGCAGATTCCCAGGTCTTATGCAATTCTGATATTAACCTCAGCTGTCCAATAGCAAAACAGGGAATTAAGGCAATAAAATGGAAAAAGTATAAGGAAATTTCCCTACCAAAATACTTGCATGCATGCTATTCTGAAACACAGAGACAAAGTGAAATCCTATCCCTGATGTAGATGTTATGTCTATTTTTCCCTCATGTTCTTTAATATGAAATGCTCTTGGCGGTACAGTTATGCTATGCTGAAATCATCTCCCTTTGGAAAATAATGAGGTGAAGATAGAAGAGAAGGGAAATAACATCTGCCTTATTGTGGCCAGACTTTATGAAGCAGCATTTTTTTGTTATTGTTGTTTTCTGTTTGAATCCTTGGGTTGGGGCTTTATCTCTTAGACACACACACAAATTTTTCAAGGCAATTTCAATCACACTCAACATACTTATGGTCCACTAATAAAAAAATATGTTTTCATTGCTCTGTTGGCTCACTTTCATAAAAACAGTTGTCTGGAGAAAATTTAGGCTATCTAATAAGCGCCATCCTGTGACCAAAACCAGAACTATCACTACCATGTCCTTGTGAGAGATGGGTATAAATTACATCCTGCCAGCCAGCAGATTTCTCAGGCTTCTAGAATATACCATACTCAAATTTAGAGCTTTGTTATGCATTACACAAAAATAAAATCCAAATATCTTCACCTCCAATGGTCTTATTTAAAAGAAAAAGAAACGTTGTATGCTTACTGAAAATATGAGAAAGATATAAAAAGTATACTTTGAGAAAGACAACACTATTATTTCTTGTATATCTTTCCATATTTTTCATTTTATATATATATACATTAATGCATATAATTTCAAACCAGATTTTTACCCTGCTTAAACTCAGTTTGAACATTTTTCCATATTAGTAAGTATTTTCACCATGAATTTCAATGAATTAGTTAAAATGCAATTTCCCCCCAACTTTGAAGCATTTTATCTCAATCTTTTTTATGGTTATTGTTAGAAAATGACTAAATATATATTAAAGATCATTTAAAAACTACACAAGTATCTCCATAAGTAGGTTGCTTGTGTGTGCATGCTCACATGAGCACTCTTTTTTTTTTTTTTTGGTGTGTGTGTGTGTGTGTGTGTGTGTGTGTGTGTGTGTGGTACCAGGGACTGAACCCAGGGACATTTAAGCACTGACTCACATCCCCAGCCCTTTTGAAAATTTTGAAACAGGGTCTTGCTAAGTTGCTGAGTGCCTAAGTTGCTGAGGCTGGCTTTAGAGCTCGCCATCTTCCTTCCTTGGCCTCTGGAGCTGTGCCTTATATAGTTTTTCTGATTTGCTTATGCATACTTTATAAATTTAGTCTTTTCTCCTTTAATGACATACAATGCTGCTTGCCATTCTGAAATTCAATTTGTTTCACCTAACACTACTTCACAGACATATTTTCTTCTTTTTTTTGGTGGGAGGGATACCAGGGATTGAACTCAGGGGCAACTGACCACTGACACACATCCCCAGCCCTATTCTGTACTTTATTTAAAGACATTTAGAGATAGGGTCTCACTGAGTTGCTTAGTGCCTCACTTTTGCTGAAGCTGGCTTGGAACTTATGTTCCTTCTGCCTTAGCCTCTGGAACTGCTGGGATTACAGGCATGCCACACTGTGCCTCGCAAGCCACAGTGCCTGGCCACAGACATCTTTTCAAATCACTGAGTTCATATGTTCGTTTGTTAGCTGTATAATATTCTATTCAATGTAACTTTTAAAACTGCTAATAGAAATAAACCAAATCCTCTTTCAATCTCACTTTTAAACTTAGATGATGTAAGAAAAATGATTCTTGCTGACCACATCTGTACCTGTGGCCTGAAATGATGACTTGCAGCAAGGACACAGGCAGGACTTGAAACAGCAACCAGGATACCTATTTGACCAGGTCCAGGAAAAATTCCACTAATGGCAAAAGAAAATGGGGGTCAGAAAGGAGAGCATGTCTGTGTACCTGTGAATATTTATGTGTCTGACACAAAATGTGTATGTTGTTTCAGCAAAATTTGCTCTTCTAATTTTAACAATGATGGTGGAAAAAAGCAATTCTAAAAATGTTGAAACCAATTAAAATACATTTTAAAAACTAAGCAATCTGAACACTCAGAGTTGCTGTTAGCACCAGAGCCTAGTTCCCCCCACAAAAAGGCAGATTTTTGCAAGTGTTATCACTCAACAGCATATCTGAATCCCTTTCCATGTACATGCACATTTATATTTATGTTTGTATATGTCATTCATTTTTAATGTTTACATTTTCTGATCAGTTATTTTGGGGTAGAATATTAATGTTTAAAAAATAGAATAAAATGTGTAATGAAGATAGAAACATGGAATGCCATGTAAAAAATTAACATGTACAGTACGCCTCACTGAAGTCTTAGAAGCTGTAATCTGATCACCTATTCCCACACTGTGGACTTTAAAAATATCGGGAGAAACAAAAATTCCAAAGGATTAATTCTGTGCTAGTAACAGCAATTCGACCAAAACCATGTTTCATTCCCACCTCTCCCTGGCAACAATCTCTAATTTTTTTCACCTTAACACCAAGGACCGAGAAATTCCCAGAAAATAACTAGCTTAAAGACAGCCATTACCTTGAAGCTTCTTGTCAGCTGCAGTCTCCTGATGCAGCCCCTCCCCCAAGACTGGCCAGGCACAGCTCACTTCCCAGCTGCTTGGAGAAGGCTCCGCCCCCTCCGATGAAGGGGAAAGCAAGGGGCCTTTCCCTCAATTAGAGGGAAAAGAATCACCAAGTTAAACTGAAATTCACTTAAAGGGAAAAATGTTCATTCTTTAAGGCACTTGAAAGCGGAATGGCAACACGTGTCTCTGTAATTTACATTCAAACCACAAGGGTGGGTGATTTCCTAGAAAAAAAAAAGTAGAAATGTGTTTATCATATAATAAAGACCCAGCAAAGTATATCTTTTATGTATTTTCTGATTAGTTTGGCACCTAATTTCTATAAGTGATTTTAAGACACAGCTGGTCAAGCTCAATTTAAAAGATGCCCTAGGTCCTTATTTGTGATGCAGTAAATTAGTACATTATTTTGTGGAGAATTAATTCTCTACAAATTGTTTTGGTCCTGGGCTATGCTACTTCTCTTTTTTTTTATTTAGGTTTTCCTATTCATCCTTCAGAAAGTTTCATAGATTTTTCAACTAGAATAAATTCTATATATAAAAAAAATCAACCAGAAGTCCTTAATGAGGTATATATCTGAACATACTGAAATTGAAAAAAAAAGCTAGGGTAAAACACAATAAAACAATGTTGGAAACAGAACAGCTTGCTAAGACTGTTTTCATTGCAAAAATATCACTATTCTAAAGCAGTTCTTCCATATTACTAAGAAATAAATAGCAAAGTAAAAATGGGCAAAGAACAAATAGAGAATCTACAATATTCTGAGGGAATAATTCTGTTTACTTTCTTGTGAGCAAGATAATCCAATACAACCACATGTATCTCTCTCCTTCTTGTGTAGTTGCAAGCCTGCTAGCTGTTTGATTACATGTGTTTAAATTACAGGTTCTGTTGTAAAGCCCAATTGATTTTTACAATAGTCAGTGCCCTACAACTTAACTTTTCCCTTGTACTAAAGCTGACATTTTGACTTCCATTTACAGTTCCATTTATTTTATATGAATTTGTTCAGTAGAGAAAAGGAGGTGCTGTTTATTAAGGCTTCTCAAAATTCAAAATAAAAATTAAAACTAACCAATATATAAAAGATATTCGCTTTCCTTAATAATCAAAGAGATGCAAATGTAAATAGACCTGAGATGTCATCTTTCTACCTAGTTTGACTGAAAAGAAGCAAAGAAGTGACAGTGAACAATTAGCAAGAAAATGGACACTTTCACCCTCATGCCCAAGACAACAAATCTGGGAAGAAGACAAGATAAAATCAGAACCAAATCTATCTGACCCCCAAACATGAGGATGTTCACCCTCTTCACCAGTACTCATTACTCACCACCTCCTGAGCCTAGAATCCTGCCTCTTCTGCAGAATCAAAGATGATGTTATTTACCTTGAGATTGTGAGGAAATTGGTCAATATAACCCCATAGCAAGTGTGGCTTAATGTCATGTTCCTGCTGGGTAACACATGGTGAACTATGACCATCTTCAGTAACTTACCATACTCATACATGAACTCTTTCCAACTCTTACATTCTCACACAAACTTAAAAATATTTTGGTGCACTATGCTTCTTCACTGAGTGTATCTGCATGACAGCATTTCACTTGGCCTTAGAACAGTTATGACATGTCTTTTTTGTGTTGCTTGGTCTTGGCAATAACTTCCTTTTCAGATATCCCTATTCCTGGAGAGGCAGTGAAAATCATTTTTTCATGCAATAAAGTGCCCATTTCATTTCACCCTTATTAACAATTGGCAATTCCTTATTTCTGTGCTTTGTTGTTTATAATTGCCAATTCAATATGGGAAACTGCATTTCTATCATCTTTTGCTGAGCTTATTCACAAAATCCTCAAGAGATTAAGACAGAAATTTAGATTTTTATTCCTTTAACTTTAAGGTTATTTCCTAGGAAGTGCTAAAACTTACACAGTGATGATGGATAATGATTCTGAGGTTTACGTCTCTTAAGAAAATATTATGCTAAATTTCAAAACAAATTCTATAATTTTCAAACAATTCCATTTGTGATCACAGTGAACAGGTAAACGTATCTCCTGCCACATTCTACCAACTGAGTTTAGAGAAACAGATGTATTATGCCATAGCTTTTCCTGTAATGAACAGAGGAAAAAAAAAAAAAAACTATTTGCATTGGGGACTCTAAAGAAAGAAGAAGCCACCATTTTTCCAGAGTTCTGTTAATAGAAGGGTCAGGCTGGAACAACATTGTTCTGTAACCACTCTAAAAGGAACATCAATGGTTCTTTGGTGAAATATGGATTTCTGTTGGCAGGATACAATGTCTATCCTTTAAGAGTTTGTCATGGAGGCATTATGACAGGGTTATGTTTTTTGACATTTTTAAACAGGCAAGAAGTTAGACAGTTGTGAGTTTGAAAACTTTATTAACTCGGCAGAAAGAAAACTCCCAAATCCTTGACAACTATTTAGGTTGTAATCTTTACATTCTAGTACAAAGATGCATGGTCACAAAAATTCATAGGTAATGTGCATCTCTGATATTAGCCTAGGTTATGAAAATATCAAATATTAAACTACATTTAATGACATAGTAATAAAAAGCTGTAGCTATAAGTAATAAAAAGCTGTAGAAAGTACTATTTTTGAAGACTTTTTTTTGAAGACATCTTATTTTAGGGCTTTTACGGTAGTAAATGGTTCTTACTTGCTGTAGCCTTTTTATTATCCCCCTGGAAGTTCACAAAGTAGCTTGAATAAAGTGTTTTCAGTGAATGATAACTGGATTAAATTAAAACATGGCAAAAAAAGAGATGAGATAAAATGTTTACTTGGCTATGCAGAAAGAAGGTTGACAAACAATGGAAAATGGAGATAAGATACAAGTCAGAAGAATAAATTGTATAGACAAAAGAGGTTGAGACATAGAACATACTTTCAGGGGCCAGAAAAATGAACAGATAAGCACTATATAACACAAACCCCATACCCTATGTTTATTTTTTCTCTTGTATAAGAAGAAGAGATTGTGTATAGGAGGGTCTTTGGCAATTAGGGATGTTATTTGTGTGCCTGGGTAATCAGATCCTTTTGGGTGTCTCTGAGTTATCATAAGGAATGCAGGATTTTAATGTTTTGCAAGCTGCTACTGCTTCCTGTTTTTTCCAGGCAACCAGACAGTGGTATTCAACACCAGTAACTTCAGTAAAAGCATGACCTTAAGAGTCAGAGGTTTGTGATGGTTTCTGGGAAATAATTAAATGTGTTAAACCATTGCAAATGTTATTCTAGAGAGTGCACAGATGTCTATCTAGGGAAGGTCATAAGACTTTAAGAAGTCTTAGGAAATCTCTGTAACAACACTATATAGTACTTGGTGATGACAATCTAGCATAGTTGTTAAGGTTCTAAGAGTGATCCAGGGGTTGGAACCTCAAGTAGACACTTGAATAGCCTCTTGCATGATTTCTTCATAGTGGTTTAACACATTCTCAAAATGAGAAGTTATAACTTTTAATTATAAACACTGTGGCTGCAGAATGTGGAGCCAAATGAATTATACCTCATATTCTCAACCAAGTATAATTTAAATATGAAATGAGATTTCAAATTTCAGATGCTATGATGGTGGGCTGGGAGTATAGTTCAGTGGTAGAGCACTTGCTAATATGTGCAATGCCTTGTGTTTGATTCACAGCACCACACACACACAAATAAGATGTACAACTGCAAAGCAGTAAGAAAAATAAATTATCCTTCATGATCTCAGAATGTTTTCATTGTGCAATGTTTCATGAAATGGGAAGAGACTTACCCTCTGTCACGTGGATCGTAGTTGGTCTGGTCCTGTGATCTAGCTGCCTGATTCTCACTCAAACTGCTTGCCCAGCAGAGCTTTTACCCTGCTGGGCACTTCTGTTGCCGGGCTGCTTTTCTGGGCCTTAACTGGATTCACATGCAGATTGTCCAAGTTGTATATACCTCTGATATTAACCTAGACTGTCCAAAAGAAATACAGGTAACCAAACAATAAAATGGCAAAAGCATAAGGAAATTTCCTTACCAAAATTCTAACAGGTAGTCATTCTGATACACAGTCATTCTGAAACACAGTCATTCTGAAACACAGTCATTCTGAAACTACATCCCTGATGTAGATGTCATGTTTATTTTCCTTTGTGCTGTTCTAATGTGTGAAATTCTCTCTGTTACACATTTATTATAAATTCATGATGAAATCATCCCCCTCAGGAAAATTAGGAGGTGGAGACATGACAGGAGGGAAGTAAAATGTGCTTTGTGTCTACTATGAGCAAAATTCTGTGTAGCTACTTTTAATATGTTATGTGTGAATCCTCACATCAGTCCTTGTGTGGAGTTTTTTCTTGTATACACATATAACTTTCAACAGATTTTCAATCACACTCTACATACTGTCTCATAGTAGGCTAAAACAAAATATGTTTCATAGCTTTGTTTATCCATTCCCTAAAAATGGTTGCTTGGAGAAAGTTTAGGAAACCAGGCAAGTGCCATCTTGTGACCAGAACCAGAACTGCAGACTTTCAGGTCCTTAGGGAACTATAGTCATCTAGACAGTAGCCTTCTTCTGGCTTCTGGGGAATTTTTCATTCAGCTTAAGAGTTGTATGCATGTGTTATACAAAAATAGGATCATAAGTCATAATTTTAGTATTTGTCATTATAGTATCTCTCTTGCACATTGCATATCTTTCATCTTTTGAATTTCCAAAGACAAAAGCAAATCCCTATAACAATGGTCAAAATATGTACTGAAACTCATATATATTTCTATATTTTCCTATAAATACTTATAAATGTGCATGGTTTTTGAAACCAGAACTTGTATTCCTTCAATCATATATCTGATCATCTTTCAATATCAATAACTTTTATTATCTTTTCATGAATTACTTTATACAATAATTTTCAATTTTTCTAAAATTTTATCTCATTTTGTCAAGCTTGTTTTTTAAAAATGAAGAAATAAGTCTAAAATGTTCTGTTTCTCCAACTTCATCTTATATTTACAATTTAAAAAGTAGCATGTATATTTCCAGATTTCACTTGAATACAGTGTACATATTCTTTTTTGAAAAAGCTGGGATTGTAGCTGGGAATGCAGGCCATTCTGCAATTTGCTTTTAAAAATATATACTGGATATCTTTTCATCATTGCATTTAGATATAGTTCTTTCTTTTTACAGGTAAGTAATATTCAACATTATGGGTTTACTATCCTACATGACTAATCCACAGTATGCTTTAAAATTTTTCTGAATTCTTTCTCAATAGTATATAGATGAATAGCTTCTGCTTGAATAAATAGTCTAACATATAAATTGTAAGAAAAGAACAACAACCAAGTGACTAGACTTCACAGATCCACAGAAAAACCAAACTTCAGTTAAACACAGTGGAATGTGTGTGGGTATCTCTTCAAGTATTTTAACATCATTTATTATTCCCCTTTCAGCTCCATTGATATACACAAAGAGTCTCTTAAGTTCATAAAATTTAAATAAGAAAATACACTTCATCAGTACTCCAGCCCCTGCATTGTACACTACTTATATTTTAACTTAATCCCTTTGATTTTTTCCTTCATCACATACATATTTGAATACACTATTTGAAATTCTTTATTAAATTACATATTTTAACATCTTTTCATTTTTTTTTATAAATTTACACCATTTTGGAGAAGGTAGCCCCCCTCCGCCACGATTTTAAATTCTTACTGCAGTTTTTTTTATGCTGATACAGATACTACATCTTAGTGAAATAGTGAAGAAAGGAGGAAAAAAATCATTCCTTCCCCCCTTGATACCCTTTATTATTAGATATCCATTACTACTAGATATAGTTTGCTTTATTATATTCAGACATATCTATTTCTTAGGGTCTCTCAGATATGTTTTATATTATCATACAAATAGGAACATATCATTCTCTTGATAGGCAGAGATGTAGACAAAGATCACCTTTGCACATCATTGAACAATCAACTCTTTTAAAACACTGCGCATTCCCTGAACAAATAACCGAACTCCCGATTCTCAGAGGTACTTGAAACTGCGCAATTATACGTTACTTCGGATCGCTATACAAACTCCGACAAAACAATGATTTGCTTAAAACACAAGCAACACGATCAAACACATATAAAAAACAAAACATCCCTAACAAACAACTTCATTTTCATTTAGGATTATCATAACTGTTTTTTCAACATAAGGGAAATTAATTTCCCAAGTTTTGTTTCATCGTTTATCCTAGCCAGTACCGGTTTTAACTGAAACATAAAATGCCTTCTTCAAAAGTTAGGTTTGGCAATCGCATGAAAAAAATCCCCCCCCGCCCCCCGCAGGTGTAATCTGATCACCACCTCCCCCACTGTGGACTTTTAAAATATTTGAAGGAATACAAAATCCAGATATTAATTCCCTTACAGAAATAACGACTCACACAAGGTAGTGATTCCCTCACAGAATCAACAACTCACACAAAAAACGACTCTCCTTTCCCATTACGCCACATCAGCACTCTCTTCTTTTTTCACCTTTACACCAAATCTTCTAGAAGTCTCTGAAAATAACCAGCTTTTACGACAGCCATTACCTCCAAGCTCCTTCTCTTCAACGGAAGCCTGCGAAGCTTGTATGTAACTCGGCTCCTCCCCCACCACTGGCCAGGCTCTGCTTGCTTCCAAGCTTCTAGAAGAGGCTCCGCCCTCTGCCTGTGAAGGGAAAAGAGGGAGGTCGTTCCTTCATTCAGAGCGAGGAGAGTCATTAAGTCAAACCAAAACACAGTTAAAAGAAAGAAATGTTGTTTAAAACGAACTTTAAAGTGTAATCACAAGATATTTCTGTTCAATATCAATTCAGTCCCCCTAAAGCGAGTGATTTCCCTGGGGGGAAAAAAGAGGTAGCATATCTCTTACTTGTATCATACAGATGCTGTTAAAATATTACTAACATTTTTTGTGACCCTCTCACCTTTTATTTTTGGTAAATATAAGACCTGTTGGTCAAACTACCCCCAATGGGTGCTAAGGATCTTGGGATTTTAGTGAATTAATACTTATTTTAGGTAGAATAGATTCTGTATAATTTTGAATTTCAGTCTGGAAACTAATATATCTTTCTTTTTGTTGAACTTTTTTAAAAAAACACTACCTTACGTCATTTCTAAAGAAAAACCCTCAAAGGCTGATTATACTGAATCAGGAAAAACTTATATGTATCTGTAAGACCATAATAAGCCAAAGTAAAAAATCAATAAATATGGACCTGCTTTTCAATGCAAATGATTGAATACACAAAAATATTGAAGCTAGAATCTGTCAGGCAGTCAGTATAGATAGATAAATCCAGTCAGGCTGGATCAAGAAAGCCAATTGAGTGAGTCCCACCCACTTAGCCAATTGAGTGGTGGGACTCTCTCAAAATTGTCCTCTGAGGGATTGAAATGTTAATTCCTTCAGAGCCCTTCCTCCACCCTCATCAAGAACCTGCCCCTGCTCCAACACGTGGCCAAGGTAACCTGTCCCAGGAATTGCCCCTCCCTACAGGGCAATGTGTCCTGGGCTGCTCCATCCTGTCCTTCCCTCTTCAGCCCACCTGTTTCCCACCTTTTGGCCATCCCACCTATCATTCCAGGGCCTGGTCACATACACTGGAAGGAGAGGGATAAGGGGAAGAGAGCAGGAGAACAAAGGAAGCCCTGGGACATATAAAAAAGCCCTCCCTTCTTGGGATACCAGGATACCAGCTTTGGCCCCCTTCTCCTTCCCGAGAGAAGTCTATGTTACCCCTTTTTAAATAAACCCTGCTTTATATGCTTGCCTCGGCATGCTTCTCTAATGTTCAAACTTCAACATTTGGGGGAGCAGTACTCGCCACCCACAACAGGCAGTATCAATATCACTAAGCTAGTTCCTATATTTCAAGAAGAAAGAAATGAACAACAGAGGGAAGAAATGGGCAAAAGACTCAAGCAGACAATTCACAACATTTTTCCTTATTCTTGTGCAACTTTAAGATTCTCTGCTACTATACTAGAGAGAGAGGTTTCTACGCTAATGAATTGTTTTGCTTAAATATGGAGTTCTGTTAGTCTCATTTCACTCTCACAATAAGCTATATCCTGCAATTTCCCTTCCTCTCTTAACCCGTTATGTCCCATCATCACATTAAACTCAAAACTTAAATTGAGCAGCAAAATATACCACTTAGGGTAACTTTGAAAGATTTATGTTTTTAGAGTTCTGTACTTCTGAGAAAAGTAATAGATGAATGATTTCTGATAATATTCACTAATATTATGAATTATATGTTGATAATAATAAATTATGTATGAAGTTCTAGATTATTTCCAACCTATTTTAATGTACTAGTGTCAGTGTCATTGAAATATTCACACAGTTGAAAACTTGAAACTTAAATGGGTTAATAAAGCTAATATTTGGTTTGTTTTATTCCAACTTTTTCATCATTTTCCAGATATGACCATTGTACAATTTTATGTTCCCACTAAATTACCTCAAAATGTGTGATAATGAAAAAAACTGAATAGAAATAAATCATTTGACAAGAAAATTTTGATCAGCTCTAAAAAAATTGTGTGAAATAGGGTCAGTTCCTCCTGAGGCCCTTTTAACATACAAAGCATTTTGATTCTCCCAGATGAGAGTTTATTTTTCTCCTCTTTTATTATCTACTATAATTTATTTTCCCCCTTCTTAGTGAAGTGTAATTGACAAAAGTGTATATATTAATGATGTACAATGTGATGATTTGTTATACGTATAAAATTTGAAGTGATTATTACAAGACAATGAACATACCCATGACCTTACATAGTTCCTGTTTTTGTGTGGTAATAATACTAAGAACTAAACTCTTAACAAATTTCAAATATACACTATATTATTATTAACAACAGCCACCATGTTGTACATTAAGATTCCAGAATTAATTCATCTTATAAATAAAAATGTGTTCCCTTTGACCAAAATCTACCCATTTTTCCCAACCTTGATTCCTGATAACCACTATTCTACTCCATGTTAGTGACTTTAAGTTTTTTAGACCCCACATATAAATGAGGTCATGTACTATATATCTTTCTGTGTCTGGCTTATTTTACTTAACATGATAGTCACATCATCTGTATTTATGAAAGCAGCAAGATTTCCTTCTTCTTTAAGGCTGAATAATATTCCATTATCCACATACCACTTTTACTTTATTCGTTGATCATAGATGGACACTTAGATTCTTTAAATTTCTTGACTATTTGAATATCACTGCAGTAAACCTGGGAGTAAAGATGTCTCTTCAACACACTGATTTCATTACCTATGGATATATACTTAGTAGTGGGATTACCTGATCATATAGTAGTTTTGTTTTTAATTTTTTTGATGAAACTCATGAAAGAAATGTACCAATTTATATTCACATCAACCATGAAGAACAGTTCCCTTTTCTCCACATCCTCGTCAAACTTGTTACCATTTGTATTTTAGATAATAGCCATCCTAACAGGTATTAATGCTATCTTAATGTGGTTTTGATTTACTTTACATTTCCCTGATGATTATTGATATCGAGTACCTTTGCCCATTGTGTAACTTATTTGATTTTTTTCACTATTTAATTTTATGAATACCTATATATTTTGGGTATTGATATTTCCTCAAATATATATCTTGGTTGTCTTTTCATCTGATTGATCATTTCCTTTGCTGTGCAAAAACTCTTTAGTTTGACATAGTCCCACTTGTTCATTCTTATGACTTATAAGTTCCCTCAAGAGCTTTGATAGAATTTCAAAAATGAAAGTTTCTCAATACTGAAGTCCTATAAAACAGTTTGTATTCACAGAAATCTCTGCAAAATTGTCAAAGCACTTCTTCTAATGTGTATTAAGGACACAACACTAAGGATCATTGTTCATTGAAACATAGTCTTCAAGAACAGAGAACTGATAAATTTAGTTTTTAAATAACAAGACCTTCAGAAATGTTGCTATTTAGAACAAAAAGATTTTTCTCTGTAGTGTTTCTTTTTATTATTGTTGATATTATATTTTTTCCTTTGGTATTAAAAAGTACTTTAAAAAGCAGCAAACATAAACATGTTAAAATATAAAATATTGACAATGCAAATGTTGGTAAAGATGAAGAGCAATTGGAAGATTCATAAAATGGTGATAAGATTGTAAATTGGAACTAACATTTCAGGAAATGTTTTGATCTTATTCCCTAAAGCTGAACATTATGGAGGACAAAAGAGAACCATTTAGAGCTTTAAGTAGAAGAGTAGCATGTCTAAATTGACAGTAGAGAAATAGTCCCCAGAGAAAGCTATGAAAACTGCAGGGGCATATATAAGACCATCCAGTATGCATAGGAAGTCAACGTTCAAAATTCTTTGTTTTTCATTTGGATTTATTTTATAAAAATCTGCTTAAACACGTTTTTAAATACACACAATAAAGTATTCGTACTATAACACATTATACACTTTGGAAAAATAAAAAAAAGGAAAAATCAAACTATTGGGGTGAATATCAATATTTTTCAAGTCATGGTAGGCAATGTAAGATTTACAATTCACATGCCTCTCCTACTTCTCTTCCTGATTTACATTGTTTGGCATTATTGTCTTATGAAAAAGACTAATTAATCTAAATGTACTAAATTTCCTACGTTATGATTCCACTGCTCAGAGAAGCTAACATTACTCCCATTAAATATTTAAGATAATAATGAGAAGGTGAATTAGAATAAGCCATGTTTTTACAAAAGGATTGGTTTTTGAAAACTTCAAAACAAGCTACAAAATATGTGGGCATACAGTTATTCTATTTGTACTGCAATAATAATAACAATAATGATTGTGATTCTTAAAATATCTACCTACACTTAATTTTTATATTCTGTAATTAAATTTGACATCTTGAAAATAATGAGTGAAAAAATTTTGAATACCTGGAAAATTCCTAAGAAAATCACAATCTGTGAAGACAAAGCATCAAGCATATCAAGTTGTGGCACAAAAATCTTTATTTAAGTTCTTACTTAGATGTAAAATTATTTAAATTTTTAAAGATAAAAGTAGTATTATAAAATAAATATTGTATGTGTATCATATTCTAATATGTTGAGAGGTTAACTATATTTTGTTTCAATTTAAAGCTTTCTCATATGCATTTATGTGTGTTCATGTATTTATGTGGTTCTGTATATTTCAATACAATATACAATGTGATTTTAATTTAAATAGTAGTTTAGGAATAACAGAAATGAAAGAGTTAAACAATTAAACTGAAAAATAATCTTAGAATATGCAATAAACTAAAAAGCTTCTTCTCAGCAAAGGAAACAATTATGTGAAGAGAGAGCTTACAGAATGGGAGAAAATCTTTACCACATGCACCTCAGATACAGCACTCATCTTCAGGATTTATAAAGGACTCAAAAAACTTAATACCAAAAAACCAAATAACACATCAATAAATGGGCTAAGGAACTAACAGACACTTCACAGAAGAAGAAATACAACCGATCAACAAACATGAAAAAGTGTTCTTCATCTATAGCAATTGGAGAAATGTAAATCAAAACTACTCTAAGATTTCATCTCACTCCAGTCAGAATGGCAATTATCAAGAATACAAAAAATAATAAGTGTTGGTGAGAATGTGCAGAGAAAGATACACTCATATATTGTTGGTAGGACTGCAAATTGGTGCAATCACTAGGGAAAGCCATATGGAGATTCCTTAGAAAACTTGGAACAGAACTACCATTTGAGCCAGCTATCCCACTTCTTGGTTTATACCCAAAGGACTTAAAATCAGCATATTACAATGACACAGCCACATCAATGTTTATAACAGCTTAATTCACAATAGCTAAACTATGGAACCAAACTAGATGCCCTTCAACAAATGAATGGCTCAATAAAATGTGGTACATACACACAATGGAATATTACTTAGCCTTAATGAAGAATGAAATTATGGCATTTTCTGGTAAATGGATGGAACTATCATGCTAAGTAAAATAAGCCAATCCCCCAAAAAATCAAAGGCTGAATGTTTTCTGATAAGGGGATGCTGATTTATACTGTGGGGAGGATAGGGAAGAATGAGGAACTTTGGATTGTGCACGGGGGAGTGAAGGAGGCGTGGGGCTGTGGGGATGGGAAGGACAGTAGAATGAAACAGATATTATTGGTTCCATTCCACTACTGGTGTGACTACGCCATGTACATCCAGAAGAATAAGAAGTTGTGCTCCATTTGTGTACAATGTGTCAAAATGCATTCTACTCTCATGTATAACTAATTAGAATAAATTTTAAAATTTTTACACAATCGGAAAAAAATAAATTAAGTTTAAAAAAGTTAACTTGTATTCTTTATGTTGCTCTTAGATTCTTCATTTTTAAAAAAGTTGTAATTTTTATTTGTTGTGCTTCATTCTGTTGAGATTATTTTAAATATTGCATTGTCTCTACAAGTAATTAAGTATCCATGGATATAACTGTTCCTTGCTCTAAGGTACCTATTTTCTAATTTTATTGGAGCAGTCAGTTTTCCCCAATAGCCTCTTTTATTTTGTTCCCCCAAATCTGACACTAAATTTAGAATAATAAAACCATCAAGGTATCTTGTACACTGAAATCATCTTTGGCAGCTTCCAGATGTCTAGAAAGTAATAGAAAAAACATGCTTCCTCATATTATAAAGGGAAGAATGAAAAATAAGCATATTTAATGTGATCCATATTTTATAATTCAGTCCGCAATACTGGAAGAACTACTATATTTTTCTGATACATGTTGTGGAAAAATGGTCAAACCAAAAAAGAGAAAATCAAGTTCTCCTACATTAATTTTGTATAGCTAACTGGGTATTGACATAAAGATATTTCAGTATGTCTTGTGGGTGTCGCAAACCTGTAATTCCATTTACTTGAAAGGCTGAGGCAGGGGATCACAAGTTCAAAGCCAGCCTCAGCAACTTAGTGAAATCCCATCTCAAAAAAAAAAAAAAAATTAAAAAGGGGTTGGAAATGTAGCTCACTGGTATATCACCCCAGGTGTGTGTGTGTGTTTCAGTGACTGTATGTTTTTAGGATAGTTAAAAGCATGCTATTATTCATTGTGCACAGGAATGTTCAATAACACAATTTTATGTACAAGATTTCATTCCTAGGTTGTTGCTGTTTATGATAATTGTGAGCCACACTTTATGGGAATGTTTTGAAACCATATAGATTTGGCAATCAAATTCATAAAGTTTTCTTATACTTACTTATGACAATTATTGTCTAAGCCCTTTATAAAAGGTCACATTGGGCCCATGTGTTTATGTATTATACCCATCAGGGAAGTAAAAATTCCTCCATTCTGATATATTTAATCATTCTACTAAGTTAATCCAAGACCATCTGCCTTGCATCCCTCACCCCATATAAGCTTAATGGCACCTGTCACAACTGACAGATCAGGGATAGGCTTCATGGAAGAAAGTCATAAGAAACTCAGTCTTAGAGCCTCAGTGAAACAGATTGAATAAAGGGCCTGAGATTCAAAATTTCTCAGACCATTTCAGTCCAGAAACAGAGAACTTGAAGAAGTCAACTGTTAATCTCAAGACAAATTGAACAAAAATTGGTTGCATGTGACTAAGGGAGGACTGAATGAAAGGAATGAGAAAAATATAATTGTGATTGTTTCTATTGGCATGTTTTAGGTATTGTGCTTAGCATTCTTTATTCTGACAATCTTATGCCATGTAGTTTTTCTCTTTATCCTTCTTCCCTCCACATTTTCTTCCTCTTCCTTCTTAAATGCTAACTCTCAAAATCACAGAATAACAGGGTAATCTTGCCTTTAACATGGTTTGAAATTTAAGTGCACCCCCACCCTCACCAAAATCCACAGAAAGAATATCATGGTGTAGCTCGTGTCATCACATTTTAATTTTAAGATGCAACAGTGTAGGGGCTGGGGCTGTGGCTCTGTGGGAAAGCATTTGCCTCACATGTGTGAAGCACTGGGTTCAATCCTCAGCACCACATAAAAATAAATAAAGATACTGTGTGTTTATCTACAACTAAAAATATTTTTTGAAAAGGATGCAACAGTGCAAATTCTTCAGATAGTACAGTACATTGTACAGCTCATCAGAATCCAAAGCCCCACAAAGTTTCCTATGTTTGCATTAAGAAATTTTAATGTGAACAAACTATAAATATGAGAATTAAGGGGAATAAAAAACTCAGGTGATGACTCTACATATGCAGGACACTTTTCATTAGGCCCAATGTTTAGCATTTATATATTACCAGGAGAGTATATGTCAGGATGTTTATATCTTTAATATATTCAATACAACAGGCAGTCTGACAGATATTAATTTATTCCCCAGATCTTCCATTTATTAGTTGCATAATCTTATATAAATTCCATTAATACCATGTGCTTCAGTTTCCTTATATGTAAAATGTATGAATCATAACACCTACTATTAGAATTAACAGAAGTAATCAAAACAATGTAGTAGCTTTCTTGAAATCAAATTCGCAACTAATCCTAACAGAAACGTCAAATGTAAAGGTACAATCCCCAATCCAAACTGATAAGCCTACCACAAAGAAAAAGAAATACACTTGATATCAATGCCTAAAAAGACCTCCCAACAAACCATCTAATACGTGCTCCATTATTCAAAAAGTACCTGTTTTAAAAGTAGTAAACAATGCTTATTTTCTGTCAAGTCAGAGAACTTGGAAATTTGGGGGAAACTTCTGAAAGTGTGGGATTGTCCCCAGTAATTGGTATACAAAATTGATGAAGGAATATTTCTTAGTGTTTATTTTCTGGATTTGGAGAAGGTAAGCACATAAAATAGTAAAGAACACTTTTGGAGGGATAAGAACCATTTAAAATAGAGCTTTGGATTCTTTTCATAAGCTTTCTATAAATATTATCAAGGTGTACTAGTTTCAAACCATGAAAAGGCTGATAATGATACATTAAGGAGGTGTGTGTATATTTAGTAACACTTGATATGCTTATGTAAATATATCAGCATATATAGGAAAAGGACACACAGCTTTCTACACAACATTAGGATTGATTTACTGGGCTGGGGTTGTAGCTCAGTGGTAGAGTGCTTGCCTGCATATGTGAGGCACTGGTTTCGATCCTCAGCACCACATAAAAATGAATAAATAAAATAAAGGTAATGTGATCATCTACAACTAAATATATAAATGTAAATATAGATTGATTTACTTTGTGATTTTATTTGGAAATTTGTCCTAGATGTTGGGAACTAAGAAATAATTTATGTAAGTAAGTACAAACCTTGCTGGTAATTGTGATTCTAATAATAGTTTATAAAGTAAGCCTATATAAGTTTCCCTATATTTAAATTTTTTAAAATTATTCAATCAAATAATAAGTTAAAATGCAACTGAGTATTGTTATTTTAAGGAGGATACTAAAAACTATGGTCAACGGAAAATAAACAAACAAGTAAACAAACTAAAATATGGGTAAAGTATATATTTCTCATTTCATATTTCAAAATAGCAATAATTTGTTTTTGTTTTTTGCTCTGCTTCCAATCTCTGTTGACTTTGTTTCATGCTTTCTCTTGGGATGTTTCTATTACATATTATTCCTGGAGAATGAAAACTTTTAATCTCAAGCAGATATATTCTTAACATTTGCTACTTAAATGTGCTGCTTTTTATCTTCTAGCTGATATCCAGCATGTACTGTACTGCCCTTATCTTTGTTTTTAACAACCAGCAGAAACATTCTGGGCTTAAGACTGTGAAAGGAAACTTTCTTAATTACTACAAAAACCTACTTGTTTATGTAGGCATTCCTAGTCTCCAAATTTCTGATCATTCCATTTCAACATCCTTTCTTGAAGCCAGAATTAGACAGGCAGTCAGTATAGATAGATAAATCGAGTCAGGCTGGATCAAGAAAGCCAATTTTGAGTGAGTCCTGGGAAGTTAGAGACTCTCCATTGAGGGATTGAAATGTTAATTCCTCCAGAGCCCTTCCTCCACCCTTATCAAGAACCTCCTCCTGCCCCAACCTGTTGCCAAGGTAACCTGTCTAGGAAATTCCTCTACCTACAGGGAGCTATAAAGTTGTTAATTAATGTGTCCTGGGCATCTCCATCCTTCCCTTCCCTCTTTAGCCCATCTCATCATTGTTAATCTCATTGTTAATTTATTCAAAGTGGTAAGTATGTATATCACACACACTGTATTCAGATGTGTGTGAACTACACTGACGTTACAAAAGCCCACATGCTCAAAGTCACCTCACTATTGTCAATGGAGCCAAAGCCCATGAGTACCCTGAAGCTATGGAAATAAAAACATATAAGTGCTGTGCTACCATGACTGCTAGTATTCCCATTGCCTCTATTAGAGTGAGAGTCACAAGTACCCTACTGCCTAGGCTGCCATGGCATCTGAGAATTACCACCACAGCAAGAACCTAGGAAACCACACTTCTACTAAGGAACCCACACCACTACTGAGGAGTCTACCTCCTTACTGCTGCTGCCACTATGGTAGGAAGCATTGACACAAAAGAAAAAAAAAAGAATGAAGATGAAGAACAATAGCTTCTCTTTCTTTCACCTTCCGATATCCTATCAATGTCTCCCATTGAAATAATCTAATAAATATCAATCTGGCAAGGGATTCAGGGAAAAGTAGTCTATGGGTTTCCTTCACTTACAATGAAGAACTATGGGAAAGAAACTGAAAGCACCAGACACAAAAGATTATAATGTCTTTACTATCATTTTTCTATAAAATAATTACACATAGAAAATTTAAAAATACAGTAAGATATATAGAGTGACCCCTGTCTTAGATGATTCAATTCACAATGATGTGAAATTGATATTCATCTATTAAACCTCATTTTGAGCTTTGAATTTTAATCTTTCTGGGTCTATGGATATGATGCGGTACAGTACTCTCTTACAATGTTTGGCAACAGCAGCAAGCCATATTTCCCAATCAGCTGTAGGATCACAAGGTAAACAACCCTACTCTGTGCTGTGTTTCCAGCATTATTTTGGATATTTTGTGTTTTGCTATAGCATCATGTCTACAAATGTCCTTCTGTGTGCTCTGCTTCTAGTGAGAAGAATAAGGCAATTAACTCTTGAGATGAAATTCAAGGTAATTGCTCAGCATGAAGTCAGTAAGCCACTAATGTCCATTGCAAGTAAGGACCCTTGAAATGATTATCTCAACCATTCCAAAGGATAAACACTGGACCAGACGTTCAATGAAATTGTCAGCATCAGTTAAATCCATGGTCATCAAAAGTAAAAGAGCTGGTTCAATCAATGATGTGGAAAAGTTACTTGTCACATGGATGAAAACCAGATACATAGTGCATACCTTTCATCCTACTAATGATACAGGATAAAGTAAAATGCCTTTCAATATGTCAGAATCATGTGTGATTCCAGTGCTTCAAAAGGCATCATAATTTTCAGAATTTGAAAGTCAACAGTGAAGCAGCAAATGCCAGTACTGAAGGAACTGAAGATTTTAAGGAAGAGCTGCACAGAATAATTGTGAGTTAGAAATATTTACCAAAATTATTTAATGTTAATGAAAAGACAGTGTTCTTGAAGTGTTTGCCAGAGTGTACATACTTTAATCAAGACTATGAAAAAGCCAGGATCAAGGCATTGAAAGACCATATAACACTGGAGGTGGATTTTAATTGTTATAGGATTTTAATTAAAATATTTTTTAGTCTACTCCTGAAAGAACCCTAGAGCATTTGAGGATGTGAACTAGCATGCACTGCCCATTTATTATTGCCATAGCAAGAAAGTGGGCATGACATCGGTATTGATTAAAGATTGACTTTTTTCTTTCCACATTTTATTGGAGCATTATGGTTGTACATATTGATGGGATTTGTTGTTACATGATTGTACATGCCCAAAATACAACACTATAATTTGGCAATATCACTCACCAGCAGTTCCTCCTCAATCCCTGTCTCCCACCCCTTGGTCCCTTTCTTCTACTGATCTCCCTTTAAATTTTAGGAGATCCACCCCCCACCTTTGTTTTCCTTTATCCTCTCTAGCTTCTGCATATGAGAGAAAACAAAGGATCCTTCATCTGAGTTTGACCTATTTTGCTTAACATGATTGTCTCTAGTTCCACATATTTTTCTATAAATGCCATAATTTTATTTTTCTTTATACCCTTTTATCAATAAGTCAAAGTAGGTTTTTTTCTTCTCATCTCTGAACAAAGATTTGAATTAATAAGTTTTATGTAAGTTAAAGTCTTAGTTTGATACTTGTAAATAGTACTAGGTAGGGTCTTACTGATGATTCTCTGATAATTAAGGCAGCAGATGAATTTGGAAAGAATTTTTTAAAATCAGTCAATTTACCGTGTAAAGACTGACGTTTGAACTGTTTTATTTTATAGGCAATAGAATATTCTAGGCAAAACAACATTACATTCAAGATTCTTCTGAATTTGGTGCTTCAGGATATCCACAGCATATCAGTGACATGCATCCTAATGTAAAGGTTGTGTATTTGCAACCAAACACAACTGCAGTCTTTCAACCAACAGACCTAGACACATGGTTATGTTTAAAGTGTTCTATTTATGTCAAACATTTCTGGAGGCTGTTGAAATAAATGAATTTACTCAAATAATCTCAGAGATTTGGAAAGGTTTTAACATTGTAATTGCTATCTAGAACTGTGCTGCAGCATGGGATGAAGTCACACAGCAATCCTGAATAGCATTTGGGAGAAAGTTTTAAAGACGTGAACACATTCAAAGACTTTAAAAAAGCTTCTGCTGTTGGGCTGGAATTGTAGCTCAGTGGTAGAATGTTTGACTCTTATGTGGAAGGCACTCGGTTCAATCGTCAACACCACATAAAAATAAAATAAAGATATTGTGTCCATCTACAACTAAAAACACATTCAAAAAGATACTTCTGTTGATAAAATACTAAGTAAGTAAAAAGATATTAGTGCTTGGAACACAGCTAGCATTGGACATCAGTGAAGATGATATTCATGACTTTATTAGCATTGAAGCTAAAGAGATTTTCAATGAGTAGCTGATAAAATTTAAGAAAGAAAGAAGCACAGAATTGAGACAGAGGAAGTACATTTACATAAAGAAAGTTTATAGCAAAGAAACTGAAGGATCCAGGTGTGGTGGTGCATACCTGTAATCCCAGTGTCTTGGAAGGCTGGGACAGGAGGATTGCAAGTTCAAAGCCAGGCTCAGCATTGTAGTGAGGCTCAAAGCAACTTAGTGAGATGCTGTCTGAAAAATAAAACATATAAAAAAGGAATGGAGATGTGGTTCAGTGTATAAGTGACACTGGCTTCAATCCCTGGTACCCCCCCCCAACCACCACCAAAAAAAGAAAGAACCTGGAAGAGACATTACTATCAGCAGTGGCATACAGATATTGGAAGACATAAACATTCATTATAAGATATTAACAGGAGATGACTGGCATATACAGGATGGTTTTGCCTGTGATATAGAAATATGTAATGCAAAGAAGAACCACACTGTAAGAACAAAATAACATCATGAAGAACACTATGCCTGCTAAGCAATCAACAAGTGCTAATGTCCCTGTGCCTTTTAATAGCTTTTCTTACACTTCATCAGAAGAGAGAAATGGATGACCCTCTCACTGTAGCATTCATATGAAACAGCAATTAATTTTAGTTCAATGCATCAAACATGCTTCAGGTCCAGTATGCTTTCAACTGTGTGATTAATGGTGATTTCCCATATAACCATACTATTTTTCACTTTCAGTATATTTTCAATACTTTATATGAGATATTCAATACTTTATTATAAACATAAGTTTTGTATTAGATTATTTTGGAGCATATTTAAGGTAGGCTAGGCTAAGCTATGAAGTTTAGGTCATATGCATTAAATGTATTTTTTGTGTTTTCATACATGTACTCAGGGGCATTAAATGTATTTTTGACACAATATTTTCAACTTATGATTGGCTTATGAGGTCCCCAACTCCATAGTGAGTCAAGGAACATTATTTATATAAAGAAGACAGTGTAACACACCAGAGATATTCACTTCTAATATGTGTATATTTTGCCTTTCATGAGCTTTTACACATATATGCAAATATTATTTGAAAGCTATTTGTAATTCAACAATATATTTGAACATTTTTATATCAAAACACTTTTCATCATTTAAAATATAATTGTGAGCAAAATATTTCTTTTGTTTCAAACATATCTCTTTTTTTCTGGTAGTACAAATGTATTATTTAAAAAAATTGAAGTGAGAGAATTACATGACATAGAAGTAAGTTGGTATAATATTATATCACCACCACCCCTAACCTCTCTGATTTTCTACCTAGATATGCTCTGATAATTACTCAAAGAGATTTTTTAGATTTTGAAATCATTTTATTATAATTGTTAGTACATATTAATTGTACAAGATAATTAGTTCCTTTGTTATATTTTCATACATACATATAATATACTTTGTTTCCACCTTCCCTATTTCCCTTTCTTACCCACTTCCTCTTTGTGATCCTCTTCCTCTTTCTTAACCATCTCCCTTATACTTTTATGTTGTCTTTTTTTTCTATATTTCACATATGAGTGAAAACATGTGATACTTGTCTTTTTGAGTTGGACTTATTTTGCTTAACATGATGATTTCCAGTTCCATCCATTTCTTGCAAATGATATGATTTGGTTTTTCATGTCAGAATAATCCTTCATTGTATATTTATTACACATTTTCTTTATCTATCCATCTGCTGATAGGCATTTAGGCTGAGCCCATTACTTGGTTATTGTGAATAGTGCCAAAATAAACATGGCTTTATACATCTCTTTTGCCATGCGAGGACACATGATTTGTTGCTTTTGCCCCTTGTGCTATTTGGGGTCACAGCAAGAAGGCACAAATACTCACTAGACACATCTGTTTGTGCCTTATTAGGACTGTGAGAAATAAATTTCCATATGTAAATACTCACTATAAGGAATTTCTTTTATAGCATCAGGAAAAGACATAGAAACAAACCATGTTTCATAACTTACTTTTTATTTATTCAGTTTTTAAAATTCAAAGTTGCATTTATAACAGTAGCATGTATTACAATTCATAATACACATATACAGCATCTTTTTACATAACACTGTTTGCATACAAAATATATTTGTACTATTCAAGTCTTCAATCATGAATTTAGGATAATGATATCCATCTTATTCTACCCCCTTCTTGTTTTTTTTCCCCCTCCATACCCCCTTTCTCCTTCCCTTCCCCTCCCTCCCTTTTGACCTTTCTAATGCTCCTCTAATCCTCGTATGTACCCCGACCCAACACCACTGTGAATCAGCCTCCTTGTATCAGAGAAAACATGCGGCATTTGGATTTTTGAGATTTACTGATTTTGCTTAGCATTATATTCTCCAACTTCATCCATTTACCTGTGAATGCCATTATTTTATACTCTTTTATTGCTGAGTAAAATTCCATTGTGTATATATGCCACATTTTCTTTATCCACTCATCTACTGAGGGGCATCTAGGTTGGTTCCACAACCTAGCTATTGTGAATTGTGCTGCTATAAACATTGAAGTGTCTGTGTCCCTGTAGTATGCTGATTTTAAGTCCTTTGGGAATAGACCCAGGAATGGGATGGCTGGGTCAAATGGTGGTTCCATTCCCAGTTTGCCAAGGAATCTCCATACTGCTTTCCATAATGGCTCCACCATTTTGCAGTCCCACCAGCAATGTATGAGTGTGCCTTTTCCCCCACATCCTTTCCAACATTTATTGTTGTTTGTGTCCTTAATAGATGCCATTCTGACTGGAGTGAAATGAAATCTTAGACTAGTTTTGATTTCCATTTCTCTAATTGCCAGCGATGTTGAATATTTTTTCATGTATTTGTTGATTGTGTATCTTCTTCTGAGAAGTGTCTTTTCAATTCCTTAGCCCATTCATTGATTGGGTTATTTGTTTTTGTGTTTTTTTTTTTGTTATTTGTTATTTGTTTTTTTTAAGACTTTTGAGTTCTTTATGTATTCTAGAGATTAGTGCTCTATCCAATGTGTGCATGTGTTAAAAATTTATTCCCAATTAGTAGGTTCTCTGTTCACCTCCCTTATTGTTTCTTTTGCTGAGAAGAAACTTTTTAGTTAGACCTCTATAACAAAAACTATAGAACACTAAAGAAAGAAATTATAGAAGACCTTAGAAGATGGAAAGACCTACCTTGTTCTTGGATAGACAGAATTAATATTGTCAAAATATCCATACTACCAAAAGCATTATACAGATTTAATGCAATTCCAATCAAAATCCCAATGACATTTATCAATGAAATAGAGAAAGTAGTCATGAAATTCATCTGGAAAAATAAGAGATCCAGAATAGCTAAAGCAATCCTTAGCAAGAAAAGTGAAGCAGGTGGCATCACCGTACCAGACATTAAATTACACTATAGAGCAATAGTAACAAAAACAGCATGTTATTGGCACCAAAATAGACTGGTAGACCAATGATACAGAATTGAGGACACAGAGACTAATACATATAATTTCAGCTATCTTATATTAGACAAAGGTGCCAAAAATGTACAGTGGAGAAAGGATAGCCTCTTCAACAAATGGTGTTGGGAAAACTGGAAATCCATATGCAACAAAATGAAATTAAACCCTTATCTCTCACCATGCACAAAACTAAATTCAAAGTGGATCAAGGACCTAGGAATTAGACCAGAGACAATATGCCTAATAGAAGAAAAAGTAAGCTCCAATTTCCAACATGTCGAATCAGGCCCCAACTTCCTTAATAAGACTCCTGTAGCACAAGAATTAATATCAAGAATTTATAATTTACTTTTTAAAAATAGCTTTATTGCAGTATAAATGGCATATGATAAAATGCATATATTTAAAGACCATAATTTAACAAATTTTAATATATACACTACTGAAATTATCAGTACAATCAAGATTATTAAGTTTTCCATACCCCTTCATAATACTCCTCCCTCACTCAATTCCTATATCCAGTCAACTAACAATCTGCTTTCTGTCACTACAGATTTGTTTAGTTTTTTTTTTCTAGAGTTTTACATAAGTGTACTTGTACAGTAAGCAATCTCTTAATCAGTGTATTTTACTCAGAATGATCATTTTGAGATTTATTCTTCTTATCTTTCAATAGCTTATTCTTTTCTATTGCTGATTAAATCATGCATTCAGTATATATACTACAATTTTTCATCCACTCAACAGTTAATGGACATTGTGGTTGTTTATAGGATGGATCTATTATAAATAAAGCTGTTATAAGTATTAATGTGCAAATCTCTGTATGGACTCACTCTTTTTCCTGTTGTGTAAATACCTAGGAGTAGAATGGCTGGATCATACAGTAGGTATATGTATAACATTTTAAGAAACTGCCAAACTATTTTCCACAATGGTTGGACCATTTTACATTCCTATCAGAGACACAAGAAAGTTCAGTTCTCTGCATCTTTAACAACATTTAGTATACAAAGATTTTTTTTAACTGCCCTGTTAAGTGTGTAGTGGTTTTGATTTGCATTTCCTTAATTACTAGTGATCTTTTCTTAATTAATTAATTTAAATTGTTACACATGCTTTTAGAGTGCAATTTCTTTCATATTACATATAAAGAGCACAGTTTTCCAAGTCATTGGTTCTACACAAAGTATTTTCATACCATTTGAGTTTTTATACATACACTTAGTATATTGATGTCAAACTCCTTCTGCCATTGTTTCTATCCCATTTCCCCTTTCCCTCTCCCCCCTTTTTTTCTATTTAATATTCCTTTATTCCTCTCATCCCCCCTCCCTTGCCACTATAATTCAGTATCATCCTAGCAAAGGAATTACTCGACCTTTGGTTTTCTGGGATTGACTGACTTCACTTAGCATTACTTTCTCCAACTCCATCCATTTACCTGCAAATGCCATTATTTTATTCTCTTTTAGTGCTGAGTAATGTTCCATTGTGTATATATACCAAAGTTTCCTATCCATTCATCTGCTGATGGGCATCGGGGTTGTTTCCACAATCTAGCTATTGTGAATTGTGCTGCTATGAACATTGATGTGACTGTGTCCCTGTAGTATGCTATTTTGAAGTCTTTTGGGTATAGACAGAGGAGTGGGATAGCTGGGTCAAATGGTGGTTCCATTCAAAGTTTTCCTAGGAATCTCCATACTGCTTTCCAAATTGGCTGCACCAATTTGTAGCTCCACCAGCAATGTAAGGGTGTGTCCTTTTCCCCACATCCTTGCCAGCATTTATTGTTGTTTGTGTTTTTGATAGCTGCCATTCTGACTGGCATGAAATAAAATCTTAGAGTAGTTTTGATTTGCATTTCTCTAATTGCTAGAGATGTAGAACATTTTTTCATATTTTTGTTGATTGATTGTATATCCTCTTCTGAGAAGTGTCTGTTCAGTTCCTTAGCCCATTTATTGATTGGGTTGTTTGTTTTTTGGGTGTAAAGGTTTTTGAGAGCTTTATATATCCTTGAAGTTAATGTTCTGTCTGATGTGCATGTGGTAAATATTTGCTCCCGTTCTGTAGGTTCTCTGTTCACCTCACGGTTGTTTTGTTTCTTTTGCTGAGAAGAAGCTTTTTAGTTTGATTACTAGTGATCTTGAACATCTTTTATATGCTTATTTGTTATTTGTAAATCTTCCTTGTTGAATAATTGATTTAAATATTTTGCCTATTATTTAACTTAAATTTATTTTAACTGATACATAAAAACATAAACATTATACATATTTATGTAATACTATGTGATATTTCAATATGTACATTGTATAATGTTCAGATCAAGACATCTCTCCTCAAATTTTTATCCATTTTATGGTGAAAATATTCAAAATCCTTTATTCCTGCTTTTTGAAATACATGGTACATTTTCATTATTCATAGTCATTCTATTGTATATAACAACAGAACTTCTTTTTCCTATCTAACTATAATTAGCACACATTGATCAATGTTTCTCTGTCCCTCTCCTTATTGTCCACAGCCTCTTGTAACCACTATTCTACTGTCAACTTCTATGAAATGAAATATTATTTAGACTCCACATGTAAGATCATATACATTTTCTTTCTTTCTTTAAGTTTTTAAAAAATTTGTTCTAGCCGGGCGCGGTGGCGCACGCCTGTAATCCCAGCACTTTGGGAGGCTGAGGCAGGAGGATCGCAAGTTCAAAGCCAGCCTCAGCAACGGCGAGGCACTTAGCAACTCAGTGAGACCCTGTCTCTAAATAAAATACAAAAAAGGTCTGGGGATGTGACCCAGTGGTCAAGTGCCCCTGAGTTCAATCCCCGGTACCACAAAAAAAAAAAAAAAAAAAAAAAAAAAAAAAAAAAAAAAAAATTGTTCTAATTGTTATACATGACAGTAGAATGCAACTGACACATCATACATAAATGAAGTATAACTTCTCATTCTTCTGGTTGTACATGATGTAGAGTTACACAGGTTGTATAATCATATATAAGCATAGGATAATAATGTCCAATTCATTCTACTATCATTCCTATACTTTCCCCTCCCTTCACTCCCCTTTGTCTTATCCAAAGTACCTATATTCCCTGTCCCCTTTATTGTGAATTATCCTATGTGTATCAGAGAAAATATCCAGCCTTTGGATCATTGGGATTAGCTTTTTTGCTTAGCATAATATTCTCCAGTTCCATCCAATTAGTAATATTCCATTGTGTATATATATCACAATTTCTTCATCCACTCATCTGTTGAAGAGCACCTAGGTTGGTTCCACTGTTTAGTTATTGAATTGAGCTGCTATAAACATTGATATGTCTGTGTCACTGTAGTATGATGATTTTATGTCTTTTGGGTACAAACCCAAAAGTGGTCAAATGGTGGTTCCATTCAAAGTTTTCTGAGGAATCTCCATATTGCTTTCCATAATGGTTGCACAAATTTGCAGCCCCACCAGCAGAGTGTATCTTTTTTTCCCCACATCCTTGCCAACATTTATTATTGCTTGTGTTCTTGATAGTTGCCATTCTGACAAGAGTGAGATGGAATCTCAGTGTAGTTTTCATTTGCATTTCTATAATTGCTAGAGATGTTGAACCCTTCCTTCCCTCCCTCCTTCCTTCCTTTCTCGCTCCCTCCCTCCCCTCTCTTTCTCTCTTTTCTTTCATTACCAGGGATTGAACCCACAGAAACTCAATCACTGAGCCTCATCCCCAGCCATTTTTATAATCAATTTGAAAATTGCTTAAGAATTTGCTAAGTTGCTTATGGCCTCACTAAATTGCACACTCAAAATTATGCTATTAAAGCAAAAAGAAGGAAATTGGACAAATCCTAGGGACAGATTGGCAGTTGCCCTGTTTACCTTAAATTTTTTAACTTTAGATTCTCATGGATATTCAGCTGGAGACAGACACTGGAATCCACACCAACAACATAAACCTTTGGTTTACTGGAAGGATGTTCTTTCAGGTGCATGGAAGGGTCCAGATCCAGTATTAATTTGGTGGAGAGGATCTGTTTATGTTTTTCCACAGCATGAATCCTCACCAATATGGATACCATCTAGATTAATAAAACAGATACAAAATCAAAAGGACTAAGATGAAGTTATTGACGAATCAAGATTAATAAAACAAGTACAAAATCAAGAGGACCAAGATGAAGGTATGGAATGATTCCCTTAAAAGTGTTCTCCAATAAATTCACAATTTAAGTCTCATTCCTCCTGGCTGGGATGAAAAAATCTCTCTTTAGTGTGCACACAATTGTATTTTTTTTCTTTTTATATATGTTTTTATGTCTGTGTATTTGTCTAAATTTCATGTTAATGTGGCATCACAAATATATGTTTGTATGTGTGTCTGTCCAGTGTGACATCACAAATAACAAAGTGCTTATGAAAATTAATATTATAAAAAATTAATTATAATATATTTATATATATATATATATATATATATATATATATATATATATATACATACATATGGATCCAAATAACTTTAATTCATTTAAGTTTAGAGTATTCAATTTGGGTAAATAATTTAAAAAGTGAAGGTACCTTCAATTTTGATTTATAGGTGTCCCTGGGACTTCTCTTCAGCAAAGAATATGACTAATACCGTATAACCTAATATTTTGGTATTTGACATGGGATTGTTTATTTGTAATTAACTTTATTTGTTTAATAGCTGATTAATTGGAATTATTTCAACAGGTAATTTCATAGAAGGTTGCTGTGTATGCAGAGACTTGGGGGTTCCAGCTAACAAATTATTTTTCCAAAGTGCTTTTAGTTTTTCTTTAATCTATCTTTAATGCAGTAAATACCCTCAGTCTTTCTTTGATTTGTTCTGAATGTGATGTTGTGGTCGCTACAAGCATCCCTGCTGCTCAAGCATAAAACAACCTCACCAGCAGTGTGGCCTCTGCTCTGCATGCATGGGGCCTCCTAGATCAACGTGTTATAACAAGTGGACATTTTGATCTTTCCTTTTTTGGGACATTACGGGACAATACCTAGTGAGTATTTGTCTAGAGAACTCAGTGCATTACTTGATGGAATTTAGGGCAGCTGATTTGTTTAAAGACCTTGATTCGCTATGGAACTTGGCTCATCAGCAGAAGGCTTGCTGCCTTAAAGCTGCAGCATCTCCTCACGATTGGACGGCTGTTAGTCAACACACACAGTCGATCCTGAAGGGCTCGATTGGACGGCTGGTTAGCCAATGACGGGTAAGATCCTCAGAGGGGGACAACCTAAGACAGGCACAGTCGATCCGGATGAGGTCGTCACCCATCCACGGGACAGTCTCATGTGGCCGACATATCAACCTAAGACAGGATTCAAGGGTACAGCCTTGATTATCCGATGATGGGTAAGAATGTTGGTTGCACATGGACGTCCTAGAGCATCCCCTCTTTTAAAAGAAAAGGGGGAAAATGTAAGAGCCCTAATTGAGGATATAGCTAGGATGGCGGCTGGCTGAGAGCCATAAAGTTGTTCAAGTGTTTTCACCTGATATTCATGCATTTATCTAAGAATCTTTTTATGCCTGTGAACACTGCGTGACGCACCTGTAAGCTTGAGCTGTTAGCATGTGTCCTTGTTAAGGCAAAAAGTATTTAACCGGGTGAGGGTGAGTTAGAAGGGTGGTTGGAATTGGAGAGGTTGTTGGAGCCAGAGAGAGAAGTTAGAAGAGAGAAAAATAAAAGAACTTTTTCGTTTCCATCCTGCCTCCGAATTTTCTCCCGCGGCGTCGTTGCTGCAAGTGGCAATCGCTACAGGAGGCAACACTCTTACATTGTGCCACAAATCTGACTCTACAATAGGCAGCCAATAGGAAGATGGGCCTTGTTCCTTTTCTAGTGCTGTGTTGTCCTTGACTGGCTGTTGCCTGAGAATGTGACACAGCACTGCAGTGTTGGTGGACTCTGGCAAGGCATCAGAGCCTAGGGCTGCTTCCTTCATGGTTATTCTCCCCAGAGTTGAGCAGAATCCTGCAGTTCCTAACAATAGACAAGTAACTCTAGATAAGGTATCTGGGCCTACCCCAGTTCCTGAAAGAGGCTTGCAGAAACCGACTACTATTTTTAAGTACTCCACCAGAAATTTAATTATGACATAGGACATCACTTGCCATTTTCCCCCATTCTGTTCTTTCTCATAGCCACACCCAACTCACTCTTCCACCCTATACCTGACCACAGGTGATTACTAAATTATACTCCATTTTTTATAATTTCATCATCAATGAATACTAAATAAATAGAATCACATAGAGTATGACATTTCAGAGACTGTTTTTTTAAGTCATTATAATTTCCTGAAGATTCATTCAAAGTTATGTGTATTTCAATAACTCATTCTTTTAAGTAGTATCCGATGCTGTGAGGGAAGTACCACAATTAATCATTTGCCCATTAAAGATATCTAGGTATTTCCATTTTTTTTTTGTATTTTAAATAAAGCTTCTATGAACATTCATGCATAGGGCTTTTTAAATATTGTTTCTCTGGGATAAATATTAAGACTACGTATGATGGTTTATTGAACATTTAGTATTAAAACTGCTATACCAGGTTTAGTGACTGTACTATTTTACTTGCCTGACAGCAATATATCCAGTTTCTTTGCATCCTCACCAGCAGTTGGTATTATTAATTTTAAATAAAAGTTTAGGCCTATGATATAATGGTAGTGATATCACATTGTGGTTTTAATTTGCATTTCCCTACTAGTTAATCTTTCAGGTGCTTATTTTCCATGTTTAATCCTCTTTAGTGAAATGTTTGCTTATTTTCAAATTGGATTGCTTATCTGTTACTGTTGAGTTTTGATGGTCCTTTATACATTTTAGATATTAGTCCTTTATCAAATGTGATGTTAAAAATCTCCTTCCCAGTATATAATTTACCCATTGATCCTCTCAATAGTGTCTTTATCAGAATCAAAGTGTTTAATTGTTTAAAGTATTTTTTTTTTATTTTTTAGGTAGTGTCATTGGTTTTAAATCTAACAAGTTTACCTTTCCCTGAATCTTGAAGAATTTTTCCTAAAAGTTTATTTTTAATATTTATAGATTAAATTAATTATCAACTGATATATAAACATACAAGTTTTACATATTAATGGTATAGCATGTTATATTTCAATATAGGCATACATAGTATAATGTTTTCAAACAGTTTTCTAGACTTATACTTTACCTTTAAATCCACAACCTGTTTTGAATTAATTTTTGTACAAAATTTGAGTCTTAGGGTGAATTTTCTTTGTTGCCTATGGTTGTCCTGTAGTTCCAGGACCATTTGTTGCAAAGTGTTATCCTTCCTCTATTGAATTGCTTTTGCTTGTCAAAATTTAGGTGAGCAAATTTGTGTAGATCGATTTCTGTGTTCTCCATTCTGTTCCATTGATCTATGTGTCTATCCATTCACTAATACCACACTGTCTAGATTACTGTACTATAGCTATTAATGCTAAAAGAATAACTGAACTATTTTATTCCCATGCCTTTTCACACAAATTTTAGAATAAATTGGTGTATGTCTGCAAAACCATCCTGGGATATTAATAGGAAATTCATTACCTATGGATTAATTTGGGAAGAACTGACATCTTATTATGTTTGCACTTCCATTACACACAGTAAGTCTTTCCAAGTATTCAGGTCTTTGATTTATTTCAGTATTTTATAATTTTAAGCATACAGAATCTACACAAGATTTGTTAAATGTATACCTACATATTTCATTTTTTTGGATTGATTGTAAATGACACTGTTCTCTAAAATTTGACTTCCATGTGTTCATTGTTAACATGTAAAAATTGGGTTGATTTTTGTAGGCTATTTTTTATATTAAAACGTTACCAAATTCACTGGTTAAGTGTAGGAGTATTTTGTATATTCACTGGAAATTTCTATTTTGATAATCAGGTCGTCTACAAACAGGCTTAGTTTTGTTTCTTCCTTTAAAATATGTATGCTTTTGTATCTCTTGCCTTATTGCAGTGGTTAGAATTTCCAGTAATATATTGAATAGGAATTGTCTTGTTCGCATTCTTGGAGGTAAAGTATTGTCTTTGGTCATCAAATATGATGTTAGTTGTATGTTTTTTGTAGGTGTCTCATCAAATTGAGGTAATTTCTTTGTATTCTTAAATTTGTTGAAATTTTTGTCATGATAGAGTAGTGGGTTTTCTGCAACAATTAGTATAATCATGATTTTCATTTTGGCTTGTTGATATGGTAGATTATATTGATTAATTTTCATAAATTTGCAGAATTTAAATAAATTCCATTGCTCATGTTTTATAGAAATTATTGCATATTGTTTGGTTCAGTTTGCTGATATTTTTTGTTAAGTTTTACTGTTTAATTTTGGCAGTGGGGTAATACTAGCCTTATGAAGTGAATTAGAAAGTATTTTCTCCTCTTCTTTTTTGGGCAAAAAGATTGTGTAATAGTCATTCTAATTCTTTGAATGTTTGATAGACTTTTTGAGTGAAACCAGCTAGGCCTAGAGATTTGTTTAACTTGTGCTTTTTTATTTTAAACACAACTTATTGAATGGTCATGGGACTTTTTAGTGCATTTTTCATCAGAATTGCATTTTATTATTTTGTGTATTTGGAGAATTGGTCCAGTTTTTCTAAGTAATCTAATGTATGGGCATAAAGTTGTTCATAATGTCCCTTTATTATCCTTTAAATGACTATAGGATCTGTAGTGATAGCCCACATTTTGTTCCTCTTTTTAAATATTTATTTATTTACTTTAGTTGTACACAATGCAATGCATTTATGTTTGCGTGGTGCTGAGGATCGAACCCGGGCCACGCACATGCAAGGCAAGCGCTCTGCCGCTGAGCCACAACCCCAGCCCTGTTCCTGATATTTTTGATTGTATCTTCTCTCTTTTTATGTATGTTAGTCTTTCTAGAGGTTTATCATCCATTTTATTGATTTTTATACCTGCTTTTTGTTTAATTTATTTTTTCATTGTTTTTTATTTCATTGATTCTTGTTCTTATCTTTATTATTTATTTCCCTACATTTGTTTCTTATTTATTTTTCTCTTTTTAAGGTTTACTGAGGTGGGAAATTATTCATTTGAGATATTTCCCCTTTTTCAATGAAAGCCCTTTATGGATTCCACCTCAACTCTACCTTAGTTTACATATTTTTACATTGTTTTATTTTCATTTAGTTTTGTATTTTATTTCCTTTGAGACTTCTTATTCAATCCAATGAATTATTTAAATAAATATATTTGCCTTATATCCAAATTATTGAGCTTTTTCTATTGTCTTTCTGCTTTGTCCTTTCAGCTCCTTAGTTTTTGCTTCAAGTATTATGAAGGCCTGATTTTTGGGATGTTCTCATTTAGGATTGCTATGTTTTCCAAGTGGACTCATCCTTTTCTCATTTTGTACTCTTCTTCTTTATCACTAGTGATCATCTTTGCTCTGAAGTCTACTATATCTAATAGCAATACAGCCACTTTTGCTGTTTTTTTTTTTATAATACTATAATGATATATCTATTTCTATTTCTGAATCTTTCTACCTCAACTACATTATTGGAAGTAAGCATATTGTGGAATTATTTGTTGGAAAAACCCATTTACCAAAATCTTTATTTTAGTTGCTATGTTTAGGCTATTTACATTTAGTTTACTGTAATTTATTTATTCTTGCTTTCACTGTTTCTTGTCAACTGCCTATGTTTTCTTACCTTCTGTGGATTATTAAAGCAATTTTAAAAATTCTATCTTGATTTTTTTGTAGTGGTTTTCAACACAATGCTTTGCCTAGTTTTCTTAGTAGTAGATTCTCTAGGTATTATAATATGCATATGTGACCTATTATATTTTACTGGTATGAACATTTTACCACTTTGAGTAAAGTGACGAATCTTACCCTCACTTTGGTCTCTTTTCACTATACATTTTTAAAATATATTTGAGTTAAATATTTCTTTTATATACATTAAATACCACATCAAATGGCATTATAGCTTTTGCTTCAGCTATCAAATAGTATAAAAGGAATGCCATTTAACCCCTATTTTTACCCACTAAAATGCTCTTTTGTAAAGTTCCACTCCTTCTTCTATTATCATTGAATTTTTGTTTAGAAAATTTTCTTCAGTCATATTTAAATTAAAGGCTTCCTAACAACACATTGTCTTAGTTTTCCTTCATTTGGGAATGTTTTTATTTTCCCTTAATTTATAAAGTAAATTTTCCACATATATAAAATTTGCAGCTGAAAATACTTTTCTTTCAGTGTGCGAAAAATATCGTGCCACTTTTTTCTGGTCTCCAGGGTTTCAGATGAAAGGTTATTTTAATTGTATTCTTTTTGGCTACTTTCATTTTTTTTTCTTTCTTTAGATTCTAAAGTTTAGTTATAAGTGTCTTTGTGTGGGCTTCTGAATTTAGCACATCTGATCTTTTTTTTTTTTTTTTTTTTTTTTTTTTTTTTTAGCTTCTTGAATCTGTAGATTTATCTATTTCACCAAATTTGGGGAATTTTAAACTATTATTTCTTTGAATAGTCCTACTTTCCTCTCTGGGACTTTGATGAGATGAGAGTTGATTCTTTTGTTTTTATATCACAAGTTATTAAGACTTTGTCTTAAGATTCTTCTTTTTTCTATTGTGTAGATTGTGTAGATTCTATTGAATTATCTGTAAGTTTAATTATTCTACATTTTACTCTCTTGCCTCTAGTATTGATCCCATCCAATGAGATTTTTATTTCAATTATTGTTTTTCATTTAAAAATTTTAATATCATTGTAATATATAACTTTTATTTCTTTACTAGAATTCTCTTTATTTTCATTTGTTTCAAAATAATTCCTACTTCTTTGTTGAATCTTTTTATAGTAACTTTTAAAAAATCCTTGTCAGATAATTCTAATTTGGATTTATCTCTGTGTTGGCATTAGTTTATTTTGTATTATCCTTCATTTTTTTTTTCTGGTTCCTCATATGATTTGAGTGATTTTTAGTTACATTTTGGACATTTTACATATTATAGTATGAGTTTTTGTATTCTATTTAAACTTAATTTTAGTAGGCTGTCCCCCTATTGAGTTGTAGTGAAAGGCCCAGGGGAGTGTGCTTGTTTAGCTTTTGTCTCAACTTCATCAATACCACCTAAGAATAAAGAAGGCACTGTCTTCACATTGCCTCACTGAAGATGGAAGATGGGGCTTCACACTGTGTTCCATGAAAACCAGGGAGAACAATCAGATTGCCAATTAGCCTGGTTTTGAACCTCTTTGTTCATTCTTGTTGCTACTACGTAAGTGGATGCTCAGCTCTCTACCTCACTGACACCAGAAATGTCAAAAAAGAGGACTCCTTACTATTTCTGAATTGCACCACCTTGTTCAGTGTTGTTGATGTCATATGAGGGTATAGGCCATGCTCTTTACCTGACCCCATTGTCAATGTACCCTGGCAGATGATTTCAAGCATTGCCTGCTTCTTCAGGGCATGGGAATGGAAAATCAGCTGCCTGCTATCCCCTCTACCACCTGGTTAGGAAATTATACTGTTGTCTGCTTCCACCCAATTTTAACATATATAAGTTTCCTGACCAGTGCCACTGACACCACCTAGTAGGGAAGTTGTAGTGTGCAGCTGCTTACCTGGGGCAGGCATATGGGGAGGATGATTGACCTCCTGTTCAGTACTACTGAAATTGCAAGAGGTGTGCAGTTTTTACATTAGTGTTTCATTGGAGTAGGGCATTTATTGTCAAAAGATTTTCTATTGTTGAGCTACACTTTTCTAACACCTGACAATGGGAAATAGACTTTCCTTGGAACTTCATTTTATTTTGTATTTCTGTTAGTGTTTATGAGTTGGAAGCTTTTGCAGTCCAGTCTCCAGGATGTATAGAAGTTATAAGGAAACTAAGAAAATTAACTGCTATTTTCTGCAAGTCCTGAGGTCTCTTGTCAATCTGTCTTATTTCTAACTCCTTCAGAGTTGGCATTGCCTGTTTGCTGTATGTCCAATGTATCATAGTTGTAACCATAGAGAAGTATCGTCATAATCATGAAATCTTTCAATACTCATATGCCAAAAATGATGTTTAAAACATTTTAAAAGTATTTTTAGTTATACATGGACACAATATCTTTATTTTGTTTATTCATTTTTATGTGGTGCTGAAGATTGAATCCAGTGCCTCACATGTGCGAGGCAAGCGCTCTGCCACTGAGCCACAACCCCAGGCCCTGTTTAAACATTTTTACCTATCAATTTTGCTAACAATAATAATAAACATTTTAATACCCTGACCAGCTAAGGTGTGTAGACAAAGGCATATTATTGGTGGTATTATACATTGCTAAAATGAATTTGGAGTAAATATATTTCAAATTTTAAGGGCATATGTAATATATATCACTATTATAATGATTTTATGTCAGTAATAATTTACTACTTTAGATGTGTTTATGTATTACTTTTGGTTCTATTCTGCAATGCACTTTTTAAAAGATAAGAAAGTAAAGATATTTCTATCTTATCAATTGACCCCTATGCACATATAAAATGTATTCATTTAAAAGTAAGCAGTCTTATTTTTTTTGACATGTCCTTTTTTCATTGCATTTCACTTTCTAACTTGAGATACACATTTATTTTTCATTTTACATTTTTTAGTTATAAATGACAGTAGAATACATTTTGATATAGTTATACAAGCTTGAAATCTTGAAATGTATCTTATTCTAATTAGGACTCCAGTCTTGTGGGTGTATATGATAATGGAAATCACTTAGGTATTTTTATATATGTATATAGGAAAGTTATGTTAGATTCATTCTACAAACTTTCCTATTCCTATACCCTTCCCTTCCCTTCATTCTCCTTTGTGTAATCTACTAAACTTCTTTTCACCACCCCCTCTTCTTCATTTTGGTTTAGCTTCCATACACCAAATACTTGACCTTTGTTTTTGGGGGGATTGGTTTATTTCACTTAGCATGATAGTCTCCAGATCTATCCAATTACTGGCAAATGACACAATTTCATTCTTCTTTATGGCTGAGTAATATTCCATTGTGTTTATATGCCACATTTTATTTATCAATTCATCCATTGAAGGGCACCTAGGTTGGTTCCATAGATTAACTATTGTGAATTGTGCTTCTATAAATATTGATGTGGCTGTGTCACTGTAATATGCTGATTTAAACCTTTTGGATATATGCCAATGAGTGGGAGAACTGGGTTAAATGGTGGTTCCATTCCAAGTTTTCTGAGGAATCTCCATACTGCTTTCAGACTGGTTGTACCAATTTGCAGTCCCATCAACAATGTATGAGTGTATCTTTTCCCCCACATCCTCACCAACATTTATTGTTACTTGTGTTCTTGATAGTTGTCATTCTGACTGCAGTGAGATGAAATCTCAGTGTAGTTTTAATTCTTATTTATCTAATTGTTAGTGATATTGAATACTTTTTTGTGTATTTGTTGACTATTTCTTCTTTTATGAAGTATCTGTTCAGTTCCTTTGCCCAATTGTTTCCTTGGATTGTTTGTTTTTTTGGTGTTAAGTGTTTTGAGTCCTTTGTATATCCTGGAGATAAAACTTTATCTGATACATGGGTGGCAAATATTTTCTTACATTCTATAGGATCTCTCTTCATGTTCTTGAATATTTCCTTTGCTTGAAGAAGTCTTTTTGTTTGATGTCATCCCATTTATTCATTTTTAAATTTTATGTCTTGCACTTCAGGAGTCTTGTTAAGGAATGAAGTTCTTAAGCTAATATATTGAAGTGTTGGGTCTACATTTTCCTTGAGTATGTGCAGGGTTTTTGCTCTTATTCTTAGGTCTTTGATCCACTTTGAGTTGTCTTTTATGCAGAGTGAGAAATAGGGATTCAATTTCATTCAATTACATGTGGACCTCCAGTTTTCCCAGAACCATTTATTGAAGAGGCTGTGTTTTTTGAAGAGGCAGTGTGTTTTTGGCACCTTTGTCTAGTATGAGGTAACTGTATTTATGTAGGTTTGTCTCTATATCTTCTATTCTGTTTCATTGGTCTTCTTGCCACTTTTGGTGCCAATAACATGCTATTTTTGTTACTATAGCTCTGAGTATAATTTAAGATCTGGTATTGAAATGCCTCCTGCTTATTTTTTCTTGCTATGGATTGCTTTGGCTATTCTGGACCTTTTATTTTTCCAAATGAATTCATAACATATTTTTCTATTTCTTTGAAAAATATTATTGGAATTTGGATGGAAATTGCATTGAATCTGTATAGTGCTTTTGGTAGTATAGTCATTTTGACAATATAAATTCTGCTTATGCAAGAACATGGGAGGTATTTCCATCTTCTAAGGTCTTCCTCAATTTATTTCTGTAGTGTTCTGTAGTTTTCATTGTAGAGGTCCTTCACCTCTTTGGTAGGTTGATTCCTAAGTATTTTTTTTTTTGAGTCTATTGTGAACGGGATAGTTTTCCTCTTTCACTTTCAGCTGATTAATCATTGGAGTATAGGAATGCATTTTATTTATGGTTGTTCATTCTGTATCCTGCTACTTTGCTGAATTCATTTATGCATTCCAGAAGTGAGGAACAATTTTCATAAGCTAAAATTTACAAATATTAATCTTACAGCTCAATAACATTTTATGTACACAAATAGTCCTGTAATCACCACATAGTTTAACATGTATAACAATTTTACCACTAAAGGAAGTTTTTACTCTCTTTTCTTTCAATAACCACTTCTTCAGAACCAACAAATTTTCAACTGTATTGACATAGATTAGTTATGTCTGATATTAAACTTTATATTAATAGAATCATTCAATATGTATCTTTTATAGGCATGGCTTCTTTTATTAAATATTGTCTATGAGATTCATGTATGTAGAGTTTATCAGTAGCACTTTCATTTTTATTGCTGCATAGTGTGTCATTGTATGATGCTAACACCTAATTTACAAAGATTCCAACTGATTTTTAAAAATACTTTTAGTAGTAGATAGATTTATTCATTTATTCATTTATTTTTATGGTTGATAAGGATTGAACACAGTGCCTCACATGTCCTAGGCAAGTACTCTGACCAGTGAGCCAAAACCTCATCCCACCAATTGATACATTTTTTTATTTTTTCTAAATAATTATACATGACAGTAGAATACACTCTGGCTTACATGGTCCAGAGCCACAATGGTAGTGTAATCATACATGTATATAGGGTAATAATGTCTGACACATTCCACTGTCCTTCACATCCCACACTCCCTCCCCTCCCCCTCACTCCTTTCTGCCCAATCCAAAGTTCCTTCATTCTTTCCTGCCCCACTCCATTATGGACCAGCATCTGCTTATCAACAAAAATATTTGGCCATTTTTGGAGGGGGGTTGGCTTATTTCACTTAGCATAATATTCTCCAGCTCTATCCATTTACCTGCAAATGCTATAAATTCATTATTCTTTAAGGCTGAATAATATTCTAATTGATTTTGATGTGTTTTATGATCATTTTGTTACATTTCTTATCAGATTTCTCTAACATCTGATTTGTCATGTGTTGCTTCCTGACTTGGAGCAACAACGCTGCGGGAGAAAAACTCAGAGGCAGAATGAAGATGAAAGAAGGTTTTTTTATTCTTCGGCTTTAGCAATCTCTCAAATCTCTAACACTGGATCTTTCAGCAAACTCTCTGACTCTTTACTTCTTCTGACTACTGACTCTTTACTTCTTTACTTTACTTTAGAGAGAGCTTAGAGAGAGAGAGAGAAAGAGAGAGAGAGAGAGAGAGCTTCTTCTTTCTTCTTCACTTTCTTTTACTTTTACTTTCTTAGAGCTTAGAGAGAGAGAGAGAGAGGGCTTCTTCTTTCTTCTTTCTTCTTCGGCAGCCTCGGCCTGACTCTGACCAGTAACTGCTTCTTCTCTCTATATATCTCTTTGGTTTCTCTAGCTTCTTCTGACTGAACTCTTAACTGCTCTGACTCTTATTTCTTCTTCTGACTACGTTCTGGCCACTCTAACTCTTTTCTTCTTGTCTGACCCGAACTTTTCTTAAGACTGACTGAGCAACTGAACGACTGACTGAATGAATACCGCTTCTGACCGCTTTCACCCGGTTATATACCTTTAGCTTTGCGGGTGTGTCACGTGCATTTACAGGTGCGTCACGTGCATATGATTATTATCAGGTGGAACTTATGGCTTCCAGCTAGCCGCAATAGTCATCTCCCTGATTGGGGTTGCTTCAGTCATGGTTTTGGCATCATTTGATAGTCTTTCCTCATTCAAATTGTGGTTTTCTGTGGTATTGGTATTATAAAAGATCTTCTATTTCAATATGAAGATTTTGAATATCATTAGATTGTTGATTTTATTTATTTTTTTAAATTTAATTTATTTAATTGGGAACACCAACTATAGAACTCAATAACTTAGACTTAACTGACATAAATAGAATATTTTATCCTTCAATGAGCAAATACGCTTTCTTTTCAGGAGCACATGGATCCTTCTATAAAACAGACCATATATTGTGCCACAAAGCAACTCTTAGCAAATATAAAAAAGTAGAGATACTACCCTTCATTCTATCAGATCATAAGAAAATTAGAAATCAATGATAAAATAAGAAATAAAAGTACTCCAACACCTGGAGACTAAATAATATGCTACTGAATAAACAATGAGTTGCAAAAGACATCAAGGAGGAGATTAAGAAATTCTTTGAGGTGAATGAGGACAATGATACAACATATCCAAAATCTCTGGGACGCTATGAAGGCAGTTCTAAGAGGAAAGTTCATTGTGTGGGGTTCATTCCTTCAAAGAAGAAAAAGTCAACAAATAAATGACTTAACATTACATCTCAAAGCCCTAGATAAAGAAGAACAAATCAACACCAAAAGCAGTAGAAGACAGGAAATAATTAAAATAAGATCTGAAATCAATGAAATTGAAACAAAATAAAAAATTTAAAAAATTGACAAACCAAAAATTTGGTTCTTTTAAAACATAAATAAAATTGACAGACTCAGCCATGCTAAAAAGAGAAGGAGAGAGAGAAAACTCAAATTACTAACAAACGTGATGAAAAAGGAAATACAACAACAGACACTACAGAAATACAGAAGATAATTAGAAATTATTTTGGAAACTTGTACTCCAATAAAATAAAAAAATATCAAAGGCATCAAAAATTTCTAGAGTCACATGATTTTCCCAAATTGAATCAGGATGATATATACAATTTAAACAGATCAATTTCTTTTTTTAAAATTTATTTATTTTTTTTTTATTCTAAGTTGTTAGAAATGACAGCAGAATGCATTACATTTCATATTATACTTATAGAGCACATTTTTACATATCTCTGGTTGTATATTAAGTATATTCATACCATTCATGACTTTATACATCTTTGGCAATTAGAGAAATGCAAATCAAAACCACTCTAAGATTTCATCTCACACCAGTCAGAATGGTAGCTATTAAGAACACAAACAACAATAAATGTTGGCGAGGATGTGGGGGAAAAGGCACACTCATACATTGCTGATGGGACTGCAAAATGGTATAGCCAATATGGAAAGCAGTATGGAGATTCCTTGGAAAACTGGGAATGGAACCACCTTATGACCCAGCTATCCCACTCCTCAGTCTATACTCAAAGGACTTTAAAACAGAACTACAGGGACACAGCCACATCAATGTTTATAGCATCACAGTTCACAACAGCTAAACTGTGGAACCAATCTAGATGCCCTTCAGGAGATGAATGGATAAAGAAAATGTGGTATATATACACAACGGAGTATTACTCAGAAATAAAAGAGATAAAGTTATGGCATTCTCAGGTAAATGGATGAAGTTGGAGAATATAATGCTAAGTTAACTTAGCCAATCCCAAAAAGGCAAATGCCGAAAGTTTTCTCTGATATAAGGAGGCCGATTCACAGTGGGGTTGGGACAGAGAGCATAGGAGGATTAGAGGAACATTAGAATGGCCAATGGGGAGGGAGGGGAAGGGAGGGGGAAAAAGGGTGAAGAAGAAGAAAAAAATGGTAATAATGGGATGGATATCATTACCCTAAGTGCATGTATGAAGTCACGAATGGTGTGAAACAGATCAATTTCAAATGATGAAATAGAAGATGCCATCCGAAGCCTACCAACCAAGAAAAGCCCACCAGATGGATACATAGCAGAGTTCTACAAGACCTTTAAAGAAGAACTAATACCAATACTCTGCAATTTATTTTAGGACATAGAAAAAGAGGGAGCACTTCCAAACTCATTCTATGAGGCCAATATCACCCTGATTCCAAAACCAGGCAAAGACACATCAAAGAAAAAAAAACTTCAGACCAATATCCCTGATGAACATAGATGCAAAAATTCTCAATAAAATCTGCCAAATTGAATAGAAAACATATAACAAAGACAGTACAACATGATCAAGTAAGGTTCATTCCAGTGATGCAAGGATGGTTCAACATGTTGGGGTTTTAAAGTTGCCGGGGTTTTTAACTCCCACTAACCCGGGTGAGCCTCCTCTGGCCAGCAGAGCTGGCCAGCATGCTGCCCCAGCAGTGAGGTGTGATTGGGAACAGAAGGAGTTGGCTGGTAACCCACGCCCACCTTCAGAAGACACTCAGAGCTACCAGGGAGTCCGGTCAAGGCACGAGCTCAGTTTATTGAGGAAGTTGAAAGGTGTTTATAGAAGACATGGGCCAATCAGCAGAAAGATCATAGGAGCACATAGGGAGCATGAACAAATCACATTGGCGGAGTCATTACCCTATCTTAGTGGCGATCTGATTTCTCAGCACACGTCATGGGAACATCCCTTGGCTAGGCCAAGTTCCCGGATCAGGAAGTGGGAGAAAGCCAGAGAGTTAAGTTTTTCTATTCTTTCGGCTGATGTGTTCTTAAGTCCCCAACATCAACATACGGAAATCAATAAATATAATTCATCACATCAATAGACTTAAAGTTAAGAACAACAAAACACAGCACCCTTTCATGTTCAAAACAGTAGAGAAAGTAGGGATAACAGGAACATATCTCAACATTGTAAAAGCTATTGATGCTAAGCCCCAGGCCAACATCATTCTAAATGGATTAAAATTGAAAACATTACCTCTAAAAACTGGAACAAGACAGGGATGGATGCCCTCTTTCACCATTTCTATTTAACATAGTTCTTGAAACACTGGCTAGAGCAATTAGATGAAAGAAATTAAAGGGATACGGATAGGTAAAGAATAACTCAAATTAACAGTATTTGCTGATGATAAGATTCTATATCTACAAGACCCAAAAAATTTCACCAGAAAACTTCTAGAACTAGTAAATGAATTCAGCAAAGTAGCAGGATATAATGTCAATACCCATAAATCAAAGGCATTTCTGTACATCAGTGACAAATCCTCTTGAAGAGAAAACTAGGAAAAGTACTCCATTTATAATAACCAAAAAAATAAAGGAAAATACTTGGGAATCAACAAAAGAGGTGAAAGACCTCTACAATGAAAACTATAGAACACTAAAGAAAGAAATTATGGAAGACCTTAGAAGATGGAAAGATCTCTGTTGCCGCCTGAAGCGATAGCTGCTTGGAGCAACGAAGCCGCGGGAAGAAGTTTAGAGGCGAACTGGAAACAAACAGCTTTTTATTCTGATAACTTTTCTCTCTGGCTCTAACAACGACTAACAACCACCACACACAACACCAAAATGGCGTAGACCCGATCAGCAATCTCGGCTCAAGTCACTCGAGATCCCAGGCCAAGTCCCGTGAGATCCCAGGCCAAGTCCCGTGAGACTACGGAAGGCAGCAATGCCCAAAACTCCATGGCCCATAGTCAACTGCAATTTAAGCCATCTCCCCAAACAGGGCTCTTACAGATTTCCCTTGTTCTTGGATAGGCAGAATTAATATTGTCAAAATGACTATACTACCAAAAGCACTATACAGATTTAATCCAATTCCAATCAGAATCCCAATGACGTTCCTCATAGAAATAGAATAACCAATCATGAAATTCATCTGGAAAAATATGAGACCCAGAATAGCCAAAGCAATGCTTAGCAAGAAGAGTGAAGCAGGTGGCATCACTGTACCCAACTTTAAACTATACTACAGACTAATAGTAACAAAAATGGCATGATATTGACACTAAAATAGACTTCTAGACAAATGGTATAAAATAGAGGACAGAGACACATCCACATGAAAACAGTTATCTCATATAGATAAAGGCGCCGAAAACATACACTGGAGATAAGATAGCCTCTTCAACAAATGGTGCTGGGAAAACTGGAAATCCATATGCTACAAAATGAAATTAAAACCCTATCTCTCACCATGCACAAAACTCAACTCAAAGTGGAACAAGGACCTAGGAATTAAACTGGAGACACTGCACCTTTTAGAAGAAAGAGTAGGTCTAATCTCCATCATGTTGGATTAGGCCTCAACTTCCTTAATAAGACCTATAGCACAAGAATTAATATCAAGAATCAATAAATGGGATGGATTCAAACTAAAAAGTTTCTTCTCATTGTAAGAAACAACCAGTGAGGTGAATAGAGAGCCTACAATTTGGGAACAATTTTTACCACACACACATCAGATAAAAGCACTAATCTCTAGGATATATAAAAAACTTAAAAATCTTAACACCAAAAAAAAAAAAAAAATCCAAAAATCCAATAACCCAATCAGTAAATGAGCCAAGTAACTGAACAGATATTCCTCAGAATAGGATATACAATCAATCAACAAATATATGAAAAAATTTTCAACATCTCTGGCAATTAGAGAAATGCAAATCAAAACCACTCTAAGATTTCATCTCACACTAGTCAGAATGGCAGCTATTAAGACCACAAACAACAGTAAATGTTGGCGAGGATGTGGGGGAAAAGGCACACTCATACATTGCTGATGAGACTGCAAAATGGTACAGCCAATCTAGAAAGCAGTATAGAGATTCCTTGGAAAACTTGGAATGGAACAACCATTTGACCCAGCCTTCCCACTCCTCAGTTTATATCCAAAGGACTTAAAAACAGCATACTACAGGAATGCATCTACAGTTATTTATAGCAGCACAATTCACAATAGCTAAACTGTGGAACCAACCTAGATTCCCTTCAGGAGATGAATGGATAAGGACAATGGAATATTATTCAGCATTAAAATAGAATAAAATCATGGTGTTTGCAGGTAAATGGATGGAGTTGGAGAATATAATGCTAAGTGAAGACAGACAGTCCCAAAACCAAATGCCGAATGTTTTCTCTGATTTAAGGATGCTGATTCAAAATGTGCTGTGAGGGGGCATGGGAGGATTATATGAACACTAGATTGGGCAAAGGGGAAAAGGGGAGGGATGTAAGGGAGGAGATATAGGGGTAGGAATGATGGTGGAATGTGATGGTCATCATTACCCTAAGTACATGTATGAAGACATGAATGATGTGAATATACTTTGTATATAACCAGAGAATTAAAAATTGTGCTCTATATGTGTAATATGAATTAATGCATTCTGTTGTCATATATAACAAATTAAAATTTAAAAAAGAAAGAAGTGAATGTAATGAGAAAAAACAATTAGGAATACCCCTACTGAAGTATAGTGTGTGGGTTAGACAGAATTCTGATTTATACTGTCTGTATCACTAAAGACAATTGGAATTTACAATTTTGCAAATGCTATTTTTCAGATAAAAGTGGGGCATTGACTTGCAATGCCTTGTTGCCTTCAGTTAGGATTATGTGTACATTGGCCTGCTAATGTGAGTGATAAAGCAGAGAGCTAACTCACATAATGTTTTTTGCTGCAAGCATAAAAGTGTTAAAATATTTAGGAAATAATATAATCAAAAAATATAACACTTTCACAGTGAAACTATAAAATATTGCTTAAACAAATTAAAGAATAATCAAATAAATGTGAAGATATTCTAGTTCATGGATGGGAACATATCATATTGTTAATATGGCATTAATCCCTAAATTAATCTACAGATTCAACACAATTTCTGTCAAAATTCCAATGCTTGTTTTTTTCCCCCTTTGGCACAAATGCACAAACTGGTCTTAAAACTCAAAAGTGATTTCAATGAGTTCCGAGTAGCCAAATAAATTTTGAAAAAAGAAGACAAAGTTGAGACACTCAAGTTCTTGATCTTGAAACTTATGACAAAGCTGCAATAATCAAAACTGTGTGGTATAAGCATAAAAATATACTTATAATAAAATGGAAGACAATTAATAGACCATAATTAAACTAATATGTATACAGTCAATTGAGTTTTCATAAGGATAGTAAGACATTTCCATAGGGAAACCTTAGTCTTTAAAAGAAGCAATGCTGGGACAACTAAATAGATACATGTCAAATATGTTGGGTCTTTGCCTTGTGTTGTATACAAAATTTAACTCAAAATAGTGAATAACCCAAATGTAAGAGCTAATACTAAAAACAAACAACTCTTAGAAAAAAAAACTACAGTGGCAAATCTTCATGTTCTTGAATTTGGCAAAGATTTCTAAAATATGACACCAAAAGCGCAAGTGTCAAAGAAAAAATCATACAGTAGATTTCATCATAATAAAAATATTTGAACATCCAAGGATTCCACCAAGAAAATTAAAAAACAACTTATAGAATGGGAGAAAATATTTGCAAATCATATGTCTGATAAGGAATTGGTATCAGAATATATAAAAATTTATACAGCTAAACAACAAAAAGAAAATCAGTCAATTTTTGAAATGAGAAAATTTTTGAATTTTTATTTCTCTAAAGATAATCACCAACCATCACATGAAAAGGCTCTATAATTAATTATCAGGGAAATTAAAATGGAAAAAATGCTATGAGATATCACTTTGAACCCACTATGATGCCTACAATAAAAAATGTGGAAAACAACAAGAAATCATCAAGAAAAGGAAAAAATTGGAATTTCCTAGCATGAATATATAATGGTACAGCTGCTTTGACACACATTGGTGATTTCTCAAAATATTTAACAGAATTATCATATGACCAAGAAATTCCTGTAGGGGTTCTGTGTTTGGGATTGGGGTCTCTGATATACTTTGTGATTGTGGCATGCTTGGTGGCTAGGAAGCTTCTGTGCAAAGGTACAGAATATGTGGCTGCTGGGAAACGTCCTTGTAAAAGACAAGGGATTCCTGTCCACTATAACAATGTTCTTCACAGGGTTTCGACCTTGATCTTAGGCACATAACTCCTGGGAATAAAGGAACTTCCTTGCTAGATAACTATAATGTTTCACCAAGCTCTGGTGCTCCTGGATCTTCCTGCTTAACAGTTACTTTAGACAATGGACTTTCTTAAGAGCTGCATAATGCTCCTGACATTACATATCCTAACTGTGGAATGTAACTGCAGAATAAGCAAACTTACTGATACTCTAAGCAATAATGTAGTTATGGCACTAATGACCTAATGTAACCTACTGATATAAATAAAGCTTGGCAGCTTGGCCACTCAGCCACTTTTCTGCCCCTGCACCTTGTCTCTGTGTCTCCCTTTATTATTGAGCTTTACAAATTCTACTCCTAATATATACCCCAAAGAAATGAAAACATATAACTAAATAAAAACATGTACACTTATGTTCATAGCAGCAGCATTGATTCCAAAACTGGAAACAATCCAAATATCCACCAATGGATGATGAACAAAATGTGATATATCTATATAATGGAATATTACACTCTTATAAAAATGAAGTATTGATACATGGTATGACATGGATGGTCCTTGAAAACCTGCTAAGTGTAGGAAGATATATAATTAAATCAAACACAGACTGATTGCTATGGTCTGGGAGTAGTAAGAATGGGTAATGGCTGCTTACTGGGTATGAAGTTTCCTTTGGGGTTGATGAAATGTTCTAGAACTAGACAATCATAATGACTTCACTGCATTGTTAATGTATGATAAGTTATTTAATTGTACATTGTAAGGTGGCTAAAGTGGTGAATTTTACCTTAAGTGAATTTTATTCCCCTCTAAAAAGATTTTTAATTTCTGCAATGATTTTATTTTATTTTATTTTTGTGCGTATCCAGTTCATATGCAGTTTTTCCCTGTTTTTTTTTTTTTTTTTTTTTTTTTACTTTTTTTATTTGAAGTTGCTTCACATAGTTTGAAACTCTGCCACTGTTGGCTTTTGTTTGAAATGACATGGCCTATAAAAATTACTTATACTTCTCCAATCAAAGCCTTAATATATTCTTAGATTGTAAGTACAATCTACCATTTCTTTGGTACATTTAGGTTTAAAACATATATATGGGGGTGAGAGGGAGGATCTGGCAATGAATTGTTACAAAATAATAGCATTTTCCTTAATCACAACCCCAAATACAATCATGACCCCAATATATCAATTCCTTCTATCTCCCTTTATCCCAGTGCCTGAAACTTTCTATTACTACTTTAATACTTCTTGTGAGCTACAGCCTTTAATAAAGCAGAGGACTTCCAGGGAAGTATTTCCTAAAATTATGATTTAGCTAATTTCTTTATTTTACTAAATCATAATATTCCATTTAAATTATTATTACTGGTTCTCAATGCATCTTTACTTCACCAGATGAATTTAAAATAGATTGACAAATATTGAAAATGACTAAAGAAGAAAAAGGCAAATATTGCTATATGAATTTACAATCAAAGCTTTTGATATATAAAGCAATGAATGATAAAACTACAAAATTTGATAATTTTACAATATTAAGGTATACATTTATTATAATATAAACTAAACAAACAAATTATGTAATAATACAGACAAGTAGAAAACACATGTACCAAGTGTGATCTAATAAAAAAACATAAAGTTTTGCATCCAGGAGAAATTATACAGAGAAAATATATATACATTATTGTACGTATGTATTAGAAGAGACAAATTTGAGGAGACATTCACCAAATATATCCCAAAATGCAAAAAGTTTGATATTTTCCAATTTACCATTGTTTAACACAACTTGTAAATCTATTATCAGTCACAAAATGCATCCATTAAAAGCTGGGTACCTGGCAATGTAACAAAATAACATTTAAATAAACATGAAATAAGTTATACAATATATAATAATATATATAATATATGTCACATATTATATATTATTGTTCACAGAACATGTGTGATCATGAACTGGAACAATTTAAAGAACATGTTAAACATATTATAACTTCCAAAAATGTTCAATGAGGAAAAGCAAATGCCCAAAGAATGTGAACATTTTTTTCTTAGCATTAATAGTAACTGGAAAACATTTATATCAAAACATGTATTAAAAAAGCATTTCATTAGGTTGAAAAAATATTTTTATGTTTTGTATACACCTTGATGAGGATGTAGAAAAATGAGTATACGTGCAACCTGCATTATTAAGTTGGGAACATAATAGGTCACCTTGAAATGACAACTGGAAGTCTTTGCAGAAATTTTAGATTATCCTACCTAGATTTCTGTTTTTGGAAATGACAAACTGACTTCTCTCACACCAATTTCTTGAAAGAAAACATATATGGAAGTAGAAAAAAGGATTAATAAACTTCCCATTCGAAGATACAGGCAAGCTAGTGAGGCAGCTAAAACCCTAGGAGACAAAAATTTCCAAAGCAGTGGGGCAAAAAGGGATGAGGCTAATATTTGTTAGGGTATTTCTCCATAAAATGTTTACTAATTTGAAAGCAGCAGCAGAGAGGTTGTGGTGCTGAGCAGAGCTTCCAACAGTGCCATGGGGCTTGAGGAATAAAACTGGATCTTTGGGTCTGATAAAAAAAAAAAAAAAAGAAGAAGAAGAAGAAGAAGAAGAAGAAGAAGAAGAAGAAGAAGCCCAAGAATTTCAGTAAGAAATTATGAGGGGCTACATACCAAGAAAAAAATAATGAACTGGAAATAGGTCATCCTTCTCTAAATTGAATCTTAGCTTTGAATTGCATTCCTAAATGAAGATTTTCCTTCTTAATAGAAATAAAAGCCTTGGTGCAAAGGACTAAAAGATGTGTACTTGCAGTCCCAGGAGGAAAGAGAATATGAAATGAATAAAGCGAAATAGTTTAGAATTTCAAAAAATGTTTAAAGGCATCAAAATACACATTCAAGAAACACGGTTTTATAAAGCTCTAGAACTAGAAGAGATTACTTAAATTATCCTTTTTCTTTCTTTTTCAGTTGTAATTCACTTGCTCATTTTAAGGGAGAGAGAATTGGGTAGAAAGCAAAGAAATATCAAAACTAGTTTAATTGAATGAAATCAACTTGGTAGATAAAGTGAACTTGGTAAGTGGGCCATGGAAAAAATAAGTGCCTTCTAAAAAGTGTCTTTCCAAACTTAAGCTATGAAGGAGCCCTAATTAGAAAGGGCTGTTGCAGCTAGCTGGAAGCCATAAGTTCCACCTGATATGTATGTGACGCACCTGTAGGCACCCGCAAAGCTGAAGGTATATAACCGGGTGAAAGCGGTCCGAGGTAGGAGAACTGAGAAATTCATTCAGTCAGTCGTGCAGTAGCTCGGTCGGTCAGAAGAAGAGTTCGGGTCGGAGAAAAGAATCAGAGCGGCCAGAACATAGGCAGAGCGGTTACAGAAGAGAAACCAGATAGAAGAAGTAATGACTGGTCAGAGTTAGGCCGAGGCTCCCGAGGAAGAAAGAAGAAGGAAGAAAGAAGAGAGAAGAAAGAAGCTCTAATCTTTCTCTAAGCTAAGCTCTATCTTTCTTTCTCTCTAAGACTCTAAGCTAAGAAGACTCTAAGCTAAGAAGAAGCTCTATCTTTCTTTCTCTCTAAGACTCTAAGCTAAGAAGACAAGAAGAAGCTCTATCTTTCTTTCTCTCTAAGACTCTAAGCTAAGAAGACAAGAAGAAAAGCTCTTTAATCTTTCTCTCTAAAAATCTTTCTTTCCCTCTCTAAGCTCTCTCTAAGAAAGTAGAAGTAAAAGTAGTAAAAGCTTTACTCTGCCTCTGAGTTTTTCTCCCGTGGCGCCGTGGCTGGCCATGACAGGTAGCTTACAAAGCTATATTAACATCTGTTTAAAGGATACAGAGCATGTAAGAGTTTAGATCCAAGATAAATCTATATAGAATGATATTTTTAGTTTCCATTGACTAAGCTGCAGATTCTATTTATTTTAACAACCTAGAATTTTCAAATAAATTATATTTAAAGATTCTGGACCCTGACATTTTGTAATATTATTTTTTAAAAACTGGTAAATTTACGTAAACACCTTTATTCTGAAACTCATTCCATACCTGTATCATTCTTTCTTCCTTTTACATACTGCTTTACAACATGAAGTTTCAATACTCAATTTTGAAACTAAAAATTACATTTGAAGTGCATATTATCTTTGATCGACATTTTATATTTTTTCTTCTCCATAATTCAACTTTGAAAATATTACAACTGGGTATTTCTTCAAACAGGTAGCCTACATGTTCTATAGGAATAATGAAAAAAGTAGTTTAAAACTCATGGAAGCTTTTTTTCAGCAAATTTGTAACTTGTGTCTTGTTTAAATACTCAAGGGTTAATATAGCCTTTTATTTAGTATCTCCTCCCTAAAAAGAACGTTTGTATTGAAATTGCTTTTAATTATGCCTTAAATACTATGTAAATAAACCTTTAGTAATACAGAAGTATAAAATGAGAAAGGAAACTATTGGAAAAATAATCGTAAGACTTTTAGATAGGAAGAATAAAGACATGTCTGAGATATGCCCAATTACCTTACCTAAAAGTCTTCATTCTCTCCATCTTCGAAAGATGATTCAGAGAGCAAAAGAGAGACACAAAATGCAAAGCCAATATTCATAGTTTGGGGTTACCAAATAACACTTGCAGCCATAGAACTTCAGTGAAACTAGGTATAATGGAGTTTGTTGTCTTCTTCTATATGTTCCAAAGAACGTGGGAAAGAAAACCATGAGTTCAGGGCTTCAATTCCACAGACCAAGTTCTGGATAGAAGACCAAACCACCTCTTTGGCTGCTTTAGGAATAATCCCTATCTCTTATATTCTCAGAGATGAGATTTCTGCAAAGCAAATCTTAGGTATAATTTTGTGGGGTATATAAATACCACCTAAGTTTATTTCCCAATGACTGTAACCTGTTAAAGTTAGAACACTGATAGAGAAGGATAGACAGGGACTTACAGTCAGATATAAAGACATACTTCAGAACTTCCACAAATAGAACAGGAAGGTGTGTAAGTGTATCCTATCAGTGATAAGATCAGCTGACATGGTTGGATCTTGGCAGCACTGGAATTCCTGGGGAGGGCAACCCAAAACTGGAGGAGAAATAGAAGTGCTGAAAGGAAAGAAAAGTCATGGAAGAAACAGAGAAAGCAAAATTCAAGTTTCTCTCTTTCAGGTTTCCTTTTTTTCTTCCATGAAGATGCACATGACAATCATGCTTTCTCATTACGTTGATGATATCATGATGATTAGAACTGATTAATAGAATGTAGTAACTTCATTTGGCATTGTAGTAAAACACTTTCATGGCAAAGCATAGGAAATGAGCCCCACAAAAATTTAGGGGGTGGCCTCCTTGTTGAATTTTCTAGAGGTTCAAAGGTATAGCCCATGTTGAGATATCTCTTCTAAAGGAAAGAACAATAGTTGCCTCTGGTCCCTACTACCATGCACACCTTCTTAGTGGATTTTCATTCTGAGGGCATCATATAAATTATTTGTTCTTGTAAAGCACACCCATTTATTATTAATATAAAAGCTTAGCAGTTTTGAGTAGTGGTCAGAGGAAAAAATCTCTGCTGTGGACCCAAGCTACCATGCAAGATGTTCTGCCATCTGGTTGATGTAGCCTAGCAGATCAATGGCACTGGCAACTGACTGGAAAATCAGGATGTTGTGTGGAGAATTTTCTAGGCTCATATAGGTTATAAATCTGGTTATATTTCTTCCTAATGCACATGTCAAATATTGTAGTTTATTTGTATTGATACACTTACCCAGATAATTATCCTGGGTATTACATCACCTACCCCTTTACTTTTTTCAGAGAGCACAAATATAATTTATTCTCACTATGAAAATTCTCTATAAAAATTTTCTTTTCCAAATTTAGCAACATGATCAATATGATTTTGTTCCTTTTTTTTTTCAGTGAAGAGGCTAAGCTCATCTAGATGCAGAGAAGCACAGTCTGACAAGTTTCTAGCTTTTTTGCACATCCTCTGATCTTTGCCTTATGAAAAACTAAATTCCCAAAATAGTTGGTATTCTGAAGCCCATTTCAGTCTGTATATAACAGGAGAATGAAAGCAAATGGGATATTGATAATTCAGACCTGAGGGTTTTCTGAGAAGCAAAGTTCTTAAGAAAGATTGTGCTGATTCAAAGGGGCTCCACATAGGTGTGCCGGATCCAGCTGATGACAGGTCGTCGTCCATATGGCTATTTGCATGGGGGAGAAGAGGTCTTGAATATGACAAAGTGTGCACACAATATGTGGGGAGAAAGTGAAAAATATAGGAGAGAGGGTGGATGCAATTAATCATGGGTAGATGAGAGGGATATTTGGGGATTATACTTTAGCCTTGCCCATGGACTAGGTTTATATATTCAAGCCCTATAGAAAGAGGGGACATGAGATCAAGCTGAAGAAGTCCTTTCCAAACAAAAGGACAATGCTTTTTCTGTTCTAAGGTAACAATGTGTGACAGAGAGAAGTGATAATAGACCAAATATGTAAGCTGAACAACCTGTAACTTTTGTAACATTTGCAGGATTCAGGGCAAGTGTTGATTTGGAGGGCTAGATGCTATGTATACAAACATTTGAAAGGTTTAAATCATCTGATAAGAATGTTAAATAAAATATCTTCTCTTTCCACGACAATATGCCTCTTTATTGTCCTGAAAGATCAGGTTTGAATTTAGAATGCTTAGTATATCTTTAAGTCATTTTTCTTATTTAGTTTACTGAAGAAACTTAAAAGAACAAAACTTCCAGTAACAGGTATATATCAGGAATGGCTGGTTAATACTAGACACCTGATGTCTCCAAGACTGTCCTCTGCTAAGCCCACTATATTAATTTTCTATTGCTGCATAACAAATTTCCTCACAATGATTCTATGTCTCTAGAAACATTCAGTAAAACAATATAGATTTTTTAAAGAAAATATTTGTTGTTCCTAAGTAGTGTTAGCAGAAGCCCAAGGCTTATCTGAAACAAATTTGTGGGTGTGCTCTTGTATAATGGAGTGAACCCCAATATAATTCATAGAAGTTTAATAAATTACTTTTAAATTATATAAGCAAAAAATTCCACCATCTATCAATTAGAACCAATGTAAAGCTCTTCAAATGACACTACCTAAATTCCTACTTAGATTCTCCTTTCAGTTTAAATGGAGGCAAAAGGCCCTCTACATTTTGACTTACTGTGTGATTTTGTGCTTTCTGCCTGCCATAAATATGGAACACCATCTGATAATATATACATTTATACATTTTTAAATTTACATAGTATTTGTACTTATTTATAGAGTGCAATATAATTCAGTACATTATACAATGTATAGAGATCAAATCAGGGGGATTAGCATTCTTATTTCAAATATTACCATTTTTATGTGTTGGGAACATTCCAATTTCACTCCTTTAATTATTTTGAAATATATAATAAATTATTTTAGACATCAATCTATTGTGCTATATAACATTAGAACCAATTCCTCCTTTCTAATTGTATTTTGGTACTTCTCCAACCTCTAATAATGGATTTTTAATGTCAACACTGATCACTGAAAGAGAGTTGTGGTTACATCAAATTCCTTCTAACAGATATTTATCAAGCTCCTACTAAGTGAAAAACACATTACTAAATACTTAGGGAATCCAGATAAGTAAAACCCTTTAAGGTCCAAACAATTCAGAAACTTACCCTCTAGAAGATAGTGACATAGGTTCACCTATGTGAACAATGTTACTTAAGTTACAATGTGAGATGCACTACTAGAGAATATGAGAAAGGTTATTATAGCTAAATAAGGAGTACCTAAGAAGCCTTTCAGAAATGTAGAACAAGACTTTCTACTCTTGATGTCCTGTTCTTTCCTCTTTTCTTATCCTCTCCTCTGGTCACCTACAATGTCACTATTTGTTTTTCCCTAAACAAATTCCAGGGTTTTTAAGCCAATTTTCCCCTCTCCTCTTCTTATTTTTTTTAAAAAAATGTTCTAATCAGGAAATATTGCTGATCTACACAAAGTTATAGAGAATACCTTTGTGTAGTGCATGTACCCACCAACTAACTTAGCAGTATTCTATTACAAATACATTCCAAGCTCACCATGTAATCCTCCCTCAATTAAATACTCCTTCCTCTCTTTCTCCAAGACATAGTTACTGTAATAAATAAGCATTGTCATTCTTATACATCATTGTCTGCATGCTAAATACGCATGTATCACATATATACATTCATTTAACCACACATATATTTACCCATAATTAACTTATGATTATTGTTTTGCATGTTTTTTTCATACACATGGCATTCTGGTATATCCTTCCAGAATTAGCTTTTCTTAGTTTTTTCACTGCCAGAACACAATCATTTCCAATTCAGGTGTTTCTCTGTCAGACCTCTCAGAATTGTAGTATCTTCCCCATTCCAATATTTATTGTTCTTCTCAATTTACTGGAAAGATTTTCAAGTCAGTGAATTAATGGTGGCCCTACCACAGGTCCTACTCTAAACAGAATTTCTCAAACTTTTTTGAGATTCAGAACAAACTGGAAGATGTGAAAAACTATGACTGGCAGATTACTTTCAGAATTTCCTGTTCAGTAGGGCTGGAGTGGAACTTGGGAATTTTTATTTGTAACAAGTTCATAGATGATGCTGATGCTTTGTCCAGCAGTCCAATGATATCATTTGTTTTTCCAGGTAAACTGGGTCATTCCTTTGTTTCTTTCAATAAAATGTAGTAGAGGCTAGACCTCCATCTTTCTTTTAGGTAAGTGTTTAACTTGATAATATAATTAATTGGATGTATAATAAAATAACTTCAAACACAGTTGAAAGTGATCCCTTTCTATATCTGGTAGGTTAAAACAAAAAGAAATAGGCATCCAATAGATTCAAGTCAGTGTTATTTATCAAAAAAACCTTCACTTTATTAGTTTCGAGCAACTTTTATTTTAATGTAAATTAAAGCTGTCAGATACATGTACACCTAACACACAGAAGAAGAATTATCACTGTATGTGATATTTTGGATGATTAACTTTGGAACAAAAATGCACTGATGAAAAATTCCCATGCGCTGACTGAAAATTGGAAAATTTCAAATCCGCAAAGAAGAAATTCATTGTTTCAAACTTCTTCCATGTTTTCCTATGCCTTCAAACTGTAGAAAAAAGAAGATAATTAACAAGTGTACACCGTCAACATGAACCAATGATTTTCTAAGAAAATAGTTGTCTATTGTCTTAACAGGAGAAATAAACACATTTTCCTCTTATAACACAAATCCTTTGGTATCAGGATACTCATGCATTATCTAATGTTTTCAATAGTCTGATCACACCAACCTCATCTTTCTCTTGCCAAACATCAAAAAAAGGGGGGGGGGTGAGGGGGGTTTATTTTTTTTCTCAAGAGACTAGTCAGGAAAATAAATAAATATTTCTGCCTTAAAAGCACACACCATTTACATAAACCATAATTTCTTAACCTTCCAGAACCTCAGATTCCACATGTGTAAAAGGACAAGAAAAAAACAGAAAGAAGGGAGAAAAATGATAGGTAAGATATAAGCTAATTACAAATTCTGTAGTAACCAAAATCATCTTATGATTAATTTTCATTTAAAAATCACATGAAGTGCAAAAATTAAAAAGTGAATGAATACTTAGGTATCACTCATTATTATTATTATTATTTTTTTTTTTTTTTGTGGTACCGGGGATTGAACTCAGAGGCACTTGACCACTGGGTCACATCCCCAGCCCTTTTTTTATATTTTATTTAGAGACAGGGTCTTACTGAGTTGCTAAGTGCCTTGTCATTGCTGAGGCTGGCTTTGAACTCATGATCCTCCTGCCTCAGCCTCCCAAAGTGCTGGGATTACAGGTGTGTACCACCGCGCCTGGCCATTAATTTTGATTGAACTTGAATTTGTTAACTTTTTACCATGTTGGGGGTAGTTGACTTCTCAGAGGCATTGCATCCTAATTAGTATGCAGCAACACTACTCAAGGACACCCTCCTATAGTATGGCCTCCTTGGTTTCTTCTGACTTGTGCTCTAGCTGCTATAGGTTTCTTAGGCACTCTCAGGGAAGTTCCTTCTGCTAAGTATTCACCCTTGTATCTCCCTGCTCTCTCTCCTGTGTCCTCACCCTCCTTGAGAGTCCTCTCTCCCTCTTGAGTCTCTGAACTCCCATGGACTGATCTGACCACTATATCACCTACATAGGGCCAGACCAGAATACGGTCATTCAAACAGATACCCTGTATTAAAGAACAGACAAGGTGCTGGATTGGGGACTGAAACCCTGCCATATATGATAGATGGGCTACCCTCCCCCCAGAGGTTTCCATATCCTGAGCAAAACAACCTTGTTTCATTTTCTGGGCAGGATGTTTCTTCCCTGGACAGGATGTTTCTTCCCTGGACAGGATGTTTCTTTTCCCTGGGCAGGAGCCAATAGGCTTAAAGGTCGCCCTGTTCCATGGGCAAAGAGCCAGTGGCATTGGGGTTGCCCTGGTGCACCCCCCACCAGAAATCCCTATATAGGGTCCCCTTCGAGAGACTCAGAACACATAATAGCTCCTCGCTGCTGAGAGGAGGAAGCCGAGAGTACAACAGCTCATCCCTGTGGAGAGGAGGAAGCCACTCACACAACAGCTCGATCCTGCAGAGAGGAGGAAGCCACTGCACCAGCCTCAGACCCATTGCCTCCAACCCAATGGCAGCTGCCCACCCGACGGCAGCTCCCCAGCCGACAGCTCCAGCCTCCAGCCAGACAGCAGTTGCCCCAGCCGACAGCTCCAGAAATCCCAGCCAGCGAGACTAGGCACCTGCTTTCTGGTCAGAGCTTGCACACTCCCCTCTTCCTGACTCCTCTCTCCCACCAGAGCTTGCACACTCCCCTCTCCCTGACTCCCCTCTCCCAGCACCTCTTCAACCTCCAACCAGCCACAAAGGCTGTTGAATATATCTCTTGGCTGCATGGCTGTCCCCAGTGTGATTTTTGCCCTTCAATAGGGAACTCACAGATGCGTAGGATGAGTTCTGCTCCCTCCTCCTATTCTCATCTTCTCTTTCATGCTCCTCATCCCCTTCCTCATAGTTGTATTCTTGCTCCTCTTCATCTTCCTCATCTCTCTCTCTGTTGTCTCCTTCCTGTTCTTTTGGCCAGAACCTCTTGGACATCAAGCCATATCTGCTCAATATCAGGTCCAACTTCCTCAACATTGGGCCATACCTCCTGGACACCAGGTCAGAATTCCCTGTCACCAGGTTCCTCAGTAAACCCTCGTTCAATTGCTCCAGAAACCAGAAAGGGTCAATGCCATCTTCTAATTTACCTTTATGCAGCACATACAATAGAGTTTGTTTGGGTGTTTCTGCTCTAGTCCACCCTCAGCTCTATCCTGGACACTTAAGCCTGTGTCTCGCTCCTCTGTGGCAGACATAGCATGAATGACCAGCCCTTAGGCCTTCAACTGGAGCTGTGAGCAGAATACGACAATGTTGGTGAAGATGGCAGCTGTCCAGGTAGCTGCTATGATGGAAGGGAGGATGGTTGGGTCCTACTGGGAGACAGTAAGGATCACAGAGAAAGCATTCACACAGGTGAAAAGACCAAGACAGTGCTGTGGAATCCCGGTAATAAAGAGGAGTGGAGGGTAACCCAAGGAGTGACACACAGCAGCTATGCCCTAAGTTGGTGGTGGATGAGGTGTGCCGGTGGGGTGGGTGATGAGAGTGTAGCCTGGAATGTTCAATAAAGGGCCACACCTCTTCCTCCTGAGCTCTAAGCTCATTTGCTGACAAGTGAGGATTGACATGCCTAGCATTCAATGGGTGATCAAGGTCCTTAGGCTCCATGGACTACTCAACATCTTTTCTCTTTCCTTTGAGGCATTAGTATCTTGGTTACCTTTTAGAGTCACACAAGTCCTGTTTTTGTTTTTCTTTTTTAAATTCCACATTGTCATCAAAACAATACTGTTCCAATATGGATGAACCCTGCAGCACAGGCACTGCAAATGGTCCCTGATTTCTACTTGAGATGGCATATGCCAGTAGGGACAGAGTCATAAAACAATTGTATAGCTCTGAGCTCAGCAGGTAAAAGAAGAGAAACAGAAAAGTATTTAGACATAATATTATTAAAGCTACCTCATAAAGAAGATATAAAGTTGAGGGAGGGAACAAGATGGTAGAGTAGAGAAAGGAAGCACGACCCAGCAGTTCATCAGCACCACACTTACAAAGCAGGAACACTGCTCTTCAGCGAGGTGAGTAACAAATGAACCTCACTGAAACATAATACTGAATTGTAAAAAAAAAAAAAAAAGCAATATTCATAGGTTTACGGGAAGTCAGTAACTTGAGCAGAAGAAATAATATCTTAGAGATTGCCAGATCCAGTCATCACTGCAAAGATTTCAGACAAATGAGACATGTGGCCTGTGGATAAAGAAATTAAAAATAAAGAAAAACAACTTTTGGAAACCTGTGGTTACCAAGGAAGGGTGATTTTAATGGACAGAATTGATAGTCTAAGCATCTTAATGAAAACAAATCTAAAGTGATCCACTGGGATGAAAACTTCTATGGGTGCAGACAGTCCTCCACTAGTGTGGTGGGGAAAGTCCTTCTTGGCCTGATGCACAAAGTCCTGGATCCCCAGTTCAAGTGGGGCTGGAAAGAGTTTGGGACACTTCAAGATCACAGTAGAGATCCTGCTGCCAAGAAATACAGCTCAACCAAGCAATAGTGAATCTCATATCTCACAAAATCTAGCCCCATCTGAGCCTTAACATTACTCCAACTCAAACAATTGAGGAGATTAAAAAAAAAAACCCAAACCAATAACCAGCACCCAAGAAGGAACAATCAGAGAGGGACCTTAGGTCCCACCTCTTGACATCTACTCATATATCAAAAAGAGAGACAAGTCCCAAAATGAAAGGACAAACACAAAAAAGAGGAAGGGGACTTGGGAATAAATGCTCACAGAGGTGTATATGATATATAATATATATTAAATATATTCAATATTGGAATAAGTAAAAATAGATATTTGTAGGAGCACAAAGGGGTCTAAATGATAGTTAGGCATGAGCAATGGTCTTCCTAGTGGTGGCTTTATAAACTCTAAAGCAGACAGTATTATATACTTTCCTCTCATCTTAGTCCAGTGGTTGTAGAACTCATAGTCACCAATGAAACAATACCTAGAATGCCAAGAAGTTTAACTTTATCACTTCTCTAATGAATCTTAACCTTGGTTCAGAGACTTCTGTTCCCATGTGGACAGAGGGACATTGGCTTAGTTGATATTCTTATTTGTTTTTGAAAACTGAGAATCTTGGGAAAAAGTTGTTCAGGCTTTTAATCTATCCTTAGGCTTACAGAGAGAGGCAAAAGGAACAGAACCTGCCATCAATTGACAATGTGCAGAACCAAGAGAGGCCACCTATCTGGATTTGGTCATAAGTTTTCTAGAGAGAGAGGGAGCAGGGTTAAAAGAACATGGCTGAAGCAAACACTTGTTTCCTAGTGAGGACTACTGGGAGCACTCAAAGCAGTTCAAATAGAGCCTGGGATTCTCTGGGGTGGTGGAGCATGACACCCAGATGCCTACAGCCACTTTTGCTACTGCTATTTATTATCCTGGCAGTGGCTGCTGTTAGTATACTTTCAAGGAGAGGGTTTATAGTTAACAGACACTCCCTTTTTATCTTCAGCAAGATTATCTCTGAAGGGGATCAAATTTAAGTTTCTAAAGTCTGTTTAGGAGTGCTGGGGAAAAAACAATTTTAAAGAGTTTTGACTTAGGGTTTAACTTTCTCTTGAAGTTAGAGAACTTGCTGCAGTGCAGGGAATGTATTCACACAAGAGACATACTTAGAGTTACTCAGTTTATGGGGAAGCCTATACTCCCATCTCTTGCCCCACTGTAAGAGTCCTATGCAGGAGCTAGAATATTGCTTACCTAGCTTTCTTTGATCCCCTGTGTTGGAATCCTTGTCTATCTGATAAGGTAAGCTCAGCTAAGATGTCAGGAACTAATGAGAAATACCAAAGGTCTCCCTTGGAACCAAAAAGTTTATAAAAACTCTGCTAACACCTTCTAAGAATGTTCCATAGCTTCCTCTAGTACTCACAAATACACATATACTTGACTGTTAAGATGCCCCATGGGATCCTCAGACTCTTGGAAATAATCTACTAGCACCCTCCTGGAATACTCTGCAAATGCCATTAATGGTTCCCAAATAGCCTCTGTGTGATATTTATGTTTTTTGGCCTTCCAGAATGGCTTTGGGGTTAATTAACTACCTGGCGGTCTCATGTGTCTTCATAGCTATTTAACAGAAACGAAAATGAAAAGATCAGTTAAGGTCTTAATCACTACATCAAATTAAGAAAAAAAAAAGTAACCTGGAGAAAATATTACCTTCTCTCTGTTCTGTTTATGCCCATAGAACAGCATAAATTGAAGGTCAGGTGGACAAACATGACATGGAGGTTGTCTTACTATTGAGGAGCGCTGGACAAAATGCTCTTGTAGTTTTATAGACCAAGGGCTCTGAAGTGGAAAAGAACAAAAGACTAGGGTGGGAATTGTGAGTACTTATCCAGGATGGTGAAAAAGTATCATCAAGTTTCCTTCACTGTAGATTTCAGCAAAGATGCCTGTGAAAGCCACCTATCAAAGACTGAAGAGACAACTGGGTTAGGGATGCAGCTATGTGGAAGAACCTGGCTGGCTAGGGGGCTTTGTTCTTTGACAGTAACTCCCTTCAGAAACTGCAATGCATTGGTTTTATAAGTCTTGTGTGAGGATAGAAGTTTTTCCCATGAGGTCTGCTAAGAAAAGCTTTAGTAATTGTTTATGGTCAGACCTGAAAAATTGTATATGGGTTTTTAACCAGGAGACAGACTCCACATTTTCTTTAGAATTTTTAGTTTTTTGTTATTATTATTTTTAATAGTTGCCCTAGGGCTTATCATATATGTGTTTTTTTTTCAGAATCAGCTTCATATTTTTACTACTTAATTCCAGTTAAATATAGAAATATTATTTCTATGTAGTTGTATTTCCCTTTACTATTTTGGGGGTATTATGGTTATGTGTGTTACATATAGAAATGTTACCTAATAAATAACACATTGTTATTGTTATTAATTTATATATTTTTATGTCACTTTACAAATCTGGGAGAAGAAAGAAGAACAAGTAGGTACTTGTAGATTTTGTTATCAATCTTTAGCTATAGTTTGGATCTAGAATGTTTTCCAAAGGCCCATGTGTTAAAGGATTGGTATCTAATTCACGGCACTATTGGGAGGCAGTGAAACTCTTAAAAGATGAGGCCTAGTTGGAAGAAGTTAGGTCACTTGTGCTAAGTCCTCAAAGGGGATTATGGGACCCACACCTCTTGCTCTCTCTCCTATGTAAGCTGCCTGGTACCGTAACCCGGGAGGAAAACTCTCGGAGGCAGAGTAAAGCTTTTACTACTTTTACTTCTACTTTCTTAGAGAGAGCTTAGAGAGGGAAAGAAAGATTTTTAGAGAGAAAGATTAAAGAGCTTTTCTTCTTGTCTTCTTAGCTTAGAGAGAAAGAAAGATAGGGCTTAGAGAGAAAGAAAGATAGAGCTTAGCTTAGAGAAAGATTAGAGCTTCTTTCTTCTCTCTTCTTTCTTCTGTCTTCTGTCTTCCTCAGGAGTCTCGGCCTAACTCTGACCAGTCATTACTTCTTCTATCTGGTTTCTCTTCTGTCTTCTATCTGGTTTCTCTTCTGTAACCGCTCTGCCTACGTTCTGGCCGCTCTGATTCTTCTGACCGACCGAGTGACTGCCCGACTGACTGAATTCTCCGTTCTCCTACCTCGGACCGCTTTCACCCGGTTATATACCTTCAGCTTTTCGGGTGCCTACAGGTGCGTCACATACATATCAGGTGGAACTTATGGCTTCCAGCTAGCTGCAACAGCCCTTCCTAATTAGGGCTCCTTCACTCCTATATTTTTTCTTTACTTCCTGACGATGTGGTGAGCCATTTTGCTCCATCATGCACTCCCCACCAAGATGTGCTGCCTCCTTACAGGCCTCAAAACATGGGACCAACATACCATGAACTGAAACTATGAGCTAAAATGAACCATTTTCTCTTTTAAAGATGATTATCTCAGGCATTTTCTCACATTAACAGAAAGAATACACCTTCTTACTTATTATTGATGTTTCTCTTCATTTGTTCCTATAAATTCAAGTTACCATATGGAGTTATTTCCTTGCTCTTATCATATTTGTGCTGTTATTGGTAAATGTTACATATTTACATATTACAGACCAAACTATATTTTATCCATATCATATTATATAATTTCCCTGTAGATCTGTTAAGAAAGAAGAATAATCTCTTTTTATAATTAGAAAATTACTCTTAGTGATGCTCCTGTTGTGTGTGAGGATTCAAATTATCCAAGGTGACACAATGTCAGTCTTTAGCATTTTAGTGTGACAAGTGGGCTAGTAAAGAATATGCACATATTTGTTGTTCTCTGATGTATTTGTTTCACCCGAATTTTTGAGAGACAGCCTTGATTGTTAGAGAATTCTTGGTTTCTTGGTTCACATTTTATTTTTCCTTTGAGAATTTTCACAAGTTATCCTGACTTCCATGGCTTCTTTCTTTATTTCTTTCTTTCCTTCCAACATTCTTTCCTTCCTTCCTCCTTCCTTCCCTCCCTCCCTTCCTTCTTCTCTCTCTCTCTCTCTCTCTCTCTCTCTCTCTCTCTCTCTCTCTCTCTCAGTGCCTTGTGGATGTACATGATGGTGTGATCCACTGTGGTATATTATTCATGTATGTACATAGGAGAGTTAGGTCAGAATCGTTCTTTTGTTCTCCCTTCATCATGTCCTTTCTCTCTCCCCCTCAGTCCCCTTCAACTAGTCCTCCAGTCTTTCTTCTATTTTGGTGGAATCGCCTAACTTTTCCCTTTCTCTCTCATTTTTTAAATACATTCCCTTATTTTATTCCTTTATTTTTCCCTTCCACACATCAGTTAAAACATTTTACATTGTTTTGCTGATTTCAAGATTTTCTCCTGAATTTTAGATTTCACTATCTTTACTGCAAACAACTCTTTTGTATCTCTTTGCATTTATCCTACTTTGAATAACTTGGGATTTCTGGATTTACATTAATATTTTTCATCAAGTTGGGAAATTTTCAACTACTGTTTCTTCAAATACTTTTATTCTCCTCTATTCATTCACCCCTCCCCATTCTATCACTCCCATCTCATGCACATTGGTGAACTTGATGTTCTCTCCCATTTCTCTGAGACCCTGTTCATTTATATTTATAATTTTTATTTCTGTTATGAGAATCAATCTACCTTCAACTTTGATAATTCTTCTGGCAGTTGTAACCTATTGTTGAGCATCTATAATGAATATGTCATTTCATTTATTATATTTTCAATTCCAGAATTTCTATATGGTTCTTTTTAATAAATTCTTGCTATTCACTTTTTTTTTTTGGTGGTACCAGGGATTGAACTCAGGGGCACTCGACCACTGGGCCACATCCCCAGCCCTTTTTTGTATTTTATTTAGAGACAGGGTCTCACTGAGTTGCTAAGTGCCTCGCCATTGCTGAGGCTGGCTTTGAACTCGCAATCCTCCTGCCTCAGCCTCCCAAAGTGCTGGGATTACAGGCGTGCGCCACCGCGCCCGGCTGCTATTCACTTTTTGATGAGGTTTTGTTACCATACATACCTTTACTTCTCTAGCCATGATTCTTACAGTTCTTTCAACATACGTATAATGACATCTGGTTGCTCTCACAGATAGTTGCCTTTTAAAAATGTCTGTTTTAGTCAGGTTTTATGCTTCTGTGACCAAAGGACCTGACAAGAACAATCTTAGAGGGGGAAAAGTTTAATTTGGGCCTCATGGTTTCAGAGGTCTTAGTCCACAGATGGCTGATTCCATTCTTTAGGGCTTGAAGTTTGGCTGAACATCATGGCAGAAGTGTGTGCTGGAGAGAAGCATTTCAGGCCATTACCAAGAATGGGGAGGGGGTCCCCTCATGGACAAATTATAAACCCCAAGGGCACACCTCCTCCAGCTACAGTCTACCTGCCTATAGTCACCACTCAGTTACTCCTTATAAGAGGTTAATGCACTGATTATGTTAAGACCCTCATAACCCAATAATTTCACCTGTAAATCATCTGGCATTGTCTCACACATGAGCCTTTGTGGGACACCAAATATCTAAATCATAACAATGTCATTATGTGCACTTTATTTCAAGAAAGACAAAAGACAGGTCTGGGGATGGAGCTCAGTGGCAGAGCACTTGCCTAGCATGTGTGAAGCACTGGTTTGGATCCTTAGCCCCACATAAAAAATAAACAAATAAAATAAAGGTATTCTGTCTGTCCCTCTACAACTACAAAAAAAGACAAAAACATAAAGAAGTCTAGATCTCATAAAATGAATGTATTTCAAAGATTTTTATTGTTTATATGTATTTTTTTAAGTTGTAGGTGGACACAATACCTTTCGTTTTTTATGTGGTGCTGAGGATCAAACCCAGTGCCGCACACATGCCAGGCGAGTACTCTACCACTGAGCCACAGACCCAGCCCTCAAAGATTCTTATTAAAACAAATTTAAAGTGTCATTTTCTGCAAGAAATATACACTTTCTTAAATAAAATTAGTATTCTGAAATACAAATGCTTTGGATTTTTTTTTTGTTAATCCACATGATTTTCTAATGAATAAATTTTCCATTAAACAGACTTGGTCTGTATGCTGTAGTTGTAAACAGTTCAGTGACACAATGTGTTAACTACATATACAACAGATAATACTGTATGAAAACAATGAACTTGATGTAAAGTTAAAATTTTTATTAATACACTGAAAACTGACATAACACATACCTTTAAAATAAATATCAAGTAGTAAGAAGACTTCTTCATTTTAAGAATTCATTTGAAAATGAAGCAGAATCTAATATGTATTCTAAGCTGTACAACTTGTAACATGCACAAAAATAATTAACATACTCCTGGATTATCAGTTACCTGCATTTCACTTCCAGTACTGTACTTTCTTTTCTTTTATTATTCGAATTTTTTATACATGCTTGCAGATTACAATTCATTTTGTATTATATATAAAGAGCACAACTTTTCAATTCACTGGTTTTACATAAAGTATTTTACACCATTTGTGTTTTCATACATGTAATTAGGGTAGTGATGTCTAACTCATTCTGCCATTATTCCTATCCCCTTGGCCCCTCCCCTCTCCTCCCTCCCTTTTGTTCTATTAAACGTTCCTTTATTCCTCTCATCCCCCCTCCCTTGCCATTATAAGTCAGTATCATCATAGCAAAGGAATCATTTGACCTTTGGTTTTTTGGGATTGCCTAATTCACTTAGCATTATTTTCTCCAACTCCATCCATTTACCTGCAAATACCATGATTTTATTCTCTTTTAGTGCTGAGTAGTGTTCCATTGTATATATATGCCAAGTTTTCCCTATCCATTTATCTACTTATGGGCATGGGGATTGGTTCCACAATCTAGCTATTGTGAATTGTGCTGCTATAAACATTGATGTTGATGTGTCCCTATAGTAAGCTGTTTTTAAGTCTTTTGAGTGTAGACCAAGGAGTGGGATAGCTGGGTCAAATGGTGGTTCCATTCAAGTTTTCCTAGGAATCTGCATACTGTGTTCCAGATTGGCTGCACCAATTTGCAGTCCCACCAGCAATGTATGAGTGTGCCCTTTCCCCAAAATCCTTGCCAGCATTTATTGTTGTTTGTGGTTTTGATAGCTGCCATTCTGACTGGAGTGAGATGAAATCTGAGAGTAGTTTTGATTTGCATTTCTTTAATTGCTAGACATGTTGAACATTTTTTCATATATTTGTTGATTGATTGTATATCCTCTTCTGAGAAGTATCTGTTCAGTTCCTTGGCCCATTTATTGATTGGGTTGTTTGTTTGTTTGGTGTTAAGTCTTTTAAGAGCTTTATATATCCTTGAGGTTAGTGTTCTGTCTGATGTGCTTGTGGTAAAGATTTGCTCCCATTCTGTAGGTTCTCTATTCACCTCACTGATTGTTTCTTTTGCTGAGAAGAAGCTTTTTAGTTTGAATCAATCCCATTTATTAATTCTTGGTTTTAATTCTTGTGCTATAGGGGTCTTATTGAAGAAGTTGGGGCCTAATCCAACATGATGGAGATTTAGGCCTACTTTTTCTTCTATTAGGTGCAAGGTCTCTGGTTTAATTCTTAGGTCATTGATCCACTTTGAGTTGAGTTTTATGCATGGAGAGAGATAGAGGTTTAATTTCATTTTATTACATGAGGATTTCCTATTTTCCCAACACCATTTGTTGAAGAGGCTGTCTTTTCTTCACTGTATATTTTTGGCACCTTTGTCTAATATAAGATAATTGTAGATGTGTGGATTAGTCTCTGTGCCTTCTATTCTGTACCATTGGTCTACTGGTCTATTTTTGTGCCAATACCATGCTGTTTTAGTTATTATTACTTTGTAGTACAATTTAAGATCTGGAATAGTAATGCCACCAGCTTCACTCTTCTTGGTAAGACTTGCTTTGGCTATTCTGGGTCTCTTATTTTTCTAGATGAATTTCATGATTGCTTTTTCTATTTCCATGAGGAATGATATTGGGATTTTGATTGGGATTTCACTGAAACTGTATAGTGCATTTGGAAAAATGGTCATTTTTACAATATTAATTCTACCTGTCCATGAACAAGGTAGATCTTTCCATCTTCTAAGATCTTCTTTAATTTCTTTCTTTAGCCTGCTGTAGTTTTCATTGTAGAGGTCTTTCACTTCTTTTGCTGATTCCCAAGTTTTTGTTTTTTTTTTTTTTTTTTTGAGGCTAATAATAAATGGGGTGGATTTCCTAATTTCTTTTTCTGAGGATTTGTTGCTGATGTACAGAAATGCCTTTAATTTGTGGGTATTGATTTTATATCCAGCTACTTTGCTGAATTCATTTATTAGTTCTAGAAGATATCTGGTGGAGTTTTTTGGATCTTCTATGTATACAATCATATCATATGCAAATAGTGATAATTTGAGTTCTTCTCTCTGTATCCTTTAATTTGTTTCATCTAATTTCTCTGGCTATGGTTTCAAGAACTATGTTAAATAGGAGTGGTGAAAGAGGGCATCCCTGTCTTGTTCCAGTTTTCAGAGGGAATGCTATCAAGTTTTCTCCACTTAGGATGTTGGCCTGGGGCTAAGCATAGATGGCCTTTATGATGTTGAGGTATGTTCCTGTTATCCCTATTTTTTCTAGCATTTTGAACATGAAGGGATGCTGTATTTTGTCAAATGCTTTCTCTACATCTATTGAGATGATCATATGATTTTTATCTTTGAGCCTGTTGATGTGATGAATTACATTTATTGATTTCCTTATGTTGAAACAACCTTGCATCACTGGAATGAACCCCACTTGATCGTGGTGCACTATCTTTTTGATATGTTTTTGTATTCTATTTGCCAGAATTTTATTGAGAATTTTTGCATCTATATTCATTAGAGATATTGGTCTGAGGTTTTCTTTCTCTGATATGTCTCTGCCTGGTTTTGGAATCAGGGTGATATTGGCCTCATAGAACGAGTCTGAAAGAGTTCCCTCTTTTTCTATTTCATGAAATAGTTTGATAAGTATTGTTGTTAGTTCTTCTTTAAAGGTCTTGTGGAACTCATCTGTGTATCCATCCAGTCCTGGGCTTTTCTTGGATGGTAGGTTTTTGATGGCATTCTCTATTTATTTTCTTTAAATTGATCTATTTAATTTGTGTATATCATCTTGATTTAGTTCGGGCATATTGTATGTTTCTAGAAATTTGTTGATGCCTTCATTATTTTCTATTTTATAGGAGCATACATTTTCAAAATAATTTCTAATCATCTTCTGTATTTCTGTAGTGTCCACTGTAATATTTCCTTTTTCATCACAGATATTGGTAATTTGAGTTTTTTCTCTCCTTTTCTTAGTTGGCATAGCTAATGGCTTATCAATTTTATTTATTTTTTCAAAGAACTAACTTTTTGTTCTGTCAATTTTTTCAATTGTTTTTTTTTTTTGTTTGTTTGTTTCAATTTCATTGATTTTGTCTCTGATTTTAATTGTTTCTACTGCTTTGGGGGTTGATTTGTTCTTCTTTTTCTAGGGCTTTGAGATGTAATGTTAGTGCATTTACTTATTGAATTTTTCTTCTTTGAAGGAATGAACTCCTTGCAATGAACTTTCCTCTCAGTACTGCCTTCATAGTATCCCAGAGATTTCATTATGTTGTATCGTTGTTCTCATTTACTTCTAGAATTTTTAAATCTCTTTCTTGATGTCTTCTGCAACCCATTGTTCGTTCAGTAGCATATTATTTAGTCTCCAGGGGTTACAGTAGCTTTTCTTTCTTTTTTTTAATCATTGATTTGTAATTTCATTCCATTATGATCTGATAGAATGCAGGGTAGTATCTCTACGTTTTTATATTTGCTTTGAGATGCTTTATGGCATAATATATGGTCTATTTTAGAGAATGATTCATGTGCTGCTGATAAGAAAGTATATTGGCTTGTTGATGGGAAATATACTCTATATGTCAGTTAAGTCTATGTTATTGATTGTATTATTGAGTTCTATAGTTTCTCTGTTTAGCTTTTGTTTGGAAGATCTATCCAGTGGTGAAAGAGGTGTGTTAAAGTCACCTAGAATTATTGTGTTGTGGGCTGGGATTGTGGCTCAGTGGTAGAACGCTCACCTAGCATGTACAGGGCCTGGGTTCAATCCTCAGCACCACGTAAGAATAAAGGCATTATGTACAACTAAAACAAACAAATGAATATTTAAAAAATATTTTAAAAAAGAATTATTGTGTTGTAGTCTATTTGACTCTTGAAGTTGAGAAGTGTTTGATTGTTGAACATAGATGCTTCATTATTTGGGGCATATATATTTATAAAAGTTATTTCTTGTTGATGTATGGTTCCCTTAAACAGTATGAAATGTCCATCTTTATCTCTTTGGATTAACTTTAGCTTGAACTCTACTTTATTTGATATGAGGATGGAAACCCCTGCTTGCCTATGTAGATCATGTGAATGGTATATTTTATCCCATCCTTTCACCTTAAGTCTATGGGTGTCTTTTCCTATGAGATGCGTCTCTTGAAGGCAGCATATTTTTGGGTCTTTTTAAAAATCCAATCTATCAGCCTATGTCTTTTAATTGGTGAGTTTAGGCCATTATCATTCAGGGTTATTGTTGAGACATGATTTGTATTACCAGTCATTTTTAAATTTTTTTTTTCGTTTTTATTTTTGGTATTTAGGTTGACTTGGTTTCTCCTTTGGTTGATTTTTCCTATATTGTAGTTCTTCCCTTTGCAGATTTTCATTGTTGTTTTTCATTTCCTCCTCATGAAATGTTTTGTCAAGAATGTTCTGTAGTGCAGGCTTTCTTGTTGTGAATTCTTTTAGTTTTTGTTTATCATGGAAGGTTTTTATTTCATCCTCAAATCTAAAGCTTAATTTTGCTGGATATAAGATTCTTGGTTGGCATCTCTTATCTTTTAGAGCCTGGTATATGTTGTTTCAGGATCTTCTGGCTTTGAGGGTCTGTGTTGAAAAATCTGCTGATACGCGAATTGGTTTTCCCTTATAGGTAATCTGATTTTTCTCTCTTGCGGCATTTAAAATTCTATCGCTATTTTGTATGTTAGACGTTTTAATTATAATGTGCCTTGGTGTAGATCTGTTGTAATTTTGTACATTTGACCTCCTATAGGCCTCTTGTATTTGGTTTTCAAATTCATTCTTCTTGTTTGGGAAAATTTCTGATATTATTTCGTTGTAGAGATTTTGCATTCCTTTGGTTTGATTCTCTGCACCTTCCTCTATTCCAATAAATCTTAATTTCAGTCTTTTGATGGTATCCCATAATTCTTGGATATTCTATTCATGGTTTCTTACCATCTTCACTACAAGGTCAACTTTATTATCAATATTATATATTTTGTCCTCATTGTCTGAGGTCCTGTCTTCCAAGTGATCCAATCTGTTGGTGATTGGATTGGGTTTTTTAAATGGCTTATTGTTTCTTTCATTTCAAGTATTTCTGTTTGTTTTTTTCTCAGACTCTCTATATCTTTCTTCAAGTAATCTTTTGCTACCTATATTTGTTCTCTTATCTCTTTGTTGGTGTGACCAATGGTCACCTGTTTTTGATCTCTTATCTCTTTGTTGGAGAGATCAATTTTGCCTGAATCTGCTCACTTAAGTCATTTTTTAAAATCCCAAATCATTTTAATTATATATATTTGGAACTCCTTCTCTGACATTTCCCCTACTGTGCTTTCTATGGATTCTAGTGATGTCGTATCTTGGTTTGTTTTGGGCATTTTCCTCCCTTGGTTCTTCATGATCTCTATGTGTTTTCCTCTCTTGCAGTGTAGATCTGAGGTATTATGGCTTCTGCCCTATTGTCTTATAGTGTCCCTACAGGATACCCGATACCTCACTTTTAAGGGAAAGATCAATATTACAGCCTTCAATGTACCCAATTGTGTTGTCATATGTCAGTTAGCTTCTATTTTTATATTTACAGTTTTGTCACTTTATACAGAAATGACGAGATCAGTTATCTTCTACTATATAGTCAGTATGTTTGCATGGTGGTTTACAGTATCTAATGGTAGAAGGGGGGACTTGGGTGTTGGCTAAGATGGTTGTGAGATAGGATGTGAGAAAATAGAGGCATTAGATTATTTGACTAGTGAGAGTGCAATCATAAGAATTTCGGTGTTACTAGGAGAAACAAGAGATAGGCATCCCCATGTAATACTCCCTGTTAGCTCACCACAAGATACTTGTTAGCTCCTCTAGAAGAACACCCTCTGTTGCAGTCTTTCACACAGGGACCTTGCTGATGTCTTACCAGGACCTTATTGTTGTCCCTTGTTTAGTAGCAGCACTTTCTCAGTGTTGTGGCAGTGGCAGCATCAAGCCTATAATTATCTTGATATTGGGCTGTGTAGCCACAGAATCCCAGTGCAGAATGCCTCTCCAGGCAGGCACGGGTTGCTTCTCCAAGTTGTGGGTGTGGGGCAGGCCTCTCTCTCCGGATCTCCTCCTGGCCCAAGTGTGGAGAAATAGGCTGTCTGGTTTTCTTCTCCCCACTCTCTTCCTCCTGTGTCTCCTCCCAGTCCAGGTGTGGCAGAGGGGGTTGAGCAGGCAAGCAGCAGGGCACTTACTCTGTCTGGGGTCTACTCCTAGACCTGTATATGGCTGCGGAGTGGGCTGTTGGAGTGGGAGTAGCAGAGGTGGGCGCCTGTTCCTGGACCTGCTGGTAGCTGAAGAATGGGCAGGTGGAACGTGATTGCGCAGGCCCGCAGCAGTGGCCTTCCTTGGTCCTGGGCCTGCTTCTGGACCTGTGGGCTGCTCCTGGACTTACCACTGGCTTTGGAGTGGGCAGGCTGAGCGGTGGTTGCACAGGTAGGCAGCAGCGGCCTTCCTTGTCTGGGGCTTGTTCCTGGACCTGCTGGTGGCTGTGGAGTGGGCAGACAGAGTAGTGCCTATACTTTCTTTACAATCATACAAAATATAAAACTTCTCTTTAGGAAAAAAAATGCTGTTCTTTGACATCCTTAACACAAAAATATTCTGAGCTCATGAAAAGTTACTGCAGTCAAGAAGCAAAATCATACTAACTTTGATATAGCACATTTTCTGAAAAAGCCTCCCCCCAAATACATTATATGCTACTATAAAAATATCAACCTCTTATGATAGCTTCTTTAGAAAATGAAGTCTTTTTAAAAATTTTTGTTAGTGCATTATAGTTTACATTATCTGGGAGTTCATTTTGACATTCATAAATATATATAACATAATTTACTCCCTTTCAATCCCCAGCACTACCCTGTTTTCTCCCTCCTCCTTCCCCTGATTCTATTCTTCTACTCTATTCGTCTTCCTCCTATTAATTTATTTTTAATTGGTTCATTATAGTTACACATAAAAGTGGACTTCATTGTGATATATTTATATATGCACACAGCATAGTTTGGTCAATTTCATTCTGCAGTTCCTTTCCTTTCCCTCTTCCCTCACCCTTAATTCCCTTCCTTTATTCCACTAGAGAATCAAGTGTTAAAGGCTATTTTCATATAGCATTGTAAACCACCATAAGTTCATATTAACAGTGCTGGTGGCTTGAGTGTGTTGTGCCACAGAATTATGTATAAGTATTAATAGTTTCCAAGACTCTTACACACAGTTTTGAATTGATTGTGATCAAGAGCACAGCAGAGGTACTATAACCCATACAAAATAACTAAATATATCAAGTCACTATGCTGAGTACTTCTTTCCTGGAGGAAGTGAAAGTAAGGAAAAACCAATCAAGCCCAACAGATGGCCAAGCTCATTCTCTTTTTCAAAAATTAGTGAGCATGGGGAAGTCAGGTGTACTTTTATCCATTATATGTGACATTACCATTTGGAATGCATACCATCATAATGGCCTAAACCTAACCAGGTGTGTGGCACACACCTGTAATCCCAGCAGTTTGGGAGGCTGAGTCAGGAGGACCGTGAGTTCAAAGCTAGCCTCAGCAAAACCTAGGTGCTAAGCAACTCAGTGAGACCCTGTCTCTAAACAAAATACAAAATTGGGCTGGGCATGTGGCTCAATGGTCGAGTGCCCCTGAGTTCAATCCCTGGTCCACTGCCCCCCCAAAATAATCTTTTGAATGTCAGACATTCTTAACTGTTCTAAATACGATTTTTGTTTTTTAAAAAGATTTCAGCTACTGTAGAAATAGAATATAAGTGCCTATCCTTATAAATAAAATTATGATTTTATAACTAAAATTATAAACTACAGATGTTTATACATAAATAACTTTATTAGAGCTGAACTTGTTCTAAAATCTCTTTTGCTTATTTTTACTACCTACTTAAATGGACTTCAGTAACCATTAATTATTATTGGACACCAAAGTATAGAAGATCAAGATGATGTACAAAATGCAAAATTTCAATAGTAATGACAATATTTATATGTTTATTTAAAAGCGTCCTCATTCTTTCTCCCTTCAGTGATTTGACAAATCTTCATGTTTATTCTGGGGATAGAAAATCATGCAAATGAAATCTATCTCTGATGTGAGGTCAAACATATTCATTTTGTTCTATATGAATCTTCATAAATGAAATCGATTTTAAGAGTTCATTGTTATTTTTATATATAAACCGGCTTTCTGTAGGGATTCCACTTAAAGGTTTACATGTAGAAATTTGTAGTGAGTTGTCGATTGTTATTTTATTTTATTTTGGTACCAGAAATTGAATTCAGGGGCACTCAACCTCTGAGCCACATCTATAGCCCTATTTTGTATTGTCTTTAGAGACAGGGTCTCACCGAGTTGCTTAATGCCTTCCTGTTGCTGAGGCTGACTTTGAACTCGAGATCCTCCTGCCTCAGCCTCCAGAGCCACTGCGATTACAGGCATGCACCACCGCACTGCGCTGTCATTGTTTTTGGAAGATCTCTTCCAAGGATAACTACTTTATGTGTGTTTTTTTTTTTGTATACAAATATAATGTTCACAGAAAGGCTGGTGGTATCAGACTAGGTGAATTTTGAAGTCTAAAATATGCAGTAACCTATTGGCATATACATAGTAGAAACAGTAATAAGACTGTTGCAATTTTGAGAAATTTATTTCAGAACTTCACTGAAATATGGTCCTAATTTCAAATAAACATGATAAACAATATCATGCAAAAGACTGGGAAAGCATGTGTTGCATCTCCTAGCCTGTTTAGATGGACCACAATGTAGTCATGTTTCATCCAGAACTAAAAATAGGCAGAATTCTACTGTGCTTCTTGTTTTCAATGGAAGAACAGGTCTACTATTTAGTTTTTCTCTCATCAGTGATGGAACATGCTTGATGAAATAATAAGGGCCAATTGCTCTCCATTCTTATTCATAGGTGGCCTTTGCATGAGCTGATGAATAACAACTATCCGGAGTTGTTTGTGCTTAAAGGGTAGGATATCACAATTAACTCTTTCTTATACTTTTCTAAACCATTCTTTATCAGCAGTCTCACTTGAACTGCTTGATATGAGAAAGCTGCTCCATTAGTTGATGCTGTAGTATCAGTAGCATTTTTCTCCACCTGTTCCATATAAAGTTGTTTTACTAGCTCTTCAACTTTGACAGCCTGCCCTCGGGAATCTGATCTTGATGTTTCATTTTTATATATTGATGAAAAAGTAACCCTTCAAGACAAGAGAAAATACACTTTTCCAAAATGTAGGTCTTGGAGGATTTCCAGAGGAAGGATTATTCTCTAATTTTACACTGTGTTATTTATCATTTAATAGCTACCAGCTCTTAACTTATTTGTTTTTTAGGCTTTTCTCCTGCTCTTGGTGTTTATGAAATCAAATTATTATCCATACCATTCCCAATTCTACTATATTTAAAGGATTTTATCTTTCTTGGTTGTGCTCCCTATAAAGATTTTAAAAAATAGAAATTGACAAGCTGGTTTCATTCTTTGGCATTTTTTCTTCTCCTGAAGGCGGACTATCAACAACCTTTATTTGCTCTTTGCTCTGGTAGTACACTGTGTTTTGATGTAATTTGATTTCTGAGAACCTTTCCATGATCTCAGCCTCATCTTTTATGGATAGATCATTGTAAACTAACTGTAGCAATAGAGAAGTGTCCTCAGGATATAACAATGGTCCTGACAGCTCAATGTGTGGTGTCTTTTCTGTTAGCCTGCAGCAGTGATAGAACCATCTCTTTAGCCTGTTTTTACCTACTGCCCTGCTGCACTGTACATTCAGGGACACAAATGGAAATTTTGTCATTGTATTTTGACCACTTGTTTTTTCCATTGTTATGCTTAAAATTTAATGTATTGTCTTGACAATTTGAGCCTCAGAGTGCCTCAAATGACTATTTCCTTTACTCTTGTCTAATATGACCCCCATCAGTGGGAAAGCCTTTTCACCAGGCTAGTTCCCCTATCAGCCTGGTCAGCTGGACTCCACCCAATCTTCAACCTAGTAAACTTCCTTTCCTTGCCAGACTGCAAAATTATTCAAACAAACCAATCAAATCATCCTGTGGGAACTAGGGTCATCTTATTTTTTTTTTTTACTCCAAAGTCTGCTTCCACAGTTCCTGCTTCCACTGTTCCTAAGTGCAATGGTTATGTGTTAGATCTGCCCTTTTGGGGCTTGCTACTCTTATTTGCTTTTTGTTTAGTTTAGTGACTGGTTAGTTGGGTTATTTTGGTGAAGGCTATTTCCCTCCCCCAAGGCATAAAACCTCTGATGATCCTCTTCAGGGAACACAGGCTTGGGCATGCCCAGGCACCCTGGGATGATGGTGGTTTTGGTACTGCTCCCTTTGATTATCCCTTTCCCTGATCACACTCAGCTGTTAATCTCCATTAATTGCTGTGTAAGGCATACATTGCTTAACGTACTGATCCCATTAAATTCAGGATTCTTTGAAGGGATAGATTTTTAGGCTGTGTTAAAAATTTTTTTCTGACTCCAAATGGAGAAGGTCTTCTTAACTTTTAACCTGGTTCCTTTCATAAGCTTGCTTGCAGCTACTTTTATTTTTATTTGTAATGATTCCATCAGTTTCCCCTTAATTGCTCTTAATCACAAACTCCATTATTTTTTAGATCCATAAACTTCAACTTTTTCAGACTCCATTACAAATGGGTTCAAGTTCTTTAGGAAGAGATACAGAACTCTATTAAATGACCATATTTTTCCTGGGCAAAATTGCTTAGGTATGGATCTGGATCTGGATCTGGTAATGGGGGCAATGGTGAGCTTCTCAGTGAGTGACACTCCTATTCAAGGAGGGTGAAATACTCAGTTTTTCTTTGTTGTCTCTCCCAGTGAAAAATCTCTTACCTAGTTGGGGGCCTAATACTCTCAGAAGTTTTGTGTATAAGGTAAATCAACTGCTTCAAGTGGAGGCTGCATGAAAGATGTGAATCCCTATTCTTTTTTTTTTTAATTTTTTTATTATTTATTTACTTATTCATCATGCACAAGTATAGTATCTTTTTACATACAACTGCTTGTATACAAAGTATATAAGTACCATTCAGATCTTCAATCATGCATTTAGGATAATGATATCCATCTCATTCAACCACCAATTTTTTTTCCAACCCCCCCCTTACTCCCTCCCTCCCCTCCCTTTCCGTTGACCATTCTAGTGTTCCTCTGATCCTATGTACCCCCTTCCAACAACTCTGTGAACCAGCCTCCTTATATCAGAGGAAACATTCGGTACTTGGATTTTTGAGATTGACTAATTTCACTTAGCATTATATTCTCCAACTTCATCCATTTACCTGCAAATGCCATTATTTAAATATGGTATATATACAAAATGGAATTTTACTCAGCAATAAGAGAGAATAAAATAATGGCATTTGCAGGTAAATGGATGAAGTTGTGAATCCCTATTCTAATCCAGACTCACCTGGAACTCAGCCTCAGCAAAATGTCGCTGGGTGCAGAATGAGAAATGCTAGTGCCCATTCCTTTCTGGGAAGATCATTCTGGAGTGACTGGGGTTGTGGTTAGTGGTAGAGTGCTTGCCTAGCATGTGTGAGACACTGGGTTTGATCCTCAGAATCACATAAAAATAAATAAAGGTATTGCAAAAAATGAAGATCATTCTGGAGAGAGAGAGCAAGCGAGAGAGAGGGAGGGGACCTGTTTTCTTGACTGTACTAACATTGAATTTCCATCTTGCTGAAATAGAAGAAGGGACAGAAAATATAGGCCTTGGTTCGGATACCACACACTCTCACTATTCTTCCCAAATTTCAGTAGCTTTCCTTGAATAAATGTTTGTTCACTTGCTGTATGACCTTAAGACCATTTTAAGAGAAGTTATGTAATTGAGCTTTTTAAAAAAGTGATTTTCACCAGTTTCATTGTGGAAAGGATCAGCAGAGCTTTTCAGGCTACCATGGCAGAAGTAGTACTTCTTTCAAACTTATTAATCAATTATTTAAAAGGTGATTCCATATCTTAAAATGCCAGGCTTTTCCATTTTTATTAGTGCACTAGTAGGTATCTTTCATCATGATGCTATCATGCTATTCATGAGAGCATACCATCTTCTGAGTTTGAATATCCTAGTTACCTAAAACTGTCTGAGCTTAGACTCAAGAACTACTGTTATGTAGACAGAATCTACTACAGACATAGGAATGTGAACTTCTTGGCCTGACCAAGTTTCAATTCCTACTGGACATCAGTGATAGCCACAAAACAGAGGCAGAGAACCCATCTAGTTCATGTATCAGGAATGAGGCCAGCCAATTTCTTAAGCTATACGTTGTAAAGTATTTGTAATCCTTCTCTAAATGATAAGGGGAATTCCAGATGAAGAATACTATGATTATAATATTGGTAGTGGCACAAATCCAAAGCCAAGAGTCCATCTGGTTCTTCTAAGCTAGTTATGTGGTTAGCATGGAGCAGTGCAAAACACCAAGAGAGGGCCAAGAGAGGGCCAATAGGCCCATGGGGGAATGAGTAGACCAAATATTTAACATAGCCAAACTGTAATATTTGTAAAAATGTGCAGGTTTTTAGGGCAAGAAATCAGTTGGAAGTGTACATGTCCTATACCTAAGTATTTGAAATGTTTAAGTCAACTAATAAACTGTTAAATAAAATTTTAAGTATCTCCTTCCAGAATTGATATATCATTCTAACAACCTAAAAAATCAGATTTTAATTCAGAATTCCTGGACTGCTCCACCTTCTGTATGATTGGTATGGGAAGAACTATTACCACCATTCTAGGCTCATTACCACAGGTATGCCAGTACTCTCATCTTCCCAGCCTGAGTTTCATCCCCTGCCATGACAAAACTCATCTGTTTTTGCTGTGTTTACCCCAGTCCATTCTTCATCTGTTCCCTATGTACAGCTGGCCTATATCCATGTATGAATGTATACAACATCAGTTATTTCTCCAAATGACAATGTAGAGAAGTATACAGGTGTTAGAAACAGGCTTGAGAACAGATGGGTAAAGAACTCAGGGTTCCCAGTTATCTTGAGGATGAACTGGAGTGGATAAGGACTCTGGGTATGCATATATTACTTTGGATCCACAAACTGGGATCCTGGCCTTGTGGGAATGGCATAGCAGGGAGAGAACTAAGTGGGGTCTCTAAAGCATGGAATATAGGACAAAATTTCCTCTTGACAGGATATAAGAGAAATACTGTATTTTACAAATTGTATAGTATAAAAACACTAATCAACCAGAAGCAAAATGATGGTCTTCAAATCACACTATGTGGAGACTTGTCTACATGTCTAGCCTTTTCCATTTAAATAATGGTAACAAAGGGATCTGTGCCTTTTGTCTCAACAGGTGGTTCTAGTCATAAAGAAATTACGTGATAATACATTTTTAAATGTCAACACAATTTGCAGATAAAACGGGTTATTGTAGATGCATTTCCTTTCCTTTAATAGGTATTGAGTAGCTACAAAGAGGTAAACAGATTGCTTTGTACTTTGATAAAGTATAAAGAAACATTTTAAGGTTATTACTCAGAATTCCATAATACATTGGGTGCCCCAAAATGTGAGATAGTAGATATACAAATATCAAAAATGTTAGTAATATTTAGAATACGGGATATCCTACCATAAAATATAACAGAGGAAGGTATAAATGCTAATTAGAGAGTACCTTGGCAGACTTACATAAATCAAGAAACAGGCAGGGTCATCTACCATCAAATCCCTGGCTTTCATCCTTTTCTGATCTCCTATTCTGTTCAACTAAGGTTTTCTTTTTCTTACATGGCTTCTAGATATTAGCCCAATTTTCTTCCTTTCCTCTCTCTCTCTCTCTCTTTTTTTGCCATTTTGTCTTAGGAATATTTGAGATATACACAAAAGTACACAGAATATAGTTGTCCCTCAGCATGTGTGGGAGATTAGTTCCAGGATCCCCTACAGATACCAAAACCCATGGATGCTCAAACCTCTTATATAAAACAGCATAGTGTTTGCATATCACCTCTGCACACCTTCTCATATTCTTTAAATCATATCTTGATTACTTATAATACATAATACAATGTAATACTATATAAACAGTTGGTACACTATATTGTTTAGGAAATAGTGCAGACACAACATTTTCCAAATATTTTTGATTCATTGTTGGTTTAATACACAGATGTTCACCCATGGATCTGAAGAGCTGACTGTGCTATATTACGTATCTACCATACAACTTAATGTAAAATTACAAGTACAGTTGAAACCTCTCATGTTCCTAGTAGTGGGTTGAATTTTTCTTAAGTAAAAAGTTAAAAATCTTAATCCCTGGTACACCTGTAAGTATGACCTTATTTGGAAAGAGGGTCTTTCCAGGTGTAATTTTGTTAAGAAACTCAAGATGAAGTCATTCTGTGTTTAAGGTTAGCCTTAAATCTAATGACTGGAGTCCTTGAATAAAATAAAGGACAGTGAAAGAAATGGGGAAGGTCATATGAAAAGGAGCCAGAGGTTAGGGTACTGCTGCCCTAAGTTAAGGGATACCAGAAACCACCAGTATCTGAAAGAGGCAGTAAGGATTCTCTCTTAGAGAATGGAAGGAGTGTGCATATGCTGGAAACTTGATTTTAGATTTGTGACCTTCAAAACTATCAGAGTATAAATTTCTGTTGAACAAAGTCATGTACTTCATGGTAATGCTTTATTACAGGTGTAGAAACCTATAGGTAACCTTCTGCAATTGGATTATTCTCTCTCTCCATAAGATATAGCTGCTGTCCTAATTAAGGTGTTTATCATTGCCATAAATGCCTTTCTGCATGCTATATATGCATGAATCTCTCCTATGTGTGCCTTTTACTGCATATATATGAATCTATAACCATTATGTGAATATTTCGCATATTATTAAAATTTGTATGCAGGGTCATAAAATTTGTATCTATCTGGAATTAGCTTTCTCACTTATTCATATTTTCCACTGTAAACATCCAATCTTTGCCCCTGCAGAAGTTATGTCTCTATGTCCCAAACACCAGGAATTCTAGTCCCATCTACAGTCCAGTCTTTGTTGTCCTGTTCAATTTACCTGAAACTCAAGTCAATTAGTTAACATTAGTGAAGCTCAGAGTTTTCCTCTCATTGCTCTAAACCAGTGGTTCTCAAACATTAATGTATTTCATTAATCACCTGAAAAAACTTGTAAATAATCAGATTGTTGTCCTACCTTCAAAATTTCTCATGTGGTATTTCTGGAGTGGACTTGGGTATTTGCATTTCTAACAAGTTCCCAGATGATGCTGATGCTGCTCATGCATGGAAGCCTTGCAGCACCATCTGGCTTCCAGGAAAGCTGGCTGTTATGATTTGGATGTGAGGTGTCCCCCAAAAACTCATGTGTGAGACAATGCAAGAAGGTTTAGAGGAGAAATGATTGGGTTACAAAAGCCTGAAACCAATCAGTGAATTAATCCCCTGATGGGGATTAACTGTGGTAACTGAAGGTGGGTAGGGTGTGGCTAGTGAAGGTGGGCACTGCAGGCATGGATTTGGGGTATATATTTTGTTTCTGGTGAGTGGATCACCATCTCTGCTTCATGATCATCATGTGAGCTGTTTCCCTCTACCACAGTCTTCCACCATCATGTCCCACCTTACCTTGAGTGCCAAGGAATGGAGCCTGCTGGATGTGGACTGAGACCTCTGAAAACGTGAGCTCCCCCCAAATTTTTCCTCCCCTAATATTGTTCTTGTCAGTTTGTTTAGTCATAGCAGTGAAAAAGCTAACTAAAACACTGTGTCATTCATTGTTTTTTTTTCCCAATAAAATGCGAAAAAGTCATGTGTGTGTGTGTGTACATATATATCCAATATGTATATATATGATATATATATCTATATCTGTGTATATATCTATATCTGTATATATATCTATATATGATAGAATATTACTCAGCCTTAAAGAATAAGGCATTTGCCAGTAAATGGATGGAGAGCTGGAGAATATCATTCTAAGCAAAATAAGCCAAATCCCAGGAAGCCAAAGGCCAAATATTTTCTCTGATATGTGGACTAATTCACAACAAGGTTGGGGGCTGGGGATGAATAGAGTTACTTTAGATTGGGTGTAGAGGAGTGAAGGGAGGGGAGAGGGTATGGATAGTACAATGAATCAGACATTGTTACTCTATGTACACATTTAACCAGACAACCAGTGGGATTCTACATCATGTATAACCAGAAGAATGAGAAATTATACTCCATTATATATGATGTATCAAAGTACATTCTACTGTCATGTGTAATTAATTAGAACAAATAAAAAAAATAAAAATAAAGAACTTCAAATATAGTTGAAAATGATTCCCTTCAACAACTGGTGGCCAAAACAACAAGAAAGATACAACAAAAAATTTGAGTTGGTGTTTTATCAAACAGTCTTTAGCTTATTCATTTCAAAAACCTTTTATTTTTTACCAGAACAAATGCTGTCAAATATATTCAAAAAAACACAGAAGAAGAGTCAGATAATAGTGGATATCACATTTTTGGTGATGAACTTCAGAACAAAATCAGTGTTGATAAATTTTTCATGTGCTACTAAAAATCAGAAAATCTTAAATCAGTTACAAATTCACTGCTTCTTCCTTCTTGTAGTCCTCTACTTCAAACTGTGCAAAGAAATAAGAGATAATTGATAAATGTCCACATTGACATGCATTCAGATTTCTAAATCTGAGAAAATAGTCAACGTATGTCTGTTGTCTCAAAAGGCAAAATCAACCTCATTTTCCTCTTAAAACCCAGATCCTTGGATATCAAAGTGCTCATGCATAATCAGAATTTTATGTTTTGATCACAGCCACCTCATTTTCTACTTTTTAAACATCAAAAATGCTTGTTTACGTTTGAGAGATCATTCTTGGATTTCCATTGAAAAAGCTTATGCTCTCTCCATGAACCATGCTCTCTTAACCTACTTGGGCCACAGGTTTCTTCTCAGTAAAAGGATATTTTTTAAAAAAGAGATATAAATTGGCTTAATTATGAATTTAGTGAGAAAACAATCTCTGTATGACTTATTTTGATTATTGCATGAAATACATAAATTTAAAACTAAATGAATACTTAGATATGAATCATGGTGATTCTACTTGAAATCTTCATTACATCTCTGTGATTAGTCACATCCTCAAAGGCATTATTTCCTAAGTTAGTACAAGAGACTGTATATTTCTGTACATGAATGAAGAAGCTGCAACTAGAATATGTACTAGTTACTTTAGCCACTTGTGGTCAACTGTGTTCAAAGTAAATGTTGGTCTCTGGTACAAAGTCTGGTCAGCTTTCTAACTGGAGCAGTCTTATAACTATAGCTCAAAGAATTGAAAATGAAGGGCAATTTAAGAACAATCTACATTCTATACTATCTAATATACAAGTATATTAATAATATTAAACTGAATTTTAAAGCTAAAGTTTTCAACATTTTTTGTTTAGTTTACCAAAAACATTTAAAAGTGTAACAGGTATATTGCCAGGAATGGTTAGGTGATACACAAAGCTACACATAGATACCTAGATTCTAGGGGCTGCTTTCAGCTTGTTCTGAGTTATTGTTAGAATCTTCTTCCAGTTTTTCATTGCCATCCTCATGTTTCTCTTTCTCATATCCTGCTTCTTGGACCTCATCATCAGAGTTTCCATACTTATATTCAGCTACTTGTGAATAGTAAAGAATAAAACAGATCACAAATTATCAGAAAAAAAATTGCTCAATTTACAATCTGCAGTAACATTCAGGGCTCTACCATCAGGACAGAAGTATGTTTTTTAAAAAGAATATCTGGAGACCTTCCTAGTAGTTGATACAATATTTCCATGGCCCTCATATTTCTTCTGGTAAATAGTTTTCACAGTGATATTTCCCCCTCTCTCCAATAGATCCCAATCCTGTGCTACTGATTATTTCTAGCTCTTCAGTCAAGAAGGGATCATAATCATCTGGGTCTGATTGCATTTGTTATGTTTTTGTCAAAAACTTTACTGAATAAGTATTTATTTGACTTAAATTCAATTGTGAAGTTACTTGATTGCTCAACCTGTGAAAATCTAATTTTAACATCTTTCAAATGCTCTAGTATCAGTTCATCATTTTCTTTGATTATCCTACTAAGAATCTTTATATTTTAAAAATCTACCAGCCAAAAACAGGGTAGGCCATTAGTGTGCCCTTTGCCTTCATACTCTCCATACATTTCCTCTTAAGATATTTCCTGAGCACTTAATACCTGCTAGCATTCATTTTCTGTGGGCACATACACTAAATTGTATATGTTCAATTGCTTATCAGAGGTTGGTAGAAGGCAACATAATTTTTCTCAAGACTGGAAGGTACTTATAGAATTGGGCATCTACATGGGCCAATTGGGCCAAAGGTTTTTTGAGAACACTGGCCCACTTCTTACACAAGACAGTTAAGCTCTGAGCATGCCCTGCAAGTGAGCCAGGTACTAACAGAGAATTCAAAAGACCAAGAACTCTGTTGCTACAACCTAGTAACTTCCACTCCCTGGGGTCCACTATGCCCCAGGCTCCCTGCACTTAAGCCATCACTTGGATCTTTCCCTCCTGAACCTCAGCATCTGTTGCTGGTTCCTCTGCCTTTTGGAATGATGCACTGTTTGCTGGGTCCTCCTGCTCCCAGGGTTGGCTTTTGTCTATCCAGACCTTGGCTCCCTCTCCTGGGTAATCAGGTTTCCATATTGCCTGTGTGGTGCCTTAGTGAGATAAGATCATTATAATATGTACGGTGTAGAAGGGAAGGGATCAGATCCTAACACAAGGACCAAAACACCACCAAAGATAACTTACCGACAAGTGTGACTTCTTCAATTTCCTGATCATTTTCCTCATCGTCGTCCTCATTGTGGCCCCACTCTTCATGGCTGTCCTCTTCTTCTTTCTCCTTTTCCTCATCCTCATTGTCTTCTCCCTCCTCGATGTCTTCTTCCTCCTCTTCCACCAGCTGTACATCCCTCTCTTCCTCAACATCTGGCCAGGCCTCCTCATCCTCCACCTCCCAAATGGCTTGCATCTCTGCTTGGAAAGCCATGGGCACCACAAATCCGGCAGCTATGTCTACCCATTCTTCAGGCACTAAACCATCTTCCATATATTCCTGATCTGGAATAACCCATCTTCCAGCTCCATTCTGGCCCCTGAGGCTGGTTCTCGCTCTTCGGTGGTGTCAAACATGGCAGGAGAGACACACTAGTTAAGTTACTGAGATCTGGAGTCAGAGACTATGGCTATGAAAATGGCTGCCACCTAAGGTGAATGCCAAGGAAGGGAGGGGATGAATTTGGCCGCAGGGCCTGCTGGGACGTGGTGGGGGACCAGAGACGATGTTCCGCACAAGGAATAGCCGCCTGAGACTGCTCCTGTAGAGACCCCACAAGGGCCGGAGGGAAGCCCAAGGAGTGACCTACCCCTTCAGGACCCAGAAATGGTGGCAAAAGAGGTGGGAAAGATTCAGAATGTCAGTTGATGGGGGCGGAGATTACAGGCGTCAACAAAAGAGCACTTCTTTCTCACGAGCTCTAAGCTCATTTGCTGAGAAATGATGATTGACATGATCTGTGTCCAATGAGTGATCAAGGTCCTCAGTTCTCAGAGTTCAGGACTTGTCTCCCTTTTTCTTGAGTCCTTCGGTTCTTGTGCTAACCTTTAGATTGGCATATGTCCTGTCCTTTAAATTCTATCATTGCCAGGAATAAAGCAGTCCAATATGTTGGCACCCTGAAGCACAGGAACTATGAGTTTTTCCCTATTTCTACCTGGGAAGGACTTACGCTAGGAGGGACAGACTTAAAAAAAAATCACATATATCCAATCTCAGAAGTTTTACGAACCTGAGGGCAGGGGGTGGGGTGGGAAATGCAGATGTTTTAAGGTTATAAAAGCTATTTAGAAAAGAGTATATAAAATTGAAATACATGCAGTTAGAATAGAAAGTTGAGTAGAGTTAATAAATAAATAAATAAAAAACAGCAGGAAAGCATTCAATGAAAACTTCCAGATTCACACCAAGCCTCAGAAAAAATGCACAAAGAGGGAGGGGTACCTGTTTGAATGCAACAATTATAGACATCATATTATAAAGGACAAATTTCTTAGGGTGGTTTCTGAGTAAACAAGGACTTTGTGTTGTAATTAGCCCTACTAAGCCATGGTCTCAATTGTACATAATTCTTATGATTATGGATGTATCCAACACTATTTCATACTTTGCCTGAAAATATCTCTTATCACACTGGAAATATTTTTTAGTGGTTACACATTATTGTGTTTATTTTAATTACTGATAGGTCCTTTGAGATTAGCACTTACACAAAGGAGAAAATGTTTCCAATTGTTGAGTGCCTGGAAGTCTTGTAAATAATATATGCATATTTGACAGTTAGTACCTGCATTTTATTCATTCACTGCCTTTTATGAAGTAATGCATTTACACATCTGTTGTATGATTTAATTATCACTAGCATCCCAATGATTAGTGAACGTGTATAATTGTAATACTTTTAAATTTGGAAGCTCAAAGAAGAACGATGTTTCCTTTTGTAAATGTATGCCATATAACTTTTAAAATCTTGAATTTAAATACAAAAATTAAGTATTTTCTTGCCCAATTCCACCATGTAAAATACATAGTGAACCATCGATATTATAGATGAGGATTCAATTATTACACTCAATATGATAAATATCTTATTTGAATAATCATGTTAAAATGCAATCAATTGGCTGAAAACCAAAGATATATTTATAGGAATAGCACTTCAAATATTTATAAGAATGTTAATAAACTTGTTTAAAAGATATTTATGAAAATGTAATGTTTTAAAAAGTATCCTAATTACAAAACAAAATGCATAGTTATAACAACTTTAAACAAGGAGCAGTGCACAGATAATACTTTTATACCTTTTCTAACTTCATTGTTCGTATCTGGAAAGTATATTATGCTATCTTTCCCACCAGAAAAACCACAGTTTATTATAATTTGCTTACTGATGTCTCTAAATAAAAAAGCATGTAAAAAATAAATGAAATAAGAAAAAATGTAAAAATATAAAATATACTAGAAAAAGAAGGCATAAGTTTCAGATACCTCTAATGATTTACTTCTATATAAACACCAAGAATACATAATTTCCAACTAATGAAATGATTTTGAGAATATTCACACTCTGAAAATATTTTTTAGAAAAATATGACTCAAGAAATATCACATTTCTGAAAAAATGCTACCAATAAAATCTTTTAATTACTTTGACCAAAGTGAAGTATTTTTAATATTGTCTCTGGTTCCACTTCAAAAAGGAAGCACAATGGTTCTTATAATTCACTGGTTTAAATCTGGAAAGAAATATAGAAAACTTCTAGTCTAATCTCTTTTCAAAGACAACAAAACTTAATAAGAATCCAAATCTAAGGTCTAAAGTTGGTTTCATCGCTTGCTTTCTGTTGTGACCACTGTGTGTTACTTATCATCATCAGGACTTAGTTTTATCATCTATCATCCTAGCAAAATTATTCCCTATTTACTTCATAAGGTTTGACAATCAAATTAGATAACGGGTATGAAAGAAAGCACTTTCACATTTTGGTATGCTATGTATATATAAATATTATCAATAAAAGTTGAATATCCCTTGTCTAACATGCTTGAAAATAGAAGTGTTTCAGATTCTGGAATGTTTCCATATACATAATGAAATTTTTTTGGGGAGGTGGATCAGGGATTGAACCCAGGGATGCTTAACCACTGAACCACATCCCCAGCTCTTTATTTTATATTTTATTTTGAAACAGGTTCGTGCTTGGTTGCTCAGGGACATTCCAAGGCTGGCTTTGTACTTGTGATCTTCCTTCCTCAGCCTCCCAACTGCTGGGATAAAGGCATGTCCCACTGCTCCCGGCTGTAATGAGATAGCCTGTATGGGATCCAAGTCTAAAAATGAAATTTATTTGTATTCCAAATAAACTTTCTATGCATAGCCTGAAGGTCATTTTATAAGCCCAACTGCATGGTGACATACAGGTAATCTGCAGGGACACTATAAAATTATAGGGTAGAAACTGTAATACCTCAGATCTGCACTGAAAGAAAGGAAGACATGGAGACACATGAAAAAACAAGGGAGGAAAGTGCCCCAAACAAACCAAGACACTACAATCATAGAATCCATGTATAGTACAATTGATGAAAAGTCAGAGAAGGAGTTCAGAATGTACATAATTAAAATTCTCTACAATTAAGGAATGACCTAAGTGAGCAAATACAGGCAAAAATTGGTCACTCCAAAAAAGAGATAAGAGAGTAAATACAGGCAACCATTGATCACACCAAGAAAAAGATAAGGGAGCAAATACAGGTATCAAAAGACTACTTCAAGAAAGAGAGATTCTGAAAAAAAATAGAAATCTTTGAAATAAAGGAAACAATAAACAAAATTAAGAACTCAATAGAAAGCATCACCAACAGACTAGATCACTTGGAAGACAGAATGTCAGATAATGAAGACAAAATATAAAATATTGAAAATAAAGTTGACCACACAGTGAAGATGGCAAGAAACCATGAAGAGAACATCCAAGAATTATGGGATAGCATCAAAAGACCAAATATAATATTTATTGGAATAGAGGAAGGCACACAGATTCAAACCAAAGGAATGCACAATCTCTTCAGTGAAATAATATCAGAAAATTTCGAAAACATGAAGAATGAATTGGAAAATCAAATATAAGAGGCTTGCATGACACCATATGTACAAAATTACAACAGATCTACACTGAGACACATTATAATGAAAATTCCTAGCATACAGAATAAGGATAGAATTTTAAAAGCCACAGGAGAAAGGAAACAGATTACACGTAGTGGAAAACCAATTCGTATCTCAGCAGAGTTTTCAAATCAGACCCTGAAAGCTAGAAGATCTTGGAACAACATGTACCAAGTTCTGAAAGAAAATGGATGCAACCAAGAATCTTATATCCAGCAAAATTAAGGTTTAGATTTGATGACAAAATAAAAGCTTTCCATGAAAACAAAAGTTAAAAGAATTTACAGCTAGAAAGCCTGAACTACAGTACATCCTCAGCAAAATATTCTATGAGGAAGAAATGAAAAACAACAATGAAAATCAACAAAGGGAGGTATTACACTAAAGGAAACAACAATCAAGAGAAACCAAGAGAGCTGCGATCAGAACAAGCGGTAGACACCCGCTGGAAGGAATGGCCCAGCTACCAACCCGCTGGGCCGCCGGCTCATGCCACCACCGCCACTGGGGCTGGGAATAGCAGGTCCCTGCTGCAGAGAGTGCCCAACCAGAGGAAGGGCCCTGTCCATTCCCTGCGACCTGCCCAGCTGCGACCAGAACAAGTGGTACACACCTGCCAGAAGGAGCGGCCCAGCCACCAGCCTGCCTGACCAACAGCCCATGCCATCACCAGGACCAGGAACTGCAGGCTCCATCCTGAGGAAGGGCCCTGATGCCCACCTGCCCAACACCCACCAAAACAACTAGACTGGGAGGAGACCCAGGAGGAGGAGAGTGGGGAGAAGAAAGCCAGACTGCCTGCTCCACCACAATGCAGCCAGGAGGAGATCATGAGAGAGTGGCCCGCTCCAAGCCCGCAAATCAGAGAGGCAACCCGCATCTGTCCAGAGAGACACACTGTGCAGAAGCCCTGTTTGGGGAGATGGATGAGATTGTGGTTGGCTGCGGGCCATGGAGAAGATTGGGCATTGCCACCTTCCGTGGTCTCACGGGACTTGGCCTGAGATCTCACGGGAATTGGCCTGAGATCTCGCGGAACTTGGCCCAAGATCTCATGAGACTTAAGCCGAGATCGGAGCGGTTCGGCGCCATTTGGTTGTTGGAGGAGCGTGGACGGCGTGTCGGGGTGTTGTTGGAGCTGGAGAGAGAAGCTGACAGAATAAAGAGCCTGTTTGTTTCCAGTGTGCCTCTGAACTTATTCCCGCGGCTTTGCTGCTCCAAGCGGCCATCGCTTCAGGCAGCAACAGGTGGCGGCCCGTTCGGGGACTTCGGAGCGGACAGGTAAGAACCGAAAGGTCTCTAAAGATAGGTTCGAATATAACTGAATCCCAAGTGATAGAGGCTATGGAAAGACTCCTTGATATACCTAACTCCGTTGTCAGTGAGGAGGATTTAGAAAAAAGTGAAAGTGATCAAAAAAGCGTAGCTTTCGCTGGGTCAACTAAGACCAGTAAAGAGAGTATTAGAAGAGTCCCAAAAATGACAAAAATCCAAGCTATTAGAGCTATTCGGGTGTTATTGGAGATAGCTGAAGAATACTTGCTCTTCATGCAACCTGAGACTCAGGATATTGCTGTCAGTGAAATTAGCAGTAGTGAGGAATCTAGTAAAAGTGATCCTGAGAAAATGAGGAAAAAGAAACTAAAAAAGACCAAGAAAAAGGACCGTCAAGTAGAGGAACCACTTGTGTCCTCTACTCCCCCATGAGTGGAATCTATTACAGAAAATATGAAGGGTATTACTAGGCGTTTGCATACCCTAGAAACAAATAAAAAGTCTTTCTGAGCGCTTATGCGCTCTCGAGGGTAACTCACAGATACATTGGGAACTGCCAGCATTTGAAAAGAAAAATGGACAGAGGGTTCATCAGTCAGTAGATTTCAAAACAATAAAAAATCTCAAAGAGGCAGTATGACTTATGGGCCCCAAGCTTCTTTCACGTTGAGTATTCTGGAGTCCCTTAACACCCTTAGCTTAACCCCCTCAGACTGGAAAAGTCTATGTAAAGCAGCATTAAGCGGGGGGGGGGGGGGTGTGTGTGGCAATATTTGGTTTGGGGATCGCAATTCCAAGAACTTTGTATAGAAACGGCTAAAAGAAACGCAGTTGGAGACTATAATATAGAAATGCTCACAGGAGAAGGGCAATTTGTAGACTTACAGGCTCAAAAAGATTATGACCCAGGTGTATATGCTCAGATAAACACAGCTGCCTTAGAGGCATCGAAAACTGTACAAGGACATAGGTAGCTTGTCAAAAGTGATTCAGGAACCTAATGAGCAATATGCTGACTTTGCTGATTGACTTTTGAGAACTGCAGGTAGAGTGTTTGCAGCTATGCCATTAGTTGTTCAATTAGCATACGAAAATACTAACAAATATTGCCAGGAAGCCATCAGGCCATGGAAAAATAAAAAGGATCTTTCCATATATATACAACTATGTAAATATATAAATGACGTCTTTGTCAAAGGAAATGTGATTGCAGCCTCAATGAGAGGTGCTTCCCCTCGAAATTTCACAAAGGCTCAACCTAGACATTATAATCAATCAGGATATTCCAGGCAAAATTATCATATTCAATCAGGCTATTCTAGGCAAAATCCCAAAAGAGAAATAAGACCAAGCTCATACTGTGCCCCAGGCTGCTGCCCTAGGTGTAAAAAGGGAAATCATTGGGCCAATAAAGCCATTCAAAATCTGACATCCATGGAAATCCTTTGTTCAGGAATTCAAAAAACGGGGCACGGGGCCCAATGCCCTGGGGCCCACAAATGTACGGGGCATTGGAGGAGGAGTATCCTCAAGCATCCACTCAGATGCTTCCCCGACACAATCCCTACTACCCATCCACTCCCTCGCCAGAGGAACAGGAGGAAATGGAGGATTAGACCTCTATTCCACCGCCCGAATAGTGTTAACACCTGAAATGGGGGTTCAACTGAATCCCACAGGAGTCAGGGGACCTCTTCCCTCAGGGACTGTAGGACTTATTCTCGGGTGAAGTCCTAAAAGCTTATTAGGTTTGCAAGTGACCCCAGGTGTAATAAACTCAGACTACAAAGGGGAAATAAAAATAATGCTTAGCTCACCCCAAAGTATAAGTTCTGTTAATCAAGGAGAGAGAATTGCTCAGTTGCTTCTCCTTCCAAATTTACATAATTCATTTAAAATGAATATGCCTCAAAAAGGGAACAATAGAGGATTTTGTTCCACTGACTAGGAACCTATGGCTTGCTGGGTACGGGATTGTGCAAGGAGGCCTATGTGTAAAATAAAAAATCCAAGGAATAGAGATGGAGGGACTGCTAGATACTTGAGCTGACTCTTCCATCATTAATCTACGGCAATGGCCCAAGCACTGGCCTCTGCAAAAAGCTTCAACCAGTTTAAGAGTCTTGGGATATAATAACGTCCCAGAGAAAAGTGCAGTAATTTTAAAATGGGAGGATGATGAAGGGCATAAAGGAACATTTCAGCCTTATGTTTTACCTAACCTACTGGTTCCTTTATGGGGAAGAGATATTTTGCAACAAATGGGAGTACACCTTGCAACCAAGCCTGCAGGTGTTAAATGTGAAAATCTACAGGGTAATCTTAACCCTAAAAGAAATCATTATCAAAAAGTACAGAGTAATCTTAACCCTAAAATTAATCATTATCATAAAGGAAAAAGATATTTTTTTTCGGGGCCACTGAGAAAATAATTTTGAAAATACCATGGCTTTTCGATAAGCCAGTGTGGGTCCCTCAGTGGCCCCTATCTAAAGAGAAATTACAAGCGGCCCACTTACTAGTTCAGGAACAACTAGAAGCAGGACATATAGAACCTTCCACCTCTCCCTGGAATTCCCCCATATTTGTGATCAAGAAAAAATCAGGAAAATGGCGATTGTTACATGATCTTAGAGAAATTAATAAACCATTCAAATCATGGGCCCTACTCAACCTGGACTTCCTAATCCTGTAGCTATTCCAAAAAATTTTCATCTTATTACTCTTGATATAAAGGATTGTTTCTTTTCCATTCCTCTACATCCTCTGGATGCCCCCAGGTTTGCTTTTTCAGTTCCTTCTATCAATAATAATGGCCCTGATAAAAGATATCAATGGAAAGTGCTACCGAAGGGAATGGCTAATAGCCCCACCATATGCCAAATATATGTAGACAAAGCAATCCAACCCATTAAAAATAAATATCCAAACCTCATGTGTTTACATTACATGGATGATGTTTTACTGGCCCACCCTAATCAAAAAAATCTTATTTAATATATTCAGTGACATGGCAGAAAATTTTTAAAAATATGGATTATATATAGCAGAAGAAAAAGTTCAAACCAGATCACCTATATTATACTTAGGTTTTAAAATCATGGATACCTTTGTTAGACCCCCCAAAATTTTAATAAATAAAGAACATTTGACCACCCTCAATGATTTCCAAAAACTACTGGGAGACATTAATTGGCTTCGCCCTACACTAAACCTCACTACTGGCCAACTAAAACCTTTATTTGAAATCCTTCGCGGGGACCCTGATCCATCTTCACCGCGAACATTGACTCCTGATGCTAGGAAAGCTTTAAAGTTAGTAGAAAAAGCCATCGAAGGAGCTCATTGTGATAGATTTGATTTAACTCAACCGCTGATGTTGATTATTATTTCTTCACAATATACACCCACAGGAATATTTTGGCAACAAGGGCCTTTATTATGGATACATTTGCCTGTCTCTCCTAAAAGTATAATTGAGTCTTATACCTCCATGGTGGCTAAACTTATTCTTCAAGGACTTAAGACTTCTACTAAAATATTTGGCATTCACCCTGCTACTATTATTACTCCCTATTCATCATCACAGATTGAATATTTATGCTTCAATGATAATGATTGGGCTACAGCTAAATGCTCTACTTCTGCAAATTTTTATAATCACCTTCCTAAGTCTCTTATATTATCTTTTTGTATTAATCATCCTATTATATTTCCACAGGTAATAAAAAATCAACCTATTCCTAAGGCATTAAATGTATTTACAGATGGGTCCTCAAATGGTACTGCTGCCGTAGTCACTAAAAAAGAAAATATGACTTACATAACCGCACACAAATCAGCTCAATTAGTGGAACTGGAAGCTGTGGTAAGAGCTCTGGAAAATTTTAGAGAACAGTCCATGAACATTTTTTCAGATAGCCACTATATTGTACATGCCGTCCCAAAATTAGAGCTAGCAGGACCAATAGCACCTCATACTCCAGCCTTTAAATTGTTTTATCAAATACAAAAACTTTTGTGGGCAAGAAAAGAACCTCTATTCGTAGGGCATATAAGAGCACATACCACCTTGCCTGGTCCCCTCCGTGAAGGTAATCAAAAGGCTGATGACCTTACCCAAACAATCTTTATACTTTCAGTGCTCCAGCAAGCTACTTTATTTCACTCCCAGTTTCACGTCAATATCACCACCTTGCAGCGTAGGTTTAAAATCACAAAGGAGCAAGCCAGAATAATTGTAAAAGATTGTAAATCTTGTATGACACATTTGCCCAATCCTCATTATGGTTTTAACCCTAGAGGATTAATGCCCAATCATTTGTGGCAGATGGATGTTACTCGTGAGCCAAGTTTTGGAAAATTGCGATTTATTCATTTTACCATAGATACATGCTCAGGCATGATTTTTGCTTCCTTACATTCTGGAGAAAAAGTTAAAGATCTTACATCTCATTTTTTGCAAGCTTTTGCTGCATTGGACATCCCCAAAATACTTAAAACAAATAATGGCCCTGCATATACGTCCTCATCTTTCAAACAATTTTGCGCAAAATTCAATATATCCCATAAAACAGGCATCCCATACAATCCTCAGGGTCAGGGCATTATTGAAAGAGCAAATCGCACACTGAAAATTATGTTATTAAAACAAAAAGAAGGAAATTGGGAAGGTCCTAGGGACAGATTGGCAGTTGCCCTGTTTACCTTAAAATTTTTAACTTTAGACTCTAATGGTTATTCTGCTGGAGACAGACATTGGAACCCACACCAACAACATAAACCTTTGGTTTACTGGAAGGATGTTCTTTCAGGTACATGGAAGTGTCCAGATCCAGTATTAATTTGGGGGAGAGGATCTGTTTGTGTTTTTCCAAAGCACAAATCCTCTCCAATATGGATACCATCTAGATTAATAAATCAGGTACCATTATCAAAAGGATCAAGATGAAGTTGTTGAAGAATCAAGATTAATAAAAAAAAAAAAGTACAAAATCAAGAGGACCAAGATGAAGATATAGAATGATTCCCTCAAAAAAGTCCTTCAAAATATTTCACAACTTAAGTGTCATTCCTCCTGGCCAGGACGAGGAAATCTCTCTTTAGTGTGCACAGAATTATATTTTTTTTCTTTTTATACATGTCTTTATGTCTGTGCATTTGTCTACATTTCATGTTAATGTGACATCACAAATATATGTTTGTATGTTTGTTCGTCTGTCCAGTGTGACGTCACAAATAACAAAGCGCTTATGAAAAAAAATATATATATATGGATCCAAATAACTTTAATTCATTTTAGTTTAAGAGTATTCAATTTACATAAATAATTTTATAAGTGAAGGTACTTTCAATTTTGATTTGTAGGTGTCCCTGGGACTTTTCCTTACCAAACAATATGACTAGTGCTGTATAACCTGATATTTTGTTGTTTTGACATAGGATTGTTTATTTGTTATTAACTTCATTTGTTTAATAGCTGATTAATTTAAATTATTTCAACAGGTAAAAGATTGATGTGTATGCAGAGACTCGAGGGTTCCAGCTAACAAATTATTTCTCCAACGTGCCTTTACCTTTTCTTTAATCTATTTTAATACAATAAATACCCTCAGGCTTTCTTTGTTTTGTTCTAAATATGATATTTTGCCAGCTTATGTTTGTAGAAGCTCAAGGACCAATGTGTGTGAACAAAAATCAACTTTAATTTTCTAATCTAATAATTCTATTTTTTAGTTTTACAATGCGCCTCTTGACTCAGTGCTACAATACCACTGCCTTTCCTTTAATAATTGATGCTTGAGTTTTTAGGTAGCGGGCCCTGAAGATTTGCCGGTGGCATTGTCTAGACATAAAAAAGATGGCTGCTGCTACAGCTGCAGGGATTGCAGTTGCTGCAAGCATCCCTGCTACTCAAGCATCAAACAACCTCAACAACAGTGTGGCCTCTGCTGTACATGCATGGGGCCTCCTAGATCAACGTGTTATAATAGTGGACATTTTGATCTTTCATTTTTGGGGACTTTACGGGACAATGCCTTGCAGGTATTTGTCTAGAAAATTCAGTGTGTTACTTGATACAACTTAGGGCCCCTGATTTTTTTTAAAAAAATTGATATGCTATGCAATTTGGCTCATCAGCAAAAGGCTTGTCACCTTAAAGCCGCACCATCTCCTCACAATTGGACGGCTGTTAGTCATCATACAGAGTCGATCCTGAAGGGCTCCATTGGATGGCTGGTTAGCCAATGACGGGTAAGGTCCCCAGAGGGGGACAACCTAAGACAGGCACAGTCTCACGGGACAGTCTCATGTGGCCGACATATCAACCTAAGACAGGAGTCAAGGGCACAGCCTTGATTATCTGATGACGGGTAAGAATGTTGGTTGCACATGGACGTCCTAGAGCATCCCCTCTTTTAAAACAAAAGGGGGGAAATGAAGGAGCCCTGTTTGGGGAGATGGATAAGATTGCGGTTGGCTGTGGGCAATGGAGAAGTTTGGGCATTGCGCCTTCTGTGGTCTCACGGGACTTGGCCCGAGATCTCGCGGAACTTGGCCCAAGATCTCACGAGACTTGAGCCGAGATTGGAGCGGTTCGGCGCCATTTGGTTGTTGGAGGAGCGTGGACGGCGTGTCGGGGTGTTGTTGGAGCCGGAGAGAGAAGCTGACAGAATAAAGAGCCTGTTTGTTTCCAGTCTGCCTCTGAACTTATTCCCGCGGCTTTGCTGCTCCAAGCGGCCATCGCTTCAGGTGGCAACAACACTGCACTGGGATTCCGTAGCTACTCAACCCAACATGAATATAATTATAGGCCTGAGGCTGCCACTGCTACAAAACTGAGTTAACTACACTACTACCAAGGAACAACAAAAAGGTCCTGGTAAGACATCACTAAGGTCCCTAGAGACCAGGATGCACCAAAAGGTTCAACCAGTTATGATGTTGTGAACTAACAGGGACTCTTACAAGGGGTTGCCTATCTCTTGCTTCTTCTACTAACAGCCAAATTCTAATGATTATACTCTCACTAGTCAAATAATCTAATACCTCTATTTTCTCACATCTTACTTCATAAACATTTAAGCCAACCTCTAAGTCCCCACTTCTACCATTAGATACTGTAAACCACCACACAAACATACAGACTGTTTGATATAAGATAACTGATATCATCATTTCTGAATATAGTGACAAAACTATAAATATAAAAATAGAAACTAACTGATATATGGACACACATTGGGTATATTGAAAGCTCTAATATTGATATTTACCTAAAAAGTGAGGTTTTGGGTAACCTAGAGGGAATTTATAAGACAAAAGGGGAGAAGCTGTAATACCTCAGGCTTACCTTGCAAGAAAGGAAAATACATAGACATCATGAAGAAACAAGGGAGGAAAATGCTCCAAACAAACCAAGATACTACAACAATAGAAACCATAGAGAAGGAGTTCTGGATTTACATAATTAAAATGATAAGGGATTTAAAAGAACGACCTAAGTGAACAGATACAGGCAAAAATTGATCTCACCAAAAAAGAGATAAGAGATCAAATACAGGCAACCATTGATCACACCAACAAAGAGATAAGAGAACAAATCCAGGTAGCAAAAGATTACTTCAAGAAATAGAGAGTTTGAGAAAAAAAAACAAACAAACAGAAATCCTTGAAATGAAAGAAACAGTAAGCCACTTAAATAATTCAATAGAAAGCATCACCAACAGATTGGACCACTGGGAAGATAGGACCTCAGACAATGAGGACAAAATTATAATCTTGAAAATATAGTTGACCTCACAGTGAAGATGGTAAGAAACCATGAACAGAATATCCAAGAACTATGGGATATCATCAAAAACCAAATATAAGATTTATTGGAATAGAGGAAGGTGCAGAGATTCAAACCAAAGGAATGCACAATCTCTACAATAAAATAATATAAGAAAAATTCCCAAGCAGGAAGAATGAATTTGAAAATCAAATATAAGAGGCCTATAGCTCACCAAATGTACAAAATTAAAACAAGTCCACACCAATGCACATTGTAATGAAAAGACCTAACATATGAAATAAAGATAGAATTTTAAAGGCTGCAAGAGAGAAAAGTTAGATTACCTACAAGGGAAAACCAATTCGCATCTCAGCAGATATTTCAATCCAGACCCTCAAAGCCAGGTGAGCCTAGAACAACATATACCAGACTCTAAAGGATAAGGGATGCCAACCAAGAATTTTATATCCAGCAAAATTAAGCTTTAGATTTGAGGACGAAATAAAAACCTTCCATGATAAACAAAAGCTAAAAGAATTTACAACAAGAAATCCTGCTCTTCAGAACCTTCTTGGTAAAATATTCCACGAGGAGGAAATGAAAAATAATAATGAAAATCTGCAAAGGGAAGAATTATGATAAAGAGAAAAACCAACCAAAGGAAAAACCAAGTCAAATTAAATACCAAAAATAATAAAAAAGTAAAAATGACTGGTAATACAAATTATGTCTCAATAATAGCCCTGAATGTGAATGGCCTAAACTCACCAATTAAAAGACATAGGCTAATAGATTGGATTAAAATAAAACAGACCCCAAAATATGTTGCCTTCAAGAGACACGTCTCATAGGAAAAGACACCCACAGACTGAAGGTGAAAGGATGGGATAAAATATATCACTGACATGGTCTAAGTAAGCAAGCAGGGGTCTCCATCCTCATATCAAATAAAGTAGACTTCAAGCCAAAGTTAGTCAAAAGAGGTAAAGATGGACATTTCATACTGCTTAAAGGAATCATAGATCAACAAGATGTAAATGTTATAAATATATATACCCCAAATAATGGAGCTTCTACATTCTTCAATCAAACTCTTCTCAAGTTCAAGAAACAAATAGACCACAACACAATAATTCTAAGTGATTTTAACACACCTCTTTTACCACTGGATAGATCTTCCAAACAAAAGCTAAACAAAGAAACTATAGAACTCAACAATACAATTAATGACTTAGACTTAACTGATATATATTTAGAGTATATCATCCATCAATGAGCCAATACACTTTCTTCTCAGCAGCACATGGATTCTTCTCAAAAAATAGACCATATATTATGCCATAAGGCAACTCTAAGCAAATAATAAAAAGTAGGGATACTACCCTGCATTCTATCAGATCATAATGGAAAGAAATTATAAATCAATGATTAAAAAAAAGAAAGAAAAACTACTGTAACCCCTGGAGACTAAATAATATGCTATTGAATGATCAATGGGTTGCAGAAGACATCAAGAAGGAGATTAAGAAATTCTTAGATGTAAATGAGAACAATGATACAACATACCAAAATCTCTGGGACACTCTGAAGGCAGTAGTAAGAGGAAAGTTCATTGCATGAAGCTCATTCCTTCAAAAAAGAAAAAGTCAACAAATAAATGATTAAACATTACATCTCAAAGCCCTAGAAAAAGAAGAACAAATCAACCCCCAAGCAGTAGTAGACAGGAAATAATTAAAATCAGAGCTGAATTTAATGAAATTGAAACTAAAAAAAAAAAATTGAAAAAATTGACAGAACAAAAAGTTGGTTCTTTGAAAAAATAGATTAAATTGATAAACCTTTAGTTATGCTAACACATAAGAGAGAAAACACAAATTACCAATATCTGTGATGAAAAAGGAAAGATCATGACAGACACTACATAAATATAGAAGATAATTAAAATTATTTTGAAAATTTATACTCCAATAAAATAGAAAATAACAAAGGCATCAACAAATTTATAGAGACCTATGATATGCCCAAACTAAATCAAGATGATATACACATCATTATCCTAAATGCATGATTGAAGTCCTGAATGGTATGAATATACTTTGTATACAAACAGTTGTATGTAAAAAGATGCCATATATGTGCACTATGAATTGTAATACATACTACTATTATAAATAAAAAAGATGATATACACAATTTAAATAGGTCAATTTCAAGCAAAGAAATAAAGGATGCCATAAAAAACTTACCAACCAAGAAAAGCCCAAGTCTGGATGGATACACAGCTGAGTTCTACAAGACCTTTAAAGAAAAACTAACACCAATACTTCTCAAACTATTTCATGAAATAGAAAAGGAGAAAACACTCCCAGACTCATTCTATGAGGCCAATATCACCCTGATTCCAAAACCAGACAGAGACAAAGCAAAGAAAGAAAACTTCAGACCAATATCTCTAATGAATATACATGCAAAAATTCTCATTAAAATTCTGACAAATCGAATACAAAAACACATCAAAAAGATAGTGCACCACAACCAAGTGGGCTTCATTCCAGGGATGCAAGCTTGGTTCAATATAAGGAAATCAATAAATGTAATTCATCACATCAACAGGCTCAAAGATAAAAATCATATGATCATCTCAATAGATGCAGAAAAAGCATTTGACAAAATACAACATCCCTTCATGTTCAAAATGCTAGAAAAAATAGGGATAACAGGAACATACCTCAACATTGTAAAGGCCATCTCTGCAAAGACCCAGACAAACATTATCCTGAATGGAGAAAAATTGAAAGCATTCCCTCTAAAATCTGGAACAAGACAGGGATGCCCTCTTTCACCACTCCTATTTAACATAGTTCTTGAAGCCCTAGCCAGAGCAACTAGACAGACTAAAGAAATTAAAGGGATTCGGATAGGAAAAGAAGAACTCAAATTATCACTATTTGCAGACAATATGATTCTATACACAGAAGATCCAAAAAATTCCACCAGAAATATTCTAGAGCTAATAAATGAATTCAGCAAAGTAGCTGGATATAAAATCAATACCCATAATTCAAAGGCATTTCTGTACATCAGTGACAAATCCTCAGAAATAGAAACTAGGAAATCCACCCCATTTACTATAGCCTCAAAAAAAAAAATTGGGAACCAACTTAACAAAAGAAGTGAAAGACCTCTACAATGAAAACTACAACACACTAAAGAAAGAAATTAATGAAGATCTTAGAAAATCGAAAGATCTACCTTGTTCATGGATAGGTAGAACTAATATTCTCAAAATGACCATTCTCCCAAAAGCACTATACAGATTCAATGCAATACCAATCAAAATCCCAATATCATTCCTCATAGAAATAGAAAAAGCAATCATGAAATTCATCTGGAAAAATAAGAGACCCAGAATAGCCAAAGTGATTCTTAGCAAGAAGAATGAAGCAGGTGTCATTACTATTCCAGACCTTAAATTGTACTACAAAGCAATAGTAACAGAAACAGCATGGTATTAGCATCAAAATAGACCAGTTGATCAATGGTACAGAAGAGAAGACTCAGAGATGAACCCACACACCAACAGTCATCTTATATTAGACAAATGGTTTTGGGAAAACTGGAAATCCTCATGCAATAAAATGAAATTAAATCTCTTTATCTCACCATGCACAAAACATAACTCAAAGTGGATCAAGGACCTGGGAATTAAACCAGAGACTTTGCACCTAATAGAAGAAAAAGTAGGCCCAAATCTCCATCTGTTGGTTTAGGCTCCAACTTCCTCAATAAGACCCCTATAGCACAAGAACTAAAACTAAGAGTCAATAAATGGGATGGACTCAAACTAAAAAGCATCTTTTCAGCAAAAGAAACAATCAGTGGGGTGAATAGAGGACCTACAGAATGGGAGCAAATCTTTACCACAAGCATGTCAGATAGAACACTAACCTCAAGGATTTATAAAGCCCTTAAAAGCCTTAACACCAAGAAAACCAATAACCCAATCAATAAATGGGTCAAGGAACTAAACAGGCACTTCTCAGAAGGTGATACACAATCAATCAACAAATATATGAAAAAATGTTCAATATCTCTAGCGATTAGAGAAATGCAAATCAAAACAACTCTAAGATTTCATCTTACCCCAGTCATAATGGCAGCTATCAAAAATACAAACAACAATAAATGCTGGCGAGGATGTGGGGAAAAAGGCACACTCTTACATTGCTGGTGGAACTGCATATTGGTGAAGCCAATCTGGAAAGTAGTATGGAGATTCCTAGGAAAACTGGGAATGGAACCACCATTTGACCCAGCTATCCCACTCCTTGGCCTATTCCCAAAGGACTTAAAAACAGCTTACTACAGGGACACAGCCACATCAATGTTTATAGCAGCACAATTCACAATGGCTAGATTGTGGAACCAACCCCGATGCCCATCAGCAGATGAATGGATAGGGAAACTCTGGCATATATATACAATGGAACACTACTCAGCACTAAAAGGGAATAAAATCATGGTATTTGCAGGTAAATGGATGGAGTTGGAAAAATAATGCTAAGTGAAATTAGCCAATCCCCAAAAACCAAAGGTCGAATGATCTCTTTGATAGAAAGATACTAAATTATAAAGGCAAGAGAGAGGGGATGAGAGGAATGAAAGAGCTTTAAATAGAACAAAGAGGAGGGAGGGAGGGGAGGGACCAAGGGGATAGGAATAATGGCAGACTGAGTTATCCATGATTACCTTAAATACATGTATGAAGACACAATTGTTTTAAAAATATTTATATAAAACCAGCAACATGAAAAATTGTGCTCTTTATATGTAATATGAAATGAAATGTACTCTGCAAACATGTATAACAAATTAGAATAGTAAAAAAGAGAAACCAAGACAAGTTAAATACTAAAAATAAACAAAAATGTCCAGAAATACAAATCATGTCTCAATAATAACCCTGAATGTTAGCGGCATAAACTCACCAATCAAAAGACATAGACTGGAAGATTAGATTTAAAAAAAGAGCCAAAAATATGCTGCCTTCAAGAGACTGTCTTATAGTTAAAGACATCCACAGACTGAAGGTGAAAGGTTGGGAAAAAACATACCACTCACATGGACTGCAGAACCAAGCAGGTGTTTCCATCCTCATAGCAAATAAAGTAGACTTCACACCAAAGATAATCAAAAGGGATAAATAAGGTCACTTCATACTGCTTAATGGAATCATACATCAACAAGACATAACAATTATAAATATATATGCCCCAAACAATGGAGCATCTACATTCAGCAAACAAACTCTTCTCAAGTTTGAGAGCCAAATAGACCACAACACAATAATTCTGGGTGAATTTAATATGCCTCTTTAACTACTGGATAGATATTCCAAACAAAAGCTAAACAATGAAACTATAGAACTCAATAATACAGAAACTTAGACTTACCTAAAATTTATAGAATATTTCATCTTTCAACAAGGGTATATACATTCTTCTCAGGATCACAAAGAACCTTCTCTAAAACAGACTATATATTATGCCACAAAGCAATTCTTAGCAAATACAAAAAAGAAGAGTTACTACCCTGCATTGTATCAGATCATAATGGAATGAAATTAGAAATCAATGATAAAATAAGAAATAAAAGCTACGCCAACACCCAGAGACTATATAATATGCTACTGAATGAAAAATTGTTTGCAGAAGACATCAAGGAGGAGATTAAAAAATTCTTAGAGGTGAGTGAGAACACAGATACAACAAATCCAAATCTCTAGGACACTATGAAGGCAGTTCTAAGAGGAAAGTTCATTGCATGGAGTTCATTCCTTAAAATATGAAAAAGTCAACAAATAAATGACTTAACATTACATATCAAAGCTCTAGATAAAGAAGAACAAATCAACATCAAAAGCAATAGAAGACCGGAAATAATTAAAATCAGAGCTCAAATCAATGAAATTGAAACAAAATAAACAATTGAAAAAATTGACACAACAAAAAAGTTGGTTCTTTGAAAAACTAAATAAAATTGACAGACCCTTAGCCATGCTAACAAAGAGGAGAGAGAAAACTCAAATTACTAATAAACATGATGAAAAAGGAAATATCACAATAGATACTACATAAATACAGAAGATAAGTAGAAAGTACCCCTTTATTTTCGAAACATGTGCTCTGATAAAATGGAAAATATCAAAGGCATCGACAAATTTCTATAGTCATATGATTTGCCCAAATTGAATCAGGATGATATACACAATTTAAACAGATCAATTTCAAGCAATGAAATAGAAGACACTATCAGAAGCTTACCAACCAAGAAAAGCCCACATCCGAATTCTACAAGACCTTTAAAGAAGAACTAATATCAATACTCTTCAATTTATCTCAGGAAATAGAAAAATAGGGAGCACTTCCAAACTCATTATATGTGGCCAATATCACCCTGATTCCAAAACCAGGCAAAGAAACATCAAAGAAAGAAAACTTCAGACCAATATGTCTAATGAACATAGATGCAAAAATTCTCAATGAAATTCTGGCAAATTGAATATAAAACATATTAAAAAGATAGTGCCCCATGATCAAGTGAGGTTCATCTCAGGGATGCAAGGATGGTTCAACATATGGAAATCAAATGTAATTCATCACATCAATAGACTTAAAGATAAGAATCATATGATCATCTCAATAGATGTAGAAAAAGCATTTGACAAAATACAATACCCCTTTATATTCAATACACTAAAAATAATAGAAATAACAGGAACATATATCAACATCATAAAACTATCTATGCTAAGCCCCAGGCCAACATCATTTTAAATGGAGAAAAATTGAAAACATTGCCTCTAAAAACTGGAACAATACAGGGATGCATTCTTTCCCCACTTCTATTTAACATTCTTCATGAAACTCTAGCCAGAGCAATTTGACAGATGAAAGTAATTAAAGAGCTATGGATAGGAAAAGAAGAACTCAAACTATCACTATTTGCCAACAACATGATTCTATAACTAGAGTATCCAAAAACTTCCACCAGAAAACTTCTAGAACTAGTAAATGGATTCAGAAAAGTAGCAGGATATAAGGTCAACACCCATAAATCAAAGGAATTTCTGTACATCAGTGACAAATCCTCTTGAAGAGAAAACTAGAAAAAGTACTCCATTTACAATAACCAAAAAAAATAAAAATAAAATACTTGGGAATCAACTTAATGAAAGAGGTAAAAGACCTCTACAATGAAAACTACAGAACACTAAAGAAAGAAATTAAAGAAGACCATAGAAGATGGAAAGATCTCCCTTGTTCTTGGATAGGCAGAATTAATATTGTCAAAATGACCATACTACCAAAAGCACTATACAGATTTAACGCAATTCCAATCAAAATACCAATGACATTCCTCATAGAAATAGAAAAAGCAATCATCAAATTCATCTGGAAAAACACAAGACCCAGAATAGGCAAAGCAATGCTTAGCAAGAAGAGTGAAACAGGTGGCATCACTATACCAGAACTTAAACTATAGTACAGAGCAATAGTAACAAAAACAGCATGCTATTGACACCAAAATAGACTTGTAGACCAATGGTACAGAATAGAGGACAGAGACACATCCACATAAAAATAGTTATCTCATATTAGACAAAGATGCCAAAAACATACACTGGAGATAAGATAGCCTCTTCAACAAATGGTGCTGCGAAAACTGAAAATCCTTATGCAGCAAAATGAAACTAAACCCCTATCTCTCACCATGCACAAAAGTCAACTCAAAGTGGATCAAGGACCTAGGAATTAAACCAGACACCCTGTGCCTAACAGAAGAAAAAGTAGGCCCAAATCTCCATCATGTGAGATTAGGCCCCAACTTCCTTAATAAGACTCCTATAGCACAAGAAATTAAATCAAGAATCAATAAATGGGATGGATTCAAATTGAAAAGCTTCTTCTCAGAAAAGGAAACAATGAGTGAGGTGAATAGAGAGCCTACAGAATGGGAGCAAATTTTTACCACATGCACATCAGATAGATCACTAATCTCTGGGATATATAAAGAACTCAGAAAACTTAACATAAAAAAAAAAACAACAAATAACCCAATTGATAAATGGGCCAAGAAACTGAACAGACATTTTTCAGAAGATGATATACAACCAATCAACAAACATATGAAAAATGTTGAACATCTTTAGCAATCAGAGAAATGCAAATCAAAACTAAGATTTCATCTCACTTCAGTCAGAATGGCAGCTATTAAGAGTACAATAAACAATAAATGCTAGCGAGGATGTAGGGAAAAAGGCACACTCATACATCGCTGGTGGGAATTCAAATTGGTGCAGCCAATATGGAAAGCAGTATGGAGATCCTTTGGAAAACTGAGAATGGAACCACCATTTGACCCAGCTATCCCACTCCTTTGTTTATGCCCAAAGGACTTAAAACAGCATAGTAAAGTGATGCAGCCACATCAATGTTTATAGAAGCACAATTCACAATAGCTAAATTGTGGAACCAACCTAGATACCCTTCAATGGATGAATGGATAAAGAAATTGTGGTATATATATACACAATAGAATATTACTCAGTATTAAAAGAGATAATATCATAGCATTTGTACGTAAATGGATGGAGTTGGAGAATATTATGCTAAGTGAATTAAGACTATTCCAAAAAAACAAAGGCCAAATGTGTTCTCTGGTATGTGGATGCTGATCCATAATGGGGATGGGGGTGGAGCATGAGAGAAATGGAGGAACTTTAGATAGGGCAAAGTGGAAGGAGAAGAAGGGAGGGGGCATGGGGTTAGGAAAGATGGTGTACTTAGGGGAATGATTTCCATCATTCATACATATATGAAGACATAAATGGTGTGACTAAACTTTGTGAACAACCAGAGACATGAAAAATTGTGCTCTATATGTGTACTGTGAATTGAAATGCATTCTGCTGTCATGTATAACAAATTAGAATAAATAAATAAATCTAAAATATAAAAGAAAAATTCATCTTATTCTGTATTTCCTTCTTGTTTGAAAGTCTTTTTAATTTTTCATTCAAATCAATCTGTAATTAACATTAGACCACAGCATAAGACTAAAAGTTTTAGTTGATTTTTATTTTGAACAGCTATGATACAACACTATTTTTGGGTAATTCTTACCCTTTGCGATCTGATGTGTGGTTTATACACTCCTTTGCATTTTCTCTAAAGGAGGAAAAATAGGAGAGGAATTTTGGATTCTCCTTGAATTCCAGAGCTGGAAGGTGACTTAGAGATTGCTTCCAAGACTTTTTTTTCTTGGAGAAACTGAGGCCCAAAGCAGCTAACTGGCTTGTCAACATTATGCTTTTTAGTAGCAGAGTGATTCTCAAAGTAAGTTTTCCTAAATCCAATCTGAATTTGACACAGCATTTCCTTTTAACTATCAAGCTTATTGGGCATTTTATCATCTGTAGGCTTAAATAACCAGCCACAAAGGTCTCAATGGCCCCAAGTTGAAGGAGCCTGAAAAGATGAGACCATCCTGCCATCACAACTCCTCCCATTCCTGATAAAAAATATTTTCTGGGTTGGGTGCCATGGTGCACCCCTGTAGTCCCAGCCACTTGGGAGTCTGAGACAGGTGGATTGCAAGTTCAAAGCCAGCCTCAGCAACTTAGGGAGGCCTGAAGCAACTCAGACTCTGTCTCTAAATAAAATACAAACTAGGGCTGGGGATGTGGCTCAGTGGTCAAGTGCCACTGAGTTCAATCCCTGGTACCAAAACAAAACAAAATATATTCTCAGAGAGCAAGAAGTATGTGCCACTGTTTCTGGAAATAAAGGAAATCTTCAGGTTGTAGAAATGGATACATTATTTATGGAAATTTATAAGTAATATAATAACTATAAATCTGTGTGGTTGAAATAATCAGGAAAGTTCACAATGAGTGGTCTTTTATTCAGAAAGAAGGAAGGGGGACTTTAGGTTAACTTAAAAATCTGTGCAACAAGCCTGGCGTGGTGGCGCACGGCTGTAATCCCAGCACTTTGGGAGGCTGAGGCAGGAGGATCGCGAGTTCAAAACCAGCCTCAGCAATGGCGAGGCACTTAGCAACTCAGTGAGACCCTGTCTCCAAATAAAATACAAAAAAAGGTCTGGGGATGTGACCCAGTGGTCGAGTGCCCCTGAGTTCAATCCCTAGTACCACAGGAAAAAAAAAAAAAATCTGTGCCACAGACTCCTGAGTAGAGACTATAGTTTTCATTTTTCCCCTTAAAATGTACTTGTTTTCTGAGAGCTTCCTTGACTCCGGAAGAATGGATTTATAATAGAGACTTGACTTTCCACTATGGTGGAACTAGTGAAACAATCTTCATACAGCTGCTTCTTTAGAATCTAGTGCTGATTCTCAAATAACATAGAGTTAGGAAGAAAGAGTGAACATGGACTGCGGAAATGTAAGGAAAAAATGGAACATGCAACCAAGATGGAAACTATCTTTCTTTCCCTGGAACACATGTCAGACTTTCTCCATCTTCAACTAGAAAAGTTTACTGCCATGTAGGACCTGCCAGAGAAGTGGAAGTCTTTCCACAAAGCTTCTCTTGAACCTGGCCCAGAACTTAGAGAAGCTAAAGGAATAAGACCCTGGAAACCAAAGCCCCAAGCCTGGCTACTGTTATTGGCAACAAGGCAAACCAGCAGATGCACAATGATGTGTGATTCACAAGAGAACTACTGATCTACACCATCTTTTGTAAAGCAAAGCACAGCTACTGTTTCACCACTGCTTTCCAAAGTTCAGGGAAATTTCTACTGGGAACAACCCTAAACAGAAACATACAAAGAAAGATTTCTTGGAGATGTAGTTGGGCTTGGCCCAATTTGGCATATTATGAATATCCCACAGCCCAACTCTTGTCACCTTGGCACCTACATGCACCATTTTAATGCCTGTTTCACTTCCAAGTAAAGAAAAGAGCAAAGCCATCCTTCTACTTATCATGATGCAACTCTCCCACATGCAACTGCAAACATGCTAAACCTCTCCACACAAGAGGATACAAAATCCCTGCTATGGTCTGAATATGTTCCTTTCAAATGCTATGTTGAAATCCTAACCCCTAAGGTGATGGTGTTAGGTGGTAGAGTCTTTAGGAAGTGATTAGGTCATTGAGGCATAGCCCTCATGATTGGGATTTGTGCCCTTATAAAAGAGATCCAGGAGCGGATCCCTCACCCTTCCACCAAGGGGACACAGGGAGAAAGCATTCAACATGGCAGGTTAGAGGCAGTGAAAACTTTAAAACATGGGCCTAGTGTTAGGTCATTGGGGGAGTGTCCTCAAAAGGGATTAAGGTTATGCTCATGGCATCCCTCCATTAGCTTTCATGTGAGCATGTTATAATGAAAGCCTGACTCTTAACTCTGAATAAACACCTGACTTCCTGTCTGGACATGTGATCTCTTCCTCATGCACACCCTCATGTATGCCTTCCCACTAGTGTGATTCCATCTTCCATAAGCTCTCATCAGAGTGAGATTATGCTGATGTCATGCCCTTGAACCTCCAGAATTATGAGCTAAATAAACCTTTTCCTTATAAAGTCACCCAGTCTCAGGAATTTTGTTATAATATCAGAAACTTGACTAATATATACCTTTAAATTTCATTTGATACAAATATCCACCTTAGAGGTGAGAAAACTGAGGTTTAAGGATTAAGTATCTTGCCTCAAATTACACAGTTAGTATATAGAAGAGACATGACAGAAGCACAGGACTAGTGATTCTGATTCCAGAATACAGAGCAAGAGAGTCTGGGTGGGTGGGGATGCCTTTCTCATGTAACACACAAGCCCTGCAGTTGCTACCTGCTAGCTAAGCTCAGCAAAATCAGATGCAGCAAAAGAACCTGTGCCATTGTGTAGCCATGCCACCAGAGGGCAGAGGTTTGGAAGTTTTCTTTTTAAACATTCTTTTAGCATTTTTTTCTGCAGGAACTTGGGGTAGCTGAGAGAGCAAACAATGTATTATATTACCAGAATTGAGTATGAACTAGCTTGGCATTCAAGAGACCTGAGCTTACCACTGATTTTCTGTGGCAAACATGCTCTAGTTAGATACGTGAGTATTTTGGGCAAGTGAGCTAATGCCAGTAGGTTCCCTCTCCTATTCAATTTGTGCAGTGGGTGCCAAGTAGTTCAAGAGATCACTTGGGTGCAAGAATGATATTTAGCATTCACCTCTGAGCCCCAGTGCTTTCCATACAAGGAACTCAATCTTTATTCAGTTGAGAAGAAAAAAATGGCACAGCACATTCACCCCCTCTCTATTCATTGCCTTGTCAAAATACCTTGCTGGCTTCCCAATCCTCTCAGGTTAAAGTCTGAACTATTTATCCTGGTTTCAAAGTATTACCATAGGCTGCATCTAAGCCCTACTGCCTGTCTGACTTAAAGCATTTATCTGCAATGTAGTCCTGATGCTGGCCGTGTTTTGAATAAGATACATCACGCCAAGTCTGGCATGTGGTCAGTTAGCAGCAGGAGTTGCTATTATTACTATTATTACTACAGCTAGAAACTTGCATAGTCAGAGCTGAATTCTTTTCTTGCTGAGTTCAGTGCACTTTTCTCTCTTCATTGTACAGTCAAGTACATAATTAATCCTGAATAGTGGGATTTTAATTTTATGTTTCTTGGCCCCTTCTGCATCTTCTTTTGGAATTATTTGGGCAAGGGAGGGTACATGAAATTTTAGTGACCAGAGAACAGGACTAGTTTTCCTCTAAGTTCCTCTAGGTATATATAGAGAGTATACTATATATACTATATACTCTAGGCTCTCTCTCTCTCTCTCTCTCTCTCTCTCTCTCTCTCCCCACACACACACACACACACACCCACACACACACACACACACACACACACACACACACACACACACACATGAATGGTGTAGTAAAACAAAAAAACAAAGTGTGGTGGAGGAGAGAAGAAAGGGCCATGGACAAGATATAATCCTCAAAGGACTATGAATCCCTATACTTCCTCCAACCATGCCCTAACTGCCTACAGTTTCCTCTTCTACCCACTAGTTAATTCAAATTATTAATCCACCAAGTAGATTAATCCACTGATGAAGTTAGAGATCTCATGATCCAAACTCTTCCACAAAGACTCACCTCAAAACATTGTGCGTTGGAGACCAAGTATTTAATAAATGGGTTTTTGGGGGACAGTCCAGACCCAAACTCATGATATGTTAGAGGTTACCTTTTATATCACTTCCTCCACCACTGAAGAAATCATTTCTACAACACCCATTAGAGAGAAGTACCCAGCCTCTGCTTGTGTGTACCTTTCTCTCCAAAGACCACCAAATCCTAGCACTATTTGGCTTTGATGGCAAGAACTGTCTTTCTTCTGGTGACTTTTGACACTTTTACTCATGGCTGTCATTATATCTGCTAAAAAGACACTTTTCCTAGCACGAATATGGACTACACTGGCTCTGACAACCCTCTTTCTCTTCTTATTTAGATGAAGGGTCTAGCAGCCAAAGCAATCACCCAAAGTTCAAATCTTATCATTTTTGCTTTTTTCATTTTGGCCTTGGTTTTGTAAATCAGTTTTGAAAATATCATCCCAGGGTTCATGTCAGGGTTAATTTGTAACTAAGAATGTTCTAGTTTTGCAATAGAGGACATGCTATAAAGATGGAAAGGTATTTCTTTCTGAGAGGTGCAAGTGACTTCTTGGGAATGTGCTGTAAGTACTTATTTTCCCTTTGGAAATTTAAACAGTTCTATCAGCAAGCCAGAATCCCAAATAACTCTGAGCTCCAAGTTCCTAGGTCCAGGGGCCAAGGTCTAAGTGTGGTCATCTGATAACTGACCTTCTAATCAGCCTTGGTCTTTTACAGAAAGAAGACTCTTGTGACAATATGGAGATTGGTTAGACTAGTTTAAGGAGGAAGGGGTGGAGGAAATAGGAGACAGTATGATCAGATAGGAGTTGTTGACACAGTGGTTCTGGCCATGAACTGAGGCAATGGAAGTAGAAGGATGGACAGAAAGCAGAAGTTGTGAGAGGTATTCAGGCAGTATTCACAGGGCATCATGACTCAATAGAAGTGGGGAATGAGAATGAAGGAAACTCACAGGATGACTCCCAGGTTTCAGGCATGGGATTCTCCACAAAGAGTGATGAAATAGACTGTGATGGAATAAAGATGAAGGAATGCATTTGAAGTTTAGGGAAATGATATGTTTATATTTAGAAACTTTGAGTTTTCCCATTTGAGACCAGTGTATGAGTGGAGCATCCTGGTGCATGTGTCCAGTATGCAGATGGGTAGATGTTTAAGAATTCAGGAGAAAAATGTGGACTAGAGAGAAAGAGGTTTGTGAGGTAACAGTTGAGTGCTTAGTATGAAATTATTATAAATGACTCTTTAGATGATACTGATGGTAAAGAGATCTAAAACACATAAAGTTGTACTTTCATTTTCTTGTTGTTTGAAAATACTACTGTGGCTTCCATGTATTTAATAAATGCACAAATTTTTGCTCATGACTTTGTACATGGCTGCATAAATCACTACTGTTTTATTCCAACTAATCATATGCCATATAAATTTCTCTTATTTTTTCTCTTAGCTATGGAAATGATAAGCATTCTATCATTTCATTTCACAAATGTTAGCTTAAGAATATGCTAAATTAAAACACACAAACACAATTCAAAATTCTAAACTATAAGCAGAAGGAGTGCTAGTTCTACCTAGGAGTTCATCCCTCTCCATAAGGCTACCCCTAGTTCAAACAAAAAGTAATTTGATGTTAATAAATGTAATATACTCACAGTATTTTCATATGTTGTTCTTGCACTTAATGAGAGTATAGGACATTATTTCTGTGGCCCTATCAAGACATTTCTTCCAGTACCTGACCCCAATAGGTATGTCATAAGCTTTATTTAAAAAAATAGTTGTACTTGGACACAATACCTTTATTTATTTGTTTATTTATTTACTTATTTATTATGTAGTACTGAGGATTGAACCCAGCACCTTGCATGTGCTAGGCAAGTGCTCTACCACTGAGCCACAACCCCAGCCCCTGCCATAAGCTTTAAAAACATTTTTTTTTTAAGTTGGAGACTGGCAGAATGCTTCTATCTTATTTGTTTATTTTTATGTGGTGCTAAAGATCAAACCCAGTGCTCCAAACATACTAGGCAAGTGCTCCACTACTCAGCCCTAGCCACAGCCCCTGTCATAAGCTTTTTAGAGGAGAGAGATATTCACCCATTCCTTGGTGAGCACACCATCAAATATTTGCTATTGTTTTATTGATAAAGATGGATGACTTTTATGTCTCTGGATCAGAGAGTGTTTAATCCAGCTAAGCTTCCCCAATGGTTCTCTCAATTCATCTTTTATAGATTATCTTCCTTCCAGAATGTCATTGTTCTTCTATCTGATTCTCTTGGTACTTGGGCTTCACGCTACAATCCATTGTGCACCACCTAACATCTCTGAAGGCAAAGTAACTACCTGTCATTTGCCCCAACAAAATGCCACTCTCTATAAGATGTCATCCATCAATGCTGACTTTGCATTCAACCTGTACCGGAGGCTCACTGTGGAGATCCCAGAACGGAACATCTTCTTTTCCCCTGTGAGCATTTCTGCAGCTTTGGCCATGCTTTCCTTTGCAGCCAGCTCCAGCACCCAAACTCAAATCCTGGAGGTCTTAGGGTACAACCTCACAGACACTCCAGTGACAGAGATTCAGCAGGGCTTCCAACACCTGATCTGTTCACTGAATTTTCCAAAGAAGGAACTGGAATTGCAGATGGGAAATGCCCTCTTCATTGGGAAGCATCTGAAACCACTGGAAAAATTCTTGGATGATGTCAAGACCCTCTATGAGACTGAAGTCTTTTCTACTGACTTCTCCAATGTTTCTGCAGCCCGACAGGAGATAAACTATCATGTGCAGAATCAAACCAAAGGAAAAATTGTGAACCTAATCCAAGACCTCAAGCTGAACACCATCATGGTCCTGGTGAATTATATTTACTTTAGAGGTAAGGCTCTAGTATGTTAATTTAAAGTCTACTGTTCAGATACTTTGGTGGAGCGCTGGGGGGAGCTCATGGTCTCTTATTACTGGCATCAGTAGGTGTCCCTCACACCACAGTGATCTGCTCCACTGGACATAGCTGTGCATAGTATTGGATCATCCAGGAAGGACACACAGCTCTGTGAATGAGCCCAGGAAATTTCTAGGGAGAGCGCCCTTTCAGAGAGGTGGGTGACAATGGTATGAACATCCTGCTCATATTTGGCTAAAAATTTGTGGTTTTCAAATATTTGGTGAATGGGACAAGCCTTTTCTTGGTAAGTAAACAGATTTATATGTAAGCTTTACTATGACCCTCACTTGTTATACATATTCGGACACATTACATAAATACTTTTATCATGTATCATGTACTCCCTATGTACCAAACACTATGCTACATGTGATTTACATATATTGTCTTATCCAATACTCATATTCATCCAATCCAAGTTCATACAGTTAATAAGTTTCAAAGCTGGTGTTCCCAACTGGGTCTTTCTATCTGTAAAGTTTTTCCTTGTAACAACAAGAAATCATTGTGCCCAAATTATTTCATATGATTCTATAGTACATGTCAGCCAGGTTGGTGGAAAAGAGAAAAATTATTGACCATAAACCACACATACCTAGGTGGCTAAAATAGCAGAATGGACTTTTTTTGTCTCATTTCACCCTGTGTGTTGGATGTCCTTATACCTTTTATGGTAGAGAAAATTGTTGCTCTTGTGGGTTCTGTGTAAGTATATTGGTTTTGAACACAAACAATGGAGTCCAATATCCCTGGATATGACTCCTAGATCTGCCATCTGATAGCTGGGATGCCATGTCAAGTGACTTTGTTTCTCTGATACTAAGCTACTCATTGTAAAACTGGTTGACAGTTGGTACCCACTTCTTTGTAGTCTTAATTACTAGATGACATGGCAAATGGGAGCATTCTCATTGGTATTAATACTGGTTTAAAAGAAACACCTCTCTTTTCTCTGTATTTTAAGCCCAGTGGGCAAATCCTTTTCATCCATCCAAGACAGAAGAGAGCTCCAGCTTCTTAGTGGGCAGGACCACCACAGTGCAAGTGCCCATGATGCACCAGACAGAACAATACTATCATCTGGTGGATATGGAATTGAACTGCACAGTACTGCAAATGGACTACAGCAAGAATGCTCTTGCACTCTTTGTCTTTCCAAAAGAGGGACAGATGGAGTGGGTAGAAGCAACCATGTCATCAAAAACACTGAAAAAGTGGAACCGCTTACTGCAGAAGGGGTAAATGACATAGAGGATATGAGGGGTAAAAGATGGACATAATGGTGCAGGTTAGACAAAGATCAACAGAAACCCAGATGCTGGAGAATGAACCTGAAAACAGTTATGAGATTATCATTAGAGTATGCCAAATAAAACCATGTGCCAGGCCCTTTGCTGGACACTTTGCTCACTTCATTTCACCCAAGCACATTGTCAAACCTGCAAAGAGGTAGTATTATTGACTTTTTCAAATTAGAAAGAAAGGCCTAGAAAGATAAAATGACTTCTCCAAAGTCAGCCTGCTAATAAATTGTTGACCTCCTCAATACCAACTAGAGCTTTGGGGATGGGTAGGATTTCAAAGTTGAAATGATTGGGCAGTCATTCTGGGATGGGAGTACAAGATGGAAAACTATGATGTTCCTAGATGATATCCATTGACCTTTGTGCCACTGGCTCCTTACCTTGGCCAACACCACCAAGATGTTTCCTTTTGATAATAGAGGAGTTACATGTACCTACTCCAAAGTTATAGCTCAACATTGGCTAAACCAAAGTGCATTCCTTCCATATAACTTATGTGATTTTTACACCATGTATTCATATATATATATATATATATATATATATATATATATATATATATATATATCAGTGGTTATCAATATTTAAGGTAGGAGCAGAGTCTAATAAAATGCCATCATGAGAGATACAGAGAATGAGAGAATCACGAACTTGGTGTGGTGATTGCCATGTCCCTCCTTCTTCATTCCGCACAGGTGGATTGACTTGTTTGTTCCAAAGTTTTCCATTTCTGCCACATATGATCTTGGAACCATGCTTATGAAAATGGGTCTCAAGGATGCCTTTTCTGAAAATGCTGATTTTCTTGGAGTCACAAAGGACAATGGTCTGAAACTTTCCTATGTAAGTTGGTAAATTAACAGTCCTTGAATGTATGAGCTGGAACAGCCAATGAGAGACAATTAATTCACCCATTTCATTCTATCACTGAAAAGAATCTGTTATCTATGGGTGTGACTCCTCCTGGGCCACAATTATGCCAGATTCATTCCCATTACTACACATAACTCACTCTAGCAGTTCCTTCCATTCCTTACCTAAAATGACACTAATGGAAAACCTTAAGGATCAGAAGTGACTCTGATGAGATAAAGTTCTGGAGATGGGTAAGATGCTTAACAGGTGACTCTGGGAGGCAGAAGGCCATGGAGAATAGGCCTAACAACTAGCCCTAAAGTGCCAGAGATTCTGTAACTGCACTTAGCCAAGTGACCTTTATATTCAAGCAGCATCAACACAATACATAAAATGGGTAGCCCCAAATATCTTTTTTTCTTACTAACTCCAAACCTTTCCAAAGACTATTGCTATAATTTCAGGGGACCAATAGTGTTTGTTCTCCTCACCACAGGCTGCCCACAAGGCTGTGCTGCATCTTGGTGAAGAGGGAACTGAAGATATAGTGGTCCCTGAAGTTGGATTCCTGGATCAGCATGAAATAACTCTTCACCCTATTATCCAATTTAATAGGACCTTCCTGCTAATGATTTTGGAGAAAAGCACTAGAAGCATTCTCTTTCTAGGGAAAGTTGTGGACCCAACAGAAGTATAATTTTGGAAATTACATGTTCCTATTATAATGGTAAATAAATAAATAATATAGCCTGATGTGATGTGATTGATGTGGGCTTGTACTTGTCTTCCTTTACAAAGGGATGAAAATTGGACCTGGTACAACTGCCTGTGAAAGAGTAATCCTGTGACTAAAGATTCAGATAGTTAATGGCTGATTTATTATTATTCATAACAAAGGAAGGTTCAGAACCTCCTTCCCCCAATTATTTAGCACCAGAAAACTTGACTGGAATGACAAATGCCTTTGCTATTGAAATAGTTGAAATGCAGGTCAGATCCTCATATTCCAGTATTCCAATAAGATCAACAAATATAAAAATGCCAAGGTAGTGGCTTATATGTAAACTTCTCATCTTCCTTCATTCTGCCCTATAAGAATACTTCTCTTTATTCTTGTCAGAACTGTCATTGATAGATTGAATAAAACTTCTCCCACTATAATACTGAGTCACAGACTTAGAGCTTACTGCTTTGTGACCTAGTAAGCATGGAACAACAGAGTAAGAGAGAAATTAATTCCCCTGCACAACCTTACCTCCCCCCAAATGTTCTCATCTTGCTAAGTTATAAACTGCCAGTGGAGTAGGAGTCATTGACTCATATCCTATCTATAGCCACTCATTTTCAGTGTTCTAATCAGACTCTTTTTCAAATACTGCACTCCTGTCCTGCTTGGTCAAGTAAGAATATTGCTATTGGTCTCTATCTTCAATGAAGTTTTCTATTTTTTTGAATCCTCAGATTCTTCTGTAAGTTTTTCTGCCTATGCATACCAACTCACCTCACCCACCAAAGTAGATTTAATTTCAGACAATATGTATTCAAACCCCTGTATTAGAATTTGGCATACATGAATAGCACAGTGAGGATTAATTCCATAGTTAATTCTAGTCTCAAGGTAAAAATCTTTCAGCAATAGGAAAATAGCAACAAATGCATAAGTGCTATTGCAGATTTTGTGCTTCCAGATTAAAATAAATATATATGTTTACAAAAATGTGCAGGTTTGCTCATTTCTGATGTAGTTCACACTTTGTTCTTATGCATATGAAATTGGAAGCCCAGAAAAGGATAGTGATTCTTGGTATGGAAAGTTAACTATTGAAATGGAGTCTGGTTTCATGAAGTTACATTACAACCCTAGTTCTGCTACTTACACTATTTTGTAATCTTGAGCAAGGTAGCTAAATCCTGTACCTTATTTTTCTCATCTATAAATGGAAATACTAATAATATTCATGTTATGACTGTATACCAAAAACTACGAGATGCAGCACAAATGCTGACATTGAAACATATAGTTATAAATACTTACATTAAATGGAAGAAAGATCTGAAAAGAACCCTAACTTTGTATCTCAAGGAAGTAATAAAAGAGTTATGTCTAAATATAGCATAAGACAGGAAATAATATTAGAGCAGAAATAAACAAAATAGAGAATATGAAAACCAATAGAAAAGAAACAATAAATTAAAATTGGTTTTTGAAAAGATGACAAACCTGCAGGTATTCTAAAAAACAGAAGACTCAAAATTAGAAATGAAATAGGAGACAATACAACTAATGACAAAGTGTCAATCAGAAGACACTATTATGAATAATTTGATAATGTAGATGAAATGAATAAATTCCTGGAACCATACAGCTTACTAAGACTGAATCATGAAGAAATATAAAATCTAAATAGACATAACTAATGAGGAGACTGAATCAGCAATTAGCAACTTCTCAACCAACAAAAAACCAGGACCAGATGACATCACTGGTGAATCCTAGTAGACATGTGTGGAATAATTAGCACCAATCCATTTCAAACTCTACCCCCACCAAAAAGAAAAAGGAGTGAAGAGGCTAAAACTCATTTTATGAGACCATATTTACTGATGGGACACAGCCAAACAAAGACTCCACAATGAAAAAAATTACAAGCCATTATCCCTGAAGAATGTAGAAGTTCATCATCATCATCAATATAATACTAGCAAGCTGAAGCTGGATATAGTGGTAGATGACTATAATCTCAGCTACTGGGGAGACTGTGGCAGGGGAATCACAATTTCCAGGCCAGTCTGGACAATTAAGGGAGGATTGTCTTAAAATAAGAATAAAAGAGCTGGCGATGTATCTCAGTGGTAGAGTGCTTGCCTTACGTGCATATGGCCCTGGGTTCAATTCCCAGTACTGGAAAAAAATGAAAAAAATAAAAGAGAAAAGTGAATTCAACAGCACATTAAGATAATCATACAACATTACCAAGTTGGATTTGTCTCTGGGATGGAAGGAAGGTTCACATTCAAATAATGTGATTGAGAGAAAATATGTTAGTCATCTCAATAGATTCATAAAAAGAACTTGACAAAGTTCAACACATTTTCATGATTAAAAACTCTATAAAAACTATGAATGGAAAGAAATTACTTCATCATAAATACTGTATACAAAAATCCTACAGCTAACATAATTTTCAATAGTGAAAAACTGAAAGCTTCCTCCATGATAGGGAATAAGGCAAGAAACACCTTCTCAACACTTCTATCCAACATAATGTCTGAAGTCTGGTCAGAGAATTTGGGCAAGAAAAATAAATAAAAGATATTTGAATAAGAAAGGAATAAGTAGGGCTGGGGTTGTGGCTCAGTGGTAGAGTGCTTACCCCACACATGTGAGGCACTGGGTTTGATTCTCAGCGCCACATAAAAATAAATAAAGTATATAATTTGATGTTTAAAAAATAAATGAATAAGTAAAATTATATGTTTCTATAAAAATGTTAGAACTTATAAATGAATTCATTGAAGATTCAGGATATAACAGCAACATACAAAACAGTTTCATCTGTAGATACCAGCAATGGGTGCCAAATATTGGAAAACGCCACACTGGACTGCCTTGTAGAAAAGGGAGGTTATCAGAGGCCACGTGGAAGGGAAGGGGAGTAGGGAAAGGGTGGCATGGAAGGGAAGGGAAGGGAAGGGAAGAACAAGGGAGAAGAAGGGAAAAGGGCCGCATTCTGGACTGGCCAGGGCTTAAGTACAGAGGGGTGGGAGCATGACTTGTATGGTCTGGATTGGCTCAGAAAGGGAGAGCCCGCCCTGGGGCAAATTCCGGAGAGGCGAGTATTCCCAGGATGGGGGGGGGGTGGTTAGTCTTCAAGTATCCAGGGGGTATAGCCTGTTGGCCCAGATTTTCTAACAATATCTGTTTCTATAAAAATATTAGAACTTATGAATTAATTCATTGAAGATTTAGGATATAACAGCAACATACAAAACAGTTTCATCTGTAGATACCAACAATGAACAATCTTAAAAAGAAATAAAAAATAAGCCCTTTTATAGTAACATAAGAAATTATAAAATATTAATAAATATAACCAAGGAATTTGTAATGATTTGGATATGGTTTGAGTGTGTCACCCAAGGCTTCATGTGTTGAAATTTAAACCCCATTTTCAGGTATTAAGAGGACAGACAATTAATCCATTTATGGTGTTTAGAAATGTATGCTAACACACCACAAGGGGAGGGAAGAATAGAAGTTCATTAGATTAGACAAAGGGGAATGAAGGGAAGGGGGGTGAGAATAGGAAAGACAGTAGAATGAATCAGACATAACTCTCCTATATACATATGTGAATTCTTGACTAGTGAAACTCCACATCATGTACAACCACAAGAATGGGAAGTTATTCTCCAGGTATGTATAATCTGTTAAAACACATCATATTGTCATGTATATCTAAAAAGAACAAATAAAAAAAAAAAGAAATGGAACATTTGATAGGTGATTAGTATTAGATAAGTTCATTAAAATAGAGACCCCATGATTGAATCCTGGTAGCTTTATCAGAAAAGAGAGGCAGATCAGAAGTGACACACATATACAGGCATGCTCCCTGTCTCTTGTTATGAAATGACCTGTGCCTCCTTGGGACTCTTCCAGCAAGAAGCCATCACCAGATATAGCCCCTCAGTCTTAGACAACCATCATAAGCCAAAATAAACTTCCTTTATAAGTTATCTAATCTGTGTTAATCTGTGTTACTATGTTTTTGGCAACTGAAAATTGACTAATATAAAGGTGAAAGACTTGTATGTTGAAAACTAAAAAACATTGCTGGAATAAATTAAAGAAGATACATATTAAAACACATACCCATTTAGACTTAAGTGACAATGAAACATGCACTGCATGAAGAAACACAATGAAGAAGAGTATAGGTACAAATAAAATCCTACCTCTATATGTGATAACATCAAGAGACCAAGTTTCTGCCTACCCTGTAGATGCCTTAAAAGCTATAAACCTTTGCCTTTTGCTTGACTTTCTCAGTCATTCTCCCTTCTGGCTCAAGCAGAAGCCCCTAATAAAGATTTGTTTGTGCTTAAATTCTTTCCAGGTCCAGTTTTTATTTCTACCAACTCTGAGTTTCACAACTATAGGTAATAATAATATATTGTATACATGAAAATTGTTAGGAGTGTAGATATTAAATGTTATCAACCACAGAAATAAAAGGTAACTTTGTGAGGTGATGGGTATGTTAAACAGCTTTTATTATAGTGGTCATTTCAAAATGTATACATATGCTAAAATAAAACATTGTACATCATAAATAGATACAATATTTATTGGTCAAGTATACATTTTCAAAAAAAATAAAAAGCAATATTTCAACAATCCATGGATATACATATTTGAAGTAAAAGTATAAAAATAAGAACTGGAAATATATACTAAATTCATGCTAATCCTGGTTTTTGTTTTGTTTTTGTTTTTGTTTTGTGGTGCTGGGGATTGAACCCATGGCCTTGTGCATGCGAGGCAAGCACTCTACCATCTGAGCTGTATCCCCAGCCCTAATCCTTACTTCTAAGGAGGAAAATGTGGTGATGAGTTTGAGTTAGAGAATAATGAGGAATTCAACCATATGTATAATTGTTTATTTCATTTATACTTATTTCTCAAGGAATAAGGGAAATATATAACCTTTTCCTGTATTGCATTTCTGGCATCTGGGTCTTGCATTATTTTCAGTACTTATCTATAACTTTGAACTTTTAAACCTTAAAAAAAATAAAGCACAGTTCAAATGTAACTTCTCTGGTAAAGTGATCCCTGGATTTTTAAAATATATATCTTTTTTAGTTGTAGATGGACACAATGCCTTTATTTTATTTATTTATTTTTATGTGATGCTGAGGATCTAACCTAGTGCCTCATATATGCTAGGCAAATGCTCTATCACTGAGCCACCACTCCAGCCCCTGATCCCTGATTTTCATAAGCAGACTTAGTACCTTTTTTTCTCTCTGTGCCCACTGATTCTTCTCCCTGACATCCACTGTTGTAGTACTAATTACGATTTATTTAATAATCTATTTGCTCCCATGTTATTACTTGCATATGAAAAATATACAAAGAACAAACTTCCAGAACAGGCTGAAGGCTCTTTGGAGTTCTATATCCCATATATTGAAGAGGAAAAATGTGCCTGTCTGAGAGATATTTTTATGATCTCTGGGAACTGGTGATGTGGTTTCTTGATGGATGAGATTCAGGTGTGTGTACCTGGTGATGATTCATCAAAATGTACACTTAGGATCTGGGCATTTTTATTATTATGTGTATTTACTCCAATATTTTTTACTCCCAGTGTGATAAGACATTTTCAAAAAGTGAACCACTATCCCCCAAGGGTATTGGTGCCAAACACCCAAGAACCACTCATTCTTGGCTTTTTCCCATGGGGATTTATCCAGGCTTCTGATGTCCCAAACCCTTAATTCCAGCTCACTTCCTACCTTCCTGCTTTGTCATGTCCCATCCAGGGCCTCTAAGGACCCTGGCTACACTGGCACCTTTCATCTCAGACTGCCCCTTACTGCATGTGCTTGCTCTGGGAAACCTTACCACCACACAGCATGTCCTGATCTCTCCAGCTTGCCTCTCCCACCCAGCATAAAAGTACACTCAGACTTCCTGAACTTAGGTTTTCTTGATTACAATGAGACTTTAGATAGATGAATCTACTCTCTCAAAATTTCATTTCTGCTCTGTGAAACCAACGGACAGGACAAAGCTACATCCAGACCACCATCTCAGTTTATAAAAAGAAAAGTAATACTTGGAGCCTAGGAAGAGTAAGAGAGGGGCCAGGATAGACACTGACTATTCTTGGAGCTTCCAGGTTCTCCTGCTTCTGGATGTTTCCCTGCTGCCAGAACTATCCTCAGTTCAGTTCTGGTAAGCAGTTGAAGAATTCAACCAAATCAAAGTAACTGGAGCTGAGGTTCAGTCATGAGTATTTTTGACGAATCTCAGGTTGTTCTTATACATAGGCAGGGTAAGAACCACTGCTTTTGATTTGAGTTCCATGAGAACAAAGATTTCCAAAGGATGAGTCAAGGTCTCTTTTGTCATCATTTGTGTCTAACACCTAGCACAAGGAATGGCATAAAGCTGGCAGCTTGTCTTGTGTCATCCTGGAACAGCACCTGTGATACTCCTGTTAATATTAACTTGAGCTCATCCATTTCATAAGACTATCAAGGAACTAAAGTAAGTCACTATCAGCTACAGACCTGGTGATGGCAGAAGGGTCTTCTGGAAGGTTATGTAAGTTACAGATTTTTTCCTCATTCTCAGAGATTACATCCCTAAAAGGTCTAGTTTGGTTTCCTATATAGAGAGAACCCCTGATCATTGATTAATTTGCACATAGCACCATCATGGAGAAAGTGATGGACTACATCATATAAAATAAATATTAGTATATTTTGAGGGGCCAAGTAATCTGCATACATAATTGTCTGAAATTCTCCTCTGTTGTGACGACTGTGATGGGTAAATTATGTGGTTACTATGCTAGGCTATAATGCCAAGTTTTGGGTTGCCCTGAAGGTGTTATTAAGTGTGATGAACACTGCAGTCAATAGACTTTAGTGAAACAGATTACCCTTAAGTTCAAGGTTTTATGAAATATAAGTGAAGTCTCTGAGAAAGGAAGAAAATTTGCTTCCAGACTGCTTTGAACCTGATACTGCAATACCAACTTTTTCCTGGGATTCCATCCTGACAGCCTTGATGATTTCAGACTTGTCAACCTCCACAATCATGTTAAGTCATTTCTCTAAAATCTCTCTCTCTCTCTCTCTCTCTCTCTCTCTCTCTCTCTCTCCATTCATTCATATATATATAATGTTGTTCTCAAGCTCCCTAATATCATGAATAATGACATTACGAACCATTATGAATATTTATCTGAAATAGCTATGGAACTGAAAAAATGTTGCTTTATTTTCCTATAACTTCACTGAACATTTATCTTGACCACTCAACTCTTCTAACAGCATATCAGCTTCTTTGGTTTCCTTCCTCTTTGGTTGACTATATGGCCCAAGTCAAGATTTTTCCCACCTTTTTATTACTACCTCATGATGATTTAACGAACATAAAATGCAAGATTTACTCATGCATTGACTTGATATCAGGGGATAAGTTTCTTGTCCAAGGTAGTGAACATTCGTCCACATTGGCTTTTGCTAATATTTCCTTTCCATACTAACTACTGCCAATCTCCACAGGCATTGGTTCCATTGGTGTATGTCCTGCCCTGACCTTCATAGGGGCCCGTTAATGACATTGTCCTGATGCTCACTCAAGCTTTCTTTCAATTCTCTGGTTCTTCTTCAATGTTTTATGGAACCCATTGGGACATAAAGACTCAGCTACTTTCCCTATACCATGTGGGGCTTTCTGGGTCTACATGAGCTTATCCTCATGTACATTCACTTCTATACTTCTCCAAGCCTTTGCTTCTGTTCTAAAATACCATTTTGGGTGTATGGCTTATCCACACAGGTTTCAGACTTCCAAGATGATATCCTAGAAATTAAGGCAAGATATTTACACTTATCTGAAATTTATTTTGGCTTCTTCACTTGGGATTCAACGCAGGCAGATAGAGGAGACAGGTCAAACAGGTTGTAGGTTCCTTTTTCAAAGGATTGTGTATTTGCTAATCACTGCTGTTTACAGTGGGTGGAACAGGAATGTGGTGCAGTGGTTTCTCTTGGAATATGGAAATGTATTTTGTCCTGGAAATATGAGCTTTAGAGTAGTCTCTGATATGTGTACCTATGTGGAAGCCATGCCCAAGACTCATGACTAAAAGGAGACAAAGATGAAGGTTTTTCAGAAACAATAAGTCTGCCCTGAGGATGCGTGCATTTTAAGTTACAGCCATTACTAATGTATTCATGTGCCTTAGGAACACTGAGATATCAGAGCAAACTTCAAGAGGGTGAAGGTGACTTTGGAATTGATGATCAGGTCTTGGGTCAGGAGGACTAAGGCCCCCCAAAAAAGTACACAAAGGCTTTCTTGGCCTCTGAGGTAAATCTCTTTGGTGCAGAGAAAACTCAAGTTAATGAATAAGATAAATGATCTCCATTCAGAGGTGTCAAATTGATTGACTTTTTGTAGTTTCCTCAGTGCTTTTGATTCTGGTCCTTAGAAAATGATTGCAAATTCCTTCAAAGGCAAGGTTAATTAAGTAGTTTGAGAAAGTGATATACACCTCTGAGGCAAGGTTACCTAATTTGGGTGAAAAGAGTTTTGTGTATTAAAAGACATACTCAAAAGAGTGAAGAAACCACCAGATAATTGTAGAAAATATTTTCAAATAATATCTGATAAGAAATTATTATTCAGAATATATAAAGAACTATAATCCAACAGCAACAACAATGAAAATCACCGAATTAAAATACGGCAATATAAGTTGAATAAATATTTCTACTAGGAGGATATAAAAATGGCCAGAAAGCACTGAAAAGATGCTGAACATCATCAATCATTAGGAAAATGCAGATCAAAACCATAAAGAGACAACTTTTCACACCCATTAGGATAACTACTATTTTAAATAATGGAAAAGAAGTGTTGTAGAAAATGTGGAGAAGTAGGAATATTGTATATTGCTGATGGGAATTAATGAATGGTAAAAACTCTGTAGAAAACAGTTTGGCATTTCCTTAAAATATTAAACATAGAATTACTGAAGTGTCCAGCAATCTTGCTTCAAGGTAGCTATATCAAAGAACTGAAGGCAATGACTCAAAACAATGCTTGTATACCAATGGTCATAGCAACATCATTCACAACAGGCAAAACCTAGGTGTTCATTAACAGATGACTAAATAAACACAATGTGGTGTACATATTTCATGAAATTCAGCTACAAAAATGAAGTTCTAACACAACCTATAATAGGAATGAACCTTGAAATCATCTTAAGTGAAATAATCAATAAAAGGCAAATATTGTGCAGTTCCAGTTAGATGAGGTACCTGGAATAATTAAACTCATTGAGTCACATGGTAGAATAGAATTTACATCAGGAAGGTGGTGATGGTAGTAGTGAGAAAGGGGAATTGTTGTTTAATCAGTATTGTTTTAATTTGGGATGATTAGAAAAAAGTTCTGAAAATGGAGAGTGGTAATAATTGCCCAACATTGTGAATTTACCTGATGCCAATAATTGTATTCTTCCATATTTTTATTGGTACATTATGGTGGTATATAATGGTGGGACTTGTTATATATTTGTGCACAAAATTTAGCAATATAATTTGCCCAATATCATTTCCCAGTATTAATAATAGTACTTTTAAAGGTAGTTGAAATATTTTCTTTTAACAAAACAAACTTATAAATTTGTTTTTGCATTCCTAAAAATATATTCCACACATAATAAAGTGTCCTGGATAGGATGGGACAAACATGGTACTAAACCTTGTGAGGAATATGAACTAAGCATATTAGCCTTCCTTAAAGAGGCCTAGAATCACTTGAGAGCCAAGCTTTATATACATCAATTGGTGCTCTCTTAATACATGTGAGCTTATCTTAGATGTGCACAAGATGCCTGACTGGGAAGCAGAAAGAAAAAAAATAGAAATTAGATATATCAATAAATATAAAAATTTATAATAAATGAATATGTATAAATACATAAATGCAGTTTTTCTCACTTAGATCATAGACTCCAGAGATCTATCAAAGAGCTGACTAAACTAATTTTAAATCATCAAAATTGTTGGGAATATGAATTTATATTCCCTCACAATAATTATCTATGGTTAATACAAGTTAACTTTTAGAAAAACAAAAATGAACAAAGAGGTAGAGAGAATAGGAGAGTGCAAATTAAGAACAGGAGTGACCAGAACAATAATAAATGATATGATATATCAAGGGTTTACTATGCTAAGCATTTTGTACATATTATCTCAATTAATTTTATGACAACCCAATGGAGGAACGTGGCAGAGTCAACTAGCTGTCCTGCTCCTACCTCCACAGTGAAGGGTTATTTCTGGGAAATGCACCCAATAAGGGACTACATTTTCTATCCATTCCTATGCAATTTAATGGATTAATGTGATCAGCACTCATGGTAGACTAAATAATGGTCCCTGAAGGTATACATATCCTAATCTGTGGAACCTATTAATTTTATTTTATGGGGTGAGAGGGACTTTGTCAATGAAGAAAGTTAAAGATTTTGAGATATTATTTTGGATTACCCACGTGGGTCCTAAATGTAATCACAAGTGAACCTTTAAGAGGTAGACAATGGGATATTTGCTCACAGAAGGTAGTATAATGATGAAGTCAGAGAGAGATTTGAAGATGCTATGTTGCTGGCTTTGAAGTTGGATGAAGGGGCTATATATAGTTCAAGGAATGCAAGGTATGTTGCACTTGAAGTTGAAAAGGACAATGGAGTTGATTCTCTTCTAGTGCCTCCAGATAGGGAACATGTCTGTTGGCATGTATGTTTCTGCTCAGAAAATATGCTTTGTATTTCTGAACTCCAAAGCTATAAGGAAATCAGTTACTCTCCTTTTAAGCCCTTGAGTTTGTAGTAAGTTGGTACTGAAGCCATCAGAAGCTAATACAGTTCCCATCAAAGAAAAATGGGCAGAAATATGACCAGGGCCACAAAGCTATTTGCAAGGACCCTAGATATTTTGACCTCATAATCCTCTTTCTCCATGAAAGTGTATTTTATGACTGGATTTGCACAAAAATAAATATAATCTAGGTTCAAATCATTATTGTATGTTCATTATTATTATTATGTTCAATTTTTCTTTTTAAAAATAAATTAAAATTAAAAGCAATTTATATGTGTTCATAAAAATATCATGAGACACAGGCCTTGGGACAATTGTACCTCATAGGTAAGTCAGAGCTGTATGACACTTTGAACCATGGAGGTTATGAATCCAGTGTGCCTTCTACACTTTCTCTTTCTTGAAAGAGATCTCTCAGATCCAACAGCTAACACAAGAAAGACATTTTGTTTTTTCTGAAGCACCATGTGAAAGAAAGTTACCTTGTATCTTCCAATACCTACATAGAAATTTTATGTAAGTGAAAAATGAACATTTGTTGTTTTAAGTCACAGAAAGATTGGAGTGCGGCAGATAACACCATAATAATGAATATAAAAACTGGCTTTTGAAATGCAATTCATCTATAATGAAAAACTTTACTGTGTAGTTTTCTTAGTGGTCAATTTATATGAAGTGAAGAAGCTAACATTGAAAACTGGAGATATGGATGCCCAAGTTGTACAATGGCAAAATATTAAAGTAGTTTACATTCTGGTACCAGAGGGAGCAGAATGGATATTTTCTCAAAGGATTGTGTTTGGTTGCTTTGGTATATTAGGTAGCTTTCTAGAAGATAGGCTGAAAAATTTGCCTTAATTTCACCTAACATTCTCATTTTTGAGAAGGCTATCAAAAAGCAGTTATTGAAGATATTTAAAGGCAAATGACCTTGTCACTGCCGGAGAGCAATGGATAAATGTTGAAGCATACAGAACACTAACCCAAAAACTTGGAAAGAAAATAATATGGACTTTTAATTTGGGGAATATAGACTTCCAAATGTTCTAACATATTCTTAGGAATCTATAAGTGTACACACTGGTGCCAGTGGTGTCAGTGGTTGTGTGAATTCTCAGAAAATACCTGAGGGCCTAAGCTTTAGCTCTGGCTGACATCCAGTTCTCTGTCCATTTGCTAGCTGACTAAACTAATGTAGCAAAGAATTCATTTGTTACACATAAAAAGAACACATTCTTTATAAAGTTAGTTCAGAAAGTAACAACTATAGTGAGCAACAACAAAGCCTTAGGATAGAGGAATAACTGATCTCCAGAATTACCACATTATAATAATCAAAATGACTGGATTCAACAAAAATTTCACAGCATGTGAATAAATAAAAATATAGTTATCATAATGTGGACAAAAAGGAATTGATAGAAATCGTCCCAGTGGAATCTAGGTATTGGGATTATTAGACAATGTCGTTTAAAATACTTATTTCAAATATGTTCAAATAGCTAATAGAAACTTCATGATGGGAGTGAAAGAAAGCCACAAAAATGATGTTTCACCAGTTAAAGAATATCAATAAAAAGATGAAAATTAAGGAAATAGATTTTTTTTGAGTAAAAAAATATAGTAACTTAAATGAAGAAATCACTAGATGAATTAGTGGAAGATTTGAGCAGACAGAGAAGAGAATTGGCACACTTGAAAGTAGGTCAATTGGGAGTCATAAAGAAAAAAGAATGAAGAAAGCCCAGTAATCCTGTAGTACATGACTAGTATTCCAACAGATGTTTAATGGGAGTCTCAAAAGGGAAGAGGGAGAAAAAGGAAAATAAAGAATATTTCCAAAAACAACAACTGAAAATTGCTTATTTTTTGAAAGATATGACCACACACCTAAGAACCTTAATGAATCCCAAGTAAAATAAAACTGAAAGAGATCTTCACTGAGACATGGTATAGTCACATCTTCAGAGGACAAGGAGAATCCTGAAATTAGCAACAGAGCAGCAACTCATCAATTATAAGGAATCCTTATAAGACTGATCCTTATAATAAGACTGACAATTATGTTTCATCAGACACCATGAAGACCAGGAGAAAAGGGACTGACATATTCAAAATGATGAAAATAATTGTCAATAGAGAATTTTAAGTCCAGCAATTGTTCTCCAAAATGAAATAGGGAACATGGTGTTCCTAGAGTAAAAAAAGAATCTGACAGTTTGTTATTAGTAGACTTGACTATTCTATATGATTTCATGGTGAAATGAAAGGATATCAGAAAGTAAGTCAAATGTGCATAAAGAAATTAAAAACAACATGAAAGACAGGAAAAGTGGGAATTAAGAAAATCTGTCAATGTTAATTATGCATTTTTTGTTTGCAACCTCTGTGTTTTCTTATATCCTTTAAAAGACAACTGCTTAAACAATACTTTAAAATGATGGACAGATAGTATATAAAAAATAAAAATGCAATTTGTGACAATAACATCATAAAGTGGGGGACACAGCCATATAGGAACAGGTTTTTTTTTTTACTGTTATAAATAATCTGGTATTAATTTGAACTAGATAGTTGCAAATTAAGATGTAAATTATATTCCCAGATAACCACTAAGAAAATAACTACATATATGAAAAACATATATATGTTCTAATATATACATATATATTCTAAGTGAAATGGGATAAGGAACCAATGTAGATATATCTATATTTATCTATCTATATTAAAAATGAATAGGGAACTAAAATGATCTATTATACAAAAATCAGTAATCAATGAATTGAGGTACTAAATAGACATTTAAAATCAAAGACAAATGGCAGATTTAGTCCTTTCTTATCCGTAATTACACTATACAAAATGAATTAAACCCTCAATTTTTATACCTTTATTTAATTTATTTATTTATTTATTTATTTATTTATTTATTTATTTATTTTTTAATGTGGTGCTGAGGATTGAACCCCAGCGCCTCACACATGCTAGGCAAGTGCTCTACCGCTGAGCTACAACCCCAGCCCCCAAACCTCAATTTAAAAGGCAGAAATGGATAAAATTGATGAAAAAAACAATTATCAGACTTTATGATATCCACAAGAGGGTAACTTTACACTCAAATACACAAATAGTTTGGAAGTAAAATGATAGGAAAATATTTCATGTAAACAGTAACTAAAATAGAGCTAGTATGGCTCTCTAATTATCAGACAAAATAAGCATTAAGAAAAAAAATGTTACAAGAGAAAAAGAAGGGCATTGGATGATGATAAATTGTCAGTTCATCAGGGAAAAAGATGTTTGAATTATAAATATTATGCATCTAAGAACACCATTCAAAATATGTGAGGCAAAAATAGAACTGAAGGAATAAATAGTTTAGCAATAAACAATTGCTTAGCAAACAATTAGAAGAGGAAAACAAATAAATGACATATATGTTGTAAATGTAGAAGTAAACTGTGTTTATTTGTATAACATAATTTATATTTACAAAAACAAAGAATCTGAAAAAAAACTACTAGAGCTAATATGTATTTAGCAATGTTGCGGGATAAGAAACCAACACACAAAAATAAATCATATACCTAAGTAATGAACAATCTCAATGGAAATTCTAAAAATTAACTTATAATAATTATTATAAGAAAGATCAAAATTCTTAGAAATAAATTTAACCAAGGAAATGTAAGACTGGTACACTGAAACTATGAAAGGTTGTTGGAAGAAATTAAAGAAGACCTAAATAAGTCAAAAATTTTCCTGGGTTCTTGGATTAGAAGACTTAATATTGGTAGGATGACATAATTCTCCAAATTCAATACAATTCCCATCAAAATTATAAATGTCCTTCTCTTTTTACAGAAATGTTATAGCTATTCCCAAAATGCATATGTAAGTGTAAAGGATCTTGAAAAGCCAAAACAACTGAAAAAGAACAATGAAGTTGTAGTGCTCACATCCTAATTTCTAAACTTATGACAAGCTATAGTAATAAATAAATGCTGGCCCCGACTAACATGTAGATCAAAGGAATAGAAATGAGAGTTAAGAAGTAAACCTATGTATTTATAGTGATTGACTTTTGACAAGGGCCCCAAGACTATTCAATGGGCAATAATAATGTGTTTAACACATGATGCTGGGGAAACTGGGTATCCATACGCAAACAAATAAAATTGGACCTTTTCCTCACACTACATACAAAAATTCACTACAGGAAATGGGGCTGTAGCTCAGTGGCAGAGTGCTTGCCTTGCACATGTGAGGCACTGGGTTCGATCCTCTGTACCACATAAAAAATAATAAATAAAATAAAAATATGCTGTCCATCTATAACTATAAAATAATTTAAAATTTCACTTCAAACAGAAAAAAAATAGAATTAAGAAGGTTTTGAATAAAACAGGCCTATTAAGACCTGTCTATTAAAAAGATGCACTGTCCTTCAGCAAAGATCAGATTAAAGCTATTTCTTTGTCACTCAAAGAAATAGTTCACTTGGTCTCCACTTAGAAAAGGGAGAGCAAAAGAATCAGGAAACAAAGAAATAAGGCAGACAATACTTGATTCTAGAAAAAAAAAGTTGTGGTTTCAGGCACACAGGAGTGGTTGAATATAAATAGCCTGAAAGTTTAATGTGTTTTAAGGCAATTACTCTGCCTAAGAAATCACAAACTAGTTGTGCAAAAGCCTGCAACGATACAGCAGTCCTATGGCCCTCATACCTGTATCAGCAGGAAGGGGGCTGTGGAAAATTATGTATCTACCAAAGAGGGCAAACTCCCCAAACTCACCTCAGATATGGCCCTGGAGAACAATGGACAAGGTAGTCTCCCATAGAAATAAGAATCAGAAACTAACTAGGAAGCTTCCCCTACTGCCAGGGCAAGATATCCTCAACATGACTGACCAATAAGATCCCATTATTACTATGGACAAACAATCACTGTATATCCTTCATTCTTCCATTTCTTCATTTTGTTTTTAATATTTTTTAGTTGTCAATGGAATTTATTTTATTTATTTATATACAGTGCTAAGAATCAAACTCAGTGCCTCACACTTGCTAGGCAAGCACTCTATCACTGAGCTAAAGCCCCAACCCATCATTCTTCCATTTCTTTTTTTTTTTTTTTGTATTTAAAAATTTTTTTTTTGCTTTTTGCTTTTTAAAATTTGTTTTAATTAGTTATACATGAAAGTAGAATGCATTTATGCACTGTGATATATGATACATAAATGGGATATAAGTTCTCATTTTTCTAAGTGTACATGTTGTAGAATCATATTGGTCATGTAGTCACACATATACATATAGTAATAATGTCTGTTTCATTCCACTATCTTTCCCATCCCCACATCCCCTCCCTCCCCTCCCTTCACTTCCCTCTACCTAATCTAAGGTAACGCTATTTTTCCCTAGTGCCCCCCAGCTTATTGTGAATTAGCATTCGCATATTAGAGAAAACATTCGGGCTTTGGTTTTGTGGGATTGGCTTATTTTGCTTAGCATGATATTCTCCAACTCCAACCATTTACTGGCACATGCCATAATTTCACCCTTCTTTAAAGCATACTAATATTCTATTTAGTATATATACCACATTTTCTTTATCCATTCATCTATTGAGGGACACCTAAGTTGGTTCCACAGTCTAGCTATTGTGAATTGAGCTGCTATAAACGTTGATGTGCTGTGTTACTATAGTATGCTGATTTTAAGACTTTTGGGCATAAACCAAAGAGTGGGATAGCTGGATTAAATGGTGGTTCCATTCCCAGTTTTCTAAGGAATCTCCATACTGCTTTCCATAGTGGTTGCACCAATTTGCAGTGCCACCAGCAATGAGTGTACCTTTTCCTTCACATCCTGGACAACATTTATTGTTGCCTGTATTCTTGATGATTGCCATTCTGACAGGAGTGAGATGAAATCTTAGAGTAGTTTTGATTTGCATTTCTCTAATTGCTAGAGTTGTTGAACACTTTTTCATATAATTGTTGAATTGTTGATCAATTGTATTTCTTCTTCTGTGAAGTATCTGTTCAGTTCCTTAGCCCATTTATTGATTGGGTTATTTGATTTTTTGGTGTTAAGGTTTTTGAGTTCTTTATTTATCCTAGAGATTAATGCTTTATCAGAGGTGCATGTGGTAAAGATTTTCTCCCAATCTGTAGGCTCTCTCCACACATTATTGTTTCTTTTGCTGAGAAGAAGCTTTTTAATTTGAATTATCTCATTTATTGATTCTTGATTTTACTTCTTGTGCTTTAGGAGTCTTGTTAATGAAGTCAGATCCTAGGCCAACATGGTGCAGATTTACATCTACAATGAAAACTACAAAACACTAAAGAAAGAAATTTCAGAAAACCCCAGAAGATGGAAAGATCTCCCATGCTCCTAGATAGGCAGAATTAATATTGTCAAAATGGCCATACTTCCAAAAGTTCTCTACAGATTTAATCAATTCTTATTAAAATCTCAATGACATTCTTCATAGAAATAGAAAAGGCAATAATAAAATTTATTTGGAAAAATAAGACCCAGAATAGCTAAAACAATCCTTAGCAAGAGAAGTGAAGCAGGAGGCATCACAATACCTGACCTTAAACTATACTACAGAGATATAGTAACAAAAACAGCGTGGTATTGGCACCAAAACAGACTTGTAGACCAATGGTACAGAATAGAGGACACAGAGACAAACCCACATAAATATGATTACCTCATACTAGCAAGGGTGCCAAAAACATTCACTGGAGAATAGATAGCCTATTCAACAAATGGTGCTGGCAAAAATGGAAATCCATATGTAGCAAAATGAAATTAAACCTCTATCTCTCACCCTGCACAAAAATCAACTCAAAATGGATCTCCCATTTATTAATAAGGTTTTTACTGGGATTTTTTTTTTATCCCTGTCTCATGATTGTATATCTGGGATGTGGGAAGGTGGATAAATTAACTTTCAGTTTAATAGGTGCTCAGTGGATTTTTATCTGAATGTAGTAACTTGGTAGAACATTGAGTTATCTCCTTTGGGGAGTGTGGGATTGTATTACAGGTGTGGAAAGGAATATAAATTTTGATATTGGGTTGCCAGAGGAGCAAACTCAAAAACAGTCCTCCAAATAGCTGTGTCGTGCCTTCCATTAGATAAATTTATTGCTGAGAAATAGCTGCTTATTCAGGGCTTTTATTTCCTAGACTTCTTTAAATTCAGACAGATATTCGTGACTTGTTTTGACCAATGCAAAATGACTGGAATGATCTGTGTTATGACTAAGTCAAGAAGATTAAGGGGCAGATATTCCTTTTCCTTCATACCTATCCTTGTTTTGCTAGCTGGATGCAGGGCACTCCATAATCTGAGTATATAGGAAAGTCACAAGACGGAGGAGCTGGGACTTCTGAATCACTATGTGGAGAAAACCAGTTACCACAAACAATTGATAATATTCTTTTTTTTTTTTTTTTTTTTGTACCGGGATTGAACTCAGGGACACTCGACCACTGGGCCACATCCCCACATCCCCACATCCCCAGCCCTTTTTTGTATTTTTTTAAAATTGAGACAGGGTCTCACTGAGTTGCTAAGCGCCTCGCCATTGTGGAGGCTGGCTTTGAACTCACGATCCTCCTGCCTCAGCCTACCAAGTGCTGGGATTACAGACGTGCACCACCATGCCTGGCTTGATAATATTCTTATATGAAATTGAAACAAATTTATAATTTATTAAGTCATGACAAATGAGTTTTTTTTAATAAAATAATAAGCATTAACCTGATCTAGAAATGTACTAATATTGTCCCCATTGTACAGATGAGGAAATAGAGGCTCAGAGTGTTAAGGACTTTCCCAAAGGCACATGAATATTTAGAAATGAAACCAGGATTCTCACCTGAGTTTCCTCTACTCTTTTTTTAAAAAAATATTTTTTAGTTGTCAATGGACCTTTATTTTATTTATTTACTTATATGTGGTACTGAGAATTGAAGCCAGTGCCTCACATATTCCAGGCAAGCACTCTTCCACTGAGCCCCACACCCCCAACTCTGCCTCTTCTTTTAACTAGGATTTTACTTGCCTCCTGGGGAATGGCAGTAAGAAAGGCAATGGCAGCAGCACTGATATTTTCTTGAAATTAGTTTTTCTGTAGGAAGTCACCCAGAGGGTAACTAGAAGGCAATAAACAAAAGCATTCAGAAAGCTTCACCTATTTTAAAGAAGGAAACACGAGTTTCCAAGAAGCCAGTAGGAATGTTGGAACTGGATATTAGAACCCCAACATCTCCTTCAGAATGGAGGGTATCACAAATCCTCTTGATGAGACATGCATTCACAAAAAGCAAACTAAAATGTAAACTATATCAAGTGTTACATGGGGACAAATACTATGGAGAAAAATAAAACAGGGAGGAAATAAGTATAGGAGTTCAGATGTGGTGGCCCCTTTCTTCAGGCCGGAGAAACAAGGGTTACTCTCTGCTTGCGATGTACCACACTTCCCAGAACCCAAGATAAAATGCACCCACAAGGTCCAAGTTGATTTTTCCTACTCCTATCACTTATTTGTTTTATGTTTCTGCAAATTATTAACTGTGCAAGGTGAGATTTTGCAATGGTTAGTCTAAGTCTGCATCTCCCTTCCCCTACTCTGTTTTGGCAACTATCCTATCTGCTTACCATATCTCTACTGACAAAACAACAAGCCTACTCTTGGTTGATTGTGGACCTACTAAATGAATAACTCTCTGATATTGCTTCACTTCCTTTCTCCCTCCAGTACCAGTTTCTTCCTATTTTTTAAAGCAACAAGGTTAACATCACAAGTGGGCATTTTGAAATCAGAGATACTTGATACAAACTCTGATTCTATTATTACTGATTTTGAGAACTTGGCGAATTACTGAATGCCAAAGTACCTGAAATGGATATAATACTAGAGTAAGATTTTGGAGTCATAACTTAGATTAAGGAGTTAGCACCAGAATGTAAATCAATTCAATTTTTCTCAGGCAGGACCAAGGGCTCAGATCAATTATAAATTAAATTTGAGTACTCCACTAAGTAATGAACCTCAACATCCGTGGTGTTGGTAGAAAGAAAGGGGGATGACTGTAAATTAAGAATTGAGGAAAGAAGTCATAAATACTAAATAAGAACTCAAGATCAGCTACAGAACTGACTTTGTTTTTACAAATATGTCCTTTCTACCTGGTCATGGATATATACCTATATATTTCTATTAACATGTATTCTGAAATTTCCTCCTAATGTAGATATCAACTGTGATTATGATGACTAAATCTAGTCCATAGATTGAAGAAAATTGAACTGTTTTAACAATATATTGGAAGTCTTATGGATTCTTTGCCAATGATCTTAGAATTGGAGGTCAATAAAGTGACTGGTGAGATATTTGGAAGTGACAAAATTTGTTTTGCATTGTATATAAAATTATTATATCATTTTAGACAGGAGCTTTTTTTGGAAGCATCTGTGAGAAGATGTATAGATATTGGGCACTCATAAGCATGGATTCTAGTATACATGTATTGCTTTTTGGCAAACCAACATAATTTTGCCCCTTCCTAATGGTGCTCCTATTTCCTTTCCTTTTTTTTTTTTTTTTTTTTGGAGGGGGTATTGGTGTTTTAACTCAGGGGTATTCAACCACTGGGCCATATGCCCAGCCCTATTTTGTATTTTATTTAGAGACAGGGTTTCACTGAGTTGGTTATTGCCTGGCTTTGGTTGAGGCTGGCTTTGAACTCATCATCCTCCTGCCTCAGCCTCCCAAGCTGCTGAGATTACAGGCATGCATCACCGCACTCAGGTCCAATTTCCTTTTAAAGACCTACTCCTCGCCCTTATATTAAGTCTACTTCATGATTCTATTCTTCTCTAAGAGGCAGGTATATAACCTAAGTTTAGATAATCTAATGCTGAGTGGTTATATTTTGAATCTTATTCATAGAGTAAAGAGACTGAAATTTTTTCAGATTCAGGCCATTAAGATGGCTGTATCCTAATCAGACCAATCATTCTATAACACCACTTTTGCTCATTCCTATCCCAGTTCTGCAGTTCCCTATTGGTTGTTGGCCTTTAACATTATTGTTATATGTTTACACTTGCTAAAATTTACCCATTATCCCCAACTTTTGATGGATTTCAGTAGAAAGACCACATATACCAAAGATATACATGGATATTAGCATCAGAACATGAATTTTAATTTTGTTTCTACCACTTGCTTACACTCTGTGGTTCTCAATTTCCTTACTTGAACAAAGAAAATAATAAAATGACACCTACATCTTCTACATCTTGGAGTTATTGTGTGGTATGTGCCTAATAAATGTTAGCATTTAGTATTATGTAACCATGACTAAATCTTTAAAAATGTAAGTATTCCTGTGCTTTCCTCTTTTACTACCAAATACAAGAAAGAATCCCCTGATGCACTGGTAACACCCAGACAATGCTGTAATAATGGGTCAAGTTGCTGCCAAATGAAATACAGTAAAAATGTTAGCTCAGTTTACATGGGAAAGAGCCAGGAGCTACTGCTAGGAATAAGGTGAATATTTAAATTGCTTTTCAATGATATTTGACTGTTGAACTGGGTCTTTTGCATGTAACATTATAACATAACTGACCAGAGTCAGTAAATTTTCTTCTGAATTAATTAAAAAAAATTAGGGTGTGTGTGTGTGTGTGTGTGTGTGTGTGTGTGTGTGTGTGTATGTGTGTGGTAGATGAGGGCTCTTCCTTTGATATGGTACTGGGAGATTCAAGTGATGTTGATCAAAACTTCCTCTTTCTGTGCTTCTTTCCTTACTGTCTTTTATTACCTAGGCTTCAGCACTAACACATATACAGTTAATTATTTGGCCTGAATTGTCCCTAGGTTCATAATATTCCCATTGGCTTGCTATAGATTTCTAAAGAAGTTTGTCAATATTATTTAACTAGTGTTTACTGTGAAAACATTGAGGACATTTAAACCTGCCCCATTAGCCACTTTCTCTTTTGCATCTGGCAGCTTAAATTTTGCTCCAGATAGTGTGAAATGCTTATTTTCCTGGTGCATGAACAGGATCATTAGAAAAAAAAATCTTCTTTTGATAGAAGTGACTTTCCTAATGAAATATCTTTTCTTATTGCTTATTCTGATTTAAATTTCCAGAATTTGATAAGTCTGTGAAAGCCTAGATTTATTCAGTTATGAATATTTGCAAATATTTTACTCTTCAAAAATACTCTATTTGTAGGGATAGGGTGTGAAAATCAACTAAATTTTTAATTTGCAGACATACATGCATAGCTATTAGTAGTTGGCCCTCAGTAGAAGGGGGTAGAAGTAAAAGTAAAGGTGGGTGTGGACATAGGACACTTAAATTATTATTTTATACACTTCATTTTTTGAACAAAGCATGTGTGACACGTTTACAATTATATGTTTTTTAAAGCTATAGACTTTTTCCTTCCAAATGCATTTTCTTAAGCAGTCCACTAAAATAGTATCTATATTTAGGTTTTTTTTTTTTTTTTTTTTTTTTTTTTTTTTTTTTTTTTTGTGGTACTGGGGATTGAACTCAGGGGCACTCGACCACTGGGTCATATCCCCAGCCCTTTTTGGTATTTTATTTGGAGACAGGGTCTCACTGAGTTGCTAAGTGCCTCGGCATTGCTGAGGCTGGCTTTGAACTCGCGATCCTCCTGCCTCAGCCTCCCAAAGTGCTGGGATTACAGGCGTGCGCCACCGCGCCCGGCTTATATTTAGGTATTTTATCTAACTCAAATTCCGTGGTCAACCATAGTCATTTTCATACACATGTCCTCTTGACTTGCTTACCTCTGTTACTTTGCCACACTTGGAAAAGTCACAATGTCAATTAAATACAACTTTATTCCATGTGTATACTTAAAAAACTGATTATGACTGGAGAAAAAATGTACAATAATTAATCGCCATACATTTAAAGAAGGTATTAGATGATGCTTTTTTTTTTTTTTTTTTTTTTTTTTTTTTTGTGGTACCGGGGATTGAACTCAGGGGCACTCGACCACTGGGCCACATCCCCAGCCCTTTTTTGTATTTTGTTTAGAGACAGGGTTTCACTGAGTTGCTAAGTGCCTCGGCATTGCTGAGGCTGGCTTTGAACTCGCAATCCTCCTGCCTCAGCCTCCCAAAGTGCTGGGATTACAGGCGTGCGCCACCGCGCCCGGCTAAATGATGCTTTTGATGCATCATCTTTTTTTTTGTTTTTGTACTAAGAATTGAACCCAGGGATGCTTTGCCACTGAGTCACTTTAATGTTTTATTTTGAAACAGGGTCTTACTAAGTTTCACAGGGCCTCCCTGAGTTGCTAAAATGGCTTTGAACTTGTAATCCTCCTGCCTTAGCCTCCCAAGTTGCTGGCTTTCTTTGTGCTTACATTTTTGGTTCCCTGACCAGAACCCACTTAAAGCTCCTTTCTGCTTACAAATAGAGGTGATAGAAATCAATTTCATGTTTTTAAAGTTTCTTATATTATTGTTTGCATCACCAGCTTGTTTCTTCTATTGCTGAGAAGTCCATTGTGTGAATATAATATGATTTGTTTATTCAATACTACATTCATTGATATTGGGATGATTTTACTGTATGGGGCTAAAGCTGCTATTAATGTCCTTATATCAGTACTTTTGTGGATATAGGTTTCATTTGTCTAGTTTAAATGTCTAGGAGTATAATTGTTGGGTCATATGTTATGTTGTATATTTAAATTTATGGGAAATTGCCAAAATGTTTCTCAAAGTTGTGCTGTTTTACATCTCACACACACTCCCTTGGTTGTATCCAATGTTGTGGCTTTAAATACCATTCATATGTTAAAGAAAACCAAATTAATATCATTATTCTATTCTATCCATATTGGCCTCCTTATTCTTCCTCAAAACATGCCAAGTACACTATCACTTTAGAGTCTTTGCTCTGGGTCTTCCCTTTGCCTGGAATGTTTCCTACAGATATTTTCCTTACTAGGTCTTTCATGTCCTTCAAATATTTGTTTAAAAAAATCAACTTTTCAGTGAGACTTACCATGGCAACACTATTTAACATTGTAACTTTTTCTTCCTATTTGCATTTTAACTTTAAAATCAACTTTAATATGATAATTCATGGATGAGCCTTAAGCACCAGTGAAATGAAATAAACTAGTCACAAAAAGACAATTACTGCATGATTCTACTTATGTGAAATATATAAAGCAGTAAAATTCATAGAAATAGAAAGTAGGATGTTATTTGCCATGGGCTGGGGTAGTGAGAAAATAGGAATTGTTAATAGTTTCAGTTAGTATAGTGTTTCAGATTTGCAAGACAAAAAGTTCTAGAGATCTGTTGTAAGCAATGTACATATAGTTAACACTATTTTACTATGTATTTAAAAATGGTTAAAATGGTATATTTAGTGGTAAGTCTTTTTCCCTAACACAATGAAAAAAATGCAGTAAGTCAATTTAAAAATTAAATCTAACTGCCAGGCATGGTGCTACATGCCTGTAATCTCAGTTGCTTGGGAGGATGAGGCAGGAGGATTGGGAGTTCAAAGCCAGTTCAGAAACTTAACAAGGCCCTCAGTAATTCAGTAAAACCCTGTCTGTAAATATAATATAAAAAAGGACTGGGGATGTTGCTCAGGGGTTAAGTAGCACCACTGGGTTCAGTCACCGGTACAAAAAAGAAATTGAATTTAACAAAATACAGGGAAAAATTATCTTTGATTTGGTGTCAACTTTGACATGTAAAGAGCTTAGGATTCATAATCCTCATACTTACAAAAAGGAGAAAGATGGATGAACTGAAAATCAATGACATTTTTTGGAATTATCAAAAAATGGCAGGAAAAATGCCACCCTTAAATCTGGAGAGAGAGTTCAGAGTCACAACCCAGTTCTTTTCACCTGAAACAAAGGCCACTAAACCCACAAAGTGATAGGAACACATCAATAATTTTGAATGTCAAGCATTGTGAGAGTGAGAAATTTCATAGGAATTCCCTAAATGAAAAGACCCATCAGATCATAAAGGGGAAGAGCAAAAAATACTCATTTATGTGTCTTATTTTGAAACTTTTTTTCTGGTCCTTTGCCAATTTTTTTTAAATAAAGATGTTTCTTTTCTCATTGAGTTGTTTGAGTTCCTTATTTATTTATGTTATTAACACCATGTCAAATGATACAGAAATCCCACTTGTGGATCTGCACCTTAAGGACTTGAAATCACTGTTGAAGAGATATATGTGCCCCTCCATGTTCATTTCAGCACTGTTCACCATAGCCAAGATATTTTGAGAAACTATTAATTGTTCACTCACATTCTTAAATAGATATAGATAAGCCTATTCAGATGATTTATTTCTTCTTGTGTGAGATTTTTTAGTTTATTTTCCAATTGACATATTTTATCTAAGTTATTAAATTTGTGGACATGTGGTTATTCGTAATATTACTTTATTATTTTTATGTTTCCATGAAATCAGTAGGGATTACCTCTCTTTCATTTCAGATATTGGTAATTTGTGTCTTTTCTCTTTTATTCATGGCCAGCTCAACCTATAGGCTTATTGATTGTATTTATCTTTCCAAAAAAACAGCTTTTAGTTTTATTGATTTTTCTCCATTGTTTTCCTCTTTCTAATTTATTTTTATTTCCACTCAATTTTTTTATTAATTATTTTCTTCTGCATGTTTCATGCTGCTTCTTTTTCAGGTGCCTAAGGTGGAAGTTTGTACTACTGATATTAGATATTACTTTTTGTACTATATATGCATTTAATGCCTCCCCAAAATAATCACCAATACCAGAGGATTCCCTCATGTATTCCACAAAACATTTAAAGGAGAAATGATACCAATTCTATAGAAATTCTATCAATTTCTTCCAGAAAATAAAAGTAGAGTGAATGCTTCTTTGAGTGTATTATTCAAATTTTTGTCACTGTGACCAGAATATAGGACAAGAACAATATGGTGAAAAACATTTTATTTTGGCTCATGGTTTTGGAGAGTCAGTTCATGCATGAAAGACATTGCTTTAGAGCAGAAGTCAGTCAGAACATCATTGCAGAAGTAAGATGGCAGAGGAAAGCTGCTGATCTTATGGTGACCAGGAAAGTGGGAGAGAGAAGGTGGGGGCGGGGAGGGAGAGAATGAGAGAATATGAATATGAATCACAGGGGGACAAGATATAATTCCCAAGGGCACATCTCTAGTGGCTTCCTCCTCCAGCCAAATATATTTACCACCTAGATATTCTGTATAAACTAGGATGAACTGATCACCTCTGAATATTTCTATATCAACAAAGGAGCTTTTGGGTTATATCTCATGTTCAAACTGTAACAATGATGTTGGCATTGCTATAATATGAAAATGAGATAAAGACATTGTATAAGAGAAGTAGAGACCAAAATCTATCACAAACAAAAATTCAAAAATCCCAATAAAACATTAGCAAAACACATCCAAAAGTTTACAAAAATAATTATACAGTACTATGAATTGGAATTTACTACAGGTATGCTAGCAAGCTTCAACAATTGAACATTAATCATGTGTACTATATCAACAGGCTAAAGAAGAAGGGCATATTATCATGTAAATTGATGCAGAAAAAAGAAACTTGACAAAATCCAGCACCCATTGAAGATTAAAAAAAGAAACTCTTAGTGAAGTAGGAACAAAGAGGAACTTCCTCAACATCATGAAGATGATATACTCAAAACCTCCAGTTAACATCATATTTAATGGTGAACACTGCATCCTTTTTCCCTAATGTCAGGAGCAAGATACCATTATCCTTTCTTAAGTCATACTGGAAGTCCTACTTGGTGCCATTAAGACAAGATAAGGACATAAGAGGCATATACTTTAGGAAGAAAGTATTTCAATGTATTTTTTTCTTAAATGATAGTTGCATTAGTTGGCTTTTCCTTGCTTTCACAATACCTGAGAAAATCAACTTAGAGGAGGAAAGATTTATTTTGGCTCATGGTTTCAGAGTTTTCAGTCCATGGTCAGCTGGGAAGCAGAGGGTGATCACAAACAGTTCCAGGAACAAGACATAGTCACCAAGGGCACAATCTCAAGGACGCACATCTTTAACTAGCTCCTGCCTCCTACAATGTTCGCTACCTCCTCAATATGCCATCAAATTATAAATCTACGGTTAAAGTTAGGGTATTCATGATCCAATCACTTCCCCAAATTCCCTCCTCTGTAACATTGCTACATTGGGAACCAAACCTTCAATACATGAATTTTTGGGGGACATTCTAGATCCAAACCATAAAAACATTATTGTCTATGAGAAAATTTCACAGAATCGTCAAAAAACAGAAATGATAAGTATATCAAGGTAAGAAATCCACAGTTATTATACAAAAATTGTTTTCCTATACACCTGCAATTAACCATTGGAATTTGAACATTTTAAATATGAAAGTGAAGCCAGAATTAAAGACAGACAGTCAGTGTAGATAGGTAACGGGGTTGGACTGAGGAAATGGAGGCCAGTTTGGATTTGTGAAGTTGGAGACAACCTCTGGGAGATTGGAATATTAATGCATCCAGAGCCCTGCCTATACTGCCCCTCCCAAAAGGTGGTTAATGAAGCAACTCCTCAGCAGACCAGACCAGGAGCTCTTAATTAATGCTCCTTGGGCTATTGGCCCCTTCCTGCCAGGATAACTCCACCTGGGCCCTCCAGCTCACCTGTTTCTTACATACCCCTCCAAATCTCCTGTGCCTAGTCACATACTCAAGAAGGAGAGAGATAAGGGGGAAGAAGGCAGGAGAACAGAGAAAGTCTAAAATGTACAAAAGGGGCAGAACACCCTCACTTCTTGGGATACCAGGATACCAGCTATGGCCCCTTTCTCCCTCCTGGGAGAAGCCTATGTTACTATTTTTTTTACATAAAACCTGCTATGTTTTCCTGGGCATGCTTCTATAATGTTATACTTCAACATTTGAGGAAGTAGAACTTGTCAACAATAACCTCCAGTATCAAAAGGATAAGAAGTTGGATGGACTGGCTCTGTATCTTGACTACATCAATATAAGGATGTGCTATTGTATGATATTACAAGATGTTACCACTGAAGAAAAGGGAAAAAATACACAGGATCTCTGTTTTATTCTCCTGAAATTTTAAATACACATTAATCTAACTTTGTTATATTACTCCATGTATAACTTATCACAGTGTTACATTCTATGTCTCAATTATTTATTACATTATTGTTTATTATCTGCCTCTACTAGAATGTAATCTTAATGAAAGCACTAATTAGCTTTTCTTTTTTATCCCTGATGTATCCCATGTGCCTGTAGTAGTGTCAGACCAAAAGTGTGGAGTTCAAAATATTAGAAATTAAAATATTTATTGAATAAGTTGAAGTTTATAAAAGCATCACTTCCTTCAAGGCCTATCAAGCCCTTGAAGTGCTCAAGTGCTCCAAGTGCTCAAGCTTGAAATGTATGGTGTCTCACATTCCTCTTGTCCTGTTGGCAATCAGCTAGCAGTTCTAACACTAACAGAGCTCAGGGTAGGTCTATCAATAGGCTACTGTTGCTAGGTTCCCTCCTTTCACAAGCATCTCCCTGATAATCCCTAAGATTGGCCTTATGATTTGTCTAATCATAATCTAAACTTTTGCCCTTACTCACCTCTGGATGTCAAATACTTTGCTGGTTTCAAAAGTTGTTTGCTACCTATTTGAGAAAGAAATACAGTCATCTTTAAATCTTAACTCTCAGGATTTTTAACTAGCCCTCAAATTGATGCATACTTTTACTCCTTCAATATGCATAATTTTTTTCACATTTCTAAGAAAGCTGCTCAAGGATCATTTCAGTGACATTTACCTTGACCATCCTATTTAAAATTGTAACCAACTACTCTAGCATCTTTCTCCATTTTAGTATACTCTACTTTTCCATAATATATCATCTTCTAAAATTCTATATAATGTACTTATTCATCTTATTTATTCAGTGTCTCATGTTGCAACAGATTTGGTCTCTTTCACTCACAGCATCTATTTGAATGCCTCATAAATATTATGCACCAAAGAAAATTGGTTGATCTTGAATAATTCTTTGACTACTTCTATTCTTAACTTTTCCTGAATTTATCCATTTTTACCATTGTTATCTCACTGCCATTGCACAGTCAGCTAATTGTTATTGCTGATTGACACTGTCCACCCATAGGTGCTATTTGCAGTTGCCACCATTTTGGCTAATCTTTTATAATGCTTACCTTCATGGATATTCTGTCTGTTCAAATGCCACTAGTTCAGTATGAAAACTCATTACACCAATCCAAACCTATAATTTGTTATCATATTTTGCCTCTGAATAATATATCTCTGCTTCTCTTAAAAAGCTTTCTTCAGTATAGTAATCTTTTGGGCTTTAGCTTCTTGAAACTAGTAGGAACCTTTTGACATATCTATATGGTAGGTTAAAAGTATCTAATAATAAACAAATGAGAAATTCTTATGCTATGACACATTTAATTTTATGCTCACAGCTATTCCATTTCATAGGATTCAAAAGTGCTTCTTGGGAGTGGGTCAGGGTGGGTTCCAGCATCCTGGATTTAGTATACTTTAATGTTTTCAGAATACCACATTTTGTACTTACACTTTTTGTTATTTCATCTTGATGTCTATTGCATGGTTTGATTCATGTTGCTAGACTCTATATTCTGCCATGTTTTATTCATTTGCACTTCTATTGTGCCCTCCCTATTCAATTTGGCAGGTGTGCATCTATGCATAACATGTAAACCTTTAGTGTACAGAGAAGACAAGTTTCTTCCCTAAGAGATGAGTTGCATCTGATAAGGGTTTTCATCAAGGATAGTACCTCTGAGGTGTAGTAAACAATGGCTCAGTATCTTCCACCTATCTGATGGACCTAAGAAGGTGTCTTAGATTTTTGTTGCTGTGACCAAAATATCTGACAAGAACATCTTAGAGGAGGAAAAGTTTATCTTGAGGTCATGGATTCAGATAGTCTATAGTAAGCTGACCTCATTGCTCTGGGTACAAAGTTAGGCAGAATGTCATGGTGGAAGGGTATGGCAGAGGGAAACTGTTCACCTCATGGCATCCAGAAAGCAGAGAGGGGAAGGTGCCACAGGAAGAGGAATCCTTCTAGGGAACTACCCCAGTGACTCACCTCCTCCAGCTATGCCCACCTGCCTACAGTTACCACCTGATCAGTCCATTCAAACTAGGATGGACTATTTAGGTTAGCTCTGGAAATCCAATAATTTTACCTCCAAACATTTCTGAATTAACCCAGGAGCTTTTGGGGAACACCTTTTATTCAAACTGTAATAAGACAGTGTTTGTGTGACAAAGTAAAAGCAGATTTAGTTTCATGGAGTAATGATGCTTTTATTTAAGGATGATTGTGTCCATGAAATATCAAATAAAAATGAAACCCTGATTATCTCTTCATCTATATTTGGGGAAATATTGCCAGGGAAAAGCCCCCATAGACTTGCAGACTGAATGGCACTGTATAAGTATGTAGGGACTAAGCCTGAAAGCATTGATAGTCTTTAGCTCTCCATGTGAAAGTTACTTCATGCTCATGATGATTAGGACAAGGATTTACTGCAGGTGACAAAAATATTAAAAATATATTTGCTTAAATACTTTAGGAATGTATTTTCTCTCATGTAAAAGTCTGGGATGACATGGCAGCTCTGATCAATGAAATTATTAAGAATTTAAGCTCCTCTAGCTTGTTTTTCACTATGCTGAATTGTAGCTCTCATCCTCAGTGCTTTAGTCAGCTTTTCCTATGCTATAACTAAAACACCTGAAAAAAAATTAAAGGAGGAAAAGTTTATTTGGAGGCTCACAGTTTCACAGGTCTCAGTTCATAAATGTCCATTGCCCTGGGCCCTAGGTGAGGCAGAACATCAGGGTAAAAGGTGTGGTGAAGAAAAGCAGCTGGGAACATGGCACCAAGAAGCAGAGAGAGAGATTTCTCTCACTACTGGCAAATATATATACCCCAAAGGCACGTCCCCCAACAACTCACTTCCTCCAGCCACATTTTACCTGCTTACAGTTACCACCCAGTTAATCCCTATCAGGGGATTAATGCACTGATTAGGTTAAGACTTTCATAAACCAATCTCTTCACCTCTAAGCTTTCTTGCACTGTCTCACACATGAGCTTTTGGGGACACCTAATATTGAAACCATAACATTGAATTCTGAAGCATCACCTGCATTATGAGCAGCAGGACAGAGGAAATATTGAAATAAAAGGCACAGAGTATAAACTCCAGCAATTTTATAAGAAAGGTCTTGAAAGCTGTTACATGTTACTTTTATCTGATTGGCCAGAAATTAATCATAGATCAAATGTAGGAATGTTCAGAAATCCATTCATGTTTTGGGCAGCGATATTCCCAGCTAAAAATACTTGGTTAACTTAAACTAAAGGTCAGTGCTATTGTTTGAAAATTAATCCTTAATGCAACAGTATTAAAAGTTGGGACAATTACCACGTGTTTCAACCACAAGGGCTCTGCTCTTATAAATGGGGTTAGTGCCCTTACAAAAGGGTTGGAGAGAACAAGCATTTTTGTCCCTCTGTCTCTTTTGTCATGTGAGGAGAACACATTGTTTGTTCCATCCAGAAGATGCAGCCACAAGTAATATCTTGGAAACAGAGAGCAATTCTCACAGACACTCATAATCTGCCAGCAACTTGATTTTGGACTTCCTAGCATTTACAGCTGTAAGAAACTTCTATTATTTATAAACTACCTAGTCTATGGCATTGTTTTTGAAGCAGCACAGATTAAGATAGCCAGTATCAGGCTTAAGAAGGTTAGTGAAAATACTTGAAAAATTTTGCTCTTTATATGTAAAATGAAATAAAATGAACTCTACAAGAATGTACAAGAAATTAGAATAAAAATATAAAATGAGATTTTGGTACAATAGAAAACATTTAAATCCATAATTCTTACAGCCAAAATGATCCCCATTCCAGCTATCTCCCACATACACCCACTTCCTAAGAGGTGAATTCAAGATGCTTGTCTGAGGGCATGTTATAATTTCTAAAATAGGTAGGATGCTATTGTTGCATTCTTTTTATAATAGCTTCCTTCCTCAGCACTGGGTTCTCTAATGCGCTGTTTGTAGGGCTGGGCTGCCACTTCTTCAGCAGGTTTATTGCTACAGTACAGCAGAATTCCAGAGTTCTCTGTGTCACTGTCACTGTTTCATAATGCATCTTTTAACACAGAGGATAATTTGGAAGCCCAGAGCATACTTTCTCATGTGTTTACAGAGTCCTAATTATCATATCACTTAAGATATTTTGGATATTTTAATTGTTTTATATGTTTACACTATAGCTTATGGTCTGAACATACGATCCTATAACAGCATGTTTTGTGTACCTAATAAACTTTCCTAAGTTAAAAAGAAAAAAAAAAAAAAAAGGTTGGAACAGCTTCTGACATAACCCTTCTTAATTAACCTACTTTTTAGTTACACATATGTTTAGGACAGTTGTGTGTGTGTGGGGGGGGGGGGCAGTGTTATAGGATCCTATATGGAATGGTATGAGATAAGACAAAGATAAGACAGCAGATAAAAGCATACACACTTGATTTCATTAAATTTTGTTGTGAACATAAGAGTGTTATAAAAATAAAGTTTATTAAAAATTAAGGAAAAATCATTAAAGGGGCTGGTAGTATATTGAGTGGTAGAATTTTTACCTATTATGCACAATGCCTTGGACTCTCTCTGCAGCACTGCAAACAGAAAAAAAGCATGGACTTCAGGCAGAAGACCTCAGAATTGTAAACGGGGTAGTTTTCCTCATTTCCCTTTCAGAGGATTTGTCACTGATATATAGAAATGCCTTAGATTTATGGGTGTTGATTTTGTATCCTGCTACTTTGCTGAATTCATTTATGAGTTCTAGAAGTTTTCTGGTGGAATTTTTGGGGTCTTCTAGGTATAAAATCATATCATCAGCAAATAATGATAATTTGAGTTCTACTTTACCTATCTTTAGTTTCTTTCGTCTGTCTTATTGCTCTGGCCAGCATTTCAATTACTATGTTGAATATGAATGGTGAAAGGGGGCATCCCTGTCTTGTTCCAGTTTTTAAAGGGAATGCTTTCAAGTTTTCTCCATTTAGAATAATGTTGGCCTGGAGATTAGCATATATAGCTTTTATGATGTTGAGATATGTTCCAGTTATCCCTAGTTTTTCTAGTGTTTTGAGCATGAAGGGGTGCTGTATTTTGTCAAGTGCTTTCTCTGCATCTATTGAGATAATCATATGGTTCTTATCTTTGAGTCTATTGACGTGGTGAATTACATTTATTGTTTTCCGTATGTTGAACCACCCTTGCATCCCTGGAATGAACCCCACTTGATCGTGGTGTATTATATTTTTAATATGTTTCTGTATCCGTTTTGCTAGAATTTTATTGAGAATTTTTGCATCTATGTTCATTAAAGATATGGGTCTGAAGTTTTCTTTTTTGGATGTGTCTTTGCCTGGTTTGGGGATCAGGGTGATGCTGGCCTCATAGAATGAGTTTGGAAGTACTCCCTCTTTTTCTATTTCCTGAAATAAATCAACTTAACCAAAGACGTGAAAGACCTCTATAATGAAAACTACAGAACACTAAAGAAAGAAATTATGGAAGACCTTAGAAGATGGAAAGATCTACCCTGTTCTTGGATAGGCAGAACTAATATTGTCAAAATGACCATACTACCAAAAGCACTATACAGATTTAATGCAATTCCAATCAAAATCCCAATGACATTCCTCATAGAAATAGAAAAAGCAATCATGAAATTCATCTGGAAAAATAAGAGACCCAGAATAGCTAAAGCAATCCTTAGTAAGAGGAGTGAAGCAGGTGGCATCACTATACCCGACCATAAATTATACTACAGAGCAATCGTAACAAAAACAGCATGGTATTGGCACCAAAATAGGCCAGTAGACCAATGGTACAGAATAGAGGACACAGAGACTAACACATATAATTTCAGTTATCTTATATTAGACAAAGGCGCCAAAAATGTACATTGGAGAAAAGATAGCCTCTTCAACAAATGGTGCTGGGAAAACTGGAAATCCATATGCAAGAAAATGAAATTAAACCTATATCTCTCACCATGCACAAAATTCAACTCAAAGTGGATCAAGGATCTAGGAATTAGACCAGAGACACTACACCTAATAGAAGAAAAAGTAAGCTCTAATCTCCAACATGTTGGATTAGGTCCCAAGTTCCTTAATAAGAATCCTGGAGCACAAGAATTAATACCAAGAATCAATAAATGGGATAGACTCAAATTACAAAGCTTCTTCTCAGCAAAAGAAACAATCAGTGAGGTGAACAGAGAGCCTACTAATTGGGAACACATTTTTACCACATGCACGTCAGATAGAGCACTAATCTTTAGAATATATAAAGAAGTCAAAAATCATAACACCAAAAAAAAAAAAAAAAACACAAATAACCCAATCAATAAATGGGCCAGGGAACTGAACAGACACTTCTCAAAAGAAGATATACAATCAATCAACAAACACATGAAAAAATGCTCAACCTCTCTGGCAATTAGAGAAATGCAAATCAAAACCACTTTAAGATTTCATCTCACACCAGTCAGAATGGCAGCTATTAAGAACACAAACAACAATAAATGTTGGAGAGGATGTGGAGAAAAAGGCACACTCATACATTGTTGGTGGGACTGCAAAATGGTGCAGCCAATATGGAAAGCAGTATGGAGATACCTTGGAAAACTTGAAATGGAACCACCTTATGACCCAGCTACCCCCACTCCTTGGTCTTTACCCAAAAGACCTGAAAACAGCATACTACAGGGACACAGCCACATCAATTTTTATAGCAGCACAATTCACAATAGCTAAACTGTGGAACCAACCTAGATGCCCTTCAGTAGATGAATGGATAAAGAAAATGTGGTATATACACACAATGGAATATTACTCAGCAATAAGAGAGAATAAAATCATGGCATTTGCAGGAAAATGGATGGAGTTAGAGAATATAATGCTAAGTGAAGTTAGCCAATCCCAAAAAGCCAAATGCCAAATGTTTTCTCTGATGTAAGGAGGCCAATTCACAGTCAGGTTGGGATGGGGAGCATAAGAGGATTAGAGGAATACTAGAATGGCCAATGGGGAGGGAGGGGTAGGGAGGGGGCAAAAGGGTGAAGGAAAAAAAAAGATGGTAGAATGAGATGGATATCATTACCATAAGTGCATGTATGAAGTCATGAATGGTGTGAATATGCTTTGCATACAACTAGAGATTTGTAAAAAAAAAAAGTGCTCTATATGTGTAATATGAAATGTAATGCATTCTGCTGTCATTTATAACATCTTAGAATAAAAAATAATTTAAAAAAAGAAGACCTCAGAATTCAACTCCAATTCTTCACTTTAAGTTGTATAACCTTGCACAAACTATTTTTTTTTTTTTTTTTTGGTGGTACCGGGGATTGATCTCAGGGGCACTCGACCACTGGGTCACATCTCCAGACCTTTTTTTTTTGTATTTTATTTAGAGACAGGGTCTCACTGAGTTGCTAAGTGCCTCACCATTGCTGAGGCTGGCTTTGAACTCGCGATCCTCCTGCCTCAGCCTCCCAAAGTGCTGGGATTACAGGCGTGCGCCACCGCGCCCGGCTTGCACAAACTATTTTACCTTGCCAAATCTTAGTTTCTCATCTGTGAAACTGAACTAATCATACCCACTACTGGGATAACTATAATTTTTATCTCGGTAATGTATAAATAATTTAAATATAGTGACACATTAAGTTCAATAAATGGAAATTAAAATTATTTTTATTATTTATGTGTATGCATACATATTTATATAACACTTACCCATTTGCTCATATTTAATGCTGTTTTTATTTGAACACTGGATGGATAGGCTATGATGACTGAAGTTCAAAATTGTTGAAGCATTATGCGTGATTTTTCTGAAAGAGCTTCAAAGTTAGGAAAGTTGAGTTTTAATGCAGGTGACTTTAGGCAAGTCACTTACTTTTTTATTATTATTATATATTTTTTTGGTATGGGGGATTGAACTCAGGGGCACTTGACCACTAGGCCACATCCCTAGCCTTTTTTTGTATTTTATTTAGAGACAGGGTCTCACTGAGTTGCTAAGTGCCTCTCCATTGCTGAGGCTGGCTTTGAACTTGCTATGTTCCTGCCTCAGCCTCCCAAGTGCTGGGATTATAGGTGTGTGCCACCAAGCCCAGCTGTTTTTTGTTTTTCTTTCTTTTTCCTTTTCCTTTTCCTCCTCTCCCTCCTCCTTCTTCTTTCTCTAATTTATAGTGATGTTGCCCCAAACCTAAAGCCAGGGAAATCTGCTGGCTGGCAGAAGGAAGCGTACAGTGCCCACTCTGCTGACCATATGTGATTCTTCTCTCCATGCATCTAGAACCTCTATGTGTGCCTAAGACACAAAATACCTACCCCTCAAGAAAGAATTTTGTCTACTGGGCAAGAGAAGCCCTGAAGCCAGCCCTTCTGCAAAACCAGAGAGTCAACAAGTTCTCAGGCTAGCTGTGTAATTTCCAGAGCCACTTGAATTTGCATTGGAAGAGGGCAGGGTGAACTCTTGGTGATTACTCCTGGACCTGGACCCACTGTGATTCTTCCCAAGAACCAAGAAATCCCTGAGAGCACACAAAACTATCATGCATGCTAGGGAGGGATCTGGCTACCAGGTTGGGACAGTACAGTTTGTAGAGTGTCCTGAGGCTCACAGGCCAAAGCAGAACACCTGGAGATGTCTAGGTTTGTACAAGAAAAGGAGGAGGGTGGGGCAAATACTGGATGGATAGACTATGATAACTGAGCTCCATGCAATTTTTTTGAAGCAAGAGCCTAATCTAGACATGAGTAAAATCAAATACACATCCCCCAACCTCAATGCAAGGCCTGACAATAGAAATACAATATATCACAATCTGTGGCATGTAGCAAAGGCAATTTAAATAGGAACATTTATAGCTTTGAGTGCCTACATAAAAACCAAGTCAGAAAGATCTCACATAAATAACCTAATGATGCATGTCAAGGTATTAGGAAAATAAGAAAAATCCTATGTCAGAACCAGTAGAAGGAAAGAAACAATAAAGATCAGAACTGAAATTAGTGAGGCACAATTAAACAACAATACAAAGATCATGGACTCATACTGGTGTCTGTCTGTCCACAGATGAATGGATAAATAAATTATTTTATATATGTATATATTTTTCTATTGTATACATATATAATATTATATATGTAATTATATATTATAATATATATAATATTATATATAAGTACATATATATCTATATATAATTCTATTGTATACACACACACACAATATTGTTTTATTCAGCCATAAAGAAGAAGGAAATAATGTTGTTTGCAAGAAAATGGATGGAACTTGAGGGAGGAGAGGATGAAAATGGAACAAACTGTGGATTTATATTGATCAAATTATGTTATATGCATGCATGAACAGCCAGGAATGAGGTATGTTCTACAAATGAATCCCCTATGCTAGTGGATAAATCTGTTGCTATAGCCATCAGAATATAGCCTACTGAAGCCCATTGTCAAGTTAATAAACATGAAACAGTTGGACTAAATCAGTATGCACTTTTAGATACATATGCCATGATATAACATTCCAAAACCAACCTAAACAAAGGAGTACTCTGCAAACAAATATAATTAATGGAAAATGCTTATGAATTCTGAGTTTTATCTTACTGATCAATACCCCAAAAGCCAATGGCTTAGAAGAGCTCACTCAAGCTCCAAGCAGCTTAAGTTCAAAATGGCTTACTCAAGTCCCAAACAGCTCACTCAACCTAGAGGGTGAATAGCTGGTACTGCAAAATGACCCACTGAGGGTCCAAAAACTCAATTACTGCAAATAAAATCCTCAGTGTGTACTGCAATGGGACTGTTGATAATGTCCTGTTGACCATTACCAATTATGTTATTTATTTTCCTTACCAGTGAAGCAATTTTTAAGTAGCTGAAGCTGGAACAGGAAGGAAAAGGACAAATTCCCTGGGATTTAATATCTCTGGGTAGCTGTGAGACCCTTTCTGGCTTTCCTTAGATCTTTTCCTTAGAGATCTCTACAGGCCCAAAATATCTGCTCAAGGCCAGTGTTTTACTTCTAGAATGGCTTGCCAAAACTGTTGTTGACTGACTCTAATACCACCCAGGAGGAAAGAGGCTAGGCTATAATGGTCCCTGCTCCAGAAATATTTGGAGTCAAATTGGTAGGAAAATTGGTTTTATTTAATCCTAGCTTTGAAGGAAGATAGGTGAAACTTAATTGTTTCAGTTTCCATCTTCTAGAAGCTCTAGGGAGGAGGTAATCTTTTCAAAGGAGAAAGGGATACATTAGGACAAAAGACAGGACTTCCACAGGTTTTGCTTCCAGGTGCTTGGAGCCTCCTTTTCATGTCAAAAAAAGCAGGATTTCCTGGACCTAGGGTATCAGAAGTACCTAGCATATCAGAAGTACTTTGGGGGAGAGACAAGCTCAGTCTGTTTCATCAAGACTATTGTTGTATACAGTTTTGCAGACTTTTGGATAGATGATCCCATTGGTGTGCATTTTAATGACTACCTTCCCACTTGTTAAGTCAGACACTTTCAGATGCCAGAAACACACCTTTAGTTAAGGAATGCTTGGGATTTTTTTATGGATTTATAATGTAAAATATTTGGATGAAAAGTATATTAAAAAACTTTGAAGATCCTTAAATATATCTCAGGATGCTACAATATAATGTGTCAATATTGTGAAATAAATCACACTTGAACCAAATATTTGTATAAAACATCCAGTTGAATGGCTTGTTATTGTGTTATTTTTATGCTACTAAACAATATTTGTCATTACTCCAGAGCCTTGCATAATTCCTATAGGGTTGCAATGGCCTCCTTTGTGTTCCTTTAAAAGATAAACTAAATTTTAAAAGACATAATTTTTATGTCTACGATCTTTATCTTAATTGCATATTTATAAGGTAAAATCTTTTGAAATCATCCCCTATATGTTATGCCCCTTTGGTTACTAGAATACAGGTGATAGTTTCATGAGACAAAGAATGAATTTGTTCATTTTAAGTGGTTGTAAATAAAGTAGCACAAAGGACAATCCAAGCAACAACAAAAAAAATTAATTTAAGTCATGTTTTTATTGAAAATGTCTATATGTTAAGCACCAAATGAGGCAAATTGACATCTAGGATGGCAAAGCTACAAATTAAAATTAATCCCAAGTCTGATTTTGGACTTACCTACAGTTTGATTATGAACCAGCTTCTGAAAATATAAATCCATATAGAATTCATTTTTCTCCTTCTGGAACTATTTTTTTAATCAGTTGACCTGGTTGTGAACTACATAAAACACGACATGTGGCAATGCTTTCTAAAGTATGTTTATTAGTTTCCACAGTTAAGTTGTTGAAAATAAAGAGGAGCCACACTCTTTTTTTTTTTTTTTTTTTTTTTTTTTTTTTTTTGGTACCGGGGATTGAACTCAGGGGCACTCGACCACTGGGCCACATCCCCAGCCCTTTTTTGTATTTTATTTAGAGACAGGGTCTCACTGAGTTGCTAAGCACCTCGCCATTGCTGAGGCTGGCTTTGAACTCGCAATCCTCCTGCCTCAGCCTCCCAAGTGCTGGGATTACAGGCGTGTGCCACCGCGCCCAGCTAGGAGCCACACTCAATGACTTTATTATCTTAAGGACCCTGTGTTCTATTGTTAGCTTTAAGTGAGGGGGAAAGGCCCTTTATATGAAAAAGTGCTGTTAGATTGGAAATCAGTGTCGGGAAAAGATTCAGTTAGTAGATTTGCAGTATTGGAGCCTGTAAAGCCACTGTTCCTTTTGTGAGTGATAAAGTTATTAACAGTTAATGTTCTTTAATTCATCACCTACTCTGTCCCTATGGTTTGATAAGGTGTTCCCAGGATAACACTCTCAATCTTAGTGCTTCACTCTGTCCAATCTAATTGTAATTTATGATAACACTTTTATCTTTGTTTCATAACACTGTCCTTCTAAGTAGTTGAAGTCAGTGGGCCCTATGTATAAAGTTGAATGTATCAATTTGATTGTAATGAAACATTTTGGATTTAGCTTCTAAAAAGTCTGGACAAGCTTAATGTGTTCACGTAGCCAAGCTCTTAAATGCCTGGATTCTCTTGACAAATTAGGTCCATGTCCATCTGGCACTAAGAGGAAATTCTGATGAACCTTTCTCCAGAATGCCCTAAAATGACATGAAGTACATGGGACCCTGCTTCTAATGTATCACTGCTGAGACATTTGCTGAGAGAAGTACTTTTCCTCTGGTTCCAAAGGAAAGAAACAGCTTCACTGACAACCTACCATGATGAGGCCATCTTTTGTTTTCCATCATCAGCCTGCACTAAATTCTTTCATAAATGCTAAAAAAATATAAATATTTACTCCTTTATTCTAAGTAAGGTTCCTCTTCTTTCCACTGGTCTTGAAAATACTGGGGTAAGAATAGGAAGGAAGCAACATTAAAACTTGCCTGAGTTTTACCCATTTCATGTGAGTCTGTGCCTATGTGTAAAGTCTCATGTATTTAGACAAAATTTTATCCATTTCTAATTTCACTACTGTAGCTAGGAAGATTTTTAAATCAGATTAATATTCCCCTTTTCAGCCAGAATTCCTAGTGCAATACCAGGCAGAACCTCTAACATCTTTTAATCAGTGCATTATTACATAATTTAAAGAAATGAATATTCCTTCAAGGAATCCTCATTCAAAGGCATTAGACAAATATACTTCAATAATGAAAGCAATCAATAATTTTGATAATTTTTATTTTTAGAAGTTGAGCAATGATTCATTACAGAGTTTCTGATTAAGCAATTACCATTTTCAAAAGATTCTTTCAATATTTTTAGAGTATAGATTGAATACAAATTTAAGTAGACACACTTATTGATACAAATTGAAGAGTACTTAAAATATCCAATTGAATGTGTGTGGCATTATTCCTAGTTTTATAGTGTCTCAACTAAATAAATTTTGGCAGAAAACTGTGATTAATTTGTCTCAAAACTGGTAGTATAGAAAACAGTAAACTTATGCATTCTAATGTGTGTGTGTTCATATGTGATTCTGCTTTGCTTGTTTTAACATCTTAATAATTATTTCTTGTTCTGTTCTTCTGAGGATCTTACCTTCTTTCAACTGACTCAACCACTCAGATTTTATCAGCCCAATTCATCCAACATTTTCTAGATTTCAAATATTTCTAATTATACCTTTTATTTTGAACAAGGGTTTTAATGAAAAAAATAAAGTTACACTAAAATAAAACCACACTGTATCACCAGTGCTGCTCACAACCTGCCAGAACTTTCATGCTTCAAATCATAGGGCTGGGAAAATTGGCTTACACAAGACCCCTTCCATATCTCTGTGATGGGCTGGGTTTCTAGGTACTGCTGCTACAAGAATAAAGCATAGTTATAATTTCTTCTATCTGTTACAAAGTATAGTGACTATGAAATTTCACTTTCCCTTCACATTATTCTTTCAGCTGGCAAAGGATATGGAAATTCCAGATCAGTTTACATCACAATTGGAAATATCCATCAACTATGAACTGCTTCAAATATTTTCAGACCTTTCTGTTTGGCTAACTAATATTTGAACCCCTCTTCTTCTTGATGTAATAACCTTATGCATTAAAGCTAAGTTACACATTACAAACTCTCTTGTGTGGATACTTTGGGGTGACTTTGTAGACGCCATTCAATATTATGTATATATCCTGGAATAACTGCCAAAGAATACAAATGGGAGTTGACTTCCTAAAATAGTTTTTACTGTATTGCTGCCTTAATATATGATTTTAAGATAAAACTTCTAAAGTTTAAAACTGAGTAAATATTATAAAGAAAAAATGAAATCCTTAAAATACTTTTTTCTACATACTACCTAAATGAGAAAATCTTTTGAAATTCAAACATAGCAAGCTCCATTTGCTCAGCAATGAGGTACTTGCACAAAGTTCCCCCATGGCCTTTTGGTGTACAAATTTAAAATAAGGAAGACTACTTCTAAGGAAATGATTCGACATAAAAGTTTGTTTTCTTTTTACAACTAATGCATTTAAAAAGTCATTTGAGTTGTAAACACTCAAGGATAAGCCAGTTTTAGGATCACACTATTGTGTCACAGTAACAGAAATGTGAATCACATTTATTACTTTAATTAATGGATTTAGGTTCTCCTAAATTCTTAACATTGAGCTACTACACTCTTGATAGAAGTTGTTAGGAAAATCCAAATCTTCATTTCTGGCAGCAAAGTGCCAAGAAATGATGTGCTATGATGAAATCACACAGTCAGCTGCTTTTTATTTTGGTAAACCAGGTAGTTTGAAAATTATTATCCCACTAGCACCATCTTCAGATTTTAGAACAGGGCTAGAGGAATTATTAATGAGGTATACTTTGTGGTAGTTCTATTGTTTCTCTATTGCTCCAGAACTAACCATGCTATTGAGGATGGATACGCAGAAATTATGCTTTTCACCAGGTAGCAGTAACCATAGGTGACCAAACATCACCTATTTATTGGCATCTATATGTGAGTGATAGGATAGCATAACTTTTACTACTCTAATTTTGCAGACATAGATATATGAAGAAGGATTTTTTTTCAAAAATCTTTACTTACAAAATTAAGTCATTACATATGGAATTATCACTGAAATAATTTCAAATTATTTTCTGATTTTATTTTTATAGCAATAGAAATTTGAAAATTTAAGTATTAGCAGTTGAAATTTTGTTATGTTTTATTATTTTTATTTTGCTTACTAAATGAAGGGAAATTTTTACGCAGTTTATTCTGAGATTTGGTGAATATTTGGTGCCGATGGTCCTACCATTGTGTAGCTAATAATTTTGAAAAAGTCAGCCAATCTTGGGGATAGAATTTGACACCTAAAGTACTAAAACAAACAAACAAAACAAAACAAAACAAAACCTCATTCTACAGTACATGTGTATTGGAGTTCGGTCCTGCATTCAGGCTTGCAAGTGTATCATTTGGTGGTGTGTTAAAACAGCTATTGCACATCTTTGGGAGTTGTAAGGAAAACTAAGCATCTGAGGCTTTCTTTTATTCTTCTTATAGGGAGAAAACCAGTTTAACATGAGTGAAAAGAACATAACTGGTCTCTAACTGTGGGCTTAATTGTGAGGAAATGGGTGAGTTTCCTCGCTTTATCACTATAATAATTTTCTCTGGGCATGCAGGTTGTTCAACCTTAGTCTGTGTTGTAAAATATTCACTACAATTTTTCTTTCACAATCTGACCGTTGTTTCTTTATATGATAAGAAAAATTACATGTAGTTTGTTCTATCTTTCTAGAAATTGTTCAGAGCTAATTCTTTGAATGCTGCTTGTAATCTAACTTATGACAGGTTTCTTTACTTCGTGTTGTAAATATGAATACAGATACTGTCCAAAGTGTCCTAAGAGTTTGTTTGAATTCACAGTAACAAAAGTTACAAAATTTGTGCAAAAGATATTGTACACCACTGGAGTACATAGAGCTTGCTATAGTTAATTTTATATGTAAGGTACATTTCTCATTACAACTATTCTGTGCTACATTAAAAATTTCTGATTTAATTTTCCCTAACAATAAAACTGAATGCTCATTTTAATCTCTAAAATCTGAAGATGCAATTGCATATATGTGATGTTTATAACAGTTGTAATAAATCATTGGAAACTTTTAAACACCATAATTGCTTTGGAGCTCTTCAAGTTTTCCAAGGGTCATAAAGTAAACACGGCTGTGGCGATTGTGCAGTATAGAGGTAAAGAACAGCTTTAAAAGAAAGAGAAAAACACTATCAGTAAATATTTAATATATTATAACCAGATATTTCATAAACAAAAGTGTTAAGTACTAGTATATAGCTATAATTTCAATTTATCTGTATCTGCTAATTAAAATACTAAGCCAAACTGTTGTTTGGAACAGGTTTTCCTCCAACCACAGAATAAAAATTTAAATTAGTTTGGAGTTTCATTTACATACTTAAAAATAACCTTCCCTATATTCTATAAAATGGCAATTCATAGTTTAAAAATATTTTGTAGTTGAAATTCATATGCTGATGTTCTTGAGTTTTGATTTTTTTTTTTTTTGCTTTAAAAATCTATTTGACTCATGTTGGCATTTTTTTCAATAAAAGGAAAATTTTTCTGATGTTATTTATCATTGCTTCTGATGTTTAAGAAGCCACTAAAATTTTCTGTTTGCTGCAATTTTCTGTTTCAGTGAAATAGAGTGAGACCAATAGATGCATATAATGAGTTAAACCAAATGGCTTAGAGAGGGACATGTTGGGTAAACATTGACTGTTCTTCAGAATAGAAAATGGACATAAATATCAAACACATTTCGCCTTGTTAGGACTAAGATTTTTAACATTCACATTGGATAAATCCTTAGGAGAATATGAGACATAATAATAACGATGAAGATAAGGTATGCTAGGTACTTGACTTAACATATTTTATGTGCCAGACATTCTTGTGAGATGCTTACTATGTACACATTTTGTGAATTTTCACACTTGTTCCCAAAGCAATTATTAACATTCCTATTTTGGAGATGAAGAAACTAAGGTTCAGAAAGATCAAACTCCTCAGGTTCTCATACCTAGTTAACTGGCAGAACCAGGACTGCATTGTAGGTCTACATGGCCTCTAACACTGGTTCTTGCCATTATATCATTTTACATTGAAAATCAGCATTCTTCCTTAATTTGCTGTGTTTTATTCTGATATTAATTTGAAACCTCTGCAATGTCTTTTAAATGGGAAAGTTTCTTATTAAGATTATTTCTTCACACTATTACTTTCCATAATATGTAAGAATGGTAATGGTTTAACACAGTACTTTTCTGTCTAGCTATTTGAAATAATTGTTGAAATTGATCAAATTACAGAAATAATTGCCAAATTTCAATTTTATTTTTCTTTTCTGCAAAACAGACTTCATAATAGGCACTTGCGAATATAAATTGATAACTTTTACAGTACTAAGCATAAAAAAAGATATCATGTAATTAGGTGCTTTGAAAACATAAAAGCCTTTTTCCTTCTTCTATTATTGGATTGTGTTGAAAGTTGTAAAAGACTTACTTGCCCTGTTCCACAAAAAAAAAAAAAAAAAAAAAAAAAAAATGCTGGCAAGGATGTGGAGACAAAGGAACTCTCATATGGTATTTGTGGGGAAGTAAGTTACTACATCCAATTTGGAAAACAGTGTAGAGGTTTTTAAAAAAACCAAAAATGGATCTACCATACAACCTAGCTGTCCCACTTTTGGATATAAACCCAAAGGAAATGAAATCATTACACCAAAGAGATACCTTCATGCCCATATTTATTGCAGAACTATTCACAATAGCTTGGGAATCAGCCTCAGTATCCATCAACTGATGAATGGATAAAGATTATGTGGTACATAAACAAAATAGAAAATTATTCAGCCACAAAGAAAAATGAAATTGTGTCATTTGAAGCAAAAAAAATGAATGGAACTGGAAAAAAATTATGTTAATTGAAATAATCCAGGCACAGAGAGACAAGCACTACATGTTTTTTTGTCACATGTGGAAGCTACAAAAAGTTGTCCTGAATGTTGAATAATGATTACTAGAGGTTGGGAAGGGTGTGGAGGGTGGTAGATAAATGGAGGTTGGACTTAATTGGTGCACAGTGTATGCATGTATTGAAATATCACACTGAACCACATTTACATGTACAATTAATACCCATAAACCAAAAACAAAATACAAAAACATTTTGAAAAGACAGATTTGCTCAAGCATTTTTGTTTAAGATACTATTTTAATATAAATATGTGAATGACTATGGATCAAAGATAATAAATTGGTTCCTACCAAAACAAAAAATGGATAAATTTTTTGCTTAAGACAGAACAAGAAATTTTTACTTTCTTTTTTTTTGAAAGTGATGTCTTTTTGAAAAAGAATTTTATTATCTACCAAATTCATGTTTCTACTGGAAAAGGGAAAATGTTTTTTTATCAATAGTATGCTAATTAAAAATATATAACAGAATGTAAACAACATAAATTTCTTTAGTTAATTTCAATGATTGCTGTAATTTTGCTCTAACTGAAGAGTATCAACATACCTTGTCACCTCGTGTACACAGAAATCTCAGTTTCTTGATTGACCTGCGATTTAGCTCACTTTCCAGAGCCCTTGATTGCAAAGAGCGCACTTCAATGGCCTTTTGGCCCCATCCTGTGGTTCGTTGTGAACACTCAAAAGCTAAAATACAAATGAAAAAAATCAGAAAACCACAAAATATTTTTATCAGGGATAGAAAATTATAATCACAATCAATGTTCGATTATTATGGTTCATTACTACAGTTTAGGTTAACCTAACCCTTTTTCCCCTCCTCCTATGATTTGGCCATTTCGCTGTTCAACAGTGCTTTCAAACTAGCTATTTTAAGGCACCATTGTGACCAACACTGAATTACTAGATCTCTATTAATTCTTGTGTTAATTTTCTCTAAGACCACAGAAAACGTGAAAGATTAATTCTACCCTCTTTTGTAGAAATCCAAGTCTATTCATAGCTATTCTTTATTTAATAGTCTAAGTGAGGTACAGTGTTCCTAATAAGGATTCCTAATAAGGGTTCATGTTTGTGCTCATATAACATACATAGAAAAATAATTCCTAAAAATTTAAAGTGTTAAAAATGACTTGTTCAAATAATTACTTTATCAACCTCAATATAATTGAATAAATTACTATGTTATAAGCAGAACCAATGCTAATTTGATACTGTTAAGGCTTTTTCCTGCTCAGGAAATTTTTATTAAGATCTTAACTATTTTATCCCTGCTTTATAATACTTTGTGACAATACAGATTATGACAAAAATTGCCTTAAAGCAGAAAACCTAATTATGTAGATAACCACACAGTCATTTGGTATTTTAAGGTATTTTGTGGTAGTGGGAGCAGTAAAATCATTAAATGTTTAAATTTCAAGATGCTATTCTTTATATAGTTTGTAGGGATAATTCCATAAGTAAATTAAATCATGACATTTAAAATAATATTAAGATTTGTAACTCAAGTTAAAATAGTCTATAAAACACAAAATAAAGCATTTCATATTTATATTAGTATGACTTACATAATAATTCATTAATTTGACTTTCCGTTTTTTCTGTTTTGAAGGGAATAAATTTTGCTTGATATAATTATAGGTCTTTTAATTTTTCTCTTATCTTTATCAAAGTTTCTAGGATGACTTTGTTTAAACCCAAATTTACCTGACCTATATATGTATACATTAAATATACATAAAAGGACTTATGAAGAAAATTTTGAACTTTTATAAAAAAGATTTTTTTTTAAACCAAGGATTGAACCCAGGGGCACTTTACCACTGAGCTACATCCCAAGCCCTTTTAATTTTTTTTTTAAAATTTGAGACAGGGTCTCCCTAAGTTACTTAGGGCCTTGCTAAGTTGCTGAGGCTGGCCTCAAACTTGAGATCCTCTTGCCTCAGCATCACAAGTTGCTGGGGCTATAGGCATGTGCCACTGTGCTCTGCAAAAAGGATTTTCACATGCATGGTGTGAGCAAAGAATCCCTCAAATAAAATTATCAAGTTGCTGGGGCTACAGGCATGTGCCACTGTGCTCTGCAAAAATGACTTTCACATGCATGGTGTGAGCAAAGAATCCCTCAAATAAAATTATCAAACATTTATTATCTTCTAATTCCTTTAATATTACAATTCAAACTAATTTTGTTTATAAAATTGACATTGAAGCTATAATTAAATTGCTATTATGTTTTGTTTCAGAAAGTGGCTGTCCTGTAGGAACTTTATAAGTCTTATTTCACACTAGAATTAAAACCACTCCTGATTATAGAGAAGAAACCAGTGACCTGAGCAATGGGAAAAAGTAATAGGTTTAGTGTATGGACTTTTTTTCCACATGACTACTTCATTAAAAAGGGCATTTTTGTCAACAATCACATACAGAACAAAACTTTCTAAACTTAACGCACAAGCTACTTGCTGATTCCAAGTATGAATTCCAAGTTCATATGCCATCACATAATTTCTACCTTAGTCCTGAAACACATAAATCTGCCACTTAACCAAGCTACTGAGCTAGCTTGCTTTCTGAAATAGAACTCACTCAGTTATGTCAAAGTGGGGATATTTAGTAAAACTTTCTGTAATTGTTATGTTTCTGTATAATTGTTTGAAAATGCAGATCAATGATCTTATTGATCTCATTGTCAAAGGCATTTATCACAGTTCATGAAAATGTAAAATTTATTTACAGGAAAACTGGATCTGGGCAAGTTTTAAAAAGCCAAGCAATTGTTTTTAGGCAGAAAAAGAGAATACTTGATTTCATTAATATCAGTGTTATGATATATAGTATACTCTCAACATATCCTTAATACTTAAACCAACATATAAGGTGTTTATAGCACTATAATTCACTTTGCATGTAGATGCCTTTCAAATTCTAACACCTTAAGATGGCTTTTTGGTTTAGGTCAGAAATTTTCCTGCCTAATTATAAGAGCTATACAACATGGCTTTTCAAGATCTCTTTTAGTGCTCTGATTGCCTAGTAGCATAAATATAAGCACATCTTGTGTTTCCAAATTTAAATTGAATTACCTTATTCCTATTTCTAATTAACATATCGATCACAATAGTTTTACTATAAAGGTTATAACATGATTATTTTTTTTTTTTACTTTCTTTTGCCTGAGATCTGTCAATTATACTGTAAGCATTTACCTTCTGTCAATTAAAGTGGTTTTAAATCCTCCGTGAGTTCTTACCTTGCTGAGGAAAATGGAGCAGGTTTTCAGGACAACCCTGAACTATGTATGCAAACAATAAAAGATTCTGCAGTCGCAACACAAGGTGCCATTATCCCATAGGAAAAAAAATGTCCATTATAAACAGTTCTTTCAAACTGGTCTTAAAGCCTCTTTGGGATCATTTTCAGCCATTTTACAGAGATTTCAGAGGTTTAAGGCTTCTCTCTGGATGAATTAATTACCTGTCTCTCAATCTCTCCTTTCTCTGTTCTTTTCTACATACACACATACACACACACACACACACACACACACACACACACACTCATACACACCTGCCTTCTTCCTTTATTTGCTTTATTTTTGCTTCATTAAACTCCTCTTCCCTTTGGGAATAGTTATTCTCCATTTAATCATTCTACCCTAATATTTTTACTTTTACTTTGCATTCTGGTCTCTATCTGGAATCACTCGTATAGTCATCATACCTCAGAAATATGCACAAGAATCTCAAATTATTTGGATTTCCCAGCCTTGTAGTAAGCCGTTCAGTGGTTAGGGAGAAAAATGTCCTGATCTAAAGAAGATTAAAAAGGTTGATACTTCTGTATTGCCACCTGGGTGGTACCTAATATGTATCAAGGTCAGACATTTTGTTTTTTCTAAATGATGTGATTCTTCACAGGCACATCACTCACTGAAGGGAACACTATTGACTACACAAAAGAGAAATATTTTGCTCTTCTTTGGAAGTTTCCTAAGATAAAGTTATGCCGCCCCCCCCCCAAAATCATCGCAATGGAAAGAAGCATTTTCAACATTTGTGTAAAGATTTCAAGCAAAGGGAGTTAAAAGAATAATTATAGATTATTGTGAAGAGGAATTAGTTCCTATTTCAATTATGCAACTGTATCAATTGAACCACTCAGAAAACCCAAATCAATCTCTTTGTGGTATTCTTCGTGAATGAGCTAAGCATATCACAAACAATTGCTTCACTTTACTAAGGGAATATTTATGCAGGACTCCAAATTAACACTCTGTAACTTGAGAATGTAGTAATTCAGGAAATCTTCACTTAGGACACATTTTTATCCTTGAAAAGCTTCTTTGGGATCATATGAAAGAATAATAAATTGTATACATACCAACAGAAGATGGTATGTCTTTCCACACTTCAAGGATCTTCTTGAAGAGTTGTTCATTTGCTTCCACAGAGAGAGCTTCAGCATTGAAGGTGAGCATCATTCCAATTCCCAAGCAATCAGGTAAAATGATGATATTCTGTGGTATAATGATTTACAGGGGCTGGAATTATGTCCCATAAAATTTTATATGTCCAACATTTTACCACTACTATTGTAATTGAAGCAGCTTGGCTGAGCAATAAAGACCAAAGAGATTCAAAGTGTAGGAAGGAAGGTAACAAAAGAGCTGCTTTCCTTATGTCATAGAGTGATCACTATTTAATATTCTTCTTTTTATTTAGGAGAAAGAATGGTTTGAAAAAAGAAGAGATATATTTCCCAACATAGAGAAATTGCTTTAAATCACACAAAGTATACTGTATAGTTATAGAAGAAACATAAGACAAGAGACTTGGATTTAAGTTTCATTTCAGAAATCAATGAATAACTTGACAATGAATGTGTCAACCATGTAATGAATACACAATCCTTGGTTGTCAGTAAAATTCATTAAAATAAAAAATAGAAAATAAATCTAAAAATAGCTTGAGCTTAACACACTTATAAGGAGCAACTTCATATTCTTCACAGCTTGCAACATAATAGTCATACCCCTTTGCAAAAAAAAAAAAAATGTAGGATTTCTTATCCAATTTATATAATCTTAAAATCTATTGAGTACACAAATTCAGAGATGTATTAGGTAACATAAGAGGAAATACTAAGAAATCTAAGTACTTCCAAATTTCATGACACATAAAATGTGACAAAATTTGCTTAAACTACAGATATCATCATACTAACAGTACTTCCCTGATAAATAAACAATTGTGTTCTTCAATTGTTTCTCCAAATTATAAGATAAAAGAAAAAAATGATCAAAAACTATACTTGCCAAACCCAGCGAACTCAGGCCAAGGGCTTGAGGCCATGTCTCAGCAACAACAATCCTTAAAACTAAAATGGGGATCCAGAGGCGAAAAGCAATTTTAATGCGTTCCCTGGGCACTTGCATGAGCAATTGAATCAGAAAAGAGATGAAGGAAGAGAATAAAAGAAATTGCAAGAAAGAAGTTTGTCTCAATAAAATCCGTAAACAATAAAACTGGACTGCTGCAAATCCAGACAGCCTCTGAGGTTATTATCTTCTCAAATGATTTCTGAAGTAACCAGATAGCACATGTGGCTCCCTTGTAGCATTACAGGTTTTATAATCTAGCATTCTTGCAAAATTATTATTTTTAGTACATTCTGTTTCAGAAGATACCCCTCCTTTCCCTTAGAGTCATTTTTCCTTTAATGGGTCAAGACACTAGGGCATTCTGCTAAAAATATTTTTGAATATTCATAAGGTAACCTAATTAGGTCAGAACATAACTCTTAAAAATACATCATTTCTCATTTTAGCTTCCACAGTAATTAGTGAATTTCTTCAAAATGAAATATTTTTTGTTTATTAGTCAGGTGGAACACTGGGTTCAAACTTCTTCAATGACTTTTCAAAATAAGTATAAATTTGGACCAATACTGCAATGTTCAATATTGCCCTGTATTCTAAATAAATTCTCTTTGATACAACATAAAAAATAAGATGCAGGAAACTATATAAAAGTAATATAATATTCACAATACATAAAAGAGTAATATAAGAAAGGGAGGGGGAGGGAGGAAGCAAGGGGGGAGGGAGGGGGTAAAAAAAGAAAAAAAAATGGTGGTTGAATGAGATGGATATCATTATCCTAAATGCATGATTGAAGATCTGAATGGTACTTATATACTTTGTATACAAACATTTGTATGTAAAAAGATGCTATATATGTGCATTATGAATTGTAATACATACTACTATTATAAATAAAAAAAAGAAAAAAATTATTCTGACCTCATATCTAAGTGGTTTTGGGTGAGGTTGGTTCAGTATTTTTTACATTATAAACAGGGTAAGTTGCATATAATCATAGATAATCACTGGTGATCAGCTAATTATTATTAATATAACCAAAACAATTTTAAAAAGTATGCATTAGTATTCTGACAATTGATCCATGTAATTTATCACAGAGGTATGGGAAAATTCTGAAGGCTATTCAAAATATTACATCTATATTAATTTAATTGTGCATACAATTTTTCTCCAGGAATTTTTACACCATGCTAAGCTGTTATAATCTTAATTGTCTATAAAATGGTGATTAAAAAATGTTGAAGTAGAGAAAGGTTGATCCAGGCTTTCCTTTTAAATGTAATTTTCAATAAGAAAATAAGCATTGCCACCATCAAATTTGATACAAAGAATTGTGTTTTGTATGGTGTGTATGTATGGGTATTATATTATTATATTATGTTTTAGTTTTTTATGTAAATTATGTGAGTGTATTTTAAAACTATCCATATTTTAGATGTTGCACCATATTTTCATTACTTAAGAGTTGAGTTGCAAGCCGGGCGCGGTGGCGCACGCCTGTAATCCCAGCACTTTGGGAGGCTGAGGCAGGAGGATCGCGAGTTCAAAGCCAGCCTCAGCAATGGCGAGGCACTTAGTAACTCAGTGAGACCCTGCTTCTAATAAAATACAAAAAAAAAAAAAAAAGGGCTGGGGATGTGGCTCAGTGGTCAAGTGCCCCTGAGTTCAATCCCCGGTACCAAAAAAAAAAAAAAAAAAAGAGTTGAGTTGCATTTGCTTTTTCAATGCTGAACCCTTTGATTAGAAATTAAAAACTGTAATTGGCATAATAAAATAACATTATATGATAATTTACTATGTAACACAGTTAAAGTAATGCAATAAAAGAGGATACACATAACAATTCCATGATACTGTCATTGCATTTTTTAAAATGTATTAATATATTGTGGGGTATAGAAGAACTAAGGCAAGGACTTCAAACTCAAATACCTCTTAGGGTCAATTATTATAAATATAGAAATACATATAGATAGAGATTTTGAGCATATATCCTATCTAAAAACGGGCAAACACGAATCAGTTCCAGTTGACAATGTTCAGGTAGCAATGTGGGCCTGAGGTTTTCAGGTATTCCAGTTTATCAACAGAAGTACAGGTTTTAGTTGTAAACTTTACTTATTAAAAAATAAGCAAAGTGATAGACAAACAAAACATCTGCAGAATAGACTCAACTGTCTGGACTCAGAAGCCATCAGTGATTTTCGTTTAAGTGTGACCACTTTCTGGAAATCTATACTTACTTTTTAGGTTTCCATTCAAGTATAGGTATTGTTACTCACATTTTTAAACCTTTCAGTTTTGATGGTTGGAAAAATTCAGTGTTATACAATAATTTCTAGGGATCTGAGAGTAGTATCTTACATTATTTGGCAGGGTCACATCAGACATAACTTCAGATTCTGCATCAATGATGTGATATCCATCTGCTGAGCTGAAGAAAATCTTTAGTGTTTTCTCAGAACCAATAGCCAGGTCAACTGTCACTGGCTTATGACCAAGAGTTGGAAATACCTGCAAATATAAAACCAAATATGGCCAAAAGGCATTCGAATTAAGGTAAAAATTTTCCCATGCTTTTCCAGGTTTATAGGTTTATAAAACCCAGGTAGATTTTCAAAATGGCATATTATATTTAAAGACCCATGTATTAGAACTTTTCTTAGGTCTGTTACAACAAAAACAAATATATTTAGGTTCTAAATATTGTTTCCCTTCGAATATCAAAATGCTAATGATTGTTAGAGCCTCATATGCCCCTGCACTGTTTGCTGTCTTTAAATTCCTTGCCTTGAGCTTCAGCAAATGAAGGAGCTCATCTGGTCTCTTAAACCGGTTTGCTGGATCAGCTGCCTGTATTTTTGCCAGTATTCGTATATAGGCTTCATAGGACATGTAGTCTCCTTTGGAGTCTGCTGATTGATCAATGCATACTTGGTAAGGAATGAAAAAGGCCAGACATGTTAACCTACCATAGACTGGGTGCAACTTAAGCTCCTATGGTTTCTAATCCAAAAAAACCCAAAAAGCCAAACAGGATTCAGTTCCATGGTTCGGTCACTATGGTGGACTGAGCATCACAGGATTCACTATACTGTAGTCATGAGGTGGAATTCAAGAACTGGAGTGAGAACTTAGACAGGAACTGTGTTTCAGGCTATACAAATTATTGGTACTTATCTCTTTGTTTTCCAGTTCATACCAGGTAGCTCTGACCAATCAGCAGACACCCCAGAACAAACCCATATCCAAACACTGACAGCAGGGCAAAAGCCCAATTTAGGAAGATCAGATCAGGGATGTGATTTGTCAGGACATACCCAGACTGTCTATGTAGTAGACTATGGTTGTTTATTTAAAAACAACACACAGTTATAGTGCAAATAGTCCTTCAGGAGCAGTTATAAGAATCAGTCCATCTTTATTATACACATGTGATGTTTTGGTCTACAAAATAGACCATGTAAACAGATACTACTCTAAGATACAAAAGTATTATGTGAATACCTTACTGAAGTCTATCAGGATGTATGCCTATCAGCACTTTGTAAAAATCTATCTATGGACTAACTAGTTCAATAGTGACTGGAACATTTGCTAAAAATATAGATTGACAGGCCCTACTCCAGACCTACAAATTCAGCCTGGGGTTGAGTCTGAGATCTAAATGTCTAACAAATTCTCCAGGCAATCCTGATGCATATCCAGGTTAAGAGGTATTTGACTTGATAGGACACTGTCATTTCATTAATCAGCCCTCATTGTAATAGAGTATATACAAAATGATCTTATTTAAGTGGAATTATGGAGCATGACAATTAAGTTACATACAGTACTCAGTTTATGTGATGAGATAAAAAAATCACTAGCAGCTTGTTTGGGATACTAAATGATTCCCTTCCATGGCTTATCCATAAAAGTCCAGTTAAACCATAATAAAACTGGAAAAATGGGTAAGACTAAACAGTAATATGTCTCACAATAGTTCTAGAGAGAAACATATTTAGAGTTCCAGTTTGGAAGGAATGTAGACACACCCATTTCCTACACAACCCCACCTATTGTAGGTATGGTAACTGGAGCAAAGGTTTTCTCTTCTCTCCTTCCTCTTCCAATGGTGTTCCTCCTTCTACCATCTTCACATAATTTCTTACCTTTCTTCTACTTCCCCCCACCCCCGACTAATATGAGAAAACAGGGATTTTCTCATATTCAAGTAATTTGGTGTGGCACCTGAGGCTTATGTTTGGGCATCTAGAAGCAGAGGTCTTCATGCTGACTATAGGAATTGGGAGTGAGAAGCTGCTGGGGTGGTCCTGTGAAGGGAGGGGTAAGGGATTTCCCTCACATTCTTCCTTGCTGTGGTGCCTGTGGATTATCTAAGAAAGGGTTAAATAATAATTATTGATATGATATATATTCCAACTGTAAAAGAATGGTACATATTTTCTTATATGTATTCCAAAATATATTTTTAACAATTTCTTCTCAAAAGAACAATGTCATCATCCAAAAAAAAAAAAAAAAAGAGAGAGAGAGAGAGAGAGAGAGAGAGAGAGAGAGAGAGAGAGATCACTTACTTTAATAGCAGTGCTTTCATCAAAGGACTTTGGTGCCCATGCATAAAGATGAATTGATGATTTCAAAGCAATTGCAATGTATGTTGTTTCTTCATGTTGGACTACAATAATAAAATAAAAAGAAATAACAATGCCCCAGAATTAACTAGAACATTCAAGTGTTTTTTTTTTTTTTTTTTTTGTTATTGAAAATGTTATAACCACTTTGTAATAGCACAAAGTGTATAATTTTAGGAAATCTATTTGGTTACAATTTGATGCCCCCAAATGTAATTAGATTACTATGTAGTTTTATGTAGTTTCTGCATTAGCTTTCAAGAGAATTTTAAATTGTCCACTGAAAGCTACAGAACACTGATGAAAGAAATTATGGACCTAAATAAATGGAAAAACTTTCCATGTTCATGGTAGACTTAATATTGTTAAAACAGCAACACCATCCAATAAAATCTCTACATAGAGTCAAGGAAATTGTTAAAATCTCAAATGGCCTTTTTTATTAGAAATGATTATTTTCACATGAAATTGTAAGAGGTTCTGAGTAACTAAAACAATCTTTAAAATCACATTTGGAGGACATACATTTTCTGATTTCAAACAATTTCATTCACAATAGCCTAAGAAATACTTGGGACTCAATCAAACCAAGTAAGTGAAAGCCTTCTGCAATGAAAATTATAGAATTTATGAAGAAGAAATTGAAGATGACTTTGGAAGATAGAGACTCCACATGTTCTTGAATAGGCATAATTAATATTGTCAAAATGATTATGCTACCAAAAGCAATGTGTAGATTCAATGCAATTCCCGTATAAATGCCAAGACATTTATCACAGAATTAGAAAAAAAGTCCTAAAATTCATATGGAAGAATAAAATATCCAGAATAGTCAAAACTATCCTGAGCAATAAGAGTGATGCTGGGGTATCAAAATACCTGATCTCAAATTATACTACAGAGCTATAGTAACAAAAACAGCATGGTATTGGCATACAACCAAACACAAAGTTCAATGGAATAGAATAGAAGACACAGAGATAAATCCACATAAATACATTTATCTGATCCTTGACAAAAGTGCCATCTTTTGATAGCTTTTTGAACAAATGGTATTAGGAAAATTTGATATTCCTATATAGAAGAAGGGAACTAGATCAACAGATGAATGGATAACAAAAGGACAAAAGATGATATATCTGTACAAAGCAATACTATACAAATGTAAAGAAGAATGAAGTTAGTAACTCATATGCACTTTAAGTCGATACATTTCATAGTATATAAATTATTTCAATAGGACTATAAAAACATATGAATGTATATGCTTGATCTCAATCCTTTTGGTTCCCTTGGAATATGTTTTCTTCCTTGACAGATTCATACTTTACATTAAACCCCTCTTCCTTGGCTAGTATTATGTTTTGGCTATATGGTGTTCCCCAAAACCTCATGTGTGAGACAATGCAAGAACATTCAGAGGCGAATTGATTAGATTATGAGAGTTGTGTCTCAGTCAGTGGATTAATCCTCTTGAATGGATTCACTGGGTGGTAAAATTTGGCAGGTGGGTTATTGGCTGGAGGAGGTAGGTCACTGGAGGCATGCCTTTGTGGTGTATATTATGTCCCTGATGAGCAGAACTCTCTCTCTTCTTCCTGCCTGTATTGTCCTGAGATGCTTTCCTATGCCATTCCCTTCTTCCATGACATTCTGCTTCACCTTAGGCCCAGAGCAATAGAGTAGGCTCACTATGGACAAACCCTGAAACTATGAGCCAAAACAAACTTTTCCTCCTCTCTGTTGTTTTTGTCAGGTCTTTTGGTCACAGTGACAATAAAGCTGACTAAAATAGTTGGGATATTGACTATTTCTCTCTCTCTCTCTCTCTCTCTCTCTCTCTCTCTCTCTCTCTCTCTCTCTCTCCTTCTCCTTCTCCTCCTACTCATCCTTTTCTCAGAGTCTGGCTTACTCTTTTTTTAAATTTATTTTTTGGTACTGGGGATTGAACTCCAGGACGCTTGACCATTGAGTTACATCCCTAATGTTAGCATAATTGCACTCATCTTCCTTTTCCCCACCCCTACTTTATGACTACTGTTCTTACCCCAAGAAATAGAAACAAGCCCAAGACAAAACCTATTGGCCTGGAGACGTGCTGGTCTCTCCCTGTTTTCTCATTGAGAGATTGGAGACAACTTACCGGCCACTGAGATAGGGACATACTGGTTTCCCTGTTCTCTCCTTGAGAAGATAAAGGGGTATGTATGCTGGTTTCCATGTTCCCCCTCTGAGAGATAGGAAAACTGCCTGTCTCTGTTCCCAAGAAACAAACTTGCCTTCCACGAGATCAGGGGATGCTTACTATGTCAGTCAAGATTAAACCCATACCTAGCACACAGCCATGATTCTAGCCTATAAAAGGTAACATTCAAGGGCAAGTTGCTGTTGCTCTCCCTCTCTCTGCCCAGAGCAGCCTTGTCAGGCTCCTGACAATAAACCCATTTCTTATGCCAGGTGTGTGTGTGTGATCAGTCTTGTGCCACTTTTCTTTCACTTAGCCCTATTTTGTTTTTTTATTTAGACATAGGTTCTCACTGAGATGTTTAGGGCCTTACTAGATTGCTGAGGCTAGCTTTGAACTCGAGATCCTCCTGCCACAGCCTCTGGAGCCACTGAAATTACAGGCATGTGCCACCACACCTGGCTAGCTTAATCTTTCATTTTCTTTTTTATTGTTCCTAAACAGGTCAAAGGAGCATGATTAATAAACCACCAACAACGGGCTGGAGTTGTAGCTCAGTGGTAGAGCACTTGCCTAGCGCATGTGAGGCACTGGGTTCAATCCTCAGCACCACATATAAATAAATAAATAAATAAATAAATAAATAAATAAATAAATAAAAAATAAAGGGATTGTGTCCATTTACAACTAAAAATATTTTTAAAAAAACCCACCAACAAGTATTCTTGGTTAAGCAAAAACTTCCTAACAATTTCATATGGAGAAATAATTGGTGTCTCTCCATTGTTTTATGAATTTTTGAAGGCTATGAAAATACTATTAAGTATGATTGATCCATTGCTAACCTCCTGTATGACACTGCTACCAGTCTACCTGTCAATGGGACCACATTTTACTATTGTTTTGCTGAATCCTAGGATGGAATGGAATGGGGTCAGCCAGGAAAATTGGACTTAACTAGTCCAGAACCTAAGAGCACTATTTACTAGATGGCTACCTTTATAATCATGTGTTATTGAGATAAAAAATTACAAATTAGTTGGAAGTAGTTCTGCAATATAAACTCCTATCTAGGGATAACTTTCACCTCTGGGGATAGCAAAATTATCATATGATTGGAGGAAAGTAGTGATATCAAAACTAGAAGAAAGTAGGGTATATATTTAATCCTTTAGTTATCTAGGTTCTCATTTTCCCTTTTAATTGTGTATATGTACATTGTGCACACATTTTAAAACATATCCTGGAAAGCCACTTTATACTAAGAGTAACAATGATCAGTCAGAACAGAAATATCGTGTTGTAATACATATAATGCAATTTGAGCTATCACCCACCTATGCTACCAGTTCACTTGAAGGGGCAATCAGTGCTGAGGAAAAGATAAAGAACACTGATAGTAGAGGAGATTAGTTTCATAAATGAAACAGAATGGGGTGCTATTACTTAGCAGTTGTTTACAGCTGAAACCAGGGTTCTGAGAACTTAGAGTTGCTTATCCATTTCATAGTGGATGCTTGTGATGAGATTGAGTATATGAAAACATTCTCTAACCAAATAGAAAACAGTGATTATACTCATGAATACTGACAGTGGGAGAAAGAGTCAGAAAGTCTTAGAAGATTGTTTTTCTGACTCAATTATAAAATTTCCTGATCAGTATTAAGAGGAATACTATTTTATTGCTCTTTCAAAGAAATAACACACATGAGTCTCTATACATTGTTGAAGATATATCAAGAATATTTATATAGTTGAAGCTATATGTAGGGAGGAAAAATTCAGTTTAACTGGAATATTCAGGTTGAATGGGAAGGAAATAAAGATGAGGAAGTAAATCAAATTTAACTCCAACTGCTATTTTAGTTGGTCATTATTTTCTCATTAATAGCTAGGATTACAGCAGAAAAGACCTGGAAGATGTCTCAATGAAATTCACAAATTCTTTCCTTTCTCTGTTTTGCCTTTCATGATTATGTACTTCACCAAATGAAAGGAAGCAAAATTTGAATAGCTATAGTAAATATGAAATGGGACATACGGACACTGAAGTGTTCACAACCAGTCAACTTATCAATAGCTTTGCAAGCTTCCTCTGTCTTCAGCATTTCTTCTTGCCTTCTTTTACTTTCTGGATCATTATTCAAAATCTTGTTTCTCAACCAAGTCAAATGATATACCCGAAGTCTGTTCTTATGGCCTGATGGATAAGAAAAGATACAGTAGTTCAATTCAATTTATCTTCTTTTTTAATATCTTAGAAGAAAAAAAATAAAGGTATTTTGCCTTTTTAAACAAATGTTTTCATGAAGGAAGGTAAAAAGAAATTTTAACACACTACATTGTATTAGTGTCCCCTTCAGGATTTGGAAATGTAATAGCAAAGTCTATCTTAGTGTCTCAATTCCAACAAGTAGTTAAAGTGTCTACTACCTACCTCTAAGCCTGTCTAAAGTGAGATCTAAAACATTTCCCTGGGAGGTTACAACTCACTGCCACTAAGCAGGCAGAAGAAATCATTTGAAACTTAGATTTTTAGAAAGTCATAATCCCTCCGGGGTTCAGACCTAGAAGTTGTCCCTGATAATGTTTGTGTATGAGAGGGAATGTTAGAATATTGACTGTTTAGGCATTTAGGTCCATTAAGATAAATCTCTTTGCATTCTAGCGTGCTTATGAGAGTTGGATAGTTTTATTATTTTTAACCCAGTTTATCGTTTTTGCTAGTTTTATTTCTAATGATTTTAATATATTTAATTTTTTTATTTATACAAAATATTTGTACATATTTATGAAGTACAATGTGATATTTTGATTTATGTATACATCAGGTAGTGATCAACTTGTGGTAATTAGCATAGCTATCAACTTAAACATCATTTTTTAATGGTGAGTGCATTTAATTCTTCCTTCAAACTATTTTGACATATAAAATGCATTATTGATGTTTATATTCATTCTTCTCTACCACAGTACAACAGAATTTATTTCTCCTATCTAATTATACCCATCATCTAATTATACCCATCAGACCCGGTGACCAACCTCTCTCTCTTTCCCCCTATTCAATCCAGTCTCTGGTAACCACTATTATCTCTTCACTTCTATGAGATCAACGTTTTAGGTTCTACTTGAGTGAGATCATATCTTTAATGTTAGTTTCCTAATTATAAATCCCAGCAAATTTTTACAATTAATTAAAAAAAATGTGGGCCATTAAAATTACACATTTCTCTCCCTAAAGATGATTTTATTTCTAGTAATTTTTAGGGTTTATAAATTTCTTTATTATTACTATTATTATTTATTTTTAGTTGTAGATGGACACAATACCTTTGTTTTATTTATTTATTTTTATGTGGTGCTGAGGATCAAACCTGTGCCTTATATGTTCTAGGCAAGCTCTCTACCACTGAACTACAACCCCAGCCCTGGTTTATATTGTTTCTAATCCCAACAATAGAATTCTTACTTATACAATTAATATGTTCTAAATAAAATTTTTAGAGCAGTATTAGAGTTCTATTCTTTTTTCTTTTCTTTTTTTTTTTTTTTTTTTTTTGTACTGAGGATTTAACTCAGGGGCACTTGGCCACTGAACCACATCCCCAGGCCTATTTTGTATTTTTTTTTAGAGACAGGGTTTCACTGAGATGCTTAGCACCTCGTTTTTGCTGAAGCTGGCTTTGACCTCACGATCCTCCTGTCTCATCCTTCTGAGCTGCTGGGATTATAGGTGTACACCACTATGCCTGGCCTGTTTTGTAATCTTAATCACTACAACACCCATTTACTTGCTGTCTTATAATCAAAGATTCAGGGTTTATAAAAACTAAGAAATTCAACTATTGTGTAGGGAAGTTGTAGAGGTCTTTAAAAGGGAATCCATTCTTGTAACCAACCCTATCTTAGGCCTTTTGATAAGTTTGCTATGGACAAACTTCTTTAATACTCAATTATTTTTTCACTTTTTTCTTTGTTGCTTCTAACACATCAGAAGAAAGGCATATGGTGGATCCTGATGTGATCAGGTGTGCATGAGTGGATGTGAATTACAGCTGTGAAGTTGTAGGAGGCTACTCTGAAAAGCACCTGCAAGCAAGAAAATAGTGTGAGTTTTCTTATCAATAGCCTAAATTAGGTGTGCTGCAATCAAAGGAATTTATTTTCAGTTGTAAATACATAAGAAAATACAAGTAGGAGAATTTGGTGTCCCAATTAAAAGTTAATTTTAAAGTGTTCTCCTTGTGAGCACTTTCACCTGAGAAAGTCTTTAACCCAGTTTGCAGTCTAATTAATCTGCATAATTACTCTGCTAATTTTAGTTTTTAAACAAACCAGAGATGGTAATCAGCAAATTGAGTGGCTCCACAACTTGAATCTGGCGAAATGGTCGTCGCTTTATAAGTTTAGTAATGTCTGCCTTTCCACTTCTGTCCATCAGATACAGATTAGATCGGGTTCCAAGAAGCAAATTGACTCCTGTTCATACATTTAAAAAAATACTATGTCAACTCATTTTATATATAATTACATTTATATTACATTTTTGCTACTCCATTGTGATGATCCATGTAAAGATGATTTATCATTTTTAGGTTAATGCTAGTCAAATGCTGTGTAACTATTTACTCTTAACTAACACACACATAAAAAATGCATTGAAATACATGAAAAGATAGAAGATCATGTTCTTAAGCAATATTATATGGGCTCATGTCTGGTATGCCACCTTGCAAATAGAACTGTGCCTGTATCTTAGCACCCTCTAGTAGCATTCCAAATTTTATTAAAATAAATCAATTATTGTGAAAATCACTATTAAACATTCTTAGTGTAGCATATATAAAGAGTTCAATTCAGTTAATTTCTCATCCCTTACTATAACTAAGGGTTCTAATGCTTTTAAAATCATTATATGTAGATAATTTTAAAATTGAATTATTCTATATTCATGCAGATGTTAAAACTTTTACATTGCTAAATGCCCATAAAATTAGTTCTCATCTTCATGTATCTAAATTCCTATACTCTGTCTTTTATTTCTTGACTGGGTCTATTTGTTCAAATATAGCACTGTTTAAAGAACAAAGAGAGGACTGAAATAGAAGAAAGAACTGAAGTTAAACACACACTTAAAAGTACTGTGGCAGTTTTTCCCTATAAACCAAGACCTAGGAGAAAATCGGCCAAGTAATTAACAGGAAAAAACTTCAATGTCTTTCATTTAGATAATCTTTGTGCTCTGAGGGTATAAGAAGAAAAGACTAGTGTTTTTGCCTTCATTTCCCGTTCTGTCCTTCACCAAAACTCAAGCCAATGGCAAGTTTTGAATCTGCATCTTCCTCCCAGAAGGTACTCAAGGAAGGAGGAGGAAGCATTGTAAATTTTTACTATATTTTTTTATTTTTCAAAATATAAAATCACTTGTTATAAAATGAATTAGTAGACATTAATCACATTTTTGAGTAGTTGCCAGACTGAAATGTTAAATGCCTTCTTTTTATTTGATACACTCAATTAGCAAAACTTGGAGGATATCATTTTTCTAAGTCAATTCATATAATTGTGTTGCCACCTTGTTCTAGTTTTAACTTAAAGCCCTATCTCCTATTCAATCAAATATTAAGTAAAATCTATCAAACAGAAATCAGAAGTTGGCATTTACTATGGATTTCTATCTTCCTTGCATTCATTAATTCTGCTTTATTTGTGATTCAACCGGCTTGAGGTAAAATATAGTCTCAATACCATCCATATGACTATAACTCTTTGGAAACAAAGGATTTGCAAAAGTTGAAGTTAAGCCCTACAAATCTTCAAGACTGTTTTAAAACAAGATCCTGCAAAATATTTTTGGAAGACCTACTTAAGTATCTGTTAGAGATATATGGAATGTCCCTCAAAGGTTATATGTAGAAAGCTTGGTCTCTTGGGCAGCAATACACAGAGTTGGGGCTTTTCAGAAGGGAATTAATAATGAGGGCTCTCATCTCATCAGTGGGTTAATTCATCTGATGGTTTAATAATTTGAATATGCTACTAGGAGGTAGTAGAAAATGTAGGCAGGTTGGGTATGGTTGGAAGAAGTAGGTTGCTGAAGGGCATACACTTGGGGACTATATCTTGTCCATTGCCCATTTTCTCATTGTGCTTCCTGGCTTCCATAAATTGAGAAACGTTTGTCCACAACATCCTTCTGCCATTATATTTATGCCTTGGAGCCAGCCAGTAATTAATTGAAACCTCTGAAAACATGAGCTAAAATATATCTTTACTCCCTCTAATCTGTCAGTATTTTGGTTGCAGCTAGAAAAAGCTGACTAACACAATATTATATGCTGAAAATTAATCTAAAACTAGGAATACTAATCTTAAAATTTCAAATAATTATAATCTAGTCAAATTTTGTATTTTATCTGAATTAAGGTTAAAAAGACAAATAGAATAAAAAGCAGGAGGAATCAATTAAATCATCAAAATCAATTCTAAGAAAATACATTTTATTTGATTGTTAATGGCTTGATAATAGTAAACAAATGCTTTACATCTATGATATTCATGTTACATAGATTTAAAAAGATTCTTTTAAAAACAACCAAGTTTCAGAAATCAAACTCACCCCATAAAGAACCACAGAAGATCTCAGAAGTGAATTCCTTTTCATACATGTGAATTAGTGGTTTTTTTTTTTTTACATGCTGGAGAGACATAGAGCGGGTTAACATTGACTTCAGATGGTTGCTTAAGTGATTTTTCAGGTACTTCCATGAATCCAGCATATACTGTTAAGAATTAAGGGACAGGTATTAAAAGAAATTACTGATCTATACGTCATACATGCTTGAGTGTTTCCATAAATGAGACATCGCCTAGAAAAGTATATTTTCATCTTTTTGTATTTATTTTTAATGGAGTTGTCACTTTAGTAATTCATAAGCCATCAGACAACACAAACAATGATGTTTAAAAATATATTGTTGAATATAGATTTATTTTAAGTTATTGTGATTATAATGCAAAAAAAAATCCAATGAAGAACTCAATTTCTCAACTGAATCTGACATTCAGGCATCATAAAGATTCAGTGAGGAACAGATTTTTATTTTATTTAAAAATGTTTTTAATAGTGCCTTGTTTATAGTATAGGGGTTCACTTAGACATAATCATACATGTATGGAATATAATTTATTCTATTTCAGTCCCCAGTACTTCTTCTTTCCCTTCCCTCCTCCCTCTTGCTGCTTCCCTTCTTCTATTCTACTGGTCTTTCTTCTATTTATTTAAGTCAGTGCTTTATAGACATGCATAAAGATGGAATTCACTGTGGTATATTCATATATGTACACAGCATAATGTGGTCAATTTCATTCTGTAGTTCCTCCCTTTTCCCATCCCTCCTCCCTCCCTATCTATCCCCTTCTGTACTCCACTGATCTTCCCTCTGATTTTGTGGAATCCCTCCCTTTTTCCTGTTATTTTGGTGTAGTTTCCACATATGAGTGTAAACATTTGACCCTTGACTTGCTGAGCCTGGTTTATTTCACTTAACATGATGTTCTCCAGTTCCATCCATGTATCAACAAATGCCATAGTGTAGATTTTTAAAAATCATATATCAATATGAATTTGGGTTGACTAAATATGAGAATTACTTAATTCCATGCAGATTTTGAACAAGTGGTTAAATACTACTTAATGTGTGAACAGGTATCAGAATTGACCAATCATAGTAGACACTCACAGATGGCACTGGCAAAATCAGCAGCAGCAACTCCCCCAGAACCTTTGGAAGGAGATGAATGGCTGTCAGGAAAATCCAATTGTATTGATGAGTCTGATATGTCCTTATTGTCATTCTCATCATCAAATACTGAGGGTGCACTAAGTGAGGCAATGGAATTTGAAGCCTCACTTTCACCATCTGTCTCCTAAAATGAGACCAAAATAGTTTTAATTCATTAGGAGGGTTTAAACTGAGAAATATTCTAGGGGTTACTTGAAAAAGTGAATGCAAAATTTTTAGTATCTTCATTCTTGTAAAGTGCACACTTATTAAAAAATTCAACAATATCATCAAAAGAGAGAGTAGTAACCTATTATTGAAATAATTGATTTTAGAGAAATTCAAGGACCTTTAATCTCCCTACCCCAATTTGGGACCTCATAATTGTGGAAATATACCAAGTACTGTGCAAGGAATCTTATTTACTTATCTTCATGAATCCTTACAACTATGCAACAAGTATAATTATCTCCCATTTATTTATAAGAAAATTAATGTTTAGAAGGTCAAATATATTTCATGTTTTAAACCTAGTAAGTAAGGGAACTAGACCGTGAAGCAAAAGTTTATTTGATTCTCAAGTGTACATTCAACTATGTTATGCCAAATAGTTGCTTGAAAAAATATAAAGCACAACATGGGGGTATCTTTTCCATTGCTTTAAGGTACCTTGAGAGAATGTGTAGCACAAAAAACCTACACAGAGAATTTTTAAATGACAAAATGAATGATGGAAAATCAACTTACACAAATTCAAAGGTACAAACATATTTTGATGAAAATCTAGCCTGCTTTCAGTAACTAACAGAGAAGACACTCAAGGATAAAAACCACAAAATGTGACAATTTAGGTGGCATTCCACATCCTATGTGGAAAACATACCAACTGTTTTTAGTAAACCTGTTTATTGATGAGCTCCTCTTTGTGAATAGTGATTCCTGGCACAGAGAGAGTTGTGCCACCCTGTCAGTGACTGTTTTTTATGAACTTTCTAGCCACAAAATCATGTTCTAGCAGTATATCCCTTTTAAATTAAAATGAAAGGAAGACCCATTTACTCTGTAAATTTCAAAAACATTCCTAAAGATAACTAGAGACACCCAGGTGTGCTATAAAACTTCTGTTGGAACATCCTGTTTTAATCTTTAGTTAAGATAGATACATGGAAAGACATATGGACAGATGGACATAGGTATTTTCCACTGATAACTGCTTTCCCATCAGAAATTATTCCGGGTATTTTCTTCCTGTGTTTTCCCCTTCACTTATTAATTTCTTCCATAATTATTATGTACCTCTCATAGACCAAGCCCTAGGTTGACTTTGAGTTTGGGCAAATTATTACAGAAATAACCAAAGATGGAGTATAAATAGTTTCTTCATTTTAATAGCTCATAATCTTGTGTGACAGATATCACTAAACAAATAAATAAGTTACAAAGTCATAAGTACCAAAATTGACCTATATGCAAATTGTTTGCAAGCACAGAGGAGGTATTATCTAATTCTGCTTTGGGAAATCAGAGATGACATTTGAATTGAATCATAAAGGATAACTAATTCACCAAATTAAGAATAGGTGAGAGGGCAGCCTTCTAGACAGAGGAAATAGTTTGCACAGAGAACAATAATTCATGAAAAACAGCATGGCACCTTCAAAGTCATTTTGTGTTAGGACAATGTACTAGGAAAGTAGATTGCCACAATATTTTCTTGTTCTGGGATTCTACTTGAATTTTCAGATATATAGAGGCTGTGCATTTGCCAAGAATTAGTTCAAATACCATGTAATCTAGGAAATCTTTGGGACAATTCCTATTGATATAGCATAAATGAAGCTACAAGAGTATTTTAAACCTATTTATAAAATCAATAAACATTATTGAACCATAAAATGACTAAATGGAGGACTTTACTCCAATTAAAATTCTGTGTTACTGATACCTTAAAAATTTGAACACGCACTTACATATGACAAAGCAATTTCACTCTTAGGTATGGACTCCAAAAGAATGAAAAGCAGATACTCAAAGAGATACTTCTATACCACCATTCAAAGAAGCTTATTCAACATAGCCAGAAAGTGGAAAGAAACAAAACCCAATGTGGTATATACATGATGGAATATTATTTATCTGTGTAAAGGAATGAAATTCTGATACATGCTATAAAAAGAACCCTGAAAATATTATGCTAAGTAAAATAAGCCAAAGATGAATGAACAAAAATAAAGGATGAATGAACAAATATTGTGTTTCAACTTATATAAGATATCTAGAGAGAAAGTAGAATACAGGTTACCACAGACTGGGGGGAGGGACTGGGAGTTAATTGCTCAGAAAAATAAAAATGTAACAGAAATGGATACTGGTAAAGATTGAACAATATTTGAATGTTCTAACTTCCACCAAGTTGTAAACTTAAAATAGTTAAAATGGTAAATTCTTTGGTATGTGTTTTACAATAAAAATAATCCCTCCAGAAAAAAAATTGTGTTAACAGACACTACTTTGAATGTGTGGTCTGTGTAAACAAGGCAACAAATAAAAGGCATTTGTCCTCAGAATTAAATAGAAGCCTCCAAATTTGAAGTGGTAAAGACACCCACACACCTATAATTTAAAAATGTTTAAGGCTTTGGGTTGAAAGTTAAAATCTATTTGGGATATCTGGAAATGTCACATATCATATTCAGAAAATATCCTCAGAATGAAAGGAGTTTCTCTTTTTCAAATGGTGCATTACCTCCTCTTGATGTTCAAAGTCCTGGAATACAGGTCTCTCCAATCCTCTGTCAGATCCTCTCAGATCCTCTGTCTCTGAATAATTTTCTCCTCCACTGTGTCCAAGTGATCCATTATCATCATTGGCTCCACTGACTCCCTTACTTCCATTACCCCTGCTACCTCTTCCACTACCTATATTGGTTCCGTGTCCTTCCTGGTCTCCAATGGCTTCATTGTCCCCACTGGTTGCACTTCTTCCATGACTTCTACTAGCTCTATGGGTGCCATAGCCTCTGGTGGTGCCTTCTTTTCCATCACTTCCATCACTACCTTCTTGTTTACAGCTTCCATCTCTGCCATAGCTTGCCCTGATAACAAGGACAAATTAGTGAAAGAAGGCCACCAAATAAAAACACATTTGAGAGTGAAGAATGAAATAAAATTAGAATTTATCTTATACATATGTACTATGTCCAGGCATGTTTTAGGTCTATGTGAATACTATTGGTATGATACAGACAAGAAAAATGCCTGTGTCCTATTAATCTTAAATATTGAATTAACACCATAGCACTGTCAATGACTTAGCTATATGTGGATAACAGAGGGAAATTTTTTTCATTATTTGTTAGGTACATGTGTTAGGTTAGAAGAATAAACATGTATTTTTTCTTAAATAATAAACTGCTTCATGCATTAGAAACTGCAGAGACACACGAATGAATAATCCCTTATCCTTGGCTCAACTACAACATATTTTAATATCTTTTCTTGCAATATATCAACTTTATATTAATTTAAATGTACTATCTGATTTTCTAACACATGTAAAGGCTACTTAGCTATAAAATATCATTGATTAACTGCTCCCATCAGGAAGTTCCAGAAGCATAAACCTAGTATTTTATAGAACTAAGGTAGTCATTTATTTATTTTGTAAAAATGCCATTCTTAAGAAAACATTGCAATGTTTTGTGCATAAGAGACAACATTATATGTGTGTGTGTGGAGTGATTTCAAAAGTAAAGTTGTATGACAATGGAATTCCTGGTAGATTTTTTAGTTGGAAAAAAATCAGAAGATCTCTTGGTAATTTACCCATTAATTAACCATAAAAATATCATGTTATTTTTATTATATAGATGACACTATCTCGACTGTTTGAGAAATGCAAACAGCTGTGTTTGCAGATATTAGAAGCATACTTCATTTTCTCCACTTCTCATGCCCATTGTGGTATTACAGGGTAGGAAGTTTCAGTGGCATTATTTTTTCTATATTTTTATTGGTGCATTATATCACACATAATAGTGGGATTCATTGCTTCAGTGGCACTAATTTTAACAGAAGAAAATAACTTCAGGTATAAATAAATAAACTAATAAATACTTGAATGTTTGGAAAATATGCAAATAATGAGAAATTAAGCATTCTACATTAAAAAAATTTAAAATATATTGTTGAATACACCAGTGTAAGTGTACCAATATGTAAGTGAAATTAATTCATCCTTTTGATAATATATCTTGAAAGTAAACCAAAGATGCAAATAGGTCTGAGGTTATAAAACATGGATAGTGTAAGTAATCTAGAAAAACCAACCTTGACCAATTAGGAGCATCACCATGATTATCATTTATGTCATCACCAGATGCATCATTGTTGGCATCATCATCATGGGCTTCACAGACACCATTTGTCTGATCAACCTGGTTATCCAAGTCATCATTTCCATTGGCATGATCATAGGTATCTTTGTAAGCATCATTAGAATCCTCATCAATGCCATCAGTATCAGCACCAGCATCATAGAGTTCAACATAATCACCATCCTCTTCAGGTGGCTGAATGACAGGTGCAGGAGTTAACCAATCATTCCGGAAGATTTCAGAGAGTGCATTATAGCCCACCCATTCATTTGTCAAGTACACAGGGGGTGATATTTTTCCTACTTTAAATCCATCTGGAACCTGTGTGCACAAGAAAGGTTAATATAGTCTTTAGTAGGCTTTCATTTTCTTTTATATTGTGAAGATTCCATGCTAACAACAGTTTAAAATGTATTCTCAATTGAAACAAAGATGTTTGCTCACTAGATATAGCCAAGATTTTAGTGAAGATGCCAAAATCCAAACATCAGGCTGAAATTATTAGTGGACTTTCCAGATCACACAGAGCAACATTTACTCACTTTGTTTTTTGTATTACTCCTATTTGTCTGCTGAGGAATAGACATTTATTTTTGATGCTGGAGAGCAGAACAGGTGACTTGATGCTTTATGGATACAGTCATATTTCCTTTTGTTTTATCCCCTGATATTGGGATTAATGTGTCTTGAAATCAGTAGGTTAATTTCCCAGCTTTGACTTTGCATGCCTTAGTTTATCTTAAATTATTTCAAACACTTTTTAAAAGAAAATTAATATAAATTCACCTTTCATGCGTAGTAGGTGTCACATAGCAACTTTTTGATATAGATATGTGTATGCTAGCGTAACTATGAAAATAAAATGATCTGTAAGCTTACTGAAAATAAGTATAAAGATTTTTAATTTATTCAATCAGAGAATACTTTATTTTTTACTATGTATTTTATTTTTTATGATTTCCCAATACCCAAGGAGTGCTATTAAACAAAACTTAGACATCTAATTCTTACCCCTTTCTTTGAGCTCTACAAATATCTGCTTATTACCCTTCTCTTTCCAATATGTTCTGACATAAGAAAAGTGAAGATAAAATAGTGTCTGATCAATTAAGATTTTTTTCATTTAATTTTTAACTTCTAAATTTTGTATTCTGGATGTTCACATAGCAAAGGAAATCATTTTCAAAGTAATACAAAATTAAAATCTTTAACCTTTCCCCCTTTAAGTGGTTTGATAAAGTGTACATCAAAATAAATTGGAAATTAAGAACAGATATAAATGTGGTAAGATGGATACCTACATGGACGTCAATCAGCAACTTCTGATCAATAGTAGAATAAGGTGGCGATGACTGGGACCTCCTCCCAGTCACAGGAATCTCCTCCTCAGAAGATGATTCTAAGGAATGCCAAAAACATGTTAGTAACAGTGGTGATTACACTGATTGCCTTCATTTGGTAGTGTATCAGTTCAATTCCATGTTTTCCTTGTAGTCTCTGTAATTCCATACAGGAAATATTACCTGATAAATACTCATGGACCCAGAATCCTAAGATTCATTTATGTATGTACATATGTATGTATGTATGAATGAATGTACTGGGGATTGAACCCGGGCCAATTAACCACTGAGCCACACCCCCAACCCTTTTTCTTTAATCAATGTTTTCTTTTTAAAATTTTTAAAAATTTGTTCTAATTAGTTACACATGTCAGTAGAATGCATTTTGACACATTGTACATAAATGAAGCACAACTTCTCATTCCTTTGGCTGTACCAGCCTTTATATATATGCTTAGAGACAGTTTCTCACTAAGTTGCATAGGGTCTTGCTAAGTTGCTGAGGCTGGCTCTGACCTTGTGATCCTCCTGCCTCAGCATCCTAAGCTCTATTATCAGAAGCAGTAAGCAGGCTCAAATATTGTTCCATTTGTAGACTCACATGACTTTGTTTTCAATATTTAATGTGTACTTTCTAAATATTTCTCCCTATATATGTAAGGTTTCTATCTGTCCATGTAAGCATGGTAACCAGATTGACACGTTTTATTAAAAAGAATGTGTCAAGAATAGGAAGGGTCGACATTACTACAGGCCTCACATACTCACCTAGAAGAAAAAGAGACCAACAGTGTATTAGATGATGATAGATTACCCAAAACTCTCAGGAGTTGATTGTATAATCTTAAGCCCCTCCAATTTTCACCCAGAGATATATCTTCAACTATTTCAATAGAGTTGAAGAGACAATTACTGAAAAGAGACAAAACTTCACCCTTTCTCTAAAGCTGGGAACTTTGTATATGAATACTGTGTAATAGAACTTTCTGCAATGATAGAAATGTTCTGTAACTTCACTGTCCAATGCAGTGGCCACTGGTCACACATAAATATTGAATACTTGAAATGTGATCAGTATGCCTGAGAAGTGAACTTTTAAAATTTAGTTTTCATTTTAATTGCCACAAGTGGCTAGTCGCTATCACATTGGACAGCTCAACTCCATAGGATAAATATTTCCATTTAAAATACAAATTTATACAAGTCGAAAGTCTAGCTTTTGACATTAAGTTCAAAATCTAGTGAGAATATTTAAAAGGGTCCCAAATCAGTAGGTCTAGATGAGAATACTCAGAAAAAAGGTTCCCAAAGGGAACTTTCAGGTCGCTACTTATTGTTTTTGTGTGCTAGAAATTAAACACAAACACTACTGCCCCTCTTTTATTTATAGCCTTAGTATATACAGCTAAAGTGTAGCCACTACAACTCCAAAAAGCACACATTTGTAAACACCGCTGTCTTTTGAGAACATTATAACAAACTCATTCTACAATGTGTGTCCTTATTTTCTGGTGTTGTTGTAATTTTCCCATTTATTATTTTTCTACAGAAGACTATTTTCAAGTATTTTGGTCTGGGAGTAAACTACATAAGAAGTTTGGGTAAGTGTCTTGTGATTTTGAGGCAAACCTGTAGTAAGGTAATTTCCTCCATGATGAAACCTGTAATCTCAAGGGAATCACAAATGTTCTATGTAGTAAATATAATAATATAACAGAATTTTAGAACTGAAAATAAGTTTAGCTATTATCTGCATAGATGCTATTCTTTTGTCCATCCTAGCAATGTTCATGATTATTTTGGTGCCTAATACAACATTTATTTCAAAAAGGCAACATAAATAGACCATAAATTTTTAGTTGTTTATCCAGTAGTAATGAAGTTAGTCCTATTTGAGCCAGAAAGATAAAATTCTTGGGGAAAATAATCCTAAAATTACTCCTTATCAGGTTTATGTTACTTATAAGAACACAGTATTTCTGCACAAGAACTCACCACCATTTAAAATAATTCTATCACTATATGCCTCTTAAGGTGAAGAATGGGGTATTTAATTCCAGATCTTTGAACATTTGGTTTTCTATATTCTTTTTGATATTAACATTTTAATAAAATCTGTACACAACATTTTAAAAGATGACTTGGGGACTTGTTCAGGCATTTTCCCATTGCTTAACTTACCTGGATTTTTTTTAAACTTTGTAATGCCAGATTTTATGATTCAAGGCGCAACTTTTGGTTTTCTTGATCATATTCCACAAATATATAATTCATTTGAACTCTCGAAAGCACATCTTAAAATACTTGTTTGAAATTCATTATCACAATTTGTGAAGTTATTTTTATGATTTGATTGATTAATTTTTCATGTGTTCTGAATGAAACTATCAGTTTGTAACATTCAGAAATATTTATGAGGCATTATGTATATCATATTTTGGGGAGGTGAAATAACAAGCTGACAAAACACACTCTCACAGCTATTCCAGCCATTATTGTAAAAGTTGCCTATAAATGGTAGCTTGGAGATGCATGTCTCAAGTTCCAATTCTATCATTTTGACATGTGATATAGTAACTAAATAAGGTTAAATCATCTACCTCCACAGAAATATTTTTAACTACTACTCAACTGTTAAAAGACACTTCAGAAAAATACTTTTCTACTTCTCAAAGGTCACCACTGACCACCCAATGGTCTAATCCAGAGGCCTATTCCTACTTGGCCTCCCTGATATTTTTTTATTCACTCCTTAATGACATTATTCTTCCTCAACTTCTGAATATAAATCGTTAACCATTAACTTTATGTTTTAACTGTTGAAACTTTGTGTTTTGAATCACCTGATGCTTCTGGGCAAATTTGAAGGTTTTGTGAACTCCTTTGTCTGATGTCAATGGGTTGCTGAGCTTCTCCTAAGAGAGATGGCGGAAGAACACTAAAGAAAAGATGGAAAAGCATGTGTCATGTGCTAACATTCATAAGGGGAATGTACAAACTTTCATAAAGACCAATAAAATAGTTGTTCATATGTATGTTATACTGAAAAGAAATTGAGTTTAGGTAATATTTTTCAACTTCCAATTTTCCCCAAACCTGTTACTTTATCTAGAATAGAGAAATGATTTTTGAAACATAGAAATAAAACACGTTTCCATATAGCCCCTTTCCTTCATATACCATATTTATTTTTTAACAATTGTATGAACTTTCTTAAAGGTAGTATTTAGACATTATTACCTGGTAAACAGGGAAAACTTAATATTACAATGTATGTGTGTATTTTAACATGGAAAATCTATTAAATTATTATGTCAAATATTCTACTATTTTTTTTCAAATGCTTAGAGTTTACATTTAATGCACTATTCCTGATTCAGATAAATGGATAGAAAAGGAGGGCATTTTAGTTCTTGCTCTTCAAATTCAAAGACCATGCTACATTTTATAATCACTTTGGTCTTTCTATATGGGAAAGGTATGTATGCATATATATGTGTATATATATATATATATATATATATATACATACACACATGCACAACACATGTAATATATACATGTATTACATATAATATGTATTATATGTAATATATATATAAAATGATCTTTGAAAATTGCTGAAGATCACCAATACTACAATGATAAAAATATAGTGACTGGTGTCAATGTCACATATGATATCTTATTGATAAAATATTGAGTCTTAGATCAAATTTTGACTCTAAGTCATTTTCAGGCTTTCCCATTCTGTGGCATTAGCTTCTGAAGATGTGGATAAGACTTGTGCGTGTGTTTACCATGTAGTATATGCAAGAAAACTCACTTGAAATTTCAAGTCATTTTGTTGCCAATTACTAATTAAAAACTGCAAATGATTCAAATAATTGTTTTATTAATATTGTGGATCTTGCTAGATAATTATCAACTAAATAACATGGGGACTGGAGTATGACCAAATGTGAAAGATGTAGCTATGGGATCATTGTAGTTGAGTTTTAAATGGGAGACAATCATGACAGTGCTGGTGATGTTGTCATTGATAGTTTCGTTTTTATTTCATATAGGACTTAGCATTAAAGAAACAAAGTTTACTTTTTCATGGGATAATCATGAATAACTTGAATATAGAATTACAGAAAACACATACCTTGAAGTGAACTTGACATGGTGTGTACGTTCCTGGTTATAAAGCACGGAAGCAGGCCTCTCTTGGACCTTGAAGACACAATGTAATACTTAGGTAAAATTCTCAATCTTAAATTTTTTGAGTTACTAATTTAAAGAAAAATGCCATTCTTCATATGTATGTTTTTTCATAAAGGTCTGACTTACAAAATATAATTTTTATAAATAGATTCTATTTTCATAGTTACTTATAGTATAACATTGGAATTGCTTAACTGTAACTTATTTTTTCAGTACTAGGGATTGAACCCAGGGGCACTCAACCACTGAGCCACATCCCCAGCCCTTTTAATATTTTATTTAGATACAGGGTCTCACTAAGTTGCTTAGGGCCTCAGTAAGTTGCTGAGCTGGCTTTGAACTCATGATCCTCCTGACTCAGACCCCTGAGCTGCTGGGATTATAGGCGTGCACCACCGCTCAGTTTAATTACAGATGGTTTCTTTGAATTTTAGTATACGAACAGATTCTTGAGAGTATATTATCAAAATCTCTCATTTTATTGTTGGGGGAATCTGCAGCCCAAAGAAGGAAAATGACTTTTCTAAGAATATTTCATCAAGTCAAAGTAATATATAAAACCAGAATGCAGGCCTCCCAACCCTTAATTTAGTCTTCTTTCCATGTTTTCACATTACTTTTTAAAATCAAGTCCATACTTCTCACTCAAAATTTAAGAATTTAAGTTCAAATTTCTTACACTTTTAAGCTAATCCTAGATTTTGAAATGCTGTCACACATATATGCACATCATTAAAATCTCTCAAGAATCAAAATTGTCCCATTTTTAAAAGTCTTTTTTTTTTTTTTAATTTTACAGTTTGGCTGTACTGTCATAATCAGTATTCCAAATACTTTTGCCTTTAAATAAATTTGTATTTTACTACTTATAAATCCATCCAATACAGCAAAACATTGAAGAAAGGACACATATAATGAGCCAGTTTTCATCACATCAATGAGCCAAATTTATTTTCTGCCAATATTGGCAGAGAGGGCCATGAAATATTGCCTTGACTCATTCAGTTTTATATACCTAGGTTTCTACTCACAATAGTTTGTAGCTACTCAAAATATATATCATTCTGTCATGCAATGAGACCATCACACTAAAGTCTTTAGAAAGCAATTTCAACATTTTACAATTTAAAAATCTAGTATTTTCATGCTGATAAAATCACTCTATTTTCTAGAAACTGTACTAGCTTTAGTGTACTCTTTTTCACTGTGAAGTGACTTTTCAAGGCTGTTTTTACACTCCACCAGACAGATTGATGAGAAATGAAAAATCTTATCAATCTTCCACATATTTTGCTAATGAATGTTTCCAAATATAACCAGATGTTTGGCAGTATACAGTTTCAATGTCTACCTGACAAACTTTTTATACCTTCAATACAGATAGCTTGAATCATATTGACCCAATCTAATCCTCTTAGTTTATGAAGGTGATCTCAAGAAGTTTATTCTATTGTATTTTATGTATGTATGTATATATTTGAGACAGGATATTGCTGTGTTGTGCAGGCTAGCCTTCAATTCTTGGACTCAAGTAATCCTCCTACCTCAGCCTCCCAAGTAGCTGGGACTACAGGCATGCTCTACCAGGTCCAGCTTAAGAAGGTTATTGACACTTGTAAACCAGAGGCCAAAATCACTCAAAACAGATAATGGCCCAAAGTAACAAACACAAGGCCTAATGTGAGCTGGTTATGTTTAGTCTAATAAATGGGAAGAGGAACATGATTAGTAAGAATAACATATAATATATTCCCAACTAAACACAGCTCATTAGATTCCCTGCTTACAGTGTCATACTTATGGTAATAATTGTTACCTAAGTGTATAAGAGAACTCATTTACTAAGACAGTGAAGAAAACATATTGCCCATTCTTATTAATAATACAATCGACTTCTGCAAATGATTAGTATCTATAAAGAAATATTCTTAATTATTCACTTCAGAGGAAGGTTAGTATTGGGGAACTATATTTAAAAAGGAGAACTGTCCATGAAAGATTTCATCATAGACTTCTGTGAAGAGTCTTTTGCTAATTAATATCTTATGCTGATTATGAACAATGATGCTCCTGATTCACCATCAATAAAGAGGGCGTTTGTGTTCTTTACATATTCACCAAATTCATCCTAGTGCCTAAGACTTTTTAGATGGTTGGCTGTTAGGAATGCTGGCAATGATAACACTACCTTGTACACAAAAGAACTGAACTTATCACACTGACCTCACCAATACATGTGCTAAATAGGATATTCTTAATGAAGTCTTGGAAATATAAGTCAACCTGGATGCTAGGATGAACTTAATTATTCCCATACATGTGAGAAAATAAACTACAGATTAAATGACAAATGGTATCCCAGAACAGATACAATCAAGGAGAAAGTTATGCCTATTTATGTTACCCACATTTTTATAAGCAATATTTCTACTTAAGGAATGACTGACAAAGTATTATCATTCAAATTATGGGATTTTAGATATTTTATTTTAAATGAGTGAAAAAAGCCTGTCAATTTAAAAACATTGATGCTATTTGTTAGTGATGATAAAATTTAAGTTTTCACAAGAAAATTAGAATTTTTAAACTTATATCTGGTACTGAGCACTTGACAGCTTACAAATACTCAATTATATTAATGATGAAATTGATAATGATATTAACAAATTTTTCATATTGCATAATTAAACATGTAAACATTTGGGAAGATAAATACAGGCAATGAGCCAATATTTTCCAACTGACAAGTGAATAAAGTGAAAACTCATGCATAAGCAAAACATATTTCCAGCATAAGATAGACAAGTGGATTTTAATATTACTAATTATACAGAATTTCATTGATATGTCTTTAGATTCCATTTCTTTAGTTTTGGTGTATCATCAAAGAATATGCACAATTGTTTGAGAAATCTACAAAAAGTCTCCCTTTCCAACTACTTATATGTGAGAAGCAAGATTTTATTCCGTATATGGAAACCAAAACAACATATGACAACAATTAAATGAAGAAGTAGATATCAGAATCCAGATGTTTTCCATTAAGCAAGATAAATTAAAGATCTCTGCAAATGAAATAGTGACATCTGTCAAATTTTGTTTTGGAAAATACAAATATTTTTCATTAAAATTTGTTTATTTTATTAACATGTCATCATTTTATTACTTTTAAAATAAATTAGTATGTATTTAATTTTTTGGTTTTAATCTCTATTAAGTTAAATATTGAATAATATACTCTATATAATAAACAGAAGCTTTTTGGAGTGCTCAATGTTTAAGATTATAAGAGTTCCTAAGAATAAAAAGTTTAAAAACTGGGGCTGGGGTTGTGGCTCAGTGGTAGAGTGCTTGCCTAGCACATGTGAGGCGCTGGTTTGATCATCAGCACAACATAAAAATAAATAAAGAAAGAAAGGAAGGAAGGAAGAAAGATATTGTGTCCAACTACAACTAAAAAAATATTTTAAAAAATTTTAGAACCACTGTTTTAGGCTCCTACTAATGTCATAGCAATCCATTCTGAGCAATTTACCTCATCTTCTTTAGGGTTTGGATCAGGTTGCTGTGATGGTTCTACTTGGACTTCTGCCTGAATTGAATGAAATACTTCATCATTGTCTGATGATTCATCTTCTTTGTCCTTTGAAACAAACGTAGCATAAGTATTTTAATTTTTTAGAATGCAAACAAAAGTAACAATTGCATCATCATAATATACAATTGAAAAGATTAATTTCCAAATTTTAAACCAGTAGTTTCTAAGAGTTTTGAATTAGGATCTTATTTAAAATCTGAGGAATGCTACAAATTGTCCATAGAAAACTGCGTATAGAAACATATTTGCATATATTTTCAGGGGGATTGCTGAGCTACTGAAGCTCATCTGTGGGATCCAGATTAACAATCTCTGATCTAAGGCTTAACTCATAACCTTCAATAAATATTTGCAGTTAGTAAACTGTTAGGAACTCCAACGTTTGGTCCTAATTTTTAGTAATGGAAGATCTGTAGTATAAAGGTGTAAAAGTTCCTCCCTAATTGATCTCCAGGAGTTTAGGATTTTTTTCTCTTTTAGGTCAATCAGTGTTATCTTTCAATTCAAAGAGGGTAATAAACACATGTTGTGTGTGTGTGTTTGTGTTTTCTGATGGTGAGCTGAAGCACCCAAATGCCTGTAAATTCTAAACTAAATTTCAGAAATTTCAAAAGACCTATGACTTCAAATATAGTATCAATCTTCTTTTCCTTTGTGATTTCTTAAGGATCATACAAAAAGATTTGAATGCTTGTTCAAGAAACTAGGGTCATGGGATTGGTATCTATTATTTATTAACTTTTCCTGCTGTTATAAAATAGCTTTCCACATATATATGAAAAAAAACAATGCATGACAATAAGTATGTGTTATGTTGGTAATATGAGACTTTTGAGGGATAAATAAAAAGGTAGGTTTGTTTCCACTAATGCAAGGCCCATTACCTTAAGTGGTTAACAGGGTTCATTGAAAATAGACATTAGCATGTTAGATGTCCTAATTTCTGGGAAACATTACCATTCAAGACTCATACTTTCCCTTCTCTAACTGCTTTCTTTCTCTTTATATTCTAGGAGTTAAAAATCTATTTTCCATTTTGGGCCTTTCTTTTGCTGCTTTTACCTTTTCTCATGTTAAACATGCCAGGGAATTAACATTTTTTCAATAGGTTCCATGTGCACAAACCTAAGGAATTCTTATGTAGATGTTTAGACAAGGTCCATTTGTAATTAATGCATCAATTGTTATTGGGTAAGTGGAAGTGGATGACAGTGTTTATTTAGGATCATAACAATAATTCTTTTACATAAATGGTGTAAATGGGAAATATTAGAAAACAACTGTTTTTCTAATTTTGTCTAAACTCATTAATTTGCTTATCAAGCTCATAAACTATTATGAAACTAAAGTTGCCAAATTAAATTCAACAGCTCCATCAAATTGCATTCATTTATATTAGAAGCTTTTGAAAGAATGAATATTTATTCTTAAATAAGAGAGGTTAACACATTGTATTGCATATTTCAAAAGGGTCTAGAGACCAAGTTATAACTTGTTTCATGGTCTGTGCAGTTATGCCATTGATTAATTTTGCAAAATTGGTGGTAATTTTTTTTAAACAAGTCATAAACCTGGTAAATACTGTCTACAAAATGTTTGGGAAACTACATTTCCTTCTCATTAGAACATGTACAAAATTTGTATTCATTCATTCACACAGTCTAGCATTTCATGGCAAGAAAGAACAAATAAAATAACTTCAGGGATACAGAAATAAAAAATGAGATATTTTTGAAATTTAAATTATGAAAGTAACGTTTAAATATCAAAATATGCATATAGTATCTTTTTACTGGTTAAGGGAATACCAGGTAGAAAACAAATAATTATTTTTCATTTGGTTTTAAAGAGGAAAAACAATAAAAAAAAAAAAACCTAGCATTTTTTCAGTCAGTAAAAATGTCAAACACTCTTACGTTTTCAGCTTGTCTCAGTTCTTCCTCATGCTGATTAAAGTTGTCCTCCCATCTGCGTTGGAGCCTTCGCCTGCAAGCTTCTAAATCAGAGAGTTCAATTTCTTCGTGTTTTCGTGATGACTTTATCCTAAACCTCTTTGGTGACAGTCTTTTTGCCAGAGCTTGCCTTAGACTAGACACTTTTGATTTTTTCTTCCGGGCCTGTTCTGGTTGAGAGTAAAACATGTTTGATGACAGGTTTTCCATCAGGGTTTGCAGCAGACCAAGTGGCTTTGAGTTATGTGAGTTTGGTGCTCGAAGCAAGTCTCTTGATAGTCCTTCTATCAGTGCTTGAACTGAGTCAACTGCCTGTGAGGGCTCTAGTGTCCAGGCCTGTGCCTGAGATGACCCTTCATTTTGCCCCCCTATGGGAATGAGCAGCTGAGTATCCAAATGTAGTGGCAACAGCACATGGTGGTTCTGTGATAGTAGAGGCAGGAACACCTGGGCATGTACTTGCAATGACTCAGGTTCCTCTGCCTCTGTCTCCTCCTGTGCAGGCTCAGCAGCCTGTTCCTGTACCTCTGGCTGTTCAGGTGGCTGGTTTTGCTCCAGATGCTGTTCAGGGACCTGATTCTGCCTCTGTTGTTGTCCAGCATCCTGGCCCTGCCTTTGCTGTTGCTCAGGAACCTGATCTTGCCCACGAAATTCTTCTGGCACCTGGTCTAGATCTTGAGGCTGTTCTGATGTCTGGTTCTGGATGTGGGCCTGAGTCTGCTGCTCTTTGAGTACTGGGGTGTGAACCTGTAGGGGCCTAGGAACCTTACCCTGAGCCTTTAGTGGCATGAGTACCTGGGCTGCCCTCCGTAGTCGTGGAGGTGCCTTAATCTGCATGGACAGAGGTCTAGATGACTTAGACTTAGCCTGAGCCTGTAGTGGCATAAACACCTGAGCTGCCCCATGTAGTCGTTGAGGTGCCTGAGCCTGCCCTTGTAGAGGCCTACGTGCATTGTCCTCAGCCTGTAGTGGTGTGAACACCCTGGCTGCTCCCTGTAGTTGCTGAAGTGCCTGGAGCTGTGGCTCCTCTTGATCAGGTAACCACCTTGGCTGAGAAGGTTCTCCATGCAGGACCCTAAGTGGTCTGCATCTGCTGCTGGTTGGCAATCTCAGAAGCTCATGAGTACAAGAGGGTCCTCTGAAATAAACAAATGATTGCCATACAATTAGAATTTTTAGTGGAATGGAGCCATTCAAGGAACTTACTTTTATTTTAAATGATATTTTCTGTGAAAATATATATTTTCAGTAAATCTTTCTGGCATCATTCTTGTAATGTCTGAAATATCTTTTGGCAAACATTTGTAATGTTTAATGTATTTAAGTATTAATGGAGTCTGATAATATACTTTTAAAAATATTTTAGTTATACATGGATACAATATCTTTATTTTGTTTATTTATTTTTATGTGGTGCTGAGTATGGAACCCAGTGTCTCACATATGCAAAGCAAGCGCTCTGCCACTGATCACAGCCCCAGCCCTGATAATATACTTGATCATTGTATCATCACATATTAAGGAGTCATTGAGTAGTCATAAAAATTCTCAACATTTCCACTTAATATCTCACTGAAACAGAGATCTGGTGTATCAGAAAATATTAAGTTGTTCTGAGCAAAAGGCAACAGTGTAGAATCAATTGCCATGTGTAAATTGCTATCATGAAAATATATATGCAATTGTTTAACACACCTGAATCTTCTCATGGTATACTGTTCCTTAATAGCTTCTTCTCTTTCAAACACCAGAGGTATCCCTTTTTTATGAAAGAAAAAGAAATAATGTATAAACAGTAAGATGCATATAATCCACCTTAGTAACTGTGCACACTCTAAATGGTCAGGATGTATAATGAATTTACAGAGGCAAGAAGGCAGTGAAGAAAGTAGCCCTTCAAAAGCACTTGCTTGGTGATTTACAAAATATTCTGTCAGGCCTACTTTTCCAATACTGTACTGCTATTGCAGGTAGATTAATTTCTCTGGACATAGGAAAAAAAATGGCAACCTAATTGCTACAATTGTAGGGAAAGAAGCAAGAATGGGGCAATAAAAGAATGGGAAAAGAGAAACTATACATGGTTGGTGGGTTTACAGCTATAGGTTCTATATGTAAAACTTTTATGGCTCAGGATTAATCTTTGGTCTTTAGAACGTGAAGGTAAAACATTCATTCTGGATTTTATACTTATGCATTTAAAATATTCAGTTTATTTTCTGTCAGTTTTGCTGTCACTATGAATTATAGAACTTTATAATCAAGACCTTTGTTCTTGATTTCCTATATTAAAATATTGGGGACAACTATATTTACATTTTCAGGGTAACCTCCATCTAATTGAGACTTTTCCTATAGGTAATATTCTGGACATCTTGCAACTTCCGATATTAGGAAGCTATCAAATAGAACTATGGTTTTCCTGTACTCATTTGAGAATGGTTGGCCTCTGTAATGCTGGTCCAATGACTTCATCACTAGAGGCATATAAATAATCTGGCTGTTCCTTACTTGAAAACAGGATACATATAGTTATGCAGATAGAGCAAGCACCACTATGATAGGTCCTGAAGCTGATCTGAGGATGCCTACTATCATTGTAGTTTCCCCTTCTCAACTCCATTGTTACCTTGGACCTAGTCTATGATCTCTGAAATTAAATGTAGAATGTGTCACAAAACAAAGTTAGAGCTTCTGGAGTAGTTCCTCCTAGGATTGGTGGAAATACATCTTGTCATTTTGAACATTGATAGAATTTTGCTTCTATTTGTATAAATTAGTTCCTTTAATTACATCTCATAGTTGGAGATTAGTACATAATGTGAGCTTTATGTGATATAAAACATTACTTAAAATTGGTAGTTAATAAATGGTTAAGTACAAACCTATTTATCACTATATAGTCAATTAAAATATCTTTATTAGGACTTTACTTAAAATGACATTATCACATCATGACATTCTATTTGAGGCTCTCAAGGTCTTCATAAATTTGAATGCTTGAAGATATAACTGGGAGCAATGAAAAACCTCATATATAAGCACTCAGCCAAAAGGTAACCAATAGAATAAATTGTTGGAGAAACTAAATATTGAAGGCCTCAGACTTTTTACTTTCAACCTAATTTCTTAAAAATATTAGTTTTTCTTAAAGGCAGTAAGTTCTGGTATCATCTGAATATTCATTTCAGTAAATTGAAGCCTCATAGATTCTACCTTTTTTCTGTCTCTTTTTAATGATTCCAGTAAGATGTTTTGTTAATGACTCAACAACATATTGTTCATTTTTTATATCCCGAACAAATGGGTGGTGAAGCATGTTTGCAGAAGTAGGGCGAAACAGGAAGTTTTTTTATCATGCACTTTTCCATGAAATTGTGGAACTTGCGGGACCTAAAATAAATGAATAAAAAGAATCAAAGAGCATTTTTAGGCGTGCCATACTCTACTCATCCTCAACCCCATGCCTTTCTGAAAGTCATATTTTTTGGAAAGAGTTGCCTCTAGTTATAGTCCTTTCAATCAGCCAATATCCTGCAGCTTGAAAATATACATTATACAATAAAGTCATTTAAACCTCAGAAAAAGAAGCCACACTCAATAGGATTTTCTACCCAAATAATAGTAGATATTTCAATGGTTTCAGAAGCATTTACACAGTAAAAACACATGTGGTATTCTGGCCATTAAATGGTTAGTGTGTGTGTGTGTGTGTGTGTGTGTGTGTGTGTGTGTGTGTGTGTAGTCTGTGGGACTAGGTTGGTCATCCCACAATAATCATCCACTGAAGCCAGAGTATTTCACTTACTATATGAAATTTTAGCTGAAGAAGCATGGATATAATGATACAATAAGAGGGTTCTAACTAATCAGGACTAACTTATCTTATAAAATAGCCCACAGATGTGGCCAGAAAATCTGAATCTGTAGAAAGGGTTAAATTTAATTACAAGGAATAATGTCAACAATCAAATCATGGTTACTATTTCAATCAGGGAAAGTAATAAATACCGAAAATAAAGCAGGAGCTTAAGGTACTAGTTCAACAGTTTCAGAGAGAAGAATTTCCAAGTTTAGCTGTCAGAGCTCTGAGAGAACAAGTTCTCTGCTGTAGGTCTACACGTCCTCTTTTTTTTTTCACGGGCCAACCAAAAGGGCTGTATATCACAATCACTCACTGCCTATGTAGGCACAGTGAGAAACTTCACAAATGGTTAGCAATGGGGAAACAAATGAAAATGCCCATTAATTACAGAATACTAATGTGATCATCATGTACTCTGAAGGATATTACTTATTTCTAGCTGGCTGGCTTCTGTTAATGAAAACTGGTCATTTAGACTCCCCTGATAAAATATTGGATTTTAGGAAGTATTGCCCAACAAGTTTGGTGAAGCAGGATTGATTGAATGAATGAAAACTTTCCTATATAAAAGAAGTTGAGTTGATGTATTTAGAAAATTAACACATTTATCTTTACCATCCACTGGATTTGACAGTGGGAGCAGATTCCCGTAAAATAACGAAGAGGGCTTCCAAAGGCTGAAGGTTACACAGAGCTGCAAAGGGAAACAGATAAATTTAGAAAGAATAAAGAGGGTAACAGCAGAGCCCACTCTTCATTTGGGAGAGGATTCTCAGAGTTCATTCACATATTCTGTTAAATAGACTCTAAGGGATGAGTACATGCAAAAAAAAATTAAAGGTAAAGTTCATTGTAACACATTATATTACATAAGATTCCAAAAAATCATATTACTGGGTGTGCCAAATAATAAATTCAATTAGATAAGAGTTTTGAAATGTGTGATTGATCTATATTAGAAAAGTTAACTAAAAGGAGAGATAAGCATAATCCTGTGTTTCCTCAATGTAGGTATTTATAGCTATAAAAGTAGAGTATGTAGTTATAGAATGAAACTGTCTGGTATGTAGTAGGTATTTAATAAATGCTACCTATTAATATTACAATAAAAACTTTATCTGGCTCTTCATATCTGTGCCAAATTACTGGACTTTCATTCTTTTTCATACACATGGCATATAAAGAAAAGCCTGTTCTGATATAAGCTCTATAAATTACTTACCTCATTGGTTTGGGAATTCTGGGTTTTTCCATAAGTGTTAAAATATGTGTCTCACTTCACTTATTTCCTCTTGTGTTTTTATTAAAGAAAATTGGCAGTGCAAAATTTCCCCAACAGAGATCATTGGTGTAAATGTCATCTAATTCTACAAGCATGTCATTCATGTGAGGACACTTTGATATGAACAATTCTTAATAGAATCATCCTTCCTTTCCCAAAATGCATTCCCTAGAAAACCTACAGTGTCAAATGGATCTCTCAGTAGTAGGAAAAAAAAAACCCTCACCAGAGTTATTTTATTAGGGTGACATAAAGACAATTGTTCAAAGTTCAAGCTTTGTTCTCAATTACATGGGTATTAATGAATAGAAGGTTCAGGCTTATAATTGAGGGCAGAATAGCACCAAGCTCAAAATATCAAGAATCATATTTGGCTCTTTTAATTCCTTTACTGTGTCTAATCAGTCACCCAGTCCTGTCCTTTAAACATATTGTGAATATGTACAGTGTTAAACAGATGTCATTTATTAATATTTGAGCAACATTCAGTCAACTGACAACATCTTCAGAGGTCAAGAATTACCACATAGGCCAGGCAACCTTTTTTTCCAAGGGAAAGGAAAAGTCACAAAAGAATGAAGTATAGTGTGGGTAAAAGAGCTATGTCAACAGCAGCTGTGCATGGTTTCCTATGTGGCCTAATTTTAGGAATGTCAGTAAGCTCCCTCCACCCCAGCACATATCTCATAACACTGCTTAAATGTTCACCATTTAGAGACCCATTCCTTTGAAATAGCAAACCTTCTTTTAAAAACATGGCTCTTAAGGGGTTGGACACATATTAAACTGGGTTTAGTTTAAATTAGGTTAAATAATGTAGTCTATTCCTAACACATGTTGAGACCTGAAGACTTCTGAATAATGAAGGAATGAGCCTCTTGAAGGGTCAGAGGTAAATTTGAATCATGAAAAGATTGACATGGGCCATGAGAGAAGGACACTACAAGGAATAGAAGCTGGACACTAAACAAATATGGTTTAAAATATTAAAAATGATTTCTACAATATCAAGGAAAATGCTAAAATAGGGAAGGATACAGTGGAGATTAAGGTAAATTTGCTGATGTAGACTTGACAAGAAAGGGCAGATAACCCTATCCTGATTCTTTTTCAGGAAAAGATGTACAATTATAAGAATAAGAACTGTATCTCTTCAACATTAGTTGCCCTATGATGTTAAGGTAGTTGAATGACTACTAGCAATATTCTGGCCTTGGTTTGAAGGTCCCAATATTGTTTGAATTCCTATCTAGAACCTGAGAACTGAAGGAAGTCCTGGTATGCAAGAGTCCAGTTCTTCTATTCACAAAAGGCCCTTATAGCATCCTTTCATTAAGAAGTTATTCTTATTTCTCTGGGAGAGACTTAGCAAAGAACAGAGGGAAATCAATTTGTTATCAGGTAACTATTGCTTTACATAGCCATTCCCTCTGAGATTATAATTATCATAACTTGGAGGATTGCTACAGTTAAACTCATGAAAATCACTTTCATGCAAAGTTAACACTCCAGGCAGTAAAGGAGGGTGGTGAAAGAAAAAAAATTTTAGTGGAGTGCCTATCTAGAGTTGCTCATGTTCAAAGCTTCACCACTATACATACTTATCCAGGCATAATGACCTTATTTTCTGTCCCTGTGGGTTATGAATCTTCTGGTCTTCACTGGTCTTTTGCAAGAAGGTTTCCATTTGCATATTCTATGCAAGACTTCTCTGTATTCCCTCTGTGATTTTGCTCATCACTGCTGCTTTTTTTCCCCATGATTTAATATTTAGGACGAAAATATGGATTTTGAGAGACTTTGTGAGGAGTACTCAGAAACAATGGGAAAAAAAGATGCAGACATATCTCTTACATGACTATTTGATAAAGTCATGTATCCTAACCAAATTCATGCAGTACTAATGTGAAATGTCATATTGTGCATTTAAAGAGAGATAAAGGGACTGAGAGAAGAAGAGAGATTGAGGAGGAAGAAGAGGTGTAAGAAAAGTGGAAGGAGGAAAAGCAGCCTGCTGCTTCACAATCTAACATAATCTAACAGAATCCATTAGGGGATGATGAGGAATAATTTGCATCTCTCTAGTTTCAATTTTATATATGTGGGATATGCAAGTTTTTACATTTTACTATCTTTCATTATTAATTAATTTTTTATTCATACAACTTAGGTACTTTGCAGTTTGGTGGGCACTAAAACAGAAGCAGTAGGAAACTGATCTTCACAACTGTCGTAGCTTTTTTCAGCCCTTTTTTTGTAATCCAAGGGATATCAGAAATTCTCAAAAATTATGTTACCACAATTTCTACTTGAAATTCCCATTGGCCTTGAAACGCAATGTTAATTCAAATTTATTAAGCTTGGCAGGTAGATGCTGTGCAAATAGAGCATTTAGGAACATGGGAGCATATTAGATCTGCTTGGAGAGGGGGAAGCAAAGCCCCTACCCCACATATCCCTAAATGCATCTCCTCACTCCTCAGACAACAATACCAGGAATGCATTACCATTTATACATTTGGATTTAAATATTGAGGAGAGCAAATGTTATGGAGCCATGCACAAGATGAATATCAATCATTTACACTCAAGTTCACATTTCATTTCACTTTCCTACCAGAAACAATGCCTTGAGAGAATGGAATGTTGCTAAGTCATTTAAATGATGGGGATGAAATTATCAAGGGTTTTGGGATGGCTGGAGGGAGCAAATAAATGAGTTGGATTGTCTCCGAAGGGAAAATGTGCTTAAGTCCCAATATTGTTGAGGACTGGTTCAATTTCAGTGATCCACTGGTGGATTTTCTCAACTCTCCTAGCCTTTAGCAGTAGTAGAGTGTGACCATAAATATTCTAGAACGTAAATATGCCACCAGCAAATATAGATTGGGATGCCTTTGCATTCTGGTTGCTCAGGACAGTCAGAACCAAATACCATGAGGCTAAACTGAAACGGCACTCAGTCAGCCTAAATAAGGTATAAGAAAGAAAAACACAAGCTAGGTTTATGTATTCAAATTCAGCAATTATGACAAAAGCATTTAGTAATCAATGAAAAGGCTACCATTAATAGTTTGGCATGTAGTGTGACACCTCTGTGGCCAATAAACCTGAATGGTACAAGTAGCAATATCATCTTCTTCCAGAGAGTCAACTTTGTACAGTATGTTTCCCTATCCTTTGACAAATATCAAACATTTTTACTCACGTGGAGCCCCTTCTGCCATTTCAATAGCAGTGATTCCAACAGACCACACATCACTCTGCAAAGGAAAAGATGGCAAAACAATGTAACATAAAATTGGAAATTGGGGGGCTAGAATTGCAGCTCACTTGCTTAGCACATGTGAAGCACTGCATTTGATCTTCAGCACTGCATAAAAACAAATTAATACAATATAGGTACTGTGTCCATATACAACAAATATAAATACCCCCCATATATATATATATATATATATATATATATATATATATATATATATATATATGCATGTATATGGAATACTGGTAGTATTAAGAATCTCTGGCTGATGGAAGGGTTGTCAACACCAGAGCCATTTCATGGTTTTTCTATAATGAAGCTTCATTATAAATTAATATCATAGGAAGACATTATCTGAGCTTTATCTCCAGTTAGACTCTCAACACAACAGGGTGATATGGAATGAGTTTCAGTGGAGGAAAAGTTCTTCCTGGGTGTACTGCTAGTGTTGCCTTACCTGAAATATCAAAAGGAACTTGCTGTTAAGAAGTTCTAATACAGAAATTTACAAGCTGTGTGGTCTATAGCAAATAATTTAAATCTCTGAAACTCAGTTTCTGTATATATAAAATGGTGATTATAATAGCACCCATTTCATAAGACTTGTGTATGTGTGTGTGTGTACATATATATATAATATATATATGTGCACATATATATATATATATACACACACATTTAACATATATAAGTATACTTTATGTTAAACATAATTATATTGAACAGGTTCTATATTAAATATTATACATATAAATATATGTACTAATTTATATATTACATAGTGCATATAAATTGTTAATATATTTATATGTATAAATATTCATTTCATCAGTTCCTGTAATATAGTAAAGTTAAACTGTAATTTTCTAAGGCCCATAGAAATTGTTCTCACCACTATTAACTGTACTTTGTTTTTCAGAGTATGGAAAGGTCACAGGGCTACAGTACACTGGCTGAGTGACTCCTCAATAAGGACAATGAAGTTTTGGAATCCTTGTTTATGGTTATTTTTAGTTATACACGACATTAGAATACATTTTGATATAATTACACAACCATGGAATATATCTTATTCTAGTTAGGGACCCTTTCTTATGGATGTACATGATGGTGGGATTCATTGTGTTGTTTTTATACATGTACACAGAAAAATTGAATCTGATATAATTTTCCCATGGTTTATAGTTTTCTTCAAACTTCAGTTGTGATATTTTAAAATGAAGTATTATTTTGACTAAATAGGACAAAAATATAAAAATAGTCAATGCAGGTAAAATTTCTTGGAAGATTGTAAAAATGTACAGATATAAAGCTCTATTTTATAGCAAGTCACTTGAAGAACTAATGATTCCATAGTCTCCACAGATCCTAATATAGCACTGAATATAAGTGCTCAGTAAATAATTACTTTGCAGATCAAGCAGAAGGCATTCAAGGAAATGGAAAAGGGCGAAACTTAGATTAATCAACTTCATGTTTTGAGCCATAGGTTCCACGCATGGAGACCACAATGAATTGTTTGGATGACTTATGACATGGAGTGTGAGTGAGGTTTTTCCAGTCTATAGCAAATGGAAAGTTTTCCTTCTTTCCACATCAGCCTTTTGAAATGTGTACATAGATGTATGTTGTCCAAATTGCAGCTTCAGTGGAAATTTTGATAAATAGCACAAATTGTTACTTAATTTGACTATTCCACTGATTCTTTGTGGTTTAGAAGTGAATTATGTGCCAAAGATTTTTCTCTTTAACCCTGAGTAATCAAGTTATCTTTTTTTTTTCTTTTTGGAGCTAAGTTATTGTGCAGATTAATAATTGGCTTTACATTTATTCATTTTTAAATTTATAATCTTCTCTGTCCCTGGATGTTAAATTTCCACATAAAGCCACATAATATAATATTTTTTCACCATGTAGTTGCAAGCAACATGAACTAGACATTCTTCCTCAAATTTGAATAACTCCCAATTGTCTACTTTTTCTACATTCATAGAAAAGGTTATTTTCACATATACTATCAAATCACATAGACAACAGAGGCTAGTTTTTCTTATCAGAATTAATGTGAAAGGAGGAGCTGCCTGCTTTTTCCTATTATGTTTTATTATTAAAAAATAAATGTTCATCAAAAATACTTTCCAAATTTTGATTACCAATATCTGAATCCTTACACTCACTCTGTAATCATAGGAGCATCTCGGGTCCTCATCACAGTTAATCACTTCAGGTGCCATCCAGTATGGTGTCCCAATGAAGCTATTTCTTCTTCCATTAGTTCTGCTCACCTGGGCACTCACTCCAAAATCCACTTCAAAATTAAACATATGTCAAAATAATTAATCAGGAACAAAAAGCTCAATGAGTTATTGCTTTAACTTGGAAAGCCAATACAAAAGCCACAATGGGTAACAGATTTTCATTCCAGCTCTGAAAACTTTACCATGAATTCTACTCCAAGAATACTGGGAAATAATCTTTTGCTGCTATTTATGTTGGAATGAGACTCAGTAGTGCTATTATAAATCTACAGTAGGTTTGGCTGTATGTTTACCATAAATATTAAAAATAAAGTTTCACTGGTACACCCCTGAACCTCTGAAATGATAACATATGTAGTATTTGGAACTGCCACCAAGCTAGAAGAAGAATAACAGTATTAGCACCATATAAGAAATGTAAAACATATTAGTAGTTGCTTAGGAATCTCTCACTCATGACATTCAGAAGTACTAATGTCAACGATAAAGAAAATTGAATTTTCTTCTAAAATTTAGTTTAAATTCTAACACAAATTTTCTGAACCAGATGCAAATATTTACTGTGGTACATATATCTTAACTTAAGCTATGAAAGTTTAGTCTCCTATTCATCTGTGGGATACATTAGAAGAAAATATTTAGTATGGTATCCTCAGAAACAGACAGAAAATAGGCTGAAGTAGACCAGGGTTATTTATTCCAGAAAAAATAAGACGGATGAAAAATGAAGTAGATTTTCTAATTTAGAATGGTTTCCAGGAATCCAGATGATGGTGAACAAAATTGACTGAAAAACAGCTTGAAGAATTTAGAGGAACAAAGAAAAAGAAAAAAAAAAAATAAAAAAAAACCCTGATAGTTCAAGGCAGTTTAAGAAAGGTCTAACAAGAACACACAGACACACAGACACACTCACATACACACGTACATACTGTGAAGACCACTATTGGGTGTTGCAAAATCTCATTATCTACATTTTTTAAAGAAATAGTTTAAATTGGAGGTCAGCATTCTCACTATCCTTAATGGCCAACTTTAAAGGCAAAGAAATACCTGTGATAGCCAGAAGCTGATATATATGATTTGCATTCAGGGGAGAAAATCAAGGGAGAAAAGACTAGAAGAAATAGTGATGAATAGAAGAAAAGGGGAAATAAGAAAGAGAAAGCTAAAAATAAGATGAAGGGTATAGTAGAATTTCAACATTGTCATAGTTTAACATTTTCTTTAATAACATTAAGGCCTGGAATGTGAAGACTATTGATCAATTGCAACCACAATATACTTATTTTTGTGTCTCTTTCATTTCCATCATTTCCTTTGCCTATTATCAGTTTGCCTTCTGCAAACTGCTCATAAGATGCTGTTTTTAAAAATATGTGAGGATCTGAGAAATCTAAAACAAGTTGTGTGAGATTTATGTATGTAATAAGCCTGATTAAATTTGAATTCAGCACTAAAGTTCTGTCCATCAGAGTGAACCGGTATTTCAGTGATTTATTTCACTTAACAATTTCTCTTCTGTGTTGCAAATGGTTAGATTGGCGAGCAACTTTACCCAAGCTTAGGGTAGTGTTGCTCATGAACATAATGCTTAGCCTTATGGTGGTATATACATCCTGCATAATTGAATTTGAAATCTATAATGCCTCTTATGTGCTTTAATGCAGTTTCTTAAAATTGTGCTTCTAGCTTTGTAACTGTTAGATAGAAAAAGAATGATACATTTTCTGGAAACTACTTTCACTTATTTCAAGAACAATTATTACTTCATGCTTTGCCACAAACATCCATTTAAAAATGTTTTCAATGAATTATCAAAGTCTATGCAGGTTCTATTTGTTTAGCAAGAAAATGGGAAATATCTTAAGGTCATGTTAAGACACATGATAAAAAAGAGTTGATATAATTAAAAATATAATACTTATGTTTTTTATTAATGGATTAATGGGGTTATCTACCATTATGTAGTACTGACTTAAATTATGTGGTGTCATTGAAAAATCAACCCTCAGTGTTTATTTAAAATGTTAAAAGGTGTAATATATTGTTGTTTTCTATTACCTGTTAGACAATATTTATAGCTATTTTCAAATGAATTATGTCATTCTGATCCCTAAAATAATAAGCTACGAATTTTCTGTCCTTTGATTTCTAATTCTGAATTTGATTTGGATATTATTAGAGCATCACTTCCAACTGACATCATTTCTTTTTTTTTTTTTTTTTTTTTTTTTTTTTTTTTTTTTTTATTTTTATTTTTTTTTTTTTTATTTTTTTATTTAGCATTTTTTTACATACAATTGCTTGTATACAGAGTATATTCGTACAATTCAGGTCTTCAATCATGCATTTAGGCAAATGATATCCATCTCATTCAAACACCTTTTCTTTTCTTTTTCCTTTTCTCCCTCTCCCCTCCCCCCTTGCTCCCTCCCTTACTCTCCCTTCCCTTTGACCATTCTAGTGTTCTTCTAGTCCTTGTATGTACCCTCCCATCCAACAATACTATGGACTAGCCTCCTTATATAAGAGAGAACATTTGGTACTTGGATTTTTGAGACTGACTAACTTCACTTAGCATTATGTCTTCCAACTTCATCCATTTACCTGCAAATGCCATTAATTTATTTTCTTTTATTGCTGAGTAAAATTCCATTGTGCGTATATACCATTTCTTTAAATAATTGAGGAACAATGCAAAGAAACAATTCATGCTTAAGCAATTTAAAAGTTCTTTGGTATTCTTGGAAAAACATGGCTCTGTGATGTGTACCTTTTGAAATTCCTGCCCATGACACAGAAATTCACAAATGGTACATACTCAATGTAATTGTTGAAATAAATATAATAGGTATCTTTAATAGATGGTAAAACATTGACCAAAAAGTAATCCCCATTATAATGTAGAATATTTTAATCAACATTATTCAAAGAAGTGGTTAGGGACATCCTTTGTCTTTTCCCCACCTTCCCTTCCAAACAAAATTTTAAAATTTGATTGATTTTTATAGGCAGGACAATCTCAGCTCAAATAAATAGAGGATATTGTTAGGGATGTGATAAAAAGCACAGTTAACCTAATAGAATTTTCTCCATAAAAATGCTTTGATCCTCACCTTAAATATTGCAAGAATAAACTTACCCAGTTTTACTTCAGCATTATGAGTCAGTAGCACATTCTGACCTTTGATGTCCCGATGAATTACTCTGTGTGCATGAAGGTGAGCTAAGCCCTGTATGCATGTGTTAAAAAGAAATTCACATCAGTATATATTTATTCTTTTATGGTACCATTATTAGTATTTTGGAGATAACTTTTGGTAAGAAAAATGGCCCAGAGTTGATGTGTCAGGCAAAATTCTTTCTTTAGGCTGGAATTAATACAACCAATTCCCAGAAATTCTACTTTTGGCTATAAGGAAAGGAAAATAAATCAGGACACCCATGAAAGGAAAAGAACACCAAGAAGTAATGTTTGTATACATTGGGTCACTTTACCTTCCTTTCTAACCTCCATATTTCCAACTAACCATAACAGTAAAGACCTGGACACACTAACTTTATCAGTACTCAGCCATAGTTTTGCTCTATTCCTCATCCAACCATTTGTTTAATCCAAAATATTTTCAAGTCAGCCTTGCAGGCTGAAAATTTGAGGTAATATGGAAATTCATTTTAAAGCATCTGCAATTTGTGTTGGCTTACCATGCTGGCTTCAACCCACTCACCACTAAAACTAACCCGTGACCTGGCTAAACCATGATATGTTATGCAGTATTAGGCTGCAGTGAGACTGCTCCAGACACTAACTGGGAGGTAATAATAGAAGTAAAAATAAAAACAGTGAAAAAATTTTGAGCCCTTATTCTTTGCCTGACACTTTGCTAAGTGGTTAAATGGAGTAAATTATTGAATCCTTATAGCAACTGTTTTGAGGAAGGTGCCAATATCACTCTATACTACACACAAGGAAAGAGACTTGGAGAAAATATGTAATTGACTTGAGGTCATACGGCTAACACAACATGAGGTGAAAGTACAACTCAGTAAAGAGTTTGCACTCATAACCATTTACATTAACATCACAAGTGAATCCAACCAAAATGGAAGAAAGTATATTCAAACAATGTAGAGTGGTACTATTAAGTTCCATTCATATCTTCTTCTCTGACCCTAAACACTTAAGTCACAAATTAAAAAAAAATGAGACTTGTAGATCAAGAATATTGTTGCCCTCATCTAACTGGGTATGAGAAATAAAGGAAAGAAATGTGGGCCAGTATTCAAAGAGGATATCTGTCTGAAAAAAAAATGGCTGCAGATGTTCTGTAGAACAGTGATTTCTGACTCACCTTCTCCTTAATCTTTGATGATAGTGCTATGGTTTTTTAGAAATAGCTCTAAAATCAACACAATATATAATCCCAGTGGTCATTTCCCTGACCATTTAATACAGTAATATGAATCTGACAGAAGTATTAAAGGCCATTATTTGCAAGAAAATGGTTACCCATTTTGTGGTATACCTTAAAGTTGAGGGACATTATGTCAACATTTGCTTTCTCCAAAGTTTTCTGGCCTTCTAAGGTTCCCTGATTCATAAGTTAGGCTAAAAATTCTTAACCAATCAGATATGAGATATAAGGTACATCTGCATATTTTTCTCAACTTCTTTCAAGACCAAGGGAAATGATTATATGAAGGCATACCTGAAGGATTTCTCTGCAGATATAAGCAATCCAATCTTCTTTTAAACTCTGATTTCTTGTCATCCTCACTACATCAGTGACAGAGCCTGCTGCACATAACTCCATCACCATCTGTGGGGAAGATAAGAAGGTATAAAGAATTAGAAAATAATTTTGTGAAAATATCTTGAGAGTTTCAGTACATACGGCTTGTATCTATATGTAATGTTTAGAGATTATGGAACAGCAAAGACTGGCTCAATTGTCAGGTGGAAAACTCCAAAGACTAGTGGAATTAGAAAGAATTTGTGGAGGGATGGAAATTATCATCTCAGAGATATTTAACAAGGAGGAGGGATTTGAAATAAGCCTTAAATCATAGGTAGTGTTTGGAAATGCTTAGAAGGAAGAACATTCAGTTTATGGAAAGCAGAATGAATAATGGCCTTGGAAATTAGCTTGTGAAAGGGACAAACCTAGGTCAACCTGAAGTGGAAAGGATAACAAAGATAACAGTTTGCTTTGAAGTGAAGTAAGATGTAGAGAGTCAAAAGAATTTACATTTCCATATTAAGACTAAGTTTGGTTGTCATTGTTTTATTTATGTTTTCAAATTCCAGTTTATTTTCTTCAAGATACTGGAAAATTACAACTTCAAGGGGAAATTTTTCTATTGAATTCCTGTAGGATAATTTCTTTTAAGTGGGATTCCTGCCAAGGAAATAAGACTTTGAAAATATTAATTTTCTTTGAAATATTTTTTTAAATATTAACTCTGATTTTTTTTCTTTTAATAAACACAAATTTATCAAGAAATATATTTTGGTGACCAATGAATTGAGTACCCAATGAGTAAATTTCCTTTAATAATATTAGCTAACTAGAGGACAGACCAATATGAAGGATAATATGACTATTATAATGAATCTACCAAACTTTTCTTTTAAGTGCAGGTTTATGCATCACTACCTATGTCAAAACTATTTTATTAAAGCAGCAAAAATGTCTTTTTTTTTCATCTGTAGGCAAGTTGTCACTATAAATGAACAAAAGCAAAAGGATAAAAATAAAACCCTGAATATTAAAAGAATCTACCTTATTGCCTTTGGAAACATTAATGTTATAGTTGTTCACCACTGATATTAGTGCATGTCTTTGACCTGAATATGCTCTCTTCAAAAGAGGAGAGTGATAGTCAAATGAAATCAACAATGCAGATAAACTAAAAGAAGTTGATTTTCATGTGGGCACAACACATACACAGTAGTAATGGAAGAAAAGGGGATCATTTTGAACCATGGCAGATTTTAATTAAAGTTGTTCACCTATGATAGACCCTAAAGATCTTTCTAATGTTACGTATGTGAGAAAAGTTCAATTATTAGAGGAATGTGAGATATTCGCAATCATTTTCCAGCCTTGTAAGCCCAGTGCTCAGTTTATACACTTTATAAATGGTAATTATCTATTTACTTATCTTCTGATTTACATGGGTAATAAAGTGTTAGTGATCCCATGAAAACTCTTACCTCCACAAATAATTTATTCATTAAATGCTTCCTCATCTTTCAGATATCAGTTCAAGCTTTTATTTCCTCAAGGAAAAGTTCCTCTTTTCCCAGCTTCATTTAGATTCCTTTGTTTTTCACCCAAATGTAAACATGTTATTTTCCTTCTAAGTAGACATTTATTTTTGTGAATATTTGATTGCCATTGGTCCTTGAAAGTAGACTGTAAGCACTAGTATTCCAGGGTCATGTCTATCCAGCTTACCACTGTATTCCAAGCATCTATAGAATGCCTGGAAAATAGGTGAGTTTTCAATGAATGTATGTTGAATGACTGAATGAATTGAGTACTAGTAATACATATCCAATAAGGAGACTGCAACATTTCTCATAGTTTGCCATACTGTCAAGAGGAAAAATTTTATATGTAAAAATATATGAAAAGACAAATGGTATATGCAAAAAAAGAAAGCATTAAAGCAGTGTAATAAAATTTACTAAAATGTCTATGAGAATTGTCAGCAAATAGAGGATTTGAGTTAACTGGACATTTGGAAGAAAATAGAGTTAAGTTGAAGATCCCTAAATTTGGTAATTCTCAGAGTGTGATGCTCAGCAGCAGCATTAACATCATCTGTGAACTTATTAGAAAGTACAAATTTTAAACACATCCCTGACCTACAGAATCAAAATCACTGTGAGTGTGGTCCAGCATTCTGTGTTTTGTATGGCTGACCAGAAGATTTTGATGCATGCTAAGGTTTGAGAACCACTGCTTCATTTCAACTCCTGACTGAAAATCTATAGTGTTCACTGTCCTACTCTGAAGTTAATTATATAGAATGCAATAGAATCTTAAATTGAGATTTGAAGATCATGAAAAGTTTAAGTCACTACTTTGAAACACACAAATGCAATTACTGACTAGGACTGTAAATGAAAATGTAGAAAGTATAGAGATCATGGGTAAAATGACTCCAGCTTATGTTCTAAATATTCCATTTTTAATAAAGACATCATTAACCAAAGCTCATTTTCTTTCTAATAAAGTAGAAGGAATCAAATATTCTGGTAGCTATGGCTTAGTTAACTTATGGTCTAATTAGCCTCTATAATTTATATTTCATTGATCCAGAATTTGTGATACCCCAGCCATGGCTAAGAAAAGGAGAAGTCATCCAACCATTTAGAAAAGAATTTCTAGGAAGTACATTTAATCAAGTGTACATATATTTTGCAAACATTTAAAATTCACCCTTATGCTCTTGTTGAGTGCTAGTGAGAATTGATCCTTATCCATTAACTATATTATAATTCACATTATAATTCATCAGGAAGCTTCAACAACATAATAGGATTATTTAAAATTAAAAACAGTCAAGCTGTATTTAAAAATATTTGTTAGCTCTTTCCAGTGTCCATTCAAGTCCTCCCTCACCCCACCTAATTAGCCCTTGCCAGTTACTGAAGTTATTTTTTCATATTTTATCACTCCCATTAATCAGATTACATTTTGCCATACTACCTTGAGCAGCTGACTGCTTAGCTTTTTTTGTAGGTGCACAGAAGTGACATTTTAGCTTATGAAAATGTATATCCTTGAGTAAAACTTTTCTTCTTGAATAAGAACGAGGTTATTAAAAACATACCCAAAGTTGGTGCCTGTGGCCAGGAGGACTCAGTTTGAAAAATGCACCATAGAAAGACACAATGTTTTTGTGGAAAGAGTACTTCCTCAGAAGGTTGAGTTCAGTCCTGAGATCCTCTTCCTCATCCTATAGAAGAAAAAGAGACAACAAAGCTTCAAAGCTATGCAATTTGATGAATATTGATCTCTATAGGAGATTCACAATGGAAAATCCTATGGAACCAATTTATCTCAGCTAGAATTTTCAGTGAATGCAGATATCTGGTTAACTTGAAATTTGAGAGAAAAAGGGTAAGTCCATGATCTCTCACTAATTCAGCAGTTCTCAAATGGTGGTCCATGGCCAGCAGCACTGGCCACTATATAAAGTTTTCATTGAATGGAGTTATACCATTTTGTTTCTTTTGAACTAGTTTTATTGAGATACAATCCACATGTCCTACTACTCACTCATTTAAAGTATAAAATTCTGTGATTTTTAATATATTTACAGAGTTGTACAATCATCACACTCAATTTTATAACGTTTTTATCACTCTGAAATTCCATACATTTTAGTTATCACCCCTAAATTCTACCCAACACATAAATTAGTTCTAATCAACCATCAATCTACTTTCTGTCTATAAACTGGATATTTCATATAAGTGAAACCATATAATATGTGGTCTCTTATGACTAGGATTTTTATAATATTTGTCAATGTTGTACCAGTTATTAGTATTTCATTCCTTTGGGTGTACCATTCATTAATTGCTAGACATTTGGGTTATATTTATACCTTTTTGGCATTGTGGTTAATGCTTCTATGAGTATTTATGTCAAGTTTTTGTGTCAATAGGTGTTTTCATTTGTTTTGAGTATATATCTAGGGAGTGAAATTCCTCAATCACATGATAACTCTTTGTTGAATATTTTGAAGAAATGCCAAACTGTTTTCCACAGTGGCTGTACCATTTTAAATTCCCAACAGCAAAATATGAAGGGGGTTCCAATTTCTCCATACCTTTACCAACACTTTTTATTTTCTCTCTTTTTATTTTTATTTTAACCATTCTAGTGGGTGGACCATGGTATGCCATTGTGGTTTTGATATATTATAACCTGAAGGCTGATGATATTGAACATATTTTCATGTGCTTATTATCCATTGTATATGTTCTTTGAGAAATGTCTATTAAAATTCTTTGCCTTTTTTAAAGTTGAGTTTTCTTTTCATTATTAATTTTTAAGAGCTCTTCACATATTTTAGATACAAGTGCTTTATCAAATATACAATTTGCAAATATTTCTCCCATTCTCTGAGTTCCCTTGAACTTTCTTGATACTATACATTGAGACACAAAAAAATAATTTTATGAAGTCCAAATTAATAGTTTCTTGTTTTGTTGTTTGTACTTTTGGTGTCTTATCTAAAGATCTGTTGCCAAACCAAAGGTCACAAAGATTTACCCTTGTGTTCTCTTCTAAGAATTTTACTACTTTAGCTGTCACATTTAATTCTCTGATACACTTTGAATAATTTTTAATAATGTAGGGCCCATATTAATTCTTTTGTATGTGGATACCCAGTATCACACTGTATTGATTAGTCTGTGGTTTATTACATTTAAGAGGTACTTTTTTTTCTCTACTAATCTTTTAAAAATGTCTAAAATAATTTATTTTCCTAATCACAGCAGTGGTACATGTATAAGTGGTACATGTATGAGTAAGATATGTAAGTAGTCTATTCTCACTAAATCTTTCCCCCATTTTAGCAGTTTAGAGTACAAATTATTTCATAGAGTTGTGCATGCTGATATAATAGAGGAATTACTGAGATAAAGATGTGATAAAAATACATGTTTTTATTTATATATTATATATGACATTTATTTTAAATCTAAACAAGTTCATATTACTTTCAATGTTTTTAAATTTAAACATTTTATGAATATGTAAAACAAATCTCTCTATATCAATAAGAAAATTCTCCTCCTTTTAATGGCTGCATAAGAATGCATAGAACAGAGACATAGGTCTACTGCTCAGTGGTTGGGGTCAGGCCTACAGGTATTGCTTTAAAGAATGATCTGTATAGTGATAATTGAAGCCTTATGACTGGATGAGATCACTCGAGTAGAACACATACTTTCACAAGATAGCTATAGCATAACATAGTATGGCATCAGTCAGAAAAGAGCACCTACCATAGGCATTAGGACACTTAGGTTTTAGTACTGATTTGAAAGAGTAGGAAATCTCATTTAAATCTCTCCAAGGTTTATTTTATTTTTTTAAAGGAGGGTGGTGACTATTACCTATTTCCATGGAATGATAAGTTAGTGGGACCCAGTAGGATAAAATATGTGACATTCTTTTGAAATCTTCACAATAAAAATGAATAAATATAAGCTATTATCACAAAATATCTTTTATTGCTTGACCTCTTGTTTGAATAAGAGTTCTATCAGAGCTAGGAACTTCTCTCTACTTTTTCCCCTAGTCTACAAACATTAGCACCCTTCATTCCCAGTACATTAGTTATAGTGAAATAAAATAGGAAGCAATTATCTCTCCCTAAGCTTCATCTATGTATGCTTGTACCATGTCAACCAAGTAGTTTGATAATTCTTCTGTAACCATTATTTCTTGCCAATCTAGAAAAAAAAACCCTCACTTTAAATAATTGAAAATAACCACACTTTCATATATACAGGTATGATGCACTGGAGAAAATGAAAATTTTATATTAAAAAAAGTTAGAAATTTATAATGAACATATTGTTGATTTGTGCATTTATGTAGTATGGTCCCAACTTGAGCAATCACAGGGAAATAGCATTCACATGTAGGAATGAGATAACAAATGATTAATACAAGACAGTGCACAACAAATTGGAAGATGATATTAGATGACTCAGGAAGGAATTCTGCACTTGAAAAACAGATTCATCACTGGGCTCCTTTGAATGCCCACTAGCTCTAGATTATATATGATTGAAAATAAAATGCCTCTTCCATTGTATCTAGAAAAGTTTCAGTTTCATTTATATAAACTTTTTAGAAATATTCTTATTATCCAAAATGAAATATTTTTGTAGATTATAAAGTTAATAAAAAGAGATTCAAAATAAAATACAAAGATTTCCTTTTCTGAATTTCAGTGAAAAAAGATGTTTTTGTCTTCTGCGTTTTGGGTGGCAATGAACCAAGAAAGGGCCAACTGATGTAAAAAGCAATTAAAGGGTTAACTAACAGCTATCTTTACTTTTCCCCAGCATTTTCATCAAGTACCCTGACTTAATGACCTGAGGAAATAAGTCTCTTTGCTAAATTGAATAGGTAACTGAATAGATATATTCATTATCAGTTTTCTTCTTATTCTCTAAACCCAGCAGGAAAATGGGCAATTACTTTTTATATTTAGTTATACTGTGGCTGGGTTTTAAATATACTCATGAAATAAATATAAGGCAGTGCACTAGGCTTCATAGTGTCACCAAGTTGAATTAATGTTTTACTTGTAAATTAGCTTTTCTCCTCCCAAACGTCTATATTTTTCTATATCATTTAAAATCTAAGAGAAATAGCTGGCAGCTTCAGAGCATTATTTGACATTTTTCTATAATTTTTTTAGTGATTTTATCCATAAACACCCAACTTCTAGAAAGTAAATAAATTTAGGTAACTATTTGTCTTATTGGGGAAGGGGATGGAGCCTCATTTGTACAGTTGGAACCCCAGTGAAAGGTTATTTCTATTTATTTCAGAATGAAGACATAAATGAATAAAACTATCCATTTATAGCATAAGGAATTACATGGAAGTTCAGGCTTGAGTCTCATCCCAACATTGCAAAAGAATTAATAAATTCCCTTCAAATTCCTTTAATCTCTTTTCTACAAAGGTAAAAGTTAATCCTGTGGCTTTCATTTCTTTCACCTATCCCTGTGATGTAGACCTCCTTTGAAATGGTAACAATATCTGGCACCATATAGAAATAAACCAAAGGCACTAGCCATTCTGTATGTACTCTCAGCTTATATTATGATATTGAGATTCTACTGAAAGGAATATGAACTCTTGATACTGCAATAAATAGGAATGAAATGGTGGTGTGAAGCTAGGAATACAAATAACAATTTAAAAAGAAGGGGAGGCAAGAATGAGTCTTGTTTCATTGTTTAATGTCAAGGAGATTCCTTTCCTTTCTTTGTTATAAAGCTAATATTACCTAGCAAGAATAGGAGAATAGCTGAACTCAGCAGGGAAGGAGTTTATGTGGAGTTTACCTATTAGGAACCTGAGTTCTAGAGAAGTATAAAGACCACTTTTCCAAGTACTTTTTGTCTCATTGGTGGTAGACATTGGGTTTGAACTTTTTTCTTAATTTCCACATTATTGCTATTTCCATGAAGCCCTGGCATCTAAGAGATTTGTGAGCAAGTCACACACTTTCTGTCCCAAAGGAATAAAGGTGTTTTGAAGATGCTAAATGGCTGATTAGCTAGCAATGAATTTTCTTACTAAATAATCAGAGAATCAAAGTCCTGGCTAGAAAAAATTTTAAAAAATAAATAAAAATAAAAACTACCAAGAGTAGGTTTCCCATTTAAATGTAAACTCCCCCAAAACAAATAAATGTAGATCAGATATGTTTGGAAAGCATTAGTGTATTTGCCACTCTGAATTAACAGGAAGTTGAGCTTGTGAGAAACATATAAGTACATTATATCCATCAGGCCAAGCGGGTAATTTGAAACTCTTACACATTGCCTGTAATATGATGCTACAGCATTTCCTGGCTGAGGGCCAGTGGATCTGAGGCTGGTCTGAATACCCTGCTTTTTGTCAAGAAGAGGCAGCTAAAGTATGCCAGAATTTCCTTTGTCATTTCACCAAATTCTAGAATCAAAATCCATTTTACTATGGAAGAAATACCAGAAAAGTTTAGGGGGGGGGGGAGATCTTTAAAGAATTTTATTAACATAAGTGTTTGATGAAATCAGAATCTATCAAATAATTATATTTTTCATATCATATGTTTTGTGACCTCTTGATCTATCAAAGACAGTTATAGCTGTTTCCTTTGGATATGCCTTATCTCTCAAGATACATTATATAGATAAAGGGGGATCAGTACTTAAAAAGATAAATCATGAAGCTGTTTAGTAATATTTTGTAATATAACTAGAAAGATCCCAAATATGATGATGTTGATAGAAAATGTTATTTTTGATGTGCTTGCAGTATATTTATTAAGGCACAAAAGGCTAGAAATATTTGAATCTATTATGTTGAATGGGGGAGAAATGTCAGAAAATAATAATAAATTTTATTGATAAGAGTGGAGGGGAGGGAGGGAGTAAGGGGGGGGTTGGAAAAAAATTGGTGATTGAATGAGATGGATATCATTATCCTAAATGCATGATTGAAGATCTGAATGGTACTTATATACTTTGTATACAAGCAGTTGTATGTAAAAAGATACTATACTTGTGCATGATGAATAAGTAAATAAATAATAAAAAAATTTAAAAAAAAAAGAGTGGTAATTCTGCTTTTACTTCCATATAATACAAACATCTATTAAAAGAGAATTCTATTTGCCTGAGCTTATTCTAGCGGCAGTCAGGATGAGAGATGTCTCAAAAAGTTGCAAGTAAAATACATCTTCACACTCTTCCACGTGTTCAAGTGCAGTTGCCAAATGTTGAAGGCATTTAGATTGGGTAACATGTTGGTATTCTGTCTGCAATTGCTCTTAAAATAAAACGGGGAAGCTGGGATGGGGTTGTATGTACCTCAGTGGTAGAGCACTTGCCTAGCAAGTGTGAGGCACTGGGTTCAATACTCTGCACCACAAAAAAAGTAAATATATAAAATAAAGGTATTGTGTCCATCTACAAATAAAAATATTTTTTAAAAAGGGGGAAACCATCATTTGGCTCACATATAATGGCAATGTTTGCTAGAGTCATAATAGGAGAAAAGTAATTTAGTCTAGACCACATGCACAAGACATGCAAAAGACATTTCCAAGGCCAGTTTTAGGCAAAATTTGTTCTTGGTCCTATCAACACCTCTTTTGTTACCACCCAGTGAGTATATCCATATTCTGTAGATGTATTCAACATCCTTCTTCTGAAGTTAATGCTTTCCTGTTCAGATGACCATTTCTTTTAGTCCCTGCTCTTTGACAGATGACAGTATTCAAATATGATGACTGAATTCATGTGAATGTGTTACAAGATATAAATATATTATCACTTTTAAGCAAGAACACTTTAGGGGCATCCTTATAGAGATAATGACAATATAAATGGATAAGTTTAAAGTTGAAAATTAAAGGAAGGACTGCTGGGCTAAATAGCACTTTTAGTACTCACACTGTATCTCCATCCAACAGACTTTTGATATTTATTCACTCTCACCCGCCTTCCTATTTCAGGTAAAGGAGTCTGCAAAACCAAGAACAAAATGTTATTAGACCTACTTGTACATTCTGAAAATGATTTATGCTTAAGTATTTTGTGTTCCTTTAGGACTAAATGAAATAGTAAGTTAATATTATTCCTCTCAAGTCTCACTAATAGTCCTTTCTTATTATATATATATAAAACTTGGCACAACATTCTGGTAATGGATGTAACTGCCATATTAATGGGAAATTATAATTAAATAATAGTAAAGTACTAATTTCCACTTATAAAAACAAGCCATTAAAACCAGCCATCTATTAGCTAAGCATGATTTTTAAATATTTCAAAAATCAGAATATCTGAAATATAGATTAAAAGTGGGTCCAGGTGTCTCAAGCCAAAAGAAGAAAATAAATATTTTCTAGAGTCTCATCCAAAAAAGTACAAGGTTGATAATTTAGAAGCCATGGCTTGCAGGGCAAAATAGATTCACAAAACCTCAAAATCCTCTGAAACTCAGATTGGTTTCCAAAGTTTGACATTTACTGGCAAAGGAGAAGCTCACAAGTCTCTAAATAGTTGCAGCAATTCACTTCCTAAACAAATTGGAAAAAACAGTCTATGGTATTGACAACAGTTCTGTGAATTTGTATGTTTTTTCAACACAAATTTTCTTTTAGGATATAAGGAAGTGAAAATTTCTGACCTTTGCTATGTTCATGTTAATATTATTTTGAGAAAGTAAGTTGCTCATACCAAAGAAAGAGGACAGAAATCAGTACTTAGCAAATTCTATGACAATATATTTTGAACCATGACACAACTTTATGAATGTTAGCAGTAACAGTGCCAATTAAACTGTCTCTCTAGCTCATCTCTCAGAAAATACACAAAAAATGTGCATTTCTGGTAAGTTCTTTCCTTCTGCTTGCCATTGAAAACCTAATGACCTCAATTTTCAGAGGAAATCATTAGAAAAGGAAAATAATATGATGGAACACAGCAGAATTAACAAAATATTAGAGGAAATATCTTCTTTACTATTCCAGACAACAGATAATCAACTGGAAGTAGAAATGAATACAGATATTTTCTCCATTCTTATAGAATACCAAAACATGTGGAACTTTTGGTGTGACTGAGGTATTTTCAATGTGGAAATATAGTGAACCAATAAGTGCAATATACTAATGGGTATAAATAGTATTAAGTGACAGGTATAATAGATCTAGATTAACATAATAATAATTACATAAAACAATGATTTTAAAACAAAATATTTTCTGAGCTGTTTATCCCAAGAACACTATCCATTAATGGAACAGAACACAGAGAGAGTATAGTATTACCTTACGAGCATTCATCACTTTAACAGCTGTAAATGCACCAGTCTTTTCATGCAGTCCCTGAAATACAGGATAGTGACAAATGTCAAATGCTAACTACATAATTCAGCTATCAAAAAGCAACCAAACTAAAAAAATAATGTACAAATTAGATAAAGTCAAATACAGAGCATATGATAAAGATTTTATCCCAATCTGTAGGCTCTCTCCTCACATTATTAATTGTTTCCTTTGCTGAGAAGAAGCTTTTTAATTTGAATCCATCCCATTTATTGGTCCTTGGTTTTTCTTCTTGTGCTTTAGGAGTCTTGTTAAGGAAGTCAGATCCTAGGCCACCATGGTGCAGATTTGGGCCTATTTTTTCTTCTATTAGGCACAGGGTCTCTGTTCTAGTGCCTAAGTCTTTGATCCACTTTGAGTTGATTTTTGTGCAGGGTGAGAGATAGAAGCTTAATTTCATTTTGCTACATATGGATTTCCAGTTTTGCCAGCACCATTTGTTGAATAGGCTATCTTTCTCCAGTGAATGTTTTTGGCACCCTTGTCTATTATGAGATAACTATATTTATGTGGGTTTGTCTCTGTATCTCTATTCTGTACCATAATCTCTAGGATATATAAAGAACTCAAAAAACTTAACACCAAAAAATAAATAAATAACCCAATCAATAAATGAGCTAAGGAACTGAACAGACACTTCACAGAAGAAGAAATACAATTGATCAACAATTATATGAAAAAGTGTTCATCTCTAGCAATTAGAGAAATGCAAATCAAAACTACTCTAAGATTTCATCTCACTCCTGTCAGAATGGTAATTATCAACAATACAGGCAACAATAAATGTTGGCGAGGATATGGGGAGAAAGGTACACTCATACATTGCTGGTGGCACTGCAAATTGATGCAACCACTATGGAAAGCAGTATGGAGATTCCTCAGAAAACTGGGAATGGAACCATCATTTGACCCAGCTATCCCACTCCTTGGTTTATACCCAAAGGACTTAAAATCAGCATACTATAATGATACATCCACATCAATGTTTATAGCAACTCAATTCACAATAGCTAGACTATGGAACCAACCTAGGTGTCTCTCAATAGATGAATAGATAAAGAAAATGTGGTATATATACTCAATGGAATATAACTCAGCTTTAAAAAAGGGTTTAATTATGGCATTTTCCCAGTAAATGGCTGGAGTTGGAGAACATCATGCTAAGCAAAATAAGCCAATCCCACAAAACCAAAGGCCAAATGTTTTCTCTAATATGCGAATGCTAATTCACAGTAAGATGGGGGGCACTAGGGAAAAATAGTGTTATCTTAGACCAGGTAGAGGGAAGTGAAGGGCAAAGAGGGAGGGGATATGGGGATGGGAAAGATAGTGGAATGAAACAGCCATTATTACTGTATGTATATATGTGACTACATGACCAATATGATTCTGCAACATGTACACTTTGAAAAATGATAAATTATATCCCATTTATGTATCATATATCACAGTTCATAAATGCATTCTACTGTCATGTATAACTAATTAAAACAAATAAAAATACAGAGCATATAGTGAAATATAAAATATTATACACAGATGAAATATAAAGTATATATAGAAAAAGACATATTAAGTTATCAACATTTTAAAGAAATCCCAACCATTTCACTCCAAATAATTATGAAAGTTTATGGAGTAGTTTTGATTTTTATGTTTGTACTAATTGTGAACATTAATTGATCATTTAAAGATATTGCTTAGTTAATGTATTATTCTAGTTTTGTATGGCACCTAAGCATCCAGATGAAAAATGCAAATTTTCATTTGAAGATGGTGGGAAAGGAGGTGGACATTTATTTTAATTATTTGTTCCAATTAGTTATACGTGACAGCAGAATGCATTTTGACTAATTGTACACAAATGGAGCACAACTTTTCATTTCTCTGGTTGTACATGATGCAAAGTCACATCATTTGTGCAATCATACAGACATTTCTTCACATACATAAATTTCTCAATAATGATCACTAATAAAAATGACTCAATTAATTTAATAGCCTAAACTGTTCAATATGTCCTGAATTATATAAAACAAAAAGTTTATGAAAGAAATTAGTTCTGGAAGATTCTTTCTTATTGGAAACATGATGAGTTTTAAGAACTTATTCTTTTCCTGAAGGAAGAGCAAGTTATAAAATTACAAATTTTTAAAAAATGAACATACTTGTTTAAATCTAAGGCTGTTATTTTGTATTCTAACTTGTGAACATATTTGAAGCTGTGGTAACAGAAGAAATTTCAGTCCAGCTTTAGTATGAGTAACTTAAATGTGACATAATCTTAAACAGAATGCCTGATTTTCTAGTTCTCTAGCAGAAAATTTAATTTGGGGGCTATACTGGGTCACCTAAAGTTCAAATTGATCTGGAACCCCAAATTGTGGCGGTCTTTGAAAATAGATTCTTTGTAGATGTAATCAAATTAAGATGCAGTCATACTAAACTAGGGAACTCAAAGACCACTATCACTTGTCTTAATTGCAGCAGTTTATTTGGATAGAATGAGATTATTTTGTAGGGTTACAACAACACTTAAATTTAACTGAGTTCATAAAAGTTACTGAATATGTTGAAGACTTCAGATTTATTTATATCTCTGGGAGAAATTATACACATACATACAAATATATGTATTCAAATAGCAATTATGATTTAGAAAGTATTGTTTTCCTAACTATCCCTACAAATACTTCCTACTGAAAATTTTCCCATATGTGTAAGCACAAATAAAACATTTTGGAAACTGGTTCTCATAGACCCCTTAAAAGAATTACAATGTCCCCTTTTTTGATTCTAAGAAGTTATTTATGGGCCAACCTACTATTCTATGTAATACAAATTGCTTAGCATATTAAGAAAGATATTAGTTATACATTATTTGATTTAAATGATAGCAAAATTTAAAAGTTTTAAAATCTGAAATCCACAGCCATTAAGCTCATGTTATACAGTAGTAGGATAACTGAATGTCATTAAAAGGTGGTACCCATGGCCATAGAATAGGAGAACATCATCTTAGTTCTACTCTCACTATATACAGTTGATTTTCATTTGAAAACTGTACAAAATTATTTTGTCTGACAATGTCTCCTAATGTTGGGTTTCAAAATATACTGTTACTACAGAGGAATAAAACACTTGATCTTGGAATGTAATTGTTTAAGACCAAACCATAGAAGTCTGTGCTTCCATAGAAGTCTGGTATGCATAGATAATAGCTAAAAACAAAGTGTTGCCATTAAAATAACATTTGAGAGAGTTCCCCTGTATTTTGACTTTTAAAAGTTATTTTGAAATATTTTGAATATAGAGAATAGTTTCAAAGATAGCACCTCTGCACTGTATATCTTCACCCAGATTTTTCTAATGTTAACATGTTTCATGACCTTGGTTCAATTGTCAAAACTAAGAAATTAATACAGGTACAATGCCTTTAACCAAATTATAGGCTTTGTTCTAATATTCCTGTTTTTTTCCACTAATGTCCTTTGTTTAGGACCTAAACTGGGATCCCACATTCTAACTAGCTGTCATATCTCCTTTACTTCTTCAGTTCTTATTTTTCATGACTGACACTTTCAAGAGTACGGGTCAAGTATTTTGTATAATGTTCCTCAGTTTGGGTTTGGCTGATATTTTCTTGTGATTAAACTGAGGTTTTGGGTTTTGGGAAAAAATACCAGAGATAAAATGTCCTTTCTTCACATAATGTGAGGGGTATATGGCATCACTATGATCATTATATGATCAATGGTGATGCTAACTTTGATCATTTAGTTGAGGTAATGTTTGCCAGGTATTTTCCACTGCAAAATTACTATTTTCTCTTTTCAAACTCTGTTCTTTAGAAGTGATTGACAATGGTTTTGAAGAGGTTTTCTATGTCCAGGTAGAGAACCTAGAAGGCATCTTGAGATAATTGTTCAGTAGTGCCATCTTGTGGTTCAGTGATTATATGGAAACTGTGGTGACCTCCTTAGCTGAAGAAGATGGCATCATAAATTTTCTAAATGAGATATTGAATTAGGACATGTAAATCTGGTTTTTAGGATGTGTGTATTTTTCAGTTACAATGTACGATTTATGGCAAAGGAAGTTAAACCATTATTTGTTAAACACTATCTCTTAAAACATAGATAATGCTAAGAAAGGAGTTTGGTTTTGAATTCTACATTGAGTGCTAAATAATCACATTGCATTGGCTGTAGAGAATTTCACACAGGAATACAAGAGCCCTAAGTTATAAATGTGGATTTTGTTCTCTTCTTCCTACCAGAAATATCAGTAATGCACAGGAAGCAGTAGCTGTACTAGTAGCTGCTCCCTTAGATTGAATTTGAGTACACAAAATGGCCTTTATATATTTTTATATTGGAAAATAAAAAGTGTATACATTGCTGGTGTATTAACAAGATGACAATATATGCTTATCTGTGGAACGGCTAAACCAAACTACTTAACATATGCATTATCTCACATACTTACGTTTATTTTAGTAGGGAGTGAAAACACTTAAAATCTATTTTTTTGAGTTTGAAGGTTCCCAACAAAGAAGTGATAAATGTTTAAGGAGATGGAAACACTAAATACTATGATTTGATCAGTACACACTGTATGCATTTATTGAATTATCACACTGTACAATATTGCAACAATATTTTTTTTAAATTACTCTTAGAAATTCTAAATATACAATGTGTTTGAATTTTTAAAAATTTTGTTCTAACTAGTTATACATCTAATTTTAAAAAATATTTTTTGTTAACCAAAGTCACCATGATGTACAGGACATATCTTAAAATAATTTCTTCTATCTAACTAAAAGTTTGTGTCCTTTGATGATTTCCCCAATCCTTACACTGTAATTTACTTCTAGTAAGCACTACTCTACTCTGTTTCTGTTAGTTCGCCTTTTAAAGATTACTTACATAGTGAAAACATTTGTCATTTTTTTCTGTGCCTGGCTTATTTCACTTAGCATAATGTCCTCTGAGTTCATCCATGATGTCACAAATGACAGAATTTCCTCTTTTTTAATAATTCTGGAGAATCAAAGAGCAAGAAGAAAATTCTTAGATCTCATTTCTATCATAAGAAATGGTTACATATATCTTATGTAAGTCCATAGGCTGTGTACAGAAGATGATATGTAATAGAAATGCTTTATAGCTGTTATGGTTAGGATATAAAGTGTTCCCCAAATCTCATGTGTTAGAATGTTCAGAAGTGATATGATTAGATTATGATAACTGTAACCTGATCAGTGGATTAATCCATTTAAGGGATTTATATTTGAAAAGACTACTGTGCTGGGTGACCATGGGAAACAAGATGTGGGTAGAAGAAGCATGTCACTGGGGGCAAAACTTTGAGGTTTATATTTTTCCCATGGTAAGTACAGTTGTCTCTCTGCTTCCTGACTGCCATGAACTGAGCAACTTTCTTCTGCCATGCCCTTCCACCATGATGTTCTGCTTCATCTTTAGCTTAGAGCTATAAAGCCAAGTGACCATAGACTGAACCTCTGAAACTGGGAGCTCAAAATAAACTTTTCTTCCTCAAAGTTGTTATGGTTAGGTATGTTGGTCACAGTGAAGTAAAGCTGACTAAAACAATATCCATTACTGACTGTAGGCTTAAGACTATTGACATTGAGAATCAAGAAGTATACTATCTTCATCTTAAGCAACTCATTGTCTTGTTATCTAATTCATTCAACATATTCAAGATTGGTTATTAATATATGAATCAAATATTAAATTATGGTTTTAGAATCAATAGGAAGTCAGCTACTTTAAAAATTTCCCCCACATGCCGTAACCAGAAAAATGTATAAAATTCATTCAAGTCCTCTCCTCCATTTTATTTAGGCAACGAAACTCCCTGATTATTCAGACATTAGCTGAAATAAAGACATATTATTATTTTCATTTATATTTTAGTATGTGTTAAATTAATCAGATGAGGTAACTGCAACAATGGCAATGAACAGGTAAGTATTGAAGGAAAGGAAATTCAGAGGAAGGAAAGGGCCAGAGTCTCAGAAATTCCAGTAGAGGCTGTTCCTTGAAGGGAATAGATGTCTGGAATGGGAAGGAGGAAAAGTGAGTGAGGATGGATTTTTAAGTTTTGAAAGGAGGAAGATAGAGAGGTGAAAAGGTAAACTTTTCCAAGTCACAACTTTATTGGATGAATTTACAGTTTTTATGATGTATAATCTGATAAAATTAGAGAAAAGAAGAAGCAGCAAAGACTTGTTCTTAAATTCTTAGATTCCTCATATAGTCCGTTAAAAGGGTTAAAGGAAATAAATATATGCTACCATGATCAGGACATAAATAAGATCTTAAAACACTTTCCTGACAAATTTATGCTGTCACAGATAACTCTGTTTCCTGGGGTTACACACCAAAATACAGTAATTAGGATGAATGTGTATTCTTTTCACAGTACTAGTTGAAATTACCCAGGAGAGAACATAAGCCCCTCAATGTGCTGATTTCAATTTGGTAAGGATTTGTGTCATTAATGAACTAATTTAGATAATCAAATAAGCACCATTATTTAGTCTTCTTCCCCCAGTAAGATATTTTATTACTGTGTTGATGCTCCTCAATGACTCCAAGATGAATATTAGTATTTTGAATATATGTTATTAACAGAAAATGTTACATGTCCCTGAGTTTAAGAAAGAGCTCACATATTAAACATTGTTATGCCTTTTAACAATGTTGAATTTATAACCAATATCTTAAATTATAACACAGACATGAAACACAATACACATACAATTTGCTTTAGACAAATACAATTTGTTTCAAACAAATACAATGCAGTAAAAACCATGATAAACATAACAAAACAAAAAAAAAGGAAAAGAATGATCATTTTCTTGTTTATAAAAGGACTTGTATTAATATTGAGTCAATACCAGACTCCTTGAATTTGTTTTTGGAAGCAGATTACCATATTTTAGATTTCTTCCATTTTTCAGGAATATCTCAAAAATAATAAAGCAAGCTCAACTTATATACTGGGGACCCAGAATCAAATACAGTTAACCCAATAACTGAAGGGGGAATTTATGAATTGTCAGTGTCCTGGTCACCTGAGATAGCCTTGCTGACCTCTAACTGTCCAACCAATCCACCATCTTCCCAAGCCTATACTTTTGGCACAAAACATCAATATTTCCATTTTCTTTTTATAGGAATCCTTTCTCCCTTTGGGCCTGTTAAGATCGATATGTTTCTTCTAGTTATTTGCTATGATTTCTGTTAACAAATGTAGGAGATAAACCTAGAAGGAGGGAAGACACAAGGGAGAATAGTGGTAGAGCAGGAAGCAACTGATGGCCCTAGGTGGGACCTAGTCTTCTCAAATAATAATGACATTGACAGTGTTGTGGAAGGCATATGGGGAAATTTATTAAATACAGGATATTTTGATAGAAAAATACATTGAGGCAAGAAAGACTAGATATCAAACACATCACTATATTATTTGATCACTTCATAAATAAAATCTGTAAAACATAAAAGTTCTTAAAGTGTGAGAATATATTACTTTTATTTGGGTATCTCTATTGCCTAGCACAGTGGTAGATAAGATCTTTTAATGAATACTAATTGAGTGAATGATGGATAGAATAACGGAAAGCTCCATCAAAGAGGTAGAATGTCAATTGGACCATGAAGATGGCATAGCATTGGAAGAGAACTGAAACTAGAGAGTGAGCCCAATGGTAAGACATCATGAGCTGAATAGAAAGGCCCAAACACTGAAGACAAAAAGACCATGAAAATTGGGTAATGACCATATAGAAAGGAGAGATGTAAATGAGGGGATACAAGAGTGCACCTGTTTTTGTCATGCCAGAAATTTCAGTGTAAATTTTGTTTAAAGTAAAACCCTTATTTAAAAGAAGACAGAAGTCATCATTGAGAAATAAGCCATTAGTAGTTTAGCACTTTATGGCTGGCTTTTGTTAGTTAATAGTCTGATGCAAAGCTCAGAATTGTTAAATTACTGAAAAACCAGCATTAAATTGCAGTAATGATCAATTTCTTGGGGATTATACATTTTAAACCATAACAAATGATTTAAAATAGCAGTTGTGACAGCTGTGTTGGGAAAATCCATCATTCTGCAGCAGCTAATCACCACATTTTTTCCCCTGGAAAGAATATGGGACAGTCCTTGACGGCCTTGTAATTTTGATTAGGCTATTTTTTATATCATGCTGCTGAAGAAATTGTTGAGGAAAGACTGCTGAATCATTAGCAGTTCCTACATAGTGCCCCCAGTTATTTATTTTACCTTCTGTTGGAAAATCTAAACACTATAATCCCCTGGGCATTCTTTCTTTTCAATTGGTTTTGTGGTGGGGAAAGGCCATAAGGCCACTCACTATACTCATGTCCATTCTGTAACCTTATTTTTCATTCACACAATTTGGTCCATCTAGTCATCTGTTTGGGAGACTAGCAAAGAAACCATGTAATCCTTTAAGGCCACCAAGGGTGCAGCTATACACAGCATCTGGGAGTACTTGATGCTGTGCTACAGAAAAATGAGACAACATGCCTAGTAGGACAGTTTTGGTCAGCATCATGTCTGTGCAGAGAAACAAAAACATGGAGCCAGAGAGGACTTTTTAACATGAACAAATCATATCCTGCCTCCAAGAAGGGCCTTTCCTTAAACAATCCTTGAGATGGGAAATAAGGGTGGTTAGTTCCTACTTGGATCTCTTCATTTTGTTTCCCTTCTTAGTCTTCAAGAATTCAAAAGGGACAGATATGTTCAACATAATCAGGTATTAGAGTTGTGGGGAAAAGAAGTAGCAAAGGTTGGGAGACAGAATTGGAGAAAGAAAAATGGACACACTAATCACCCTCCACCTCATGCCTTATTCATCAGGCAGATTTATTTCTTTATAACAATTGTAAAAGGAGGAGATGTATCCTGTTTGGGGAGAACCCTCAAAAGAATTGCAAAGACTTCAACTTTAGATGTTTTTAAGTAGCTTTAAGGAACTCTGATGTACAGATGTTTGATAGATATTATTTGATAATTGACACAATTAGTAAGATTTACACTCTTTTTAATTCTAACAAAATCTAGTATACTGCTCAGGTACAGACTTTGATCATTGTATTATAGTAAAGGGTAATCATTTTTTCTGCCAAAGGGCATCAAAGATAGTCTCTGAGTTAATATTTACATGAACATCCCATCACCACAAATGTTTTGAAATAGCCAAGTGTAATCAAAATTAGCAAATTCTTTTTAGGTATGATTTTTTTTCTCCTTTTGGAGAAAACTCAGAATAGGCAGGAGAAGATATTTCTGGCTTTGAACAGAAGGAGCCTGGAGTTAAAATAATATAATTTTGACCTTGACACCTTAGGATTAAAGGTATGTATGATCAAGCTGCTACAACATTCAGAGCAAACATTGTAGGTTAAAGGCACCAGGGGGAAAGGAGTTCCTTCTTCTTCAAGCACAGTAACAACTGAGATAGTTGCTAGACTTTATAAATATTACTTATAACACAGTTGTTACTTTTGGGCCACTATGAACATGTCATTTCACAAGTTTCAGAGAGTAAGTTTACATTCAAGTTGTTTAAACAACATAAATAAAATTCACATGATCAGGTGATGCTGTATGTTTCTAAAGCATCATAAGTTCCTTTTACCTAATTAATTTATTTATATAGTCATCTCCTCTATTAAACTGGCATCTCCCTAAGGGCAAATTCCCTCTTTGTATAAAAAATGATAGGGTCTAGCACATTGCCTGACACATCGTAGGCATTCATCAAATGTGTGTTGAACTTAACCAAATTAATGTCAACACGAAGCTCTAAAAGAGGAGGAGATGCTGGGTACAGTGAAACATGACAGTAATTCCAACCACTGAGAAGACTGAAGGAGGAGGCCAGCCTTAGAAATTTAGGGAGATGCTATCTCAAAAGAAAAGTAAAATAAACAAATAAATAAAATAAAGAAATAAGGGGGCTGGGGATGATGTAGCCCAGTGGTACAATATACCAAAATCAATCCCCAGTACTGCAAAAATACATACATGCACAGATACATACATAAATACAGACAAAAGGGGAGGAGACACATGGAGGGGTATGTACAAGTATGTATGTGATGGTTGGAGATGCAAATATAATTTTTATGCTAAACAAACAATATGGGAAAAAACAGAATCACAGCCTAATGTGTCCTATGATACTTTGGAGTTTCCTCACAAAGCCTGTAAAATGCTGCAATGTAGCAAATTACTCCCAGAACTCAAAGGTGATTATTTATCCATAGGTGAATTTCCTTTTTTTTTTTTTTAACCCTGTAATCATCTTTCTGGTTCCATTGTGAGGCCAAAGTTCCTCACAAATATCTTCAGTCAGAAAGCCCCAAGGGGAAAGATAGGAACTGGTTAAGGTCAGAAGGCATAGGCCTAAAAACACAGTAAAAGTACCAACACTTTTGCCAAATTGGCACAAGTTGGGATTGTCAATCACATTACTAAATCTCATCCATGTTTTCTCCAGGTACTACTCTGGTTCCTTCTTCACTAAATATATGATACAACCTTGTAGTTATATCAACTATGGAAACATGAGGTGGTGAAAGCTCCAATCACTTCACCTCTTTTATTTTTTTCCTCAACAAACCCCTAAATAATACAATTCTTGATTAGTTTAATTAAAAAAATGCATACTGGTCCATATTTGTAGGTAAAAAGTTACAGAACTACCAAAATAATCTAACAGAATGATATTTTTCCTCTTCCAGAAATTTGGGACAGCCATAGTTATGCTTTTTAGAACTGTGAAAGGAGTCAGAAAAGGGCCTCAGTGGTTTCAGTGGCTTTGTAGCTTAGAAACTGCTCTGTAATTTGAGGCAGTTATGTGTGCTTATACAGCAGCTTCAACTGAGTTTTATTACCCTTGTTATTACTCCTGCAGGGAAAAATAGGTCAAAATATGTAGTAACATCATTTGCAAATGGAGCTGCTCTGTATTGTGCTACAACACTGAAACAGCAAATTGCACAAAATGGACAATAAAGTTCAATGTTTTTGGCTGCAGGATACAAACAACATTTGCTGGAAATAAATGAATAGCTCTACTATGTAACTAAGTGAAGACCTCAATGTACTGCTATATGATAAGGCAGATCTACAGGGGACAAAAATACAAAGCCAGTAAGGGTCACTATTATAAAATGGATGACATTGTAAATTCTTCAATACTGGTCATTAATTCAAATTTAAAATCACAGGCTGTAATTTCACATGCTGAAGAAAGTGTATAGGAAATCCATGAGACTAGGGATCACACTATCTTAAACCCTCTGATAACTTATCTGAGTAGCTTCATTTGTCAAGGTATAATAGAATCATAATCAAGTGGGAGATGACTATGTAGTTCTTCATGTGTGAAGCTTCCCCACAATGACATTACTTTTCCCTCTGACAGACCAATACTACAAAAATAAAAGGGAACTCAGCTACCAGAAGTCGATTTGGTATCCAGAATTTTTTCCCACTCAGTGCCTAACTTTTTTCCCACTGTCACAGATTTTCCTCTTTTTTCTTGTAGATTTATCTGGGTTTAACCATACAGCAGTGTATTTTAGGGCATGGGCAAGGGCAAAGAAACAAATCCTCCATAAACAAACAGGTTTCACCACACAATGTCAAACAGGTTTCAGCAATATCACAATGCTTTAACATAGATTACATTTTTATGCAATGCATGAATCAGTTAAAACTCATGCAAAATGCATTCCATCTGCTCAGACAGATGTAAGCTGCAGTGTTTCCAATTCTATCAAACAGTACAAATAGCTGAAAGAAAAGCACTGAAACAGATGGGCAATGTGTGAGGAGAGGGGCTCAAACTAAAGAAAAAGCTTTGTCTTAAAATCTACCCAGTTGAAAATTGAGATTATCAACTCATCCTTGTTTTTCCACAGAGTTACAAACACAACAACCCTTAGTATGAAGTAAGATGGAGAGGGTATTTATATCTTAGTGAAAAGTCTTTAAATAAACTGAATCACCTCTGGAGTCTATAGCAGTGATTAGCAGTTCTAAAAGGCTCTTTAAGTAACATAAGCTTGACTGGGATAGATGCTAGGACTAAGGGAAATGCCAAGGAGTATGGGAAATGGAAAAGGAAAGAATAATAGGAAAAGTGAGAGAATAGGTAGGTTGTAGAAGAAAGATCGAGAGAGGAGATTATGAGAAAAAGATGACTTCTATTAAAGATAGGCCAAGAAATGCCAACAATAGCCCTAAATCTAATCAGTACTCTTAAGCACAAATGTAAAAGAATAAAAGTGAAAATTTGCATCAATATCAATTTGCTAACTTATCACAAACTCCCAAGCCCTCCCAGACTCAAATACTTGGACATTGTCATTTTAGCCCCTAAGGTTGACTGAAAGCTACTTGTCCATGTAGTCTGTTGCCTTGAATTCACCTTTGTGGATAATGTTCCATGTCTGATATTCTCTGTCTTAACACTCCACCTTGCTGCCACATTCATTCAGCATCCTGTTCTTGCCTTTGTAAAGTCAAAGCACTAGCTAACTTTCCATTATTGATGAATTACAAAGGTCTTGCCCAATGATCTCTCTTCTCACCAACATACTACATATGCATTTCAACTGGAGCTGTTTTTGTTCAAGAGTCTTCTCAAATCTAAGGAATTACCAATGCACTGGGAATTTCAGCATATTTTGGCTACTATAATGTTGGATTTGTCCATGACAGGATGTTTACCTCAAACCTATAGAAATGAAATTTGAAGAGTGTGAAATCAATTGAAAGGCTCAAAGTTAATCCCCTCAATATATCCCTCTCAGTTGTGTGGCAGAGTTGGATGGGGGGAAGGGATGGTAGGATATAGCCACATAGAGAATGTCAAGTTGAAAATTGCAACATGATAAAAGGAGAATGGTGCTAGTGCATAGGAAAATAGAATCTAAGTGCAGGAAGATCCTAGTTAAGGTTACTAAAAATAAAAAAAAATCACTGTGTCAGGCAAGTAAAATCTGGCAAAGCAGGGTAGAAGACTAAGGCAATAATCAAGATGAAAACACATATTCATACAATATATCTGGTTATGTCAATAAAGTATGTGTATGTGAATACATGCATGTGAGAGAAGTTTGTGGGGGCAACAGTGTATGTGGGGAGAAGTAACAATTACTGAATCTGGAGGAAAGGAAGGAAAGAGATTTTAAAAAAGATCATGGGAGTATATAAAAACTAACTTTGTCTTATAAACAATTTGGACATTTTTCCTTCCTTCTTCAGATAGTTTTTCCTTTTTTTTTTTCCTGCTGTAAGTCTCCATATTTGTTTATCTCCACTGCTCAATGGCATAGATTCATCAGAGCCAAGACTATCCCCAAGACTCCCTTCCTATTTTAGTGCTCATTTTATTCTTTCACACTACCTCCTATTAAAGAGGTAGTTATCACCTGTGGGCTAGACAGGAATCAAGATGTTGTAAAAATTAATTAGTTTCTACTTTTAAGGAGCTTTTAATATAGTAATAAAGATATACAAACCACCATACATAAGAGACAATGTGGCAGTTTCCATAATAAGTGTACAAATGAAAAGTTATAAGGTCCTAAATGTATTAGAATTATATTTAAGATGGAAATATGGAAAATATTTCACAAACCCAGGTCAGCATTCTCAAAAATAGTGAATTTTTTTTCTATTTGACTCCTTTTAAGTCCTTGGCATATATTTTAATCCATAGGTAATTGCAATATTCTGTGAGGTCAGAGGGTCTATTTGATATCCCATTGATTCAAATGCCATCTATTACTATTATAATCATAAGCTTCCTAATTGTCCATTATTAAATTCCATAGAGAAAACTGCTAATATTTGGGGTACATAAAGAAACCAACTGCTATATCAAGATGACTCAATTTTTTATTTTTTTATTTTAATCCATAATGGAAGAAAGTTTCATACATAAAGATCACCCTGAATACAAATATAGGCACAAATGTTTTCTACTGTAACCAATCCAACAAAAATTAATAGAAATCCTGCTTACTAAGCACTGAGCTAGGAAATATGTGATAGAAAATTAAATATGTTAATACGGCCAAAGGACTTGGAAAAACTGTTATCTTAAAAAGATTAAACTTCTTGCAATTTTGTCTACTATACTAATTTGCTTAATGATATTTTTGCTAAGCACTCAAGAAATATTTATGAATTATGCTATGGATATAATATTACTACTTGATATGTATAGTAGGTCCAAAATACTCTTTTCATCTTTAATCGGAAATATTATTGGATTAGATAGATATCTGATAGAGTGAATCCTTCGAGCTTACATTAAAATAGTATTTTGACTATAAATTATTAGATTTATTTGTGATCAATTACTAAATGCATAACCACTTTTGTTACGTTTTATGATGGCTTTCCAATTTGTATTGAGTTTTGGTCAGAAAGTAAGATTTGTAGGATTTGGATTCTTTGGTATCTAAGATTTTCTTTATTGCTAAACATACAACTGTTTTTTAAAAATGTCCCTTATGTGCTGGAAAAGAATGCTTATTTTCTACTTGTTGACTGAAGAATTCTGCATATTCTGAGACAAAGCTTGCTGATGGCATTTGTGTGTGTATGTGTCTTCGTGTGTGCATGGCGCTGGTGATCGAACCCAGGGCCTTGCACATGTGATAAGCATTTTATCACTAAGTTACATCCCCCACCTGCTGATTGTATTCTTATTAATTTTTTCTTCCAATTTTATCAGTAAAATTCTGAGACAGACATCAAAGTATTCCACTGTGATTGTGAATGTACTGTATCAATATCTCCTTGTAATTATAACAACTTTGCTTTATTTATTTTTAGGGTATATTTTAGGTGCACATGCATAGAAGTTCTGAAACTTTAATAATTTATCAATAGATTTCCATCCCATCTATGCAATATACTCTTATTTTTGGTAATAAAAGTAAATTTGAACCAAAAATTCATTGAAGATTTCCTAACAGAGATTAAAACCTACCATTAAAAATGTCCTATCTTTTATTGTTTACTTTTTGATTTGTTTTGTTTAATGCACCTGACTTACATTATTTGAGAACTATGCCACCTATGGCATTCCGAAGGCTAAGCAGTGCTTCTTGGGACAAACTTCAAAAACAAACTTACTGAAATGGTTTTCCCCTGAATTGACTGACAAATGGCTGTGCTGGCAAAATATAAATAAGGAAAAGATTATCTTTCTATAACAATGCCTATAAGGCTGCATACCAATATCTTTTCCCTAAATAAGTTTTCAGTTGATATAGAAATAGAACTAGAGGTCTTCAATGAAAGGTGGCAAAGACAAATGGTTTATTTTCATCCTTTTCTCCAATTTTATTATTAATACACAATATTCAATTCCTTTTAGGTCTAAGTTACAATATTTACAAAAATAGCAGCTCAGCCGCCTCACCACTTGTTTGGATTTAGATGTTTGCTGTACCCCTTAACAGATTTTTTTTTTTTTTTTTTTTTTTTTTATTGTTGCTGAAACATATTGCAGGGTTTTCACTTCAGCAAGGTAATTACAAATGAGATTCTGTTTTTTTCTCTAAGTCTACTTCTGGGATTTCACACAACCAAAGTACTCTGACTCCAGGGATCTTGGCTGGTGTTGTAGTCATGAATCACTGTCAGTGTGGAAATTTAGAGGTTGCTCTTATTTATCAAATAGTATACCTTTATTTCATTGTGAACTATGAAAATCCATAAAATGTCTATACCCTTTATGGGGCAGTATCTGAAAGAGTGAGTCCATCATCCTTCTTAAGTTGGATTCTAACTCAGGAAAAATTAAGACTTTCCTCCATGGAATACACCTGTCTACCTTTCCCTGCCTTCTCTCCCACTATCCCTACCTGCCAGCTCAGGTGTGGACTTAGTAAGATTGCTATTTTGTCTTGGTGAAGTGGAACCCTTGCAATACATTAATACGTTTCTTTTTTTCGGGGGTGGGTATTGGGGAATGAACTCAGGGGTACTCAACCACTGAGCCACATCCCCAGTCCTATTTTGTATTTTATTTAGAGACAGGGCCTCACTGAGTTGCTTGGTGCCTCCCTTTTGCTGAGGCTGGCTTTGAACTAGTGATCCTCCTGCCTCAGCCTCCAGAGTGGCTGGGATTATAGCGGGGAGCCACTGCGCTGGGCTGAAATACATTTCAATAGTTGCTAAGGGGGGGGGGGCAATAAGCATTTAAATACAGGGAAGATTCACAGTTGAAAACAAATATCAAAGGAAATCTTGAAGGGGCAAAATATCTCTCAAGAGAATACTGAAGATAAACACAAAAACTGGGTAGGAGGGCAGAAGAAAGGAGAAGAGAGTAGGGAGAAGAGACTCATTTTCCTTGTGTAAGTGACAAAATAGGGCAGGGCTATGGGTTTAAATTAATTTAATTGAATTTCATTAAAGCAAGGTTTAGTTAATATCAGGAGAAAGGGCAAAGTGCAGAGCCAGAAAATTGACAGGACTGGCCCTTTATGCCCCAAATCTGTGAAATTTACCTAGTATCTTAGCAAAATCCAAACCCCCTAAATGACTGAGTTTTATTTTCACAAATTAATTCCGTCCTGACCAAGGTTTGTCATAGAGAAAGTAAAAATAAATCAAATTAAATAAATAACATTTAGTATTGAGAAACACATGCATAGTGTTTCTCACTTAATACATACAAATTCACTTTCTGACAATTTCATTTCTTTGCCACCAGGTAAAATAATTACTTTTCTGTAAACTTCTTCCTATAATGATGTGTTCAGTAGTTTTCTCTCTAGTATTTCTTTTAATTTTAAATGACCGAACAACTTCAAGCTCAGATAATTGGGGGAGTATTTCCTAAGAAATAGAGTCACTTTGCTAAATTGGTAAATTTTAACTGGCCAGGAGCCCACACATGTCTCAATATGTCTTATATGTTTATGAGACAATTAGACTACACAGTATTAAAGACTCAATAACTGCGTTTTTGTTTGTGTTTCATTTAGATTTTTTATATTAAGTAGCATCAAGAATTGTGGGATCTTTATGGGGATTCATAACTATATATTATGCTCTTTATTTGAATAATTAAACTGGAAATATCTATGCAATATACATTGTAAAACTTGTTACAGTAGAGGGGAAAAAACTTTTATTATTTTTACAGGATTCTCCATGGATTTTTTTAAAATTTATTTTTTACTTATAATATTAGTATGTATTACAATTCATAATGCACATATATAGCATCTTTTTACATACAACTGTTTAAATCAAATTTTAAGTCTCCATTCAAATTACAACTTTATATTGTTTTTCATGCCACTGAATGACCTTGGGTAAGGGAAAGCTTAGGACATCCTCCTCAAAAACAAGTCATTCACCTGGGTTAACCAAATTGAGTTCAACAGCAAAAGCCTTTAAGAAGTGCTTTGGCAGAAGCCCTACTTATATAGTTTTTTTTTTTATAAATCACCAATAAGATATCGAGAAATGACAATCTGAAAAATGTCAGGGTTAGAAATGAAAGGTTCCTAGATTGAATTCTGAGATCACTAGCCTCCTTCTTTTATCTGGAAAAGTATAAAAAGTGCAGATTATCCTGAACAGACTCAGCTTAAGCCAATTTGGGCATTATTACCTTTGAAAGGGGAGAATACTCTTTCACACAAAATAACAGAAATAAATGAAGGGATGAAAGATGGGCTTGGGGATGTGGTTCAGTGGTAGAGTGCTTGCCTGGAAAGCATGATGGCATGGGTTCAATTCCCAGCACCACAAAAAAATATTTTTAAAGAGAAGATGAATCTTTCTTAGAAAGTTTGGAGGTATTAGATTGCTACACTGAAAGAAGAGAAAGTTCAATGGTATCTTTGAATATACAGGTCATGGCTGCTGCTGTGATTACAGGAAACTGATCAAAACTAAATAGGCTTTAATTAAAGCAGTATTTTTAAAATTATTTTTAGTTGTAGTTGGACACAATACCTTTTAAAAAAAATTATGTGGTGCTGAGGATCAAACCCAGGGCCTCACATGTGCTAGGTGAGCATTCTACCACTGAGCCACAACCCTAGCCCGAAAGCAGGAATTATTTTTGATTAACCACCAGGAAGCCTTTCTTGACAATTACAATAACACACAGGAATAGGTAACTTACTATTCATAGAGACCTTAATTTTGTGTATATGTGTGTTTTTGCAACTAACCTAAAAGTGAAATTTGGTAAAGAGAGGGTGTTGGAACAAAACTCTATTAGTAATAGTAGTCAAATGCCTTCTTATGTAACATTGGCTTCTTTAAAATCATCCCTATTGTCTTTATAGTGACATTCTTTCTTGCTGTTCAGGAAATGTGATCAATGTGTTGCAAACCTCTGGGCTGAGGTTTCATAAAAATCATATACCATACCGTTATTTAGTTTAACTATTATCCCCGTCTACAATTTTTACAATATTGGTTTTGCTTTCCCCATTTCTATTTTGAAAAAAACAGAACATAAACTCTCTTGCTACTTTCTAACTTTTTAATGACCAACATCTTAATTCTCAAACCAACCACTCTCCATGGTGAAGGTTTATGTTTTGGTCAACTATTTTGCTGCGGTGACTAAAAGAACCCAACCAGGACAATTGTAGAGGAGGAAATATCTATTTGAGGGCTCACAGTTTCAGAGGTCTTGTCCATAGAAGGCTGACTCCATTCCTTGGGGGCTCCAGTGAGGCAGAACAGCATGGCAGAAGAGTGTGGCAGAGGGAAACAGCTCAGGCAATTCTCAGGAAGCACACAGAGAGATCTCCACTTACCAGATACAAATATATACTCCAAAGCGATGCCCCCAATTCCCACCTCCTCCAGCCACATCCTACCACTTCAGTTACCACTGAGTTAATTCCTATTAGGGGATAAATTCACTGATACCTTCTTGCATTGTCTCACACATGAGCTTTTGGGGGACACCTCACATACAAACTATAACAGTTTAAGACCAAAGTATGTATTTGTTAAGTGCATGCAGAGCCTCTCTGCCACAAAAGTATTACCCACTGCAAACAAATTTAATCAACTTGCTGAGAATCATTAATGCTACAATAAGCACGTGCCTCTCTATACTAGTTTTCACATCTGTCACTAATTATATCCACCATAAATGTTGACCCAAGAAGGTTAATGCTGCAAACACAAGAATTAAAGACCAAACTTTTCTCCATATAGTTTGTTTGCACATCAAATGATCATACCAAAATATTCTGTCACCCATTGCTATTCTTTGAAACAAATTTCTGTATAATTTCAGCCAAAGGAAAATCATGAAGGCAAAAGGAATTCAGAGACTAGAAAATACACTTGTTCTGCTATTTGAAGATGGGTGATGACTTTCCTGTTATTCTTGCTTTTCAAAATTTCTTATGATTGGGCTTAATTTTGCAAGATAATTACCTGGCTTGGTTTTCTTTTCCTGTTTGAAGTTTGAGTAGCTAATCAGTAGGAAATTCTTGAATTTGTAGAAGGCAGCCAATGATGTCATTTCTATATTTCTTTTTTAATTTCTTTTTTATTTATAATAATTACAATTCATAGTGCACATATATACCATCTTTTTACATACAACTGTTTGTATACAAAGTATATTCGTACCATTCAGGTCTTCAATCATGAATTTAGGATAATGATATCCATCTCATTCAACCACTTTTCTTTTTTTTTTTTCTTTTCTCCCCCTACCTCCCCCCTTGCTCCCTCCCTTCCCCGCCCTTCCCTTTGACCATTCTAGTGTTCCTCTAATCCTCCTATATACCTCCATCCAACAATACTGTGAACTAGCCTCCTTATATCAGAGAAAACATTCGGTATTTGGATATTTGAGATTGACTAATTTCACTTAGCATTATATTCTCCAACTTCACCCATTTACCTGCAAATGCCATTATTTTATTCTCTTTTATTGCTGAGTAAAATTCCATTTTGTATATATACCACATTTTCTTTATCCACTTATCTACCGAGGGACATCTAGGTTGGTTCTACAACCTAGCTATTGTGAATTGTGCTGCTATAAACATTGAAGTGGCTGTGTCACTGTAATATGCTGTTTTTAAGTCCTTTGGGAATAGACCCAGGAGTGGGATGGCTGGGTCATAGGGTGGTTCCATTCCCAGTTTTCCAAGAGATCTCCATACTGCTTTCCATAATGGTTGTACCATTTTGCAGTCCCACCAGCAATGTATGAGTGTTCCTTTTTCCCCACATCCTCTCCAACATTTATTGTTGTTTGGGTTCTTAATGGCTACCATTCTGACTGGAGTGAGATGAAATCTTAGAGTAGTTTTGATTTGCATTTCTCTAATTGCCAGAGATGTTGAATATTTTTTCAAGTATTTGTTGATTGATTGTATATCTTCTTCTGAGAAGAGTCTTTTAAATTCCTTAGCCCATTTATTGATTGGGTTATTTGTTGTTGGTTTTTTTTTTTTTTTTTTTGGTGTTAAGTTTTTTGAATTCTTTATATATTCTAGAAATTAGTGCTCTATCTGATGTGCACCTATTAAATATTTGTTCCCAATTACTTGGCTCTCTATTCACCTCACTGATTGTTTCTTTTGCTGAGAAGAAGCTTTTTACTTTAAATCTATCCCATTCATTAATTCTTGGTAATAAATCTTGCACTACAGGATTGTTATTAAGGAACTTGGGGCCTAATCTGACATGTTAGAAATTGGAGTTTACTTTTTCTTCTATTAGGCGTATTGTCTCTGGTCTAATTCCTCACTTTGAATTGAGTTTTGTGCATGGTGAGAGATAAGGGTTTAATTTCAATTTGTTGCATATGGATTTCCAGTTTTACCAGCACCATTTGTTGAAGAGGCTATCCTTTCTCCACTGTATATTTTTGGCGCTTTTCTCTAATATAAGATAGCTGAAATGATATGTATTAGTCTCTGTGTCCTCAATTCTGTACCATTGGTCCACCAGTCTTTTTTGGTGCCAATACCATGCTGTTTTTGTTACTATTGCTCTATAATATAATTTAAAGTCTGGTATGGTGATGCCACCTGCTTCACTTTTCTTGCTCAGGATTGCTTTGGCTATTCTGGGTCTCTTATATTTCCAGATGAATTTCATGACTGCTTTTTCTATTTCTTTGAAGAATGACATTGGGATTTTGATTGGAATTACATTAAATCTGTATAATTCTTTTGGTAGTATGGACATTTTGACAATATTAATTCTACCTATCCAAGAGCAAGGTAGGTCTTTCCATCTTCTGAGTTCTTCTATGATTTCTTTTTTAGTGTTCTACAATTTTCGTTATAGAGGTCTTTCACCTCTTTTTTTAAGTTGATTCCCAGGTATTTTATTATTTTTTTGATGCTATTGTAAATGGGGTAGTTTTCATCATTTCCCTTTCAGAGGCTTTGTCGCTGATGTGCAAAAATGCCTTTGACTTATGGGTATTGATTTTGTATCCTGCAACTTTGCCGAATTCATTTACTAGTTGTAAAAGTTTTCTGGTAGAGTTTTTTGGGTCTTCTAGGTATATTATCATGTCATCAGCAAATAGTGCTAATTTGAGCTCTTCTTTTCCTATCTGGATCCCTTTAATTTCTTTCATCTGTCTAATTGCTCTGGCCAGAGTTTCTAGTACTATGTTAAATGGCAGTGGTGAAAGGGGGCATCCCTGTCTTGTTCCAGTTTTTAGAGGGAATGCTTTCAATTTTTCTCCATTTAAGATAGACATTTCTATATTTCATTATTCCAAACTAGCTCTTGACTAATCCATTTCACAGTTAAGGCTAAATTATTATTGATAGTAATAAATTAGTATGAAAAAGGACCAATGTTATTTATTTTTAAAGTTAGAAATCACTTACTATTGCCTCCTTAATAACAAAATTGTTTCAATTACTATCTTGTAACAAGTAAGCACAATTTATATCTTACCACTAACTCCTTTTGTATGAAGCTCAAATATATAAATAAAATCCATGGGAAGCATAATTAATAATGGTAAGTCTTGAAAATTACATAAAATAATTTAAATAAACCTTCCTTTTACATTTATAGCCAATTGATTTTGGACAGGAGTATCAAGGCAATTCAAAGGAAAAGGATTAAGTCATTTTAAGAAATGATGATGAGACAACCTGTAAAAACCTTCATACTATATACAGAAATTAACTTAAAGTGGATTAGTTTTCTAAATGTCCGAGATTAAAAAAAAGTTTTAGAGAAAATATAGGAGTAAATCTTAGTGACACTGGATTAGTTTTGGTTTCTTAGATATGACAACAAAAGGCCAAGCAACCAAAGGAAACAGATAAATTTTACTTGATCAAAATTAAAATGAAAAGACAACACACAGAATATAAAAATATATTTACACATGGTGCATCTTATCAGAGACATGTATTGGCAAACTATTTCTATACATACTTATTTAAGGAAGATACACAAATGGCCAATTAGGGCATGAAAAACTGCTTATTAGTCTTTAGGGAACTGCAAATCTAAACCACAATGAGATACCATGCTACATTCACTAAGATGGGTATAGTAAGTTTTTAAAATGGAAAAGAACATTGGTGAGGGTGGGGAGAAATTCAAAATTTTAATACCATATTGGCAAGAATGTAAAATGGTGCCGACCTAGTAGAATATGGTCTTGTAGTTCCTTAAAAATTTGCACATATGAATACACGACCAGTGAAACCCCACATCATGTAAAACTATAAGAATGGGATCCTAATTAGGACAAGTTATATTCCATGTATGTCAAAATACACTCTGACATTGTATCTAAAAAGAACAAATAAAAATCTTCAAATGATAAAAAAAGTTAAATAAAACCAATTGATATGCAAAAATATTACACACAGATTTGCTGTATGACCCTGCAATTCCATTTAGAGGCATATAGCCAATAGGATTGAAAATATGGTACAAAATCTTATGCACGAATCATTATATCAGCATTATTGATAATAAGCCAAAAGGGTAAAACCATCCAAATATCCATCAATACTGATGAATGGATAAAATGTTGTGGTAAATCCATAACAGGAAAATATCATTTGGCCATTAAAAAGGAACAGTGTGGGCTGGGGTTGTGGCTCAGCGGTAGAGCGCTCGCCTAGCACATGTGCGGCCCGGGTTTGATCCTCAGCACCACATAAACATAAATGCATTGCATTGTGTACAACTAAAGCAAGTAAATAAATATTAAAAAAAAAAAGGAACAGTGTCCTGATTCAACCTTATAACATGGATGATCCTTGAAAACAGTATGCTAAGTAAAAGTAGTCATTCACAAAAGTCACATTTTATATGATTAATTTAATATGGTTTAATTTATGGGAAATATCCAGAATATGCAAATCCATAGAGACAAATGGATTTAGTAGTTGCCAGTGGCTGGGGGTTAGGGAACTGAGAAATACCTGCTCAGTAAGGGTATAGGGTTTATTTTGTGGGTGATAAAAATGAGCTGGAATTAAATAGTGGCCATAGTTGCATAGTATGTGAATGTACTAAAAAGTACAGAATTGTACACTTTGAAAAGGTGACTGTCATAGGAATCATATTTCAACAAAAATGTTAATTAAAAATAAAGATCAAATAAATAATGATTCTATGAATATTAAGAATGGATTTCCTCGATTTCCTCTAGTCTTAAGTGAACAGTTAACCAAAATATACATTTTAATAACAATGAGTAATATATTAAAGGGAAATATATGATCAGTCTCTTTGGAGACTGAAGCAAACTCTGGTATATTGGAAAAATCACTTTAGTCTTTGAATCCAGCTGCTTACCATTATCTAACTATTTGACTATTAAGCAAGTTCCTCAAACTCATTAAATCTGTTTCCTCATCTATAAAATGGGAATGATGTTCCCTTTCTCACTGGATTGTTTGGGAGATTAAAAATTATAGCATACATGAAAGGTGTAGCTTAATACATGGCAAGCACTAAAAATTTTCACAGCCAAATAGAATAAATACTTTCAATGTAAGTATTAAGTCTGAGCTTAGAAAACAAATTAAGGGGCTTTACCTTCAAGAGGATCAAGATTGACTTGATGATTTCAAAATTATAATTGATCACTTCTATTTTTCCTTTCAAACTTTTTGTATTAAATGGAATTCCCATCCACTCATTTGTCCCCTCAGCCCCTCAAAACATTATTGTACCCTGCTACACACCACATATTGCTAGGGCAACATAAGGTAGTACAAATAATTATATTCATGCATGACTGAGTAAACATTATAAAGTAGGAAATAGCTGTAATATAGTTTTACATATTGCAAAATAGAAGTCAGCCTTCTGTGCATACTGTTGAGGACCATATTCATGTGTATTTCTGAGAAACACGTAGACTTCTTAGATTCTACTGTTCTCTAAGTTCGAGACGCTTACTATGTTAATCACACTCTGTAAGTGTGGTTAACTAAAATCATGATGATACTGGCTAATGATTTGGCAAGTCATTGATAATTAGGAGTACTCCAAGTTATAACTGGAGAACGTATATGGAAGATTTTATTGATAGATGCTCCTTGTATGCTGAGGAAAGCCATGGTCAACCAGAAAAACATGATTTGCCTTGGCTCTTATTATTATGTTTTTCAAACTTATCATTTTATCAAGTTTACTGTTTTATGTGGGTATGTTTATGCTTGGAAATGAAAATCCATTTCTCCCAAACATAATCTTCTATATTACATAGTACATATCAATATTAATTAATGAATTACTCTTCCACATTCTATACTGATGAAAACAATATTACAGGTTTTCTCCCTTCTTTACATGAAATAGATTTATTTGAGCAAGTAATTGCATGGAAGCAAGACAGTAAAATACTCATATTCAGAAAATGATACTTAATCAAGAGCAAACTTTATCCTTTTGAGTATAATCCTCCTACATTGAGAATAACTTTTCATTAGTACACTTATCCTCTTCCCCTACTAGCTCAAAAATCTTCCCAAGAAATTAAAGTGAAAACAATCATAAAATCTATAAAACTGATAATAGCCTTTTATAAACACTGGTCAAAATGTCTTGAGTCAACTAGATTCTGATTTCGGCAACATGATACATCACTTCAACCCAGGTGGCTCCATCTTGACCCAGACACTGCTATGGGCTAACAGATGTTTCTCAAATTTCACATGACATTATCCATTCCACCTGTTTTCGTGACATATGATTTACTTTCTGACACTTAAATAAGTCTCTCTCCCTGTTCTTCCCATCCTCCCCCACAAATCAGGCCACCTCAACAGAGAAATTGCCTGAGCTTAATGAGAGTTTAGTCCAAAACCTTCAGTTTACAAAGGCAGAAACAAACTTCAGAAAGGGAAGGTAACCTTATTGAGGGGCACTAGAGGAGCAGGTATAGCAAGCGGTGTAGCTGAGCCTGAAATTATGCCTGTGAAGTCTCAGTCTCAAATTATTTACTATTATTTTTATTAGAGATTTATATTTATACATAGTATTTGGTTCATCTCAACAAACTCATACTTGCATAAAATTCAATTTGGTTCATGATCCCCCTTTTTTCCTCCCATCTTCTCTCCCCTCCTGTCATTTTCTCCTTCTACTCTACTAGACTTCCTCTTGCTTTTTTATTTATTTATATTTGATTGGTTATTTTTAATTATGCATGAATGTGAAATTCCCTGTAGTATGTTTATAAATGCACATAACATAATGTTTAAAGAATTCATTCTGCATTGCCTCCCTGTACCCATCCCTCACACTGCCTCTCAATCTCCTTCTACACTACTGATCTTCTCTTTATGACATCCTTCTTTCCCACTCACTTATTTTCTATAATGCAAAATTGTATCATTGCTGTTGTTTGAGACTGGTTCTTGCTATATTATTCCATCAGGTCTGGAACTCCTGGGCTCAAGCAATCCTCCTGCCTCGGCTTACCCCAGTAACTGGAACTACATACACAGCAGCATCACTACACCTGGCTTCAGAATTGCATTTATTTAGCATTTTGGGTGTCTATCCATTCATCCATCCACAATTTTATCTCTTTTTTCTAATACCAAAAACAAAACAAAACAAAAAATGGAGATGGTGCACATTTTTTGGTTAGGTTTACTAAGGTGTAATTTACATTACTATAACTTGCTCCCATTATGTGCATACCTGAATTTTGACAAACACATGTAGTCATATAACCACAACGCAATCCAGATATAGAATAGTCTTATTACCTCAGAAAATCTCATAGAATTACACTTTATTCTTACTTTTTTGACAGTGCTGGTATTGGACTTATCAGTTAAAGGAAAGTTATTTGACTAAATGTTTAGCTTAACCAGGAGGCAACCAAGGAACACTTTTTGTCCTACTTTTGCTGATAAGCTTTCTAAAATGCCAGTATTCATTTGCTGCCTCATTAAGGAGAGAAGAAAAAGGTAGAAGCTATCAGCCAGCTTGTTTGGTCAGGTAGGTTTCCTCAGGTGACAGGCCTGGGCAACCAAGGAAGGGAGAGGTCAAACAAACAAAGAAACTATAGGGGAGGGAGAGAGGGAGAAAGAAAGTGAGAGAAGCAAGAGAATTGAGAGAGGAGACTGCAAAGGAAACTTTGTTCATTTGGGCATTTTGTAGTCAGTCTTGTGAAACCTGCTGAATATAGGACCACTGGCTCTCAAATACCTGGAAATAGCTTTATAAACATATTTGTTATATTTCTGGTTGTTCTACAAGCTACCTATATAACAAAATACCCAGTCAATTAAGAGTTCTTCTGATTGGGCTTAACCAATCAAGATATGACTGAAAAAAATAAATTTTCCTTTAGAAACACTGGTTCACTGAAGATTGATAAAATTGTCATCATAGTTTTTGAAAATGGTCATGTGCTGCTTAATAATTCTTCTGTCAACTTTGGATTGCATATCTGACAGTGGTCCCATAAGATTATAATATAGCCTAGGTGGGTTTGCATAAGTACACTCTATGATATTCCCACAATGAAGAAATGGACTCAGAAAATGTCCCTGTCATTAAGTGATGCATGACTGTATTTATTCCCTTGGCCTTTGATATCAGAAAATCCTGTTTTTTTTAATTCAATCTAACTCAGTTTCTCATTTTATATTCTTGACATAATTATCTTTAGTTTTCTAATTTGGCTTTTGATGTCTCACCTTGATCTTAAAAATGCATATTAACATTATAAGTTGCCTCAAATCCTTTAACAAAAGGCAGGATTCAACTTTAAATTGCTTATATGCGGTTACTTAATAACTGGCTGCAAGGACTAATATGGAACATGGATCTATATCAACCTTTTGCTTCGTAACTGCCTATAATTTAAAATGAGTGTGATTCTAAGTGAAAGATTATAGAGCAAAAATATTTTCTCAAGAACAAAATAAAGTGATACAAATAGTGATTGCTTAAAAAAGAAATTGAAGCCAGGCACAGTGGCATACATCTTTAATCCCAGTAGCTAGGGAGGCTGAGGCAGGAGGATCATGAGTACAAAGACAGCCTCAGCAAAAGCAATGGGCTAAGCAATTCAGTAAGACCCTGTCTCTAAATAAAATACAAAATGATGCTGGGAGATGTGGCTCAGTGGTCAAGTGCCCCTGAGTTCAATCCCTGGTACACCCCCCCCAAATTATTTGAAATTTATTTAACATGCTGGTTATTATCACACAATTATTGCAGGACAAAGAATCATTAGACTCAAATAACCAATAACAATTATAAAGATAAACAAAATTTTCTGATGACTTATTACATAACACAATCTATTCTGAAAACTCTTACATATATAAACTCAGTTAATCCTCACAACTATTAGAGGGTAAGTAGTATTACTATATCCATTTTGCAATTGGCAAAATTGAAAGGTCGCATGCCCAAGACCACAGAAGTACTTAGGTGGCAGAGCCAGGATACAAATTCAGAAAATATCACCATAGATTTTATGTTTAAAACCATTATATGATACTTCCTCTTTCATTATATGTTTGGTCAAATAACTTCCTTCACTGACTCTCAATAACACATTCACTGATCCAAACTATTTGATTTAGTAAATATTTGAATCAGTTTTATATACAGATATTTAAGTCTGGGTACTGCTGTTTATATGAAAATCAGGAACTTCTATTTCTGTAAGGGATTCTGAAGTACCTATTTCTGTCCCTAAAAAAAAAAAAAAAAAAAAAAAAAAAAATCAGTGTTGCTGTGGCAATGGTATCCTTAGATCCTTAGTCTGGTATATTATGTTCTACTCCTTTATCAACATTTGAATGGCTTACAAGTGTGATAAGTATTGATATTGTTTTCTGCTTCTTTTGCATCCAGGAGTATTCTTAAATAACTAGTATGCACATTGACAATATCAATGAAATGCTATAACATTACATATTGTCAAACATCCAGATGTTTAGCATCTTATGTACATGAGCACTAACCCTATGACATAATATACTAAAATGAGATTATTCATTGCATTCCAGGAGCATTAGTGTTACTATATTACAGACTGTTTACATACCATTGAAGATCAAATGGCAAAAGCAAAGAATAAATGCTGGCCTATGATTTAGAATTCCTTAAAGGAAAAGTATTGTAGTGGGAGTTCCTTTGTCAGGTACCTATGCACTTCAGCAGAGCTTTGTCATAAATTTCTTGGTTTTCACCTTTGTTGTGACTAACATATTTGATATATTTTCATAAAGTATCAATTCAAGTCTCTGGCAAAATTGTCCAAAATTAGTTTTGTTTTAATCCAAGAAGGGCTGATTACAGGAAAAAATCAGTAGAAACAATAAAAATGTTACTATCCCAAACTTTTTTTTGAGTGTGGTTTATAAATGCAAAACTTGAAAAGAAATGGGTTAGGAAAAATTCTTATTTTCATGGATCAAATGGAGGAAAACTATAACTACTCTTGATTGTCTAATAAATATAGAGTGACAATTTGTTCATCCTCATAATCCTTAGTTTATTTAATTTGTTGTTCTTCTGAGGTTAGGTATGTCACAATGGTATAAAAACATGAGACATGAGTTGATATCTTAAAATATATTTCATTTTTCACAAAACATGTTATCCACAGTGGCTCTCATGTTATCTTCTTTCTAGAACAATTAGGGAAAATTTAAAAATACTATTGCCTCTTGAAAAAAAAAAGTGAAACATGAATATCTATATGTCCCTACTGCCAATAAGTTTCCTTTACTCTTTTGATTTATAAGTTAGATAGAGATCATTCAGGAGATAGTCACCTGAGGAGATAATAAATTATGTATGCTGCAAATACAGACTCGTCTCCCAGTTAGAGACAAGGTGAGAGGACCAAGGAGAAAGCTTTCTGTGACTCTGTATCCCCATTCTTCTCAATCACAATAATTTCAATATGCCTTTCCATCCGTCATTCCCACAATCCCCTGATCATTTTTAGTTTTCTTTATATTATGGTATACTTTGTATTACAATTTTTTTCTGCATGATCCTATAGCCCAATCATGAGATTTACCTTCCTCCTTCTTATTTCAATTTTTACTTCTTCCCTCAAAATTCTGTACTTTCATCTTACCATTTGGTATTGTTTCCTCCACTGAGTCAAAAACTTTGGCCTTGTTAATAAATTACAGTGCACATAGAAGTATAGAGAACAGTGGCTTGGAAGAGTAGGAGGCTTGGAAGAGTAGGAGGGGGAGGCATGGGGAAAGGCTAATCAATGATCACTAAGATGTAGTTAGATAGGAGCAAGAAGTTCTGGCTTGCTATTGCACAGTAGGATGACTATAGATAACAATAACATACTATAAAATTCAAAAAGCTAGAAGAAAGAATTTTAAAAGTTTTCACCAAAGCTGGGCATGGTGGTTCATGCTGGTAATCCCACTGACTCAGGAGGCTGAGGCAGGAGGATCACAAGGTGAAAGTCAACCTCAGCAATTTAGTGAGACCCTGTCTCAAAATAAAAATAAATAAATAAATAAAGGGCTGGGGATGTTGCTTAGCAGTTAAGCACCCCAGATTTCAATCCTTAGTTCCAAAACAACAACAACAATAATAACAACAATAACAAAAAAGGTCCCCCATGAAGAAATGACAAATGTAAATATATTTAACTTGATTTAAACATTATTCAATGTGTACAAGTACCAAAAATTACATAGTACCCCCTTGATACTTATAACTTTATGATTTTATGTCTCAGTCTTGAAGAGTTAAAAAAAAAAATCAGAGAACAGAGAGGCCAATCTGAAGCCCCTTACCATTCTCTTCCCCTCTCTTCAATAGCTTTTTTATTACTCATACACACAGCTCATGACTAACCTGGCAGGACGACAAATAATAAATGTCCTCCAAGTCACTGACACAACTGAGTGTATATACTTCTTAATTATTATGAGATTCTCAAGTGCAACTATAGTCCTTTTCCCTGAAAGGGGGTAAGTAATAATTACTGAGCACTCTTTAAGTACTAGGCACTGTATCCTGTAAGGTTAAGTATCATCATTATTAATTTTACAGATGAGGAAACTTGAGGCACAGATAGGTTAAATAATTTGGCAGGGGTCACAGAAAAAATAGTAAAGTTAAGATTAAAACCCACGTGTGAGTGACTCCAAAGCTCAGGTCTGAGAGATTCCACTACTTTCTGTCATACACCATGCAGTTCCCCAAGGAAAACCAGGTTTTATTTATTCAAAATAGGAATAAAAGGAGCTAATACAACTGAGGATTCCCTTATAAGTACTTGAAACCCAATCTTGGAAGGAGCAGAAGAATATTTTTCACTCAACATATCCACTTAAAATGTTATGTACCTGATTATGGTGAACCTGGGTTCAGTCAACTTGGGGGCAGAATAAAAGAAACATAGGTGAAATGTAGTAGACTATATAAAATATTTGGTTCTTCCTGTGACTCAAATGATTATATTTCATCTGAAGCCCACTAATCAAAGATAAAATTATATTAATATAGCTTGCAGATGTTTTTACTGCTTCAGTTTTTTACTAGGAATATATCACATTCAGCAACATCTTGAGGCTATGTGCCTTGAATGAAATAGTCAGCCTGTATAAGTTAACCAAGAACTAATTTAGCCAAACAACTACTTTGGTTAACTTTCTTTTTTAGTACCAAATTTATTTACCAAATTGACTGGAATAATAAACCAATCTGTTTGGCAGGGAAAATAACAAAAGTCTTAAAATCATTTGCAAAATATCTCACTCAGTAAATCATACCAAGAGGATATCTTACAGATTTCTACATCACCATTTTCAACTTCTTCCTGTTCTGAAAAATCTTGCCCAGTTTTCCAGATCTGAAATGTCTGCAAAAACATTTAGTGAATTCTATGCCATCATCACGGGAAAATTTACTGTAGAATGCTGTTACACTACTCCAAACCATTGCACTAAGCTGCCATCACTAACTTGCCAAGAAAAAAAAAACTTTGTGAAGACAGCCCCCAAATGCTACTTGACTGTGTATTAAGATGTAAGGAACAAATTGCCTAAGTTTCCAATTCACTAACAGGATACATATGCAAAGCAAGCAAAAGTAACTAATTCTATAATCAAAACCAGGGATACATTTATTTCTAAACTTCTAGGGATTTGTGGTGTGGTAGCAGGGGAGTCAGGATATTTGCTTTTATCAGTGCCCAAAGACATGCTTTCATATAGTTTATTTTTTATTGTGAAGGAGAGTCTTAAATGCCTTCCACAAATCTATATATTCTAAGAACTTAATCTGGAAGGTAATCTACATAAATATATATGCCTGACATTGAGAAATTTTGCCTCCTTCACCCTTTTCCTGGAATGTACCCAGTGGGAGAGAAATAGTCAGTTCACTTTCCCCTTCTTGGAATATTCAAGTAATGATGAATTTTTTATCTCCCAAATGTGTGTGTGTGCTCTTATGCATATGCACTCACATGCACACATGTTCATGAGATTGGGAATGGAAGGAATCAGTGTTGCCAAATCACTGTGAAACTCTAATAAAAAATGTGATTTTCTTTTGTTAGTGCTTGATTCTAAGTGAGGGTAACATGTGCATTGGGACAAAGGAACAGCTTCAGGGACAGGATATAAGTAAGAATTGTACTAAGGCAGTGTCTCTCCAACTTGGTGCATTCCCAGAATGACCTAATCTGTTAAAACAGATTGTCCACTTGCCCCAAATGGCAATCCTAACTCAGAGTTTGAGTTTCTGATTCAGTATTTCTGGGTTGTCCCCCAAGAATTTTGCATTTCTAACAACTTTCTGGGCAATTCTGATGCTACTGGTCCAGGAACCAAACTTTGAGAATTGCTATACTAAGGGAATTGACATGTGAAAACAGAATCTGAGAATCAAATACTCTAAAAGACCATAAAGGAAAGACAAAAGAGCCATTCCAAGGATGACCAGAACATGGCATTGAACTTTAAAGCAAGCAACTGTAAGCCAGAAGAGGGGAAAAAAACACAAGCAACACCAACTACCATGATTTATTTACTTGACAGATTTGAAAGTCACAAGTGTGTAATGGAGATATTAGAAAAATTTCAAAAGTCACTGTATCCCTCCTTCCTTTGCCACGAAGACTGTTAAGGTCTTGGGAGTTTGGGGAAGTTTGAGCAGATTTCCAGTAAATCCACAGTGACTAGATTTTAATTCCACTTTATTATCTGCCAAGAGTTTAGCTCTGACTTCTCAGCTTCCCTTAAGAAAGTGGTCCACACTCATGCCACTTCAACTGGCTTCCTTAATTGAAAACATTGGTGCTGTTTTAGGGACTAGATGCTAACTTTGCAGAGAAGGAGTGAGAAAGAGAGTTCATGCATTTGGCTTGGTTTAAATCCTGCTGCTTAGATTTGATATGTGCTTTAATCCCTCTTTTACATAGCCAAAAAGAAAAAAAAGAAAAAAAAATGTTAAAGTCCAAGGCTCAAGTTATCTGACCAAAGAGCAACAGACTGATCCAAGAACAGATGAATCAAAACCACATTTTTAAAGAGAACATATTATCTAAACTATATGCTACTCTGAAGATATCTGGACAAATGAGGTTTATTAATACCTGGAAAGAGAGAAAAAGCATAGTAGAATGTCTGGTTACCAAAGTTCCAAGTCCCCAAACTTCTTTTATATCCATGACCAAAACTTTCGCCATTTTCCTATTTGTCGGTTAACTTAAAACAGCCAAATCTACATGAGCATTTCCCCATCTCCTCTATTCTGCCTCCAGCATAGATACCTATGCTTACCACAACTGCTACATTTTCAGCATATTAAAGGGTACTGACAATATTTGACCTAAAGGTCAGTTCCCCTCTCTACCAGAAAAATGAAAAAGCCCCACAAATCTGGATAAGTTTCAGGTGAGCAAACAAAACAGCATTTGCAAGGAGATTGAGAACTTTTTTTCAACATTGGTTTAACATAGTTTAACTGTTTTCCTTCAACTGACAAATAGATGCTTGAATATACAGTATGTTTGTTGTGTGTTTTCTCTTTTCTGAATAGGCCAAATCAATCAGCTGTTTAATACTGTATAGGATTAAGTTCCTCCAGCCTTTCTCCTTTTGTTGCTTTGCATTTAAATGAACCAGGGTCAGTGAAGGGTCATTCTAAGCAAGAGAGACTTGAGCCTGTGAGAGTGAGAGAAGCAGGCTCCCTCCATCAAGGGCAATTGGATAACCTCTGGCAAAAGTATAGTTATCCTTCATTTCTCCCGCCCTCCCTTGTAGCCCCTAAGGCTCTTTCCTCTCACAGAGGTGCTACATCTGGCTTGGCTTTCCTTGGGAACAACTCCCCTTGTTACAAAACTCTCCCTCTCAACTCTCACATAGCCATCAAAAATAATTTACCTGCCTTGTGCCTCATTTCCCTTGGGGTTAAGGTGAGAACTAATCTCATCTGTGCTAAAGTGTTAATCAGTGGCTTAATGTATTGCTTAATTTATAATATGCACGTGAGCAGGTGATTTCTGGTGAGGGGTCTGAAAGAATAACACTACTAATGGGAATTTGGAGGAAAGTGGCAGGCTGTTCTGTGGGAAATATTTCCAGTATGGGATATTTTCCTGCAAATCATACCATGTTGAGTTAAATCTCCCCCTTCTCAACACATATACTTATTTTTTCCAACTTCTTTAAAAAGTAATTAATCCTCGCTGATATTTCTAGTTTATATCTAGAATCTCAAGTTCAGCTAATGAGTAGCTCCAAATCAAAATATTTTTGAGTGGGTCTTGAGCATTTGCATGTTCAAATGATTCCTCCAGAGGATATTGATGTCCAATCCTACATAATAGCCTCTGTAATGTAGAAATAGGTATTCTGTTGCATTGGAGGGCAGCGTGTTTGGGCCTGCTACTGACTCTCTTCACAATGTTGCTGAAACAGTTTCTCAATTAATGTCAAACTGTAGATTACCCAGAACAAATGCAATATGGAGATTCATGATCTATTATATATTGTTTAATTTATTCTCTGTTCCTCACTGCCTCCTGACCCCTTGCACATCTAGTATTAGCAGTTAGTTGACCTGCTACAGATTCATATAGAGAACAATAGAGTCAGGCTTTCACTAGGTTTCAGTGCTTTCCAATGATTACCACCAACGAATATATCTGGGACAAATGATGCAAAATTTACAGAATAATATGGAGTATATGGAGATAAGCATGGTGAAAATGAATTCTAGAAAGTTAACTAACAGATTTCCTTTATATATCTTCAGATTATCTAGATTCTATCCAAAAAGTTTGAAAAGACTCATGGCAGTTAAAGGTTATAACCACACTGAGAATTGTTAGTACCTGAACAAAAGAATAAGGAGGTGAGGTGTAAAATAAAAATAAAAGAACAGCTTATCAGGGGAAAGAGGAATGGAATGAATAGAGTTGATGAGAGCTGAAGAAAGAGGATTATTTTTTTCCTTGAATTTTAATGAGCATCAATAATTCTCCTTATCATAAAGTCAATAGTATTCTATACTCATAGCTGCCACTCAAAAGATTCTTGAAGTACATTTGAATCAGCATCCCTGATTTTTAAAATATTACAGCTTCACTAGTGTAATAAGAACAGTTATTACTATCAACTTGGATTATCTCTATTCTAATTATTGACAATTTGTTGTGGAAGGGAAAAATGGTGAGATATTTCACTTTCAGCTCCTGAGGACATTTAGGGGATGGCTACCTAGAAGCTGTATTATACATTAATATCTGGGAAGCCTTGAATGAGTGGGAGTGAGTTAGAAAAGTATAGGAACATGGTATTTCTATAGCAAATTGAAGCTTTATATTTTCTGTTATTTGACCTTAGACAAGTCATTTCCACTATCAGGGCTTGAGTTTTGTCATCTATAAATTAAAATTTGACCTACAGATTTTAGGGAATCCTTCTAGCTCTCTCTTGTAGTAGAGTTTTATTTTTCCTCATCAATTTTAGCTTTCTAAGCATTGAATATTAAAATAAACTTCATATTAAACAAAGACATTCTCTCATTAATTTCCCAAAACTCAATGGTAAGAACATTTTAAAATTGTTTCAGTATTGATGAAGGGGATTTTCATGTTCTTTCATGGGATAATAAAATATACATTACATAATAGATTTTACTGTCCCCATTATTTCTGTGAAACTTCTGTGCCCTAGAGAGATTAGGTGACTCATTCTTTGGTCATTCATTTCATAGAGCCATGAATAAATTCAGATCTGTGTGACACCAAAGTACATGTTTCCACTATGGCAGAGTAGGAGATGAGGATAACTTGGGTATATAAAGATGGAAGCTGCATACTCCAACTTGGGTCCAATAAGTTTCTACATAAATTTTTAGCTAACTACATTGAATACATTTCATGAAATTGAACCGATAACCTCATAGGTCTCTCATAAAAGGAATTAGTCTTTTAAATAGTGGTTGTCTACTGTCTAGTTTTTTGGAAAAAGAAATTTCCCTCTTGAAGTTTTATAGCAAATAAATATCAATAGCATACCTAATTTTTTTTTCTGTTATTCTTGGTTCCAAAACCTATATTGTGTAATGGATACTGGTCTACTGAAATATTTTATGTAAAATTTATTCTTTAAAAAACAGCTTGCTCCCAGTTAGAAAAATTAATTGAATCCTTGAATATTTACCACTCTGAACAAGCGCTTTGTGAATGGCTAATTACTTTCTCACATAGTCTCTAATGTTCCTCATAAAACGTACCATGTAATCTGGCTTTGTCAAACTTAAAAGAAAATTCTCTAATTTTCTCTGCCTTTTTCAGAAAGACTCTTTGAGACTTACTGAGGGAAAACAATAATGCTATTGAAACTAGGAAAGTTGTATACTCCGGAGTCTCATCATAAACACTCCTTGTGGGCTTGGTGTAACTACTTTTTAGGTCCTCACTGATCTTACTATGTCACATAGAAGGGTGCTCTTTTTGTACTTAACAATTCTCCTTTAGTTTTGTGTGGCATAGTTAAAAGTGAGGCCAGTGAAATCTGATTTTCAACAAGTTACTTAACTTGCTACCCCTCATTTTCACATATGAAATGAGTACAATTATAAAAATTACCTCATGTGATTGCTATCAGGATTGAATGATTTAATTCCCATAAAGTATATAGGATAGTATCTGGTATATAGTAAGCACTTGATTAATGGTATCTTGATGGTCATTGGCTAAAATTCAATCTTTTTTTTAATCTATACATTACAGTACGTGGACTTTCTTACTTTTTAATTAGGAGCCTGAATCACTAGAAAGAGGGTTGATGGTAAAAGATCCAGCAAATTAGGTCCCTGAGAGAGCTGGCAGATCTTGACACTGTTTATGGCTCTATTTCTCTCTCTACTTGGAATCTGAGCAAATCCAGAGAAGGCATAACCAGCAATGCCACATCAACTGGGAACCTCCAGTACTGTGCTGCTACTTTATGAATCTTCTTAAAATTTGCAGAAACATTATTTCTTTGGAGATTGTCAATTGTCCTTGAGGGAAAATTATTTTACAAAATGGAGAAAATAGTACAGTCTTTGGGCTATGCTGATGGAATTAGGAGGAGAGTGATGTGGTATATCGAAGAAGTTCTGCTGCTAATCTGCCTCAATTTCACACTATACACATGCCAGTCATGTCCTGCTTATCCTTCCTTAAGCTAAACTTCCTAGTGCCTAGGTAAAAAGAGTGATTTAATTTACAACTCAGAGAAATGAACCACATCCAATGAGATGCTAAGTGATACAAATGGTCTTTCTGTGACCAATCTGTAGATTGAAACCAGTGATAGCCTGGCCTGTGAGATAGAACATAAGGTCTTTCAACAAAATGACCAATATCACTGATTAATATTTATTGCAATTATACTAGGTGCTTGCACACATATTAAGTATGATTAAATTGAAGAGTTACCAATCAGTTTACCAGTCCAGAGCCCTTCTAAAATAATAAAATAAAGTACAAAATCCAATAACTTTGATTTTCTTCTCCAGCCCAGGAGACTGACCAGGCAAATACTCTCCTTGACATGTTGATGATAAAACTCTCCTTCTTTCCTTGACCCAGCGACTCAGTGAGGGGAGAATTACTCACCTGGACTTAGTGGCCTCTATAGCTGCCAGCAAATCTATTTTGTTATGGGGCTCTGAAAGAAGCACAACATAACATTTGATAGAAGAAGGGAGAAGCAGAAGTTGTTCTAGGACCAGAAGACCACCTCTACCTCACCTTTTGGTAGTTTCTTAGATAGGCCCATCCAGCATTCTCTGCCATACCACACCAGGTGGGAAATGCACTTTCCCTTATTTCTTAACACGAGTTTAGGGGTGAGGAATCTGTGACCTGGGTAATGTTGGTTCTATATAAATTTGGCAGATAAAGAACATACAAAATAAAATTCAAATTTCAGATAAACAAATAAATTTTTACTTCAAGTGTACACCTTTGGAATATACTTATACTAACAACATTGTTCTTCATCAAAATTCAAATTTAATTGGACATCCTGTGGGGTTGTTTTTTTTTTTTTTTTTTTTTTTTTTTTTTTTTTTTTGGCAAATCAAGCATTCTACAGTCAAAGATCTCTCATATACCACTTTTTCTCTCCTACTTTCCCTCTACTCTATATTTTCCCTACCCCTTCCTGATCATCAAGGCCTTGGAATATAATATTTGAATTAAGAAAACCACAAAATATAGAATTAACTATTAAAATATGATTCAACACAGTGACTCTGCAGAGTATATTAAATTAATGTACATTATCTTGTCCTTGCTCTCATAGCTTTTATAGGATGAAAAGTTTAGGGCTAAATGAAATTACTGGGGTCCACATTTCATTCTACATATTTTAATGCTAAATTGAGGGCAAGTTCCATAAACTTAGAGACACATCCCCGGGAACTAAATCTCTATAACTATAATTCATACAAACTGAATTATAGTTTTCTGCCAAGTGTGTAATGATATATAAAATGTGAGTAATTGGCAAGATAATTCACAAACCAACAGAACCAAAAGACATGAGCATTTACCAAAGGAGTTGAGAGCATATCCCTGTATTTTTAAACTAATTTTCATTTTTTGGTTGTAGATGGAAAAATATCTTTATACTATTTATTTATTTTTATGTGGTGCTGAGGCTCGAACCCAGTGCTCTACACATACTATGCAAGTGCTCTGCCACCGAGCTACAACCCCAGCCCATATATGTGTATTCTAAAATCTTTTATAGTAAGATCCTTAAAGAAGTACAAATTCTCTTGTTTTGTAGAGTGGAGGAAGGCTTTAAAACTCAGCCTCAATGGAATCATGGAAGTAGTTACTTTTCTATTTTTTTCTATAAACAAATTATGTTGTATAAATTAACCAGTCATATTCTAATGGATAAGTAAACTCTCTCCCATCCCAATTCACCCATCACTCATGCCACTGCCAGATCCATAAATGTGGAGGAAATTAGGGAAGGTTTACCTAAAAATTTCTGGCCTCACACAAGAGCATCCCATCTTAAGGGCATCCCATCTTAAGCATCCCATCTTAAGGGCCTAAGGGAAGGAGGTGGACAGTGAGTTATGCTTTGCTAATCTCCTTCCCTGAGTCCAGGCATTAAGATCTGCCTGAGAAGTCCCTAATAGCATTTTGGATGCAATGTAAAAGATCCATTTTCCATTTTAGTAAGGTTATGTGTATCAGATGCCAACAAATATTTTGGTAATTTCCATCAAAAAAACAGTCATTTAATTCCATCTGTATATTTTTAGGGGGGTGGAAGTGGTAGTGGTGAAAAATCAGTGAAGCCAATTTTCTTATTGTATTGGCTAGAATAAACTATGCACCCTACAAATATCACCACTCGATTTTACACTTCCCTTCAACTATTTTGCATCTATTTTTCATATTTACTACTTGTACTCTGAGCGAAGTTAAGAGGAAGATGCCTCTACCTCTTACCAAGTACTATATGTTGTTCAAGTATGAAATGACATAAATCAAGTATATACATATGGTAGCCAACTATCCCAGACTTATAGGAGCTTTCCAGGATGTGTGATTGAAAAATTACCCAGCAAGCTAAGAAAAATTGGTGTGTGTGTGTGTGTGTGTGTGTGTGTGTGTAAAGAACCTGTAAAATCCACATTTTTAAACTTTTAGAGTTTAATATTTTGGGCCATTGAATTTCTTTTGAAACTTAATAAAATTTAAGGTAGTTAAAAAACCCATTACAGTGACTGGCAAGCATGGGTAGAAGGCGAAGAGAAGCAAGGACATTTGTAGGCTCTTATTTATATGTTTTTCTTTCTAATGGCTGCCAATTTTCCAAGTCAGGAAATATTTGAACATGTTCTAGACATCTTCCTGAAGGTATGAGGCTCTCTTGAAACCATCCTTATACTTGGCCATGCCAACAAAACTACAGAAAACTACAGTACCCTGAGAAAAAATATACTCTTTCAAGCTTCCTAAATGACTCATTCAGCAGAAAGTAATAAAAAAGTAAGGCTAATATTTTCATCCTTTGGAAATATTTATCTCTACACAGTGCCACCTTTTTAAAATAGTCAGAATAGAAAGTTACTTAGGTGGTATAATTTTGAAAGGCTAACCTGTCTCCAGCATTGGCTTAAGAGGGTGTTATTAGTCAATCCTTTCCATCAAGATACATCTGGAGAGAGCCCCTGTTAAAATATGTAATTTGAGAAGGGGTCACTTGCACACATCTTTTTAGTTGCAGTGGAAGTTGTGCCAAGCACTCATGTATATAAGATATTGTGCTAGTCTCAAAGAGATTACAAAGGTGAATAAGACAAATTTTCCAGATGTACATAATTTTTTCAAAATATCTACTTGTAGGATGTCAATACTGATAACAAAATAAGGACATAAGTGTGGGAAACAGAAAACATACCAAGAAGTCTACACTGAAATTTTTGCTTGTCATTTATCCCTGATGCCCTTGTGCCTTATATGTGCAATGCATTTTATTTACTAGGTATTCTGGGAGTATAATCAAAATAGAAAAATCCAGGTTCCTGCCCATGAAGAAATTTGAAAAGTAGTTTTACAGTCTAAAAAGTCTTCAAGGGTCCATTCCAGGTCTTATAGATGGTTTCTTACTGTCATTTCAACACTCTATTTTGTGACAAGGTGAGAGAAATTCAGTTGCTTACAAAACTCTTGTAGAGGTTAAACACAAGGGAAACCTCAGGCTGTAAGTTCTGTTGAACACTGCAACTCCATCTAATGGGAACAATATAAGGAGAATTTTACAGCACACATGCTATTCATCTCCTCATCTCAATGTCAAACCTTGTCTGTATCCACCTGCTGAACTCTGTTCCTCTGCTACCCTCCAACCTTCCTGGCTATAACCACTTAAGGCCCTACATGTAATTTATTCCAGCCAATCTTCTGGAAGTTCTGTTCTTAGGCAGGGAACAAACAAAAGTTCCCTAAGTTTTATATATTCTAATCTTCACTCATGTTCCTAGAAAGTCATCCATTAGAAAATATGTAATTTTTAAACTTTATTAATTTTTAAAATACCCAACAATTAGAAACCAATCATTCACAATGGATACATTATCTTTCCATGTTCCTTCAGGGTCTTCCTCTTCCCCTGTACTCCCAATATGAGCAGAAACTGACAAAAAGTATTCCTGACCCTGAAGATGGGACACTTTTCACTAGAAGATAGTGAAGGAGGAACAGAATATAGTTCTTTACCTTTCTAGGGCTTCTAAGTGTCCACATAAGAATGCAGCCATGAGTTTCTAGTGTCCTGTAAAGCCAATTTGCTTGTTCTCATCCACTTTGAAATTCTAGTAGGTTCCAGAAAAAGATCTTCATATTACATTATTTTATTACCCAACATGAAGGAAACAAATATGCTGAAGGGATACATCATTAATGATCTTCATCACTGACCACAGTTCACTAGTTTTCTGTAAACTTGGGCACGTTTGCACTTGGGCAGATAGATTTTAACTGGATGACCTACTTGAATGCTTTTTGACTATGGGGTGTAGATTCTGAGATAAATATAATATAGTTAGAACACACACCTAGGAACCAGGAAAGTTTTGGGTTGACTCCTGAATTCATAGTGTATTACTTTTGTGAATTTGTTCAGCAACTCAAGCTCTTGAATATTCAGTTTCCTCATTTCTAAATGGGAGGACGATGACAGCAATGGTACTCATTTCAAAATGAGACGTAAGTGAATTTTAAGGACTAAGTACAATGTAAGCACTCAGTGAATGTTAACCACTTTTAGGAACTTGGGGTCACTATCCCTAAAAGTGACTAATATTTGAGTCTTTAACTTTTTTTTTCAACTAGTTTGTATACCAAATAATTTAACTTATTTATTTTTTATCCATGTTGAGAAAAGCCGTCCTTCTCTGAGAACTCTTAGACTTGTCCTTTTTGATCATGGTGGTGTTTTTGTTTTGTTTTTCTGCTCTTCAGAGTTAATGATTTATACAAAAAGTTACTGGCAGTGCTTAGAATATAATCAATCTTCTTTTCCCTCGGGGGACTCTGAACAATTCAACCTTTTTTCCTAGTCATAAAGGAACTCTGCGGAAAAAGAACAAACCTAAAAGAATCTTATTTTTCTAAAAAAAAATTTCACATAAACCACTACCATATCATTATTTCTACAATTTAAGTGACACAATTCATATGTCATTTTCCATTTCTTTCTCCATGTTATAGTAGAGGAATAATTTATTATAACCTAAGTGCAGATGAACAGAGAAAAATAAGATTGAAAGATAAAGAACTGTATAATCTTTTGAATAATCTTTGATACTTTAATTTTATTTTGCTGGTAGGCTTCTTTGTAAAAGCCTACCTTGAGAGTATCCCAGGCAACATAAAATTTAAGAGCTTCCACTTTTTCTTTGATACCACCAGAGAGATACAGTAGCACAGTAATTTTCTACATATTTTGGGCATTACCCATAAAACTACCTTAGACACAGATACACAAATATGATATAGAACATCGGAAAGTCCTAAAATCATGTTAGGACACATTTTTTTTTTTTTATTTCAAGAGTAAGAAACTGCCTAAATTCTATTTTTTAAAGTGTTTATGGAAAGAAATGTGGTGGGGACCTAGCTAACTAGTCCTTAGTGGTCAACTACTAGAGGATAAAGGAGAGCAAGAATTCCTTAAACTTAAACCATTTCCAATGAATTTACTCTGAAAATGTGACCATAATATACAAGCAAAACAAAGTCTGCTTTTCAACATATTAGACTAAGAGTACATTAATGCTGCTAACACAGCTCCACCCAACCTCACTACTTTTTAAAATGGTGTATAAAAACCTATTCATATAGGCCAGGTGGTGTGGCACACATGCCTGTAATCCAAGGGACTCAGGAGGCTGAGAGAGGAGGATCCCACGTTTTAGGCCAGCCTATGCAACTTAGTGAGGCCCCAAGCAACATAGCGAGATCCTCTTTCAAAATTTAAAAAATGAAAATAAATAAATAAATAAATGTTTGGGTATGTGGCTAAGTGGTTAAACACCCTTGGGTTCAATCCTTGGTACCAAACAAAAACCAAAACAACTTGTCTACATAAATTTTCCTAATACTGATACATTTGAAGCATCTTTATGTATACAAAGTTATTGTCAAATAGGCAATTTGGTATATTTATTTTTAATTAACTGTATTATTTCTTCTCATGCAGAGATTTGTGTTTAATAAAGAATTTTATAATTGAGATGCTTTTATTTTATTGACAAAAGCCACCATTATATAAAGAACTTATTTGTTGTGACTTTGTTTAAAGTGTTTATTTATATACTAATATTTAAATTTGTTTTTTCTGTCCCTAGGACTACTTTATATTAATCAACTGGATTAAGTATTTGCAGGAATGAGATGATAATTTGTATTACCCCAACACTCCACGTATAGAATTTGAATTGCTCCCTATCTACATCTGTGAACTTATTAAACATATTTCAGTAGTTGTGAGAAATTTTATCATGGACTCTTGGGAACAGAAATCCCACATGTGACTTTTACTTTTGCCTTTTGTTCATATCTTACTACTACCTGCTTCTTCCTCCCTCAAGATTTATTGAGATGCAGAAGTAAATTTTGGAATAACACAGGAAAAAAATACAAGCCTACAATTCAGAGACCTGGGTTATATTCCACACTTGGAGAGATGTCATGGCCAAGATAGAAATATTCCATTTTCTCTAAGGCCTTAAGACTCAGCACTTTCCACTAATTTGGTCCCCTGAGTCTTAATTTATTTAGCCTATGCTGGTTCTTTTCACCCCCAGTACAAACATTCAACCTCTCTTCTCTTATTGAGGAAAAACTTGTTCTTGGAGTCTTACTAGTTAGAAAGTTAGAAGCTTCATTAGACTTTCTACATCCAGGAAAATAAAACTAAATTCCTATTTTCTTCTGTCTTTCCCCAAACTCACCCAGTTGTCCTGTTTCTTCATATTGTCCATCACTTTTCTCAAATGAGAGGTCACAATTACAGGGAAAATACCTCCATCATTACCTCTACTTAAAGTGAATCAATAAAAATTACCCCTCCCAGATGTTCCCGATCATTCTAACAAGCATCTAGTACCTAACAGAGTGCTTAGGACATAGTAAGCTTTCAATAAATATTTTTAAGATGTTTTATTATGGAAAATTTTAAACATTCAAACCAATGCTTTTATTTAATGGATAAATTTAATGTTTCCTATGCTAGAGCAGCCTGAGGTTACTTAACAAAGACCAAACTTCACTTTTTAGGCACATTATCACAAGGGAGCAATGTCACAGGAAGAAGGTGAAACGAGAAGTGACTCTAGACTTGTGGTATTGCACTATGAAGACACAACAGCCTACTATGCCTGTGGCCTCAATTAAGCTTTAGCTTCAGCTCCCACTTTAGTGGTTTGCAACATATAATGAAATACACAGTGTTAGTGCTTTATGGGCGCTCAAGTAATATTTGTTGGCTGACTTAATTGAGCTATATTTGTAAAATGGCAAGGATGTGAGGAAACTTTCCTACCTAAAAAGAAAGCATTCACAGTGCTAGACATTTGGTAGGCAAATAAACAGCATAATTTCAGCCTAAAAGGAAAAATACTCAAACCCCCATCCAATAGGTCTAGTGGCTAGGCAACCCAAATGTCAGCACCATGTTTCTGAAACTTAATTTAAAATATTATAAATTGTATTTTGTCAACTTTGAGAAAAACATTTCTTTCCTTCTTTTTTGTTGCCATTCCCAGCCCCAAGTTGAAATCCAGAAAATGTAACTAATAAACCTAAATTTCACCTGTCTGGTGAGGCTTGCAAGTAAAAGCAATGTGTCAAGCAGTGATTTTAAAAACAACAAATTTAAGAGTGATGAATTGCACAGTGTTTTGAAAAGAAATTTCTATATTCAACAGTGTACTTCAAGAGTGTAAACAATTTAAGAATTTGCTCATGAGTATAATGCCACACCTTCATATATGTGACTAAATCTGCTTACAACAAGATGCAGATGACTCTTTTAATGCCTATCAGATGCTTATTGGTGATCAAGGTATATTTTAAATTTTAGAAAAATAAGAAATTCAGTGTGGTATCTTCCTTCTACATTTTATTGCATTCCAACTAGGCATCAGGCATATGTGATAAGTAGGCTCTAGAGCTATCCATAGATGTTTGCTATATTTCAGGTGAATTTTCCTTCACTGAAAATGGTTGCCATGAATCTTTCCCTCTTACTTTTTCTGTTCTCACTACCTGAAATGGCAATGTGGGAGCAGGTGATTGGTGTTAGCTGTGCAGTCAAGTATTTATGAAGGTCAAAGTGAACTCATCCATTCTGGAAGAGCAGTTCATTGATTTACCTCACTAGCATTATGTTTTAAAAATGGTATTAGATAACAATAACATATAATGAAGAATCCCTGCCTTTCTGGAATGTCTCCTACCCAGTTTTACCTTTGCATTTGATGTATAGTAGTTACTGTGCAAAATATCAAATCCATCAGGTGGTGAAGCAGAAGGGAATAAAAGGAAGAACATGATGAAATGTGAAAATATTTATTTGGTGAAATATGAAAATACTCCAACTAGTAGCCAATAGTAACTTCTATTTTGTAAGGTGGTGAAGGGATTATCAGATTATTATTATTAGGTTGATGACAGAAAGAAGAATAGCTTACATTTTACTGAGTCTCAAGCACTGTAAGGTGTTTTATCTCAAATCTAGAAGAAACTCTGAAACTTATCTAGTCTAGTATATGTGTAATATAATTGATAAAATGAGCCCAGAAAAGTCAAGTGACATGTTGAGAGTGGGAGTCAAGTTGCCAAGTCCAACTACATCACCATAAAGGACTTTTGGTCCCTTTCTTAATATTTTATAAAATAATTGTGGTCTCCTTGTGTACATTGCTCCTTGGGAAATTCTTTTCTTTTTAATCAAATCATTGAAAACTTAGTTCCCTACTATTTTTAAAAAATGGCTTCACATGCCCAAATGCTAAATGTTCATCCAACTCAAATGATGACCCATAAGCTATGAAAGTAATAGTTAAAGGTGAAGAGGAAGCAATATTTTCTAATTCTACTAGAAAGAAAAGGAAGAGCAGTACTTCTCTCTACTAAAATGAAAAAGAAAACCCACAATTTCAAGAGAAGTTTATGTTGGCAAGAGGTGGGAGAGGGTAGGAGGATAGACATCTAATTTGAAGAAAAAGAAGGAAGGGAAAAGGGTTACTATGTGGAATGTGAGACTCAGTCTTCTTTTCAATGTACACAGACCTCAGCAGACAGCTGGAAAATTGCCAGAGAGCGAGGCCTTGGAAACAAGCTGGAAGACATTGGAGGGATTTTACCCAAAACAAACACCAGCAGGGGATGTGGTTGGCAGCACTGAAAAAGCAAAGGACTCTATGATTCACTGTGACATTAATTTTGAATGGTATGATGCTTCCATTTTGTTGTACAGGTTACATATACAGCATTTGGCACAAATTTATATATATATATATATATATATATATATATACACACATATATAGAGAGAGATGTATGTATATAATTATAAATTATATATTAATAAATATATGATTATATTAATATATAAAAATATATATCTATATAAACACACATATTCACAGACATATTTATAATATTTACATATATTACTTAAAGAATATATACATATATTATAAAATATAGGCTAGTAAAAATATAGAGTAGAAAAACACAGCAGATTTTTTCACATGGTGGCACATGCCTATAATTCCACCTACTTGGGAAACTGACACAGAAGGATCATAAGCTCAAAGCCAGCCTCAGCAATGTAGCAAGGCCCTAAGCAACATGGTGTGATCCTGCCTCAAAATAAATGGGGCTCAGTGGTTAAGCACCTCTGATTTCAATCCCCAGTGCCAAAATTAAAAAAAAAAAATAAAAAAAGGAAATAGAAATACCCAATGTCTCATTATTTTAAACAATTAATTCACCATTTTCATCTGCATGTTTAAACATAGTCATAATCAGGATGGATGTATAATAAGGAATACTTAATGTCTCAAGAATACTTCTATACTACTATATAATTTCATAAACATTGCTTTACAGGAACATGATACATTGCATACAAAGTAATCCATTTCCATTTGTTTTTATTATTTAGAGTGTTATTGAATTTTTCTTTTTTAAAATAATAGCAACAATAATGATAGTACTGACAGCCTTTTAACAGACATCTACCTATCTATATCAAACATTTTATATACATTGTTTCTAAATTTCCTCAAATCTTGCAAGGTAAGTATTAACAGCTCCATCTTATAAATAAGGAAATGTATACTCAGATGTTAAGTAACTTGATGAAGGTCACAGCTCATTAATGACCAAATAAGCACTGAATTAGATCTGCCTGTGTCAAAGCAGCCTTTTTCACTACAATATGCTACCTTTCTATTGTGATGAGTATCTGTATGCTTTTACTATATTTTGGGGGATTATCATAGTTTTCCAAAAGTGGAATTGTTGATGTTAAGAGGATGAACGTTTTAAAGTGTTTAGTACATACCCCAGATTGTTTTTCATGAGGCTGGTATCAATATACAGTGACACCATTCCCAAATTTTTTGCAGAAGGAAATTAATTTGAGATAGAAAAAAAAGGGGTGTCCAGTCAGTGAGTGATAGGGCAAACTTTGTGGTACAAATAAAACCGAAAGCAACTATTTTCTGTAACACAGGTTTCTACTTTGAAAATCTCATGGTAAAGATTGTTCTCTATTTCTGGATCTAAATAGGTTCACATAAAATTCTTAGGAATTATGAATATGTACATGACCTACCACATGGCAAATACTTCATGAAGATTCAGCCATAAAGAACTGGCATGGATTTCTTACTTCTGATGAAGTTCTGAAATCTGGAAAACATTCCCATCCTAACCTAACAACATGAAAAAGCTGAATAATTTTAAAAATTACAACTTTTCTTAAATCCAGAGAGAAGTCTGGAGGCAACCAAACTAGCCTAAGTTAAGTCTGAAGAAAGATAAGTGCCTGCAAGGAGAGATGGGACATTAGCACTGGCTCACCTGTGGCTGCAAGTGGATAACAGGATCACCATAGAAGCAAGTATAAAGAATTCAACTATTCTTTAATGAATTGCTAAAGACCAAGTGTGGGCTTGCATGAGAGTAGAGAATCCTTGGGAGCCACAAACACAAGAGAAATTAATACACACACACACACACACACACACACACAGGCTTTTCTACATGGATTTATGGTACAGACCTAGTAAAGAAAAGCCACCGCAAAGGCTTGAAACCAGTTCAGTCAGTTCCTCTCTTCATAAGGAATAAAAATCTTAAGCTCTAGGGAAAAGATAGCAAACCCTATTCCTTTCAGGGGAAGATCTACTGCAAATGGGCAAAGTTACAAACATAATGTCTCTTACTTTGGGAGAAAGGCAATAATTAGTTCTAAGCCAAAATGATTAGAAGTATGTCCTACCACTAAGAGAGGGTCAGGATAGGTAAGAAAGCCCCATTCCCATGACCCAGAATTACAAGATCTGCAAGACAGGTTATTTCTGGAAAGTAGAGAATTCCTCCCTGCTTCACACCACCAAAGTAACAAGAACTTAGTAAGAAGCAATAGCAGTACAGTAGTAGGAGAGGGCAAGAGCATGGACAGAGAATCTCTCTGAGGCTCACATGGACATGGAAGGTCTGAAGTTGAGGGTAGAATGTGAATATTGAGAAAAACCTACCACAAAACAAACTCCCATACTAAGAACAAGGTAACAGAGTAATCTGATACTTGTAGTAAACTAAGAGTAACCACAGCAATAACATAACCCAAACATAGTTTATTTCCTTTTGGATTGACTCAACCTCAACATTAACAACTTAGCTGAACAAGTATGCACACTTCAAGGCACAAATACTATTTACTCCAATCTACACTGATATATTTACTATGTCTGACATTTAAACAGAAATTTTAAGATGCATAAAAGGGGGGTGCATTCTCAAGAGACAAGGCAATCAACATAAATAGCTTCAGATATGACTTAGCTGTTGAAACCATCATTCACAGAACTTCAAAACTATGATTGATACAAGGAAAGCTTTTGTGAAAAATATGGAACACAAGCATGAACAAATAGGAGACCTCAGCAAAGATGTCAACTATAAAAATGTCAACTATAAATGCTAACATTGAAAAGAAATTGATAGAACTGAAGAATGCCTTTGGTAGTCTTAGTAGATTTAAAAGAGCTGAGAAAGGAATTAGTGAAAATGAAGACAGGGGAAAAAAAGTGATTCAAACAGAAACAAAAGAAAGAAAGATAATGAAAAACACCCATAACCACACCCACCCACACACCAAAACTGAGCAACTAAGAGCTGTGGGTAATATTGAATGTTCTTTCACATATAAAGTTGGATTTAAAACAGAAAAAGGAGAACAGGGAAGAATAAATATCTGAATAGATAAAGGCCAAAAATTTCCACAAAATAATGAAATATTTCAAGTCACATATCCAACAATCTCAGAGAACACTGAAGATCTCTAACTCTTATCTTTGATAAATACCCCATCAAAACATACATGCACACAAACAATAATATTCTATACATTTCAATTTTAAATTTCTGAAAAACGAAGACAGAGAAAAGTCTTGAGTGCTAGAGAAAAAATGCAAAGAAGCAAATAAGAATTACAGCAGACTTCACAAACTATGTAAGCCAGATGACAATGGAGTAACATTTTTATCGTGCTGAAAAAAATAAATGTCAAGCCAGAATCCTATATCCAGTGTAAATGTCTTTCGTAAGTGAATGAAAAATATATACTTTCCATGCCAAGTCAGAGACTTTATTACTAGAAGCCCTGAGCTATAATAAACGTTGCAGGAAATTATTCAGGTGTAACTTCTTCATACCAAATAAAAACTTGGACCTACATAAAGAAATTAAAATTTCAGAAATGGCTAAACTAAAAACTAATATAAAATAATTATTTTTAATTGCCATCTAAATAAAATAGGAGTGAGTATAGAGTGAAAAATAAATGCAATAAATACAGGAAAAGTATAGTAGTATTGTAGGCTTATGTAAAAGCAAAAGTATATGACAACTATTACCATACCACACCAGTTGGGATATCACACAATGAACTGGTTAAACAGCCTTTGAAGGTAGTCTGTCATTAACTTAAGATATATATTGAAAATTGCTATTAGAAGTTGCATGGCTATATGTGTTTGTTTAAACTCATAAAACTTCAGTGAATTTTACCAAAAATATATTATACTCAATAGACGTGTTAAAAGAGGAATTTCTCATACACAACTTACCAACTTACCTGTTTATCATCTTGACTTTTCTTCTTGGCATGGCATCACAGTTCTGATGAATGATGATGAGAAACTATCCCCCCCATGTTGTCTTATCTTACCTTTACTTCTTACCTTATTTTTGAGTTTACTTCTAACATTTGATGGAGGAGAAGGCTCTAATCCTTTGAGTCAAAAGAAATATGTAGACACCCACACAAGCACATACACACACCCCTCAGGAATTAAAATATGCATAAAGCCAATGTAATTGTAAATGTGTCTTAGTCTATGCATAAAGTGTAGTTTTCTATTAATTAAGTGGCAAAACTGAGCAAGACCACACAAATATTAACTAACCATTCAGTATGGTATGCAATTAAGATAGCATAAATAATATATTTGAATCTCTATCATCTGTCTCTAGATTATTAGTTCCATAAATAGCTAAGATCAAAATGGCTTAAAAATCTTTTGTTATAAACACTGGCATTATCTGTTCCTTATACTCACCAAGGTTCTTTCTGCATATAGGACCTGTCCACATGCTATTTGTAATACTCAAATTCTATGCCATGGTTGCTTCTGTGCAAAGTCTAAGAAGTGTCACCTCACTCCAACCTCAGTAGATGAGCTAGAAAGGAAGCCCCTTCTGGGAAAATGCATTTTCAGAGGTGTGAGTCAGTAAATAGAGGGTGTCACTGTCTGAATTAGAAAGGAGCCCCTTCCTCTAGGACTATATCTGGATATGTCTACACAACCCACATATGTAGGGCCTGCCATCAGCATCAGCTTAGGGACAATAATTTTGTTTTGGAGGAATAGGCCTGGGAAAGAAAAACATTGTTTTTGTATAGAACCTTAGGCAATGTACAAGATTGAGAAAATATAAATTTCCCATAATTAGATAGTGTGGGAAGGGTGCTTGGAAAAACTTGTCATGAATATTGGCACTGTCCCTGTTTCCTATAATCCAAAGTGGTAGGGCTTCCAATGTACTCTCAACCAACCTCATGGCAACCTTTAAGTCTTTCCCTCTCTCTATACCTAGAATGCATTAACATTATCCTCCCCAACCATGCCTTTTCTTGGTTACCTAGCTCATATTTATCCACCCATTATCAACTGTCACTTTCCAAGGGTTGGGAGATCAACACTGACACTCCAATATAAATAAAGGCCCCAGGATCAGTTCTATGATTTTATGTCACTAGGAATTTTCTTATGTATAATACATTACAATTGAAATTACACAGGTTTTTTTTTTTTTTTTTTTTTTTTTTTGTGTGTGTGTGTGTGTGTGCTTACTTATGTGGCTCCTCCAACCCCTCCACACACATGCATACATACATTTCTAGATCATAAGCCTAGGAAAAGCAGGAATCTTTGCTTATTTTGTCCAGCACTTTATTCCTGGGACTAAAAGAGTGCCACTGGGCTTAATATGTAAACATTAAATGAATGCAGGATTTTTCTTGTTAGATTCTTCAGTAACCTTTATCACACACACACACACACATTCACACTTATGTATGCAGTATGATAGAGAATTTTATGATAACTTTCCTTTTTATAACATTCAGTTTAAAGTTGAATGTGGATAATTAGAATGGCACAGATATATAATATAAAAAGTAATATTATTTGGGTACATTCCATTTGAATTCGTTTCCCTTCGCATTGGTGATTTTATTAATTTTCTACTAATATTTTTTAGAATACATGTTGCATTGTTTGGTTCAAGATAGATTCACTAATCCATCCATTTAGTGAGGTGGATTGGTTCACTATAGATTCATTAATCCATCACTTTAGTAACAAAAGACAATAAGCTTTACAGATGTAATTATGCTATCTTAATTTGATTCATCTCTCAGAGTAAAATGTCAAGTTTTTACATTGTTTGACTTGCAGTGTAGGGTTCAACTCAAAATTACTGTTGTTATTAGAAAATGAAGAATCAATACATAATTTAATCCCACTTACCAAGTAGATTCTTCCATAAGTACCAAGGCCAATGGTTTTATCTAGTGAGAATATTCCAGTTGGATCCTGCAAAGAAAGTATTAAAAAAAAAAAGATGTCAATCTCCTTCAGAAAATTACAATATGCCTTATTTATTCATTTAAAATTTATATTTGAAGAACCTAAGTGTCATTTACCAAAACAATAGATATGTCATAATATTTCGATTAGAGTACAATCATTTATAAAAGAGAAACAGGGCACAAACCTTAAATACGTGTGCAATTAATTATCATAACACTTTTATTTTGGTACCAGGGATTGAACTCAGGGGCTCTGGACCACTGAGCCACATCCCCAGCCCTTTTTTTTGTATTTTATTAGAGACAGGGTCTCACTGAGGTGCTAAGTGCCTCACCATTGCTGAGGCTGGCTTTGAACTCGCGATCCTCCTGCCTCAGCCTCCCAAATGCATCATAACACTTTTAAATGCATACAATTATGTGAAGCTGAGGTATATTCATGATGTAATTAGAAAGGTAATCAAAATAGAAATAAATTCACTTACTTGCTATTGAAGTAATCAGTATCCGTTTTTGAGTGCTAACTAGACAGGCAGAAAGTTTAACATATAGCAAAAGGATTAGATATTGGATCCAAAGTCTAGATGATTTATTAATATTATAATAACTCTATAATAATGTTTTATTACTGCATTATAATTATATACATCATTGGAGTTCAATTTGACATAGGCATATATGCATCAAATATAATTTGCTCCACTTCAGTCCAATATGTCCTCCTCTTTCCCTCACCTCACTCCCCAGGTTCCTCTACTGCTCTTCCCTCTAGTTATTTATTGCTCTTTATTGGTGCTTTATAGATATACATAAAGGTGAAATTCACTGTGGTATATTCATATATGTACGTAGCAAAATCTTGTTAATTTCATTCCACATTTCCTCACTTTTCCCGTCCTTCCTCCCTTCTTCTACTTCACTGAGATTTCTATTTTCATGGAATTGCTCCCTTTCTCCCTTATTTTGCTCTAGCTTCTGTACATGACAGAAAACATTCTATCCTTGAATTCCTGGATCTTGCTAATTTCACGTAGCATGATGCTCTATAGTTTCATCCATTTTACTGGCATGTGCCATAATTTCATATTTCCTTATACCTGAGTAAAACACCGTTGTGTGTGTGTATAAACATATACATGTGTATGTGTGTGTGTGTGTGTGTGTGTGACATATATTGCACATATTATTTATCCATTTATCTGTTGAAAGGCACCTGGGCTGGTTCCATAACTTGGCTATTGTGAATTATGATGCTCTAAACATGGATGTGCCTGTATCATTATAGCATGCTGATTTTAGATCTTTTGGATAATTACTAATGAGTGGGATCATTTAGTCATATGGTGGTTCTATTCCTAGTCTTTTGAGGAAACTTTATACTGCTTTTCAAAGTGGTTGTAGTAATCTGCAGTCCAACTAACAATGTATGAATGTACCTTTCTCCCCACATCCTTACCAGCATTTATTATTATTTTTATTCTCGATGATTGCCATTCTAACTGGAGTGAGTTGAAATCTCAATGTGGTTTGATTTACATTCCCTATAATAACTCATAAATAAGAAATATATTTATTTATGAATAACAAAACAAGATCATGGCATTAAAAGAACAACATCTAAGAAAACTAGATATTATTTGTTTTGTTTTCTAAATGGTAATATTTATATCAGCTGAATGCCTTTTTATGACACAAGTTGATATTTTTGAGACTCAAGCTTAAATATGACATCATAGGAAACAAAACATATCCATGGACAAAATCCTAAGGCTTCCCTATTCATCTTAAAGCATTATTTCTTTACCTTTAAATATGGTTATCCTTTCCTTGTTTTCAATAAAACAATGCTCTTTGAAATTTTTGCTTTTTGAAAGTTTTACTTTTTGAATTCTGAGACTACCAGTCTATTTTAATAATGCTTTAATGAGACATTAGTGGATGCCGACATATACAAAGGATGGTATACTTATTATACATAGAAACATGTATGTAGAAACTTTGACAAGTTCTTGGAAATTCTCACATTACTTATAGAACACAAATATTTAATACCATTAGAAAACATTTTTATCACTATGACAAAAGCAAATTAAAGAGAAAAGCTATTGAATATATGCAACATATACAAATTAAATCATAGACTTCTTAATATTGGCATGATGTTTGTGTCATCTAGCAAAACTGTCATAGGAAAATGACACATCTCTGAAATTAATTCAGTCAAAAAATATTCAACTACATGGAGAGTGAGGAGATTTAAGTTTTAAACCCAGCTCTGCCATTAATTAACTATATGACTCCGGGTAAGTTATTTACTCTCTCTGGGATTCAGTTTCCATACATATGATATGAAGGTGTTGTGTTAGGTGATTTCCAAGCTCTAAAATTTCTAAAATCCTGATGTTTCCACTGGATTAATATGATCATTGTTAAAGCAGCAAACTACTTTCTCAAAATCATCATCAAAATTAATATAACAGTAGAGTTATAAGTATAAGCAAATAGTTCAGGAAGTATATTTCCAATGAAAAGATGACATCATTCAGGAATTGAGAAGTAAAAATAGATTGTTATAATGTCCTTGATATTAAGCTTATCACTTTGTTATAATTCATTGCAAGACTTACGGGGGAAAGTTAGGCAATAAAAAAAATCACTAAATGACCATCTTAGAGAATTTATCAGTTTAGCATATTTTGTTGAAGAATATTACTAAATGATGTATTTTAGACATTGGTAGTTTTGGAGAAACAACCACTGGTCACTTTCAGAAGATTTGTACATGTTAACTGATTCCTATCAGCAAACCATTCTTTTCTATAGTCAAGGCTTCCTTTTAGCTGAAAAAGATGCCATCTATTAGAGAATTGTGGTATTGTGTACACAACTTTTATTTCTGAATCTCTGAGCACAGATAAAAAATTTTAATCCTGTTTCTAGCCTTCAATAACATATGCACCTTAAACTTAGATTTGTACTTGGTGTGTAATTACTTTAAATATAATCCAAGGAAATGTACTGTAATAATAAAATGCCTCTGGGTTTATAGAGGGCCTATTTTCTCCGTATCTGTGTTGTCAGGAAACTGTTTCCTACTCACAAATAACCAAACTATCTCTATTGTATTCATGCTCACATTTAATAAAATATTTTTTATAAAAGCAGCTCAACTTATTACTTATATATTCAAAGACTATATTGTTTTAATTCGTTTTATGTGATATTTTAATTTCCTGTCTCGAAGCCACTATCTTTCAAGACTAAATGGTTGTCAAATTGGAAAAAAGAGGGAAGAATTGTGCCAATTACTAAGTTAATAATACCCAATTTCTTATACTTTCCACTTTGCCAGAGCAAGTTTATTCTGGAATCCCAAGGAAGGAAGAATTGAAAAGGAACTCTCGTTTGATCACTGTGAAATTATGAGTTCTACATCACAGGCATCTCCATATTACTCAAACCTTTCCTCTTCTCTGCCACACTGAGATAAGAAAACCAGAATAGCAAAGATATATCTATTTATGACTGCTATATCAATTGGGAGGTTATTTGGGGTTTCAGTAGGCTTTGTGTTCCTTTTGGGTAAACAAAATAATAAAGAAGAAACTCCACTCTGTAAAGCTTTTCAGTAAGTGAAATTACTAAAAATCATAGTTTTAAAATATTTTGGGACTATAACATTTTTAGAAAAATATTTTCATGATATTTTTCTACCTGTCTACATTATTTTCCACAATTTAAATGTCCTAGTCTGGCTGCTCCCTGAAATTCAAAATTTTGGAAAATCCTGTCTGTCTTCTGAATTTAAGGGGAAAGGAGAAGGATCGAGCACCTTGATGACTAATTTAATAAGGGTGGGGGTAACAGGAAGAAAAAGGACCACTAGAAGGCGGTGTTTACCGGTCAAGGGAGATACCGTCAAAGCAGAATGATCCACAAAACCAGATATGGCAGAGATTAAAGGAGAAATAGGAACTAAACAATAGTCACCAAAATAAATAAGGCATTTTAAATTTAGGATAGTAAAGAAGAAGTATGAGGGAAAGTGTTCCAGTAGTCAAGAAGCAAAAGGAAGGAAAGAGATTGTGGAGTATCTAGAATGAGATAGCAGAGAATTTCTTCTTTTGTTTTAAAAATTAGAAACTATGATTTTATGAAAAGAGTTTAAAAGAAAACCTAAAAATGGTGGGAATGATAGGAAACATGTTAGAGTGACATTCAGGGATAGTTCAAGGAATTACTTCACAGTTCAAGTGGAAATTTTAGAAAGGAAAATCTCTTCCTATATCATCAGTGCTTCTCAAACTGTGGATTGCATAGACTCCCTCTCAATAAGAATCATCTGGAGATTTCTTTTAAAAAATTCAGATTATTTGGGCCTAATATTGAATTTTGAAATAAGAATTTCCTAGGATGGACCCCCAAGATCCCCAGATGATTCTTGTGTACTGTTTTTGTGTACCAACATAAGAAAAACACACCTCTAGAAACTCAGAAGAAAAGGCTGAGAAAATAGTTTGAAGCACAATGTCAAACGAAGGTGATGCTCTATGTGTAATGGAAGATACATTGAATATTTTAATCCTTGTGGACTTGAAAGTAAAACTGCTTCCAAACAGAAGCTAAAGGACTTTATAAAGTGGGAACTTTCTCATGACTGAATGTGGAAAACAGGTTTTATCTGGGTGGTAGGGAATGGGAGAGTTGGCAGTTATATTTAAATATGAACCTAATGTAATTCAAATATAGTTTTGGATCATGTACTATTTCAGATCACCTCTGCCACTATAGTCCTCAAGGCCTGTCTAATCCTGACCCCAAGATAGATTAGGACTACACATGGCAGTGTCAAATACCAAGGCAACAGCCCTGAGGAATGTCATTACCATACTGGGCACAGAAGACAGAGGGGACAATCATAGTGAAAGACATGCCAGATTTGGAGATGAAGAAATAGTTTCCAGTCCCAAGTATTGAGTGACACACACAGGCATACTAAGGAGGAAATACACACACACACACACACACACACACACACACACACACATACACCAGGTATTGCTGATTTGAAAAGTGAAAAAACATACACAAACACACACACTCACATAAAGAAATGTATAAAGTCAAAAGGCATTGCAATAATATCCTTTTCAAAAAGGAACCACAAACTACAAACTTCTGCACTTTCTATTTTTTCTACCTATAAGAAACATTTGTTCAATAGGATATCAGGGACAATTACAGCAACCCCATTAATTACACAAGCATGATCGAATTGACCTATTGTTCACTGATATTAGTATTAATTAATTATGACTCAAGGGTATTATACAATTTTTATACTTATATAACATTAAAACTATTAATTGTAAATATTGTGTAATTTTCTTCCCCTTTCCTGCTTCCCCAGATTTCACTCCTGCTTAATGTTTGAATTTGCAAATATTATCTATCCAGTAAAAATACCAGAAGCTTTCCACAAACCACTTTCATTAAAATTTCAGTTCACACAGCAAACCTGTTCTCTCTCAAGATTTTTTTTCCCCTTGTGGTCATTTATCTGGACAGCACTGAAGAACATATGAACCTAAAAACTAGACCAATATTTAATTATATTTCTGTATGCTACAAGATAATTTTTGATCAATTTGCTAGTCCAAGATTACCTCATTATCTGGCAGTTGCCAAACTGTTTTACTTGATATTGACCCATGCTAATAGTCTGACCTTCACATTTGTCCTATTGGGGATAATTATTGAGAGGGATACCACCATATGCAGGTTTCTTTGCTTGCTTTATCATTTCTCCTTTGCATCAATATGCAAAATGCAAGTTTTCACACATATGAGTTAGATAACTTTTCTTCTCTTCATTTGTTTATAATTCTTTAAAAGCTCAGGAAATAAGTCAAATGTAAAAAAAAAAAAAAAAAAAAAAAATAATTGGTATATACCTTAGTCACCAAAGCAACAATAACTTCCACATAACTAAAAATTTGACATAAAAAAAATTCTGAAGGGTGTGTTGTTCTTACACTTGATATTTTAGGGTTTGGATATGGATGTTTGGGGAGGGGAAAATCATGCATAATTTGCTCAGAGAACAGACAAAATAGCTCCTTATAAAATTTATAAATTTAAAAATTTTCAGAAGCTGAGGACTTTTTGAGATTTTCATGAGATTTTGTAGGATGGGGCCAACCACTGGCACCCTAAGATGTTTTGTCTAGTCCTTCCTACTTCCCCTACATTACAAATCGACCTCATCTTGATCCCCTCCCCACACATGGCCATCCCTACTTAACCTTCAGAAAAGTCATACTCCACCAATATAAAGATTACAGCCTTTCTGCATGTCTTCTGGGCTCTCACAAATTATTATGTCCTAGGGCCATGACCACTTCAGTTAGTCTAGGCTATTTCCCCCCATTTATTTTGTGGCAATAACATTTTTTACTTCTGCTTATCATTGGATGTGGAATTCACTGCCTGATAATTTCTATGAGGTCTTTCCCATTCTTTTCTTTAGTCATTATTAGAACGGAGTTTATTTCAGTTTGCACATGTGTGGTTTCACGTATCTGCCCTAATTCAATTTTCTTTCTCTCTTTCTTCTCCCACCATATACAGGGAATGTTGGCGAAGTGTGACATTTCATTGTGAGTGAATCTTTATCTGAATATGAAAATTTTATTCAGAAAGGAAGCCGCCAATTGAGGCCTCCATATTAGAGAAATCTTATGTACACATTGTAGAGAAGGAATTTCGGGTGCATGTGGGGTGGAAAAATTACTTTTAAAAAGTTCTATGATCTTATTTTATGAAGGTGCAACAATAATTGCAATTCTATTATTTGTAATTCTAAATGTTTGTATTGAGGTTTGTTTTATCAATGACTGTGAACAATTTGCTAAAATGTTACTCATGTACATTGCTCCCCTCCACAGACTCAACATTCTTGTGTAAAATTGTATGGGGAGGTTTAGAAAATGCCACATTTTGTGTGGGGGTCAGGTATCTGTCATCATCATGAACACAATCTTTAAAGGCCAAATATACATAAAATTAAGGCAAAGCGACTTTGAATAGTCTTATAACCTCAAGGTTAATATTTAGCTTTTCCCAAAGCAAGCAGGCCACTGCCCTGAATTACAGATGCCTGGGGATCATTCCAGCACGGTGCCTGCTTATTTCCCTTTCTGAGAGTCCAGGGGCCCTTTGCATTCAAGAGAGGGTGCAAGTGAAATGCCAATCTAAAAAGGGAACTTGAAAAACGGATTTGGGTGGGATCCAATATCAGCCAGAAACCAGATGCCAATGAAATAAACGACAGTGCTAAAATAATAAGTTTGCTAATAACGATGGCAATAATAGCTCACCAATCAATTACAAGTGTGGAGAAAACTGGGCATCGGGCAAAAGGACAACCAGCATATAAAATCCACGAGAGAAAGCTAAATCTGGTTAGCTAGGAAGCATGATACATTTTTTAATAAATGGGGATACGCGGAATTAATTTGTTTCCCAAGCGGCGTCGAGTTCTTTTCGCTCCCACAACACTAAATCGGGAACGGTGTCCTGGCGAGAATAAAGTTTTAAAGACTGCTATTAAAAAGTGAGAGAAGTTATACTCCAATACTTTAATTTTCTAACCGGTTGTCACCTAAAAGTAAAGATCACCCGACGAACAGGCATCTCCTCTGGCAAAAGAAGAAAAAGACTGGGGCAGCCCATTAATAGGAAGGAGTGCTCTTAGGAAGTCAAGGGACTTCACACTTTTTGGTATTTCTTGGAGCTCCACTGGGACAGGTACCCAAGCTCTGCCAAACAAAGCAGGCTACCTTTTGAAAATGCCCTGTTTAGGGACCACTGTCACCTCTTCTGCCCGACTGCCACTCCTTCCCTTTGCCTTTTGGTGGAGTTTGACGCGGTCCTGGGTGCACATGGGGTGTCTATTCCTCTTGCCAGTTTCCCAGGTCCCCTCCCGCGCCTGCTGTCCCGTCGAAGTCCTGGCCAACTTTTGCTCCAGTGAGTCTGCTTTCTCCCTTGTGCTCAGAACTTGCAGAAATAGAGTACTTAGCGGGTGACGGGCGTCCTCCACTTACCGGCAAGTGGCCCAGATCTGTGACCTCCTTGTCCCTCCAACCCCCAGGTCCCGCCATGGCTTCGAGAAGAACAGGAGCGGGCGACTGACTTGGCAGCGCACGGGGAGTCAGTGGAAACTGACGAGAAGTTGAAGGGAAGAGAGAGAAAAGGAGAGGGCGGGAGAAAGGAGTGGGGATCGGGGTTTGGAGGGAAAAGAGCTGTGAGTGGAGGGAAGCTGGAGTTTGAGAGGCGGGAAAGCAAGTTTAGTTAAGGCAAGAGGAGAGTTTGAGCGTCGGTCCTGGAGAAGAAGCTAGAGGGGTGCTCCTCCGCGAGAACGCAGTGTCTGCCCCAGCAGGGTGCGCCTCTTTCACGGTGAGGAGGGGGGCGGTGCAAGGAGAAGGGGCCCGGGAGCAGCTCGAAGGGGATTGGTGCTGCGTCACGTCTCCAGGTGGGCAGCAGTGCAGCGGGGAGGCAGCCTAGGGGGGCCACTAGCCAAGGGAGGTGCTGAAGGACTATAACGGTTTGCTAGCTGGCTTTTCTCGGCCTTCACCCCGCCCTCACCCTCTCGCCCCCTCCCAGGTCCACTGCTGTGCCCGCCGCTCCCGCCCCCCCGCTGGAGAGCGTTCCACAGGAAACGTTTTCTAGGCAGCTGCCAGCCCCGGAAAACTAGTCCCGCTCTGCGCCGCTCCCAGTCTGGGCCCCACTGCTCTGCCACAGTCCAAACAGCCCGCACCCTCGTCTCCCCAAGAAACACTTGTGACTTCTCTAGTTGTCTATTTTCTGTTTATGATCCTTTGATTTTATTGATCCATTTATTGCAAAACCCCGTCAAGTTAAAGAAGGAAATGACTTGCTACCAGATTAGGGATCTAACCTAGGCAAGCCCTTGTTTGAGCGAAGGAGTGGAGTCCTAGGGCTGCCACAGCTGGGCCTTCGAAGCCACTAGCAGAGGGCTGTGCAGGATGGACAGAGACACTAGAAACTGTCCTCGAGGCGGGCCACTTCTCCTCTGGCCCGGGGGCTACTTGGTACTAGGCCGGTGCGGATCACTCTGAACAGCACCTGTTCACAGGTGCTTGGGGTGAAGATAGACTGACAGTTTCTGCAGCCCCGGCTGCCCTGGGTCCTAAACTTACAGACGCGGCGTTCTCATTTCACGGAGAAATTTCCTGCGTGCTTCCCAGTTTCCAGCGTTCGGGCCGGGTTTCATTCATTCGCACATTCAGTGCAAAACTTTTCCCCGCGCTCACGCTCTTCTCCGCTCCCCGCCCACTCCCGCCAAGCCTCAGGTAGGGCTGACAGAAGGTTTAAAAGAATCGACAAACACAATTTAGCCGTAAGTACAGTGCCCCTTGAAGCATTATTGGTAAAGGGAGTCAGTGCGTAAAACAAACCACATTCTAAGCTCTTGCGCTGCAAAGAGCACTTTAGAAAATATCCCGAAGCTGCTTACTTTTCCTGGAGCTCGCAGACTGCATCCCGCTTACCCTAAAGCCTGATGGGAACGCGACGTTAGGGTTTTATTTCCCGTTTCTTTCTAAATTAATTTTTAACCTCCTCTAAGAAGATTTATATGAATAATTCTTGCCACTGATCTCGCACTCACCATTTCTGACCCACTCTTGTAACTTCTATAATTATTAAGTATTGGTGGATTTTATTTTTTCGTGTCTATTTCAATGTCTGAGTTTGACCTCTTTACATTCTGTAACGTCGGAACCTCCGTGAGCTGTGTAATGGCCACAGCCTGCCTGAGGAACCGGGTCTCTACCTAAAGAAAATTCTCTGTTAACGCGTGCGGAGAAAGCCAATCACAACTTCCCCTCCAAAGCAAACCTAGGTGTCCTGGATAGAATTTTCTCGTTAATTCAAATATGATATTTACCATTACAGAAATTATATATTCCAAGAATTCACATCTTGATAACCCCACTACGCAGCACACAAATCTTGCCCTTTAAAACAGTTTAAGAATTCTTTGGTGATCAGTAAAGTTCTTATGGATCTGCTTTAATGTCAGTATGAAAATTAACATTTCATAACTAGAGAAGGGCAGGTGAGCCAGTTAATAGGAAGTTGCACTTTTATATACACATCTAGTTTTTAGGAATAAATTAACCAAATCAAGCAATGAATTTAAAGGAACTCTAATCTTCACTAAAGAAAAGAAGCGTTCATAAATTCACATTTTAAACAATGTGCTTTGTTGAATGTAAGGTGTGGGGAAATGTCCCGTGGTCCCCGATGGCAGACTGTTTTAGCCTGTCTAAGGGGGCAAGTCCAGACCAGGCAAAAGAATCCAGGCTAGATCATTGGGCTCTCTAGTTGCAAGCCTCAGTGGGAGGCTAGCGGCTTCATGACTCCATAGGGATTAGTCACATTACCGGGACAGACCCCACTGTGTGGGGGGAAGGGAAGCTAGATGTTTGACCAGAACGTGACAGAGAACATACATTTTTAAAGTTATTATTTTCAAGAAAAAAGGAGGCATGGAAGAACATGGAAACTTTGCCTTGTAAGCTGGCATTATAGGGATTTTTGTGGCTGACTTGGGAAAGGTCATCTGAAATAGCAGACCAGAAGGCAAATAGATGGCCCCTAAGCATAAGGCTCAGCTTTAAGCACAAACCTGAAATAGGGCACTTGTTTTACAACCTAGAACTTCTCTCCTCCTCACCCCACAATCACCACCTCCCCTCCCCTCTTCTGACATGATTTTTTTTCTTTCTTGACATCAAACTCCACAAAAATAATCCTAGTCTGTACAGGGTCCAGGAACTTGTCAGATTGTGTTTTAACCAGAAATGATCTCTCTGTTAGCACTATGCATCCCATACTTTTCTATCCCTTTCTCTTCCATTGCATTCTGTTAACTTACAGCCCTGGACACTTTGTAACATTTGATTGTTGCCATTTTTAATATCTATAGTTTATTGAATGCTTACTGTATTTTCCAGACTAAGTGTTCTCCATGTATTATCTCATTTAATTTCTTAAAAAGTTCCAGGTTCTTAATTATTATCCTTGTTGCATAGGCAAGGAAATCAAGGCTCAGAGATAAAGTAGTTTGCCTAAAGCTTCACAGCTAGTAATTAGAGGATTCTGGCTTCCAACTCAGGCAGTCTGACTCCAGAGCCCACTTGTCAATGACTGTTGAAGGACTGGTGCATATTTTGAGACTCTGTGAAGAGAAGCCAAATTCAAAAAAGCCTCAGAGTAATAGAGATCAGATGACATTAGTTAGGCCCCTGAGCTATCTAGTTCCCCCTGACCCCTTTCAGCCCTCAAGCCCTCCTAACAGAAATAACATGGACTTTATAAAAAGAAGTGGAACCCAGTCATTGCCTGAGAGTAGCCAATGACTGCCTAGCAGAGATTACCAAGTGGACCACCTCACAGCGAAAGATCATGGATTTCACAAAGTGGATCACCTCACAGGAGAAAATCATGGATTTCAAGATTAAGAAACTTCCAGAACAAAAAGCCCCAGCACTTTCAATGCTTTAAAAAAATTTAAAATCCATTCCTATTCCTTCCAGAGAGATTTTTCTGACTGGGAACAAACCTTATAGTGAGGACTTGAATGAGGCTGTGTTTGTGAGCAATCAAGCCTAACAGACCTGAGATACTAAATGGCAAGGTTACAGCCAGTTAGCTCAGTTGGTAGGAGTACTGTAAACATAGTGTCAAGGGCATGGGTTTGATTCTCCATGGGGCCAGTGTGCATCACTGTACTCTTTGGTCCTTGATAGCACCTACCTTCTTGCCTGTCAGTGTGTCTTTTACTGGAAAAACAACTTCAAAGTCAGTACTTCCATCTTTATATACAAATAACTATGTATTCATTTTTTTCTTACAAGTGGCTAATCACCACAGTGTGGAAAAATTATACTACAAAAACATGAGTGTGTATCATGACAAATACAGATTCAAAATTTCCTGGTTGTTTTTTTTCTTCTTCTTTTTTCCCCACTTACATATTTAAGATTGGTAATGTATGATAATAGATATGTATTCAAAGTTTGAGTCCCACAAAATACTTTATTAAAACTTTCAAATATAATAACTCCCCCTTATTTTCAGGGAATACATTCCAAGATCCTCAGTAGATGCCTAATACCAAGTATAGTGTATGTGTGTGTGTGTGTGTGTGTGTGTGTGTGTGTGTATTATTATATATGCTTATACATATATATATGTATATATATATATATATATATATATATATATATATATATAACTTTTTCCTGTACTTACTATGATAGTGTTAGTTGATGAATTAGGTGTGGTAAGAGACTCACAAGAATAAATACTAATAAAAAAGAACAGTAGAACAATTTAAATAATATACTGCATTGGGAATTATTTAAAACATAAATTGTTTATTTCTGGAATTTTCCATTTAATATTTTCAGACCCTGGTTCACTGTGGGTTACTGAAACTGGAAAGCAAATATATGGATCAAGAGAGACTGTTATACACAAAAATTCTGTCACTTATTGAATTTCCTCTTCTCTGACACCGCACATGTGAAAATAAATCAATGTCTCACAGACTTCAGTTGCTACTAATTTGCTGTCTACAACACTGTGGGAATAGTGAAATAATATTATATAGTACTTTTTCTGAACAGAGCATTCACATATCTGTGATTCCAAACACTCCAGGTTCAATATTTTCTAACATACTTGTAAGTGGCTGGTGAAACCTATCTGAAAGAGGCTCAAGAAGTCCTAGTAGAGGGAGGAAACTTCTTTGGGAACCACTTGGCTAAAGACCCTTCTTGACATTTTCTTTCATTATGGAGATACTTCTGCAACTGTAGGATTTCTACCATAGTTCTTAACACTCTTGCTACCACTACTTTTTGATATTTTCTATGTGCCACTCCTCTACCTAATGTTTCTCAGGCTAAAGGTCATGAAATGTGCCTTCTGACCATAGTTTGCAAAGCTTCTGTTGCTTGTCACGGAATGCTCTTAAGCTCAACATGATTCAAGCTATGCTTGTTTCTAAAATGGGGCTCTGGAAATCTGATCCTAGAAGAACACAGGTCTCATAGCTATTGAAAACTGGAATGCCACTCTATAAAAAGGCAATTGTTTTATGAAGAGATCTTAAAAAGGGAAATTAAAACAAAAAGATAGATTTCTGAAGTTTGTTATGAGGCTTCTTTTTCCTTAGTGTTTTCTCCCCCTTAGGAGGCCATAATATTTTGTTCTTGAATTTCCAGCCCTGAAGCTTTAGGATATTCATTCATTCACTCTCGCCTGACACAGATGTACATAGGAACATATTTACTGTGACAGTAATGAATCTTAAGTTTCAGTTCCTCTCACTTGCATTTCTAAGGCCATGGGAATGGCCCTAGTGGTTCTCTATAGATGATTTTACATTCCTTTTTTTTTTAAAGTGGGCTTCCTAAATCATAAAAGCTTCAAAATCAACAAAACTTGGATTTAGCCCTGAATATACAACATAAAGAGAACAAAGTAAACTTGAAAAATGTGTGTGTTCATGTATGTCTATGTGTGAGATTTCCATAATATCACTGATGCTTGAAAACCTAACACTTGCAACTAGAAATGCAAAACTAGAGAATATATATTACTAAAATAAAAAAGTCAATAAGAGTAATGTAGGATTAGCACTGAACTTTAAGAAATTATTTGTCTATGTAAAAAGGAAATGTGCAGGATGGATATCCTATTGACTGACGATAAAAAAGAGTGAAGAAACAGATGTAATTTTTAATGCATATATGCCACAAAATTTCCTAAATCCAGATCATAACACTTTGGAGAAGAAAATAATAATGATATCATATTTTAATAATTTAAATTATTAGATTAGAAATTTTATACAATTAATATGTACTTATTGTTACAAGTAAAAATCATTCAGAAATGAGTGTTCCCAAAGGTATTAATCTCTACCTTCTCCATTCAATCATACATAACCACCACCACTCCTTCTCATAATAATCAATGTTAAAAATTTGATGTATATCTTTATATAATTCTCCATGGCTGCAACTTTTATGTAAACACACAGATGAAAAGTTGTCCTTGCTTGTTCTTTCATTCTGTTTTCATTTTCAAAACAAAAATTAGACCACACAATTCACATTTTCAACTTAAAATATATATCAACAGTATCTTTCCAAGTGAAATATATAAATCTAACTCATTCGGGAATTATTCACTTAAATATTTTTTCTAGGAGAAAAAGTGAAACATGAAAAGTTCATAGATTTCCATGCCAACAATTTTATTTATTAGAAGATAAAGGAAATAGTGAGAAAAGTTACCTTTCTGGATTTAATTCTGAGCAATAAGGAAAAGAGAGTGAACTGGAAATTATAATGTAAGCCTGCCATACTATTTTGGACATTTATATAGAGAAATAAGTGAATTATGGGCATAGTCATATACAATAGAATTCATTGTCAAATACAGTAAAAATAAGTTGCTTTTCAAAAAACATAGTATATTAATTCATGCATATGTACATAGCAGTGTCCCATCCATCTCACTTGAAACTCTTTAATAGAAGAAAGTGTGGTCCAAGAATATTGGAAAGATCAAATCAGTGAAATTCTGTGTGTGTGCGTGTGTGTGTGTATAAATTTACCACAGATAAATAATATTACCTGGACTAATGACATAAAGAATGTCACACTTATTAAAAATACTTAATGTTGAAAAAAATTAACCAAAATTATTCTGAATCTGTGTGTGCATGTTTTGTACGAAACAGAACTATGAAAAAGAATCACACTTCTTGAATAAATATATGGTACAGTGGTCATTGATCATATAGATTAGATGAAGTTGCTTAATTCCTACTGTATTTTCTTGTAATTATTGAGGATAATATTTCTAATTATAAAGTGTCAACCAAACATCATTAGAAAGAATTGAGGCTCAAGATCTGAGGGAATATATATTCAGCTAAATTATATTGTGAAGCACTACTCAAAGTTTGGAGAGGAAAGAAAGTTCATAGGCAATACATAGCTTTTGTGCTTAGGGAAAAATATCTAGGCTCAGAAAAATGACAGATTTGAAATTCAAAAGACAGTAACAAAATTTTAAATATCTGAAAATGATATTATTGTGGTAGTCTCTGAAGCACAGTAGAAGGACCAAAAGTTTGGAAACAGGCAAAATCCCAATTTTAAAAACAGGACAAAAGATCCCAGAAAGTACATACTAATACATTTTATATTGATTATAGGGTAAATTCCCACAGAATATTATGAAGATGGCTCTTACAAGATGTTTCCCAGGAACAAGCAGAGACTTACTAATAATGAGCCATGACAAATTGGTTTATTTCCTGTTTTTAATGATGCAATAGCAAACCTTCAATGTAATTCCCAATGAACTAGGCATCCTAGTTCACCTTATATATGATTTCTTCCCACACTGAATGGGGCCTTGCTCTATAAGACCAATAGAACACAGAAGAAATGACCTTATATAATTTATAAATTTAGGTCTTTTTAAAGACCCGGAAACTTCTAGCAAGGTCTTTCAGATTGTTTGACATGTGGGAAGTCATTTGCCAGATCTTGAGGACATGGAAGTAAGTAGTCTTGTAGTGGGGACTTTATAGAGAATAACTGAGGCCCATGGCCAAGAGCCACCACTAACTTTCCAACCATGTTAGTGAATCACATTGGAAGTGAATTTCCAACCCCCTTTGCGGCATTAGGATGATAACTGACCCAATGAACATCTTACTAACTTCATGAAAGATCCTGAGTTAAGCCATTCCCAAATTTATGACCCACAGAAAACAAGAGATTAAAAATATGTCATTGTTTTAAGCCACCACATCTGAGAGTGGCAGATTATAAATCAATCAATTAATAATTAAATGTTTGGTCAGCAAGCAGATCAGAGTACTACTATAATCAATATATTTTTATTTTGACAAAGAATTTTATTATATCCTGTTGGATAAAATAGAAAAACGTTGACTGAATAAATAAAAAATGGGCATATTTATGAATGATTAAAAATAATAAATAGTTAACTAATGAATCAATGGCAAAATGAAGAGAAGTTGCAATATTGATACCGGATTATGCAAGGAATAATCAAATGCATATTTAGAGTAGCACTGTGAAATGGAAATTTCTGTAACATTGAAAATGCTCTGTGTCTATATTGTACAACAGCCACTAGAAACATGTGGCCAAGTCCTTGAAATATGACCACTTCAGGACTGAAATTTGACTTTATTTAATATTTTAAGATAAATATGAACTGATACAAATATGGATAATGGCTAATAAAACTGTCTAAAATCTAAGAAATCAGATTTGTTAAACTTGAGAGAAAAGAAATAGAAAACTAAGGACAGAAACTCTAAATGAACATGGTTCAGATTTTTTATCCTTGGCCCAGTGTTCAATTTATTTATCAATATTTTAGGTGACAACATAAAAGACATGAATACAACTTTTGTTTATGAACTCAAAGTTGGAAGAATTAGTAATTTATAGTTTGATGGTATTTTTTGACTAGGGTCACAGAAAGAAGGGAGTAGAGCTAGGGAAGTGATGCAGCTGATACATGAGGTAGTCCTTAGGATTAGTTCAAAGGAAAGGGTCCCAAGGCCAGAAGAGGGTAGAAGAGACAAGCCATAAATTGGGCCTAGGTTTGGGAGGCAGTGAAGCAGAAAAGCTGAGAAGATAAAACTAGAGATGAGACTGGAGCTGACAGGAAGCTAGAATGATGAATGAGCAGGGAGTTAGGAAAGGGAGGTGGAGGACAACTGAAGTGGAGCAAGGAATAAGTACAAAGGAAGGCCATGCTGCATTTTGGCTGTCTTATTTCTCCTGTTGTTTTTGCTTATGGCTTTTTGCATTCCCTCTGGACACGAGCTGGAGAATTAAAGCCTGCAGGTCCATTCTGGAGAGATTCACACTATGCAAGAGCCTGGAATTATTGGCCTAAACCAACCAGATGACATTTTACAGAGATAAATGTGAAACTCTGTAGCTGAGTTTGGAAAACAAATAATCAAGTCCATAAACATGGGATGTGAGAAAACTAACGTAAAGAGGTAATGTTAATCCAGTGGTTGCAGTGATACTAGAGAGACCAATAAAACACCCCTATCAAGGGCAATTGTCTGAATTGTACCCTATAGCAAGTAAATACATATGAGGAGGTATAACTGTTTCAAAGTATTGCATTTTAAACAAATGTAACTGTCTCCAAACTAGGGAAATAATTTGAAAATAATGACATATTTGGATGGGTTGAGGGTCTGGTGGCATATAGCATTTTGCACAGAAGGCTTAGGGAGATGAGAAGCTATCTTCAGACAATATTAGTAGGGTATTATAAGGAAGAAAATCAATAGATTATAAAAATGTAAAATTCAAACAAATTAAATGAAGAACATTTATCAATTATCACTCTAAAGGATTAGCTGCTTTCTAGAGGAAATATTTCTCTGTAACAGGAAATATTTTAAGCAGAGACTAGATGATCACTGGCCCCAGATTTGTATTAAAAATCTTGTGGATTTGAAGATAGATTGAACTAAAGCAACTCTGTCTTTTCCAATTCAATGAAGATATGCAACTGCTATTCTTTTTCTGTATATGCTATGGTCTCTCAATACTTAGCCAGAAGATATTGTTATTCTCTTTCTAGTATAGGGACATGTACTAGCCCTAAGTCACACCCACAAAACCACATTTTATATAAGGTCACAGGACAAATGCTACCCTCAGAATGCAAAGGTATAACTAGCTATTTTTATATGTGGAGCAAGCAGCAAGCAATGCAAACATTGCCCTACTCCTTACCTCTCTCTTTAACCTCCTCCCACCCCTAGGCACTACCATGCTAAGTGGGCTCATCACATTCTGCAAATGTTTACTTCCATTTTCTCTTTTATTCTCTTTGTAGTATTGGAATATTGAGGAGGGTCTTCAAAGTCAGATAGTGTGTGTGTGAGGAAGGTGGCTAGTGGTTCACCTCTGGGACTGTGTCTGAGTGATTATGCTACTCACCAAACCATAAGTTATGGGACATAACTAATCAATTATTTATCTTAGAGTGCTTCCAAAGGGAATCTGTCGGAAATGGTGGTGCTTGACCCACATGATACACATTCTCCACAGTGGTGGTGGGATTCTTTAAGATTCTTTTCCTTTATGTATTTAAAAAAATACAGCAGTCAAAACATCATTTACAATCATGGATGTATAAAAATAGTTTCCTTAGTTGCTCATTTTACCTGTATTAGTTAGATTTTTGTCTCTGTGACCAAAATACCTGACCAGAACAACTTAGAGGAGGAAAAGTTTATTTTGAGCTCAATTTCAGAGGTTCAGTCCATGCTCAGTTGACTCCATCACTTTTGACTCAAGATGAGGAAAAGCATCATGGCAGAAAGGCATGATGCTGGAGGAAAGTTGCTCACATCATGGTCGCCAGGAAGCAGAGGAAGATGGTGAAGAGAAGTGAGGGGGACAAGGAATAATTCCCCAAGGGCATGTCTCCTGAAACCTATTTCTTATAATCACACCCATCTGCCTCCAGTTAATACCTAGTATTTCATTCAATTTATTAATCCATCCAATGGATTAATATACTGATTAAGTTACAGCACACATAATTGAATCATTTCACCTCCTACATTCATAGAGGAGATTTTGGAAGACACTGTCATATCAAAACAACAACATTAGCAGTTTGGGATTTTATCTTTCCATACCTTTATTTTTAATCAGAAAAAATATGCAAACATAATCTATATTTCCTTGATTTTTTAAAATATGAGGATAGGATCATACTAAATTTGTTATTCAGTAACTTACCTTACTTCACTTAATATGATATAAATATGAAAATATATGGGTATAATTTATTGTATTAAAAGCTATAAGAAAATATTGATAGGTTTGATCACATAAAACCCCAAAACTCACCCAGCAAGGTGGTGCAGTCCTGTAATCCCAGTGGCTCAGGAGGCTTAGACAGGAGGATTGTGAGTTCAAATGCAACCTCAGAAAAATTGAGGTGCTAAGCAACTCAGTGAGACCCTGTCTCTAAATAAAATATAAAATAGGGCTTAGGATGTGGTTCAGTGGTCAAGTTCAATCCTTAGTGTCCCCACCCACCAAAAAAACTCAATGGACCTGAAGAAATGTTTGCAACATAAATGATCAACAAATGTTTACTGCTATTAATAGACAAGAACACATATAAATTTCCAGATAAAAGATACTAACAAATAGAGAAATGGGCAAAAACTACAAATAGGCAATTAACAGAAAAAGATATATAAGTAGCCAATCAATATGTGAGAAGTCACTCATTCAACTTCATTAGAATTTAGGGAAAAGAAAACACAAAGAAAAAGCTAATTTCATTAAAAATTACAAAAGTGCTTGTTATGGTTTGGATGTGAGGTGTCCTCCAAAAGTTCACGTGTGATACAATGCAAGAAGGTTCAGAGAAGAAATGATTGAATTGTAAGTGGCTTAACCCAATCAGTGAATTAATCTCTGATGGGATTAACTGAAGTGGTAGGGTGTGGCTGGATGAGATGGGAATTGGGGCAAGGCTATGGGGTATCTATTTCTATCTGGGGAGTGGAGATTTCTCTCTCTCTCTGCTTCTCGATCACCATAATGTGAGCTGTTTCCCTCTGCCACCCTCTCCTGCCATGATGTTCAGCCTCACCTTGAGCCCTGAGGAATAGAGCTAGCTTTCTATGGACTAAGACCTCTGAAACCATGAGGCCTCAAATTAACCTTTTTTCCTCTATAATTGTGCTGGTCCAGTCCTTTAGTCACAGTATTGAAAAAGCTGGCTAAAACAGTGGCAAAGTCCCATTTGAAAAACAAGATTAACAGTCAAACTACATAAAGTTATATAGAGAAAAAATTTAATAGTCTGAACCTTGCATGTGTAGTCTTACTTCCTGTGAGGTTATTGTACAATGTACTTTATAATTCTATATATAGTACCCATTTGTTGGTCATGTTTTTTGCAAACAGTTTTCCAGAATTCTTGGTTTTGGTTGGTTCTTTTGTATGTAACTTGACCTTAGCCCTCTGGTAGACTGATGAGAAGACTTTGAACTAACACTGTAAATGTGCTAGCTCAAAATCACCATTTTATCACACTACTTAGACTAGGATAATAATCATCATTTTGCTAAGGAATTTGTTGCTTCCTGACTTGGAGCAACAACGCCGTGGGCGAAAAACTCGGAGGCAGAATGAAGATAAAAGGTTTTTTTATTCTTCGGCTTTAGCAATCTCTCAAAACTCTAACACTGGCTCTTTCAGCAACCTCTATGACTCTTTACTTCTTCTGACTACTGACTCTTTACTTTCTTTTACTTTTACTTTCTGAGAGAGAGAGAGAGAGAGAGAGAGAGAGAGAGAGAGAGAGAGAGAGAGAGAGAGAGAGAGCTTCTTCTTTCTTCTTTCTTCTTCGGCAGCCTTGGCCTGACTCCGACCAGCAACTACTTCTTCTCTCTAACTCCTAGTCTGACTCCTCACCTGGTTATATATCTTTAGCTTTAACAAGGACCACAGGCGTGTCACATAGTTCACGGGCATACAAAGATTCTTTCAGGTGGAAACCAGAACATCTCTTATGGCCATCAGCTAATCGCAATTAACCATCTCCTATTAGGGCTCCTTCAGGAATTAACTTATCATTGTAGCAGTATTCATTCATGGAGCTGATTGTAGAAATTAGCAACCTACTAAAAAGACAGTCTTGATGCTAAATGTGGGCTAAGAGGAAGAAAAGTAAACATATTCTTAGTTTTCAGCTAAGAATTTCTTGGTCCAATAAGTGTTAATAAACATAACAGTACTGCCATATAGGTCACTTTCCTAGTGCAAGTGGCCCAGTGTTATGTCTCAGACTCAGAGAAAATTATTTGTAAAGGAGGCTTAATTTATTGGATGCTGAAGACCTGACAGGCACAGCACTTATGTTTTACAGTCATTATCTCATATAAATTCTATGGGGATACTATTGACATCTCCACTTTTCACATTAAAAATGAGATCCATAAGAGTTTAAGTGATCTAGTCAAGGTGGAATGGGGACTTGAACACAATTCTGTGGGATTTCAAAGGTACAGTGGTCTATGTAAGGGGTCAGCACATTTTTTCTTCAAATGGTCATATAGTAAATATTTTAGGATTTGCAGGTCATACAGCCTCAGTTGTAACTACTCCACTCTGTCATTATAGCACAAAAGCAACCAAAGACAATATGAAAGCAAGCGAGCATGGCTGTGTTCCAATTAACTTTATTTGCAGATGCTGAATATACTTTTTATTCATTCATGAAATATTGCTCTTCTTTTCATTTTTCCAACCATTTAAAATGTAAAAGACACTCTTAGCTTGTGGATGATATAAAAAAACACCAACCACTAATCATTCACATACTTATTCATGTAATTGAAGGACTTCATCAACCACCCTGCTTTCTCTTAATAACTCAATATAGGTTGGTTATTGCAGGCACATGTCCAAGCCATTTTGGAGCTATTTTTCTATTCAGTACTATACATGTACTGTTTTTATCTGGAACAAAGTAATCCCTTTTTAAGGATCCATTCAAATATTCTAACATTCAGTGAACAAGCCTGCATTTATTGGATCCTTTTATTTATTTTTTTAAAACCTGGCTCTTCATTATTTCACATACCATGCCAAAGATTTGCCCAATTTACCAACATTTGTTCTATAACATATTCATCCTCCAACAGTTTGGGCCATCTTCTACACAATTAACAACTCTGATAAAATAATAAATATGTAACTTTTAAAATATTATAGTGATTGTAGGATTATACTTGTGTCAATTGTTTCAACAATGGGCAGATTTACTAAAAAGCTCTGAAACACTGCAGTACATTCCAAGAGATTCCTTTCTTTTTCTTTCTTGATCTCTGTTAACATTATCATTTTGCCCTGTGTCCTTCAATATAGAGACGTTGAGATACATAGCAGCAAAAGTCTTGCTCTTTAGTTCCTGGCACAATACCTGACACATAGTAGGTACACACTTATTGAAAAATGGAATTATTCAATAAAATGCTATAAAATAAATGATTTTTAGAAGCTTTGGGTTGAAGAAAAATGGGAAACATTTCCCAGACTTTTTCTTTATCGGGGGAATATCTGGTAGGCCAGAAAACTACTTGACAGTGGTACTTACTCATCTTCCATATGTTCTGGTGATTGACATGGTGGTATCTCTCCAACTAGTCAATCTCTTGAAGATCAGGATTTGGGCCAGAGTCTCCTTCTGGCAAGCAGAAAAGCAAAGCTATTTCTCAGTACCCATGGGCTTGGTTTTGTGTCCTGCATGCTCTGTTATTTGAGCAAATGTGGGGAATCAAATTAATAAGACTGAAATTACAAATGTAGTTTCCTTGTAGATCTCTTATCTGCAGATTTCAGCATTTTATCAACTTTATGGTGTAAATATGCCTCTCATCACAAGATGGTCAGAGAGTATTGTGAATAGTTCAGAACCAACCTCTCATCACTCTTAATAGTAGTTCAGTATCTATGCCCTCCTGTTGATGGTGCATCAGAAGTGACTATCACTTTGAGAAAAAAAAAATGGAAAAAGGAAAAGAAGTAAGAACTGAGAAAAATTTATTTCACTGAGTAAAAAAAAAAGGAATCTATCTGCAATACCTCCAGAGACTAATGGACTATTACAAGTAGGAAAAGGTCATGGAATGATATTTGACTTTCTTGGAAGGATGTGGGATTCATTCATTTAAGGACAAATTATGGGGCACCCATTATATGCCAAATAGATTAACACAATACTAGTTTGTTTTTACAAATGCTAGGAAAATAATAAAAAAGAATATAAGAAAGAATAACAATAAAGTGGATGGTCTATATATAAGGTAGTCAGATAAATTCTCAGTGAAAAGGTGATATTTATCTGAGAATGCCATCTGATAATTAAATCTTATGCTTTATTTTGTCCTATTTTAATCCTAACTCTATTATTGGGTTGTGGGGAAGCTTTTCTAAATATTAATTTTCCCCATTAAAATAATAATCTTCCTTAGACTTTAAAAAGCAGTTATCAAGGTGCAGAATGGAAGGGAACTGACATTTATTGAACTTTTGTCCTAAACCAGACTCTTTGTATGTATTATTTCATTTCATTCTTATAATAGCCCTGTGAGGTCTATGTTATTTTTTTTTTTTTTTTGTTTGTGGATGAATAAACAGAAATTCAAGATGGTTTAAATAACTTTTCCAAAGTAACATAGGTGTCTGGGATTGGTTTGCCTATTGCATTTATTCTCTTTCCATCATACCATGATGCTATCTAGCTGTATAAATTAATTCATCAAGAATAATAATTGCTGCCATTAGTAAGGATGTACTACAATAACACATTTAGAAACATTATTTCATTTAGTCCTCAACTGTCTACTGAAGGAAGTACTAACCTGTTGCACATATAAAAAAGTAAGGCCTCAGGAGCTTAAGTAACTTGCTTAACTCACATGAGTAGTCAATTACGGACACCTACTTTCACTTCATGATGATTTTGAGGACCTCATCACTTTTAAATCTTTAGACTTATGATTAGAACTGTCTGATGTTCCCAAATGTGGTTCTGTCCTGAAGTCAGGTTAAAAGAAACATTAGTCATTCAATTGAGTCCTCACATTTCTTCAGTTAAGGCCCAACTGCTCTGGGACTGAAGTGAAGCAGTAAAGCAAAACCATTTCTCAAATTTAAAATAAATGGAATAAAAGAAAGAATATCACTTGTGTTTCTCTTTTGTCAAAAAAAAATACCATTTTCCCATGAAATACAAGAATATACTAAGTCACATTAGAGTCTAAGCAAAGAGTGAATTACAGCTATGGCAAGAGTGAAAATGCTTGCTAGTGAGGTTCCCTTCCTTTTAAATATAGCTATCGATACACTCCTTCTATTAGATTTTTAACATTTTCAGCACGGGAACAGAAGTTTTGCTGTTTCATCCAAATAATCAATTATTGCAAACGTCATTTGCATCAGAGCTAGAGAATATCTAAAACAGAAGGGAGAGGAGTTGGGCTCTTGCAGGAGCCCTGTTTGGGGATTGGCTTGAATTGCAGTTGACTATGAGCCGTGGAGATTTGGGCATTGTCTCCTCCCGTAGTCTCACGAGACTTGTTGCGGGATCTCGAGTGACTTGGCCGAAATTGCTGATCGGGTCAGCGCCATTTTAGTGGTGTGTTTGGCGTGAGTTAGTCGTTGTTAGAACCAGAGAGAAAAGTTATCAGAATAAAAAGCTGTTTGTCTCCAGTTTGCTTCTGAAGTTTTTCCCGCGGCTCTGTTGCTCCAAGCACTTCAGGCGGCAACAGGCTCTGTAAAACTTCTGAGGTTGAGTGTGCATTTACTTCTGCATTGATCACTATTCATGTATCTCTTTCCTTTACCTACATTGGAAGTGCCCCCTCATCATCCACACCTTCCTCCATAATCTGGGGTATTTTCTGCATTTTCACCTCCACAATGCCTTCTCTGAAAAAAGAAGCTGCTAAATTCTTCAGAAAATGACCACTAAACCTAAATATAATATGTTTATTCTCTTTGGAGGTGGTTGAAATTTAATAGTATTAATAGTTAACATGTATTGTGAAATTACTCTATTTGTGGTGTTGCGACAAATATATTATTTCATTTAACCTATGTGGTATTCAATGGACTGTTATTAGTAGTAGTAGTATCACTCTCATTTTATAAGTCTGGGAAAATGGGCTCAGAGAAAGTCATTTATTTTCCAAGTCCATCCAGTTAATAAGTGACATAGAAGTGATTGCAACACAAGTCTGAATGACTCAAGCCTGTGTTCATTTTTGCATTTTGTTAGTTGTAGATAAACACAATACTTTTATTTATTTATTTATTTTTATGCAGTGCTGACAGTGGAACCCAGTGCCTCACATGTGCTAGGAAAGTGCTTTACTACTGAGCCACAATTCCAGCCCATCAAGCTTGTGTTCTTAATGAATTACTCTAGGGTCTTAAGATGAAAGAATAAAGCAATAACTGGGAATTTAGGTAACAGCAAGCTAGATGAGAGAGGCATTTGTGGGATGATGGGCAAGTGAAATGGGAAGAAGACAGATGGTGTTTTCATGATATCCTCATATACACACCATGAATTAGGTTGCATATTCCACTCACTATTAATAAAATAAAGAATACCTCTTCTGGGCTGGGGTTGTAGCTCAGTGGCAGAGCACTTGCCTCACATGTGTGAGGCACTAGGTTCAATCCTTAGCACTACATAAAAATAAACAAATAAAATAAAGACATTCTGTCCATCTACAACTACAAAAAATTTTTAAAAAGTATATCTCTTCCAAGCTCAATCTCTCTCAGTTTATACCATCTCAGTTTATATCATTGTTGAATACATGTAAGTATAATTATTTTGTTCTATTCGTGAATGATCTTGCCTGGTTCTATTTTGACCATTGGTTCTATTTTGCCTGGTTCTATTTTGACCATTGTGCTGTGATCAGTTCTCAAGTAAATGAAATAGTCCTCATTTCCTCATTCTGAATTGTGAAGTATAGGCATAAATTTTTGAATCTTAAGTTTTAATGGTCCTGCATCAATAAGGAGGAAAGACATTGACTTTTTCTTCTACATGGATTTTCTGACAAAGAATGTTGCTAGTATATCTGCCATTTATATACCCTTACTTCAAGAGAGTAGTTTTAACAAATTTCTCATAAACTCCTGAGTTTATTTCAATGGATTCCAACGAAAGGAAGTTGTACAACAATTTCTCTGTCCCTTCCTTTCCCTAATATTTCCCATTAGAACAGCCAAATTGAAAGAGGAAGGCCTTAATACATTAATCATATTGTACCCTTCATCTCCTTTATCTCCTTAACCAGGAATGAGCTTCATGTCTCACTCATATTATTTGTTAATAATTTGGAATGGGACTTCCTGGTATTATATTTTGAAATATTAATCTTTTCTTTTGTGCAAAAGTGGCTTGTATCACAATGTTTCTGGTTTTGTCAAGATAGCCATATATACATTTTTAGCATGATATTAGTCTCCATGCTCAAAACACAATATCCCATCATTATTTCTCAACTACTTGTGCTCATTGAGGATTTCTGTCTGCCTTTACAAATATACTCACACATTGAATTCTCCTTTAAGGGCAATTCTCAATAATATTTGCACAGGTAGGTTAAGCTACCAAATTCTTTTTTATTTATTTATTTTTGGCTTGTTCGGCTAGGATTTGGCTTCCTTGGGCTTATGTCCTTGGCTTGGACTTTAATTTCTGCTATGCAAATGGGGGATTCAACTAATAGAAGCTTTCCTTCCTTGAGATAATATTTTCCCAATATTTAAATATTTTACATTTTAAATTAAAATTTAAGTAATATCATATAAATTCTTTTAAAGGGTCTTCAAAACAAAGACTCTACCAAAAGAAGAAATGCCCCCAAGTCCATTAGCACTAATTCTATACTTTTTTGATTTTGTTAAATTTTAAAGGAAAAAAAAGTATGTTTGGATCCAATTAATGCAGTCTTACTTTGGTATATAGCTATTTGTTTTCTGGTGTCCATGTTATAAACATTCACTGTCATTGAAGGGTCCAATATGTTATATAATGTATGCATTGTTATAGAATCAGGATATGCTAAGTTGCAGTGAATGAAGAATGTTCCCTAATTATATACCTTCATTTTTCTCTAAACATACAACTGAAATATATATATATCCCTGATTTCCAAATGTTTTCCACAGGCATTATTATAGGAAAAAATCATTCTGTTTTGATTTTGTTTTCAATTTGAATTGAGAACGTTTAACATTTCCCCCCATTTTTATTTAGTTGCTTCCATTTTGCTGCCAATATCACATTCTATTTGAACTGTTGGGTCACTTGGCTCTTGGCAATGTGATGGTAACAATTTTATGAGGAAATGAAGGGTTCTTCTGCTCTCTGTTCTATCTGGATACCTACACTTGGCCAGATAACTAGTTTGGGGAGTGAAATAGGAAGGTTAACTCTGTCATAAAGGGGCACTCATTTTAAATGAGTAGCTATATGTAAATGAATATTATAATATATGTTTGCTACATTCTGGTTAACACCCATCTTGCTCCTGTTGAGCAAAAATAGTTACCTTAGTTCTCTTTCTTCTTCCTTTTTTTTCTTGGTACTGGGAGTTGAACTCAGGTATGCTTTACAACTGAGCCACATCACCAGTCCTTTTATTTATTTATTTTTTATTTTGAACAGAGTTTCACTAAGTTTCTGAGGCTGGCCTTGAACTTGTGATCCTTCTGCTTCAGTCTACTTAGTCTTTCAGATTACAGGTGTGTGCCACCATGCCCAGCTATTTTGCCCTTCTTATGAAGAAAAATATCCTTACTTTTCCTTACTGCAAGGCACTACTTGATCATGTTTATTATAAAATGTATGTTTGCCTATAGAAGTGGGAAATCTATGTCATTGTGAGATTGTCTTTCTTTCTCCCCTCAAACCCTGATTAGTATTGAATTTTTAATTTCTTGCCTAGTGCAGTCCTTGAGACTATATTTTATTGTTGTAATTGTTTTGTTGTATAGTTTAATTCATCAACTTTAAAATGGCTCTGTTCCTTAGCAATTTGTGCAGTCATAGCAGGAGCACCACTATAGGTAGACATCCATGCTGTGAACTGAAGTGTGCTGAAACCCCTCCCTGTCCCACAATGGCTTTCTAACTGACTTGCTCCAGTTCCCAAAATTCCCACCATATCCTTTCATTCCTTGGATTAAGTCATCATTGAAATATTCTAAAATTACCTGGGGGCATAATAAGTCATCCTGAGTTTTTAATTCCATACCTTAACTGAATTTATCAAATTATATCTAGTAGAAAACAGGTTACTAAAAGAATGGGGTTCAGGATAAGGAAGTTTTAATAGGACAAAATAGAGGAATAAAATATCTTGTATGTTTCTGGGTTTTGGGAAGCAAATTGGAAACCCAGGTTGAAGAAATCCAACAATTTCATCAATTGATCCTAATTTAAAGCACACTAAAATAGCATAACCTTGCTTACATGGCAGCATATTGCATTAAACATTTCCCATTTTAGTGATTCTCACAGTTTTGTTGCTGTTCTTGTTTTTATTCAACATTGGTTTTCTCCCCCTTTTTCCACTTTGAAAACCTTGTTAGAGATCTTTTCTTCTTTTACTCCTCTCTTTTTAAGACTCTTGAGGTATTCTCTTTAAGGCCATTAAAATCTATTATGTTCTTCTACCCAAATGTTTTCTCAGAGAGATGAGGCTGAAACTTGTTTGCTGATAGGTTAGGGCATCCAGAAGAAAAATGAGAAAATAACTCTGTTTTAAAAGCTACTTTATTTTTTACAATTTTAAAGCATTCACAGACTAACATTGAATTTTCTTATTTTTATTTTTTGCCTGTCAAACAAGGGAAATTCTATCTGTCTGCTATCTTTGTAACTCACTGAAGTGAGAAGTTATAGGAGACTTAACTATCGCTGCTCAAAGGTTAACATCTTTCTTCCAATCAATAGAACTTACAATAATTGGGCTTGCATTGTAGTTTCCAATTTCTTTCCTTTCAGGTCATGGTGGTCTCCTTCCAAAGCTTCTTGGGTGGCATTTTAAAATGATGGTTAAGAAATGAGACTAAGTGGTGTACAAGAGAGAGGAAGAAACAAGTTCAACTGCAGACTGCTGACTGGGAGGAGTACTTTTCAACAGAAAGAAGCTAGGACTTGGACATTCCAGAAAAGAAAAAAAAAAAACCTTTTAAGGCATTTTATATTTATATCTGTGTTTATTGTTGGGACTATAACACCTGCTGCCTGGTTTATTATAGGAATTAACTGAGATAATGAATGCTAAAACAGTTTGTAATAATGAATGACACAAAGGTTACTCTGAAATCAATCTGCTAGTCTCATTTGTCTGATTCTCTCTTTCCATTCAATCTCTAATATTTACCCCAACTCTTTCAAAAAACCCAGAGATAATCACTCTGTTTTGTCTTCTTTGCCTTAATATCTTTAAAAATTTTATTATTCTAATTTGTTATACATGATTGCAGAGTACATTTCATTTCATATTACATATAAAGAGCACAATTTTTCAAGTTGCTGGTTTTATATAAAGTATTTTTACAACAATTGTGTCTTCATACATGTATTTAGGGTAATCATGGATAACAGTCTGCCATTATTCCTATCCCCTTAGCCGCCCCTCCCTCCCCCCACTTCGTTCTATTTAAAGCTCTTTCATTCCTCTCATCCCCTCTCTCTTGCCTTTATAAGTTAGTATCTTACTATCAAAGAGATCATTTGACCTTTTTTTTTGGGGGGGATTGGCTAACTTCACTTAGCATTATTTTCTCCAACTCCATCCACTTACCTGCAAATGCCATGATTTTATTATCTTTTATTGCTGAGTAGTGTTCCATTGTGTATATGTACCAAAGTTTCCCTATCCATTCATCTGCTGATGGGCATCGGGGTTGGCTCCACAATCTAGCTATTGTGAATTGTGCTGCTATAAACATTGAATGTGGCTGTGTATCTTTTGACTAATCATCAGTTCTGAAGGTAAGCCTTCTTGGATTTGATTCAGAATTCTGCCACTTCTAGGTATATTTTATCATTATACCAGTCACTTCTACAAGTCTTGATTTCTGCTCCTATAAAGCAAGGCTAACGATATTTACCTAACAGAAGTACTTAGAAAGTTAGATACAATGACATATGAAAAAGCATATGCATTGTTCTTGGAACATAGTAGGTATTTTGTATGCTAGTCTACTACAGGTAACCATTAAAAGCACAAAGAAAACTGTTCAAGTAGAACCTCTACTTCTTCCTTTTACTGACTCCCAACTTTTCAAAGTCTTTAGTAGTTTTTCTGGATTTTGCATTTTGTTTACAAAGGCAGGTATATTTACCTCTGGATAAGCATATTTTGCAGTGCTCCTCAGTCCTCTTCATGGGTCACTTGTAGAACTGCACACTTACTGGAAGAAGCTGACCTTCACAGAGAGAGGACCATGCTCTTTGGTTAAGGTTGTAGGAACAGCTGTGTACCCTGTGAAAGCCTCCAAAGAAATGCATTGGCACTTATGATAAGCTTTTCTCAGCATGTTGACATTTCTATTGGCTTCAAATAGCCCTTGATATTTTAATACATTTAGGCAGTTGATAGGTCATTTCCTAGCAAAGTTGGACTTAGCTACAACAGAGCCTGGTGGTTTCCATATGTGGACCTTAATACATGAATTATCTTCCAAGGTTTACTTTTAGAATACTTGACAGGCACATAAATTTACTCATATCAACCTCATCTGTCATTATAATTCACAAATGAGGTTTTCATGTCTCAGTGATATCCTTGCTTTCCTAACTAAGTATTATCTTCCAAGTATGCCATATGCTCTAGATTTCTTTTGTCCTTTAGGACATTCATGGAAGCTCTGCCAGAATTAAGGGCTGTCAAAGTTCTACTACAAACATAGTTTTATTACTGATGTGGGTAAAGAACATTATCATAGAAGATATAGCCAAATCTAAGCCTTCTTACATTGTAGCCCAGTTATGAACATTTTTCTGTGATGTTTTGTAAACATTAAGAACTTACATGTCCACCCAGCTTTTAATCATAAATTTGATGGCTTTTGCAAAGCAACTAAGTGGAGGTGATAACCTTAACATGAAATACTGTAGAATTGATTATGAGGCCTTTAAAATTTTTCCACCAAAAATATCCCAAGGAATTCAGAGAACTTTATTCTCTCAAAAGAATCCTGCCAAGTCTAACCAGAAATGAGGAATTATTTAGGCCCATCCTATGCTCAGTGTATACAATAATGAACATATTTCTTTTTGAACTTGACTTGTATAGATGTAAAAGTAATATGAATGAATTAGTTTTTTTCCCCATTTTCCTTTCCTTCTGTCATCAATGATCTGTGTCCTGACTGTCATAGAGACTCATGCAGAGGAAGAAAGAGTCAGAGGAAAAGAAAGTAGGAGAAAAAGCAAATGGAAAATAGATTAAAAAAATTATGAGGTAGACAATAGAGAATACATGAAGTTAGGCACCCTGCTCAGGGTGTCACAGTGGGATTTGGGTAGTAAAAAGAAATGAAATTTGGAACAAGGAGCACAAGAGACCAGCATGATCTGAAGGGTCTAGATGTCAAAGGGTTAGTTATTCTAGGCAAATATCTGGAAACTTGATCTCATTAGAAAACTAGAATTTTGCTTTGTGCAAACTAACATTAAGTCCTAGAGATCGGGCTTTGGTTATGAAATTGTTGCTAACACTATACAAGATGGGACTCACCTATTCAAATATTTTTTTTTTTTCTTCTCCCAAATGTCCTTCAGCTGAGTATGTCAGAGTTGCTATTAGAATAATCAAAGTCATGGGTATTTCATTATTAAACATTTATTTTCTTCTCTATTGCATCTGTCTATGCAAATTATCAATGTGTCTTAAAGACATATATCCCTTCACAACCAGAAAAATCAGGGTGATTATCACTATTCCTGGAAATGCAAAAAGTGTATCCACTACAATACTCACAAGAAATTTAAAAACAAACTGGTTTTCTCTGGGTCATTTAGAAGTTTTCAGATCCCCTTGGTTTCTCAGTAATTTTTGCCTAAGTTGTACCAAGATATTATACCAAAATCACAATATTTCAAAAAAGCTGATATTTGAGCAGGATCTCATACTCATCTACATGGGAGCTTAAGATATTTGCCCTCATACAGATCAGAAGGTTAGAGTGATTGCCACTCTTTCAGCAGAGTTGTTCCATCCATTACCTCCTTCATCTTTTCACCCACATAAATGGCTTTGTAACTCTGGCAAAGTTACTTAACAAAGCCTGAGCCTGAAAGTCCTCATCTGCATAATGGGGTAAGATTTTTACTTTAAAGGATAATTATAAGAATTGAGGAGACAAAGTATATAAAATATCTGTGGTAGACTTTATGAATTGTTCCACAATATTCTGTACTAAACTTCTTTCTTAATAGTAGAATGATTAATTTTATCTTTGCATATAACCACCTGGAATTTCTTTCCTAAACGTTTTTGCATTTGAATGTAAACTAAGTGACTATTTTTTGAAAAATGGGATAAAGTTGGTAGAGGCAAGAAATTATGAGCAACCTCCAGCTAACTTCCAGCAAAGAACTGAACCCTGCTAACTGCAAGGTAAGTAAATTTTGGAAGCAAATTTTCCCCCAGTCTTACCTTCACATGAGACTACAGTCTAGCTAGCAACTTGACTGAAGCCTTGTAAGATTATGATACAGAGGATGCAGCTAATCCATGCACAGATTCCTCACCCACACAACTATGAGTTGTTTAAGCTGCTGATTTGGGAGACAATTATAATGCAGCAATGGGTAATTGTCACAGGAATAAATGTGTCAATTGGGGTGAAATATTTGACCTCTAGAAAATGTTGTAAGACATGGTGTGTCCTTCTGCCACTCCTTTCACTTGGTAGCTGGATTAAGGATATGATGCCTGGAACTCTAGCAGCCATTTTAAAACACAAAGAAGAACAATAAATTGAAAAGAAACTGTGCACTCAATATTATTATTTATAATACCATTCTGGATCACCTACACCTACCTAAACAATAAGAAATCAGTGTCAGCTGGTTGACTCACACCTGTAATTCCTGTGGCTTAGAAGGCTGAGGCAAGAGGATCACGAGTTCAAAGCCAGCCTCAGCAATTTAGTGAGGCCCTAAGCAACTCAGTGAAACCCTCTCTATAAATAAAATACCAATGTGGTTTGGGATGAGGCACAAAGGTTAAGTGTTCCTGTGTTCAATCCTGTTACAAAAAAAAAAAAAAAAAAAAGAAAGAAAGAAAAAATAAATCAGTGTCAACTTTTTAAAAAAAAATTTATTTATAGTAGTATGTATTACAGTTCATACTATACATATAGAGCATCTTTTTACACAAAACAGTTTGTATACAAAGTATATTTGCAGCATTTAAGTGTCAACTTTTAAAAGTATTATTATTTTTTCTTTGTAAATTTTCAGTTGAAGACAAAGCTACCTCTAATTAATGGTGGTACCTGACACTAATCTAATCATCTGCTAAATATATAAGAAATACTACTTCTTTCTATCCAGCACCATGGAAGAGTGAATACAAATACCTCAAGCATAATACTGGTCTTTCAGGAAAACATAGTCTATTTTAAAATTGTTTTAATGGTTGAGTTAATTTTTTTCTTACTAAACTCCATGTCCACTAACCTATCCTTCTGAATATTTAAATAATTTAAAAATTTAAATTTAAGTAATTTAAAATTACCAGTTTTTTTTAAAGAATGTTGATGTCTCTTTTGTGATAGAAAACATAGAAAACATGCAGGTGAGAGCAATATGCACCCTTAATTCTACCAATTGATAAAAAAATGTATTTGAGTACTGGTTTTGTCACTAGCAATCTGTATGAATTTACCTAAGTCCTTTACAACCTCAGAGCCTCATTCTTCCTTCAGCAAGAGAGAAATAATAATATTTTCTTCCTCTTACTGTAGATTAAATGAGATAATACACTTAAAATATTTAGCATAATGCACCACACAAGTAAATACCATGTAAATGGTAAATACAATTATCATATTATTTGGAAGGTAATAATGAATATGTTTCTGTAATCAATACATTTTGTGTTTATCCTGGCCTATTTTGGTCATAATATATATAATATATTGACTTTCAGGTTCCCTGAAGACAATGCTTAAAATTAAAAAAAATTAGTTAGTCTAACATTGAAATTATCAGGCACAAAGGCAGACTAAGAATGCATTTTTCTTTTAAATTCTTAGGCATCCTTCACATTCCTCTCCATTCAGGGAGTCACTCTCTATTCTTATACCTATGGCAGACCCTAAAATGACAGTAGAACATTATTTTAATTTTTCTGCATAAATCCACAGGTACAAACTCTCCACACCATATCTTACCTTTATTTAATCTTCTACTATGGAAGCTTGTTTCTTTGTTGTTGACAAAACTCTTTCTTAGACCTTGATTTCTATATTAACATCATGGAAAGACCTAGATACATACAAGCATCATCACTACCTGATCACTGGTATTACTTGTAGATACACAGTGCATGTAAAGAAAAATAGTGGTCAAATTTTGGTCTCTTCCATGGTTTTTATGCTTCTTTTTGCAGTGGGGGTCATCTGTGAGATATTTTGGCAAATGTTTGCTGGCCTAATCTTCTGGAAGTCAGGGATAGTCACATAATCTGCTCCCAGGTTCATATGAATTTCTTTACGCTGCTTATGCAGCTGCTTTGGCTTGCTGGAGACTGCTCAATACTAGAATTTTCATAAAAATCTCTCTGCTCTCCACCCCACCCAAGAATTTTAGTTCCCTCAGGGGTGTGATCAGAATTGAAATCACTGGAAAATTATTATAGCTCTAATTGATGATAAAGATATCCTGAGCTGGCCCCAGGGTTTAGCAAGCTCAGATATTCTGTACAAATGAGCTTGTGACAGAAAAAAAAAATATATAGATTTAATGTTAGTGAGGAAGTATATTTCTTATAGAGGAGAAAGGTATTCTATCTTGTCTTCAATAGATTTTAGGGTGATATTCTTTATTTTTCCTAGCCATGTAGCTGTAACTGGTTGCACAATTTTACCACTTAATTTCCTTTTTTACATTTGAGAAATACACACACACACACACACACACACACGTATATATTGTATATATGCATTATATGTTTATATATGTGTGTATACACACACACACACACACACACATATATATATATATCATTATACATTCTCTAGAATGAAGTTAACAGATTTTTAAAGAAGCATGTTACTAGTCACTAATTGGCAATCATGGTTTTAATCAATGATACTGTCCATAGATTTTTTAAAGCTGTAGGCAGAGACAGCTAATATTTCCCTGGTTGATGCAATAGTCTACCAAATTGGTAGTCAAGTAATTTTCTCTATGTGTCTTACATTGTTGCATATATCTTACTTACATGTACTAGGATGGTCATAATTAAAAAAAAAAAAAACCTAAAAATTACAAGGGTTTGTGAGGATGTGGAGATTTTGGAACCCTCATTTATTGCTTGTAGGAGTACATAATTGTGCAGATACCATGGAAAAATAGTTTGCTAGTTCCTCAAAAAGTTAAACCACAGAATCACCATATGATCCAATGAATGTACTCCTAGGTAGATATCAATATGCATTGAAAACTAGTGTTCAATAAAAGCCTGTATTTTAATGTACAGAGCAGCACTATTCATGCTAGCTGAAATGTGGAAAAAAATGCATGTGTCCATCAACTGATGAGTAGTTATACAAACATATATACATAAAGGAATACTACTCAGTCACTAAGTGAAATACCATAATGCTAAACATTATGAACCTCAAAAATATTATGCTGCATGAAATAAGCCAGACAGTAAAGGTCACATATTGTTTGATTTCATTTATATGAACTATTCAGAATAGGTAAATGTATACAGGAAAAAGCAGATGAGAGGTTGACAAGGCCTAGGGGAACAGCGGAAAGAAGGAGTGAGTGCTTACTGGATATAAGGCTTTCTTTAGATATGATGAAAATATTTAGGAACTAGATAGAAGTGTTGGTTGGACAACACTGCAAATGTACTAAATGCCTCTGAGTTGTGTACTTTAAAATGGTTAATTTTATGCTCTGTGAATTTTACCTCAAAAATGTGAAATGAACTCTGTCTTATTGGTTCAGTTGGGAAGTCTATTGACTCATTTAAAAGGCAGTGGGCAGTCATCATTCATATTGCTTTCATGGAAATTTGTTTTTCAACAGTGAGGTTTACATTTTTCATTTCTGAGATTAATTTGATTTAGGGAACAGAATACAGAAAAAGATCTTCTAGAGGTAAAAATATGTATTTAAAAAAAGTAGTCTTAGCTATTTGACAGCGTCAATCTCAAGTTAAAAGTTTCCTTAGAAGCCATATAGGTCAACCTAATTCCTTACTAAAACTTGCTTGTGTGTCTAGATCATTGGCTGTTGAAAATCAATGGGTCTAACACCTTTTTTCTCTTTAAATTGTCACATGTTGTGTTCCAATAACAATATCTTGTTTTTAGTTCCTCAAATATGCATGCTTTTTTCATTTCTTGATCTCTGTATTTTCTGTCCTTTGTTCTTAGAATGCCTTTCTTACACTTGGCTACATAGCAAAGTTACTCCTCTTTCATGAACTAAAGTCAAAGTGTCACTTCCTCAAGCTGACTTAGTTTTTCCTTCCTATGTTGTACTTGACATCTTGCACATGAACCTCTGAATGCACTTAGAACACTTATAATTGCATGCTTGTGTTTCTATTTCCTCCACTAGCCTGTGAGTTCCTTAATAGTATCCACACCCTTTTTTCTATGAACTGTTTGTAGTGGCTAGAAGAGTGCAGAGCCTATAAGAGGAGCTGAGAAAAGTTTGTTGAGAAACTTAATTACATGAATGACACTATAATATTGTTTTTCTTGGAGGAAGAAGAATTATGAAATACCATTGGAAATTCAGTGATATCTGAGGGTGACTGTAGCTGCCATAGAATTTTTGAGAATTTTAGCCACAAGAAATCCTGTCTCACAAAGCCTCAATCATTTATCTCCTCTGAAGATATAATGTCTGCTGTTTTGTTCCCAGCTTCTCCACTTGAGAAAGGTTCCTGATTATTTGTGCTGGCAAAATTATTTCCTGTAGATGCTCTTAATGTAAAATACAGCATTTTGAGATCATGGGATCTACACTGAAGAACTTTTTTTCTATTTGTATCTGCTGCCATGGCTCAATTGTTCTGAAGACTTGGCCACTTTTTTGTGATCTGATTTTCTCCAAGAAAGACAACTCCCTCATCCCTAGAGCCCTTGAAAGTCTCTAGAAGCTTTAGCAAGGCAGATGAGTCCGCCAACTTCAGCACTCTGCCAGTTTCCATCCTGTACATGTTTTTAACCCTCAGGGTAGAATGAATGCCTGGAGATATTCTTTCATAACATTTGTTTGGCAAGAAAAATAGAAAAAAAATGATAGCAGCCAAGGGTCACAGTTTCTACATCCTGCAAGAATATCTTTAAGCATATTCTGCTTTTATTTTTTCAGAGTAAAAAGCTCATAGCTTTGTGACAACTTTTCACATTATTTTTTAATTTTTGTTTTTTAATTTGTGGGATGGGGGCTATCACAATTACAATTACAGATTGCTCATATTCTTCAAGTATGTTACATTTGAAAGTGTTAATTTCCTTTTTCCTATGTATCTTTCTACCTATGTTCTGTTTTCAATTTCTAAAGGAGGCGGTAGAGTACCTGCACTTCACACTTTAGAGAATAAAATTAGGGTCTTTGACCCAAAAAAGTTCCTCTCAAGAGATTTCTCTTTAGGGAGTTCTTATGAAATGAAACTAGAATTTTCTGGATTGCTTTGTGATTGAATCCTCACACCTTGAGATTGAGTCTCCTTATTCAAGCTGCTGGAACTTACAGCTAAGCTGTTGGAAGTCACATAAAAATCACCAGTTGTAGCTCCTAAAGGAGAAACAGCAAAGGAACTGTTGCTGGACTTATAAATCTTTTTCAAATATTTGAGGTCCAGTTGTTATTTGTAGGTTGCTGCAAAAAATGTTCCAGCATATTAATATCTGTGAATTTATATGTGTAAACCTGTGTACATTTCTTTATCAATCTGCATTTATTCAGCACTCTAAGATGATTTACAGCCTCCCAGTCCCTGAACACCCTGAGGACAGAGTGTTACACATACTCCCAATTATTTATGCATAAAAATATGAGGTTTGGCCATTGGACCCACTGACATAGCTAAACATTTTTGGCCTCCTCACAAGGTAAAGAGTGGAGATGTGGCGGTTTGTGGACTTACATTCCATAGTCTGCACTGGTCTGTGGGGGAAGTGAAGAGTGGGGAGAAAAAGAGCTCCTTCAACTTCTTAGGCTTTCTCGGAGAAACAAAATTTCATCCATTGAGGCACAACATCAGAATTGGGACATTTTTAGATATTGTTAACTTGGACTTCTGATTTATGCCCTTAAGTCATCCCCTTTCCCAACATTGCTCCCTGTACATATGCTTGGTTTGACTTAAGGGGGAAAAGTTGCATATGAAGTACATATATTTCATATTTGATAGTTTTGTATCTATGTTCATCATTCACCCAGACTTTACAGAATTTCTGCTTTTCTACAGCCTATTCATTGTCAAGTATTACCACAATCAGAGTTTATGACTTATCCTATGGATTCTATGCATGTTTAATACAAAGATCAGCATAGAATACTTATTATCTACTAATTATTTCAACTTTCATATTAACTATTAATTTTTGGTGATTAAAAATATTATCTCTAACTCCACGAGTTAGGGTGGTTAGATATTCAATTTATATAAAGCCAAATAACATAGCTTATTGGTCAGATGTGGCTTATGTTCTTTGTGGTGGTCAACTCAGGTTGGATCTAGTTAGACTGGACCTGATCCTAATTAGAATGGACAAAGCTGCAAGCTTCTAGGATTTATTTTCTTTTACACCAGAATGACCCCCTACCCTTCTGATGGGTATATTGAAACACAATGCTAAAAATTCAGTTTCCAAAATTGTTCCACAAGATAAAGTCAGTATTATTTTAGTTCAAGTTAGTTTGACAGTGTGCAAGAAATTTTTACAGAAGGGCAAATCATATAAACTATTCTTTTAAAAACTCCTTCTTTTATAGGATATTATTGACCATATGTTAGGATGTGAGCTCTATTGGGACATGTATCTGTATTTGTTTTGTTCATTTCTGTATCCCAGTGACTAAAACAGTGCTTCCAGAGAGGAGGCTCAATAAAACTTTCCAAGTAGACTCAAACATGAGGAGCTTACTGAGCAGCAACAATGTGCCTTAAAAAGTAACATGTGCTCTGGAGATAAAAAAGAATTTTGAAAATGAAGCAATTCTTGAGTTTAGAATCCACCTGAGAAGGTGAACAAATTCAAAACATTTACAGAAAGATTTTTTTTTGGCTCTGCTACCAATTCACTGGGTTGATTTGAATAAGTCACTTTATTTCGGAACATTATCTTTTCCTCATTCAGAATGCCATGAATTGGATAAATGTAGAGATTTGACATATGGTAATTCTGTGCTTATAAATGCAGAGGAACAAGAGACACAGTCAAAGAATGTTAGGTAAAAGGTGGACCAGAACTTGGCCTTGAAAAATGAGTGACATTTAACTTTGTGGAGGGAAGTACTGGGAAAGTTTCAGGAAGAAGTACAGTATATACAAAGGCACAGGGTAAAGCATGAGTTTAACATAATTAGGATGACTTTAATAGTAGAGGACATGTTTTGGAGAAGAGGGATGAATAAGGTTGCCAAGAGAAAGTTGTGAAGGAGGTACAAAAGTCAGAAAAGAGTTTTGGATCCATCCAGTATTATAAAAGTGTGTGTATATACACTTAATCTTTATAACAGTGTCTGGCACACAACTAAATGTGCTTCAACTATTAAATAAATGTTTGTGTGTGAGGGGGACAGATGAGGAAATAATAGATGAGCGGAGGGGAAGGGAAGTAGGAGGAAAGGAGAAAGAGAGAAGGAGAGGTAACTAAACATTAAGTAGAAAGATAAACAATAATGGTGAAGGTCAATTAGAAAGTAATCCTGCTACATAGGTATTTCAATAATCTGAGTATATAGTCATGGGGTTATAGTCAGAGGTTTGAGTTGTAAATATTTTAGATATTGACCATTTCAACCTCACACTTAAACTAGAAGTCCATCGTGCATTTTCCCAGTCTCTTGAGGGTTTTCAGTGACAAAGTTTACCATTTTACAAGGCAGCATATTCTGTTTATGGGCAGTTTATATCCTTAGACAGAGCGTTCTGATCCTGAGCCTAAATTTGCCTCCTCATGAGCTCTACTTATTATACTGGTTCTCCCTTTGGGACTACACCGAATATGTCTAATTTTGATTCCATGTCACATTCTGGCTAAATTTCTTATTTTTCAGGAAAATTATTTCCAGTTTCTTCATTCATCTCTTACCTGGCATGGTTTCAGTACTTGACCATCTGGACCATCTTTCCTCTGAAATCTCTCTAGACTGACAAATTTCTTATTAAAATATGGGTGCCCAAAAGTGAACAAAGTCTACCAGATGTGGTCTGGCTAGTACTGAGTTCCTCCCTTAAACCAAGCATTGTATTTGTATTTCTCTATTCTAACACTGCATTTGCTTTCTAAGCAGCTACATCACACTATTGTATCACTTTAACTTGTGATTGCCTAAAAACCACAACTATGCAATGGCTTATTGACCTGGTGAACTTCCTCTTTATTATTTTGGCTTTTCAAACCTGTTACGATCTTCATGAATGGAAAATTCAGAGAGTTTGGCAGGATAAAAAGTTACTTCTTTCTTAAAAATTTCTAGGGTTGTTTTATTTGTGGGGAGAGGTGAGTGCCTGCTGAGGTACACCCACAACTCACTAATTCGGCGTAGCTGGATGATCTATTTGCTGAATTAGTGAAAAGTCTGAATCACATTCTAGTTTGATAAAGAATGCTATGATATAAAATAGTAATTGGAATAAAGATTATGGTAATGTTTTCAAGGAAAGGACATACTTGACTAACTTTAATGAATAGACATGACTAGCAATTAACAGTACCCTTCCTTGCATACATTTCATGGTTAAAATCCTTTGAAACATTCCCTGTTGCTCTCAATGTTGGGCATGAATTTGCTGAGCTATTTTTTCTCTATACAGAAGAGATGAAAAATATAAGTAAGTGATAACAATTTATAGTAACTACTACATAGGTGAAGCTCTCTTCTCGGCAAGTAATATACTCATTTTATCTTCCCAGCAATCCCACAAAGTAGACAGTATTGTTATCATTACTATTTTCATCTCTGTCTTCCCAATGAGGTAACTGAGACACTGAGAATTTAAGTAACTTGACCAAACTGAAATATTCTGTAAATTCAAATCTCAAATTCGAATGTAGGCAGTCTGGCTCTAGAGTTGGTGCTAACAGTGCCTCTCTTGTCCCAACACTCATCCTAAACAAAATAGCAATATTCAAATGTCTTTAAGTATCTAGAAAATGTCCCCAACTTGCACTGGCTAGGAAGACTAAGTTTATGGGCAAGTTTATCTCCTGGGGTACAGAGTAATCAATTTTCTCTCCTGCAAGCATTGTTGATAGTTTTGGGGAGGAAGATTCACAACTGATTCTGGCTTTGTGTATGTAGTGTATAGGTGTAATGTTTAGGATATCACAGTTGGATCTATGTGACATAAAGATGTTAGAAATAATTTAGAGTATCTTTCATGGCAAGACATTGTCTATCTTCCACCTGAAAATGTAGATGAATAGGTGAATATTTTCAGAATCCATTCTGTGAATTGTTGAGGGCAGGATTAAGATAGTGGAGACAGTATGGCCAATCATGAACTTTGAATTCTAGTTTTGGCTCATTCACCATTGGTTCTCTAATGCTGGATAAGTGACAACATTTCTTCATCTCATTTTCTCCATTTTTAAAGTAAGAGGATTAGGTGATATTTCTGGTACCTTCCAACTCTAATGTGCCATGTTTTAAGAGATTAAAGGAAACCAATGGTGGAGAAGTAAAGAAAAAGTTTAAAGAACTTTCATGTATGAAGGAATAATGTCAAGTCTTGGATTCACAATTTTTAATCATCATTGGGTTGTGGCTGGATTTGAAAAGCTAAGAAGAAGATCAATGACCCTCATCCTCTGCAACATGGCTCAGAACTGGTTTTGCTCACATTAAAGGACAGGAAAGGAAAAAAGAAATCTTTCAAACCAAAAAAGCTAATTTCATGTAAATTGGCATCAGTGCAAAATAAATTAGATGAGTACTTTACAGTATATCTCCCATAATAATCTGGCTTGTCTTGAAACATTGAGTTTTTTAAACAAATTTTACTGCCTGGTCTATGGCTTTGTGGTTCTATCATGCTCAAGGAAAAATGCTGACAACTTGTTTTTTGTTTCCACTGGCAGCATTACTGTTTTTAAATTGAAATGATAAATGGTTGGGTATGGTGCAATGGTTGAGCTCTGAATTCTATAGTGATATTCTATATTTCTCTTTAATGCACACATTTTTATTTCCAGGTAGATTTCTACCACTTTAGAAGAATGGCCTTTAGGTAATAATCAATGAACAATTATATAGATAGTGGTCCTAGCACTCAAAACCAATATGGTTTAATTTAGTCTTCTCTTCACTAAATGGAGTGCTTTGAGCAGACCAGACAACACTGAGGAGAAAATTCCTCCTTGTTTTTTTTTTTTTTGTTTTTTGATTTTTTTTTTGGGGGGGGGGGGAACCCAGGTGTGCAAAATATTTTTCTAATTTATTTTTATCCATGCCTTTTGAAGCATTTGAGAACAGTCAATTTGTGTTTTCTCCACACATACTGCCAAAGACAGTACTAGAAACCTGGAAAGACTCACTTTGATCTGAAGGTAGTTTTGCTTGCCATGTGCTTGTGCAATTGAGCACAAGTTGATAATCAAAACCAACTCCCCAACCCTTAGCTTAGTCCTTCAACGCCTTATTTGAGTCCTTGTGGGAAAACTTAAACCGTTCTATCTTCATCTGCCAAATGAGATGATCCAGTTCCCAAACATTATACACAATGATTTTTAACCACCGTAGAAGATTGGGCAATCACAAAAGACTGCTGTTTGTGTTAAGTAGTGTTGTATATATTAACAAAATTATTCATAAGTGAAGCTTACTTATCTTGGAATTCCTGTGACTCCTCTGCTTCTTGTCCATCTAACTCCCACTCCTACCCTCAACATATTCACATTTCCCATGGATACAGTAACTTCATGAACTCCTGAATGCTTCCTACTTTCTATTTCCTTCCACCATTATAAAACAATTATCCATCAGTTGCCTTATAATTGTAGGCTTCTGTATTCCACAGTATATTTGTCACTTGAGCAAGTCACTTAGCCTCTGGGCCACAGTTTTCCCATAACTGAAATGAAGGGATTGAAGTAGTTCCCATCCAGTTCTAAAATTACAGAAGCCAATACCTTTATTAATGTGATATTTAGTAAATGTGTTTCATTTCTTGATAGAGGAGTTTAGTGGAATTATAAAGGCTAGATTGTAGCAACTCACTAGGAACATCATGATTTAACCTAGTTAAAATTATTTTAGGACACTGATGATAGGCCTGTTGGGAACTCCTTCATGAATATTTATTTTCTTCAAGTCACATTCCATAAATGGCTACCCATTTTGCTTATCCGTATAGTCTTATTGTTGATTTCTAGGTAACAAATATTTCACAAATATAGACAATAAACAGAAGAAGAGATTTATATGATTCTTTTAAATTTGACTTATTACAGATTTAGTTGAAGTCAGGTCCTCTTAGGAAATAACCAATGTTTCTGATGAGCTTCTTTAGCAAACTTTACTGTTGGTATCATCCCAGCCATACTTTCCCAGATAGTTCAGTATGATCAACTCTTCCAAGATATTGTCTCACTGCAAAAGCAATTGCTTCTCCCAAATGCTACTCATGGATCAAATGACTTCTTTAACTGAAAAAAATCTCTTCCTGAAACAACACGTTCAGGGATATTATCAAAAAGCTTCTTAATCAGCTTTTGGCTATATTAAACTTCTATAACAAGAATTGAGCTAGATTTTCCCCAGGTTAAGGAAAAAGACAACTGTGGTTGATTTTTTTTGGTGCCCCCCCCCCCCATTTGGCTTCTCTTTTCTTTTAAAACAAAGAACAAAATGACAAATCCAAATTTGAGACATCTGGATGTTTTCCATCATGAGGCTTAAACATCTGCATTTTTTCACTTCTCATCCAGATGTTTTGGTCTTATGTAAACCTAGTTAAAGTGAAGCAGAATATCAAGCAATCATCTGGGGACTTTGATTAACATGGACAGCAAATCTGAATAATCCATGTTCTGAGAGTCCTGTTTTTTGTCTAGTGCAGAACACATTACTAATGAGGTCAAAGTTACTGTAGGCTTGTTCCTTGTATGGGCCAGTTAGCTGTAATCTGTTCCATGACCACAGAATGCACCTCTAGCCTCAGCCAGCTGTCTGGAAAATGAGTGTCCTTGGTCATACACACAGTCACGGAAGAAACTGAATAGCCAATCTCTACCACTTGGAAAATAAAATAAAAATGCATTTCCCATGGATTGTTGGTCATCTGTGCCATTTTTATACAAAGTAATAATTATAATATGTCATATAGTTCTTATTCTTTGCCAAGCACTGCTCTAAGCACTTTATAAACATTAATTCACAAAGCTTACAACTGCCTGAACGTTATTCTTATACTCATTTTATAAATAAGAAAATGGCAGCAAAGAAAGACTAAGGAATTTGCCCTAGATAAAATGGGTGGCATTCTTAGTTTTCTAGGCATTTCCTCACACCTCCTCTATCAAAATGGTTGGGAACCCTGAATACATTGGTTGCTTCCAAAATACATCAAAATTCAAATATTTCTGCATAACCAATTTATGGGTGGAAATACTGCTGAGGCACAAGCTGTGCCCATAAAATAGGTTAATTTAATCCCTATTCTTCCACCCAATATGAAAATTATAGGTATAAAAATGCCCTTTGCACAAAAGAAAGGCAAGTGTTTGTTGGCAACAAGTTAGCATATAATATATCATTTAGGGAAAAGCAATGAAATATGTTGGGTGGCCTCATGGAACTAAATTGTCTAAATACTGTAAGGAAGAATGATTTGTGTGACTGGCAGAGTGCTTAAGAATCTTTGATGTCCAAGCACAAATTGACTTGGAATCCTAAAATTTCTAGTCCCAGACAGGATGTAGAGAGATAATCTAATATATTCTTTCTCTTTTATTTTTATAAAATAGCCAATAATAAAATTTCCTGCCTAAAGAAGAATTGACAAAAAAACCCTCTCATATATTTAAAAGAATTTAGGAATTTAAAGTTCACATATGCTCCCAAGTGTATTTGTCTACTTAATCCACAAACGTGATGTAAGCACCTACCTGCTCTATTATTGGTGTTTGGAATAGCAAGTGATAAGATGAGGTCACTCATCTTCAGAAACTCTTAATGTAGTCCCGTGTTTTCCCCTTCAAAACATAAAGGCTCTTCTTCCTATAACTCCCCAAGTAGTTATGGAAAAGCAATTACTCAGTATCTTAGTAATGAAGTTGATGATCATTAAGCCCCATTTTCTTTTCCCTGCAGAAAACAGCTAGACTACATTTCCCACCCTCTGACTCCATCCTCCTTTGGAATCTTTGTTCTTTTTATGGGGCCATCTTATGCCAGCCTCCATTCTCTCTTCACTCATCTAGTACTTGAATGGAGAACACTCGTTGGAACTTGAGGAGAGCAGAGCAACAAAATGGAAAGAACCTGTCTTTAAATGACTGTGGAGCAGAGACTCTTCCCATAACAATCCTTAGACCCTAGTGTGAACAAGTACTGTTTTTTATCATTAAGATAGAAAGATATGGGTGGTTGTCAAGAACAATTACCTACCCTAATATACTTAATGAAATTTCCTTCATAATTGTAAAGATGGTAATTAGCTAACAACTTCACTTTCAATTTTAGTGAAAATTGGGTTCTAGTCTCACAAAGTCCTCAATTTCTTCCATTGTTATTCACAGGATCACTCTCTGTTATTCCCCCTTTTGATACAAGACACTTTAATGTATCTCATACTCTGCATTTGCAAACTTGTCCAGTTTCTTTATTTTAGAACTGGTTACTAATAACCCCAATCTCTGCCTTTTGGAATCTGTTTCCCTCTGACTTTTAACCCACTGAAATATCTTCATTTTAAAAATCACAATTCTTTATTTCAGAATAAAGCGAGAAATTTAAATACAATTAGAAGACTACATCTGAAGGACCAAACTCCATCATTTTATTCTTTGTGAATTTGGAGTTATGATATGATTTTTATAAGATTTACAGAATCACTTTGCTTTTCCTGACAATTTATCTCATCCAAATACTTTGGGGGGGTGTTTCAGTGGAAATACACCTAGTATTGTGTTGTCTTTATTCTTGTTCTCACAGTGTTAGGATGTTTAGTTAAGAAGAGAGTTTAAATAATCTAAAAGAATTAGTTTGGCATAACTGACTTTTTAAATCCTTGAAGTCTTTGAAGTATTAACTGTTTGTTTTTTTCACTTTCTACTTTTTACATCACAAAGTCCTGTTTATTTATCTTTTTCTTTTTTTTTCTGTACTGTGAATTGGACCCAGGATACTCAACCTCTAAGCTATACTCCTGACCCTTTTGTTAGTTTTTATTTATTTGAGACAGGGTTTTGCTAAGTCACTGAGGGAATGCACTAAGACTGGCCTTGAACTTGGAATCCTCATGCCTCAGCCTGAGGAGTTGCTGGGATTACAGGCATGTTCCACCATGTCTGGCTAAATTTGCCTTTTTTTGAGAGGATCAACATCACCACCCTACCTGCATCTCTCATCATCTCACAGTTGAACAACTGACAATAGCCTCCTAGTTAGCCTCCCTGCCTCTATTCTCTCCCTTACTTAAATTTTTCCTACATCTGCTCTCAGGTGAATTCTCCAAAAATTCTCTCATCCTTTTATTCTATTATGTCCTCATATAGATTTCTGCTTTTACCAACTAAATGTGCTTGCTATCAGCTAAATAGAATTTGCTTATTCTTCCTGGAGTCTTCACATGTGCTATTTTCTGTACTTTGGAAATTCCTGTTCTTCACCACTGTCTCCTCTATTCCAAACTCATCTCTTTCCAAAGTCAAAAGTGATTTTCCTCACTTCACTTGTCTTCTCTGGATGTTCAATATTAACTTTCCTACACTGGAATGTGTTTTATGATGCATATGATGTATAAATTATTTGAAAACAATGATTTCAATTAAAGAATTCTACTATACTTTAGGTACTGGCCAGTACACAATAGGCACTAACTAATAAATACTTATGTGAAGAAAATGTGGTTGAGAAAATAGCAGTAAGCCTTTGGGGAAAAATATAGATGGGTGTAGGTGATTCCACAGTAAGCAAATGGAGCACTGATAAATATTCTTAAATTGCTGTGGCCAAATTCAGTTCTAAAAAACAAGGCAACTTTGACATGAAAAGTTTGAACTGAATGATTTTTGTTTATCAAACTGTCCCATATATTTGTCAAAGAGCCTTAATGCTCAAAACTGTGACCTCCTATAAGACATCTTAAAAACAAAAATGCAGGAGTAATGAAGAAATTGGAGCCATTTTTCAACATTAAATTCTCTCCCATAAAAGAGCACAATTACAAGGGTTCAAACTTAACTGATCACTGCGGAACTATTTTCTGTCTTCACTTTAGTATGATTTTATCAGTTCACTATCTCAACATGGAATATGAATATAAGGAGTAAAATGATTTATATGTGGAATAATTAGGGCATATCCTTTGGTCATCAGTTTTCTGATTAGTGGGTATCAAAACAACTAATTTTTTAAAAATAAAATGCCAAAAGACAGTAAACATTTTAAACCAGTGATTCTATAGTCTTAAAAGCCCTTCAAATACCACATGAATGAAGACGTGTCCTTCCCTGTCTTGCCAGAATATTCTTTCTCACACTTGCCATTTTCCCACCTGTTGCAAAAGTAATCCTTACGATACTCATCATTTCCCTCTCCCTTTTGAACTCTTTTATAAATTTCTCTTTCATAACTAAACTCTTGTTTTCACCTTGAATTGCCCCTTGCTTCCCCCTTAAGCCCCACAATGTTAAACATACATCCTCAACCAAAATATCTACTTTTCACATGATGCTACCAGGTTCAAGCCTTACCAGAAGCCTGAAAGTTTCTCTGTGTTCATATTTTTGAAAGAGTGTTTGAAAATAGAACAGATTTGGATCTAATTCAATTAAGGCTTAGAGGCAGTGAAGAAAGACATCTTTTCAGGGAACATCCAGATACATTTCAGAGTCTCCATGGTTAGATTGGAGCCCATACATTATTGAACATGCCAGATTTCATGTTTTGCAAAATTAAACCCATGTTCACATTGTCCATCTCCTTGAGCATTGTTTGTTCTCAATGCAGTTTTCTTTTGCTATGTATTCATTGATTTTATGCAGTTCTCATTTGTGTCATCTTCTATGATCTTTTCAGAATGTTTCACCATAAAAAATCAGTTTTTAAATTATGTTTACACAATAACATAACAATAAATTTGTTGTAATTGTCTTAGAACTAGTTGTACAAAATGTCTTCATAGATTTCCAAAATTCATTTCAGTGAAATGCTGAAAAGAAAAATAAAATTTCCTCGCTGTGAAAGCAACTGGAAGAATACATTATATTCTAGACTAAATACTTATTATATTACATACCCTTATAGATTTCATTTTTCAAAAATCTCATATGAAAATTAAATTTTGAATTGCCATCTAGAAATAAATTTTTATAGATAGTGTACATATTAGTTCCTGAAAATGGTAGGAAAGGTTTCTTGTCAAGTTCCCCAGCAAAAGTGTGAATGCTCTGTTTTTGAGTACCTACTAGTAGTGAAAGGATACATTGTGGCCAGCCAACTCAAATTGCTACCCACATTTAATCATTGTAAATAAAGGAAGCAGAGAGACCCATGTTATATTTTCAGAATTGGCATGCTTAATACAGAACTATTAGTTTAAAAATACCACTGAACATTCTATTTGAATTAATCTAGATTTCTGTGAAAAACAAAATATTAAAAAGCACAATTGACCACCTAAATATGTACTACTCATTTCATGCAGATTATTAACATAGTAATTACACATTGCATTAAAGAACAAATAGAGTAAATACAACTTTATAACATTTGGAAAACATTTCATAATTGATAAATTTTCATTTTGAAATACCTATAGTTTTTACAGAAGCAAAATCTCCTTTCTCAGTGGAAAAAAATACACCTATGAAACACCTACATGTGTTCAACTGGACTTTTCAAAGGAACAACTAAATATCCCACTGTGAAGTGAACATGTATAACTGCTAAGCTTTCACACACTGTTGGTGCATAATGCATTTTCTGAATAGCTGTATATAGAAAAGCAAGAGAGAAACAAGTACGTTGAACAAAATTCATGTATCACAGGGAATTAGTATGGAAACAGTTTGAGAGAAATCATCAAAGCATATTATCTAATGTTTTCTTATACATTGATGTTCACAATTACAAGGCCTGGGCAAATTCTTGATTTTTACATATTGTGTACATTTGTCCTTTTATATGTTTGTCCAAGAACTTGATTTATGAACCATTTGCAAAATTCCCTAATCAAACTTGATAAAGAATTAACCACTACAGGCATCTAGGTGGAGAGTACACCAAATTTGATTAACTGGAATGAATGCAAAGTAGTAATCTACAATAGATACTAAAATAGGGGCACATTACTTACAGCAAATATGGAATAGATTATTCACAGATATTTTGGGGTATGGTGCAGTCACAGTCACTGTATGAGGATGGATAGGTTTAGTCAATCAAATATACTCTTTGAAGCACCAAGAATAGAGATACTTCTGCAGGAACCTTACACACATGGCCAAGCAGATATTGTGTATGCATAGAACAGTCTATTTCACAACCACATGGCAGATGAGAATCTCTGCAATTTCTGCTCTACCACTAGTAAGCATGAATCATTTAGCACTTCATCTGTGAATACTATTTCTTTTCAATTGCTGACACTTGCAGTCAATACATATTTAAATTCAAACTCCAATGATGCTGAAAATCAAGTAGGAAAATGCTGACATCTTCATATAAAGCTTATAGCAGGTCAAGAGATCATTTGGAAAAAAATCCAAATGTGAATTTGTTAGGAAACAATAAAATGTGCACTTCAATGTGTTTCCAAAGTTGTACAACTTTTGAAATAAGCCATAAACCCATAAGTATTGTTCAAAATCATCCTAAAAACTCACAGCCTGTTTATTCATTTGCTTAAGAAATGCACATTGTTTACCTACCTACCAGTTTTCCTACAGAAGATGTGCTTGCCTAACAAAACTAAAAGCTGTTATTATGAGTTGTTGATTGTCTACAGAAGTTGTCCATTAGGTTGGAGAAGTTTTACACGTTTCAATCATGTTTGTTTGTTTGTTTTTTTCTCAACTGATTTTCCTTTACAGTCTTCCGATTGGAGTTATTCAACAAAATTTTCTTTATAATTCCTGATTTTTCAGTTACTCTATAAAAGTTATCTTTTCCCCTTATACTTAGTTCAGAATTTTCAAATTCACTTAGTCTTTAAGTTTTCCTTATTTCAAAAATACTATGTAAATGGTGACATATTCATAAATATGGGGGAGATAGTTCACCTAATAAGGTTGCAGTCCATGTGATATAATAAAATCTACTTGAAAACAACAAAGTTTTTAAATTTTTCTTTTTAGGAAGAAATTAAAACTGTACATTGGAACAAGGTGCCACACTACAAAAGCAAGTCCTTCCTTCCCATTAGTCAGGAAATATAAAGAAAAATATTTGAGTATAAAAGTGATTTCTGTGCCTTTTTATTCACTTTTTCAGCACCTCAATGTTCTTAGGTGTACTTTATGCTTGGTACAGCAGAAATTCTGTATGCTCAGGTAGCTGTTTGGAGGATTTCATATTTTTACTACCAAATATCGCTGGTAAGCTCTTTGGAGGATAAAGGTAGCAGGGTATTGTTTCTAGGAAATTCCTGGGTGTCTTTCAGAGTATTATTAAGGGGTAACTGTCCATTGAGTAGTGTCAGTGGCAAGTTACAGTAAGTGTGGTGGTTGTCTAAGGAAGGTACTGGCAAGGTGGTGGTTGACATCTCATGTTTATAGCCCCTGCAACAGTGCCTCATTTGCATTGAATCTGAATGGTGGAAATCAGGGAGATCAGCTTGAGATGATGACAGAGTGGCGGATGTACTGGTCATGGCAATTGAGGGTATTGGCTGGAGTTCTCCAAAAAGTCCTTGTTCTGCAGAGTCCAGAACATGGCATCGAGAAAGCATTTCTTTTTTCTTCATAGGCATTTCATATATTAAATGCTTCCAAAACTTAGAATTTAATTCGCTGCTTTTGGGTCCCTTCCACTTGATCAGGGACAGAAGTTTGATGCTTCGCTTTAGTGATTCCATTTCCTGGCAATTCACCTTTCCTTTCAACTCTGTACACTCAATCAAAATCACTTTGATTTCTCCACTGACTAGCATGTTATGGAGTCTGCTTTCCAGTTCGAAAATACTCCATCCCCGTCTGAGAATATAGTCTGGAGTTAGCACGATAATAAGTCTTCTGCTTTGCTCAACACATCTTGTAAGATCTTCAATGTATGCTACAAATCACAGAAAGAGAGAAAGAGTAAAACAAAGACATTGACAGTATTTAAAGCATCAGGTTTGCATTCTAGTATAGCACAGATCCAGTCTTTCACTAAAGTCCATCACATTTTCTTTTCTTGTATTGAACATTCAAAAACCACCTTTCCTTAAAAATTAAGAAAAAATAAAAATTACTGCATAAATACTTATTTTCTTTTGCCTTATCATTACTTACAGTGTTCTGTTAGACAACACAAGCTCCAGCCTCTTCAGAGCATAGGTATATTTCAGTGATTTTTATTTACTTAATCACTTAGGCTTCCAGGCTAGTACTCTTAAGTGAACAAGAAATTAACAGGTCAATAAAAATAGATTTGGAGCCTTCTAATAAATGCAGGGTTACTGTATGTTTGTAACTGTTTTTTCCCCTGTTTTCTCCTTTTAAATTAATACTATTTTTAATTGACAAATAATAGTTGTATACATGACCCCTAGTTTTCATCTTCTAAACAAGTACTGGCACTATGTTTATCAAACACTTGAGAGATAATTCTGATATATAGATAATGAAGAAACCTTTTCAAGAATCAGCTTATTTTCCAGAACACCTTCTGTCATTTGCAAACTCAGGTTTTCCTATTTTATCGTTCAAAACCAGAGATAGGGAAATGGTGTGTGCTTAATTTGATCCAGCTGTTTTTTGTTCCAAAGAGGAGTGAAGGGTGAACTTGGAGGTGGGAGATGGAGTGGAATGAATGGTGAAAGAGGAGAAACAATCGATCAGCTTAGAAGTAAGTTTTGCCCTATTTTTTGGAGTAATTCTTAAAGTGAGGTGAATATGTTATAGCTTTTTTCATGGTAGAAAAACACTCAAATAACTCTAGATTTGTTTATTCCAAGGAATAATCCTTTTGTAATAATGCTTCCCAAAGTATTATCTGCCAAAAAGGAAAACACACACATATGTTAACAAATGGAGACTTGGACACAGGTGCAGCACCAGAACACTGCCTTTACTAAGCAGAGCACAAGGCCTTGTCTAATGTACAGTGCCCTCTAGCAGAAGCAGTGCTTACAGAAGCATAGCAACTTTTGTCACTGCAAATTTGTCCAAGGTTACAGACTACTTTCACATTCAGCACATAGTGTGGGGACACCAAATAGCCCAGTACAAGCCATTTGAAAGAGACACTTATTTTACAGATGATCTTTCTTTTCCAGGGTTTTATTTTCCACCACTTGGCAGCAAGAAAACTTTCACAAGTGAAAATGAGGAAATTTTCTACACACCCTACAGATAAACAACAACAACAAAAAAAAAGGTTTTTTAAAGAGATACACATAGAACTGCCTATTTAACAATTTGTTGTTATGGCCGTTTAGGTTTTGACTTAAAACATTTCAGGACTTTTTCATGCAGTAGATACAATGACTATCTGAGGGGATAAGGCAGTTGTTATGTTGGGATGGAACCTCTTAAATATTATGAGTGTTTTATTTTAGGGATTATGTATTTTGGGGGGGAAATCAGCAGTGAAATCTACCAAAACAAAACAACACAAAACAAAAAACACCATGCAAGTAGCAATAGGGAAATTTATCACTGCGTAATTATCACTTAGAGAACTGGTGAAACAGAATGGAAGGAAAGATAGAAAGTTTCAATAGAGTGGAAAAATATTATCCCAATGTATCAACAGCTCTGACTCTTCATTTTCTTCCTTTCTTTCTGCTCCCCCCCAAAAAGAAGTTATGTGGGAAGCTTCATCATTAGAAGTTGGATCTGTAAGATATAGTAAAATAAACTATCATGCATCTTTCCCATTATTCTTTTCACCTTTCCTCCAAAACAAAACAAATTCCAAACCCAGAATCATGGTATCAGTGCAGCAGTCTAAGAGACTACAGTTTTCCCAGGTGAATTATGATTTAATTGTTAATTTTATAGAAATATTATTTACACAATAATTTCCCAAGGGGTAACTTTGACTAGTAGTACTCTTTCTCATCACTTTCAGCATGTAACTTAAATTAAAATATTTTTCTGTACAAACCTTGTCAGGAGTCACATCAAATACACCTCTAGGAATGACATTATTTCTGTGTTCAAATGTAATATAAATGTACTTTTTGACTACATGTTTAAAAACAAAAGCTAGCTTTGTATATGTCTCCATTAAAAAAAATTTACAACCCAGGTATCTGCAGTCATAAGAGAAGTTATACCTATATGTAATAATGAATTTGATTGTGATATCATGGGCTTTGGCTTTGCTAGCTTTTTTGGGGGAGATGGGGAAGGGAACAGCATAATACATATATTATATATATTATTATAATACATATTATATAATACATATATATATTATCATATATATTATATATACACACATATATAATATATATATTACCATGTGTATAGTTCTCCTGCTTAAGATTTTTTTTTTTTTGGTACCAGGGATTGAGCCCAGGGTTACTTAACCAGTGAGCCACATTCCCAGTCCTTTTTTATATTTTATTTAGAGACAGGGTCTTGCTGAGTTTCATAGGGCCTCGCTAAGTTGCTGAGGCTGCCTTTGAACTTGTGATTCTCCTGCATCAGCTTCCAAACCTCCAGGATTACAGGCATGCACCACCGTGACTGGCTCAGAATCTATTCTGACATTTGACAGCTAAGCAAAATGCAGCATTTAGGGTTCTTGGGGCTTCTTACAGACTCATTAGATATAATCTGCATTTGCCCCCAGAAAGAACGCCTGTCAGGACAGATCCCACTATGCTCAGCTGCACAGGGTGTGGTGTTGAAGGGAACCTTGGAGAGCGGGAGTGGTCCTGTCTCCTGCATACTACACTGGCTGTGCTTATCCTGGCAAAGCCTAGTGGAGAGTTGAGGCAACCATCCAGATAACTTCGGCTGAAAACCTGCTGTGGAAGAAAAAAGTTCTGAATTATCCTGATTTGCCCTATATATACATTAATCATATGTACTGGAGTCAGTCAGTCAGTACATCAAAACTTTCCCTGGGTAGACACAGCCCAAGTGTCCCAAAGAAAACACAAGCCATTTGCTTGGGCCCTGAATCTCGTGTTCCATTTCACTTGGTGAAAAACCAAGTGGAAGTTTTCAGATGTGAAGCCCACATTTCACTTCTTGGGATGATCAGTGGCTGGGCAGCAACCTCAGTGTTTGAAAGCAGCTGGGGAGGTACCTCAAAGAACTGCCTGGCTCTTAGGAAAAAGAAGGAGAGACTGTGCCTTTACTTCTATAATCTGGCTCACTCTCTATTTCTCTCTCTTTTTTCTCTTTTTCTTCCCCTTTTCCTCTCCCTGCCTCTTTCTTTCTGCCTTTCCTTTTTCTCCTGTCATTTCCTGTCTTTTACTTTTTTCTCCCTCTTTGCTTTCTTTTTGTTTTTCCTCCTCTTTTCATCCTTTCCTCTCCTATAATCCTCTCCCTCCCTTCTCCTCCCTTCTTAAGGCTTTCTTTATTTATCTTTTAATTTTGGCAAAAACAAGATCACAGCTGTCATGAAAATATATGTAAATGACAGTGAAATGAAACAGCAGAGTTTACCTGCTTATCTTTAGCCTTGGAGTTGTTCCTGGTGTGTATAATTAAATGCCCAAAATAATCCCCATCCCTGTAGGGCTACATGTCTGCATCTAATGACTGTGACTTGGAGCTTGATCCATTAAGGACTGTGTCCTATTTTTGTATGACGCAAGAACTATGAATGATATTTTACATATTTAAAGAGTGTTAAAAAGATGATGATGATGATGATGATGATGAATAAGAATATGATGCAACTGAGACTATATATGACCCACAAACCCTTAAATATTTATTATCTGGACCTTTACAGAGAAGGTTGCCACCCCTGAATTGGAGACCAAGCAGAGTGGTTAGGTTTGGAAAAGTTCCAAACAAACTAAGCAGAAACAGGTATCAAGTTAAGACATTGCTGGTCCATAGGGTAGTCTCAGACAGACCGTGGGTTTTGCCCTGGTAGGGCTGTGGTTTTGTGGGAGACATTTTAGAAACCTTCAGAAAATGTTCAAAAAGCTTGTTACCACAAAGAGATAATAAAGAAATGTTCTTTTGGAAAAAAATTCCCTAAATCCACAGCACATATGAAAACCTTGCCCTGACTTGTTCAGGCAAATTTAGCTACTGAGTGGCAAGAATCTCTTTAAAAGACTCCTTTTTCCACATAGAAATGTAAACTATCCCTTAAATAAAAGGTCACTAAGTCATTTCTTTGCAAATTTTGGTTTGAAATAACTTTTGATGACAGAATAGACCAAAGACGTCTGTGTCTGATAGTCTTTGGTTTCTCTAGACAAGTCTGAGAAACCACTGAAGATTTTCAGACATGACAGTTCAATTACATTTAGCCTATGTGTGATCTTCAAAATTAGATAAATAAAATATCCCCTTTAAGATAGTGTTGATGGAGTGGATATAAATTAAATTTTCACATTGTAAGTGCAAATACAAAGAAACTTTTTCTTCTGTCTGTGCTGAAATTGACGGAGTTGGGAAAATATCCTTTGAAGAAAATGCATTGTCAAGAGACCATATTAGGGATGTGTACCTATTAGGGAAGTGAAGAGAAATCTTGCAGTAGCAACAGTACTGACGGAAAACAAGGAAACTGATTACCCAAAGCCTTATTAACATCAAAGCAAATTTGATTCTAAAATCTCTTTCAGGAGCAGTTGTATATTCATGAATTTCTATGGAATGTAGCTGCTGCTTATTGACCACATGATTTCTCAAATTAATTAATTAGCTCCTTATAAATTATTTTTGTGTCAGCACTTCCACTTATATCAGGGTTATTTATTATCAGGAGCATGTAGCATACTTTCTATAAATAAGTTAAAAGACGAATATGTAGCCTGTAGACAAAGGCATAATTTGATATACGTAAACCTGTAGATATATGCTGAAGCTATTATGTAAAAAATACACATCACTACTACAAGACAGAATTCATCAAGGCAGATGAAACTACTAATTTTGGGGAAACATTAGCTAATGATAGCTATCAACAATGATGTACATAAAATGTACAGGGTGATATATTGACTTAAAATCAGCCTTATATATAGGTTTCCCACATACAAAAGTATTTTTCAACACTATATAGTTAGGATGAAATATTAGACCTTTATTATACCTACAGTCTTATAGTGAGATACTTTATAATGTAATTTTACTGAAAGTAGTATTTGGATTTGATAAGAAATTTAGTCTGTTTACTTTTCTGAGCATGTTGGAGTAGAGTTCCTTCTCTCATGACTCAAATATGAGCGGGTGGTAGGCACATCTAATTTTATTCCATGTGAGTAAATTTCACACAATGTGTTAAATTTTCATGGTTGTGCATGTCACTGCTGCCTCACACTTTTTAGGTCACAGACATTAGATTCCCTGGAAAACGATTTTATTACTCCCAAAGGACAACTTATTTGAATGGTATCCAATCTGTTCTGCTATTAGAGGAACTATTGGCAATGAATACTTACAGATCCATGTACAAAAATGTTTTTTGCATGCCTCACTTCAGAATTGACTAGGGATCATCTGACACCAGATGTATTCTCCAGTCATTTGTCATTTCATTGTCAGCACAATCACATGGCTAATACTAAGCATTAGAGAACCAAGGATTAGACTAGTGAGGAAAGTTTAGCAAATACAAGAGTGTAATCAAATATTATTATTTTTTCCTTAAATTATTGAAAAAGCCATATGATTCTTTAGTGAGAGAAATTTATGGGAAATTGAGCATGAAAATAATGAAAAGACAGTTTGATACTTCAGGCCAAATTTATAGGTATAATTTCAATAGACATGATTGATCAACCATATGCATGATAATAGTTTTAGTTCACTAGCATCTTTCTCTGGTACAATCATGCATGGATACTCACATAAGATTCCCATAGTCTCCCTATGAATAGGAGAATATATTGAGGTAAAATCATTTGAAGGAATTTTTCATTAAGTTTACTTACACATTTATAGGTTTGTCTAAAGCTTTAGCCAGAACAGGCTTGAATTATAATTATTAATAAATAGTGATATACACTTTTAAGCACCTTACTTTCTTTCTCATAAAGACTTGGCAGGATTGGGTTTTTCTCTACTTTTAGTCTTAGAATGCTATTTTCCCCATCTGACCAATGACCCTTAATCTGATTCAATAGCATTTTATATTTTTTATGTTTTTAATCTCTACAGAAACACTGAGATAAGATGGGCCCCAAAGCATAAATAGTACTCATCCAAAAAATGTCCCCAATCTCAGGATCTCACTTGCACAGCTGGCTTCTTTTGGTCACATGTCAGCTTCAGAGCACATCTGTTCATTCCTCAAGGATCCACTAGGCCCCATGAACACAATGTGCTCTGTGTAGAGTACTTTACACTGCAAAATCCAGCAGCTGCAGGGGTGAGAAAATCTCTACTTCTCAAGTTTGTGTCTCTAGGCAGTTTGAGTAGGGTGTTTTTTATCTGGCTTTCTTTTGGTTGCCTGTCACTTCTGACATTCAGATGCCTATTGGCAACAAAGTTGCTTTTACTGTTCTCAGGGACAGATGTTTCTAGTCTGGGAAGAAACAGACCAAAATTTTACTGGAAAGTAAGACTTCTTGCCACATTTAGGCACCCAACCTGAGAAAACATAAGGAAGATCCTAACTACAGGCTCAAGAATGGAAAGGTAATCACTGCCAGGAAAATAATGTCCAGACATGAACATTTGGTCTTAGCATTTAGGAAAAAAAAATATTTGCACCAAATCTCTCCATCTCTGCTGGTTCATAGAGGACGACAAACAACATTTCCCTGGTAGGGCATGTAGGAAAGGTACAGATATCTCCAGTTCATCTTCAAAAGTGATGCCTTTGTTCCTAAGCTTTCTAAGAAGTCAAGAAAAAGAGAGAGTGTTTCAAGTGCTTTTGAAACTGTGTGTGCATTGGAAAGGCTTATATGTTGATGAGGTTCAATCGGAACACCATAAGAGTGCACAAAAGAAGCTGTAGATACATGAAATTGAAGACGTTAAACATAAGTGAGTTTGTGTCATATACTTTGTTAATTTGATTCATAGAAATTTATTGTTATGAATGATTAATGATCTCATGAAGTCTGCTTTTATAGTCCTCAAAAGCCTCATTGCTAGTTTTTGGAGGAAGGAGTAGTCTTAGGTCAACATGTTTTAAATGAGATGTAAGGGACAAACATAGTTTATAATATTGTAACTAGTTTTTTCCCCCACAGTAATGTGTCTATATTTATATAGCATAAACTGTTAACTCTGTACCAATGGCTGCAAATATAGACCACAGAAGCTTCTTTAATAACACACATACACCAAGTCCAAAATGTTCTACTCTGTCATTCATGTGTAAATCAATTATATTATTCATATACTTCATCAACTTCCTGAATGTGTGCTAAAAATGCCAAGGAAAAGCTCATTAATCGTGACATGGTGACTGCTCAGCTAGTTCTGAAATGTTGATGGAAAAGAAAAATTGTCAAAGGGCCTTTTTAAGAATCTCTGCAGGTTACACTCACAAATCGGAATTCAGAGAACATGAATTTCCTCGTTCAGGAAGGAAGGATTAAAATCAAACACCCTCCAGTGGTTGCATCTAAAAACTGCATATTTGTCCCAATGGCTTACTGTATAAAAATTTTTAAAAAAGTCTTCCTGTACACCATTGAGTACCCAAGATGCAAGTGCAAGTCCCCGCTTAGGCTGATGGTAGTACATAATCTCAACATTATTAAAGTGACTTCTATAGACTATAAAATCCCTGCCCATCCTAATGCCATTGTCTTGGGTGTCATATGTGGAAATGTTTTAAATTCCTAGGTAAACTAAGTAACTGTCTCCTATTATCTTTCATACAGTATGTTATAATCCATAAAAAATCTTGAATCTTTGAACTAGGAAATTTTATGGTTTGTGCAAGCCTTGTACCCCATGATCAAGGAGAACTTTCAGAATATGGGACAACGAATCAACCAATGAATTTCAATCAGCTTAGCCACAAAACCTATTGATCCAATGAAGTACACCATATTCTATATCCCATTGGGCTAAATTGATACACTGAGCTGATTCAATTAAGCTGTCAAGTCATCATAATGGAACTGTAAGATGGCATAACTTTGGAATGCATCTTTCTTATTTTCATGTTCTCCCAGTCATGCTCTCACCCTCATGCAATATCTGCTCCATTATACACAAAGCAAAAGTCATCTACTGAGTATCAGGTAAAGGGAATCAAACAACTGTGCTCCATGTAAGGAGTAGTCTTAGGTCAATATGTTTTTTTTTTTTTAAAAAATATTTATTTATTTGCTTTAGTTGTACAGAATGCAGTGCATTTATGTTTACGTGGTGCTGAGGATCGAACTCGGGCCGCGCACGTGCTAGGCGAGCGCTGTACCGCTGAGCCACAACCCCAGCCCCAGGTCAGTGTTTTAAAGGTATGTTTGTCCCTATCTGATGTGCATAATGCTGAAGCATTTTTTTCCAGTTCAGAAGGACAATCACTAATGTTAAGATGTTCTAACCTGTAGACTGACTTTTTTTTAAAGTATTTATTAGGGTTGATTAAGAGTGCCAATAATTGTGGAACATACAAAAACAGAAAAGTCAGCACCATACTGAGTTCTACTAAAAATGATCTGACATATAATCCATTTTGGTAATGATATTACCGTAATATAATTTAGGATACTATCACTCTAAAATAGACTTGTCAGAATTTCTGTTTCACAGGATGCTTTTGCCAAAATAGATATACAAGAAATATATATAGAAATCTAATAAATTAGGTCAAGAACTAGTAGAATTATGTTTTAAATTTTTCAGCAGTGATTGACCAATATCTTCTACATATTTCCTTTTTTTTTTTTTTTTTTAAATTGGCAATGCTTGGAACAGAACCCAGGAGCTCATACATGCTGGATTATATTCCATCCTGCTAGTCATTTTTTCCTAATATCTAAAAAATGAAAAAAAATACATATATATGGCATGTGTGTATAGATGACACTTGCTTTGTGTGTAATGAAGCAGATACTGTATAAAGATGTGAGAAAGACATGTGTTTGTGTTAGCCTATTCTAATAATTGATATTATTCTTATGAATTACCTCCAATTTTTTTTCTTTCAGTAAAATACTGCTTTTAACTTTCACATTCACCTTGTTAAAGGAAATGCCTTTCAAGTACTGCTATGCACAAATGTAAGCCTTTCATTATTTCATACTTGCTACTACCTCTTGTCTTAAAACAACGCTGTTCAAACAAAATCAACAGACAACTATGAGACACTTAATGAAACCAAATTTTTTTGTTAAGTAACAGTAAAGCATGAAGATAAATGAGATTCAGTACCTATTTATTGTCATGGAGCTTATAATCTTGCTGACTAAACAAGACATAAATAGATGGAAAGCTGCTGCATAAATTTACAAAACAAAACAAAATTGAACTACAAAATTTATAGAACAAACAAGTAATTATGCACCATAAAATATTGGACTGGATAGATTATTATGTAGTCTTCACAGAGGCAGGGATATGAAGAAGGATGTATAGGATTTAGATAGGCCTAGAAGACTAACATGAACAAAATCAATGAAGGGATACACAATGTATTAAAAGACATGGTTTAGCTGGAGTGGAAGATTTGAGTAGAGGAAATGGTAGGAGACAAATTTAGGAGATAAATCTGGGCTGATAGCAGTGAGAAATTTATTATTTAGGAAATGGTAAACAATTAGTTTGTTGAACAGGGGTTGTGGCATGATCAAGGATGTGCACGTGATATTAATGGGGCCAGGTGGATAGCAGAAAACATAAGTAGAGAGATAATCAACACTGTAGGAGTAATAGTTTTTGTACTTGAATGGTAGATGTAAGAATTCAAAAGATGAAGGGGGCACAGGATTTGGGAGGAAGACAGAATAAAAAATAACACTGAGTTATCCAGATGTTCCTTGGGGAATCAATTAGTATAGAATGGTATTTAAAGTCATTAAAATGGGTGAAATTTTCAATGAAAGAGTGGAGGACCATGGGATGAAGTGTGGTGAATCCATATGTTTATAAGTCTTACATTACAGGAAAGAAATGAACCCGTAAATACATTTCCTTGTTCCTTTCCATGTACATGTAAGTGTGAATAGTAAAGTATACACACAAACATACATAGATATACATGTACCCTAAGGAAAGATATGGACAACAAAAGCTCAGTTCTTTCCATTTGTCTCTTATCAGCTTAGTGAACATGGTGGACTGCTAATAATCTGAATAAACGTTATTGATGAACAGCTTGACATAGCAAAATGAGAACTGCAGTCAAACAGATTTAGGTTCTACTCCCAGATCTATTCTTTGCCAACTGTCTAATCCTGGACTTCTTTAAGCCTTTGATTCCTCATCTGGAAGATAAGGACCCTAAGATAAGGGTTATTGCAAGTAATAATGTATGTGTAATAATGTATGTGAAATTATTTTATATACTGTCAAGTACTGAAAATATAGTCTTTTTATTATAATGTGTTTAAATTACCATGTTGTCTATTATATTCATCAGATCAATCTTCTCTCAAGGATATTATTAGACACATATGGAAATAAGTTATACTACTTTATTTTCTCTCAATAACATTTTTTAAAATTTATTTGATAGCAGGAACCATACCTTAGGCTTTTCTGTATGCTCCTTACACTTTACCATGTATGCATTCTGAACATTACAAGAACAAAGTATATGTCTTCTGCCATTATTCCTATCCCCTTGTCCTTTCTCCTCCCTCCCCCCTCTTTGTTCTATTTAAAGCTCTAGTTATCCATGATTACCCTAAATACATGTATGAAGACACAATTGTTGTAAAATACTTTATATTAAACCAGCAACTTGAAAAATTGTGCTCTTTATATGTAATATTAAATGAAATTTACTCTGCAAATGTGTATAACAAATTAGAATTTAAAAAAGTATATATCTTGACTTGAAGCTAAATTTGTTTTGAAAGCTCAAATGTAGCATTCAATATGCAGCATTAGTTAAAAGTGGCATGCAAGCCTACAGTGTCCAGCACTTCATAAAAACAATTTAAATACATCATGAGAGTGCTGTACCCAATATCCTCATGTACCTTTTTAAGTGGAGTTTTCCCCATAATTCTGGGAATGAGTAACAGGGTATAATGAATAACAAGGTTGGAATGCAGAGATTCAGAGTTATTAGTGAAAATGATTGGAAGAATAAGTAGCAGCACAATGACAGAAGACCAGCTTTGGAACTGAAATGTACTGAAATGGTTCTCAGTGACTTTTACAGACTTTTTTAAAAGACCATAATTTTCGCAAAACACTAACGTAATATAATTTAAAAATGCTATTAAGGCACAATTTAAAAGCCACACCTAAAACATGAGTGAGAATGCCTTTTTAAAGCTCAAATGTTCTTAAAGGGAAATACAGGAGTTGAGGAGAAATTTGGATTTTAAAAAATCTATAAGGAACAACTGTCTAAATACTTGGCTCTGATGTTTAAAGCCTCCACATAAATTCCTAAAAGTAACTATTTTAAATACAAAATTTGAAAATACTTACTTCCGCTTGGAATGAGATCCCTTTCTGGGATGAAGAGTTTGTATCCATAATGTTTTTCCAGGATGTCTGGCAGTATTTCAAGAGCAAACTGCTCTTCCTCAGGACTGTCGCAATCTAAAGTATCTTGATCCACTTTGGTATAAGACAGATAGGCATCATATTCCTTGTTGTCTTAGAGCAAAAAGAAAGAGTGGTAAGTATTATGAGGTTGTGCTTTTTTAGGATTAAAGGGAAGATTTATTAAGGCATAAGTAATTGAATGTACTTTTGATTCTTACTATTTTGTTGTTAACACATATTAATTGTACAAGTTAATGGATTTCACTGTGACATTTCCATATGTTATGTATGGTTCCTTAATTCTTCTGCCCTCTTTTAGAAATCTATAACAACTAATAGGCTGAAATAGATACTATAATTAATGTCTCTGTTTAATAATTGGAAAAAATAAGTCACATAACACATTTTAGGAAATCAAGTCTATTTCAACATAATCTAGTCATAAGATATGAACTGAAACTTTTATGCAATGGGCTACTTTTACTTAGGACAGATTAAAAGAATTATGTGTGATGTTCAATGATCCGTGTACGTGATTAGCTCAGTGTTTTTGAATGCAGGACTAAATAGACCAAAGTCATGGATTTGAATCCTTTATGTGCCAGTTGGCTTGGCTCTGCTATTTGGTCACAGACTATACCTTGTTTGTACAAATATGTGCAAGAGATCCAACAGGGACTGGACCCTAGAGTGTGGAAGATTGAAATAATCCAGCTTCACTCCTGGAGACACTACTCACAGCACATGCCACACTTGCAGTTGGTTAGTGTCATCATCTTCATATACAAAAAGCAGTTCATTACCAAATATTAGAGACAGCAGCTGGGTTTTATACAAATACATGGCCTGTTATTCTTGTTTAGTCCATGGCCAACTAATTTGACATAAGGTCCAAAAGAAGTCTTTGTTTCAAAATATACATCCTTCCAATATTGCCAAATTAGGTTTTCCCTTCACATATTTAGTCAGGGAGTTAACTGTGCTTTGCAAGTATATTTTTTCCTCTTTTGCTGTATTGGATCACAGCCAGTCTCTCTAAAGTAAAAATGTGCATGTATGCATGCATTATTTCCTACAAAATGTTAATGAAAACAGCTATTCAAAGTATTAGTCCCCATGGGTTTAGAAGGGCTACACTGGAAAAGTTATAGTGTTATTTTCAAAATTCCCTCAGTTATAGAAAAAAGATTTTTAAAAGTTAATTTAGTGAGCATAGGCTCATGAAAAACTGTAAATACTTATTAAGACCAGTGACTTGCAAATAATCCTTTTGACAGACTGGTAAACATTCCAGGATTGTTTCTAAAATATATCAACATTTTTCATTTAAACAGATCTGATTAGAATATGGCTAAAACATGACAAAAAGGTAATTTATAGAATGAAGCAGCCACTCCCCTATGATATTAGTGATTTGGTTCTACCTGCTGAATGAGGTATAAACTACAGACATACAAGATATAGATATCCTATTGTAGAAGGAGTTGGGACCCCCTGAATATTTTGAGATATCTGAGGTACAATTTATGGTGTTCTAATTCTAGTCAGATTCTAGTCTTCATCACGCCAGCATGAAAAGAACTCTGGTTATCTCTGTTAAGATGGTATCTGAGACTGGGAGTAAAATTTAATAGTCTTTAGCATGTCCCTTGTTTGCAAAAGGATTTCATAAACCTTGGTTATATTACTTGATTGCCTAGAAGCAGATGCACATAAAAGACTGCCCTCGATAGTTGAGGAGATCATTTGGCTTACAAGTTGGGCACATTCCACGGTTGTGCATAAAACTCCACTTGGAAGTAAGAATGTTCATGAGCAATGTTAATGTAAGAACCTCCTGGTAATCCTAGCACCTCTGCCCCTGTTCCAATCAAGCACAGGATGCACCTGCAGGCCCTTGACTTTCTCCAGCTATAATTACTCACCTGGGATCCAGAGCTGCCGATGATACACAGCTGGAAGAATAAAATAGGCCAAAGGACAAACAGCTCCATTCCTATGAGCAGAATATATTTCATTGTTCTTGGTGGATAGTGTTACTGCCTCAAACTCCACGTCCAGCAAGATCCTTGTTTGCTGTGACTTTGATAGCCTTCCTATCTGATAAACTTTCCTAAATTAAAGTGCATATCAATTCATTCAACAATTATTTGTTGAGGATGCACTATGAGCTAGTCATACGCAATAGCTACTTGACTCCATCACCCATCTCACCAGTCCTTCTAGACTGTTATTCCAATGCTAGTCCTGACTATGGCCAGTGCCCTTCAAATATGCCTAAACAAACTCAAAATTTCTGGTCATATCCTTACTTACTCTGCCTATATTCTGAATACTACAGTTCAGTGCTGCAAAGACTTTTTTCCTAGAAAAGTATTTCTATATTTGCATATCCAAAGTCAATTATGACAAAGAACGTGAATGGCTTTGACATGGTAACACCAAACACATCTGGATAATATATTTTACTTAGCATTCTAGAAGTACATCACTCATTTGAAAACATTTGCTTCTTGTTTCAGTCCTGTCCCTTTAAGATGAACTAAAGGTGAAGAACTTATGGTGGTTGGCCAGAGCAGGAAGAGAGCTCTCAAAGCCACCATGTCAGATGTCCCAGAAACTCTAGGATGCCAAGTAGTGATCCAGGAATGACGCAGATGCCACAGCTTAAAAAATGCACTTCAGCTTTATGTAGAAAGCCAAGAAAATCTCATGAATAGCCACAGCTGTTGCTTACAAAGAGGTGCAAATGGGTAGAGCAAAAGCAACAAAAGGATGCAAATCAGGTTAACAGCAAGGCCTGAAAATTGTCTTAAAATTGAAAGGCAGTTCAGGGACACTTCTTTTCTAGGCAACACTAATTATCCTTCTCCTGTGCTAAATCATGCTAACTAAGCTCATCTGAGGAACCAGAAAATAGAGCACAATGCAGAGAGCAATAGAAGGAAGAAGACTGGCACAGTGGTCATCATAGTTATGTTGTTCTAGTGAAAAGGGTAGTTACGAAGAAGAGAACCAAACTATGGAAGAATTTTTCTGTTGTCACACCTGTTCTTCCTTGTTTTTAAATCTAATTTTAATTTTGTTCATTAACAGGTAGTAATTCCTCTTTACAGCCCAGTTCTTCTTCATCTGTGCTAAACATTGTTCTAAACTGAAAAGACTATGTAACTTTGGTGATTATTAAATACGTGGTGCTTACTATAGTACACATGTGTGTATGATGTATTGATCATGAGGAAGAATATAAGTAAAAGCAACATGCACAGCACTTGCCACACAGTAGACATTTAATAAACATTTAATGACCAAAAAATTGAAAGATCAAAGAAATAAAGCAATCCTATTTTTGTGGGTTGAAATGAAATGAATTAAATTAAAAATAATTAAGAAGTTAAAGTTTGTTGAATGAATTTTATTTTATAAAACATAAAGTATAGTTATTATAATTTGCAGGAAATGCTGCTATCAAAAGGTCAAAGAAAAAAACATTAAGAAAAAAATATGTAGGTAAAATTAACTTGTGTTTATGAGATGCCAGGTATTTAAATGAAGCAATGAAAATGTTGGTATCCTATTTGTGTGATATTTGGCATCATTCAACTGGATATTTCTAAAAGGAGGTGAATATTCACTTATAATTCCTTATGACAAATCTGCTGACTTTAAAGTATTCCGCTTAGCTATCAAAGAGATTTTGTACTTAAGGTTCAAGGTTCCAGGTAGGAATATAAAATATTTTAACTTTTCTTCCTAATGAAGTACCCTCCTACCATACTGCATTTCCCCCTAAGCAATGGGTTTTGTATCAATATATATAATTTTCTAAATAAAATGCTCTTTATTACTGCACAGTCCTGAACCACATGGGCCAAATAATTGATAATAAAGAAATACAAAATGAATATTTGATCCCTGAAAATTCAATGATATTAGCATGGACGTAATATTAATTTGCATAGTCCATGTAATCAGTTACTCTGGATTATTGGGTATATGTGATGAAAATTATTATAAATTGATCAAATAAATTGTATCATTTCTTACAGAGATGATAAAAGATGTTTGTTCAGCGGGGCGCGGTGGCACACGCCTGTAATCCCAGCACTTGGGAGGCTGAGGCATGAGGATCACAAGTTCAAAGCCAGCCTCAGCAATGGCGAGGCACTTAGGAACTCAGTGAGACCCTGTCTCTAAATTGAAAAAAAAAAAAAAAAAAAAAAGCTGGTGATGTGTGGCCGGTACCAAATCCCAGGCACCAAAAAACAAACAAACAAACAAACAAAAAAAAGATGTTTGTTCATCTTTTACCTTCCCAAATGGATACTTTAGCCCTTTAGCCATTTGTTGACATCTGGAAACCAGTGACATTTTCCTTGTTATTTTACATGAACAGGTAAGAAGTCAGATTTTTCAATATGAATTACTGTATATAGGAGCAGAGGGTAATTGGCCACATTTTCATATGTACTGCTGTAGTATATAACAATGGTTAGAACAGGTCCTAATTTCTCATTTTGAAGGTATTTCTGAATAAGAGTGTGTAGTACTTTTAAACAGGCTAGTATGTAAATGCACAATTTGGAAATAAATGTGCATGCATATATACTTATCAAGGATCATTTCTCTAATTTACTGTGAAACTATGAAAGTAAATTAAGACTCACTCATATAGCCATTTAATAGTAACAATAAGACCCAAATCAAAGATCTTCAAAACTTTGATGGTACATCTATCACAATAAAAATAAAACAAAACCATGAACTTCTTTTCTGCAAGACTATCAATCCAAAGAAGGAAAAAAAAAAAAGGCAAAATCTCTGTCTTGATTTCAGTATGATGAAAAGTCAGTTTTTTTTTTTTTTTTTTTTATTATTTATTTACTTATTCATCATGCACAAGTATAGTATCTTTTTACATATAACTGCTTGTATACAAAGTATATAAGTACCATTCAGATCTTCAATCATGCATTTAGGATAATGATATCCATCTCATTCAACCACCAATTTTTTTCCAACCCCCCCCCTTACTCCCTCCCTCCCCTCCCTTTCCGTTGACCATTCTAGTGTTCCTCTGATCCTATGTACCCCCTTCCAACAACTCTGTGAACCAGCCTCCTTATATCAGAGAAAACATTCGGTACTTGGATTTTTGAGATTGACTAATTTCACTTAGCATTATATTCTCCAACTTCATCCATTTACCTGCAAATGCCATTATTTTATTCTCTCTTATTGCTGAGTAAAATTCCATTTTGTATATATACCATATTTTCTTTATCCACTCATCTACTGAGGGGCATCTAGGTTGGTTCCATAACCTAGCTATTGTGAATTGTGCTGCTATAAACATTGAAGTGGCTGTGTCACTGTAATATGCTGTTTTTAAGTCTTTTGGGAATAGACCCAGGAGTGGGATGGCTGGGTCATAGGGTGGTTCCATTCCCATTTTCCCAAGAAATCTCCATACTGCTTTCCATAGCGGTTGCACCATTTTGCAGTCCCACCAGCAATGTATGAGTGTGCCTTTTTCCCCACATCCTCTCCAACATTTATTGTTGTTTGTGTTCTTGATAGCTGCCATTCTGACTGGAGTGAAATGAAATCTTAGAGTAGTTTTGATTTGCATTTCTCTAATTGCCAGTGATGTTGAGCATTTTTTCATGTATTTGTTGATTAATCGTGTATCTTCTTCTGAGAAGTGTCTTTTCAATTCCTTAGCCCATTTATTGATTGGGTTATTTGCTTTTTTGGTGTTAAGTTTCTTTAGTTCTATATACATTCTAGAAATTAGTGCTCTATCTGATGTGCATGTATTAAATATTTGTTCCCAATTAGTTGGCTCTCTATTCACCTCACTGATTGTTTCTTTTGCTGAGAAGAAGCTTTTCAGTTTAAATCTATCCCATTCATTAATTCTTGGTAATAGTTCTTGTGCTACAGGATTCTTATTAAGGAACTTGGGGCCTAATCCGACATGTTGGAAATTGGAGCTTACTTTTTCTTCTATTAGGTGTATTGTCTCTGGTCTAATTTCTAGGTCCTTGATCCACTTTGAATTGAATTTTGTGCATGGTGAGAGACAAGGGTTTAATTTCATTTTGTAAATGTCCATACTACCAAAAACATTATACAGATTTAATGCAATTCCAATCAAAATCCCAATGTCATTCTTCAAAGAAATAGAAAAAGCAGTCATGAAATTCATCTGGAGAAATAAGAGACCCAGAATAGCCAAAGCAATCCTGAGCAAGAAAAGTGAAGCAGGGGGCATCACCATACCGGACTTTAAATTATACTATAGAGCAATAGTAACAAAAACAGCATGGTATTGGCACCAAAACAGACTGGTGGACCAATGGTACAGAATTGAGGACACAGAGACTAATACATATAATTTCAGCTATCTTATATTAGACAAAGGTGCCAAAAATGTACAGTGGAGAAAGGATAGCCTCTTCAACAAATGGTGCTGGGAAAACTGGAAATCCATATGCAACAAAATGAAAAGTCAGTTTTAAACTGCCTTTTAAATAATGATTTGGAAATTGTAGTTTTTCCAAAAATGTGGGCCAGGCACAATGGTGCATGCCTGTAATCCTATAATCCCTATGACTCCAGAGTCTAAAGCAGGAGGATCACAAGTTTGAGGCCGGCCTTAGCAATTTAAAGAGGCCATAAGTTACTTAGTGGGACCCTATAAAATAAAATAAAATTAATAGGGCTGGTGATGTGGGGATGTAACTAAGTGGTAAAGTGTCTGTAGGCTCAATCCCCAGTACCAAAAAATAAAATAAAAATTAAATAATAAAAATTAAAAGTGTAGGCTTACCTAAGGCATTTTACATGTTTACAAGGCTTACAGTAGTTTGTGGGGGTGAGGACTTTATAAGGAGCAATATGTCATGATTTCTTGTTGGTGTTGATGAAAAACATGGTAGTTTGTTCTCTTGAAAAAATTGAAACATTGTTTGGTTGTCCAAAGACATAAGGCTCTGTACAATGCTTTATTGATACATCATACAAAAGATTTCCAAAAGTCATGAAAAGGAAATAGAAAAGTATAACACACAGTATAAATTTTTATCCTTCGAGTCACCTTTGAGAATAGTGCTACAAGCATTCAAAATATGTTCATTCATGTGCTTTGATCTGTAAAAGGTATTTCTGTAGATTTTAATCTGTTTCTTGCATGTTTGTCATCTTGATGACAGCAATGGTTAGAAATGATCTGTACATACATGTGAATTTTCTAGACAAAAACATGAAATTGATTTTATTTTTTTTTTATTTTTTGAGTTCTTGGGGATTGAACCCAGGGATTTGAACATACTAAGTTCTACCACTGATCTACATCCCCTAGCCCTTTTATTTTATTTGGAGACATGGTTATGCTAAGTTGCCCAGGCTAGCCTTGAATTTATGATCCTTTTGCCTTAGCCTCCCAGATAGCTGGGATTAAAACAGGGAATTTATTCTTAATTTATTTCTTACTAAGGGAAAGGACATTAACAGATATTGTTTTATTCCCTAACCAAATAATGCCTTCTTATTAAACTTTTCTGTAAATTATTTCAAACAAAGCACTGCAAAACTAAAATTATTTCAAAAAATACATATATCTTTTTACTATATTCACCTATTAATGTTTTCTCTTTCATGACAGATTAACTGTGTTTCTAAATTATTTGAGAGTAAGTTGTATATATCATGGCCCTTTACACCTAAATATTTCAGTTCATGTTTCCAAAGAATAGGTATATTCTTGCCAGGTATAGTAGCTCATACCTGTAATCCCAGTGACTAGGGAGGCGGAGGCAAGAGGATTGCAAGTTCAAAGCCAGCTGCAGTAATTTACAGAGGCCCTAACCAATTTAGTGAGACCCTGTCTCAAAATAAACAATAAAAAGGGCTGGGAATGGGGTTAAGTGACCCTGAGTTCAACCTCTGGTGGCCCTTCCAAAAAAAAAGAATAGGGATTTTTTAAAAATAATTATAAATAAATATTTTAATTGAACAATAGGAGACAACTTACCATCAGAAGTTTCATCACCTCCAAAACGCTGTCTATAGAAGAGCATCAGTTCAATGTTATAGCATTTGTAGATGATCACCAGCAATATGAAGAGGAGGAAGATTGCTCCCAAGCCCCCTGCAAGCTCAATTTTGTAGATTAAATCTAAAGCAAACAGAATCAACAAGAAAAGGTAATTAAATCAGCAATACTTGGGATTTCCCCAGATTTCTAGTTTGTGTGTAAAATTTATTGCCCCTTTGTATTTTCTTTCAAGAATATTCTTGCTTAATGCTTTGCTCTTGATATATTTGTATGAGTCAAAGTTTTGTAAAATTAATTATTTTCTAAAAATTTGACTGATTCGTTATTTTTATTTATTTTAAAATTTTCTTTTTAGTTATACATTACAGTCAAGTATAATTTAACTTATTGATACAACCATGGAGTACATCTTATTCTAATTAGGATCCCAGTCTTTTGATTGTACATGATGTGGCGATTCACTGTGGTGTATTCATATATGCACATAGGGATGTTATGTCAGAACCATTCTGCTGTCTTTCCTATTCCTCTCTGATTTGCTGTTAAAGGTCGCAAGTCTACCTAATATGGAATACTCACTCCCAATTTATATTGTTTTCACATATATGCTTTTGCTTTAACTGTATTTCAGGGAACTATTAGAGCTGTGTTATTCTGGTTCCAGGGCCAGTGTTTATCTTGTTTTTGCTAAATTATCTCATTGGCTTAGCAAGATTACCATCTTGTACTTCTCAGGCCACAGGCCCTATTCTTCTGCAGGAGAACAACATCATAAAATTACTTTCAGAATCAAATAAAATCTAATAAAGTTGAAATATTTAACTGTTTCACTTAACCCCAATAGGACATAATCTAATACAAGGTAAGCAGAGAAAATTAGCTTACCCATTTCCCCTACATATTTGAATAAATGACCATAATATATATGTGATATAATATGCACTGTGGAATTAAAAGGGAATGAGAAATACTGGCTAATCACTTAGCCTCCTTGATTAATACCAGGTTACTCCAGTATTAAGCTGCTCCAGTGGGGCATCCCTGGAACTCTGAGAGTTGGGATAATCAAATCAACACATAATAGAAGCAAACAGAATGTCTCCCTGGCTCAGGGAACAGTGAATTACCCATAGATTAATTAGTGATATTAACAAATCTAAAGAATGTATCATCAAAAGAGGGGATGCTATCATGGAATTTAGGGAAATGGAATATCAACAGAAAATTTAGAATGTGAGTTCAACACTGTAGAGATAAGAAATGCTAAATCTGAGAGACATGAGAGCAGAAATATATTTTCACTGAGGACAAGAACATTTAGTGTCTCATCATAATTCAATGAAATTGCTTAAAGACCTCCTTTTAATCTAATTTCATAATTACCAAGTGACTATCCTATTACTAACTTATCTTGCCAAGTAATGAGAAACAAGGAAAGGGAATGGCATTCCGGTTTGTACATCAGTTGTTTCTGAGTTTGGTTGGCATTGGTCAGTCTCTCTGGATGGATCAGTTCTGGAACACTGTTAGAATCAAATTACTGGCCATGATAGTATGTCACTATTGAAAATCAGATAGGCAATATTTCTCTGTGAATCTCCTTGTCCCTTTATATGATTATTGCTTAAGAAAAATTAATTAGGATCAATATATCAATTAAGATTGATTTAGCATGTTATACTTTGTAAAAAGAAAAGCATATAGCATATACAAGGAATATACTATATTATAGATTAAAATTTTTTCCAGTCTATTATCTACTGTGTAAATAATCCTACAGCACAAAAATAATTCAAACCTATAGATGAGGAATTTGAGATGGTAGTTTAAGTCACTTATCTACGGTCATGTACCTAAAAGAAGTGGCTAATATAGGACATGAGCCAAGGTCTCCTAAATTCAAATTGAAGGTTCTTTTTATTATACCACAGCTTTACATGCTCTATTATGAAAGTAAGCACAGAAATACTGTTTTTCCATAGGACTATTGGTAGTACTTCCTGAACAACATGTGACTTGTGAATTTTGACTTCTTTTGACCTTTTAGTTCTAAGGGGAAAAGATAAACTACAATTTACCAGACAGAATGAAAGAACTGGTCAGCTCTCAGAAACATCAATGGCATGTACTGCAGAATCTTGTAGCCATAGCAGGGGAGGAAAGATGGGCTACCTGGAGTCCAGCTTATGAAAAATACGTTAGGTTTTGTGGGGAGAAAGGGAATTTAGTCTTGTAAAGGAAGTGAAGTGAGAGAGGAGATGATGGTGGCCAGTCAATAAGGAAAATCATGGAGTGGAAATATAAAGATCACAAATAAAGGTCACCTTTGTTGAGCAAGGAGAAAGGGAAAAAGATGAAAAAAGGAAGAGAGTAGGACTGCTATGATGGACAAACTCTATCAATTAGGAATATTATGAGGGGACATGCAATGAGCAGTGATAGAAAATTGGAATCTGTTTTAAGAACAGTTCATTTTGAAAATTAAGCAAATTTTAATTTGAAAAAACAATTCCCACCACAAATTAGCTCTGCTTCCTCTCCTCTACACTGCCTACTTCTATGTGGGGGATAAACCAACCTTGCTCAAAGAGATCTCTGTAGGGATGCAAATCACCAATCTTTATTTGTTTTCTCACTGTCTTACATCAGTTATAAATAATTAATAGCCAGTGTTATGTTGAAAGAAATACGATTTTTGGTTACTCTGAAAATCAGTTTCTCTTTCATTTTAGGGCATTGATTGACATAATTAAAAATGTTTTTTCCTGTTATAATATGTTTATTTTATGCTATAAATGCGATTCTCTCTATATCCCTCTTTCTTCTACCCACCCCCACCACACACACACACACACACACACACACACACACACACACACACTCACACCTTTTTCTCTGGTCAGAACAGCTTCAACTGTTTGCAAAGTCACTTAATGGGAATTTTCCCAAAAATTTCTATGTTATTTACAGAGTAGAATTGCTATTAGGTAGATGGAAAACTTCAGCAGCAGAAAAAATTCGTGCTCCCAAGAAGCAGACACCTTATTCAGCAGTTAATATAGTTCAGAAAACTATGGTGTGAAAAGTACCTTTGTGATCTTGGAGTCCATTTTATTAAAAAAAAGTCTTTGAAAAGTATTACATAATGATGGCATTTAAGTTGAAAACTAGGCTCTGAGACTCAACCTATATCCTTTGATTCAGGCAGCCACCTCAAAAGGGAAATGTCTATCCTATAATCAGAGGGGAGAATTGCCATCACCCAAATAACACCTGGCTTTTCTTTTGTCTTCAGTTTTCAATTGCCATTTTCTATCTCAGCAGGAGCTATATTTCTAGGGACATTCCCTTATTGAGAAGCTGAAAGTCATTTTATTTGGGCTGTATCTTGTATACTGTTCATAAGGATAGCTGTAGTTAGAACAGCAAATATTCATGGGATGGCATTGTAACTTTTTCTAGGCACCCAAAGTACAAGTATCGTTTTTTTTTTTAATCTTCTTACTTTGAACCTAACTATTTCTTCACTGTGAACACAAACATTGGATACTACAGAATGGGACAAATAGCACCTGAAGCCAAGGGACTGGAGAGAAATAGGACTGGGAATGTTTGATCTTGCTCTTCTGATTTATAATCTGGGAGGTAGTTTAGAAGATCCTAACCTGAGGACTTCTTCTGTTGTGTGAATGTTCATGTCCTCTCAAAACTCATGTTGAAGCCCAACCCCCAAAGTTATAGCATTAAGATAACGGGCCTTTTGGAGGTGATTAGGTCATGAGGGCTCCACTTTTATGAGTGGGATTAGTGCTCTCTTATAAAGGAGGTCTGGGGCTGGGGCTGTAGGTCAGTGGCAGAGCACTTACCTAGCATGTGTGAGGCACTGGGTTTGATACTGAGTACCACATTAAAAAAATGAAACAAATGAAATAAAGGCATTCTGTCCATCTACAACTAGAATTCTTTTTTTAAAAACAAGATGTCTGAGGGAACATGTTTACCTCTTTTGCCATGTGAGTACACATAAAATGCACTATCTATGAGGAAAGGATCCTTGCCAGACACCAGATATGCTGGTACCTTGATTGTGAATATCCCAGGCACCAGAATTACAAGCAATACATTTTGGTTATTTATATAATACTCAGTCTAAGGTATTTTGCTGTAGCAGTCAAATGAACTAAGTCAGAAATTGGTACTAAGATGTAGGATGTTACTGTAACAAATACCTGAAAATGTGGGTAATGGATAGAGGTAAGAAGAGTTTTGAAGTCCATTGCTACAAAAGGAGCCTTGAGAGATTTTGGTGAGGACTTAGAATAATAGATCTGTAGAGAAAGCCTCAATATTCTTAGAGATTACCTAAGTGGTGTTGAGTTGAATATTGGCAGAAATATGGTTGGTAAAGGTTGTTATGATATTCTTTCTCTCTCTCTCTCTCTCTCTCTCTCTCTCTCTCTCTCTCTCTCTCTCTCTCTCTCTCTCGGTGGTGCTCGGGATTGAACTCAGGTCCGTGTGCATGCAAGGCAAGCACTCTACCAACTGAGCTACATCCCCAGCCCTGATATGCTCTCATATATATAAAAAAAAAAAAGATGACTGGATCCTTACCAGACATGAATCTAGTAGTGTCTTGATTTTGGACATTACAAGCCTCCAGTGCTGTGGGAAATAAGTTTCTGTTCTTTATAAATTACTCGATCTTAGGTAAATTTTATGGCAACCTGAACACAGTAAGAAAGCTTCCTATGTACTTTGAAGAGTTAGGGCATAACAAGAGGACTGGGAATGAAAAGAGGGATTCAGTGATACATCTCTGTTTTGTAGGAAAGATCTTTTTATCTTTTCAGAGAATGAGGAATAACTATGAGAATTTCTTAGCTTAAGTTCAGAGTCTTGGCATACCAAAGAAAACATTTAGGACAGACCTGGTACTGAAATTTAGTTGTACTTACTGACTAATATTTCATCCAAGAATAAGAAAGTGGTAAGTGTAGGTTGAAGATGCATAGGTAAAGGGCATCTTATTTTTACAAAACCTGACCCTGTTAATTGGGTATGTTGGACATGAGTTTTCATTTTACAAAAGGTCTATTTTAGTTTACGAATGGATTCATTATGTTTCTTCTCATATTGATCACTTAGGAAATTTAAAATATTTGACTTACAACTCATTAAGAAGTTATTTTTCCATAAAAAAGCCATATTCATATTCTAGTTAGTAAATCTACAGCCACCAAGGTCAGTCCATGCTGAGATAAAGCCAAAAAGATCTATCTCCAAAGGAGATGTTTTAAGTTTCTTAAGACAACCAAAACTTTGGTCTGACTAAAATGATTAGGGTAGAATCATACGGATTTTTGCTCTTCTTTGGGGTTCTACCATATTTTTGAGAGTTGCTAATGAGACTAAATGAGGAAAGACTAACAGCATCCTTTTGCAAGGATGAAAAAGTGAAAACAAAACTCATAACTGCTACCTAGAATGGAGAGGGTAAACTGGTATGTCATGAGTGAAAAAATGTTTTGTTGGACTTCACAATGTTTCAAAAACTGAATATTAATATTCAAAAATGAAAATGTTTCATAACCAGCCTTTCAGCTTCTTGAAAACTTTCAAGCTGTCATATACATGAACCCATATTCTAGAAAGCATAGTAAAAATCTTCTAGAACAAAATAATGGCTTCCCCTTTTAAAGCAAGGGATTTTTTCTTTAAACTATGCTTGTTTTTTTTTTTTTTTTTTTTTTTAATCTGGCTGTTTAAATAACATTGTATAACTGCCTAGTCGCTGAGGACTTTGAGTTTTCAACACAAAACATGGAAAGTATAGGTGGGCATGGTGGCACACACGTGTAATCCCAGTGACCCAGGAGACTGACGTAGGAGGATTACAAATACGAGCCAAGGCTGGCCGATTTAGGAACATACTTCCTCAAAATAAACAAATACACAAAAGAGGGCTGGAGACATAGCTCAGAGGTAGAACGCTCCTGGGTTCAATCCCCAATATGAGGAGATTTTTCATGCAGCAAATATTTTTGAATGCTTATTGTGTTGTATGCACTAGGGGTACAATGATAAATAAGGCTGTTAAAGTCCTTGTTCTCATGATGTTTACTTTGTAGTGGGGAAGAAGAAAATAAGCCAACCAATATGTAATTATAGTATCAACTATATTAGAAAAAATAAAAATGGGACAAATTAGAGAAAAGAGAAAATTAAGGGTAATTATATTTCATGTATGGTGACCAGGGAAGAACTAATGAGTAGGGAATATATAAGAAGATAACTGTGTGAAATAAGGGAGTGAGTCATGGAGACAGCTGAGGAAAGAGGTACCTATTAATGGCCAGGCACTTCTTAAATTGCTAAGAGTACAGAAGTACAGCAGCATCCCTGGCTTGGAGAATCTCTGAACCTGAAATAAGACTGAAATGGACAGAAGCAAAGTGATCTTTGCCATAAGGCATGTGGACATGGTCAGCGCCTGCCCTTCATGTAGGTGGACTAAATGGTTTTGTAACGCATAAGAGAACATAGGAGAAATTATCCGAGTTCAATATAATAAAAAATTATTTAGGCACATTAAATTTCACATCCATTATATTATTATCATTTGAACTTCAAGGTAACTCAGCAAGGTAGATATTATAACTCTTACAGATGAAAAAGCTAAGATTCAAGGATCACAATCAGACAAATTAGTCCTACTGAACCATATGGCTGAACCTGGATCTCCTGACTTCACTTTCTGTATTAGACTCATTTATACTTAAGTACTCCTTTATTTTAAAACAGAATCAAGTCCAATAGAGTTAAGAAATGGTGCTAGAGAGATAGAAGCCTTATTCTTGGAATAATGACACTTCCCATTTTTTTCCAGAGCTTCTTGTCACTCCTAAGTATTAAGGCTGGCTGAAAAATAGAAATTCCATCCTGGCCAGGATGTACAAATGGTGACCTTGCTGATTGAATTGTTCTATTGCTCTATAGCCTAGGCAACAAGAACACTGATTGAGAACATTTTTTTCTGCTACATTTACAAAACTTTTGCCAGACATACACACAAAGTATTCGGCCTTTTGCAGTACTCAAGAGTCATAGCAAGGTAAGAGCCAATTTACAAACTTCTTTAGCTGCTGACATTGTTGTTCCTAGGTCTATAAATTTAGTTTATTTTCTTTGTCCTTTATAAATAATTTACCTAATCTAGACCTGACTCTAGACAGGGATCTCCATAAATGCGAAATTATTTAGAAATATATTGACTTATGAAAGGCCTCTTAACACTAGGTTACATTACAAAATATAGCTTATAAACTTTATGTTAATAATAAAAGGTTATATGACACTATTAATTATTTTATTTAAGTTTTAGTCAACTTTGTTTTTCATATGATACTACAATTTCTAGCATTTTATTTAAATAATATAAGATACAAGAAGGTAAAATATAGACAAAATATTGAATGACCATATGGATCACATTTAATGTAACATGATTATAATCAAGGTACATTTTATCTCAATTGATTTAACATATAATAATGCTTAATTTTATTTATTTATTTCCTAGTGATACTGAAGTCCATAGTCATTTTATGCTGATATGCACTTGAGAAATATTGTTCCTTAAAGAGACAAAATGATTAACAGAAATTAATACTATATGATACAATAAGGCCAAAAAAATCTAACTTTAATAGTTATTGGTGGCTAAACAAAATATAGTCATAGCTATAAAAATAAGTACCCTTTTTACGCAGAAGAACACTGGCGTGTTTTCGTCCATTTCGGTTTTCTACATGGCAGGTATAATTAGCCAAGTCAGACTCTACCACTGAATCAAAGATGAGTGCCAACTCAACTTCTTTTTCTCCAAGATGTTCTTTGAGGAGTCTGAAATAAAGACAGTATTCTTGGTTGAATCAGTTTGTTTTGTGTAGAAAGTATCCATGTAAAGTATACAAATCATTGCACAGTCCCCCCAACCTAGGTCACTGATGGGCACAGAGAGTTCTGCCTGGATGTATGTGTGTGTGGACCCTCAAATAAGAAAATACAAAAAGTGTCACTTGACCTGAAGGACAAACAAGAAAGAAAGGAAGTGAGAAATTTACTCAGCAATACAAAATGTTAACATGATAAATGAAGCCAACATGATTTGTGTGGCAAAAAAAAAGATGGCATATTGGCTTTCACATTCTAAACTGATTTTATGAGAACTAATTGAATGCTTTTTTATTATGGAATGAAGGAAAAATAACATTTTAGGAGTACAGGTTTTGTATTAGAGGTTAGACTTTTATGCAGTAAAATGGTTGCCATATGAAAAGTAAACCAAAGATTGTGAGTGGCCTTCAATTTTCAAATATCAGTGAGAAGCCTGTTCTTTTCTGTTGCTTGATGTTTAATGCAGTAATGTGGAGGGCCCCCTAATCTCCTAATGATGCTCACCCCACCACTACCTTAGCACTGATTTCTTCAGATAATGCTCCACAATTACCCTTCTGCTTTGCCCACTCACAGGAAATAACATGCTTTCTGTGACATTCAACTTTTTGGTTTCTCAAATGAAGTTGCAAAGGATCTGGAATAGCCAGGAATAGGTGTTCTTTGCAGAGAAGTTGATTTGCCAGAACTCCTTTTTAAGGAGTGTAGCTTTTGATTACTGAAGGGTTACATTCTTACTAGCAATGTATTACCTCTTGAGTGAAATGCAAATGAGCACTATATTGACTTTTCTTTATTCTGCTGCCTTTTGCTAAAGAGGGAGCCAGTCATGTGACAAAGTTGTGGCAATCCTGAAGTTAAGTTCTAGTACATGTCTTCACATACATAGATTTGTAAGAATAAAATATTTCGTATGAAAAATTGGGGAATCAAAACTAATTCTTTTTTGTTGTTGTTTTATGCTGTCTTGCCCTTTATTTATTTATTAATTTTTCATTTGTTCCTTTTAGTTATACATGACACTAGAATATATTTTTCTTATCTTCATTTTGGACACATGAATATGAGTGTAGGGAGGAACCCTGAGTTACCAGCAGTGTGCATAAGTTGAAAAAGGAAATTGTGCTCAGGAAAAAGCTGGGTTCTAAATACAGGCCTCTCATTGAAACTCAAGCTGGATTCTTAAAAAAAAAAAAAAAAAAAAAAAAAAAAAAAAAAAACGTTAACTTAATTTTGCTTCAATTTAACTCATATTTAAGTTGGGGAAAAACTAATATACTTAACTTTATTGTGAGAGTGAAATCGGTTAAAGTAATTTGAAAAGTAAATAGCACTATATACATGCAAAGGGATGTTATTAAATATAAACATTTCATTATCTGAAGTTAGATTGTTTAGATTTTGACTTGTACAAAAATATTTGTATTTACATTTATTGACATTTAGGATTGACTTGGCTTAATAACTTCTGGCTCCTTTTTGAGGGAAGGAAGGGCTTAAAGTAGGGTTGGTGGAAGAGAGTTTCCAAAATTGAGAATCTCCTGTACTAAAATCTGAAGCCCAAATTATATTCATAATAGACATACTTTTAAATTTAACCCTGTTTCTGTTCTCTTCCAACAGTGTCCATGCCTGAGAGTTGAGAATACTCTGGCATTTGTAGTTCAAGTAAGTCTTCTCTTGTCCATTATATTTATGTACCATCACTGTACATAAAGCGAGTATAAGGTTTTCTTAACTGATTTTTTTTAAACAGAGTCTCACTAAGTTGCTTAGGGCCTCACTAAGATGCTGAGGCTGGTATTAAACTTGTGATCCTCCTGTCTAGCCTCCTGAGCTGCTGAAATCTTTACTGAATTTTTGAGAGCACATCATACTGTTAGTATTTCTGATAACCGTTTTTTTCTAACTAAAGGTATAGTTTCTCCTTTCTCTATTTTTCCCCCAAGGAAAAATTGGGAATTTACTATCTTCAGGTTTAAATTGATTTTGCTCCCTTCATTTCCTCCCTACTACTGATAAATCTCACCATATTCAATTATTTTAGCTCTATATAACCTGCAATGGATAACCCTCCTGTAGTTCCAGAAGCTGCTTAGGCACCACAAATTCAGTTTGATTTAAAACTTCACAGGGAAGTCAGCCACAACCTCTGCCAAACACAGGGCCGAAAGATGATCTTGTTCCTCGCGACCAAACCTTTCCCTCTGCATTTCTAATTCAGTTTCCAAAAACAGCTCTTCACAAGCTGCAGAAAGAATTTGGAGAGAGGATTTGAAAAATGATCCTTGGTCCATCTATTAATATATATGAGGTGTCTTAATTATCAGCTCTTAAAAATCTAGAGGTGACTTGCTTTTTTGGAATTAAACAGCAATTTGGTGTTTATGTATACAAATTACTCTGTATAACAGTCATAATTGCCTACCAAATATTGATATATAACAAACCATCAATGATTCTTTGTCAGTTTCTAATAATTGTCTAGCTATGGGTGAGATATTTGGTATAAGAGAAATGCAAACATTAGAAATCCTGGTCTCTGATTCCAGTAAGCTTTAAAATTCAAATTAGTAGAGAAAAGTCAAGCAGTGGAAAACATAGGAAAAATGAAGTAAATCAGGGCAATACAGTCATGCTTATAATAGAATTTCAAAGGAGGAAGAAACTGTCTAAGTTACTTAGAAAAGACTTGAGAAACTAGGTAGACAAAAGGAAAAATGGAGGGTTTTCTGTAAGAGAAGATAGGAACAGGTCTTTGCAAAATGCATGAAAGAGAAACACTAAAGAGATAGATTTTGAGTGGAGGATACAAGTGAGGGGATCCTGGGATGTATTTCAAATGACTTCAGAAGTATCTCATGAAATGGTTTTACATAGGGTGGGGAGGGAAGAGCCACATGCATTTGGATTTATTTTTAACAGCTTCTTTAGGGTATAATTGATAGTACAAAAATTGTACATATGTACTTGACACAATTTGGTGAGTTGGACACATGCATACATCCATGGGGATGACAATGAAATAGTCCAATAATTAATATTTAAAGCAACTTACTGTAGCAGTGAATAAGGGGAAATGATTTTTGGGGAAAGAAATTACTACTTTCAAAAATAATTTTAGGGGCTGGGGTTGTGACTCAGTGGCAGAGTACTTGCCTTGCACATGTGAGGCATTGGGTTAGATGCACAGCACCACATAAAAAAATAAATAAATAAATAAAACAAAGTAAATATATTGTGTCCATGTAAGGAAGGGAGTGATAATTTCCACACTTCCTTCCTCACAAAAAAATATACCGAACTAATGGAAAATTATCAACACTTCTTAGATCCATTAGGTAATTGAAGTAACAGGACAAACTCCTGCCCACTATGTACTTGTATCAAAATCCCAAAAGCTTGTGCCAGTACCAGCAGAAACACTTAAATTACAATTGAATGCAATGAGTTCGTGTATTGACACACTACATTGTATCCCATTAATATGTACAATGTTTATGTTTTTATACATCAGGGCAAAATTTAAAAACCTGCAACTGATGAATTTCCAGAGGCCCATTGTGGTTGAACTTGAGAATTAAAAACTCCATGGTACACAATCTTAGAGAGACCTCACACTTTCATTAGTTTTGCCTAGAGCCTATAGGAGCAGAAACAGTTCTCAGGGTGAAAATTAGATAAAGGTCCCCTATGCTTCAGGCAGGTAGAAAGGAAAAAGTAATCATTTTAAATGAGTCCAGAACATTCTGCTCTCCTTTTCAAAAACCTGCCTTTAGGGGAAACTAGTTTATCAAAACCTAAACTATTTAAAATTTACCAAGGCCTAACCTAACTGGGAAAAGGGAAACACCAAACTTCAGGCCCCTCTACCTTTCCTGTTTTACCTAAAGGGAGGTGACTCAGAGAAACACTTATGATGATAATAGTCCAGGAATATAGGGTCATTAAAAGATTAAAACCTCATCAAAGAATTATGGAATTATTGACACCATATCAATCAGGCTCCTATGTGATAATAAAGGATTTTATCTGAAATAACTGCAAAGGTCAGACCCTGTTTAAGAAGCCATTTCTAGCAAAACTAAGCAAAACAAAGGATACAAAAACTAGGATACTAAGAAATTTTATTCTTTGACACTTGCAGCTATAATGAACAGCAAACATAGCCTAACCCTTCGCCAGATAAACTGAAAATCTCACATTAAAGGCTTATTCATCTCAGTTTATTTAACCCAATACATTTTATCTGACTTTCAACAAGAACAATGGCAACAACAACAACAACATCAACATCAACAAAATGACAAGGCATACTAAAAAGCAACAAAACGAAGCAACAAAAGTCCCCACAGTTTGAAGCAATAATGTAAGCATAAGAACTAGACTCAGATATGTCAGAAACTGGGAATATAAGATAACTATGATTAATTTTTAAGGGCTCTGATGGATAAAGCGTACAATACCAAAGACATGAAAATTCTAAGAGCCAAAAGTAAATGCTAGAAATTAAAGCACTGTGCAGAACTGAACTGAAATTCAAAGAGAAAAGGAGTAAATAGAGTGTAGTAAAATATTTAAGAGCTGAGATACAATTGGGAAAAGGGAAAGTATATATGCAATAGAAACCAGAAAGAGAAAAAAGGACCAATAGAAATATTCAAAGTAATGATACCGAGAATTTTTCAAAATTAATTACAAATACTAATATATTAGCTCCAGGATGCTCAAAGAACATCAAGCAGAATAAATATAAAAAAAAATGTACTTAAGCATATCATATTCTAACTTTAAACATCAAAGACAAAAAAAAAAAAAAAAAAAAAAACAAGTCTTGAAAGAAGCCAATAGGGGGAAAAAAACCCACCTTACCTACAGAGGAATAAGCATAAGAGAAACATCAGATTTTTCTTTAAAAACCATTCGAGGAAGAACAATTTGGAGTGAAATATTCAAAGGGTTGAAATGAAACAACTACCCACCTAAAATGATCTGCCTAAATTATTCTTCAAAAATTAAATGTGCTCTATAAGTATAACATGAAATGTAATACATTCTGCTGTCATTTCTAACAACTTAGAATAAAAAATAAATAAATTTCACCAATTTGCAGTTCCAACAGCAATGTAAGAGTGTGCCTTTTTCCCTACATCCTCACCAGCCAGCATTTATTGTTGTTTGTTTTTTTGATAGCTGCCATTCTGACTGGAGTAAGATGAAATCTTAGAGTTGTTTTGATTTGCATTTCTCTAATCGCTAGAGATGTTGAACATTTTTTTCATATATTTGTTGATTGATTGTATATCATCTTCTGAGAAGTGTCTGTTTAGCTCCTTGGCCCATTTATTGATTGGGTTATTTGTTTTCTTGGTGTTAAGGCTTTTAAGAGCTTTATAAATCCTTGAGATTAGTGTTCTATCTGATGTGCTTGTGCTAAAGATTTGCTCCCATTCTGTAGGTCCTCTATTCACCTCACTGATTGTTTCTTTTGCTGAGAAGAAGCTTTTTAGTTTATTGATTCTTGTTTTTAGTTCTTGCACTATAGGGGTTTTATTGAGGAAGTTGGAGCCTAAACCACCATGATGGAGATTTGGGCCTACTTTTTCTTCTAATAGGTTCAAGGTCTCTGGTTTAATTCCTAGGTCCTTGATCCACTTTGAGTTAAGTTTTGTGCATGGTGAGACAAATAGATATAATTTCATTTTATTACATGAGGATTTCCAGTTTTCCCAACACCATTTGTTGAAGAGGCTGTCTTTTCTCCAGTGAACATTTTTGGCACCTTTGTCTAATATAAGATAACTGTAGGTATGTGGGTTCGTCTCTGAGTCTTCTATTCTGTACCATTGGTCAACTGGTCTATTTTGATGCGAATACCATGCTGTTTTTGTTACTATTGCTTTGTAGTACAATTTAAGGTCTGAAATAGTAATGCAACTCACTTCATTCTTCATGCTAAGAATTGCTTTGGCTATGCTGGGTCTTTTATCTGGAAAGTAGTATGGAGATTCCTCGGAAAACTGGTAATGAAGTCACCATTTGACCCAGCTATCCCACTCCTTGGCCTATTCCCAAATGACGTAAAAACAACTTCCTACAGGGACACAGCCACATCAATGTTTATAGCAGCACAATTCACAACAGCTAGATTGTGAAACCAACCCTGATGCCCATCAGCAGATGAATGGTTAGGGAAACTTTGGTATATATACACAATGAAACACTACTAAGCACTAAAAGAGAATAAAATCATGGCATTTGCAGGTAAATGGATGGAGATGGAGAAAATAATGCTAAGTGAAGTTAGCCAATCCCAAAAAACCAAAGATCGAATGATCTCTTTGATATGAAGATACTAGCTTATAAAGGCAAGAGAGAGGGAGTGAGAGGAATGAAAGAGCTTTAAATAGAACAAAGAAGGTGGAGGGAGGGATGGGGGCAAGGGGATAGGAATAATAGCAGACTGAGTTATCCATGATTACCCTAAATATATGTGTGAAGACACAATTGTTGTAAAAATACTTTATATTAAACCAGCAACTTGAAAAATTGTGCTCTTTATATGTAATATGAAAATGAAATGTACTCTGCAAACATGTATAACAAATTAGAATAATAAAAAATTTTAAAAAAAGAAATCTCTCCTTGGAACAAGAGGAAGTTTTCTGGAACAAATAGAGAAGGAGTCGTCTCGACTTCAAAGAGAGCAGAGAATGGATGTGGAGAGATATAGCAACAACAGAACACTTATTTGACCATGATCTCAATGATTTTGCGCACCAAATAGAACAAACACAAGTTGCAAATGCAACTTATTTTTCTTAAATATCTGAAATCTGATTTTTTTAAGATCAAATAATACTTTTATTATGTACTAAGGAGTTTGTTGCCATTGAGATGTTACCTGAGTTTCATACACAGATATTTCATTTATTTTTAAATAAAATTCATAAAAATAAATAACATAAATATGAAAAAATAAATAAATAAATTTGAAAAAAAAGTAAAACAAAACTTTTTATACAAACAAAAACTGAGTGGCTTTGTCACCAGTAGAAAATAAAAATGTTAAAAAATATCTTTAGAGGAAATAAAAAATCATATATGTCAGAAATTTGAATCTTCACATAGAAGAGTGTTAGAACGTGGCTAAATGACAATAAAAATAAAATCTTATATTTTTGTCATTTTTTAACTGACTTAACAGGCAAGTTGGCTCAAAACAATAGCAATAATATCTTTACTATAGCTTATACATTGGCACAATTAATGACAGCAGAGTTACAAGAGATAGAATGAAAGAATGGGGAATACTCAGTTTTATAGCACCAGTACTACATGTGAAAGAACGTGGTATTATGGACCTAGATTAGTTATAAATGTATATTGCAAACCCTAAATCTACCCCCCAAAAGTGTTTGTGTAACTGGTATAAGAAAGGAGAAAATTTAATAATATAAAATGTTCAATTAAAACCAGAGAAGGAAAAAAAAGGAATAGAAGACAAGAATAAGAGCCACATATATAAAAACTGATACCAATAATGTAGACATTTAACCAAATATATCAATAATCACTATAAATGTGAAAGATCTAATTATACCAATTAAAAGAGATTGTTAAAGTGGTTAAAAGAAAAAGGTCGAACTATATGTTGTTTAAAGAAATTAACTTTAAAGACAGAGACAGATTAAAAGTATAGAGAATGATAGACCATGTTAGAAATATTTGTAATTAGCTACATAGCTATATATTAATTTCAGACAAATCAGACTTCAGAGCAAGTAAATTGTTCAAGAATTAAGAGGAACCTTCCATTATTAAGGGGGCATTTCTAAAAATACATAATAGTCTTTACTATGTATGCATCTATTCGAATATTAAAATATGATGGTGCTACAAAGGAAAATAGATGAATCCAGTATTATAGTTGGACATTTCTATAACTTTCTGTCAGGAATGGATAAACTTAGTAAGCAGAAAATCAGTTAGGATATAGTTGAACTGACCAACTTCAAGAGGATTTAATAATCATTTATGGAAAACTTTATCTAACAACAGTAGAATACATGTGCTTCTCAAGCTCATATAAAACCATTCACCAAATAGACCACATTCTAAGCCATACAACCTACCTTATCAAATAAAAGAGTATAAACAATGCAACATATGTTCTCAGTCCACAATAAAATTGAACTAGAAATCAGTAAGAGAAATATAACTGTAAAATTCCAGAGTGGAGATTAAATAGCACATTTCTAAATATGGTCAAGGAAGCAATCTCAAGAGAAATTTAATCATAATTAGAAATAAATTAAAATGAAAATATAATTTAAAAATTGTGGGATGCAGTAAGTGTAGCACATAGAGGGACATTTATGTCAGCAAATGGATATATTAGAAAAGGGGAAGATCTAAAACTAATAAACTAAGATTCTATCTTAGAAAATTAAAAAAGGAAAGACATTTCTTCCAAAGTTTGCAGAAGAAAAGAAATCATAAAAATCATAGCAGAAATCAATGAAATTATAAGTAGGAAACAATATAAAAATCAAACAAAACCCAAATTTAGCTCTTTGAAAAAAAATCAATAAAATTAATGAAACTTGTTTTAGCCATTTTTGGTTGTTGTTGTTGTTGTTGCTGTTACCAAAGACCTGACAAAAACAACTTAAAGGAGGAAAAATTTATTTTGGCTCACATTTTTAGAGGTTCAGTCCACAGCTGGATGACTCCATAGTTCTGGGCCCCAGGTAAGGCAGAAATCATGGTAAAAGTGTATGGCAGAAAGAAGAAGCTCAAGACAAGGCAATAAGAAAGCAGAAAGAGCTCCTTTCCCCAAGAACAAAAACTAGAGGGCAAAGGCATGCCTTCCACACCCTACCTGCCTACAGTTACCACCCAGTTAATCCATATCAGTAACTATGGCTTTCATAATCTAATCACTTCACCTCTTAAATTTTTTGCATTGTTTCAAACATGAGTTTTTGGGGACATCTCATATCTAAACCACATCAAACCTCTATCCAGAGTTGAGGAAAACCAGAGTAGAGTCACAAATTATTAAATTATGACAATCAGATATGAAAGAGAGGACTTAACTACTGATACCATGTTCATTAAAGGGAAATAATGAACCACTAAAATCCACAAAATTGATAACTTAGATGAAGTTCTTTGAAAGCAAAAAAGATATCAAAATTTGAACAAGGAGAAATAGAGACCCACATAGGCCAATAACTATTAAGGAAATTGAATCAATTATAGCCTTCCAAAACAGCACTGTGTTTCACATTTAAAGAAGAAAATATGCTAAATCATTACACATTCTTCCAGAAAATAGAAGCAGAGGAGCATTTCTTAACTCATTCTTTGAAGCCAACAGTAATCCAATACCAAATACATTACAGGAAAGGAAAAGTACATGTAATGTCTCTCATAAAACAAAGATTTAAAAAGTTGCAGCAAAGTATTGGCAAATTGAATGTACTTAATATGTATAAGAAGAATCGTACATAATGACCAAGTAGAATGTATCCCAGGCATGCAGGGCTGATTCAACAAATGAAAACAAATTAATATAATCCATCCTCTCAGGCTAAAGAAAACAATATATGGTCATATCAATAAATGATAAAAGACCATTTGATAAAACCCTACATCCATTCTTAATAAAAAAAAACTTTCTGAAAACTAAGAAAAGAGGAGAATTGACTCAACATGAAACAAAAAATTATGAATGTTTTATAGCTAACATTCTACTTCACTATGAGAAATTGAATGTTTTCCCACTAAGATCAGGAACAAGTCAAGGCTATTTCCTTTATCTCACTCTGCCTCCTTAAAATCATACTGGAAGCCTTAATGCATCAAGACAAGAAAGGGAAGTAAAAGGAATACAGATTCATAAGGAAGTAATAAACTTTGTTTGTGGATTACATGATCGTCTACAAGGGAAAATACCAAAGTATCAATGAAAATCTCCTTGAACTAGTGAGCAGTACACAAAAGTCAATTGCTTTCTTACATCCCAGCTATGAATAATTGGAATTAAAAATTTAAAAGACAATACCATTTATATTGAGAACAAAAAACTTGAAATATTTAGGTATAAATTAACAAACTGTGTATAATATTTATGAGGAAGTCTATAAATCTGTGATGAAAGTTCTAAATAAATGCAGCTACTTAATATTCATGGATAGGAAGACTCAATATTGTCAAGTCAGCTTTTCCTCAAATGATCTGTAGATTTAACAAAATTCCAATAAAATATCCAGTAAGTTGTTTTATGTATATTGGAAAACTGATTATAATGCTCATTAGGAAAGGCAAAAGATCCAGAAAAACTATAATGATATTTGAAATGAATAAAGTCAGAGAAATTACACTTGAGCTTATGATTTACTATAAAGCTAAATTATTCAAGACAGTATAGTATTGATAAAGTAAGACAAATAGATGAATGGAACAGAATAGAGAACCCAAAAATATACCCACAAACAGTGAACCCAAATATAGTGTACTGATCTTTGACTAAGAAACAAAGGTAGTTCAGTGGAGAAATAATAGCTTTTTCAAAAAATGGTGCTGGGATAACTGTATATATTACTAGAATGGCTAAAATCCAATATACTAACACCAGGAAATGTTGGCAAGGATGTGGAACAACATGTACTCTCATTCATTGCTGAAGGGAAAATAAAACGTTGCAGTTACTTTGAAAGATATTTCAATAGTTCTTTATGAAGCTAAATATTGTCTTAGCATATGATCCATTAGTTGTATTTTATATTAAAACAAAGACCTCCACATAGCATTCATAGCAATTTTACTTATAATTGCCAAGACCTGGAAGCAAATAAGATGTTTGCTCAATAGGTGAATGACCATTTCTGATACGTCTACACAATGGAATATTATTCAGTGATAAAGAGAAATGATCTGCCAAGTCAAGAACAGACAAGAAAACACTCTAAATGCACATTACTGTTTGAAAGAAACTGGGCTGAAAAGACAGTATGATTATAATCATATGATATTAACAAAAGGCAACAATATAGATGTAGATATGTAAAAGGTATCTGGTTATGAGGGGTTTGAAGCAGGAGGTAGGAAGGATGAATAGGCAGAAAACAGAGAATTTTTAGGCTAGTAAATCTATTCTTCATGATACTTTAATGTTAAACATTTTCCTCACACCCATAGAACTATATAACAGGGTGAATCCCAATGAAAACTGTGGACTTTAGCTCATAATATTACATCGATAGTGTTTAATTAATTATAACATATGTACCACATTAATGCAAGATTGTAATAATAGGGGAAACTGGGAGGAGGCACAGAGTGAGTAGGTGGGAGCTCTCTGTGCTTTCTACTAATCTTTGCTTTTTATTGTGTTAAAAATCACATAACATAAACTTGCCCTCTTATCTACTCATTTTTGTAAACCCACGGAACTGCTATAAAAATTATGTCCAACAAATAAATGATAATTCACTTATCTTTTTATCTTAAAAAATATTATACTAGAGTTACTTTTAAGGTATGATTGAACCTAATTTTGTATAATCAGCAACTAGCACTGGGCTGGTGACATCAGGGGAACTCAATAAAAGTATAGTGAATAAATGAATGTGTTTTTTAAAAAAATTGTAATTGTCATAAAAATAAATGGAGGAACAATAAATACACATTACTAAGTAAAAGAAGCCAATATGAAAAGGCTACCTTCTATACCACTCCAACTATATGACATTCTGGAAAAGACAAAAGTTTGAATATACGAAAAAGATCAGAAATTCCCAGCAGTTTGGATAGAGGGAGAGATGAATAGGTGGAACACAGAAGACACTCAGGTCAGTGAAACTATTCTATATAATCCTATAATGGTAGATAACATGTCCTTTTACATTTGTCAAAACATAGAATGAACAACACCAAGGAATGGACTCTAATGTAAGCTATGGACTTCAGGTGATAAAGATCTGTCAATGTAAGGTTCGCTGCTTATAACAAATAAACTAATATGACACTGGATATTGATATCAGGGGAGGCTGCCTTGTGGGGGGGTTGGTCAAGTGTATATGAGAACTTTACCTTTCTCTCACATTTCCATGGACTTAAATCTTCTCTAAAATTTAAAGTATATGTGTGTAACACTAATAAAACTACATTTCTGCAAATTAACACAAGTTCATGCCATGAAACAGATATTTTGAAAGCTTTATGTGCCTAGACTTGTGGTGAACTGAGTTGCATTAATAAATTCAATACTGTTTTAAACTACTATGTATTACTTTCATTATTGACTTCCTCTAATAAGATTTAACTGTGGCATTGAAAGGGGAAAAATAAAAAGTAGTATAAATTAGCTCTCTGTATCAGTGGGTTCCATATCCATGGATTTGACCAACTGAAGACTAAATATATTCAGGAAAGATGTGTGAATATGTATATACTTTTATCTTGCCATTATTCCCTAAAGAATGCAGTATTTCAATTTACACACCATTTGCATTGAATTAGTTATCAGAAGTAATCTAGAGATGATTGAAAGTATATGGGAAAGACAAGTACCAGTTGATCTCACTCATGTGTGGAATCTAAATAAGTTTATCTCATAAAAGTTGAGAGTAGAATGGTGCTTACCATAGTCTGGGGAGACTAGGGGGCAGGGAGGAATTGGGAGAGGTCAATCAATGGGTATACTATGTTATAGTTAGATGTGAGTGAGAAGTTCAGGTGTATTATTACACAGTAAGGTGACTCCAATAACAATATCATTCTGTACATTTTAAAACATTGTTTTAGTTGTAGTTAGACACAATACCTTTATTTTATTTATTTTTATGTGGTTGCTGAGGATTGAAACCAGTGCTTCACACATGCTAGGTGAGTGCTCTACCACTGATCCACAACCCCAGCCCATCATTCTGTACATTTTTAAAAGCTATGAGAAAAGATTTTTGTAAGTTTCCACCATAAAGAAATGATGTTTGAGGCGATATGTTTAGCTTATTTAAACACTGTACAATGTATATATGTATTGAAACATCATGTTACTCCATTAATATGTATACTTTTTATGTTTTATATAGTAATCAAAACAAATTAAGTGCAAAATAAAGTACATGGTAAATTTGTTTAGGTTATGTGCAAATAACTATACAATTACCATTTTGTATAAAGGACTAAGTATCTGTGGATTTTGGTATTTGCAGGGTGCCTTGGAAGAAATCCCTACTGGGTATGTGAGGACAACTGTACTACTTTACCAGGAAAGTTACAAACTACTTTCTAGTTTCTTCTAATAGCAGCAGTACTTTTAATTATTTATAAAGATGTTGACCACCACAGTACACACTCTTCAGCATCTGCCCATATCACCAGTGCTGTTATCACTATCATAAACTATGGATGCACCTTTACTTAGAGTGAGACTATGTTCCAATAAACCCATCGTAAGTTGAGAATTTTCTAAGTGGAAAACACATTGAATACACCAACCCTATGGAACATCCTAACTGAGTGACACAGACTACAGAGTTATCATTTGTTTCCCCTTAGGATGGTTTAGCTAACTGGGAGCTGTAGCTCTGTACTGCTGCCTTGCACAGCAAGAAAGTATCATGCCATTTATCACTAGTCTAGGAAAAAATCAATATTAAAAATTCAAAGTAGTTTCTATTGAATGCACATCACTTTTGCACCATTGTAAAATAAAAACTTGTAAGTTGAATCATTGTAATTTGGGGGCTGTCTGTATGTTTTAGTGACTGTATGTATTAGAAAGAAACAATCTGTTCTGCTAGGCACTCTTGCTAATCTATGTTTATTGCTGCTCTCTGCACTCCTAAAGATAAAAATCTAAAAGAACAATGGAAGGGAATGATAGAACAGCATTCAGATAAGTAACACAGATGCAATGAAATATTAGTGAAATCTTGGTTAATGGAATTGTTCAGAACTGGGGATTCTAGCTAATTGAATTTTATGTTCACCTGAAATTTAAATAGAAAATCCTATTGGTGTCTTAATTGAGATAAATAATTCTAAAATTTCTAAGTCCAATTTCCATTTATTGTAAATGGCTCTTTAAACTAAATTAAGTCCTCTTTTGCTGTCTAAATATCAAGCAGAGTCTCTGGGTCATTATTCTGAATTATACATAATCATAATCCAGGAGTGGTTATTGAGAATATGAAGTATAGGAGGTACGTTTTAAAGAAACCTTTTAATTAAACAAAATCTCACTTTTTATGTTTCTTATTTGCTTTTTATTTCACTATTAAAGGCCTATTAGTCAAGGACCACCATCAAGTCCATAATCTGACAAAATCCTATTTATTAAGTCATTGCATTAAGGGAGGTCACTCCAGGAACTATGTATAGAGCAATCCTTGATTGAAAAAAAAGGAAGACATAATCTTTTGTAACAATTATGTTTTAACTGAAAGGTCCTGAGGAGGGCTTAGGGAAGTAGTGGTAAATTCTGGATTGGTTGGACTTTCTGAAGTAGAATTTGAGGAAAGAGGACTCAACTAGGGATTGGATTCTGTCATGAGGTGAGGATGTCTTAGCCAATGGGTATCCCCAGTAATAAATGTAAATAGCAAAGCAGGTCTGAGCCTCAGTGAAGGAAAGCAGTAATCACTCAAGGAACGAGGGGTTCCTTATGGCATTTTACAACTGCTACATGACCCTGGGAGAAACAGTGTTTTCTGTTAACTTTGCAGCAGGCTCTATCTGTCTTTCCTCCTAGCCTGATTAATGGTGGGGCTGCTTATTCTCACTCTATAGTGGTTGTTACTCTTTAAGTCCTAGGCAAGGACATTCTGGACAATTGAGAATTCTTGCTATCTGTGTTTTGATGAATTCAATCTAGCTTCACAGGGATTTTAAACTGTTCCAGGGCAGCTTTTTCTTAGTATCTAAACCTCAGTTTATTATTTGCAAAATAAAGATAATGCTATTTATTTCCAATTGTTATTTTGAAAATAAAAAATGATTTAGTATTCAAACCATGTATTTTAAAATGAGAAATGTAATTATTATTATTAATATTGTTATTATTTACTAACTATATGTTCTTGTCTTGACAAACTTACAATCCAAGATAAAACAGTTGAAGCTGGGCATCTAGAGTCCAATTATTAAATAAAGAAAGATAACAAATATGTCTTAGGTATGTTTTAAGTATTTTATGCATAGGTCAAGCCTAAAACCCACTGTGAAACCATGGATATTAGACTCCAAAAATGACTTTTCAAATAATTAGCAATTAACTCTGATCCTAGGTAAAACCATGCTGCTAATAAAGTTTATATTTTCTATTGAAGTTTCTTCTCATGAGTTATAAAATCTGCATTACCAAATAGATGTGATAAAATTTGAGATTTATTTAATTCAAAGGCAAAGTTATTAATCCTGTTTCTTGCTTCCAATGAATAACCTGAGGATGGGAGAAATGAAGACTATTTTTTGGAGCTCAACTCTGGGAAGACCAAGGGTATGTGGGATGCTTCAAGGCACTGAAAAAGGATGTGTAGTTGCCAAAAGAGGGCCAATCATTTTGCCTTAGGCTGCCTTGGACTCCATTTATTTCCTCTACACAGCCATGAGCAGTCGAAGGTTTAGGTCAATTATAGACAGTATATACAACAGTAGTCCCATAAGATTACTTACCTAGTGACATCACAGCCATCTTTGATTGTGTAAGTACACTTTTAGGATATGTCTGCACAATAATAAAGTTGCCTAACAGTGCATTTCTTAGAACCTGTTCCTTTCATTAAGTGACACATGACTGTACATTGGGGACAAACTACTTATTCACAGTTGCATATTTTTTAAAAACAAGGGAATATTAATAGGTTATTTTTGGTCTTTCCAATATACTCAATTTATTTCAATAACAAAATCTTTTCACACCTATATCACATATCCTCTTTTTAGAGTATTTTGCTCATTGAAGGAGAATATGTCAAGGTAAAATGATAGAACAGAAGGCTAGAAAGTAGTGAAAACAAGAAGTCATCAAGATACTGACTTATAATGGCAAGAGAGGGGGGATGAGAGGAATGAAGGAACTTTAAATAGAACAAAGAAGGGGAGGACATGGAAGGGGGCAAGGGGATAGGAATAATGGTAGAATGAGTTAGACATCATTACCTTAAGTACATGTATGAAGACACAATTGTTGTGAAAATACTTTATGTAAAACCAGTGACTTGTAAAATTGTGCTCTTTATATGTAATATGAAACGAATTGTACTCTGCAAGCATATGTAACAAATTAGAATAAAAAAATACTAATAAAATTGATATATAGTATTGCCTGAAGAAGAAAACATTAGGTATTGACAGGGCAATTTGTAAAGTTAGATTTATAATTGAAAATTACACTCCATTGGGACAAAACAATTGTCTCAAAATTCATGCAGGTTTTTTCAACAATCACATGCAATTCACAACCCTGCAGGCAATCTTGAAGACTATTATGTCTTGTTTAATAGGATTGGTTCAATTTTTCTGGCATTTTTTATTGGCACTGTAGAATACATACCACACTAGCAAATTCTTATTTTTTAATCTTTAAGCTTGTAAGATTTAATTAAAAGGAAGTTGTGTAGAGGTGTGGAACTAGGGTTGCCTTTCTAGAATGTTCACCCCCAAAGGCTACTTCTTTCCATGAACTCTCTGTTGCCACTCTGCAAGCAGTTCCTATTAATTAAACAGAGGTATAGAAATCAGAAAATCCTCTGATGATGGCTGCCACTGGATCTCCTCTGCACAATTATTTGACTTCTCTGAATAGACATGGTGAAGTTTGCAGAGGGAAGTTTGTTGGAATGCCTTTAAAACTACGGAAGAAAAAAAAACCTTGCAAAATTACAGCATCTTACCATCTCTACAAATTATATCTTCTGGGTCAGTGAAAGGGTTCTGATGTGGTTGCCTGGGACAGGCTGGCAGTTGTGAATTGATGCTACATTTGAGTTCAGATTTCCTTGGGGCTTAATCTCTTAGCAACATCAGAGACATGGGAGGACTTTGCCAATCTTTGCTTAAAGGGAGATAAAGGGGAATATGTATGCCCAATACTGGATCTAAGTGCTTTGGCAATGAGCTGCAAATCAGGAGGTGTTAGAGACCTCAGTGGTCAAAATGACCCAGAGAGCAAACAAATGAGAACTCTAAACTGCTGAACAGAATTTAATCTCATATGTTAGTCAAGCTTCAGGGAATCTGCTAAATACAGAGGTGACACTTTTTGAAATCTGAGTGACATTATTTCATCAAGCCCTCGGTGATTATCCAAACCTTTCCCCTGAGTGATTTAAAAACATCCTCCATTCCTTTGGGGGCAATACTAAGAGATTAAAAGTTGCAACACATACTTGTAGGATCAAGCTGCTGCCTAGGAAATTGAGAACCTAGGCTGAGGGGCTAATCTTCCTGCCAGATTCTGTGCCTCTAGGGCAGCTTCTCCATAAGTCAACTGCCTGAGAGCTATTCATTTATATCCCCACTTTTAAATCTATTTTGCAATGTACTTTTTAAAAGTTTATTAGCATATGTTAGTTTTACATAATAATGTAATTTAGTATATTTTATACGTGTGTTCATCATGCACTGATCAAATCCAACCACCGTCTCCCCACATGCATTTCTCCATGTCTAATAATCACTATTCAACTTCTTATGGCAATAGACTTTTGACAAGTATGCACAACATAAGAGCTATAATTCAATTAAAATATAAATCTAATAAAATATCCCATCTAAAGTTTGAATGTTAGTAGCCCCATTCATATGTAAGAAACTAATACTAATATGAGAGTATTAGGAGGTGAGGCCTTTGGAAATTGGCTAAGTCCTGAAGCCCCCAACTTCATGAATGTGATAGTGCTCTTACAATAGAAATAGGCTCAAGTGAGCTCCTTTGTTCTTTCTGCTTATGAGGATACAAAGAAGTCACCATCTATGAGGAACAAGCTCCCACAAGACAACAAATCTTCTGTGTCCTTGATCCTGGACTTTCCAATCTTCAGAAATGTGAGCATCAAATTTTACTATTTATAAATTATCCAGTCCACAGTATTTTTATAGTAACCTAGAGTGACAAAGAAAATTCTGAGGAAGAGCCATGCTTTCAAATTTAAATTTTGTTTACAGAAATGTCTTCAAGAGGAATCCCCTAATTAAAATCCGCAGTGTTTTGCCTTCAGAGTTATTTCCTTTGGAGACAAGGTGTAGACTGTGAAAGAATGTAGATCTTCTCTTGGTTGTAGTAATATGATGATTAGCAATTTTTTATTATAAATGGCCTGATTTGTTCCAATCTGTCAGGTTGTATAAAAATCTTGTATGCTTTGTTTCAAGGACATTAGCTTTGAAGTCTAGTAGATAGGGTCTAGTAGTTAAATTCTAGGTTAGCATAAATGGCCATAGCCTGAAGAAATGCTGGAACCCACACAAGCTCCTAAATAAATCACAGATCACACAATTAATATTACAAAATGGCCAACTATGTGTTTGTGTTGGCCAGAAATTCCTGCCTCTTCGTTTTTCCTAAAGCGTCTCTAGTTAGTAATTGGGTTGTGTGAAATTTTCAAAATAAATTTTCCACAACTCTCCTCCACTATAAATGTTATGTTCCTTTTTTTGTAAACCAGAGGTGGGTGTTGGGGAAGGTAGAAGAAGAGGATAAAACAAAAATCAAATAAATAATAGCATTTTGCAAGTCCTGAAAAGTTGACTTCTATAGCACTTACTAGCCTATTGACTCATTTGGCACCTGGTGCAGTGGTTTGTTCTGGACTTAATTCCTTCATTTTTATATGTTTTGTCTCCAACCAATTCTTTTATTTAAATTTTCTTTAGCTGTAGATGGACACAATACTTATATTTTATTTGTCTATTTTTATGTGGTGCCGGGGATTGAACCCAGTGCCTCACACATGCTAGGCAAGTGCTCTACCTCTGAGCCACAACCCCATCCCTGTCTCCAACCAATTCTAATTATTTGCTGCTAGAAAGCAACCGCAGCAGTGTCTCACTTCATCTTTATAAGATTGCATAACCACTTTAGAATATAGTTAGGCATGTTCTTAAAAAATAATACTGGAAAAGAAAAAGGAAGGAGACAAAATAAGGAAATTGGAATTGTAAAAAAGATTTTAGTTAATAATAATATGTCAATTTTAGTACATTAGTTATAATAAATGCAGCATAGCAACTTACTATGTTAACAATTGGAGAAATTAAGTATTAGGTATACATGAGATCTCCATAATATCTTCACAATTTTTCTGTAAGTTAGAAATTACTATAAAAATCAAGGTTTCTTCTCAAAAAGAAGAGTTTGAATGTTCCCAAAACATGAAAATAATAAATATTTGAGGAAATGGAAATGTTAATTACCTCATTTGATCACTACACAATGCATACATGCATCAAATTATCATATTGTATTTCATAAATATGTACAAATATTATGTATGGACTAATAAAAAGAATACCTCACTGAAAATCCAAAACAATGAATGTCATAGATCAAAATAATTGGAAGAACATTGGCTATAGGTTGCAATAAAAAATAGTTTATTTTTGAAAGATAGCTAAAATGAACTAAAAAAGTTAAACACTATATAATCCACCCATTCTATGTCTAGATATTTAGACAAGAAAAATGAAAATATATATAAATAGAAAGATATGTATATGAATGCTCATAGCAGCTTTATTTGTAATAGCAACAAACTGGACATAACTCAAATGTCCATCAACAGGAGAATGAATTAATAAAATGTTACATATTGGCATAACGATACTCATCAATAAAAAAGGAATGAATTATTGATTCATATAGCAAGGTGAATAAATCTTGAACTGATTGTGTTAAATTATCTATACAAAAACAAGTTACCTACTGTATGATTCTGTTTAAAAAGATAGAACACTAGAAAATTCAGGCCATTTATCATGACAGGAAGCCTTGTGGAAAGAATTTCAAAGGGCACCAAGAAATGTGGGTGTGATATCTTCACAATGATAACGACTTCACAAGTGTACACATGTATCAATTACTCTGTATAGATTGTGCACTTTAAATTTGTGTTGTTTATTGTATGTCAATTAAACCCAATAAAATTGCTTTTGTTTTTCAAAAATCTACCTAGTCATATGTAAGAAAAGGGAGATAATTACTTTAGGTTCATATAATTATTACTACCCTTGAGGGCATAACATAGCTCTGAGTTTTGGTAGTAGAAATTCTGCTACTAACTAACCTTGTACCCTTTTGGAGACCAGTTTTTTTTTTTTTTTTGTTTTTTTTTTTTTTTTTTTTTTCAGAAAAAGTGAAGCATGACCCTTAAGGTCATTTATAGATAGATATATTAATAATCCTAAACATGTACCTTCTAAAATGATTTAATAAAAATTCAGTAGCATTAATTTCAAATACATTTTAACTTGAAATTGCTTAATAAAGTAATACTAATCAGAAAACAAGGTTCATATTGGAATTATCCTAAAAATTTTTTGTAATATATCAAATTTTTTTCTGAAAATCTACTCTATTCTAGACAATTAGAATTTTTTAAAAAAGCAGATTTATTAAGATAAAGTTCACGTAATATACAGTTTACATATTGAAAGTGTATAATCCAGTTAATTTTAAGAATAATCACAGATATGTGCAACCATAACCATGATTGATTTTTTTTTTAACATTTTCATCACCTCAAAAAGTAAGAAGGAAAGAAAGCCAGTCAGCTAGTCCTTTACTGCAAAACATGTTTTTTTGGGGGGTGGGGTGGGGTGGGGTGGGGGATGGTGATAAAAATGTTCTGGAACTATGTAGTGATAGTGGTTGCACAACATTATAAATGTACTAAATGCCAATGAATTGTATACTTTAAAATGATGTATTTTACATTTTTATGTATGTTTATGACACATACATAAAAATACACCCATACAATTTAGTTATTGCTCTCCTATCACTCCATCCCTCCACCAGCCCTAAATAACCAGTGTTCTTCTTTCTGTCAGTATGGATTTGCCTATTCTGGACATTTCACATAAATCACGTTAATGTGTTTATTTTTCACTGGCTTATTTTACTGAGGAAAATATTTTCAATGTAATCCACATTATAGTGTATATTAGCCCCTCAGATTTTTTTTTTCATGGCAAATAATTATTCTTTGTATGAATACACTATATTTTATTTATCCATTCATTAGGTGATAGACATTTACATTGTTTCCACCTTTTGTTTATTATGAATCAAGCAACTATTAACATTCACGGACACATTTTTGTGAGGATGTATGTTTTGTTTACTCTTGGTTACATATATAGGAGATGCATTGTTCCATCAAATGCTTATATGCTTATCTATTTGAGGACTTATGAGACTGTTTTCCAAAGTGGTTGCACTGTTTTGGATTTTAACTAGCATTGCATAGATATCCAATTTCTCCATATCCTCACTAATGTTTGCTAAAAAGTGAATTTTTTATTAAAGCCATTCTAGTAAATATGAAGTGATATCATATGGTATTGATTTGCATTTCCCTGTTGACTAATGACACTGAACATTTTTTTCATGTATTTTTTTTCTAGAAATATGTTCCTATAGTCAATATTTGGAATAGTCTCTTGGAATTTATGGACCATCAAAGTGGATGGTGAATGATTATCATGGGATTAATTATAAATTATATTTAATTATAGTAAATATTATAAAGTATACTTGTTTCATTTATATTGCTATATATTCAGTAAGAAATCTGAAGGAGTACATATTAACATGTACTAAAATACTAGATTGATTTCCAGCATGTGATTATTGATGGGGGTTGAGAGGAGGTGGCCCAATCCCTATCAGAAAGGGGAACATACTCTACAAATCACTATTAGTGAAATCAATAGGAAACACCACAGATTGAGTGAGTTAAGAAAAGTTTCCTATCCATGTTTTGAAAAAAATAAGAAGGTACTAATTAGAATGAAAAACAACAACAACAACAACAACAACAACAACAACAATTGCATTGAATTTATACCTATACACAAGGAAGGTATCTGTGTAACAGGAGACTGAACAAGGTCTAGAAAGGAGCTAACCTGAAGGATCAGTAACTTTCAGGATGAGCAGTGGATACTGGGAAAAATAAACACTATTCAAAAAGAGTCCACAGCGATTTTGGCAGATTATCAGTGTACTACTGCCATCACAGCTTTACACTTGTGACATATGAAGATTGTCTGTTCCCAATGGAGTAAATGAACACTTGCCCAGTGGACTGAGAAATCACCTACATAATTTGGACCTTTGCTGTGACTGGATGGAGTAACAGTAGGCTTAGCTTTGGAAACTCAAAGGTATTTGCTCAGGTATCTTTGAAAGGGTCATTATATTCTGATGGCATATTGATAGAACCTGAGAAAAACCACCTTTATTAGCACCTTACAATTTTTCATTTCTTTAGGTAGTTACCCTTGTTTTGTCTACCAGATCAGCTTTTAGATAATGGAATGATTTGAAGTTGCAACTAAAATCCTAGACAGAATCCTTTCTAGGATTTTTCTTTAAACTTCAAAGACAGCAAAGAAAAACAAGCAATTAAAGTTCTATACCTTATTTCTCCTTCTCTAATGTGACCTGCCAGTTCTTCAATAAACTTCTCCCCTTTCATCCAGTAGATCATTGGCCCAGACTCTCCACTGAATCCAAAGAATGCTTTGCAAGGGATATTCAGAGGCTTACCTGAGAATGAGAAAAAAAATGAGCAAATTAACTACTGGTTATCATTAGAGGCCATGGAAGAGCCCTTTAATATCTGAAGGAAAACTCAGAGATGACATACTTTTCAACTCTTCTTCTAATCATCTTATCATTGTACAGAAAAAAATATTAAAATATTATGAGTATTTCTGGGAAATTTAAAAGTTCAAGCTATTATATAAATGAAAATAAAGAATGTTACTCATTTTTTAAACTTTATTTTTATGATCTCCTTCCCAGGAACTAACATGAAAAAATCAAATGGAAATAATCCCTTATTATTTTTTGTTTTTTTTGAGAGAATTAAGTACTGCTTAGTTGGACTTGCCTTTGAAGCTAACATTAATCAAAAGTATGAGTTAATCCTTGACTGGTAAGAAGATATCAGAAGAGACTATCCCCACAATTATAAAGATTGCACTGGGAAAATTTTTTTTACTCTGATTATTATCTTCTAAAAGATAAACCTAATAATATCAACAGTGATGGTTAAGTTTGGATATCACTTTGAATGGACTAAGGGATACATAGATTGCTGGTAAAACATTATTTCTGGATATATCTGTGAGGGTGTTTCCAGAAAAGATTAGCATTGGAGGTGGTGGACCGAGTGGGCACCATCCATTCTGTTGGGGTCCTGTATAAAATTAAAAGGCAGAAGAAAGGAAAATTCCCTCTCTCTCTCTATTGGAATTGGAGCACATGTCTTCTCCTGTCTTTCAGCATCAGAAGTCCAAGTTCTCTGGCTTTGGACTTGGGTACTAGCACTAGCAGCTTTCTATAGTTCCTGGGCCTTCAGCTTTGGAAACTGAAGTTGCGCCCTCAGCTCCCCTCATTCTTAGGCTGAGATGTGGTACTTCCTGGCTCTCCAGCTTGCAATAACCTATTGTAGGACTTTTTAGCTTCCATAGTGACATGATCTAATTTATCTAATAAATCCTCTATCATCTATCTATCTATCTATCTATCTATCTACCTATCTATCTATCTATCTATCTAATGATGATCTTATTATTTCTGCCCCTCTGGAGAACCTTGAGTAATACACAAACCAAAGGAAATTTTTGGAATTACAAATATATGTATAAAAGTACATATATCTTATATATTATTTGCATCACTCACTTTGTTTAAATAACTCTAGGCAGTATTTCAATACTTTATATTATGAATCATGATTGTAGAAAAATACTTCATTTTAATTTTTAGTTTATCATCAAATAAGCAATTGTAATACAATTGTAGGATAGTATGGGAAGAGTAGTAGAAGAGCACAATCCTGATATTTTTGACAAAGGATTTCCCAAATTCATAAATCATATTACATAAATCATATTACAGCATGTCATTCCATATAATGCATTCTTTTGCTTTAGTTAAAATACTGGATGAAGCAATGTAAAAATATTCTTTTCCTTGTGGAGCTCATGGTAATTTGTTAGCACCATTATTCTAAACTATGGACAAATTCTCCATTGTACATTTAAATTAATTCAATGCTTCCACATTCTAAAAATGAGTGCTTTCTGAAACCAAATCTCTTTAATCGTCAAAACTAGCAGATGACTTTCTTAGAGGACCATTTTCACAAGGAAACAATTTAATTCAAGTTAAGGTCTACATTAAGATAAAGTGGAAATTAAGAAAACTTCATAGTTACATTGTTACTGGGTGATAGACTGAGCTTAATCATAATAAGTGATTTGTTGCCAAATGATAGTTTTGTTATATTGAAAATTTATCCCTCAGCAAAATGACATGTTCTGGACCTTTTGATCTTATCATAGTTGTAAAATCTTTCCTTGTCAAGAGTCTGTTCTATATATTTGACACAAATTTGAAATAAGGTTATGTGAAATATGCTTTCACAAAAGTTGTGTAAAAACAAGATCATCTTGTATAGTGGAAAGTGTACTGGACTAAGAGTCAGGAAACTTAAATCTTAGTTTGGGATCTAAGGTGAACAAACAAACTGGCTCTAGGCAGATTACCTAACCTTATTTAAACTGATTTCTCATATATTAAATTGGATGGTAATAAAACTTGAGAGGTTCAAACAGGACAATTTATGCAAAAGTGCTCACTGAACTGAAAAGTCTCAGTGAAACTTTGTATTGGGTTGTTTTCCTTCTGAGGCTTGGTTATTTAAGTAGAAGTCAAATATGAGGCATAATCCAATGTAGATACTGAGATAAATACACACTAATTTTCACCCTGTCAATCTCATGTGCTTCTTACACAAGTGCCTATGGAGCAATACCCTTCTGTTAACAACAATCTGTAAAGTTTCCTTGGATTCTAGAGTATGTATGATTCACCCTATCAGACCTCTAGTTCTCTAAATCTGAAGACAGGATTTTTCCCTATGCCTTGCTGCCCTTTATTCTCTTGAAATTGAAGGCATTAAGAAATATCAAACCAGGTGCTTGGGTTATAGCTCAGTGTTAGAGCACTTGCCTCACACGTGTGAGGCACTGGGTTTGATCCTCAGCACCACATGAAACCAAATAAAATACATAAAGATTTTTTTTAAAAAGGAATATCAAACCAGATGGAAGACAATCCAGAGAGTTTTTTTTTTTTTTTTTTTTTTTTTTTTTTTTTTGTACCAGGGATTTAATCTAGGGTCACTCAACCACTGAGCCACATCCCCAGCCATTTATACATTTAAATTTGAGACACAATCTCACTAAGTTGCTGAGGTTCTTGCTAAATTCCTGAGGCTGACTCTGAACTCATGATCCTCCTGCCTCAGGTTCCCAAGCCACTGGGATTACAGGTGTGAACAACCATGTCCAGCTCAATCCAGAGATTTTGATAAACATTATTGTAAGGGATCCTAGTTTCTAAAACAACCAGTATTGTTTATAAATATATTTATAAATATACATATTTATATAATATAATATGTAAAATGTAATATATATAATATAATACATAATATATATTTGTATAATATAATATATATTTATATATATATATAAAAATACATATATTTATACATATAAATTTTGGTTGTCATTCCTCTGGGTTATGCTAAAAGTACATATCAAATAAAATCTTTCAGTGATTCCTTTTAGTGATTCCTAATGTGTCAGCAGTTGGGTCTGGTTTAATTTGAATGGAGAAAGACAATTATAAGGCAATGTGCAAAAAGGGTTATCCTTCAGGTAGGCCATCAAAAATGACAGTGTTTCCTCTTTATTTGGCACTACACACAGATACTGACTATTGCAGCAATTTCTCCTGAGAGGAATGTTTTTAACTCTCCTATCACATGGGTTCTTCTTAAATAAACACAATAGACAGATATTTCAGCAGTCTAGTTTCTACAAATGCTGAATAAATATCCTGAAGCCTTTTGTCAATGGCCAAAACCAGGAAAACCATCCAACCATCATATGCAACACTCTGAGAAGAATACCAAACTAATAAGCTTTTGTGTCAGGTAGTAATATTCAATGTTTGCCAAGGGGTGGGTATCTCCTCTTCCAAAAGGTATGAGAAGGATCTCTGTATTGATTGGGCAAATAACCTGAAACAGAATCTCTCCAAGCATTTCTAAAATCTGGCCTATGTGCCAACTCCTGTCTACCATTGGCATCTGTTAGCTACTGTATTGTTTTGTCTGAAGAGATTTTCAAATTCATTCTGTTACTTTATGCTCTATTATTAGAGAAGGCCAATTTACGTTTGTATATAAGTAGTTTGAAATCCTGTGTCAAATTTTCAATATAACAAGTAGTCAAAATAATTTTGTGAGTTGTTATCTCAGTAATGAGGAAGGTTAGATGTGATGAAAAGTGGCCTACATGGAGTGAATTGGCTCTCCACTGCCTCATCATTTACCCAATTTCCTTTCTCAGAGAGCTCTCTTAAGTATCTACATTGTCAGAAGTTTGTCTAAAATACCCACAATCTCAGCAGGCTTAAGTTTTAGCTGCCATGGCTTTGCTGTACATTTGTCTTATAAACAGATAAACTCTAGCTAGTATTAATGTGTTCAAGAGGAAAGATTTTGGGGACAGTTTAAGCATTTAAGTCTCATTAAATTTTTCTTGATGTTATTAGTCTAGACATTTATAAACCAGATCATGAGGTAAGAAAATAGTGTTATGAATGTTCTGATAGTGGTTGTGGTAGCAGAATTTGTGTGTCTCTTCATGTGGATATAAGTGTGAATGTAGGTGGGGTTAAAAAGGGAGTAGGAGTTGGAGAGGAACAAGATCCACATCATATTATTTCTACCATATCTAAATAATGAGTATACACACACACACACACACACACACACACACACACACACATATATATATATGGTGTGCTGGTAAATGTTTAAAAGGTGGTTTTCTGAAAATAAATATGCATATAACATATATAAGCTAATTATAAATTTTATTGATATAGCGGATACATATAATATAGTTTATAAATAATAATAAAGCTATAAAGTTTTTCTTGTAAGTTGATTGTCACAGAATGCTTTCATTTATTTTTGTGGAACCTATGTTTGCAGATGAAAAAGCAGTGTAGTTCCAATATGAGTATTTGTCAATATTAACATTGACATTAATGAGAAAGGTCAAAGTACAATAGATGCCTTTAACCACTTCACTCATTCTTCAGTTATATCAATGATTTATTTTGATGAATGGGATAACAGATTTTATTTTGCCTTTCAAATCTATAGAATTTCTCTTAATACAATTTTTTAAAAAGCTGAGACTGAATTATTTGTTTGAGAGAACTGCAGGTAAGTGTGAAAAGATAAAAATCTATTTTATTTTTAACATATCTTAATCTTTTCCTCTACTAGGACTTCCTAAAAATTTCTGAAGGGCAAGAATTTTGTTTTCAATTTAGCTCTGCCCCTCATGGACTACAAATTTTGTTAAAGCCACTGATAACCATCAATAAACTTTTCTTGCCACAGTTTTTATCCCTTCTTTGTTTTTCTCTTCAACAATTTTCCATCTCTTTTAACATCTCTTTAAAATTTTTCTATTCTATTTCTTTGAGGAGTGTCATTGGGATTTTGATTGGGATTGCATTAAATCTGTATAATGCTTTTGGTAGTATGGACATTTTGACAATATTAATTCTACCTATTCAAGTGCAAGGTAGGTCTTTCCATCTTCTGAGGTCTTCTATAATTTCTTTAGTGTTCTATAGTTTTCGTTATAGAGGTCTTTCACCTCTTTCGTTAAGTTGATTCCCAGGTATTTTATTTTATTTTTTATGCTATTGTATATGGGGTAGTTTTCATCATTTCCCTTTCAGAGGCTTTGTCACTGATGTACAAAAATGCCTTTGACTTATGGGTATTGATTTTGTATCCTGCAACTTTGCCGAATTCATTTACTACTTGTAAAAGTTTTCTGGTAGAGTTTATTTGTGTCATCTAGGTATATAATCATTGTCATCAGCAAATAGTGCTAATTTGAGCTCTTCTTTTCCTATCTGGATCCCTTTAATTTCTTTCGTCTAATTGCTCTGGCCAGAATTTCAAGTACTATGTTAAATAGCAGTGGTGAAAGGGGGCATCTCTGTCTTGTTCCAGTTTTTAGAGGGAATGCTTTCAATTTTTCTCCATGTAAGATAATGTCAGCTTGGGGCTTTGCATAAATAGCTTTTATAATGTTGAGATATGTTCCTGATATTCCAAGTTTTTCTAGTGTTTTGAACATAATATTGAATTTTGTCAAATGCTTTTTCTGCATCTATTGAAATGATCATATGGTTTTTATCGTTAAATTTATTGATGTGATGTATTATGTTTATTGATTTCCAAATGTTGAACCAGCCTTGCATCCCTGGAATAAATCCCACTTGATCATGGTGCACTACCTTTTTGATATGTTTTTGTATCCGATTTGCCAGAATTTTGTTGAGGATTTTTGCATGTATGTTCATTAAAGATATTGGCCTGAAGTTTCCTTTTTTGGATGTGTCTTTGCCTGGCTTTGGATTAATGTAATATTGGCCTCATAGAAAGAGTCTGGAAGAGCTCCCTCTTTTTCTATTTCTTGAATTAGTTTGAAGAGCACTGGTATTAGTTCTTTGAAAATCTTGTAGAACTCTGCTGTAAACCCATCAGGTCCTGGAATTTTCCTTGTTTGTAGCTTTTATTTTTTATTCAAAGTTGTTGCATTTATAATAGTAGTATGCATTATAGTTCATAATAAACATATAGAGCATCTTTTTACAAAACACTGTTTGTATACAATGTATATTCATGCCATTCAAATCTTCAATCATGCATTTAGGATAATGACATCCATCTTATTCAACCACCTTTTTGATGACATCTTCTATTTCTTCGTTTATAATTGATATGTTTAAATTGTGTATAGCCTCCAGTTCCAGTTTGGGCAATTCATATGACTCTAGAAATCTGTCTATGCTTTCAATATTTTTTATTTTATTAGAGTACAAGTTTTCAAGATAATTTCTAATTATCTTCTGTATATCTGAGGTGTTTGTTGTGATATCCCCTTTTTTCATCACGAATGTTAGTAATTTGAGTTTTTTCTCGTCTTGTTTTTGTTAGCATTGTAAGGGTCTGTCAATTTTATTTATTTTTTCAAAGTACCAACTTTTAGTTTTGTCAATTCTTTGAATTGTTTCTTTAGTCTCAATTTCATTAATTTCAGCTCTGATTTTAATTATTTCCTCTCTTCTACTGCCCTTAGTGTTGATCTGTTCTTCTTTTTCTAGTGCTTTGAGATGTGATGTTAAGTCATTTATTTGTTGTTGTTGTTTTTTTTTTTCCTTTTAAGGAATGAACTCAGTGCAATGAATTTTCCTCTTAATACTGCCTTCATAGTGTCCCAGAGATTTCTATATGATGTACCTGTGTTCTCATTTATCTCTAGGAATTTTTTAATCTCCTCCTTGATGTCTTCTTCAACCCCTTGTTCATTCAGTAGCATGTTGTTTAGCTTGCAGTTGTTGGAGTAGTTTTTTTTTTTTTTTTAATTTCTTGTTTTATCATTGATTTCCAATTTCATCCCTTTATGGTCTGATAGAATGCAAGGCAGTATCTCTATTTTTTTATATTTGCTGAGAGTTGCCTTGTGACATAATATGTGGTCTATTTTGGAGAAGGAGCCATGTGCTGTTGAGAAGAAAGTGTATTCACTTACTAAGGGGCTGAAATATTCTATATATGTCCGTTAGGTCTAAGCTATTAATTATTTTAACGAGGCTTGAAGTTTCTTTGTTTAGCTTTTGTTTGGATGATCTATCCATTGGTGAGAGAGGTGTGTTGAAGTCCCCTAGAATAACTGTCTTATGGTCTATTTTACTCTTGAACTTGAGAAGGGTTTGTTTGATGAATGTAGGTGCTCCATTATTTGGGACATATAGATTTATGATTGTTATATCTTGTTGATGAATGGATCCCTTAAGTAGTAAGAAATATCCATCTTTGTCCCTTTTGATTAGCTTTGCCTTGATGTCTACCTTATTTGATATGAGGATGGAAACCCCTGCTTGCTTCCACAGGCCATGTAAGTAATAATACTTTTCCCATTCTTTCACCTTCAGTCTATTGATGTCTTTTTCTACAAGGTGTGTTTCTTGGAGACAGCAATTCATCTGGAAAAATAAGAGACCCTGAATAGCCAAAGCAATCCTAAGCAAGAAAAGTGAATAAGTTGGCATCACCATACCAGATTTTAATTATACTATAGAGCAATAATAACAAAAACAGCATGGTATTGGCACCAAAACAGACTGGTAGACCAATGGTACAGAATTGAGGACACAGAGACTAATACATATAATTTCAGCTATCTTATATTAGACAAAGGTGCCAAAAATGTACAGTGGAGAAAGGATAGCCTCTTCAACAAATAGTGCTGGGAAAACTGGAAATCCATATGCAACAAAATGAAATTAAGCCCTTATCTCTCACCATGCACAAAATTCTATTCAAAGTGGATCAAGGACTTAGGAATTAGACCAGAGACAATACACCTAATATAAGAAAAAGTAAGCTCCAATTTCCAACATGTCGGATTAGGCCCCAAGTTCCTTAATAAGAATCCTGTAGTGCAAGAATTAATGTCAAGAATTAATGAATGGGATAGATTTAAACTAAAAAGCTTCTTCTCAGCAAAAGAAACAATCACTGAGGTGAATAGAGAGCCAACTAATTGGGAACAAATATTTAATACATGCACATCAGATAGAGCACTAATTTCTAGAATATATAAAGAACTCAAAAAACTTAACACCAAAAAAACAAATAGCCCAATCAATAAATGAGTTAAGGAATTGAAAAGACACTTCTCAGAAGAAGATACACAATTAATCAACAAATTCCTGAAAAAATGCCCAACATCGCTGGCAATTAGAGAAATGCAAATCAAAACTACTCTAAGATTTCATTTCACTCCAGTCAGAATGGCAGCTATCAAGAACACAAACAACAATAAATGTTGGAGAGAATGTGGGGAAAAAGGCACACTCATACATTGCTGGTGGGACGCAAAATGGTGCAACCGCTATGGAAAGCAGTATGGAGATTTCTTGGAAAACTGGGAATGGAACCACCCTATGACCCAGCCATCCCACTCCTGGGTCTATTCCCAAAGGACTTTAAAACAGCATATTACAGTGACACAGCCACTTCAATGTTTATAGCAGCACAATTCACAATAGCTAGAATACCCTCAGTAGATGAGTGGATAAAGAAAATGTCGTATATATACACAATGGAATTTTACTCAGCAATAAAAGAGAATAAAATAATGGCATTCACAGGTAAATGGATGAAGTTGGAGAATACAATGCTAGGTGAAATTAGTCAATCTCAAAAATCCAAATACCGAATGTTTTCTCTGATATGAGGAGGCTTGTTCACAGTGTTGTTGGATTAGGGTACATAGGAGGATTAGAGGAACACTAGAAAGGTCAAAGGGAAGGGAGAGGAAGGGAGGGAGCAAGGGGGGAGGGAGAGAAAAAGAAAAGAAAAGGTGGTTGAATGAGGTGGATATTATTATCCTAAATGCATGATTGAAGATTTGAATGGTACGAATATACTTTGTATACAAACAATTGTATGTAAAAAGATGCCATATATGTGCATTATGAATTGTAATACATACTACTATTATAAATTTCAAAAAAAGAAAGAAAAAATAAAAAATAAACTGTAAAAAATTAGGTAATTTGGGGGGGATGACTAAAGCCAAAATTATTTAATGGTTAAAAAAAATAAAATTGTCCTATTTTCTCTACTTCTCAGGATGCACTTTTTTTTTTTTCCATTGTGTCAGGCAAAGCACTCCCATTATGGTTAACTTTTTTGTGAGGTTTATAATTTAATTTCTATTTTTTACATATAGCTGGGATTTGTTGGAATTCTAGGTGCTGAGGAGAGTAAGGAATTCCCTCAGAGTAGTTCCAAGTTTGCCTCTGCCAAGGCCCTACAAGTTTCACTGGTTTGCAACCAGTTTTTCTATTAATTTCTCAGCTTAGGATTTCTGCTGCCTGTGGAATGTGTGAATTTACATTCACACCCATGGTTGGCACAAGTTTAGAGTCCAATTTCTCTTAAATGTTTCTTCCCACTCATGGCAATGGCCCTGGACTGAATGTGAATGTCTTGGGTGCTTTCCTGGACCAATGAGCAGTGTCTAGTCAGTAATTCATCAGGTTTTAGGTAGTATAGATCATTCTAGCTTCTAGATTTTTGCTGGGGTCTTAGTTCTAGTTCCATACTTTACACATATCTTGAGCTCAAACTGTTCTACCCCTAAGGTCCATATCTGGTTCTGATATTCTTAGGAGCTATTCAGCTTCAATTTATACTCCTTCCTCTGGCTATAAGTTCTCTTTTTATCTCCAAAGCCTGAAAATTTTGCTTACTTGATTTCAAATTAGGGTAAGCATATAATCTTTTTGTTCTGTTTTGACCACAGCACTTCTCTGTGGTTATAACAAGACATGAGCATTTACCATATCAACTTGTTATATCACATAGGCTAGGTGTCTGAAGTTCCACTACAGAAATCTATAAATTGTGTATCTTCAGCCTGTAAAATAAGGTCATTTTATTTCTCCATCTCACAAAGGAGTTAAACATAATTTCTGTTCCTGTTTAAGCTAACATAAACAAAGATTCTCCTTTCTTCTCTGGGCACAAACACAGATTTGACCTTTACAAGATGAGAGGAAAGGAAAAGTGTATAGTTCCAATGCCAACGTGAAAGCTACTCGCCTTAATGTTGTGCTTTAGGTACTCAAATTTGTAGCTTCACCTTTCAAGAGGTTTATTTCCTTCTTAATAAAAGACTCCATGATTAGGCGAAACATCTTTTATTTGTGCATGTAAGAGTGCCCTGAGTTACATGCTCCAGTCTAGTAGGTCAGTGTCAGGACACACAGAACAAAGGAGCATATGACTTTCTGTTGTGAGACATATTTAAAGAAGTTTGTTGCTAATAACTCATTGAAGTTTGTGAATTAGTTCCTCAAACATTTACAGAAGAGGTGAGGTCATTATTATATTTATGTCATTCTTAAACATACGCAATCTAGTATGCTTTCTTTAGTAGGAGACAAAGGATGGAATTATAGTATGGAAGGGGTGGGGGGTAGGGCTGGGGACTGAATTAGAGCAAATTATATTCCATGCTTTTATTATTATGTCAAAAATTATCCTAATGTTATATGTAACTACAAAGAATCAATAAAAAGGTTCATTGTGATTAAAAATAAGAGTGTATGTTAGAATTCACGTCATCTGTACAGTGGGTTAAGAGGGAAAAGCTGACTGGGAATGTAGCTTAATGGTTGAGTTCTTTTCTAGCATACACAGAGTCCTGGGTTTGATTCCCAGCACAAAAAAAAAAAAAAAAAAAAAAAAGGAAAGAAAGCTGAGAACTAAGGATACATTGGTAGAGAAATATAAATCCTCTCCTTCTGAAATATGTATATGTGTATATATACACAAATATATATAGTACACATGCACACACATATAAACACATACATACACAAATATCTCTATTCACACCGGTATCTTATTCCTTTCATTCACACTGGTTCTTCACTCCTCACACTAAACTTTCCTATCAGTCCTCCAATATGTTAAGGATCTACTTGCAGCTAAAACTGCACTGGTAAAAATTCAAGGGTCCTTTCTTTCCCTGAGAATAAGTCTCAAATTGAGTGACTGGATTATTGAGGTTTAGAAATAAGCTTAGACAGAAATTAACCAATTTTACTGAGGTCAAATTTTGAGCCAGCTTCAATGCTGAAAAAGAATTCATATTTTATAATATATAATACAGTGTTCAATCTACTAGAGCCACATTACCTTCCCACCATTATGCACTCACAAAACAAAGCAGCTTCCACATTCCAGAGTGCTTTTGTGCAGCCGTTTTTAAAGAAGAACCCTCTCCTCATCACTTTATAAATTAAATGATACAGACACTGAGGTAAATTCTGAATTATACTTGAGAGAAAGCTGTTATGAAACTAAAGGCAGGAAGAAAGAAAGCATTTCTTCCAGTAAGATGGAAAGGGAGATGAAAATTTGATAAAGCAAGGAGACATGAGTTAGTCTCCTTGGTAGAAAGTACAGATAAGTAAGGTTTTTAACCCAGAAAACACTAAGAGTTTGTGAGAGAAGAAAGCAATACCAAAGTTAATTGATCTGGAAGGAAGAAGCCTGGGAGAAAATATTTTAGTACCCTTGGACTAAATGACCATCTTGGGAAGAGGAGGAGAGGGGAAAGGGGAGGGACAGAGAAGAGGTGAGAGAAGGAGGGAGAAAGAGAGAGAGGGATTAAGGGTACATGAGTCCTTTAAACTTTTTCTCCTTTCTTATTTCATATTGTATATGAAGCCAGGGAATCTTTTTAAGCATTATCTTTAAATTTTTATTGGTGCATATTAATTACACAGAAAGGTGAATTTCATTGTGGCATACTGGTAAATACATATAACACAATTTGATCAATTTCACTCCCCAATATTTCCTCTTACTCACCCTCCCCTGGTCACCTTCTTCTCTTGTTCTACCTTTTATTTTTTGTAATATCCTTTTCTTTTGACCCTTTTTTACCCACTAGCTTCCACATACGAGACAAAACATGGAGTAATTATCTTTCTGTGTCTGGGTTATTTCACTTAACTTGATGCTCTCCATTTCAACTCATTTCCCTGCAAATATATAATTTCTTTCTTCTTTGTAGCTGAATAAAATTTCATTGTGTATATACACCACATATTCTTTATCCATTCATCTGTTGACAAACACAAAGGCTGATTTTGTAACTTGGCTGTTGCAAATTATGTTGGGATAAACATGGATATGCCAGTATCTCTAACCTTGCCGACTTTACTTCTTTGGGATAGTGGTGCATCCTATGGTAATTCTATTTTTAGCTTTGTGTGGAACCTCCATACTTACATCTATACTAATACCTCTAATAATTGACATTCCCACCACCAGTGTATAAGGTTTTCTTTTTCCACATGTCCTTGCCAGCATGTATTGTTTCTTGTATTTTTGATGATTACCATTCTGATTGGAGTGAAATTAATTCTCAGTGTGGGTTTGGTTCACACTTCCTTGATGGCTAAAGATTTTGAATACTTTTTTACATATTTGTTGGCTATCTGTCTTCTTTGAGAAGTGTCTCTTGAGTTCTTCTCACCATTTATTAAATGAGTTACTTGTTCTTTTGGCATTGAAGTTTTGTTTTCTTTATATACTTTAGACATAAATCCTGTGCTAGAAGCAAATCTGTTAAAGATTTTCTCCCACTCTGGAGCCTATCTCTTCATGCCATTGTTTCCTCTTCTGTGCCAAAGCTTTTTAATTTAATGTTATCACATTTATTGTTTCTTATTATTTCCTGAACTATATGTGTCCTATTCAGGAAGTTGTTACCTGTGCCTACATATTGAATTGTACCCCCATATTTCCTCCTAACATTTGCAAACTTTCTGGTTTTGTGTGTGGATCCTTGATCCATTTTGCATTGATTTTTGTATAGATTGAGGGACAGGGATCTAGTTTCTTTCTTCTACATATCAATATTCAGTTTTCCCAGCACCATTTGTTAAAGAGGTTGTCCTTTATGTATATTTCTGACATTTTTTGTAAAAATATCAGATGATTGTAGCTATTGAGATTTTTCTCTGTGTCTTCTATTCAGTACTGTTGGTCTATGTGTCTCTTTTTCTGCCAGTATCATGCTGTTTTGTTTCTATGGCTCTGCAGTATAATTTGAAATCAGGTATTGCAATCCCTCTGGCATTGCTCTTTGCTTAGAATTGCTTTATCTATTTTTGGGTCTTCTGGTTTTCCATACGAATTTTAGGATTGCTTATTCTATTTATGTCAGGGATATCATTGACGTTTTGGTGATGACTACATGGAATCTGTAGATTGCTTTGTGTTGTATGGACATTTTAATAACATTAATTCTGCCTATCCAAGAGTATGGGAGGTCTTTCCATCTTCTAGTGTCTTATTCAACTTGTTTTTTCAGCATTCTGTAATAGGCATTGTAGAAGTCTTTCACTTATTTGATTGGATTTATTCCTAGTTATTGTATTTTTAAGCTATTGTGAATGAAACTTTTTGCTGAATTCTTTATCAGTGGATTAATTATTAGTGTATAGAAAAGCTACTAATTTTTTGGTTGTTTTGTACTGGGGATTGAACTCAAGGGCACTTAACCACTGAGCCACATCCCAAGCCCTTTTTTTGTATTTTACTTAAAGATAGGGCCTCACTGAGTTGCTTAGGGCCTCCCTAAATTGTTAAGGCTGGCTTTCAACTGGCAGTCCTCCTACCTCAACCTCCTGAGCTTCTGGGATTACAGGTGTCGACCACCACGCCCAGCAAAGCTATTGATTTTTATCTATTGATTTTGTATCCTGCTACTTTGCAGAATTTGTTTATCATCTCTACAAATCTTATCTTGGAAACTTTAGGCTCTTCTAAAGGATAGGACCATACTATCTGTATATAGTGCTAATTAGATTTTATTCTTTCCTATTTGTACCACTTTTATTTTCTACTCTTGTGTAATTGCTCTGGTTAAAATTTCAAATATTTTATTGAATAGGAGTGGTAAGAGTGGGCATCTTTGACTTGTTCTTCAGTTTCAATTTTTAGCTATTCATTATGATGTTGGCTTTGTGTTTGTCATATATAGACTTCATGATGTTAAGGTAAGTTCCTTCAATCCCTAGTTTCTCCAGGGTGTTTATCATGAAGGTGTGTTGACTTTCAATGAAGGCCATTCCATATCCATTTAGATAATCATATGATTTTTTTGTCCTGAGTTCTAATCATATGGTTTGTTTTGTCTATTGATTTGCTTATATTGTACCATCTTTGCATCCCTGGAATAAAACCAACTTGATCAAAGTGTATGGTATTTCAAATATGTTGTCAAATTTAATTTGCTAACTTTTCATTTAGGATTTTTAAATTAATGTCTGCCAAAGATATTGGTCTGTAGTTTTCTTTCCTAAATGTGTCCTTATTTAGTTTTGGTGTCAGGGGGTTGATATTGGCTTCATAGAATGAGTTTGGGAGCATTCCTTCCCTCTTTATTTCATGGAGTACTTTGAGGAGCATTTGCATTAGTTCTTCTATAAACATCTGGTACAATTCATCTGTGAATTTGTCTGTTCCATTGTTATTGATCTTTCACATTTTCTATATCCTGTTGTTTCAGTGTTGGTAGACCATATGTGTCTAGAAATTAATCCATTTATTCCATACTTTCCAATTTGTTGGAATGCAAGTTTTTAAAATAGTCCCTGATAATCCTCTAGATTTCAAATTTGTCTACTGTGATATTCTTATTTTTGTCTCTAATTTTATTAATTTTAATCTTCTATCTCTTTTGGGTAGTTTAGCTAAGGGTTAACCAATCTTGTTTATTTTCTTAAAGAACCTATTCCTTCTTTCTTTGACCTTTATTTTTATTGCTATTTTAGTTTATACTTCATTAATTTCATCTATAGTATACTTTATATCTGATGTATTTTTGTTTACTTTCTGTCTTCATGACTTGTCTGTTAGTGGAAGTGATTATTGAAGTTCCTAATTATTAGTAGTACCTTTACATCAGGCAAATTTCATTCATGAATTTAAATGCAATGATGGTCAGGGCATAGATATTTATAATCATTATACCTTCTTGTTGGATTTATCCCTTTACCAATATGTAGAGACATTCTTGGTTTCTTCTAATTTTGGCTTGAAATCTACTTTGTCTGCTATGAGATTATTTACCCCTGCTAGGTTTTGGATTCCATTTTCATGAACTATCATTTTCACTTTTTTTCTCATTCAGTTTGTGAATGTATTTACCTGTGAGGTGTTTGTTGGAGACAATATTAAGTTGGGTCTTTTTTTTTTTTTTTTTTTGGTACTGGAGATTGAACTCAGGGGCACTCGACCACTGGGCCACATCCCCAGTCCTTTTTTTGTATTTTATTTAGAGACAGAGTCTCACTGAGTTGCTAAGTGCCTCGCCATTGCTGAGGCTGTCTTTGAACTTGTGATCCTCCTGCTTCAGCCTCCCAAGTGCTGGGATTACAGGCATCCACCACCACACCCAGCAAGTTGGGTCTTGTTTTTAATCCAATCTGCCAGTCTATGTTTCTTAGAGAATTAACATCATTTATATTCAGTTATATTATAAAGAGGGATGTGCTATTTCCTGCCCTTTTGTTATATTTCTAACATTTGAATCATACTTAATTCTCATTTCCTAATGTATTCTCTGAACAATATTTATTCATTCCCATGCTCTCTTGGTTATTTTTAAGTTTCCTTTCTGTGTATAATATTCCATTGACTATCTTCTGCAATGCTGGCTTTGTGGTCATGAATTACTTTACTTTATTCTTATCTCTGGAAGATTTATTTCTTCTTCAGTTCTGAAGAGCAGCTTTGCTGGATATAGTAATCTATGTTGGTAGTTATTTTCTTTCAGGGCTTGAAATACATCATTCCATGCATTCTAAATTAACTTGGATTAATTTTAGAACTTCTGGTGAGAAATTTGCTTTTATACTTATGGTTTTGCCTTTATAAGTATCTTTGTGCCTCTCTCTTGCAGCTTTTAAAATTCTTTTCTTAATTGTGAATTTTTGGCATGTTAACTATAACATATCCTGCAGAAGTTCTTTTCTGGACCTGTGTGTTTGAAGTTCTAAATGTCCCTAGTACCTGCATATCCATTTCATTCCCACATTTAGGGAAAATTTCTGCTCTTATTTTACTGAGTAAATTTTCTATGCAATTAGTCTGTATCTTTTCTCTTCTTAGGATTAAGAAGATAAACTTAAGCCTTAAGTTTATTCTTAAAATTTTGTCCCAGAACTCTTGTATATTCTTTTCATAGTTTAATTTTTTTTTCTTTATACTGTCTGAAAGGTCTAATTCATCTGCCTTGTCTTTGAACCCTTGAACCTGATATTATTTCTTGTATTCGATATATAGTTTATTGGTGAGATCATCCACCATTTTTTTGATTTTTTCATTTTCAAGATTTCTGCCTGGTTCTTTTTCATAATCCTTATCTCTCTATATAAATGCACTTTCATACCCTGTATTTTCTCCATTAGCTCATTCCTTTGGACTACATTTTTAATTCATTGATCATTTTAATTAAAGTTTTTATTCCTTTGTTTTTTTCTCTACTTCAGTATCTATGAGTTCGGTTATTGTAGGGTAATGAACCTTCGGAACTTTCTTGTTTTCTCATGTTTCCAGTGTTTCAATGTTGAGATTTCTACATTGGTTGGGATATATACTCTTCCATTTTTATGTAAGGGTATTTTTATTGAACTTCTTTCTCTTTACTATGTGCCCTGGTTCAGTAGTATATCTCAACATCAAAGGACCCATTCAGCATGTTCAGAGTACTATGATCAACCTTTAGTATCACTCTGAGAGGGGACAATAATCACAAATAACTGCACCCACTTCACAGCAAAAAAAATAAACCATAAAATCATTTTTAAAATGTTCTCTGCAGCTCTTCTAGTTCAAAGTGGAAAGGGAGAGCAATATGATGTTTTAGTCTGAAAATTAGATATTAAAACTAAAACCAATGTTAAATTATATATAGCACAAATTAAAAGGGAAAGAAGAAACAAAAAAGAGGAGAATATTGAAGAGACATAAAAGAAACAAGAAGAAAAAGAGAGAAAAATGAGAGGATATTAAAAGAGAAAGAAGAAAAAGAATAAATACCATTAACACATTATATTAAAAAAGAAAAATATATGAAATTGATGTAAGCAGTGTTAAAAAATTAAGGGGGGGAAATTTATCATACCAATACTGAAGATAATATCATTGAAATCAAAAGCTAACGTTAAAGGTCTAAAATTTCTCCTTGCTGAGTTATTTGAGATGAAGAGATTTCTTATTGGGCCTTCCAGATTTGGATACAACCAGGTGTTGAGAGGCATGGTAAATGGCCAAGCCTCAGCTGTGTGTCCTCTGAATGTCTCTGGGCATGGAGGTAGTGACCCCACCAGCCATCTTTGTGCTGAGCTAGGAAACTGTATATTTAGTTTTTTTCTCTGTCTAGCTCAGGATTCTCCTTCAAAAACTGCATGGAACTCAGGCTATGCCATCTGTCTATAGAGACATTGTTCTGCCCTTCTCTGGCTTGAACCCAAGCAGCTTTAGAGGTTCTTTGGCATATCTGATCACCTAAGAGCTCTCTGCAGTGACTATGGACTGGTCCTTATTGTGTGTGGCTCAGCAGTCAGATCTCACCCTGGCTCATATTGTAGCTTTGTGTCCCTGATGGGAAATGCTGATCCAGGGGCTATTAATGTAGACCTTGCCTCACCCTTTTCCAGTACAGCCAAGGCGGATCTGAAAGCTCCTTAATGAATTCCACCTGAATGAAATTCCACTATTCAAATAGATTAAACTGTTTTGGGCTATGTCATGTGCAGATTTTGGTGTACATTAAAGGCACTGATTGTGTCAGTGACCTACCTGCTCTGTTCTGCATATTCCATTCCATTGCCATTGCTGGTGGCAATATGGCTCTGTGGCTTTTGGCTAACAGAGGTGCCACTACTTACGTTGCTTAGATTGACCATTTCAAAAACTTTCACCTAAAATATTGGCTGCTATCCCTCAGGAGGATGAAGCTGTGGGAATTTAATCCTTTCCAGACCTATATGCCTAGGTGTTCTCTTTAGAAAATGGTTGCATACACAGATGTTCATCAGCAAATTGAGAGAAGCAGAGTATAGCTCATTCATCAGCCTTCTTTAGAGCTCCTTTCCCAAATTAATTCAGTCTGACTTTATCTTCTACTGCTTTTTCTGGGACAAAATGGTCAGTTTTGCCTCTGTTTTTTTTTTTTTTTTCTTTCTGAGTTTTATCCTTCTCCCTAGAAATGCCCTGACACTGCAGGTACAGGTTCAGGGCTGATGAACTGTTTCTTGCTTTCTGTTCCAGTAACAACCAAATTTTCTGAATCTTTCAAAGTCACTAGCAGTCTAATATTGTGCCTAAGTTACTCACTCTGTCTCTCACCTCCCAAGTAGTAATGCTGTCATTGTTTTGATAATAAACTACAGAGAATCTGGTGTCTGGAGCCTGCTTCTATTCTACCATCTTGATCCCCCCCACCACCAGTGAGTTTTTAGTTGAGAACGTGCATATAGCTATATGCCATTATTAGAGATAAGTAGAAGAGCATCAGGCTTCAAAGTAAGTTTAGAAATATCACCTTTTTTCACAGTGAAAACAGTAAGTTATGGGTTTGCTTTGGTCCACAATGGGCTCAAAGGGATAAGTGGTAGAAAATCCGTTGGAGGATGAACTGTTTAGAGTTAACAGAACTTACTAGCTGTGTTGCCAACTAGCTTGAAACTGAATATAATTTTATGTCACTCAATTTGATCTACAGTGATTGCAGAGAACCCCCATTATGACTAGATATCATCCCAATAAACTTTGCTTAACTTTTCCTTTTTCATCTCTTTAGGATAAGGATTGGTTGGCTCAGTGTCTAAACATTCTAGTTTTCTCAGTCTTATCTTCCATTCAAGGGTTCCAGGTGTAGGTGAGGCAGAAGCATATCATGGCAAAAAAATAAAAACTCAGGAAGCGGGGCATAGTGGTGCACACCTGTAATCCCAGCACTTGGGAGGCTGAGGCAGGAGGATCGCAGGTTCAAAGCCAGCCTCAGCAATGGCAAGGCACTTAGCAACTCAGTGAGACCCTGTCTCTAATAAAATACATAAATGGGCTGGAGATGTAGCCCAGTGGTAGAGTGTCCCTGAGCTCAATCCCTGGTACAAAAAAAGAAAAAGAAAAAGAAAAAAAAAAAAACTTAGGAAAGTACACAAAAGTTACAGCCCCAGTCATCCCACCAAGTTGCTGTAATTTTTTGACAAGTCTACTTCCCTATTGAGCCTTGGTTTCTTTTTGTAAAAAGTGATAGGGTCAACTGAGAAAATCTCCAAGCACTCTTCCAGGTCTGACATTGTCATATATTATGTAGTTGTACTAGTATGGTGAGTATTAGGACTTTCCAGGTGGCATGAACTGCTTCACTTTCATTCCCACTCCTCGAGTACTGGTCATTGTGTTTTTGAGTGAAAGAAAGAGGATGTGAGTCTCTGTGCCTAATGTAGGTTTTAGCTTTAGCTCCCAAGGCCCCTTAGTCATAGTGTTTTGTGTCTGAGTCAGCCTGCCTGCTGTGCCTGGAGTCTCAATTCCTCCATGTGCTCTAATTTCTGACTTTTAATTTCAGAGAGGACTTCCTGCCTATGAACCCTACCTTGCCTTGAACCCTAGTTCCTTTCTACCCCACTGGCCCCTGGCTGCTTACGTTGGCTCTTCTGATCTTGGCTTATGGCCCATATTTCCTTGACCCAATGCTCTGAATATCTCAGCTTGACAAAGGGATTTTAAAAAGCTCCCTAGGGGAAAAGACAAAGTTCTTGGATATTAACTCACTGCACTAGCTAGTCCAATTCATACTCAGCAAAATGAGATGTCATGAGAGTTGAATTAAGCAAATATACTATCTTTGTGTGTGTGATGAAATGTTGTGTATAGTTGCAAAAGAATTCATTTGGATTGAATTAATTCTTCAAAATGAAATGCACATGATTCTCTGTGTCATGTTAATTGAAGGCAAAACAGACCACTTCTATAAATGCTCTGAGATTAAATTACTTCATTTTTTAAAAATTCCCTTAGTGATATAGAAATCTAGGTTTGCAGAGTAGCCATCCTGTATAATCATATTGAGAAAAGATATAAATCTACATTAGATTCATATTTAAATATAGTTTATCTATTTCAAAAGTTATTTGTTTTCATACTATATGAAATTAAGTGTTAAGGCTTATACAGTTTGTCTATTTAGAAGTCAGAAAAATAGACTAAAAAATAAAACACAGCATAACCATTAATTCTTCTAAAAGAGACCACTTCTGCAATTTGAAAATACCTAATTGGAAACAAATCACTTTCCTCTTTTGCACCTTCTGCATCATGAGAAGTACCAGTGAATCCTTTACTGATAAGATCATAACTTCTAGTACTAAGAATGACTGGCTAGTTAAATCCTGCTGTACACATTTGGAAGAGAAATGCATCAGTACAACCTTGGTAATTCTTACTGTGCATCTAAAGACCCATTCAGGTATTATATGGTAACTGAAGAAAATACCAATGTGTTTTCTGAACATAATAGTGTGGTTTAAAATGTGGCTTTGGAAAGCTTTAAAAAATTGTCAAAAAATAAAATAAAAAATAAAATGTGGCTGTGGTTTTAACACAGGTGCCATTCAGTTTAATAAGTCTTATTGGCTGTCTGCACACTAAATAATCCCACAAGGGTCCTTTAATCCTTCAAAAATATCAAGGTTTAATACCTAGTTGAGAAAATGAAACCCAAAGCTATCTACAGATTACTGATCAGATTCATGTCACTCTATTGATTTTCTGAAGGGTTCTTTTGGACTATTATTTCCTTCACCACAAATACTTTTTGTCTCCCAATTAATTGTACTGTAGTTTGCAGCCTACCTGATTGGCATCCTTTCACCTTTGCCCAAAGTCTTACCCACTAAGATTTGTTCCAAGTGACACCTGTACCACAAAATCAGCCCTGACTACTGTAGTACACACTGACTTTTCTCTTTTCTCTCTATCCCACTTGGATTCGGCCATAAAGAGTTAAAAGTTTCATCGAGTTCTGCTTCATATGATTATTACAACAAAAATAAGTGAAGTGCTTAATATGTTCTGTCCAAGTTAATCCTCACAGAAATACAGTGATAAAGGTGTTATTATTCTCAGTTTACAGAGGAGCAAACAGAAGCAGAGAGATGTTGAACAACTTGTCCAAAGCCACAAATATGTAAGCAGCTGTGATTTAAAACCAGACTCCAGAGTCAAAGATCTTAACCACTATTCCATATTGCCTTTCACAGATGTTTGCCTCCTCTTCCCATCTAAATGTTACTGTCTTTACAAATAGAAACAATATCTTATATTTCATTTTTATTTCCTAGCATGGCAAAAGACACATAGCTGTGCTCAATAGCATTTGCTTGATTGTTAAAAGCTTTGCTCAATTCCCTTAATTGTTCTTATTTTTAAATTATTCTCTTGCAGCATTATATTTATCTTTGTAAGTCATCACTGTATTTTGGAATAAGCCAGGACACAAACAATAAATGAATACCTTGTAGTTCAAGCTTTTACCCTTTGTCCACTTACCTTTTGTTTGTTTGTTTGTTACCAGGGATTGAACCTACAAGCACTTAACCACTGAGCCATGTCCACAGCCCTTTTTTAAATTTTATATTTTATTTTGATATAGGGTCTCACTGAGTTGCTTAGGGCCTTGCTGTGTTGCTGAGACTGGTTTTGAATTTGTGTTCCTACTATCTCAGTCTCCTGAGCCACAGGGATTACAGTTGTGTGCCACCACACTGGCTGATTTACCGTTTTAAAGAAGGAGAAGGGAGGAAAGAAAAAGGAACAGTCATGATCTGGGTTGCCTTTTCAAAATTTCTCTCAAGGTATGAGCCAACAAAGAACTTGGAACAAAGAACTTCACGTAAACATAAATGCATTGCATGTGTACAACTAAAGTAAATAAATAAATATTTTAAAAAAAAGAACTTCGATGTTTATATGCCTGTACAAATCAGCCAGAATGCTATGTTCAGACAATACCAAACATACTGTCACCTCTTTTTGATTGAATTTTAGATTTTGTCTTGAATTGCCTTGTGTATAGAATCATTTCCCCATGTGCATAAACTCTAGAGGAGATAAGGGAGTTAGTCCAATGGATCCAGAAAGTGAGAGTAGAGTAGGTTCATTCTACTCACTTAAAAAGTTCAAATAATTTTCTGTTCTTTTAACATAACATAAAAGAATATATAAATGAAAAAAAGAGAATTTTGAGGTTAATTATTACGTTTAGCAATATCATAATGCTCAAAAAGTTAACTCTCCTTTATGCCTCTGCTGAAAGTTATGGTGAATGAAATAAATAAAGACCAATCATTGTTCACAAGTCAGTAGCCAAGGTCTGAGTCTTACGTCAGGAATAGGCTGAAACCAAATTCAGAAAGTTGGTGAAGTGTGCTTTGAGATTTTCTTGTATCCTCTAGTGCTTTATCCCTATTGCTTAGGCCATGAAATCCCCAGTTCTTGTCACACTGAGCCTGCCCTGCTGGCAGTGGATTTTTACCCCATCATTGCTCTTGCCTCCCATGTTGATGATGTCCATTGCCTCTAGCCACTTTGCCTTACTAGCTTATATAACTTCCCCACACTGTAATGTTTCATTACTAACTCTTTGTACCTTCCATGATGAGATAATTAGCCAATATTTTAAAATAATGCCTGATTATTTGTTAACAGGGGATGAAGTTTAAAAAGGGGAATTTCCATACTCTTCCATGTACCTTGCATTTTTTCTTTGAAAATTAATGTGTATCTTTAGCAGTTTCTCAAAAATCAGGACAACTGTTAAAGCAATAAGGATTGCTTAACACAGCAGCATTTTTTAAATTCTTTTCTACTAATCTATTGACTCAAAGTCCTCAAAGCAGCTGCTCAATAATCTTTTCTCTTTCTCATGCAAAAATAATCTCCCAGATCCACAGGGAACATTTCTGTCTCCTCAGTTATCCTCACTCTTCCTATCTTCTGGATCTTGTCCTATCTTCTATGAGTTGTACTCTGCTCCAATTCATAAAATATGTATAAAACTGTGAGTTGTTTTAGTACAAAAACTAAAAAGAACAATAGAAAATGCAAAAATAAATAAATAAAACAAACAATGCTTCAAAATCCAATTACACACTTTTACTTCCCAATTACTCTGTTAACTGCTTTATAAGTATCTTATAAGCATGTTTCCAGAAATAGTGTTCTTCCTCTATTTTGAATTTCCATAAGCTGTTATGTTTTGTTCCATAAATATGCCACTTAATTTCAACAAACATATAACCAGTATCTACGATGGGCACCTTTCTTAGGTATTGAGTGGATATAATATCAAATAATACATGGTCAACTCTGCCTTCCATGCTTTCAGCGTGACTAGGAACTCTTAATCAAAGTTAGTTTCATGACATCTCTTAGATTGGTAGTTTTCTTTCTACCTATTTAGTTTCAATCTTCAGAATTTTTTACAAACTGGGGCCATGATGAAGCCTTATACTATTTCGTTTTTCCCACAGCGTGAATGTTGTACAAATAGCAGGTTAGGAGTGACTTAGTTTTGGGAAAAAAGTCTCAACGCTGTTTGTTTCTGTCATACCTTCCTCTGCATTTGGCTGGAGCAGAGAGGAATCTCAACATTCCTCTACTTAAGCCATTCACCTCACTGTCCTTTACTTACTCTCCATAGTCAGAAGCCTGATTAAAAGAAAAGAAAAAAGAAAACCTCATTCCCCACAGCTCTCAAGTTAAATAGACACTCAAAGGTGAGTTTACTTAACCACTAAACTCAGCAAATGAAGGAAGTCTTCTTTCCTGATGCATTTGGACTGGAAACTGGACAACATGAATTACACTTTATGGGCATGGACTGGCTCTCTGCCATATATTCATGGCCATCTGATGGAAAGGTATTCAATCTGGCATCTAGACGTGGGCTTGGACAAAAAAAAAAAAAAAAAAAAAAAAAAAAAAAAAAAAAAAAACTTTACATGGAGGAAACAAGGACACATCTTTTAGAAGAAATATTTAAGTTGACAATGCTGAATAACCTCTGCAACTAGGAGTACAGGTGGTGGTGCAAAAGCCCCAGTACTCACATTAGATCTCCATTTCTTGTTTGAATACCAGCACTGCATAATTAAGATCTCTGTTTTCTGTATGTGATTTTCTTAAGAAAATCAGACATTGAGCTCTCTGAGAATAAAATGTTAGGTCTTCTACCTTTACTAGCTAGCATAGTGGTAGGCACACAGAAGAAGCCTTGATTTGCTGGCTAGACTACTCCTAGTTTAACCATGGATTTGATTGCATACAGAAAATGAAGGTATGCTTGTTTTAATCAAATTCTTTTTCATTTATGCTTTTTGTCTTTGAGGAGATGGTGCACTGAGCCATAGTTATATTTTTACTATTGTTACATTTTTAGGATTTGAAGCAAATCATATCTCCTAAGCCTCCCTTTAGTAGTCTATTTTCAATTGCACTTCTTATTTCCTTATTCTTAATATTCACCCTGACCCTTTCCTTTCTTATCTGCAAATGATTAGTCTAAGTCTCCCAAGTTCTGTGAATAATTTCCATCTTGTGTTTATATTGTTCCTTGACTGTACTTGTAGCCAGAAGTGAGGTCCAAACTAGAATAGCCTGCTGTACTTATCAGCTTCTTTCTCTTTATGAGTCTTTGCTTAGAATATTTTCATTTCCTTTTTTTCTGCTTTATTTTTAATTTTTTTTTTCTGTTTATTCACAATTTTCCCACTTGTGTTATAAGGAATGTGTGCATCATTCAACATTTTGCTTTTAAGTTTCAGAATTTCCTGGGTGAAATTACACATGATTATCTGCAAAAAGTGTAGGGAAACCAGAATTTATTGAAATCCATAAATAATATGCAACTGCATTTTGAGTACTAGTTTACACTTCTCTTCATAGTCTTTTCCTTAAAGATAGCTAAAGGAGCTAAAGTGGCCTGGTCATTTATTACATTCTCTGCCTGTTTACTAAATAAGGAAAGAAAACCAGTACAGAAATTTAACAGGTAAAAGAAAACAAAGTAAGGCATCCAAACTCTCCAAATCATTTCTGAACAGTTGCCAATTATCTGTATTATCTTTGGCTTAGATATGCACATAGACACATACACACCCATCTCATACACATATGTCCATTTATGTAGATATACTTACTTTTTATATATCTATATCTACCTACATATTTTCTACACATCTATATCATCTATATATCTATATTTATTATCATCTACATCTATCATCTAGCTAGCTAGTTGCTTATCTATATATCATGTATTTATTTTTCTGTTTCTAAGATAATATTAACTTTTCCTCTGAATTAATTATATCAGTCTCTACCACTTTCTCTTTATACTATGTGTGAACAGAAGTATGTATGTACCTCAATAATAATCTCAAATATGACCTAAAGTGGTACATGTGCTATGTACATAGCTCTGCTGACTAACCTAAGATAGGGCAAAAATTAGAGAAAACAGCTGAGCAGGAAAAATGTTCTTATAGAATTTGTACTTAAAGCCATATAGTATAGCATTAACATTAAAAATGCTGCAAATTTACAACAAAGATTAATAAAGCAAGAAATAAAATACTACATATACAATTTTAAGAAGACTATTTAATGTTTTAAACACTTTAAAAAGGAGATCAATTTCAATCATCCATTTACATATAAGCAAATTGGTAGCTGCCAACCATTTTTGTCTCCTTGTTAAGGTTCCATTGACAAATGAGGTCAACCGTGTGTGGAACAATTACAATTAAGTTATGTATTAGACAATTTAATTGAGTCAGTGGGTAATTGTTCAAATTATATTCTTCTAACTTGCGTATTTTTAGCACCTCAGTGAAAAAGTTGTATGTGTTTTTAAGAATAAATTTGGTTATATTTGTGAACTTGAATTTAAGCTGTAGTCTAAACAATAAAACAATTTGAAAATAAGCTTGTTGATGTGTATGGGACTTGCACATATGTTTTGTTTGGAATTCACTACACTATGCTCTGGATTATAATTGTGTGTATTTCTGACCTACATATTATGCTATAAAATCCTTGTCAGACCACATAACTAATCCATCTTGGTAACCTTTGCAAAGTTTGTACTTAGTATGCTTTCAGTAAATGCTAAATTAATGAGATTAAGTATTTGCCAAAATTCCTTGCCTAGAAAATGCTTCCACATCTATGTTCTAAGTATTTCATGTACTTGAAAATAATATAACATGTTTTCAAAATGCTTTTCATAATTTGGATTTTTTTTTTTTTACTATTTCTGATTTGCCTTTCCACCCAACATAATCTAAGGCAGTGAGATAATGTTATTTACCTTTATAGAGAGAAGTCAGACACACATTTGATACTAAGATTCTTTTAAAAGATATGCAGAGAAAAATGGATGTATATAAAGTTAGTGACAAAGTTTTCCCATCTCTCTCTAATGGATTTAGAAGGGAACTTTGAAATCATCATGTCTCACTCTAGATGAGAAATGGAAGACTTGGATTTTTTAAATAACTCTTACAATAACACATACTATTTACAGAGCTTGAAATGCAGTCCAAGTGCTCTCCCTCTAAGTTTAATGTTCTTTCCAATATAGCAACTACCTCTGGGCTCTTACCCTAATGCCACTCCATATCCTCCTCACAGGCTCTTTTTTCTTTGCCTTCAGTTACTTCTTCCTTCCATTTTGTCCTGTAGACTTTGCCATGTTTATCTTCTTTGGGCATGGACAACCCTAATTGCATGTATGAAGTCATGAACGGTATGAATATACTTTGTATACAACCAGAGATATGTAAAAATGTGCTCCACAAGTATAATATGAAATGTAATACATTCTGCTGTCATTTCTAACAACTTAGAATAAAAAATAAATTTGGGAAAAATATGAGATGGCTTTCATAATCTACCAATTGAGGTGGTTCTCAGCAGAGGGTAATTTTGTCCAAGCAGGAGCATTTAGTGATAACTAGAGACATTTTGAGTTGTCACAACTGAGTGAGATACTGTTATTTTTTTATCTGTTAAGTAAAGCCCAGGGATATTGGTAAATATCAATAGTGTACAGGGTAATAACCATAACAAAGAATTATCAAACCCCAAATGTCAATAGGCTGAGGTTGAGAAATCCTCTTCTAGAATTAGAGGATTTTTATGTTCTGCTTTCAACTGACTTTTATAACCTTGTTTCTTAACACATTTCTATATACTTAGAAAAATTAAGAATTGTTATATTTGCTCCACACTTTCTCATTGCCCTTAATTTGCTTAACTTGGTTTGGTTTTCCTCATCTGTTCATATTCTTCCTATTTGTAAAAAAATGACCATATGTGATTACCTTCATAAAAATCTCCCTTGAACCTTATGACCAGATCATCATTTTTTTTTTTCATAGAAATTTTTACGTAGGCAGTTTTTAAAAAATATTAAATGGTATTTTGGCAAAGTTTGGCTGTTAGACTCTGAAACAGCTATGTGAAAGTGTATACTAAGGTTGGAGTCCCAAGACTTGTAACTCTACCATTTATTAAATGTGTTTCACCTTGAACATGCCATTGTACCTCACTTGGTCTTATATTTTTCATCACTGAAATGATACAATTAATACCTACCTACCAAAGGTGGTCAGTGGAGGAAGTAAAATTATCTGAAGGAAAGTGTTTTGTAAGTTTTAAAACACTATGCTAATGTGAGGTATAATTATTTTTATTGTAAGGGGAGCTAGCTGTTGAAAGTCAGATAAAATTTCCATTTAACCTCATGTAGGGAATAAGTAACACCATTGACCATACTGCAAATTCTCTGGCTGACCTTGTATGAGGGCATGACATATGCTTAAGTCTAATTTTACCCATAAAGAATACAGTGTGTTCTTTATACCTTGCATGTACAGCATGGTAGGAATGAAAACAGTTCCTTTCTCTGGAGAAGAAAGAAAACAGGTGAGTGCACTAGCCAATTATTCACAACAGAAATGCCAGGGGCAACATGAGACCTATGAAACAATTTTTTTCTTCAAATACATCCAGCCCATAAAGAAAGTCATAATTTACTTCCAGTTTCCTACAAGGGCATCTGTGGAAGAGTTGTCCTTGCCATCTCAAAATACACAGAATGCAGCAGACCTTTGGTGGTAAAAGTTTGGGAATAAAGTATATAAGCACTAATAAGAATCCCAACTTTGCTCATAGATGATAATCTGTCATAATTGTGGAATTTTGCCAGTTATATGTTGCATAACTCTTATACCTATAGAAATTGAGGCTGGATAAAAGCTTGAGATTATAACTATGCAGATGTTTCACACTAGAGGTCACTCTTGCAATCCAAGAACAAAATTCTGAAAATAAGAAAACACAGCAAAACAAAACAAAAAGCAAACAACCATCAACAACAATACCACAACACATGTATAATATCAATGCAAAAAATAAGGAGATATTAATTTGAAATCTATGAAGATTCTCTTAAAATGATCAAATTATTTGGTGATATGATGGACAGCCTTGACTGAGTGTGTGAGACAGAAAGAGCAAATAAATAACACTTGCTTTCTGGCAGGCAGGCAGGCAGGCAGACAGGTAAGTAGTCAGTTCTTTCCTGACTTGGGACATAAACCCAAAGCTATAATGAAGTGATCAGCTTGCCAGGTAGACTTGGATGACATACATATTTTATACCAACTTAATAGTTGGTAAGATGGATTGCAAAAGTTCAATGCAGTAATAGAGTGAAAAATAAATACCATTTGTTCATGGTTGTTTCAAGAATTGTAGATTTTATTGTGAAAATTCATTTCTTGAATTTATGTCAAATGTCTAAATAAGTGAATTTAGAATCAACCAAAGAGTTATCTCAAGGGCTAGGCATATGTTGATGTACAATAGATCTCTATCTATACATTTTATGATATAAAACATTCACACCCTATTCTTGCTTCTCCATACCCCTCATTCATTCTTCTTGCAAATCTGATTGACCTGTATAGTGCCTGAAATTACATTATTATTCCTACCACAAGTTAATACATTTTACTTTTAGATGTCCCTTACTGAATTAAAAAAGAAAACTCCCATGAGCATAAGAGGAGTAACAGATAAAGTTATTCCCATCATGGAAACCTTAACTCATTTTTAAGTTATTTATATCTTCATTGGGACATTTGAAAGAAAAGCCCTAAGAAAGATAGGATATGTGATACAGGAGGAAACGGTGATGAGGTTTAAGGAGGGTGAGAACAGGTGTGGATGGTAAACTTGAAGCACCACTGGGAAATGCTTGAAGAGGGAGGGAGGTGTTGAAAAGAACAAAGGGGTAATAAAGTTTTCAAATTTTGTCCAGCTCATAGTAGGAGGGAGATTTAAATAGGCTGCCTTTCATCTGCAAATCAAATCAACATGATCACAAGGAGATTCAAATTTTTGTCTCTATCAATAAAAAGGATAAATGCTAAATAACATTATTTTAGACACTAAGAAACAAGTTCTAGACCAGTAATAAATCAAATGAATTCTGAAGCAGCAAGTTTGATCTTTCTGACATATTCTCTTTCTTAATGACATTTTAAAAACAAGAATAAAGCATAGAAATGGGCTTGGGGTTCACAAGTTTGAACGTTTTGTTTACCAAAGGATATTAGTAAAATGTCACCATAAAGCCCCATTGGAATTCAAACACTTTTTAAGAAGTTCAACCACTATTGCCTGGGAGAATGATAGGCAGCTATGCTGGAATGAGGCAAATAGGTTTACAGGATTTGAGTTGGGAAGAGTAGGTGAGTCTTTTTGGGAAATTCTTTTTACCATGTATATCTTTTTTTTTTTTTTTTTTTTTTTGTGTACCGGGCATTGAACTCAGGGGCACTCGACCACTGGGTCATATCCCCAGCCCTTTTTGGTATTTTATTTGGAGACAGGGTCTCACTGAGTTGCTAAGTGCCTCGCCATTGCTGAGGCTGGCTTTGAACTCGCAATCCTCCTGCCTCAGCCTCCCAAAGTGCTGGGATTACAGGCGTGCACCACCGCGCCCAGCCTACCATGTATATCTTTGAAGAAAATCAGAAGATATCTCAAATCCTGTCTAAACATGGGGGAATGAAATGGTTACATGACTGAATTATCTCCAATAATTCAAGCCCAAAATAGCTCTCTCTTGCCTCAGTTTCAGATTGAGCTCCCTGCCAAATGGTTATAAGAAATTGACTTTAACACTGAATTTTACCTGAATGCAGTGATAGAGCAAAAACAATGCAAGTAAAGCAATTCTTGCTGAACAACTTGGCCTACTCCAATTTGTAATTCTACTATTATTGTGCTCTATAAACTTGGGAGAATTTACCGGTACTTATTAACCCCAACCACTTCTATAATAAATGAAAAGTGGGCGACAGAGATGAAAACTCTGTTGTCAAACAATAAAAAAAAAAAAAACAAAACAGACACAGTTCATATACATGATATATTATATATATACATATATATACAGATACAGTTTATACATATTATATATATATAATATATATATACATATATATGGACTGTATCTATATAAAGATATTGCTGAGAGCAAACTAGTGGCTGGTGGCTGCTGGAAGACATTTGAAAGAAGTAACCTATTCCCTTTTACCTAGAAAGCAAAATTTGATGGCTAAGAATCTATTCTTTGTAACATGAGCTGATTGCAAATTGAAAACTTAAAAAGAAAAAAAAATCTAAGCAGTGACCTAGAGCAAAGGACAAAAATAACAGAAAGTTTATGCTTAGAGAGTGTTTCATCCAAAAGGGTTAAAATAAGGAAATGTTAAAAATAAGAAACCTATCTAAGAAATGCATCTCACTTCATAATAGGACCCTTATAAAGGTCACAAAGAAAGAAGAGATTTGTTGAAGCCTATGAGAGGATAAATTCCAAATCCCATCCCACAGAAGAGGGTGGAAAATAAAACAAGAGCAATGGTAAATTAAGCTAATCCGAGGAAGAAAAATTAAGTGGATGGATAATACCTGGAATCTAGTCCAATATTATTTGCTCATTTTAACTCTATGACACAAGATAAAGAACAATTTATATAACTTTCTATATGTTACCAGAATATATGATGGATGAGGGAAGGGATTTTTGTCTATGATGTTCATTGCCACATCCCCAGATGAGAGAACAGTAAATTACACATAGTAGACCCAAATATTTCTTGCTGAAGGACCAAATGAATTAGGTGCATCACTCTAATCTGTAAAGTATAATATAGCTAAGAAATATAATGAGGGTTGGTTATAGAGTGCACAGGTAGGGACCAATTTGGTTTCTGTGGCTCAAAGGGTTACACAATTTGAGGAGAATTGCTTTAAGAAAAAGAACACAAAATTAAGTATAAAAGTGAATAAGTGACAAGAAGCACTTTCATATTATATATTTTTAAAAGCTGATAAATGCCACAAACATCATGGAATCCAAAAAAATAAGTACATGTTTTCATAAATTAAATGAATGACACAATTTGTACCTTTACTCCTTAAATTTCTGTTGTATATATTTTTCCTCTTTATATAACAAAATTTTATATGTTCTATAGGCAGAATGAAAAGAAAATATGATGTTTCCTCTAGCATGTTTGATTGAGATTTATTTTTTGTTATTGATACATATGGGAGTTTCCTTCAGTTGTATATTTTGTTACTATTCATAACATGAAAATTTTGACAATTACTGTCAAATAGGGGGAAATTTCTAACAATTTTTTAAATCATTTTTCCTTAAATATAGAGTAATTTTACAAAGGGTAGTTCTAGCTCTCTATATTTCAAAGTTTATGTCTCTAACATTCACTTCCACTTCTGTTACCAAACACTTTAGGGCACATCTTTATGCTGATATGACTTCTGATTCTGCAGCCTCTGGTCTTTGGATTAGCCAGTACAGGGTGTGGTAGAGGATTTCTTTTAGGCCAATGAAGCTGGGGTCAATTACATAATTTATCTGCATGCAAAAATGACTGTGAATCCCAAGAATATGTCCTGCTAAAACAAATTAAATATTTTGTGAACTCACTTTAGCCAGATCCCTGAAATGTTTGTTTACTCCAATGTCACCAGATAAAAGTGAAAAGTATCTAAGCCAAATTCCACAAAATATCTTCTGCATATTTTATAAAATATATAATAAGACAAAAACATTGCTAAGGCTACTCTCAGGGATTGGAGGAGGCCTGGAAAAGTTCATATGTTTCATTAGCTTTACAGTAATCAACATCTGAAGATAAGTGTACTTTGTAAAGTGCAAAGTATCATACAAATATTGATAAAAATGATGATGATGAGAGATGATAATGATAACCTTACATAAAATGTAATCTGGTGATATTTGTAGAAGATAACATGTTATGGGAGAAGCCACACTCAGCTATCTTGGAGTCAGCTTGATGCTGTTGTGTACTCTCCTCCCTTGAATATCATTGGTAGGAACCAAATTCTGATGGTCTGATCTGAATCTCAGGAAGTGGGAGGAAAAAATTGTTGTCTTGTGTACCTATGTCACTCACTCAGTAATTCCATAAAAAAGGGCCTTGACAAACTAATCTCAACAATGACAAGGATTCTCTGGATTGCCACTCTTATTTTTACCATGTGATTTTTTAAGAAAAATACACAATGACAGGAAATAGCTACAAGTTCACTAACTCATTAAATTAAACGTGTATTTTTCCCTCACAAAAGCATTTGCACACAGCTCAAAAATATCATCGATATATATATATGTTTATATATATATATGTTTATATATATATGTTTTATATATACATATATATACATACATATATATATATATATATATATATACACATACATAGCTATAAAACATAATACTGATACAGTATCCAGGTGTATTTGTGTTCATATGGTTTCATAAATCCTTGGAGGTTTTTTTTTTTGTTGTTGTTGTTGCTGGGGATTGAACCAAGTGCCTTGTTCATGAAAGACAAACATTCTACCAACTAAGCTATAGCCCCAGCCCAATCCTTGCAGTTTCTAAGCTAATTCTGACCCTGGTCAAGAGCACATTAGAATGGTCTGTCCCATACATAGGTAAGATCCAGAGCTCATCTTCCTCTTGTGATGTTTTTTAAGCTACTATACTAATGTAACTCGCAATCATTCAGCTGGCATAAACATAAGGCTTAATCATTCTTTCACTGTACATAACCACAGCCCTAAAGGACTTGATCCTACATATTCTGAGCCATACATAATTGATTATTGATTCTTCTGCCACCTAACATCATTTTCCCTTCTCCAATTCGTGGTCCTGCTTCAAAATTCTGGTTCGGTATTTGACATTGCATTTTTATCTAGGACCTTTCCATCCTTTCTTGACTGAAATTTTGCTTCTCTTTCTGGGCTATATTGCCTTGGATCACCAAAAGTAAATATTCTTTTGATTATAGTTGGCTCCCACTATCCTGGGGTACTCTTGTTACGTTTTTCTTGGTCCCATGAGTAGAAGCTGGATAATAGGTATACAGTATCCCTAATGTGAGCCCTAGTTATTTACATTTGTCCCAAGTCACAGTCTTCTCTCTGCTATGTTTACACAATTTTTACATCTTCCCTGATGAGATGGACTCTACTCCAGTTCATTTCGTCAATACCATCTTACTTTGCCTAATTTTTGGCAGCTCCCTACCACTTTTACTCCCTGAGGATCAGATATGATGTTCTATAATCACTCATCATCAATAACCATATTTTAAATATTCCCACTGTTTGATGTGTTACTTGTCATAAATACAAGATGGGGGCCCCTCGGCTATTTACCATAGTCTAAACCAACCACATCCCTGTAGATAGTAACATAGCTCTTTAGATATTACACAGTTGGATGATAGCTAGCCACCTAGAATCATGCCCTCCAGCTTTTATCATTCCCCACCACCTCAGTCCTGGGCTAACCTGTCTTTCTTTCCCCATTGATTTATGTAGCTAAAGCCCCATGTGCCTCAAGTTAAACATGAAAAATTCAGACATTTGCTTTTAATCAGGCATGTATGAATCTCTAGTTTAATGTGTTATCCTTATCTCTCTGACTACATTATGAATGCCTTGAGGAGCCATACCCTATGCTTATATTTCTCCATAGTCCTGGATACACAATAAATATTAATGGATGATTGTGCTTGAAGTTTTGAAAACAAAGTGTCAGGATACATGAGCTGATTGGGAAGAAAGTAGCAGTTTAATGGGGATCCACATTTCAGACTCCTAATTATCTTCCTGAACTTAAGATGGGCCACCATTACAGAAGTTATATGTAGACATTGCTTGTAGTATAAGCAAAAGAGCAATTGATTAAGAATGTGGCTTGAGGTCAGGAAGAAAATAATTTAAATCCTGGATTCAATTCCTAGTTTTGTCACTTTCTATTTGTGAAATAGGGATTTTCAATGTGAAAGTTTATTTTATATCTGTTTTCCCTTGAAAATATGTTACAGTATTTTGTTGCTCAACTATATCACCTATCTATTGTTTCATAAAAAATGCTAGATAATTGTCTACTGGAATAAGGACCAAAAGTTAGAATATGTCTTTTACATGGAAATTCAAAGGAGGAATACTTAGAAGCAATTTGTATAACTTTAAGATCAGTGACAACACATTCATTTTTGCAATTTTCAAGTTAGTATATGAGGAGATACATATAAAGTTCCTAAGGAAGCTAGCTACATGATATAACAGCAGTTAAGTAATGAACCTAACCATCTTCAACTTTGGGTATTTACTACTTCGTCAACTTGCTAGTAGTTTCCAAGGAGAAAGAGAAAGAAAAAAAATATGATTTCCGAGAAAGAAGCCTTAATGACCATGTCTTCTTTTATAAACCTCCTAAATAAAATCTTAGTAAACTCAGCATCTTAGGTCTTACGACTAGTGTTCTAATGGTACAATTAGTAAAATGTGGCTTTATTTGGATCTGCATTTTCAATAATAGCTTCTCCTTAAATTTTCTATATTATCTGGCATGTAGTATGCTGATGTTGCTTTATATAAAGTCCCTGAGTGGAAATGAACATGGGTACTCATTCCAGATAGCAGAGTAAAGAGAGGTTTATTTTCCATTAATCTAAGAACTCAAGAAGGGATGCAGCAAAGGCAAGAATATAAGAATATGTAAGCAACATAGTCTAATCAAGATAAATTAACAGGGGTCAGTAGTCCTGTGTTCTACTTCAAGTTATAAGAAATCAGACAAATCATTTCATCCTTTTGGGATTTAGTTTTGACCTCTGATAAAGGTAGATGATAATACTTAATTTCATAGGTTTGGTGTGAGGATCCACTATGTTTTATGTTCTTCATGCTCCACCTTCAATTAATAACAAAATTTTTATGGGTTTACTTATTAAATATTCTTTGAACTTCTCTATTCCTTTCAAGCCCTATCATAACAAACATAGTTGAAGTCCTTTACACTTGTTACCTGGATTACTCTGTCTCCAAAATTGTGGTAGATTTAAAAGGCAACAAATTTTCATGTATCTTCTAATTAAAAGATGGATTCTATTTCCTCATCCTTGAATTTGAGCTGAATTTGTGATTTTCTCTGCCTAAAGAAATGTGGAAAAAGCAACATTGTGCAACTTCTGAACAAAGCCTTTGAAGGCCTTGTAGCCTCTGCTTTTTTTTTTTCATTTTTTAAATTCTAATTTGTTACACACGTTTGCAGAGTACATTTCATTTCATATTACATATAAAGAGCACAATTTTTCAAGTTGCTAGTTTAATATAAAGTATCTTTACAACAATTGCATCTTCATACATGTATTTAGGGTAATCATGGATAACTCAGTCTGCCATTATTTCTATCCCCTTGTCCCCTCCCTTCCCTCTCTGCTTTTATTTAAACTCTTGTTGCCTTAAAAGTTCATGTGTATTATTTTCCTATTACGTCTGTAACAAATGGCCAAAACCAGTAGTTTAAAATAACACAAATTTATCTTATAGCTTGGAAGTTCATAAGTTCAAAATCAGTCTCACTGAATTAAAGTGAAGGTGTTACTGGGTTGCATTCCTTCTGAAAACTCTGTGGAGGAGAATGCTTTCTTATAATTTTTAGCTTATGTAGGCTGCCTATATTCCTTGGCTCATGGCTTCTTCCTCTAGCTTCAAAGCTAGCATAGTAGCATCTTCAAATGTCTTTCTAAATCCCTCACCTCTGCTTTTTGTCATCATATCTCTTTCTCTAACTGGGATCTTCAGAACCCTCTCATAAGGACCCTCATAATTGGATTGTGCCCATCTGTATAGACCAGGATAATCTCCTTATCTCATAATCATTAATTTAATCACATTTGCAGTGCCCTTTTTATTATGTAAGGTAATATATTCCCAATTCTGGGGATTAGAGCATGGACACCTTTGCAGAGCCATGATTCTCTCTTCTGTACCATGTAAAGAAACATGGGCTATCCTTTTTGTAGCTGAAAAGCTGTAGGGATAGAGAGGCCCACAAAATAGATAACACAAATGATCAAACGTGTGGATGAGATCCCTGAGGAGATTTATGGAAATGACCAGGTGAGTACAGACCAAATTGCTAATCCACAGAAATTTGAGCAAACAAATAGTCCAATCACTTTTGAAAGTTTTAATATTATAATTTTTTGGATAACTGATAGTCTGTCTGGAACGAAGTATACTATCTGTTCAATTCCATTTCCATACTGCTACTGGTATGATTTTTCTTAAATGCAATTTTGATTATGTCACTGCTTTCCTTAGAACCCTACAATAGCTCCAACTGGTCTTCCAGATAAAGTCAAAGGTGCTCAGAATGGTATTCAAGGCCCTTCTTAACCTCATACCTGCCCACATCTTTAATCTTTTCTTCATTCAATATTTATTTGATATATATATTTCTGCATCATTGAACTGTTAATTTTTATTACTGTATATCACATTGGAATTATCTAGATATGTCTATTTCCCTCCCTAGCCTGGCAATTCAAAGCCATGGATGCTGCTTCATTCATATACGTACTTGCAGCACTTAGCATAGTACCTGGGATGTAGTAGTACTCAATAATTATTCAATGAACCAATGCAAGAATGAGGATTTGTTTTTGTTTTTAGAAAACCTTAATTATTTGATTAAATTAGAAATTATATTAATCAACATCAAAATTCAGGTGAAATTCTCCAAATAACCCATTGACATCACAGAGACCTAACTACTAGTACTTGCTACTCATTTAAACATGGACAGATTATTTCAATTTTAAGTGTCTTAGTTTTTTCCACCTATAAAATGGAGACAGTATTATTATCTACTTTAGAACTATTGTAAGAAATAAATGAGTTAATGCATGTAAAGTGTTTAATATTTTCACTGTGAATTTGATTTTATGATATGATCATTTGGTAATCTTTGTAAGTAGATTATTAGTTGTATAAAGAAATCTATCTTAGGGGTCTAATAACTGAGAGACAACAGAGAGTCTGGTTTAATATTCTTTCTTAATTGTTTGTCTGTGTTGAGCTTAGGTCAATTAAGGATTGAAGAATGGGAAGAGCCCAACTGTTTTATGCTTGGAACAAATTAAGTGCTATGAAAGAATAGGAATTGTTACGATGATTGTCACAGTGGTGATTGTAGTGTTGGTGGTGGTTGTTTTCCACAATCTGTAAGGATATATGTCATTTCACTACTCCTTTATTAAATATTCATTTGTGATTATTTGACTTCTCATTTAAAACTGTTGTAACATATATCTCCTATCATGTGAATAAAATTTAACATATTTATTTTTATATCTTTATGATTTGTTTTGAATTTTTAAATTTGTTCTAATTAGTTATACATGACAGTAGAATACATTTTGACACATTGTACACAAATGGAGCACAACTTCTCACTCCTCTGGCTGTACATGTTGTAGAGTCACACCAGTGGTGTAAGTATACATGTATATAGGGTAATAATGTCTGTAACATTCTACCATCCTTCCTATCCCCAGAGACCCTCCCCTCCCTTCACTCCTCTCTGCACAATCCAAAATTGAGATTTTTGATGTTATCTTTCCGTAAGTTAGATTTGTTTTTCTTTGGTTCCCAGTGAATATAAAGTGATCTCAGCACTATGCTGACAGTATTTTTATAATATTAATTTTTATTTCAACAATTTTTTATGCTTTGCTTATGGCCAATACACTGCTTAGCATTAAGAATTTGTTTATATAGTCTGACCATTTACTGATCACTCTAAATTAATTTATGTTTTATAGAGATCTTTGTTGATTGCAAGACAACAGAGAATCTGGCTTGTTCATATTTTCATTGGGAATTTGATTTTATGATATGATCATTTGGTGATCTTTATAAATAGATTATTAGTTGTATAAAGAGATCTATCTTGGGTCTAATAACTGAGAGACAACAGAGAATCTGGTTTAGCATTCTTTCCTAATTGTTTGTCTGTTTTTAGGTTAGGTCAATTAAGGATTGAAGAATGGGAAGAGCCTAACTGTTTTTATGTAGACCAATGAGTAATTAGAGTGGACTTTCCAGGCTTCTTAACCTATGGCTGAAATTTTAGATTTGGTGCTTTAAGCTTTAACTGTGTCTGCATATCTGTCTTTAGGAGGTAATTAAAGTTAAATAAGGTCATAATAATTTAACAAGATTATGAGAAAAGAAGAGTTCATGTGAGTCTACAGCTAAATACTGGCCTCCTACAAACCTAGAAAAGAGGGCTCTGAATGAAACCAACTTGTTGGTGCCTTGATCTTGGACTTCCCAATGTCCAGAATTATAATAAATAAATTTCTGTTGTTTAAACCCCATCTTCTCATTTCATGGTATTTTCTTATGACAGTCTTAGCAGAACAAGACAGGGTGCAATATGTTCCTATATGATGGTGATATTAAGAAACTAGAATATAAGATCTCTTACATTAAAGATTGCTTTATAAAAATAATGTAAGTGCTTATGTAAATAGAATATCCCTAAAATTCTAAAAGCATAAGTAAATTGAACTTTAAAATATTTCAGTGTGTTAGATTTAAAAGTGTTCTTGCAGAATTCAGAAACCAATTTGGAAATATTTCAAAAATTCAAGTTAACATAATTTAGTAAAGATCTTGGCATATGAGACTAGTTTAATATTTGGGGCTTAATAAAAGAGTTATGTCATCTCTAATTTAACAGTGCTAAGCATAATATGATTGAAGATTTTATTCTATTTAAGTATGTTCATCATAAACTTATACAAGTTTACTGATGAAATGTTTAAGATTATGAAGAATGTAAATTTGTGTTTAATCAAATTAAATAATTATTCTGACAAGCTTTATGTCAACAGTAATTATCTCCATAGTTTGTTAGCTTGCAGGATCTTTAGGTAACTTGAAACCTTAAGCTTATATTATTTTGACTTATTTAATAAATATTCATTAGGTATCTAAATTATTTTAGGTAAGATAGAATGCTGAGGCACAGATTACTAATCATAATATTAAGCTCCTATAGTTTTTCTTATTTTTATATGCTATAGAGAGAATATATTTGGGATTGCTAATGAACATGTTTGTTTGCAGTTGTGAGAAATCATATAATGTAAAGCTGTAGAAAGTTGTTTTATGTTTATTCATGAGCTCTGCTGGCTACAAGGATGATGAGGTGTAGTATTTATAGTTATCTACCACCCACCCCACATTTACTCTGTTACACAAAACTTACTTTGGTTAAAAGTTACAAATACCTATATATCTATGTCTATATCTACATTTATATCTCTATCTGTCTATCTATCTATATCAGAGAAATACAACTGTGCTTGATGTAATTTTATTTTCCAAGACAAGAAGTCATGTTGTCCCAAAGGACTATTAGTGTTTTAGTCTCCAAATCCCTTTGTGATCTTTAAGCTACTGAGGGCTTCCAATGCCTCCTTGTGTGAGTTCAAACTATTGATACTATATTAGAAATGGAAACTGAGAAATTTAAAAATGTACACCCACTGATACATTCCAAAATAGCAAGGATGAATACACTGGATGTTACTAACTAATTCTATGGAATGAATTCTGACCTTGTGGACATTTTGAGATCAGTCCTAAAATAAAGTGCCTGTGCCACTTAATTTCATAATAAGAAAGTATAATGAAGGAAGAAGCTGGAAACATATTTTATTTGTCCTGGTTCATAATATCTGAGTTTGAAATATTATGGACTGTGTTAAAAATCTTACCAGTTTGCCCGAATTTGATAGTCATGTTTCCTTGGCTCATTTTTTTAATCTATTATATGAAGGGTTGTTATTATTTTTGTTGTTCTGTTGCTTTCTGTTCATCTGCTTAGGTAACAAAGATGTGCATCATACCATAATAACCTTCTTTGGTTTATGTTAACTTTATCATGTCCTTGATTATTTAAGAAAACTAAGATTCCTCACTTAGGGTAGTGTTAAGGTTTATTACAATCAGGCATCTTCCATATCTTTCATTTAATACTTTGTCATTTTGAAATGAATAGATAGCTGTTGTGTCTCAGATATCTATAATCCAATTACTATTTTTCAATATTCAAATGCCCTCACAATATTTGATTTTTGTTCTCTGCAAGACTAATCCTATATATGAAAAAGAATTTTAAAAATTTCAGACTATCTTTAAAATTGTAAAAAAGAGGTGTTATGGTTTTGATCTGGAATGTCCCCCAAAGTCTCATGTATACAGAGGTAGGACTTTTAGGCAATGATTGGATCATGAGGTTCTCTGAACTCATCAGTCAGGATTAATCCATCAACTCATTGATGGCTGAATTAACTACTGGGAGGTAGGACATAGTTTGAGGAAGTATGTCAATGGGGGAAAGCCCTGGAAGGGTTTATCTTCTCTCTGGCCTCTCTCAATGCTTCCAAGCTGACATGAGGTGAGCAGATTTACTCTGCCATGCACTTCCACCATGATGTTCTGCCTCACCTCAGGCTCAGAGCAATGTAGCTGACTGGGAGTGGACTGAATACTCTGAAACTGTGAGTCAAAATAAATATTTCCTCCTCTAAGTTGTTCTTGTCATGAATTTTGGTCACTGCAACACAAGAGGTTTGCATGTCAATTAATTAGGTTTGTTTGTTGTGTTATTTATGAGTTTGATGTGTTATTATTTACGAATTGCATGAGAAGAATTTTCCAATCAGAAGAGAAGCTCACCCTTCTCTAAGTTAAATGCATAGGAAGATTAGAGGAACACTAGAATGGCCAGTGGGGAGGGAGGGAAAGGGAGGGGGCAAAAGGGTGAAGAAAAAAGAAGATGGTAGAATGAGATGGATATCATTACCCTAAGTGCATGTATGAAGACATGAATGGTGTGAATATACTTTGTACACAACCAGAGATATGTAAAAATGTGCTCTATAAGTATAATATGAAATGTAATGCATTCTGTGGTCATTTATAACAACTTAGAATAAAAAAATAAAAATGCAAAAACATAAATGTATCTGTATAAAATATTATTAACAAAAGATTTCAAGAATTGTATATTTGTGGGATGGTTTGTGTGGGTTGTCAAAATGCTTGCTGATCCATGATATGGTTCTATTTACCAGAGTCCTGGTGGTGTTTTGCCTGATATTAGATGGCAATTATATAGTGTTCTTAGTCATAATTTCAGTTATTTCAAAAATATTAACTTGGTCAAATGTAGCTTCTTTAACTTGAATATACCATCTTATCTGTCAGTGGATTTCAAATGGGAATTCACAGCACTTATTGAGGGAGTTTTTATTTTTAATATATGGATGTTTGGGTTATATTCCAGACTTACCTGAATATCTTTACACAATATATTCTTGGTAGATTGTTACTATATACTTTGTATACTTATTACATGTTATGTTAGGCTTATTGTATTTTTTGTTTTAAGATATTTCATTCTGTAAAAATTATATTCATTCCATTTTCACAAATTAGGTGTAATATTTGTGGTCTTCTGTGAAAATAAGGTTAATCATTCTGTTTATAATTATTTCATATGAAACATCTTTTTGGACTAACTCTACTATCTTAGTTTACATGTCAAAGAAACAACCAAATTTCCTTGTCAGCTTCATTATTCTTGTAATGAATGCTCATTAAATCTTTCCCTTTTGAAAATTGTCAGCAATAAATTAACCACAGCCATTTAAAATCTTTTTGTCATTTATAAAAGATTTTTTTTTTTCACTCTGATGCTTACCTGAAAACATTTGCCATAAGCGATAGGCCTGAGTGCTTCATCTTCAACAAAGAAAATCTGTTTTTGGGACTCGATGCAAAAGGATTGTTTCAGATACTTTTAGGTACTGGCTTATGCTATCAAGATCCTGTGCAACAAGAATATTTACACAAGATATGATATGATGTGATTTTCTAAGGATAATTTTGCATTTTAATTTTCTATTTTCTAGATGTATAAGGAATTCTTTATCTTTCCTATTTACCAAATATTGGGGTTCCAACATGATACACTAACATATGGTACTTTGGCAGATTGAGTATTTTGAACTGAAAGAAACTATAAAGTTTCAGATGCAAGGTCTCTCTGATCTCTCATCGGCCTGTCTTCCACTTCTCTCTCTCCTCTGAAGTAAGCCATGAACAACGAAATTCCTATTGCCCAAGGTGGGTCATAGAGACTAGATCTCCTTTTCCCCCAAAGCCATCCATAAAAATTAAAAAAGCCACTCTCTCCCTTATCCCTTGAAGACTCTCATTCCAGAAGTGTCCTGCCACATACCAATACCAGGGGCAAGAATGTTACACAAAGTGTCCTAGAAAAATCTGAACAGATAGGCCTTGCTGGGTTTACCCTTCAGTCTATTGCAATTAGATCATACCCTTTTGGTCCAATCATATTTGTACATTTCTGTCAAAATTTTAAAATAAATAAATAAATACAAAGGGCTGGGGATATAGGGATAGTTCACCCTAGGCCTTTGAGTTCTCATTTTTCAAGTCTCTTGTGTCATATAAGACTATGAACAATACATTTTTATGCTTTCTCTTGTTAACCTGTCTTTTGTTATTGGAGTGTTGGTATGACCCTTATGATAGGTGAGGAAAGGTATCACACATTTCTGCCTCTATACTATCTGTAACTCAATAAGTTAGTAGATTCTGCCTTTGTGAACCGAAATGAAACTTTTTTTTTTTTTTTTTTTTTTTTTTTTTTTGTGGTACCAGGGACTAAACTCAGGGGCACTCGACCACTGGGTCACATCCCCAGCCCTTTTTTGTATTTTATTTAGAGACAGGGTCTCACTAAGTTGCTAAGTGCCTCGCCATTGCTGAGGCAGGCTTTGAACTTGCGATCCTCCTGCCTCAGCCTCCCAAAGTACTGGGATTACAGGCATGCGCCACTGCGCCCGGCTAAATGAAATGAAACATTTTTAAATAATATTTTGTTCTTCTTGTCTGACTCCTTCAGATTTCACAATCTAGCCCTGTTCATTTGTCTGAATAATTTTGCAATTCCTTATGAATTATAGGTAATTAATATGTAAATTCTATCCTGTCTGATAGGGATTTGACTTCCCTACTTCATTCTAGAAAAAAAGTTTTGTCTGTGATGGTTAATTTTAGGTGTTAGTTTGATTGTGTTATAGAATATCTACAGTGAGGGTATGTGAGAATGTAAATCTGAGAGAACATAGTGTGGAAGATCAAGCCTCAATTTTGGTGTTTACACAATTCAAACAGTTGAGGGTTCAGCTAGAACAATCACAGAAGGCAAATTAGTCTCTCTCTCTCCAAGCGGGAATAAACTCTTCTACTTTCTTGAACACCAGAACTTCAAGTTCTCTGGTCTTTGGATTCCAGGCACTGTACCAATAATTGCCTGGGTTCTCAGACCTTCAGCTTCTAGTAAAGTTACACCATCAGCTTAGTTCTGAGGCTTGGAGACCTGGAGTGGACCATGCTACTGGCATCACATGGTCTTCAGCTTGCGGACTGCCTATATGGAACTTCTCAGCTTTTGTAATTATGTAAGCCAATTCTTGTAATAGATCCCCTCTCATAAATATATATGCATATTCTATTGGTTCTGTCTCTCTGGTGAACCATAATACGGTCTCTATTTGCAATTCATTTAAATATTCCTTTACCACGTAAAACCTTTTTGACCTTTATTTTAAACCAGTTAAAACATCTGCCTTGTTCCCTCATATCATATAAATAAAATAAATTTTAATTCATTTTTATCTGCATAAAAGCCATAATTCTACCTTGTTCTTGAAGGAGGTCAGGCTATGCCATCACAAAATGTGAGGCTTTAATGTGCTGATGACTTGAAACTGAGGATACTTTGAGAATATAGGATGCAGGCAGAGACTTTTTCTGAGTTACTGTCATTTGCCTAAGGAGGGATCCTCCAAAAGGAACTCAATTTTCATGAACTCCATCCCTGGAAACCTTATCAACTAAGGAAGAATAACTTGGATTACAGGAGAGGAGACTGGAGGTTGACACCATGCCCAGATATACTATCATTATTTCTTCTAAGAGTTTTTCTTAGACAACTTTTATTATCTGAGACTTTTTGTTTGCATAACAAAACAAACAATTCACTGTACAGTTTCTCTCTCTCATAACTCATGGCCACTTCCCCAAAAGTCCCAAAGCTCTATTATTTTCTGTAGCTTAAGATACTATATAAGATTCAGTGTTTTTACCCTTATTTAAGTCTCATGTTTTGTGGGACTCCCCTATGAACATGTATAATTGAAGTGTTTCTCTCTTGTTAATCTATATTATTTCAACTTAATTTGTCACTCACCCAAAGAAACTAGAGAGGTAGAGGGAAGCCATTTTCACTATCCTCCATTTGAAAAAAAAATATCTTTTAATAATATATTTAATTCCTAGTTATCTTTCCTTTCAAAGTTCGGATCATAGAGATGACTGTGTTCTTTCTATCAAGAAACTTTTTTATAATTTAACAACAAAATTCACATAAAGAAGTGATTAACCTGCCATGGCATACAACATGGATAATATCATTTTAGTATTATTTTCTGTTGTTCATTGATCTTTCATTATGATTCCATGTAGTAATCAGGTCTAGGGAATAAAAAACTGTGGAATATAATTAAGATGTTATTTTGTCTATCACATGCTAGTAAAAAAAGACAAACTTTTCTGGAAGATATCTCTTGACACATTTGTAGGATATATTTCATCCCTTAACCAAATATCTTGCATTCTTCATTTATGCTCTATTTATTCTTTTCTTTATCACATATAGATATTTTAAAACCAATTCTACTATTTGTTACAGAAAATCATTCATTTTTTAGTCATATGCAATATAAATTAGTCTGTTACTATCTAGTTAGCCAAAGGAAGATTGCTTAAAAGAGTTGCTTGCTGGTCTCTGATAAGACATCTATATCTCCTTAGGGCTGTGCATAGGGATTGGGGGCAAATGCTGTTTCAAATCTCAGAGACTACTAATCTTAACTGTTGCCACTGTAAATATCATGCTGTTCACTCCTAGAATTAACTATCTTTAATAAAGGAAAAGACAAGGAAAACAATGACATTCAATTCCATAACCTGAAGAACAGCTACTAACTCTAGGTCATTCTATAATATGCAATTGCTGTCTCTTACTTCTGTTAAATTTATTATCTCTTATATAATATCTTTTAAGTCTATTGTCTATCTATTGAGTGACCATAATGAATCTTACAGATTAAAATATTTGGTATTTGTATTTGTCCTCTTTTTTTTCATTATCTATGTCTAGTTCTAATATATTTATTGATACTCTTGGTTTTGATCATTAATCATAGGATAATGGATCTATGCTTTAGATAATCACATGAGGAATCAAAACTTCTAGAGGGGACAAAAACTCTGTATTTGCATTTTGCTAATAAAGGGCAGGTGGTACAGCTTTCCACTCAGGATTTTTTTTTTCTTTCTGAAATAGCTTCACTTCACAAGCAGGTTCTGAAATTTAGTAGAGTTTGGCTATACTGCAATGTGCACAAGAACATTATTTTAAACTTCCATTTAACTTTTCATAGAGTACATATAAGATCATAATGGTAGGGGCAACTTTGTCCCCTCGGGAACATTTGACAGTGTGTGGAGCCATTTGTGGTTGCCATCACTGGTGGGGAGTACTACTGGCAATCAACTTGTAAAGGTCAGGAGGTACTGTTGAACAGCACAAGACAGCTCCTTTCCCCAGAAAAGAATCTTTCAAGTCCTAAATGTCAATAGTGCTGAGAATAAGAAATCCTGGCTTAGTGTACCAACAATGGTGTCTATCTGCTATTGAAGTGTTTCATTTTAAATAAGGTCTATTTATAAAAACATTTTTCTGACTTTTATGGAATCAGATTATTAATGTTGCTTGCCATTTAAAATAAGTATTTCTCTTTGCTTGTTCTCTAGAGCCTAGTGTAAAGAGTAGGGAAAATTGCAGAAATTTAAATAATATAGAGTAGGAAAATTATTGGCAGGTTTTGGAATGTGCAGTACATGTACATACATACTGAATAAAATCATTCTACAAAGTTGCTATATTTTGCATCCAAAATGCCCCCAAAGGTCTATGTGTTAAAAGCTTGGTCTCCAACTGGTTGCTATGGGATGTGGTGGAAACTTTGAGAGATAGGACTTAATGGGAGGTTTAAGGTCACTGGGGGAATTCCCTCAAATGAGATTGTGAGATCTCAGTCTATTCCTCTTTCTCTTTTTGTGTCCTGGCTTTGTCATACTATGACGTACTGCCCATGCTGCACACATATGTGAGGGCCTGAGAAGCACTAGGTCCACCAGATCATGGACTGGAACTTTCAAAACCGTGGGCCAGAATAAACTCTCTCTCTTTATAAGTTGATTATCCCAGGAACTTGTTAAAAGGATCTAATTCTGACTAATGGAAATGCTAAACAAGTTTTGCTTAGCCTATGGGATTTGATATTTACATTTCATGCAAAGAGGGCCAATTTATCAGGAGCTGTTGCAACTGGTGACAGTTTCTTTGATTTGACAGTGTTCAGTGGCAATTTCCCCTTATAGTCTAAATTGTCAAGCTTGGAAATCTTCAACACAGAGGTCTGAAAACTGGAAAAGGAACTATACCAAGTTATTTATATTATTTAATTTCAGAATAAAGTACCTCTTTTGTGCAAGATAAGTGTGAATAAACACCTATAATAACCAAAACAACAATAATAACAGTCCCAGGAGACATTTGAAATTTCTAAAAATGGGAGATTTGCTTTACATAGCATACAAAAGAAAATAATGAAATTATAGTGTCTCTTATTAAATATTCTTTAAGAAAAGAATTTTACACCTACCTGGTTATTTAGTAAATAAATATGTAGTCACTAAATCATTACAACTAAATATCTTGCTGTTTCTCTTATATAATTGTACTAGTTGAAGGGAATGAAAAATACTCTGTAATTATTATCCAGTTTTGACAAGGTACTACGTAGTCATCTATTCAGTTGTTGCTATGCAATTATTGAGAAGACCATTCATCTAACATTTCCTGTGTTTTGGCAGAGATTCCTCTGTAATGTGGTATGAAGCAGAGTCTAGTGGTGAAACAAATATGCCAAGATTTGTACCAGTAATCTTTTAGTGTGTCCCTTAAGGGATATGATATAGATGTCCAAGTGGTAGAGATTCCTTTTGGCCAAAGTGTTGGGGGGTGTCTTTGTATACAAAGGAATACCCTTTATCCCACATTACTTTAGTTGCTCCCATTTTGCTAAAATTTGAGTTGTCCCTAAAGTGGGTTATAATGAGTCTAATGACATTAAGGAGGAAAAAAAAAATTTGTGATCTCTTCCTAATCAACTCTGACCACCTAAAGAGAATCTGAAAAACTCTCCTGCCTTCCAATATAATAATAAAAGACAAACTGTGAGAGAATATTTACCATCCAAAACAACGTATATCAAACTATCATGAAATGGAAGTTACGAGGAATGAGCTCAAGTCTGCCCTGGGATGGCTCAGTGATTTTGAAAGAACATATTACTTTTTACCAATGGGGGAGGTACCCAATCAGACACAATTTTTATTTTAAAAATTTGTTTTATAAGCCTTCATCTTCTAGAAAGATGGAACAGATATACTTTTCCCTATTCTTCCCAGAAAGTATAACTAAGCTCTCTGCATATTATGCTTAAAACAAACATAAGCAGACTGAACAGAGGGGAGAAGGAAAACAGGTTAGGGATCTCAGGATCAAAGAAATAACATACCAATGAGCTACTCTGGGTTTTCCTTATGTGTCATACATCCCAGGCTTGTTGTGGAGGAAACCAGAAACCCAGAAATGCTAACATGTATGCTTTTCCTGGGACTTCAAAGACATGAATGTTGAAATTTTGTTATAGTCCAACAGGTCTTAGAATTTCTGTTCATTTTGTTTTCTAGTCTATTTTTTCTCTCTTGTTCAATTTTCTCTCTTGTTCTATTGTTTTATTTCCAATACACTGATTTCTTTTCATCTATCCCCTCCACTGTTGAGTTCATCCACTGAGTTTTGTATTTCAATTTTATTGTTTTTCAGTTCTAATATTTCCATTTGGCTCTTCCTTTTATTTCTTTGCTGAGACCGTCCAAGATTTTGCATTATTTTATTGACTCCTCTTATTTTTTTTTTTTTTTTTTTTTTTTGGTACCAGGGATTGAACTCAGGGGCACTCGTCCACTGGGTCACATCCCCAGCCCTTTTTTGTATTTTATTAGAGACAGGGTCTCACTGAGTTGCTAAGTGCCTCGCCATTGCTGAGGCTGGCTTTGAACTCGCGATCCTCCTGCCTCAGCATCCCAAAGTGCTGGGATTACAGGCGTGCGCCACCGCGCCCGGCTGACTCCTCTTATTTTTTATTTGACTGAAATGCATTCATAATTGTTAGTTGAAACACTTTTATTGTGGCTGTTTACATAATTGTCAAACAATTCTAACATCTATCATCTTGTTATTAGTATGTATTGATTGTCTTATCTCATTTAGTTTGAAAGATTCTTAGTTTAGCAATTTCCAATTTAAGACTGAACATTTTCATATTATTGTTCTATTTAAACCTTTTGTTTTAGGTGGCTTTCTCTGACACCACTCCATCAAAAGAAGGAGGCAGGGCTTCAGGAAAGGTAGAAGTCCAGGTTCCACACTCAGCTTCACTGACACTAGAAGTGAGGGTTTCCAAACTACTTTTCAGTAGGTAGGAGTTCTAGGTTCTTTCAGAGTAACTATTGACACAATGGTGATAGTGGCCTCATTATCACTTGACAATGGTGAAAGGCCTCCTCTGACAGAACCTTAGTGGAGACATAGAGGAATTCCTTAGTATAGTCCGCTGAGAGTAGAAGTCTAGACTCCTGATATGGTCTCCACTTACACTGCAAAGGGCTAGAAGAGTGAGGTTCTCAATAATAACCAAAAAGGATAAAAATCTTGGCTATTTGTCTCTAACTGAAATACAAAGGTCAGATTTAATGCATCCCTAATCAAAATTCCAGTGAGTTTTTTTATATAGATATAGACAATATTACTCTAAATTTGTATGGAAAGGCATTGGACTTAGAATGGATAAAACAATATTTTAAAACTAGTGGCTCAGCACTAATTTCTAGAATATATAAAGAACTCAAAAAACTTAACACCAAAAAAAACAAAAAACACAATCAATAAATGGTCTAAGGAATTGAAAAGACACTTCTCAGAAGAAGATACACAATTAATCAACAAATACATGAAAAAATGCTCAACATTGCTGGTAATTAGAGAAATTCAAATCAAAACTACTCTAAGATTTCATTTCACCCCAGGCAGAATGGCAGCTATTAAGGACACAAACAACAATAAATGTTGGAGAGGATGTGGGGAAAAAGGCACACTCATACATTGCTGGTGGGAATGCAAAATGGTACAACCTTTATGGAAAGCGGTATGGAGATTTCTTGGAAAACTGGGAATAGAACCACCCTATGACCCAGCCATCCCACTCCTGGGTCTATTCCCAAAGGACTTAAAAACATAAACTTAAAAGCATATTACAGTGACATAGCCACTTCAATGTTTATAGCAGCACAATTCACAATAGCTAGGTTGTGCAACCAACCTAGATGTCCCTCAGTAGATGAGTGGATAAAGAAAATGTGGTATATATACACAAAGGAATTTTACTCAGCAATAAAGGAGAATAAAATAATGGCATTCGCAGGTAAATGGATGAAGTTGGAGAATACAATGCTAAGTGAAGTTAGTCAATCTCAAAAATCCAAAACCGAATGTTTTCTCTGATATAAAGAGGCTGATTCACAGTGGTGTTAGGTCGGGTACATAGGAAGATGAGAGGAACACTAGAATGGTCGAAGGGGAGGGAGGGGAAGGGAGGGTGCAAGGGGGGATGGAGGAGAAAAAAAGAAAAGGTGGTAGAACAAGATGGATATCATCATTCTAAATGCATGACTGAAGACTTGAATAGTATGACTATACTTTGTATACAAACAGTGTTATGTAAAAAGATGCTCTATATGTATATTATGAGTTGTAATGCATACTACTATTATAAATACAACAACTTTGAATAAATAAACAAACAAAAAATAGTGGCTCAGGAGGCCGAAACAGGTGTATTGTGGGTTCAAAGCCAGTCACAGCAACTTAGCGAGGCCCTAAGTAATTTAGCTGGACTCTGTCTCAAAAAAAAAAAAAAATTAAAAGGGCTGGGTATGTGGCTTATTGGTAAAGCACACCTGGGTTCAATCCCTGGTACCAAAAAAAAAGTTAAAAAGAAGTAGTATTCAATCAATGTGTTTTCAGGGTTTTTTATATAGCTATAGTCACCAAGACTATATGGCACTGGTAGAGAGATACCTGCTTGTGAATGCAGAAAAATGGAATAGAATAGAAAACTCAGATACAGATCAACACAAATATATTCAACTGACTTTTACAAAAACGTAAAAGCATTTCAGTGGAGGAAAAGATAGCCTTTTCATCAAATTATACTGTAGCAACTGGATATCCATGGGTGAAAATAGTGAACTTGGAATAAAGTCTCACATTTTATATAACAAAATTAATTCAAAATGAATAAAAGATTTAAACATACAATGTTTCTACAACTATAGAATTTTAACAAAAAAAGTGGTGAAAATATTTTAGGTCTAGTGCTAAGTCAAAAGTTATTAGGATTAAAGCCAAAACCAAGATTCATAACTGAAAAAAGGCATATTGTGGACTTTATTAAAGCTGAAAACTTTTGCTCTGTGAAATACTTTGTTAAAAAAGGGTAAAAAGGCACTCTCTAAAATGGAAGAAAATATTTGTAAATCACATACCTGACAAAGGGATTGAATCAAATCAAAAAGAGTATTTATGTTATTCTCTAGTAGTTAAAATGATATCTCAAAATACAATAGTAGGAAAATCAAACAATAGATTGGAATTTAAGCAAAGAACATAAAGATATTTTATCAAAGTGGTGTAAGATGAAAAATAAACATGTGGTGACATGTTCAATATTGCTAGATGTTAGAGAAATGCAAGATAAAATCACAATGAGATATAACTACAGAACTATCAACATTACTAAAAAAATAATGACAATATCAAATGCTGAGGAGGATGCAAAGAAACTGAATCATCCAAGTATCCCTTGTGGGAATGTAAAATGGTACAGTAAATATGAAAAACATTTCAGCAGTTTCTTTTAAAACTAAATATGCAACTACTTTATGACTCAGCAATTGTATTCTTGAGCATTTATCAAGAGAACTAAAGACTTACATTTTCCACATAAAAATCTTGTAAATTAATGTTTATATCAACTTTATTCATAATGAATGTCCAAAATCTAGAGAAAACTCTAGAAATGCTTCAACAAGTAATGGTTAAACAGATTTTGATATATACATACTCTGGATACTCATCCACAATAAAACCTATTAATTAACATACAACCTGGGTGAATCTCCAGAGAAGTATGCTGAATGAAAATATCTGATGCCAAAAGGTCATATGCTGTATGATCCATTTATGTAACATTCTCAAAATGACAGTTACAGAAATGGAGAGCAGTTAAGTGGTTGCCAATAGTTAAGAAAGGAATGGGGTAGTAGAACGAGTCATACAATATTACAGTATGTACATATATAGCGATATGACTGGTATGATTCTACATCATGTACAATGAGAAGAATGAGAAGTTATACTCTATTGTATATGATGTATCAAAGTACATTCTACTGTCATGTATAACTAATTAAAACAAAAATTTTTAAAAATAGAAAGGATTGGGGGAAAGAGAAATTATATATTTTTATAAAGGAGCAAAATGTAAGATCTTTATCAGAATAGAACTGTTCTGTGTCATGATAGTACATCCGTGTCAGTATCCTTTTTGAGATATTGTGCTGCAGTTCTGGAATGTATTGTTCTGGAATGGTATTGTCTGGAAGACTATACCACTATGTGAAACTGGGTAAAGACTACATAGTATCTCTGCATATTATTTCTTACACATGAATGTGAATGTGCAATTTTCTCCAAATGAAAATAATTTAATTGGAAAAAATGCATTGCATGAAAAAAATAAAAATGAAATCAGCATGTTAAGGAAAATATAGTGGTTGAATTTATCTTTGAATAAATGAAATCTTCTGAGTCATTTGGCCATGGGGAAGCCATAGTAGGTATTTTAGTGGGACTAACCAGGCTTTTCTATACATAATAGATTAAAAAAAAAAAAGTTTGTCCCTTTATTATCCTTGGGGATACTGAGCTTAGAAAATGGAAAAAAAAAAAAAAACAAAAAAAAAACATGAACCAATGGAATCCAAAGTGAGAAATGAATGAAAAATTAGCAACTTGAGAAATCTCTTTTGATTTATTTGCTTGTGTAATGTTAATAACCTCCCTCTCTTCTTTTATTGTAAGGTATTTTTGTACGCAAACCAATAACTAAAATGAATAATTTTATTTTATTTAGACATTAATGTTAAAAAATTAAAAACTGCATATAAATCAACAAATTTTGAGCAATAGTGTGGTATTAAAATAATGTTAGATAAATTCTAAAATATTTGAAATGGATTACAAATCTACATAGCTTCATTTTTTCCCCCCAACTTTGAAGTTGGGGTAAGTTAGTAACCATTTCTGTATTTTGTACTCCATGTTTTATTAAAGAACAAAAACTCATTTTGAGAAAACTATAGAGGAGATAAAAATAATTTTAATTTAATAAACATATGCCCAGTTACTGAATCAATATTTTATGTCAGCAACTCAGTAAACAATTTACAATAAAATTAATTACTTCTAATCTGTCAAAATGAAATAAAGCATCTTGTTATTTGTCCTTTTCATAAAAACAAGTAAAGTTAAATAGCATTATGGTAGAGGTAGTTTTTTGAAAAGGTCAATTGTTTCAGAAGTCCATCCTTAAAAATATAACAGTTTTCCTTAGTTGGGCTTCATTTCCCCATATTATAGAAAGAAAAACAATACAATGTGCTGTTCTGTTAAGGTGAATAAACTACAACCCCCTACACACACACACACACACACACACACACACACACACACACACACACAAATAAGGGCTCATGCAATTTTCTTCTACATAAGATTGAGCTTCTTGGGTTATAACTATTAAGGACGAAGTTCTAAGTATGAAAATACTTTCTACTTTATGGCTTGAAGTATCATCTACCAACTATAGCTAAATATCATATAGAAAAATACCCTTAGCTGCTTTAGAGAGAGATGATATGTTAATAGTTTAAATTTATTAGTGTCTTATTGATTAGATGTTTTTATGTAACAAATTATATTTAAGCTTGGTTTAAAATAACATTTATTATTTAGTTTCTATTGGTTAGGGATTTGTGAATGGGTTAGATAGACAGTTCTGGTTCAGAATCTTTCAGGAAGTTTCAGTCAAGATGTTGGCCGAGGTTGCAGTAATCTCAAATCCTGACTGTGGTTTCAGGTTCCATTTAGAGATGGCTCATTTACATGGTTCTTAGCAGGAGGCCTCAGATCCCTTCCATGGAAGACCTCTCCATGGGCTACTTGAATGTCCTCATGACATAGCAACTTGCTTCCCAGAGAGGGAGCAATATAAGAAAGAGCAAGTGAAGAGGAGGAAACCATAGTACCCTTCATAATCTAGTCTCCATGGTGACACACTGCTACCTCTAATTTATTTGTTGGAAGTGTTATTAAGGCCTACCGTACTCCAAGGGAGGGGTAGTATCTACCACCCAAAGAGAGGAATTTCAAAGAATTTGTGGACATTTTTTCTAAAGCACTACTATGGCCAACTCCAGTTTATTCTGAGTATTTTCCGTGTACTCTGTTGAAAAATTTAACAGTAGTCACGCATCAAATAAGATATCAGTTACAAAGACCCATCAATCAATTGCTATCCTACACACTGAAAGGGGAATCAGAAAATATATCCCATTCACAATAGCCTCAAAAAATAACATACTTGGGAAACAATCTAACAAAACAGTTGAAAGACCTCTACAATGAATACTACAAAACACTAATGAAATTGAAGAATACCTTAGAAAATGGAAAGATCTCCCATGTTCTTGGATAGGCAGAATTAATATTGTCAAAATGGCTATAATACCAAAAGCACTATACAGATTTAATGCAATTCCTATTAAAATTCCAATTACGTTCTTTGTAGAAATAGAAAACACAGTCATGAAATTTATTTGGAAATATAAGAGGCCCATAATAGCCAAAACAATTCTTAGTGAGAAAAGTGATACAGGAGGCATCACAATATGAGACCTTAAATTATACTTCAGAGCTATAGTTACAAAAATGACATAGCATTGGCACAAAAACAGGCATGAAGACCAATCAAACATTTTCAAAGACACAGAGATGTACTGTAATGGTTTGGTTGTAAGGGGTCCCCCAAAAGCTCATGTGTAAGACAATGCATGAAGTTTCAAAGAAGAAATGATTGGGTTTTGAGAGTCTTAACACAATCAGTGAATTGATCCCCCAATAGGAATTAACTGAGTGATACCTGAAGTTGTAGGGTGTGGCTGGAGGAGGTGGAAATTATGGGTGTGTCTTTGGGGTGTATATTTGTATCTGGCAAGTTGAGGCTCTCTCTCTGCTTCCTGATCAACATGTGAGCTGCTTCCCTCTGCCACATTCTTCTACCATGATGTTCAGCCTCACCTGCATTCCTAAAAATGGAGCCAGCCTCCTATGGACTAACACCTCTGAAACTGTGAGCCCTCAAATAAACTTTTCCTTTTCTAAAATTGTTCTGGTTAGATCTTTTAGTCACAGCAGCAAAAAAGCTGACTAGAACACATACCCACACAAATATGGTTATCTCATACTAAACAAAAGAGCCACAAACATACATTGAGAAAAGATAGCCTCTTCAACAAATGGTACTGGAAAAATTGGAAATCTATATGTAGTAGATTGAAGTTGAAACTCTATGTCTCACCCTGCAGTAAATTCAACTCAAAGTGGATCAAGTACCTAGTCATTAGACCAGTGATGCTGTATCAACTAGAAGAAAATGTAGGTCCAGCTCTCCATCATGTAGGCTCAGGAGTGGACTTCTTTAATAAGACACTTAAAGCACAAGAAGTAAAATCAAGAGTCAATAAATGGGATGGCATCAAACTAAGAAGCTTCTTCACAGCAAAGGAAACAATCAAAAACAAGAAGAGAGAGCCTACAAATTGGGAGAAAATCTTTACCACCTGCACTACAGATACAGCACTAATCTCCAGGATATAAAAAGAACTTAACAACTTAACAGTAAATGTTGGTGAGGATGTGGGGGAAAAGATACACTCATACATTGCTGTGGGACTGAAAATTGGTGCAACCATTCTGGAAAGCAGTATGGAGATTCTTTAGCAAACTTAGAATGAAACCACCATTTGACCCATTTATCCCACTCCTTAGTTTATACCCAAGGACCTAAAATCAGCATACTACAGTGATGCAACTACACCAGTGTTTATAGAAGCTCAATTCACAATAGCCAAGCTATGAAACCAACCTAGGTGCCTGCCCTTCAAGAGATAAATGGATAAAGGAAACATGTTATGCATATATACATTGTAGAATATTAATTAGCCATAAAGAAGAATGAAATTATGGCATTTGCAGGTAAATGGATGGAAATGGAGAATATCATGCTTAGAGAATTAAGCCAAAAAAAAACAAAGCATAGATGTTCTTTTTGATATGTGGATGTTAACCCATAACAAGGGAGGGTGGGAAGTGGAAGAATAGAAATTCATTGGAATAGACAAAGGGAAATGAAGGGAAGGGAGGGGGAAGTGAAGGGAAATATGAAGGACAGTAGAATTAATCAGACATAACTTTCCTATCCTTGTATTTGAATACATGACCACTGTAACTCTAAATTAGGTACAACCACAAGAATAAGATCCACATTGGAATGGGTTGTACTCAAAGTATGTATTATATGTCAAAATACACTCTACTGTCATATGTATCTAAGAAAACAACAACAACAAAAAGGTATCAGTTACACAGAACTCAAATAATACAATGCAAATTTCATCATGAGTCAAAGAATATAAAGAAGAATGTAAAGCATGATGACTTACAATTGATGTTTTTGAGAGTTCTGTCTAAGGTCTAGAGTTCTAGAATCACTTTGTAAAGATTTGTCATGATACCAGATCATATCTCCCTCATCAGCATGTGGGTTTCATAGGCATCATTGGAAGAGAGCTTTTTTAGTGGGGGATACTTGGGATTGAACCCAGGGAGTTTAAACAATGAGCCACATCCCCAGCTCTTTTTTAGTATTTTATTTTGAGACAGGGTTCCACTGAGTTGCTTAGTGCCTTGCTAAGATGCTGAGGCTGGCTTTGAACTCATGATCCTCCTGCCTCAGTCTTCCGAGCCACTGGGATTATAGGTGTGCACCACCACACCCAGTGAAATATCTTTTGATGTACATGCAGAAAATGAGCATGGGAGCAATGCACTTTCTATCATTAGCTTTTGTGGAAGATAAAGGGTAGTGCAGAAAAATCAGGGAACGAAAAGAATGAGAACCACTGATAAAAATATTGAAGATTTTGCTAAGATAGGAAAAGTTTCTCACAGCAAAATAGGTATGCTTCAGATGTCACTATGTAGTTAACCTAGCTAGTGATTTGATCATCTGTTTTGACTACTGCTTTTTAATCTAAGATTAATAATAGTAGTGGTCTCTACCAGTATGGCCAAATGTTACTTTTTAGTAAAGAAGAAAGCATAATTTGTAAGTCCATATCCTTACAAAGAAATAAATTTAAAAATGAAAAGTGATATTTATGGATTACTTTTTAACTAGCTTTAGAGGGAATCCCTTGAAGCAACTCCAGTTTTCCTGGAAAGTGAGAAAAGAATTGAAGAAAAAAATAGGAAAAGAAAAAGAAAAAAAGAAAAAAGGAAAAAAACATATTACTAATGTGTTAATCATCGGTAAATGTACCACACATTTGTTCTATTGTATTAGTTACTTTTGCAAAGGTATTTTTAAAATTGTACTTTTATATTTTTTATTCAAATAAATTCTTAAATAAAAAAATTAAAAAGAATTAGAATGTCATCTTAGCTGTTCCTTTTTTGAAATTGGAAATTTGCTTTATGAATCATCATAGGTATTAGATAGTTATGCTTTTATGGATTCGTAGAACTGTAATGTATCTCTCAGTGAAAGTAAAGAACTTGTAAATTACTTTCACCTACTGGCCCATCAAAATATGAATTATTTCTCAAGATCAGGGAAAGGATGGTTGAATTTCTATATAAAAGTATAGTTTCAGAAATGTACTTTGAATAATGTGGAGATTTGAATGACAATAGTATATTCCATATGTGATAGAATTATTCTGTCAATCCATTCTATGTGTCAGTTATGAACCATGCCACAATCTCATTATCCACAGGCTGGTAAGGTCACCAACACTAGAATTTTGGAATAGCAACCTTTTATCAGCAGATTAGTTTCAATTGTGAAAGTGGGCTCAAAATAATGTATATAACCAAAAACTACAATGGATTTTTCCTTATGTTTTAGTCTAAAAGGTTTCTGGGGGAAAATTCGGTCTTATTATTAATGAAGTTTAATAGTTCACATAGGGTAATTATATTATACTTTAAGCTATGCTTGGCCAACTGCATTATAATAATCTTGTTAAAAAAAACTAAGATCTATATTTAAGTATATTCTAGAGAGTCCATTATCTTATTTAATGCCTCTAACCGTAATAGGTCCTTACTGCACAAAGCAAGGAAGAATGTAGAGAAGGTAGAATAGCAGGAGGAGGAGGAAGACGATATGAAGAAGAGGAAAAAGAAGGTTAAGATTTAAATCTTTTAATGCACCACTACCAGCTAAATTCTCTACTAGAATCTAGAAGTAAAACATACATCTCAAGTTTAATACAGTATAGATGTAAATATTTAAATATAAAGATATAAATGAATGAAAAATTGGTCACCAAAAAATCTGAGAAAAATTAAAAAGAAAAGAACTTCTTCATGGATAATTTTAAGAAAATTAAACAGAATACTTACATTCTCTACTGTGGGTATTAGACATATATGTCAAGAGCTGGACTGGCTGAAATCATAATTAGGTTCAAGGAGAATTTAGGATAAATTCTTAAATGAAAGATTCATAGTAAGTTAAGGACAGCTAGTAATATATAGGGATGCTCTTAATTTTTGAGGTTGACATCACAGATAACATGATCATAACCATAATCATATATCTTTGTTTTCTTGTCAGGTATAGTATTAGTGCACATGTGGTATGTGTATTTGTGTGTGTGTTTTTGTCAGAATTGCAGTTGTAGTAGAAGGGGTGATAGTAGATATTGTAAGGCATATAATTATGACAGGAAGGGAATGGACTCTATTTGCAAAAGCAAGAAGAAATATGAAAAGTTTTGTCATGGTTAGGGATATTAATGGAAAGTTATGTGTACCCTATGTGTAATCTATGAGTCTGAGGCAATCAGAAGCAGAACAACATTCTGAACACTGAGTTGTTGCTTTCTGTAGAACTGAGAATGTGTGCTTCTTATGCAGTTAAATTCAAGACTGCTGATTTGAGAGATTACTCAGTGATATTCTTTGTAAACTTTCAACTACACACCCAGGGAAAGGAGAGAGGAGAAACAAAAGTCTTCATGAAAAAAAGACATTGCCACGAAGGCGTGTAGAAATCATATATATACATATATACCTCCATCTCCATCCATTCACATATCAATTATGTTGAGTCTCCAAGAACACATAAGAGCACTTTGCATGAAATAGGTACTCAATAAATATGTTCAATTTTTTCTGTTGAATAGTGTAAAAACAAAAAAAAATAGGCTTTCATATGAAGACTTCCTGTTAAGGTATAGTGATTCTTTTCCTCCCATCTGTCTACTCTCTACTCCATAACAAAGAAAAAAATAATAGCAGAATACATATGTATAGATCACTTGCTTCTCTCTTTTTCTTCTAGTTGGTTCCCTCCAAAACCATAAGATTTTTAAAAATAAGGAATTAAAATTAAAAGACACAGCCCAATCTCCCAATATTTCAACTCAGACAAAAAGCTGATAATCACTATGCTGAAGAAAAGCTAAATGTACAAGTTGATGACAACAATCTAACTTAATCAACAAAATATAACTGTTAGAAGGACAAAAATGAGAAAATGGTAGTGGCATTGCAATAATTTCTACTGTCTGGTACAAGCTTTTTCCAAAGACCCAGGTTTATGGCTCAAATGTTAAATTGATTCTCTCCATCCAAAATGTGTTCTATTTTGTACTCTGACATTGAAGTAATACAGATAGTTGCAAAATAGGCTGAATCTGTTTATACCACTTTTGCAGCCAAATTCATCAGAACATAATAGCAACATATTGCCTGGACAATGATATTATCAAGCCCAACAAGCCAAAAGTCACAAAGTAATTGGCAATATTGAAAAGAATTTCAGAATTATAAGAGCAATGATTATTTTATTTAAAAGTATGTAAGTATAAAGAATGGGATCATTTTGAATGAGATGGGATTGGGTTTTTGGTGTGGTGAGAGATGAGATACCCAATAATCTGTACTATCAAAACTAAGATTGATGTTTGATGCCTGAGTCCTAGCTTTCAGCTAAGATACATGCTTGTCTTCAGTACAGAAAAGTGATATTTCAACACTTCTTAGGAACAGAAATGTTGTCTCAGTAGATCAGGAGTATGATCCAATGTTACTTTCCTTATGTTGGGCTTACAGGACAATGAAACACACAAATGTAATTCTAAAGTATCAAATGGAAAAGAGTCATCCTGCTTGGTTATCTTAAAGAAAATTAGTCTCAGAACCACATGAAGATTTTCCATCATTTCAATCACTTTTAAAAGTTCTTTAAAGTTCCACATTTCCCTGGGGCTTCTGCCTACCCTTGCTCCAGAGATTGTCAGTCAATGTGCTAAGTGTGTAGGACAAGAAGGAAGAATTAAACTGAAGTGTGACCTGTACCTAGATATCAAGGACTGTCCAAATTCATTTTCTTTCAGCCCAAATGCTGATGGAAGTAAAATAAGTTGTACTTCTGAGAACCACCAATGGTCTATTCAGAAAAGTAAAAGGAAGAAATTATTCTAAAGTCAATACATACTGGAAAAAAGACTTTGGATATAATATTAAAATTGAGCTTACTTAACTACAAAAGAACAATGACAATAAGTCTTTAGTCTGCTTGGGAACAGATTTTGGTACACAAGCAATGAAAGAGGACAAAAAGGGAAGGTTGAGGCATTTAAATGATTTAATAAGGAACTATTCCAACTCAAAATAGTCAAATACGGTCTTATTTGCTAAAGCTTCTAGGGCAAGCCTCCTATCAACTTCTTGAATTAACAGATATAATCCATATTGATATTGGATATTAAATATCACCTTTATTTGAAACATCAAAGAAAAAACTTCATAATACTTCACAAAGTTCTGTAGTGAAAAATTGAAAAGATTTGAGTATATAGTTTAGCCATCACCTCAAAGGCCAAAGGATGATGAACTCACAACCAAGCCACCAGAATCTCCAGGACATGCTTTTGAGTTTTCCAAGGTTTCTTGTTCAATCCTGGGTGAAGTTGGACACATTTGAAGTATGCTATTTAAAGTATTTAAATTCTCCAACAGAGGGGTGCGTTTGTGTGTGTGTGTGTGTGTGTGTGTGTGTGTGTGTGTGTGTGTATGCGTGCATACACACTTGTTTGCATATTTGGAACCATAAAATAAAGTCTGAAAATCACTTTATAAAGAAGATTGATACTCAGCCCCCGACTCATTCCCCACCTGCCCCTGCCAGATACATGTGTAGGCAAAACTACATACACATGTAAAGTATTGGATGGCTCTGGCACTCTTAAATCAAAACATTTTTTTTCTTTAATATAATCAGTGTTTATCTTGAGAAATTATGAAGACATATCATCAAGATGAAGTTTACATGAGTAATACTTGTTTGAGGATGAGGAAGGGAACATGTTTATATTCTGTCCTCTTTTAACCTATGTTTTTAAATTAATTCTACTTCCAGAAAGAAATAATACTACTGTCTACCTCATAAAAAGATAAGTTAGAAAAGATGAAGGAAGGAAGGAGGGAGGGAGGCAGGAGGTAAGGGGGAAGGAAGGAATGGAGGAGGGAGGGAGGGAGGAAGGAAGGAAGGAAAAAAAAGAAAGAAAACAACTACATAGCTTGAGATGCATAATGTATTGTTACATTGGATATAGTGTGAATCCCTTTATATGGATTCCTAAACTCATTCAGTTTCAAAAATGTTTCATTTTATCACCTGCAATATGCCATTACTGTGCCAAATAGTGGGTAAAGTCTGCTTTTCAGCATCCGCAAATCATTTCTCTTATCTGTTATGTCACATCCTCATGCCAGCCATAAGAAAGAAAAAGAAAATCCAAGTTGCAGGAGAAAACTGAAATCCAAAAGGAGGTTATTTTCTAGGGACTCCAAAGGTTTTTTGTTTGTTTGTTTGTTTGTTTGTTTTTGTACAATGATTGAACCCAGGGGTGCTTAACCACTGAATCATATTCTTGGCACTTTTTATTTTATTTTATTTTTATTTTGAGACAGGATCTTGTTAAGTTGCTGAGGCTGACCTCAAACTTGAGATCCTCCTGCCTCAGCCTCCCAACTTGCTGAGATTAGAGGCTTGTAGCACTGTGCTGGGCCAAAGCTATTCTTTTCTTATTTTAGTACTCCACAGTAACAGTTCAGGACTGTGTTTATATTGTTTCTTTTGCTTTGTTTGATGTTTGATTTGTTTAATGACTTTTTCTATATTTTTTCTATAAATGTACATTGAATTTTCCATCTATCTATACTATGAGCAGAGGCAGTATTTTCCCTACTTTCACCCTCATAGATCACAGCAAAGTATTGGTATATAGTAAATATTCATAAATATGTGTTAATGAAGTAATAACACACCCCTAGGACCACTGGATGCAAGTTTATCTGATCTTGATTATCCCTTCTGTCCATGTGTTCATCGTTCCATAGAGTACTATATTTATTTTAAGCTTAGTATGTATTTTTTGTTTATATAAGTATAAAAATTAGTACAAGCCACAATTATTCCCTTCAAAAGCTTACAGTTTAATAATTGGAACAATATTGCATTAGAGACTAAGATTCAATGACTTAATAGATCATAAAGAAAATAGGCATTATGAATTTAGAGAAGGAGGTATTACTGGGGTTCAATTGATTAAAGTGGTCTTTTACAAGGTAAATTATTAGAAATTAGCTTTGATCAATAATATTTAATTCATAATATCCTTGCAAACATTAAGTAAATTTGAAGGCTTAAAACAGTCTTAAGCATGGCAAAAAATCAACACATAGTATCCAAGAAAATGAGGAGAAAGAGGGTTGGATAAATGGAAAGGCTAGTAATATTTGGGTATTAGAAAGCATCCAAATAAAGAGTGTATTTTAAGATAATCAAGTCTTATGGGGATATTTAAGCCAAAATAGAGGATCCATTCTAAGGAAGCAAAATAACAAAAGAAGTTTGTGTGTGGGAAATCCCATTGAAATAGAAAGTATATCAGTGGACTACAGGTAGGAGATAGAGAGGGAGGGAGGAGGAATGGAAAAATGGAGGAACTGCAGAACAAAATTAGCCAAAATAAGTTATATACATAAATGGATATACCACAGTTAATCTCACCTTTATGTGTATCTATAAAGCATAAATTAAAAACCAATAAATAAATAGAAAGAAGTCCTGAGTAGTATATGAAGGAAACAGAAGGAAGAAGGAGGGGAGGAAAAGAGGAAGTACTAGGGACTTAAGTGGAGCAAATTATATTTCATTCATGTATAAATATGTCAAAATGAACCCCACTATTATGTATAATTTGAATGCACTAATACAAATATTTTAAAAATGCAGGGAGAAATGTTCATGTCAAGATTGAAGAAGATCCTGAGTGTAAAGATCTGTCAATTCTGAGGAATTAAGATTTACTTTTCTATATGCAGTTAAGAGTCATTGGTATTTGATAAGTTCTTGCTACAATTTAATGGATCTGTAGGTGTTTTCATTAAGACAGGCATATCATGTACCAACATTTCACCAATACTCAGTACAAAGATTCAGGCAGTCAAAAGACTATTTTAATCTAAAATTGCCTAAAGTTGACATTTTCTCTTTCTAGTTTCAGCCTTTCACTTATGCCTCAAAATGACTGAACCAAATTATTATTTTGACTTAGAAACAGCAAATATGCCTCTAAAATATATACTCAGTGAAAGGCAAGTGAAAAGACTATGCTGAATTATCATCACATGGAATAATATTCTCTCACATTGTATCATATCCTGAAATTTAAGAAAACAAAGATTAGCTATTAAATTGGTCTAAAATAATGTGCTAAGTGCTATACAAAGCCTGAACATGCTCTCAGATCTTCACAGGAGAATAAACACAAACCTAAAAGTAGAAAATTAACAAAATGGGAAAAGAAATTTGGAGAAGAGATGAAGGGAAGTGAGGCAGAGTTAACAGTTTCCAATAATCAAGAGGGTGGAAAAGTCACATAATAAATTTTTGTAAGTAGGAATAAGTAAGAAATTGAAATTACATTAAGTGGAAATATAATGCAAAATGTGCATTGAAAAATGAGCACCTTAGGGGACATTGTGCAAATAATACATAAAGATACAGATTTGACAGAATCACAGAACTTAGAAAAATTTTGAGATTTTGCCACTCCCATTATCTTCATGCAAAACCTTACATCAATCATCTCTGACAAGAGAAAACCCATTCTGTTTGAAACCAAAATGTGAAACACCCCAAAGGTAATTTCATGACCTCTAAAGTAATATATTCTGGTGTTTGACAGCCTTCACTGACAGTAAATTCTTCCTTAAACTTTTGCTATAGTGTCATTTCCTGTATCTCCACCCTCTCTGCAGATGGGGAGCATCTGGTCCTAATGATTGTCCTTCAGGTCCTAGAAGATCATTACTAAGTCACCACTTAGCCAGCTCTTCTAAGGGCTAAAAAAAAAAAAAAAATCTCAATTCCCCTTGGTTTTCTCTTCTTCAGCTTATTTTCTTGCTGTTTATCATCTCTGTTCTGGAATAGTTTTAAAGAAGAAAAACAATCTTGCTGCATTTCAAGCCAAATAGGCATACAATTAAAACTCTAATTAAAAAAAAAAAAAAGAGCATATATCCGCCTAGGCTCCTAAAGCCAAGAATATTTTTTTAAAAAAATAGCCTCTTTTCCTTTTCTCGATGACAAATGCCAGTGGAAAATCTTACTTAACCTAAAAACAGTGTTTCTCTGAGGACTTGAGCTGTGCAGAAAAATTATTTCTGGTGTGGACAGAGATCAACCTTTTCTCCCCCTGTCTTCATGGGTAAATTAAGTAGTTACATAAAGGGAAAAGTTACTCAAAGTGCCACTGCCATAGGAAGTTTTATCAACTTATATAGCCTTAGGCAAAGGTTATGTTCCTGAACTCTGAACCCACCTTTCCTAGTTATCTTCAATCCAAATAGAGTAAATGATAGAGGGAAATATTCCAAGCCTTCAAATGATAAAGTAAAACTTTTCCAAAACATAAGGGAAAAAAAGTAACTGTCAGTGGATTAAAAAAGTCATAACCAATTTTACAAATATTTGACCCATAAACTAAAGTAAGTCAATTCTGAACTGCTACCTTACCCCTGCAATTCAGATGAAAACTTTATGTATTGCTTCAAAGGTAATATAGTTTATCAACATAATTATTATATATTATGTTGTTTACAAATTCTTGTTGGCTTCTCTTCACTTGTAATCAGGGCCTTTGTGTTCCTGCTAGAATTTAGGCATAAGCCACATGCTAAAAGGTTAAGACTGTAGCTTGATTTTATATAAGATTTTGAGCTACACTCCATTCTGTGGACACTGAGAATCTCTTGAATCTGTAACATATACCAGGCAGTGCACAAATGTGCTGATATTTATGGAAGAGGTTGGCAAAAAATTAAATCCAGAGTAAAACAAAGGCAGTACACTGTTATTATTTCCGAAGAAGAAGATTTGGGGGAAATGTCACATTTTTCAATAACTAGCAGGTATCTCCCCAAGCCCCAGCAGCTTGATTTGGTATAAGTTTCAAATATATGAGTCTCAACAGCACTACACACAAACAAATAAATAAAAACACACAAGGAACTTTGGCTTCACAACCTATTAGAGTAATAGCTAGGATACTACCCCATAAAATGTCATTGCCACCATCACCATGAGGGTGTGTCTTCATTTGTCCCCATAAGCCAGTTACTCCAAGCTATTGATAATTGCCTCTCAGGAACATTTGATAAATGTGTGGAGTCATATTTGGTTAGACAAGTGGGGATGGTAGTATAGCTGGCATCTCATGTATATAGTCCAGGGACGCTTCTTAACCACCCACAATGTACATAACAGGCTCCAAAATGTCAAGAATGCTGAGGTGAAGAAATCCTGGCCTAGACTAAAGAGAGCATCTGACAGACATTGTCATCCAGGAGAAGACTTTTATCAGTCTCTGTCATAGCTTGTTTATTTGGGATGTTGTTCTTCTATCAATGTGCTGAATGTTTGGCCTTGCTACATCCCCCTCCTCCTTTCTTTATGAAGGATGGGAAGACCTGAGAACACTCAAGATACCTTCCATTTTACTGTGGAAGGTAGTGCCAACTTGTGACTCTACCTCCTGCTTAATATTCTTTAGTCCCAAGTCTTTTGGGAAATTCCAGGGTAAGCATATGCCCTTTTAATTAAGAGATGGCAGTAATGCTCCACTCTAGTTTACAGAGGCCCATGTTGCTCTTCCCCACCTCTTGACCACTTCCATTTCTATGCATAGGCAGTTTACACTCTTTAGCTCTGCAGATGGGGAGCATCTGGTCCTAATGATTGTCCTTCAGGTCCTAGAAGTTTATTACTAAGTCACCATTTAGCTAGCTTTCTATAGCTTCTAAATGCATTCAAGTATGTATTTGTTGAGGACTTATCTATATTGTGATATAACCTTGGCAATATACATTTGAGTTCTTATTAACCATAATTTAGTATTGGAAGCAATCTGATTCATTTTGGTTAACCAAATTCTGATAACTGTAGTCAGTAGAGATACCATAATAGAATCACTATCAAGGACTCAGAGAGAAACCAAAAACACCAAACAGTAAGTCTGTAGTGGGTACCATTTAATGTTTATTAGACATTTTAAATGGTTCACTAGGATCTATTATTTTCTTAGGGTCATTATTAGAAGTTGCTCTATCTCCATTTGCTTGACCAATGCTGGGTAGAGGAATCAGATCAATTATAGAATCTGGATAACAGAATCAGGACTTGAATGAACATTATTGGCTGTATAAAGAAAGGAGATAGATGAGTCCCTGTTGTATAAATCAGTTGCCTGAATCTTGACACTTAAAAATATCTATCCAGGTGCATAGCAGCATAGGCCTATAATTCCAGCAACTGTAGAAGCTAAAGCAGAGGATCACAAATTTGAGTCCACCCTCGGCAACATAGTAAGGCACAATCCCTAATTTTTAGAAAGGAACTGTGGATGGTAAAGCACTCAAAAAAATATTAGAAACACAGAAAGCATGGAAAAGCAGAGAGCTAAAAGTAGTGTTGTACCCTCAGTTGCATATTGGATGTAACTTTCAGATATAATTTCCTACGAGCATCTATTCATATTCAGCAAATTGTACTTTAGTAATCGAAATGATTTTAACTCAAGTTTTAAATAGCATGCTGACTTTTCCTCACCCATTGCTGCCATTAGGTACATTGTGTTCTGCTTTGCCTTAAGCCTACTGTTCTGAGATAACACTGACATTTGGGGGCTGACTACACTGGAACTTTTCTCTGTTACTCCTTCCTTGACTCCTCCAGTGGCTTTACAGTAATTCTCCACACTCAGGCAAGTACATGAACTCAGTGATCAGTTTGCCTGTGTCTTTTGCCAAAGGAAAAATCAGTTTGTTTTGTTGCCTTGGAAAATAGAAAACACTACACTTGCTCTGTGCCAAGTATGTTAAACACCTATCAGCTTCTCCCCCAGTACAGCACTCTACAATGTCATAGAGATTCAGCCCTGAGAATATCAGAATTCATCCTTTCCTTCCTTTTTGTTTTTGTAGAACACTTTACTCTGCAGATTCCTTGCAGTATCACAGACCTGGTAAAATTGTTGAAGTTAGTTAAACATAGCCATATCTACAAATTTGATGATTGGTTTGTATCCTAGAATTTGAACTTTATGTTTGTGCTATTTCTTTATTGTTATTTTAAAAAACTTCTTGTCTCTTACCAGCCTGAGACAATCTACAGAAAGCAAGCTGGACATATTCCCAACATGTTAAACCATAGGCAGTTTCCAGGAGCCCAGATCCTTGTATTGACCTTTTTCTATTGTTTATCATTTCTACCAGAACAGAACAATTATATTATGAGCACGAAAAAAGTCCTGATTTTTCTTTGTGGATTATCTATTTTTTTCTTAATGAAAAATATGTCATCATTCACTTAAAAAGATGCTTTATAAGATCTGCCATAATAGAAAAGTCATTTTCTCATTAATATGAATAATAATATCAAGTGCTTACCATATTCTAGTTATTTCTCCTGTATGATCAATATTATTCCCAACCACACCAGTAAGGTAGTATTATAAATGCCATTTTATAGATAGGACAATGGTTTCAGAGAACTGAAGTGATAAATGTACATTCCTTTTCTTACAATTACACTGTACATTTTCTTTCTAGGCTACTGAATTATAGGATTGCTTATTAGGTCTAATTTTTTGACCAAGCTCCATTGGCAAGTCAGTTGGACAGAGTTGTGTGATGTGTTGGTTCAAGTCCTCTAAGAAGCAGATGGCATAGCAGGATGAGACATGCAAGAGACTTCCTGGAGGTCAGCGGGAATCACTGATAGAAAATGGAATGGAGACAATGGAAGCTAGGAAAGCCAATACACTGTAATGCAGTTGTGACTCTTGATGAAGAGGAAAGGGAAGAGGGTTAATTAATAAGTCTCAAAATGCAGAACAATTCTAATGAAGTTTGCCTTCCATTTGCCTTGGAAAATAGAAAATTTTACAAATTAGGTGGAGCAAATGAAGCTAAAGTCATTCATCAAAATTGCCTGAATCTCCTGGGAATGGGATACTCTAGAATCCTTGTTATGCTCAGTCATTGGCTGAGAGCTGCCTGTGAGAAATGTGGCCCCTAGTTCAGCAGCAGTTTTACAGCACAGCAGCTGAGGCTGTCAATCAATTACATTCTTCACCTTAAAAGAACTGAGAGGCAGATTTTCATTGTTGCCATGTGGTTTAGGCTGGGTTAGATTCAGGGTTTTATTGTAGACCTTTGGCCTAATTAGGAAAGTCTATTTACCCACATCATACTAAACAAACTCTTCTGAGGATAGGAATTTTAGCTTACTTGTTTTTGTATCTTTCACAGTACCTGCATAGGTACAAAATAGGTGCTCAGTGATTGACATTAACTCAACATGACTTGGCCAACAGCAATCTGCCCCCTGCAAAGTAATGCAAATGATCTAATGACACTTTACAAAAATAAGATGATAATTTCCTTAAATGGCTCTTAAAAGGACTAGCCCTAAAAGAGTAAAGCTGACCAATATAGCTAATTACAATTATAATCCTTAAGAAAAAAAGCAGTAATCATAACCTTTTGCTCTTCACAACCTGGCACCTCTTCACCAAAGGAAAAGTCCCAGGATTTGAACTACAGGACAAACCCTGAATCACAGTTGCATCAACATATACAAACTCAGGCAGACATGCATATTCACAAACACTTACCATTCCACACATTGCTATTATCTAATTCCACTTTGTATAATGTAGTCATGCCTTCACTCTGGAGGGCAAAGAAGCTCTGACATATGAGCTTCCTTCACTCCCAGCCTCATCACTAAAACAGAGCTTAGAAAAGCTCCTAGGTACTAACTGTGGAATCATATCCACATCATAGGTAGGATAGGAAAAGAAAAGCTGGAGCAGGAAAGAAGGAAGACATTTGGGACAGTTGAAGGAAAGGAGAAAGGGAGAACACAAAAGGAAAGATAAGGAATAATGCTGACCCTATGCTGGAGATAGTAGTAGCACATTTGTATTAATGATTTTGGGGTGATGGGGCTAGCTAAGACCATGGATTACCCATGCCATTGACTGAAAATTAAAGAGCCCAATGATTTGGGCAATTAGCTGAAATACACACTGATCATAATATTAGCTACCTTGTGTTGAATACACATTATGTGCTCGGCACAGGGCAAAGCACTTTACCTAAGTTACTTGAAACTTAATTTAGTAAAATCCTGTGACTTAGCTACTAATACAGCTCCTTTACAGATGAAACAACTACCATGAGAAAGGCCAAGCATATAAATGGCAGAACTCAAATGGGAACCAATCCTGTAAGATACATTTACCACCTACACTATTTTGTTCCTTTACCTATTAAGACCATTTAAATTGATTATTTATACATACTGTGCAAGCACATTGTATTTGAGACATTGGGTCTGTAGCTAAGATTAGACATGTTTCCTACTACCAAAGATCATAGATTTTAGTCTCTGATTAAAACAAGTGCATTCAAATGCTCAAAAAAAAAAAAACAGGAATCAAAAGCAATCCAGAGGGCTGGGGTTGTTGTTCAGTGGTAGAGTGCTTGCCTTCCATGTGTTAGGCCCTGGGTTTGATCCTCAGCACCACATATAAATAAACAAATAAAATAAAGGTATAAAAAATAGCAATCCAGAGGGCTGGGGCTGGGGCTCAGTGGAAGAGCACTTGCCTGGTATGCATGAGGTACTGGGTTTGATCCTCAGCACCACATAAAAATAAAATAAATGTATTATGTCCACCTACAACTAAAAACAAGAATATTAAAAAAGGCAATCCAGAAATCCAAAAATAACAAAAGTATATTGAGAGAAGTGAATCATGACAGGATGGACAGTAGACTGGGTCCATCAGATAAGCTTCCTAAGGATGTGGCAATCTTAAGATACACAATCAAAGAGGGAAGAAAATATGGTATGATTGAATATATACAGCACAAATTTCCTATCATGTTATGAAAATGAATGATATAAAATTTGCTGAATGGCTGCCTGGAAAAAGAGTGCTGAAAATTCAGACATCATATCTGAGAAGTTGTTTCCTAAACAAGAACTATGATGGAAAAGCTTGTTTGTATATATACTATTGTACTATGTAGCAACACTGTCAATTTGAGGCAGAAAGTGTTACCACTGTGTGGGATCAAATCACCAGCACAAATGGCACCCCCCTTGAGCAGTGCCAGCCAAGATGCCAAAGGCTGACCAAGCATGAAAGGTGGCAGATGGACAGTGCCGACAAGGAGCTTGCCCAGCTGCTGACACTGTAAAACTTTGTCCAGCTGTGAAACTTTTTCTGGGCCAGAGTAGGTACAATTCTGGAACTGTCAGCTTGAGTCTAATTTTCTTACAAAGAAGCAAAGAGGCAGAAGTGTGACCCAAGGAGGACACGCATTTAATCTGTTTTGTCTATCAGTCTGTGATAGTGTTTCTGTCCCTGTCCTTGGTCCTTTAAATGGATCTAGATCATTTCTGTAAGATGTGAGGGGGAGCAATGCAAAAGCCCAAGTACAGACAATAACATTCTGCCTCAGGTCTTTGCCCACATGCTCTCCTGCTTATCAATTTCAACCAGGTCTCACTTATCCTGACTCTCAGACATTAATCACTCTAAACTCTGGTCACTAATGTTTGCCTTAGACACTATTTGCTTTGACAATCTATTTAGACTTATTTCTCTGGTTTATTTACCTCAGCTCTCAGCTCTCTGTATACGGTTTTCCACTTTCAACTTTGTACACACCATCAGCATCAAAAACACCTGCAGATGTAAGCAATAGACAGTCCTTCCACCCACCCCAGCCCTGTAGGGCCCATGCTAGTTATGCCAGCTTTCAGGAATCTTTGCCAAGATAAGAGATGGGACACCTGGCATAGGGGAATATTTCTACATTTAAAGGCTGTTTGAAAAATCCAAAAGTTGTATTCAGTTGCATGCTCAGGCTTCTAAGGGCCCAAAGGGGAATTATGGGGGACAGAACCTTGTCAGTCAAGATAATTAATTCTAAGCTGTGAAAGGAGACCGTTTAAAGCAGAGCAGGCACTGGCAGCGTGCCCACAGAGGCAGTTGTGATATAGAACAAAGAAAACTAGCCAAGGTGTCAGGAGATCTGAGTTCCAGGCATAAAAAGCTATGAATAGTTGTGTGAACTTGGGTCAGCCCTGTACCCTCTATGGACCTTGGATTTCTTATCTAAAAAGAGGGTACTGGGTTAAATGACCTTCTGAGGTCAATTAGATGGATCATCTTCTAGGACTAATTCATTGCTCAGCAGATAGTCACAAGTGAAGAAGGTAGAAATGACTTTTTTATGCCCTGAAACCTGATTTCCAATCAGACATATTAATTGTTGGGTTATAAAAGCAATACATTGCAAAGCTGAATAACAGACACCAGGAATTGGATGGTCATTTTGCATTGTAGATTTGGGAGACAGGAGTGCTGTTGGTAATGGGTTATTAATTTGAAACCAAGATGTCTGGTGGATTAAAAGTCTATAAGTAGGGTTGTTTAAAAGCTAGAATATATTTGTGTAATGACATTTACATGATGGCATGTAAGGAACCTTGAAGGGGCCAAATTGATGCCAAATGACTTTGCTTTTCTACCAATATACTTGCGATTCCCAAATTTTGTGTCTGTATGCTACTAAGGACATATACTACTAAGGACATATTGATCACTTACATCTAAGCACATAACTAATTTCTTCAGTTTGGTCAACCTTATCTAGCAGGGCTTTGAAGGAATTGGATGCAGGATAAGCCAATGTTGATAAAGGAAGGGATGGTGGGGGTGTGAGGGCAGGAGTTGTGATGTGCAGGAAAAATGATCCAGACTTTGCAGGGCTACTTAGGAGTACAATTCTGGTAATATATTCTTTCCTTTTTTTCCCCAAGCAGGGATCTCCAGGAAGTCAGTGAATTCTGTGACATAAGAAACTTGAATGAACTTTATAAGGTTAAAAAAGAGACAATACACAGAAAGGATCTAAGAGTATAAGAGAGACACAGACATTTTGAACATTAATGATAGGCACACAAACAAACATTAAAGTTTATCCCTTTTTCTCACACTCCATACCCTTATATTCAATTATGGACTGAATGCCCATATCAAAATTTTCCCCAAGCACCTCAAAAACAAAGTATGAAAAAAATAGAAATTAACACCACTATCTATAAATACAGTCCCCATGTATTTTTCATCCTGGTAGATGTGACCATCTTCTTGTTACCTTGTTGTCCAAGTTAAAAATAGAAGTACTAGAGTCTTTGCTTTTCCTTATCACTCCACCACTTTCATCAAGTTCTTAGATTCTAGGGTTTTTCTTAATAATTAAAATAATTGTGACCCAGGATCCTTTTAATTAACTCAGTTTAAGTCCACCTTGTTTACTGTCTAGATTGCTGCAAGAGCTTCCTAACCAATCCACAGGGGTATCTAGCCTACCCCTGAGATGATGCTGTCAGATCTTCCATAATGCTGTCAGGGCAATCTAAGATATAATTCTAGTCATGTCACCATTGGTTTCCAGATGCCTATTAAACAAACTTCAAACTATTACATGGCTTATAAGGCTTTTCTCTCCTCACTTTCTTACATATTGTCTTTATTCTAACCTACATCAAATTTCTTATCTTTCCCCAAACGTGTAATACTGCTACATGTCCATGTGCCTTTGAACACACAAACCGTTCATCCATCACCAACTGTGAGCAAGCTAGTTTTTTACCCTTAGACTTAGCTCAGGAATCACTTCCTCGAGGAAGCCTAAATCTCTGCCTCTATGCCTGCCCTCCCAATAGGTGAGGTATATTTTACTGTGTTCTTATGACATCTTCTGGTTAGCTCTTCTTTGTTTTTTGTCTAGTTTCAAAATCATCAAGTTATTTTCTACTCTTTACTGGATTGTGAACTCCTCTGACAAAGGCTATCATTTGTCTGATATTCATCTCTGTATCCCCTACCTAGCAGAATTTTTGGCATGGAGCAGATGCTCAGTAAATATCTGCCAAATGAATGAACAAATAAACAAAGAAACTGAGAGTTAATTTACAAATGAATCATCGAGTTGCCATATTATAATAAGCAAAAAGAACTTTCAAGCACAACTTAAGGATTTTTGTGTTGGACATACCAACTCAAGAAAATCTATTTTCCTAATGATCTCACATCTCCATAGGCTAAGAAAGTACAGAATTTGAGATGTTAGCTTAGTGTCTTCCAATCTTAAGAGCCTATGTCTAGCTACTTTGTGCTTAATTTTTATTAGTTTACCATTTATTTTCAATATTATTTTTGCTCAGTTTCCTTTATAAAGAACTATCCAATTAGGACTCACACAGTTCTTACATAGGCATTGTTGCCTCTGTCAATCAGTCTTAGCCATTAACAGATTAGTTGGAAATACAGGAGCCTGGGCTTAAGGAAGGGAATAAAGATCTGCAAATGGTCAAATCTGCTTGTCTATCTTCGTTTTCTTTTTACTTGAAAAGACTTTGTGTACTTTAATGACCAAACATTACATTATTTTTTAACTTTTGAAATGGTTTGGGGCTTTTAGGCAAATAGCTTGTTAGTCCATGCCAGTCTTTTTGGTTACTTCTGTGAACAATGAAAGCAAACACTATCAGCATTTTAATCTCCAAACACAAACGTCTGGCCTATATGATCCTCTTTTAACTAGTTCTCAATGGATATAGGTATTTTGAGCCTGTTGCAGGATTATTTCTAGTTAATACAAGAGAACACAGTAAAAGAATTCCTGTCATGGCTGATACAGGGAAGGAGGGAGGGTCCTAGTGAAGGTGTCTGGAAGTAAATCTGAAACTGGTCTATGGTAATGGTAGGCATTCCTGAGCAACTAAGCCACTAAAAGTTTGTTTAAAACTCATTTTTTTCTAGTGAATTATTTGTCCTAATTTAAATACCTAACACAAACCTGAATGGATTTAGATGTGAGTTATAGCAATAATAACAACTGCATATTTCATAGAACATAAGAAATTCCTGTAGTTTTCAGCTAGACATGGCATATGATAGTTAGGTAAATAGGTAGATAGATGATAGAGTTATAACTTCTCATAGAATTTGAATCTTAATAGATATATATTATGACAAAGGGCAGACTCCAAATTTGACATGCATTGGCTGGCTGTAACAACAAAATTTGTTCATGATCATATATGGGCCCACTGGTTACATGTTAAGCTTTAGATCCTGAATATTTAAACTCATGACTTTATTGTGTGTGTGTCTTGTTCCCTTTTTTCATCTTTTTATTTTTATTTATTTTTTTAAGGGGGAAAAGGAATAAGTAAGAAGAGTTGCCAGATATGGGGATTTTAGTTAGAAAAATTAAACTGGAAACTGATGATTATTGCACAATAAAAATGAAGAGTGGTGGTTATTGGTATGAAGGCAAATTGTAAAATGTAAAACCTCATGTGGAAAAAAAATTAATTTCGGTTTTCTATAGATGGCTCATTATTTCTAAGCTCTCCATTTCTATGATGCATTATCTTTTACTCCAAGCACATAGCCCTTTGGCTTTCAGATATGTTCTAGATTTTCTGTTACTTACCACATTAGAATTTCTATTTTCAGTACCTTATTAACAGTGCTGTTGTGAATGCTGCACAAATATTCATATCTTACTTGCACCTGATTTCACAAGAGCAAGAATTTAGCTTGGATGTGCATGGAAAATGGCTAGAGAGAGTTATGGTAGGCTGTGTCCATGCAATGCAGTATGTTCCCAGTGATTCTTAGGTGAGGATTAAAAATATTATGGACATGAATAAAGATCAATTTAAGAAATAAATATTTCATACAAATGGCTAATAAATAAATGAAAAATTGTTTACTCTTCTTAGTAATCAGGGAAATGCAAATCAAAACTAACTTGAGATTTCATCTCACTTCATTTAGAATGAAAATTATCAAGATAGAAATAATAATAAATGCTGGCAAGGGTTTGCAGAAAATGTGCAGTCATACATTGTTAGTGGGACTGCAAATTGTACAACTACTTTGGAAAGCAATGTGGAGATTCCTCAAAAACAGAAATGGACTCATCATAAGACCCAGCTAACCCATTCCTTGGTATTTATCTGAAAGAACTGAAATCAGTATACTATAATGATACAGGCATATTATGTTTATAGCAATTAAATTCACAGTAACAGGGGGTGGGGTTGTAGCTCAGTGGTAGAGCATTTGCCTAGCATGTATGAGGCACTAGGTTCAATCCTCAGCACAACATAGTAATTTTTTAAAAAATAATAAATAATAAATTAAAAAAACATAATAAATAAAAATAATAAAAATAAGTCAACAGAGGAGTGGATAAAGAAAATGTGACATATATACACGATGGAGTATTACTCATCCACAAAGAATAATAAAATTATGGCATTTGTTGGTAAATGGATGGAGCTGGAGAACATCATGCTAAATGAAATAAGCCAGATTTAGAAAGTCAAAGATCAAATGTTTTTCTCATATGTGGAAGTGAGGAAGAATTAAAGAAATACAAAGGTAAATCTCATAAAAATAGAAAGGAGATCAGTGGAATAGAGAAAGGGGATTGAGGGAGAGAGAGGAGGGAAAGGATAAGAGGAGGAACTACAGAATGAAATTAGCCAAGTTGGCCTGTGTACATATATGAATATAGCATAGTGAATTCCACCATTGTTTGTATCTATAAAGCACCAATTTAAAAATAACACAATGAATGGACATAAGGAAGACCAACATAGTAGAGGTAAGGGAGCAAGGGGAAGAGGGAAGAGGAAAGGAAAAGTGGAAGTACTAGGGACTAAAATGGAGAAAATTATATTCCATGCATGCGTGAATAAACCCTACTATTATGTGTAACTAAAATGTACTACTAAGAACATTTAAAAATGAAATAAATATTTTCAAAATCATAAATTGATATTGAATAGAGGTATGCAGAGTGATTTAAAGCTTGAAATATTTGCTGACATTTCTCCTCAGCAAAAACCTCACAAAATCCATACTGGAACCTAGTATTGATTACTAATCAGGATACAACTTAATATTAACTGGAAAAAAAATGAGTGAAAAGAAAGTGTAAACCTCCTCAAGTAGAACTTGCGTTTTTATTGAGTTCTTCTATGTCCAAATTATTAAACATGCTATGTGCTAATTCAGCTTTTAAAATAAAATTGATCATTAATGTATTTTTCCTCTATTTTCTTTCACCAGGTACCACTTTGGGATGATTCACAGCAAAGAATAAGAGAAAAACATAACCCAGGTCAACATAAAAGCCTGAGCCAGAACAGGAGAATCTCAGCATGTGAATAAAACAGCTCTTTTCTTTTGGAATGAAATCTACCTTGTGCCATACATGGTTCCCACAAGTGTACAAAATCCCTGGTACTAAAACAGAAATCTTTCATTTTTACATAAGATTAACTCAATTGCAAAGTCAATTCATCTGACAGTTTTAATTATTTACAATTTTTTTTCTTTTCCCCCTTTCTCTTGAAGAACTAGCTATATTTTAAGTAGTGGTTTATGTCAAATTATTTAATACTGATTAAAATTATGCTTCTTCCACACCATTAAAGGAACCTCTAAAGGAGGACTCCTTCCCCAGTACAAAAGAAAACTTTCAGTCTTGCAAGGTTAATGTGGGTATGACGTTACCTCAAGATCATCATATAGAATCACAGAAATTTTCAGGTGAATGATTGTGTTCCCCAATCAGACTATAAACCATCAGGGTACATATTTTTTTTCTATTCCTTGTCAAATTGTCTTTAATAAGCATGTGTTCTTTTATAAATGACCCCTGTACCCAAACAGCAAGAATAACAATTTCAAACAATTAAGAGACCAAAATCAACATTAGAACTTTTCCAAATCTTCCAAAATGCCTTCTATTACTGCCAAATTCTGTATTTTATCTACTTGATGTTCCTTCTGATGTGTAACCATAGTCTTCCCTGCTGCAATGCATAGTTAATTCCTTTTTTGTTAAGAAATAGAAAATGAGAGGTGAATTTGGAAAAAAAAAAACTATTGAAGCTGAGTCTTCTATAGTATATGTGAGCCTGCCAATCAATGAAGATGGGCCTGCCAAATAATTTAATGCTAAGACAGACCATTGCCATCTATAGCTTCTTCAGAAGCTCAGAATCTTGCCAGAACAGAGGGAAAAAATCGAGTGTGTCTGATCAGATCGAGAGTGTCATTTCAGAATTTTCTTTTTATAAAATTTAAATATAGTGTTCAATTTCCTAGAGTGACTATTCCAGATGAACCAACTTGTTCAGATAAAATAGAAACTGACCTACAATCACTCTTCAAGTTTCAAGGAAGAAAGAAATAGAGATTGGGTGAGGATGTTTATCATTTTTAAATATCTCTGCACTGAAGTGAGTTATAGTCACTGCCCTTTTCATGTGGGAAAATGTGTAACAACAAAGATTGAAACAAGACAAGATGAGTTGTATATATGTACCGAGAAGGTTTTCTACCTAGCAGGCAGAAAGATCCAATAGCAAGGTAGCTATTCCTTCCTTCTTGTAGTCCCTCTCTATTTTCTCTACTTTTTCATCTTCTCAAGCCTAGAAAAGGCAAGCAATTCATTTATATTATAATTTGGAACCTATAACTCTTATCTTCTCCTATGACCCAATAACCCAGAGGTTAGATTTAGAGCCATTGTGTACGCACCCCCCCTTCCCTTAGATTTTCAGTTCAGTGTCCTTGATGTCAGACACAGGGGATGAAGCCAGGGTAGTGAGTTGCAGCTGTTGTCTGCAATGTGACACCTTAGGAGAATGTCTGGCCTCTAATGCAACAGTATTAAAGCAACAGTACAGGGTCAAAACTCATCTCAAATATCACCTCCTTTGCAAAGCCTTCCCTGCACCCCACCATTTGCCTCTTAACCCAGTGCACTAGTATTTCATGGTTTTTACCTCGATCACAGCATTCATCGTGCTGCATTATTCTCTGCCTCTTTTATTAGGCTATGAAATCTTTGGAGATGTGAACTCTGTCTTTTATCTCTGTATCCCCAATGCATAGCACAGAGCCCAGAACGTAGCAGACTTCCAATAAATATGGAATGATTGACAGTTTCACACTAACATCTTTCTGCATCTGAGGGTCATCTGGGGGACTATAAATTTCTTTTGTTTCCAACATTTTTATGAAAATTCAGTTACCACAGAGAGATAACATGTTATGTCATTATCTAATGCCCTGGCGTCTTTAATTTTATCACTATTTATATGTCCTAATTAATTATATTTGTGCTTCATAGTCATCTTACATTTTAATTATTTTATGAATAAACACTCATGTAATAAATGCCAATTATAATGGGTAATTATACTTAACCAAGTAAGATGCTCACTGAATCAGACACAAGGGATCACGTTTGCTGGGATCAAGGATAGAAGAGGTTAAGAAAATGGGCTTTCTAATAAATGTCTTTCTTCTTTCAAAGTTTAAAATTTCCCCTTGTTCTTTTAACATTACTCCTTGTTTCTCTGCCACATTCCTATTCCATAAATTATGCCTTCTCATTCCCTTTCCACTGGCTACTATTGAGCCAACAATAGGCTCAATCCTCCTGTGTGTCCTAAAACAATCTTCCCTCTACTCTTGTATCACCACAGGCTACCCACCCCCACTGTTTACCTTTCTTTGCCAATCCTACAGAATTGTAGACAGAATAAGTTGGTACCCATAACCTCCACTGTCTTACCACCCACTCATTTCACAATCATTCTTACATCTCTCCCTCCTTTCCAATCAGTCTTTGCTATCTGACTCCTACACATTATTTGTGCTGAAGCCTCTCTCTCAGGGGTGACCTGTTCTTCAATAAATTCAATGGAAATAGATCTTAGAGATTAAGAACACAGGCTTCAGAGTTAAGCAGATTTTGATTTAAGTCCAGGCTGTGCTTTTAAACTACGGGACTCAGTCAAGTTTTATTTAACCTCCATACTCAGTTTCCTCATCTTTAAAATGGAGGAAATCACAGTTTATCTCAAAAGGGGTTCTGAGGATTAAATGGAAGATTCCTACAAAGTGCTTAGCATGGTACCAGGAGCACAGAAAGTGAGCAATAAGTGGTAGCAATTTAGCCTACCATAAGACCTGATTCTCTTCAATTTTATAGCATTTGACACTAGAGAGACTAAATACCTTCTTCTGATACCCTGACCTTCCATGTCACTCATCCTGCTGAAAAACTCTGGTTTTCTTCTTACCTTTCAACTGTTTTGTTTCGATGTACATAGGTGATGGGTTGCTCTGCTCCTACCCCACCAGTATGATAATGTCCTAAGATTCAGTTCTTGGCTTATATTCTTTCTTTTTCAATGAGGTTGGATATATGGGTCTGGAATTCAGAAGTGAAGATATTGCATGTCTTCAGCCATACTCATTATCTTCACTTGTTAATTGGCTTTCTTTCTAACTTGGCTCTTTCTATCACCAGTACCATAGATTTGGCTTTGCTCTGCCAAACCATACTGTTGGAAATACTCTAAACATATTACATTTGCTTTACAGTCTTCACATTTTTGTTTTTATTGATCCTTTTTATTCCTGTTAAAATTCAACCCATTCCTCAAAGACAATTTTAAATGTTTTTTTTTTCTTCTTCTGTGTCTTTCTGGTCAATGTACTCTCTAGAATAATTCTAGTTCTAACACTTTCTAGCTGTGTGAATATGGAGAAGTTGCTACATAGCTCAGCTTCAGTTTTCTCATTCAGAACAGGAGAGCAATCACAATCCCTAACTGATCAAGTTGGTATGAAGATTAAATTAAGTGTCGGATGTGGTGGAACACACCTGTAATCCCAGTGGCTTGGGAGGCTGAGGCAGGAGGATCACGAGTTCAAAGCCAGCCTCAGTGATTTAGTGAGGCTCTAAGCAACTCAGTGAGACTCTGTCTCAGAATAAAAAATAAAAAGGGCTTGGGATGTGGCTCAGTGGTTAATTTCCTCTGGATTCAATCCCCAGTACCAAAAAAAAAAAAAAAAAAAAAAAAAAAAAAAAGAGAAAATTGAGAAAATTTTTACAAAAGTGCTTTTCATAGCATCTGACATATAATAAACCCCAATAGAGGATAGTAATTATTGTCGCTGTTGTTAGTACTATTACTAAGCCAAATACTAGTATTATTAGATCTTGTTCACTTGGGACTCCACAGCAATTAAATTCTTTCTCATTTATTGAATTTCCTTAATGCTAAATTTTGTTAGAATTATTTATCCACATGGGTTGACACCTGTCATTAACCCCTTCCAACTACTATAATATGAAGAACAACTTCTTCTTTGTATTACTTTGTAGGGGCTCAATATGTTTTTGTTGAATTTAAGTAAATTGAATTATATTTCCTCCAGGTTAGCATTTCCTTTGTTTTCTCATCTTTTGTTTGGTTCCAAAGGTAGAAGTAATGATCAGTGTAAAAACGTAAAACCATTTGTTTTAATATTTACTTTCTACCTTTTCTTTAAATATATTTTTAGTTGTAGTTGGACACAATATTTTTGTTTCATTTATTTATTTTTATGTGGTGCTGAGGATCGAACTCAGGGCCTCACATGAACATGCTAGGTGAGCATGTTCTGAGCCACAACCCCAGCCCCCTTATTTTCTATCTTTAAAATGATTCCAGCTTTCCTTTTGCTTAGTTTCCTAACAAATCCTTCAGTTTGGGACTGTGCTGAATGGATCTAAGTGGCAGGAGCTTAGCTTTAAAGATAATGGGAGAAATTGTGTTTGATTCATAGGAGAGTAATGCTTACTTTTCCTTTTTGCACTCTTTTCAGATACATCACTTATGTTCCTCTTTCAGAACAAGGAATTCCAGACAATATTATCCATTGATTTATTTTGGTGTACCAACCTTTAGACACTGGTAAGAGAAGAAGACATGCTCTTAACCCTAAAAAGAGGTCAGGTGAGGAACAGAGTCTTTTTCCTAAGCTGTCAGAGAGAACATTAAAAAAATGAAGGAAAGGAAAGTATATAAAGAATAATAACTATACCCACTGGTGGCATTTTAAGAGTAAAGTCTAGGTGAATAACAAAAGTATTTGTCATATGTCCATATACTTACCCCTTGATCCCTCTACATGACCCCTCTGTGGACCTCTTCATGTGCTGGGCACCAAATGTTCTAACTAGACTCAATTCCAAAACATAGTAACTCTCACTACTCACTCACAATCAGGGATAAACTTGTTGAGAACAGCTTAGGGAGTTGCAGTGAGCATATAGGTGTGTGTGTGGGGGGGGGTGTATGTGTATGTATGTTACATTTCAAACAGGAATGGAAACTTTTGCCTAAAAGGTGTCTCTTTGATGACTTGATTTTAAATGCTAACTGAAAAGTAGAAGCCATGATAGGAACTCTGAAGGGATGGAGAAGCTTTCCTATGGATCTTGAGTTCATGTTACAAAGGTCATCTGCGCTGCCTACACATAATATGTTTTTTTTCACCCTAATAAATTTGTCTAATTGTTATAAAGCTCAATACCAAAACTATTAATTTGAACATTTATTTCAAATTTTCAAGACTCAAGCAATTGTTTTATGTCTATATTCTCTGAAGATCAATAAACGAGGGAAATTAGAGCAAAATTAGACAAGTTTGATTAAGATGATAACTAAGTATAACTTTGAGTTTAACAGAACCTCCTTAGGAAAAATAAAGCAAAGAACAATTCCCAAACACATCTTAAGTAAGGATGTGAATTTATGAATGCATTCATTCTTTAATTGGCTCATAACAAAATATAGAAATAACCATTTAACTTAGTTCTTGGTAATTCCTTTTATCTGCAAGTTCTCTTGGTCTAGATGCCTGTATTACAGTAAAAAATATTTAACAAGGAATAAAATAATAAAGTTGACAGTGGAGAAACAGTATCTCAAGCCTCAATCCAACTGACCTACAAGTCATATTTTCTGTTCTGTCAGAGGAGCAAGGAGGAAGGTTCCATGACTGGAAGGAAAATGAAATGAATGTATTGAGGGTGCACCTTTACACTTGAGCACAAAGAGAAAGTTCTGTGTCAAATCCCTTTCCTCCAGACTGCAAGGAAGAGAAACTGTATTTCTCTTGCATAAAACTTTCATAACTGGATGTGGCTGAAACTTCCCTCAGTGAGAACTGGCTTGGCAATTAAATCTGTCTGGGACTGTGGTTTTCCCAACTGATAAAGTCAACCATTTTGATTTGTTGTACTTGGAATCTTTTTTTTTTTATTAATAATAACGAGTTTCACAAAAGTTAGATTATATGGTCTTAGTAAAGGCATATTATAATAGAAGGGTGGAAGAGCCCACACAGCGTATTAGGAATAAACTATTAAAATTTCTGTTCTATTCAGCAGGAACAAATCTGAGCTAACATCTTACTTCAGATTATAAATAATTTCCTAAGTGCGAGATATTGGTCTAGGGGCAAAACAGAATAGTGATTGCTGCCAAGAATTGTTACAAAGAAGTTCCTACAATTCTTTGCTCCACTGCCTTCAACAAAAATGACACATTTGACTTTTCTTCTTGAAGCTGTTAACAAGTCTCATTCAATACTGATAGAATAGGAACATTAAAAATCTATGGTCTCTCAAGCAGGCCACACTTTTAGTCCTTATGTCAATGTCAAATTCTGTCAGCTGTAGAAAGCCAAAATGTCTTATTACTAGAAACATAGAAGTCATAGGAGGGATTCACCCATTACATTGAACTAAAAAGGTCTATTGACCATTTGCACAGCATTCAACACTAGATTTAGTGAAGAATGCAAAAGTATATAGTTTGGCCTTTAATCTCAGGGAGTTTATGAAGACCACACTTGAACATTCTGAAGGTCAGGGGCCAGTAACTGCTTTGGTTCTGTGTGGCTGTCAGCAGAGATAAGCCATAGAGTGTTCAGAGAGGCTTAAGACATAGGCAGAAAAGGAAAAGAAAGGAAGAAGAATGAGAATGAGCACTTTGGAAAGCAGGAAAAGACAAAGGAAAAATTGAGAATAACAAAAATAAAAGGTACAAAAAGGTGAGGGAACTTTACTTAGGAAGAGAGAAGACCACCCAGACAAACTAAACTTTAGGCTGTCTGCCCTCTTTTGTGCGTATCTACACCAACTTTAATGCTGGATTCCTTAAGCCAAAACTGAGATCCACAGGTGGATTAGCTCTGCTTTCAAAGTGAAAGCTGCTGAAAGAAGGAAAAAGAACGGGGGTTTTGCCATGCGTGAATTCCTTTATCTGCTTATTACAACTTCAGGGGCTTGGAGGTTCCACCTCGCACTGAGAGTGAATCATGCCATTTCATTTTATAAAAGCATTGAGGCTTGAATTGTACTGAGCCATCTTGCCTCTTATAGGGAGCTCACACTTCCAGTCAAAAGCAGGCCTGAGTTTGATTGTTGATTGATTTCTGAAACTGGATTCTGTATGCCAGAGGAAAGAGGGGCTGTTTTCTTACAAAATTAGAGACTGTGTCAGGGTAGCATGCCCTCACCATCCTTCTCCATTTGTTGTGAAAAAGAACCAAGCCAAATGATGGATGATTGGGGTGCTTATAATTATTGAATATGCCTAATATGAACTCTTGGCAATTAGGGCTATTCAGCTTTAACCTTTTGGCTGGGCTATTCATTTCAACCAGATGTACCAGATGCACTGACTGATTAAGTCTACACTTCTCAAGCATCTCCTATTCGCCTGAACACTTCATCAGATACAAATGTATCCTATTTTACAAGATGCTATGGACACATTTCAAATAAAAAAAGTATGGAATGAACCCCCCACATTACAATTATTTTTTTTTAATTTTTGTTTTATTTGGACAAAAAGGGCTGTGCAAGTTTGCAAGTTCCGTGGCTGCTTTTCCAAAGATGCAGATTCCCTTTGAAGAATTTTTAATGAACAATTGGATCATATCCCCACATGTGAAATCCTCCTGTTCAGTCTCTATTCTAAAGTTTAAGATGATATAGGCAATAAAGCCTCAAGTTGTTGTATAATCACAGAATCCAAGGCAAGGAATGAGAAGTCATTTAGTTATTCTCATCACTTAAGAAATGAGAAAAGTAAGACCTACATAGGAAACAAGATTTGCTCAAATTCACACTGCAATTTACAGCAGAACTGAAACTTTTGATTTGGACAAAAGTAGGATCATAAGATTATTCCTACTTAAAATCTCTGTTCTCCTTTCTTGGATGATTTATTTTTTTAACACTTCACATTCGACTCATTTACATGTAATTCCTTTAATGTTTACTTTCTAGTCAGTTTTCATTTTCCCCAAAAACCTAAATGAATAATCAATTCTTTAGTTAAAACCTTTAAGAGAAGTAGTTGAATCTTCTACAATACTTTATTCTCCATAATGCCTTTCAAAGTTTGCTCAAAACTCTGATAAATGTATAAGAAAGAAGCACAATTTGGTGAAAATGAGCTCTGAATATGAAGCCAAAAAGATTTGATTTTCAGCTCAGCAATGATACTTACTAGCTGTGTCCTTGAGTAAGTAACTTGCCCTACTGGAGCCTCTTTTCTACATCTATAATATGGAGCTCATTATAATATCTACCTCTTCGGGTTGTCATAATAATTGAGGTAAGGCATATGTGTGCCTAACAGGGTGCCTGCACCTGGAAGTGGTCAATAAATGATGGCCATTCATATTACTGAATGAAGGGGTGAGTGAATACTTACAAGTTAGATATGTCTACACTTAAGAAGAAGGTCACAGAGAAGAGTTAAAGGGACAAAAGGGGTAATTTAATAGCGTCCCAGTGCACCTTGAGTTTGAATTTGGATTGTTTTTGTTTGTTGGTTTGTTGATTTTACTGTTGGCTTAAAGCCAGTGCCTAGAATATTCTGAAATTTCAGAGCTGAAAGGGGCTTTGGAGATCACTTTGTTAAAATCCACTCATTATATATAGAGAATTGTCAACTGAGGTTGAAAGGTAAATGGAATTCACTTTGGTCTTAAACACAGTTGAGGTGGAACCATACTTTCAGTCTTTAAAGGTTTCTTTCCAGTACTTTTTCCTTATAATTCAATGCATGCTTCCACAAGGCACATGTGATTTCAAACATGAGTACAAAAACATACTCTAAAGCTACACTACATGATTTGACTATTATGTAGCATTTTGGATTAGTCATTCGTTTAAATCTTTAGCATGAATGATGAGTAAATGGTAACATAATTAGGGATAACATGAAGATTTAATTTTAAGGGGTATATGCATGATATGTGTATGTAGGGTATATGTGTGTGTCTGTGTATATCAGCTCCCTGCCTATACACTTAGTGATTGAAGTATACAGAAAAGAAAAATAGAAACTCTTACAAAAAGAAAACTGAAAGCAAGTTCACCAAGTCAAAAGCAAATTGCGGCAACAGGTTGAGACTAATGGTGTGGGTGAAGAGTAGTATCTTGGATCATTCCCTTTCTTTGAGGAAAGGGAATCTGTAGTGGAAACTGAATGGGAAAATGCAACATTTTAGCTTCTGACTTTTTCTGTGAAGTTGCTAATCTCTTCTTCTATTTCCTTGTCATGACATTGCAGTTGTCATATGATTAAACAGTATCATTTAAAAAGAACAGAGAGGAGAAAGAAGAGTCCAACAGCAGGTTGAAGGCTAAAACAAGGTTCAAGAAATATATATATATATATATATATATATATATATATATATATATATTATTTTGGGCAGTTCAGGCATTTCAGGGATTAGGAGACCTGGCCATAGGCTTCTTGTCCACTGGCTAGTAGATACTCAATCCCCCTTGTAACTTTGAAAAAGCCAACTTTACCTCCATTTGCATATCCATTCCAATACCCCTGACCTATAAATGTGTTGTTATTTGTTCTTGAAATTTCCCTTGGACTGGTTGTTACACCTCACAAATTTCCTCATTAACAAATTAAACAAAATCTTTAGCATTTGTTTATTCTTATATCTATATGACAGTCATGATTACATAATATTTTGTAAAATTGTCTTTTTAACAACAAAGTCATAAAAGATCTTTTTTCTTATGTATCCAGAAAACATACAGCAGATAGCACATTTTAAAAAAATTAGTTGCAGTTGAACACAATACCTTTATTTTATTTATTTATTTTTATGTGGTACTGAGGATTGAACCCAGTGCCTTGCAGGTCCTAGGCGAGAGGTCTACCACTGAGCCACAACCTCAGACCCCAGAGAGCACATTTTAAAAGTCTTCACTGGTAGTTTTTGGCAAATTATGATTTCCTCTAGGTTTAGTGGACTAATCATTTTGTTGAATGAGAATAAACAAGCTAGGTTTTTTTTTTTTTCATTTTTTAAATAGGTGCAAGACTAATGTACCACACCATCAACGCAGGTCCCCAATCACACCCCACACTCCTATTTGCATGAGTAGCAAAATGCAAAGTCAAGCACCTAGAAAAAGCTCTTCCCATCCCCACTTCACCCCACCCCCTCCATCCCAGGACACACAAGCTCCAGGAGAATAAGGAATTCTGTTGACATAGTCTTGCCTGAACAGATAATGCAAACTTTCACAGATTTTTTACTGAATGATTCCAGCAATTTATTTGCCATTCCTGAACCTGCCATATGTAGAATGGTTGAGGAGAGCTGACCTTGTAAAATCAACATGTTTCCTTTATTATTGAAAGGGGTTCTGGGATGTGTACTCAGCATACACCTTTGGGTCTTATTCCCATCCAAGCACAAGCTGATGTAATAAAACTGTTTGCATCAGGGCTCAGGGATAGATCTGATTTCAATAGGGATCAGCACAAATTCATGTAATTAGGAGAACAACTTTCTGACTTTCCAAGGGTTTCAAATAACAAAACCTTAATGGATGGAAAAGGAACTTCATGTATATAGTAGATGAAGTATGGTAGGGGTAAAGGGTAATGGGGTAAGAGCAGGGTGGAGCAGGGAAACATTATCTGTGTTTCAATGTCATTTCTGAAAGACTTCCATCCATATTTCTAGCTGAAAGCAGTAATGCCTGACAACATACTGTATTGTCATTCAAAAACATAAATTCCCACCTTCTGTAGGCCAGTAGTTAATTGTGTGATATTAGGCTATTCACTGAACTCCAGTACATTTTTTTTTTTACTTTTCACTTGTAAAATAATTATAAATGTAAAATGGATAATGCTTATTGTGAATTAGAAAAAAAGCCCTTAATCTTAAATAAAAAAGGAGGATGGGAATCAAAAGATAATTGTAAAATATAACTAATTATGAATTATATGACAATTAATTTCCTTTATAAAACAAACCAATAAACGAACAAATTGCAGTCCTAGGATTTTGTAAGTGGACATGTGAGCTCTTACTAAAGGAAGCAAGCTTTTTAAAATGTAGGCAGCTTGCTCTTCAACTAAGTTTCTCTAGAAGCAATACTAAACAAATATGAAAACCATTTCTAAGATGAATTAAAAAATAGTTTCTCAATTATTATAGTTTTGTGTTTTCCTGTCACTGAGGCAACCTCCAGGATTAATGCAATCTATACAATTTCTCCAAGTTTTTGTGATGCACACTGGAATTTGAGAACAGCCAGGCCAAGGAGACAAGACTGATGTTTAAGGACAGGCAGAGAATAATATCTCAATGTAATTAAATCACTATCTTGGAGAACTTTTCAATTATTTTTGTGTTTTGTTTGTTTGTTTGTTTTTTGGTAACTAAACAAAAAATTTCACCTCTTAGGCATAATTTCCATTGACTATGCTTATATTTAAAATCATTTCCCCAAAATCAAGGAATTTAAAACTTCTACTCATCACATTTTGAAGGAAAGGGTAGCCTGAAAACCACCATCAGATTTACTTTCCACTTTTCCCCCCATGCTTGGAGTGAAGAGGGATTTCTGGTTATGTCAGCATAAGTTGCACCTGGGACCACTCTGAACTCATATAATAGATTTAATGAGCTCAGAATGGATTGTTGACCTTCTTCTAACTCATTAATGCCTTTCAGCAACTCTGCCCATTTCTTACTCCCTGTTAGCTTCTTTCCAAACATACCTTATTGTGGAATTTCAGTGACAAAAAGATGTATGCCCCTCAAAAATTCAAAACACCCTTTTCAAAGGCTCATCTGACAAAAGGCAAGAATTTCACTGCCTCCCTGTTTTTTTTTTTTTTTTTTTTTTCTTATGGCAGCTTAGTCCTATTCTGAAATATATACAGCTTTTAGGGCCCCTAGTCTGTATATTATCTTCACTAAGACATGCTTAACCTACCTGTCTTTGGGTCAGCTAAGAAATATCCAGCCACAGGTTTTAACAGAATTTAAATAAAGCACCCCTAGAGCAATGAGCTATAAATTCAAATTAACAAGGGTTGGGAGAGATTCTGATACACTGAATTTATATTTTTCTTTGGAGTTATTATTCAGTGAAACATATTTGAACAGCTCTCTAAACATCTGTAAGTAGTTTCTAGAAGTGGAACTTATGTTCAAATTTAGTAGAACAATGATTTTGGCCTTTTTCTAACTACTGCAACTCACCCTGGGCTCTCTTCTCTGAACATACTCAGAGGTAGCTCCACAGTGAATAATACTTTATTATTTTCAAATTGGCATTTGAGGGTATTTTCACACTCTTCTATGGATTCTAAAATATCTTAAGGGAAAGGAAAAATGATCTGATTATTCACTATTACCACAATCCCTAGCATAGCTTGGATACTAAGGAAAGACTTGTTTATTGATTGTTCTAAGGAAAATATGCTTCAAATAATAATGGGTTCAGATGAAATGCAATTTTTAAGTTGCTGTGAAGCAAGTAGGTCTGGAGATGTTAGTATATTTTAAGTCAGATACACATAATAAAAGTACTAGTTGTTGTGGTTACATCAACAGGTACAATTTATTTTTCCTTCCTTTGCAATCCTACAGAATGTACTTAACACTGTTGATTCTGTCTTGTAATATAGTTAGCTCCATATATATTTGTCACTTGATTCTGTCCTATAATATAGTTAATTCCACATTTCAGATATGCAATACACATTGACCTATGAAGTTCTTGAGGGTTTAGATTCTATTTAGTAATCTTAACATTTCCGTGTCCTAGCAGAGAGGTTGGCCCACAGGTGAAAAATCAGTTAGCATTTAATCATTCATATGTATTTATATATGAATGTATGTATGTGCTGTTTATGTTACAGGATTAGAAAACTAATTATTTTTGCTAAAAGCTGAGGATGCAAATAGTTTCCTAAGACTTTTTCAGATGCTAGTGCTATGGCTGCATAAAAACACTATAGAAATTGGGGTCTGCATTAGGAATGTAGTTCAGAGATAGACCACATGTCCTACATGTGCTAGGTCCATGGTTCAAATCCTCAATGTCAAACACACACACACACACACACACACACACGAAAAGCAACAACAACAAAACACTGGAAATTGAAGCTAGCGAAACCCAACAAGGCAGCTATCTATGTTTAAATGTAATTATTAGTATAAATACATTATTACAGCTTGGATGTGAAGGATCATCCTATGTTGACATTGTAAAGGTGAAAAATTCATTATGTGGCATATCATAAATAAATTCATCATTTATTAACTACTGTATGTCAGGCATTTTGCCAGGTTCTTTTTATGGGGGTTGGGGGGGGATTAGGAACTTGGGGGCACTTGACCACTGAGCCATATCCCCAGCTCTATTTTGTCTTTTATTTAGATACAGGGTCTCACTGAGTTGCTTAGTTTCTCGCTTATGCTGAGGCTGGCTTTGAACTCGTGATCCTCCTGCCTCAGCTTCCTGAGCTGCTGGGATTACAGATGTGAGCTTGCCAGTTTCTTTCACACACATTAATTATCTTATTTAATTGTTACAACCACCCTACTAGATAGGTATCATTAGTTCCACATTTCAAATGAGGGAACTGTGTCTTAGAATTTATTTATCCAAAATCACACAAAAAATTAGTTGTAGAGTTAATCCTTGTGTATGAATTCATGTCATGTCATTGTGGCTCCAGAGCCTTTTTTGTCTTTATGTTATTGCTAATGGCAGAATGAGCTGGAATATTGCTTGAATTATCATCCCTACCTTCAGTACATAGATTCCAGTACCATATCTAGGAGTCAACAGTATTTTCACAAACCACATTGAATAGCCTTTCCTTCAACAATTATAATATAGGTCATCTCTTGTTTAAAAAAGAATATCTGGGTAAGATTGCAAGGCCATAGCTAGGCAGAAAAGGGCAACTGAAGTGTGAGTTGTAGATGCAGGTGATGAGTTAGCTGTGATACTCACACGAATGATTTACCAGTATTGATAATGATTTACCAGTGTTGAATGTATGGTTATATATAAGCCTTGAGTGAGTCATGAGAACAACTGGTGAGGTCTCCTTGATGCATGCTTTTGAGATGCATACTTTCAAGATTCCTGCCAAGAACACTGACTATAACTCTGCAGCATAGCCCCATTTCATTGTAGTGGTAGCATTAGTTCAGGGCAGTCACCTAGCATAATGTAGCCCCAGCCCAAGTTTCCAACCTTATTTGGAGTCATTCTTCACCCTTCTCTACCTGCACTGGCCATAGTTTAGGTCCTGAATCTGTCAAGCACTTCTCTTCAGTGCCTTTGACATGCTTTAAGTCTTTCCTGAAAAATCTTCCTGCACATTCTCCTTGGCTAACTGCAACTCCCTCTGAGCCTCAGCTTACATTTCCTTCCATGATAAAGACCTTTCCTTAGCCACCCATGCTGCCATTTAGAATCAATTTTCTTTTTTATTATTTATTTTACATATTCCTTTCCTTACTAATCTCTTAGTTGCACATTTGGTTTTGTGGTCATTTGTTTTAATGTCTGTCTTTCCAATGGAATCTAGGTTCCATGAAGGCAAGCACTATTTTTCTTTGATCATTGTGTTGTGTCCTTAACAGATGACATTATGCCTAATTTGTGGCAGGTGGTCAATAATTGTTCGTTGCATAAATTAATGATTCACCATAACTTACTGGAGGATATCTAGCTTACCTGTGTTCATCTGGTCTACAAAGTATCCAAATGAAACCTGGTTGTTATAGTTTAGATCTGAAAAGTCCCCCAAATTCTCATGTGTTGAAGACTTGATCCCCAGTGGTGGTGCTTTTGTCAGATGATTGAAACTCTAAGAACCAGGGCCTAACTGGAGGAAGTTGGTCACTGGGAGTGTGTCCTTAAAGGGTATATATTGTTGCAGGCCCCTTCTCTCTCCGCTTCTTGTGTGCCATGAGGTGAGAAGTTTGTTCCACCATGAGCTCCCCACTAGCCTCACCATAAGTCCAAGCAACAGGATGAAGTGAATATGGACTGAAACTTCTGAAATCATGAGCCAAAATAAATCTTTCCTCCTTTAAGTTAATTATACGGAATTTTGTAACAGCAATGGAAACTTGACTAACACATTGGTCCTAGGGCATAAGAAATTTTAGTTCTAATTTAGTTCTGCTTTAGGTTATTACATTACATCTACAATATCAGCCCATGTAGTAATGATGGTTAGAATTATAAGCAAATGGACCTGACCCAATAAAGAAATTGGCTTTTCTAAAAGTTGGCACTCTTCAACAATAGAACAGGCTGCATATTTAGGATATGAGTTTTTGGTCATTGGACACAGAAAGACTAAATGATTATCTGTCACAAGTAGTTTAGAAAGAATAGCTTTATTGGGAAAGAAGTTGAAACAGATGAACTCAAATAAGCCTAAGTATTCTCAAATTATATAATTGAAAGATTATAATAGAAATATGACAACACATTGGGTTCACAATACCTAGAGTCACAATATTGAAAGAAAGAAAAATTACTGCTGAGAAACACACTCTTGCTCCTTTAGGGGGTTCTGACAGCTGCTATGTATTTAGCTGTGTATTTGCCCACAGAATATGATGCTTGGCTGAATTAATATTTTGAATAACCTGGGCAGTCTCTGATGCTTCTGTCATCTTAATCACCACTGACATTATTATTATTTATTAACTTTAAATTCAGATCAAGAAAATGGACATTTATTATGTTTTTTATAAATATATATTTAAAATATACTTAGCCTCCTATGTGAATATTTTGGAATATTTGATTGTCAGACTATTATCAAATGTATTATAATTGTGGTGTGATTAAAAAGGAAATGTATTTTAAATGAGTCAAGTGGAAACTTCCAATCTGGTTCATGTTTGAAGAATACTTAATTGGAACATTTAAACTTGCTTTTATTGACAGAGGAATGAATGCCACTCAAGTGAACCATTATTACTTCTCCCTCCACCCACATACATGTACATTAAAGCCTAAGGGAATACTTTAATTGTTCTGTGGAACACTGACCTGAGGAATGTGATAAGCTACAGGGATGAGTCAGCTTAATGTCCCCATCCTTAGTTCCTACTTTATACGTTGGTAGCTTAGCAAATCCAGAGCATAAAGACTTTTGCTTTCTAGGGGCATAATTTTTGAACAATATTCACACTTCATTTAAAATATTTTAAGCCAAACACCTCAAAAAAGTGACTTATTGCCAACAATTTAAAAAAAAATAAACCAAATAAATAATAGATTTTATGTGCCCCTTCCCTGTTGACCAAAAAACTCTGGTGGAAAGCATTAGACTAGTTTCATATATTCAATACTCTCCAAATTCTGTACTGAGCCCTTCAAACTTTGTTTTTGAAAGGATCACAGGCAATAAGGTATTTATTTTACTTTGGGCATTAACCTTATTTCATAGGGCCTCCCTACTTATAAGAGGCACACATGGTTTAAAACCAATGGGTTTGCCGTGATCCCCTAAAATTCACACCATGGAATATTACTTTGTTTGAGGTTCTGAAGGCTCATTTATTAAAGCAACAAATATTTGTGTCTAGTAATTTTCAGACTTTGTGCTATTGGAAAAAATCAAACAGATCAATTAAATATTTAAGGGTTCTCCAGAGAGAAATTTTTCCATAATTAGGTCACCCTAACAGCTTCATTCAAAACAATAAAAAACAATTTGGTGTCTGCAGAGCAATTATTAATGTGCTGTGGGCACGCTATGTATTTACTGAATGCTTACTGAAATTACATATATTTATGATATGTTTAGAAACCCTTTTCTTTGGCGCCAAAAGACTGAGTGAAAAAGAGATATTGTAGATACACCTTTATGTTGATATTGTACTGAGGAATATTAAACCCAATGAAATAAATATTCTTGGCTTTAGGACATCTTCTGGTCTTTCCATGCTGGCTAATAGAAGAAACTTCAAGTGAACTAAGTGTTTGAGAACACTGTTCTCACAAGCCAAGGCCATAGGTTCAGTTCTAATTTGCTTGGTGATTTTCAATCTGTTTCATGGCCACAAATGACTTAGATTCAAAATCAAAAATAAAATCATATTCACATTTTACCATTTTTAAGATAACTTTAGAAAATAAATGAACAGATGCTTTTCCAACATATTTCTAACCTTCAACCTCTTACTTGGAATAAAATTTTATCTTTTGAAATATTCATCATTTTAAAGTTATGCCTTCAGTATTCTTGGCATTTTGAGAGATTTGTATCCCTTTCTAGGGTTTTTTTTTTCCTTTATATTTACCTAAGATCACATGAGATGAAAGCTCCAGAATCAGACAAATGGGTATTTAAAGCACCACTCTCTCATTAACTGTAAGATTTTAGCCAAGTCACTATACATATCTAAACCTTTGGTTTTCTCATATATGCAATAGGAATAAACAGGATTTTATGAGAATAAGAGGATATAAAACATCTAAAGAACTTTAACCCTAGACCTGGACAAACTGGAATTTGAACTAGTCTGTTTTAAGTTGTTACAACTTGTTGCTAGACACATTACAAAGGAAAGACATTTATTCAGTTCACATTTTGGGAGTTTGGAAGTTCCAGATCATTGACTCTATTGAATTGGCCTCAAATGAGAGTCCCCTTGGCTGCATCACATCATGGCATGTGGCATCACTGTGGGAATGCATGATGGAGATAGAGATCTAATGAAAAGACAGGAAACCAGAGATTGGGTAGGGGCTAGTCTTCCTCTTTTATTCCTACTCTCATGGGAACTAACTGAGGTACCATAAGAATTTCATTAATCTTCTCTGAGGGAAGCATCCCCAATGACTGTATCAATTTCCTCTAATTTCCACCACTTAAATGCTCCACCACATGCCAACATTGCCACACTGGGGACCTCACTCCCAACACACGAACTTTTGGGGGAAAACACTAAAATTGTACCCAAACCATAATAGTTCTCCATTAATGGCCACTGTTAATGTTGGTATTATCATGTGCTGCATGTGGAAGCTGAAGGGCCATGAAATCATCTCCATTATTTACTAAATGTATAATCCCAACCAAATTGCTTCACTTCTATAAAGAGTGGCTTCTCTATCTATAACATCAAGATGATCATTCCTACCTAGATATATTCAGAGTTTAAATGATAAAGTACATATAAATTACTTAGCATATAGAAGTTCTGTACTTGCTAACTTAAAGGATATAACTATGAAATCAATATTCTTTCTTTTTTTAATGAGGCCTTTTTCTAAGTAATCTCATTACTGGATTTAACAGTTGGTGAAGTGGTGCATTTCTATAATATTAAGATGAGATCAACAAACACTGTTCTCCATACCTGAATTAATACATAGATCCAAGGTTCCCTGTTCTAGAGATGTGATCTCATCTGGTTCCATGTCCTTATGCACATGATTCCTATATCTTTATATTCTGCCCTGACTTCTCCTCTGAATTCCATCTGTTCTTGTTCCTCCTCTGAGTTTCAAACTTATATCCACTTATCTCTTTACACATCCAGTTACATTTTTACTAGGCATCTCAAAATTAATATTGTCCAAATAATAAACCTTCACTACATAAATCTCCAAAAATTATGGTATACATTTTAGTCCATTTTTACTCTCATCCTTGAGTCTTACTGAATCTATATCCAAAGTGTAGCTTCAAATATACATATTTCTATCTCAATTGCCACTTCTCTAGGCCAAGCATCTATCATCTTTCTCCAGGATAACTACCACAACATGTTAAATGATGTCCTAACTTCTATACTGGGTATTTGTATCATTACTTTATTAATCACTTATATGTGAACATCTGATGGGGTTCAGGAATGCTATGCTAAAATATTCCTGCAGAAAATCAGAACATGCTACCCCAACTTGTGCTTCTTTGGGATAAGGATTATTTTGGGCACGTTAATTTCAGACACTGCAGACACAGAAGCTCTGAAAAGTCACATATTGTAAGCAAAATTTGCTTCTATAAAGAAAATCTCTATTCCTAAGGGTGTTTGCATTTCTGCACCAGGAAGAGAGGGATGACCAAATTATTGGAGAAAATATTAACTTAAATCTCTATAATACACCTTACCTTTATTTTATGATGCATTTCCTGGCTTGCATCTTAACCCTGCTTTTACCCATACACTTTTTGCTTTATTTTAGAGAATGATGATACTTAATCCTTAAATCTAAGACAACCCTTGAGATTTGCTCATTTCTCTGGATTATACATGAGGTATATATATATTAATATACTTCAGTTTGTTTTTCCCATGTTAATCTGTTCTTCATTACAGAAGTCCCTCTCAACAAAGAATTAAGAAGTTTAGAGAGAAAACTATTTTTTTTTCCTTCCCTACACTTGCCATTGGAAGAGCATGAGGTATCTTTGTGCAGATAAGTTAGTCTCTGAAGGGAGTTAAAGCTGAAGACTCTTAGCTGGCTACACTTCAATTAGTTCAGACAATATGTCCCTTATCGAAGGAAAAGGAGTCCAGGTATTGTCATTTTAAAATGTGTTTTTTAGTATGCTGATTATTTTACATTAAAGGGATTTAGAGAGCAGAAGATGCTGTAAGAGGATTTACCAGAATAGATCCTTCTCTTTCTAAAGTCCAAACACATCAAAAAAGGAGCAGTTATCTCTAGTCCCTTACCCTTTTTCATTAACTAAACTCATTTGTAAGGAAGAGAGACTGAAGCTGTTAACACAACTGGACAGATTTTTGTCAAACATCATCATCCATTTTGGATCCTATAGAGAGAAAATCATTTATAATTCATTGTCTGTTTTGCAGTCCCAAAGGTATTTGTCCCAGGCCATTTTATGCTCTCTGAGCTCATTGAGTTCCCCTTAAAGTCCTTTAATATTCTCTTAACATTCTCCATTCTCCTTCTCTATAGAAAAAGGGATATATATGTTTCTGTATCATATTGGCCAATTGGGATAATACACATTTGTGATTTGTCCTTCATGCAGTTATTTTTCCTCTTTTGCACAGAAATATATCTGAATGCCCTTCTCTTATTTAATTGGTCTATTGTCAATTCATTCATGTGGACTTATAGACTGCAAAGCGAAAGCTTTCTTTTTGCTTCTACAAAGGGAAATCTGGACAATATAATTCCATTACAATGGACATCCTAATCAAAAGCCTTACCTCTTTTGTTTTAGGATACAAATGGGCAATTCTCTGATATTCCCTTGCCATTAGAGAACATTTAGATTTTACAAAGATTTTATGCTTTTATTTGAATTCTATCAATGGAACTATAAAGTAAACATTTCTATACCAATTTCTCACATAAAGAAATTATGGATCGGAGAGGTTTTGACTGAAGGTCACAAAGTTTGGAAGTAGTGTAAAGGAGACTTACACTTTGACTCTAAACTTGACCATTCTTTTTACTATGCTTTAGCACCTTCCTAATTTGAGACATTAAATAGAAAACTTCATTTCTTATCATGCTTCTTTACTAAGGTCTTGGTACTGTTTTTTCCCCTCTATTCGTTATTTCTGCATAAGGTGTATGTGTGTGATTAGTTTTATTATTAGAAGTGTGGGGTAAAACTGACACATACATCAGGAAAATGCAGTCCCCAAAGTTAATAGGTTCAGACCTTCTTGTAAAGACTTATCTGGTTAATAAAATATTTTAAATGGTAGCTTCATAAAAATCATCTTTATGAAAATTATTTAGTAATAATGTTCTTAGTAGGTATTTATCCATAGCAAAGGAGTTGAGATTGCATCCATTCCCTGTCAGACAATCCATTAAAGAGAGTTTTAATAGCTTTGTATGCTGAGCACATGCTAAAGACAAACTTTCATATTCAGCAAACCTGAATTCATTATTAATATATAGTAGGTAAGATTGGTAAGTCAGCTTCAAAGAACTTTTCAGTGTCAAAGCCCAAAACCTTGCCAGTTGATTTGAGAAGGTAGTCAAACCTTGTTAATTAGTCAGCCTGTCAGCCTGTCATAAGAATTATGTGGAGTTGCAGGTAATAGCTCATTAGCAAGATATACGTATTGGTAATTATGACAAGGTCAGGAAAGTAGTATCTTTCAGAATTTGAGAGAATATTAAAAATACTAAAGAAAATGTCTTAGATTAGTACAAGGTTCAAAATCTGATACAGAAAACTATGTTTGAAGAATAGGAGCTTTATGGTCTCCTATATGTTGTATAATGCTGTGGGCACAAACAAGCAAATTCTCAGAATTAGATACCTACTGACTGAGGTAGTCAATGGCCACTCAGAGCTATGCTCATACACTGTTAGTAGAATTTTAAAATGGTATAATTATGTTGTAAAACAATTTGGTTGTTTCCTATAAGGTCAAATACACATTTATCACATCACCTAGCAATTCCACTCTCTAGTATATGCCCAAGAGAAATAAAAATATATGTCCACAGAAAGAATTATATGTGAAGGTTCATAGCAACATAACTTATAATAGCCCCAAACTAGAGAGAACCCAAATTCCTGTAAGCTGTTGGACTAATAAAATCTATGTTGTATTCACATAATAAATTTTAAAAGAAAACATGGCTGAATTTCATAGACTTTATGCTGAGCAAAAGAAGCCAAACACCAAGGAATATATTCTACAAGATTTCATTCACTCGAAGTACTAGAATATATGAAAAGGATCTACAGGGCTTTCTTGTTTTTCAAAGAAAAAGTCAGTGGTTGCCTAGAGCAGGAATGGGGGAGTTACTGGAGATCAACTACAAAGTGTCATAAGAGAAATATTTCAACCTTAATTGGGGTGGTTATTATATGGGTTGCATTTGTCAAACCTTATCAATCTGTACACTTAAAATGTGTATTTTTGTATGTAAATTACAGTTCACTAGGGAAATTTCAAATAGTTTTATAAGGGGAAATCCATTTAAACATATCTTAATTGAAAGAAAATCTAACTGAATAAAATAAATCAACAAAATAAGTGACTGTTAGGATGGTATCCAAGAGTCTATCTATCTTAGCAACCAAATCCAACCCACCAAAAAACTAGGGAAGTACTTTTTTCACATAAGGATTGATATGCAATAGCTTCCATCTTGCCTGTTACTCTCATGGATAGTAGTTTTGCTTTTCCTACTAGGATCTGTTACTAAATCAAATGGGAGCCACAGGTGGGTAGAGATTCTTTCTGTCCACATATATTCTCTGTTTAAAATAACTGTGCACATTTGATAGCTAGATAGTATAAATCTATAAACAGAAAAATCATAAGGCAAAATACCTGAAGTAAAAAAAAAAAAAAAAAAAACTACTATGAAAATTTAGACTGTTATCAATCCTACTTAGTTTAATCAGTTACTGGTACTCCTCCCAATCTAAATAGAACTCACTTTGAACCATCCTAGCTTTGTAAATTTGCCATAGGTTTTGGCCTGGGCACAAGTGCAGTTTGCTGCTTGCCTAACCTGTTGGCTCTGATTGAAATTGTGGGGCATCAGAGGTTGGCATGAAGCTGGTCACTTTAGGCTCTGAAAACTCTTAATCACTCACTAACTATAATTATTCTTTATTAAGACTTTATCTTCTCCTGACTTACATGATATTCTCACTTCATTTTAAATTTCTGGTATTCTTCCTAGACTGAGGATGAGAAGGAAGATCTTCCCTCTATTTAGGTTCCAGGCACTAAAAAATGGGAAAAGCTGCATTTGAACAAAGATGGTAATGTATAGAATGACTATTACCTCATCAGAAAAATAAACCTCTTTTTAGAGGACTCTATGATTATCCCTTAACTTTATGTTTTGTTAGCATTCAAATTTTTAAAAAAATTGTTTAATATGCATAAGACTTACCAGTTTAACCAGTGCCATTAAGTATATTCACAATGTTGTGCAACTATCACTACTATCCATTATCATAACCTTTTCATCATCTTAAACTATGACCCTGCTTTTACTGGTGCTGGGGATCAAACCCATGTATGTGTCTCACACATAAGAGGCAAACACTGTACCACTGGGCTATATTCCCCAATCTCCGGACCATCACTTTTTTTTAATGGATAACATTATCAATATTGATCACCTTGCTGAAAACCTTAATTTCAGCATAATTTATTTGCTGTCTAGAGATAACTTATTTTATGAAATTTAACCATCTGGTTCCTTCCCATATTTTAATCTTTCTATAACCTTTAAAATATTTTGAATGCAGAGAACCAAACCATTTTAAGCAGTTGCTCAGAATAGCAGTTTACTCAGAGATTATGGCATGAGGGGTGTGACATTCTCCCATGATTCAGGGGATGAAGTTTCAGAACAGATCCTAGAGAGGAGTATCTCCCTACTGAACTCTGCCTTTATTTCAGGATGTGGCCACTGCATAATTTGTGATGAATTATCAGGTTAGAATAGAATGCATGACAATTTGGATTTTCTTAGATATAGATAAACTCAGAAAAAAACTGGTACAGTCCACATTATCTGCTCCCTTTATTTATCTTGAAATTATTTTGAATAGTTTGAATATAACAAATAAGTTAAAATCAGTACAATTAGGTTAGTCATATAATTCCACATAAAGAAAATCAGAAAAATATAGACATCTTTGAAAGTTTTAAAACTTTTGCTTTATTTATCTTTTATCAATGGGTTTTTATCGTCGTTTTAAAAAGAACTTTGGCTGTTATCTATCCTGGATTAATTGCAGATTTAAAACAATTATATTTCAAGGCTTAAAATGTCTCATTAACATTCTCTCTGTGAAGGAGCCCTAATTAGGAAGGGCTGTTGCAGCTAGCTGGAAGCCATAAGTTCCACCTGATATGTATGTGACGCACCTGTAGGCACCCTCAAAGCTGAAGGTATATAACCGGGTGAAAGTGGTCCGAGTTAGGAGAACGGAGAATTCAGTCAGTCGGGCAGTCACTCGGTCGGTCAGAAGAATCAGAGCGGCCAGAACGTAGGCAGAGTGGTTACAGAAGAGAAACCAGATAGAAGAAGTAATGACTGGTCAGAGTTAGGCCGAGGCTCCCAAGGAAGACAGAAGACAGAAGACAGAAGAAAGAAGAAGAAGAAAGAAGAGAGAAGAAAGAAGCTCTAATCTTTCTCTAAGCTAAGCTCTATCTTTCTTTCTAAGAAAAGCTCGCTTTAATCTTTCTCTCTAAAAATCTTTCTTTCCCTCTCTAAGCTCTAAGAAAGTACAAGTAAAAGTAGTAAAAGCTTTACTCTGCCTCCGAGAGTTTTCCTCCCGGTTTTCGGTACCAGGTGGCTTACATCTCTGTACCAGAAATCAAAAACATTTAACTTGGAAATATTAATTATCTTGCTTTTTTAATTTCCTGCCAGCTAAGATAATTCACTTTTGCCTAGGTCTCCACTTGAGGTTCTCCTAGATTTTTCCACTTGTTCTTTTCTTCATTCTGAGATTCCAAGCTACTTTTTAAACTAGAGGCATGTCTGTCTTTATCTGTTTCAAAAACCCTCTAAGAACTGTTTTTTGGTAAACAAAAAATCTTTATTTGACATTTTAACAATTGATTACTTAAAGCAGCTATATTGCACAATTATATAGCAAAGACAACCTTGGCTTTAATTAAATTGCATGGTAAGATATATATACCTAATGTATTTTGGATTTATATATTTAATATCACCGCTTATTTTAAAAATGACATAAGATCATAATAATACATACATATATTAAATAAAGATATAATAGTTTTCTCCTTCTAAACCTACAAATCACAGTGTTACTTTAAATTAATCATGTCCTACCATTCTATCTCAGCTTAATAGTTTTCTTATAAACTTTTACTGATTAAGTCATCTTATACAGTTCTCTTCTTTTCTTCAATCCCTATGGTATTTATACCACTTTTCCCCTTTAAACCATTTTAATGCTTCTGCCAAAGACAGTTGATTTTATTATTTCCCTGCTCAAAAGCTTATAATAACTGTATCCTGTCTGGAGGATCATTCTATAATCTTTAACAGAGCAAATAAAGCCCCTTATAATCTGTCCCCTATCTTTTTATCTGGCCTCAAAATCCAACCTGGATTATGAGAACTGTCCTCTAGTGATACTACAAAGCTGAGAATCCTTACATATGCCATATAATTTCATACCTCTGTGTATTGGCACATGCTTCTTCTAACTAAAATAACTTGTTTATTTTATATTGCCTGATGAATATCTGTGCATCTTTTAGTATCTGGATAAAAGTCACTTTCTTTTTAAAAAATTTTTATTTGTTTTAATTAGTTATACATGACAGTGGAATGCATTTATGCACTTTGATATATCATACATAGAGGGGATATAATTTCTCATTTTTCTGAGTGTACATGTTGCAGAATCATATTGGTCATGTTGTCACATATATACATACAGTAATAGTGTCTGTTTCATTCTACTATCTTTCCTATCCTATTTAAGGTAACACTATTCTTCCCTAGTGCCCCCTGACTTATTATGAATTAGCATCCGCATATTAGAGAACACATTCAGCCTTTGGTTTTGTGGAATTGGCTGATTTAGCTTAGCATGATATTCTCCAATTCCAACCATTTACAGGCAAATGCCATAATTTCACTCTTCTTTAAAGCTGAGTAATATTCTATTGAGTATATATACCACATTTTCTAAAGTCACTTTCTTTGTGAAAATTTCTCTGACCCTCACAGGTCAAAAAATATAAAGTTATCATAACTAGAAGAGGATCATGTTCGTATAGAATTAGACAAATATTATCAATGAAACAGAGCTTCAAAACAAAATCACATACACCTGAGAATTTAGTGTATGATAAAGTGGTAATTTTAATCAAATGATGCTAGAACAATTGGCCATTTGTCTTTAAAAACAAACAAAAATAAATAAAAATTGATAACACCTGCCACTAAAAAATCAATTTTCAAAAATGAACTATAAAATAACTTTACATAAAAATAGAAGTCAATTAGCTATTTGTATAGATTTTTAGTGGGGAAGAAATTGAAAAATAAACATAATATTTCAATTAAATATGACTATATTAAACTTTATCACAAATAAAAACTTCTCAGTGAAAAGATACTCTAAACAAATTTAAACAAAAAGGCCAGGCACGGTGGCGCACACCTGTAATCCCAGCACTTTGGGAGGCTGAGACGGGAGGATCAAGAGTTCAAAGCCAGCCTCAGCAATGGCGAGTCACTTAGCAACTCAGTGAGACCCTGTCTCTAAATAAAATAAGGGCTGGTGATGTGGCCCAGTGGTCGATTGCCCCTGAGTTCAATCCCCGGTACCAAAACAAACAAACAAACAAACAAACAAAAAAACAAATTTAAACAAAAAGCAATATGTTAGTCATGATTATGTGAATTATTTACCACATACCAGACAAGATATTAATATCCATATTACATAAAGAACTCACGAAATTTAATTGGAAAATAACAAATAGCCTGTTTTAGTCAGATTTTTTGATGCTTGGACCAAAAGCCCTCACAAGAACAAATTTAGAAGAGGAAAAGCTTATTTGGCTCTCACAGTTTCAGAGGTCTCAGTCCATAGGTGGCTGACTCCATTACTGTGAGCCCCAGATGAGGCAGAACACCGAGGCAGAAAGGGTGTGGAGGAGAAGAGCAGCTCAATACATGGCCTCCAATAAACAGAAAGAGAGAGAGCTTTATTCATCAAGACCAATATAAACCCCAATGGCATGCCCCCAGTGATCTACCTTGTACAGCCACACACTACATGCCTACAGTTACCAACTAGCTAATACCTATCAGTGGATTAATGCACTAATTAGATTAAGACTAATATAACCCAATCACTTCACTTCCAAACTCTCTTGCATTGTCTCACACATGAGCTTTGGGGGACCCCTCATATCTCAACCATAACATTCTCCAATAGAAACATAGACAAATAATTTGGAAAGGCATTTCATAGAAAAGGAAATGTATATATACAATAAATACATAAAAGATGCCCATTATCAAGTACATTGGGAAATGTAAATGAACAGCAATGAGATACTATTTTAAACCATCAAATAAACAAATAATGAATAAGTTGAATATACTGCATATTAATAATGGTGTGGTAAAACAAATAGTCACACAATTCTAATGGGAGAGTCAGTTGGAATGGCCACTTTGGAAGGCAATTAGTAATAATTACGATGAAATCAATTTTAATAGTGTATAAAATCCAGCAATTCTACTTCTCAATACCTAAACTAGGAAAATATTTTGTGTGTATGTATAAAAATGTTCACTGCAGCACTGTTGTAATAGTGATCAATTGTAAACATACCTAAATGAATATCAATGGTGCAACTAAATGAACTGCAGTATATACTTACTATGAAACACTATGTGGTAATTTACAAGACAGAGATATTGATTAGGCACAGTGTTAAATGAAACAAAAGCATACATGCACATATATTTGTACAAAAGAATGTCAATTTCATTAAAAATTAATTTTATATATTATATGCAAATACTATGCACATAAATGCTTAGAAAAAAATCTGTTTTAAGGAAATACTAATCTTACCTTTAATATGCTTATATGATACTAATATTATTAAGAATTAAAACCAAAAAGTAAGAAATATGTTAAGTTTCTTTGCATTTGAACATTATTCATTATGAATTGTTGTTTTAAAAAATACCCAAAAGCCATTTCCCCAATTTTACAGTTTATAACTGACAATTGAAGGAGAGGACTATACCAAAGATACTACTCTAATTCATTATCTCATTCAATTTCCATAATCAACAAGGCCAAGATTAGGAAGAGGTGAGAGAGAGTAAGTCATCTGAGTGCAGGGTTGGAGATTGTGTTTATTTAAAAAATTCTATATTTTTCTTTGTGACAGATTCTGCATTAAATTGGAGATTTTCAAATATTATAATAAAATATTATTTTTCATGATTACTGAGTTTTTTGATGTCCCCTAAATTTTGAACCCAAGGTGAGTGTGCCACATAACTCTCCATACCATAATCACTGTGTAACAGAGTCTGTTAATATTACATCCCTTTTATAAGATAGGAAGTTAAAGTTCCCAAATCTAGAAAATTAGCAAATAATCAAGCCAGAATTCAAATTCAGATCCACTGCACTCAAAGCCCATATTTACCATCTCCGAGTTTCTGTAAAATTTTATTTTTTTTGTTTTATTAGTTCAATGAACTTATCTTCACATTAAATGATAATGTGCTTCATATATCTTCCATCTATCTGTGCTTCACATCATATTTTTCAATTAAGTCTCAGCCTTGACAAACTATTTGTGAAAGTACTTTGTACTTTGTATTGCTTACCATCTCTTAGAGAAATGTTGAAAATATCTTATTAGAAACAGGATATGAATTATAGGGAACATAAGTGGTTTGATCATACACTTCAAAGAAGAATCATAAACAGGTGTAGACTGCAATTTATTTGCAATTTATTGACTTCATATGATTTTGACAAAGCAGTAATTGAAAGATAAATTAATGATTGTCCATTATGAATTCTCATGTCTATTTTGTTTTGTTTGTTTGGGGTGCTAGGCATGGGACTAAGGGCTTCACACATGCTGAGCATGTGCTCTACCACTCAGCTACACCCCAGTTTAATGAAAGTGTTTTTAAACACTCAAATTTCTTCTTAGTGGATCTCAACTAGGGTCTGTAAATTTAGAAATGTGTATGGATGTTTTATTTATCCAAAAATAAGTTTAAAGTAACTACTTAAAATAATTTCAAAGGAGGGGAAAATTATGTCTGTAATGATGGGAAGGAAAGGGATTTGGGAACACAGGAAATATTTCATGTAGGATATTACATTACTGATAAGTCTTTTGCTTATTTGAGTATGGGGAGAAGAACTCAAAGAACTTGAGTAAATAAAAAAACATAACTCACATGCATTACTCACTATGTGTCAGGTACTGTTATGAAAATTTTATAGGTTTATTATTATCATTTTGTTGCTTAAATTTAAAGTATGTGAAACATGATATTTTGATATTATTTGCAGAGTGAAAAAATTGCTATAAGAAATTTAGCATGTTTATTTTCTAACACAGTTGCTTTTTTTGTGTGGTAAGAACATCTAAAATCTTTGCTATAAAATTTGCACTACATAATAGTATTAACTTAGTTTGCACAATATATTTTAGGTCTGGAGATTCCCTCATGCTACTTTGAAAGATTTGACTTGGTTCTCCAAACTCCTGCCTCCTTCTAAGAAAGTATCCACAATCCTACTCTGTTTCTATGTATTCAACATTTTTTTTTAGATTCCATGTAAAAAGGAGATTATAGAACATCATACAGTATTTTTCTTCCTCTGTCTGGCTTATTTCACTTAACACAATGTTCTTCAGTTTCACCCATGTTGTTGCAAATGGCAAGATTTCATTTTATGAAAAAAGGTAAATGTTATACATATCACAACTTCTTTATTTTGGTTTTATATCTTGATTATTATGAACAATGCTGCAGTGACCATGGGAGTATATATATTTCTTGACTCAATGGTTTCAGTTTCATTCCTTTATATGTAGTACTGGAATTGCTGGATAACATGGTAGTTCTATTTTTTTCTTTAGAAACGTCAATACTCTTTTCCATGATGGCTGTACCAATATATATTCTTACCACCAGTATAGATGGGTTCTCTTTTCTTCACTTCCTTGTCAAAACAGTCTCTTGTCTTTTTTTAAAATATTTATTTATATGTTTTAGTTGTACACAATGCCTTTATTCTTACGTGGTGCTGAGGATTGAACTTGGGCCACGCACGTGCTAGGTGAGTGCTCTACTGCTGAGCCACAATGCCAGCCCCTCTTGTCTTCTTTTTTATGTTAGCCATCATAATAGGTAAAGGTACATCTCATTGTGGATTTGATTTTCATTTCCCTAATGAGTAGTGATATTGAGCATCTTTTCATATGCCTGTTACTTATTTTTATATGTTCTGTGGAGAATTGTCTATTCAGGCCCTTTGTTCATTTTTTAATCAGGTTATGTATTTATTTTGATCTTGATTTATATATGTATTCCAGACATTTTTATTATTAACCTCTTATCAGATATATGGTTCATAAATATTTTCTCCTAATCTATAGGCTCCCTTTTCATTTGTTTCCTTTCCTATGTCTTAGCATGATGACGTCTCTCTTATTTTTGCTTTTCTTGTTTGAAATTTTGGTGTTCTATACAAAAAAAAAAAATCACTGCCAACATTAATGTTGAAGAGCTTTTCCTCTAAGAGTTTTATAGTTCCAGGTCTTATATTTAGATATTTAGTCCATTTTATTTGATTTTAGCACATTCTGTAAAATAGGCATCTAATTTAATTACTACTACACTTTCAACAACAGATAAATCATCCCAACAGAAAATCAATTTTATGGACTTGAATACTAGACTTGAACTACATTTTAGGTCAAATGGACCCAACAAATTTATACAGAATAATCTATCTAATGGCAGCAAAATACCACATTCTTCTCAACTGAACATGGAACATTCTCTGAGATAGATCATATGTTAGACTACAAAATAAAGTTTAATAAATTTAAAATACTAAAATCCTATCCTATCAAATATATTCCTTGAGCCCAATGTTATGAAACTGGAAATAAGTAACAGGGAAGGAAACTAAAAAAAATGTGAAAATTAAAGAAAATGCCCCTAAAAAATCAGTGAGTCAAAGAAACCAAAAGATAAGCTTAAAAATATGTTTAGGAATATTAAAATGAAAACACAACATACCAAAGCTTTTGGGATTCAGCTTAATAAATTTTAGGAGGGAAATTTATAACAATAAACACCTATGTTAAAAAAGAAAGAAATATTATGAATTAAAAAATTAACATTATACTTAAGGAACTAGAGAAAGACCAAAATAAACCCAAACTTAGCAGAATGAAAGAAAGAAGGAAATAGTAAAGACCAGAGTAGAAGTAAACCAATAAAAAATATAAAAACAGTAGAAAAAATTGAAAAAGCTAGGACTTATGTTTTTCAAAAAATTAAAAATTAAACAATATCAACAAGCCCTTAGCTGGAATAAAAAGAAAGAGAAGAGAATTGAATCTATATCATCAGAAATGAAATGGATATAATACAATGGATATCTCAGAAATAAAATGGATCACAGGGCCTATACTCTACAACTATGTGCCAACAAAATGCATAACTCAGAGGAAATGGATAAATTCCTACAAACACACAACTCACCAAGACTGAATGAAGAAGAAATGGAAGGTTCAAGCAAGATCAATAATATATAAAGAAATTGAAGTAGTAATTGAAGAGCTTTCAACAATGAAAAGCCTAGGACCAGATAGCTTCATAGCTGAATTCTAGCAAATATTGAAAGAATATCAATTCTCATCATACTCTTCCAGAAGATAGAAATAGAAAAAACACTTTCAAAGTCATTTTATTAGGCTATTACCACTCTGTTACAAAACCAGACAAAGACACCACAAGAAGAACAAACAAACAAAAAACCTACATGCCAATGTGTTGCTGAATACAATTGCAAAAGACCTCAATGAAATGTTTTGAAGATTTTAACTCACTTATCACAGGAAATTTTGACATTAATATAAAATAATAGAGATCTCTGCTTTTCAGGAAAATGCTACTTAATTGATTTCTATAATAGATGGCCTTAATAATATGCTTACCAGCATATTGAATTTTAAGAGAAATTCCAGTGGTAAAATACATACTCATGTATAAAAATAGTCAACCTAGACTCTTAAAACCCTGTTTGGTGGAAGAAATATTTTTATTCATAAACCTCTGATAGTATCAGTGTTGTAACTGAACACATTCTGAGAATATAAATAACAGAGCATAAGATGGTTACAGAGAAAGTGGAGAAGATATAAATAAGAGATAATTTTCTGTTTTTAGACATCAAAGAATGTCTTTCTTTTTACAACATCATAAAATGATCCACGGTTCTGTTATGGTGATATAATGACAAAGTAGTGACATATTTTGATCAAGATTCATTCATCTAATGGCACATAATTAATTTATATCTCTTAGCATGACTTTTTCAACTGGACAGTCATTCTATATTTCTTCTATAGGAATAAATTTAAAAAATAGTTTCTAACACTTTATAAAAGTAAGAATAATGACAAGAATTTTTTCTGCCATATGGTTAATTGAGCTATGAAGGTAAAAAAAAAAAAACACAGAATACTGTGGTATTAGTATGAGAAGTATAAATGGATCAGCACAAATAAGCCAGAGACATAGAAGCACACTTAAGAATTGCATCATGGGCCCTAGGGCTGTATCTCAGTAGTGGAACACTTGCCTAACATGTGTGAGGCACTGGGTTCCATCCTTAGTAATGCATAAAAATAAAATAATTATAAAAAGTACTTGGATTATGTAAAATGTGGTAAGATAAGTCAGTAAGTTATGGTCACACCAGTTATTCTATTAGTGATTATAAGGTTATGTCATCTAAGTATATAAAAATGAAAAGTTAGATTCTAGACCTACACTGTATAATAAAATATATTCCAGATGTCTTGGAAATGCTAAGTAGGAAAAAAGAAAACTAGAAAAATATAGGTAAATATATACTATTATAGTAAAAAGTACAACTTTTGAGTATAGATGAATTGAAAAAAAACAAAAGAAAATGGGTTGATATATGCTCTCTTTAAAACTATGAACTATAAAATACTCATTTTGCAAATACTCATTGAATTATATAAATTATTCTCAAAATACAATTTATAATAAAAAATTGAGCTCATGCCAGAACATAAAGCAATTTTTAATAAATTTTGAAGAATATGTTTCATATAGACAATATTCTCTGTCTACACACAAATGAAGTGAGATGTTAGTAATAAAACAAAATACAATAAAATAATTAATATTAATAATATCTAATAAATAAGATAAAATAATCATAATAAATGTTCGTACATGTGAAAACTTTAGCAAAACAATTTCAGGGTAAAAAGAATAAATTATAATGTAATTTTAAAAACGCTTAGTACTAAGTGATAATGACAAAATAGCACATCAACATTTTTTTTTTTTTTTTTTTTTTTGTGGTACCGGGGATTGAACTCAGGGGCACTCGTCCACTGGGTCACATCCCCAGCCCTTTTTTGTATTTTATTAGAGACAGGGTCTCACTGAGTTGCTAAGTGCCTCGCCATTGCTGAGGCTGGCTTTGAACTCGTGATCCTCCTGCCTCAGCCTCCCAAAGTGCTGGAATTACAGGCATGCGCCACCGTGCCCGGCAGCACATCAACATTTATTGGATGCAGTGAAAACTTGTTTTTTTAGATAAATTCATACTCTTATATGCTTATTTTACAAAAATGTTACAAGCAGAAAATTAACAAGTTCAAACCAAAAAGGTAGAAAAGAACCAACAGAATAAACTCAAAGAAAGTAGAAAAAGGATAATAGTAAAAGTAGTATTAGGAATTAATGATTTTAGTAGAAAGATAGTAACAAGAACAAAAAGTCAAGTAAATAGAAAAAATAGTAGTAAACAAAATAAAGAAAATTGTTTTAATGATAGATTTCCCAGAAGTGTATGGCCTATGTTGTGGGGAGAAATTAAACTTAGACAAAAGCTTCTCTGGACCTAAACTAAAATTTTGAAAGCATTCCCTCTAAAAACCGGAACAAGACAGGGATGCCCTCTTTCACCACTTCTATTCAACAGAGTAATTGAAATGCTGGTCAGAGCAATAAGACAGACGAAAGGAATTAAAGGGATACAGATAGGTAAAGTAGAACTCAAATTATCATTATTATCATCCAAGATGGCGGATTAGAGGAAAGCCGCACTTCAGGACAGCTCCGTAGAAAGAATCCAACAAAGCAGATAAATTGCCTTTCATTATATATATATGGACTGAAAATACCGATATCCTGGATGGTTTGATTACCACTACCAGAGAGAGAAAGAGACAAGCTGTCTGCAGCGGCTGGAGCCGCGAGGCTCCTGCAAAACTGCCTGGGCGGTGCACAGGCCGTGCGAAACAAGGTCAGTGTGAGGAGACCGCGCTACTGCTGCAACCCCAGCCAAACTCACTGCACACTAGCGTGAAACCGGCGATAAAAACCAGCGATAACAGCCGGCGGGATTGGTGCTGGGGAGCCACGGGAGACCGCGGGTCCACACACCAGTTCGAATCTACACTCCGCCTGACGCGACCCTCGGTGTGGCTTCCCGGTGCGATCGGCAAGGATACGGGAGTCTGGGAGTCTGCGGAGCTGCTGTTGACTGGAAGGAGAGTGCCGCCATCTTTGAAAGCTGCAGGGGCTGGTCCTGACAAAGGGGAGGAGACGGAGAGCGACTGCTGCATCCACCCAGGGACTCTCCAGCTCTCTGAAGACAACGCACAATTGGGTGAGACTTGGTTGGTCAGCAGGGGAAGGCGTTTTGAGGCTGGCACAGCGGCCACAGGGGACTGCAACTGTGGGTGGGCTTGGGGAGGGGGTGCCTTCTGGAAGATCCCCCTTCCCGGCGCCATTCATCTGCTGACACACACAGTCCCCCTGGGCCACTCCTTCACTGAACCGTGCAGCCGCTGGCCTAGGATGCAGCCTTGATTTCACTGACAGGATCACAGACTGTGATCCAATAGCAATTGGTTTGAACTGGAAAGGAAAAAAAGAGGGGGGCTTCCCAGGGCCCGTTTTGTCTGAGACTTGGGGTTTGACATTTTTTTTTTTTTCCCTTTTCTTTTTATTGGTCTGCTTGATTTTCTGGATTGCAGGGAGGGGTTTTTTTTGTTGTTGTTGTTTGTATGTTTGTTTCTTTTTCTTTTTCTTTTTTTGGCTTTGTTTTGTTCTGCTTTTTTTTTTTTTTTTTTTCCTTCCGCATTGATTGTTAGTGTGTTTATCTGCTTCCGCTCCCTTTTTTCTTTCATTCTTTTACTCCTTCTCACCCTTGTATCTTTTCTTCCTCCTTCATCTTTCATGTTTACATCCTGCCAGTGCATACTAAACAGAGCCAAAAACAAGTTATACGCAAAACTTGGGATTTCTAGAACAGGCGCAATTGAACTGGGTAGCAAAGTGGTGTTATATATAGTTTACTCTCTATTTCCTTGATTCTCTCTCTCCTCTCTCTTACACCAATTCCTACTCTTTATCATTTTTTTTCTTTTCCAACTTACTATATATATAAATTGATCTTTTTACCTAATTGTCAACCCCATTCTCTTTCTTCCATCGTCTACTGATACTAAACCACTTCCACTAAACCATTTCAATAGATATCTCTTTTCATACTTTCCAAGAAAGAACAATTCAAGACACTTCCTTCTTCCTAAACATAACACCTCTGTATCCAATACTTGAAGCTATAAAACCCTATCAGAAACGTACAGAGTAAATTGGAAATAATATCTGGGATAGCAAAATCTGTACATTGTGACCAAACTTGGATTTTCTGAATAGAAAGTGTTAGGGTTTAAAAGTATAAAGGAATTATAAGGTGATCTGATAGCATTGTACTACAGGAACAACATAAGGCTTTAAGGTAAAATCGAAACAGTCAAGGTCCCACAGTGCAGGAAGAATAGACACACAAGCAACATGAAAAAACAAGGAAAGAAAATGACACAAACAAATCAAGATACCTCATCGGCAGATGTCATGGCAAGCACAGTTGGTCAAATGCCAGAGATGGAATTTAGAAATTACATATGCCAAATGTTTATGGAACTTAAGAATGAACTCAAAAATGAGATGAGGGAGCAGGTACAGGAGGCAAAAGATCATTTTGACAAAGAACTCCAAAAACAAATACAGGAAGTAAAAGATTACTTCAATAGGGAAATAGAGGCTCTAAAGAGAATCCAAACAGAAATTCCATAAATGAAAGAAGCAATAAACCAAAATAAAAGCTCAATTGAAAACATCTCCAACAGAATAGACCATCTGGAAGATAGAACCTCAGACAATGAAGACAAAATATATGTCTTAGAGAAGAATTTAAACCATACAGCAAAACTTGTTAATAATCATGAACATAACATCCAGGAATTATGGGACAGCATAAAAAGACCAAACTTAAGAGTGATTGGCGTAGAGGAAGGGGCAGAGTTTCAAGCCAAAGGAATGAGTAATCTATTTAATGAAATAATTACAGAAAATTTTCCAAGCTTGAGGAATGAAATGGAAAACCAAGTTCAAGAGGCATACCGAACACCAAACAAACAAAATCTCAACAGAGCCACACCTAGATACATTATAATGAAAATGCCTAATACACTGAGCAAGGAGAGAATACTAAAAGCCACAAGAGAAAGGAAGCAAATTACATATAGGGGGAAACCAATCAGATTATGTTCAGATTTTTCAACCCAGACCTTAAAAGCAAGAAGATCCTGGAATAGCATATTTCAAGCTCTGAAAGAAAAGGGATGTCAACCAAGAATCATATATCCAGCAAAATTGAGCTTTAGATTCGAAGATGAAATAAAAACCTTCCACGACAAGCAAAAGTTAAAAGATTTCACAACTCGAAAGCCAGCGCTTCTGAACATCCTGGGCAACATTTTTCATGAAGAAGAAGAGAAAGATGATAACGAAAATCAACAAAGGGAGATATTAAACTAAAGGAAATACCAACCAGAAGAGAAACCAAATCAAGCTAAAGACCATAAGTCAAATAAAAATAGATGGGAATAAAAATCACATCTCAATAATAACCCTGAATGTTAATGGCCTAAACTCGCCAATCAAAAGACACAGATTATCAGAATGGATTAAAAGAAACGACCCAACAATTTGCTGTCTCCAAGAAACACACCTCATAGAAAAAGACATCAACAGACTGAAAGTGAAAGGCTGGGAAAAGTCTTATCACTCACATGGCCGGCGGAAGCAAGCAGGGGTTTCCATTCTCATATCAAATAAGGTAGACTTCAAACCAAAATTAATCAAGAGGGACAAAGATGGATATTTCTTATTACTTAAGGGAACCATCCATCAACAGGATATAACAATCATAAATCTGTATGCCCCAAATAATGGAGCACCTACATTCATCAAACAAACGCTTCTTAAGTTCAAGAGTAAAATAGACCACAACACAGTTATTCTAGGGGACTTCAACACACCTCTCTCACCAATGGAGAGATCATCCAAACAAAAGCTAAACAAAGAAACTTTAAGCCTCCTCAAAACAATTAACAATTTAGACCTAACAGACATATATAGAATATTTCATCCCTCAGTAAACGAATACACATTTTTCTCAGCAGCACATGGCTCCTTCTCCAAAATAGACCATATATTATGTCACAAGGCAACTCTCAGAAAATATAAAAAAATAGAGATACTACCCTGCATGCTATCGGACCATAAAGGGATGAAATTGGAAATCAACGACAAAACAAGGAATAAGAAAAACTACTCCATCAACTGGAAGCTAAACAACATGCTACTGAATGAACAAGGGGTTGAAGAAGACATCAAAGAGGAGATCAAAAAATTCCTAGAGGTAAATGAGAACACAGATACATCATATAGAAATCTCTGGGACACTATGAAGGCAGTAGTAAGAGGAAAATTCATTGCACTGAGTTCATTCCTTAAGAGGAAAAAAAACCAACAAATAAATGACTTAACATCACACCTCAAAGCATTAGAAAAAGAAGAACAGACCAACACCAAGAGCAGTAGAAGACAGGAAATAATTAAAATCAGAGCAGAAATTAATGAAATTGAGACTAAGGAAACCATTCAAAGAATTGACAAAACTAAAAGTTGGTTCTTTGAAAAAATAAACAAAATTGACAGACCCTTAGCAATGCTAACGAAAAGAAGAAGAGAAAAAACTCAAATTACTAACATTCGTGATGAAAAAGGGAATATCACAACAAACACCTCAGATATACAGAATATAATTAGAAATTACTTTGAAAACTTGTACTCTAATAAAATAGAAAATACTGAATGCATTGACAGATTTCTAGAGTCATATGATTTGCCTAAACTGGATGTGGAGGCTATACATAATTTAAATAGATCAATTACAAGCGAAGAAATAGAAGATGTCATCAAAAAGCTACCAACAAGGAAAAGTCCAGGACCTGATGGGTTTACAGCCGAGTTCTATAAGACTTTCAAAGAAGAACTAATACCAATGCTCTTCAAACTATTTCAAGAAATAGAAAAAGAGGGAGCTCTTCCAGACTCTTTCTATGAGGCCAATATTACATTAATTCCAAAGCCAGGCAAAGACACATCCAAAAAAGAAAACTTCAGGCCCATATCTTTAATGAACATAGATGCAAAAATCCTCAACAAAATCCTGGCAAATCGGATACAAAAACATATCAAAAAGATAGTGCACCACGATCAAGTGGGGTTTATCCCAGGGATGCAAGGCTGGTTCAATATTCGGAAATCAATAAACATAATACATTACATCAATAGACTTAAAGACAAAAATCATATGATCATCTCAATTGATGCAGAAAAAGCATTTGACAAAATACAACACCCCTTTATGTTCAAAACACTAGAAAAACTAGGAATATCAGGAACATATCTTAACATAATAAAAGCTATTTATGCAAGGCCCCGAGCTAACATTATCTTAAATGGAGAAAAATTGAAAGCATTCCCTCTAAAAACTGGAACAAGACAGGGATGTCCCCTTTCACCACTGCTATTTAACATAGTACTGGAAACTCTGGCCAGAGCAATTAGACAGACTAAAGAAATTAAAGGGATCAAGATAGGAAAAGAAGAGCTCAAATTAGCACTATTTGCTGATGACATGATAATCTACCTAGAAGACCCAAAAAACTCTACCAGAAAACTTTTACAACTAGTAAACGAATTTGGCAAAGTTGCAGGATACAAAATCAATACACATAAGTCAAAGGCATTTGTGTACATCAGCGACAAAGACTCTGAAAGGGAAATGATGAAAAATACCCCATTTGCAATAGCATCAAAAAAAATAAAATACCTGGGAATCAACCTAACGAAAGAGGTGAAAGACCTGTATAACGAAAATTATAGAACACTAAAGAAAGAAATTATAGATGAACTCAGAAGATGGAAAGACCTACCTTGCTCTTGGATAGGTAGAATTAATATTGTCAAAATGTCCATACTACCAAAAGCATTATACAGATTTAATGCAATTCCTATCAAAATCCCAATGTCATTCTTCAAAGAAATAGAAATAGCAGTCATGAAATTCATCTGGAAAAATAAGAGACCCAGAATAGCCAAAGCAATCCTGAGCAAGAAAAGTGAAGCAGGGGGCATCACCATACCAGACTTTAAATTATACTATAGAGCAATAGTAACAAAAACAGCATGGTATTGGCACCAAAACAGACTGGTGGACCAATGGTACAGAATTGAGGATACAGAGACTAATACATTTAATTACAGCTATCTTATATTAGACAAAGGTGCCAAAAATGTACAGTGGAGAAAGGATAGCCTCTTCAACAAATGGTGCTGGGAAAACTGGAAATCCATATGCAACAAAATGAAATTAAACCTTTATCTCTCACCATGCACAAAACTCAATTCAAAGTGGATCAAGGACCTAGGAATTAGATCAGAGACAATACACCTAATAGAAGAAAAAGTAAGCTCCAATTTCCAACATGTTGGATTAGGCCCCAAGTTCCTTAATAAGAATCCTGTAGCGCAAGAATTACTACCAAGAATTAATGAATGGGATAGATTTAAACTAAAAAGCTTCTTTTCAGCAAAAGAAACAATCAGTGAGGTGAATAGAGAGCCAACTAATTGGGAACAAATATTTAATACATGCACATCAGATAGAGCACTAATCTCTAGAATATATAAAGAACTCAAAAAACTTTACACTAAAAAAACAAATAACCCAATCAATAAATGGGCTAAGGAATTGAGAAGACACCTCTCAGAAGAAGATACACGATTAATCAACAAATACATGAAAAAATGTTCAACATCGCTGGCAATTAGAGAAATGCAAATCAAAACTACTCTAAGATTTCACTTCACTCCAGTCAGAATGGCAGCCATCAAGAACACAAGCAATAATAAATGTTGGAGAGGATGTGGAGAAAAAGGCACACTCATACATTGCTGGTGGGACTGCAAAATGGTGCAAACCGTTATGGAAAGTAGTATGGAGATTTCTTGGAAAACTGGGAATGGAACCATCCTATGACCCAGCCATCCCACTCTTGGGTCTATTCCCAAAGGACTTAAAAGCAGCATATTACAGTGACACAGCTATCTCAATGTTTGTAGCTGCACAATTCACAATAGCTAGGTTGTGGAATCAACCTAGATGTCCCTCAGTAAATGAGTGGATTAAGAAAATGTGGTATATACGCACAATGGAATTTTACTCAGCAATAAAAGAAAATAAATTAATGGCATTTGCAGGTAAATGGATGTAGTTGGAAGACATAATGCTAAGTGAAGTTAGCAGTCTCAAAAATCCAAGTACCAAATGTTCTCTCTTATATAAGGAGGCTATTTCAAAGTATTGTTGGATGGGGTACATAGGAGGATTAGAGGAACACTAGAATGGTCAAGGGAAGGGAGGGTAAGGGAGGGAGCAAGAGGGGAGGGAGGGGGGGATAAAAAAGGTGGTTGAATGAGACGGATATCATTTTCCTTAATGCATGATTGAAGACCTAAATTGTACGAATATACTTTGTATACAAACAGTTGTATGTAAAAAAGATACTAAATATATGCACTATGAGTTGTACATATTAAAAATTATAAAAAAAAATTATCATTATTAGTTGATGATATGATTTTATACCTAGAAGACCCAAAAAATTCCACCAGAAAACTTGAACAGGATACAAAGCAGGATCAATACACACCCAAGTCAAAGGCATTTGTGTACATCAGCGACAAAGACTCTGAAAGGGAAATGATGAAAAATACCCCATTTGCAATAGCATAAAAAAAAATAAAATACCTGGGAATCAACCTAACGAAAGAGGTGAAAGACCTGTATAACGAAAATTATAGAACACTAAAGAAAGAAATTATAGATGAACTCAGAAGATGGAAAGACCTACCTTGCTCTTGGATAGGCAGAATTAATATTGTCAAAATGTCCATACTACCAAAAGCATTATACAGATTTAATGCAATTCCAATCAAAATCCCAATGTCATTCTTCAATAGAAATAGAAAAAGCAGTCATGAAATTCATCTGGAAAAATAAGAGACCCAGAATAGCCAAAGCAATCCTGAGCAAGAGGAAAGTGAAGCAGGTGGCATCACCATACCAGACTTTAAATTATACTATAGAGCAATAGTAACAAAAACAGCATGGTATTGGCACCAAAACAGACTGGTGGACCAATGGTACAGAATAGAGGATACAGTGAGACTAATACATTTAATTACAGCTATCTTATATTAGACAAAGGTGCCAAAAATGTACAGTGGAGAAAAGATAGCCTCTTCAACAAATGGTGCTGGGAAAACTGGAAATCCATATGCAACAAAATGAAATTAAACCTTTATCTCTCACCATGCACAAAACTCAATTCAAAGTGGATCAAGGACCTAGGAATTAGATCAGAGACAATACACCTAATAGAAGAAAAAGTAAGCTCCAATTTCCAACATGTTGGATTAGGCCCCAAGTTCCTTAATAAGAATCCTGTAGCGCAAGAATTACTACCAAAGAATTAATGAATGGGATAGATTTAAACTAAAAAGCTTCTTTTCAGCAAAAGAAACAATCAGTGAGGTGAATAGAGAGCCAACTAATTGGGAACAAATATTTAATACATGCACATCAGATAGAGCACTAATCTCTAGAATATATAAAGAACTCAAAAAACTTTACACTAAAAAAACAAATAACCCAATCAATAAATGGGCTAAGGAATTGAGAAGACACCTCTCAGAAGAAGATACACGATTAATCAACAAATACATGAAAAAATGTTCAACATCGCTGGCAATTAGAGAAATGCAAATCAAAACTACTCTAAGATTTCACTTCACTCCAGTCAGAATGGCAGCCATCAAGAACACAAGCAATAATAAATGTTGGAGAGGATGTGGAGAAAAAGGCACACTCATACATTGCTGGTGGGACTGCAAAATGGTGCAACCGTTATGGAAAGTAGTATGGAGATTTCTTGGAAAACTGGAATGGAACCATCCTATGACCCAGCCATCCCACTCTTGGGTCTATTCCCAAAGGACTTAAAAGCAGCATATTACAGTGACACAGCTATCTCAATGTTTGTAGCTGCACAATTCACAATAGCTAGGTTGTGGAATCAACCTAGATGTCCCTCAGTAAATGAGTGGATTAAGAAAATGTGGTATATACGCACAATGGAATTTTACTCAGCAATAAAAGAAAATAAATTAATGGCATTTGCAGGTAAATGGATGTAGTTGGAAGACATAATGCTAAGTGAAGTTAGTCAGTCTCAAAAATCCAAGTACCAAATGTTCTCTCTTATATAAGGAGGCTATTTCAAAGTATTGTTGGATGGGGACATAGGAGGATTAGAGGAACACTAGAATGGTCAAGGGAAGGGAGGGTAAGGGAGGGAGCAAGAGGGGAGGGAGGGGGGGATTAAAAAGGTGGTTGAATGAGACGGATATCATTTTCCTTAATGCATGATTGAAGACCTAAATTGTACGAATATACTTTGTATACAAACAGTTGTATGTAAAAAGATACTAAATATATGCACTATGAGTTGTACATATTAAAAATTATAAAAAAAAATTATCATTATTAGTTGATGATATGATTTTATACCTAGAAGACCCAAAAAATTCCACCAGAAAACTTCTAGAACTCATAAATGAATTCAGCAATGTAGCAGGATACAAAATCAACACCCATAAATCTAAGGCATGTCTATATATCAGTGACAAATCCTCTGAAAGGGAAATGAGGAAAACTACCCCGTTTACAATAGCATAAAAAAAAATAAAATACTTGGGAATCAACTTAACCAAAGATGTGAAAGAACTCTACAATGAAAACTACAGAACACTAAAGAAAGAAATTATGGAAGACCTTAGAAGATGGAAAGATCTACAATGTTCTTGGATAGGCAGAACTAATATTGTCAAAATGACCATACTACCAAAAGCACTATACAGATTTAATGCAATGCCAATCAAAATCCCAATGACATTCAATAGAAATAGAAAAAGCAGTCATGAAATTCATCTGGAAAAATAAGAGACCCAGAATAGCTAAAGCAATCCTTAGTAAGAGGAGTGAAGCAGGTGGCATCACTATAGCAGACCTTAAATTATACTACAGAGCAATAGTAACAAAAACATCATGGTATTGGCACCAAAATAGGCCAGTAGACCAATGGTACAGAATAGAGGACACAGTGACTAACACATATAATTTCAGTTATCTTATATTAGACAAAGGTGCCAAAAATGTACATTGGAGAAAAGATAGCCTCTTCAACAGATAGTGCTGGGAAAACTGGAAATCCATATGCAATAAAATGAAATTAAACCTATATCTCTCACCATGCACAAAATTCAACTCAAAGTGGATCAAGGATCTAGGAATTAGACCAGAGACACTACACCTAATAGAAGAAAAAGTAAGCTCTAATCTCCAACATGTTGGATTAGGGCCCAAGTTCCTTAATAAGAATCCTGGAGCACAAGAATTAATACAAAGAAACAAAAAATGGGATAGATTCAAACTACAAAGCTTCTTCTTAGCAAAAGAAACAATCAGTGAGGTGAACAGAGAGCCTACTAATTGGGAACAAATTTTTACCACATGCACGTCAGATAGAGCGCTAAAACTCTAGAATATATAAAGAACTCAAAAATCATTACACCAAAAAAAAAAATAATAACCCAATCAATAAATGGGCCAAGGAACTTAATAGACACTTCTCAGAAGAAGATATACAATCAATCAATAAATACACGAAAAAATGCTCAACCTCTCTGGCAATTAGAGAAATGCAAATCAAAACCACTCTAAGATTTCATCTCACACCAGTCAGAATGGCAGCTATTAAGAACACAAACAACAATAAATGTTGGAGAGGATGTGGAGAAAAAGGCACACTCATACATTGTTGGTGGGACTGCAAAATGGTGCAGCCAATATGGAAAGTAATATGGAGATACCTTGGAAAACTTGGAATGGAACCACCTTATGACCCAGCTATCCCACTCCTTGGTCTTTACCCAAAAGACCTGAAAACAGCATACTACAGGGACACAGCCACATTAATGTTTATAGCAGGACAATTCACAATAGCTAAACTGTGGAACCAACCTAGATGCCCTTCAGTAGATGAATGGATAAAGAAAATGTGGTATATACACACAATGGAATATTACTCAGAAATAAAACAGAATAAAATCATGGCATTTTCAGGAAAATGGATGGAGTTAGAGAATATAATGCTAAGTGAAGTTAGCCAATCCCAAAAAGCCAAATGCCAAATGTTTTCTCTGATATAAGGAGGCCAATTCACAGTCGGGTTGGGATGGGGAGCATAGGAGGATTAGAGGAATACTAGAATGGCCAATGGGGACAAAGGGGAAAGGAGGGGGCAAAAGGGTGAAGAAAAAAAAAGATGGTAGAATGAGATGGATATCATTACCATAAGTGCATGTATGAAGTCACGAATGGTGTGAATACACTTTGCATACAACCAGAGATTTGTAAAAAAAAGTGCTCTATATGTGTAATATGAAATGTAATGCATTCTGCTGTCATTTATAACATCTTAGAATAAAAAATAATTAAAAAAAGATGCAATCGATTCTAAGTAAAAACTATATATCTTAACAAATTCCAACAACATTTAAAATAATAAAACAACCTAAAAACATAAAATTAATAATCAATAACATCAAAAGAAGCAAAAATACTATGCGCATAACCATGAAAATGTCAATTGATAGTGACTTCAATAAACAATGAAAATTATAGAATTAACTGAAAAGGACAATAAAATTCATATTATTAATGTACTCAATCTGTTTAAAATTATAATACATGAATATGATGGATAAAGAAACAAGAGCTATAGAAAGACGCAAGTAGAATTTATACAAATTAAAAACAACATGTAAAAGAAATTATTTCATTTATGGATGAGATCAACAGTAAATTTAAAAACTGAAAGAAAAAAAAAAGATAGTGATCTAAAAGAAAACCATACATTGGAGGAAAAAAAAGACTGGCAAAAATATACAGTTGTGTGAGATGATGTGAAAAATGCTATAAATTTCATTGGTTTTCCAGGTGAGGTAGGATAGGGGAAACAAGAAAAATGAAGGAAAAAAGGAATGAATATTTTCCATATGACAGTCAAAACAAGTCAGGTTAAAAATACATGATCTGGGGCTGGGGCTGTGGCTCAGTGGCAGAACGCTCGCCTTGCACGTGCGCGGCCCGGGTTCGATCCTCAGCACCACGTAAACATAAATGTATTGCATTGTGTACAACTAAAGTAAATAAATAAAATATTTAAAAAAAATACACGATCTGCAAAAATTATGCAAGCCATAACATTGTAGAGCAAAATATATGATACAGATAAAAAACCCTGTCAATATAGAATTTTATAGGCAGCAAGATGGTAAATATTTGGGTAAATATATACAATTCTTTTTTCTCCTATTTAATTGATTTTGAAGGTAATTCAGTTTGCAAAGCAGGAAAAAGCAGCAACATAGCAATTTGGATAAATGCTTCAAACAACAGGAGAAGCAGCAAGTGTGTATGAATCCATCAACAAAATGGATCATATTTAGAAATTTAGTAACATACTTCTAAATGTATAGGATAAAGAGGAGAGCACAAGAGAAATTGGAGAATATCTTGGCCTCAATTAACATGAAAATCAACATACAAAAATTTATATGATGTAGCAAAAGCAGTCCTTGGAGGTAAATTTATATATTAAATGTTTATATTGAAAAGGTAGTATGTACAAGGCCCTGGGTTTGATCCCTAGAACCAAAAACAAAGAAACAAACAAAAAGGGTAGAAAATTCTCAAATCAATTATTTATGTGCTCACCTTAAGAAGCTAGTGAAAGTAAACCAAAAGTAAATGCAAGAAATTAAAGACTAAGGAGCAGAAATATATGAAATATAAATGGAAAAAACAAATGAATAAAATATTCAAAAGGATCAGTATAATTTATAAAACTCTATAAAGACTGAACAGAAAAAAAGAATGCATAATTTATGTTAAGTAAGCTAGAAGATATAGCACTACATATTCAAAGGCAATTATAAGGATAATTAGGGAATATTATAAATAACTTTATGCTAACAAATAGAATTTAAAAGATACAAACTAACAAGGCTTACATTGAACAAAATAGTATCCTTACATCAATAATGAGTTGGTTTCTTCCCACAAATTATGATTGAATTTATATGAAATTCTAGAAAATGTAAAGTAACCTATAGTAAAAGAAATCAGACCAAGCACTCCTTGAGGATGGGAGGGAAAGGTGGTGCAAAATTGGATGACTGATGATATATTGTGATGGTATTATGAATTATTTCATGTATTAGAACTTGTCAAATTATACTTTAAATATGTACAGTTTATTGTATCTCAATTATTTCTCAATGAAACTGTTTCAACAAAAAGAATAACAAATTTTAAAGTATGATGGCTCCAATGGTTAATTTCCCCTACTACTATTTTTATGGAAAAACTAATGCCAATTATGTACAAATTTTTCAACAGCATAGAAGAGAAAGTAGAAGTCAACAACTCATTTTAAGACATCCATATCACTGAATTCCAAAAACATAAAAAATTACAAAAATTAAAATGCATTAATATTTTATATTAGACACATATATTCACTTGACAAAATGAATAAAAGGGTATTAAAATGATTATACCTCATGACCAAGTAGGATTTATCTGTGTAGTGTTATGGTAACACTGTGAAAGTTAACAAATAATTCACCATGTGAACAGACCAAAATAGAAAAAATAATATGGTACCATCAATAGATTCATAAATCAATTTGATAAAATTTACTATCCTCATGATAAAACAAAATCTCAACAAACTAGCTAACTTTCCTAACCTGATAGAGGGTTATCTATATAACATCTATAGCTAACATTATCCTTGAACATCAAAGATTGTAGCCTGAGAAACGATATTTTCAATAGCATCAAAACACGAAATAATTAGATATATACTTAAAATATTGTGTTATTTTGCATATTTAAAACTGCAAAATGCTGTTGAAAGAAATTTTAAAATATTGAAATAAATGAATGAATATCTCTTTTTTAAAGTGGAAGACTATCAATTAGCTCAAATTAATCTATAGATTTCATTAAAATATCAACCAAATTTCTATTATGTATATTTATTATAGAAATTAACAAGCTGATTTTAGAATTTGTATGAAATGCAAAGGGCTTTGAAGAAACAACACAAATTTTTCAAAGGACAAATTTAAAAGACTTAAAGTACCAGAATTTAAGACACACTATTAAACTATTCAAGGGACTGTGATATTCACACAAAGACTACTGATTGTTGTGATGGTTACACTACTGAAAATTAATAAAACTCATATAACTTTATACTTAAAATCTGAGTTATTCCTCAAATAAGTTCTGAAAAAGTTTGTAACAAATGAAGGATGAAGAGGTTATATTATTGACATATACAGAAATGGCAGGAGTTGGGGATGTAACTCAGTGGTAGAGCGTCTGCTTAGCAGGGGTAATGCCCTGTGTTCAATCCTCAGCAGCAAAATTAAATAAATAAGAGACTAAATGGAAATAGCATATATCAATGATGAAAAGATTAACACTGGAATTTAAAAAATATTGATAAAGCACTTAGATCATTCAAGGAAAATGCAAAGCTAGAAACCTAAATAAATAAAAATAAAATTTTAAAAACAAATAAAATTATAATAAATTATAACCTATTTTCACACCTAAATATGCTTATATATGTGTATGCTAAACCTTGGATTGTGTGGTGGAGTTAGGCAATTTCATAGAATGCTGGGATGGTTGTAAATTTATATATAACTTTTCAGAAAGTAGTCTATGTTTTCAAAAGACTTGAAAATACACATACTTGGTGCTATGATGTCAATATTTAGAACCTAGTCCAAAGAAATAAGCAGAGATACATTTAGAATTTATTCCCTCTAATATTCACAAGTTTAGTGAAAAATTACACATAGCCTAAATGTTCAAAAATGTGTTATCATTAAATCAATTGTGGTGTATCCAAGTGGTTAAAAAATTTAAACATGATTCAGTTTTCTAGTAAAGAAATTTTACATGGAAAATGTTCAAAATAAATTTTAAATAATACAGGAAAGAAGATTAAATACACAGATCTTAAATTCATAATCTATCTACATTTATAATAAATTTATAAGAATTTGCCTGAAATATTAATAACTATACTCTTTAAATGATAAGACCATAGATTTTTTAAATAATTTTTGTATTTTCCAAATTTTCCAAAATGAAGTCTAAATTTTTATAATTGCCAACATCCTTTTAGAATGTAGAAATAAACAAAAATTTTAATGTCACGTTTTGGCTGTGGAAAGAGAAACTGCATGATTGTAGCAATATGTCATGACCAGAATAACTGTGTACAGTTAATCCCATTTATAGTTTATCTACACAAGATGGTCTATCCCAGGCGCTGGGTTAAGCTCCTTTTTCTACGTTCCCTGCACTATGCCAGTTGGTGAATATCCAAGAACTTTCAAGCACTTGAGATATTAGTCTGAACAAGAACTAAAGTGAGTATACAGATAGACAAATTCTCAGAATGCATTTCCAAATCAAATGAAAATTATTTAAATCTCTCTCCTCTTCCACCCCCACCTTTAAGTTACATGACTCTTCTCTTTCCTGCTTAGCAGCATGGAAAATTAAGAGATTCTAAATTAATTTTTAAAATTTCCATAAAATATTTTAAGTTGTAAAAAAATTTGCCCAATGAAATCTAACAGAATTAATCTCAAAGCAATCAAACTGAAAGAGTTACCAAGACTTCCCTTTTAAAAGTTACCCTAGGGATCCTCTCTCTGCCTAACTTTCTGAGCAGCCTTTCCTGGAGGAGCCTCAAGGTCTTGGTTTGATATTTCTTTGGTTTGACAGATTTGTTTATTTATCCTGTCCTACAGCCCTTAAGTACTTATGTTGTGAAATTCGTCTGCTGCTGGTTCTTCTTTTGCAGAACTCAGACTTTCCTGTTGTTGTTGTTAAAGGTCATGCATTAGAAGGAACCCCAGCTGTCCTCAGGGTTGTTGAGGTGATTGCCTGGGCCTCTTGTTAGGGAAAACAGGGGATACATATTATTGGTACCTGTACAGTAATTCTGTTGGTGGACCCAAGGGAAGTGGACTTTGCCAGAATATGGCAAAAAATACATGAGGCTCACTTAATATCAGTTCTTAGCTTTCTTTCTCCTGCCAGAACCAAGGTATAAACATTGCCTAGGAATATCATTCTCCAAGTTATATCTTTGTATATAACTGAGGCTACCCATTCAAAAGTTCTTTTCCATTTACTGTGGTCTGATTTCACTGGATACAAATGTGGGATTTGGGGCAGAAAAGCAGACAAGATGATTTTTTATCAGTGCTCCATCAAATAACATAAACAGTATCATAGATTTATCTTCCAATGCATCTACTGAACACAGAGTGCAAAGAAGTTTTTACCAGAACAATTTACTTGCAGCAATAAGTTTATAAAGCAATCTGTGGCACACTATTTCAAAGAGAGAGAAAATATGATTCTGTTCTTCAGTATGTGTGGTAAGGCAAAAGAGTTAAGGTTTTGGCTCCAAGGACTATCTGGGCCTCTTTCTTTGCTATCAATGTAACGGTCTGTGAGGATACCACAATCATTCCCAATCATTTATCTTGGACTTAGGAAAGAAGCTTAGTATTTTGTTTTATGGCATTTTTACCATGTAATTGATGTTCTAAAGCAATATAGACTAGGGGATAACATCAGATTGTGGTATTAGAGACAGCATGGAGTACTGGCTTCTCATCTTCATACTTATATGATCATGAGTAAGTTAATGTTCCTTTTTGATCCTTAGATTTCTGTTATGTGGAATAATGCTGTGGTTTTGGATGTTCTGTACCCTTGAAAACTCATGTTCAGATTTAATTCCCATTATGACATAGTAAGAGGAGGGAATAAGAAAAGTCTTTAAGAGGTGATTAGGGCTCAGCTCTCATGAATGGATTAATCCACTCATAGGATTAATGTATTAACAGATTAATACAATATCTCCAGAGTGGGAATATTATAAATGCCAGTTTGTCTAGATCTCTCAAATGCTTCCTGTATCTTTACCTCACAATGTCCTGTGCCTCCTTGGGACTCTGCCAGCAATAATGTCATCACCAGACTGGATACCCTCAGTGTTGGACCAGAACCATAAAATGAAATAAACCTCTTTATTTATAACATACCTAGCCTGTGGTACTGTGATTTTAGTATCAAAAAACAGACTAAGACAAATAGTGATACCTACTGCACAGACTTATTTTGAAGAATAAGCGTAATAATTAGAAAACAATTAGCTTAGAATCTATCTCATAGTAGTCTCAACACTTGTTGGTAATACTATGTGCATAAATTACAAAAGTAGTTGTTGTCGCCTGAAGCGTTTGGAGCAATGGAGCCGCGGGAAAAACTTTAGAGGCGAACTGGAGACAAACAGTTTTTTATTTTGATAACTTTTCTCTCTGGTTCTAACAACGACTAACACACGACAAACACACCACTAAAATGGCGCTGACTCAATCAACAATTTTGGCCAAGTCACTCGAGATCCCACAACAAATCCCGTGAAACTACAAAAGACAACAAAGCCCAAATCTCCACGGCTCATAGTCAACCACAAATCAAGTCAATCTCCAAACAGGGCTCCTACAAGTAGTCATAGTAGAGCTTTTACTTTCTGTTATTATTCATAGCCTGATATTGTGTGATTGCATTTATAGACATTACTGGGTACTATGGTAGAGGCCAGCTTGTTAGTTTCCTGGAGAGAAAAAATAAAAGCAAATATGTTTCATTACTTTTTTATTTCAAAGTTTAGGATATTTAAAAAAAAATTAACCATGAGTGTTATTTAAACTTTTGTTTTCCTCATGTGAATTTATTTTATGGGTTGAATATTCACTATGGGATTGCATTTTTTTTCCTGAAAGTGAAAAAAAAAAAAAATCATTGGAATGACAAGAAAGACATGAAAAGTTAGTTAAAAGGAGAAAAATTCCTCTATTTTAGCACTGACATCCCCAAATGCCAAAAGTAAATGTAACTAGCCAATAGAAAATTTTCCTCAAATGGAAAGCTCATCCACAAGACATGCAAGCCAAGCAAAAGTCAGGTAGCTCACAAATACCAAGAGTCTACCTCTACCATTATTTGTTGGAAGAGAGGGCTGAAAACTCCAGTAGTTAGACTTTATATCCAATGGAATTCAGTTCTTGAAGAAGCGGAATGCCTTCATTATAAAATGGATCTCAATTATTGCATGTACTTGAGGAACAAACACTCATTATATTACATATTAATAAATACTTTTGATCATATGACTCAGAAAAGTCATTAAAGCAAGTGTCTAGTCTGTAGACTTTGAAAATCACTGATATATTTTCAGTGTCTCCTATTACCGCAGGGAGAGAAACAGTAAGGTGTTATCCAATTACTTATTGATATGACAGTTTACCACTGGTCCTTTTTTAATTACTAGGAGCATACTTTCAAGGGGTCAATAGATTTGAAAATCTCTCATTCATTTCTCAGCTGCAATAACACTTGGATCAGAAATTTCTTGGCTTCTCTTTCTCCTTACCTTTTGTATTTGAAATTTTAGAAGTTAAAGCTAAAAAGGAAATATTCATATTTCACAGAAGCAGACTGCATTACTTCAGAAAAAGTATTAGTCACTGTGATTTAAAATGATGTAAAGCATAATTAAAGGTACTTGTAAGAAAAAATGTCAAATGTAAATATTAAAACATCAAACCAAGCCTGGCAGACATGGTTTTTGTCTTATATAACCCCCATGTTTGACATATAATTTAACCTTGAACATAGTAAGTGACCCCTTCTTCAAGAAACTGTAGTTTGCTTCAGGAACTATTCCCAATGTGAGACAATTACACACACACACACACACACACACACACACACACACACACGTTGATCTATAACCATGTGCATGGTGGCTGGTCAAGAAGACAGTCTTTCTACTGTTACAAATGATTGCAAAGTATGCAATGTACAATGAAAGTTAAAAATTTCCTGCAACTGAGAACATCTTGAACTCTTCAAGGCTCACATAACTTCAGAGCAATGGAAACCACATTTTTCACTGTATTCTAGGTCCTACCATAGAATGGAAAAAGAGAAGGAGTTTGGTGTGGGGGAGTTGAGGAGTATGGCCAGTAAGAGGGAAAACTATTATATACTGGCACTTTAAACCTCTTCAGTATAGGGTTATGGGAGAAGGTGGTAGGAAGTAGGCACATGCTTTCTCATGATTCAGTATAGTCTGGAAAATGTGCCCTCAATTTTGGATGAAGAGAGAAATATTTAAAAACCCTAATACTGTCAATCAAATCAACCATAATAGTATGTATTGAGTGCCTATTAAATGGGAGGTAAAGAAAGCCAAAGAAATAAACTGTCTTTGATAGTACAACCTCATTGAGGTGACAGAACATACACGGACTGTGGTAAACCATATGCCTAACTGTATTAGTGCCATTAATGTTCAGAATGAGGGAAAATATGTAGCTTTAGAGTCACTGGAAAAATTGTCTGGCTCAACATTTTTACAAACTGCACCATCAAATAATACTTCATGAAAACATCAAAGTAAGAATTAGGCATCATTTTTTGGCAATTATTTCTATAAGAAATTTTCCACTATTATCACACAGGAGCATTCCAAAATGATGGTAATATTTTCCAGTCTTTAGCTCCTTTATCAATGAAATACCCTGATCATAGTAGGCAACTGCAAATGTTTTGTTGAATGAATGAATTTCTGACAGTTACCTTTTTCAATTACATACAATGGTCTTGTATTATTTGCAGGGGATGCATTCCAAGACCCTGGGTCAATGCCAGAAATCACAGACAGTACCAAAACCCTTACAAATACTGCTTTTTCACACACACACACACACACACACACACACACACACACACAGTTTAACTTATAAATTAGGTGCAATAAAAGTAATAACAACAATAATAAAATAGAATAGTTAAACAATTATAACAATACATTGTAATAAGTTATTTAAAAAATTTATGAATTGTTTATTTCTGGAAATTTTCATTTAATATCTTCAGACAACAGTTGACCTCAGGTAAGTGAAACAGCAAAAATTGTAACTATCAGATAATTAGGGGACTAGTGCAGCTATTTTTTTATTACTTTCTGCAATATTCTCATGCCATCTGGGTCACTTTTGCAGTTTTTTTCCATTAATTCTAACACTGACCAGGCAGTAAGGTCATATAGGTATTGCACATAAGTATTGTTTCACATAACTATATCTTGGCTCCCTAACAGGATATAAGTTCTTCAAAGAAAGTGACAAGGCCAGACCTTCTGAATAACATCAAGATGACTACTACTGGAAAACTTGTGTAGGAGTTGAACATACTATAGATTGGTGATCTACCGACCTGCTAAATTTTTGGCAATTTTATTCAGAAGGCTTAGTAATGCTAGAATGGTTCCTCCCCTATTTCCATATCTATCATTCTAACCTTGAACTAATATGTAACTTGGTTAATGTATATTAGAGTCAGGGGATATTTTAATAAATTTTACCCATTAGGATGTTCTTTAGAATGATTCTTTTTTCCCATCACACACCCAGCAATATACACTACTACTGCAGTCTTACAAAATCATACAATCTGTTACAGGGAAGAAAGATCTCAGGTTTCTCCAAACTATACTTAAACACTACTATAGTACTTCTCTAATCACAGCATTAGCATAGAGCTGATTGTACATTCAAGTGCCATCAGAAACAGCATAGGGACCATTCAACACTCCATGTGCCCACTTGTTATCTAGCTCTCCTCTGGATTTTGCAGTGATCCTGCCTGATGAAAAAGGAAATTAAAACATGTTCCTCTTAGTTGATCCTACTAAAGAAAGACATCTCTGGGAAAGCTAATGTCATGGGACTGTGAATCATAATCTTAGACATGTGATTACCATCCAAAATCTAAATATCATCTCTTTTTGAATTAGTTTCACTGACAGAGACCTGAGACATGAGGTAGTATAGCTATTTTCTTCTCCAGTCTTTCATAGAAAAATTACTTGAAATATTAGCTTATATACAGTTTTTTATATATCATTACCCTAAGTGCATGTATGAAGACATGAATGGTGTGAATATACTTTGTATACAGAGATATGTAAAAATGTGCTCTATATGTGTATTATGAATTGTAATGCATTCTAGTGTCATATATACTGTTTTTTACTTTCCTTCCAAGTCACTGATTTTCCTAAGATTGTTAGAGATATGTACAAACCCAATGCATAATCTGCAATAATAACACTTTATTGCCTGATCTCTCTTAGGCATTTCACATTCCTTTTATTTTATTTTTTTTTCTTTTGGCTTCATGATACACTGTTTTTTTTTTTTTTTTTTTTTTTTTGTTTGTTTGTTTGTTTTTTTCACTTCCCAATTGGTAGTTCCTTTTTAATATCCTTCATGGTCTTCCTATATGTTCTGGGCTTTCTCTGCAATTGTTGAAATCCTGATGATTCCCCTGTGCAAATCCTTAATCTCATTCTCCTCTAACCCTACAGTGATCTTCTAAATAATATATTCCAAACTATCACCAAGATCGCCAATCACATAGGGTGATTTTAAATCACCCTATAAAAATAAAGACTATATCTTTTAAATAAAGGCTGTATTTTTTTTATTTTTTATTATTCTAATTTGTTATACACATTTGCAGAGTACATTTCATTTCATATTAAATATAAAGAGCACAATTTTTCGAGTTGCTGGTTTAATACAAAGTATTTTTACAACAATTGTGTCTTCATATATGTATTTAGGGTAGTCATGGATAACTCAGTCTGCCATTAATCCTATCCCCTTGCTCCCTCCCCTCCCTCCCCCCTCTTTGTTCTATTTGAAGCTCTTTCATTCATCTCATTCCCTCTCTCTTGCCTTTATAAGTTAATATCTTCATATCAAAGAGATCATTTAACCTTTGTTTTTTGGGGATTGGATAACTTCACTTAGCATTATTTTCTCCAACTCCATCCATTTACCTGCAAATGCCATGATTTTATTCTCTTTTAGTGCTGAGTAGTGTTCCATTGTGTATATATACCAAAGTTTTCCTATCCATTCATTTGCTGATGGGCATCGGGGTTGGTTTCACAATCTAGCTATAGTGAATTGTGCTGCTATAAACATTGATGTGGCTGGGTCCCTATAGTAAGCTATTTTTAAGTCCTTTGGGAATAGGCCAAGGAGTGGGATAGCTGGGTCAAATGGTGGTTCCCTTCCAAGTTTTCCTAGGAATCTCCATACTACTTTCCAGATTGGCTTCACCAATTTGCAGTTCCACCAGCAATGTAAGAGTGTGCCTTTTCCCCCACATCCTCGCCAGCACTTATTGTTGTTTGTTTTTTTGATAGTTGCCATTCTGACTGGAGTAAGATTAAATCTTAGAGTTGTTTTGATTTGCATTTCTCTAATCACTAGAGATGTTGAACATTTTTTCATATATATTTTTAATCGTATATCATCTTCTGAGAAGTGTCTGTTTAGTTCCTTGGCTCATTTATTGATTGGGTCATTTTTTTTTTTTTTTTTGGTGTTAACGCTTTTAAGAGCTTTATAAATCCTTGAGGTTAGTGTTTTATCTGATGTGCTTTTGGTAAAGATTTGCTCCCATTCTGTAGGTCCTCTATTCACCTAACTGGTTGTTTCTTTTGCTGAGAAGAAGCTTTTTAGTTTGAATCCATCCCATTTATTGATTCTTGTTTTTAGTTCTTGTGCTATAGGGGTCTTATTGAGGAAGTTGGAGCCTAAACCAACATGATAGAGATTTGGGCCTACTTTTTCTTCTATTAGGTACATGGTCTCTGGTTTAATTGCTAGGTCCTTGATCCACTTTGAGTTAAGTTTTGTGCATGGTGAGAGAAATAGATTTAATTTCATTTTAATACATGAGGATTTTCAGTTTTCCCAACACCATTTATTGAAGAGTCTGTCTTTTCTCCAGTGAAAATTTTTGGCACCTTTGTCTAATATAAGATAACTGTAGGTGTGTGGGTTCGTCTCTGAGTCTTCTATTCTGTACCATTGGTCAACTGGTCTATTTTGATGCGAATACCATGCTGTTTTTGTTACTATTGCTTTGTAGCACAATTTAAGGTCTGGAATAGTAATGCTACCCACTTCATTCTTCTTGCTAAGAATAGCTTTGGCTATTCTGGGTCTCTTATTTTTCCAGATGAATTTCATGATCCCTTTTTCTATTTCTATGAGGATTGATATTGTGATTTTGATTGGTATTGCATTGAATCTGTACAGTGCTTTTGGGAAAATGATCATTTTGACAATATTATTTCTACCTATCCATGAACAAGGTAGATCTTTCCATCTTCTAAGATCTTGTTTAATTTCTTTCTTTAGTGTGCTGTAGTTTTCATTGTAGAGGTCTTTCACCTCTTTTGTTGATTCCCAAATATTTTATTTTTTTTTTTTCGGCCATAGTAAATGGGGTATATTTCCTAGTTTCTCTTTCTGAGGATTTGTCACTGATGTACCGAAATGCCTTTGATTTGTGGGTATTGATTTTATATCCAGCTACGTTGCTGAATTCATTTACTAGATTTAGAAGATTTCTGTTGGAATTTTTTGGAGCTTCTATGTATAGAATCATATCATCTGCAAATAGTGATAATTGAGTTCTCCTTTTCCTATCTGTATCCCTTTAATTTCTTTTGTCTGTCTAATTGCTCTGGCTAGGGCTTCAAGAACTATGTTAAATAGAAGTGGTGAAACAGGGCATCCCTGTCTTGTTCCAGTTTTTAGAGGGAATGCTTTCAATTTTTCTCCATTTAGGGTGATGTTGGCCTGGGGCTTAGCATAGATGGCCTTTCCCATGTTGAGGTATGTTCCTGTTATCCCTATTTTTCTAGCATTTTGAACATGAAGGGATGTTGTATTTTGTCAAATGCTTTCTCTGTGTCTATTGAGATGATCATAAGATTTTTATCTTTGAGCCTGTTGATGTGATGAATTACATTTATTGATTTTCTTATATTGAACCAACCTTGCATCCCTGGAATGAAGCCCACTTGATCATGATGAACTATCTTCTTGATGTGTTTTTGTATTCAATTTTCCAGAATTTTATTGAGAATTTTTGCATCTATATTCATTAGTGATATATTGGTCTGAAATTTTCTTTCTTTGATTTGTCTCTGTCTGGTTTTGGAATCAGGGTGATATTGGCCTCATAGAATGAGTCTGGGAGTGTTTCCTCTTTTTCTATTTCATGAAATAGTTTGAGAAGTATTGGTGTTATTTCTTCTTTAAAGGTATTGTAGAACTCAGCTGTGTATCCATTCAGTCCTGGGCTTTTCTTGGTTGGTAAGTTTTTTATGGCATCCTCTATTTCTTTGATTGAAATTGACCTATATAAATTCTGTGTAACATCTTGATTTAGTTTGGGCATATCATATGTCTCTAGAAATTTCTTGATGCCTTCATTATTTTCTATTTTATTGAAGTATTAATTTTCAAAAGAATTTCTAATTATCTTCTGTATTTCTGTAGTGTCCGTCGTGATATTTCCTTTTTCATCGTAGATATTGGTAATTTGTGTTTTCTCTCTTCTTTTTTTTTGTTAGCATAGCTAAAGGTCTATCAATTTTATTTATTTTTTCAAAGAACCAACTTTTTTCTTCTGTCAATTTTTTCAATTGTTTTTTTAGTTTCAATTTCATTAATTTCAGGTCTGATTTTAATTATTTCCTGTCTTTCTACTTCTTTGGGGGTTGATTTGTTCTTCTTTTTCTAGGGATTTGAGATGTAATGTTAGTTCATTTATTTGTTGATTTTTTCTTTTTTGAAGGAATGAGCTCCATGCAACGAACTGCCTTTAGGGTGTCCCAGAGATTTTGGTATGTTGTATCGTTGTTCTCATTTATCTCTTAAGAATTTGTTAATCTCCTTATTGATGTCTTCTGCAACCCATTGTTCATACAATAGCATATTATTTAGTCTCCAGGTGTTAGTTTAGCTTTTCTTTCTTTTTTTACCATTGATTTTTAATTTCATTCCATTATGATCTGATAGAATGCAGGGTAGTATCCCTACTCTTTTATATTTGCTTAGAGTTGCTTATGGCACAATATATGGTCTATTTTAGAGAAGTATCCATGTGCTGCTGAGAAGAAAGTGTATTGGCTCATTGATGGGTGCTATACTCTATATATATCAGTTAAGTCTAAATTATTAATTGTATTATTGAGTTCTATAGTTTCTTTTTTTAAGTTTTGTTTGGAAGATCTATCCAGTGGTGAAAGAGGTGTGTTAAAATCACCTAGAATTATTGTATTGTGGTCTATTTGATTCTTGAACTTGAGAAGAGTTTGATTGATGAATGTAGATGCTCCATTATCTGGGGCATATATATTTATAAAGTTATATCTTGTTGATCTATGATTCCCTAAAGCAGTATGAAATGTCCATCTTTATCTTTTTTGACTAACTTTGGCTTGAAGTCTACTTTATTTGATATGAGGATGAAGACCCCTGCTTGCTTATGTAGACCATGTGAGTGATATATTTTATCCCATCTTTTCACTTTTAGTCTATGGTCTTCTTTTCCTATGAGATGTGTCTCTTGAAGGCAACAAATTGTTGGGTCTATTTTTTTAATCCAATCTATTTAGCCTATGTCTTTTAATTGGTGAGTTTAGGCCATTAACATTCAGGGTTATTATTGAGACATAATTTATATTACCAGTCATTTTTATTTTTTTATTATTTTTGGTATTTAGTTTGACTTGGTTTTTCCTTTGGTTGTTTTTTCCCTTTATTGTAGTTCTTCCTTTGCAGATTTTCATTATTATTTTTCATTTCCTTCTCGTGGAATTTGTTACCAAGAATGTTCTTTAGAGCAGGCTTTCTAGTTGTAAATTCTTTTAGCTTTTGTTTATCCTGGAAGGTTTTTATTTCATCCTCAAATCTAAAGCTTAATTTTGCTGGATATAAAATTCTTGGTTGGCATCCCTTATCTTTTAGAGCCTGGTATGTTGTTTCAGGCTCTCCTGGCTTTGAGGGTCTGGATTGAATAATCTGCTGAAATGCAAATTGGTTTTCCCTTATAGGTAATCTGACTTTTCTCTCTTGCAGCCTTTAAAATTCTATCTTTATTTTGTATGCTAGGCATTTTCATTACAATGTGCCTTGGTGTGGACCTGTTGTAATTTTGTACATTTGGCATCCTATAGACCTCTTGTATTTGATTTTCAAATTCATTTTTCCTGCTTGGGAAATTTTCTGATATTATTTCATTGAAGAAATTGTATATTCCTTTGGTTTGAATCTCTGCACTTTCCTCTATTCCAATAAATCTTGTATTTGGTCTTTTGATGGTATCACATAGTTCGTGCATATTCTGTTTATGGTTTCTTACCATCTTCACTGTAAGGTTTACTTTATTTTCAAGATTATATATTTTGTTCTCATTGTCTGAGGTCCTATCTTCCAAGTGGTCCAATCTGTTGGTGATGCTTTCTATTGAATTTTTTAAGTGGCTTACTGTTTCGTTCATTTCAAGGATTTCTGGTTTTTTTTTTTTTTTTTTTTTTCTTCTTCTCAAACTCTCTATCTCTTTCTTGAAGTAATCTTTTCCTACCTGTATTCTCTTATTTCTTTGTTGGTGTGATTGATGGTTGCCTGTATTTGATCTCTTATCTCTTTGTTGGAGAGATCAATTTTTGCCTGTATCTGTTCACTTAGGTCGTTTTTTAAATCCCTTATCATTTTAAATATGTACATCTGGAACTCCTTCTCTAACATTTCCCCTACTGTGCTTTCTATGGTTTCCATTGTTGTAGTATCTTGGTTCATTTGGGGCATTTTCCTCCCTTGTTTCCTCATGATGTCTATGTATTTGCCTCTCTTGCAAGGTAAGCCTGAGGTATTACAACTTCTGCCCTTTTGTCTTATAAGGTTCCTCCAGGTTACCCAGAACCTCACTTTTTAGGGAAATATCAATATTAGATCTTTCAATGTACCCAATGTGTGTTCATGTATCAGTTAGTTTCTATTTTTGTATTTACAGTTTTGTCACTATGAACATAAATGATGAGATCCGTTATCTTATTCCATGTAGTCTCTATGTTTGCATGGTGGTTTACAGTATCTAATGAAAGAAGGGGAGACTTAGAGGTTGGCTTAAACGTTTATGAAGTAAGATGTGAGAAAATAGAGGTATTAGATTATTTGACTAGTGAGAGTATAATCATTAGAATTTGGCTGTTAGTTGAAGAAGCAAGAGATAGACTACTCCATGTAAGATTCCCTGTTAGTTCACAACATCATAACTGGTTGCACCTTTTGGTGCATCCTGGTTTCTAGGGACCTTAGTGATGTCATACCTGGACTTTTTTGTTGTTCCTTGGTAGTAGCGTAGCTAACTCAGTTTTGTGGCAGTGGTAGCCTCAGGCCTATAATTATATTGGTGTTGGGTTGAGTAGCTATTGGATCCCAGTTCGGTGTGTCTCTCTGGGCAGATGCAAGTTGCCTCTCTGATTTGTGGGCGTGGAGCAAGCCTCTCTCTCCAGATCCCCTCCTGGCCGCAGTGTGGTGGAGCAGGCAGTCTGGCTTTCTTCTCCTTACTCTCCTCCTCCTGGGTCTCCTCCTAGCCAAGTTTTTTTCGGTGGGGGTTGAGCAAGTGGGCAGCAGGGCCCATCCACAGGATGGAGCCTGCAGTTCCTGGTCCTGGTGATGGCGTGGCAGCCAGGTGAGCTGGTGGCTGTGTCGCACCTTCTAGCGGGTCAAAAGTCTTTATCTTTATTTCAGAACTCTTTGTTCAATTCCAGGCTTATATATTCTACATGCTTAAAGAATATTTCCACTTGAATGTCTCACAAACACATCATATTGAACATGTACAAAACTGAATTCACCTTATTTTCCTAATATTTCCCTCTCTTTCTTAGGTTCCTCTTTTCTGAGAACAGCACCCTACAAATGCATTTTTCTATGTCAGAAATCTGTAAGTATCCCATACTCCTTCTTTTCCCTTACTACTAATATCCATTTGGCCATAACAAAGTCATGTTGCTTCTGCCTTCTTAATAACATTGGCATGAGTCTCCTTCAACTTCATTTTACTACCTAAAATCAGAATTCATCATCTCTTTTCTGTATAACAATATTTACTTATTTGATCTCTGTCTAATCCATCTGTCACAATGTTCTGCCACAATGACATCAGAACAAATCATATCAGTGAACTGGATTAAAAACCTTCCATCGTTTCCCACTACTTTTGGGTTGAAGTTTAAAATCCTCAGTTAAGTATATAAAACTCTTCATGACATGGTCTCTGCCCCCTCCAATATTTTCATCTCCAAATCTTCTGCACATCTAACTTTTTGACCATATGAAAATATTTTAATTTCTTCAAATAAATAAAATAAATTCAATTTGGTAACAGTTTAATACACTAGAGTATAGGTCAGAAAACTATTTCTATAAAGGGCCAAATTGTAAGTAAGTGATACTTCAGGTCATACAGTCTCTGTTGCAACAACCTTTCCATGACTACATGCAATAAAATAATTATTTACAAAAACAGAGATTTGTCAATTTAGCACTCAGCTCATTATTTTCTAACTCTAACACTAGAAGACCATGCTGTGTAAAGAAATTCTGCCTTAAATCCTTTCATACAGCTTAAAACTAATCTTGATTTGGTGTCAATTAGGATTTTTCACATATTGGGTTTACTTAAAACAACTTATATTTGCACATAAGACACTATGTAAAAGTCATCATTATCCTCAGAACATCTAAGCTCAAACAAGTAATTAATTTCTATCCAAGAATTGTAACCGCCGGCGGGCAAGCTGTTGTTCTAAGCAGCGGAGCTGTGGAAAGAACTCAAAGACAAAATAGAAAAGAAAAGATCATTTTAATTTTCCCCGGGCAAGGCAAGGTCCCACTCTCACGCGGTCCGCAGGAGAATGGCCCTGGAAGGCTTTTCCTTTCTGGAGTCGCTCCTCTCAATATCGGGTCAAGTCCCCTGAGATTTCAGGTCAAGTCCCTCGAGAGAGATTCTCTGGGGCAATTCCATGTAAAGAAACGCGGTCTCAGTCAACTCTTTAATCAGGACTTCTGCAAAGAATTATGTTCATGGCTGAAACACAGACTTAATCTTAATTAAAGATTCCATAGATACCTATTTTCACTTGGAAAATAAATGATCTAGGAGCTTTTTTTTTTTTTTCCTTGTACAGGGGATTGACTCCAGGGGCACTTAACCACGGAGCCACATTCCCAGCATATTTTATGTTTTAATTTTGAGACAGAGTCTTGCTATGTTGCTCAGGGTCTCCTTAAGTTGCTAATGCTGGCTTTGAACTCATGATCCTCCTGACTCAGCCTCTGGAGGTGCTGGGATTATAGCTATGCATCACAGTGCTCAGCCTTCTAGGAGTTCTTTGTTTCAGTGGATTTGACCTTTCCCTCTACCCTTGTGGTGCTTCCCCACGCCCATGCTAAAGTTTCCTATAAATCACTTCTTCTCTGTTTCTAGGTGTTTGTGCTTCCAAACTAGGAGGAAATTCAGAGTCTGTAAAATATTAGGCATGTCAGGGACTAACTGATGCCACTAAATGTTCCTATGATGCATTAGGAAACCAAATGAGTATTCTTATGATGAAGAACTGAAAATGAAAATACTTAGGTCATCTTTATTTCTTGTGCAGATGAAATTTTAAAAACCTGATGTTGAAGTCTGATCTAGGGAATGAAATTAAGGAATGTTTTGATCATTTACTCCTTAGTGCAAGGGAGAAAATTAGGGACACAACAAGAGTTTAATCCTATACATATACATAAGTAGAGTGGGTAGTTATCTGTAGGCTAATTCTCCACTAAGCCTCCCTTACTATACTGTCCAATTAATAAGCACTAATAGACATTTCTCATCAATGGTGCTCTTATCCCTCAGTGATATCCTTTAGAGAAATATATCTGATAAGCACGCCAATCTTGAAGAATAAGTTAAATATATGAAATAGTAGAGGGAGAACTATTGGGGAAGGAGAAGAGGATTAGATGTAGTAACAGAAGGAGAGGATACTGGGTGGGCAGGGAATGGATATAATCCAAGCATGTTCTATACATGTAGGGAAATGATAAAATTAAGCCCATTAATTTGCACAAATATGTGAAAATAATTAAAAATTTAAACGAAAATAGAATAAGTCAAGTAAATATAAATTATTTTCAAGAAGTGGCTTCTCATATGATAATAACCATGGTATGAGATTATCATCTTGGACCATGTGAATGAGTACAATATAGTAGCGAGAAGCTACAGGACAGAGGCATCCTGAATCCATCAAAACATAAATCATTGTATTATCCCTTGACTACGTACACCTTGAGTAACGTGGTGGTAGTGGTGGTGAGGAACCACACTTAAAACACTGGGTGTTTAGCCTTCAAGCTCAACTTATGTCATAACAAATTGTAATGATTTATCATTATCTTATCATCTTCCTGGTCCCTCTCCTGTTCCTTTCTTCTTTTCCTTCTCCTTATTCTTCTTCATTTATCAAAATACAGAGGTTCTAGTTTATGTTCAATGCTACCAAGAAGATTTATAAAGTTAGGAACTTGAATATGAGAAACTTTTAAGATTTTATTAAATGGATCTGAGTCCCAAGAGCCATATAAATATATCCAGGAAATATAGTTATGTATGAACTATGCCAGGCCTCTTCCTTCTGGATCTCAGTTTCCTCCTCTGTAAGAGAGGGAGTTGAACCAAAGGTTCTTTCCATTTAAAAAGTTTATGGTTCTAAGATTACATGGGCTCTTCTGTATTTTTATTTTGAGTGATTTGGTAAAATAAATAAAAGAATGAGAATGAGATTTTTATATGGCTGAAGGAAAGCCCCATTGAAATTTGAATTATGGCTTCAAGAAGGTGACTATTATAATTTTCTAATTATGTCATAACAATGTCTGACATTTCCCCATCCAAAGAGATATATTATATTCAGAGAAACCTATTTCTATCTTGACAGACCCCCCCCCCCCCCCCCCCCCCCCCCCCCCCCCCCCCCCCCCCCCCCCCCCCCCCCCCCCCCCCCCCCCCCCCCCCCCCCCCCCCCCCCCCCCCCCCCCCCCCCCCCCCCCCCCCCCCCCCACCCCCCCCCTCCCCCCCCCCCCCCCCCCCCCCCCCCCCCCCCCCCCCCCCCCCCCCCCCCCCCCCCCCCCCCCCCCCCCCCCCCCCCCCCCCCCCCCCCCCCCCCCCCCCCCCCCCCCCCCCCCCCCCCCCCCCCCCCCCCCCCCCCCCCCCCCCCCCCCCCACCCCCCCCCCCCCCCCCCCCCCCCCCCCCCCCCCCCCCCCCCCCCCCCCCCCCCCCCCCCCCCCCCCCCCCCCCCCCCCCCCCCCCCCCCCCCCCCCCCCCCCCCCCCCCCCCCCCCCCCCCCCCCCCCCCCCCCCCCCCCCCCCCCCCCCCCCCCCCCCCCCCCCCCCCCCCCCCCCCCCCCCCCCCCCCCCCCCCCCCCCCCCCCCCCCCCCCGTGAACTTTTGGTTCTGAAGTAGTTCAAAGATAATTTCCCCCTAATTCCTGCACATTCTCTTCCTTGTTCCTGTTCATAGATGATATCTAAAATGCACTTATGCTTGATATGGCAAGGCCATTTCCAAATGCATGCCATTGTGATCACTTGCATGTTCTTCTCTACTTCAATTCACAATCTTCCCCTTTAGTATCAAATATCTCTTTTTCTGGTGGAAATTATATATGAAGGATGAAGATAAATTGATCACCTGCTCAAAAGTGGGAGTTAGAAATACCAGACTCATGACATTCTTTCAAGGCCTGAATCTGTGATTAGTCTATCACTACTACACTTGAAGAGATTGGGACACTGATGGTCCATTCAGTACAAGATACCCAATCCAAAATGTTTCAGTCTGAGGGTAGTCAGAAAATGCTACTAATGTACAAGTGCAAAATAAGTACTGGCCCCAGAGAAGCAAGGTTTGACAGATGTGAAACTATAATGAAATATACTTAAATGAGAATACATTGGACATTACTCTGGAAAGAATGCATCTATAAGTCAGTATAGGCTAGGTTATGCATTAACAACAAAAATCATTACAAAACCCACTGGCTTAAACAATAAAGGTTTATTTCTTATTTAGGTTTCATTTCGAGTTGGTTGGGTGGGGGGAGGCTCTGTCTATGATAATCACTCAAAGAACCAGTTCAAAGAAAAAACCCTTTTGAAATGTGTTTCCACATGACTATAGTAGGATAAATGAAAGGCCAGATGTGAACACTTGCAATTAAATGTCTTGATCAAGAAATGACATGAGCCATTTATTCTCACATTTCTTTTTCCCATTTTTGTTGATGAATTATAATTATATATAATGGTGTGGTCCACTGTTACATATTTGTATATATATGCAACATAACAATTTAATGTAGTCACTATCATGGTAACCAAAGAAGTTCATATGGCCACCAATAACTTCAAAGTGTTAGTGGAATACAAATCTACCAAATGGCTGCAAGGGGAACTGAAATATTTGGAACAGCATTATTGTCTACCAGAAGTTATAAAAATGTAAGCCATGAGACCATGGTTCCGGTTTTAATTTTACCATTAGATTTGTGACTTACAGCTTTTCAACTCAGTGGGCTGCACAGTGTTCCACATAGGTTTGCTGTGAGGATCAAAATGATAATAAAAAAGGGAAAGGCTAAACCATTAATCACATATAAGGTAGTGAGTTAATTATTAATATACTATAATGAATTGTTTAATCTAAAAGTATAGGCACAGGTGCTTCTTATGTAGATAGAATTATAGAAATGTAACCTATAGGGATTTGGGATGGCAACCATATAATATTAACAATTCAACAATAAATTAGTATTAATAAAAGGTATACACACTGTAACTTCTTTGAGTTGGTGTGATATTTGACACTTCACACACACAAAAATATGGTGCAAATATAGCCTTTCGGTGATTGGTGATACTCCAGAGATCAGAATCTGTGTTGCTATGAAAATTTAGATGCAATGCTAATTATTTCATGCATTTAACAAAGGTTGCAATGACTCTCACATTCAAGTAACTTCTTTTTTAAAGCCAGCATTCCATGCAACGCAATAATGCAAAGTATTGATTCAATGAATTATCACAAATAAAATTGGCCTTATTTGAAGCTTACCCAGTTGATATTCCCTGTATTGATATGTATAGGAAAAGAGAGAGTTGAGAAAAGAGGTCACAAAATATCTCTCTTTTTGCTTCTCTGAATGAGCCAACTCACCACTATTCTTTGAAGCATGTTAAGCTTCATATATTTATAAAATTCTGCAACAAATACATATCAGTCACACACCCTAAGACAGCCTAACGTGGGCTTTATGACACACCCTGTTTGTTGTTCATCACCCAAGTGTTTTGAGCTTCATCAAAAAGTACTAGAAGATTCTAATAAGAATATTAAAGTAACTTTGTCTTCTGTTATTATTTTCTAAAATAACTGGTTTATTGAGATATTTACAAACATACATTTCATATACCTGACTTTTAAAACTAAATCTATGCTATGTGGTACATACATGTAGGACAGGCAGACAATGTTTGAAAAGCAAAGTTAGGATGATTGATGTTGCTTGAATATGGAAGAAAGGCATCAGCACTCAATTTTCATCTCTTGAGTAAGACTATTTTCTGAGAAGCAGCTCTAACATACAATGATATGGTGGCTGATGTGTTGTGGCTGTTGTTCTTTGTTTCCCTGTTTTCCTCTCTGACTCTTTGTTACACACATTCACACACACATATAGACACACACACACACACTCTTACACACATATACACATATTTTGACAGTTCAGTTATCTTCTATTTAAATCATATTAATGTGCTTTGGGGACTTATGACAGAGGGTACTCTGAAAAATCTAATAAATGAGTGAAAGCACTAACAGAGAAAGGACTACATGAAGGCAAGTCTGTGAGTTTTTTTTTTTTTTTTTTCTTTTTAGGGCTTTATCTTCCTTTGAAGAAAACTTTCCACAAATCCCTAAATAAATGTCATAGACCATAGATATTTAAGAAACTTTCTTGGGAAAAAATTTTATGAAATTTTTAATGCATCAATAATGTTATATTTAATAAACCCTGAGAAATATTTCCAGGCCAAGAAAACTCCAAGACAAATTGACAAATGAGATTTTATGTATCAGTCCTCCAGATCCACCCACAAAATGGTTTTGTAGAAGATACCAAATAATTCAGTATGACATAATCCATTGCAATGGAATTAAAGATTCAAATGTAAATGAGTTCTTAAGAAGAAAAGAAAAAAAGGATGACCCATTAATCACGGATCTATACTTTTGGTAAAATATTTTTTTATGTAGCTGAAAGTTCTCTGGTCCTCTCTTACTCTTCTAGAAAAATTCTGCACTGGGGGCCTGGCTCATCTTTAATATTGAAATAAATTATTCTGATTTTCTGCTAGAATTATAAAAATGCACCTATGTGTAGTATTTGTGTATGAATGTGTATGGTTGTCTTCTTGCTTGTGTGTCATAATGTAGAGAATGCTCATGACTTTCATACTCCATGGCCCTCAAATCTAAGCTACTTTCCCCATAAATCTATAAGTGTTTGATTCATTGTTTTACATGTCTCTGTCTCTGTCTCTGTATCACCAATGATATTCTCTCCTTTATCTTAGATAGCTGATATGTCCTGGCTCTTAAATTGAAATCAAAGGTTATAACCTCCTCTAGAAAATCTTAGAAAATAATTTTAAGAAAATTATTTAATCATATTTAAAGCCACAATTTTTCAGGCTGTGTAAGTTTTCAGATGCTCTTAACATATGTGCTAGGTTATTTAACCATTTTAGAAAACTTCTTATGGAAGAATTACTTCAGGTTAGAGACAAAGGGTAGCCTATGGTGAAGAAAAGAAAGGTAAAGAAAGAGAGCAGATGTTTGGAGAGCATGTTTCTAACATATTTCTAACACTACTATTTACTCATTGGTCAAAATCATAAAGAAGATATCAGCTGGGATTGTGGCTCAGCGGTAGAGCGCTCGCCTAGCACATGTGCGGCCCGGGTTCAATCCTCAGCACCATGTGAACATAAATGCATTGCATTGTGTACAACTAAAGCAAATAAATAAATATTTAAAAAAGAAGATATCATCTCCTTCCTCTCCTAAACTCCCTCCTTCATGATACACATTTAATTAGCTACCAATCCCTGTCATTTTTATTCCTAAATACCTTTGATACCAAGCCTTTCTCTCCTCATCACTCATATCTTGCTGGCTCCCACCCTGCTTGGTTGTTGCTTTTAAAAATATACATGTTAATCTTACTACATTGATACTTGCATACCAACATTTATAGCAGCACAATTCACAATAGCCAAATTACGGAACCAGCCTAGTTGTCTATCAATGCATGAATTTATAAAGAAAATATGTTATATAAACACAATGGAATTTTATTCAGCCATAAACAAAAATGAAATTAGGTCATTTGCAGGAAAATGGATGAATCATGAGAAAATTATATTGAGTAAAATAAGCCAAACTCAGAAGGTCAAGGGTCATATGTTTTCTCCCATATGTGAAAGCTAGAGAGCAAAAAGGAAAAGAAAGGTGTGTGTAGGGGAAAGTTGATGAAAATCAAAGGGAGATCAGAAGAACAGAAGAAAGGGACCAGAGGGTAGGAGGAGGGGAGGAATAGGGGAAGTGCTGGGGAGTGATATTGACCAGATTATGTTACATTGTGTGCATGTACAAATACATAACAATAAATCCCATCATTATGTATAACTATAATGCACCATTAAATATGTAGAAAAATATTTTAAAAGAATATACATGTTCCAGTTGTAGAGTAAGCAACGGCTTTATTTTCCCATGGAGACGTCTATAAACAAAGTGTTTTGTTTTGTATTCCTCTTATCTGGCCTCCATCCATACTGGCTCTCCATCCATTCTATCCCCACATGAATCCCTATAAGCCAACTTAGCATGGCAGCTTTCTGATTCTAAAGCTGATGTGACACGCTAAAGATCTTCATCAGCCAAATTACTCTCCATAGATTGCTTAATTTGTGGAACATGTTCCATAATCACATTTTTCTCTTGACTACCTTACAACCTTTCCTTCTCCTTATTTCTTTGCCCCATTTCCTTTTCCTTGCTGACAGCAGATGGTCAGTGGTATCTTCAAAAGAGAACCTGGCACCAATTCAAACCTGGCAAAGCAACAGAAACTATGCTTCAGTTAACTATTATTTTCTAAGTAGAAAGTTCAATAATAGACTAGGCTTGTCTACACTGACTGCATAGGTGGGCAGGGCACAGGGCAGAGGTGTGGTAAGGAAAAGTGTTACAGAGACAACAGCATCCAGGTGTGCAACCACAGTATGTTGGTCCATTAAAAGTCAATTAATTTCTTCTTTATTTATAAGTTTGAATTAAAATTCCTGGATATTATGGTTTGAATATGAGGTTTCCCCAAAAAAGCTCACATGTTAGTATAGGAATGTTCAGTGGTGAAATGATTAGATTATGATAGCTGCAATTTAATTAGAAGATTAATACATTTGATGGATTATTAATTATTAAAAAACTACGGGATGTTGAATGTAGGCAGGTGGGGCATGGCTGGAGGATGTATGTCACTGGTGTGGGGGTGTCCTTGGGGATTAAGTCTTGTCCCTGGCTTCTTGCAGCTTTCCTTCACCACACCATTCTGCCATGATGGGCCTCATTTCAGGCCCAGAAAGATGGAGTCATCTGACCATGGACTGAACCTTTAAAACCATGAGCCAAAATAAATTCTTCCACTTTTAAGTACTTCCTGTCAGGTAGTTTGAATGCTGTAATGAAAAGCTAATTAATATACTGGAAGACACTGGCTCAGAATATTGTAATAAAGATGACACTCCACCCATTTGACAGATGGGACAATGGTCAAAGGAGATGTCATAAACGTGGTCTACTTAATTCCTTAGAGCAAAATTTGAAAATCCATAACATAATAAGATTTCTTGGGTTCTAGGTCCTTAAAACATATACTTTACAAAAGCTCTTCGAAAATTAACATTTTAAAATTATTTTTATTAATATTCAATTCCCAGTTCTAATTCAGTTTTCAACAGACATTAGTTTAAAAGTCTATTCCCTGGCTCTGTGGAGCCAAAGGTTAATTTCAATGGTTCCTCTGGTCCCCTGAGAGCATTCTAAAAAGGAATACATTTTCCTTTTAAAACATTGATATTTCTAAAGCCTAATGAATTCACAGACACCTAGTTCTCAAAGATGTGTAATGAATCATTGAAAGTTTTGATGAAGCAATAACCAATGAAATAGTATTTTATAACTGAGTAAAGAATTACCTGGGGGGATCCAAGATGGTGGATTAGAAGAAGCCGCACTTCAGGGCAGCTCTGTGGAAAGAATCCAACAAAGCAGATAAATTGCCTTTCATCATATATATATAGGCTGAAAATACCGATCTCCTGGATGGTTTGATTACCACTACCAGAGAGAGAAAGAGACAAGCTGTCTGCAGCGGCTGGAGCCGCGAGGCTCCTGCAAAACCGCCTGGGTGGTGCATAGGCCATGCGAAACAAAGTCAGTGTGGGGAGACCGCGCTACTACTGCAACCCCAGCCAAACTCACGGCACACCAGCGTGAAACCGGCGATAAAAACCAGCGATAACATCCAGCGGAATTGGTGCTGGGGAACCACGGGAGACCGCGGGTCTACAACACCAGTTCAAATCCACACTCCGCCGGACGCGACCCTCAGCAGTAGGGCCCCGAACAGAGCGGCACAGAGACCTGCGAACAGCAAGCAGGGGCAGAGTGGAAAGGGCCACAGTCCGAAGCAGCGCTGTCTGCACCACAGTCACAGTTGTGGCTTCCCGGTGCCACTTCGGCAGGAAGACATCCACCCAACGGCTTTGAAATCGATCGGCGAGGATACGGGAGTCTGCGGAGCTGCTGTTGACTGGAAGGAGAGCACCGCCATCTTTGAAAGGTGCAGTGGCTGATCCAGACAAAGGGGAGGAGACGGAGAGCGACAGCTGCAGCCATCCAGGGACCCTCCAGCTCTCTGAAGACAACGCATAATTGGGTGAGGCTCGGGTGGCCAGCAGGGGAAGGCGTTTCTGAGGCCAGCGCAGCGGCCACAAGAAACTGCAACAGTGGGTGGGCTTGGGGAGGGGGTGCCTTCTGGAGGGTCCCCTTCCAGGTGCCATTCATCTGCTGACACACACAAACCCCCTGGGCCACTCCTTCACTGATCCGTACAGCCACTGGCCTAAGATGCAGCCTTGATTTCACTAACAGGATCACAGACTGTCTAGAAGTGATCCAATAACAAATGGTTTGAACTGGAAAGGAAAAAAAAGAGGGGGGCTTCCCAGGGCCCGTTTTGTCTGAGACTTGGAGTTCGACTTTTTTTTTTTTCCTTTTCTTTTTGTTGGTTTGTTTGTTTTGTTGGATTGCAGGGAGGTTTTTTTTGTTTGTTTGTTTATTTTTCTTTTTTTTTTTTTTGGCTTTGTTTTGTTCTGCTTTTTTTTTCTTCCTTCCGCATTGATTGTTAATGTGTTTGTTTGCTTCTGCTCCTTTTTTCTTTCCTTCTTTTCTTCCTTCTCACTCTTGTATCTTTTCTTCCTCCTTCATCTTTCATGTTTACATCATGCCAGTGCATACTAAACAGAGGCAAAAACAAGTTATACGCAGAACTTGGGATTTCTAGAACTGGCGCAATTGAACTGGGTAGCAAAGTGGTGTTATATATAGTTTACTCTCTATTTCCTTGATTCTCTCTCTCCTCTCTCTTACACCAATTCCTACTCTTTTATCATTTTTTTTTCTTTTCCAACTTACTTTATATATAAATTGGTCTTTCCACCTAATTGTCAACTCCATTCTCTTTCTTCCATCGTCTACTGATACTAAACCACTTCCACTAAACCACTTCAATAGATATCTCTTTTCATACTTTCCAAGAAAGAACAATTCAAGACACTTCCTTCTTCCTAAACATAACACCTCTGTATCTAATACTTGAAGCTATAAAACCCTATCAGAAGCGTACAGAGTAAATTGGAAATAATATCTGGGTTAACAAAATCTGTACATTGTGATCAAACTTGGATTTTCTGAATAGAAAGTGTTAGGTTTTAAAAGTGTAAAGGAATTATAAGGTGATCTGATAGCATTGTACTACAGGAATAACATAAGGCTTTAAGGTAAAATCGAAATAGTCAAGGTCCCACAGTGCAGGAAGAATAGACACACAAGCAACATGAAAAAAAACAAGGAAAGAAAATGACACAAACAAATCAAGATACCTCATCGGTAGATGTCGTGGCAAGCACAGTTGGTCAAATGCCAGAGATGGAATTTAGAAATTACATATGCCAAATGTTTATGGAACTTAAGAATGAACTCAAAAATGAGATGAGGGAGCAGGTACAGGAGGCAAAAGATCATTTTGACAAAGAACTCCAAAAACAAATACAGGAAGTAAAAGATTACTTCAATAGGGAAATAGAGGCTCTAAAGGGAATCCAAAAAGAAATTCCAGAAATGAAAGAAGCAATAAACCAAAATAAAAGCTCAATTGAAAACATCTCCAACAGAATAGACCACTTGGAAGAAAGAACCTCAGAGAATGAAGACTAAATATATGTCCTAGAGAAGAATTTAGACCATACAGCAAAACATGTTAGAAATCAAGAACATAATATCCAAGAATTATGGGACAGCATAAAAAGACCAAACTTAAGAGTGATCAGCGTAGAGGAAGGGGCAGAGTTTCAAGACAAAGGAATGAATAATCTATTTAACGAAATAATTACAGAAAATTTTCCAAACTTGAGGAATGAATGGGAAAACCAAGTTTAAGAGGCATACCGAACACCAAAAAAACAAAATCTCAATAGATCCACACCAAGACACATTATAATGAAAATGCCTAATACACTGAGCAAGGAGAGAATACTAAAAGCAACAAGAGAAAGGAAGCAGATCACATATAGGGGGAAACCAATCAGAATATGTTCAGATTTTTCAACAAAGTCCTTAAAAGCAAGAAGATCCTGGAATAGCATATTTTAAGCTCTGAAAGAAAAGGGATGTCAACCAAGAATCTTATATCCAGCAAAATTGAGCTTTAGATTCGAAGATTAAATAAAAACCTTCCACAACAAGCAAAAGTTAAAAGACTTCGCATCTCGAAAGCCAGCACTTCTGAACATCCTGGGCAACATTTTTCATGAAGAAGAAGAGAAAGATAACAATGAAAATCAACAAAGGGAGATATTAAACTAAGGAAAATACCAACCAGAAGAGAAACCAAATCAAAGTAAAGACCATAATACAAATAAAAATGTATGGAATAAAAATCACATCTCAATAATAACCCTGAATGTTAATGGCCTAAACTCGCCAATCAAAAGACACAGATTATCTGAATGGATTAAAAGAAATGACCCAACAATTTGCTGTCTCCATGAAACACACCTTGTAGAAAAAGACATTAACAGATTGAAAGTGAAAGGCTGGGAAAAGTCTTAACACTCGCATGGCCGGCGGAAACAAGCAGGGGTTTCCATTCTCATATCAAATAAGTTAGACTTCAAACCAAAACTAATTAAGAGGGACAAAGATGGATATTTCTTACTACTTAAGGGAACCATTCATCAATAGGAGATAACAATCATAAATCTATATGCCCCAAATAATGGAGCACCTACCTTCATCAAATAAACTCTACTCAAGTTCAAGAGTAAAATAGACCACAACACAGTTATTCTAGGGGACTTCAACACACCTCTCTCACCAGTGGATAGATCATCCAAACAAAAGCTAAACAAAGAAACTTTAAGCCTCCTTAAAACAATTAACAATTTAGACCTAACGGACATATATAGATATTTCATCCCTCAGTAAACAAATACACTTTGTTCTCAGCAGCACATGGCTCCTTCTCCAAAATAGACCATATATAATGTCACAAGGCAACTCTCAGCAAATATAAAAAAAATAGAGATACTACCCTGCATGCTATCGGACCATAAAGGGATGAAATTGGAAATCAATGACAAAACAAGGAATAAGAAAAACTAATCCATCAACTGGAAGCTAAACAACATGCTACTGAATGAACAAGGGGTTGAAGAAGACATCAAAGAGGAGATCAAAAAATTCCTAGAGGTAAATGAGAACACAGATACATCATATAGAAATCTCTGGGACACTATGAAGGCAGTAGTAAGAGGAAAATTCATTGCACTGAGTTCATTCCTTAAGAGGAAAAAAAAAAAAAAAAAAACAACAAATAAATGACTTAACATCACACCTCAAAGCATTAGAAAAAGAAGAACAGACCAACACCAAGAGCAGTAGAAGACAGGAAATAATTAAAATCAGAGCAGAAATTAATGAAATTGAGACTAAGGAAACCATTCAAAGAATTTACAAGACTAAAAGTTGGTTCTTTGAAAAAATAAATAAAATTGACAGACCCTTAGCGATGCTAACAAAAAGAAGAAGAGAAAAAAACTCAAATTACTAACATTCGTGACGAAAAAGGGAATATCACAACAAACACCTCAGATATACAGAATATAATTAGAAATTACTTTGAAAACTTGTACTCTAATAAAATAGAAAATACTGAATGCATTGACAGATTTCTAGAGTCATATGATTTGCCTAAACTGGATGTGGAGGCTATACACAATTTAAACAGATCAATTACAAGCGAAGAAATAGAAGATGTCATCAAAAAGCTACCAACAAGGAAAAGTCCAGGACCTGATGGGTTTACAGCCGAGTTCTATAAGACTTTCAAAGAAGAACTAATACCAATGCTCTTCAAACTATTTCAAGAAATAGAAAAAGAGGGAGCTCTTCCAGACTCTTTCTATGAGGCCAATATTACATTAATTCCAAAGCCAGGCAAAGACACATCCAAAAAAGAAAACTTCAGGCCCATATCTTTAATGAACATAGATGCAAAAATCCTCAACAAAATCCTGGCAAATCGGATACAAAAACATATCAAAAAGATAGTGCACCACGATCAAGTGGGGTTTATCCCAGGGATGCAAGGCTGGTTCAACATTCGGAAATCAATAAACATAATACATCACATCAATAGACTTAAAGACAAAAATCATATGATCATCTCAATTGATGCAGAAAAAGCATTTGACAAAATACAACACCCCTTTATGTTCAAAACACTGGAAAAACTAGGAATATCAGGAACATATCTTAACATTATAAAAGCTATTTATGCAAGGCCCCGAGCTAACATTATCTTAAATGGAGAAAAATTGAAAGCATTCCATCTAAAAACTGGAACAAGACAGGGATGCCCCCTTTCACCACTGCTATTTAACATAGTACTGGAAACTCTGGCCAGAGCAATTAGACAGACAAAAGAAAGTAAAGGGATCAAGATAGGAAAAGAAGAGCTCAAATTAGCACTATTTGCTGATGACATGATAATCTACCTAGAAGACCCAAAAAACTCTACCAGAAAACTTTTACAACTAGTAAACGAATTTGGCAAAGTTGCAGGATACAAAATTAATACACATAATTCAAAGGCATTTATGTACATCAGCGACAAAGACTCTGAAAGGGAAATGATGAAAAATACCCCATTTACAATAGCATCAAAAAAAATAAAATACCTGGGAATCAACCTAACGAAAGAGGTGAAAGACCTCTATAATGAAAACTATAGAAGACTAAAGAAAGAAATCGTAGAAGACCTCAGAAGATGGAAAGACCTACCTTGCTCTTGGATAGGTAGAATTAATATTGTCAAAATGTCCATACTACCAAAAGCATTATACAGATTTAATACAATTCCAATCAAAATCCCAATGTCATTCTTCAAAGAAATAGAAATAGCAGTCATGAAATTCATCTGGAAAAATAAGAGACCCAGAATAGCCAAAGCAATCCTGAGCAAGAAAAGTGAAGCTGGGGGCATCACCATACCAGACTTTAAATTATACTATAGAGCAATAGTAACAAAAACAGCATGGTATTGGCACCAAAACAGACTGGTGGACCAATGGTACAGAATTGAGGATACAGAGACTAATACATATAATTACAGCTATCTTATATTAGACAAAGGTGCCAAAAATGTACAGTGGAGAAAGGATAGCCTCTTCAACAAATGGTGCTGGGAAAACTGGAAATCCATATGCAACAAAATGAAATTAAACCTTTATCTCTCACCATGCACAAAACTCAATTCAAAGTGGATCTAGGACCTAGGAATTAGACCAGAGACAATACACCTAATAGAAGAAAATGTAAGCTCCAATTTCCAACATGTTGGATTAGGCCTCAAGTTCCTTAATAAGAATCCTATAGCGCAAGAATTACTACCAAGAATTAATGAATGGGATAGATTTAAACTAAAAAGCTTCTTTTCAGCAAAAGAAACAATCAGTGAGGTGAATAGAGAGCCAACTAATTGGAAACAAATATTTAATACATGCACATCAGATAGAGCACTAATCTCTAGAATATATAAAGAACTCAAAAAACTTTACACTGAAAAAACAAATAACCCAATCAATAAATGGGCTAAGGAATTGATAAGACACCTCTCAGAAGAAGATACACGATTAATCAACAAATACATGAAAAAATGTTCAACATCACTGGCAATTAGAGAAATGCAAATCAAAACTACTCTAAGATTTCACCTCACTCCAGTCAGAATGGCAGCCATCAAGAACACAAGCAACAATAAATGTTGGAGAGGATGTGGGGAAAAAGGCACACTCATACATTGCTGGTGGGACTGCAAAATGGTGCAACTGTTATGGAAAGCAGTATGGAGATTTCTTGGAAAACTAGGAATGGAACCATCCTATGACCCAGCCATCCCACTCCTGGGTCTATTACCAAAGGACTTAAAAACAGCATATTACAGTGACACAGCTATCTCAATGTTTGTAGCTGCGCAATTCACAATAGCTAGGTTGTGGAACCAACATAGATGTCCCTCAGTAAATGAGTGGATTAAGAAAATGTGGTATATACGCACAATGGAATTTTACTCAGCAATAAAAGAAAACAAATTAATGACATTTGCAGGTAAATGGATGAAGTTGGAAGACATAATGCTAAGTGAAGTTAGTCAGTCTCAAAAATCCAAGTACCAAATGTTCTCTCTTATATAAGGAGGCTATTTCAAAGTATTGTTGGATGGGGGTACATAGGAGGATTAGAGGAACACTAGAATTTTCAAGGGAAGGGAGGGTAAGGGAGGGAGCAAGAGGGGAGGGAGGGGGAGAAAAGAAAAAAAAAAGGTGGTTGAATGAGACGGATATCATTTTCCTTAATGCATGATTGAAGACCTGAATTGTATGAATATACTTTGTATACAAACAGATGTATGTAAAAAGATACTAAATATATGCACTATGAGTTGTACATATTAAAAATTATAAAAATAAAATTAAAAAAAAAGAATTACCTGAAGAATACAAACGATGGAGTTGTGAAGCAGCCCCAATCAGGGAGATGGCTATTGCAGCTAGCTGGAAGCCATAAGTTCCACCTGATAATAATCATATGCACATGATGCACCTGTAAATGCACGTGACACACCCGCAAAGCTAAAGGTATATAACCGGGTGAAAACGGTCAGAAGCGGTATTCATTCAGTCAGTCGTTCAGTCGCTCAGTCGGTTGGAAGAAGAGTACGGGTCAGAGAAAAAGAAAAGAGTCAGAGCGGCCAGAACGTAGTCAGAAGAAGAAATAAGAGTCAGAGCGGTTAAGAGTTTGGTCAGAAGAAGCTAGAGAAAGAAATGAGAAACCATAGATAGAGAGAAGTAGTTGTTGCTGGTCGGAGTCAGGCCGAGGCTGCCGAAGAAGAAAGAAGAAAGAAGAAGCTCTCTCTCTCTCTCTTTCTCTCTCTCTAAGCTCTCTCTAAGAAAGCAAAAGTAAAAGAAAGTGAAGAAGAAAGAAAGAAGCTCTCTCTCTCTCTCTCTCTCTCTCTCTCTCTTTCTCTCTCTAAGAAAGTAAAAGTAAAGTAAAGAGTCAGTAGTCAGAAGAAGTAAAGAGTCAGAGAGGTTGCTGAAAGAGCCAGTGTTAGAGTTTTGAGAGATTGCTAAAGCTGAAGAATAAAAAACCTTCTTTCATGTTCATTCTGCCTCCGAGTTTTTCTCCCGCGGCGTTGTTGCTCCAAGTCAGGAAGCAACAGAGTTGGTCACCCTTCCACATTGAGAGACTCTCAGCTTCCCCTTGTGGGGAGCCACCTAAAGTGCTATTAAGAGATAGAACAGGCAAGTGTCTGTTTGTCTAATATTCAATAAAAATTAAAGCCTTTGAATATGTGGGAAAATAGGAGGTGGGTGTAGAGAAGGGAAAGGCAAAGTAAGGTAGAACAGGCATGGGGTGAGAGGCAGACTTATTTGTTATACAAAATAATGAATGGGTGAGTTGGTCCCATACCACAAGTGATCTGACCACATCTTTGCTTCACCATATCAAATAGAGGCTATAGCACAAGACAGGCTGTACAACATTTAGCTTTCTTTGTTAAGGCTTCCCCAGCCTATTATTCTGACATTCCCATGGTGTTATTACTGTATTATTAGAAAGGAAAATGTTGGCAGGCAAAGCACTTCTAAAATAATTTCATTAAGGCTGACAACTTTAAACTGAGCTTCTGAGGGGGCAGGGAACCAACACTTGTTACCAAACCATTACTTGATTGTCCTCAAATATCAAATTATTCTTAAATTTTCCATCCTATCCTTACTAAGGCTACTTGCTTTGCTCTCCTGGAATCCCTGATTCAAAGATAGTAGCAGTTATACAAGTGGATGCACTGATCAAGGGGCTATTCACATGTGACTACCAGGTCTCAGTGAAAAACTAGACATGCCAGTTCTTGAAATCTCAAAATTGTAGAAATTGTCAAGAATCTAACTAACTTGATGTCATTGTCTGAATGTTTGTGCGCCTCCAAAAGTTCATATGTTAAAACTCAATCACCAATGTGAATGTATTAAGAGGAAGGGCCTTAGGGGGTAGAGTACTCATGAATGGGGTTAGTATTCTTAAAAAGAGGGCTGAGGGTGCTTGTTTTCTTCTTCCATCTTGTGAAGGCACAGGAAGAAGACACCATTTCTGAAGTAAACAGAGCCCTCACTAGGGATTGAATCTACTGGTCCCTTAATCTTATACTTTTCAGAGTCTATAACTATGAAAAAATAAATTTCTGTTGTTTATAAGCCACCCAAATCATGATATTTATGTTATAGATGCCTGAGTGGTCTAAGATATTTGATGTGGGAGAAGAAGTTGGGGAGGAAGTTGTCATTCAAAGTTCCCTAAGCCACTGCTATTCCTCTGAAACTATCAAGTCTTTATAGTGCTGTCTCTTCCTCCTCTTCATGTTGTCTCCAAGCATTTTTTTTTTTTGGATTTCCTTTGCTCTTTCTTCTCTCTAAAGACAGTATGATATATAAAAGCATGAATTTTGCTGATAAATCAACCCCAAATTCATAATCATAATCCTTTGTTCCCATGAGACCTTTAATTTGCTTAGCCATTTTGTACCTCATTTACAAAGTAGGTATGTTTATGACTGACTACCGTAGAGATTGTTGGGAGGATCCAATGAGACTATCTGTATAAAATAGCTACACATAGACAATATTTGAATATTAGTAATTTTGTTTGCCCTTGGCTTTTTGAGGTATTTCTGCCATGTGCCTACCTTTCCCTGCTTCAGTAACTGCTTCTTTTTGTATAGTTCTATCAGTCCCTCACAAGGCTACCTAGAAAGTATGCACTTCTCTCTGCATTAGGTAGAGTCCAAAATTCAAGTTATCACAATGGTTACAAGGATGGTATTCTGTGCCACAGTGCTTGATTTCAAACCCCAGCTCTATCTTTAACTATGGATTCTTGAAGGAAAAGTTATCTTTTCTTATAATTGATTTCCTTGTTTGTAAAATAAGAATAATAGTGGCTCTACCTCCTAGGGTTTCAGTGAAGATAGAATGTATTATTCTTCTGCTGTGAATATAAGAGGTACTCAGTAATGTGTAGTATTAAAAATCAAATGTTATCTTCCAGAGAGAATTCCCTAACTACCTTATTTAAATAGTAGTCATTTCTCTTACTTTCTTTTACTTAACCTTGCTTAATTTTTTAACAATTGCTATCCTCTGACTCAACATATATTTATCTGTCTTTTTTTTTCTATTGTGGCTTCCTCTAACACTAAAATATTACCTACAAGAAATCAAAGATTTTATTTTCTTTAATCTCCAACATTAAGAACAGTGCAAGGAACATAGTAGACACTAAATAGTTATTGACTGTGTGAATGAATTCTGTGTAAAACATTCCAATGAGAGCAGGAACCCAGGTGTAAGGATGAAGGAGGCCGTAATTTAAGCCTGGGAGCTTTTCTATTGTATACTAAGCTATTGTCTTTTGATGTTCCTCATCAGAGCATCCTGGAAGCCAAATAAAACTCTCTAGGTGACTAGAACCCTAGAATGTTTCTCATAAGTATGTGTATAAACTCTTGCTTCTCTGGCATCCTGGCTATAAGGCCTATAATTAATTTCCTTAACTGTCTCATATGTGATGTGTGTGTGTGTGTGTGTGTGTGTGTGTGTGTGTGTGTGAATGAAGGTGTGCATGCATGTGTGCATATGTATACTGAAGTTTTATTTTAACTGAAAAATAATTGTATATATTTCTGGGATATAATGTAATTTTTATATATGTATGCATTTACACAATGATTAAATCAGGGTAACTAAAATACCCATAATCTGAAGTGTTTATTTGTTTTTTTTGTGGTGAGAAATTTTCACATCCAGTTTTTAATTATTTTGAAATACACAATATATGATTATGAAGTATAGTAAACATGCTAGGCAATAATGTTTTTAAATAATTTCTGCTGACTTTAACTGGACATGCAAGATTGTTTAAGTGGCTTACCACCTTCATGGAGTAACCCTGGATCTCAAATCAAACCTACTACATTTCATTAGTAGTACACCAAAACAGATGAAAACAATCAATGAGAGAACAACTCTGTATAATAGGAATTGGGAACAAGATGTGTCCAAAAGAACTGCATCCAGCTGTTTACATTGCATATGTATACTTGTAAATCACTGGAACACTGACATGCTATTCTCCTCAGTAACCTTGTTTACTACTCCAAACCTGAGATCTTTTGCTGACTTTGCATCTTGCTGGCTATTGTCCATTGTATTAATAAAATCTATTTTCCTTGTTTTGTTTTTGGTACCAGGATTTGAAGCCAGGGGCACTTAACCACTGAGCCATATCCCCAGGCCTTTTGATATTTTATTTACAGACAGGATCTTGCTAAGTTGCTGAGTATGGCTTTGAACTTACAATCCTCCTGCCTCAGCCTCCTGAGCTGCTGGGATTACGGACATGTACCACCATGATTATTTCCCTCTTCTGATATGAAACCCTGCATTGTTTGTCTATCTCTGCATAGTACCATCATTTTAAAGGAATGTTTTATAGCAAAGGTCAGGAGAGAAGAAGGGATTAGACATTAGCTCAGGGTGAAGCCAGGCTGTTGTGCAGTGGCAAAATGAAACAGAGGCACTTGATCTACCTAATTGTGAGAGGAAATAGCTCTTAGCTTTAGCATTACTCACATATACTTTATATGCATGATCTTCAAATGGCAGTAATGAATATCATATTTTCTGTTGATAAATATTTTTTTCTGTGCTGGTAGGAATTTGAAGTCCATTTGGATTTTTAAACCACCAGCTGTGACTTATTGAGAACCTACATGCTCTTCAACATGTGCAGCTGATTAAGTAACTGTTGTTCTTGCTCACCTACCAAGTTTAGACCAGGTATTTCAAAGAAAACATGGATCAAAGAATATTTCTGTCAATGAATCTTCATTTTATACTTGAGGCAAAAGTGAATCTTTAATAGCTTTTGAAGATAAGCTGTGAGAATTGATATTTACCTAGCCATATATTTATTAATGGTTGACATCCATATCTCAGGGAGCTTGTGGTATAAGAGTATCCTATTTATCTGATTACCGTAACACCTCAGAACTGTTATAAGGGTCCATATCATGGGCCATCTTATAGGGAGGACATTCCACTTCTGAGGTTTTTTTCATAAATAATAAAATCACTTCAAGTGGTCTAAAACTGACCTAGTTTAGGGATGATGAATTATCTGGCTCAAGTGAATTATGATAAGCCAACTTTTCTAATGTCATAGATCAGCCATGAAAATTAAAAAGCCGTCCACTTAAGGCAGGTCTATAATAAAATAAAACTATGAGACCCTATGGAGTATTTAAGAATGAAAACTTGGCTGCTTACTCCAGACTCTATGTCTTTGTCTTCTTCTTTCATTTGGTGTGTCTGGAGGATAAGTTTATGGTGACATCTTTGCTTTAGATTCTTTTGTTATTGTGTTTTGTAATTGAAAAAGAATATAAAAAGAGAGGTGTGAGGGTGGAAGCAATAAGAATTGGTGAAGGGCCCATAAACAAGAGGGAAAAAATGTTGTCTCTTTTTATAGGGCATCATAGTAATATTTGGAAAATAATTGTTTCCTATAGTAGATCAAGAATGGATGGAGAATTCAAAGTTAGAAGTTTGGCTAATAGACAGTATCCTTCATCAAATGATTGGCCATCAAGGAAACACTGTGATTTTATTTTCATGCTCACAGCTTGATTGTGCCTTTTTCCTCACTTCGGAATCCATATACCATTTACCCTCGATGGGCTTGGCTTTTTCCTGCTCATTTCTCAACAAAATCTGCTCAATACCTTTCTTTATACTCAGGTAAAGATAGCAGGTAATTATGCAACCCATTCTCTCTTCTAGGTAAACTTTCATGTACAGATCAAAGAACTTAAGTGAAAGGAAACATTTATGAGAGTAAAGTCCAGGCATCAAGCCAACACTTGAGAGAAGGCAAGGTGTGATCCACAAGTGGGCATCAGTATTTTCATTGGTCCCTTGAAATCTGAGCATAGTATATTTCGTATTCTAAGTTGGCCTGACTCAGAACAATAGAGTCTTCTTGTAGATTCTTGAGGTTTTCTTCTTTAAATATATAATAGAGATCTCATCTTGAGCCTGGCTATTTTAGTGTGGTTTGGACAAGTCCAAGTGGCTGTGGTGAATAGGTGGAGTTAGTTTCTATCAGGCTGAAAGAAGAGGGAGGTTTTTGTCCAAATTTTGTACAGATTCCTGAGCTAATAATGGGAGATAAAGAGGTCAATCTGGTGCCTGGTGTTACATTTAATCTTAAGAATGGAGATCTGAGCCATATGGAGAGCAAGGTCAAAGATAGAGGCCAAGGAAGCTATTTTTACAACAATAATAAGGAAATGCAGAGACATATGCAATGCTGCTTCAGTGCCCAGGGGACAAAGTGCTATAAATAAGACACTGAGCGGTATTTTTCCCATTTTTACCCAGAGCAGCACTGACATAGTGAGACCTGGAAAGAACCTAATTGTTGGTTTGGCTTCTCACAAGGTTTTCTACTTTGGAGAACATAAGAGGTGATTATTCTAAAAAAAAAAAAAAAAAAAAAAAAAAAAAAAAAAAAAAAAAAAAAAAAAAAAAAAAAAAAAAAACTTTGCAAGGTGGCATGGCAGCAGTGCAGTGACAACAGCAGGGATATTCCAGAGATATTTTCAAATATATTCTTGGGGGCTGACATCAGCAAAGAGCCTAAAAAGGATAAATATGAGTAAAGCATCTGTGAACACACTTGAGACACCTCCAGAGATTTTCCTGCATGACTAGGTGACACTTTGGGGAAGAAAGTAAAGAGATCTTGAAATATATAAGGTAAAAAGTAAGACAGCGATACTGGCATTATTATAGTTAATGTGACCTCATTTCTAAGAGCTGGGTGAGGTCTGACATTCACACTGTATAAACAAAATGATCATTCTGATTCAAAACGTGACATGTGTATTAGCTTTTATGTCATTGTGATCAAAAAACCTAACAAGAACAACTTAGAGGAGGAAAAGTTTATTTTGGCTCATGGTCTCAGAGGTTTAGTTCATGTTCAGTCGACTCCATTGCTCTGGGCCCAAGATGAGGCAGAATATCATGATGGAAGTGTATGGTGGATTAGTGCTGCTCCATTCATGGTATCCAGGAAGCAAGAAATAGGAGGGTAAAAGGCCACAGGAAAGATGCCCATTCAAGGACATATCCCCAGTGACCCACCTTCCTTAGCCATTCTCCACCTGCCTACACTTACCACCGAGTTAGTCTATTCAAACTAGGATGGACTGATTAGGAGCTCTCACAATCCAATCATTTCACCTCTAAATATTCCAAATCTCATTACACATTAACAGAAGCTTTTCGAGGATTCCTTATATTCAAATCATAACAGTATGAGGATTTATTGTTATTGTTATTGTTTGCTTGTATTTGTGTTTTTAGTAATGGAGACAGCTTTCACCTTAAGAATCTACAACCTCTCAATAAATCTCCCTTTATAGTCAAGAGTATGCATCTGTGACAGAGCTATCCTGGTGACAAAGAGGTAACTGACTCTAATAAAAATCAAACCTGCAGCCTTGACTTCATTAGTATGTTCCAACCATTTAAATTAACTGGCCATAATCCTGGGAAACATTTTCCTCCTGAACTCTAGAAACCCAGAAATCTCAGTAACGTGATAAAGATAAGTTGGTTTATGAGTAAAAATTATAAAATGCTCTGAGTCAATGGCCCTAGGCTTAGTAGAGTCAATGTAAAATAAAGATAAATGTCTGCTCTGGGCAGGGATTATAAGAGTACCAAGAGATAGAGTGGAACCTATGAGTAGGGAATTTTAAAAAATGTAATGAAAATTGAGGTAACCAGATTTAATTAAAGCACAGACTTCCTAAATCTATTTTCTATGATTATTTGTTATTATTCTTAGGAGGTGACTAAGCAGTAACAGATGTTACTAATATTCAAATCTCATTACACATGTAAAATGTGTTTAGAACATAGAAGATCATGATTAGAACATTTCTGAAAGGTACCACTAACAACTTCCTTTTTGATTTCAAAGAAAATTTTACTTTAGATTTTAGAAAGTATATAAAGTTTGAGTCAAAACTTAGGTTACTTTCTGGGAAATTATGAAACCAACTCAAGGTTGTAATTTTTATTCAAATGTATAAATATTCATTACATGTAATATGGAAAGAGAATTCAGAATAGAAAAATAATTATTTCACCAAGTCGGCCTTTGCCTTAAAGAATAAAAAAAAAAGCAAAAAAACGTGAGAATGGAATGGAGAAAATGTCATTCTGTTCTGGCCAATCAGGAAGTTGCTTCCTGTAACAACATTCTGGAATGAAAGTGGGAGGGAAAGAAGATTGTGAGATACTTAATTTTGCTGTGGGATGCTTCTAGTATATAGCTAACACTTGGGTAGTGTCCTTGTTTGCCTGGCATACTAAGATTTACATGTTTACTTGATAAAAAAATTAGGACTTAATGTATGTATTACTATTATTATCTCATTTTATAGTAAAAGAAACTGAGAAACAAAGAAGGTCATGACTTGCCCAAGAACCCAGGATCAACAAACAAGCGGTTGAACTGGGACTTGAATCCAGGCAGTTTGACTTCAGAGTTATTGCCACACCATGCTACCTCTCAGGGCAGGTTAGAGAAGTATTCTTGGGTTATGAATTCTTCAATATTCAGTCAGAATTAGTTTACCAGATTGAATGAGTCAATGCTTTTAATAAGTAAATGAATTAAAAAATATATAAAATGCTCCTCACAGTATTATGCATACATAATATACATACATAATATGCATACATATGCATGCATACATAATACTGTGAGGAGCATTTTATATATTTTTTAATTCATGTATTTATTAAAAGCATTGACTCATTCAATCTGGTAAACTAATTCTATACTTGTGCATTATGAATAAGTAAATAAATAATTTAAAACAATACAAAAAAAGCACTGAAGATTATTAGCAAGTCAACAGTTTTACAGAGTGCACAGCAATTTCCTATGAAAGCAAAACACACATTTTTCTAGTGTCCCAAACTATTTAAAACTATATGAATTGCCAACAAGAAATGATTTTATTGTGGGATGTGGGGAGGACTATTCTTCATTTTATTCAGCATTGAAATATGTACTTTTTATAAGATTCAATGTGCTGAAAATGGGGGGGGGTAATTAATGCTAATACTTGAAATTGTGTTCCAAAAGCCCTTTATATTGGCCCCCTTATATTGCAGGAAAACGGAGCCACAGGAAGACTGGAAAGAAATATTATAATTTGCTTCCTGAATTAAATGGTACTTACAAGACATACTTTTTGAATTAACAGAAACATAAGTATGAGGACTTTGCTTCCATTCCTTATAAAACTGCTAACATTTGTATTTACTTGAGAATATGTAGATTACTGGTATTTCTTTTAGGATCTGGCAGAAAATAATATTGTGTCACAAAATATTACTTCTTTCAGGATCTGAAAAAAACCCAATTTACTGGCTAGGATTACCCTGTATTATTCAAGTGTATCTCTTTATTTCATTTAATAGGCTTTGAGGCAATGTTTTCTCATCTCTCTAGAAATATGACAGCTCACCACTGAGGGCAATGTTGGGGAAGACGAGGATTGTGAACAGAGGGATCCAAAGTTAGAACATCTGCAGAATGGCTCTCTAAATCTTCTCTAAGCCACAGTACACAGTATGATATGATTCGTTTTTCTAAAACGCAATGAAAAGACTTTCAACTTCAAACAACCAGACAATAAACAACCACATTTCCATGTGCAAGATCAAAAGGAAATTTTATAGCCCCTTGCTTTACAGCAATAAGGCAGAAAGGCCATGTGAAGCAGGCATTTCACTGATTCTCTGAAGTAAGAAGTGATTTATTAGTAAAAAGCAATGTTTGCTGTTTCATGCTTCCTTATTAGTACTTAATTCCTTTTCTGTATTTGTTTCTATATTTAACTAGCAAATTAATTATTTAAAATACAATTCTAATGCCTATAAAAGATTGGTGTAAATTTTTCACTAAACATTAATAAAATATGGTGAGTAAAATATAAACAGAGACTGAGCCTTCTAGGAAATGCTGATGACAAGGCTGGTCACATACATGTTCTCAATTTTAAACACCACTTGAGTTTATCATTGTTACTTAAAATTATTTTTGTGTATCACAGTCTGTACAATAGACAATATCATGCAAACTATGGAATAAGGGGCTGCATTCAGTAGCACACATCTGTAATCCCAGTAACTATGGAGGCTGAGGTAAGAGATTTGCAAATTTGAGGTTAGCCTTGACAATTTAGTGAGACTCTACAACCAAATTAAAAATAAAAGTGTTTTGGGATATAGCTCAGTGGTGAAACACCCTTGAGTTCAATCTACAATTCCACACAAAGAAAAAGGAATAGGGGGTCTAGGAAAATGTATTAACTCATATGTAACAAATAGTATTTTGGTTTTATGGTGATATGATGCTGTTGTGGATGGTGTGATGGTATCAACAGCAAGTCATTTTATTTCATCAAGAATCTTGGGAGAAATGGGCAATTGGCCTAAAAAACAAGGAGTAGAATTTTGTATTATAATTCTATTTCTTGATTGAAAGATGACTTTCAATAAGTCTTATGTCTTGAATCTCAGCTTCCTTGTGGAAAAACAACATTAAATGGTGACACTATCAAATATTGTAGATGATTCAATTAATTAAATTACTAAAAATGCACAAAATTCACAAGTATTTAGCAAAAGTCTAAAAAGTATTTCAAAAAGGCCAATATAATAAGCAAGTATACAAAGGTTATGATAATGTAACCTATGACATGACAAAATGTGACAATGCTAGTGATTAAATTCATTATTTTATTTATGTAAGGCACAATCCTAAATTATATGTGTGAGATGTTAGAATAATGCCTCTGGTTCTAAAGAAAGAAAAACTAAGTGACTAATACAATCTTGACTTGTTCAATCACTTCTTTGCAAAGGCTTCCGAAGTACAAATGATTTTACTGATCACTGACCACTAAAGGTACATAATGCAAATAAGAGATGAATAAAATAAGACCTGCAATTCAAGTCCACAAATGGCTGATGTATGTTCTTTATAAGAGTAGAGAAATGTCTTGTTCTTTGCCTGAAATGCTCAATAATCTTTTACACTAAAGAACAATTCACAAATATTTACATACCTAATAAGAACAAGTGAATATATGTCTCATTTGAAGCTTTGATATCAAAAACTTTTCTTGAAAGCTAAAGCTTTAATAGAACCTCATAGCATGATGTAGGCTGGAGTGGGCAAGGAAAGGAATGTGTAAAAATAAAACACTGCAAGGCACTTAGAATTTACATATATACAATTTGATCAAATGGGCTACCAAGAGACCAGATTTTATACTAAACTATAATGGGAAGACATCTTTGAGGTATGGCTGAGAGCTTTCAAGTGGGCTCCTTAGGTATTTTGCTTCTGACCATGAAGTAATAACTGGCATTGGATTACTAAAAACAAGTAGGGAAATGAATTAAAGATATGAAATAATGGTTATCAAAGTAGATATTATACAACACAAAACTTTGATTCTTGAATGAAAGGAAATAAACAACAACAACAACAACAAAACCTGAGAAGATACCCCAGCTTTGTGCCTGGGGGAATTTTTGAAAGTCAGGGCAGGGCAGGTGGGAGCATCCAATTGGAACATAGTAGTTTCATAAAATTGAAGAAACAGTGATAGAAGTTTGGGGAGTTTGAGATAGCTCGGATTTCAAGGCAGAGCACTGGAAAAGATGGAGCTACAAAAGAATTAGTTTCATCTATCTGTATAATGACCTCCTGAATCTTTGTCTTATATTAAGCTTCACCCTGCATAAGGTTCAAGTCTGGGCAAAGAATATAAATTCAACAATTCCCAAAGTTTTTAGAGGGCTTGGAAAAGATTAAGTTTTGATCATTTAGAGTGGAGGGAGGCCTCCTTGAAGACCTAGGACAATAAATACAGAATGCAGAAGATTCTACCCTTCATGATAAAAGGTCACTGTCAACTAGGAAAAACATCAACCAGTAGAAACAAACCTGAAAATGATAGAGATGACAGAATTATCATATAAGGAATTTCTAAAAGCTGTTATTAGTATGATCAAGTATTTAAAGTTAAAAATGACAATAATGAAAACAGAGATACAAACTATAAAAATAACCAAATATATACAGAACTCAATATTAAAAAAACTGGATGGATTTAATGTAAATTGAAATATTGCAAAAAAACAATGAACTTTAAGACTGATCACTAAAAATAATCACAAGGAAAAAACTGAAACAAGTAAACATTATCAGAGACCTGTAGAACAAAGTTCTGCAGTTTAACATACATTTGAGTTCTAGAAAAGGGGAGGGGCAAAAATGTGTGAAGAAATATAGTCTGAAAGTTTTTCAAATTTGATTAAAATATCAATCACAAATTTTAGAAAGTTATTGTATTCTATACAGAATAAACATAAAGAATACCAGATAAGCTGGGTGTGGTTATGCACACCTATAATTCCAGCTACTTGGAGGCTAAGGCAGGAGGATCCTTCACAATCTAAGGAGACTCCACCTCAAAATAGAAAATAAAAAGGACTGGGCATATAGCTCAGTGGGAGATGGCTTGTATAGCATGTGCAAAGTTTTGGGTTTGATCTCCAGTACCACACACACAAAAAAGAAAGAAAGAAAGAAAGAAAAAAACAAAATGCCAAGATATTTCATTGCTGCTGAAAACCTAAAACAATGAAAAGATATTTAAACCAACTAGGAGGATAAAATAAGGTTCCTTGCCATCTATAAGGCATTATTTTTCTAGAATCCTTGCTTAAAATGTAAGTACTCACAAGAGAGAACACATTATACGAATGAAACTTTCCTATGATAGAGTTTTTAGTATCACTTTGAAATATGACATGTGATGGGACGGTCTCTGAGGGAATATGACATAGAATATGTAAATGTGAAAAGGCCCTAGAAGGCAAGGTAAACTCTGGTGACATGTTACAAAGTGGGAAGTAAAAAGATACAGCAGACAAGTTAAATCAACTTTGAAGTTTGGACTTAGGATGATTATAGTGCCTCAGGCTAAGGGTAATAAATAGGGGGCTTATAGCTAAACGTAAAACTTTTCAAAATTGGGAAAAGATCTGTAAATTCACGGAGTATTTGTAAAGTCAGCCCTGTTGAGGAAAAATAAGCTTATTTTCCCTTAGGCACTAAGCTTAAAATTTTCACATCTGTCTCCCAAGTGACCAGTGATACCTTGAGTTGTGGAATACAAACCATGTTGTTTTGGTTACTACAGAGTGTAGAAGATTAAGAGAAAATTAAAAAGTGATTTTTTCTATACTTGAAATGTTTGTTTTATAAAAATAAATTATTAAAATAACAGCATGACTAAGTAAAGATATTATAAAGGGTGATTTAAAAAGAAATATAAGCCGGGCACGGTGGTGCACGCCTGTAATCCCAGCACTTTGGGAGGCTGAGGCAGGAGGATCGCGAGTTCAAAGCCAGCCTCGGCAATGGTGAGGCACTTAGCAACTCAGTGAGACCCTGTCTCTAAATAAAATACAAATAAGGGCTGGGGATGTGAACCAGTGGACGAGTGCCCCTGAGTTCAATCCCCAGTACCACCAAAAAAAAAAAAAAAAAGAAAAGAAAAGAAATATAAATACCCCTGGTCCCTTATATTGTGTGTGTGCACAAATATGTAACAAAAAATGTCACCATTATGCACAACTATAATGCATCAATAAAATTATGGAAAAATAAATAAAAAAGGAAATATAAATACCTAGAGAAAAATGTTATCTAAGTTCACTATTAAAATATACAATGATTATTAATCATCTTGAATATAGTAAGCTTTCTTTTAGATACTACTAGGAACACATGTGGCTAAATTTACAGAGCTCTAGGCATTATCTCAGCCAACTCCCATTTGTACTTGTAGAGTTAAAATTCCTTTTAGCTACTTTCTCCTTTTGCCAGTAACAGTTGTCCCAACGAGAGTTTCCTCTTGATTGCCACAGCAGATCCCAACATGCCCTCCATCAGGTAGTTTCTGTGTCCTGTTATAGATGGCTCTCTATTTCAAAGTCCCTGCCAACTAATCACAAAGAAGCTCCTAAAACATGCAGTCGCTCATAATCCTCTGGGCCATGTTTTTCTCTGATTATCTTCTTTCCTATCTTTCAACTATTCCACTATAGTTTATTCATTCTCTAAGGAGGCTCAGGTTGAGTGAGAGATCTTTTCTAAACAATAGCTAAAGATCATTTATTCTCGAAGCTCTGCTACAGACAGTCTAGGAAAGTCTATCAGGAAATTCTGCTTAAAACTGCTTCTTACTATTTTTTTTTAACTGTGAACTTTCCAGAAAACAATTTGGCGGCTATCAAATCATTGTAATATTGTGACATTGAAAAATAAAATCTATTTGAATACAGAAGATATTTCATACAACTTAAACTTAACAGATTTTAAATCCAATAGTGTTCCAATAAATGACGTAAACCCTAATTGAATTGTTTTGAGACATTGACCAAGTATAATAACATATTGACATTAAGTATTATAGACATGTTATTATAGACATGTATCTGTTAAAGTAACTCTGGATTCAGCAGCAGTTAAACCAAGAAATCTCAGTGACTTAACACAACAGAAAAGCATTTCTTACTTATTCAGAGACCCAGTTTTTGCCACTTTCAACACACAGGATCTTAGGTTATTTTAGGATTCAAAATCTAGCCAGCAGATGGTGGAAGAGATAGAGGACAGGATAGAGTGGGAGATTTTTATGTGCTATGCCTAGAAGTAGCTTACATCATTTTCTCTCACATTCTACTGGCCACTTATTCAGTCCCAAAGCCATGTCTGTGTTTAAGGGACACTCAGGAGTGCATTCTAGTTATGTGCCAAGGGAAAAAGGGAAGGAAATTCCATGAGCAATGAAACTATCTCTGTCACAAGGTGTAATATTGGTGTGTGAAATGGGTTTGTGGGGCTGTGGCTGTGGCTCAGTGGTAGCCCACTTGCCTGGCATATGTGAGGCACTGGGTTCGATTCCCAGCACCTCATATAAATAAATAAAATAAAGGTCTACCAACAACTAAATGTGTATTTAAAAAAAAAAAAAAAACACAGGTTTGTGTTAGCTATCACGAAGTGCTTGTCATGGGTTTCAGAATATCACTTAACATATTATTAAGTGACTGCTATGAGCTAGGCAGTGTGTTAAGCATTCAAATTACAGTGAAACTTGAATCTACTGATATCCTTTATTGGTTCATGGTTCAGTGAGAAAAAACACACATGAACTGACTTTTGTCATTCAGAATAATAAATGCTATAGGAGAGATAAGTACAGGGATTCAAAGATCCTGTCTCTGAAGAGAATTCCTCTCATTTACTACTTTAGGTCAAGAGAAATGACATTTTTCATTGTATGTTAAAAAAATGTGAGCTGAGTAATTAGGGAGAAGAGAATTTATAACTTTTTATTAATTCCTTACTGCATTATGGTCATATTTATTTGCAACCCAGCAGCTTCATACATTTTATGGGGCTAAATTCTTGCTTATTTATCATTCACTGTTGCCGCCTGAAGCACTTGGAGGAACGGAGCCGCGGGAAAAACTTCAGAAGCAAACTGGAGACAAACAGCTTTTTATTCTGATAACTTTTCTCTCTGGTTCTAACAACGACTAACACACGCCAAAACACACCCTAAAATGGCGCTGACCCGATCAGCAATTTCGGCCAAGTCACTCGAGATCCCGCAACAATCCCGTGAGACTACGGGTGGCGACAAAGGCCAAATCTCCACGGCTCATAGTCAACTGCAATTCAAGCCAATCCCCAAACAGGGCTCCTGCAATTCACTATACATGCTGCTTTACATGTCTTACAGATATTTTTAAGGGAAATGAAAGAGAATTTTTCTTAGCTATTGAGTAGGTTTCTTTTTCTTTTAGATCTATTGTTTTGAGGGGATTGCAGAGTTGTTCCACCAAAATATCCATAAGTTACAGGAAAATAAATTAGTGAGTTTAATAAAACTACTTTTATAAAGAAGGGAAGGTTCTTAAAATCAAAGGCCTATTTTACCTTTATTATAAAGAATGAAGCATCTGTGAAGACTAGGTGCCATTTTTTTTTTAAAGAACATGGTTTCTATTCTACTACATTAGCAAAAGTAATGCTTTCAGAAGCATATTAAGAGACATAATGGGATCCTGAAATTATGAATGAAGTACTCTTTTTATTTCTTTAAATTTTTATTTGTGCTTTTTGGTTACACATGACAGTAGAATCAAGGCATCTTATCCACTGCCCTTTAAAACTAGCATGCAGTTATAGAAAGAATATTAGGCTTGGTGTCAGGAGAAGAAAATTGTAGTCCTGCCTTATCACTATTTACTGTAAGAACCTGAACAATACTTCACTAAATTTCACCTGACTTCACTCTGGTTTCTGTCTGTAAAATGTATATGAAATAATGCCAGACACACACGCACGCACACACACACACACACACACTCTGTCTGAAAGTATAGCATGAGAGTTTCCTAGAATTCAGGTTATTTCTTTTAGCATAAAGTTATTACCAAAGTAACATAAATTTAATATAAGTGAAACAAAAGATAAAAAATATTTAACCCCACTATGCAAAGTTAATCACTCTTTTTGGTATATCTTCCCAGACTTTCACTATCTCTATAAAAACTTGTCACATAGTAAGCCCTGGGCCCACACCCTGTATTTTAAAAATCTCTTTACTGCTTCTCTAAAGTACATCCCATTTTGGAAAACAATCTACCAGAAACCAGGGGAGCACTTTTTCCATTATCAGTGTTGGAGGCATCAGCTCTTTTCAGTTTGAAAGACCCTGTGAGCTTGCAACAAAAAGGGAACATGCTGATGACTTCAGGGTAAAGAACAGGGATTATATGGATAGGGCTTTAAATAATATTAAAGCTAGTGAAATGACCTGGATGGGACAGAAAGATTGATTTCATAGTTTATCTGAATACTCTTGGAAGATAGTGGAATATAGCCTTAGTGTTCAATTTCATCCATTTTTATTGAGTCAGGGGATGTTTAAAGAAATTTATAGAGCTCTTTGAAAGTCAGCATTTTTAATAAGTGGCACTGAGGAAAGATTACACCAAGGGAGATCCAGGTGACAATACAGAACATGAGACATAATGGAATTTATAATGGCTGAGCTCATTGTGGTGGAAGACACACAGGAAGGCAGACCCTAGTGAATTATCTGCTCATCATCCTGACTACTGCCTATTCCCCTACCTCGCCCTCTTTATCAATGACAGGTTCATAGTACTCAGGTCTTATCATCTGGAGGTGTGTTGCAATATGAAGGGTTGGTTTATATAGTAATGCCATTCTAGACTCAGTAATCATTCCTAATATAAAAAGACATCTTAGTGCAAAGTCAGACAAGTTTCATAGACTTTGGAACCTATATTTTTATGAGCACCTAGAGAAGCAACAAGAGATAACTGAGGAAATCATAATTGATCTTATAAAAAAGATTTAATAAAGAATTCTCTCAGAGTGACTGGAGCCCAAGATAGAAAATTTAGAAATGTGATTCAAGATTAAGTTCTGTGAGTAAAAGTGGGCTTCAGGTTTTAAAAGGTGGGATCAGCGTGTAGCTCAGTGATAGAGCACTTGCTTAGCATGCAAGAGGTCCTGGGTTCAATCTTCAGTACTGCAAAATAATGTTAAGAGATGTTAAGAGGTTGGGCACTCTGGAGTAGTTATTGAAATGGAATTGGCCTGCCAAGTGCTTAGGGTACTTATTAGGGATCAATACCTGTGGAAGGGCAGGGGGAGCAGGAAGGATTAGACAAGTCAAGAAAAAATGCCATCCCGGCCAATCTCACATGAATTTCTAGAGTGTAAATGGCTCATTGTAATGTCTCATATTAGTCTCAGATGGCTGGGTACACACCACTACTACAGTTAGTCACTGGATAGGAAAGTATGCCCATGGGGAAAAACAGCTCTCTGTAGCTGAGACAAACCCTGTAGGAATTGACAGTAGGAGGTGCTGTGAGTAGACATTCCTTCCTTCAAGGAGGCTCTGGGAAAACACATCCCTATATCTATTGTGAAGGGCAGTGAGGTGGGAAAGGATTAGACTGGATGAAGGTTAAGGTTTCTATTAATCCTAAAATATTATTATTTTGAATAAAATGACATATCATAATAAATTGGGTAATTTAAAAACAGAAATCCCTGTCATGAAAGAATATGATAGAGAATAAGATTCCATCCATTGCTATTAATTTAGGGAATATGACTCAATTAATGACAAACACACATATCTGTACATATCAGGAAATAAATATATGATATTTCATACTGCAGTTCGTAAGATAGCATACTAACTTTACTTTCTTTATACCCAGAAAGAACCAAATCCAATTTATATCACAGCATGAGGGACTCAGGTTGGATATTTTGGGATAATCTTTCCAAGAATGAATCCAAAAGCTTGAAAATAGTCAAATGAGGATATTCAGTTAAAACCCATATGTTCAGAATATATTTGAAGAAGAATGTCCCAATGTCGTAAAGAGGCATAAAAAGAGGTCGATAAGATTATTGCTACCATTTGGTCACCATTTACTATATGTCAGAAACTATGTTAAACTCTTTACATAAACTAGTGTTTTAAATTAATTTAGCAACTTATGAAATACTTATTCATAGCTCCCTTTTACAGATGAAGAAACAGGTCTGTGATCAGTCAGTAGTAGAAAACTGATTCATATAATTTGATTCCAGAGGTTACCTAATATTCTTAACAACTATATTATACTGACATCACAAGAAAGAGGGATTTGAATTACACTTGTTGACTTCCAGAAATAAAATGACAAAACGCCATAAGTTCCCTGCAATCTGTCTGTTGCCTCTAATACCACTTTACAACATTTTTCACTTTGCTCTAATAGTGCTGGATTAAAACAAGTAAAGTTCTTTCCACCTCAGGGCCTTTTCCTACACTTTTTACCCTACCTGAAATGCTCTTCCTCTACTCTTCACCTAATATTTATGTCACTTTGTCAAGTAAGCTTTTCTGTATCTTCTCCCCCAGATTCATTTGGATGCTCCCAGTATAAATGCTCTCATGGTTTCTTTGACTTCTTCAAAGCATACATAATTTTTCAAGATATATTTGGGTTTTGTAAAATTTATTCACTATATTCTTATAGTAGATTATGAGTTTTATGACAGCAAGGATTGCATCTGTTTCATTCACTATGTTTTCCTAAGCTATTCTGTGTTTAATGCATCAAGTGCTTGCTTGCTAGCTGGCTAGATTAATAGCTGTATTTATGGATTAAAAAAAAACTATCATCAATGAATGGAAGCTACGATGATACAGGGTTGAACTGTGATGAAAGAAGTCTTCTTAGAAGGTACTAAACTTATTAACATTGGATATTTTCAAGCAAAATGTGGACAGGCACAATAACAGAAGATTTTTGTTTGTTTGTTTGTTTGTTTGTTTTTTGTGGTACTCAGGGGCACTCGACCACTGGGCCACATCCCCAGCCCTTTTTTGTATTTTATTAGAGACAGAGTCTCACTGAGTTGCTAAGTTCCTCGACATTGCTGAGGCTGGCTTTGAACTCGTGATCCTCCTGCCTCAGCCTCCCAAAGTGCTGGGATTACAGGAGTGCGCCACCGCGCCCGGCACAATAACAGAAGTTTTGAGATTACTTAATAGATATTTTCCTTGTTCACATTGTGATTTTTCCAACCTTCCTACCAAGAAATAGTTTATTTCTCCACCCCTTGAAGCTAGGCTTGGTCATATAATTTTCTTTTGCAATGAGATATAAACAAATATAACAGAAACACACATGTAAAGTGTATACCCATTGAAACATGTCCCCTAATGAAAGATCGTCCCAACATTTGGTGTTAGGAATAATGTTCTTGAAAATGAGAAACTATATGGGAAGAGATGTAGCCAACAGCCAGTGATAACCACATGACATATGAATGAGACCAGATTAGAACATTGCTAGATAGCAAAGCCACTAAATAATTACAGTCACATGAGTTAATTTAGGTGAAACCAGGAGAAGTGCCTAGCTAAGCTTGGCCCATATTGGTGAAACATAGAATCATGAGCAATATATATTGATTATTTAAAGCCACTAGATTTGAAGAGGGTTGCTTAGACAGTATTAGATAGCTGAATCAGGGGATGCTTGAGAAAAGCTTCTAATAACAGGCAGAGGGGTTTAGTAGATGACCTTATATTGACCTTTCAATCTTAAGAACTTATGATTAGAAATAAATGTATTTTTCAAATACTTAAATGTCATTTGAAATGGTTATCAAGTTCCTTTGTATTAAAATGTAGAATTAATCAATTTTATTTTCCATACTTGTCAAAATTAAAGAACCATTTAAGCATTTGATTTGTACTTAAAATTCACATAATTTTAAATAATACTCTAAATCCTTCCTTGCAAGCAAAATAACATTTAGGCCAAAATCTGTATCATGGCCTGTTCTGTGTCTTCACATACAGACTGCAGGAGGTATAAGTCATGCATAAAAGACAGCTGAAATACGTGCTGCTTTAAATTGTTTTAATATTGTGCACAAGGGAGTGGAGGAGAAAATTAACTGCCATATGCTACCTCATTCAAAGTGTCAGATGGATAATAATAAAACATAAAATATATAAAATCATTTAGAGCCATTTTAGGACCATATGCTCAACTTCACTGACAATAATCAACTATAATATATTTCAGAAAATAGAAGTGGAGAGAATATAATTCTGCTCATTATATTGGGTGTTAGATTCCAAATCATTTGAAAATTTCATGGATACATAGAAAATGTAGTTTGTAAGTAGAGATAACTAGACCTTTGATAAAGATTAATTCAGTTACTCATGGGGCATTATTTCTACTTCTTTTGCCATAACTCAAATTTCTCCTCCATCAAAAGGCAGTCTCCAAGCTCCTAGTTTTCAGGATGTACTCCCAGAAGTACTACAATTCATGCAGATTCCTGCTTCTGATTGTATCCTCCCATGTATGTACTTGTTCTATGATGTATTAGTACGTAGTGAATATTATTAGCTTTTCACAACTTACCATAAGCTTTCTTTAAACAATAGTAACCATTAATATTTCTTATTTTTCCCTCCTTCCTCCTTTTTTTTTTTTCCTATTTCGTTGATCTCAATGCATTGCCTTTTTTTTTTTTGGGGGGGGGGGGGTGTCGGTTTTCCTAACTAATTATGAAGATCCTTGAGGATATGTGACTTGGGACATTGGATTGAAAGATGGCACATATTAGGTTCTCAATAAAATTCTTGGATAAATGAATGAGTGAAGGAATGAATTTTAAATGCTATGTTAATTATAGCTTTCAATTTACAATCAACAAACACCCCTTTAAAAGCATAGTGCTATATATACATTTGTACATTGAGACAGAGTTCTTTATTTTATTTCAAGTGTGTGATATTTTAATTTTATGAGGTGAATTCTAGAATTAAATCAGCTAAAAAGCAGAGAGGCAATGTAGGAGATGGAAATTCTAGTTCTGGCAGAGTAAGAGATTGTCGAAATCTCTTCCCAAAAAGCAACTGTAATTACAAGAAAACTGGAGAAAGAAAAAAAAAAAAAATGTAAAAATCTGGAAATGGCCAAAGGCATACAACAATCTGAAAATCATTTATTTTTGAAAAGCAGATGATGTTTTAATTAATTAATTAATTTATTTATTTATTTATTGTGTTGGGGATTGAACCCAGGTCCTTGTGCATGTGAGACAAGCACTATACTATCTGAGCTAAATCCCCAGCCCTAATGTTTTTACTTTTGAATAAGAACAGTGGGAACCTGTGGTAGTATGGTATTTCTCCTATCCTTGTTATTTCTCACTGTCTATCAAAACAAAGGCAAAAATCTTGTCAAAGTATGGCAGGCCACAAGAGCTGGCAGCCTTTTAACATGGAAAAATGAGCATTAATGATATCCTCTCCCAGGAGTGTTATCAGCAAAAGTGATAATTTTGAAATCAGATGAGTAAGAAGAATGAATACTGCTTCCAGACTGTACTCATGGTTGGTATAAGCATTCCCTTTAGATTCAAAGACATAAATAAATTGGAAGTAAAATCATGGGAAGAGGTATACCATACAAACAGTTACCATAGAGTTAGAGTGGCTACATTAATATCAAAGAGACAAAGAACAGGCCCAGCATGGTGGCATATGCCTGTAGTCCCCAAGTCTGAGGCAGGAGGATCATGAGTTCAAAGCCAGCCTCAACAAAAGCAAGGCACTAGGCAACTCAGTGAGACCATGTCTCTAAATTTATATATATAAATTTATATATATATATATATATATATATATATATACACACACACACACACACACACACACACACACACACACAGAATAGGGCTGGGCATGTGGCTCAGTGGTCAAATGCCCCTGGGTCCAATCCCTGGCACCCCACCCCTAAAAAAAGAGACAAAGAACATTTTATAATGATAATATGCAAGACATATATTTATCTTGTATCTATAATGATATATAAGAAATAGAACAATAATAAATGCATATGCACCTAACAGCAGAAACACAAATCAAATCCAGAAATAACTGAAAAGAGAAATTGCAATTCAATAATAATGTTTAGAGTTCTCAATACTAGACTCTCAATGGTATATAGAACAACTGGAGGGAAACCCAGAAGGAAACAAAAGATATAAACAACACTGTCAATTAACTAATTTATAGAATTTTCCACTCATGACCACGGAATATATATTATTTTTAAGCATACATGAAATATTCCCCAAGATAGACTACATAGTAGTCCATAAAACAAGTTGTTTTTTCTATCTCCTAAAACATTAATCATTACTTTCTGTTAAAATGTTTCAAAAATAGTTTCTTCTGGTATTTTGAAATGCACAGCATATTATTGTTACTTGTTTTTTATGGTTTATTTTTATTTGTTTTAATTAGTTATACATGACAATAGAATGCATTTTAACACATCATACATAAATGAAGTATAACTTCTCATTCTTCTGGTTGTACATGATGTAGAATTACACTCGTCGTGTAGTCGATAAATGCACATAAAGTAATAATGTCCAATTCATTCTATTGTCCTTCCTACTTCCATAGCCCCTCTACTCCCTTCACTACCCTCTGCCTAGTCCAAAGTACCTCTATTCTTCCTTAGCCACCCCACCATTGTGAATTAGCATCTACATATCAGAGAAAATATTTGGCCTTAATTTTTTTGGGATTGGCTTATTCACTTAATATGATATTCTCCAGCTCCATTCATTTACTGTCAAATGCCAGAATTTAACTGTTCTTCAAAGCTAAGTAATATTGCTTTGTGTGTATATACCATATTTTCTTTATCCACTCATCTGTTGAAGGGCATCTAGGTTGGTTCCAGATTTTAGCCATTGTGAGTTGAGCTGCTACAAACATTGATGTGGCTGTGTCACTGTAGTATGCTGTTTTTAAGTCCTTTGTGTATAAACCAAGGAGTGGGATAGTTGGGTCAAATAGTGGATCCATTTCAAGTTGTCTGAGGAATCTCCATACTGCTTTCCAGAGTGGTTTCCCAATTTGCAATCTCACCAGCAATGTATGAGTGTAACTTTCCCCACATCCTCACCAACATTTATTGTTTCTTGTATCCTAGATAATTACCATTCTGACTGGAGTGAGGTGAAATCATAGTTTTGATTTGCATTTCTCTAATTGCTAGAGATATTGAGCATTTTTTTCATAAATTTGTGGATCAATTGTATTTTTTTTTCTATAAAGTCTCTGTTCAGTTCCTTAGCCCATTTATTGATTGGGTTATTTGTTTCCTTGGTGTTAAGTTTTTTAGTTCTTTATATATCCTGGAGATTAAGGCTTTATCTGAGATGCCTATAGTAAAGATTTTCTCCCATTCTGTAGGCTCTCTCTTCACATTATTGATTGTTTCCTTTGTTGAGAAGCTTTTTAGTCTGAGTCCATCCCATTTATTGATTCTTAGTTTTACCTCTTAACCTTAGCAGTCTTGTTAAAGAAGTCAGATCCTAAGTTGATATGGTGACGATTTGGGCCTACTTTTTCTTCTATTAGGTGCAGGGTCTCTGTTCTAGTGCATAAGTCTTTGATCCACTTTGAGTTGAGTTATGTGCATGACGAGAGATAGGATTTTAATTTCATTTTGTAACATACATATTTCCAGTTTTCCCAGTGCCATTTGTTGAAAAGGCTACCTTTTATCCAATGAATGTTTTTGGTGCCTTTGTCTAATCTGAGATAACTGTATTTATGTGGGTTTTTCTCTGTGTCTTCTATTCTGTACCGTTTGGTCTCATGTCTAATTTGGTGCCAGTACCATGCCATTTTTGTTACTATGGCTCTCTAGTATGGTTTAAGGTCTGATATTGTGATACCACTTGTTGCACTCTTCTTACTAAGGATTGCTTTGGATGTGCTGGTTCTTTTATTTTTCCAAATGCATTTCATGACTGCTTTTTCTATTTCTGTAAGGAATGATGTTTGGATTTTAATTGGAATTGCATTGAATCTGTATAGCATTTTGGGTAATATGGCCATTTTTTTTAATTTTATTTTTATAATTTTTAATATGTACAACTCATAGTGCATATATTTAGTATCTTTTTACATACAACTGTTTGTATACAAAGTATATTTGTACAATTCAGGTCTTCAATCATGCATTAAGGAAAATGATATCCGTCTCATTCAACCACCTTTTTTTCTTTACTCCCCCTCCCTCCCCTCTTGCTCCCTCCCTTACCCTCCCTTCCCTTGACCATTCTAGTGTACCTCTAATCCTCCTATGTACCCCCATCCAACAATACTTTGAAATAGCCTCCTTATATAAGAGAGAACATTTGGTACTTGGATTTTTGAGACTGACTAACTTCACTTAGCATTATGTCTTCCAACTTCATCCATTTACCTGCAAATGCCATTAATTTGTTTTCATTTATTGCTGAGTAAAATTCCAGTGAGGTGAATAGAGAGCCAACTAATTGGGAACAAATATTTTAATACATGCACATCAGATAGAGCACTAATCTCTAGAATATATAAAGAACTCAAAAAACTTTATATTAAAAAAAAACAAATAACCCAATCAATAAATGGGCTAAGGAATTGAGAAGACACCTCTCAGAAGAAGATACACGATTAATCAACAAATACATGAAAAAATGTTCAACATCACTGGCAATTAGAGAAATGCAAATCAAAACTACTCTAAGATTTCACTTCACTCCAGTCAGAATGGCAGCCATCAAGAACACAAGCAACAATAAATGTTGGAGAGGATGTGGGGAAAAAGGCACACTCATACATTGCTGGTGGGACTGCAAAATGGTGCAACTGTTATGGAAAGCAGTATGGAGATTTCTTGGAAAACTGGGAATGGAACCATCCTATGACCCAGCCATCCCACTCCTGGGTCTATTCCCAAAGGACTTAAAAACAGCATATTACAGTGACACAGCTATCTCAATGTTTGTAGCTGCGCAATTCACAATAGCTAGGTTGTGGAACCAACCTAGATGTCCCTCAGTAAATGAGTGGATTAAGTATGGCCATTTTGACAGTAATAATTTTACCTATCCAAGAGCATAGGAGATCTTTCCATCTTCTAAGGTCTTCAATTTATTTCCTTAGTGCTTTGTAGTTTTTTTAAATTTTTTATTATCCTAATTTGTTATACACGTTTGCAGAGTACATTTTATGTTGGTTTAGGCTCCAACTTCCTCAATAAGACCCCTATAGTGCAAGAACCAAAAACAAGGATCAATAAATGGGATGGATTCAAACTCAAAAGCTTCTTCTCAGCAAAAGAAACAATCAATGAGGTGAATAGAGGACCTACCGAATGGGAGCAAATCTTTACCATAAGCACATCAGATAGAACACTAACCTCAAGGATTTATAAAGCTCTTAAAAACCTTAACACCAAAAAAAAAAAAAAAAAAAAAAAAAAAAAAGAACAGAAAAGAAATGACCCAATCAACAAATGAGCCAAGGAACTAAACAGACACTTCTCAGAAGATGATATACAAAGAATCAACAAATATATGAAAAAAAATGTTCAACATCTCTAGCAATTAGAGAAATGCAAATCAAAACAACTCTAAGATTTCATCTTAGTCCAATCAGAATAGCAGCTATCAAAAAAACAAACAACAATAAGTGCTGGCATGGATGTGGGGGAAAAGGCACACTCTTACATTGCTGGTGGAACTGCAAATTGGTGAAGCCAATCTGGAAAGTATTATTGTTATTTGTAATCACACTGTTATACAACCACACACCAGAATTTTTTGTTCCTGTTTAATGTAGTATACATTGATCAACCTTCCCCTATCCCTCCCTGCCCTCTACTCTCCCTAGCATCAAGTGATCACCATTCTCCTCTTAACTTTTAAGAGATCAGCTTTTTTATATTTCCCATGTAAGTGAGATCATGTAGTAGTTGTTTTTTAGGGACTGGTTTATTTCATTTACTATAGTGCTCTCCAGTTTCAACCACATTGTCACAAATGACAGTATTTCATTCTTTTAATGGCTTAATAATATTCCATTGTATATATGTACTAAATTTTCTATCCATTCATCATTTAATGGACTCTTCAGTGTTTTTTTTTTTAATTTCTTGGCTATTGTGAATAATGCTACGGAGCACATGAATATGCAGATGGCTCTTCAACATACTAGTTTCATTTCCATTAGGTACATATCCAGCAGTGGGATTGCTACTATTTTCCATAATGTCTGTACTAATTTGCATTTCCACCAACAGTGTGCAAAGGTTTCCTTTTCTTCATGTCCTCATAGGTACTTTTTACCTTTAGTTATTTTGATAATACCCATTCTCACTAGGTGAGGTGATATCTTGCTGGAACTTTGATTTACATTTCCCTAATGATTCATGATGTTGAGCATTTTTCCATATACTTGTTGGCCATTTGTGTGTCTTCTCTTGGAAAATATCTACTTAGGTCAATGTTCATTATCTAATCTAATTATTTAGTCATTTACTATTAAGTTGTTTGAGATATTTAAATATTATGGATATTAATGCCATGTCAGATGTATAATTTATAAATATTTTCTCCCATTCTATAGGTTGCATCCTTATTGTATAAATTGATCCCTTTGCTGTACAGAAGCTTTTTAGAACTAATAAGAAAATTCAGCAAAGTAACATGATATAAAATCAACATATGAAATCAATAGCAATGCTACATGTAAACAGAAATAATCTGAAATAGAAATCCCATTTACAAGAGCTACAACAAAATGAAACACCTAGGAATAAATTTAATTAAATAGGTGAACAATTTCTGTGTTGAAAATTATAAAACATTGATGAAAGAATTTGAAGTGGATACACAAAAATGGAAAGTCATCCTATGTTCACAGATTGGAAGAATCAATACTATTTAAATGTTGATACTACCTGAAACAATCTACAGATAAATACAACCCCTATCAAAATACCAATGACAAGCAGGGCATGGTGGCTCAGACCTGTAATCCCAGCAATTCTGGAAGCTGAGGCAGGAGGTTTGCAAGTACAAATCCAGCCTCAGCAACTTAGCAAGGCCCTAAGGAATTTAGTGAGACCCTGTTTCTAAATAAAATATAAAAATGGGCTGGGGATGTGATTCAGTGGTTAAGTCCCCTGGTACCAAGGAAATAGACATTTATCTCAGAATTAGAAAAATTTTCCTAAAATTCATATGGCACCACAGAAACTCTGCATGGTCAAACCCCTCATTAGTAAAAATGATAAACCAGGAGGCATTATACTACCTGACTTCAAAATATACTACAAAATCATTGAAATAAAAATAGCATGCTCCTGAAACATAGACCAATAGAATAGAATAGAGATTCTAGAAACAAACTCTCGTACCTACATATAACTTATCTTGACAAGATATTAAGAACACTGCTTGGAGAAAGGACAGCCTCTTCAACAAATGGTGCTAAGGAAATTGGATGTTCACATACTGAAGAATTAAACTAGATCTCTCTCTCTCCAGTTACACAAACCAATTCAAATAGAGCTAAAGACTCCAGCTGGGCGCATGCCTGTAATACCAGAGGCTAGGGCAGCTGAGGCAGGAGGATCATGAGTTCAAAGCCAGCCTCAGCAACTTAGTGAGGTGCTAAGCAACTCAGTGAGACCCTGTCTCTGAATAAAATACAAAATAGGGCTGGGGATGTGGTGCAGTGCCTGAGTGCCCCTGAGTTCAATTACTCATACCCCCACAAAAAAAAAAAATTAAAGACTTCAACATAATATCTGAAAATATGACATAAATAGAAGAAAATCCATGAGAAATTCTTGAGGATATTGGGAGGGACGATGATTTTTTTTTTACAAGATACCCAAAACATAGTAAACATAAGAATAAAATGGGATCCACTAAGTCTTCATCAGGGTATTACAACAGGCACAAAATTTACTCAATATGGATCACAGATGTGGGTTGCTCTCTCATTCTGTGCTTAAATCAGAATAGGTGTTTAGCCTCTGTGATATTTTTTGTCTTCAAATATCTTGGATTGATCATGGGGGGAAAACTTCAGAGACTCAGTCAACCCTGGACATAAGGGCATCTATGACATCTAGTAAACAACAAATTAATAAATTCAGCATATCTCACTTTGAGTTAATTGGCACAGCTTCAACATATTATCTGCAGAAGAGGAAGCCAGTGTGTGAATTATAGGAATAGATCAGAATTGTTCATATTTGGATTTCCAATTCTGTAGCAATCATTCAAGTAGTTTTCAACCTATTTGATGTATTGTCCCTGAGTTGCTGAATATTTTATATTATTATATTTGTTTTCTCTTGTGTCTTAGGGGATTGCGTCATGCAGTATATACTCAAGACTTAGTGGTTGATTGATTGAATTTTGCAGGTGAGTCTATTGTTTTTACAGGATATAGATGAGAGAAAATGCCAGGTCACTTCCTTGGAAAAATGTTTGATTAAGAAGTTATTGTTCCATGATTCCATTAAAGGGTAGTGTTTACTTAAAAAGAGATCAATGTTACAAATTCTTCTCAGTAATCTTAAGAAGTTTCTTTCCCCAAAGAGCAAATATTTTTACTTCTCTTAAAGAGTGGCAGTCTAGTGTGTGTACAGAGTTCAGGAGCTTAAAATACCCTGCTATCAAGTTTAGATCATATCCAGTGGGCAACACAGAATAACTGAAAGTTTTGAAGAGGGATGCAGCATAATCACAGTTGTGCTTTAAAAATCTTAAGGTGATAGAGAAAAAGGTTGGTTGAAGGAATGGGGAGAAGAAGGATTAATGAAAAGGTTGTTTGGATTTTCTAGGCAAGAGGTAACTTGGGCTATAACTAGGGAAGAGAAAACGAAGTATGTAAAGGAGGAGACAGACTGAAAATAAATTTCAGGAGGAAGCACAAATGAATATTTGACAATTTACCACATTTCTACTCTGTTTAGGATATGTCACAGCTCAAGTATACAACGAGCTGCACAATCTGTCCCAATTACTTTATCCCCCTAAATTTACTTTTTACTAAGCATCCACATTTCATTGTGCAAATATTATGGGATCACATTCCCTTATTCAAACATAACCTGTACTTTTTTACTTACTCCCCTTATTTCAACATGTACAAATTTGACTTGCCTTTGAAAGTCCACCTCAAATACCATCTCTTCCACCAAACCTTTCTGACTCTCCTCTAGACACAATTAACTTATCCCTATGTTATTTCTTCACAGAATTTATTATATTTTTTACCTCTTCTTTAGCACTCATCCTACTATATATGTATGTCCCACAATGGTCTCTCACCCACAAAAAGTTTAAAAACCTTAGTATGGAGTCCTGCTGACCCCCGCTGGTGTGTGACCAGGGTCTAGCCAGTCCTGCCGAGCTCCGCCCCAGAGCAGGAGCCAGCAAGGACAGACCCACCAACTCTGGTTTAGTTCAAGCAGGCTTAGGACAGTCCCGGGGACCTACATTGGAGTGCCACCAGGCCCAGGTCAGTCCCGCTTACCTTCAGCAGAGCGCGGCCAGCCCCAGGTCAGTCCTGCTGACATTCCCTAAGTGTGGCCAGGCTCAGGGAAGTTCCACCAACCTCTGCCCAAGCATAGACAGGCCCAGGTCAGCCCAGCCCACACCCGCAGAGCTCAGGCGAGTCTAGGACAGCTTCACTGACCTCCGCTCAGAGGACTGCCTCTACCAACCAGCAGACCACTGCAGGAGCTCAGACTCAACCAGTTCAGCTCACACCAACCCGGTCCCAGCCCCAGATAGCATACTTTGAGGGACAGTGGCAGGTTTTGATAGCCCAACACTAAGGGGAGGCACAGACAACCTGCAAGGATATTATAAGAATATAGGAAAGACAGAGTAGCATCTCCCTGCTGCTGCACACAGGGCCCAACCTGAGGATAAGCCCCCTCCACTCTACCACTGTGTCATTCTGTAACTGGCCAAAGGTGCAGCCTTGACTCCACTAACAGGATTGCTGACTGGACGTGATCTGGGTCAATTGGCTTAAACTGGAAGGGAAAAAAGAAGGGCTTCCAAGGGTCCATTTAGTTTGAGACTTATTCCTGGTTTCAATGTTTTTGTTTGTTTGTTTGTTTGTTTGTTTGTTTTGTTGTTTCTTGGGGGTTTTTTGTTGGTTAGATTTTGCTTTGTTTTGTTTTGATTGACACTGTGTTTGTTTGCTTCTGCTCCTCTTTTCTTTCTTTCTTTCCTTCCTTCCCACTTTTGTATTTTTTCTTCTTCCTTCATCTTCCCTATTTACACCCTGCCATTGCATACTCAACAGAGGCAAAAACAAGTTATACGCAGAAATTGGGATTTTTAGAACGGGTACAATTGAAATATATAGCAAAGTGGTGTTATATATAGTTTATTCTCTATTTTCTAGACTCTCTCTCTCTCTCCTCTCTCTTACACTAATTTCTACTCCTTGGTCATTTTTTTCCTTCTTTTTTTCTTTTCCATCTTTCTTTATTTCCTCTCTCAACTTCTGCATAAGTTAGGTTCATATATAAATCGGTCTTTCCACCTAATCATTCACTCCATTCTCTTTCCTCTCTCGTCTGCTGATATATAACCACTTCCATAGAACTCTCTTTTCATACTTTCTAAGAAAGAACAAGTCAATACACTCACTTCCTTCTTCCTAAACATATCACATCTGTGTCCATTAATTGAAACTATAAAACCCCATCAGAAGCATACAGAGTAAATTGGAAACAATATCTGGGTTAACTAAATCTGTACATTGTGATCAAACTGGGATTCTCTGAATAGAAAGTGTTTGATTTTAAAGTGTAAAGGAAATACAAGGGGATCTGATAGCATTGTACTACAGGAGCAACCTAAGGTTTTAAGGCAAAATCAAAATAGCCAAGGTCCCACTGTGCAGGAAGAATAGACACACAAGCAATATGAAGAAACAAGGGATGAAAGTGACACAAACAAATCAATATACCTCCTCAGTAGATCCCATGGCATGCACAGTTGGTGAAACGCCAGAGATGGAATTTAGAAATTACATATTCCAAATGTTTGCGGAACTTAAGAATGAACTCAAAAATGAGATGAGGGAGAAAATACAGGTGGCAAAAGGTCATTTTGACAAAGAACTCCACAAACAAATACAGGAACTAAAAGATTACTTCAATAGGGAGATAGAGCCTCTAAAGAGAAATCAAACAGAAATTCCGGAAATGAAAGAAGCATTAAACCAAAATAAAAGCTCAATCGAAAGTATCACCAACAGACTAGATCACTTGGAAGAAAGAACCTCAGACAATGAAGACAAAATATATATCCTAGAAAAAAATCTAGATTAGACAGCAAAAATGGTAAGAAACCAAGAAGAGAATATTCAAGAATTATGGGACAACATAAAAAGACCAAACATAAGAGTGATTGGGGTAGAGGAGCAGGCAGAGTTTCAAGCCAAAGGAATGATTAATTTATTTAATGAAATAATTACAGAAAATTTTCCAAACTTGAGGAATGAATGGGAAAACCAAGTTCAAGAGGCTTACCGAACACCAAACATACAAAATCACAACAGATCCACACCAAGACACATTATAATGAAAATGCCTAATATACTGAGCAAGGGGAGAATATTAAAAGCCACAAGAGAAAGGAAGCAGATTACATGTAGGGGGAAACCAATCAGACTATGTTCAGATTTTTCTCCCCAGACCTTAAAAACATGAAGATCCTGGAATAGCATATTTCAAGCTCTGAAAGAAAAGGGATGTCAACCAAGAATCTTATATCCAGAAAAACTGAGCTTTAGATTCGAAGATGAAATAAAAATCTTCCATGACAAGCAAAAGTTAAAAGATTTCGCATCTCGAAAGCCAGCACTTCTGAACATTCTGGGCAACATTTTTCATGAAGAAGAGAAAAATAACAATGAAAATCAACAAAGGGAGATATTAAAATAAGGGAAATACCAACCAGAAGAGAAACCAAATCAAGCTAAACATCATAATACAAATAAAAATGGATGGGAAAAAAATCACATCTCAATAATAACCCTGAATGTTATAGGCCTAAACTCGCAATTCAAAAGACACAGATTATCAGAATGCATTAAAAGAAATGACCCAAAAATTTGCTGTCTCCAAGAAACACACCTTATAGAAAGAGACATAAATAGACTGAAGGTGAAAGGCTGAGAAAAGTCTTATCACTCACATGGCCTATGGAAGCAAGCAGGGGTTTCCATTCTCATTTCAAATAAGGTAGACTTCAAGCCAAAGCTAATCAAAAGGGACAAAGATGGATATTTCTTACTACTTAAGGGAACCATTCATCAACAGGATATAACAATCATAAATCTATATGCCCCAAATAATGGAGCACCTACATTCATCAAATAAACTCTTCTCAAGTTCAAGAGTAAAATTGACCACAACAGAGTTATTCTAGGGGATTTCAACACACCTCTCTCACCAATGGATAGATCATCCAAACAAAAGCTAAACAAAGAAACTTTAGGCCTCCTTAAAACAATTAATAACTTAGACCTAACAAATATATATATAGAATATTTCATCCATCAGTAAACAAATACACTTTGTTCTCAGCAGCACATGGCTCCTTCTCCAAAATAGACCATATATTATGTCACAAGGCAATTCTCAGCAAATACAAAAAAATAGAGATACTACCCTGCATTCTATCAGACCATAATGGAATGAAATTGGAAATCAACGACAAAACAAGGAATAAGAAAAACTACTCCATCAACTGGAAGCTAAACAACATGCTACTGAATGAACAAGGGGTTGAAGAAGACATCAAAGAGGAGATTAAAAAATTCCTAGAGGTAAATGAGAACACAGATACATCGTATAGAAATCTCTAGGACACTATGAAGGCAGTAGTAAGAGGAAAATTCATTGCACTAAGTTCATTCCTCAAAAGGAAAAAAAAACAACAAATAAATGACTTAACATCATACCTCAAAGCACTAGAAAAAGAAGAACAGATCAAGACCAAGAGTAGCAGAAGACAGAAAATAATTAAAATCAGAGCAGAAATAAATGAAATTGAGACTAAGGACATAATTCAAAGAACTGACAAAACTAAAAGTTGGTTCTTTGAAAAAATAAACAAAATTGACAGACCTTTAGTGATGCTAACAAAAAGAAGAAGAGAAAAACCTCAAAAAACTAACATTCGTGATGAAAAAGGGAATATCACAACAAACACTTCAGATACACAGAAGATAATTAGAAATTACTTTGAAAACTTGTACTCTAATAAAATAGAGAATACTAAATGCATTGACAGATTTCTAGAGTCATATGATTTGCCTAAACTGGATCTGGAGGCTATACAGAATTTAAACAGATCGATTACAAGCAAAAAAATAGAAGATTTCCTCAAAAAGCTACGAACAAGGAAAAGACCAGGACCTGATGGGTTTACAGTCGAGTTCTACAAGACTTTCAAAGAAGAACTAATACCAATGATCTTCAAACTATTTCAAGAAATAGAAAAAGAGGGAGCTCTTCCAGACTCTTTCTATGAGGCCAATATTACATTAATTCCAAAGCCAGGCAAAGACACATCCAAGAAAGAAAACTTCAGGCCAATATCTTTAATGAACATAGATGCAAAAATCCTCAACAAAATTCTGGCAAATCGGATACAAAAACATATCAAAAAGATAGTGCACCATGATCAAGTGGGGTTTATTCCAGGGATGCAAGGCTGGTTCAACATTCGGAAATCAATAAACATAATACATCAATAGACTTAAAGATAAAAATCATATGATTATCTCAACAGATGCAGAAAAAGTATTTGACAAAATACAGCACTCCTTTATGTTCAAAACACTGGAAAAACTAGGAATATCAGGAACATATCTCAACATTATAAAAGCTATTTATGCAAGGCCCCGAGCTAACATTATCGTAAATGGAGAAAAATTGAAAGCATTCCCTCTAAAAACTGGAACAAGACAGGGATGCCCCCTTTCACCACTGCTATTTAACATAGTACTAGAAACTCTGGCCAGAGCAATTAGACAGACGAAAGAAATTAAAGGGATCCAGATAGGAAAAGAAGAGCTCAAATTAGCACTATTTGCTGATGACATGATAATATACCTAGAAGACCCAAAAAAACTCTACCAGAAAACTTTTACAACTAAAAAATGAATTTGGCAAAGTAGCAGGATACAAAATCAATATCCATAAGTCAAAGGCATTTTTGTACATCAGTGACAAAGCTTCTGAAAGGGAAATGATGAAAACTACACCATTTACAATAGCATAAAAAAATAAAAATAAAATACCTGGGAATCAACTTATTGAAAGAGGTGAAAGACATCTATAAGGAAAATTATAGAACACTAAAGAAAGAAATCATAGAAGAACTCAGAAGATGGAAATACTTACCTTGCTCTTGGATAGGTAGAGTCAATATTGTCAAAATGTCCATACTACTCACCAAAAGAATTATACAGATTTAATGCAATTCCAATCAAATTCCAATGTCATTTTTCAAAGAAATAGAAAAAGCTGTCATGAAATTCATCTGGAAAAATAAGAGACCCAGAATAGCCCAAGCAATCCTGAGCAAGAAAAGTGAAGCAGGGGGCATCACCCTACCGGACTTTAAATTATACTATAGAGCAATAGTAACAAAATCAGCATGGTATTGGCACCAAAACAGACTGGTGGACAGAATTGAGGACACAGAGACTAATACATATAATTTCAGCTAACTTATATTAGACAAAGGCACCAAAAATGTACAGTGGAGATAGGATAGCCTCTTCAACAAATGGTGCTAGGAAAACTGGAAATCCATATGCAACAAAATGAAATTAAACCCTTATCTCTCACCATGCACAAAACTCAATTCAAAGTGGATCAAGGACCTAGGAATTAGACCAGAGACAATACGCCTAATAGAAAAAAAAGTAAGCTCCAATTTCCAACATGTCGGATTAGGCCCCAAGTTCCTTAATAAGAATCCTTTAGCACAAGAACTATTACCAAGAATTAATGAATGGGATAGATTTAAACTAAAAAACTTCTTCTCAGCAAAAGAAACAATCAGTGAGGTGAATAGAGAGCCAACTAATTGGGAACAAATATTTAATACATGCACATCAGATACAGCATTAATTTCTAGAATATATAAAGAACTCAAAAAAACTTAACACCAAAAAAGCAAACAACCCAATCAATAAATGGGTAAGGAATTGAAAAGACACTTCTCAGAAGAAGATACACATTTAATCAATAAATACATGAAAAAATGCTCAATATCGCTGGCAATTAGAGAAATGCAAATCAAAACTACTCTAAGATTTCATCTCACTCCAGTCAGAATGACAGCTATCAAGAACACAAACAACAATAAATTTTGGAGAGGATGTGGGGAAAAAGACTCACTCATACATTGCTGGTGGAACTGCAAAATGGTGTAACCACTATGGAAAGCAGTATGGAGATTTCTTGGGAAAATGGGAATGGAACCACCCTATGACCCAGCCATCCCACTCCTGGGTCTATTCCCAAAGGACTTAAAAACAGCATATTACATTGACACAGCCACTTCAATGTTTATAGCAGCACAATTCACAATAGGTTGGTTGTGGAACCAACCTAGATGTCCCTCAGTAGATGAGTGGATAAAGAAAATGTGGTATATATACAAAATGGAATTTTACTCGGCAAAAAGAGAGAACAAAATAATGGCATTTGCAGGTAAATGGATGAAGTTGGAGAATATAATGCTAAGTGAAATTAGTCAATCTCAAAAATCCAAATACTGAATGTTTTCTCTGATATAAGGAGGCTAGTTCACAGTGTTGTTGGATGGGGGTACACAGGATTAGAGGAACACTAGAATGGTCAAAGGAAAGGGAGGGGAAGGGAGGGAGCAAGGGGGGAGGGAGGGGGGGTAAGGGAAAAATTGGTGGTTGAATGAGATGGATATCATTATCCTAAATGCATGAATGAAGATCTGAATGGTACTTATATACTTTGTATACAAGCAGTTGTATGTAAAATGATACTTGTGCATTATGAATAAGTAAATAAATAATTAAATAAAAAAATAATATAGGAAAGAAACTGTAATAACTCAGATCTACACTGCAAGAAAGTAAGGCAAATGGACAACATGAAGAAACAAGGGAGGAAAGTACCCCAAATAAACCAGGATTCTACAATAACAGAACCCATGCTCAGTGAAGTTGATGAAATGTCAGAGAAGGAGTTCAGAAGGTTCATAATTAAAATGATCTGTGAATCAAAGAATGGCCTAAATGAGCAACTACAGGCAAAAATTGACCACTACAACAAAGATATAAGAGAGCAAATACAGGTAGCAAAAGATTCCTTCAAAAAAGAGATAGAAACTCTGGAGGGAAAAAAAAAAAGAAACAGTCAGAAATCCTTGAAATGATGGAAACAATCTAATAAAGAACACAATTGAATTCATCACCAACAGACTAGATCAACTGGAATAAAGAACTTCAGACAATGAAGACAAAGTATATAATATTGAAAGTAAAGTTGACCACACAATGAAGATAGTAAGAAACCATAAACAGAATATCCAAGAAGTATAGGAAAGCTTCAAAAGACCAAAGCTAAGAGTAATTGGGATAGAGGAGGGAACAGAGTTTCAAACCAAAGGAATGCACAACCTCTTCAATGAGATAATATCAGAAAATTTCCCAAGCATGAAGAATGAATTGGAAAACCAAATACAAGAGCCTTATAGGACACCAAATGTACAAAATTACAACAGATCTACACCAAGACACATTATAATGAAAATGCCTAGCATACAGAACAAGGATAGACTCTTAAAGGCCAAAAAAGAGAGGAATCAGATCACATATAGAGGGAGACCAATTTGTATCACAGCAGATTTTTCAACTCGACACTCAAAGCTAGGAGATCATGGAACAACATATCCCAAGCTCTGAAAGAAAAGGGATGCCAACCAAAAATCTTATACCCAGCAAAATTAAGCTTTAGATTCGAGGACAAAATAAAAACCTTCCATGATAAACGAAAGTTAAAAGAATTTACAAGTAGAAAGCCAGCACTACAAAACATCCTCAACAAAATATTCCATGAAGAAGAAAAGAAAAACAATGATGAAAATCAACAAAGGGAGGTATTACACTAAAGGAAAAAACAATCAGAAGAGAAACCATGTCAAGGTAAATACCAAAAATAAACAAAATGGCTGGGAATACAAAACACATCTCAATAATAACTCTGAATGTTAATGGCCTAAACTCACCAATCAAAAGACATAGGCTAGCAGATTGAATAAAAAAAAAAAAAAAAAAAAAAAACAGCCCCAACAATATGCTGCCTCCAAGAGACTCATCTCATAGGAAAAGACATCCATAGGCTGAGGGTGAAAGGTTGGGAGAAATCCTACCACTCATATGGACTGAGGAAACAAGCAGGGGTTTCCATCCTCATATCAAGTAAAGTTGACTTCAAGCTAAAGTCAATCAAAAGGGATAAAGAAGGACACTATATACTGCTCAAGGGAACCATACAACAAGACTTAACCATTTTATATATATATATATATATATATATATATATATATATATATATATATATATATGCCCCAAACAATGGAGCATCCATGTTCATCAAACAAGCTCTCCTAAAGTTTAAGAGTCAAATTGACCACAACACAATAATTCTGGGTGACTTTAACACACCCCTTTCACCACTGGATAGATCTTCCAAACAAAAGATGAACAAAGAAACTATAGAACTCAAAAATACAATAAACAACTTAGACTTAACTGACTTATAAAGAATATTTCACCCTTCAACGAGTAAATACACTTTCTTCTCAGCAGCACATGGATCCTTCTCTAAAATAGACCATATACTATGCCACAAAATAAAACTCTTATAAAATATTAAAAAGTAGGGATACTACCCTGCATTCTATCAGACCATAATGGAATGAAATTAGAAACCAATGATAAAATAAGAAATAAAAGCTACTCCAACACCTGGAGACTAAATAATATGCTATTGAATGAACAATGGGTTGCAGATCACATCAAAGAGGAGATTAAAAAATTCTTAGAGGTGAATGAGAATATAGACACAACATATTGAAATCTCTGGGACCCTATGAAGGCAGTTCTAAGAGGAAAGTTCATTGCACTGAGTTCATTACTCAGAAGAAGAAAAAGTCAACAAATATATAACTTAAAATTACATCTCAGAGCTCTAGAAAAAGAAGAACAATCCAACACCAAAAGTGGTAGAAGACAGGAAATAATTAAAATCAGAGCTGAAATTAATGAAATTGAAACAAAAGAAACAATTGAAAAAATTGACAAAACAAAAAGTTTGTTCTTTGAAAAAAAAATAAAATTGACAGACCCTTAGCCAGGATAACAAAGAGAAGGAGAGAGAAAACTCAAATTACTAACATATGCAATGAAAAAGAAAATATGACAACAAACACTATGAAAATACAGGAAATAATTTGAAATTATTTTGAAAACTTGTACTCCAACAAAATATAAAACACCAAAGGCATTGACAAATTTCTAGAGTTGTATGATCTGCCCAAACTAAAGCAGGATGATATACATATTTTGAACAGACCAATTTAAAACAATGAAATAGAAGATGCCATCAGAAGTGTACCAACCAATTAAAGCCCAGGACCAGATGGATACACAGCCGAGTTCTACAAGACATTTAAAGAAGAACTGATACCAGTACTTTTCAATTTACTTCAGGAAATAGAAAAAGAGGGAGCACTTCCAATCTCATTCTATGAGGCCAATATCACTCTGATCCCCAAACCAGGCAAAGACACATCAAAAAAATGAAAACTTCAGACCCATATCTTTAATGAACATAGATGGAAAAATTCTCAATCAAATTCTGGCAAAATGGATACAAAAACATATAAAAAATATAATACACCACGATCAAGTGGGGTTTATTCCATGGATGCAAGGATGGTTCAACATACAGAAATCAATAAATGTAATTCATCACATCAATAGACTCAAAGATAAGAACCATATGATTATCTCAATAGATGCAGAAAAAGCATTTGACAAAATACAGCACCCCTTCATGTTCAGAACACAAGAAAAACTAGGGATAATAGGAACATATCTCAACATCATAAAAGCTATATATGCTAATTCTCAGGCCAACATTATTTTAAATAGAGAAAAATTGAAAGCATTCCCTCTAAAAACCAGAACAAGACAGGGATGCCCTCTTTCACCACTTCTATTCAACATAGTAATTGAAATGCTGGCCAGAGCAATAAGACAGATGAAAGGAATTAAAGGGATACATATAGGTAAAGTTGAACTCAAATTATCATTATTTGCTGATGATATGATTTTATTCCTAGAAGACCCAAAAAATTCCACCAGAAAACTTCTAGAACTCATAAATGAATTCAGCAAAGTAGCAGGATACAAAATCAACACCCATAAATCTAAGGCATTTCTATTTATCAGTGACAAATCCTCTGAAAGGGAAATGAGGAAAACTACCCCGTTTACAATAGCATAAAAATAAAATAAATTACTTGGGAATCAAATTAACCAAAGATGTGAAAGTCTTCTATAATGAAATCTACAGAACACTAAAGAAAGAAATTATGGAAGACCTTAGAAGATGGAAAGATCTACCCTGTTCTTGGATAGGCAGAACTAATATTGTCAAAATGACCATACTACCAAAAGCATTATACAGATTTAATGCAATGCCAATCAAAATCCCAATGACATTCCTCATAGAAATAGAAAAAGCAGTCATGAAATTCATCTGGAAAAATAAGAGACCCAGAATAGCTAAAGCAATTCTTAGCAAGAGGAGTGAAGCAGGTGGCATCACTATACCAGAACTTAAATTATATTACAGAGGAGTAGTAACAAAAACAGCATTGTATTGACACCAAAATAGGCTGGTAGACCCATGGTACAAAATAGAGGACACAGAGACTAATGTATATAATTTCAGTTATCTTATATTAGACAAAGGCACCAAAAACGTACATTGGAGAAAAGATAGCCTCTTCAACAAATGGTGCTGGGAAAACTGGAAATCCATATACAAGAAAATGAAATTAAACCTCTATCACCATGCACAAAATTCAACTCAAAATGGATCAAGGATCTAGGAATTAGACCAGAGACACTATACCTAATAGAAGAAAAAGTAAGCTCTAATCTCCAACATGTTGGATTAGGTCCCAAGTTCCTTAATAAGAATCCTGTAGCACAAGAATTATTATCAAGAATCAATAAATGGGATAGATTCAAAATTACAAAGCTTCTTCTCAGCAAAAGAAATAATCAGTGAGATGAATAGAGAGCGCACTAATTGGGAACAAATCTTTAGCACACACACATAAGATAGAACACTAATCTCTAGAATATATAAAGAACTTAATAATCTTAACACCAAATAAACAAATAACCCAATCAATAATTGGGCCAAGGAACTGAACAGACACTTCTCAGAAGAAGATATATAATCAATCAACGAACACTTGAAAAAATGTTCAACATCTCTGGCAATTAGAGAAATGCAAATCAAAACCACTCTAAGATTTCATCTCACACCAGTCAGAATGACAGCTATTAAGAACACAAACAACAATAAATGTTGGAGAGGATGTGGAGAAAAAGGCATCCTCATACATTGTTGGTGGGACTGCAAAATGGTGCAGCCAATATGGAAAGCAGTATGGAGATTCCTTGGAAAACTTGGAATGGAACCACCTTATGACACAGCTATCCCACTCCTCAGTCTATACCCAAAGGACTTAAAAACAGCATACTACAGGGACACAGCCACATCAATGTTTATAGCAGCACAATTCACAATAGCTAAACTGTGGAACCAACCTAGATGCCCTTCAGTAGATGAATGGTTAAAGAAAATGTGGTATATATACACAATGGAGTATTACTCAACAATAAGAGAGAATAAAATCATGGCATTCACAGGTAAATGGATGAAGTTAGAAAATGTAATTCTAAGTGAAGTTAGCCAATCCCCAAAAGCCAAATGCCAAATGTTTTCCATGATATAAGGAGGCCAATTCACAGTGGGGTTGGGATTGGGAGCATAGGAAGATTAGAGGAACACTAGAATGGCCAATGGGGAGGGAAGTGAAGGGAAGGGGAAAAGGGTGAAGAAAAAAAATGATGGTAGAATGAGATGGATATCATTACCCTAAGTGCATGTATGAAGTCATGAATGGTGTGAATATACTTTGTATACAACCAGAGATATGTAAATATGTGCTCTACAAGTATAATATGAAATTTAATACATTCTACTGTCATTTCTAACAACTTAGAATAAAAAATAAATTTGAGAAAAAAAACCTACAAAAAATCATAGAATAAATAGTGTTAAAGTAGAACTCCAAAATTCATCTAAAGAACAGTTCTGTGACATATAGAGAAGCAAAGATCAAAATTGCTGCAGGGTTTTCCTGAGAAATAAAGCAATTAAGGAGACTGTGGAGTCACATCTTTAAAGTTCTGGAAAGAAAACTTTGTCCACCTAGAATTCTATACCCAGTGCAAATAACTTTCAGGAAAGAAAGCCTTTTTCAGACATGAAAGCACTGAAAGAAATCATCACCAAGAGGCTTCTACTGCAAGAAATGTTAAAGGAGGTTCTTCATGTGGAAGAAAACTGATACCAGATGAACTGAAAGGAAAGAATGTAGAGCAATGAAAATACTGTTATAAAAGTGCTTTTCAACTGCATTATCCAATATAGTTCTTATACCAGTTCTTCAAAGTAGAAACTATACCTCACCATGTAGTGATTAACCATAGGCCACATAGCTACTTAATAGAACAATACTCAGTGAATTAGAAAACAGAACAAGCAATAGAGAAAACCAGTGAAACTAAAATCTGTATCTTAAAAGATCAATGAAGTCAATAAACCTGTAAAAAGAAAGAGAAAAGAAATGCATAACTAATCACAGAAATGAAAAACAAGTACATCACTATAGATGGCACAGATGTTAAAAAGACAAAGGAATATTAAGAATAATTTTAGTCTAATAAAATCTATAACTTAGAGAAAATGGACTTAATCTTTAAAGCCACAAACTATCAAATCTTACTTATATAGATAACCTGAATAGTCCTATATATACTGAAGAATTGAACTTATAGTCATAAACTTTCCTAGAACGTCAAGCTCACATGATGCCATTGGTGAATTCTACCAATCACTTAATGTAGACATAACATCATCAGATGAATTGATACAATATGCAAAGGTAATACATGCATCTCAAAATAATTGTGCTAGTAAAAGAAGCTTAACATGAAGCATTCATATGGTCTGATTCCATGTAGTACCTATACTATACAATTCAAATGTTTTTTTTTTTTTAACTTTAGACATTTCAATTATGCAGCAACAGAAATTAGTTCAGTGGTTGCTTTGTGAGAAGAGCAGGATTATAACAGGGCATAAGGAATCAGGTATAACTAACTTGACTGTAGTTATAGTTGCATGGTTATATCAAACACCTGATTATAAATTTAAAATTTAACATATGTACACTCTATTGCATACCAGTTATATCTCCCCTAAAATAAAACAAAATGGAAGTATAAGCCTAAAAAATAACAAAGAAAGAGTACCTTGGAAAAAAGTCATGAAAATTACATGACCTGTGTAACTCTACAAAGTAAAAATACATTCTTGTTTTTTCTACTGGAGCATCTTTCCCTCTCTTTGGATTCCTTTTTGTTTGCTTTCCATTTTCCCAAAGTTCTTTAATGATCTCCAGTGTCCCGGTTTTGTATGATATCCTGTAGATATGTGATATTTGCCTTTTAATTTCTGTTTTGGGGATTCTTGTTGATAATGATTGTTCCCTCTTTCACTTCTAGAAATTGATTAAACCTTGCCAAGGCTAAAAAAATAAATAAAAATAAATAAAAACCTTAGTATGGCATCCAAGGTCATTATCATAGAAGATAAGTAGTTATTTGGTCATTGATTTATTCACTAATTCATCCAAACAATGTTTGTATACCTCATATATGCCAAATACTTTGCTAAACTCTGAAGATCTAATAGGGAAGAAGAAGAAGTTCTTAATTTCATTGAGCACACAGAATCATATAAATAATTTCATTAAGACTTATAGTCAGTGATATGGAGGACATACCCAGTAAAAGTAATGCAAAGCAATAAATGGAAAACTCTATTTCAAGTAAGGTGACCAACAAAGGAATATTTAAGAATATTATATTTAACTGAAGACCTAAAAGGATGGAAGCATCTTCTTGAGGAGTTTAAGGAAGTGAATTTGAAACAAAGGAAATAGGCTGTGCAAAGTTACTGAAATGGGAAAGGCCATGGTACATTCAAATAACTGAAATTAAACTAATAAGAGGTTGAGCACATGATGAGGAGAATGGTTATGAGTTGAGGCTGGAGGCATAAAGCTTAGGCTTGGTTCGACATAGAAAGGACTCTTTGCCTTTTTATCAAGTTCAGTGGGAATTCACCTAAAAGTTTAACAAGAAAAGTAACATGGTTTGATTTACATTTTAAAACAATCATTTTTATTGCTCTTTGGGTAATATAGAGATAAAAAGCTGTGTGAAGTCCAAGTAGGAGGCTATTTCCCTAGTCCAACCAAGAAATTATGGTGACCTGATTAAGAAAATGTCAATGTATGAAGAAAAGAATGCTAGTCTATCTACATATGGTAAAATTGGTCAACCAGTAATGAAAAATTGAATATGGGAGAAAATAGTCAAAAGTGATAGTTGAGTATCTGATAGTTTGAGTTTGTAAGTAGTGGCTTTTACAAAGATGCTAACTATTCATGTAGGAGGTAGATTTTCAGATGAAAGTCAGAGCATAGTTTTAATGTTGAGATGCTTATTCAGATTCCAAATGAAGATGTCTGTATGTAGGCAGTTATACATGAATCAGAAATTCAACAGAGCAGAAGAAGCTACAGAAAAACATTTTGGAATCAATGGAATATAATGATAATCAAGTCATGGGACTAGGTGAGATTATTTAGGGAGGAAAATTTAGAGAAGGAATCAAAGTGAATCATATATTCAGTCCTGAAGAAGTCTCAACATTTAAAAGACATAAGAAGATAAGCCTACAAAGAAAATTTACTTAAAGCAGTTAGTGATATAAGAAAATAAAGAAACTGTGGTATATATACATAATGGAATATTACTCAGCATTAAAAGTGAATAAAATCATGGCATTTGCAGGTAAATGGATGGAGTTGGAGAATATCATGCTAAGTGAAGTAAGTCAATCTCAAAAAAAAAAAAAAAAAGAAAGAAAGAAAACAAATACTGAATGTTTTCTCTGATAAGTCAATGTTGATCCTTAATGGGGGTTTGGGGGAACATGGGATGATTGAGGAACTTTGGATAGGGCAAAGGGCAGGGTGGGGAAGGGAGGGGACATCGGGGTAGGAAAGATGGTGGAATGAGATAGACATCATTCCCCTAGGTACATGTATGAAAACATGAATGGTGTTACTCCACTTTGTGTACAAACAGAGAAATTAAAAATTGTGTTCCATTTGTGTAGTATGATCTGAAATGCATTCTGCTGTCATGTATAACAAATTAGAACAAATAAATAAATTAAAAAATCAGGAGACAGGAATAATTGCTGCAGATAAAAGAATATTTCAAAACAGTGACTCAATAGTATCACATGATACTTATGTCAGGTAAAATGATGACAAAGAAAGGTCCATCAACTTCTGCCAATGGAAAATTTTTGCTCACATATCAGGAATACATTAAATTGGGTTCAGAGAAGAGAAGCCAGGTTGGAAGGGTAAACGAAAGCTCATAAAATGAAGAAAGTAAATTTGAATAAATCTTAAAATGAACTTGCCTTTCTGAGCAGCAGAGAAATGGAATGATAGTTGGAATAGATATGGTTGTAGAAAGGTTGTTTCTTTCTGTAAAATGGGAGACTGGGAAATACAAGCATTTAATGTTAATGGAAATAATCTAATAAAGAAGGACAAACTAGTGATGTAGAGTAGTTATAAGATAACTGAAGTAAACAAATTCTTGAAGAGGTGAAAGAGGATGGGAATAGAGTAGATAGAGGGATTTGCTCTTCATAGAATGGGAGATGGATACCTCCTACTTTGTAGGTTGTAGGAAAGGGGAAGAATGCATTGGCAGATTGGAGGAGATGGAAGAGTTCCCACCTGATGAGAAAGATAGCAAAAATAGGCACTTATTTATAGGTCTCTCTCTCTCTCTCTCTCTCTCTCTCTCTCTCTCTCTCTCTCTCTCAAAACTATCATGTAAGTACTATTATGTCCATTTTCCAAATGAAAAATCTGAAACACAGAATGGTTAAGAACTTTCTCAAGATAATATTGCAAATAGGTTTGCTGAGCTGAAATTTATATTCAGACAGTATAAATATAATATTCATAATTTCAATAATACACTTTTTTAATGAGGTATGAAAATAAGTAATCAATGTAAGCAAAGTTAGAAAAGCTTGGATGAGTTAGGAAAAACATGAAAGAATCATTTTGATAAATGGGAATGCAAGCCCAAAAAGTAGTATAGTAGAATTACTGGTTAATATTACATGTCTATTTTAGGTTTGGAGTTTTAAATTAAACAGAAATCAGTCAGTTATGATTAGCAACAAGTTCATAAATGTCATATATAGGTCTATGTTCCCCATGAAATTATAAACTCCTGGAAATAAAGGATATATCTTTCTTATCTGTGTATTCACCACAGTATCCTGCAAATAATAGGCCCCTAATGTCTATTTAATTGAGTTTGTTTGATCTATTGCTCCCAATTAAAATCACATGAGAGAGGCTTATTAAAAACATTCACTCTCTAAAAGAAAAGACCTTCTAAATATGATGCAAGCTCCAGATGTTAAAAAGATTGATAAATTTTATTACATAAAAGTTTCTATATCATATTAAAAATTATAAAAATAAAAAAAATTAAAAAAAAAGTTTCTATATGGAAAAAAAACACCATATTCAAAGCAAAAATTCAAATGGCAAAATGGAAAACAATAATTTGCCTTATGTATCCCAAAAAGATTAATATCCATAATATATAGATGTGCACACTTCAAATTAATGTAAATAATAGATTTAAACTGTTAGGAAAATAGGCAAAAGACATAAATAGACAATTCACAAAATATATAAAACCTAACCTTAAATATATTTAAAAAGATGATCAAGTTTTCTTGAAATAAGAGAAATGCAAATCAAAACTACAATGAAATACATTGTTTCATCCATCAGTTTAGAAACAACTTAAAGCTTCATAATACACTACTGCTGAGACTGGCAAAATAGGAACACTCCTATATTGCTGGTAAGTGTGCAGAGTAATGGTTCCTTCCAGGGGAATTTTGAAATGCCCCACATTGTATTGGTAAGTATTTGACAGTTTGTTCTTTGGGGAAAAATATCAAATCCAAATCCAGGAAGTCCTGAAGTATAGAGTTCGTTAATTTCCTTGGTGAAAATAGTCCCACCATGGCCAATTTTAAACTAGCAGGGTAAAGTCACTGAGGACAAATTGAGAAGAGATGCACTGATAGCACACTATTTTATAGTTTTTTTTTACTATATATATATAAAATTAATGTGAATAACTGCAATGCCATAGGTAATAGTCAAATGGTGATTAAAAGAATTAGGAAGTAATGAATTTAGAGTATGTGTTACCTTAATTTTTAATATAATTTTTTAAAAAATATTGGAGATTTATATTACTTAATTTACTAATGGGTATGTTTTAGAAAATCCTGAATATGCTATGATTGACTCTTGAAAGCCAGTATGAAACACCTTTAGCATACTTCTGAATAGCTGGAAGGCTAAATACACATTTATATTTTACCTAAACTTCCCATTTTCTGGAACTTACTCTAAAGATATATATTCTATGACACAAAATACATTTGACCAAATGTATATTCATTGAAGAAATTTCATCACAATATTATTAGAAATAATCTACATTCTCACACATAGGAAATCCACACAATGAAGTTCTAGCTGTCTATAAAAATACCCAATAGTCCTTCAGTGAGTAAATGGTTAAATAAACTGCAATACATCCACTCCATAGAAAACTAATTAGCAATAAAAAGGAGAATTATTAATACACAACAATTTGGATAAACCTCAAGGACTTCAAATTATACAAGACTATGGTAACAAAACCAGCATGTTTTGGGCATCAAAGACACAAAGGCAAACCCTCTTACTTACTGATACTAGATAAAGGTACCAAAAACATTTGTTGGAAAAAGAAGATAGCCTTTTTACAAGTGGTACTGGGAAAACTAGAAATCTATATGTAGAAGAATGAAACTTGACCTCTATTCCTCACCCTGCATAAAAGTCAACTCAAGTGGATCAGAGACCTAGGAATTAGACCAAATATTCAGCAACTGCTAGAAGATAATGTAGGCCCAACACTTCAACATGTCCATATAAGAACCAACTTCGTTAACAAGATTCTTAAGATGCAAGAAATAAAACCAAAAATCAATAAGTGGGATGATTTCAAATGAAAAGTTTCTGCACAGAAAACACTTTAGAATATTAGCAGAGGGCCTACAAAATGGGAGATGATCTTTGCCATCTGCTTCTCAGATAGGGCATTAATATCCAGAGTATACAAAGAACTAAAAAAAATTAACACCAAAAATAACAAAACCCAGTTAATAAATGGGCAAAATAATTAAACAAACACTTCTCAAAAGAAGAAATACAAATGGCCAACAAATATAAGAAAAATGTTTAACATCTCTAGCAAGTAGGGAAATACAAATCAAAACTACTTTGAGATTTCATCTCACTCCAGGAAGAATGACAATTATCAAGAATTCTAAATATACATGTTGCCAAAAATGTGGGGGGAAAGGTACACTCACACATTGCTGGGCGAACTGCTAATAAATGTAACCACTCTGGAAAGCAGTATGGAGATTCCTCAAAAGACTAGGAATATAACCACAATATGATCCAGCTATCCCATTCCTTGGTATATATCTAAAGGATTTTAAATCAACATACAACAGTGATACAGCTACAGTGATATTTATAGCAGCACAATTCACAATAGCCAATCTATGGATCCAACCTGGGTACCCTTCAACAGATGAACCAACAAAGAAATTATGGCATATATACACAATGGAGTTTTACTCAGCCATAAAGAAGAATGATATTATGGCATTTATCAGTGAATGGATGGAACTGGAGACCATTATGCTAGGTGAAATAAGAGCAAAAAAAACAAATGTTGAAGGTTTTTTCTGATAGATATAGGGAAGCTAACCCAAAACAAGGGGGGAGAGAGAAAAAGGAAAAAAGTGGGAGGATTCTATTAAAATAGAAGAAAGATCAGTGGAATAGACAAAGGAGATTGAGATGCAGGGAGGAAGGAAGATATAAGGGAAGAACAGTGGAATGAATCTGACCTAACTTTACTATGTACCTATGTGAATATGTACATAGTGATTCACACCATCATGTATATCCACATGGCGTTAATTTAAAAAATACATGAAATAGAATAGAAAAACTTGAACATGGATGTTCAGAGTAGCCTTATTCATTATAGTCCGAAACCAGAAGCTACCCAATAGTCATGCAGTAGGTGTGTGGTTAAATAAACGACAGTAAATTCATTCCATGGAAAACTGATGAGCAATAACAAGAAACAAATTATGACTACACACAACAACTTGGTAAAACCTCAAGGAAATTTTGCTGGGTAGAAAATATTCCAATCTTAAAAGAATTCGTACTGTATGCTTCCATTTATGTAACATTTGTGAGATAATTATAGATATAAAGAACATATTAGTGGTCTTCAGGGAATAGGAATTATGCAACAGAATGTAGGTGTGGCTATAAAATGGTACCTTAAGGGATTCTTGCGATGATGGTATGTTTGAGTATCTTGACTGTGGTAATGGTTACATAAGGCTATACATGTGATAAAACTGCAAGAGCTGCACATACACAAAAAAAATAACCAAGTACAAATATAAATAGTCAAATCAGAACAACTTTCTATTGTACTCATACCAAATTTTAGGAGATCAATATTGTACTATAGTTGTGTATGATAATAACATTTGGAAAGCTGAGTAAGGTACACAGGATTTTCTGTACATTATTTTCAACATCCTGTGACTTTATATGATTATAATTATTTCAAATAAATTTGAAAATGTTAAAAAATAAATTATTTATCTAGGAACTGATATGAAAAAATGTAATGGATTCCTAAAATATATTGTCAAATAAAATAAGGCACAAAAGATAATGAATGAATTATATATATACACACATACAGTTTATAAATATAATACATATATGAAACACTTTATGGAAATTTCATTAAAATGGAGAAATGTGAAAAAAAGACAAAATGAAATTAAGTGTTTTTTAAAGTATAACAAAGGAATAAGACAGATATAAGTAAAATTATATAAAGGGAATAGAAAGGTATGGGGTGAAAGTGATAGGAAATCAGATAAAACTTTTCTGAGTTATATAAAGAATTTAATTTTTAATTATGTTAATGTTTTACAATTTCAAGTAAATACATTAAAAGAAGATGAGGAAGGCCTTAAGACTGAATACAAACATAGACAAATCTACCTATTGAGATATCAGATACATAAAAAAAGAAGTAAACTTTGAGTAGTATATTATGACTATACACTGTGTGGATATATTTCAAATACAAAAGTAAATGCAGTGCATTATAATTTTATTGTATAGGTCTTTCCCCTCCTAGCTTCAATTTACTTGGAGATATAAATCCATGCTGCTTTCCAAAGTGCTTATACTAATAAGCAGTCATCAACAATCTGAGTATACTTTCCTTCCACATAGTGATCAGCATATATTATAATTTATATTCTTGCTGAGTGCCATTCTACGTGGAGTGAGATGAAATCTCAATATAGTTTTGATTCGCATTTCCCTGAATACTAGGGATGTTGTTTTAGTCAGATTTTCCCCCACTGTGACCAAAGGACATGACAAGAACAAGAAGAGGAAAAGTTTATTTGGGTCCCATGGTTTCAGAGGTCTCAGTCCATATAAAGCAAACTCCCCTGTTCTGGGCACCAAGGTAGAAGGGCATGAAGGAAGAAAGCAGCTCAGAACATGGAAAACAGGAAGCAGAGAGACAGAGTCTGCTCACCAGACAAATTAAATACCACAAAGCCATGCCCCAGTGACTCACCTACTCCAGCCACATCCAACCTACCTACAGTTACCACGCAGTTCATTTCTATCAGTGGATTAATGTACTGATTAGGTTAAGGCTTTCATAACCCAATCATTTCACCTCTAAGCTTTCTTGCATTGTTTCACACATGAACTTTTGGGGTACAAGTCATATCTAAACCATAACCGACATTAAAGAGCTTTTTCATATATTTGTTGGTCATTTGTATTTCTTTGAGAAATGTCTGCTCAGTTCATTTGCCCATTTATTGATTGGATTGTGTGTGTGTGTGTGTGTGTGTGTGTGTGTGTGTGTGTGTTGGATGTTAATTTTTTGAGTTCTTTATGTATTCTGGATATTAATATCCTGTTGAGGAGTAACTGGCAAAGATTTTATCCTGTTCTGCAAGCTCTATCTTCATGTTCTTTTTTGTTTGTTTGTTTTTATAACTTTATTGAGGTAAAATTTATATGCAATAAGCAACACATATTTAGAAGATATTATTTGATGAGTTTGATTAAAAGAAAGTTTTAATGGGATATAACTGACAAATACTCGATGTATTCAAAGTATAGAATTTGACAAAATTTGATGTAAGTATATACTCATGAAATCTTCACCATAATCAAGATTATTTAACATCCATAACTCTCAAATGTTTCCTTATGCTTCCTTATACTCCTTCCTTCCTCCACCTCCTTACTCTGACTGTCTCCCTCTCTATTCCCAGGTAACAACAGATTGGCTTTCTATCACTGTAGATTAGTTTATATTTTCTAGAATTTTACATTAATGGAATTATACTGTTATGTATTCTTTTTCTTCTTGGATTACTTATAATTGCTTTCAGATTCATCCATACTAATCAGTACTCATTATCTTTCTCTTCTGTCATCTAATTTAATTTTTTTTTAATTCTTGCACTTCTGTTGGTTTTAATGACTTGCCTGGTAGGATGACTTTGGTTACCAAGCCTTTATCAAAACATAAATTAAAAGTGATATCTTTAATTATACCCAAATGTTCTTATTGCTCATGCTGATGATTTCTAGGTAGAGTTACTGTGATAATACAAATGATTCACTTCAACTGTGTGTGAAGATGGCAAATTAAAATATAATGACAGCCTGGGATGATGATGCAGGCCTATAATCCCAGCTGCTCTGGAGGCTGAGGCAGGAAGGAGTATTGCAAATTCAAAGTCAGCCTCAGTAATTTATCGAGACCCAATGTAGTGAGAACCTGTCTCAAAATAAAAGCTGAAAAGGACTAGGGATGTAGCTCAGTGGTTAGTCTAGGTACTAGGTTCAATCCCTAGTACCAAAAAAAAAAAAAAAAAGACAAATGAAATCTATTCAATCAAGCTGTCTCAAAAGAACTGCTTCTTCAATTTCAGTCTCTCCTAATAGGCAGTTATGTCTTAATTGCTTCCTTTGCTGTGCAAAAACGTTTTAATTTGATGACATCCAACTTATTGATTCTTGGTTTTATTTCCTGGGCTATAAGTGTATTATTGAGGAAGTCAGTGCCTGTGCCAGTATGTTGGAGTATTGACTCTATGGCTTCTTCTAACAGTATCAAACTTTCTAATCCAATTCCTAGGTCTTTGATTCTCTTTGAGTTGATTCTTGTGGAGGAGTGACAGACAGGGAATCTAGTCTCATTCTTCTGCATACAAACATCCAGATTTCCCAGAACCATTTGTTTAAAAGGCTATCTTTTTTCCCAAGTATGTTTTTGGCATGTGGATCAGATGCCAAAAAGGATGACTGGATCAGGTGATTGGAACAATGTGGATTTGTCTCTGTGTCATCTAGTCAGTTTCGTTGTTCAGCAAACCTGTTTTCATCATTATTTCTGGACTATTGGTACCACAATGCCTCTAGCATTACTATTTTTTTGCTCAGAATAGCTTAGGTTATTTTGAGTCTTTTATTTTTTTCCATGTGAATTATAGGACTATTATTTCTTGACTGTAAAGAATGTCATTTGTATTTTTGTGGGGATTACATTAAATCTGTAGACTATTTTTCATAATAGGGTCATTTTAGCAATACAAATTTTTACTATCTATGAACACAGGAAGTCTTTCCATCTTCTAGGGTTTCTATTTCTTTTTTCTGTGTTCTACAATTTTTATTTTGTTTTATTGGTTCATTTTTGTCATACATGTCAGTAGAACCAATTATGATATAATAATACACACATGGGATATCTCTTATTCAAATTAGGACCCCAGTCTTATGAATGTACAATGGTGAGATTCACTCTGGTGTATTCATATATTTATATAGAAAATTTATGTCAGATTCATCCCACTGTCTTTCCTTTTCCTATCCCCTTTTCTCTTTCTTTCTTTCCACTTGCTCTAATACACTAAACTTCTATTTCCCGCCTCATACATTGTGTGTTAGCTTCCACATATCAGAGAAAACATTTAACCTTGGTTTGGGGGGGATTGGCTTCTTTCAGTTAGCATGATAGTCTCCAGATCCATCCATTTGCTGGCAAATGCCAAAAAGTCATTCTTCTCTATCACTAAGTAATATTTCATTGTGCAATTATATACCACATTCTCTTAAACCATTCATCTATTGAAGAGCACCTAGTTTGACTCCATAGCTTAGCTATTGTGAATTGTGCTGCTATAAACTTTGATGTGACTGTGTCACTGTAGTATGCTATTATTAAATCCTTTGGATATATATCAAGGAGTGGAATAGCTGGATCAAATGGTGTTTTTATTCCTAATTTTCTGAGAAATCTCCATACTGCTTTCCAGAGTGGTTGAACCAAATTGCAGTCCCACCAGCAATGTATGAGTGAACTTTTTCCCCACATCCTTTCCAATATTTATTGTTACTTGTATTCTTGATAATTGCTATTCTGACTGGTGTGAGATGGAATCTCAATGTAATTTTAATTTGCATTTCTCTAATTTTTGTTGCAAGATTTTTCACCTTTATGGTTAGTTATTCTTGGGTATATACTTTATATTCTTGATGCTATTGTAACTATAATTGCACTGAATTCTTTTTCAACAGACTGATTAATGGGGTATACAAAAAGTGTTAATTTTTGTATGATGATTTTGTATCTTCTTACTTTGTTGAATTTATTTTTCAGCTCTAGAAGTCTTATGATGAAACTACTGGGCTCTTCTAACTATAGGATCATATGATTGGCAAACAGTGATAATTTGACTTCTTCCTTGCCTGTTTGCATACCTCCCCCACTTTTACCTACTCTTGCCTAATTGCACCGGGTAAAATTGCAAGTGCCCATTTGAATACAAGTGGTGAATGAGGACAATATTGTCTTCTTCCTGAATTTAGAGGAAATGCTTTCAGTTTTTCCCCATTCAATATGATGATGGTTTAGGGTTAGTTATATGTATAATTTATTATTTTGTGAAGGAGCCCCAATTAGGGAGATGGCTATTGCGGTTAGCTGGAAGCCATAAGTTCCACCGGATAATAAGTATACACGTGACACACCTGTAAATGCACGTGACGCAACCACAAAGCTAAAGGTATATAACCAGGTGAAAGCGGTGAGAAGCGGAATTCATTCAGTCAGTCGTGCAGTCGCTCAGTAGGTCGGAAGAAGAGTTCGGGTTAGAGAGTCAGAGCGGCCAGAACGTAGTCAGAAGAAGAAATAAGAGTCAGAGCGGATAGGAGAGAGAAGTAATAGTTCCTGGTCAGAGTCAGGCCGAGGCTGCCAAAGAAGAAAGAAGAAAGAAGAAGCTCGCTCTCTCTCTTTCTCTCTCTCTCTAAGCTCTCTCTAAGAAAGTAAAAGAAAGTAAAGTAAAGTAAAGAAGTAAAGTAAAGAGTCAGTAGTCAGAAGAAGTAAAGAGTCAGAGAGATTGCTGAAAGAGCCAGTGTTAGAGTTTTGAGAGATAGTTAAAGCCAAAGAATAAAAAAACCTTCTTTCATCTTCATTCTGCCTCCGAGTTTTTCTCCTGCGGCGTTGTGGCTGTACATCAGGCAGCTACAATTTTGAATTGTTCCTTATATCCCTAGTTTATTCATGGTTTTAACATGAATGAAAGCTAATTTTTGAAGAATTTTTCTGCATATCCTTAGATGATCATGTGACTTTTGACCTTGATTCTATTCATGTAGTGAATTACATTTATTGAATTGCATATGTTGAACCATGGAATGAAAACAACATGAGCATGATGGACAATCGACTTAATGTGCTCTTGAATATGGTTGATTAATATTTTATTAAGAACTTTTTTATCTATGTTCAAGGATATACTGATATGTTCTCATCTCTTTTTGGTATCTGGCTGATAATCATTTTATAGAATGAGTTTGGAAGTGTGCCCTCTTTCAATTTCATGGAATAAATTGAGGAATATTTATATCAGTTCTTCTTCAAAGGCTTGGTAGAATTCAGCTGAGAATTCATCTGGTCTTTGGCATTTTTTTAAAGGCTTTTTATTACTATTTCAATCTCATTGCTTGCTATTGGTTTTAGGTTTTATATATCCTATTGATTCAATTTTGGTAGGTAATATGTGTGTAGAAATTTGTCATTTATTTTTGATTTTCCAATTTATTGGATTATAAATTTGAAAAATAGCCCCTAATGATCCTCTGCATTCCAAGGATGTCTGTGGTGATATCTCTTTTTTCATGTCTATTTTTATTAATTTGGATCTTCTCTTTTAATTTGGAAAATTTTACTGAGTTTATCAATCTTATCTGTTGTTTCAGAGAACCAAATATTTGTTAAACTTATTTTTTTATCTTTTATTTTCGACTTCAGTAATTTTGGTTATCATCTTAATTATTTCCTTTCTTCTTTTCATTATGAAATTAATGTGCTCATTTTATGTAGGCTCTTAAGATGCATCATTAGAATATTTATTTGGAATCTTTCTGATTTTTCTTAATGTAGGCACTCAAAATAATAAACATTCTTCTTATAAATATCTTCATAGTATCCTAGAAATTCTGGATTATTTAATCTCTATTTTCATTTGATTCTGAGATTTTTTTAAAAAATCTCCTCTGATACTTTATGACCCACTTGTTGCTAAAAAATACATTGTTCAATCTCCATATTTGACAGTTTCTATAGCTTTTCTTGTATTGATTTCTAATTTAATTCCGTATTTATCTGATAAGATGCAAAGATTTATTTGTATTTGCTAAGACTTGTTTGGTGACCTAAAATATTGTCTATTACTGAGAAAATTCCAGGATCAACTGAAAATAAAGTATATTCAGCTGCTTTTGGATGAAATATTCTGTAGAAATCAGTTGAGTCCATTTAATTTATAACTTCTTTTTGGAATCAGAAATGTCTGTGTTGATTTTATGCATGGATGGCCAATCTATTCATGAAAGAGGTATATAAAAAATCACTCAATATTATTGTACTGGAATCCATCTGGGACTCTATGATGTGTATGGTTTGCATGTTTATAATCAGGTGTATCAAATTTGTACCAGCTATATTTGGTATAGTTAAAACTGCTTGCTGAATCATTCACTGTACCATTATGTAATGACCTGCTTCATGACTTCTGACTAATTTTGGCTTGATGTCTTCTTTTTTGGGTATAAAAGTAGCTACCCTTGCTTGCCTTAAGGTGCTATTTCATTGAATATAGTTTTATATCCTTTTACTATCAGCCTGTGATGTCTTTGCATATGAGGTGCATCTCTTGCAAGCAAAACATAGATCTTGTTTTTCTTTTAATCCAGTATTCCAATGTATGTCTTCTAAGAGAATTGTTAAAAACATTTACAATCAGTGTTATTAAAGAGATGTGTTTTCATTTCCTGCTATATTGATTCATTTCTAATGCTTAATTCCATTATCATTTGTTTAATCTTCTAATGAGATTTATCTGATTCCAAGGCATGATGTTTGTTTATTTTTTATATTCTGTGTATAGAATTTCTGTAAGTATCTTTTGCAATGCTGGCTTAGTAGTAATGAATTTTATTAGTTTATCCTCATCTTAAATGTTTTTTATTTCCTCTTCAATTCTCAAAGATAGCTTTACAGGATATAGAAATAGTGGTTATTATTTTCTTTCAGGACTTGAATTACATTGTTCCAAGACCTGTTAGATTTTAAAGTTTCTGATGAGTTATTAGATGTTATACTGGTTGGTTTACTTCTAAAATATGATCTGACATTTCTCTCTTGAGGCTTTTAGAATTCTAATTTATCAAGTATAGTTGCCAGTTTAATTACAATCTATCCTGGATCTGTTCCTTTTAATGTCTATTTGTGGTTCTAAAGGCCTCCAGTATCTGGATGTCCATGTCATTACCAAGATTTTGAAAATTTCCTGCTATTATTTCACATGACAGATTATCATGTCAGTAGTCTATATCTCTACTTCTATATCTCCATATCTTCTGCAATACCAATGATTTTTAAGTTTGGTATTTTAAGAATGTTCCAGAATTCCTATATATTTGGATCATTGTTTCTTACATTTTGTTATTTCTGAGTGTTCAAATTCATATAACTTGTCTTCAAGGCCTGAAAATCTGTTTTCTATATGATATAATGTACTCATGAGATTATGCTGTGAATTTTTTACTTGATTAATTTATTGTTTCATTTCCAGGATTTCTGTTTGGTTCTTTTTCAGAATCTCAATCTCTATTGAAACATTTCTTTTTCATATCCTGCATTTTTCGAGTTAATTTTGTAGATGGAAAAATGCAAGACAAAAGAAATTTCAAAATTTACTGTTTAAAGTTTATTCATCATCATTTTAACAGTAAATTTTGAAATTTCTTTTGTCTTGCATTTTTCCACTTTGATGTCTACGGGATCAATTATTGTAATGTTTTGAACTGTGTGACCTGTGAGAGATATGGGGTGGTGTCCTATTGTATTGATAGGCCCACATCTGGGCATAGCTGGTGATGGCTGGCATTTATGGGGTACATGTCTGCAGCCCACATTTGTGATATGTAGGGTGGTGCTGCAACCTGGGCAGATTATGCTATCTACTACAACTCATGCATTTATGGCTTATGCTGCCCTCTCTGAGAGTTACATGTTCTCCATTCCACTCTACCTCACAGCTTTTGTCAGTGCAGGTGGCAGGGGATTTGGTTACCTTTAAATGGCAGAGATCCTTCTACAAAGATTACTCAGTGAGTTTCAAAGGTATTCTCTATGATAGTAGTTGCTGCTAAATTAGGTGGGATGAAACTGTATAGATTTAATTCTTTCTAAGAAGTGGGATTAGGTGTGGGCTATATAAAATGGCTGTATGCCACAGTTTTCTGCCAGCAATTTGAGATAAGCTGTGCAATTCTCACTCTCTAAGTGGCTTTGCAGTTCCTGCCCTGGCTTAACTGAATCTGGCTTTCTTCTCTACCATTGTTTATAAAGTAAGCTCGTCATCTTTCCTTTCTTTCACCCTTTGTTACCACCAACAGTCCATAAACACACACACACACACACACATGCACACACACAACCATACACATGGATCAGCCCTGGTCAGGAATCATGGTTAATGAATTATTTCCTCCATTCTCTTCCAGAAATCAGAACTTCCAAGTCCCTTCAAGTCTCTGACTTTCCAGTATTGTGTCTTAGAGAATTCCCTCTATCACTCACCTCTTTGATCTGTTGTTCTCCCACTGCTTCAATTACAGACTGCAAAGGGGTTGAAATGTAATGCCTAGTTTCACTCCACCATTTTTTTCTTTTTTTCTTTCTTATTTTTATTCGAAGTTGTTGCATATGACAATAGAATGCATTACAATTCATAATGCACATATAGAGCACATTTTTACATATTTCTGGTTGTACACAAAGTATATTCACACCATTCATGTCTTCATACATGCACTTAGGGATGAGAGGGATATCACTCCACCATTTTTCCTCTTTCATTCATGGACTTTTCAGGGTTTTCTGGGTATAGAATTACAACTTCTACAAACAGGAAAAAAATTTGCTTCCTCTTTTCCTATTTCTACCCCTTTTCTTTCTTTTTCCTGACTCCTCTAGCAAAATTTTCCAGCACTAGACTAAATAAGAGTAGTGAGAGTAGACACCCTTGTCTCATTCCTGATTTTAGAGAAAATACATTCAGGTTTTCCCTATTTAGTATGAGGCTGGCACTGTTTTCTCATATATTACCTTTATTATGTCAATATATGATTCTTATATACATAGTTAATTCAGAATTTTTATTATGAAGGGATGTTGAATTTTATTAAGGCTTTTTTCACCCCTATTGAGGTGATTGTGTGACTTTTATCCTTGATTTGACCTATGTATTGTATTGTATTTATATATTTTTATATATTGAGAGTGAGGAATCCTATATTCATGTGTTGGGAGAATTAATATTAAAATGTAATCTACAGATTCAATGCAATCCCCATTAAATGTCATAGGCATTCTTCAAAAAACTAGAAACAAATTTTAAAATTCATACGGAAGCACAAAAGACCCTGAAATTGCCAAAAATAATCCTTAGCAAAAAAGAACAATGCTGTAGGTTTCACAATAGTTGATTTCAAAATAAACCATGGAGAAATTTTAATGAAAACAACATGGTATTAGAATAAAAATAGACACATAGACCAATGGAATAAAATAGAAAACCCCGGAATGGATCCATGCATCAACAGTCATTTTATTATCAAGAAAAGAGCCAAAAACATAAATTTGAAAAAAAGCAGCATCTTCAGAAAACAGTCCTGGGAAAACTGAACTTCCATCTGTAGAAGACTGTCACTAGATCCTGTTTCTCAACCTGTGTAAAAATTAACTCAGAATGAATAAAAGACCTTAATGTTAGAGCTGAAAATTGTAAGCTATGCGAGAAAAACATAGGGGAAACACTCCAATATACAAGTATAGGCAATAATTTCCTGAACAGGATTCTAATAGCTCAGGAAATAGTAGCAAGAATACATAAATGAGATTACATCTAATTAAAAAGCTTCAGTGCAGCAAAGGAAACAGTCAACAGAGTAAAGAGGCAACCTACAAAATGAGAGAAAATATTCATCAGCTATTCATCTGACTAAGGGTTAATATCCAGAATATGTTTTAAAACTTAAAAAGATAACAAAAGAATAAGTTATCCAATCAATAAATGGACAAATCAACTGAACAGACTCTTGTCAAAAGAAGTGTAAAATTTCAATAAATGTATGAAAAAATGTTCAGCATCTTTAGCCATCAGGGAAATGCAAATAAAAATGACATTGAAATTCTATTTCATCCTAGTCAGAATGGCTTTCATCAAGAAAAAAAAAATTTAAAATCTTGGCAAAGATGCAGCTAAAAAGGGACCCTTATGCATTGTTGATAGAGATGTAAATTAGTAGAGCCCCTATGAAAAACAATATTGAGGATCCTCAAAAGATAGAAATGAAATTGCCACATGACCAAGGTATAGCTTTCCTAGGTATATAACCAAAAGAATAAAAATCAGCATATTATAGAGACATCTGCATACCATGTTTATTACATGTTATTCAAAATAGAGACATTGTAGAATTAGCCTAGATACCCATCAATAAATGAATGGATGAAGAAAAATTGGAGTACTATTCAGTCATAAAGAAGAATGAAGTCCTGTCATTGTAGGAAAATGAATGAAACTGGAGATTATTATTTTAAAAAATAATACATATTCAGAAAGCTAAGTATATCATGCTTTTGTTCATATGTAGAATTATGAAAATAAAAGATTTCATGAGGCTAGATGGGAGAATTTTAAGTAAGGGAAAGGAGATGCAAGCAATAGACAAGGGGATTAGAGAAGGTAATAGAAAGAATAAATATAATCAAAGCATATTACATGCATATATGAAATTGTCACAAAGAAACACTACTTTGTATAACTTACACGAACTGATAATTATAATAAAAAGTAACTGCAAATAAATTGATTTTTTTAAAAAAAATTACATATATTTTTAATTGTAGATGGACACAATGCCTTAATTTATTTATTTATCTTTTTATGTGGTGCTGAGGATTGTAACCAGGCCCTCACACATGCTAGGCAAGCGCCCTACCACTGAACCATAACCCCAGCCTCAAATTTTACTTTTTTTAAAATAATATTTATTTTTAGTTGTAGTTAGACACAATACATTTATTTTTTTATTTATTTTTATGTGGTGCTGAGGATCGAACTCAGGGCCTCACACATGCCAGGTGAGCACTTCACCACTGAGCTACAACCCCAGCTGCCCAAATTTTACTTTATTTTAAGGTTTATTGATATTTTTATGGATATAGAAATTCCAAAAAATATTTTAAAAATCCTTCACATTTTATGGATTCAGTTTCGTACTTTGGGTAAAGTGTAATGCAAGTAAGAAATAGAAGAATAAGAGAAATAAACCTGTGGTGTTAAATTGGAAATAGAAGTGTCAATAAGAATTAATTTACCTTGAAAAATTGTAGAAGCAATGACATATTAATAAAATGAGCAAAACTGGCACTCAGATTGTATGGTTTCAAAATGCCATTCCCCATTAAAGTGTCCAGACATCCTTCGAGGACTGGGAGAGAAAGTACCCAGTAAGTCTGGAACATTAAGTGACATAAAGTAAAGAAGTACTCAAATACTGATAGAGATATTTTAAAATAATGCAAGTATAAGTTTGAAGAAGAGTATTCTGGAATAATTTGGAAAATATTGAAGACTGAAAAGATTAATATGAACTCTTTCAAAATTCAAAACTCCTGCTCATCAAAAACATGATTAAGAATGTGAAAAAGACAAGCCAGAGACTAGGAGAAAATTTTTAAATCAATCTATCAATCAACCAACCAACCAACCAACCAATCCTCTCCCTCCCCCTCTTACCCCTCTCCTTTCTTACTTCCCTGTAACTCTCTCTCTTTCCCTTCCCTCCACCCCCTGAAATATAAGAATTCCCAAGACTCAATGAGGGAAACAAACAATTTTAAAAGTCCAAATTCTTGAAGAGGCACTTCACTAAAGAATATATTTGAATGGATAAAGAAAATGTGGTATATATACACAATGGAATATTACCCAGCCATAAAGAAGAATGAAATTATGGCATTTGCTTGTAAATGGATGGAACAGGAGAAGATCATGCTAATTTAAATAAGCAAATCCCCAAAAAATCCAAAGGCCACATGTTCTCTCTGATTTGTCAATACTAACCCAAAACAAGGGAAGTTGGAGAGGGGAATAATAGAAACCCATTGGGTTACACAAAGGGAAATGAAGGGAAGGGAGTGGCGGGGAGGGGAATAGAAAAGACAGTAGAATTAATAGGTCATAACTTTCTTAGCCTTGTATTTGTATACACAACCAGAGTAACTTCACATTATGTACAACCATAGGAGTGGAATCCTAAACAGAATAAGTTATATTCTATGTATGTATAACCTACCAAAATGCATTCTACTATCATGTATAACTAAAAAGAACAAATAAGAATATATTTGAATGACTACTCCATATAAAAAGATACTAAATGTCATTTGTGATTAGGAAATACAATTTGAAGCCAACATGAAGTACTACTACAAAGAAAGTACAAAATGACAAAGAAGTAATACCAAGAGTATATATCACTTTGAAAAACAGTTTGGCAGTTCATTTCAAGGTTGAATTTACACTTACCATATGACCTAGTGATTCCACTCCTAAGTTTTTATCCATGAGAAATGAGTCCATATATTTATCAAAGGCCTTAATAAGAATGTTAATAGGCACACTGTGTGGATGCGATCCCAGTGCGGGACCCCAGCGGAAAAAGCCCAGGCCTGCAAGCTTCCCAGGTAGGCGCCCACTGGCAGACTTTTCCAGCCTGCCATCCACAGAAAAGGGATCTCACAACAGGACAGCAGGAGAACATGCCCTGGTCTGCAAGCTTCCCAGGTTCTCGGTAACTGCCTGGACGTGATCCGGGACAACTGGCTCAAACTGGAAGGGAAAAAAAAGAAGGACTTCACAGGGCACTGTTTGACTGAGATCTGTTCCTGAGATTTGTTCCTGGGTTCGACATTGGTTTTCTTATTTGTTGTTGTTGTTGTTTGATTGTGGGTTTGTTTGTTTATTCGCTTTTATTCTTCTTTTCTTTCTTTATTTTCTTCCTTCTCACTTTTATCTCCTTTCTTCTTCCCTCATCTTTCCTATTTACACCCTGCCATTGCATTCTCAACAGAGGAGAAAACAAGTTATACATAGAAATTGGGATTTTGAGAACTGGGGCAACTAAATTATACAGCAAAGCGGTGTTATATATAATTTATTCTCAGTTTTTTTCTCACTTTCTCTTTCCTCTCTTTTACACTAATCCCTAATTCTTGTCATCTCTCTCTTTTTTTCCTCTTTCTTCTTCTTCTTTTCTTTTTTTGCTTTTCCATCTTTCTTTTTTTCTTCTCTCAACAGTTGCATAAGTATGGGGTATATATAAATCGGTCTTTCCACTAAATCGTCCACTCTTTTTCCTCTCTTTTCTGATGATATTAAACCACTTCCATAGAATTCTCTTTTCACACTTCCTAAGAAAGATCAACCCAATACCCTCACTTCCTTCTTCCTAAACATATCACCTCTGTGTCCAACATTTAAAACTATAAAACCCGTCAGAACATACACAGTAAATTGGAGACAATATCTGAGTTAATTAAATCTGTGCATTGTGATCAAACTGGGATTATCTGAATAGTAAGTGTTTGGTTTTAATGTGTAAAGTATTTATAAGGAGATCTGATAGCATTGCACTACAGGAGCATCATAAGGATTTAAGGTAAAAACGAAATAGTCAAGGTTCCACAGTGCCAGAAGAAAAATCACACAAGCAATATGAAGAAACAAGGGAAGAAAGTGACTCAAACAAATCAACATATCTCCTCAGAAGATTTCATGGCAAGCACAGTTGGTCAAATGCCAGAGATGGAATTCAGAAATTACATATTCCAAATGTTTATGGAACTTAAGAATGAACTCAAAAATGATATAAGGGAGCAAATACAAGTGGTAAAAGATCATTTTGGCAAAGAACTCCAAAAACAAATACAGGAAGCAAAAGATTACATCAATAGGGAGATAGAAATTCTAAAGAGAAACCAAAGAGAAATTCTGGAAATGAAAGAAGCAATAAACCAAACTAAATGTTCAATTGAAAGCATCACCAGCAGATTAGACCACTTAGAAGAAAGGACCTCAGATAACGAAGACAAAATATATACCTTGGAGAAAAATGTAAATTACACAGCAAAAATTGTAAGAAATCAAGAACAGAACATTCAAGAAATATGGGACAACATAAAAAGACCAAATTTAAGAGTGACTGGGGTGGAGGAAGGTACAGAGTTCCAAGCCAAAGGAATGAGTAATGTATTCAATGAAATGATTACAGAAAATTTGCCAAACTTGAGGAATGAATGGGAAAACCATGTACAAGAGGCCTACCGAACACCAAACATACAAAATCACAACAGATCCACACCAAGACACATTATAATGAAAATGCCTAATATACTGACCAAGGAGAGAATATTAAAAGCCACAAGAGAAAGGAAGCAGATTACATATAGGGGGAAACCAATCAGACTATGTTCAGATTTTTCAACCCAGACTTTAAAAGCTAGAATATCCTGGAATAGCATATTTCAAGCTCTGAAAGAAAAGGGATGTCAACCAAGAATCTTATACCCAACAAAACTGAGCTTTAGATTTGAAGAAAAAATAAAAACCTTCCAAGACAAAAAAAGTTAAAAGATTTTACAACTCAAAAGCCAGCACTTCTGAATATCCTGGGCAAAATAGTCCACAAAGAAGAAAAGAATAATAACCATGAAAATCAACAAAGGGAGATATTAAACTAAAGGAAATTCCAACCAGAGGAAAAAACGAAAAGAGTTAAATAGCATAAACAAATAAAAATGGATGGGAATAAGAATCACATCTCAGTAATAACCCTGAATGTTAATGGGCTAAACTCACCATTCAAAAGACACAGATTGTCAGACTGGATTAAAAAAAATGACCTGACTATTTGCTGTCTCTAAGAAACCCACCTCATAGAAAGAGACATCAATAGATTGAAGGTGAAAGGATGGGAAAAGTCTTATCACTCACATGGGTTATGGAAGCAAGCAGGGGTTTCCAATCTCATATCAAATAAGGTAGACTTCAAGCCAAAGCTAATCAAAAGGGACAAAGATGGATATTTCTTACTACTTAAGGGAACCATTCATCAACAAGATATAACAATTATAAATCTATATGCCCCAAATAATGGGGTACCTACATTCATCAAACAAACTCTTCTCACGTTCAAAAGTAAAATAGACCACAATACAATTATTCTAGGGGACATCAACACACCTCTCTCACCAATGGATAGATCATCTAAACAAAAGCTAAATAAAGAAACTGTAGGTCTCATTAAAACAATTAATAACTTAGACTTAGCGGTCATATAAAGAATATGTCATCCCTCAGTGAGTGAATACACTTTTTTTCTCAGCAGCACATGGCTCCTTCTCCAAAATAGACCATATATTATGCCATAAGGCAAATCTCAGCAGATATAAAAAAAGTAGAAATACTACCCTGCATTCTATCAGACCATAAAGGGATGAAATTGGAAATCAATGGCAAAACAATAAACAAACAAACAAACAAAAAACTATTCTAACAACTGGAAGCTAAACAACATGCTACTCAATGAACAAGGGGTTGAAGAAGACATCAAGGAGGAGATAAAAAAATTCCTAGAGGTAAATGAAAATGCATATACTTCATATAGAAATCTCTGGGACACTATGAAGGCAGTAGTAAGAGGAAAATTCATTGCACTGAGTTCATTCCTTAAAAGAAAAAAAAAAAAAACAACAACAAATAAATGACTTAACATCACACCTCAAAGCACTAGAAAAAGAGGAACAAATCAACACTAAGAGTAGTAGAAGACAGGAAATAATTAAAATCAGAGCTGAAATTAATGAAATTGAGACTAAAGAAACAATTAAAAGAATTGACAAAACTAAACGTTGGTTCTTTGAAAAAAATAAATGAAATTGATAGACCCTTAGCAATGCTAATAAAATGAAGAAGAGAAAAAACTCAAATTACTAACATCTGTGATGAAAAAGGAAATATCACAACAAACACCTCAGATATACAGAAGATAATTAGAAGTTACTTTGAAACTTCTACTCTAATAAAATATAAAATACTGAAGGCATCTACAGATTTCTAGAGTCGTAAGAATTGCCCAAACTAGAACGGGAGGCTATACACAATTTAAACAGATCAATTTCAATCGAGGAAATTGAAGACACCATCAAAAAGCTATCATCAAGAAAAAGTCCAGGGGCTGGGGTTGTGGCTCAGCGGCAAAGCGCTCGCCTCGCACGTGTGCGGCCCGGGTTCGATCCTCAGCACCACGTAAACATAAATGCATTGCATTGTGTACAACTAAAGTAAATAAATAAATATTAAAAAAATAATTTATAAAAAAAAAAAAAAAAAAAAAAAAAAAAAAGAAAAAGTCCAGGTCCTCCTGATGGGTTCACAGCCAAGTTCTACAAGACCTTCAAAGAAGAACTAATACCAATGCTCTTCAACTTATTTAAAGAAATAGAAAAAGAGGGAGCTCTCCCAGACTCTTTCTATGAGGCCAATATTACATTAACTCCAAAGCAAGGGAAAGACAAAGCCAAAAAAAGAAAACTTCAGGCCAATATCTTTAACGAACACAGCAAAAATCTTCAACAAAATTCTGGCAAATCGAATACAAAAACATATCAAAAAGATAGTGCACCATGATCAAGTGGGGTTTATCCAAGGGATGCAAGGTTGGTTCAACATTCGGAAATCAATAAACATAATACATCACATCAATAGACTTAAAGATAAGAACCATATGATCATCTCAATAGATGCAGAAAAAGAATTCGACAAAATAAAAACACCCATTTATGTTCAAAACACTAGAAAAACTAGGAATAATAAGAACATATCGCAACATTATAAAAGTTATTTATGCAAAGCCCCAAGCTAACATTATCTTAAATGGAGAAAAATTAAAAGCATTTCCTCTAAAAACTGGAACAAGACACGGAAGCCCCTTTTCACCACTGCTATTTAATATAGTACTTGAAACTCTGTCTAGAGCAATTAGACGAAAGAAATTAAAGGTATCCAGATAGGAAAAGAAGAGCTCAAATTAGCACTATTTGCTGATAACATGATAATATACCTAGAAGACCCAAAAAACTCTACCAGAAAACTTTTACAACTAGTACATGAATTCAGCAATGTAGCAGGATACAAATCAATACCCATAAGTCAAAGGCATTTTTGTACATCAGTGACAAATCCTCTGAAGGGGAAATGAAGAAAACTACCCCATTTACAACAGCATCAAAAAAAAAAAAATCTGGGAATCAACTTAATGAACGAGGTGAAGGACCTCTATAACGAAAACTATAGAACACTAAAAAAAAGAAATTATAGAAGACCTCAGAAGATGAAAAGACCTACCTTGTTCTTGGATAGGTAGAACTAATATTGTTAAAATGTCCATACTACCAAAAGCATTATACAGATTTAATGCAATTCCAATCAAAATCCCAATGACATTCCTCAAAGAAATAAAAAAAAAAGCCGTCATAAAATTCATCTGGAAAAATAAGAGACCCAGAATAGCCAGACCAATCCTGAGCAAGAAAAGTGAAGCAGGTGGCATCACTATACTAGACTTTAAATTATACTATAGAGCAATAGTAACAAAAACATCATGGTATTGGCACCAAAACAGACTAGTAGACCAATGGTACAGAATAGAGGACACAGAGACTAATACATATAATTTCAGCTATCTTATATTAGACAAAGGTACCGAAAACGTACAGTAGAGAAAGTATAGCCTCTTCAACAAACGGTGCTGGGAAAACTGGAAATCCATATGCAACAAAATGAAATTAAAACTTTATCTCTCACCATGCACAAAACTCAATTCAAAGTGGATCAAGGACCTAGGAATTAGACCAGAGACAATACACTTAATAGAAGAAGAAGTAAGCTCCAATTTCCAACATGTTGGATTAGGCCCCAAGTTCCTTAATAAGAATCCTGTAGCACATGAATTAATATCAAGAATCAATGAATGTGATAGATTCAAACTAAAAAGCTTCTTCTCAGCAAAAGAAACAATCAGTGAGTTGAATAGAGAGCCAACTATTTGGGAACAAATATTTAATGCATGCACATCAGATAGAGCACTAATTTCTAGAATATATAAAGAACTCAAAAAACTTAATTCCAAAAAAAACAAATAACCCAATCAATAAATGGGCTAAGAAATTAAAAAGACACTTCTCAGAAGAAGATGCACATTTAATCAGCAAATACATGAAAAAGTGCTCAACATCCCTGGCAGTTAGAGAAATGCAAATCAAAACTACTCTAAGATTTCATTTTACTCCAGTCAGAATGGCAGCCATTAAGAACACAAACAACAATTTATTTTGCAGAGGATGTGGGAAAAAAGGCACACTCATACATTGCTGGTGGGACTGCAAATTGGTGCAATTGTTATGGAAGGCAGTATGGAGATTTCTTGGAAAACTGGGAATGGAACCACCCTATGACCCAGCCATCCCACTCCTGGGTCTATTCCCAAAGGACTTAAAAACAGCATATTACAGTGACACAGCCACTTCAGTGTTTATAGCAGCACAATTCACAATAGCTAGATTGTGCATCCAACCTAGATGTCCCTCAGTTGATGAATGGATAAAGAAAATGATACATATACACAATGGAATTTTACTCAGCAATAAAAGAAAATAAAATAATGGCATTCGCAGGTAAATGGATGAAGTTGGAGAATATAATGCTAAGTGAAGTTAGTCAATTTCAAAAATTGAAATACCGAATGTTTGCTCTGATATAACGTGGCTGATTCACAGTGGTGTTGGGTCGGGGTACATAGGAGGATTAGAGGAATGCTAGAAAGGTCAAAGGGGAGGGAGGGAAAGGAAGGGTGCAAGGGGGATGGAGGGGAAAAAAAGAAAAGGTGGTTGAATAAGATGGATGTCTTTATCCTAAATGCATGATTGAAGATTTGAATGGTACGAATATACATTGTATACAAACAGTGTTTTGTAAAAGATGCTCTATATGTTTATTATGAATTATAATGCATACTATTATTATAAAATACAACTTTGAATAAAAAATGCATACTATAAAAAAGAATGTTGATATTAGCTTTATTTATACATGCCAAAATTTTGAAATAACCCAAATATCCATTAACAGAATAAATAAACAAATTTTGGCATATTCATACATTGTAATCACATTCATTATTAAAAATGAACTGTTGATCAGAGATGATATAGATATATCTCAAAAATATATTGAGATATGCCTTTACACCACTGGCCTACAAACCACCCAGTCATGGTTCAGTCAAGCTGAGCCTCTCCCATAGTTTTCTAAACAAAACTAGCATATCCATACATTTGCACATTTTGTTCTTTACACCTGACAAATCCTCCCATTCTTCTTATCTTACCTCCTGGAATAAATATTCTATTATTACTAGATCCTTGTTTGATTGCCTTTAACTTATCCATCCAGTTTAGTTTGCATCTATCTTGTTCCAATATCTCTTTAAATGAACTCAATGTCTTCATTCAACTTCTTTGTCTAAATATTAATTTCTTGATGGCATGACTTTGTTTCATATTCCTGTGTAGCTACAGAATCCTTAGAACATTTTACTACTTTACAAAATGTAGACCCATTAAACCCTTGTTCATTAAAAATAACATTTCAATATAGGGTGTGTACTATTTGATTCTATTATATAAAGTTACAAACCAGGCCAATCAAATATATGATGATAGATTCTATATTGCTTGGGGAGGATAAACTGAGAGGAACATGAAATAATTTTCTGGGATGATGGAAATGTTCTACAGATTGATGTGTTGATTACATGGGTGTTAAATATAGGTAAAATTTTCTGAATGGGATTTTAAAAATCAATGCCAAATTATTAGTTGGATTTTGTACACTAATAATGAATAATCCCACAAGTAAATTAAGAAAAATCAATTTGTAATAGTATAAAAAGAATAAAATAGTTAAAATTAAAGATAACCAAATAGGTGAAAGATTTGCACATTAAAAACCATGAAAAGTTGCTGAAAGAAATTAATGACACAAATTAATGAAAGGCATTATGCATGCTTGGATTTGAAGATGAAATATTGTTAAGATGACATTAATGCCTAAAGAAATCCACATTAGTATTGAAGCTCATATCAAAATACCAACAACTTGTTTTGTTAAATAGAAAAAATCATCCTAAATTCACATGAACCCTCAATTGACCATTAATTGCCAAGTCAGTCTTGAAATACCACAAAATTGGGAAATCTCTCACTTCCTGATTTAAAAACTTACTGCAAAGCTACAGTATTGCAAAAGGTATGGTATTATCATAAAGACAATACTGTACTGTATTAATGTATAAAGTACTGTATCAATGTTAAATTTCTTAAATATGACAGTTGTAGTCTAGTTATATAGGTGAAATTCTCAAGACAAATGTTAACTTATTTGGGGGATGAAGTTCATCTACAGCTAACTCTCAAATTACTCAGAAAACAGTGCAAAGTATACTTAGAAATATATGTAGGTGTAATACAAATGTGGGGCAATGTTAATGAGTGGCAAATTTAGGTATAAGACATATGGGTGCTCACTGTAATTTTTCTCATGATAATTCTATGATTTTGAAAATTTTCCAAAAAATGTTGGGAAAAGTAAAATAAAATAAAAATATTCGCTCTCTCTTTTAAGACACCTAATTTGTTGAGGCCAAAACCTGATGTATTTGAAGGAAGAAAGGAATGGCTTGATGGCTAAATAAATATCTCTGAGTCAGATGCTCTAGATTTCAGTCCAGGTTCTGTCATTAACTTTCATTTCACATGGGTTTTCTCATGGGTCAAACAGGGAGTGATAATACCTTCTTACCATGTCTACTTTATAGGGCTATTGTGAGGATTAAATGAGATAACAGATGGGAAAATACACTTACAAGGGGAAAAGTGCTATTCAAATTCAGAACATGCATATTGTTGTTGTCATCTTACAATATTTTTCAAATGGACACAACCCAATCCATTGCCATAAGTTGACAACTATTTCTTTGCAAATTTTCAACGGTGTGCATTTACCCCTTTGATTTGGAAATTCCTGAATCCCATGTCATGGGTATTCCCTGAAATGATTGATAGCCCTTGCAGGCTATCATTAGCACTGAATGAGACCACTGGCATCTAAGAGGATTCTGCCACATGCCTGCTTTCTGGCCAGCAGTTCTGCATATTTTCCATTTGAGTCAGTGGTAGGAGATCTGGTTAAATCAAGTGTAACCAGAGAAGATGGTGGGGGAAAGGGAGGTTGGTGGAAAGACAGAGGAAGGAACGATGGCAGGGTCAAAAGAGAATAATTGATAAATATCAAGAGAATCAGAAGTCCTGAAACTGTCATCTCCTTGGGGTATTTTGATTTTTCACTAGAACCTTTTCTCACCAATTTGCTCCAGGTACTGGTAAGAAAGCAGTCCAAAATTCAATTTCTAATTCACACTATTTGGATATATCCAAGATAGTTCTGTTTCAATAATCATGTGAGGCAAGACTCATTTTTCACTTAAACTATCGATTTGATATCCTTGGAATACAAATTGTAGCACAGTTAATCTAAGGGTAATCTTTGGTAAAAACAAAAACCAAAAATGTTAAGATCCCCAAACTATTTCAGAAACCAAAATATACTGTATACACACTAAAATTTATTCCATGTACTCTTTTATCCTGTACATTTTAGGATAAAGTCACATTTGTGACATAAAGCCATTAATCAGTCATTATTTATCTTGTAGACTTTGATCCACATGGGAACATAAATAGTAGAAACCAATAAATATAGGTCTATTCAATTGTACCATCTTAGAAATAAAAAGCTATTAGGGCTGGGGTTGTGGCTCAGTGGTAGAGCATTTGTCTAGCACATGTGAGGTTCTAGGTATGATCCTCAGCACCACATAAAAAAATAAATAAACTAAAGGTATTGTGTCCAACTATAACAAAAATATTAAAAAAGAAAGAAAAGGCTATGGATCAATCTTATTCTAAATTATGTCTTCTGACGTTTATTCATTCATCAAATTCTTCCAACTCACACTAGAACCTAGCCTTCACACTTGTGGTTAGATGCTCTTTGTCAAATTTTCATTAATGAGATAACCAAAATCAACATATTAGAGGCAATATATTGTGTTTAATCAGAATTCGAGGGAGCTGGGTTCTCTTCCTGGTCTTTGTGATCACAGGAAATTAATAAAAATATTTTTCTCTTCATCATCTGTAAAATTTACCTAATAGTTGTTGCCCAATCTTAGTGTTATTATAATGATCAAATCTAGAAATGCATTAAGATGATCCATATTATTCAATGTAAATGGTAATACTTTGCATCAAACTTTGACATATGTGAAATAATGTCTTCTGCCCAGAGAATAGTAAACCAGAAAAAGTATCAGACAACTTAGTGTATTTTTCAATTATGACTAAGTTAATCGCCAAGATGTCAAATAGCACTCCTAAAATCCCTCTGTAGCCAAGTTGCAAAGCTTAGAAGAAAGTTTAGAGCCTGGCAAAGAACAACTCTCAAAATGGCAGAGTCCTTTTTCCTGGCAGCATTGATGGGGCGCATAATAGCAAAGTGTGACAGCAATCCTGTCAATAGCCACCAGCATGGGAAAAATAGCTGCACAGTACTTGTCTAGGCATGATGGAACCCATGCAATTTCTAAATGTGATGCTTTGTCCACGATTAAATATTTGACTCAAGATTTAATCTTTAATACATAGAAAAACACAAACAAGTCAGAATTAATTGGGGGAAATATTAATGAAAGCCGATATTAAATAGATATACTTTCCATGTGGTGAATCATTTTGAGGAGTCTGATCTTTCTAATAGCAATATTTTGGCTTGAGTTACCCCAGAGGAAAATGATAAATAAATCATATATTTCTTAAAAGACATATGCAAAGCCTTAAATGGACAATACACTGATCATATCTGATAAAATTCAAGGAACATTCATAACTATAGCATTCAGATAATTATCAAATATGATTATTTATAATATATTTAATAATTAAATAAATTACAAATAATTATATAAATAAATTAATATTAAATGAAATATAAATAATTATATTTAATAATTAAATATATTCCAAAAAGGTAAAAGAATAAAATAATTACAAAGGAAACTCACAAGATATTATACATAGGAAAAACTGGAAATCTTGTTTGTTGTAGATCCATAGCTGTTGATAGAGTTGATATATTTGCTATTTTAATTATTACTAATGTGGGGCTGGGACTGTAGCTCACTGGCAATGCATTTGCCTAGCAAGTGTGAGGTACTGGGTTGGATCCTTAGCACCACATAAAAATAAACAGACAAAATAAATGTATTGCGTCCATCTACAATTAATTTTTTAAAATTATTACTAATATAATCCTTTTCAACTGTGTTATTAAGACAGCTCTGGATACATACTGCAACTTTCATCCATTAATGTTTGTGTCTAACAAATATTAAGTTCATTTCATGAAAAGAAAGAATTCAATTATTTTTGCCAGTGAGGAAAGGGTTAAAATCTTACCTACAGATGCAGGGGGTCATGGGACAGGGGCAACTTGTATGAGTTTATACAGGCAAATTTAATTTCCCTCTACTCTTTTTTTTTTTTTTTTTGATGGTTTGGGTAGAGGTATGGGGGAGAGAACAAGAAGAGCAGAGATAATTTTTCTCTCTTCTGCACTCCAGAGGGAAGAACTGAGAAAATATAATAAAACTGCATGAGGAATTAACTGACAAGTCAACTTACAAGGATGCCCTGAACATATATGTGCATAGCTGCAGCAATAGTTGATATATAAAGTGGAAGAAGCCACTATCATGGCCCTTCAATAAGCCCCAAATCTCATAAAATTCACTAAATCATATTATTAATGTTGTGAGTGATTCAATAATGTTGTGATTACAAAAGAAAATGCCAATATTTTTAGATATGCCTGATGAAATACTTTGGGGTGGAATATCATAATTATTTTTAAACATATCAAAATAATTGTGGAGAAATAATGAATTTATAATTATAATACCTAGCATTTGTTGCATATAAGTTAATAAGGGCTTGAAAAGTATATATTTCATATAGTTCATCTGGACTTAATTTATACTTATGTGGCAAAATATTAACAGTTGTAATATCTAGGTACTAGATTATAGATACTCATTAAAACTGTTATTTTTGCTTTTGTGCATATTTGCAAACTTTTGGAGGAAAATCTGATTTCAATCAGACAAAAGAAACCTGAATAACATCTGTATTGAAAGGGAATTTTTCCCTTTACTTTTTATTCTTCATAGTAGCTGAAGCTAAACTAGTTTTTCCCTTTTATCGATTATTTGATTGATTGATATATGCCTTGTTCTAAAATGTACCATTTGAAAATGTCAAATAAATTTAAAATGATAGTAAGAATGTGAAAAGGAATCACAACATGCAAATGATGATGTCTACTACCCTTATACAAGGTAGGGCATGAGGTCAACCCAAGCTGCCTGGCAGCATAATGAACAAGGAATATTTGTACAATATTTATTTGGGCCAAAATAAAATAATTATTTAGTTACTAAGAAAAAATCATGATGCTATTACAGATATTTACTGAGAATTTACCATCTGTGTCAGGAATAATTCTAAGCATTTGTCATGTATAAATTCATTTAATCCTCACCACAGGGGCTGTTTTATCTTCATTTTACAGGTATGGAAACTGAGATTCATAGAATAGTCCAAGAAAGTTGACAAAGAACACACAGCCAGGAAGTGACAGGGTTGGGATTTAACTACAGATAGTCTGATTAGGAAGATTATATTTTAATCTCAAATTAATATTGTCTATTTTTCTGGTAAGTATAACTTTACCTAACGACAAGATCAGAAAGAAATGAATATTTCATGGTTTTTAGTACAACAAATAATAAACACCCTCAGAAAACATCTTTACTGTAAACACAGGGGCAGGTTTTTTGGGCTTGTCATGATGATTTATAATGATCACTCTAGTACTTGTTGCAAATAAGTTCTTAGGTGCTTGAAAAGTGTGTGTTTTTTATGTAGTTTAAAGTTTAAACATACTTTTCTCTATCTGTTAACACTGTTAATCTGCTGAGAACAATTGTGACCCCCCCATTTTTTCAAAGAAGTCTGAGTCATCACAAATTCTGAAATACTGCAGCTTGCATGTCTGACATGTTAAAAGTGGCAAGGCTCATTTAGACTTAATTTATACTTATTCTGGATAAAATCGAGTATGGCAGACTTTGAATGTTGTGATAGATTAAATGATGAAGTCAAATGGTGGGAAATGAATGATGAGCAGCTTGACTGAATGTTAAATCTAGTTATACTAACATACTAGGAATTTTGTCTTGAACAAATCAGTAAAGTGCCTAATACCCTGTATACTTCTACCTTCTTTCCCCTACTTATTTCTTATTCATACTCTAAGTGGGGCCTTTGAGGCCAGAACTTCTACAGAGGATATTTCAACGATGACTGCAATAAAAATGATAAGCAGGATGCAAATCTGCTCTCAAAATCTAGAATTATCTGATTAGGTAAGATTAAAAATTGAGATGAACTGTTATGAAATTACAACATTGTTGCACTTCATATTCTCGGTTTGCTCACTTCAGAAAGCACTATTCATTCATACAATGCTGATCTGTGTAGGAGACAGGGAAACAGGTGGTCTATTACTAGATCCATTAAACAAGATATTTATATATTACATATCCATCTTGAGGCAATTAGGCTGATCATTTTTTTCTTTTATGGTTTCATTGAAAACTCTTGGCAATAAAGTAATTACGAAGTATGTATATGAGCATTTATCTATGATATCAAATTCAATGGGCTTTTCATGCATTAGAAATAAAGTGGACCCCTACTCACTTTTCCCTTGAGAAATACAGTACATTCAAGGCAGATTTACTGTTCTGAGAGATGTGCAAATACGAGGAGGTCTGGTGTATGAATGGAAAACAGGATTGGTTAAGCAATTTATTTTGATTGCCACATCATTGTTTGCTGATTTTAAACAAATTCCAATTATCACCTGCCACTATTTACCATTTTAAAAAGTCATGCTTGCTAATGTGAATTTCAACAAGTAGATTTGTACTAGGATCTGTGCAAAACCTATTACAGACATTATTTTATTTAATGCACACAGCCTTAAAATTATCAATATCTCTATTTTATTTATGTGAATAGTCCAAAAGAAGTCACATAAGTTAATCAAGGTCACAAAATAAATAGTGGGACCACAATTTCAATTCAGACAGAATAACCCTGAAATCATAATGTTAACCACCATGCTATACCATTTTAGGAGCGTAATGGAAAAATATTTGTGGGATAAGGATAAAGCAATCCACAATCATCTAGATATTGATGTTGTAAATAAAATGTCAAGTAGGTTGGGATGAACTGAACAAGGTCAGTACTGACAGTCCAGTCAGATTTATAGATTTGGTCAAAAATTAGGTATCAGAAAATGGGAGAAATTTGTAGTATTTTAGAAAATAGGAAACTGAAAAACAAAGAACCAGATTCTAAAACTTACTGTTTCTAGCTAAGCAGGATCAGATCAAGAGAGTGATTCAGTTTTGCGGTTCACCATATACAGCTAGAGGAATGAGAAGTTGTGCTCCATTTGTGTACAATGTGTCAAAATGCATTCTACTGTCATGTATAATTAATCAAAACAAATTAAAAAATTAAAAAAAGAAATGGGTAGGGTTCAAATAAAAAGTGATCAAAATACAAGAAAAAAGTTTCAGGAACCTACTAATTGGTAACCTTTAGGGAACTGATAGAACAAATAAGAACCTAGTTACTGAGGAAGTTCTGAGATACCATGGGCAGCAAAGGAGCCATTTGGTGAATCAACTAGATCATAATTTTAATCTTACCTTATAAACATTAAAAATAAATAATGAACTTTTGAAATACTCTGATGCCATTTTATTTGATTCTAAATAATCACTAACCCTAGAGCCTCTGAATATCCAAATGCCTGATACAGTTTAAGAAATTTTTCTTGATAATAAAATAAAATTTGATATTTTATGACAATGTGTTGACACATAAAATTATTAACTAATATACTCATGAAATTTATCATTATGTTGATTTGCATATACTATATGTGAAATTACCTTTTTCATACCAAGCAATCCCAAATAGTGATATCTGGACTAATGCTGCATAAAAAGTGACATAGTCACAGAATGAAGCTCCAACTCTTGAATTGAGGTTTTGGATTCAATAAAAATTCACTGATGGTTCATCATAAAATAAATTATTGCTTTTTGTTTTAATGTGTATTAGGGAAGTGTGATATTAAGACTATATAATTGCCAAGTCACAGAGTTACAGAGAGGATCAATTTGAAATAATATATGTGAAATTTTTGGTTCATAGTAAAGTCTAGAAAATATTAAAATTTAAATTGATTTAATTAAATTTCCCCAAAACATGTGTATCCTTTGGGCCAGTGATAGTAGTTGTACAGACAGAGCCTCTTATGTTACTTGACATTGAGGATGATTTACATCACCAAGGCATATACAGCTTTATGAGATACATTAAATATCCAATGATTACATTCTTTGCCCTTAAGTGCTTTGATATCCTAATTTCAGTTTGATAATCTAATTTCAGTTAGAAACTCCTAGGAAATTAGACATTAATAGAAGTCTCAATCCATTTGTTATTCCTGATACTATTTTTTGTTATTATATTATTGCCTCCAAATTCCAGTGTAAACTTGTGACCCATTTAATGCAGATAGTAAAATTCAGATGCCTGAAATTTGAATACCTTGTTCTCAGAAATAGTCATAATAGAACTATCTAGTTTAACATCATGAGAATGACTGAATCTAACCTAATAGTATTCTAAACCTTTGTAGTATTAGTAAGCCCAGCATGGTACCTACAACCCTGATTTGTGAATTTTCCTTTAATTCATTCATACACATGCAATTACCTTTGGAGTATCTTTCCCCAGCTAATTTTCTGAATGACTGTAAGTAACATATACATGTAATCTGGGAAAATGTGTGGGACACTTACTGTTGCTTCTAGAAGAAAAAAACAACAACTATATGACATAAATTTAAGATAAAAAAGAAAAGTCTATAGTCTTGATTGTGTTGTGATTTACAATTGGATAAAGAAAAATTTAAGGCTTTAGGGATACTTATGCATCTGACAACTCAAAATTATCTCATTTTATTCAATAAATTTGACAGGTTATTATTCTATAATAAGCATTAAACTACCTTGAAAAACAACTTCAAAAAGCATAGTAAAACTTTGCTTAAAAGCAATATCTGAAAATCACCTGAGCATGTGCAGCTCAAAATGCAAATGGTGACACCAACTCATTGACAAATGAAGTGTAAGCAATATGGGTACAAAGAAAGATCACTGTGATTCAAAGCAATGAGAAGATAAATGGAATGATCCATTCCAGACACTTAATTCTTGCAGCACTAATGGGTCCTCAATTAAAAGCTTCACAACTTCAGCACTTCTCATTAGGTTCTCATTAGGGCGCATGATTATTGTGTAGCACATAATAGAAAGGAGCTTAGTCAGGAAGACTGGCTGAATGTCTGGTGCCTTCAATTTAATATTTTTAAACAATTCATGTCATCAACTTCTGAACAGCTTCCAAATAACTGTGTATTTTAGAACAAAACAGAATGAAGAGTATTAAGGTTTGAATATGTCCCCTCCTCAGAATCCAGATGTTGGAAAATTAGTCCCCAATGTGGCAGTATTAAGAGGTGGTAAGGCCTTTAGGAGATAATTGAATCATGGGAACTCTACTCTTTTGAATGAATTAATATCTTTCTCAGGGAGTATCTAACCCTGTAACCTCAAGAATGGGTATAACTGAAAAGAACAAATAAAAAAGAATGATCAAAAATAACAACAACAACAACTTGGGTACCCTTAGGTAAATCTGTTCCTATTTCTGGACCTTACTTTCCTCACTTGTAAGTGAAAGGATAGGACTATATGACTTCTGAATATATAGAAAATGCTTAATCTTTTTTTTTTTTTTTTTTACCAGTGCACTAATGCTGAAAGACGTACAAGTATCTGTGTAGTAGCATAAGTATGGCAAGTTGTAGATTATAGATAATTCCCAGTATACTGGTCTTTCTGTCCAATTTAAAAACATAAGCCAGTGGAAGATGTTATTATAGGGTTATATTTAAATTACAAGTTTTTCTTAGGATCCACACATTTTAAATAAGTCACTAGGATATGGTAACTTAGAGGCTGAAAACTACTGGTTCAAAATACTTTTGTTTCATGACAATAATTTCTCCAAGCAGCATTGGAGAAAACTACAACAATCCCAGAGAAACTCATAGAAGAGAAATCTTTTTTCTTCTTTTAGTAAATAGAGTAATTGATTTTCTATAGTCAGATATACCACATATTTCTCTAATAGGATCCTAGATATAAAATAAAATCCAATACATACAATACCTGGTACTGAGGTCAATTGCAGCAGATGCACAGAAAATCCTCATGACTACAAATGGGAGCTCTTCATCACTGTTACTAATATGTATCTTTACTGTTTATTGAATGCTTTTTCATTTTTGAAGCACCTTAATATATAGACTGTTTTATTTTTGCTGGGTTCTCTTGATTATATTCTCATTGAACCTATATAATAATTCTTAACATAGGTGAAGGAGGTAGTTATTTCCCTCATTTTGGAGATGGGGAAAGAGTTTCATAGAAGTTAAATAACTTGCTTAAGGTTATACAATAGAAAACTCAGGAGTCCAGCCCAGAGTTTTAAATTCTGATTTTTTCTCTTTTTTCCTGTCCTCAAAATTTCTTCTTATGGATACTCCCAACAAAGAATTCCAATCTGGTTTATCCAATTGCATATCTGATCATTGACATTTGGTCATACATTCTTCATTCTTTCATTTATTCAACAGATTTTTCTTTGTTTGCATATTCTTGGTCCTTGATCTTTCTACCTTATTCAACATTGTTATACATCCCTTTCTCCCATTTACCCTCAGATTTTGCTACTTATCTGTCCCCTTCTCTGGCTTCATTTTTTCTCAGACCTACTGCGTTTGTCTCCTAACTTCTGATCTTAGCATTTTTCTGTTATCTCTCTGTACCTTGCATTTAGCAACTTTAGTTTCAATATTCAATTATCTCTGTAATAACAATGCCTAAATTTCTTTCTAATAGGACAAAAGTACAAATAAAATGCTATGAAAGCTTGAATGAGGTAGGAATCACTTCCAGGATTGTTTTTTAAAGGGATCATGGAGTGGGAAGAAAGACCAGTGGGATCATTTTTGGGGGGTTTTGGATAGGTTCTTAGAGGCTGAGGTTGGATTGAATAAGAAGAAATGGTAGAAAAAGTCTTCCAATAGAGAAATAAGGATGACTAGAAAACACATTGATGGGAAATGATAGAGCATGTGGGGAAAAGAGCAAATCTTTTAGTTTGCATTATAGAATGAATGAATGAATAATGCAGTGGGAATGTTTGATAATATTTTTTTGGGGGGTCTGGAGTGCTAGCTAAGAGAATTTTTACTCTTTTTAAAAATTATTTCTATTTTACCTATACTCCTTGACCTATGGTACTTGCAGGATCATCAAGGTGAAACAGTCAGTAAGCAGATGCATACATAAATTTGGACCTAAGGAGATACTTTACCACCATGTTTACAGCATTATACCTGAATGTTATTTGCATGTTTGTCTTTGCTATTAACACTAGACAGTGAGTTTCTTGAGAGAATGATCTGTGTACATTTCATGTTGATTACTTCCCCAGTCTCAGCATTTATTGTAGTAACTTGGAGTCAATAAATGAATAAATGAGCCGGGCGCAGTGGCACATGCCTGTAATTCCAGCACTTAGGAGGCTGAGGCAGGAGGATCGTGAGTTCAAAGCCAGCCTCAGCAATGGTGAGGCACTTAGCAACTCAGTGAGACCCTGTCTCTAATAAAATACAAAAAAAGGACTGGAGATGTGGCCTGGTGGTCAAGTGCCCCTGAGTTCAATCCCTGGTACCAAAATAAATAAATAAATAAATAAATAATGCCTACTTCATTACTGGCAACATTACCTTTCAAAATGCTCCTGTCCTTTGATCTTGTTTAATATTTATTTTTTAGTGGCAGTTGGACACAATACCTTTATTTTATTTATTAATTTTTATGTGGTGCTGAGGATCAAACCCAGGGCCTCAAACATGCTAGGTTATGACTCTACCGCTGAGCCACAACCCCAGCCCTGTGCTTTGATTTTTATAGCCTTTCACAATATGTCTAGTGGAAAGACAAGAATGGCCTAAAAATCTGGGGCCTGACTTCAAGTTTCCTACTAATAACATCTTAACTAGTCCTACTGTACTTGATCTCTATGTCGGCACTTATTCAACTTCTACTCTGGTTTAGCTGAATCTTCTCTGAAATCTTTTAGAAAATCTCCAAAATCTTAAAGGTGCACATTTTTATCATATCACTCATCACTATGCATTCTATTTATTTATTTGTCTGTCTTCTCTTGAGCTGTGAACTCCTTGCAGAAAAGGCCTGTGTATTGTATTTCTAATGTCTCTACACAGGTACCAAGCACACAGTAAATACTAAAAGCATGTTATGGTTTTGATACCAGGTATTTGATATTAGCTTTGATATTAGATTTGTTCCCAAAAGCTCACATGTGAGACAATGCAAGAAGGTTTAAAGGTAAAAAGATTGAATTATGAGAGCTTTATTATAATCAGTGAATTAATCCACTGATAGGAATTACCACGGGCAGGATATGGTTGGAGAAAGGGGGTTATCATGGATATTTCTTTGGGTTATATATATTATTTCTGGTGAGTGGACCCTCTGCCTCTGCATTTCTCTCTCTCTCTCCCCTCCTCATTCACTTTATTATCATGTTGTGAGCTGCTTTCCTCTACCACATGTTTCCATCATGATGTTCTTCCTCACCTGGGTCACAGAGCAATGGAGTTAGTCATGGATGGACTGAGACTTCTGAAACTGTGAGCCCCAAATAAATGTTTCCTCCTTTATATGGTTCTTGTGTCTTTTGGCCACAGTGGTGAGAAAGATGATTAAAAAAAAGCAGCAGGGGCTGGGATTGTAGCTTGGTGGTAGAGCACTCAGTGGTAGAGCATGTGTGAGGCACTGGGTTTGATACTCAGCACTGCATATAAATAAGTAAATAAACAAAAACAAAGATCCATCAAGAACTAAAGAAATATTTTTTTAAAAAGCAATATGTAGTGAGTATAGGAATGATTTTTCCAAAGTTTGTCTTAAATGTTACTATTTGCTTTTCTATTTATTTATTTTCTCCAATATGTATGACACTATTATTATTTACATTTGAGGTGACTCTCAAAAGCTCATGTGTTAGGCAATGCAAGAAAATTTAGAGGAGAAATGATTGAGTTATGAGACTTAACAATCAGCCCATTAGTCTAATAGAATGGATTTACTGGGTGGTAACCTTAAGCAGGTAGGGTTTGGCTGGCAGAGGTAGGTCATTCAGGGCATGGCTTTGGGGTTTGAATTTTGTCCCTGATGAATAAGTCTGTTTACTTCCTAGTGCTATGTCCTGAGATGCTTTCCTCTACCACACTCTTCTTCAATGATGTTCTGCCTTAACCTAGGGCCCAGAATAATGGAGTCAGCAGTCTATGGACTGAGACCCCTGGAATCATGCCCAAATAAGTTTTCCTCCACTAAAATAGTTCTTGCCACGTTTTTTGGTCACAGCTGTGAAAAAGCTAAGACAGATACTTTAATTGGTATAGCGGGGATATCAAATGGATTCTGTCCTCAAAGAGCTTTCCACATTCTAGGGAAAGGATCTGCAAAAACATGTGTGTATGTATGTATATAGACACACACACACACACACACACACACACACACACCTAGAAGGCTCAACCAATTTCTAAGCAGGTTTTTTTCACTGTCCTCTCTTTTACTGTACACTGGTGTTTGACATCCTGGATATCCAAAAACTGGATGATTTCTGACATTTCCTCCAGATGTCATGCCATCTTATAATTATGGACAAAATTTCACCTATGTTCTGGGGCTGCTGTCAAAGGCAACACAAATAACTTGCTGTAACTTTGAAATCAGTACAACAAGTTCAGAATGATGGATTAAATGAGAATTTCTTGCCCACTGCAAGAAAAATAAAGTTTCTTTTTGCCAAATCACTGCTGTGCAGGGTTATTTGCTGTCTAAGTAAACAATATGCACTCGATGAGAACACAATCTGGCTGGGGAAAAGCAATACAACCACCTGTCCCCAGAATCTGAATCACACATTCGAAAGAAAATGTTTGAGCTTGCATATTATTTATTCATATCCATTCTCCTCTCCTTCCCCTGACTTGCTGACTTTGATCTTCTCTCAGAAACGCATTCTTGCACCTTACAAACTTCTAAACTATACTGACAACCACTCAACTTCTCTAGGAATAGATATTATGTGAATCTGAGAAAGGCACATAATCTTCACTTGTCACATACACTAAAGCATGTCACATGGATAAAGGTGTACTTCTTACAGGTTTATATAGTATTTTCTTATTTACTCATCAAGTAAGCCATATACATTTCCCTGATGCTAAGTCACAAAACAGATGTCAAGCGATTTAGGTCCTAGCTGTTCCACTCCCTCCACTCTTCCTCATCACAAGTTCCTGTTTTTTTTTTTTTTTTTTTTTTTTTTTTTTTTTTTTTTTTTTTTCTCACTACACCTATAACGGGTATCTCTGCCTAATCAAGACTGTCTTATGCAATAACCTGAGCAGGTCTTTTCTTCTGTATTTCCTACTTCAAATGATCCAAACCTGGTTAAGATCCTTGGACTCACCAAAGCTTCCCTAACCATTCTAGCCTCTCTTGAGCTCCCCAAACACATATTGTCTGTTGCATTCCAGATGATTCCATGTGGTAAAATCCTTATCTGAGAGTTGGTCAAATTTTTAAGGCCTAATTGTCTAAGACAGAAAATACTCTAATATCATTGCTGATCTTCTCAATGGGAAGCTGTAAAATGAACACATAAGAACATATAAGAGTAGTGATGATAAACAGGGTTTTACCTAGAATCCAAGACACCATGAACTTTCTGAAAGAATGTGTACTGTTTTCAGTATGATGGACATTATTTTTCCCCCAGAGATTCTGTAGTTCTCATACATTTTCACTGTGATCTATGATAAACAAATGGTTAAGCAATATAGGATTTGTTTTTCATTGCCTTGTCAGGAAAATCTTGGTCCATGGCTCTATCTTCAGCTGAACCTAATGGATATTGTAATCAGTGACACATATCCTTGGGTTTTTTCAGAATGTTTAAGTGGAAATAGCTATGAACTCACGGATATACCTAAAGAAAAGGAACTCTGTGAAAATATTCTAAGATTAGCATTGTCATTATCTTGAATATTTATTTTCTTGATGACATGTTCACAGTGCTAGACAATTTACAAAGCTCTCATTATGTACTACCTCCATTTCTATTCTAACTTAGTTCTCCCCCCACTCCTCTCATTCTCTTCATCCTGAATAGATTAATTTGCTCTAGGAGGACCTGCCCTGAAGGCTGACAAAAGTTAATGTTTTAAACAAATTAAAGACAGAAGAACCTTTGTTTACAGTGGTTTACTTGTGCAGCTGGTTCTTAAGGAACTTGGTTAAGTAGAACTGTAAAGCAAAACTTCCATTAACCCTTTGCTTCCCTTTGCTGCTACCTCATCCCATTGGGACACAGTAGTTTCTCCTCATGAGCCTCTTTTTATTGCCCACTTTTGCTTCTTGGACTACCTGGCATATCTCTGGGGCAGTTCTGCCCATATGTCTTGGTTACACATAATATCATGGGTTATTATGTAATGTTTATAAACTATAAGACTCTAATGTCTTTGGACTATTTTTTGAGCCAGTTTTACATTATTTTACCACATAGAAGATTTTTGTAACTGTACACTGGAAAGTATTATGTCCCGCATCTGCTAAATGAATGAACTAAGGTGGAAAATGGAGCATCTTACTGAAGATTCAGCCAGGTGGAAACAAAAAGCCTTATTTCTGGATTATACTAGACCATGCTGCTTCTCCTATACTTGAGAAATTCAGCACAGAGTTTCCAGTGATTATTGCTTATAAATCCCAAACTAAGCTAGGCAGTTTTTCAGGATGTTATCAAGTGAGAGACTGTGGTTAGTTGGCTAAAGCCTCAATGTAGAAAATTAGACATACAGTGCACTCTTCCTAGGAAATATCCACTGCTAGTATTTATTAAAACCAGATTGGTTTTGAATTGTCACTTTTCTGTCAACCCAGAGAATTATAGTTAGTGAACACTAGCTTTCCCTATTCCACTGCCATCTCTTATGATTTGATTAAAAAAACTGAGTTAGATATAATGAAGACAGTTTAAACTTTTAAAAATTTCTAATTTCAGTCTAGGTATACCTAGAAAATTAAAGGACAATCCATTTGCCTGCCAGCTGTTCTGTTGACCTCTGCTTAATTCTATAACCATCTGTTACTGTCAATGGTAAAGTCAGATATCTTTGTTCCCTTTCTTCTTAAATTTTCATGAATTCTTGAAAGAATTCTTGAAAGAATTCTTGAAAGAATTCTTGAAAGAACTCAAACGTATTCCATAAACAATAGTAGAAGACTGTTACAAAGCCTAATGCTTTGATGAAATTACATGAGGGCAGAGGTAGCAGCTAGCTTGTCTAGAGCTAGCTTCATATTTCTGGCAAGTAGTATACTTAGAAGTGATAATGTCATTCTGGATGTCAAGTGACCCGAACCCTAAAGGTAAATGAAATTGTCAGGTCCTGAATTAATTAATGTGAATGATTTAGAACTGTTCATAGACGAGTTTAGGGAAAGGTATTTTGGTGTTGGGGGAGACAAGAATGACAGCCATTACAGGGTAAACCTCTCTTTGAATATGTCTGCCCATAAAAATTCAGTTCTTTTAAATTTATTTGATTTAGTCAACTATGAAAACAAGTTAAACAAAATCATTGTATCAAATTATAGAAGGAATACATTATTGATTAGTTACTTGGGTTTTTGTTTCCTTTGTATTCACATGATTTAAGAAAGGCCCTATTAATCCATATAAGGCTGACTGAAAAGTTTTTGAAAACACAATTATCTGATTCTTTTGACTACATGTTAGTGTGTGTGTGTGTGTGTGTGTGTGAGAGAGAGAGAGAGAGAGAGAGAGAGAGAGAGAGAGAGAGAGAGAGAGAGAGAGAGAAGAAGGAGGAAGAGGAGGAAGAGGAGGAGGAGGAGAAGGAGGAGGAGGAGGAGAAGGAGATCTGGCATTGCAGGTTATTTTTCTCTGATTTGTTTATGGATAATTTCTCACCCTCATTTGGAAGATTACTTTGTATTATTTATTTTTTTCTTAGAATTGTTCTCATTCCATGAGTTTTGTTCTTTTTTGTAAAAGTTGTGTGCTAAATATATAACCAAATTTTATTTAATTTTTAGAACTTTGTAAGACTTTCCAGACAAATAAATTTAAAAATCAGAGGGAAAGTAGGCTTAGATAATACTTATAATTTCTGGTTTGGAAAATATACTTATTATTACTTCTTTGGGCATGACGAGGCTAAGAAAAGAAAAGCCATAGGTGAAATACCTCTTTGGCTTCTGTGTTTCCAAAAGATACAGAGAAAGGCTGCTTAGTGATATGTAAACACTAGAAAAACAGAATAGAACTCACTAAAAGTTTCTACAGCAAGTACCTACCATTGACCTAGGCTAGATAAGAAACAACAGAGAAGAGGTAAAGGCACATTTCCAATTACAATATCTATCTTGAAGGTTATTCAATTTGAACAAATTAATAATCCATGAAAACAAAATCTGCTTATAACAATTTTTACCCAGAAATGCCATATGGTAGCACTGAAATTAAAGAGAAAAGACCCAAAAGTTTGAAATCAGAGTCATTAAGTACTTGCATCACAAATAGTATTTGAAACTTGGTATCACTCAAATGTTCCTTTATTAGCTATTACTCAATGAGCCAATCACATGAAAAAGGAATTAGATGCATGTGACTTATACTATATAACTATGTGGAAGTTCAATTAAAAACACAAAATATTTTCTTTGTAAAACTTCAGTTGAGCATGGAATATTAACAGTCTTATCCACCTGGATGTTTATTTCAAGGTATTTTATATAAGAGAGAGATAGCCTTTAACTCTATATTATGCTACCTAGAAGATACTAAGACATTCATTCTCAAAGCTGAAATATATTTTTTTTTGTTTTAGTTCCTCTGGCTACTAATACAGCCAAGTTAATGGATCTATTTTTTACAAAGGCCAATCAGCTTCTCTCTACTTCAATTTCTTTTTTATTGGTTCTTTTTAATTATACATAGCAGTAGAAATCATCTTTTTATAATGCTATAATACTGGAATATATCTTATTCTAATTAGGAGCCCATTATTGTAGATGTACATTATGGTAGTATTCACTATGATATATTCATATATGTACATAGGAAAATTATTTCTCTCTACTCCAAGTTCACAGCTACTGTCTCACTCAGTAGTAATGATATTGACCAATAAAATGATATTTACTTTGGAGAGGACACATGAGGGTGGGTAGTTGGGTGGTTTAGAGAAAATTTTTCTTTGTGGCTAGGAAAAAACCTCAAAGTACATGCCCTGATGAGGATAGGTTAATAGAGCTATTTTTGCATATGCAGGAGATCACAAAATGGCCTACTAGAGTTTTACTAGAAAATTTCTCCCAGATTTCAAGAAGCAGGACTCAAAAATACTTGCTACAGAAATAAAATGAAAAAAGGATATATCATTCATACTTATAATGTCCTTGTAGACTTAAGTGCTACAAAGAGGATACAGCGAGAAACAGTTATTTCAACATAACCAATGATCTTTTCTGAAATCTTAAGGACTGATTAAACAGAAATAGTGAAAAATATGAACATGCTGATAAGTTAAATGATTTCCATGATTTGCTTGACTTTTAAAGCTCAATTTGGTATTAATTTACGTTTACTCTCAAAGTAAGCAGTCAACTTCTGTAGTGTATCTCAATGTGGCTGAAGGAATTATATTTTCTATGTCATATTTGCAGAGTAATCTACTAAATGAACCCTTTATATTGGTTGGTTCCTTTATAATATAGCGTGTTCTACCCACAAATGAGTACTGTTCATTATCTATTGCTGCTGAAACAAATTATCATAAATTTAGTGTTTGAACAGCAGAAGTTTACTGTTTTACAGTTCTGTAGGTCACAAATCTGACAGGGGGCTCACCAAGGCTAAAATCAAGGTGTTGGCAGGGATATATATTCTTGATATTCTAGGGGAAAAACTATCTCCTTGTTTGTTTTCAACTTCTGGCAGATGCCTTATAAACCTTAATTAGATCTTTATTTGCATTTACCCTCAATGTGCCTGTAAGTAGTTAACTTCTTACTATCCAGATTCTTTGCCTAGTAGCTCCTTTTCCCATTTTCAAAGCTAGCATCAGCATGTTGAATCCTTTTCACTTGACATCATATCACTGTTTTTCTATTTTCTCATTTGCCTTCCAATTTTAAGCATGTTTATAATCTGGCCCTATGCAGTTAATACCAGCTGCCAACTTAATTCCTTTTTGCCATATAAGGTAATATACTCACAGGTACCAAAGGATTACTCTGTAGACACATGTTGAGTAGCTATTATTCTGGCACATGAGATACAATAAATCTCAATGCTACTGAACACAAAATCCATTTAGTTTTTATACAAGTTACCTAAACTCACACCTAGCTTTTCATACAGTGTGCTCAAATATTGGTGGGCACAATGTACCATACACACATATGTATGCATGCCACACACATGCATACACAAGCAAATATTCATATACATATATACACATTTTTACACAAAGTATTCCAAAGTTAAATATGCTTAAGAAATGATGGATTAACTGGGTGCAGTGACATACACCATTAATCCCAGCTACTTGGGAACTTGAGGCAGAAAGATCACAAGTTTGAGGCGAGCCTTGGCAACTCACTGTCTCAAAATAAAACAAAAAGAACTGGGAATGTAACTGAGAGATATAATAGTCCTGGTTTTGATCTCCAGGTCTGGAAAAACAGAAAAGATAGAAAAAGAAAAGAAAATATGATGGATTAAACAAAGTTCAATAGGTTTCTTTAATTACATGATATTACAGAAACTTTGATGGACTAATAGTCACTATAAATGTCCAAGATGAGAAAAGCATGGAAGGCCTTTCCAGAATTTAACTGATTATAAAACTCTTGATCCTAATTTATCTTTCTAGAATTAGAGGGAAGTACTGTCCTAAGTTTTATTTTGGCACCTAATTTCAGTTGCTTTTAAAGACCAGTGCTAACAAGATTAACTGGATGACAATCTGATTGGTATATTCTGTGGCTATAAATTGCATCTAGTCATCAATTTTCCCCTTTGAAATCGTTTTCATTTGTTGCTCACTACATACAAAGCCAGTAGGAAGGCCCTAACACAAACACACATACACAGGCACTTATATTTCTTGCCTTATGAAATTAAACCTCTGAGCCACATCCCCAGTCCTTTTATTTTTTGTTGAGACATAGAATCCTGTTAAATTGCTTACCTAAGCACTAAGTTGCTGAGGCTGGCTTTGAACTTGTGATCCTCCAGCCTTATCCTCCTGAGCCACTGGGATTACAGGCATGCACCACCACACCACACCACAAGATTTGTTTTGTTTTGTTTTTTCTATGTTAACCCATGAAAAAAATTATGTTTATTTTCTGTCAATGAGGCCATCTTCACAGGTTTAGCTGTTATTAAGACCAAAAATGTATTTTCCAGTTTATACCCACAGTTGTCCAGTCCATAATCCAACAGGCCAGTGAAAGTCTACTTTTTGTTGTAAGTTCTTCAAGCTCTTCCCTCATTGGCTCTTTCCTACCCTTAGGATTTCAGCCTAAATGTGATCTCTTCAGTCATATCTTCTCTGATCATTCCACATTAGCCTCTCACAGTTAGTTTCTATTATAACATCTTGGTTTTTTCTTCACAGAACTTTATTAGAATCAGTGAACATCTTAGTTTCTTTGGCAGCTCATCTAATATTTGTTTCTTTCCTCAATCAAAATGTAAATTCAGTGAGGGCAGATACTTTGTCAGTCTTGTTACTGCAACATTTCCAATGCTTAGAATTATGCCTAACACACAGCAAGTAGTCAATAAATACTGTTGAATGAATGAATGAATCCGTATTCTATAGATTAGAAAGAAAAGCTGAGTTAAAGAGGTAAATTACTTGCTAGTACCACCAAGCCTCTTTGCAGCACAGCACGGATCATATCTCTTGTCTCCTGAAGCTTAGAGAAGTGTTCTTTGCTTTATAGAAGGCAATTTGCTAATTACTGGCCCGTGAATCTTCTGTGGTTTAATTGGTAGTTACTAGTCAATACTTCTCTCCACAGCTTTATGAATGAATCTGTAAGCACTGGTGCTTGATCAATGATAAGGCTTCCAGTGTTAGACATAGGTAGAGAGGATTGAGAATGTTTACATTTCTTTCTTTACAGAAGCTGGCAATAAAATGCTCTTTTAAATTTTCTGCCAGATCCTTTTGGGCCTTCTGTGGGTAACCCCACAACTGTTATTTCCAATTTCTGAAGACTAAGAGCATCTACTGAGGAGAGTTTTCTTTTTTTTTTCAGAGCCAGTAAACATTGAAATATGCAAGTAGAAGTGTGGAAACCATGTGAAATTCCAACACATTTATTCTGATAAAAGATACCAGGGTTTGATGACTAAATCTGAGTAATGAGAATACACTAGTCATACAACTATGGCTTATGGCCAACATTACCTTTGGTTACTGTTTCAGAAACCAGGTATTTATGCTAATTTTGGCAATATGATCTCTGAAAAGATCCCCATGTTGAAGGGTGAGGTTTTTATATATTCTTAAGTACTGAGTGTAATCTAATTGTGGGCTTAGAAGTTGAAGTTGCTATACAGGGGCTAAAAGAAATAAAACATAATACTACTAATGCTGGGTTTGTACTTGGGGAGCTTCGGGATCTCATCTATCCTTGGGGCAAAGAACTAAAAGTTTAACTTACAGAGATCCAATTTCCCTTTCAGGCAGCTGTACATTGTAATAGAATACAGGTTTTCAAAAATGATTTTATTCTGCAAAGCCCTAGAGGAATTTATGGCTGTGGCTGAGGCCCAGTAGAATTGGGACCTCAACAGTTATCTTCTCTATCACTAATGCTGCTTCTCTTAAATTTGTTTTCATATTTGACTTCAGCTTTAAATTGTTTTTATAGACATTGTTCTATTATTAAATAGGGGATGTCCCTAAAATAGATGATAATTTTTAACTTTGTTAAGTCCCATTATTTTGATTTCTAGACATAAAATATGTATTTCCTAAGTATCTGCTAAGTTGTTTTCCAATAATAACATTTACATGAATTAAAATTAAAATTGTAGTGCTGGGGTTGTGGCTCAGCAGTAGAGCACTCACCCAGCACATGCAAGGCCCTTGGTTCAATCCTTAGCACCACATAAAATAAATAAGTAAAATAAAGGTATTGTGTCCAACTAAAACTAAAAAAATAAATATTATAATTAAAATTGTAATTAACATTTTGGACAATTGAAATAATTAGAGAGCATTAAGAAATCTTCAGGACTAGGGTTGATAAATGCAGCACTATCAAACCCATTTATGAGATGGATCTGAAGTGTGACCATACATAGTAAAATTCCCTTTCTTAATGAATTTAAGAACCAGTGCAACTTTAATCATCACATTGTTCATTTCTGCCCTCCATACCAACATCATCATGTAAATAGTCTTCTAAATCATATTTTCTTATCTGCATATGATGGGAGGGGGTAGAGAGTAATAAGACAGATTTATCTTTGATTTTAATCCTTGCCTTGAAAAATAGTATCATGATACATTATTTTGACCTTCTCAGTATTGTATATTTTGATTTGATGGTCATTCCACCTCTTTTCCACAGTTCACTGAGGCTGTTAAGATGAGAAGATGTACAATGGCATACCCTGAAAATTATACATTGTTGAAAAGGTCAAAATAGTAGAGCCAAATGTTGCTATTTGTAATTTACAGAATATATGGGACATTCAAGTTCAAATAACTCTTTCTCTTGTCACACAGAGTAAGAAAACATAAAATGGCACAACATGAATCCATTTGGGAAACAGACACTAGAAATAAAACATAGGCAGGGCCCAATTTCTTTCTTGGTTTCTTAAGATGGTGTTCAGTTATCTTATTCTTCCACAAGTACAAAAAACTTAAGAGATTTCTACAAAAAAAAAGTTACATTTCACTCAAATGTTAGCTTGTAAAATACTGAAAGAAAAAGTAAAAACTCAAAAATAAATAACCTTGTTATGCAAAGAGGTAACAATAATGTAGTAAAAAATTATGTGTGACTTGGAATATTAGCACTTAGGATATTATATACCACTTAGCTGTGTGACTATAAATATGGCAAGTTTTTGTCTTTGGGTTTGAGTTTTATCATGCAAAAAACACTGTGATTGTGATTGTGATTGTGATTAGAGAAGAAGCTCTCTTAAGAGCTCCCTAGCTTGAACATTCTGTGATTTATAATCCAAATCTCCTTTCACACTTTTCCATGATAAGAAATTGTTTTCAAAGATTGCCACTAACCACTATATATAAGTAATTTCTCCTTTTGAAAGGTGGAATCAATTTTGCTTCCCCTTAAGTTTGTGCTTAAGTTGTGACTTGCTTTAACCAATACAATGTGATGGAAAGAAATACCCTTTCCATTCCCAGTCTTTAAGTGACCTGGCATCTTCTGACTGTTTTAGAAGAGAGTGTCTAAGTAAAGGGACTTAGAAAAGTGAATAATAAAATATTACACCTACCCTCTTTCTCACTTACCCATATCCAATCCACTAACAAATACCCTAGACAGTAAGTTTCTTGAAGACAAGAATCATGTCTTTTTGCTCCCTACTGCATTTCTAGCTCTTAGCACCATTTCTGAGACATAGTATAGTTATTTTAGGGAATTTTTATCAAGCTTACTCTACTTCAAATAACCACTTGTCTCCATCTCCATCAACACCTCTGGTCTGAATACCTTCATCTTTTGCCTAAAATACTGTAATATCTTTTTAACTAGGGTTCTTTGAAGCTGGGTGAAAGGGTATACAGGAAACTTCTATGATACTTTTTCAATATTAAGTCCAAAACTACTTAAAAATTAAAAGTTTAAAACAAATGAGCATAAATTATATCATAAGACATCTTTGACTAGTAGGTTTCTGAGATTCTATATGATGTGATTTCTGCTTACCCCTCAGATGTCAATTTATGCCACCCTTATCTTCATCTCTGTTGATGTTCTAGCTACACTAGACTTAAATCAAAAACATTTCCAACATTTCCCCTTCTGGAGGACATTAACATGTGCTACTCCCTCTACATGAAACACATTTTTCTCCTCATTTTCATATGGTACCTCCTTCTTATCCTTTAGGTTTTACTTTTGTTATTTCTGAAGACATACATCTGGACCCATCCAAAATCTCATAGATGTTTTCTATTCTTTCCAGTTATAACATGTACTTGTAAATTGTAATTTTACATTCATGTAAAATAGTAGGTTAACTTTCTTCACTTCTTTCTGCTCTGCTAAGAAAGTAATCATCATGAAAGAAGTCATATCATCCCCAGTGTTTAGAGTACTTCACACATTATTCACACTCAGTAACTCCTTGTCAAGTGATACAAATCCAATGAATCTTTGCTTATCTTTTTTATGAATTATTATTTAAAATTTATGCAAATTATAGTACCTTGACAAATGTCTTGTTTTTGAACAGGAAGGCAAATCCTCAAGCAAAGAAGGGAAAGTGAGAGTTTATTTTGTAGCTCTATACAGAATAAAGATTAAATCATTGCATAGCACCATAATAGCACTAAGAACCTAAGGATAATAATGGAAGAAAATGCTACACCTTTACTTACTGTCCCATAGTAATATTATATTGGTTTCATTCAGTAATCTTTATAATGTATTATATGAGCTGTCTTTTTTTTTTAACACTGGCCATACATGGTGTCTTCACTCCCATGTATTAGCTACTGGAAGAAGGATACAAGTTGCATCTTATATTTAGATTAAAAGAATTCCAAGTGGCATCAATCCCACATATCAGTAATCTAGAAACTCAGTTTATAATTATCTTTAATTTATTTACAGAAAAACAAGAGCTATTTTGCTTTACTTCCCAAACTACCCTTTTTCTCCACCATTTTTGGGGCTTAAATAAGTTAGGAACTCTGAACCTGCATTTGCTCACTATACCACTTCTGTGATTTGTATATATATCCTTAAAATTACATTGGCCAGATTTTGCTATCCTCAGTATTGTGTTATAATGATTGTCTTTATTCACTTTTTTCTGATTGATATTGCTCATTCTATAAATACAAGTGAGGATCTCAGAATTTTCCAGGTGATGAGGAAATATTTCTGTCAAGGGATATAGTTAAAATTAGTAAGCCATATGGTCCTAAGAAAAGTAAGGAAACAAAAACAACACTTCAAATGAAGTCCAATTATGAAAGGGTCTTCATTTAAATGTAAACATTTTCCTTCCTGGACTGGTAAGCTAAACTTATAGATTCAGCACTGAAACCTCAGCCTATTTTTATATAAGACTTCTCAATTTAGACCTGTAGGAGATCTGCTTATGTGTTTCTCTAATAGTGAAATTTTCTAGGAATCAACAATGCTATGAAAATTCAAACTTTCATGCTTCAAGATGTGCAAATTCTAGGATAAAGAATTTCTCACTTTCGTATTGAAGCTTTTACATTGCATCTAGATGTTCACTGTCATATGAATCTCAATGTAAGTATGTATGACTTTATGGATTGAATTATGTCCCTCAAGAAGCTTTGTACCTAACCTTAGAACCTAAAAATGTAACCTTATTTGGAAATAAGGTTTGTGCAGACTTAAATCAAGTTATACTAGATTAAGGCGAGCCTTATAATCCAATGGCTTGTCACCTTATAAGAAGAGGGAAATTTGGAAACAGAAAAAGACACACAGAGAAAACACCATATGATGACAGAGATAGAGATTAGAGTGAAGCATCTATGAACCAAGGTACAGCAAGGATTGCCAGCAACTGCCAGAAACTTGGAGAAAGACATGGAACAGATTCTCCTTGGTGCCTCCAGAAGGAACCAACACTGATTTGAGATTTCTATTCTCCTGAACAGGGATGCAACAAATTTCTGTTGTTTTAAGCTACCCTCTAGGCAGTTTGTTAAAGCAGCCCTAGGAAACTAGTACATATTGTACGGGAGGATATGGCACAGCAAAATGCAATATCTACCTAAATATAATGCAGCTATATATGATATACAACTGTTTCCTTGTGGTAAATATTCAGAGAAATACTCTATTTAGTCCCAGTCATAATTGCTGTGTATTTTTCACTTTCCAATAAGGAAACTGGAAATGTTGATGTACCAAGAACATAGAGAATTAATACACTTCAAACATTATGTAATGTAGTAGCCATTTACAGATTGAAGTAGTACAATTAATTAATTGGGAACTTTTTCAAAAGCTTAATATTTGAAAAAGCCATCATGATTTCCTATGGAGAAGTACAAATAGACTAAGGAATTAAAATGACTGCATTCACAAAAATCCTTATCCTTTCATTATGGACTGCTAATCCTGGATTTAGGAGATGAACTCTGATTAATGGGCTTGAGAAGTAAATGATCCAGAAAGTTACTGGAGAGGGAGAATATGATGGAAAAGGTATGTTTTTCCACATATCTGTTTTAACCATACTAATCACGCAATCTCATGTCTGGTATGATTTATGGTTTCTGTGCTTTAGCATAATTTAAATTGCTCGTGATACATGTAGAATTCTCAGAAATATGTGCAGTTCTTGACCACAGCAGTTAATGAAAACAAAGCCATTAGCTACTAAAGAGGAAATCAAAAGTTGAAGGCCATTTCCACATCAATGACACAAATGGATCAAAAAGGCCTCAAATCAGATTTTATTGTCATACAGATAAAAAATATATGCTTAGGTAACTGAATTTGAATTTGAACTTTGAAAAAATACAGATTTTGGTCAAAGTAGTTTGTGTAGCTTGAGAGGAACTAAAACTTGTCAAGAGTTTTAAGCTGAAAGTTAGCTATGGAACTCTAGGAACTACTAAGCTTACTTTCTCAAAGGCAAAAAATAAATTATGTATTTTTCACTGACCATGGAGAAAATGATTATGGGGATCATTTATTACTATGAAAAAGGGTTGAGAGTTTATCTGACCACATGTTTAAAATATTAGCCAACAGTGTGATGTGGCTGCTGAATAAGCTCACACAATCTTAAGCTACATTTGTAATAATAATGATAGTTTCTATGAGTGTATTGCTTTATATTGTAAAGAATGCTCGCACACAGATGATCTCATTTTTACACAGTGACCAGAATATAGGAAGTCAGTATTGTTCTCTGAATGACCTAAACACATCTGGTGTATGGTCTCATATTTTAAGGAATATACTGACACCCTTCATTAGACTATATTCAGAAGGGGGTAGGCTTAATAGCATAAAGTATCTATAAGAAATTATGGACATTTAATATAAAAATCTACTTTGTTGGGTGGGGGTACTAGGGATTGGACTCAGGGGCACTCAGTCACTGAGTCACATCCCCAGCCCAATTTTGTATTTTATTTATAGACAGGGTCTCACTGACTTGCTTAGCACCTCACTTTTTGCTGAGGCTGGCTTTGAACACATGATCCTCCTGCCTCAGCCTCCCAAGCCACTGTGATTACAGGTGTACACCAGCATGCCCAGCTGAAATCTACTTAACAAATTTGTTAATACATAGCACAGTATGATTAATTATATACCTATTGTTGTTTGTCATAACTTTTTCATTTTGAGTGATGGAAACTCTATATTCATTGAACTCTTCATTTTCACTTTCTCCAATCCCTTTAAACCATTATTTTATATTCTGTCTCTAAGAGTTTGACTACTTTAGATGACCTCATGCAGTATTTGTCCTTCTGTGACTGGCTTATTTCACTAAGTGTTCACTAAGTGTAATCTCCTCAAGGTTCATAATGTTCATTCATATCAGGAGTTCCTTCATTTTCAAGGATGAAATATATTATATTATATGCATATAACACATTTTATTTATCCATTCCTCTGACAATGGATGTTTAGGTTATTTCCATCTCTTGGCTAATATGAAGAGTGCTGCAGTGAACACGGAATGTAAATATCTCTTTGAGATCCTGATTTCAATTCTTTTGGGTCAAGACATGAAAGTGGGATTGCTAGATGAATTGTTTCTATTTTTTTTGTGTGTGTGCTGGGGATTAAAACCACGCCCTTGTGCATGCCAGGCAAGCACTCTACTATTGAGCTATACTACCAGTCCCTATTTTAAAATTTTTCAAGAACTACTATATTGTTTTCTACAGAGATTGTGCCACTATACATTTTCACCAATGGTACACAAATTTTCCAACTTCTCCATATCCTCACCAGCCCTTCTTTTTTTTGTTTTTTTTTCTCATTCGGGTTTTTTTTCAATATTTTTTTATTTTATTCTAAGTTGTTATATATGATAGCAGAATGCATTACAATTCATATTACACTTATAGAGCACATTTTTACATATCTCTGGTTGCATACAAAGTATATTCACACCATTCATGTCTTCATACATGCACCCAGGGCAATGATATCCATCTCATTCTACCATTTTACCATCTTTTTAAAAATCCTTTTGCCCCCTCCTTTCCCCTCCAACCCCATTGGCCTTTTTAGTATTCCTCTAATCCTCCTATGCTCCCCGTCCCAACCCCACTGTGAATTAGCCACCTTATATCAGAGAAAACATTCAGCATTTGGATTTTGGGGATTGGCTAATTTCACTTAGCATTATATTCTCCAACTTCATCCATTTACCTGCAAATGCCATGATTTTATTCTCTTTTATTGCTGAGTAATATTCCATTGTGTATATATACCATATTTCCTTTATGCATTCATCTACTGAAGGGCATCTAAGTTGGTTCCACAGTTCAGCTATTGTGAATTGTGTTGCTATAAACAATCAGTGAGGTAAATAATTGGGAACAAATTCTTACCACACCACATCAGATATAGCACTAATCTCTAGAATATATAAAGAACTCAAAAATTTTAACACCGAAAAAACAAACAACCCAATAAATAAATGGGATAAGGAACTAAACAGACACTTCTGAGAAGAAGATACACAATCAATTAACAAATACATGAAAAAATGTTCAACATCTCTGGCAATTAGAGAAATTCAAATCAAAACTACTCTAAGATTTCATTTCACTCCAGTCACAAACAACAATAATAAATGTTGGAGAGGATGTGGGGAAAATGCACACTAATACATTGCTGGTGGGACTGCAAAATGGTGTAGCCGTTATGGAAAGCAGCATGGAGATTCCTTGGAAAACTGGGAATGGAACAACCTTATGACCCAACTATCACACTTCTTGGTCTATACCTAAAGGGCTTAAAATCAGCATACTATAGGGACACAGCTACATCAATGTTTATGGCACCACAATGCATTCGGGTTTTTTTTTTTTATGAATAGCTATTCTAACAGGTGCAAGATGATATCTCATTGTGGTTTTGGCTTTCATTTCCCTGATCACTAGCGATTTTGATCATTTTTTTCTCTGCCTATCATCCAGATATAATGTATTCTTTGGGAATGTCTATTCATGTCCATTGCCAGTATTTAATCAGATTATTATTTTTATCAAGTTGTAGAAGTAACATCAATGTTTTGGATATTAACCCCTTATTAGATATAGAGTTAATATTTCATCACATTTCATAGGGTTTTATTTACTTGATTATTTCCTTCACTGTACAGAAACTTATCAGTTTGCTGTTGTCCCACTTGCCTATTTTTGCTTCAGTTTCCTGTATTGCTGCTGTCATAGCAGAAAAAAAAAAAAAAGATCATTGCCAATACTAATGTTATTAAGCATTTCCTTTGTGTTTTCTTCTGGGAGTCTTATTGTTTAAGGTCTTATGTTCAAAACTTTAACCCATTTTGAGTTGATTTTTGTATATATTATGAGATAAGGGTCTAAATACATTTTTTCATGTGGATATACATTTTTCCCAAGGCTATTTGTTTTAGGATACTATTCTTTTCCCATTGTGTAGACTTCACCCACCCATTTGTTTACAATCATTTGACCAAATATCTGTGGCTTTATTTCTGGCATATTTTGTTCTATTCATCTATATGGTTCTCCTTATTCCAATACTGTACTGTTTTAATTATTACAGATTTTTTATATGCTTTGAGTACAGAAAGTGTGAGGTTTAGAGTTATGTTTTTCTTTCTCAAGATGTTTTTGGTTTCTTGGTAACCTCTTTGGTTTTGTTTCAATTTTAGGATCTTTTTTCTATTTGTGCAAAAAAATATGCAAATGGAATTTGGATAGCTATTGTACCAAATCAGTACATCGCTTTGAGTTGTATGGACATTTTAACAATACTTAATCTTCCACCTGATGAATTGGGGCTGTCTTTTAATTGCTTATGCCTTCTATAATTTATTTCAGCAATGTTTTTTTTTTATTTTTCAGTGCACAAGTCTTTTGCATCCTATGTTAAATATATTCCTAAGTATTTTATTCATTTTAATGCTTTGTGAATGGGATTTTCATAAATTCCTTTGCATATTGTTCATTCTTAAGCTATGGGAATGGAAATATTCTTTCTTAAAAATATTTTAGAACTTTTATTTGTTTATTTTTATGTGGTGCTAAGGATTGAACCCATTGCCTCACATGTGTTAGGCAAGCACTCTGCCACTGAGCCATAGCCTCAGCCCTGGAAATATTCTTTGTATATTGATTTTGTATAATGCCACTTTATTTAAGTTTCTTATTTTAACTACAGTTTTCTTCCTACCAAGATGATCAAGTCATCTGAGTACATAGTTACTTGTACTTCTTTCTTTCTGATTTGATTTTTTTTCTTGCCTAATTGCTCTGGCCAGGAATTCCTTTACTATGTTGAATAAAAGTAGCAAGATTGGGCATCTTTATCTAGTTCTTAATATTGTAGAAGAAGCTTTCAATTTTGCATCATCAAGTATGAAATTAACTGTAAGCTTTTATATATGGCTTTAATTCTGTTAGGGCAATTTTAATTTCTATTTTGTTGCATATTTTTATCATTAAATGGTGTTGAATTTTGTAAAAGTAAAGTTCTGTTAATGTTTATCTCATATATTTGGTTGTTCTGAATTTGGGTGTATATGTACTTATAATTATACATGACTGGCAAGTTGACACTTTTGTCATTATATTGTAACGTTCTTGGTCTGTCTGATAATTGTTGACATAAAATATATTTTATCTGCTAGCTATGATCACATATTTACTTCTTTGGTTATCATTTGCATGGAGATGTTTCTATCCTTCCCTTTAATCCTATATTTATAGTTAAATCCAATGTGAATCTCTTCTGGAGAGCATATGGTGGTATCTCTATCTTTTAATCCATTCAATAAGTCTATGTCTTTTGATTGGGGAGTTTAATTCAATTATATTTAAAGTAATTACTGATAGAAAAGGACTTAGTATTATCATTTTATTGTTTTCTATCTTCTAGCACCACCCCATTACTCTTTGGTTTTCCTTTGTAGTTCATTGATTTTTTTATAGAAAATGCTTAGATTACTTTTGCATATTTTTTATCGTTAGTATAAGACTTACATAAAATGTCTTATGATTATAACAATCTATTTTAAGCTGATAACATAAATCAAGCATATGCAAAAACTCAATTCTTTTGCTTCTCCCATTATGGACTGAATGTTTGTGCCCCTCTAAATTTATATCTTCTAACCTTAACCCCAAATGTAATAGTTTTTGGAAGTAGGACTCATGAAGGTAGGATGCTCATTATGGGATTATTGTACTTATCAGAAAATGAAGAGACTAGAGGTTTTTCTTTCTCCACCATGTGAAGACACAGAAAGAACATGATAATCTGGAATTCAGGAAGAGGATTTTCATCAGAACCCAACCATTCTGGCATCCTGATTTTGGATTTTCAGCATCCATAACTCTGACAAATTAAATTTCTTCTGTTTAAGTCATCAGGTTTAAGGGATTTTATTATTGCAGCCTGGGCTGAATTAGACACCCTCCACATACTTTCTATTGTTGATGTAATAAGTTTTATCATTTTACATAATACATCCATTAATATATTTTATAATTATCATTCTATATTCCTGACTTTTTAACTCCTATACTATAATTAGAAGTAGTTTATGCACCATTATTATAACATTCTGTACTTGATGTACCTTTACTTTCTTGGCAACTCTTATACTTTCACATGCATTCATGGTACTGTCTAGCTTCCTCTCATTTTAGCTTGATGATTCCTTTTAGCATTTCAGTTTAAGCAAGTTAGTTGTAGTAGTAACAAACTCCCTCATCATTTGTTTATCTGAGAAAGTTATTTCCTCATTTTTCAGGATAGCTCTGCAAGATATGTTATTCATGGCAGTTTTTTCTTTCAGTACTTTGAACACATCATCCTACCCCCTTCTGGCCTGTATGATTGCAGTGAAATCTGGTGACACTCTAATGGAAACCCCCTTGTTTATTATAAGTCACTTTGATCTTGATGCTTCCAACATTCTTTCTTTGTTTTTGACATTTGACAATTTGATTATAATGTGTCTCTGGGTGAACTTTTCTGGACTTATAATATTTGGGAATAGTTAGTCTTCTTAAACCAGATACCCATTTCCTTCCTGAGATTTGGGGAGTTTGGACCATTATTTCTTCAAATAAGAAATTTGTTCCTTTCTATTTTTATTCTTCACTTGGGAATCCTATAATACATCTATGGAATGCTTGGATTTGTTTCATAATTCCTTTAGAATTTGCCACTCATTTTTATTCTTTTTCCATTTTGCTCTTATGACTAGATAGATGCCTTGAAATTCTCTGACTCTTTCTTCTGCTTGATCAAGTTTGCTATTGAACCCCTCTCATGAATTTTTCAATTCAATTATTGTGTTCTTCATCTCTAAGATTCCTTTTGGGGGAAAATAGAATGTTGATATTCTCATTTTGTACAGGTACACTTTTACTTATCCTCGTTTCCACTAAAACATAGTTTTACTAAGCCTTTTCAGTATTATTATATTGATTATATTAAATTATTTTTCAGATCATCCACATGTGTCCATTTCTCAAGGGTCATTTATTTCTCAAAGGAAATTTATTTTGTTGCCTTTATTGGGCTATATTTCTATGTTCTTCATGTATCTTGTAAGTTTGTGTTGGAATGTACACATCTGAAAATAATAGTCACTTTTTCTGCTATTTATAGACTATATTTATATAGGGAAAGACCTGAACCTACCTACCTAGAAATTCTTGAGACATGTCAAATCTTTCAGACAGCAATGGGTGTGTCTTCTCTGGGATTATATTTGTAATTTTTCAGTTAAAGAACTTTGCCAGTTTTTTTTCAGAAATTTGTTGTTTTTATTTTTTTCACCTTTAACTTTGTCTGCAGTACTGCAGGTTCTCTTGCACTGCTTCACACCTCTAAGCTCCTTTTGTTCTCTATATTTCCTATGTATCCAAATATGCTGGTCACATTAGTGTCCAAGTAAGGTGAGATAGAAATTAGTCTTTTTGGAAGTCCCCCAAAAGTCAGAATATTAGATGAATACTCTCTCTCCCAAGGTACAATCTACTAGTTTTGCTTTTCTTCCCAATTGTGAGCTAGCATTTGGAGGAGAGACTGATATGGTTGAAAACCAACTAATTTGCTTATCTAATTTAATTTGGTTGTTCATATATTTGAGCTTATCTGGGGTGCTATGACTACCTATCTGATTTCTGGAGTTCTAATAAAAGCATTTTGGATGGTATATTGTTAGGAAGTTCTTATTTATGTGGGAAAACACATTGTAGGGTCTTTCAATTACACATCTTTCTGCTATTACCTCCTGCCCTATATTGCTTGTTTTTACCATTCTTCTCCTTCCTTATTTGATTAAGACCATGCTTGCCTCTAAGCCACCCTTGTTTCTCCACAGATCCTACACACAGTAGGTATTCAACAAATATTAACTGATGAGTCCTATCAATAATTTTAGTTAAGAATGTGAGAGAAACTTCTTGAAGCTTTGGTTCATTAACAGTAGATGTTTCAGGGCTGGGGTTGTAGCTCAGTGGTAGAGCACTTGACTAGCATGTGTGAGGCACTGGGTTCCATCCTCAGCACCACATAAAAAATGAATAAATAAAGGCATTGTGTCCATCTATAACTTAAAAATAATTGTAAAATAGAGTAGGTGTTTCCTTTGTTATCAAATAGACCAATGTAGGTGCTTATGTCTTCTTTAGGTTGGTGATGTACATTAGCTAAAAGTATATTATCATGATACAATTTTGTGAAGATTTTAAAGTTGTCTTTATTATTGTAAACTTGTATTATTCCTCTTTCCTACTGAATCCAATTAAAGAAACAGTTATTTGGCTAGATATAAGAAAGAGATATTGAGAAGAAACAGGACACTTAATATTGAGAACTAAGAGATAAAGCCAGAGGGTTTGAAGAGGAGGTGCTTATCACACACTAAACATCTATTTTATACCAGGCAATTTTTCTAGCAGAGAAATTTTTCAATGGTGCAAAAGAGTGTATAAAGATTCTGAGGAGTAAGAAGACATAGAATGCTGGATTTGAGGTGTGCCCAAGAAGCTCATGTTAATGCAGAAATGTTCATAGTTAAAATGATTAGATTATGAGAGCTTTAAACTAATGAATGCCATTCTTGTTTGAGTGGACTCACTGGATAGTAACGATAGACAGGTAAGGTATGGCTGGAGGAGGTGAGTCATTGGGAACATGCCATGGAAGAATGCATTGTCCCTGTGCCCCTTCTCTCCACCCCACTCTCCTTCCTAGCTGCCACGAAGGGAGAAACTTCTCCCCACCACACCCTTACTCCATGTGCCCAAAGTAATGGAGTTAGCCATCTGTGAAATGAGACCTCTGAAACTGTGAGCTTCACAACTTTTCCTCCTCTAAGTTGTTCTTGTCAAGTATTTTGGTCACAGAAATGAAATGGCTAACTAAAACAGAGAAAATTACCCAATTAGGTAGTCATAAGGGTACTGTGATAAGTTTCAATAAAGTGGTGGGGGTGAAGTTAAGTTTGGTGAGGTAAGAAATAAATGATATGTAATAAAATATATGCTATATATATACTTTTCCCCAAACAATTGGATAGGGACAGGAAAAAGATAGAATAGTAAACATTGAAAAGATACAGGATATCAAGGAAATATGTGTGTGTGTGCATGTGCATATGTGTGTGTGTGTGTGTATACATATGGAGAGAGAATTTACTCTAATTATTATAATTATTATAGGACCTAATTTCAAATTACAGTTGCAAGAAGAGATAATTGATAGTTACCAAAACATATGAGAAGGGTACAAATAAGAGCAGAGGTAGAAAATTTAAATTTGGGAAGATGTAATGACACCCTTCTCCTTCCTAGTAAAGGTAAGGGGGGAGAGATAAAATAAAGTGACACTTTGAAATATAGGGGAAGAAATATAGGGGAAGAAATTGTCTTGGTCTATTTTCCCAGTGGCTGTATATGACATAGGTTTAAGACCTATAGATGAGATAAATTACACTAAGTTTCCTTCACTGAAAATAAAGACCATAGAATGGAGTTACAGCACTGAGAAGAGTAGATTAAATACAATAAAACAATCCGTTATAAAGACAGCTGGAAGATGACTACTAGAATTATTTATGAGAATATGCTGACATAATGGACATCAAATAGAATGTGAAAAGAGAAAAGAGCCTAATGGAACAATATAACCATGAACTTGCCTTTGATAAATGAGAAGTTAATTCTTATTCAGCTATTTCTACACATTATTACATGAAGGTAGTGTCTCCCTCTGATCTTCAAATTTTAACTTGTTCCCACTGCTATTGGCTCATAATTTATTGCTGTTTGCCTGTTCTCTTATTTAAAAGTTCTTTGTATTTCCTAAGAATGTAAAAACTAAAATCTCAGGCTCAATGTTAGGAATAAATAATTAAATATATGCACACAGAAGCAACCTGCAATATATAACAGCTACTTGTTCGATATACAAAATAGTCACTCATGAGAAGAGCTGATATTAGGTTAACAAAGTATTTGGATATGAGATGTCCCCCCAAAAGCTCATATGGCAATGCACGAATATTCAGATATTAGTGATTAGGTTATGAGAGCTATAACCTCAGCAGTGGAATAATTCATTTCATGGATTAATAGTTTGAATGAATTGGTAGGTAGTGACTCTAGGAAAGTAGGGCATGGCTGGAGAAAGTAGGTCATTAGGGGTATGCCCCTGGGGATTATATTATCCTGGTTCCTTGCACTCAAGCTCTCTGCTTCCTGGCTGCCATGAGCTGAAGAGCTTTTTTCCATCACACAATTTCACCATCATTTTCTGCCTCATTTGTGTCCAGAGAAATGGATTTGGCCAACCATGGACTGAACCATGAGCCCCAAATAATCTTTCCCTATTCTAAGTTGCTTTTATCAAGTATTTTGGTCACAGCAATAAAAAGCTGATATATATATATATATATATATATATATATATATATATATATATATATATATATATAAAACTACCTGGCTGAAAATGAAAGTAGAAACATAGAAGCAAGTAGATAAATTATTCCTGTAACACATTCCAACCTGGATGCCCTTCAATAGGTGAATGGATAAAGAATATGTGGTATATATACACAATGGAGTATTTACTCAGCAATAAGAGAGAATAAAATCATGTCATTCACAGGTAAATGGACGAAGTTAGAGAATATAATGCTAAGTGAAGTTAGCCAATCCCAAAAAGCCAAATGCCAAATGTTTTCTCTGATATAAGGAGGCCAATTCATACATATATAATAGCAGAGTCATGATAATTCTGAGCTGACTAATAATGGTCATGCTAAGAATTATTTATTTAGTTGATTCCCCATGAAAAGTTAAACTGCCTGTTGCAAGTGTCAATGGCTAATGGTATCTTGTCACCATGTTACTTTGCAGAACTATTTTTTTCTTCTTAAGATCAACATTTTATCTTCAAATAGGAGATATGTGTGATACACAAATTATAAACAAGAGGCAACTTGGTGAAAGCAAATCATAGGTCTGATAAGAAAGAATAATGTGAGCTTTTCAGATATTTTTGGAATTCGTACAAGGGTAAAAAACACATTTTGTGTTATATCTCATCACACACCTGAACACACTGAAAACTTAAAAATAAAACAAAACTCATCTTTACAAAGTGTGATGGTCTTTTTTTATCATAGTGTTTATTTATTAATATGTCTGTTAGATATTGTAGTGTGATGGTCTTTGATATGTTACTTCATACCATATTCTAATCAATTATAAGTAAATTTCTCAAGGTTTGACAGAACTATTAAGGAAATTAATTAAATAGTACCTAAAATGCTTTAAGTTCCTTTGAGAAATATATTGCATAAATATGAGGTGTTATTATTAAAGTTGACCCTTTACTTTCCTCAATTCCTTTATATAGAGTTAGTATATGTTTCTTTAATTCCAAAGCAATCTCATGTTCCTATAAGGGAGCTAAGGGGATTTTCAAACTGGGCCTTGACAAAAATTCCTTCTTTTCTGGTATAAGCCCCTATCCCAACACACATTCACATTTTTTTATTCCTTTGCTGACTCATGATCACAATCAACCTTAATACACGCCATGGTTATCATCTCAACAAGTTAAAATCTTAAGCTTAGCTATGAATGGAATATCATCATTATAGCAATAGCTTAAGTCTCAACACATCTGCAACTAGAAAACTTCACAATCTGTTACAGGCCCTCAGTCAGAATTCTTGGAAAAGAAATGTTAATCACATACAAAATTTAAATATACATATAACTTACTCCTGGACTGGTACTATATTTTTTAAACTAAACCTAAACATATTTTTGTTCTTGAGGCTGGTTTTGAACTCACGATCCTCCTACCTCAGCCTCCCAAGTGTTGGGATTACAGGCGTGTGCCACCACTCCTGGCTGCCCTTTCCAGATTTTAAAAAGCATCCATTAACCATTAAATTAGATGGTTTAAACAATAGAACTACTGAAAAATACTACAAAGCAGTAAATAGTCACAAGTTGCTTCTGAGGAATAGTACCTGCCTTCAGTTGACAAATATGTTTAATGAATTTCAACAGCAAAAAATTCTTATTGTTTAACTTATTTGTAATCTATAGTTCTATCCCTCCTATTATTGTGTGATATAGACGAATTTCTTTTTTTTTAATTTATTTATTTACTTTAGTTGTACACAATGCAATGCATTTATGTGTACGTGGTGCTGAGGATCGAACCTGGGCCGCTCACGTGTAAGGCGAGCGCTCTGCCGCTGAGCCACAACCCCAGCCCTAGACGAATTTCTTGATCTCTGTTTAGATACTAGGTTACATGTAGCTTTCTGACCATTTAAGTGTATATCTCTCTAGAATACTTTTCTGTACTACCTTATACATGATAACCGGTTTTCGGGTATGGCTACAGCTTTCAAATTATTTTGCCGTTTGAGAAGGAGTTTGGACCTAATTTGAAAAGATTAAAAAGTCAAAATAATACTGTCTTAATAATTTTTATTTTCTTAATAAATCAGTTCATATTAGATAGCCTTTTAACTTGCCATATCTGATCACTCTTACCCTCTATCCAAAAAACTATTTTGAAAAAGAAATAGCAAGAGGTTGGGGTTGTCACTCAGTGGTAGCACACTTGCCTGGCATGTGTGAGGCACTGGGTTCGATTCTCAGCACTACATATAAATAAGTAAAATAAAGGTCTATCAACAACTAAAAAAAATCTTAAAAAAAAAGAAGTAGCAGGGGTAAGGCATCAGTATAAGAGAAGTGAATAAACAATGCTACTAATATTAATGGGCCTTATGGTTAAGTGTGGCTATATACATATCTCCAAGGAAGACACACAAATGTTCAATCTAATCCATATTAATATATATTGGATGATTATTATTTTCTAAAAAGTGAAAGATAAAAAGTGTTATCAAGGATGTGGAAAAAATCTTAACTTTTCTGTATTGGTACTAATGCAAAGTGGTGTAGTCACTTAGGAACATTGTCTGGTAATTCCTATGAAGTTTAAACATAGAATGATCATATGACCCAGCAATTCTACTCCCAGGTATATATCCAAGAGAAATTAAAACTTTTGTCCACACAAAAAATTTGTGTGAGAACATTCATAGCAACCTTCATTATTACATTCAAAAAGTACAATAAACTTAATTGTCTACCAACTGACAAATAGATAAACAGAATGTAATATATCCATATGATGGAGCATTATTTGGAAATTCAAAGGAGTTAAGATTTTATACATACTACAATGCAATTCAAATATGACAATATTAAGAACAATATGATGGAACAATATGTTAAGTGCCAGAAACCACACACAAAAAAAACACGTTTTAGATTTTTTATATTAAATGTATATAATGGGCAAACATATAGTGACATAAAGCTCATTGGATTGCCCAGAGAAAAGGATGGGTGGGTGCCCAAGGACTGACTGAGGATGGGGAAGTGAGAGAGCTTCTTTTCAGGGTGATGAAAATGTTCTGATTGTGATATTTCACAACTCTCTAAATATATTAAATAATTTAAATGTATAATTTAAATGAGTTAATTGAATGATGTATAATAATGCCACAGTAAATCTGTTAAAATATTGTGAATAGTTGTGCTTATCTCATAGAATTATTTGGAAAATTAAATGTGATTATTCATACAAACTACTTAATATATAATACCTAGTAAGCAATCAATAGCTATGCTATTAATAATAACTCTATTATATTATCATTGCTGGTGTTACTACTATAAATACTGTTACTACTAATTCTTAGTTGTATTAGTAGAGCTATTATTAAATAAATATTATTATAGTGGCAATAACAATTATTCTTTGTAGTAGATTTATTAAATTAATACTAAGTATTATTATTACCTATTAATAATAGTATTATTAGTGGTAGAATTATAGAATTAAAATTATTATTGTTAATTATTTAACTGCCCATTTAGACTGATTTTTTTCTAGGAAAGATTTTATTCTAGGAGCTTTTTGTATAGATAATGTGATCTACCTAGTATACTATAATAAAAATAACAAACTTTAGATTCAGACAGATCTGAATGAAAGCTCATCTCTGTCACTTACAAAAATATGTAGCCTCAAGTAATCTATTTCATGTGTCTGAGGCTAAGACTCCTTATCTGCAAAATGTCCAACAATATGTACTACTAATTTGGGATCTTATGAGGAAAAAATAAGATGGTACATGTGCAAATGTTCACTGAAGTATCTAGCACATAGTACATAGTACTTCTCTAGCATATATACATAGAACCTGGTACACATGTATAAAATTATGATCATAGCAATTAATATAATGAAACATCATCAAACTTTTATTAAGATCACAACAGGATATAATCCTAAGCAATTCCCTCAAGGATCAATAAATAAAAAAAGATTAATAAATACATAGAAGACTGGTTAGCATTTATTTTATTTAAGAGATGATCACAAATCAACTTGTTACATTATAATCAAATATTTAGTAAACATATTAATTTTCTCTTCATTCTTAAAAATCTCAAGAAAAGTACAACCAAGTTAAGAAATTTAGATAAAGTAAGGAAACCAGTTTCAGTTTCAGTCATGAATACTGCAGCCAACTCTTAGGGTAAATTCTTGGACCATATTTTCCAAAGTTGTAAATAATACATGTGTTGTACACCCTGGGCAATAGAATGGCTTTCAGTTTGAAGTAGTCCATGTTAAGCTTGTGCATGTTACTCTGAATGAATAGTTATTTGGAAAATAATTCATTATCCCTAGAATGTCTACAAGGGAGAAGAAATGCTGGCATAAACCAGCTGCAGTTCTATGTGCCAAGAAATATGAATAAGCTCATGATGCCCTCTTTCTTCCTCTCCAAATTCTCTAAAGTCTTGTTATTCAAGAACACATGAGAATATCCAAGGAGTTTTTGAAAGTAAGAGGATATGAATAGTATACAAAAAATTTTATTAAATCCCTTGGTACCACCATAACACACACAATGCATATACCAAATCACAACTCCAGATAATGAAGTGATCACACATTGCTTTTTATCAACAATAATTCTGGTTTGACATTTTAGCTCAATTGGTTTATGACCTACTTAGGAGTGTTTGTTCTGTATCAACTTTAGAGGGATTTGACTAATTTTGGATTTGACATATTGAAGCAAATGATAAAGAAATTGTGATTTCAAAAGTTCTGTCTTTGGCAGTTCTTAATTATTTTCAAATAAATTTAGTATTTGGGTTGAGGTTACCTAGCTATGTCATTGTATTTAGTGAAAGCCTGAGAGCATGGCATCTTTAATATATAAAGTCCCGCCACACACACACACACACACACACACACACACACACACACACACATCATTCTCCTTTTCCCATCTCTGTTGACAGTTATCATATTGTATTTTAATTCTGCTTACATACCTGTATTTCCTAATAGACTGAAAATCCCTTAAGGCTAAGAATCTCATTTAATTCACATTTATAGCTTCAGGATCTAACAAAGTACTTGGCACCCATTAAGAACTCAATAGATGTTTTTAGATAAGTAAAGTTTTAAAGAAAGACATAGATTTTGTTGAAGAGCTAATTTCTTAATTTGGGGTTCAATTAGTCTTTTTCCTTCTAGTGTTGAATATTAGATTAAATATTATATTCGGTCTTGTTCTCTTATAGAGTTTTTTCAGAGGTTTCTTAGGAGATATAATATAATTTTTAGTAGAAACTTACATGCTGGGGAAATTGATAGCCGATGAAGGTTAACACTCCTTACACACATAGAGACAATTTAAATCAGTAGTACAAAACTCAGTTATGAAACATGTATTTAAATAGCCTGTGAAAATAAATTCTGAATTAGAATAGAAAAGAAAGAAAGAGAATATTTTATACTAGATCAGATTCAACCAGAGGTGAATTATTGGCTTCTTAAAACATTTAAGGTAATGAATGCAATTATCTTTGACTGTTCTACTGGTCTGGGTTTTTCTGATATGACTTAGGCCCCCTCACAAGATTTCCTTTTGATTCTTTGACATGGAAGGAGAAAGTAAGTAATATTTATATTTATTTTCTGCATAATACTGTCTGGCTTATTTTAAGTCTTAAGAAAACTTCCAGGAAGAAAATGATCATTGTCTGTGAGAACAGGGCACATTTTCAGATTCATACTTAATTAAAATTAGATAGTTGATCTCAATTCTTTAAATCCGTGTTAGCTCATAGCCTTTTCAAAGCTTCTAGAAGTGTGTTAAAGTTTGTAAAACATGCATTTTGGGCCCCAACAAAAACCTAGTATATAAAGAGAAATCTACCTAGCATCAATTCATTTCAAGTATGGCACCTGTCCCTATGATGTTTTAAGAGTTTAATATTAAATGTGTAATATAAATTAATATATTTCAATAATGTTTTCTTAGAAAACATTAAAATATATTCCTTCATAACTGCTGAGAACAGAATTAGCACTAGTATGTTAAAAGTGTTTTTTTTTTTTTTTCCCACAAATTTAAACGAACCTTCAGAGAGAGATAACAAATTGAAGATAGCAGGACCAAATTGGATTTGTGTGTGTGCTGTACATTGTTTTTCTCTTTAAATTTCATAAATTAACAAAGACAGCTTTAGCTGATTAGGCTTTCTATTGGAGAACAATAATTTTCAGACTATTTTTTATGAATGTGTTTATCATCACAAAATATATGGTTATTTGGTTAACATATTAATCTTCTTTCAGCAATACAACATGAGCACAATTTAGTAACAACCAAACTCTCATCACTATGTCAGCAAAAATGTATGTAAATTTCTAAACCCTGCAGATGACTAATGAATTACACTATAGGAGAAAGAAAGTTGAGATGTATATTTTCCTCTAGAGATAAAACAAAAAAATATGTACTGATGCCAACTCCATGTACTAAACAATATGTATTTCTACTGAAAATTTTCGTTCACTGGATTGTGTCTAGAAATATTCAGAACTGAGAGCAGTATAACCTTCAAACATCTAAACAATTGTTGGAGACCATATTTTATAAAACTACCTTGAACCTAGTATTCAAATATTTTCTGCAATATTTCTCATTTTACATGAATTGGCTGCATATAATTCTTGTCCATGGGGATAAATGGAATCAAGAATGCTCTACAGAATTTAATTTATGTTTGCTTTTGTTATATACTATTGCCTAACAGAGTATCTCTGATTTATTGGCCATTGGCATTCACTTTATTTTACTCATAATTTTGGGGTCAAGTATTTGAGAACAGTTCATTTCAGTAGTTTGTCTCTAATCTATGTGACACAAGCCAGGATATCTAGGACTAGGGAATATACTTCTAAGATGACTTCTTCACTCATATGACTTCATTCACTTAGATGACTTCATTGACTTTGGTGCTTCTTAGTCTTTCCCTCTCCACATGATGTCTCATCTTCTTGGGTCTCTCCCTGCAGCTTGAGCTTTAAGTAGCACGATAGTTTCAGAGCAAACCATGAAACTGGGATAGAAATTTCCAGTTTCCCTCAATGTGGTCTCCAAAATCTCAGAACATCAATTATGCCATACTTTATTGGTCAAGTATATTCCCAAAGCGAACCCAGAATAAAATTGAAGCGGGAGATAAAAATCCACATTTAGATTATCTGAGTAGCAAAAAGATCTAGGGCCCACTTTAACCTTTAAAATTGTTATTTCAATTATTAAGTGCTAGGATTTGGGAAACCAAAACTTGATAATATGTTTAATAACCATTTGAATTGGACTGTTGCATTTTTTTCTTTGTTTCTAATTTTAGTTCTAGATTGAGGATATATGAAACTAAATGTTGCTTGACAAACTTTAGATACTGAAGGAAAATAACTTCTAGAAGTTTTTATTACCTTATAGAATTCTGAAAGTTCCCCAGACACAGATAGGATGTCCAATAGCCACAGTTATCTTTCTCTATTTCTTTTTTATATCCAGAGTTTTATAAACTCTCACCATTCTGTCTGCAGATCTCCCACTGAGGCGGAGGGTCTCTCTGACATTTATAGCACTCTTAATGTCACCTTACAATTGAGGTATATGAGCAACTCACAAAATGATTCCCCATTGTGAATATATGGTGTTAATAAATTTGCAGAAAAGTTAAACTCACTTATAATTAACTAGTCATATGCTCATTGAAACCCCAAAGATCTTGAATGAGAATATGAAAAGTTTTCTCTCTGTCAATAAAGTTATCTCTAAATTATGTTAACAAATAAAAATTGAAAAGTACAGCCTTACATTTAATGTAATGTGGCAGTCAATTATTTTAGTGATTTTAAAGGATGGCACTGTCAGTAGAATATTTTGGCATATATGCCTATGTTGGAATACTTGTTCATATAAAGCTTTACAAAATATATACCTTAATCGGTGCCCTGAATAACACATACAGGTGTTGTAGCAAGTGAATTGAATGAAATGTATCCATTACAAAGGTCCCTCTTACTACTTTATAGCAGCACTTATCAAATTGTTCTGTTGAAATGGACATAATGGTAGAACAGAATGGAAAGATATCTCCACTGAGGCCACAAACATGAAATGTACTTATGATTTTTAAAATATTTAGGTGAATTTTGTTTTCACTCCTTAATATATAAATTTTCAAATAAAAATAATTTCTCCACTAGAATCTGCATGTAAACTGATGATACAAGATCATTAATGGCTTTATCTAATCCCTAACAAACTACAGAGTATCATAGGGATATTTTTATCCCAGTTTGAAATGGAGAAGTGTAAGTAAAAATTATTGGGGGGTAAGGGTATAAGCATATCTGAATCTGAAACTAACAAAATATAATGCCTCCAAAATAAGACAGGGAATAGGGAAAGAGCCCTAGTCAATACTTCAACATTACGTACAAAACAGTCTCCACTTCCACAGTTTACATTTGACAACATGTTTACTATTTCTCCATTTTTAGTTTTAACCTATTTTACTTTGGACCTCATATTGATAGTCTATATTTTAAAAGTACTGTGCCATATTTCCTTTTAGAACTGTGAGCAGACACTTTGGAATGTAATTTTCTCTCTCCTGTTTCCAATATAGATATAAACCTCTAAAATTATATTGAAAAGATCAAAAGTTGAGCCCCAAACTTCCCAAGTGAATGAAATATTGTAGTCAATTCATTCTACTTGGCTATATATATAATTGGTGGTTACCACTATGGTCACACATTTTAAAAAATCATGTACCCAATTATGTCTAATATACTTTCAGCCTGTACACTCAGTTTTCTTGTGATTCTTTTGTTTAGAATTGAAGAAATTGAGGATAGTGGGGTGAAATCCACAAAGATGAAAGCTTACAAATGTCAAAGGTCATGGTTTAGATTAAAGGCCACAGTTTAAAAGAGATCCTAGCAGGTGTCTGAGTCTCAAGTTTATAGTACTCAAAATCACAAGGACTAGTGGCAGCACACTGAAAAAGTGGCTCAAATTCTCATGTCCTTATTCGAGTTTGTAAAAAGACAGTAGCACTCATAAACTTGTTACTTTTCCCCCAACATCATATGAATCATAAATATTCAGGATCCCAACCTAAAATGTTTAAAAATATCACTGAATTGTGTCATTGGAAATAATATTTTCAAATCATTTTAAAGGCAGTACTGAAGGCTGTTTTATATTAAGAAGTGCTTGGTCTCCAGGAGTTAATTCACTCCAAATAAAACAATTTTGCCTGACATGTATGAAAAATTTTCTCCACCAATCACCACTGGAAGACAGTGTGAATCTATCAATCACAGAGTTAAAAAGCTCTGTTGTACAGCACATTTAATATCCAGTGTAACAAAAAATTACCATTCCTTGATGCAATACAAACTCATTTCCTTAAACTGCTAACTCCAGGGTCATAAATGAGCAGAACACAAATTGATTTGCATGTAATAACAGTGGCAATAAACCTTTCCTGGTTCATGCAATTTTCCCCATCTGTTAACAGAGAGCAAGTTTAGGATCTATTATTCCCAGAAGGAGACTTACCCAGCTGGACATCTATAACACTTGGCTGATTCTCCATGGGGAACAATGGCTTGGGAGGCTTGTCTGTGAGTAAAGCTAGAAGAGAAAATGAAAGAAAATAATGGAAAAATTGAGATAAATTATAGAATAGGAAATATTCTATCATTGTATGATATTTAATATTTGTAGACTTGATGGTATATAAATATTTATTACTGTTCCTATTTGGGTTGCTACTCTATCCATACAATATCCATTTCCTAGTACATTTAGAACACTGTTGATTTACTTTAAATAGGCCATTTCAACATTTACATCTTCCAACAAGATAAAAAAAAAATGGACTATTTTGGCTTTTTTAAAAAAAAACTTGTGCAAATAAATAAAGATTTAAAGAATATAATCAGAGAAACATTAAATCCCCATATCTGCTTTGTAGCACTACGTATTCTCCATGAAATATAACCCTAGTGGACATTTCTGGGGGAATGAAACTTTTAAGACTAAATCACCTCCCATTCTCCACCTCAATCTCCAGAATATAATAGAGCACTGGTACCTTCATTAGTAATTTATTAAAAATACTAATTTTGTTCACCAAGTCCTTTGCTAGGTATTAAGGGAGAAAGAGGTAAAGTCTTTTTCATTGCCTTCAATTTATAATCTATGAACACTGGATTAGCACATGAGCATAGAGAACACAGAATATAATCTCATGGAAGATGCGGCATTTGAGCTACAAGGATATATAGGATATATATATATATATGTGTGTGTGTGTGTGTGTGTGTGTGTGTGTATGGAATAAATAAAATTTATATATATATTATATGCAGCATTTGAGCTATAAGGATGTGTGTGTGTGTGTGTGTGTGTGTGTGTGTGTGTGTGTGTGTGTAAAAGAAATACAGAGAAGTCAATATTGGTTGTTATGATGATTGGGGAACATTTTATGAAGGAAATTGATCTCCCTATGAACATTAAGGGATGGAGAAGATATGGAAAAGCAGAGAGTAGGAAAAAGAAATTCTGCAAAGTTTAACCACACAAACCAAGGGATAGAGTTAGGACTTAGCAAGCATAATATGCTTAGAGAAGAATGGTCTGGTGAGAAGGGGTTGAATGGGCTGGGCTTGGGTGGAGAGTTAGTTGTTCCTGATGTATGTATCACGAATTGGAAATAAGATTATATAGATAGGACGAGGCTCAGTTCTGGAGGACTGCAGGAAATATGCATAGGAATTTGGACCTGATGTGGCAGGCTACAGTATCATTGCAGATTATTTGGACAAAACAATGACTAAAATGAAGTGTTATCTAATGATGATTGGCTTGGAATATGGGATGGGCTAGCGAACAAAAGTAGCTAAGAGGATACAGTAAAAATGTTTTGGTCATGGGGGAGCTAGGAGTCAGAATATGGTGAAATCTAAAAAAAAATGAAAAAAGGTGGGATCAAATCAGCGTTATACCTGGAAGAAAAAAATGAGAGGAATTGGCATACAATGTCATATGTATTTATATCAAACTATTATTGATAGCCTGAATTCCTTTTAATTGTTCTTACATTTAGGTCTTACTTCAACTATCTAAATGAACTCTTACCTAATAAAACAAAATGTTTGATGCTGCTTTATAATTCACAGGAGGCTTAGTGTAGGATTGGGCTATAAAAGATAATCATTAAACCATCATTAATTGACTGGCTTAGGAATCCCCTGTGAACACAAGAGAAGTTCATCTTATATTTGTGAAGATATTTAGAAGAGACAGAGAAAAATGAGAGTTGATCACAGGAGGGTAAATTTAGAAAATATACAAATGTGGAGATATTTCCAAAAATAGTTGATAACAAACAAATGCACCAGGAATATTTTCAATGATATTTACATAATAATACCTTTTTCCCCTATAATCTAAATTACTTGAACTGGGAAAATTGTAGTGAATTAATTGTTCTCATGTTCCAACAAATCTTTATTGATGTCCTACAACATGTTTTTTTGAGGGTGTATTACTTTTTTAAAAAATTTTTATTTATAGTAGTATGTATTATAGTTCATACTATACATATATAGCATCTTTTTACACAAAACAGTTTGTATACAAAGTATACTTACAGAATTCAATGACATTTTTGAACTAAGCTGATTCTGGCATAATTTAGACAGACCTACAAGCAAAATACCTAGGTTTCATTTTACACACACACACACACACACACATATATATATATATAAATTAATATTAATAATATGATCTTTAAATATTATTTGAAATATAAGGAATAAATAAAATTTAAATATCTGAATTCAAAAATCCAGTCACATCAGATGTTCAATTTTGTTGCTATTATTTATTAATGTTGGGAATAGAAAAATATTTGAAACAATTTATGTATACATTAGTAGAAGAATGGTTATATAAAACTGTTGTAATTTCATATACAGATATATTAAGATACAGCTTTTTTAAAGAATTAGGTACATCTGTACATCTGTTATGAAAATATCTATAAGATATACTGTTTAATAAAAAAGCAAGATTCCAAATAGCTGGCATATGTAAACTTGTTTGTGTAAGCATGGGAGTTTTCTGGAGAGAAACATGTGTAATTGATAATAATGTTTTCCTCTGGGGAGAACTGGTGGTCAAGGAATGGTGGGGAGAGAAAGACAGTATTGGCAGATAACAGGAAGATAAAAATCTTTACTATGTACATTTTGAACAATATACAGTACTATATACTAAAATATGATTAAATAAAATCTAGACATTTTACCTTTTGTTTATAAAAATGTCATTTTGGTTTCTTTATGGAATTATTGTCAGCTTGTCTTACACATCCAAATTATAGACATTTACCTTGCTATAAACTGTTCTTCCATATTTTTAAGTTTGTCTTGTTACCAAATGAACTAACTGGAATGTAAATAAGTGGAAAGTAACTATAAGTAATATTTTATGTATAGAAGTGATGATCTTGTTCTATTTTCAGGAGTATATGAATTTGGGGTCTTTATTACCTTATTTTCCACCTTGGACTATGGCTATATTAACCCTGATTTTATTATTGTTAAATGATATTATTGAAGTGATATTTATTAATACTAAAGTTTATTTTAAGTACTATTATAGTTTTGATATGAGGTGTTCTTCAAAAGCTCCTGTTAATGCAAGAATATTCAGAGGTGAAATAATTGGATTATGAGAGCTGTTACTTAATCAGGCCACCTAGTTTGAACTGTAGGTAGATGGGTTGTAGCTAGAGGAGGTGGGTCACCGGGGGTGTTCCTGGAAGGGTATATCTTCCCTGTGTTCCCTTCACATCTCCCCTACTTCCTGACCCCACCATGAGCTGAGCTGCTTTCCTCTGCTGGGCCCTTTCCCCATGATGTGCTGCCTTACCTTGGGCTCAGATCAACGGAGTCAGCCATCTATGGACTGAGACCTCTGAAACCTTGAGCCTCAAATAAACGTCCCTTCCTTTAAGTTGCTCTGGTCAGGTATTTTGGTCAGAGTAGCAAAAAACCTGAATAAAACAAGGACCTTAAATTTGAAGGTGGTTTCAAATTTTCAAAGTGCTTTTGAATACATTAGCTCATGTGATTTATGCAGTTACCTTGTAATATAAAGAAGGAAGTTAATGTTTTGGCCAATACAGAGATGACACTAAATGAAACATATTGTCCTATTTGGTGCCCCCTTGTGACTGAAAGCCCCCATTTTCAGGATGGATACAAACATAAGTTGTAGGTAGAAGTCAGGTGAAATAATGAGTACTGAAATCAGTAGTTTTAACCTCTTTGATTCCACACTAATTAACTAAGCCAAGTTTCCAAAGCCAATATGAGTGGCTTCATGGTAAAACATCCAACTGAAACATGATTTCTGTAGTACACTTTACATGCATATAATTTTTATACTAAACCCATGAATGGAAGGGAAAACTTTTTGCACTTACCCCAATGCATTTTAATGGGATGCATGGATGTGGAGCCTCATTAAATTCCAATATCATGTTTAGGCCTGGAAATTGCCAAGAAATGCAGAACATTTGTGATGATAAACCAGCAACTATAGCAGTTCATTGGGATCCTGATCACCAGTCCAGAGACAAATGTATCAGCACCCCACGTAATTATAACATTTGCAGATTAGCTGAACCAAATGCTGTCATGGGCAGGCAAACTTTTGATTTCTTTCTTATATCTTTAAAAATTCTCATCTGAAACTCATGGTTACTATTTGGTAAAGGAAGGGGAGAATTCTCAGTACCAAACCCCCTGAATGAAGGGCAGAGATTGACAATTTTATTAGGAAACTTATCCGAGACTTTGAAAGGAAATAATTGGGGTCTGAGCTAGACCCCAGTTAGAATTTGTTGTTTAAGCTTTGTGTTGTGGGAACATGGGATGCTCTTTGGTACTAATATTTCAGTCTACAATCCCTCCCCTGTATTTCTCTCTATAGCTGCTTATCGTTTAATTATCCTTAAATATAAATGTTCTACTGAGTATATCATGATGCTAATCAATGTGCTAGTGAATGGTTACTCCCAGCCTATTCCTAAAGCTAGATTTTAAATGTTTAATACTAACATTCCTGAGGAGAATGTCCAATTTAACTTTTTCTTTTCTGTTGCAGGCAATGGTTTGGTCTACATGTATAAACAAATAAATCAATTTGACTGAAATGAATTATCATTTTCCATGAATTTAGTGTAAAAAATCAGTAGAATTGTTTGTTGGATTGAATATAATCCAACACTGTTATAAATTATGTTATATTACATTTTACAAATAATTTGTTCAAAGTAAATAATGTCACACAAGTTTTGTATACTGTTATTATAATTTTTGTTGTTCCCTTCTGTTGTTGATTTGTATGTTTTTTGGTACTGGGGATTGAACTAAGGGACACTCGACCACTGAGCCACATCCCCAGCCCTAGTTTGTATTTTTATTTATAGACAGGGTATCACTGAGTTTCTTAGCACCTCACTTTTGCTGAGGTTAGCTTTGAATTCATGATCCTCCTGCCTCATCCTCCTGAGCTGCTGAGATTACAGGAATGGTACCCGGCTTATTTAATTATTTAGATTTGCCACAAAGACCAAATAGAAGAGTATGAAAGGTCAGCAACTCATTAATTTCAGTGAATGAAGCCATTTTGGAATTTGTATGTTAAGGTCAATGAACTATATCTTCTAAAATCTATTAAAAACACTATTTGAAATCACATTTCAACATCACTGTTTTCATTACAACATTTCACCACTCAAACTTACCAATGTCTCCTATGTATAATAGAAGATAAAATCTGAACTTATCAGCTAGGAACATAAAGGAAACCAAAAAATAACCTTTAAAAATTTCCTGTCTTTTCACCCACCTTTTACTGCATCAATGTTATAACCACATTACTTTGCACATTTTCCTTATTAACATGTTGGATTAATTTCCAAATCTGCATCTTGGCTAAAACTCTTCCTCCAAGTTTGGAAACAGATAGTAATAACTACCATATTTGTCACTTATTATCTACTGTTTCTAGGCCCTGTTATAAATTATGTTATATTACATGTTACAAATAATTTGTTCAAAGTAAAGTAACATTTGAATCATAAATTAGGAATCTGAATTGAGTTCTGTCTAATGTCACCATGTCCATAATGCTCTGTAACCTCCCCTTTCCTTTTTGCCATCATAAAACCTACACATTCTCTAAAAAACCTTCTCTAATAAATCCACAAACTAGTATTTTTGATCTCTGAAATCTTAAATCATTTACTAGTCTTTGACCCACTCACTTTTCATGGGTATGTCTAGTTTTCCCAAATAGATTTTTAACCTCCTAGAGGAGCCTCATATAACTCAGGAAATAAAATAGTGTCTGGCATTGTGGAACAAATAAACACAATCTCCAAATTATTTTTCCCATTATATTCTTTCTCTAAAAACAAGTGTTTCCAGTAGAATTCTTAGATTGCAAGGAACAAATAAAATTTGCTAATTAAAGCAAAAAGAGAACTTATTAGAATAATATCTCAATGATGGCCAGAAAGTCTGAAAAGCTAGGTTTAGGAATAGAAAAGAAACCAGGCCTATTTAGATGTACAGTCAAAAAAGACTACACAATGATCTTATCTTGACCCCATTATTTGATTAAACTTGTTTTTGGATTTTCTTAATTATTTTTCTATTTATTCTAGTTTAAGATTTTATTTGGAAATCACAGATTTTATTTAAAAACAAATATTTATCCAGGATGAATTTTTATTTGAGTTTTACCCTAAGAGCTCTTTAATTCACTTTTTACTATAAAAGTTAATTCATATTAATTGTTCAGATTTGTTTCATTGTAACACTTCCATACATGAATGTATTGCTCTTCAATCACATCAACCCTCTTTACTACCCTCTTTGTCCCTATCTCCTCTTCTTCCTCCTGTCTGTTTCTTTCCCCTTCCGTAATATATTCCCCACTTCTACTTTCAGGTCATCTTTTTCGTGTTCTTTTTTCTTTATTTTTTTAAATATGAGAGAAAACATGTGATACTTGTCTTTCTATGTTTGGCTTATTTTGCTTATCATGATGATCTCCAGTTGCATCCATTTTCCTGCAGATGCCATGATTTCATTCCTCTTTATGGCTGAATTTAATTTTTTTTTGTCCTTGTGTCACTTTGATCAAGATTCAAAACTCCAGGAAAATCAGGCTGACTAGATAAATTTTGAGATCTGGCCTTAGTCAAAATTGCATGCATATCATGAGGAGAAGAATCCAATAAAAGCCAGTTTTCTCAACCTCAGCATTATTAACACTCACTACCAGATAATTTTTTGTCATGGGTGACTATCCTGTGCATTGATGGATATGTGGCAGCATCCCTAGCCACTACTCAAGTAAACTCTTCCAATAATTCCCTGCCCAAGTTGTGACAACCGAACATTGGTCAATTATCCCAGGGAACAAAGCATTCCTGATTGAGAACCACTGCCCTAAAGGAAATTTAAACTGCTGTTGGAAAGAGAATTGAATACTAAATAGCCAACAATAACAGACATAGCACCTCTTTACCCAACTCCAGGGACACATTATACTAATTTCTATGTGAATTACATTCCTTGGGGCACATAGTATTATTAGGAGGTCCTGGAGTTGTGCAAATAGATGGCCTTGACACAGATTCACAATTCTAGGCATTATGTTTTATTGATTTAAACAATGATTTTTGTTAAGTCAAATACCTGGAAAATTCGGAAATAGTCACTGGCATTTGTCAATTGGTAGAACTATTTACTGGGATATTCCTTCTTCCAAATTACCTAGACTCACAAACTAACTCTCAAAAGGGATAATAGCAGCCCTGTGGCACTGATCCAAAGTGCCCAGGTACACAGATATTAGTGATTTCCTGATGTTCTGAGGGAATTTAGGGTCTTGGAAAGAAAACTTGGAAATAACTTCCATGTAGGAAAACAGAAGGAGGTTCTTACTAAGCAAGTTAGATTTAGGTAAAGCCTTAAAAGTTTTCTGAGAGAAGGGAGATTTGCCAATACTAACTCAAGTAGTTGATTAGTTTGAAGAACCGAAAGAATCCAGAAATTGGTAAGTTCTGAACATATCTTAAGCATTATTATCTTTTGAAATACTTTGCATTTTTTATGTGATTAGCTAATAATTGCTTGAGGCAAGGAATATCTCCTTCTGAATTAATTATATAAACCTCCTAATTCTAAGTTATAGAGTATATATATATTTACTGAACACTTAATATAAGGTACCATATGCTAAAATATTTTAATTTATAGGTTTACTAGGCTGAGATCCCTAATTTAAGTGACCATTCAAGAAAAAATACATAATTCCAATAACTGTTCAATATCATCCTTAGTCTTACAAAATAATAACCCCAAACAGGACCAGTCTTAGGTACAAAGTGTCTCCTATACCCTATCATTTCTCATTTTGTGTTCCCTACTACAGAGAATTTTCTCGTGCAATATGCTTTTAAGCTCTCAGGGTTGTATTGACTCTCATCAAAACCAGTCACAAAGAAGTCTTTGAAATTTAAACTTATTAAGAATATGAGACACTTGTACTTCTTCCCATAAGGTGTTTTTGAAGACTTTCTCTCTAAATGTAGAATAGAAGATTTTATTCTTTTGGGGGAGTTAATCAGTAAGAATGCATTGGACCCCAGGGCGCTTCCCTGAACTTCTATCTTCATATTAATGTTGGCCAACAAATATGGTGTACTTTAGCAGAAAAGTCCATGAGGACAGATACAACTTTTTTCCCTCAAGATTCCTACCAGCATTATTATGAGAGATTACTTCACTATGTAACTCTTTTGAAAAGAAAACCCAAACATATTTTAAATAGACCAATAAATGCCTATTAAAAGTCAAGATTTGTTTTCATTTTGGCTTTTTATTACCTCCATCAACTGCCTACTGTAGCAATTAGTTTTATATAATTATTTTCTCTACCTAAATTCTAATAGTCTCCTATATTTGGAACAGGACAAAGAATGACATGGACTTTTTTTCTTTCTTTTGTACCAGGGATTAAACCTTAACCACTGAGCTATACACTCAGTCCTTTTTATTTTTATTGTGAGATAGGGTCACACTAAGTTGCATATGGTCTTGCTAATTTGCTGAGGCTGGCCACAAACTGTAGATCCTCCTTCCTCAGCCTCCCTCCCAAGCTGCTTGGATTACAGGTGAGCACTAGCTTGCCTGGAACATCAACCATTTATCTAGAAAATGATGTATTCTCTAGGTGTCCCAGTTTTAATAGCAAGGTCATGATGAATTAGTAGAAAAATTGTCAGTAATTCTCAGAATGATTTGGAGATTATTTTTCAAACCCTTGATGGCTTAACCTTCAGATATTTTAATATTTATCTCCTACACCCCCCATTAATAAGAATTCCTTTTATTAAATAACTGTTATTGATGAAAATGGTTCAGGTGATTTATACACATATTTGGAAGAAAAAATTATTGAGAACCATTAAAAGTCAAACAGGAGGTCATATTCATAGGATTAAATTGTTTTGAAAATACACATTCTACTTGCTCTAAAAATACTTCTGCCACCATCTAAAGCAATTGCAAGTATTTGTCTTTTTTTTAGCCTAGAACTTAAAATCAGTGACTGTCTTTGAATAAATAAGTGATCCTTTAACAGGAAGATGCTGTTTCTGGGGAAATACTGAGCAATCTTCTGACTGCTGCCCCTGCACAGCTCAGGGCCTCTCTAGCAACTGGCTCAGAGCTTGTGCTCTGCCTTGTAATTCAGTGGATGTGCCCTGAGGGTGGTGAATGGTCAGTGATACTGTGAACTTGACCTGAGATGCCCTTTTCTCTGAATACCATATTTATTTTTACTAATATTTGAGTTTTGAGTAATGTATAAGCTCTGGGAAAGCTTTACAAAGGCAGGGCAATTTCTTCTCAATGCCATTTTGACACAGGGTCCTTCTCTGGAGAACAGAATGTTTATCCAGCACAAATCTTTCCAGGCATAAAGCGACTTCTTCAAACTTGAAAAGAAAACAACCTTGGGGAAAATGGAAGCTTAAAGCAAGGTTATGATCATAGTTTCTCCCCCTTTTTCTTCACAGTGAATTTTTTTCCTACTCTTACCTTTTCTCTCTAAAGTAAGATTTTGCCTCTTTTCTCTAAAACAGTACTCCCAGGATCCTTATGTTGGTGATGTCAAACAAATTCCATATGTGCTTACTATCAAATAAATTACATAAGATACTACTGACTTCCACATAGTATTTGAGATGCATTTAACATTAAAATAAATGAGAGGTTAAATATAAGATAAAGGTCAATTTTACCTTGCATCAGGATCATCATTTAGCTCTCTTGTTACTGATGTATTACATTTTAGAAATTTGGCCTTGATAGTGATGCCTAAGAAAATAGAAAGATACTCAAGGATGAATGGTTTTTGGCTAGATAAACCTTTATAGGTTTTATTCTTCTAGCTATTTTGATAGAATAAGAAAATGAAAAGCAGAAAAGAAAGGATGAATTCAACATCATATAGCAAATTAGCAATAAAGCAAAAGAATAAAACCAAAGTTTCTTGAAGTCCAAGATACTTTTCTTTATTCTTAAGGGTGTAAGTTAACTTTTAATTACTTATAGTGCTAAAAGGATTTCTAATGAATAAATACCTCACATCAAGCAGACATCACATGGATAGGAAGTAGGCTGAATTTAAAAAAAAATTTAGTTGTAGATGGACACAGTACTTTTATTTTATTTATTTATTTTTATGTGGTGCTGAGGATTGAACCCAGTGCCTCACACGTGCTAAGCAAGTGCTGTACCACTGAGCCACAACCCCAGCCCTAGGCTGATATTTTTAAGAAGATGACGAAGATAAAGCAGGCATTGGTAATCTTTAGAACATTAGTTATGTGTTAAGGCTCAGTATTCTTGCCAGTGTACCATGGCTAATCTTGACCTATTAGTATCCTATTTTCAATTCTGTGAACCCAATGGTTATTCAAATATTATTTCAAAGTTACTGTAAGTGGTATATTAGGTGCTCCATTTAAATTTTTATAGGTGTTCCACATCTGGGATGATTGAACAAAATGGTTTAAGCACACATTTCATGCCAGATGCTTTTACATTAATTTTCTCATTAAATCCTCACAAGAACGTACAGCATGGCTTCTATTATTATCAATATTTGACAGGTGAGAAAATTGATGCTTACATCAAATAATTAGCTCAAAGTCATATTGCTGATAAATATACAATGGGTTCAGGGTTCAATCTTAAGTTATCACACCTTTGAGACCTTACATTATTTCTTTTTAAAATTCAAAATAGATCTTATGTTTCCATACAAGTGTCACCAAAATAAAAAAAAAAAAAGAAAAGGAACTATATTACAAAATTGATGAGGTTGAGGGTGAATTGATTAAATAGTTGTAGCTGTGTCTACACAATTCCATGGGTCAGAGTGGAATGAAAATTCAATTCATTCTTTCACTGGGTTAATATGTGTTTATATTCTTATTATAGATATTATAAAAGTATGTTGCCACATAGTGTGTGTAATCCAATGTGAAGTACAGATCTGAAAAATACATAGAATATCAAAAGAATATCAAAAGAATACATAGATTATCAAAATCTTGTAGCACAAATGGATATAGTAAATAACATAAAGTGGCAATTGCCTGTTTTAGTTTTTATTCTAACAACTTCCTAAGGAACTTAGATTAAATTGACATATTTATTATTATCTTACAGTTTGGAGGAGAGGAAACCGATGTGGGTCTTTCTAGGTTAAAATTTAGGGTGTGTGTACTATTCTGAAGGCCCCAGGAGATAATTCCCTTTCCTTTTCCAACCTTTAGAGGCTCTTCACATTTCTTAGTGCTTGGCCTTCTCTGTCTTCAAAGCTAGTGATGAAGGGTAGATCCTTCTCATATCACATCACCCAGACCTTCCACTCTTCCTCCCTTTCCCATGTTTAAGGACCCTTATCATATACTGGACCCTTCTGTATAATCCAGGATAATTTCCCGCAGCTAATCAGCAACCACAATTCCATTTGCAATGTTAATTTGCTTTGTCTATGGATTATAACATATTCTTGACAGATTAGGTTGAGGACATCTTTGAAAGGAGGCCTCAGTCTTCCTAACACCATGCCACAATACGTAATTAAATAACAAATAAATAGAATTTAAACAGGGGAATATGTCATATGGAACTATGTACATTACATATGTTGCATTTTCATGAGATGAATTTTTCTTTACTCATCAAATTTCAGCCAAATTAGTCTGTGAAAATAATTTTTGTATTTCAAACCAAAGCTTATTAAGGCAATTATTTGAGTAGATTCGGCTAGTATTAATATTTCTGTTTTCAGCCTAATGGTTTATTTATTTATGGCTGTCAAATGCCTTAGGTGTTCATATCCTGCCAACATAAGGTGCTATAATACAAAAGAGTAAGAGAAAGCAAAATATCACTTAAGTGAACTTAACTGTTTAAGATGTGCTAATAATCCCTAATGAGGATAACAGAACAACTGTGGATATTAAATAAGCAATTTATTTAGAATCAAATGTTTCATGACAAGGATAATATTCTAATTTACAGAAAATTCTTTTAGTGGACATTCAACATGGTATGATATTTAGAACTCAGGAAAAGTTGTCCTCCTAATTAGAGAGTCATCCTATGTAAAAAGACTTAGTTCATGGTCTAAGGTGGAAAACAGAATTGGTGTCAATCACAGGGTATTATCATTTTACACTCTTCTATGTCAGCTATTTCCAGATTTGTTCTGGTGATTGCCAGTAACACATTTATTTGCAGGAGAACAAACAAATTGCATGGTCATACAAACCCCATAAATTGAAAGGTATTGCTTTTGCTTTGAAAATGAGGAAACTGAAGTTCAGAATATTATTTTGGTGGACATTAAACATGATGTGGTACTTAGAACTCAGGAAGAAATTGTTCTCCTAAATAGAGAGTCATTCTAATATAAAGACATTCAGAAAACTTAAATTACTTAAGCAAGGACTCACCTCTGGAAACTAGAGGCCAGAATCAGGATTTAAATCCCAATAAAATAACTCCTGTACTATAGTACCCTAGTCTCATTTAATCTTCACAAAATTGCTGTGAGATAAAAATAACTATTAATTTGTTTTATTATTGAGAAAATTAAGTTTCAGAGCAGTTAGGAAACTTGACCAGTTTTACCCAGATGGCAAAACTGGCAGAGTTGTCATTCAAACCTACATTGATCTCACCTTAGAGCTAGGATCTTTCCCTCTGAATATCTCCAGGATGAATATGTCATAGTATTTCAAATGAACTCAATTGTACTAGAAAATCTGGAAAAAAAAATTGCTTTCCATTTTCATCACTGAAGTCAGGACCTGGTCCTTAGAAATCTTGATTAATTTCCCACTTGATGGCAGCTCTCTGGGAGGTTTCAAGCTTGTTCCCTGTCTTCATAACACTGATGAGCACTAATTTAATTAATCAAATATAAGTTGATGATCTATGGTGTTGAAATTGATTTTCAAATGAAGCCAATTATGACTGCTCACAGTTCCAAGAAGAAAATATAAGCTAAGTGATTTTAAGATGCAATTATTGGATGCAGAAGAATCAGAGGAGAAAAAATAAACTGAATTTACAAAGCATTCTCTCCTTTCCATTATTAACCCATTAAGTCCAGCTGGGAGGCTAGGAAGGCAAGGATTATTGTCTCCAAAAACTAAGATATGAAAACTGATGATTTTTTTCCAATTATGATGCAAGTCTCTCAAAACAGGTGCCCTGCCTTTTAAAATCAACTTTATAAACTTGCTCTCTAACTACAGAACTTGAAATATGGTCCCATATTTTCTGATAGGACAAGCATTTCCTGAGTTGTCATTATTATTCATCTCCTATTATTGTTTTGTAAAGAAATTAAGCCCAATGCTCAGAAGGAGATGCTAAGACTTTAAATAAGTCAAATTTGAAATACCATAAGGCAGGCTAATGGTTTAACAGGAAAGCCATTCCCACAACAGTCTTGTCTATATAGATTGACATGTATCAGTTTCCAAGTACAGTCCAATTCACCTAAGAGTCTGCACATCTTCCACTGTCACACCCACATTCCATTAATCCCTGGTCTGGACTAATACTTCCTCTGTAGAACATCCAGTACAGGTGGAAACTCAGGTATTCAAGGCTGCTCTGGCCTTCAACCAAATTGATCTGGTGCCACTGGATGTTTCTACAGCAAACATGCACTTTCTCTGAGAGTGTCTTTAGTCAAGAAGTGTTCAGATCATTTGTGAAAGAACAAAAGGTTTTTCAGGAAACTTTTCTGTTGGGGTGGTTACCTGGGGTTACAAACCAGGGAAAGTATTACAGGTAGATGTTGCTGCATTTTGTGACTTAGTGTCTACTGTTCTGCTTTTAGCCAGACAGGCTAGTTACATGCCTGACTAAAGCTGAGCTTTCTCAGCTCTTTAAGATCTTTGTCTATGGGCTGATGACCCATCGATGCTTTAGTATAAATCTGACAGCTGGAGCTTATTAGCATATAACCATTTGGTCTCAGACAGTATTGAAGAGAAAAGGGCATTTCTTAGTTCTTAGTTCTTGAGAAGGGAATTTCAAAAGCTCCTCATTCTTGCCTGTTTTATGTCTATACAGACTTTGGGAATGTCTGTGATATTCATCAGCATCCGGCTGATCTCACCCTAATTCAGAGCAGATGGTTGCTTATATATTATGATTTTATAGGGAATGTCTCTCTCAACTTTCAAAAACACCTGCCACCCACTGTCTAGGTCACAAAGCTCTAAAATGTTGCAGTTGAAAGCATAGGCTCTGGGTTAAGAATACCTGAGTTTGAATTCTGGTGCTGCCATTTGCTGTGTGACTTTGCTCATGATTCTTGACCTCCTCTCGGACTCAATTTCCTTAATGTGTGACTATAGATGATAATAGTACACACTTTTTTAGGATTTGTTATGGTTTGGATGTGAGGTGTCCCCCAAATGCTCATGTGTGAGATAATGCAGGAAGGTTCAAAGAAGAAATTATTGGGTTATGAGAGCCTTAACCAACCAGTGAATTAGTCACTTGATGGGATTAAATGAGTAGTAACTGAAGACTGGTGGGATGTGGCCAGAGGAGGTGGGCATTGGGGGTGTGGCTTTGGGGTATATATTTGTATCTGGTGAATGGAGTGTCTCTCTCTATCTACTTCCTGATCATCATGTGAACTGCTTCCTTCCACCTCACTCTTCCATAATAATATCCTGCCTCACCTTGAGCCCTGAGGAATGGAGCCAGCTGCATATAAACTGAGACCTCTGAAACTGTGAGCCCTTAAACAAATGTATCTTCCTTTATAGTTGTTCTAGTTGGGTCCTTTAGTAACAGCAGTGAAAAAGCTAATTAAGACAGAAATTGGTACTGAGAAGTGGGATTGTTGCCATGACTAACTTGACCATGTGGTTCAGAAGCTTTTTGAGATTTTTGGATTTGGTGGGAGGAATTTTGAGATGCTGAGCAATGCAAGCTCAAAATGCTTTAGGTTGTAAACAGAGTTTAATGGCTGATTCTGGTGGGAGCTCAGAAGACCAGAATGCCAATAGGACCATGGACAGTGGAGATGGGACTCTAGGATTCAGAAAAAAGGACTCTATTGGAATTTGGAATAGAGACCATTCCTGTTATGTTCTGGTTGAGAAGTTGTCTGCATTATGCCCATGTCCTGACACTTTCTGTGAAGCTGATTTTAAAAGCAATGGACTTCATAATCTGGCAGAAGAAATGTGTAGGCACCATAGCATTCAGGAGTAGCACAGGTATTACTGGTGGCTTTTAACCAAGTTTATTTTGATATTCGGAAGCAGAAAGCAGAGCAGAAAGATTTGAAAAACTTAAATTTAAAAGGCAGGAGTAAAACTGGGCCTAAGGAAGTTTCAGTTGTTGAAGACATTACTGCTACTAAAGAAACCCTAAAGACTTTGCCTAAAGACAATAAGAAAGATGGCTTGAGGGCATCTCAGGAGTTGGTAAGCCCACACCCATCTCAGGCTTAAGGTAGTAAAAGTGAAAATTCTCTTGAGAAGAAACCATTGAGGAATCCTTCTTGCACAAGGGGGTCTAGGAAGGTTTTTTAACTATGGTCAGTCACATAGACTCTCAGAGGCTACTGCAGCCAGGGTCTCTGGAGGTTTGGCTACTGCTCAAGATGGTGGCAGACCTTAGCATCAACCACATGGTGCTGGTTCGTCAGGAATGTAGGATGCTGGAGTTAGGAGTACATGGAGGCTTCCACCAAGAATTCAAAGGAAGGCCTTGGAGGTCAGGAAAAGTGGAGGAGGGTTGGAGTCCCTGCAGGCTGCCCCTAAAATGACAAAGCATGGAGATGTTGAGGAGGAAGCCAAAGAAGTAGTGAATACCCCCAAGATTAAGAAATGCCAGTAATGTGGGACATCATCCTAGGAAAGCTGCAGGAATTGAGTAGAGAAAATCCAACAGAGGGCCACATAGGGTGCAACCAATAAGGCCACAGGGGCAGAGCTACACAAACCCTTTGGAGATGACATCATGCTATGTGCTCCAGATGCCGGACATAGAACTATAGGACTAGTTTGCCCAGATGGATTTTGGTCTTGTTTTGGTCCCATCCTTCTTTCTATGCCCCTATATTTGTAAATGGAAATGTTTACTCAGTACCTTTATATATTGGATATTTGTAAATTGCTTTTAATTTTATAGGAGCTCACAGTGCAAGATTGCTTTGAACCTCAGAGAAGACTCTAGACTTGAACTTTGAGCAATCTCAGAACTATCAAGACTAAGGGGACTCTTGGAAATGGACTACATGTATTTTGCACTGTCAGATGAGTGTGAGCTTTTGTGGGCCAGGGATATAATGTTATCATTTGAATGTGAGATGTCTCCCAAATGCTTATGTGTGAGACAATGCAAGAAGGTTCAGAGAAGAAATGACTGGGTTATGAGAGCCTTAACCAATCAGTGCATTAATCACTTGATGAGATTAATTGAGGGGTAAATGAAGGCTGGAGAAGGAGGGCATTGGGATGTGGCTTTGGTGTATATATTTGTATCTGGCAAATGGACTCTCTCTCAGCTTCCTGATCATCATGTGAGTTGCCTCCCTCTGCCACATTCTTCCACCATGATGTCCTTCCTCACCTTGAGTCCCAAGGAATGGAGCCAGGTGTCTCTGGACTGAGACCTCTGAAACTATGAGCCCTTCAATAAATTTTTCTTCCCCTAAAATTGTTCTGGTCAGATCTTTTAGCCACAGCAGCAAAAAAGCTGACAAAATCAGGATTGTTATGAAGATAAAATAATATCATGCTTCTAATATGCTAAGCAGAGGATTGGTTCATAGTTTAGTTCTCAATAAATGGTAGCAAACATTGTAGGTTTGCCAATTAAAGTGTATATTGACTTATTTTCCCTTTAGGAGGCATTTAATTAATTACCCTATAGTGAATGAATGACTGAGATTAGTTATGACAAGCAGAGGAAGGTTAAAAGGACAAAGGTGGTATATTGAAGATAATGGGAGCAAAGTAGTGTTATGGTTTCTATGTGAGGTGTCCCCAAAAAGCTCATGTGGGAGACAAGATCGTTTAGAGGTGAAGTGATTGGGTCATGAAAGCCTTAACCCACTCAGTGAGTTAGTCCCCTCATATGGATTAACTGAGTGGTAACTCAAGTCAGGTGGTGTAGGGCTAAAGAAGGTGGGTCATTGGGGAATGACTTTGGGGTATATATTTTGTCCCTGGTAGGTAGAGTTCCCCCCACTGATTCCTGGTGCCATGTTCTAGGCTGATTTCCTCTGCCCCCCCCACACACATCAGTCCCTGAGGAATGGAGTCATCCATCTATAGACTAAGACTTCTGAACCTATGAGCCCCAAATAAACTTTTCCTTCTCTAATTGTTCTTGTCAGATCTTTTGGTCACAGCATAACAAAAAAGCTTACTAAACCAAGTAGATAAGGAACACCACGATCATGCAGACAAGTCTCACTCACTTCAATAATTCAGTTCTTCAATACCATGTGCCAACACAATACTTGTCCATAGAGATCCAGGTTTAAAACTCATACAGGCAGCTCCTGACTTTGTAAGGAAATCGATGTTTTTTTTTTTAAATTTATTTATTTTTTATTCTAAGATGTTATAAATGACAGCAGAATGCATTACATTTCATATGACACATATAGAGCACATTTTTACAAATCTCTGATTCTATGCAAAGTATATTCACACCATTCGTGACTTCATACATGCACTTAGGGTAATGATATCCATCTCATTCTACTATCTTTTTTTTCCCTTCACCCTTTTGCCCCCTCCCTTCCCCCTCCCTCCCCATTGGCCATTCTAGTGTTCCTCTAATCGTCCTATGCTCCCCATCCCAACCCGACTGTGAATTGGCCTCCTTATATCAGAGAAAACATTAACATGTTGGATTAGGCCCCAAGTTCCTTAATAAGAATCCTGTAGCACAAGAATTAATACCAAGAATCAATAAATGGGATAGACTCAAATTACAAAGCTTCTTCTCAGCAAAAGAAACAATCAGTGAGGTGAACAGAGAGCCTACTAATTGGGAACAAATTTTTACCACATGCACGTCAGATAGAGCACTAATCTCTAGAATATATAAAGAACTCAAAAATCTTAACACACAAAAACAAATAACCCAATCAATAAATGGGCCAAGGAACTGAACAGACACTTCTCAGAAGAAGATATACAATCAATCAACAAATACATGAAAAAATGCTCAACCTCTCTGGCAATTAGAGAAATGCAAATAAAACCACTCTAAGATTTCATCTCACACCAGTCAGAATGGCAGCTATTAAGAACACAGACAACAATAAATGTTGGAGAGGATTTGGAGAAAAAGGCACACTCATACATTGTTGGTGGGACTGCAAAATGGTGCAGCCAATATGGAAAGCAGTATGGAGATACCTTGAAAAACTTGGAATGGAACCACCTTATGACCCAGCTATCCCACTCCTTGGTCTTTACCCAAAAGACCTGAAAACAGCATACTACAGGGACACAGCCACATCAATGTTTATAGCAGCACAATTACAATAGCTAAACTGTGGAACCAACCTAGATGCCCTTCAGTAGATGAATGGATAAAGAAAATGTGGTATATACACACAATGGAATATTACTCAGCAATAAGAGAGAATAAAATCATGGCATTTGCAGGAAAATGGATGGAGTTAGAGAATATAATGCTAAGTGAAGTTAGCCAACCCCAAAAAGCCAAATGCCAAATGTTTTCTCTGATATAAGGAAATCAATGTCTATTCAACAAATTTAATAAAACACCTACAACAATGCAAAGAAAACGGATGAGCTGGCAAAATGTGTTTCAATAGTATCTCCATAGATAATTTACTCCGCATAAGTCTCTGCTTTTATCGAGCCCCCTAGCTTCTGCAAAACCAAAACGTAAAACCTGGATGCCTAGAATTTCACCCCAATATAAATTTGCCTAGAAATCAAATAATCAAATTATTGTTAGAATAATGGAAGCCATTTAATCAGTTTAATGTAATGTCTTACATCGTTTGGATAGTCTAAAAGTATCTCATTAACTATGTGGTATGTCTCTGAGCTCTGAGGTAAAATTTAAGAGATACGGGTCCTAATACAGTCTCCACTAGTAATTTATAGCATGACCTTGGGCAATTCAGTTAAATTTTTTATTGCTTTGTTTCCTCATCTTCAAAACAGGGATGGTGATTGCCCTTTGTGGTTGTAGAGTTAATAAGAGGAGAAAACAAAAATTTAAAAGTATAAAAGTGCTAGTAGGTATTTTGCTAAAGTAAAAAAAGAGAAACTATACATACATGAACTACAAATATAGAAATTTCTGCCCAAAAGTCACAACTTACAAAAATGCATCCCAAATATACAAGTGTTTTTTGTTTTGTTTTGTTTTGTTTTGTTTTGCCATTGTTAGGGGTCCTGAGGAGATAATGTCCATGATCACTTCAGTTGCTTCCTCAGTGTTTTAAAGTATTTTCCCATCATAGCACTCTATTTTATGTTTAGTATAAGTTTATCTAACTCTAATGAAATGCTTTTATCATTTAAGAAAATGGAGAAGAATCATTAACTACATTTCTGGACGACAAAATATATACTACTTATATAACATTTATTATAAGCAAAGTATTATTCTAAAGACCTTGATATTAATTTATTTAATGTTTCCCACAACTGTGTAAAAGTTACATAGTATTATTACCTCCATTTTACAGATAAAAACTTAGGCATCAAGAAATTATATGATGTGCCCAAGGATATGTAACTAGTAAAAACAGCCAAGTTGGGAATTAGGTCATCTGGTTCCAGAGTCCTTGTAAAATATGAGCTTCACAGTATCCTGATCAATTTACATCATTTCAACAGTATTTAGTGTTACAGAATCTTGAAATTATAAAGACTTTAGTTCTTCCACCTAGTATATGAGTTTTCTCTGCAGAGTCCCCAGCATTCAGCCTTGGCTTAAAAATCTTCTTATATGCCAATCATTCTGCAAGGTCAATCATTTCAATTTTTTAAAAACTCTATTAAAATTTTCTCCTTTACATTCAGCCAAAATTTGTCTCTACATACATTTTACCAGTTAGTCCTACTTCTGTTCCCTAGGATAACACAGAATAAATTCAATATATCTTGTGCATACCGAGGCTTAAAACATCTGCAAAAATTTCTCGATCTCTTTCACCTTCTGCCCTTCTGAAAATCTTCCCCTCTCCAGGCTAAATACTCTCAGTTCCTTCAATTGTCCATTGTCTTTTAAGTGACACGCTTTCCAAAATCCTTTTCCATCTTAGACATCCTTTTTTGGTCACAATGCAGTCTGTCAATAGGCCTCTTAAATATGGCACAATAAACTTAACACATAATTTAAGATGTCATCTAAAGTGCATTGGAACCAATACTTCTATTGTTCTGATCCTACCTTTTAATGACGAGGACTAAGATGGAATTAGCATTTTTGGCAACCTAGACAACTTGCTCATGCTCCTAGCCAAATAAAATACCAAGATTATGCTTTTGCAATTGGATTTTTAGACCTGAATAAAAAAGCTTTACATTTTTTCCTATTAAATGTCATCTGGTTAGTTTCAACCCATCATTCCAAACAACTGAGATCTTGTTATATGAGAATTATGTCCTCCAAAGAATTAACTGTCCCTCCCAACTTCCCCATAACTGACAATGTGATATGTATAATTTATATACTATCTAAGTCACTGATAAAAAATGCAGAATAGTATAGCACCCTGGGAGAGGACTATCTGGTGGTCAACAATGGTTCATTAGTGAATGCTTAAGTACAGGGTCTGCTGCCTACCCAAATTCCCACACTGTACCATCCATATTCCTTTGGGTTGCTTCATGTTCTGAGATATTCTTTCCCAAACTGGATCAGTTAGGTAATTTGTGGGGTGCTCCCCACAAAAGGAATACATGGGACTTCTGGTTAAATTATCAAGAATTTCAAAACAGCAATAACAGATAATTAATTAAACCAAGTTGGGGTCCTTCTAAGTTCAGGATCCTGTACAACCGCATAGGACATATGCGCCGGAGGCCAATCCTATCCACATACTTTCTTGTGACAGAGACTGCTAACTATCCATCAAAATCTGTTCCGTTTTCTTTCTGAGGACATACTAGACTTCACACTTGCCAGCTTTCTTTGCAATTAGATGTGACCATATGTCTGAGTTCTAGCCAATGTAGTGTGAGTGGGAGTGATATGCACCAGTTCCTGATCTGACCCAGAAAAATCTCCTACACAAGATTTTTTATGTCATTTTCTATTTCACAAGCTTGATGATGATGATAACCTTGGAAGTTATGTGCTACTAAGTGAAACTCCAAGAATGAAGGAACTCAGGTTCTTAAATTAAGAACAATTTCCAGGACTTACGACAAGCAAAAGTTAAGTTTTTATCATATCTGTACCATTATGTACCCCTGAGTTTGCTTGTTAGAGTTGATAATATTGCCCTAAATAATACATTACCCTATCAGAATTATCCAAAGGACAAATTGAAATTCACATTCCTGGGTTACTCTATCAGAACATAGAATCTAGTGGGTCTGGAGTGGGAATAGGAATCTATATATTTAACAAATCTTCCACAGTTGGTTCTGATGATAAGAAGAATTTGAGGGTCTGCTGATCTAGAGTTTTCCTTATATTTTCCCTGGTCTATCACAAAGCTCCCTGGTCTATGCTCCACTTTTTCCTGTTTGTTTCCAAGGTGACATTTACTTCAGGTTGTTAATTAATATACTTCATAGATACAAACTTCATGCATGGAGCTCCACCAACATTCTTATAAATTTACAATAGAAGTCAGATTAAATGATGGAGGAGCAGAAAGTAGAAACCTACATCCTTGATGAATTCTTAAAGTTGATATACTAATTCTGGTTGTCCCACTCCCATTTCTTTTTGATTAAGAGAATCAACATGCATGCGTTTGAACAATAATTAAGCAGGGTTTTCTGTTATATGTAGTTGAATCCAGTTCTTATCCACAGGGAATTATATTGAAATATGGTGCCCATTCAAGTCCATGATATAAATATATATAATATGTATTATATTATATATATATATATATGTATACATATATATTTCCCTGTTCTATTAGATGCACTCTGACTTCACATAAAACCAGGATTTTCCTGAGTAACTTGTCCAAGCAATTGAGTGACAAGTTCAAAGTGATGGAAGTCAATATTTCATTTCACTAGGATCTTAAATCAGATTGTTTTTTCAATCTGTTTTCAATCTGCTAGACCTGTTACTCTTTTGGTTTCCAAATAAAAAGATCACTTGAAAACCATCCACCTTCATTTGTATTTTTGGTTTTCACAGTCCTCTCTTCCCACTACCTGTTTCCTCTATGCAAGAGTTTCATACTACATTATTAATTCTTCCAGCTTAGGGATAATCTCCAAATTATCTCATTACTGGGCTTCTGAATGCTATAAAAATTTGGATTTTTAAGGATCTGTGTGGCATCTTGTTTTCTGATAATGAAAGCACAATGGCCATCTAGATGGAGATTAATATTGCACTTGGGGTTATGTAATATTTTATTTATTCCATTCCAGTTGCAGTCCCCCTTCCTAATTTTTCAAAATGCCACCAAAGCCCATTTCGTGAAATTGCAATGTAATCTGATGGTGATAAATCACTTTCAGAAAGAGAAAATTTGCTGAAGCTATGGATTTGCATACTTTGTGTCATTTTATTTAAGATGAGAAATGCTTGGAATTTATACACTAACAGAATTGTGGTTTTGCCTTATTTATTACAGAAGGCTCTTGAAATAACTGCTGCTTTTTTTTTTTTTTTTAGATGCTGGTTTTAATTACACTTTGCAATTGTATGAAGAGAGGAAAAATATATCCTCTTGTCCTTAGCTATTTGCTATCAGTTTAGAGAATTTTAGGAATAGTTTGTTAAAATAGCTATAGAAAAAGTTAAGGTCAGAATGATTGTTCTCAGAGACAAATAAATGAATTTACATACTACTACCTGGCAATTCATTAAATGATGGTCCCTGAGAGAGGCAGCCCAGGTGCTTTACATCAATGCTTTCCCTCACTTTCTTCCTTTCTTTTTTTTTTTTCCAATATAATTATTTATCCCCTAATCAAAATTAAAAGGTTAAATTCTCCTGTCCCAGTGTACACAGTCTTTTGTCCAACCCTATTCATACTACTTTCCCTTGGTTCAAATAGCTAGAATATTCTCCTGATTTGTCATCTGAAGCCCTGACCCCTTTTTAATTTTCCTTTTGGAAATTATTAGACAGATACAATCAGTTTTTTCTCTTCTGGCACAAAACTCTTACCTGAAAATCGTTGGGTAATATACTTTCTTAAATGGTGCATTATCTGAAGCATGATTATTAGATAGAAAAACAGATAAGAATCTTGTGAATTTGACATGTTTAGTATAACAGAGGGCTGGGGTTGTGGCTCAGCGGCAGAGCGCTCGCCTCGCACGTGTGCTGCCCGGGTTCGATCCTCAGCACCACGTAAACATAAATGTATTGCATTGTGTACAACTAAAGTAAATAAATAAATATTAAAAAAAAAAAAAAGTATAACAGAAAGGATCACTAGTTATTTTCCCACTTTTGGCAACAATACATTTAGCTTCTGTGGAATAAGGGAATCCATGGATTCTTTTCCATCAATTTTGAATCAAATAACAAGGCTTTCCCTTTATCAATAAGCATTTATTGAGTTCTCAATATGCTATTCATCCAATGGAGAGTAAGTGGTTGGAGAGCTATTTGTCCTTAGCTATTTGCTATCACATTAGGACATTTTAGGAATAGTTTGTTAAAATATTGAGGCAAAGGATGTTGAAGTTGTGGATCTGTCTCATAAACACAAGAATAAGCTCTTGGTTTCCTTTGAAGGAACTGTAGTGTTGGTGTGATTAACTTCCCAGGATCTAGAAAGATGCTAGATAGTTCAAGATTAGGGTTTTAGTTATCATGTATTAAATTATGAGGTATTTGACTTTAAGCAAAGTGAAACACCTCTTTTGGTATTTATATAAAAAGGGATTGGGATAGATATGATTTTTTAAAATTTTACTTTTTTATTTGTTCTTTTTAGTTATACTTTACAGTAGAGTCTATTTTGATATATTTATACAAATATGGGATATATTTTATTCTAATTAGGAAATTCATTTTAAACTGATGCATAAATATATAAATATTGTATATATTAGCAGGATACCATGTAATTTTTGGTACATGTTCACATTGTGTAATGGTTTAATCATATTAAACATATTTATCTCTCCAAATATTTTTGCTTTCTTTATAGTGAAACTTTCAAAATATTTTCTTATAGCTCCTTCTTTTCCAATTTGGATGCCCTCTGTTTTTTCTTTTGCCTAATTTTTCTGGCTAGATCTTCCAGCACTATGTTAAATAAAAGTAATGAAAGTGAGCATCCTTGGCTATCATTAGATCTTAGAGAGAAAGCTGTCAACATTTCCCCATTCAGTATGTTAGTTATTTGCTTATTACAAATGGCTTTAATTATATTAAGGTACATATGTTTTATAACTAACTTGTTCAGCATTTTTATCATGAAGGTATGTTTTGGGCTAGAAATTTGATTCTCTCTCTCTCTCTCTCTCTGTCCTCCACATACATGTACCTATAAGGAAGTCATGCAATGCAAGCAGCTAGAGAGTTCTAGACAGCTCCTTCTAGTAGGGAAGCTTTACATTTAATTTAATCTCTTAAGTGTACAGGTTGATGGCTGTGCTAAGAAATTTTGCCTTACCTGAAGTTTCTGTTTTATCTAAAATCTATTAATAAATCACTTTTGGCATGATCTTAGTATCTGTCCTCCCACTTTGCCTCTGCATACACAAAAGGAATTTGGGATAGTATTATATTATAGTCTTGTGCTTATATTATTTGCTATAGATTAAACATTTCTAGCTTCTGTCACAGACCATTTATTGCACTTCACCAAAAATAGTTTACATACTTCCAATTTGACTATAGATTCCTTTAAGGCAGGGACAGTAAAATTTTAATATGTTCCTTTATAGTACCTAGTACAAAATAGTCAGTAAATACCTCTGGAAAAGTTATCTTTTGGCAATTACATTAGAGTATGACAATAGTGTTTGGACATTCTTGCTTGACTTTTTAAAATATTATAGCTTTATTTCATAGAATATGCTAATAACCAAAATTACATCAACAGTTGCTTACTATATACTAAGTATTTCACACATTATCTCATTTAATCCTTTTAGCAACCATATAAGATAAATGCTATTATTTTTTTCTTACTGCTAGGGAACCTGAATCATAGAGCTGTTAAATGGTTTTCATAAGGTCATATAGTTAGCCAGAGATATGTAAAAATGTGCTCTATAAGTATAATATGAAATGTAATACATTCTGCTGTCATTTATAACAACTTGGAATAAAAAGTAAATTTTTTAAAAAAGGTCATATAGTGAAGAAGTAGTGGAGCAAGGATTTGAACCCATGTCTACTAGAAAGCCTTTAACTTCTATTGTAATAACTAATCAGCAATAAAAGAAAAATTTTGTTATGAACTAACACATGTTATAATTCCATATTCTCCATAGTTCTTTTACCTAGAAAAAAGATAATGTAGCATTTGCTTCTTTTTCAAGGCTCAATTCCGAAACATATGCATTTTTTTCTCCTTGAAATTGACTCTAAATAAAATCTTTTTTTTTTCTGAGCCCATACAGTATATTTAGTGTCAATAATCTCTTTGAATGGAGAGGGCATGCTCTTATTTTGCATTATCAAATCATAGATATGCATAAATATGAGCATTGAGTACCAGATCTTATTTTTAAAAATAGATAATGTTTTACACCATTATTGATTTATTTTCATTTGTGATTACTTAAAAATAGATGTGCTTTTACTTCGAAGACATTGAAATAAATGTGTAGGACATTGTCTTCTTAAATTTCAACTTTTTATAAAGATGAACTCTATATTTGTGGCAACTAATCAATCCATCTTGATGAGGACTGCTTCACCTGTTCCTGAATTTACAACCTGAATTTGAATAGCCAGAAATGGCCTCCCATAGGTACATTTTCAAATTCAAGGGGTAAGGAAGTCAACTTGGTAGATAGCAAGCCCAGCAAGGAAAGTGCTGTCAAAATTTCAGAATGGGAAAATTGACCTGTCTTTCTTCTGTACAAGGGGCTTTCTCTCTTTGTTCATGTACAATGGGCTTTTAAGCAAAATACCTCTCTGTCTCCAGTTTTAGAACTGCCTGTGGCATCTTGTTAGCTGTCAAAAGGCCTGTTGTCTTTGTTTTCTAGCCTTTCTATCTTTTAAGGGCATATGATCCCTTGGGCATGCTCAGAAGACATATTTTATCCCTGACATTTTTGATGTTACACATATATCTTTCTAAAACATCCAAATTGGCATATTCTGAGGATTTGTAAGGGATAGTGGTGGCACTACTGAAAGTCAGAATTGATGGTCAAATCACCCAGCCAAATGATGATTTTGTCTCCTGAATCAGAAATCAAAACTGTGTTAAGCCTCCCCTCTATGTGTATGACCCTTATGAAGTTCAACTTTGTGGAGCTGGACCCTGTTGTGACATTACTTTTTAGAGTGCCTAATCCCACATAATTTAGGCCTGTTATTCAGCTGCTTTTCATTGTCAATGAATTTTGGTCAAAATACTTTTTTGGACAATACATGCTTTTAGCATAAATGAATAATATATTGCCTCATGATGGTTGGAAATCACATGTTAAAACTGCTCTATTTTCTGTAACTAATAATTCTTGGTACTGGGAATATGTTTCAGAATGGCAGGACAGTCTGCATGAGTGCTCTGATTGGTCATGGAATATTAATTGGCTACAGACGTAGTATTTAGAGCTACAATTTAAGACCTACAAGAATGATAGCTTTCATTTGTATGCAAAACTCCAACTGTCCCTTAAAGATGAATGATCAGATCCTGCTTCATCCGTCACTCTTTCTTTACTTTTTAATAGATGAAAAAGAAAGAGAATGAAAGAACCATGCTCAAACATGCTTCACAAAATTGCCTCATGGAATGTTCAGTGATTTTTCTTGAAAAAATAATTGGTTAAGAATCTAAAAGCTTGTTTTTCAGACAGCCTGAGCCTTCAGGGGGAAAAGGAGGCTAATATTAATTTATGCAGATGTGTATGTATTTGTGTTTAGAAGGGCCTAATATACTCCATTTGGGAATAGCATTAACCCTTTTAAGCCACTAAGGAAATATACAGTAAAAACGAATTTCAAACCCAAATAAATTTTGGTAATGATAGAAAGATATAAATGAAAGTGTCCCATGGATGAAAAGCTGTTAGCACTAGCTGCTTCTTGCTCTAATCCCTAATCCTCTTTCTACATGTAGTCCAGCTGATGAGGACTAAGGAAATTCTGATCAACTGACACCACAGAATCAACCTGTAAATTTGTGGACTGGTTTCATTTAGTCCTCCACAGGACTTGGGACCCTGAAAACTCCCTTTGAATATCAGCAGCAGTTGGCAATAATCACTGAGTCCTTACTATGTGTCAAGCACAGTATTTGTTGTTTTGCATGTATTATTTTATTTAATCCTATCAACCTCAATCACTTTAACATAGGAAATTCACATTTTGTACATAAGGAAACTAGCAAATACATAATAGAGTAAAATGCAAGCCTATCTGTCTCATTTAATCATGTATATTCTTTCAAAGTTTCCACTTTAGCAACAGACTACAATGACATATTTTAAGTTCCCAGTTCTTTAATGTATGTACCACATGGTTTATTTGTTTGTTTGGGGGTAAATAAATAAATTGCTGTCTTTTCTTCCATCTGGATGGGTAGGTTACTGAATTTTAGCTGAACATCTTTATAAGTGTTCATGACTTGCTCAATACAAATGGTTTCCCAAGAGGAGATTGTTTTTAAATGAACATGAAAGAGACTAGGGGAACTCATCTTTTCTATTGCTAACTAAACATAGATGTTTCAGTATACTTAGACTATAATATTCTAGTCACAAATCCCTGCCATTTTGTTTCAGGGTGAAGGAAGGAAAAGGGTTACAGCAAATTCATTATCTAGCTTGCTAACCTCCATTACTTGGAAAAATTCCCAGATGAAAAGCATGTCATTTTTATGTGTTTATGCAAATAATATTCCTTATTTGAGCGAAACATTATAAAAAGAAATGATTCACATGTGCCCGGAAGGAAAGGAGAAGAATAAAGGGATAATGGATGGAAGAAAAGAAAGACTTTAAGAAAGAGAAAGGGAGAGAGGGAGGAAGATATGAGACCATTAGCAGCATTTGTTTTACAGAGAGACATATAAGATTGGGGCTGTATTCCCTCTTGTGGATTTTTGTCTCTTTACTTAAATAAGATTGTTCTTAAAATAATTTTGTGATCACTTGGAGAGCCTTACACAGGGCAGAGTTACTTCCTTTATGTATTATAAGAGAAGAAACACAGGAACTGAATCAGTACATTTGTGGGCACTGAAGACATAACTTAACCTGCTTAACCATTTTGTCAAGATAGGTACAGAGAAAATATGATTAGACAAACTGGAAGCAAAGAATTACTTAATATTCCAGGGGTATCAGTGACATTTCAGTTTAGCTTGGACTAAATAAGTGAAGTATGGGATTATATTGGTAAATTGGATGTACTGACACTTAGCCTAGTATCATTTTACCAACAAAAGGGGCTTCTATTATGAATTTGCATAAGAATAAATCTTTCCTTTTGGCTAGATTATATGGCTAGATTATATCATTTCTGGCCAATGATTAAACAATAGCTTGGAATGCCAAAAAAAAAAATCTAATCTGATTTGAAGATTTGGACATAACAAAATCACAAATATGCAAATTTTAGCTAGATCATGTGATTTGCCTTAATAATAAATACAATTGAATAAATGGCTTGGATTGCATTCAGAATAAATGGTCAGAAAGAAAGAGTGGATCCCAGACAACTGATTTGACATAGAATATACACAGTCTAAATTATTTTGGAAATCTGAACCTAAATCTCCTGACAAAGTGAGTCTTGTACATAGGTGAAAGTGATTAGTATAGGTCAAAGGAACCTTTATCCTCACCATTAGTCAGTATTTATAATTCTGTCTAAGATGTGGAAGATTGAGTATGTACTCTTAGGTCAGTGTGAAGGCATAAAATACTTAGTGACAAAGGTTCACCAAAAACAGTTGCAAAGGAGGGATTCTAAGAAACATTCTTAAGGCTATTTCCCAATTTTGCTTCCCAATGAAGGTAGATATATTGAATATTTTGTTGCTCCTTCTCAAAAACAGGTATTGACCATTAAAAGACTTTCCACTTTGTTAAACTTGAATTTTGAAGCAAATTCTCACCATACATCATCTTAGTGTCTTTGTTAAGTTACTTCAAAATTCTGTTTTATAGGTTTTTAAAAATACTTTCAAAATGCCAATAAAACTGTTCATTGAGGGGCTAAGAGTAATGAAATCTAAACTTCAACATCAAATCTCTTAGAATTCCCCTTTTTAAATCTTTAGTGAGGTGGAAAATTGACATCTGGAGTTGATTCTGGAAAACAATTTTCAATTGATAATTTTGAGTGTTTGAGAGTTTAAGAGTATTATTTATAACATTGAGAATCTTTACGACAATCAATGACCTTTTCAATGTCTATTGGATGAAAATGTAAAACACACACACACACACACACACACACACACACACACTTCTTATTGTTCCAGGAGTAATAAAGACATAATCTGATATTTTGAAAACATCAACAAAGTTAGATCTTACCCACAAATGTTCTTTCATGATAGTCCTGCCATACAAAGGGTCAAAGGAGACTTGTTATATGGAATATCAATCCCTAGAAAGTCCCAAAATAGGAATTTTACTGTGCCTTTCAAAAGCACTGTTCCTAAATTATCAGTTAATTGTGCAACATTATTCACTAGTTTGTGAAAAAAGCTGGATATGATCATCTCTAAAACTTGTCTCGAATTTGAAGTCTATGATTTCTAATAACTGTAAAATTTTATTTTCCATTACATCATTAGATAAAGGAAGTTTCAAAAGACTAATAGTAGCAAAAATAGAATAAAGTTCAGTTTGGTTCTAAAATTGGCCAGAAATGCAGGGGTTTTATCTTTTGTATATGAACTGTTTTTTCCCACTCTTTATTTTCATGTACACATTAAGTTTAGATCATTGCCAGATGACACAAAACTTTTTCAATGGTATTATATAGCATAACAGGAAGGATTCAACACTGGAGATTTTGCCAGGGATAAAGCATACTTTTAAAGCACCTCCTATGGAAAAAGGTACAATTGAAAATGCAACTTCAGGAAGCATCTAAAATGTTATAGGGGACTTTTTTAGGCCATATGACTATATTTGCACTAGTAATTATATATTCTAGGACTTTTCAAAGGGTAATAGGGAGACATCTGTAAGTTCATAATTATTACTGGGGAAATACTCTACCCATATCTCTACTGAATGTGGTTAATAGGTAATTCACTGAATGTATTTGTTTTCTTTTTGTAACAGGGATTGAATCCAGGGGTGCTTTATCACTGAGCTACATCCCCAGCCCTTTTATTTATTTATTTATTCATTTATTTATTCATTTTAATTTTGAGACAGAGTTTCATTAATTTGCTTAAGGCCTTACTAAGTTGCTGAGGCTGGCCTTGAATGCGTGATTCTCCTGCCTCAGCCTCCTAGGTCACTGGGATTACAAGATTGAACCACTGTGTCCAGCACCAAATATCTTTGTACCTTTCATTCAACATATAGGCAAAGACAGCATCAAACTGGGCTTGACCTGGGTACCTACAACCAATATGTATACAGAAGTTGTTTTAACCTCTCTTTAGGGACACTGTGCTTGCACACATACCTCATCTTCTCACAGATGTTATTATGGGTAGACTAATCTGGGAAACCAGAATGTTTATGTAATCAAAGCACAGATGTTCATGGAAGGAACAGTGAAAGGACGGGCATGCCTGCCTAAAATCAAAGGGAACCACAATGAAAGCTAAAATAGATTTAGAACGCTCTTTCCTTTCTCTTACGCTAACACTTTAATATCTGTCCTATGTATTAAGAGCTACCATTTATTAAGTGCCTCATGTGCCAGGAACAATGCCAGGCACTTTTGCATTTATTGTCATTCAACCTTCACAGTCTTATAAAATGGTAATTATTATCTCTATCTGGCAAACAATAAAACTAAAAGAAAGATAAATTTGAAACTTTCCTGGTAGAGGAATCAGTTTGAGCCCAGACCATCAGATAAGTCCATGGAGTAAGGAGAGAGGTCAAGATATACAGAGGTTTAAAAGACATTTATACAACAAGAACACTTTCAGTTTTATTCTAGCAGTTCTTTCCCTTGTGTGTGTGGGAGGGGGACAGGTAACTGAAGACTGAACTCAGGGGCACTCAGCCACTGAGCCACATCCCCATCCTATTTTGCATTTTATTTAGAGACAGGGTCTCACTGAATTTCTCAGCATCTCAGTTTTGCTGAGGCTGGCTTTGAACTCGTGATCCTCTTGTCTTAGCCTCCCAAGCTGCTGGGTTGACAGATGTGCACCACCTCACCCAGCTAACGGTTCTTTCTTTAAAAAAAAAAAAAAGAGTAAGATTTAAGTGCTGGGTTTTCAAAAATAAACTAGAAGTTCTAAGGAAAGAGATTCATGACTGAATCAGAGAAGGCATCATGGAGGAGGTAGGTCAAAGAGAAAAGGGAAGGGACATTGTGGGCATGAAAGCACACCATGAATGGATGCAGAGATACAAATGAGAAATGACATCAATTAATTCATATCGTTAAAAAATGATAGCAACACTGACAACTGTAATTTGAACAGAGAAGTACAAATAACAGACCTAGGATTAAGTTGCAGTCCTTTACCATTTATATGTGTATGTACTTCACAAAATTCATTACATTTCTTGATTTGTAAAATAGAAATTATAACATTCATCTTTTCGTCACAGGCTTTTGATAGAAATTAATTCCACTAATGTATGTGAATATGCTCTTATAGATTTACTCAAAAGAAAGAGATTATTATTCCATATTATGCAAAGTTTATTTTCCTCACAAACATCCATTCTTGGAAAATCCCCAGAAATGTACTCTGAAGACTTTAATACAAATACTTGTACTCTTTCCTCTTAGAGTTATTCAATGCAACTATCTATAATGTGATCCATGAGGACAATTGGGGGACTAAGACTAGCCTTCAGATAAGCAGTCTATGTTTCCAGCTACATGGATTTAACTGGTTGTTCATTGACTGTTAGACTGAATTAGAAATCATGCAAAAAGATTTACATTGCCAATCCAATAAAAAGAGTATCTATAAAGTGTTCATAGGCTATGATGTACCCTTTGAACTAAAAACATTTTTTTCCTTACTCAAAGAGAAGATATCCAGCATGTGAACATATACCAAATTAGTGGAAGTATAGAGCTTCTGGTGTACATTACAGGGTGATCAAGTATAAAAATATAATAAGACAGGGGTAGTAATAATGGAAATGTAGGGATAACCTTATATGTGCTTCTGCCTGTGTTGAAAATTATAACCATATAGGAGATGGGAGGTTGGTATCATTAGAGGGCAGGAACAACTTTCTAAAATATACTGTCATGTTTCTGGAAAATAGGGAGCTGACATTTGTAGGTGGTAATATACAGTAGTACTAAAGGGTTTAAACAGAGTTAGCACCTCATGATTTTTTTTCCCTGGAGCCAGGGTTAGAAGACTGCATATTTTTATACCCCAGGTATATAAGAACCCAATTCATAATAATGAACCTTTTGTAGTTGTAATGTATGAATGCTTTAAATAAAATATTTACATGGAAAAGTTATAGTATTAAGAATGTTCAATCAAGGTACCATTATCCTATCAGACAAATGTCATTCTAAAATTATCACTTGCAATGAAACTCTGTCTCTCATTCCTGGGTGTCCTGTTATTTTCCTGTATTTGATGAGATAACATCCAAACACTTTACAGAAAGATATAGAAAAGATTTGGATAAGTTTAGACATTTACAGAATCAACTTCACACATACACCCTACATACCAGATGTAAAACAGAATGGAAGCTAGTATAGGCTGAGCATTTCTAATCCAATAATCCAAAATCCAAATTTTTTTTGAGAATCATGGATTTTGGAACATTTTAGAGTATGTATTTTTGAGATAGAGATGCTGAGCTGGTAAATTTTATGCAAATATTCCAAAAATTGAAAAATATGAACTACTTCTTGTCTCAAACATTTCATTTAAAGGATATTCAACTTGTACTTACAAATAAGATCCAGCTCCCTGCATATTCATAAGTTGAGGTCATGTTTACATGCCTTTGGGAGCCTGTCATGTCTTAGTTTGATATTAACAAGCTATGTACTCCTCAGTTCAAGGCTGCCTCTCAGTATGAGAAAATGGCTTATATCTTGTGAATATAATCTATATGAGTTGGCATGTTTTAGGAAAGAACTGGGTTCACTTAATACTAGAAATTTAAGAATTTATTTCAAGGCCTGGAGGATTAAGGCATACTCTATAGCCAGCACTACTTAGACTCCCATCTTTTATCAATTAATTTCCAAATTTCTCTTTCTTCTTCATTTACAAAATTTAGCTGTTAACATTCAGACAGCTTTGAGAATCCTATAATAATATGTGGTAGTCACAATAAAGCAAAATACATGGACAAACCCTTGTATTTTCTCCCCCACAGTGATACTGACTAAGAGCATAATCTATTCTTCTTCAGTAAAAAAAAAAAAAAAAAAAAAAAAAAAAAAAGAGTAGAAAATAATATTTAGTTGATAATCTTTCTTCTAAAGATTTAGGGTACCCTTAATCTGCTATACTTAAGATTCTAAATAATACTGACTAAGGTAAAATAGCAGACTGGAAGTCTTCTCTAATTACTAACAATTTACATTATACACAATTATATTAATAAAACTTGAAAGTGCTTGAATATTTCACAGCCAGTTTTTAGGGAACCTGGTGTTTCTGGAAAATATCTATTTATTTAGCTCTGTTTATGTTAAAATTGCAACTGTTGGTGATTGTTTTCCCCTCCAGAACATGTTTGGCTACAGCTATACAAACCACTTAAGTTACTTTTAGTGGCATATACAGATTTTGCCAGGCATTCAAAACTTCAGTTATTTCATATCAAAACAATGTAGCCTTCAGCTTCTGCATCTCAGAATGATGAGCAACATTACTTTAAATGACATCTTTTTTGTCAAAGTTGCTTGTGCTAAAGACAGAATGAATCCATTTGTATAAATTGAGGCTTCATTATTGAAGGATTATAAAAATATATTGTGCTACACTTAAACCTAAAACTATTAATATAGTTAAACTATGCCATCTTTTCACTAGAAAAACTAGCAATTTCTTAAAATGATATCATCAATCACAAGTAATTCACTAAAAACACAGTTGAAGCAGCAATAGAAGAAGGAAAACACTGTTGGGAAAATTGTCTGTCACTAAATCAAAAATCTCCATTTTTCACTGGAAGAAGTGACTGCAGATTTTCAAGGTATATGGTATAGATAATTCAAAATTGAATTTCTCTTCCAAGGGGACAACCCTTCACATACTGTCATTTTGGGGGACGTTTTCTGGGTTGGTATGTGAATTAATTTTGAAAGGTAAACCTTCATGATTTTTTTCTACCTTAGTCTGTATGTTTCAATTTAGCTGTGAAAGACATTCTCTTAGGCAGTCTTTACACTGTTTCTGTAGTCACAAACAGTTGTCAACAAGGAGGTAGACTTTAGAACTCTTGTTCCTAAAATCCCAAACCATCTTTAAGTCAGGTTTAATTTACTAGTCTGCTAAGGTCACCAGATGTTTTTTGTTACACAAGATAATCTTGTATTTTAACTTCCTATCCCACTTTCATTGATATTTTCTGTCCTCATTGAGTTCTGGCTCCTTTCCAGACCCACTCAACACCACTCTGCACCAGAGCAATATACAGGTTTCTCTGACCTGTACTAAAATATGTTTTATAGGAGAACATGGTTCTTATTACCTGTGGAATAAAAAATAAAATGATAAGTATGGTCACTTTCAATACTTTCCCTTACCCCATTTTTTGTTCTTTAAAAATTAAATTACTAAGGGAAGGATTTGGACAATCTTGACTGATGCACTATAGTAGGATTAATGTGAATCTTGGTAGCATTCATGTAAAAATAATGCCCAAACCAAACATTCATGCAAGGGGCAATTAGGAGTTATGGTGGGGGTTTTAGTTTCAGAACCATAGGATCCAATTAGGATCTGAAGTAAAGCAGATGTAGCACAAAGGAAGTGAAATCATAAACATAAGAGCAGGGCAAATAGTCACCACATCAGAAAAGATAGGGTTCAAGCTTAGAAATGGCAACAGAGACAGAAATGCAGAAAACTAACCAATAGGAGAGAGTGTTTTTTAAATGAACTTGAGGTCTGCATAACTTCCTTATGCTCAGTTTTTTGTATACCCTGCAATGTGCACCCTCTAATGTATTGAATGGTTGTTGTTAGCTTTGCTTAAAAGCCAGCCCATATGACAGGAACAAAAGCTTCAATGATGTCTGTTTAGTTTACATTATTGTCACACAAAGGGATTTTGTATTTCCATGACTCTTTTCCCCAGTATACCTCTACTCTCTGATGCACTCAAATCTCTAATTCACCTCTCACCCCTGAAAAATGTTTTCAACAATTACTCCTTTTAGGTTATCAAGTGTGGCCTTTCATTGCTTTTTGTTAATTTCTTCCTGATTTCGTATCCCCAATATCCTTATATGGAGCTGGATGCTTCAGAATCATTTATATATATATATATATATATATATATATATATATTTTTTTTTTTTTTTTTTTTTTTGGTACCGGGGATTGAACTTAGGGGCACTCGACCACTGGGCCACATCCCCAGCCCTTTTTTGCATTTTATTAGAGACAGGGTCTCACTGAGTTGCTAAGTGCCTTGCCATTGCTGAGGCTGGCTTTGAACTCGCGATCCTCCTGCCTCAGCCTCCCAAGTGCTAGGATTACAGGCATGCGCCACCGCGCCCTGCTAGAATCTTATATCTTAATGCCAATTAAATCTTCCTCTTGTTTCTAGCCAAAGCCTCTCCTTAATCCTTGGCATATACCTATCTGGTAATTAACTATATGCTTATTTCTCAAGTTGTCTACCTCTGTGCCATTGCTGGAACCTTCATTTAATTAAAAACATTTCCATAGTTGAGGGGAATGAGTGAAGAAGATAGAAGCTTTGTTTGTTTTTATTGTTTTTTTTTTAAAGTAATATAGTAGAACCTAGAATGCCTGGAAGAACAAGGAGATAAAAACATCAATATTTAAATGTAAAATTAGAGTAATTTTTATTTTGATGTAGGGAACATTTAGGCTTGTCATGGCTATTGATTTTAATGAGTCATTCTCTTTCTCAATTTGACACTTTCTTAAGTACATTTACTGGCCTCTCTGATACTGGGTACTATTAATCTTCTGCTTTAAACACTATCAATGAACTTTGATTAAGCCATTCATTTACTAAATCATCATGCTGAAAAAAAAAAGTTCTTCCTCAATGAAAACCATTCAAATTGAAGGTTAATGGCTGTGACTAAATATTTAGCCACTCAACTATTTTCTAACCTACTGTAATGCTGTGTTTTACTGTTGTTCACATGGAAAATCTTAGACTGGATTATTTTTAAATGGAATTAACCAGTGAGATTGGGATTGACTTAAATTAAACTCAAGATATGGATTTCCTGCTTCTAGGTGGGTAATAATGCAATGTTATACTTTCAGTAATCCTTGTATTTTCAGTGCATTTCATATGCATGGTGACAAATACAAGACAATTAGGAACATATTCTTTATGCACCCATAAATTTGACATGAAAATGCAAATCAATATAGGTAAAATATTCCAATTAAGATACATTGTTATGAGGGTTACTTTGAAAAGAACTGTAGGTCTAATTTACTTTGAGTTACTTTATTACTTTTATTGAGAGCCAATAAACATGAATTTATGTGACAGAAGTACAGATACTTGCTACATTGTTTGTAGTATTGCTTGTAAAGTTTAGTTTACTTGTATTTCATATCAATAAGAATGAAAGGGAAGTAAATTCTGCTTATCTCAAAATCTCCACATTCTTGCACAGGTAGACCTCAATTTAGCTTTTAAAAATGGATAAATTACTGGGTGAATATCTTCTTTAGCATGCTGTATATTTTACAGAAAGACTCTCACTATTAAACCAATTTATATGCAACTATACTTACCCAGCTCTCAGAAAGTGACAATAAAAATAATATGTAGATATATTTTAAATGATCTTGTATAGTTTTAGAATTTTGATGTAAGAAATCAGTCAATTGAATGATTTCTTTTATTAAGAAGTTAGGGTTTCGAGACACTTATTTTCCTTGTCCAATCCAGGGTTTCGTTCCTAGTCTGACCATGTTCATTATTTGGGGGAATCATATACATATCTATATATTCATCTGCAGTACTACACACACTATACCATATTCTTATCTAATCTCCAAAACAAATTGGAAAGCTAAACAAATAAACCTTCATATTAGTGATGCAAGAAAAGGCCGTTCTGATTCTTGCTCCCTACAATAGCTCCTTTATCCACTGGCCAATGCTTGGAACCTAACCCACTGCTGGAGATATATTTCTTTAACTTAAGAATGAGGGATCTACTTAAGTAAAAACTACCATATAGTGGAAACATATGTAGCTATTCTCAGTCATTTGAACTTTTGTTTGCACTGGTTATCAAATCAATCCTGCAAGCTGAGAGAAGGAACTGAGGGAAGATGAGATGCTTAGAGGTGAATTGCTCATAAGACAAAAGCAAAGGAAGCATATGGTATTAAATTCAAACTTCACCTATTTAGGAATCTTGGCTAATATCAACTTTAACTATCAGGATTAATGCATAATAATTTAATAATTTTCTTTATAACATTATGGATATAAGATTCTGATTTTATATCCCTATACTATAAATAACAGAACCCCAGAGCAAGGTGGTCTACGTTCTCTCTCTCTCTCTCTCTCTCTCTCTCTCTCTCTCTCTCTCTATATATATATATATATATATATATATATATATCCCTATACTCCCCATTTTCAAGTGTGTACTTTCCCTTTATGAGAACTCTCTTACTCTGCTACACATACCTGACTTGTCCTTGGATTCTTTACTGCCGTAAGAATCTGAAAGTTGCAAGTAAAGGTCTTATCCACTCTTGGGGACCTCCTTCGACCCCTGCGCAGTGTTAATTATAATTACCATCACAGCAGGACACAAAGAGTAATAATACCCCTGAGGTTTCGCTCATGCTAGCTTTTGAAATCAGTCTCTATCTTTACTACTAACCTCTTGGTAACCATTGATTTCTTTTCTCTCCCTATGGTTTTGCCTTTTTTCAGAATGTCATCAGATAAAGTCATATAGTATGTGACATTTTGTTTTTGGCTTCTCTTTTACTAGGCACAATGCATTTGAGATTCATCCATATTATTTTGTGTGTGAAGAGTTCATTCATTTTCATTGTTGAGTAGTGATTCCTTGTGCTGATGCACCATAGTATCATTAGCCCTTCACCTGTTGGAGGACATTTGGACTGTTTCCAGATTTTAGCAGTTATGAATGGTGGAGATATAAATACTCATGTATGACTTTTATTGTATGCATTTTAAAATTGTTGGGCCATATGATAGGGTTAGTTTAAATTCATGAGGATCTACTAAATTATTTTCTAAACATTATACCATCTTACATTCCTATCAGGAGTATATTAAAGTTCCATTTTCTCCATATTCTTTCCAGTGCATGGTATTGTCAGTGCTTTTTTTTTTTTTTTTTAATGTTACCTATTTTAACAGGAGTTAGTGGTAGCTCATTGTGTTTTTTCTTTTTTTTGGGGGGTGGGGTAGGGGGATTGAACTCAGGAGCACTCTACCACTGAGCCACATCCCCAGCCTTATTTTGTATTTTCTTTAGAGACAGGGTCTCACTGAGTTGCTTAGCCTGTTGAGGCTGGCTTTGAACTTACAATCCTCCTGCCTCAGCCTCCTGAGCTCATTGTGGTTTTAATTTGCATTTCTTTATGACTAGTGATATTTTAGCATGTATTTGTCTGATTGTTTTCCATCCAGTGGGTCATTGTCTATTTAACCTATTAACCTATTTTTAATTGTGTTATTGGTTTTCATATTATTGAGTTTTGAGAGATCTTATAGACTGGATTTTTGTGTATATAATTTATAAATATTTTCTCCAAGTCTGTGACATGTCCTTTTATTATTTTACCATTATCTCACACAGAGAAAAATTTAAAATTTTGATGAAGTCAAATTTTCTTTTTCTTCTTTTATGGATCATACTTTTGGTGTCATATTCATGTCATTAATATTTTCATTTCAGTCTGGTCTGTGTACTTTTATATAAAAAGCAGAGTGGAAGTATCAACAGATTAAGTGAAGAAAACTTGGAATTTGTGTCAGCTCCTCCATTTTGATCTAAACTTTTTTGAGTCTCCAATTCTCTTTCTTTAAAATAGGGATAATAAATCCTTTACTATCTATCTCAACTTTATATTTTCAGAGACTAATGACATTGTGGATATTCAATAGGAACTGAATGAATGGGTAAATGATAAGATAATTGAAAGGCTCAACTAAGCTCACTTAATTAAATTAGAGTACTATCAGGGATAAGCCATTATTATTATGGAAACAAATCCAAACATGGATTCATGGATGAAATTAGAGGATATGTCTATGGTTCTTTGTTCTCATCTTACACAATTTCATAATTTTATAGATGCAGCAATTAACAAAACAACTTAATTTGTTTAGGTTTTTTTTGCTCCAATAAATTGAACTGGGCATCCCTACCACATGGGAAACATTTTTAATAAGGTAAGATAAATGGTATCAGCCAAATATTTTATGACTTTAAATTCTCACTGGGTACAAATTTAGCCATTGTAAGTGAAAAAATTGATAGTTACTATACTATACTCAACAATATACATGTGAGTCAATCTCATAACCAAGCATAGCTGGACTAGAATACTAAATCCTGAATTATGTGGAAAGTAATAAAAAGCATAATAAAATGTATCATCTATACCAAGGAGCAAGTTACTTATTAAAGACAAGAATAGTTTTGTATATTAAAATTCATGTTGATCTAGTGATTAACACTCAGGCATGATCTATAACATTACAAGTGTTAGTTTTCCATCTGTCACTAAGACCAAAAAAAATCACTGCCAGAGATTGAATAGTGAAAATTACCTGACGAGAAATAACTTTGGGTTAAAAACAACACATTTGCCTTTTGTCATAACATGGTCTCCTTGGGTGTAGCTTTCCCACAACTTTGCTGGCACTCTAAAATGTGTATGTATTTCCTAGCTTTTGCCATGAACTCTGAATGTTCCTTTATCCCACTCCCCAAATAATCTTGCATTTTAAAAATACACATTGTGGGGCTCAGGTTGTGTCTCAGTGGTAGCACACTTGCCTAGCATGTATGAGGCCCTGGATTCGATTCTCAGAACTTCATATAAATAAATAAAATAAAGGTCCATCAACAACTAATACAAATAATTTTTAAAAATATACATTGTTTTTCTAGAAATATTAGATTCAATATTATCCAGAATTCTTATTGGAATCTCATTAACAAAAAAAAAAAAAAAAAAAAAAAAAAAAAAACAATAAAAAGAGCATAACAATGGTGTTACAGCAAACACTGAAATCCAGCTTCTCCTCACGTCCTTACCTATATTTCCATGGCCAACCACAGGGAAAACTTGAAGTGAGCAATTGCCTATAGGTTCTGTGATTTTGGTGGTACTAAGAAAGACTGCTAGGGGGCTGGGGCTATGGCTCAGCAGTAGAGCGCTCGTCTCGCATGTGTGAGGCCCTGGGTTCAATCCTCAGCATCACATAAATAAAAAATAAAGGTATTGTGTCTACCTACAACTAAAAAAAAAAAAAATTAAAAAAAGAAAGACGGCTAGGTTAATACCTCTCCCATGTAACTGAAGGATATCCAAAATTGCTTAAATAGGTCATTTCTTGTATCCAAGACATGCCCCCACCCAGAAAGATAACATAATGAACCTTTTTACCCATCATTAATAACATACAATGAATTATCTCCTCAGGTATGTTCCAGATGTTATTATTTACTAGAAAGAGTGATTGTCTACATGGGAGAATATTGAACAAAAGATGTGACATTTGTGGTAAAAACATTCTAGAGTGATAAAAGTACAGAAAAGAAAGACTGAGGACCTTGAATCCAGTACTCAAATTTGAGGAACAAGTACTTTTAACCATATCTTAGAACGTGAAGTTTCTTGGTTGGGTAAACTGAGCTTGTCTGTAAGGAGTTTATATGCCTGGTCAAACTTTTGGCCAGACACTTTTGACCAAAGCATGCCATAAAGAACTGATGTTTTATAGTATATTCAAAGTTCTCATCACAGAATTTTTAGCCCCATTGTCAGGTCTACAAATGTTAAGTCTATAGCATACATACAGAAGACATGTACTTGTCTGTCTCAAAGACAGACATCATAACAATAAATGTGGAGAACATGTTATTTCTGGAGACAGCTCTGGCTAGAGTGTCTAACAAACGCCCTCTCTGCCTAAAGCTAATCACAGTTTTGTTGAGTAATTGGAAGACATTTTTCATGTTTTATAATAAGCAATTTGGTTAAAATTAATATAATCAGATTATGTTATAGAAATTTGGTAATTTTAGAGGTCAGATAATGTCCCCTAAGGCTGAACATGGGCCTGTAGGAAAAGCCTGAAAAATGTAGGTTATCAACAAGGGAGGTTTTGGTGCTGAAACAACAATACTAGGTATAAAGGATTGCCACTGTCCATCTGCTTCATTTTGATGTTAGCTTCTGTCAAATGTGCTAGATGAAAAGCTGGATATCTGATGAAGATTACCTCTTGGATCACATACTACTGGAACAGACCCAGTTACCGGATGTTGTATCCTAGAAACATTGGAGGATTATCACCAGGTAGGACTGCATTAGTCCTCTGTATTTAGCTTTTAATCCTATTCAATTTGATTTTCATGTCAAATCTCTTTTCATAACCAGTCCTGCCAATAGTAAAGCACTTTTACCACCTCAGTAAATATTTAGATAAAGTCATATTACCACACGAGCTTTATTTACGTATCAAGATGGAATTGTAAATGCTTTGAAAATTGCTTTGCTTGTTAAATGGTATATTTTATTCAAGTTTTACTATATAAGTTTTACTAAAATAGCTAGTATATGACTTCATGTGTTTGTGGATTTGGTATTATTCTATACAACAGAGTCTATTTAATGCTATAAAATACATTGTGCTTAGTAAGCAAACATTTTGATTATGCAGTCAAATGATTCTTTAACAGAAAATATTAACCCAAATACATCTAAAATGCTATATCAAATAATATGCCATAGTTTCATAGGTACTGGATCAGAAAATAGACCACAAGTATTTTCAATTTACAGATTGCCAGTAACATCAACTTTTATGGTTTCAAATATACTTTAATTAGGTAACTATTAAGAAAAGTTTCACTATACCAATGATACTGTACCCATGATGAACACTTGCATTTTAATTAAAAAAGATACTGTATAAACCTGGTAATAAGTGTTTCTGAAATGATCTCAGAGTTTAACAAGATAAACTAAGCATAGTCCCCAAACTTGAAGTACTTAAGTTCTAATAGAAAAACAATCATGATCTATTAACACACATACTATGAAACTCCATTAAGCAAGTTTCATAATTGCATGGATTAAAGATAAAGTAGAAGAAATACTATGTGTTCCCCAGTAGAACAAAACCACAGAAAGTAAAAAACAAAATACAGTAAGTCTAATTTTATTAAGGAATGACACATAAATTCCATCTCACATGTACATTATTCCATCAGTTTGTAGTGAAAATTTGAAATTTTCAAGAAAGATTTTGTGGCCAAATATGTACTCAGAAGGAATGAGTACCACCAAAGGTTGGTAATGTCTGCCAAGTGTATAGGAAATGATAGCACAAATGTCAGGTACTTTCCATCCTAAGTTCTATCATTTTTCAATGTGGTTGCCTAAATTATTCTTATTGTCATACAGAGTTTGAGAATTATCCATGTGAATCAGGATATACATAAGAGGACATTTTGGCTAACTGGAGACTGGGCCTGGTTAATTCAAGAAGATTTTCTGGAGAACGCAGTCATGAGAATTCTTTATTTTGTGCATACAGTTAAGGAAATTTTGTTCTCCCCCTTATGTGTTATTCACAAAAGTAAATGGGAATGAACTTCAAAACAGCAGTTGACCTATATATGCTTTTTCCTACCATAAACTGGTATACCAGCTACGAAAAAATCCTGAGACTGGAGGTTTTATGTTCCACAAAAAGAGTTAGTTCTTTAGAGGTATGAAAACTGTGCTCACTATCTGTAGCCTATAGATCAAATTCATCAGTTCTTTTTTGTATATAAAGTTTTATTCAAATACAGTCACTTCTGTTTGTTTACTTATTGTCTATGGTAGATTTCATGCTACAATAGTAGAGTTAAGTAGTTATGACAGACTGGCTCGCAAAGCAGAAAATATTTACTATCTGGCCCTGTATGGAAAACAGTTGCTGATCCCTGGCTTATGAAGTTATTCTTTGCCAAAGTCTATGGTCACCTAGCTTCAGAATTACCAATCTTCTTGTTGCAATGCAGAATTTGGGGACTATACTCAATTCACTGAGGCTCTCTTTAATAAATGGCAGAGGATACACATTTCATCAAGCATGACAGTTGATTCTGAAGCATGTAAAATTTTGAAAACCATGGTTTGTGTAACCAAATTTGATAAGTTTAGATTCTAAATTAAATATCCTGACAATGAGGGATGTCTGCAGTATCTTTAATCTGTCAGATTAACTGAATGCTCTCATGGTGTTCCTGGAGTTATCTAATAGAAATTCTATTTTATTTTGATCTCATTGGACATTTAGCATTCCATCCTTATTGACGGTCAGCTACAATTTCTTAAAAACTTAAACCTGATTTGCATAAGTTTTCAATATACTAATTTATGTAATCCTATTCTTATGTATAATCGGCATAGCATTAGACCAAATGCCAAATGATGATCCATTTCTGTGATAAAAAGTAAGTTTTTGTAGAAAATTCTGGGATTGTTACTCTAATCTTATTTTCATATTCTAAAGCTTTTTTCAGTTGCGGTCTGGCATGGCATTCATTTCAGATCAATGTATTTCTTGGTGCTCTTAAGTTTTTGTCTTTGGGGCAGAATAGGTCTCCATCTATGTCAACAGACTGACTCCAAGAAAGGAAGTTTGAAGTTTTTTCATATTTTCCAGGGTGGGGGAAGGGTGCTAAGCTAAGTCCACCTAATTTCCCAGTCCCTCAATCAGGTTTGAATTCTCAAGGCAACTGACCTTTTGTGTTATTTTAATGTAACGTCTGGTGATCCTTTGGATTCAGAAAGTAAATAAGGTATAAGTAGCATGAATAGCTAGTTCTAGAAAAGGAACACAACATCCCTGAAGTGTCCAGAGTAGGAGACTCTATAAATACAAAAGATATTTAGTATTGGCTACATTGTAAAAGTCTATTTTACATCCTTACTGCTTTGATGGTCTCAGTAATTCATATTGAAAATCATAAATACAATTGGTTCTTTCAATTACCAAATTAAAAAAAGGAGGTGAGCAAAGTTCCTCTTTGTCAAAATGAATGGAAGAAGCAAGAGCTGGAGGGTGGTGATGTAGTCAGATGACCCCTAAAGACCTAGTAGAGAGAAACAGACAGAGCTGGATATTGTCAGGAACTCTAAAGGAAATGGCTTCTTAGATTGTCAAAGCAAATCACATGGGAACCAAGTATAAAGTCTGAGTTAGCAAAACCTAGACATGTGAAAGAATAGATTTGAGCATTTGTGAAATTCACTTTCAGCAGAGAAAGTGAAAGTGGCCATTTTTATCTGGGTTCCTGAAGTTTGGATCTGAACAGTTTTTATACCTTGCACAAATTTTAGATCACTACTATCTATATGTAAGACATTTCAGGTGTTTGGAAATACTTTGATAGTTCAATTTATATAGTACTACAAATATTTTGTAGTTTTATTTTTGTTTTAGGTCTTATTGTTTCTTTCATTTTTATACAACTTTATGAAACTAGAGAATACTAAATATTACTAGATGATTCAGTTTTTGTTATTTTATAACATTAAAATATTTGTTAATGATTTTTATTTTCCTACTATACTGTTTTAAGTTAATGTATATTGAAGCATACTTTTCAATATTTTAAACCAGAATGTTTTTGTAATATTTCAAATTGCTAACATATACTTGCAATAACTTTGGATATTTATTATTTTAAATGTTTTCAAAGGAAACTGAATCAGACACTCAAGCACAGATTTGCCAAAGTCCCTTCTTGTTACTGACAAAAGCCTTTATTCTTATACCATGATCTAAACCTCATCACACATGTGCCCACACAAATGCCTTTTTCAAAATGTCAAAGAAATGAAGATGTTTCCTTCCAGGGAAGGAATTCCTTCCCCTAATGACATCAGTAAACTTTCAGATTCGATCCAATTAAATTAAACAATAGTTAATGTCTACTAAACACAAAGATCAGTGCCAAGTGCTAGAAATCAGTAAGGTCTGTATGTAATGTGTGCATCTGCTGCATATATAAACATGACTCCAGAAGGTTTAGAGACATGACATTTGCTAGAAAAGAGAGGGAGTCAAAGTGATACATCCTAAAGCAAATAAAACGTTTGAGGTGGCTCCACTTGGGAAAAATCCCTCCCAAGACCTAGTTATATAAACCCCCTGTTGCACACATGTCTGACTCAGATGCAGAGACAACAGCTGCTAGAAGTCATAGAGTGTTAGAGAGTTCCAGAACAGGTGGAAGGATGAAGAATCAGAGGCGAGGAGATAGCTTAGGGCTGGCAGCAGGAGACCTGACCAGGAGCCTGCACAAGCCCCACCCCCAGCACAAGAGAAAGAATGGAGCCTGGATAGCAACTAATCCTAGGTGATCAGATTACAATGCCTTACTGGGCTGAGCTAGCCAAATTCCCAAAGGACTCTGTGGCACCCATTAGGGAATTTGTTATTTGTGATAAAAATAACATGGTATATTTTGATGTTGCAAGTGTGGTATATTTATAAAGAAAATCCATCTTTGGATATAAACTATTTTGAGCATTAAGAAATGAAAACAAAAGTGCTTCTTTTTTATATTTTTTCCTTTCAAATAAATTATTCTTATAATTTTCACTTGAAATCATTGTAGTGGGCTTGGGGTTAGCCAGGCTTTTCTAACTCAAGATTTCTTCTGGTGTGGTTTTAGAGTACATGGCCATGCCAACAGTATCACAAAAATACCAGACCTCAAGATGGCATGCCTACAAATTGAAGGGTGGGAGAAAGAATACTATAATCCACTTATTCATTCATTTATTCAGTTACTAATTCAATCACCAAATATTAAATTGTCAACTATATATCAAAGATTGTGTTAGGTACTGAGAACACAAGATAAGTACAGACACAGTCATTGTCCTTATGGACATCACAATGGAGATGAGCAGACAATAAAAAAGTAAATAATATAACTACAAATCACCAAAAGAATACCTTGAAGGAAAGGAGCAGTGTATAATGAATGAGAAGAATGAGGAATTACTTAGATGGGACAAGAGGAAATGGCTGAGGTATTCTCATGTAGGTGTTTCTTAGAATGAGAACTGAAGGATGACACATTGCTAATCCAGAAAAGAACAACACAAGTAAATGAAATGGCATGTGTGACACCCTGAGGTAGATAGAGCATGATGGATGAGAGGACTCCAAAGGTCATAGGGAGAGTTTACCATGAAGTTGAGGTGGTAAACAGGGGTCAAGTGGCACAGGAATCTATAGGCTAGTGGTTTGAATGTCTCCTAAGGGATTGTTCAGCTTGCTCAGTGAGCATCACCATTCATTCATTTAATGTTTGTTGAGTGCCTGCTATGTGTGGGAACTCTTCTAGGTTGTGGAAATTTGACAACAAAACAGTAATTCTTATCCTAATAGATCTGACATTGTACTGGAATGACACAAAGATAAAATAAAAAGCAGGAAATATATACAAGATAATTACAGATTGTAATATGTGTTGTGGCAGAAATAGACAAGTACTAAACCTTTTTAATCAATTTCATCTTCTGGCAGGGCTTTGAGCATAACTGGGCTTTTGTTGTGCTTTTTCTTTTTCTGTATGAGACAAGTTTATCATCAATGTGAGCAAAAATACTCGACAAGAATAACTTTGAAAAGGAAAAGTTTATTTTGGGTTCGTGGTTTCAATGGTTCAGTCCATGGTCTGTAAACTCCATGACTTTGGGCTGAAGGTGAGACAGAACATCATGGTGGAAAGGCTTGGAAAGCTACTCAGCTTATGGTACCAAAAAGCAGAGAAAGAAATAGAGAAAGAGAGGACAGAGACAAAATACAATCTCCAAGGGAATGATCCCAACAACCTACTTTTCCACCATATCTCACTTGCCTCAGTTACTACCCAGTAATCCAGTCAAACAGATTGATCAACAGATTAGTTATGGCTCTCATTATTTAATCATTTCATCTCTGAACATACCTGCATTTCCTAACACTTGAGATTTACAGGGGATGCCTCATGTCTAAACCATAGTAGCTAGTATTTTAGCATGTTTTATTAAAATAAGCTAAATTATATCTGGAAAAAGTATTTGGGTCTCACAGACAGCAGAATTATTATTATTATTATTATTATTATTATTATTATTATTATTATTCCTAGTTATCCAACTTAATAAAGAAATTCAAACTTTCAGTCCTGCAAAAACCTCATGAGAATAATTAAGAGTGGAAGAGGCAAGGTCAGTAGACTCTGTCAGATCCCCTTCTCCTAGATAATGAACCTGCTCACAATCATCAATGGAAAACAAAGGGATAAAAGGTAAGACAGTCACATTGAATTAAAAAGCTGGTTAGTGTCATTTAATTTCAAACTTCCTAAATCCTAGCCATAGAAATCTACATAAGGAAAGAAAAAAATCATTAAAACCTCAGCTGTATTACTGACAATTCCTGGAGAGGATACTCCCAGTATTCTAAATTTAATCTCTTTCTATATCCTCAATTTCCCTTTTCATGATTCTTCCTTAATCTCATCTTTTTGTTTTCCTCCTCCATATTATTTTGATTTCTTCCCTTGCCTGTCCTTGCCTTAGGTCTGCCAGGCACTTACTCAGAAGGTGACATCTGCCTTCCTGATTGCTTTCAACGTGAACAAAGTTGCTGAGCTTGAACTCAAATAATCTCCTTTGCTCTGCCCGTGTGTCTCAATGGTGTGGTCATGATGTTGTTCATAATTAGGGACATGGAGTGATAGCCACTCCTCAGCAAGTTGAGATTTAAACTTCCCTTATCCAGGTTATCTAGTCTCTGGACTGAAGACTCCAGTAATCTGTCAACACAGACTTTTAACTGCCCTGGATTTCTTTCAATTCTGATCCTGCTCTGCTGGCTCAATTGGATAGAGACCCAGAGTAAACAGCCTGTCCCTCCAAGTCCAGCTGGTCACTAAAATAGGACTACCCTGGGTGGTGTCCCACAGGATCATGAGGCCTGGCAGCACTGGGAACAGAGCTAAGCAAGAGATAAGCTTACTGGGAAGGAAGACAAGGTGGAAAGAAAAGGCTTGTTACTATACACTTATTCCCTTTGTTCACCTTTTGAATAGCTTCGCCATCATACCCTAGTCCCCAGGTTCAATGTAAATCCTCTTTTATCATTCCATTTCCTCCTCCAGTTGTGTACTATTCTTATCCTCAGTGGTATGATTATCTTGGCACAATTTCCCAGTTCTGCCTTTCTTTCTCCAGGAAGTTCAGAAGATGTGGTCTTTCTGTCCAGTAGCAGCCTAAGGCTGGGGTTAAATTCAATTGTAAATTAATACTTTGAATAGATTAGTGGGGTTTTTGATTAAACTTCTCAAACTTCCCAAATATAAATGGACTGTTACTATTATTGGTTACAAATCTTAATGTTAACTACTCATTCAAGATTTGTTATCAGAAGCCATTTCTGGCTGGAGCTGTAGCTCAGTGGCAGACTGTGTTTGGCCTTCAGCAACACATAAAAGTAAACAAATAAAACAAAGGCATGCTAACCATCTACAACTGCAAAAAAAATTTGAAAAAAAAAAGAAACTATTTCTGAGAGAATTATCCAATACAGCATAGCTATTAGTTAAGGGATATAAACCTATTTATGTTTTATCAATATAAATATAGCTTACATTATGATTTTGCTTCTTGCTATGCACAATTCTTAGGTTTTGAGATACACAAGAGAAGGAATTCCAGGTAAGCCAACTACATATCTAACTGCAGTGGGTGGATTATGGCACTGATGGACAAACACTATTGCTGGAGGTGGGGGAGGGGTTCTAGTTTAACATGAAAGAACTTTCTATTAAAATTGTCTCCAATTTTAATAAAATGGGCTTCCTTTAGTGATTGAATAACCACATTTTAAAGACTTCATAAAAATCAAGGAGTCAGATTAGATCAGAAGTTATGAAAAAGTACATGGACCAATTACACTTAAGTATTCAGTAGGTACTTTCAGATCTCCTGAATCAAATCTCAGTATAATCTTTATTATTTTTTGTCATTACAATGAAATACCTGACACAGGTTAACTTTCAAAAGAAAGGATGTTTATTTAGCTTGTAGTTCTAGAAATTCACATCCAAATTGCATAGCACTGGCTATGTCAAGGACTACTCTTTGGCTATACCACATCATGGTGGACAGCAATGGTGGAATTGCGTGCAGAAAAGGATTGTACTTTGAACTAGGAAGCAGAGAGAGAGAGAGAGAGAGAGAGAGAGAGAGAGAGAGAGAGAGAGAGAGAGAAGTAGGAGTCAAACACTATCCATTTATAATATCCTTTTCTCAAAAATTTGAGAGTCATATAAGAAATACCTTAATCCATTTAAGGGCATCTTCAGCAATGACACAGAACCTCCTGTTAGGCCTCACCCCCTCAAGGTTTCACACCTCTCAATACTGCAATGCTGGTGACCAAGCCTCTAAACACTTGGACCTTGGGGAGCACCCAAACCATAACAGTGCCTAAGACTGTATTTTCAACATCTAATTTTAAATATTTCATAACTTGAGGACAGATTTGGGAATCAGTGAACCAAATAACTAAAAATCCCTCCAAAATTAAGTTTTTCTTTAATTTGTTGTAATCAAAAGCAAAACAAAATTGTTTTTAATTTTCTCATGTCAACATTATTTTTAATATGAGACTTCAAAACACTGGATTATACATACTATCATTTATTAGTAAAAAATTGCATTAGTACTCATTCCCTTCTTTTAATACTGGCCTTGCTTTACAAGCTAAAGACAAAAAACAAACACAACAAAAATACCTGCAGATAACATTTCATATTACTTCTGATTTATAGTCTATAAAAAAGGAGTGACAAGATGAAAAAAATATCTGATGAAGGAAGATGTAACTGGTATTAAAACTCCTACTTGATTTCATTTACTGAATCAAATATTATACATCATTTTGGAGTTGCCTCTGTATTATACTTGCTGATTCTGCATTCCACCAGCTTTGTAGACCAAGCTGTCAGCAAAAGAACATGTATAATTGTTGGCACAAATCTGCAGTGACACTTGCATTGCACTCTGGGTTTGAAATAAATATAGCACATTTTTCTTTACATCTGTTGCCTTCTCATGTGGATGTGTTTGTGATCATCTGCCCAAAATATAGTAGCATGGAAGTCTATTTCTGGAAAACAACAAACAACATCCCCACTCTCAATTCAGTAGAATTCTGGCTTTGAAGGAGGCTTATGGAAATATATGTGGAATCCTTGGTAGATAAAGAATGAAGACAAATACTCAAAGTAATTATGTATGTGGTGACTATAAGATACTTTTTATACTGAGAGATATTTCTACCACAAGTCCATCCAATTCTTAGAAAATCAGGAAAATCTAAATCATAAGCCTTTTGATTTTAACAAAGATTTTATTGTCATATTTTTAAGTAATAATAGATTGATAATACTGGCCTAACCCTACAAAACCAGCATTAGTACAGTGAAATTTTCCTTTGCAACAAATGGATTTCAAATATGTAACTGCTGATGTACTCTTTTTGGCATGGATTTTAACAAAACCATATCCCTGAACAATCAAACATTGTAGATGGCCCCTTATCAAGGGTTATAATGGAATTTGCTATGTGTTATTCTGAATTGTTTAAAGCACTCAGGTACAGAGTGGTGGCAACTAGGTGATATAATTCTGGAGCTTTGTTTTCACTCCCAAACTGATGACTACAGAGATTAAGGAATCTTCTAATGTTGGCAGAACAAACCACTGGTACTACTAAGGATAATGTAGCATATGACCTTTTACTAACTTTGGTCTGTTAAAATTGAGACACTTTCAAAATGCCTGATTTTACATCTCCAAACAATTGGAATGTTTTCTGCTCTTGACTTGAATAACAATAAATTAAGTGATAAGTAAACAAGTTGTCAGGTAAGTTTTGAAAGAAAAAATCCCCATCTGCATTTTGAGATTAGTATAGATTGAAACTTTACCACCTACCATATATGCCAATGATTACAGAAGCCTGAACTAATAACAGAGCAAAGATACACCTATGTTTAGTATAATTGTAGTGGTGAGTATATACTATTGCACTTTCATTTCATGAAAATTAGTCAATGATTATTCCCTGCAAAAGGATTAATAAAATATACAATAAAGTACCCTATGATTAATTATGCATATTAATATGTTTCAGATGATATAATTTCACATAATATTGTTTGATTTTATGGACACATCTGTATTTTCACAGTCTACTATATGGTGATGGCAAAGGCAAAGACAGACAAAAGGCAAAGGTAAAGGAGGAGTGGCATCAAGGTGGCAAGAACTTTAACCAAGAAAGAGGAAATTCAAACTTGGCACTTGAGAACATATTGTATAATTTAATAATCATTTATATATTTATTTAACCTCCTTTAGGATATTTGCCATAATTATTTATTGAGTCACTGATTCATCGATTCATTTTCTTCATTCAACCATGTATTGAGTACTAACTATATGCCACACTTCTGTTGGCATACACATACAAACATCAATTAAAGTTCTTATTTTTTAGAGTTTACATTAAAGCTGAAAGATAATAAACAACTAATTGTGGCTCCTTGTACTATGTGCTAAGAGAGGCATATGAAAATTACTATGAATGGGCAGAGGAAGAACAGATTCCTTCTGTTTGCGTGCAGGAGACTCAGAGAGTTGTTCTTTAATAAGTGAATAAGAGTTAATAAGCAGAAAACAAGATAAAGGTCTTCTAAGCCAAAGAAACTATGGAATAGAGGTGTAAGCATAGGGGACATATTCTATGTGGACTGGACACTTTGTGAAGCAGAGGGAATTAGGGACTAAAAATGGAGGCTCAATTATTACTGCATTTTATGTACACAGGTAATTCTTTCTAATAGACTATAAATTTATTAATGTTAAGATCCAGGTCTCATCCTTTTTCACCCTTCCATTTATTCATTTGATAAGCATCTTCTGAGTGTCTCCAAAACAGGAATTAGAGTGCATAGATGGTATTACTAAGGTATCGATCTTACCATAAAGGAACTCATATTATAGTAATTGCAGTATATATGATGAGTTTTGACCAAATGAATACTCTTTATTACCATATTTTTAATATTTCATAAATCTCATGTAAATCTAACGTTTTGTCTTTTAAAAAGAGGTAGCACCACAAGATTTTATTTCTTTCTATTTATCTATTTAGTAGTCCTGGGTATCACACCCAGGGTTTAGTGAATGCTAGGCAAGTACTCTAGCACAGAGCTACACCTCCCAACCCTGATTTCTTTAAAAACATAAAATCCTTTCACCTCATAAAATACTTGTTGATTTCAACTGAAATGAACTAAATCTATTAAACAAAAAGAAGAAGAAAGTGCTCCAATTTATAGGACAAAACTAGCTTGGCAGATAGTATAGGTGACAAAGACAAAGTATGAACAACACTGGCCTAAGTGTTGGGACATACAGGAAATAGAGGAGTAATTTAAAAACAAGCTCTAATTTGTGTGTGTGTGTGTGTGTGTGTGTGTGTGTGTGTGTGTGTGTGGTGCTGGGGATTGAACCCAGGGCCTTGTACATATGAAGCAAGAGCTCTACCAACTGAGCTATATCCCTAGCCATTTGATGTGTTTTTTAACATGTTGCTTTTAGGGTTTGGATTACTGCTAACATGGCTGTTCTCTTTCTTATAATAATGAGAAACAAATGAAATTGAGGAAAAGGTTGGATGAGGGAAAAGCCCTTATCTTTCCTGTTTAATAGGGGGAGACTATGAGAAGAGGATGCTTTAAGGAAATAATTTAATAAACATAGGGTATTTAGAGAGCTAGTAGTAGAGAAATAGTAGCAGTAATTATCAATAGCATATTTTAAAATAATGAAAATAATGGCTTACATTTATTGCTAAAATATACCAAAATACATAATTATATTTCATCTTCATAAAAATTCTATGTGTAGGACCAACATTATCTTTACATTACAGATATAGATACTAAAGTACATAGAGAGCAGAGCTAGTATCTGGTTAAAGGAACATTTGAACTCATCAGTTTGGTGATACCATGATTATAAAAACTTCTGAGGCTAAGGTGAGAGCACCTTGGATGCTGTGATAGAAATAAAATAGGTATGTGTATGAGACAGAAATAGAAAGGCTGTTTCCCCCCCTTCACCAAGACTTTCATTAATGACATAAGCTGTTTTCAAAAGATGTTTCCACCTATGACCAAGTTTAAGAGCTGCTGACTTCCTCCAAAGCTTGTAAGAGATTTTCCTACAACCCCCACATGCAAAACAGTACCCTGCCCTGACTGCTACAGAATCTTCCTGGGGATGGTGGTAGTAAGCACCTCCATCATCTTTTGCATGCCAAGCACAGACAAACCCAACAGGTTTGGGCAGGAAGCTATATCAAGTATAAACCTTGGTGTAAGGAGCTGAAGACAGAACATGTTCAGAAATCCTGAGTTGTGCACAACCACTGGCAAACATGCTTCTACTAAAGCCTTTTCAGAGTCAGTCTGGGAGCCCTGTTCCATGTGCTATCTCTCTTGTGCACAAGCATAAGACCCATAAAAGCTTCATTCAGTTAGTATTGCTTGCTTCTTCATGAATTCTTTTGCAAATTGAGAGCAAAAACCCCTGGGCTGATTGGAAAGGAGTATGGGTGGAGGGAGAAATGGCAGAAAAGGTAGAGTTTGAGGTCTGGGGATATGGCTCAGTAGTAGAGCACTTCCCTAGTACACGAGAAGCCATGGGTTCAATCCACAACACCACAAGGAAAAAAAAAAGATAAAGATTGATATAAGGCAAATAGCATCAGATACACAGGAATCATGTAATACAACTTTTTATTCTATAAGCAAAATACAAAAAGAAAATCTAGAAAAACAACTTTTCTAACACAGGTGACATTTTTGTTGCTCCTTTAGGACATTTTTTATTTAAATGTAGATTGTAATGTGCTACTAAGTGTGAGATAGTTTTGATTTTGGTTATTAAAATGCTAATGATAAGGTTAACTTTAAGTCAGAAATTATTGTCAAAAAGGCAGGAACTAGGAAAATCCACTTTAAGGTCATTGAAGAAAGGCTAAGATTAAGCCCTGACTTTGGCAGGGAAAAAATAAATTTCTTATTAGAAAAAAAATATGAAGAAAGCACAGTGCAATTACACTTGTTTATAGCAATACCATTGAGCATTATAGTAAGGGACATATGATTTCATTTTGATGTTACAAAAACTAACAGTCTCAGGGCTGGCGTTGTAGTTCACTTGGTAGAGCATTTGCCTTGCACGTGTGAGGCACTGGGTTCATTCGTCAGCAACATATAAACACAAATAAATAAAATAAAGGTATTGTGTCTGTCTACAACTAAAAAAAAAAAAAAAAAAAAAAAAAAAAACTAACTAACAGTCTCAAGTGGACACACATCCCTAGACAGTTTCACCTAGAGCAGGAACAGTGAATTGACAGGCCATGCAAGTATTTGTTATTACTGCATCTACTCTCTTAAATGTGATGAATTGCACAAGGCCCTAATACAGTAGATACATGATGGCTTCAGCTAGATTTGGTACTTCTTGAATCTCTGAAAAGCTTTATCTTCTCCAATAATCAATTCCATTGTTTATGGCCAGAAAATAGTGACTTATGCCCTACTGCATATCCCAGTAGCTTGCAAGGGCTTTTCCACACCTTCTATTTATCCATGATTGCCAGATGCACCCCATTGACTGAATTCAATAAAAAGTTCTTGTGAATATTATTGCCAGTTGTTAAGATGATCAATGGATGACAGAATAAGAAAAGGAGAGACTGTACAAGTAGGAAATTGAAGGTAGAAATGTTTATTTTTGTTTTCATGGATCCATTTATGCGCTGACTTAGGATTATGTGACAACTATTCCCCAAATATTCTTCTCTTAGTACATTTTCTGCTATTATGACTGAATACCACAGGCTCTGTAATAATTCTACTTGGCTCATTGTTCTGAAGGTTGAGAAATCCAAGAGCATCTGGTGAGAACATTTGTGCTACATCATAACATTATAAAAGGGCAAAAGTGAGCACACATGTGACATGGAGTGGATAGGGAATGAATTTATCCTTTTGTTACGGTTTGGATGTGAAGTGTTCCCCAAAAGGTTCATGTGTGAGACAATGCAAGAACATTCAGATGTGAAATGATTGGGTTATGAAAGTCTTAACTTAATCAGTGAATTGATCTGAGTGGTAACTGAAGGCAGGTAAGGTGTGGCTGGAGGAGGTGGGCAATGGGGACATGCCTTTGGTGTATATATTTTGTGTCTGGTGAGTGAAGTCTCTCTCTGCATCCTGATCATCATGTGAGCTGCTTCCGCCTGTCACACTCTTCTGCCATGATGTTTAGCCTCACTTTGAACCTTGAGGAATTAGCCTGCTGCCTATAGACTGAGATCTCTGAAACCCTAAGCCCCAAAATAAACTCTTCCTCCTCTAAAATTGTTCTTGTCAAGTCTTTTAGTAACAGCAGACAAAAAGTTGACTAAAATACCTTTTATCAGGGGTCATTACTTCCAATAACTAAGTATTCCTTTGATAAATGGCATTTTCCATTCATGACTAAATCACTTCTTGAAGATGTCTTAATACTCTCACAATCATACTTAAATTTCAATATTAGTTCTGGAGAAAATATTCAAATCACAGCAATTCCAATGCTGTTTGTGCTTTTCTTTCTCCAGTCTCCATTTCCCTTTCCATTTCCATGTGCCCTCCACTATGGAAATAGATATTATATATTAGAGAAGACAAGTGGGAAATTGAGTCAAAAGCGAACAATTTAGTAAACTTCCTTTAGGAATAAATTAGAATATGCCCTTGGAAATAGTTGGAATTATTTTTCTTCTGAAGGCAATTTACTATTGTGCTATTTATTCCCAAATGTTTAAAGATATAATTCAAGTTACTTGGGAAATCTACTTAAAAGTTGACTCCAGGCAAAAACTTTAAGATTGCTTCAATTTCTTTTCTTCTTCCCCATCTTCCTCCTAATCATTACTACCTAATACATCTGTATAGTACATTATAGTTTACAATATATTTGTTTTTAGTCAGCTCTTTTGCTGCTGCAACTAAAAGACCCGACCAGAACGATTTTAGGGGAGGAAAGTTTATTCTTAGGCTCACAGTTTCACAGGTCTCAATCCATAGACAGCAGACTCCACTCCTCAGGGCTCAAGGTGAGGCTGAACATCATGAAGGAAGAGTGTGGCAGAGGGAAGCAGCTTGAAAGATGATCAAGAAGCACAGAGAGACTCCACTCACCAGATACAAATATATACTCCTAAGCTACACCCCCAATGCCTCACCTCCTCCAGCCACAACACACTTGCTTTCAGTTACCAAGCAGTTAATCCCATCAGGTGATTAATTCACTGATTGGGTTAAGCCTTCATAACCCAAGCGTTTCTCCTATAAACCCTCTCATATTTTCTCATATGTGAGCTTTTGGGGAACATCTCACATCCAAACCATAACCCATTTACAAAAACATTCCCACATTTGACCTTTTTTCCTTTTTTTTTTTTTTTTTTTTTGATACTGGGGATTGAGAAGCCAAGGAATCTTAACCACTGAGGTACATTCCCAGTCTTTTTTAATTTTTAGAGACAGGGTCTAGCTAAATTGCTGAGAGTCTTACTAAGTTATTGAGGCTAGCCTCAAACTTGTGATCCTCCTGCCACAACCTCCTGCACCACTTGGATTACAGCCATGCACTACTAGAATGGGTTCATTTGATCATTTTATGCTCATTTAAAAATATTTACAGAACATATATGCCTTGCCTGGTCTTGAGTATATAGTGGTAATTAAAATATGCAATGCACTTGTCATTTTCAAAGAGCATTTAAAAATAAACTTATCATACAAATTGATGTCATTATCTTTAAATAAAAGAACATAGTGTTATGAATGAGAGAGCACAATGGACCTAATTTACATCAGGACACCAGAGAAGGTATCTCTGAATGAAACTTGAGCTGAAAGGGAAGGACAAAAAGTCCTCAATCAGATGAAAAATGGGATAAAGGATTTCCTGGGCTTACTGAACAACATTTAGAAAGGCCCTGTGCAGAAATAGCTTGGACCATTACAATGAAATGTAAAAGGCCAAAGACAAACATAGACATATATTGGAAAACAGATGATGGTTACAATGAAGCTAAGTATATATTTTTTTTGTGAAAGCAAATAAATTCATGCTATATTTTTTCTTTTTTATTTTTTATTCAAAGTTGTTGTATTTATAATAGTAGTATGCATTATAATTCATAGTAAACATATACAGCATCTTTTTACAAAACACTGTTTGTATACAATGTATATTCGTACCATTCAAATCTTCAGTCATGCATTTAGGATAATGACATCTATCTGATTCAACCACCTTTTCATTTTTCCCCTCCATCCACCCTTGTTCCCTTCCTTCCCCTCACTCCCCTTTGACCTTTCTAGCATTCCTCTAATCCTCCTATGTACCCCAACCCAACACCACTGTGAATTAGCCTCCTTATATCAGAGAAAACATTCGGTATTTGGATTTTTGAGATTGACTAACTTCACTTAGCATTATATTCTCCAAGTTCATCCACTTACCTGCGAATGCCATTATTTTATTTTTTATTGCTGAGTAAAATTCCATTATGTATATGTACCACATTTTCTTTATCTACTCATCTACTGAGGGACATCTAGGTTGGTTGCACAATCTAGCTATCGTGAATTGTGCTGCTATAAACATTGAAGTGGCTGTGTCACTGTAATATGCTGTTTTTAAGAGTCCTTCGGGAATAGACCCAGGAGTGGGATGGCTGGGTTATAGGTGGTTCCATTCCCAGTTTTCCAAGAAATCTCCATACTGCCTTCCATAATGGTTGCACCATTTTGCAGTCCCACCAGCAATGTATGAGTGTGCCTTTTTCCCCACATCCTCTCCAACATTTATTGTTGTTTGTGTTCTTAATAGCTGCCATTCTGACTGGAGTAAAATGAAATCTTAGAGGAGTTTTGATTTGCATTTCTCTAATTGCCAGCGATGTTGAGCATTTTTTCATGTATTTGTTGATTAATTGTGTATCTTCTTCTGAGAAGTGTCTTTTCAATTCCTTAGCCCATTTATTGATTGGGTTATTTGTTTATTTGGAGTTAAGTTTTTTGAGTTCTTTATATGTTCTAGAAATTAATGCTCTATCTGATGTGCATGTATTAAATATCTGTTCCCAAATAGTTGGCTCTCTATTCAACTCACTGTTTCTTTTGCTGAGAAGAAGTTTTTAGTTTGAATCTATCCCATTCATTGATTCTTGATATTAATTCTTGCTCTACAGGATTCTTATTAAGGAACTTGGGGCCTAATCCAACATGTTGGAAATTGGAGCTTACTTTTTCTTCTATTAGGCATATTGTCTCTGGTCTAATTCCTAGGTCCTTGATCCACTTTGAATTTAATTTTGTGCATGGTGAGAGATAAAGTTTTAATTTCATTTTGTTGCATATGGATTTCCAGTTTTCCCAGCACCATTTGTTGAAGAGGCTATCCTTTCTCCACTGTACATTTTTGGTGCCTTTGTCTAATAAAAGATAGCTGAAATCATATGTATTAGTCTCTGTGTCCTCAGTTCTGTACCATTGATCTACCAATCTGTTTTGGTGCCAATACCATGCTGTTTTTGTTACCATTGCTCTATAGTATAATTTAAAGTCTGGTATGGTGATGCCACCTGCTTCACTTTTCTTGTTCAGGATTGCTTTGGCTGTTCTGGGTCTCTTATTTTTCCAGATGAATTTCATGACTGCTTTTTCTATTTCTTTGAGGAATGTCATTGGGATTTTGATTGGAATTGCATTAAATCTGTATAATGCTTTTGGTAGTATGGACATTTTGACAATATTAGTTCTACCTATCCAAGAACAAGGTAGGTCTTTCCATCTTCTGAGGTCTTTAATAATTTCTTTTTTTAGTGTTCTATAGTTTTCATTATAGAGATCCTTCACCTCTTTCGTTAATTTGATTCCCAGATATTTTATTTTTTGATGCTATTGTAAATGGGGTAGTTTTTATCATTTCCCTTTCAGAGGCTTTTTCACTGATGTACAAAAATGCATTTGACTTATGTGTATTGATTTTGTATCCTGCTACTTTGCTGAATTCACTTACTAGTAGTAAAAGTCTTCTTGTAGAGGTTTTTTGGGTCTTCTAGGTATATTATCATGTCATCAGCAAATAGTGCTAATTTGAGCTCTTCTTTTCCTATCTGGATCCCTTTAATTTCTTTCATCTGTCAAATTGCTCTAGCCAGAATTTCAAGTACTTTGTTAAATAGCAGTGGTGAAAGGGGGCATCCCTGTCTTGTTCCAGTTTTTAGAGGGAATGAAGCTAAGTATTTTAAAGTACATTCCATGTATAGTGGGAAACTATTGAAAGAGTTTACATACAAAAACAAGAGTAGTCTATTTAACTTCCATACTGGTGCTGGGTAAAAGATATTGCTTACCTAGCATGTGCAAGGCATTGGGTTTAATCCCTAGTCCCACAAAAAAAAATTATAATTAAAAATTTAGTAGCCGCATTAAAAATAAAGTGAAAAGGTGAAATTAATTATAATATATTTTATTTAACTTGATATATCCAAAATATTATTATTTCAATATGAAGTCAACATTAAAAATTACTAAAGATCTGTTTTGGATTTTTTATACAAAGTCTTCAATATCCAGTGTGCATTTTACACATACAGCAAGGCCAGCCATTTTCATGTATTTGTTTTCATGTATTTGTAGCTAGAGGCTACCATTCTGGATAATGCTGGCCTATAAAGTTCACCTGGCTGCTGTGTAGAGAATAAACTGGAGAGGAATGAGTAAAAGCAAGTGATTAGTTTCCTGTGGCTATTATAACAAATTACCATAAATTCAGTGGCTTAAAATAACTGAAATGTACTACACTACACTTTTGTACATCAGAATTCTAACCTGGGTCCTGATGGGTTAAAAACTCTTAGCAGAGTTACATCCCTTCTGGAGAATATAGAATAAAATCAATTTCCTTGACTTTTCCAGCTTCTAAAAGCCACACACAATCTTTGACTAATGATCTTATTACTCTAACTTCAATGCCTTCTTTTTCTCTCACTTCTGTCTCCTTCTGCCTCTTATAAGGACTCTTGTGAATACATGGGACCCACCTAGATAGTCCAGGATAATCTCCCTATCACAAGGTCAGTTGGTTAGCAACCTTAGCTGCCCCCTGACATTGCCCTGTAACCTAACATATTCACATATTTTGGGGAGTAGAACATGGTTTTCTTTTAGAGGGTATTCTGTTTACTACAGCAAAGAAATTTCTTACCTAAATTAAAATATTTTTAAAAAATAATTAATCTATTATTTTATAAAAACAATATCATCTGATTACAAAAATTCATAAAATTCAGAAAAGTAGAAAGAAACTAATTATAAAAACTTTCAATATTAATATTTGTTAAACATTATTCCAGCCATCACTCTATGTAGAGATTTGGATAAAAAGATTGAGAGAAAAGTAATTTCACTATCATAGGATCACATTCCATAACATTCTATTTGGAATAAAAATTGTAAAAGTAAAAGGTAAATTCAATAATTTTACTTGAATTTAACATAAAAAATAATTCAAAGTCAATTAGAAGGAATTAATGAGCTTCAAATATAGTTTACTTCCCCAGAATAGATATTGATTCCTAAAATATCTCTCTGAGTTTTAAAATTAATTATAAAATTTTTGAACTTTGAGCTATTAAACATATAAATTTCATGTTTGAATCATTAAAGTAATATCCTCTGATACATTTTAGTGAGGAAAGAATCTTAAAATAAAAGAGTCCAAGTGACTTGTACCAAATCAAAGTATGTTATTCTTCTGTCTTTCTTCATAGGTTCTCTTTTTCATGGTTCATAAGCATTATTTTTATCCCTTCCCTTTTCTCCTCCAACCTTCTACATCTACGCATTTTCAAGCTGGATCTTTAATTTCTGACCTTGCCATCATTCATTGAGAAAATGACAGTAATGAAAAAGGAATTTTCCAACTAGTAACCTAAGCAAAAATGAATTCTCATATGCTTCCTTCATTCTAATTGTTATGAATAAAACTTTCTCCTAGTTAAAGGCAAACATCTCTGTGCAATGGATTCTACTGCTTTTATAGCTTCATCAACTCTTCTACAATGATCTACTTTCTTTCCTCTAGCATAAAATTTTTCTTCTATATCGTTATATTTCCACCCACAAATGTCAAGCTCTAGCATCTCTAATCTTGAAAAGAAACAAAAACCATCCACTGATATACCCTTCTAGCTACAAGTGCATATATCTCTTTGCATGACAAAATTTTGTGAGTTGTAGAGAAGTGTTAAAATTCATTTTCTCACTCCACAATCTCTCCTCATTGAACATTGATTTTGTTCCCTTTATCACCACTGAATGATCTCCATATTGCCAAGTCTGATAATCATTTCTCAGTTCTAATCCTATATATCTTCTCAGGAACATTTGACATAGCTTACTACTCCTTCCCACTTGAAATGCTTTCCTTCTCTTACTGTCCATCATTTCATAATCTCTACTCCTTTACTCCTACCTGATTGACTAGTTCTTCTTTTTGCTAACTCCTCATCCTCTGTTTAACTTTTAAATATGGGAACATCTAAGATTCTGTTCTAGAGTTTCCTCTCTATGTAAAATCTCTATGTGACTTTACCATATCTCATGACTCTATATAGTATATATACACTGATGACTCCCATATAGGCTTTGTTGCCCTGACTTCTACGAGGTAAATCAGTCAGTCTCATGTATGCAACTACCTACCAATATCTCAATATGGATGGACAATTAACATCTCAAACTTGAAAAGTTAAAATAGAGTTCTTGATCTTTGCTACTCTGTACCTTGCCAAAACTTCTTCACTCCAGTCTTCACTATCCCAGTTCATGGTACCTTTATTTATCTTAGTGATCAAGCCATACCTCTAGGAGTTTTCCTAATTTCTCTTTCACTTGCTGTTCAAGTTTATTCTCATTAACAATTCCTGTTAATTCTAAATCGCAAAGATACTCTAAATATTGCTCCCTTTTAATTTATCTACTATGTGTCAGAATGATTATACTTATATATGCATACATATATATGTTCACACACATATGTAAGTATATAAGGTGACCGACCCCACCTACTTCGCTGAAGTCATTTCCTACCATCCTCTACCTCTTCCACTAAGTTTCAGCTTCACAAATAATCTTTCAACTCCTTAAACATGCTGAGATCATTTTCACTTTAGGCCTTCACATCACATTAGCTTGGCATGTTCCTCCATGCCCTATCTTCATGTGGCTGAATCCTTTGTGGCATTCAGACCTCACTTTTCCCTTACTATCTAATGCATCCCTATTATAGCATCACATATATGTTGTTTTTCTGGATGGCACTTGCTACTAGCTGATGTTCTTTTCTTGTTTTGTTTTCTTATTCACTTTCTGTATTTCTCTGCAATAACAGTCTCTGTAAGAGTAGAGATCTTATAAGACAGCTTTGAATCATTTTCCCTAAAACAATGCCCTGGACGTTTTGAGGTGGGGGCTCAAAAACATAACAATTGCTAGATGTATAGAATTTTTAAAGAACTTCTAATCTATAGTATGTTTTATTGACCAATGGTAATATATCCTGAATTTGACATATGTATTCACAACTTCACTATTCATATAGATTAATTTTACTGGTTTATAAGCATAAATACTTAAAATTATGGCTATGAATAAAGATAAATTAAGTAAACAATAATGTATTATTTGACATTTTAAGGTAGATACTTATATACATACCCAAGCATTTCAAAAGAGAGAAATCCAGAAAATAATCCTCATATTAGCCATAAGAAAAAATTTACTTTTGGGCTTTGAATTAAAATGATCTATTGTAATATTGCATTTTATAGATAGTGGTATTAGAACCTAGAGAAGAAAAAATTGCCTATGACCATGTATATATGTTAGAGGTATATCTAGAAACCTAGGTTATATCACTCCTAAATTTCAGTGCAAGTTCCAAATGAATGCTACATGGTGTTCTAAAGGGATACTATTTTCTGAAGCCTCTTAAGTTTTCACATAATTACAGGATGTTAATGCAAGATTTTTGTCTTAGTGGTTTCAGTTAATTCCTTCACTAGAGAAACCCAAATATATCACTGTTAATCTCATGCTACTAAATCAAATCAAAGTGAAAACTAGTTGTAACAAAGGAAGAATGTTTGAGTGTTTGTATGTTCAGTACAAGTTCTGTATAGACTTAAGAAATGCATTTAGATTTTGTTATCTCTTTATTATTCTGAACAAAAATATTTTTGCAAGCTTTAAAACATCAAAAGTCAAACAAAACACATCCACAAAATCTAAAAATATAACATATGTGGTGACAAGTACATAGATCACACATATTTTATCAAAAATAAATATATCTATATATTTGCATGTGTAAAAATAAAGTATAAATACTACTGGCTTAGAACGTTTTCAAAACATATTCAAAAATTCTGCTTGCATAGGAAATATGTAAATTTTGTTATGGAATTTTTATTGGGTAGGGTAGTATATCACATATATACCTATTTAGTAGCAATTAATGTTTAAGGGAATATGGTAAATTATATTAATATGCATTGATAACATTCCATAAAACAAAATAATTTTGTCTTTTTGAGGAGTACAGATTGAATGTATATGGAGAATCTTGCTTTAACTTTTCAATTTATGAAGACAGGAAAACTATCAGTTGACATATCACCAGTACTAGAAACTACAGGATCCAGTCCTATATACTTGTTGAACCACTTGAATATAAATAAGTAAAATATAATATTGTAAGATCATCTCTTCCAACCATCATATATCCTTTCTTTTTCAGAAATAAGTATGTTACCTCCCTCTTATCCCTGAATGAAAGAGAAAAACAAAAAAAGAGAGAGAACAGAAAATTTCAGGGAAGAAAAAAGTACCATCTTGCATGCATTGGCAATGAATTACATGTTAGAAATCATCTGTCACAAAAGCAACAAATACCAACATTCTAATCCATGGTGAAGAGATGAGGTGATCTAGCATCTGTGAAAAGAGGTGATTCTTTCTCATGATTATGACAAAACAAAACAGTTAAATATAATACTTAAGACTAGTTGAGTGACTAGCTATAAGGATCAATTAATAAGTCTTTGAGGAATACCAACATTGTAACTAGCACAATATGAGACACTATGGGAAAGATAAGACAAGATTTTATAGCTATACATAAGAAGTTTGCCATTTAAAACACTTCATGTATACACATATTAGAGTAGGCAACAACACATTATATTTCCTAAAGAAAAATTAGCTAGAGCTGGGCATGGTGGCACCTCCCCTTGTAATTCCAGCAGTACAGGAGGCTGAGACAAGAGGATCCCAAGTTAAAGCCAGCCTTAGCAACTTAGTGAGGCTCTAAGCATCTTAGCAAGACCCTGTCTCTAAATAAAATAAAAATATAAAAATGGGCTAGGGATGGATCCCTAGTATGAAAGAAAGAAAGAAAGAGAGTAGATCAGCTAGTAAATTGGTAATTTTTCCTCTTACAAGGAGAAAACTAAATAAAGACTGGGAAGGGGAGTGGGGTTAGAGTTTAAATAACAGGCATGGAAATGTAGCAAAGTTATGAGAAATTAGTATAAATGTATTTTTTTTCTTTTGGTACCAGTACCAGGGATTGAACGAGGAGTACACAAAGGCATAACCCCACCCTTTTTTTTATATTTTTATTTTGAGACAAGATTGCCAAGTGGCTTAGGGCCTCACTAAGATGCTGAGGCTGGTTTTGAACTTGGGATCCTGCTATCTCAGACTCCCTAGCCACTGGGATTACAGGTGTTACAGGTGTGCAACACCATGCTAGCTTTCTTTTTTTTATATATACTGAGGATGAACCAAGTGGCACTTTACCACTTATGTATATCCTCAGCCCTTTCATTTTTTATTTTGTGACAGGGTATCACTATGTTACCAAGGCTGGACTCAAACTTATGATCCTCCTGCCTCAGTCTCCTAAGTCATTGATCTGTGGTGGCACATGCCAATAATCCAACCAAGTTCAGCAGTTCTAGTGTTCTATAGCACAGCAGGGTCACTACAGTTTACAACAAATTATGGTATATTCCAAAATAACTAGGAATTGAAGATTCTCAACACACAAATATGATAAATGTTTAAGGAAATCACTAAATATTGACCTAATTTGATCTTTACACATTGTACAGATATACTGAATTATCATATTGTAGTCCATAAATATATACACATTATACGATTAAAATAATTTTAAAAATCAGAACATAAAAATGTATATAAGAAAAACAAAACCCATGGATTTCAGGCATTTAAGTTGTATACACTATTTTCAGCACAGTAAAATAGAATGATATGGCATAAGACCGAAAATTAATCAATAATAAGCAAAGGTAAATAAATAGGTAAACAAAGGAGATAGCAAAGATCTTGATAACAAAAACTTTGTGGGTATTTTTTGTTTGTTTGTTTGTTTGTTTTTGTTTTTTTAGATTTGGAGTTTTGGAGAAATTTTTAGGGCCAGGAATGTGGAGACAGTCTCAAATCTCACAGGCTGAAAGGGGAAGTACCAAAACCTTATTACATAAGCATCTTCTGGGAGTTTGACTCTGAACTACTCCATAGATATCTGAAGGTCAGATAGCATGAATCCCTGATGCTCCCCAAGACATTAGCATTGAACTATAATGTCAAAAATATGATGAATGCCATGTGCACTAAATGTGAGTTACCTAAAGTCTTTGTTTTGGTTTTGGTTCTTTATACTGATTCTGTCTATTTCTATAAGCTTTCCTATACATCATGAGCATCTGCAACCAAATTGCACCAGTAAATCTCATAAAACAGCTTCCCTGTGACTAGATGTAAGATGTTAACACAACAAGAATAGTTTCCTCATTTTATATAATGGCTGGGTGGATCTTTTATACTTAAAAATATAATATTTCAAACTGTCATTTACTTGGTGGAGAAGCATCAGGAAAATGGCATTGTTGAATCTCTTTAATAAACTGTGTATTTGTAGTTGTTCGTAGAAAGTATTTGGAAAGAAAAATGTTACATTAGCCTCAAGCCATTTTACCAAATCTCCAATTGCAAGAAATAAAACAAAAACACAAACAAAACAAACAAAAAAGATGGTATGTACTTTCCCTGTTTGAACATGTATTTTATTTTATATACATATTTATTTATTGGTACCAGAGATTGAACCCAAGGGTACTTACCACTGAGCTACATTCCCATCCTTTCCATCCTTTTTTTTTTTTTTTTTTTTTTTTTTTTTTTTTTCTGAGACAGGATCTTGCTAAGTTGCTTAGGGGCTCCCTAAGTTGCTGAGGCTGGTTTTGAACTTGAGATCTTCCTGCCTTAGCCTCCCAAGATGCTGGGATTACAGGAGTGTGCCATAGTATGCTGTCACACCCTGCTGAACATGTACTTGCAAATACAGAGTCCATCTGAAGAATTTAGAACCCTCTGTTACATAAGTAGGTAAAGTTGGCTTGTATAACAAATCATAGAAGAAAACTATAAACTAAGACAACTCATGTAGTTCTCCACAAACCACGATGCTTTTGTATTCTCTTCACTATGTTGCAGTACACTTTAAGTGATTAAGTCTCTCCTTTAACATTTGTAGGATTTTTAAGATTTGCAAAGCTTTGAGTGGAACAAGTAATAAGAGAAAGATAAATAAAATAAGCTCAAAATATGAACAGCTTGAGCCTCTGTTATGAGTTCATAAATGCCTTAAATTAGGAAGAATTACAGTGGGATTTAGAGCTATTGGGATATATTTGCATCTTGAGCTAGTCTTTTTACCACTAAGTAGAGCAATTTACTGATTCTGTTCCTTTGTAGGAAACAAAGGCATATTGTTACCTACTATAATCTGTTAGCATAAAATATTTTGAATGTACTATAACATGGGCACATAGAGTTTGAGACATATGTTCAGTACTGGAATCTGTACAAGATTTTAACTTTAATCAAAGTCAAAGCATCCCATAACGTGGGTCACCGTCTGTCCTCCAGCAATAAAGACAATGTAGATACTCACAGTGGTTTTGTTTCATGCCATTTCATGATATAAGAGTATGGATGCTATGATGGAGAAATAAAAGATATGAACAAAAAGAGAACTAAAAAATTCATTCAGGAAATAGCTATAGTAATAAATTCTTAAAATGCTCTCCTCCACTCTTGCTAAAATTTATATACATTTTGAAAATGGGCTAAGAAAGCAAGTTTTCTTGTTAGCCTTATCTCACTGAGTATTATCAATATTCAAAGTGGAGAATCTGTTTACAGAAGCTCTGGCTCATTATTGCTAATATTTCAACCTCACTATATCATAGTAGGATGGTATACCCTTTAAAAACATTCTCTATAATTTAATAATAATATCTTGTGACTCTGTGTTACTTTAAATAATATAACTAAAGATTTGGGGGGTGCATGGGATTGAACTTAGGGGCACTTGCCCACTGAGCCACATCTCCAGCTCTATTTTGTATTTTATTTAGAGACAGAGTTTCACTGAGTTGCTTAGCACCTCACTTTTGCTGAGGCTAGCTTTGAACTTGTGATCCTCCTGCCTCAACCTCCTTAGTCACTGGGATTACAGGCGTGCACCATGGTGCCCAGCTATATAACTGAAGATTTTTTATAAAAGCATTGTTAGTGGATGTTAGGTTATTTGTATATTTTACCTTCATTTTTGTACATTTTATTGACTACTTCTCTGTGAGATTTTAGGAAATATACACTGATATGACATTCCATTCAACTAAAACAGTAATTGTCTCATTTTAGGAGCACTTTTCTTTAAATATTGGTTTAGGAAAGTCTATTTTTTTCCAATCACCTAAAATTTGCTAGTTTAGTTTCAGGATGCTTAAAAGATATGCTAATTAATATAAAAATTGGCTTACTCTGTGCCCTCCAACAGGAGAAGGGCTTCAGTTAACATCAGGAGTTAGGATTAATAATCAGAATTATATATATTTTGCCAAAACTTTTTTTAAAAGCTAATGATCAGTGACTGATTGAAGATATCTACTTCTAGATATCTTTGTAACTTGTTAATAGCACTACAAAGATAATAATTAACTTTTAGGAGTCCTGACCCTGGATTGCCTCACAATTTTAAGCAAATTTATCTGGCCTTATTTAAAAATATAGACAATTATGTCTATAAAACTCTCCTGTTCACATTACCTATACAGTGCCTGGGAGTTCAATATTATGAACAATAATAATTGTGGAGGAAATTATTTTTAATATTTTTATTAGTGCTTTATAATTATACATTATAGTGAGGCTCATTTTGACAAATTCATAATGCATGGAATATAATTTGTTCCATTTCAATCCCTAGTGTTTCTTATTGTTTCTTATTTCCATCTTCTCCTTCCTCCCCATTCCCTTTCCTCTACCCTACCTGTCTTTCTCTATTTATTTATCATTTTCTTAATTGGTGTTTTACTATACATAAAGGTGAAATTCATGAGGTACATTCACATATATACATAGCATAAATTAGTCAATTCCATTCCCCAGTTCTTTCCTTTTCCTGTCTCCCCTCCTTTTCCCTTTCTCTACTCCACTGATCTCCCTTCTATTTTCATAGTATTCCCCCCATTTTCCCCCTTTTTACACCCTAGTTTCTGCATATGAGAGAAAACATTTGACCTTTGACTTTCTGAGTCTGGTTTGTTGCTCTTAGTATGATGTCATCTAATTTCATTTCCATCCATTTACCAGCAAGTGCCATAATTCTATCCTGTATGGCTGAATGGCTGAGTAAAATTCCATTATATATATATATATATATATATATATATATATATATATATATATATATATATATATATATATATATACCACATTTTCTTTATCCATTCATCTGTTGATGAGCACCTGGGCTGATTCCATAATTTGGCTCTTGTGAATTGTGCTGCTATAACCACTGGTATACCTAAATCTAATGCTAAATTCATTCTGTAATATCTAGACTCTGCATCCCTAATCTTATGGTGAGGCTATATTTCCTTTGGGAAATGAAATACATCTTTTGCAAAGTTCTTAAGGATTATAACTGTCAACCAATCTCATATAACCATTTTGGCAATTTAAATGTACTTATTTTTAATAGTTATGGATACCATCTTTTTGATATCTTTTTGAGTTTTGTGATGATTGCTATGGCTTGAATATTTGCCTATACCAAAACTCATGTTGACATTTAATTACCATCATAAGAGTATTAAGAAGTGAGTCTTTTAAGAGATTATTAGGCCATGTGGGCTCTGTCCTTATGGGTGGGATGGATGCTATTATAAAGGGATAATTTTGATCCCTTTTTGTCTTTTTGCCCTTCTGCATTCAGCAGTGTAAATGTGAAGCATTCCTTCCCTTTAAGGAATGTAGCATTCAAGGCACCATTTTAGAATCAGAATCTACAAACATGCTGATGTACTGATATTGGATGTATAAATCTCCAGAACTTTGAGCCAATAAATTTATGTTCATGATAAATTATTCATTCTCAGATATTATGTTACAGCAGCACAAAATGGACTAATACAATGGTCAAAGCCATATTATATTCAATTTTTAATCCCCAGAACCTACCTGCAAAGTGATTGCTTCATAATATGCAACTTGATATATGTTTTTGAATTAAAAAAAACAGATTGATAAATTAGTTAAAAGACAATTCAAGATAGTGAAATAATTACCATTATACAGCCAATAAAACCAATTGATATAACTATGTTTTTCATTTTCAAATGGTTGTTTTGTGTCAGCAAGAACATTAGTATGAAAGCACCTCCCTTCACTTATTCCAAGATTTGGCTTGTGTCTGGTTTCATTGCTCAATATATCTTGAGAATGCAGTATGAATAAAGGGCTGAGCTATGGAAATTTAAGAGAGATTCAGAAGATAAATATTAAGTAGTCTCATGAGCCAAAAGCTTTATACGCCACTATTGTAAAAATATAAGTTAGGATGATACAAGTACCCTCATAATAAGCATATGAATAGAACAAATTTGTTCCATACAACTTGAAGGTTATTTTATCTAGACTGAGGTAATCAAGAAGTAATCTTATAGGACATAAGACTTGAACTAGACCTGAACAACAAAGGAAAATTTTAATTTGTGGGAAGGTATGGTGGTTGTAAAATAAGTAGAGAACAGAAGTACATAGACTGAAATTTGTAGTTTTAGAGAAAAGCACAATGATGAACAGTATAGACATATACATATTCTATTGCTTTTATGATAGACAAAAGTACCTTAATATGGCCTGTAAGAATACTTGATTTAGCACATGCCTAGTTCTCCAGCTTTACCTCTCCCTTTTTTCTACCTCTGATTCAACCTCACAGGGCACTATTTTCATTGCTTGGAAAATTTTCTTTTGCTATCTATATAGGTAATGCTTATTTATCACTTAGGTATTAACTTAAGGGTTTGGGCTGGGGGAATAGTTCAGTGGTAGAGTGCTTGCTTAGCATCCATGAAGCCCTGGGCTAAATGGCTATTACCACAAAAACAAACAGATTTCAGCTTATGTTTCACTTCCTCTTAGTTTAGGTCAACTTGCCATCCTGCCCCTGTATTAGCTTTTACAGTACCATATACTCTCCCTTATGACATATCACAGTTGTAATTTTACACTTATTTGTGTGATTATTTGCCTCCTCTACTAAACTGTTATTCTATGAGCAGGGATCATTTCTACTTTCATTCACCATTATATGTACAGTGCATGGAATATGATAAATACTTTTAAATAAATTAATTGGCTTGGATAATTAAAATATGATCAAATTAATGAAGTCCTTGAAAGTAGGCTGGCAAATTTGGCTACATTAGTGCATCACACATTGATTCATCCAAAAAATGATGTTAAATATTTTATTATATGCCATATTTTGTTATGATATGTAAGAGAGAGAAAAAATGGAAGACAGTACTTGCCTATGATTCAATATGGGATGGCCAGACAAAAATTAAGGTAATTATAAGATAGGGTAATCAGTGCTATAATAGAAAATATACAGAATATTTTGGAGCATTAATGAGGGGACTTCTAAAACACTCAGGGCTGATAAGGTGAGACTTCCTGGTATGTGCTACCAATATTTATTTGCTTTTATTTCTTTCATTTATTTATTTAGGTACTGGTGATTGAAGCCAGGTACACTATACTGCTGAGCTACATCCTCAGGCCTATTTATTTATTTATTTTTATTTTGAGATGGGGGTCTTGAAAAATTGCTTAGGCACTACCAATATTTAAATTGATTTTGACCTGACACAGTGTTTATAAGGACATGCACACAATGAATCCAGTCAAGTGACATCAATATATAGTAACAGAATGTCTTCTAAAGTTTATAGGTTAAAACAAAAGCAGAGGAATAAAAGTGGTTCAAAGAATTGGAACCCTTACTGGACATAGGATGATGAGTTTACCAGCCTCTATTTTTGTGTTTTTTTCAAGGGAATTTCTGTGGAATATACAAATTACCTCATCACTTTTCTAAATTTTTGTTCAATGTTCATGTGAACTATAATGAGCATCTGTTCCACAGATATAACCTTGTCTCCAGACTTAGACAAGAATCTGTTTTCTAAATATAGGGTCGACAGGGATATGCTCAAGGAGGAGCTAAAGGACAAGATGTTTCTGTAAACTTCCAAGTCAATAGGTACAGACTAAGTTTTCGTTGCTTCCCTTGCACTGTGTTAGGCACTACAGAGAAGTTAGGAGAAAGAAGACTAGAGGAAGATTAATGTATTCTTTATAACATATGGCATTCAAATTCATCTTCCAGTTGTTACAGAAAGGTAGTGAAAAGGAAATAGTCTTTTTAATTTATATTTAAAATGTATTTCATTCACAGAAAACCATTAGAATGTTCTAAATCAAGTACAGAAGGGTTAAAAACTAAATGCAAATCTTCCTGAAACATATTGGTTCATTTCCAAGGCTTTTCCTAAAATTAGCCATAGAGTCTTACTTTGAAATAAATATAGCAAATTACTACTTTGGAAATTGGACTTTGGGGCATCTATGCTTCAGTTTCAAATGATCTTTCCTAATTACTTACATGAAGAAAATAAAAAAAAAATATCTTTAGATCAGATTTTTCTCTTGGGACAAAAATACTTATTGTACATCAATCTGTGTATAATATTTCTTCTTTCATTGTGAAGCTGCTTATAACTTTCAACAAATGATAGGCCCAAAAAATCAAAACAAAGGAAAGTTTACTGAAATAGGCCAACAGATCTGATGTATGTTAGAATCATCATAGAAACAAAACAAAACAAAACTTCTCTAAAGCTCTTCCCAGCACGAGAAGGTATTTAACAAGGAATACTTTTGCTGGAAGAACTAAACAGGTAAGAAAGTTTCTGATGTTGGAGGGCTAGCAGGAAGACAAAGTGAAATGGCATCATCAAGTGTCTTCATCACATTAGAACACAACCCTCAAAACCATTCCAATTCTACTTAATATAGTTAATTAAGAAAGCAAACAGGAAACAAGGGATAGTATGAGAATTAGTCAGCATTACCCTAGTAAGATCTAGTCACAACTTGGTCTATCCTGTCTCACAAAGAGTAACTTTGGGCATTGCTGAAATCTCTTTGAGCTATTAAATATAGTGACAAGAGAGCTAAGGAAAGAAAAAAAAAATGTGTGAAACCCAGTAATGAGTAAGTAAGGAAAGAAGTAGTATAAAAAAAATACAGAAATGGTCTTCATTCATTCAACAACCACTTGTTGAGCCTTGTATATTAGGGACTGAACAAGAGTATGTCCATTTATTTGAGGAATTCTTCACTTAGGTGGGAGAGGCAGATGCATTAAAAGACAATAAAGTACACTTCCTCCTATACACTGGATCTTTTCTCCTTGCATTTCCTTTGAGACTTATATCCATCAAGTTTTTCCTCTTTCTATGTATATTCAAATTTTCCTTCTTATTTTTTTTGTCTCAATCTGGCTGTTACTCTTTTCTTTTTCCATATGTAATTGTATTTAAAATCTCAATTTCTCTATTGAAATTTACTCAATTTATTGCTATCTTCTGCTCTCAAAACATCACTGAACCTGTGCTTGCTATCAGCAATGACATATTGATAAACATAATTAATTCTTATCTTGAGTCATGTATGGAATTTGATGCTATTCATCTCATTGAAAACCTAAACTTGTACTTCAATTTTTCTTGTTCGCTCCCTTACTGTCTAGCCATTTCTCAGTCCTCTGTGAAGGTCTCCATTAAATATTGGTGTTCTCCAGAACTTCATCCTTGGTCCTCTTCTCCTCCTCAGTATTTGCCCATGTTATTCAGTCCATTTAGACAATATCTATTTTAACCTAGTACACTGTTGATCCCGAAATCTTTACCTATAGGCCTAACCTCTCTCCTGAGGATCAGACTCAAACATCCAACTTTTTTTCTAAACATTTGCACCTGATTACCCTAAAGTCTCCTCAACTTTATGAAAAAAGAATGAATAAAAAGAAGCACTCGATATTTTTGCCAAACCCTGACCATCATATTTACTTTCTCTACAAGACCAGAAACTCTAATTCTTGCTTTTAATCTTGTTTTTGAAAATAACATAAATCAATCAATTCTAGCACATTAATATCTTATAAATCTATTTTCTCCTCTAATTTTTATATTTTGTAAATATTTTTCTAACTGGTCTCATTACCTTCAGTTTTGCTAGCTTTTCAATCCATATTCCATATTAAATACCAGAATGACCTTTGTAAAATTAATATCCTCCTCTGTCACATCCTAGTCTTAAGCCTCTCAATGATTTCTCATTTCCTGGAGTATTGGTTTTCAATTTTTGCATGCATAAAAATCACCTGGATACTTTTTAAAACAGGGATTTGGGTTCCAATCCCTGGGATTTTAGTTCATTAGGTGGTACTGAGTCTCAAAATTAATGTTTCTAACAACTTTCCAAGTTAATTAGGATGCACAAATGGCAGCAATTAGCATTTGGTTTTGCAGGGAGACAGGAAAAGGAAAAGTCAAAGATGACAGATTAAATTTTGGCTTTAGAAACTGGGTGTCTCATGTGTACAGTCACTATGAAAGAAGATATAAGAAGTTGGGAAGGGGACAGCTAATGTTATGAACTCGATTTAGACAAATTGGGGTGTTGTTTTTCTACACTACATCCTCTATTTCCCTATCCTTATTTGCCTTGAACCAACTCTATATTCTCGCCATATTGTGCTGTTTATAAATAATTGAATGGACTGAAGATACAGCATGTTTCTCCTCCAGGGATCTATACAGCTGGGGTAATATTGCCTCTCACTTTTCTCTCTCATGAACAACCCAGCTTAAGTGTTTCTCTTTAATCTTCCCTTCTCGGCTTTCACTTTCTCATCTCTAAAAGGAACTTAAGAATATCTATTCTTTATGGTGGCTGTATAAAGTTGTATGTAAAAATACTTTTTGCCTCAGAGAAGGCAGACTAGAAAAGTAGTCTCTAGTTTCCTCTGGTACCAAACTTCTAGTGTTTGAAGAAAACTCATACATGTATGAATGAAAACAATGACAACAACAAAAAAAGATGCAAACCACCTCATACACTGTGCCTAAGTCTTTAAAGTCACAAAAGGTAATGTTCAATTCATAGATGTTCTACACTGTCTAGCTAATAAATAAGAACTTAATGATTTATTAGGTGTTTACTATGTAGTATTCTTCTACACTTTCCATAGAGTTACAATCTGTTCATAGAGATAAAACCAACAAATATAAAATTAGAGAGTAATTCATTATTTAATGTATGTTATAATTCTAATAGTTTAATCAGAGGAAAAGAGATCTGAGTATCACTTGAAATGATAGAGGAAACTTCACAGAGGACGTAAGGCTTGATCTAAATGATGATGGTTGGTAAGAATTGGGATAAGTCAAGGAAAAGGGAAGGAACATCCTTTGTCAGGATAATAGAAAAAGCAGATTCCTGGAGGGAGAATTAATATAGTTTGTGTAGTAAAAAATGAGAAAATCAGATAAACCCTGGAAAAAAGATTTGGGACATATTGAAAAAGAAACTAAAGAGGTAGGTAGAAGTCAGTATTTGAAAGATCCTGAAAACAATATACAGACAGATTAGGTGTTGAAATTGTAGTAGGAATTCTTTACTGGTCCTGTATTGGAGAAGCAAAGTTTTGGTAAGATCAATCTTTAAATAGTATTTGATTAAATTAAAAGAAGAGGAAAAATTAGAGAAGGGAAACTAGTTATGAGGCTGCTACAAATGGTATAAGTCAGAGATGATAAGGCCTTGAACTAATGCAGTTTCAGTGGACTATCAAAGATGGGCAATTCTTCATTAATTTGAGAATTAAGGAAAAGTCAATTCTTTATACACTTTTGTAAAGGGTAAATGATTGAAGGGATAAATTAATTTCTAAATGCTATGAATTCAATGTGGAACTACGTTAAGACATTTTAGAGGCCTTTGGTTCTGAAAAGATCACATGCCCAAATATAAGTAATTCAAAGTAAATATAATACCAAATATGCATTTTATTTTTCAGATATGAAAAGCTGCTTCTTGTAGTTATTCCCATGCTTTAAAAATATTCATTAAGATTTAGAGATATCCACAGTTCCTCCATTCTTCCTTGCTTTCCCCCCTCCCATTATGGATCAGCATCTACATATCAGAGAAAACATTTGACCTTTGTTTTTGGGGATTGGTTTCTTTCACATAACATGGTATTCTCCAACTCCATCTATTTACCTGCAAATGCTATAATTTTATTCTATTTTAATGCTGAGTAATATTCCATTGTGTATCACATTGTGTATAACCAGACAAATGAATAGTTGTGCTCCATTTGTGTACAATGAATCAAAATGAATTCTGCTGTCATGTTTAACTAATTAGAACAAATAAAAATTTAAAAAGAACTGCACATCAGAAAGAAAAAGATTTAAAGATATCTCTGAAAGGCTAACACCATAAGCATGTGCATAGCTTATCCATTAGGCAATCCAGTACTGCTAGTAAATTTAGATAACAACAACAAATCTCTCATGGTGTTTCATAGTATGCAAAAGTCATTTCACAAATATCACCTCATTAGATCAAACAATACTGTGATATTGGTTATAGTCACTTTATATAGGAAAACACAGAATTATTAAATGCTTTATCAAAGTCCTTTTGATCAGAAACAGGTCATTTTAATTCTTCAAGCCTCAGTTTCTTCATCTATGAAATAGAGGTGATAATAATAATGCCCTCATGAAGTACCTGTGAATATTAAATGAAACAAGGTATGTCTAAATGCCTTACATAGTGATATATATATTTTATACTCAAAATATTTATTGATTTGAAATTATCCTTGCATCACCAGAATCTTATAAAATCTTCTAACTAGTATATTCATTCTAATTATTTTATAGCAAGTATTTCAATTTTAAATTGGATGCCAAAAAGAATCTTAAATATACTTAACAGACTTAAATAACAAGTATTATATGATTTGTTAACCTGAAAGGGGATCTATTAGAGACTTTGTGTGTTTTCATCAAAGTCAAAATCTGGCAGAAACTTGTGCATTCCTCTGCACATTCACTCATTCACTCAACAACCATTCAGCATGACCAATGGGAATACTAAAGGTATACATATATCTTCATATCTGAACTTGAGAACATTACTTGCACATTGCCATTGCTGATTTATGATACCCATTCACTAAGAGGGATAAATGTATTGTCAGGAGTACTGATAATAAGGCTCATAACTCACAAATATGCCATTTGTACATTTAAAAATATGTCACTATCAAAGTTCCTCATCCTGGAATCTGTGACATGTCGTACAATGTCTTAAATGTGAAAAATACTTTATATACATTTTGGTGACAAAGCAGTACTTCAAATACTGGTAAAATGCCAGGCAATCATATGTGGTATAGAGTACTACTTAGTTTTTATCAACTGAGGTCAAGATTAGAGGATTATCATTCATTCATTCATCCATCTATCCATCCACCCACACATCTATTCTTTTGTTTGTTTGTTTGTTTGTTAGGAGGTGAGAATAACATACAATTGTTCTGTACAAACTTTGTTTCCTAAAAATATTACAAAGTAGCTCTGTGAACTGATGCTGATGAGAGGTCCTAAATGTATAACTGAATAAAAACTCATTGGCTTCTAATTTTGCCAATTAATTATTCAGAGTAAGTAGCCAACAGGACATAGCTAATAATAATCTTTCCAATCTTCAAACACAGTCAATCTTCTTCAAGTCTAGTGGCTTATTTTTGCAGATCAGCACATTTTAATTAAAACCAAAGTTATGCTAAAGGACTGAGACTCTTTATATGTCATTAATTTCTTGGAGCACCCTACAATATGATTATTATTCATTCTGGAGTCTCATAAATAATTGAAGCTTAACTACATTGACTGAAACAAATGAACAAAATATCACAAACTAATTTCCCCATGTGTAAAATATGTATAACCATAACTACTTTGCCTTGCCTACCTCAGAGTCTCTGTCAAAAAAAATCCAGGGATTAAATGAAAAAAAAATCTGTAAAATACTTCATATGCTATAATGTAAAGCAACATTTAGAGATGAGTGATAGTGATTCCAAATCTTTAATTTACTTCATTATGACTTTGTTTTACTTGTTTTTTTAAAAACATTTTAGCTGTAGATGGACACAATATTTTTATTTAATTTAATTTATTTTTATGTGGTGCTGAGGATTGAACCCATGCCTCACACATGCTAGGCAAGCTCTCTATCACTGAGCTATAATCCCAGCTCTACTTTGTTTTTTTTTAAACTAATTTATTTATTTGTTCTAATCAGTTATACATGACAGCAGAATGCTCTTCAATTCATTGTACACAAATTGAGTACAATTTTTTACTTCTTTGATTGTATCATCAATGGTTCTCTTACCCATTTGACTTATGTGAAAAAAGAAATAGGCATTCCATATGGATTTGAATGGAATGAGTATTTACAAGGTGAATTTTTCATACTAGATGTATCAGAGCCCAAAACTTATGCCTTGTATAATTTAATTCTGTGAGGATGTTTCATACAAAATTCCCAAGAATGAAATTAAGGCTAAAGGAAATGGTTTCCTTTTACTAATACATTAACTTTCCTTAAGTATGCTGAAGGTCCCATTATGGAGAATATTATCTTATGAAGTAGTATTTCTGTGTCTTGCTTTTTTAAAAATCCAACAATACAGGAAACTCTTATCTAAGCTAATCCTTATCTAAGGACGATGGTTTCAATGTTCCCACTCATATTACAAATATATTGTCTTAAAACTCTCTCTGAGGATTAACTCTTCATTTATTTATTTATTCAACAATATACATTAACACCAATTATACACCAGGCACCATGCTAGATAATGAGACCATTTTGTTGTAATGGCAGATCCCTTATCATCTAGACTGTAACAATATAAATATTGATATATTGTTTTAATGCTAACTATGAATGGGGGAGATTCTTTATTGGTGAAAGGAGAGATAGAGAAAGGTGGGATTGAAGGCAGGAATCAGATCACAAATGCCACAGAAATGGGGACTCATTGAAGTGTTTTATATGGTGGAGTGATATGATTCAACTTTCATTTTAGAAAAATCATAGTATTGTCTTCTCTTTTTTCTCTGAGAATCTGACCACTAAAGGGGAACAACAGCAGAGGAGGGGAACATGGAAATATTATGTTGAAAAAAATTTTTTCATTGATTTGAATCCAGATGAGCAGGACAACTTTATTTTTTAAGTGACCCCCTGACAGAGGAACACAAATCAATATGATTGAAGGGATGATGATGTATGTGTATATCAGAACATTTCCATAGGCTGGGAGTAGAGAGAAGGATGGAGAGGATCAGGATAGGAAAAGCAGCATGGTAGGGAAGTCTCCATGTTATCCCTAGGTGAGTATACCATTTGATTTAGCATGCTTCTGGCAGTCTCAATTTATGAGATTATTCTAGACCAGTTGTCCTAGAATAATTATGAATAATAACACCTTTCGTTCTAAAACCTTTTTCACTTTAGATGATAAGTTATATGGGCACCCTACATTAATGTAAATACTCTGCTAACAAGACATTAATTCATCACCTTGGAATTTTATTTATTTTTGCAGTACCTGGGCCCTCTACCACTAAGCTATATCCCCAGCTCTCAACCCCTTTCCATATTTTAATTTATATTTTGAGATAGAATCTCACTAATATGCACAGGCTGACCTCAAAATTGCAATCCTCCCGCCTCAGCCTCCTGAGTTGCTAAGATTGTAGGCATGTGCCTCTGTACCCACTTTAGAAGTCATTTGAAAAAGAACAATCTTGGAGATCCCAGGTTCTGGTATGGAGAGAGCAGTGTGAATCATCCTCTACCCTAAACAAGAAATTCCCAACAAAGAACAATATGGGGTGAGTAATTTGATGTTTATCAAACCTATGTATGACTAGTCTCCAGTTACTTCCCTGAAAAACTGAGCATAATTTCACTTAGCATTATATTCTCCAACTTCATCCATTTACCTGCAAATGCCATTATTTTATTCTCTCCTATTGCTGAGTAATATTCCATTTTGTATATATACCACATTTTCTAAAATAAAAAAAATGATTCTAGAAAACAGAAAAAAAATCTGAGCATAATTATTCTAAGGAAACATCTCTAAGATATTCACAAATCCTGAAGGGCATTTATATAGTCAAATTTAAGCCATCACAACAATAGCATTATATAATTATGAGAAGGACTTAAGTGTACCAATATTTAGAGAAAAAGGCAGTTTAATGCTTTTAAAATTCTTAGCCATAGAAAGGAGTGAGTAAAACAACAAAAAAGAATATCTATAGACTGGACCATTAAAAGACAATTTTTAGTTGATACTAAAATCATAATTTGGTTTCAAATTGAACAGATTCCAACTCAGTGTGATGATCTATTTTATGTCACGATATTTTAAAATTATAAATAAATTATTCTGTAAATTTCCAAAACTAACACAATTATAAAATTCTAGCATTACTGAGCAAGTGGTATATCTTGGAATCCACATTAGGAACCGAGTGAAGAAAAAATAATCTACCAAAATTAAGTAGCATAAAATCATTCCTATGAGCATACTTTAAAAACACATTAAAATTAAAATATAATAATTTATGATGATAATATATCATGGTAAGAATTCCTTTGCAGCCAATTATTTATAATAAAATATACAAGCTTGGATCTCAAGTTGCAAATCTCAATTAACTCTAATAAGAAACTAATTCCCAAAGATTAGTACTCCTTTTATGTAATAAGACAGAAACCAAGTCAAGACAAAATGATAACAAGCTGCAATCAGGTTATATTAAATGAAGCTAAAGTGTGGATTAGAGAGATATGCAAAACTCTGATAAATCTAGGCAAAAGAAAATGCAGACTTTGTCCTAATTAAAGGGTGATTTCAAAGATCAAACTAATCACTGACTGAGAGATTGAGATATACAAGCCTTACATTATTTTAAATGATAGATTAGACTACTAGTGCATTGGCCTTTTCACTGACTGTAGTTATTGCTCTTTTTCCTCTCCTTTTCCAATGACCAAATTGGCTTGTTCTTAAACATGAGATGTTATGCTGTAAATTATAAAAATCTATCCACCAATAGATATAAAAATGCCAATTTAAAATAATATTTGCATAAAATCTATGGTCACAACAATTCATTTTGTTTTATTAATGATATAAATATTGAGTCATTAGTAGTAAATTAAAAACCTTTCTGCTTTGGTAATTTTTTTTGTTTTGACCCAAAACTTCTTGCATTATTTTTCAATTTTCTCATGGATACTCTAAATGCTTTGTTTAAGCAAGCAAAATTATAGTTACTAACATAGCAAAAAAAAATATTAGTTACTTTGAGGGTCAAAGTATACTTGTTTATTTTTTCCACCAAAACATTCCCTAGAAACTCAAGCACAATATAAGTCAATCATATTTTTGTTTTGTAAATTAACCTAAATTCTTTAGAATCTGAAAATTTCATATTTTTAAAAGTGTATTACAAATGTCAGGTCCTGCATTTTCTAATGTGAAAATAAATCTCTTATATTATATGTCACAATGAAATAATTATACACTGTAACTACATGTATCACTTACAGTGCAATTTTATGTGTTTTAGAGTAAGGAAAAGGTTCTGATTACTATGATTGCACAAAGAAGATACAACAGAACTTCCCATTCATAATCACTAGAGACATTTTTACAGAAAATGTACATGATTAAATTTGTTATGAAAGATATGTAATGATAAGGCCAACCATTTATATTGTTTTTAACTGATATAAAAAAAAACATGAAAATTATACACATAAATGGGGTACCATGTTTTATATGTGTGTGTATTCATTGTCTAATGTTTAAGAGAGATCAGATAAAATAAATTTATCACCTCAAAATAACTTCTTAACATGAGTCCAAACAGCAGCAAAAGAATATTTTTATAATGTGTTTGGAGTCATGCCTTGGCAAATGAATTGAGATTCACATACGCATATATTCCCATGTATATCAACTCAATCTCAAAAGAATGCTTGACTTGAAAACCAGAAGACGCCATTAGAGATCATATAGTCCATGCTATCTTTTCCCCAATTCCTGTTTCATAGATGATAAAATTAAGGCCCATGGAGATAAAGCACTTTTGATAATGTCCCATAACAGGAAAGAGACAGAGCCAAGTGGAAAATTCATGTCTTCTAAATTCCCACTTTTATTATATGAACATATAGGCAGGACAAAATTTAGTAGTGCTCAGAAAATATCCTAAATTATGAAGCCACAACAAAACTGTGTATGTATTTTTTACCTTCAAATTAGCGATTTTTAACTAGAGTTTTGGGAGGGCAAACTTTTCTATAAGAACATTTTTATGTGTATATTTCAAATATTATGTTTCAACTAAAATTAATCAACAGATATACTTTGGATATTCCACTTTATGACTGGGTATTGGCAATGATTTAAGTGCCAAATTTTGTGTAATTTATGATTTTACTGGCATCAAGTTTTATTGCCTATAACCATATACATATAAATGTATATAAGTGATGCCTTCATGTCAACTGACAATCAAAAGACATCATAGCACAATGTAGTTCATATAATAAGAAGCTGTGTATATATTGAAGTACCTCACAATGCACAATAACCCAGCCACATGCAACTCAAAAGAACTTGCACTAATTACTCAGTATGTAGTTGTATTTCAAAGAGTGATTTTATTTCTGTAAAACTTAAATAGTTAACAAGACTTTTAAAATTATCACTTTTGTGGTTTTATTTATATTCCATTTGTACAAAAGTTTTATATATATATATCTGAAACTACTTCATTATCTGTCTGGAATTTTATAAAATGTATAATAACATAATTTAGAACACAGTAGGGATCTACATGAAGTTTTCTTCCTTCAAAGGCTTATTTTTCTAACTGGTTCCTTTCATGAATGAGATTACATCATGTTATGGTTTGATACTGGTGGGCAAAACACTGAGGAAACAAGGAAATATCCTTCTTAGACTGGAAAAAGTTAAATTTAATATTGAATCTTATTGTAATACTAGTATCATAAGGAAAAAAAAAAAAACGAGGGGCTGGGGGTATAGATCAGTTGGTAAAGTGCTTGCCTCGCATGCACAAGGCCCTGGGTTCCATACCCAGCACCACAAAAATAAATGAGAAAGTGTCTTCTAGGTTCTCACTATCATCTCTTCATATCTCTTTTCTGCTTCCAATCATAGTTGTCTCAAAATCTGAGATTCAGTCCCACAGTTTACTGTTTGATAGCTCTTTTTTCCTGGACATTTTACCATCAACTCAATCTCCGAATGCCAGAAACCAGATTACTTTCCTTCCCAAGTAATTGACCTTTTTAGAATTAAAAATAAAATTTTCACTGGGCACAGTGACACCTGCCTGTAATCTCAGTGGCTCCAGAGAATGCGGCAGGAGAATGGTGAGTTCAAAGCCAGCCTCATCAATCTAATGAGGCTGTAAGCAACTAAGTGAGACGCTGACTCTAAATAAAATATTAAAAAGGGTTGGGGATGTTTCTCAGTAGTTAAGTGACCCTAGATTCAATCCTCCCCACTACCACCACCTCACCCCACTTCCCCACCAAAAAAATTCCCTATCAATTGTGTAATCACTCTTTTTGTCATTCTGATTGGAGACAGCAAATTCAGTTCCTTCTTTCTTTAAAATGCCTACTGCATTCACATCCTCCTATCTGTTCTCATTGTTACTGCCCTGTTTTTTTTTTTTTTAATCTTCTCACACCTGGATTTCAAATAATCAATTACTTATAATACTAGTACTATGTTGTAAGCACTTTCCTGGTGATTATAAACATAAACTCAGGAAACTTTCTGTGTTTTTTTTTTATTCAAAGTTGTATTTATAATAGTAGTATGCATTATAATTCATAATAAACATATAGAGCATCTTTTTACAAAACACTGTTTGTATACAATGTATATTCGTACCATTCAAATCTTCAGTCATGCATTTAGGATACTGACATCCATCTTATTCAACCACCTTTTCTTTTTTCCCCCTCCATCCCCCCTTGCTCCCTTCCTTCCCCTCCCTCCCCTTTGACCTTTCTAGAGTTCTTCTAATCCTCCTATATACCCCAACCCAACACCACTGTGAATCAGCCTCCTTATATCAGAGAAAACATTTGGTATTTGGATTTTTGAGATTGACTAACTTCACTTAGCATTATATTCTCCAACTTCATCCATTTAGCTGTGAATGCCATTATTTTATTTTCTTTTATTGCTGAGTAAAATTCCATTGTGTATATGTACCACATTTTCTTTATCCAACTTTCTGGGTTTTAATCTCAGTTCTGCTCCTTATAATCTGAGAGTTCCTGGCAAATTATTTAACCTCTATGTTTCTTAGTTTCACTATCTAGATAATGGCAATGATAGTAATAACAAGACTTATAAGGTTGCTGTTAGAATTAAATGTATTAAAGTGGATTGAAAGTAAGTATACTTGACATATAATCATTAGTCAATAAATGTTATTCATCAAAATAAATGTCTCCAGCCGGCACAGTGGTGCATGCCTGTAATCCCACTGGCTCCAGAGGCTGAGACAGGAGGATCATGAGTTCAAAGCCAGTCTCAGCAACAGTGAGGCTCTAAGCAACTTAGTGAGAACCTGTCTCTAAATAAAATACAAAATAGGGCTGGGGATGTGACTCAGTTTTCCAGTGTCCCTGAGTTCAATCCCCAGTACCAAAAATAAATAAATAAATGAATAAATTAAAAAAAAGTCTCCTGTCTCATCTCTCCAAATTAAACAATTTCTATATAATGATCTGTTTAGAGTGTGAAGAAGCCCATGTACATCTTGATTTATCAACATGAACAAATTTACCTCTCTGTCTTTCATTTACTAACCTGCCTATGTTCAGCATTATGACACAAAGACATAATGGATACAAGGAAAAATGTTGTTGAGAATAATGGCACAAGGAAATTTTCTGGAGAGGTAGCATGGGAGAAATAAAACTTGAAAAAAAAAATCCTAGGAAACAGCATGCATTTATGATAGTCACAGAGATCTTGGTTCAACTTCCAAATTTAATATTCCTGGCTGTGTGGCCTTGAGCAAGTAAATTATTCTGTCTCCACTTCCTTATTTGTAAATTGAGAATGATAACAGTAACAGCCTTGCAAGACTGGTGTGAGATAATCCATTTAAAAACACTTAGAATGATAAAATGTAAGCTCCACAAGGGTAGGCACTTTTGTCTGTCTTGTTCATTGCAATATCACTTCTGAAATTAGTGCCTGGTCCACAGTAGGCACTCAATGATTAGAAATAAATAGTGTTTCTGACCATGGGTACTTAGCAAATGATAGCTACTATTATTGGTCATCCCCTTCTTTCCTCTGTACCTGCTATATTTATATTAGCTCTGAGAAGTGGAACCAGAGAATTCTCAGCACAACTTCCAAGCAGGAAATGATGATCTCTACTATCAAGTCAATAAAGTATCCAATCAATAAAAAGGAGACATATGTAAGCCGGGCACGGTGGCGCACGCCTGTAATCCCAGCACTTGGGAGGCTGAGGCAGGAGGATTGTGAGTTCAAAGACAGCCTCAGCAAAAGCAATGCACTTAGCAACTCAGTGAGACCCTGTCTCTAATAAAATACAAAAAAGGGCTGCGGATGTGGCCCAGTGGTCGAGTGCCCCTGAGTTCAATCCCCGGTACCAAAAAAAAGGAGACATATGTATGTTTGCTGTCTGCAATTCCCTAATTGCATTTTCATTCATATCCTAACAAGTGTTTTCTTGTTGACTAGGATAAGTCAATATTAAAATAAGGCGTGAGGTATTGTCACTGTGGACATTATGAAAAATGGAAGACAAGGTAGACAAGATGGCTATATTTGTTTTTTTCTTGGTACCAGGAATTGAACCAAAGTATACTTAATCAATGAGCCGCACCCCCAGTCCTTTTTCAATATTTTATTTAGAGACAGGATCTTGCTGAGTTGCTTACAGCCTCACTAAGTTGCTGAGACTGCCTTTGAACTTGTGATCCTCCTGCCTATATGATTAGAGGCTTGTGCCACCATGCTGTATGTCTTTGGAGTGGAGGGAGCTATGCAATAAGGAGCCACAAGACTAGGTTGAAATATTGATTCTTTCACAAGGTGCTTCTGTCAGTTTGACCAATTCCTCATCCCCCTTTAGGACTCAGTTTTATCATCACCTTCTCATAGGAGAAAACTACAAGCCATGTTCTAATTTTAAGTAGGATTTATATGTAAACAATCTACCTTTAAGCTCTCAATCTCTGAAATTCCCTCTGATCACCATTAATCTTTCTATCCTCCTTATCCTGGACTCACCCTGAGTCTAAGAGGGAAACACGATTAAAAAAAAAAAAAAAAAACTGTGCTTCTCAATCATTTCAGCAAAAAGGAAATTTTTATTTTTCTTCCATGTTCTCTCAAGCTTTAAAAAAATTCTACAGCAACTGCATTCATGATATAAAATTCATTTCCTCCACTTCTATTCATGAAAGACATATATAGCTGCCAATCAGTTTCCCATCAGCATGTGATAGCCAGTATTACGAAAATGAGTTGATATAATTTCAGACAAAAGCAAAGAAACTTGACATTTTAGTCAAGTTGTGTAATTTATTACAAGTAAATGAATCCTCTCTGTTAGGCTCCTTTCAAATATTGAAAATGATTCATAGGTTCTCATTATTACCTTCACATATCCCCTCAGGGAGAGGGTGTGGGCAGAAAACTCAGGCTGGGATCATTGGTGTAATACAAAGAATATTGGATTCTAATAAATAACACCAATTCTTAGAGCCTCAGTTTTCACATTCTTTTAAAGAGAAAGAACAATACCTGACATACTATCTTGTAGTTAACATTTTTAGTACATTCTATGTGTCAATCACTTTGCAAGTGCTTTATGTACATGATCTTATTTTAACCTTATAGCCATCTCATGAGGCAGTCATTATCCCATTTTAAAAACAAGGAAACTGAGGTCCACAAGACCAGTGACTGTCCAAGATTACATCACAGGTAAGTAGCAGAGTAGGAATATAAACCCAGGTCTACTGGAGCCCAAAGCCATGGTCTGAACAGTATACCATACTCTCATGTCCTAGGGATATATGATATCAAAGCAGTTTGCAGATTGTTAAGCATTATACAAACATATTCAACAGTTCCTATCAGCATTTGTGGAGGAATTTCACTCTTGTGGTCTCTCCCTATGCTTGCCAATTCATGATCTTCCTTTTATATTGACTGTCTGCAGTGCCAATCTGTACCCATTGGTTAATTAAAAAAAAAAAAAAAAAAACACTGATAAAAATACTTCAGAGGTTGACTTTCTGACACCTTTGCTTTCCCAATGATAAATCCTGAGCAATATGCAGGATGGTGGATATCTATAATAGGAGCCAAGTGATTTCAATGACCACTCTTCAAGGCCACTCTCTCCATGAAACTAAGGGTATCACCCATGCCCTTATTATGATATGATAGATCCTTCCTTTGAAACCCTATATAATTATGTTTTCTCTCTCTTGAAATTACTACTGTCATTCTGTTTTATTTCATAATTATTTCTGTAATAGTCTCCACCCCTCACATACTACTACTACAAATTTCTAGGGCATACAAATTGTTTCACTCATTGGATTAGACAATAACATGGTTGAAAGGGGCCTCAGAAATCATAGGATCCAGGGCCTAGCTTTAAAACAAGAAGTAAATCTCTAGGTTATATAGCTATTAAGTGGTCAAGATGAGATTAGAAAGCAAGTTTCCTAAATCTAATACCACTTGACTGCCACTTCAGTTTCCATTCTCCACAATTCCTACTGTGACACCTTGCACATAGTAGCTGTTTAAAAATATTTTCAAAGTGGAATAGAAAAGTGAGGAAAACAGAATTGAGAAGCTAATGCATTTTGTACTTTATTAAATGTTAGAGCACATGCTTCTAGATGGTAAACATGCTACACTGAGTAGGAGGAAAATGGCTGAATGAAATATTTATTTGGAAGAAAGATAAATTTCACTCAAAGTTTTATAGTTAAGATACAAAATCTGTGACAGGAAAAGCATTTTTTCCCTATTCACTGCTTTCATCATAACTAAATATACTCTGATAGCTGCTCTTTGATTCTACTTCCACAACACGTTTTCCAAAATTCTGAAAACCCAAAACAGCATGCTTTCCCCGAATGTATTATATCATGTCTTATTACCACTTAATTTTGTTCAAATGATTGTGATAGTACAAGGAAAATCATCCAAGTCTATTACCTACCAAAATATTGGATTCTAATCTGTAATTTTTCTGTATTTCAAATTTCCTAAATTCCCAGTTTGAGAATACAAGCTGAAGAACACAAGTTAAATAAAACTTTCTTCATCAAGAAAAAAATGATGATGCATGGTTTTCTAAAATCTTTAACATCTTAATTTTCTTATACAATAACTCAAACCTTGAAAATTTTTCTTTTATTTCAATATTAGCAAGTAACCAATATTAATCTCATCTATTATTTTTCTGCTTTGATTCTCTAAGCCAGCCGTTTCCAGTGAAAGTAGAATGCCCTTTTGTAAACAAATTAGAGTGGTAGTGCCTCTGCATCTATAAAGCATAGATAAACTCATATTTGTACACTTTAGAAAGATGATGATTCCGTTTTCCTGAGGGTAAAATAGCCTTGTTATAAATATTATTTCAATTTGTAGGGATTTTTTCAGATTTATTTAACTTCTACAAAGCTGTTTCTCTATGCAGAAAGTATCCTTGTTGTCTTCAAAATTTGTCTGTGGTCTAGAAATGTGAGTTTAGGTTAATCCTCAGATGCCCCTGAAAGGCAGGCCATTTTCCCAGTGTAGAATTTTTCAACAGGCCTCCACACACACACCCTTCTGCCATTCTGGGAGTCTCCTTGTTTATATTGAACTCCTAAGTAAGTTCATACCAGAGCTTTTTTCAAGGGCATCTAAACTCATGCTTTTCTCTAATCATTTCACCTGTGTAAACCTGGCCCTATAAAATACAAAATAAAATATATTGGTGTAGAAACTTTGTCTTATAACTATTTTATTACACCAGTGTCTACAGTGCAAGAAACAGAATAAGCCTTCACAAATATTATAGATTCAATTAATTTTACCAAGTGGCATAGCTTCAAAATATCAAGAAAAATACATTAAAAATTGTCAATTTAATCTGGTTAATTCATGCATTAAGAAATAGAATATTTGAGCTTATCTCGGGATACTCATGTATACACACATACATACCTAAAAGTTCATTGATGGAGGGACTAGTAAATATAATTATGGAACATAATATGATAAAATTGTATGCATTATATTAAAAGAAAGATAAATATGCTGAAATGGAATTTCTAAGCTATTTTGTAAAGGGGGTAAAACACAATGTATATAGCTTCATATCAAGTTTGTCCCTATTTGTGTAAAAGAAAAGGTAGAGAATGGATAGACAATACAGATTCATTTACTAAGCTTGTATAAGAGTAGATAGAAATTTGGGGGGAATTTGGACAAAATTCTTTTGAGTTATTGCCTCTCAAAGCAGGACTGAGAGTGTGAAGCAGCAGGTAAATATACTTTAGTTACCTACCAGGTTATACTGATTAAACATTTTACTCACTACATATACACATTCAATTTTCTGTTAATAAAACATAGAAATTAAAAATTTTGATAGATTAATGTGTCAAATGACTAATAGCATATATGATTTGTCAATATTGTCTACAATTTGACAGTGAACTTGTAAAATTTGCAGATTGTTCAACAAGAGAATAATGCAAATGTTACTTTAAGAATTTCTTACAGATTAATTTTATAAAATAGGGCATTTAGTCCATTCAATACATCTCTTTAATGAATAGCTAGTTTTCTTTGCACACACCTACTTCTGATATGACTTGGAGTATGAGGTTTGGAGTACTTATTTTTAAAATACCCAGATGAGGAATATTTTAGTGGCTCTTTTAGAGTAGTGGCAACCTCTAAAAAAAAAAAACCAAACAAACAAACAAACAAAAAAAAAAAAAAAAAACTAAGGGTTTATCTTCCACTAGGAGGAACAAAAAATTTCAAATAATTTGAGAGTTGCTGAGTGGTAGATTTGGAATTACCAGAATAAGGTGGCTGCCATTTTCCAGCCAATCAAAGTAGAAGCAGCAGAAAAAAGGATTTTCTTCAGTAAAGATTGAAAACTAGGTTAATATAAAATCTTCATGACTTGAGACAAATTTTATATTTCTTACAGGAAGGGAAAAGAAGAATACTTGCCAGGAGGAAGAGCAAATCTCTCAAAGTAAACATGTAAGACATGACTTGAGGGAGCAGTTGGCCTAATTTGTGAACATTCAATCGGTGGTCAACAAAAGAACATGTTAAGACTTCAAGTTCAGACTTAAACTTGCAATGACCAACTAGCCTTAATAAGTGCACTATCTGTATGAGCTGAGGCATTTCCCATCTGAGTAGCAGCATAGTAACCATTTTAGGTTTTTTTTCAAACCATGCACGAGTCCTGGCTTTTCTAAATCATTTCAATTACCCAGACCAGGATCATGTGACTAAGGTCTCCCTAGAAAGCTGTGTGGGGTTGTTGGCCCAAATAGGAATGCTAGAATAGAGTCAAGATAAAAAGAACATATGCAGACATTGTCTTGTTAAGAATTATTTATTAAATGCTTAGAATACTAGATATTGAGAGGAAATAAAAAAAAAACATGAAATAAGTAGAAGCTTGGTTTCAATAGCTTACAAAACAGTTGGCAAAACAAGACTTGCTCACATCAAACAACTAGAAAACAATAAACACAATCATATAACCAAATGCTGTGTTGTAAAGAACATTACAAATAATTCAAAATCACTGGTGATGAATTTTAACAAACTGAGCTAGTTTCCAACATCTTATAAAGGCAGATGGCAGTTACTTGAAAATCAAGCGATATGGCAATAAATAGTTAACCTGTTTCCTTCAAGCAAGCTAATTCCCAGAATGCCAAGTCTAGTTTCATCGAATGAATGATGCATTTTGTCTTTTTCTGAAACACTCTAAAAAATATAGCAGGTAAAGGTGGTTGTTCTTCAGGCCACTTGGCATAAGCATGACTATCCTTTGGGACTCTGAGTCTGTCAGTATTTCAGGTGGATTCCCTGTATGGTTTGCCAGGTCTCCTCAATCTAAATATTCTGATACTGACTGACACAAGAGGAATTTTTAGGAATCTTGTTTCTATTGCTTAAATTAATTTAAAAAGAAGTAAATAGCTAATTTGACACATAATTAATGAGATCCTTGAAATTTAGTGAAATATCAAAAGTTGGAACAGGAGCCCCCCAAACTCTTCCTACAACAGATAAAATGCAATGCAAACATGATGCAGTTCTTTTTATGATTCAAAACCATTAGTATCAATTAGGGTAGCAATAACTGGCTCCAATTTAACCTCAAAGAAACTAAATGCTTATTAAAATGGAATTTAATACTAAATGTTTTTCATTTATGGGTGTGTTAATATCTGATATATTAGCAGATGACAGCATCTTTAGAGAGGTTTCCTAAGATGATCAAGGGCTTAAAAACTATGCCGCAAATATAGTCTCTTTAGAACAAGCTGAGATTTGACTGTGGGAAAGAAATATTTAGAGTCAAGGTAGTGCTCTTCATATATGAGGAGCACTTCATATATGATATATAGAAAAGGAAGCAAACAGATTTACCTTCTGTGGCCCCAAATAAATCTAATGAGTAAAAGTTATAGGGGAATATATTTAAGCTTATAAGAAGACCTTTCTAATTGCTCATTAAAAGTACAGATTGTGACTCAAGAAGTAATGAGTACTCTGTTGTCAGAGATATTCAAGTATGAATTTAAAATCCATTGACAATGATGCAAAGGTAGAATTCAAGAATAAAATATATGAAGGAAAATGAGTTCATGGAAAGCCTCAAGATTTAGGGAATATGCGAAATTTAGTACTGATCTATTATACCTTCCTCAGCTATATCCATTTCCCGAACAATCAATTCAGACATAAACAAAATAAAGACCATAAAGATTTTAAATGTGATAGTCTGTGTTAACCCGCTTTGCTAGTTTATTACACAAAATCTAGAATGGTACTATCATGTCCTTTCCATGTCAGGGATTGAAACAAAGGGTGTTTTTGTTTGTTTGTTTGATCTCTCTATTTACTAGAAAACTTCTAACTTGAACCTACATTCCATTGAGCATCAGTCTTTCATTGTGTTGAAATAAGAAAAACAATAAATAATCCTGACATAGCATCATTACTATAAAAGTATTCTAATTGTATCTATGGATCTGGCAATCTTCTACTTACCTATGTCTGAAAGAACTGACTAAAAGAATATGCACAAAACAATAATTGAGGCTGACTCTGGGCGGTAGGTGTATAGATGGTTATATGTTGCTTGATTTTAGTCTTCTAAAGAAAGGTTTTCCAAACTTAAATGCTATAGGATACAGACTACCAGTATGAATGAATAAATGGGCCAGAGTAATATAATAAGAGTAGTGACTGTTATGACATGGAGAACATACTCCCTTTTGAAACAAGGTAGTTACTAACAGTTCTTGCTATTACTGACATAGGGAATTCATGAAAAGCATACAGATTTTTGTTACTTTCAGATGCTTAAATTATGGCAACTAGTGCAAAATTTTAAAACATGAGAGATCAAACAGAACAGGTATCTGGGCCTGCATATGGTCAGTTTACCACTTTTGAAATGAACATACACACTGCAAATAAAAATAAAACATATCAGATCATGGTTCTGTAGCTAGCATCACAATAATTACCCAAAGAGTGAATGAGGTTGATACAACTAAAAACCCCAGATATTGAAACTGAACTCCAGCATGGATAAATAATATCACAAAGTCATATTTCTAGAATCATAGGCTTGGATTCTATATAAAATTATCCTGCCTTCAGAGTTTATGATTTCCTTCTTACTATTCCTTTAGAGATAAGAAAATTTAATGGAAGACATAATAGACCAGATGTCAGGAAAACGTATCTTTGGTCCTAATGCTACTTTACTAACTACACATGTGACCTTGGGCATATTACTTTACTTCTCTGTGCTTTGTTTTTTCTAACTATAAAAAGGAAAGTAATAATAGTGCTTGCAGTATAGGATTACTATGAAACTAAATGTTCAGCACAGAGGAAAAAACTTAAAAATGCCAATTAATAATATTTTTATTATCACCATTGTATTGATTCTTCTCTGATTGAAGATGCCATGGAGTCTCAGGGTCATGAGCAAGGGAATTACAACTCTTTGGGAAAGCCTACAGATGGAGAAAGGAAAACTGCAGGGCAATCTTTACATGTATTTAGTCTGAATCATGCTAGAAGTTGTTGATTGACATTAATTGATATTATTATTGATATTTAAATTGATAACTTTGGATATTTTTGTCTTACTCCATTCTGGTTGCTAAAATGAAATACTATATATGAGGAAGTTTGTAAACAACAGAAATCCTTTTCTTATAGTTCTAGAGGCAGAAATGTCAAGATCAAGGGGCTGCAGATTCAGTATCAGGTGAGGGCCCATTTCCTGATACATAAATGGCACCTCCTTGCTGTTTCCTCACATGAAGGAGCTCTCTGTGGCCTCTTTTTGGAGCACAGATGCCATCCAAGAGGGTTTTGCTTAAGCTTAAACACCTCCCACAGATCCCACCTCCAAATATCCTCACCTTGAGTATTAGGTTTCATCCTCTGAATTTGTGGTAAACACAAATATTGAGATCATAGCATTATGGACTCAATAATGGCTTAATTGAGACATTAATAATTAAGGGGATCAAAATATGTGATGCCAAATTATGCCACTTTCACATAAGGATTATTTTGAGCTGAACACAATTAAAAAATAACAAAAGAAGTTTCTGTCCTTTCCATATTTGCCTAAAAGTGGTGTGTAAATGTTCCTTTATGATGGTATCCTCCCTCCCCTTTCCCAAACAGAAAAAGAGAACAACCCTTCTATAGGAGAAAAAAAATTCATGCCAAGTCGTTTCTGCAAAAACAAATGTTACTAAAAAATACTATCTTCCATTAGTTTTTCCATATATTTACCTTCCAATAATTTATAACTCCTACAAGCTACAACCCGTTTCCCTTTGTCTTTTCATGTCTCCACAGTTTATCACCTTTTGCTAACATGATACATGAGCTCTCAAGCCTAACTACTACTTCTGTTATTCACATAGTTTTACTTCTATTTTTCAATTCTTTTCTGTGAAACTGCCATGTGCATATGGAACATACATTTTCTCCTGTTAATCTGTCCTTTGTCAGTTTAATTTGCAGGCCTTTGCAACTGAATCTTAGGAGGGTAGAGGTAAAGTATTTTTCTTCTACACTAATTTGGGGACATTTAGATGCAAACCTAATAGCTTGCTGAAGAATAAAACCCCACAAATCTCATGCTGATTTGGTTATGACTTTTAAGATTATAATCCTGAACAAAATAACTGACCATATCAGTGCCGCATAACTCATAATGGTTATTACCTAAACTAAATGTTTAGATTGGTTTTTGTTTTTATTACTATAGCCTGCTTATTTACAAAATATATTTGTTGGAGGGCTGAGGGTGTGAGCACTATTTTAATGAAATAACAGGCCTGTTTAGTCAAAAATATTTTTCTTCATTGATGACATTATAGGGTCACTTATTGTCAAGGATAAAATGTGTGGTCTCTTGGGACATGGGATTTATAAATGTCTATGTTCTTAGGCTGGGAAGGAGTAAAATAAGTAGTCTTCTCTGTGGTATATAACAGTGAAAACTGTAAAAATATGTATTAAAATGTGATTATCTGCTTTCAGAGAATTATATGTTCCCATCAGTCTCCTGCATGACAAAGTATTAATATAGAATAAAGGCAGTTCTTTACCTTTCAAATTAAATGAGACTCTTGAATAGAGGCTGTGGGTTTTATCACACTGAATTTCAAAGCAAAAGTCACACATCCACCCTCAAATTTTCAAAGATACAACAGAAACAGACTGGCAAATGATGAAACCATTCTGTTTCACATGTACTAAAGCAAAGATGAAAATTATATGTGTTAATTGTAAGTTGAAAAGCTTTAAAGACATTATGAAGATCAATGAGAATCTTGCATAATTGTTTTTGAACAGATTATGTGTCTGTTGATAAAGGAACTTAGCAAATGACATTGTTGTTTAGTAGTCAGTAGAGTAATTACATACTCAGTAAAAGCCTGAAGTGTTCAAAGTGCAAAAGAGAGTCTCACATAGAAGATGAGAGACCCTATTCCAGAAAATTTAAATTCAAAAGCCAATGTACAGTTGACACATCATGGAAGCATGGAAGGTCTTTCAGGGACCTTAAATAATCACATAGCCTATTTATCCTGCTTCTACATAGAACTGTGGTTAACTCTGAGAATTGAAGAACTCTATGGAAATTAGTTCCCTAGCTTCCCCTGGACACTTATTAGAGTGAGATCTGAAGAATGGATTGAGACAGAGCTTAGTGGCTTAAAACACATTTATCATCTCACAAGCTCCATGGTTCAGGATTCCAGGAACAGCTTCGCTGGGTGTGCTGCTCCCAGGCTATAATACAGTTGTTGCCTAGGGCTGCAGTCTCCTCAGAATTGACCTGAGCAATATCTCCTTAAAAGGACAGCTATGTTGTTGGAAGTATTTACCTCCATGTTTTTCTAGGACTGATGCCCCATTTTCTTAGAGGTTATCAACCAGATGCTTCTCTATGATCCAATGGGCTAAAGACTGTGCCTTCTCCTGTGGCCTTTTGCATAAACCATATAACAACATGGCAGCTTACTTCTTCAAAGCCAGAAATGGAGAGAGTCTCTAAAGTCTACAAAGACTATGTCCTATGTAACAATATGACACTGGAGTGGCAACTCCTCATGTTTGCCATATTTAATTGGTTAGAAGCAAGTCCTGGGTATACCCACACTCAAGGGGAGGGGTTTATACAAAGGCATGAACATTAAGAGGTATGGGATCTTTGGGGGTCACCTTTGGGTATGCCTTTCTCAGTCACAAAGGGGATAAGCCAATTAAAGGGATATAAATAGGAAAAGAAGAAATCAAATTATCTCTGCAGATTACATGATCTTATATCTAGAAGACAAAAAAAACTTCTAGAGCTGATAAGCAAATTCAACAAGTAGCAGGACATAAGATCAATATTCAAATATCTCTAGCTTTCTTATACAACAATAGTGAATTTTCTGAGAAATAAATCAGGAAAACTATCCAATTCACAATAACCTTGTAAAATAAAATACTTTGGAATACATCTAAACAAGAAGGAGAAAGCCCTCTACAAGTTAAAACTATAGAACACTGAATAAATAATTTGATGTAAAACTTAGAAAATAGAAAGACCTCCCATGTTCTTGGATAGGCACAATTCAAAATAGCAACATTACCAAGAGTGTTACAAATATTCAATCCAATTCCCATAAACATATTAATGACACTCTTAAAAGACCTAGGAAAAAACTGTCCTAAAATTAATTTGGCAAAATAAGAGACCCATAATAGCCAAAGTAATCCTGAGCAAGAAGAGTGGTGCTGGAAGCAGAATAATACCTGATCTCAAATTATACTACAGAGCTATAGTAAAAAAGCAAAACAAAACAACAGTACTAACAACAAAACACACAGTGCTGGAATAAAAACAGAGTAAAGACCAAAGGAATAGTACAGAAGACAATGACACAAACCAACGTATTTATATACCTGATACTTGACAGAGATACCAAAAATATTTGTTATAGAAAATGTTGACTTTTTAAAAAATGCTGAAAATCATGGATGTCCAAATGGAAAAGTATGAACTTTGTAGCTACTAGAAGAAAATGTAGGGTCAATACTGCAACATGTTGCAGTTACCACCTTCCTTAACAAGATACCTTAAACTCAAGAAATAAAATCAAGAATCAACAAGTAAGATTCCATCAGATTAAAAAGTTCTGCACAGCAAAAGAAATGATTAAGAGCATGAAGAGAAAGCCAACAGAACAGGAGAAAATCTTTGCTATTCCTCTGACAGGGGACTAATAGCCAGAATATATTAAGAATTCAAAAAACTTAACCCCAAAAAAAACCCGAATGACACAATAAAATGGTCAAACACAAACACACACACACACACACACACACACACACACACACACACACACATACACAGAAACACACAATGGAGTTTTACTCAGTCAAAAGGAAGAATGAAACTATGGCATTTGCTGGGAAATGGATAGACTGGAGAATATCATGCTAAGTGAAATAAGCAAGACTCAGAAAGTCAAAAGTCAAATGTTTTTTCTCATATGTGGAAGGTAGAGAAAAATAAAGGGAAAATGGGGGATATCCCACAAAAATAGAGGGAAAATCAGTGAAATACAAGAAGGGGATTGAGGGGGAGGGAAGAGGGGTGAGAAAAGGGAGGGTAAGCACCATGAAATTGACAAAATTTTGCTAGGTACATATATGACTACTCCACAGTGAATTCACCTATACTTATACCTATAAAGTATCAATTAAAATCAATCAATAAATAGAAGGTAAAGCAATAGAGTATCAGAAGAGAAATAGATGAAAGAGGATTGCAGAGGGAAAAAGGAAGCACTGGGGACTGAAATGGAGAAAATGAAATTCTATGCATATATGGTTATGTCAGAATGAACTCCAATATTATTTAGAACGATAATGCACTAATAAAAGCACTAAAAATAAAAAGGAGCCATCAATTCACTTTTTTTTCTTGTGGTGCTAGGAATTGAATCTAGGGCATTGTGCATATTAGGCAAGTACTTGACCACTGAGCCACATCCACACCCCCTAAAACAAATAACCCAATCAATAAATGAGCAAAGGAACTGAACATGCTCCTTTAAAAAATCATTGCATGAAATTGCTATTAATAGCCATTGAATAGCTTTGAACTTTTTCTTCATGAGTTGGTTCCAAGCACTTTAATCATTTCCCATTAGTCGTATTCTTCAAGTATTTTTCTTTACACTCTATCTTCTCCAGGGAGAAAGACATAGCCAACTTTGGGAGATGAGTAATTTGGCAAAATACTATAATAATGCCCCATTAATTAGATTGTGGAAGTCCTCAAACATGCCAGAAGAGCTCCTACCCTTGCACCTTCACATTTGCTCTTTTCTTCCCTCTGCCTACAATGCTATTCCCCAGCATATCTGCATGGCTCGCTTCTGTTCCCTCAGATCTCTACCATTGTCTAAAAGCCTCTCCTGACCACCCTCTCCAAAATATCAACACTCTTCCTCACTCTACTCTATTTCTTACCCTCCTTACAAGACTTTAAATATTCTCCAGAGTCCTTAACATCATCTTAGATATCACATATTAAACTATTTTGTTGTGAGTCACCTCTCTCTCTAAAATATAAATTCTATGAGGACAGCATCTTTGCCATTTTTACCACCTTGAATCATGTTGAACTGTGACTAGCATAAAATAAGACTGAATAAATATTTTTGCTTTGAGATATTAATATTATTTAATAAAGGATGAATGAAGGGTGGGCATGAAACCCTGAATAAAATTAATCCAATTGAAGTAAGCTATTAATGAGTAAGCTGATTACTGAAGCCTGAAAGTAATCAAGTAGAGGCCCACTCCTTGGGCTTACTCATTACTCTCTGTTCTCACATAATATTCCTGTTAGGCATGTGCAAATATTGCTCCATCTTATCAAAGTCATTTATCTCTGGGTGATAAATAATCATAATTTGGTCAGTGATATACAAAGGACTATACAAATATAAAGAAGAAAGCTTAAAGCATACTGCTTAAAATCATGGACTTAAGGAGTCAAAGAGGTCTAGATTCTAATGTCAGTTTTGCCACATTATAGCTCTATGACCTTGGACAATTAAGTTATATTGTCTGTTTCAATAACCTTATCTACAAAATAAAATCAATGTTTCTATACATTTCTCAAACTTGTTGTGATGAGTAAAAGCAATACTTTATGGATAGAGAGGGCAATTTTAATATATTATTGAGTATAATAATAGACACTACTAATATCAATGAATATATTATTATCTTTATTATAAATATTATTATAAAATTATAGTATATCTCTGAAACAATCAGAGACCAACATGATAAAGCATGGGAACAAGGACCAGAATGTGTCTTATAGACTTTCTACAATCTACTGCTACCATTTGTAGGCATATCTCTCTATTACCAGTGTCATAAACATAGTGTAATAGAAAAAGCATCGTCTTTTAAAAGAAACTTGGGTTAGAGTATCACCTCTACTATATTTCTCATGGGTGATTTTGGGCAATTCATAACCATGCTGAGATACATTTTTCTTGTCTATAAAATGAAAATCTTTTTGAACTCAAAGGGTCATTATAATGACTAATGAGATATTATATTATAAAAATACCCAGCACAACATAGAACCTTTACCAAGTGGGAATTAAGTAAATGTAAGTTAAATCAAAATCTGATACATTTGCCAACTCTAGATTATAACTTGACCTTTCCCTTACTATTCTCTGCATAGAAAGGCATATCTCTCAATTTTCCTCTTTGTCTATTTAAATACTATTCAAACTTCAAGGGCCAGATGAAGTTGCACTGCCTTGTAGGTGATGCTCTGATACTTGGTCCACAGCAGAGAATATCAGCAGCAGCTGCTAAGAATATCAGGATGCTAACCCTCAAAGCTAAACCCATAATGGGAATTACCCTTGGCTATGAGGAGGTGCCAGGCCAAAGTTAACACTTTTGCATGAAGTGGCCTATGACCCAAAACTACCAATCCTAAAGAGGGACTAAAATCTTAAATCTCTTGCTCAAATTGGGGTAAATCTGAAGGATTACCCCAGCTTCAGATATCCTTGTAACATTTACTAAGGCTGTATAGGTCATATAACCCACATTGAAGGTCAATTTCTACTTCTAATCCTGCCCTTCACCTTTCTTAACTTCTTCAGGAATATCTTCCAAGATCACTCCTCATTATGACTTATACAAATAACTCCTCATTTAAGAATCTGTTTCCAGAGAACTCAAACTAAGTTACCCCCAGAAATTTGGACGTAAGAGCTCATAAGACATCTTGTCCCTCTGAGGTTCAATATTCATTTGTCAATGCGGCATGTTAAGGCTTGTATGATGAACTATATTTTCAAGTATTTATAATATACCTCCTTTCTCCATTGACTCAAATAAAATAGAACACATAGTAGTTATTAAGGATCCTACATTTTTTGCAGAAATTTCAATTTTTAAAAAATTTAATTGATAAATAATAATTATAGGAGTTGTGGATATATTTCAGTGGTAGAGCACTTTTCTAGTATGTGTAAGGCCCTGGATTCCATTCCAAGCACTGCAAGAAAGTACATATTTATAGGTTGCAATGTGATGTTTTAATATATGCATACATTGTTGAATGATCAAATCATAGGAATCATCTATAACCTCAAATATCATTATTTATTTTGAGTGAGAATAGGTAAAATACTTTCTTCTACTAATTTTCAAATACACAGTGTGTTATTACTAACTGTATTCAACCTGTGATGCAATAGAATAACAGAACTTATTCCTCCTAACTATAACTTAGTACCTATTGACAAATGTCTCCCCTTCCCCTGTCTCCTCACCTGCCATTTCTGGTTACTATTATTCTATCTTCTTTGAGTTCCACATTTACAGCTTTTTATGAGTTCAAAGTATTTGTCTCTTTTTACTTGGTGCATTTCACTTAGTATAATGTTCTCTAGATTCATTCACATTGTTGCAAATTACATAATTTCCAGTGTTTTATTTTTGTGTTCATTTTGAGACTGGACAATATTTTTACTATATATAATGTACACACCAAGTTTTTAAAATCCATTCAGTCAACAGATATATGGAAAATGCTCAATGTCTCCAATCCTCAGAGAAATGCAAATTAAAGCCACAGTGAGGTATTGCCTCACACCTGTTAGATTGACTATTGTCAAAAAGATGAAAGATAAGTGCTGGCCAAGGATGTGGAGAAAAGGCAACACTTATACATTGTTAGTGGGAATATAAATTAGTACAGCCATTATGAATAACATTATGAAGGTTTCTCAAAAAACTGAAAAAATAGAATTACCATATGATTCAGGATTTTTTATTGCTGTGCTAACTATAACATTTAGAAGTGACTAGTTTTCAAGATTTACCAAAAAAGCAGAATGAGTTTTTTAATGTAAGTTTGTTTTCTCCTAGGTATGCCATCACACAATATCAACATAAAATTTATGAGATGATTAAAGAACAAATGAATGTGTGAAACAAATCAATGGAGTGAAATTAAAAAATAAACCTAGAGAACATCAGAGATTTCTTTTCAAAGCAAGAAAATTTGCACTGGCTCAATCTACAGTTACTAACAGCAAGTACCACTTGCCAAATTTTACGAATTACACTTCTTTCAACTACTCTTAAGGTGGTCCTAGATAGAAAACATTTATTTATTATTTATACATATAAGCATATATATACACATACATAACATTTGTGTGTATATATAACATTTATGTATATATATATATACATACACATACACATAAATACAATGTATTACATATGTCTCTATATGTATATACACACATATAGATGGATATATATATATATATGTATATATATATATATATATACTTTTATATATATATATACTTTATAAAACTCGAAAATATATCTTGGATTTAGGGGAAAAGAATATCTTTGAATAAATTTTAACATATGGTTCATTAAAAAAAAAAAAAACTATGTAGCCATTATATCTGTATCCTATATGCACCTTCTGGGTTTTTGGTATAATAACAACCAGAATTAGAACAAATAAATCCTTCATTTATTTCTGAACAACTTAAGCAAACCATAAGAGCAACAACAAATGTCTTCATTGATTAAATGCAAAAATATCCCATGTCTTCTACAAATACATTTTTAAAAATTACTGTAATTAAGACTAATAATATGTGCCAAATCATGCTGGGTGCAGTGGCACATGCCTATAATCCCAGCAGCTCAGGAGACTGAGGCAGGAGAATTGTGAGTTCATAGGCAAGCAACTCAGTGAGAACTTGTCTCTAAATAAAATACAAAATAGGGCTGCGGATGTGGCTCAGTGGCTGAGTGCCCCTGATTTCAATCCCTGGTACCAAAAAAAAAAAAAAAAAAAAAGAAAAGAAAAGAAAAGAAAATGTGTACCCAATCTTAAAAATTGCATTCTGGCCTGGTGCAGTGGTGTATGCCTGTAATCCCAGCACTTGGGAGGCTGAGGCAGGAAGATCGTGAGTTCTAAGCCAGCCTCAGCAATGGCGAGGCACTTAGCAATTCAGTGAGACCCTGTCTCTAATAAAATACAAAAAAGGACTGCGGATGTGGCCCAGTAGTCAAGTGCCCCTGAGTTCAATCCCTGGTACCAAAAAAAAAAAAAAAATTGCATTCTAGGCCAGGCTCATTGGTGAATGCTTCTAATCCCAGCAGCTTGGAAGGCTGAGGCAGAAGGATCTGGAGTTCAAAGCCAGCCTCAGCAAAAGTGAGATGCTAAGCAACTCAGTAAGACCCTGTCTCCAACTGGGCATGGTGGCACACGCCTGTAATCCCAGCACTTGGGAGGCTAAGACAGGAGGATCGCGAGTTCAAAGCCAGCCTCAGCGATGGCGAGGCACTTAGCAACTCAGTGAGACCCTGTCTCTACTAAAATACAAAAAAGGGCTGGGGATGTGGCCCAGTGGTTGAGTGCCCCTGAGTTCAATCCCCAGAAACAAACAAACAAACAAACAAAAAGATCCTGTCTCCAAATAAAAATAGAAAATAAGGCTGGGGAGGTGGCTCAGCGGTTGAGTGCCCCTGAGTTCAATCTCCAGAATCTGCCCCTCAAAATATTTGCATATAATTCAAATTCATTTAATTTAAATAACATAAAATTACTATATTACAATACTTACAAATAACAATTATTGAATATTTATTATTTTCCCAACATTTAATTTCATTATATTCTAACAACAACAAAAATAACAATAACTGCTTTTTCTGGAATACTCTTTGCAAGGCAATACTCTAAACACATTAAATGTACTGTCTAATATAATCCTCACCACCATCTTGAGAAGCTGGTTTGATATGATTTCCTTTTTAAAGGCAGCAAAATCATAGTTCTGAGAGGTTAGAAAACACTTCCAAGTTCACATAGCTCAAATGGTGAAGTCAGGATATGAACCCAAGTTATTTTAGTCCCAAAGTATTGTTTAAACTCACATACAGCCACCTAATGATACAGAAAAAATACCCCACAAATTTTATAGTGTGTATGTTGTGACTGAGGGCACCAAAAAGTGTATATTTCAAAGTATTTATTATTTTAACAAATATTTCTTTGGAGCCTACCTAACCCAGATAATAATGCAGAGGTTACAGTGGCGAGGACATTCTTGATATCCCTTTACTTTCCCTAATTTACATTACCCAATCTGTTGTCAAGGTCTATAGGGTTTGATATATTATCATGAATGGGGGAGAGAGGAATACTGACTTCTACTAGAAGGTCTGAGAAGACTTGTATGCAAGAGGAATGAGCCAGGCTTGAAGAATGACCTGTAAAATAAATATCACCAGTGCTGATATTTTTCTTAACTTTTACAAATAGTATTATCTGTTTAGGTTTAGGTTGAATCTATTGAAAATAATAATAAAAAAAAAACAACAGAAGAGAAGTTGCATGCCTTATGGGTTATTTTTGAACAATTCAGCTATTATGACACATACAAAGAGGCTGAGATTAGAGCTCATTATGTGCAAGATGAAGTGTCTATGACTGATGATATCTTGGTATGTTCTGTAATTTGAAAGGAGAATCAATAAATAAGAAATTAAAAATGCCTTCTTAATAGATGGTATCTTCCCCAAAACCTGGACTTTTTATGGTAAAAGTAAAATATTTGCTTTTGAATATGAAACTGTAACTTTAAACAGAGCTTCCTAGAAAATAGAGTCTGAGTTTAGTTTCTAAGAAACAAAAGCTCTCTCTCTCTCTCTCTCTATCTCTCTCTCTCTCTCTCTCTCTCTCTCTCACACACACACACACACACACACACACACACACAGGCATGCATTCTAGATTACTCTAAGACTTTTGTATCTTTATAACCTTTAAATTCAGCAGAATCCCTATTTGAAAAAAAAAAACCATTTCACATTTATGAAGTTATAGGGTATTTTTCAATTTAATTCAAGTAAAGTAGGGATATTTTATGATGAAGCAATTCCTGAAATCCAGGGATAAAAACAGTCAGTAATGTTATCAGCCTAAAATTCTTAGATTATTTCATGTACTACATTCTAGGCTTATTTTAAATATGTATTATAATTCTTACCCTGGCGGTACCCCACTCCCTAACCCTGAGGGAAAAAAATAGGTTAATCATGTATTTGCAAAATATTTACTAGCAACCTTTAATATGTATAGTAGTATCAAAGGGTATTAAATCATGAAAGAATGTCTTTGACTTATAGAAATTTATAATTGAATGGAGGAAGTAACACAGGCATACAAGACTCAACAAAATAAAAGGAAGTAGAGATGAGACTTTCTCTCATATTGCAGGCATTCAATGAACATTACCAGAGTTAATAGATAAGATACAATGATGTTTGTGACAGATATAATTGTGACATCATACTTCATACATCTAGTTAGAAAGAAAATTAATTAAACAAAAAATTAAATAAAATGTGCTAAATGATTTAGCAAGGGAAAAGTTCTCTGCCATAGGGCAACCAACTGAAATTGAGGACCTCAACAAATGTTTCTTAGAACAAGAATATACCAGGCAGTGTAATTAGCATGTGGGAAGATACAGAGAGGTGATAGGAAATTAAAGTTCACAAGCAAAAGTATACAACAGTGAGAAAGAAACATTTAAGGAAATTTAAGGAATTGAAAGTTCAGTAAGGCTGTAGCAAAGCCTACAAAGAAAAAAAAAAACAAGAGATAAAGACTAGAGTGGTGAGTATGGGCACTACCTACCTTGTATACATTTAAAGAGTACAGGTTTTATCCTTAAGGCTATGAAATATTCTGAAGGATTTTACAAGAGATGGTAACAGAACAGAAAGTGGACTACAAGGTGGAACAAAGAGACACAGGGTGATCTGTACAGTAGTTTGGTGAAAGGATTAAAGTGGACATAAGCAGAATGGATTTGGGAGGTAAAGACAGCAGGGGTATATGATCCATTAGTTGTTGGTGTAGGGAATGGTAAGGGATGATTCTAGGTTCTCCAGTTTGAGCAATGGGATATATGGTTATGTCATTTACTGAGATGGAGAACACAGAAGCAGGTAAAGTCTATAGATTATGACAGCCACGGCAAGATATGACACACTGATAAGCAGTATAAATTTATAGGTGCACAGTAAATAGAAGGATAGTGAGGTACTGCAAAAGAGGCAATATTCAAACTGAGTGGGATTTTAGGAGAGTAGGTAAGGTAGTGAAAAAATGTAAGGTACATTCAAGGAATGGCAAATGATTATGACTGTAGAACATGGGGTTTCTTTTAGGACACCCCAATGACAGAGATGCAAAAAGCATAGAGAGAATTTGATAGAGTTTTTTTTTTTCTAATGTCATGGTAAAGAGTAGAGGCTAGGGCTGGGGTTGCAGCTCAGTTATAGAGTGCTTCCCTTGCATGCGCAAGGCACTAGGTTCATTCCTCAGCACCACATAAAAATAAGTAAATAAAATAAAAATATTGTGTCTATCTACAACATATATATATACACATATATGTACATATATACATATGTATATATGTATATATACATATATATGTATATATGTAGAGGCTAGCTAACACCAGGTTGACAATCCAATAAATCCATTATCAGTATAACTTTAATTAAGTCATTGAATACTTCCTTCATCAATTTTCTCATTTATGAAGTGAGTGGCTCCCAGCATCTCAGACTTCATGGATCAATAAAATTTTTAAAGTAAGGAGGAGGAGGCATGAGGCAACAAAGAACTTCCAACTTTATTTCTCCAAGTTTTCATATTAAAACCAACAAATGTACAAATAAAAACTCTACTACCACCTGTGAAGCCTATCACTTAATAAAATAAAGATTTTTCAAAACAAAAATGCAAGACACTTTCAACAAATTTTCAAATGGATAAATTTAGTTTTATGGAATGCTTACTTCATTGTCCTTGTTTTTCCATTTCCACTGAGAATTGATACAAACTTTTGGCACTGGTCTAGAGACCAGAGTTTGGCAAACATTGAAGTATTCCAGGATTCCTTCCAGCAACACCATTCTAGGATTTCTATGATTTGTAGGAGTTTATTTAGCAAGCAGTAGGGAGCCATTGACAGTTTGGGGGGGGGTAGTTAAAATGAAACTAATAAAGCGATTTTAGAAAGTTATATAGGAGTTATTAGAAACAGAAAGGTAAGTAGTTTAATCATGTGTTTACTATCAAAGCTGAGGCAGGTAACAAGGCATAAGCTAGGGCATTGCCAATAGGAATAGAAAATTGAAATAAATGTGTCCAGTGCCAGAGATTATGGTAGAACTTATAGTGTGCTAAATCAGAACTTTAATGGAAGGTTTACCTTTTATAGCCAAAATCCTACCTTGCCTCAGAAGGTCTATTTGCCTCCTTTCATCTAGGAGACTTTTCAGGAAGTGAACTCAAAAACACTTTTTTTCTGCCTCAACATATCTAAACTACAATTTCTAATATCTCTGGAAGGAAGATAGTATATTATTTATATTGTGCTGAACAAACCAAATAATGAATAACTTGAATAGGGTGAATCATAAAGAGGAAACATATGCTAATGAGTTGCTTAAAATCAGTGCTTGGAGAGGTCACAAATGAAAACAGCCCTATGCCATAAAATCAAAGCTGCAGGATTCAAACAGAAAATCATAGAAAGCAGTAGCCTGAGCTATTTTTTCCCCCAACCCATCACAAAGAAAATCACAAATAGAAAGTGTGGGTCATCATGTGAAATTGAATTGGAGAACGGCTGTTCTCTAATGTTGGATTATATTCTCATGCCTCTACAATTATGGAAGTTGCTAGATTCTGAGGATTTAGGGGGAAAATGTATACATATTAGTCAAAAGAAGTTGCTATTGCTTTATTGTATTTTTAACTAGTACAAAGAAGAAAACCACAAGGACCATGAATCTAGAAGGTGCTAGAATGTTAACTCGACAAGACAGGAAATCAGAATTTCTGACTAGGTCACTATTTGGAGTCTTTTTCCTTTAATTTTAATGGGCCTAATACCAAGTTTTCAAACCAGAGTTTTGTGAACCACTGCATGACATGCAGGACTACACATAGCTGAGCTATTGATTTCCTTGGTCCTCAAGTGTTCAGAGCCTCCTCCCTTTACACTAGTTTTCTGCACAAATCAATACAATTTTCAACCTGCACTATGGCATGAAAAATGTTGGTGCACTTAAGTGGACACTAGAGATTAGTTAACTGTATGCTAATATTTCTCACATGGGAATCTTTATGAGAATAATAACAATGATAGTTTACCCTTATATAACCTTTACCCTGTACCAGAAAGTGTTATAAGTGTATTTTATTTAACCCACCTTATCCTACAACAGTCCTATGAAGTAGTGGCTATTAATATTTTTATTTTATAAATGGAGGAAAGTATAAAGGTTAATATTAAAGTCACTAAGTCAATAACTGAGAGAGCTGGGAGTCCAACTCAATATGTCTGGCTCCAGACTCCTCATTTTGACTTCACTTTAACACAAGAGAGAGAGAAAGAAAGAAAGAAAGAAAGAAAGAAAGAAAGAAAGAAAGAAAGAAAGAAAGAAAGAAGAAAGAAAGAAAGAAAGAAAGAAAGAAAAGAAAGAAAGAAAGAAAAGAAAAGAAAGAAGAAGGAAGGAAGGAAGGAAGAAAGGGTGGGCTATTGTGAAAAGCCACTGGTTTAGCATTAGGGATTGGCAGATGAATTCTGGGAGCCCAAACCTGGGAGAAGATACTATTCCAAAGACATATTAAGGCTCATAAATGGATGTCATAGTTGCTGGTTTCCAATAAGGCAAATAAAAACAAGGATTTAGGCTCAATAATTAAAGCAAAAACAGGGAACAATGGGAAAAAAAAGGGAAATTCAAGGTGATAACCAAAGTTGCCAGAGAAAACCAGAATGAAGCTAATGAAGAGCAACAACTTGAAAAATGGTAGAAAGGCAGATGGTTTTCATGGAAAGTTCTTAAACCAAAGACTGCCTAGAGTGATGGTTCTCAACTAGGAGCCAGTTCCCCTGTGGTGGACATTTAGCAATGTCTGGAGAAAGTTTTGATTGCACAGTATGGTATGTGGGGGGTGTATATAAGGTATTGGTATCTAGTGGATAGGAGCCAGGATTGCTGCTAAACATCTTCTAATGTATATGATATCCTCTTTTTACCAAACCAAGAATTATCACGTTCAAAATATCAAGAGCACTGCTCTGCTGCTTTTGCCATGTGAAAAATTAGTAATTATATGAGATGATGGGTATGTTACTACATATGTATATTTTATAACATCATGTATATCTAAACATAATAAAATGTATATTTTTAAAGAGAACTTCTACTGAGAAATGGTTGGTCTAGAGGCATGATTTCTATGGCCAACCCTCACCTGGAAACTTGTGTAAGGTGATAGTGGCCTATGATAACGACGATAATAAAGGAGAAGAAAAAGAAGAAGAAAATGACAATAACACAGATAAAGTATGAATTATAAAACCCCAAAAAACAATAAAAGCAGAATCTACTATTTTGGAATGTTTCCTAGATACTGTGCCAAGCTCTTTATTACACTATCTTGCTTAATCCTTGAAGCAAACCTATGAGATAGGTGCTATTATAAATCCCACTTTACACATGTGCAACGTGACACTCAGAAAAAATAATTACCTTGTGCAGGATCATGTAACTAGGAAGTGATCCAGTCAGGCTTCATACCAAGTTTGCTGACCCCAGTGGTATAGATCATTGTGCTCTATACTATGGATGCAATTGACTAAGGGTCAGAAGCAAGAATTAGACATGAAAATTAAGTGTTTGGTACTGTGTGTGTGTGTGTGTGTGTGTGTGTGTGTGTAGGATGTTATAAAGGAGAGTTTGAGGAAAAAAAACAGTGATATAAATCAATGAATTTTTAAAAAGATTCTGCATCACTTGATAAGAAGGTCTCTATGCCATTTTATGAAAGGGACCATTGGGAATCAGTTTATTTCAAACTTGATTCCATATTCACATTCCTTTTGGATTTGGCAGCTAGCCTTCTTTCTCACCAAGGACAACCTGTGTATTATCTGTGCTAAAAGTGAAGAAGGTTGTTTAAAATTGTCCCTTTCAACAATTCTACCTGGAGAAAAATAGCTACATTTACTATTCTTTTCAATGCTAAATTAATACACAATGAAGTCCTTTAAAAAACTGCTCTTAAACTAGAGTAGTGTCCCCCTTAATAATCTAACTGCTTATGATATCCAGAGGCCAGACTGCATCTTAGAAATATAACAGCCCCATTCAGTCAAAGCCAACTCTATTCCAGCTAGCTTGTGACACTGATGTTAGTTCTGTCTCCCAAAACCAGCAATACAAAGGCCTGGCAGTCTTCTTCAGGGCCTTTCAAGTCAGAGCCTATTTTTCTGCTGTCACAAAATGTAGCCTCAGTCAGTATGACATCTACTTCCCCATTTGGCAGAAGGCTCTTTGGTGACAATGAAAAGAAGATACTTTCTTTTCTGATAGATTTTAGAGCTTATTCATAGGCAGAGCTTTTGTTTCCTCATGGCTTATACTACTAGAGGAAAGTGAGTATCTCAGGACTCCAGTAGTTTTCCTTTTTGTTATTTTTATGAAAAAAAAATCACTGCTCATAGAAATCAAAAGTGAAATGCCTGGAGTTCATGCAATGCATTGTATGTTCAAAGCTCTCAATATTATCTAACATTTTTCATTTCATTTTATTTTCCTGGGACATTGAATCATTGACGCCTGGTTTATGGGAGTTAATAAACTACATTTCCTAATACAATCAGGGTTTATTAGGTTTAAGTGAGAGGCAGCTGGTTCAAAAGCCTAACAGGCTTTACATTCATTTCCACTTAAGATAAAGTTCATGTGTATGTGTATGTTTAACTTTATAGCACTACATAAGTAATAGATAGTTTAAGAAAAGCTTAGAGTAAATTTGAGTGATGTCAGCAGTATTAAGCATACTCTTAACCTTTAGAGTCCATATAATAACTTCCTGTCTGAAGCCTGTGACAAAATGGACAAAAGATATGCCCTGAGATTCAAATGCCTCATTATCGGGTTGGTGTGGTTTTCATATTGTTCCTTGGAAGGGAAATGCCAACAAATGGTTTAAGTCTATTCCTGTGCTATGCCATGTCTACCAAACACCAGTAGACAAGGAAAATTAAATTCCTAACTAATTTCTGAAGATATATTCTGTGGTGTGTTCCTGGGTATGAAATAAAAAGGATGAAACTTCAGTATATTCAGATGTTTACTTACTTTTCTTTCTTCAAATAATTAAAGCATCAGAAGGCTAAAAAGACTGTCATGTATCTCATAAGGGCAGAAGGCCCTTATGTTAAGAAGACATTATCTATGTATAACAGTAGCAATACATTATTAATTACATATGTGAAAATCCTGAGCTTAACAGATAAAATAATTATTATTAACTGCAGAAACTAATATCTCTGATGATTCTTAACATAGTGAGCTTCTTTAGTATGTTTGCTTGTTTATATATTGCTATTAGAAAGTAAAATGGTACAAAGTAAATAATTGAATAGTTGTTCAGAAAATAATTTTTAAAGAGGTGATTGTGATAAAAGGCATTGACTTCTTATATCCATTTAAGAATTTATAGGTTATTTTCTTGAATTAAATGTGTATCTAGATATATTTTGCATCCTGAAATTATCTTAAGAAATAAGCTCACTTCTCATTTTTATATTTACTGACATATTATAGCTTGTAAACCTTTAGTATATATGACAATAAATAAGACATTCAATGTTTTGCAATGTTTGATGAAGTAAGAAAATCAATTCTACTTTGGGGAGAAAACCACCTTTGAGAATTACAGAGATTTGTAGCAAAAATACACAACACTTCTACACATTTTCACATTTTATTTCATGGCATTATATTTAAGTTCAGTGCCAATCATAAATAACATTGTAAGGATTGTGAAGATTTTCTTTGAACATTTGCTTCATAGTTTCTCTTTATCCAAGCCAGGACTAGTTATAGCATATAACCAGGAGATTCAGGATGTTCTAGTTTCCCCTTCAATGAAACTATTCTGGAGAGCAGAGAAAACAGTGTATGATCTTCAGATGCTGCCTCTCCTAATGCCTTAAAGTCTTTAGTGAAGACAAATATATTTGTACCATGAATGGATTGTACTGGATTGAATTGTTACCATTAGAATTTTAGAGGGGATCATAAGTAGGAGAGGTAAGAGGTGTGAATTTCTGTTCCATTCCAAAATGATGGTAGCTGACATTTATGGGGTGTTTATTCCATGCCAGGCTGTGTTCTCAGAACCTTACATGGATTAACTCAGTGATTCTCACAACACAGATATGAAGTAAACAGTTTTATGAAGCATACTCCATTATTTTCCCAATTTACAGAAAAGAAAGCAGAGGACCAGAGAGGTTACATTACACTGAGCTAGTAAGTAAGTAAGCTGAAATTAATACCTATGTAGTCTGCCTCTAGAACCTTTAGAATATCCCCAGGTTTTATTCTGTATGTTTTTGTCCTAATATCATTTTTTTGTTTTGGTACCAGGGATTGAACCTAGGGGTGCTTAATCACTGAGCCACATCCCCAGCCATTTTTTATATTTTATTTAGTGACAGGATCTTGCTGAGTTGCTAAATACCTCACTAATCTGCTGAGGCTGGCTTTGAACTCAAGATGCTCCTGCCTCAGCCTCCCAAGTTGTTGGGATTACAGGCATGCACCACCACACCTGGATCCTAATATCATTTCTTAATTTAAAAATAATACATATTTATTGTAGAAAGTTTAGATGATAATACAAAGTAAAAAAGCAAAGAAATTATGCATTTTCAAATTAACAAGAAGAAATAATCACTATTTAATTTTAAATTCATATATATCTTTTCATAAATACACATGCACACATACATTCGTTTTACAAAAACAAAAAAATGTGCAACATTAGTTTATAAAAGAACTTACCTTTTGATCCAATGATTTGATTTGTGGGTGTCTACACTGGAGAAAAATATCCAATTATGCAGAAATAGGTATGTGGGTATATAACCACCAAATATTTATTTATGCTGGCCTAAATTAGAAGGAATCCAAATGTCCATCATGATACATTTATTGAATTAACCATTAGAAAGGCATTAAAAATTACAATTATGAGAACTTTGAAGCAGTTTGGAAAATATTTATAATGTAAGAAGTTCTAAAATCCAGCATAGATAATTATACTAGTAGTGCAATTACAAATATTTAACCTTAATTGATAGAAAAATAGTCTGAAATAAATATATCAAATCATTAATCAAAGTCTTATATGAATAGTCCATTGAGTAAATGTTTTAAAACATATTCTACATTTTACAAATGTTTGCAATGTAGCTTTCCTAATTAATTGGTTTGCCATATAAAAGACATAAAAGAGCCAGGCGTGGTGGCCCACGCCTGTAATACCAGTGGCTCAGGAAGCTGAGACAAGAGAATCTCAAGTTCAAAACCAGCCTCAGCAACAGCAAGGTGCTAAGCAATTCAGTGAGACCCTGTCTCTAAATAAAATACAAAATAGGGCTGGTGATGTGGCTTAGAGGTTGAGTGCCCCTGAGTTCAATCTCTGATACAAAAAAAAAAAAAAAAAACAAAACATAAAAGAAAAAAAAAAAAAAAAAAAAAAAAACACTTCAAAGAACACATTGCCTACTTATAAGGCCAGCCTTGCCTCACTTGATGGAGTCAGAAATTCACTAGCTAAGTTTAATGATTTTCAGAGGATAAACAGGCCTTCCAAGGACTATGAGTCTTCAACATAGCTACCTGACCAAACTAGTATAGAATGTGTTCTATCTTTGAGGATTCCTCATTTTTTTCAACTTACTAATTATGTCAGATCTATTTCCTAGGTTTCAGAACACAGCCAATTGCTATATGTTCCTGTTTTTTTTTTTAAGATAAAATATGACATATTCAACCTTGGAAAATAGAAATGAGTCTTCCTTATCATGGAGTAGGAATTTTCAAAATTTATCCCCCCAAATAACAGTGTCATACCAAATTGCATAGGCCCTCTGATTAAAACAGTTACATTTAGTTGCAACATATATCTAATTATTTCTCTTTAAATAAATCAATAAATGGTTTGCTGTGCTTTAATTGAGACTAAATAAAGAAGAAACAAGTTTAATCTTACATCAAACTTGATAACGTCAACATCTCCACCCAGAGTTACATTCTGCTTTGAATGCCAGCTTAAGTTTTATTCATATAGCTGGATTTTCTGGTTCATTAATGGTTAAAACAGAACAGAGTTCACCCTGAGTTAATATTTCCCATACAATTCTACTGTGTCCTAGAAAGTTCCCCAGTTATCTTCTCCTCTCCTAGGCAAAAATTTGGGGGGACAATTGTACTAGATGTGGCTAAAAGCCTCTGTAAAATTTCCTTGTGGAAATTTGTAAAGAAGATTTGGAGAGCAAACCACCAGCGATCATGTAAAAGAAATACAATGTAGATAATTTTAAATATTTATAATGAAATATTTCAGCATAGGCTCCTCTATGAAGTTACTGAATTACATCTGCTGCTTGCAAGATGGAGATAATAATTTCTAACATTTGTCTCATGGCTAGTGGGAAATCTCATAAGGTTATATAATATAGGCTTTGATTTATATATAAGCCAAAGTAGTAAAATAATATTTTGTATACAAACCAGTTAAAGATCAAAGTTCAGTTAAAAATACCAGTTATTTGAGAGTTAAATCAGGTAAGTTTCTTGACAATTTCTCTCATTTTCATTTATTTGTTCTCAGTGGAAACATCTGGATGAATGAGAGGACAAACAACCATGTTTTCTTTTATCTTTTTCTTTTTTGTTCATTGTGTCATATATTTAGAAAGATCTGGAAACATATAAGCTTAACAGTTTGGAAACGAATTCGTGATTTTTTATACTTTGCCATCATACTGTACTGTATTTTAAAAGTATAGTTTTAAGTATTTAAATATACAAAAATGTTTATGACATAAGATTCCGTTTTTAAAATCAAAAACAGAGCTAGGAAAATATTATTAGAAAACATCTATGAAAGACATTGTCTCAGTTTGAAACAGGCCACTGTGAGTTGGTCCCAACCTGCAAAGGAGAGATTGATTGCCTGAACCAGGTGCTGTGGCTACCACAACACTACAACTCTTAAAGCTCTTGTCTTAGTCCTTTCTGGTGCTATAACTGAATAGAACAGACTGGGAAGCTTATTAAGAGTAGAGGTTTATTTGGCTCAAAGTCCTGGAGGCTGGGAAGTCCAGGAGCACAACCAAAATTTCTATAAAAAAAAAAAAAAAAGTCTTGTGTAATTACTTTCAAAATAATCCTCAGTAAAGGACATTACAAACAACAAAAAGTCAATGTGTAATGGGTAAGAGGGAATTAGAGTAACTAACATGTGTTGAACCAAGAGAATTCTTCCAATATATTCTTCAACCTATGGTGGCAGAAAATAAGAGATTGCAAATGTATATGAATAAAACTTTACATTTCCTGTCAAGAATGAAGTCATAAACTCTGTAAGATAATACACAAATATCTACAAATTCCTCAGTATGTAAAGTCTGTATGTAAGAATGTCTATACCTGGGTTTCTGTAACTTCAGACAGTTATTTTCATAAGCAACAAGATAGATGTCATTCAATAGCAGTCACTTATTCATTCAACAATAACTTATTGAACATACATTATATGCCTAGAAGGAATTATTCTAAGCACTGGGAATATATGCGTGAACAAAAGAGAGAAAAATCTGTACTTGTATTCTAGTGGGAAAAAACAGACAGTTAATGATAATAAGCAAGATTAATGAGTACAGTTAATAGAATTATAAAGTAATAAAGGAAAACCTAGATTAGAGTAAGGTGAATGGAGAGTATTGGTGGCTGAGAGTAAGTGTGGAAAAGTTGTATTTTAAACAAACAAGTAAGCATAGACTTCACTGAGACAAGGTAATATACATTGCTGGTGGGACTGCAAAATTATGCAGCCAATATGGAAAGCAGTATGGAGATTCCTTGGAAAAATTGGGAATGGAACCACTCTATGACCCAGCCATCCCACTCCTTGGTCTATACCCAAAGGACTTAAAAACAGCATACTACAGGGACACAACCACATCAATGTTTATAGCAGCACAATTTACAATAGCTAAACTGTGGAACCAATCTATACGCCCTTCAGTAGATTAATGGATAAAGAAAATGTGGTATATATACACAATGGAGTATTAATTACTCAGCAATAAAAGAGAATAAAATCATGGCATTTGCAGGTAAATGGATGAAGTTAGAGAATATAATGCTAAGTGAAGTTAGCCAATCCCAAAAAGCCAAATGCCAAATGTTTTCTCTGATATAAGGAGGCCGATTCACAGTGGGGTTGGATGGGGGTATATAGGATTAGAGGAACACTAAAATGGTCAAAGGGAAGGGAGGGAGCAAAAGAGTGAAGAAAAAAAAAGATGGTAGAATGAGATGGATATCATTACCCTAAGTGCATTTATGAAGTCACGAATGGTGTGAATATACTTTGTATACAACCAGAGATATGTAAAAATGTGCTCTATAATATGAAATGTAATGCATTCTGCTGTCATTTCTAACAACTTAGAATAAAAAATAAATTAATTAATTTTAAAAAAAGAGCTAAAGAAGATGAGGGAGGAAAACCTGCAGATATTGGGGGAAAGAATATTTCGGGCAGAAAAAAATGCCCCAGGTTAATGCTGAGGTGTGTTCAAGGAATGGTGAAGTGGCCAACATGGCTGAAATGAAGGAAATGAAGGAGAGTGGAATAAGAAATGAAGTCACAGAGAGATTCCAGATGTGTATGCTCTTGAAGGCCATTACAGGGGCATAAGTTTTAATTCTCAGTATGGTAGGGTGACCAGTCAGAACACTTGTTAGCAAATTAGGCAATAGTCAATGGTAGGTCAGTCAATGGTAGGCTTCTCATAGTAGTACGAGTGGTAAGGAGTCCTCATACTCTACAAATGTTTTGAATTTTAGGCCAAGTGTATTTCCTGATGCATGTGTTGAGATGAGTGAAAGAAAGAGAATGATTCAAGGATCACTTCAAGATTTTTGGACTGACCAACTCATCTTAGATGAGGAAGACTGTAGGTTTTATGGAGATATCAATTATTCAGTTTTGGAAATGTTAAATCAGAGATGAGATGTTTATTAGACTTCCATGTGCAGATGTAGAGCTGACAGTTGAAAAGATACAGAGATGTTAATCTGAGAGCCATCAACCTGTAGAAATCACTTATAGGATTAAATATAAGGAGAAACAAAAATCAAATCCAAAGACTAAGCCTGGGATACTCCAATGTTTAAAGACTAGAGAGGAGGAAGAGAGACTAAAAAGGAAAACTAAGGTTAAAATAATGTCTGCTTGTCTATCACTTCTCTTTTCTCCTCATCTTGCCTTCCCTCTTCCTCCCTCCTCCTCCTCCTCCTTTTCTTCTCTCCCAACTCTGTTTGTGTGTGTTGGTGGGGTTCAGTTAAGTGTTGGGAGAATATTGGGAATAAGTTCATCCTAGGAACAGGGGAGGCTTTTTATTTCTGGTATTATTTAGAATTGCTGATACACGGTGATAATAAAATATACACTAACTTATAGTATGACTTATTATTTTTATATATCTTCAGACAACACACTTTTTTATTGCCTATGCCCAGAGCAGACTGCTTCCATGTCCCCAGCCTTAGCATGTTACTGAATATGTGTTACATGCTCTAGTTTAAAGATGAAATAATGAAGAAACATTGTTTTTGTTCTGCGTATATTTTCCATTATGCCCAGCCTGATAAAAGTATAAGGACCTTTTAAAGATAATAATAATATAATTTCTAATCATAACATTATGATTAGAGAAATCAGGGATCTTGATTTTTAAATGGTATTCTGTTTTGATGTTTTTGTTTAAAATGTGTGTCCCCTTATCCTCATACACATACTGCTTATCTTCTCAACTTCCCCTCACCTCCCAATCTTTAGTTCTTTTCCAGATGCTCAATATCCATATTAATTATGATATTCTGAAAACACATCTGGTGAGAGATTTCCAACAGCTGGAATATGAGACTAGATGATAATTTAGAGGCTTTATTAATAAATGATTCTACAAGTGTTTTCAGGAACTCCTAGACTTTCCAATAAGGAACTAACATGGCAGATGACAGAGTAGAGAGTCCTAGAGAAACCACCAAGAAAAAGGGTAGTCCTCTGGATCAAATGACTGGAATCTGCCCTGGTAGTGGTGGGCGAGATACTAGTACAATCTGTTGGTGGGGAGCATGTGTCAAGCACTTTGCATTGCTGTTGGTTTAAATGAGCAGATAATTCGGTTTAGGTAATCAGCAGTAAGGAGAGGTGAGAGCAATGAAAGATGCTGTAGGGGAAAGAAACCAACAGTGATTAAAAAGGTCATCCTTAGGAAGCCTAGCTCTTTTTTTATATATATATATATATATTTACTTTTTAGTTTTAGTTGGACACAATACTTTTATTTATTTACTTTTTAAAATTGGTGCTGAAGATCAAACCCAGGGCCTCACACACACTAGGCAAGTGCTCTACCACTGAGCCACAACCCCAGCCCTAGGAAGCCTAACTCTTTTCAAAGGCAGTATTGCTGAGCCCAGACAGAGGAGGGCAGCTGCAAATGATTCCCCTTGGGCTTACCATAGTACCAGTCCATCTGCAATGTTATAATGATGGAATTGCAAGCACTTTTTAAAATAACAGAGCACCATGGGGCATGACAGAAGAATGAATATCAGAAAGCAGGTATAACCTGTGCTTGAGCCTAGAAAAAGTTTTGGGTTCCAAGGAACCTGTAGATTTGACTGGAAGAAATCAATCCAAAGGAGTTTAGGAATAGCTTCTATGTGTGTTGCACCATTCTGCATCCTGTGCTTGATGCAGAAATAATATTTTGTCTTCTTTCTAAGCTGTTTTTATTAGCTGAATTCTTCATCAGCAATGACAATATGAATATCTCTAGCTACAAATCTGATAATATGAACTAATACAATATCCTCCACTATATCCCATCCTACAGTGATAGAGATGGGTAATTGGAACATGAAAACAGGGCTTATGTTCTGCCTAGTTTGATGTTTATTCTTTTAATAGAAAGCCAAGAGACATGTGATAGGTAGACATGATTAATTTCCAAGCATCTTTTTCCTAAAATATTTCTGGTTTCTCCCCCTCCCTCTCTTTTTGGTACTGGGGACTGAACCCAAGGGTGCTTAAACACTGAGCTACATACCCAGCACTTTTTATTTTTTATTTTGATAGAGGGTCTCGATGAGTTGCTTAGGGCCTCACTAAGTTGCTGAGATTGGCTTGAATTCACAATCCTCCTGCCTCAGCTTCCTCAGGCATTGGGATTACAGGCGAGGCGTGCACCAACATGCCTGTCTCTGGTTTCTCTTAAACCTGGTTTGTCATTCATAATTTATTAAATGAGTTTATTCAAAGCTGTAAATTTGTCTGAAGCTACAGATACTCTGAGGAAGGTACTTCTCACCTTTTAAAATAACACCTCCATCTTATCAGTTTTATATTTACTGCCATATTCATTAAGGTAGTTGCTATTAACTTCTTCCAGTGTTTATAGTTTGAATAAAATAAGTATATATTCTTCCTTCTCAAATTGCCTATACCCATAGTATTAGCAACAAAGTACTTATTTAGGATGTGAACATCAAATAAAGAAAATTTATTTCATAATTTATATAATCCGTCCATTCTTCAAGGCTCAGATCTAGTCCCGTCTCCTCTGTGAATTTTTCTCTGATTACTCCCAAAGTAACCTCTCCTTATTCTAGCCATAGAAAACTTATGTCTGTTCCACCTTTTCATGATATTCTTATAGTCTGCTTTGGGTTGTTACTAAATCCTTTCATGTATACCTACTTCATGTTTTTTAGCCAGGTTATAAACTGTTTGGGGCCTGGACACACAATTCAAGATACTGCTTGGGGCTGGGGTTGTGGCTCAGTGGTAGAGTGTTTGCCTAGCATGTGTGAGGTACTGGGTTTGATTCTCAGCACCACATAAAAATAAATAAATAAATAAATAAATAAAATAAAGGTATAAAATACAATAATATTTTTATTCAAAGTTGTTGTATTTACAATAGTAGTATGCATTATAATTCATGATAAACTTATAGAGCATATTTTTACAAAACACAATAATATTTTTTAAAAATATTGCTTAACTAGCTATTAAGTTCAAGATACTAGATCAGTACCATAGGGGATAGTACAGAAATATGGTGATCTAGAGAGTATATGTCCATTTTAGAGGCTGTCACATTACAAAATAAATAAACACTGTGCTCTTGAAACAAACACATGTGACCAGTAAGCTGCCAATTTATAATTCCTGGCCTAAACTAAGATGTTAGCAATGAGGATGGTCAAGAGAGAGAATGCAGGAAAGGCAGAATTAATAGTCAGTGAAAGCTGATTCGATGTGTAATGGGAAGGAAAAAATGACATCATGGATGTCTGAGTTTCTAACCAGAAGACAAGGAAGATGGTGTTGTCATATACCAACAAATGATAAAAGGAAAGAGAAACATGTTTTTGAATCCTAAGTGTAAAGAACATGCTGAATATGGGATATTACCCAGGGAGGGTATAGAATAAGAGCATAACTAAGGACAAAGCCACAGGAAACATTTATATTGTAGGGGCAAATAGAGAGAGAGAGAAGTGTTCATCCAGGACAAAGGAGCAGAACCAGGAAAATGTAGTGTCTTAGCACCTAAAGCAGGGGAATGTTTAAAGGAACAGTAGTGTATCCTATAAAGAATTTCAGAATGCTTGACATCTAGTAGGCATAAAATAAAGATTTACTGAATGAGTGAGATCTTGAAGGGACCATAGCATCAAATGCAAGAACATCAGAGTACATCAGACCATTTTCAGAAGGATGCAAGCATCTTACTTACCATCAAAAACTGGGCAGCTCAATTATAACTCTGCAGTGTGTAAGTGAATGATGTTATCATTTGATGATGTTATGTTATCAGTTCTGTAAAGTTCAACAAACTTCCTGCTTAGATGACAATCATTTTGTTTTGAGTTGAATGGCTCTCTGATCACTTGTATTTTCAAAATGGAAAATGTGTGGCTATTCTCAAGTACTATAACTCAGTTGGTTTCCATCAGTTCCAAGGTTCATGAACGGCTACAGAAATTTTCTTCACAACTACTATAAAAGTTCCAAATGAAAAACATTTAATCTCAACCAATAACTGTATTCATTTGGGTGTGTGTGTTTTTATTGGCAAAGCATTTTTTTGTGTTTCAGCAAAGACACATCTCTAGAGAAAAACTAAGGGCATTAACTTCTGCCACCTCTAGTTTCTGCTATTGTGTGGTAAGACCAGAATTCACTACGTAATTCAGTATATAACTTGTATATAGCAAAGAAACATTAAAGCTCAGTATTGCTTCCCAGGGAATCCTCTATTTTCAGCCCTTTCATCATATTCTATCCCTTCTGGTCCCAACTCAAAGGTGATTGTACCAAATCAGCACAAACTTTGGTAAAAATGGACCTAACTATATGAGGTAGTCAACTACAAAGATTTTGAGTTTTTATATCCAGTATAAATGGGTATTATATGTATGTGTATGTATCCTCACATGCTTGGATACTCCAGTCATTCATTAAACATCTTTTGTGAGAATTAACTGTATCTTGGTTCAATATCATGCTTCCCCCCCACAACTTTGAAATAATTAGTCCAGGAGTTAGGAGCTAAAGCAATGCTGTGGCTGCCAGGAAAAGATGAAAGTTATCCAAGTGAGCATTCACACTCACCTTTTCCTTTGATTGAGAGACCCACTGAAACGAGTTTCTGTGCCACAGGACACAGTTCTGTGACATACTGTAATACCAGTTAACTCTGAATTAGCTTAATCATCAGTTGGCAGAAGACACATTCTTATGTACAAACATAACCCGTTAAGGGAACAGATCTGGCCCTACTTACTAAATAGCTATTGTGTGCCTAATCAGAGTAAGGATTAGAAGCTAGGCTCAGGGACAAGAATATTAATAGAAAAGTTCTTGGCAAACACATCAACATAAGGTTACCAAACTGAGAGAAGCAACATGAAAGCCCTTGGAATACAAGCAGAAATATAAGTACCTAAACAAAAGGGTAAGGTGGAAAGACACAGGTCTAGAGGATTGTATCTTTAGGCTTCACTACACCAAGTTGCACCAACTCACCTTTGTTTCAGGGATTCAACTTGGCATGTCTAGTTACCGTGTACTATTCACTATAAGAAACCTCTATGTAAAATTATATTGACTTCTTTTAAAAAAAATAATTTGTAGTTGTAGTTGGATAGCATGCCTTTATTTTATGGGCTTATTTTTGTATGTGGTGCTAAGGATTGAACCCAGTGCCCCACACATGCTAGACAAGTGTTCTGCAGTGAGCCACAGCTCCTTCCCCAAATTATATTTATTTCTAATTACAATGAGGTGGCTTTCAAGTTTTGTTGCATGTTTTTATTATGTAAAGGATGGTGTGTGTGTGTGTGTGTGTGTGTGTGTTCACTAGTACATAAATGAATAAGTGAATAAGACAATGAATAAGGGAATCAGTGAATAAGACACTGAGGCTTATACTAGGAGAGGTAAGACTAAGATACTAATTCAAATACTAGATGCCCAAGTCAATGTGTGTGAGATTGCATTAGCGAGATATACTATACTAATTGTTTAGAAAGAGAGGGATTGTTCCAAGCAGAATAGTTCAGAAAAGCATCTTTGAGTAGAGAATATTTGAAAAGCAAATAAAAAAATGGAAGATGAAAAAGAGTGGCAAGATAGAAAGTAGAGCAAATGCAGAAGAACCAGTACAAGCAAAGACAGGTAGGCAGAAAGAAACAATGCATGTTCAAATAATCACTATAGCAATCCAAATGAATTATAGCAGAAGGCTCCTTTTGGGGACCAGCAGTAAATGAAGTTGAATGAATTTGAAACCTTAGCCCAGTGGTTTTCAAACATTTATGTGCATCTGTATTACTCACAGGGGGCAGGGTGGAGGGCTTGTTAAAAGAGATTTTTGGATCCATTTCTAGAGATTCTGTTTCATCAGTCTGGAGAGTTGCTGAGGAATTTGGAAGTTTAATAGACTCATGCATGGAATGCTGATGTGGATTTCCAGAATGCAGACTTAAGGAAACATTAAGTGAAGATGAGATTCTAGTAGGATTCACTATCAGATTCCTTTAAATTCCAATTTTTATTAAAGCTTTTATGAGAATAATCTATTTGAGCTAATTTTATTTAATTCTCTTCTAAAAGACCTATTTTATAAAGCAAGTTATATCTGTAATTCTAGTTGTATTTTTTCAAGTAAAACATCAAGAAATAGTACTTTAAAAATGTATACATTAAAAGGCTGACCCAATCATTTTTTCCATAAATCAGGGTTTGAAGATCATATACAACTATTTTATTCCATAAACTTGGACAAATCAGGAGACCACCTGCCATTCTGTTTATAAAATTAGCTATTCAGTTCACTGTCTGGGAAAGCTTTGGTTACTTTGGTTTGAATGTTCATGAGACTGAAATCTTAAATGCTGCCATAAATTCCATTTGGACAGCATCATACACTTATCAAATGAAATCTGTAAGCTTCCAACATTAGATAACCACAATTTAGAGATGTTTTTAAATAAATAGGCATAGGTTACAAGTGAAACTTTGCCATAAAAAAGAGCCTTGAAAGCCAGGAACTGACTTAGGCTAAAAAAAAATGTGAAGTAGGATTTCTTTTCCAGGTACAAAAATAAAGTAAGGTATTCCAGGAAGGAAAACCAATATAAGGGAACATGTATAAGCCAAAAAAATGTCTTGTGTTATAAGAAATGGATGATAAAAAAAATGTAAAGGACACTGGTTTCACTGGAAAATTTAGGTTGAGGTCTTATGTAGTAAAGAGCCTTGAATAATAATCACCATATGCACTAATACCTACATAGAGTTTTAGGTACATTAACTTATTTAATTATCACACATGCCTCTGTTACAAGTACTATGAATCCCATTTTATAAGGAAACTTAGCTACTTGGGAGGTCACCAAAGTATGATTAGGCATAATCATATTCGTATTTGAGAAAGGTATTTCTGGCTGCAGTGTGGAAAATGGCTTAGAAAGCAGAGATACTAGACACAGAAGATTAGAAAGGAATTACTATAATAATTCAGGCAATATTTAACAAAACTCAGGGCAACAGAAACAGACGTTAAGAACATGTTCAAGAGGGAGATCTGAGGCAGGATTGACTATACTAAGTGATCAATTGGATTTCAGGTTTACAGGAGGCCTCAGTGGTGACAAGATTATTATGACTTCTTACAGGTCTCACTTGGGTATATAGGTAAATGGTGGTGACACCCCTCAGGACAGGAAATGTAAAAGGAATCATATTTTATGGATAAGGTGGTAAATTTTATTTGGAACACCTTCTATTGAGATTGTAGTAGGACACCAAAGATAAATACAAACAGATAGTTGGCTGACAAGGAAGTAGACTTGAGCATCAACAGCATTTATACATTTTAAATGTTGGCCTAATGAACATTGTACTTTCATCCCTTGCAGAGTTTTAGCAAGAATCATTTTACTGTGAAAGGATGGTAGTGATTTTTGAAATCAGAAAACCATGCACATAAATACAGCTTAAAATTCTATCAAAGCTTAAAGCCAGAATGTCTTGGGTTAATGTGGCCCTCATTGCCACATGTCAGTTCAGAAGTGCTCCAATAAGTTCTACATGAAGAACTAGGAAATATTTGAACAAGGAGTGCACATGCTACCTCAGTATTTATCAACGTTTAATGTACACATAAATTACCTTGGAAATCTAGTTAAAATGCAGATTCAAATTCAATAGGTTTGGGGTGAGATGTAAGATTGCATTTATTTTAAATTCTCAGGAGATGCCAATGCAGCTTGTTCATGGATCATATTTGGGTAACAATAATCAAGAAAGATGCTATCTAACAGAAATATAATGTCCACATATGTAATTTAAAATTTTCTCATCACATTAAAAAAGTAAAAATAAAAGCTAGTGAAATTAACTTAAATAATATATTTAATTAGATCAACTTATCCAAATCATATGATTTCAGTGTTTCTAATACTTAAAATATAATTGAGATATTTTACATTCATTTTTCTGACTCTTTGAAATCCAGTATGTAGTTTATACTTATAACACATATATATTTAATTTGTAACAGGGACATTTAGAGTGCTTTTAAAAACCACATGTACAGGACAATACAGACAGATATTCAGTAACATATCAGGTGTCTTGAATGAATTATCTATAACCTGAAATATTCACAATGAAAATGATCTCAATTTTCCACAATGCATTTGAAAAGTTTTATCCTACCCCATTCAAAATCAACTTTTGTCTTAGTTTTCAATAAATAACTTTATATTAAATTTGCTTAGCTCAGTCACTGTTCACTTTTAATTTTAATATGTTACCCAATATATGATATGCTTATTTTAGATCGAGTCACTTAAGAGATTAAAAAGGAGGTAGAATCAACACTGGAGTAGGAAAATTTAGATATAAATTCAGGCCCAGCATAATTGTGCCCCTTTTTACTTCCTAGGTGACTTGGGACACAATAGGTTTCCTCCCTTATAAAATGGGGATGGGGGGCTTGGACCATGACCTCTAAGTTTCCACCAAGTTTCATTTTCCACTAAGCTGTACTGAATACTATGAATCACAAGCACATTCTAATTACATGTCAACACTTGAAGCAACAAGTGGACATTTACCAACACTTCCAGGCCTTGGGTCATCTCAACCATATATCAATTCTGCTGATTAATGAACTTTGAGTAAGAATCCATAGCCAAATATTTTCTATTGAATAAATCTATATTTACTCAACAAAGAAGAATAGCCTTTTCTATGGCAGCATTGACCTGCCAGGAATAGAGTTTGTGATTAACACCACCCAATAAATCAATCATAATTAGCTGTCTAAACACTCAGCTAAATTGTACAGGGTTTTGCTTCTTCCAACAGGCAATGCCACGGTTAAAATGAGGTCAAAAGATACCAACTAGGAAGGAAGAGAAGATATTACTATATTTACTATATCCACCCTCATGATAAAACCATAACAAGGTAAAATCTCAAGGGGGAGATCCAAGATGGCGGATTAGAGGAAGCCGCACTTCAGGACAGTTCCGGAAAGAATCCAACAAAGCAGATAAATTGCCTTTCATTATATATATATGGACTGAAAATACCGATATCCTGGATGGTTTGATTACCACTACCAGAGAGAGAAAGAGACAAGCTGTCTGCAGCGGCTGGAGCCGCGAGGCTCCTGCAAAACCGCCTGGGCGGTGCACAGGCCGTGCGAAACAAGGTCAGTGTGAGGAGACCACGCTACTGCTGCAACCCCAGCCAAACTCACTGCACACTAGCGTGAAACCGGCGAGAAAAACCAGCGATAACAGCCGGCGGGATTGGTGCTGGGGAGCCACGGGAGACCGCGGGTCCACACACCAGTTCGAATCCACACTCCGCCTGACGCGACCCTCGGTGTGGCTTCCCGGTGCGATCGGCAAGGATACGGGAGTCTGGGAGTCTGCGGAGCTGCTGTTGACTGGAAGGAGAGCGCCGCCATCTTTGAAAGCTGCAGGGGCTGGTCCTGACAAAGGGGAGGAGACGGAGAGCGACTGCTGCATCCACCCAGGGACTCTCCAGCTCTCTGAAGACAACGCACAATTGGGTGAGACTTGGTTGGTCAGCAGGGGAAGGCGTTTCTGAGGCTGGCACAGCGGCCACAGGGGACTGCAACTGTGGGTGGGCTTGGGGAGGGGGTGCCTTCTGGAAGATCCCCCTTCCCGGCGCCATTCATCTGCTGACACACACAGTCCCCCTGGGCCACTCCTTCACTGAACCGTGCAGCCGCTGGCCTAGGATGCAGCCTTGATTTCACTGACAGGATCACAGACTGTGATCCAATAGCAATTGGTTTGAACTGGAAAGGAAAAAAAAGAGGGGGGCTTCCCAGGGCCCGTTTTGTCTGAGACTTGGGGTTTGACTTTTTTTTTTTTTTTTTCCCTTTCTTTTTATTGGTCTGCTTGATTTTCTGGATTGCAGGGAGGGGTTTTTTTTTTTGTTGTTGTTGTTTGTATGTTTGTTTCTTTTTCTTTTTCTTTTTTTTTGGCTTTGTTTTGTTCTGTTTTTTTTTTTTTTTTTCCTTCCGCATTGATTGTTAGTGTGTTTATCTGCTTCCGCTCCCTTTTTTCTTTCATTCTTTTACTCCTTCTCACCCTTTTTCTTTTCTTCCTCCTTCATCTTTCATGTTTACATCCTGCCAGTGCATACTAAACAGAGCCAAAAACAAGTTATACGCAAAACTTGGGATTTCTAGAACAGGCGCAATTGAACTGGGTAGCAAAGTGGTGTTATATATAGTTTACTCTCTATTTCCTTGATTCTCTCTCTCCTCTCTCTTACACCAATTCCTACTCTTTATCATTTTTTTTCTTTTCCAACTTACTATATATATAAATTGATCTTTTTACCTAATTGTCAACCCCATTCTCTTTCTTCCATCGTCTACTGATACTAAACCACTTCCACTAAACCATTTCAATAGATATCTCTTTTCATACTTTCCAAGAAAGAACAATTCAAGACACTTCCTTCTTCCTAAACATAACACCTCTGTATCCAATACTTGAAGCTATAAAACCCTATCAGAAACGTACAGAGTAAATTGGAAATAATATCTGGGATAGCAAAATCTGTACATTGTGACCAAACTTGGATTTTCTGAATAGAAAGTGTTAGGGTTTAAAAGTATAAAGGAATTATAAGGTGATCTGATAGCATTGTACTACAGGAACAACATAAGGCTTTAAGGTAAAATCGAAACAGTCAAGGTCCCACAGTGCAGGAAGAATAGACACACAAGCAACATGAAAAAACAAGGAAAGAAAATGACACAAACAAATCAAGATACCTCATCGGCAGATGTCATGGCAAGCACAGTTGGTCAAATGCCAGAGATGGAATTTAGAAATTACATATGCCAAATGTTTATGGAAATTAAGAATGAACTCAAAAATGAGATGAGGGAGCAGGTACAGGAGGCAAAAGATCATTTTGACAAAGAACTCCAAAAACAAATACAGGAAGTAAAAGATTACTTCAATAGGGAAATAGAGGCTCTAAAGAGAATCCAAACAGAAATTCCAGAAATGAAAGAAGCAATAAACCAAAATAAAAGCTCAATTGAAAACATCTCCAACAGAATAGACCATCTGGAAGATAGAACCTCAGACAATGAAGACAAAATATATGTCTTAGAGAAGAATTTAAACCATACAGCAAAACTTGTTAATAATCATGAACATAACATCCAGGAATTATGGGACAGCATAAAAAGACCAAACTTAAGAGTGATTGGCGTAGAGGAAGGGGCAGAGTTTCAAGCCAAAGGAATGAGTAACCTATTTAATGAAATAATTACAGAAAATTTTCCAAGCTTGAGGAATGAAATGGAAAACCAAGTTCAAGAGGCATACCGAACACCAAACAAAATCTCAACAGAGCCACACCTAGACACATTATAATGAAAATGCCTAATACACTGAGCAAGGAGAGAATACTAAAAGCCACAAGAGAAAGGAAGCAAATTACATATAGGGGGAAACCAATCAGATTATGTTCAGATTTTTCAACCCAGACCTTAAAAGCAAGAAGATCCTGGAATAGCATATTTCAAGCTCTGAAAGAAAAGGGATGTCAACCAAGAATCTTATAACCAGCAAAATTGAGCTTTAGATTCGAAGATGAAATAAAAACCTTCCACGACAAGCAAAAGTTAAAAGATTTCACAACTCGAAAGCCAGCACTTCTGAACATTCTAGGCAACATTTTTCATGAAGAAGAAGAGAAAGATGATAACGAAAATCAACAAAGGGAGATATTAAACTAAAGGAAATACCAACCAGAAGAGAAACCAAATCAAGCTAAAGACCATAATTCAAATAAAAATGGATGGGAATAAAAATCACATCTCAATAATAACCCTGAATGTTAATGGCCTAAACTCGCCAATCAAAAGACACAGATTATCACAATGGATTAAAAGAAATGACCCAACAATTTGCTGTCTCCAAGAAACACACCTCATAGAAAAAGACATCAACAGACTGAAAGTGAAAGGCTGGGAAAAGTCTTATCACTCACATGGCCGGCGGAAGCAAGCAGGGGTTTCCATTCTCATATCAAATAAGGTAGACTTCAAACCAAAATTAATCAAGAGGGACAAAGATGGATATTTCTTATTACTTAAGGGAACCATCCATCAACAGGATATAACAATCATAAATCTGTATGCCCCAAATAATGGAGCACCTACATTCATCAAACAAACGCTTCTTAAGTTCAAGAGTAAAATAGACCACAACACAGTTATTCTAGGGGACTTCAACACACCTCTCTCACCAATGGATAGATCATCCAAACAAAAGCTAAACAAAGAAACTTTAAGCCTCCTTAAAACAATTAACAATTTAGACCTAACAGACATATATAGAATATTTCATCCCTCAGTAAACGAATACACATTTTTCTCAGCAGCACATGGCTCCTTCTCCAAAATAGACCATATATTATGTCACAAGGCAACTCTCAGCAAATATAAAAAAAATAGAGATACTACCCTGCATGCTATCGGACCATAAAGGGATGAAATTGGAAATCAACGACAAAACAAGGAATAAGAAAAACTACTCCATCAACTGGAAGCTAAACAACATGCTACTGAATGAACAAGGGGTTGAAGAAGACATCAAAGAGGAGATCAAAAAATTCCTAGAGGTAAATGAGAACACAGATACATCATATAGAAATCTCTGGGACACTATGAAGGCAGTAGTAAGAGGAAAATTCATTGCACTGAGTTCATTCCTTAAGAGGAAAAAAAAACCAACAAATAAATGACTTAACATCACACCTCAAAGCATTAGAAAAAGAAGAACAGACCAACACCAAGAGCAGTAGAAGACAGGGAATAATTAAAATCAGAGCAGAAATTAATGAAATTGAGACTAAGGAAACCATTCAAAGAATTGACAAAACTAAAAGTTGGTTCTTTGAAAAAATAAACAAAATTGACAGACCCTTAGCAATGCTAACGAAAAGAAGAAGAGAAAAAACTCAAATTACTAACATTCGTGATGAAAAAGGGAATATCACAACAAACACCTCAGATATACAGAGAATAATTAGAAATTACTTTGAAAACTTGTACTCTAATAAAATAGAAAATACTGAATGCATTGACAGATTTCTAGAGTCATATGATTTGCCTAAACTGGATGTGGAGGCTATACATAATTTAAATAGATCAATTACAAGCGAAGAAATAGAAGATGTCATCAAAAAGCTACCAACAAGGAAATGTCCAGGACCTGATGGGTTTACAGCCGAGTTCTATAAGACTTTCAAAGAAGAAATAATACCAATGCTCTTCAAACTATTTCAAGAAATAGAAAAAGAGGGAGCTCTTCCAGACTCTTTCTATGAGGCCAATATTACATTAATTCCAAAGCCAGGCAAAGACACATCCAAAAAAGAAAACTTCAGGCCCATATCTTTAATGAACATAGATGCAAAAATCCTCAACAAAATCCTGGCAAATCGGATACAAAAACATATCAAAAAGATAGTGCACCATGATCAAGTGGGGTTTATCCCAGGGATGCAAGGCTGGTTCAACATTCGGAAATCAATAAACATAATACACCACATCAATAGACTTAAAGACAAAAATCATATGATCATCTCAATTGACGCAGAAAAAGCATTTGACAAAATACAACACCCCTTTATGTTCAAAACACTAGAAAAACTAGGAATATCAGGAACATATCTTAACATAATAAAAGCTATTTATACAAGGCCCCGAGCTAACATTATCTTAAATGGAGAAAAATTGAAAGCATTCCCTCTAAAAACTGGAACAAGACAGGGATGTCCCCTTTCACCACTGCTATTTAACATAGTACTGGAAACTCTGGCCAGAGCAATTAGAAAGACGAAAGAAATTAAAGGGATCAAGATAGGAAAAGAAGAGCTCAAATTAGCACTATTTGCTGATGACATGATAATCTACCTAGAAGACCCAAAAAACTCTACCAGAAAACTTTTACAACTAGTAAACGAATTTGGCAAAGTTGCAGGATACAAAATCAATACACATAAGTCAAAGGCATTTGTGTACATCAGCGACAAAGACTCTGAAAGGGAAATGATGAAAAATACCCCATTTGCAATAGCATCAAAAAAAATAAAATACCTGGGAATCAACCTAACGAAAGAGGTGAAAGACCTGTATAACGAAAATTATAGAACACTAAAGAAAGAAATTATAGATGAACTCAGAAGATGGAAAGACCTACCTTGCTCTTGGATAGGTAGAATTAATATTGTCAAAATGTCCATACTACCAAAAGCATTATACAGATTTAATGCAATTCCTATCAAAATCCCAATGTCATTCTTCAAAGAAATAGAAATAGCAGTCATGAAATTCATCTGGAAAAATAAGAGACCCAGAATAGCCAAAGCAATCCTGAGCAAGAAAAGTGAAGCAGGGGGCATCACCATACCAGACTTTAAATTATACTATAGAGCAATAGTAACAAAAACAGCATGGTATTGGCACCAAAACAGACTGGTGGACCAATGGTACAGAATTGAGGATACAGAGACTAATACATTTAATTACAGCTATCTTATATTAGACAAAGGTGCCAAAAATGTACAGTGGAGAAAGGATAGCCTCTTCAACAAATGGTGCTGGGAAAACTGGAAATCCATATGCAACAAAATGAAATTAAACCTTTATCTCTCACCATGCACAAAACTCAATTCAAAGTGGATCAAAGACCTAGGAATTAGATCAGAGACAATACACCTAATAGAAGAAAAAGTAAGCTCCAATTTCCAACATGTTGGATTAGGCCCCAAGTTCCTTAATAAGAATCCTGTAGCGCAAGAATTACTACCAAGAATTAATGAATGGGATAGATTTAAACTAAAAAGCTTCTTTTCAGCAAAAGAAACAATCAGTGAGGTGAATAGAGAGCCAACTAATTGGGAACAAATATTTAATACATGCACATCAGATAGAGCACTAATCTCTAGAATATATAAAGAACTCAAAAAACTTTACACTAAAAAAACAAATAACCCAATCAATAAATGGGCTAAGGAATTGAGAAGACACCTCTCAGAAGAAGATACACGATTAATCAACAAATACATGAAAAAATGTTCAACATCGCTGGCAATTAGAGAAATGCAAATCAAAACTACTCTAAGATTTCACTTCACTCCAGTCAGAATGGCAGCCATCAAGAACACAAGCAACAATAAATGTTGGAGAGGATGTGGAGAAAAAGGCACACTCATACATTGCTGGTGGGACTGCAAAATGGTGCAACCGTTATGGAAAGCAGTATGGAGATTTCTTGGAAAACTGGGAATGGAACCATCCTATGACCCAGCCATCCCACTCTTGGGTCTATTCCCAAAGGACTTAAAAACAGCATATTACAGTGACACAGCTATCTCAATGTTTGTAGCTGCACAATTCACAATAGCTAGGTTGTGGAATCAACCTAGATGTCCCTCAGTAAATGAGTGGATTAAGAAAATGTGGTATATACGCACAATGGAATTTTACTCAGCAATAAAAGAAAATAAATTAATGGCATTTGCAGGTAAATGGATGAAGTTGGAAGACATAATGCTAAGTGAAGTTAGTCAGTCTCAAAAATCCAAGTACCAAATGTTCTCTCTTATATAAGGAGGCTATTTCAAAGTATTGTTGGATGGGGTACATAGGAGGATTAGAGGAACACTAGAATGGTCAAGGGAAGGGAGGGTAAGGGAGGGAGCAAGAGGGGAGGGAGGGGGGGAAAAAAAAGGTGGTTGAATGAGACGGATATCATTTTCCTTAATGCATGATTGAAGACCTAAATTGTACGAATATACTTTGTATACAAACAGTTGTATGTAAAAAGATACTAAATATATGCACTATGAGTTGTACATATTAAAAATTATAAAAATAAAAAAAATCTCAAATTGCTAAAATTTTAATTAATACAATTTACTTAATAGAGTATCATGTAAATATATTAGGATAGGTGAGAGCCATGAAAACTAAGCTAATTTTACTTCAAAATAACAAGGTTCCCCCATGGCTTTCAAAAAGGGTTGATAATATTTTTGAAATCATTTAAAAAATCATAGCTCTAGCATGTGGCAGAGGAAGTTTTTATACCTCATTGCAGCTGGCATGTAAAGAGATAAAGAGGAGGACTAGGGTCCTAATATGCCCTTCATGGGCATGCCTCCAATGACCTAATTTCCTTCTACTAGTGTCCACCTCCTCCTAAAAGTTCTACCATCTCCCAAAAACGCCACAGGTTGGGGACCAAGATTTCAACACATGGGCCTTCAGGGTACATTTAAGATCCAAACTATAGCATATGCCAAAAGTTCAAGTGAAAGGTTAAAAAAAAAAAAAAAGGAGGGGGTGTCAATTGCATTTCATTTAAAATAGTGTTCTGCTTCAAAGGTTACTATTAAGAAAAAGAAGGACAAATCACAGACTGGGAGTAACATGCAAATCACTTACCTGATAAAGAGCATCTATTCTTTATATAAAAAAAAGAACCCTTACAACTCAAATAATAAAAAGGCAAATGACCAAATTAAAAATGGCCAAAGCATCTGAACATTTCTTCAAAAAAGTTAAACAAGTGTTTGATTAGCATATGAAAAGATGCTTCACATTATTGTTTTAGTCAGCTTTTTTCACTGCTGGACCCAAAAGACCTGACAAGAACAATTTTTGAGGAGGAAAAGTTTATTTGGAGCTCATGGTTTCTGAGGTCTCAGTCCATAGACAACTGACTCCATTGTTCTGGGCCTGAGGTAAGGCAGAACATTAAGGTGGAAGGGTGTGGAGGAGAAAAGCAGTTCAGAACATGGCAATCGGAAAGGAGGGGGAGTGAGGGGGTGCTCTGCTCACCAGGGACAAAACATAAACCCCAAAGGCACTCTCCCAGTGACCCACCTCCTCTTGCCACACCCTACCTACTTATAATTACCACACACCCTTCCTACATATAATTACCTGTGGATTAATCCATGATAAGTTTACAATTGTCATAATCAGATCATTTCACCTCTGACTATTCTTGCATTGTCTCACACATAAGGCTTTTAAGGGACACCTCATATTTAAATATCTAAATCATAACACTTAGTTATCAGGGAAATGCAAATTGAAACCAAAATGAGATATCACTTTACATCCACTAGGATGGTTATAATCAAAAAGTAACGATGGCAAATGCTGGTAAGGATGTCATGAATTTGGAACCTTCATATATCAATAGTACAAATGTAAAATGGTACCAGCACTTTGAGAAGATGTCTAATAGTTCCTCAAAAAGTCAATTGCAGGTTACCATATGAGCAAACATTTCTACTCATATGCATGTAAACAAAAGAAAGAAAATGAAAACTTGTTCATTCAAAAACTTGTACAGAAATATTCACAGAAAAATTTTATAATAGCCAAAAAGTGGAAAAATCCAAATGACCATTAACTGGTGAATGGAAAAATAAAATGTGGTATATATCCATATCTAGCAAAAATGTAGTGCTGAAACATGCTGCAACATATGTGAACCTGGAAAACATGCTAAAGTAAACATCAAACACAAAAGATCATATATTGTATGATTTCATTGATACAAAGTGTCCAGCAAAAGTAAATCTACAGGGACTATAAAATAGTTTAGTGGTAGGCTGGGGCTGAAAAATGACAGGAACTACTAATGGGTATGAGAGATTTTTTCAGGATGAAGAAAATATGTGAAAATTGAACTATGGTGATGATGACTATATAATTTTGTCAATTTGTAATATATGCTGAATTATACTCTTATAAACAGTGAAATTTATGATATGAAATTATACCTTGTTAAAGTATGTATTAAATTCCATGTTAAAAAGAATATAGAAGTATACCATAGTGAATTCCACCATCATGTACATCCGTCAAGATTAGGAGCATTTTAAATATAAATAAAACTTTTATATTACCTTCATAACCAGGTATATGTACCAATACAAAGAATTAACTGTTAAAAAAAATCAAAGAACATACTGGGAGTGAATTCTAAAAACCTGGCTCATATATTTGCTCTACTGCTTGATATTAGTAAAACTTGGGGCCTTCTGATCCTCAGTCTTTTCATCTACAACCAAAAGAACAATAGAACAATGTATGTGAAATTGCTTTTTAAGCAGAAATTGCAATATAAAATGATTTTTGTTGTTAGTAGTGGTAGTAAAGATAAAATACACATATACTTAAATATGCTTAAATAGCAGAAATTTACCTGAGCAAGATATAGATATCATGTTATTGAATTTCTTTTTAAAATTTTTTAAATTTTTATTTATAGTAGTAGTATGTATTACAATTCATACTGCACACATAGAGCATCTTTTTACTCAAAACAGTTTGTATACAAAGTATATTCCTAGCATTCAAGTCTTCAATCATGCATTTAGGATAATGATATCCATCTCATTCAACCACCAATTTTTTTTCCAACCCCCCCCCCCCTTACTCCCTCCCTCCCCTCCCTTTCCGTTGACCATTCTAGTGTTCCTCTGATCCTATGTACCCCCCTTACAACAACACTGTGAACCAGCCTCCTTATATCAGAGAAAACATTCGGTACTTGGATTTTTGAGATTGACTAATTTCACTTAGCATTATATTCTCCAACTTCATCCATTTACCTGCAAATGCCATTATTTTATTCTCTCTTATTGCTGAGTAAAATTCCATTTTGTATATATACCACATTTTCTTTATCCACTCATCTACTGAGGGGCATCTAGGTTGGTTCCATAACCTAGCTATTGTGAATTGTGCTGCTATAAACATTGAAGTGGCTGTGTCACTGTAATATGCTGTTTTTAAGTCTTTTGGGAATAGACCCAGGAATGGGATGGCTGGGTCATAGGGTGGTTCTATTCCCATTTTCCCAGGAAATCTCCATACTGCTTTCCATAACGGTTGCACCATTTTGCAGTCCCACCAGCAATGTATGAGTGTGCCTTTTCCCCCACATCCTCTCCAACATTTATTGTTGTTTGTGTTCTTGATAGCTGCCATTCTGACTGGAGTGAAATGAAATCTTAGAGTAGTTTTGATTTGCATTTCTCAGAACTATTACCAAGAATTAATGAATGGGATAGATTTAAACTGAAAAGCTTCTTCTCAGCAAAAGAAACAATCAGTGAGGTGAATAGAGAGCCAACTAATTGGGAACAAATATTTAATACATGCACATCAGATAGAGCACTAATTTCTAGAATGTATATAGAACTAAAAAAACTTAACACCAAAAAAGCAAATAACCCAATCAATAAATGGGCTAAGGAATTGAAAAGACACTTCTCAGAAGAAGATACACGATTAATCAACAAATACATGAAAAAATGCTCTGTAGTACCTTTCTAAAGACCCTTTCCACCCCATCTCCCACCCCCATAAGATGTTACGTGTGATCTCAACTGACCACTTTGTTCATATTTCTCACATGGAATTGTCCTAACTTTGCATGGTATTGCAGCCTTTGGATTATGGTTATCTGATTGTAAACATAGGGAAAGAAGATTTTTATATTACTTATTATAGATCCTAGACACAATACCTCATCTAAACTCTTTGATGTATCTAAGCATATTTACTATATTTGAGAATACTGAGGTTTGGGAATATTTGAGAGTACTGAGAGCTTATTCTTTGCTCAGTATAGTACTAGATAGAATATGGCATAGTACTTGATTCCTGCTTTTGAGTTGCTTGCAAGCCAGCCAGAAAGTCCCAAGTTTTATGTGAAATAATTCACATAACAATAACAAACAGAATGTGATACATATATCATTGGTGTCTGCTTCAGCTAATATCCAACAGGGAAAATATAGTATAACTGAGTTAGTCAGGTCTTGCCTCAGGCAGAAATATTACAGACAGCCAGATAGAGGAGTGCAGGAGCCCTGTTTGGGGAGATAGCTAAGATTGCGGTTGACTATGGGCCATACACATTTTTGGGCATTGTAATATATTCAGTGACATGGTAGAAAATTTTAAAAAATACGGATTATATATAGCAGAAGAAAAAGTTCAAACCAGATCTCCCATATTATATTTAGGATTTAAAATCATGGATACTTTTGTTAGACCCCAAAAAATTTTAATAAATAAAGAACATTTAACCACCCTCAATGATTTCCAAAAACTACTGGGAGACATTAATTGGCTTCGCCCTACACTAAACCTCACTACTGGCCAATTAAAACCTTTATTTGATATTCTTCGAGGGGCCCCTGATCCATCCTCACCGCGAACATTGACTCCTGATGCTAGGAAAGCTTTAAAGGTAGTAGAAAAAGCCATAGAAGGAGCTCATTGTGACAGATTTGATTTAACTCAACCGCTGATATTGATTATTATTTCTTCACAATATACACCGACAGGAGTATTTTGGCAACAAGGGCCTTTATTATGGATACATTTGCCTGTCTCTCCTAAAAGCATAATTGAGTCATATACCTCCATGGTGGCTAAACTTATTCTTCAAGGACTTAAAACTTCTACTAAAATATTTGGCATTCACCCTGCTACTATTATTACTCCCTATTCATCGTCACAGATTGAATATTTATGCTTCAATGATAATGACTGGGCTATAGCTAGATGCTCTACCTCTGCAAATTTTGATAATCACCTTCCTAAGTCTCCTATATTATCTTTTTGTATTAATCATCCTATTATATTTCCACAGGTAATAAAAAATCAACCTATTCCTAAGGCATTTAATGTATTTACAGATGGGTCCTCAAAATGGTACTGCTGCAGTAGTCACTACAAAAGAAAATATGACTTACATAACTGCACACAAATCAGCTCAACTAGTGGAATTGGAAGCTGTGGTAAGAGCTCTGGAAAATTTTAGAGACCAGCCCATAAACATTTTTTCAGATAGCCACTATATTGTACAAGCCGTCCCAAAATTAGAGTTAGCAGGACCAATAGCACCTCATACTCCAGCCTTTAAATTGTTTTATCAGATACAAAAACTTTTGTGGGCAAGAAAAGAACCTCTATTCGTAGGCCATATTAGAGCACATACTAATTTGCCTGGCCCCCTCCATGAAGGTAATCAAAAGGCAGATGAACTTACAAAAACAATATTTATACTTTCAGCACTACAACAAGCTACTTTATTTCATTCCCAGTTTCACGTCAACAGCACCACCTTGCAACGTAGGTTTAAAATCACAAAGGAGCAAGCCAGAACAATTGTAAAAGATTGTAAATCTTGTATAACACATTTGCCCAATCCTCATTTTGGTGTTAACCCTAGAGGATTAATGCCCAATCATTTGTGGCAGATGGATGTTACTCATGAGCCAAGCTTTGGAAAATTGCAATTTATTCATGTAACCATAGATACATGCTCAGGCATGATTTTTGCTTCCTTACATTCCGGAGAAAAAGTTAAAGATGTCACATCTCATTGTTTACAAGCTTTTGCTGCATTGGGCATCCCCAAAATGCTTAAAACAGATAATGGTCCCGCTTATACGTCCTCATCTTTCAAACAGTTTTGCGCAAAATTCAACATATCCCATAAAACAGGCATCCCATACAATCCTCAGGGTCAAGGCATTATTGAAAGAGCAAAAACCGCACACTAAAAGTTATGTTGTTAAAACAGAAAGAAGGAAAACTGGAAAAATCCTAAGGACAGATTGGCAGTTGCCCTGTTTACTTTAAATTTTTTAACTTTAGACTCTGATGGTTATTCTGCTGGAGACAGACATTGGAACCCACATCAACAACATAAACCTTTGGTTTACTGGAAGGATGTTCTTTCAGGTACATGGAAGGAGTCCGGAGACAGGATGGAGACGAAAAAAATTCTTTAATCTTTCTGTCTCTGTCTCTTGTAATTTCTAACACTACATACACACTCTCACAAGAAACCAAGGCACCTACTCTTACAAGAAACTACAATGTATCTATACAATAGCGATAACCCTGTCCTTTCACTCTCACAAGAAACCAAGCCACGTACTCTTACAAGAAACTACAATGTATCTATACAATAGAGATAACCCTGTCCTTTCTCTCTCTGGTCTCATCCCATGCGCCCGAGCAGGAATGGTGCTTGCTCGATCTGCCGAGTCACTCCTCAAATCTCTCGAGATCTTGGGCCAAGTCCCGTGAGACTACGGAAGGCCAGAGGAGAAGAAAGCAAATGCAATATGGAGACTAGCAATAATTACCTTAAAGGTAAATTCAAAAGCAAACAAACCCATTGGCAAAAATTTTACAGAATTTTTGGTTGTGTTCTCAAAGTTCATTCATGAGTATTGTAGGCAGAATTCTGAGATGGTCTCCAAGATTTTTTTGATAATATGACAAATTATCACTCTTGTGATTGGTTATATGATATTGCAAAGGTGAAAATTTTGCAGATAAAAGTAAGACTCATAATCAGTTGGCCTGGAGTTAATAAAAAAAAATAAGAGAGATTATCCTTGTTTAACTTGACCTAACAAGGTAGAACCTTAAAAAATTGAAGTCAGAGAAATTCTAAACAGCAGATATGATCTCCTTGTAGTCTGGAAGACTTCAAATATTTATGCAGATGAAGGGAGCCATGTAACTAGGACATGAGGACATGAGAACTCCAGGAACTAAAAATGGTACCCAGGTAATATTAAGAAATAAAATGGAGACCACATTTTTGTAACTACAAAGAAGTGAATACTGCCAATAATTTGAATGATCCTGGAAGAGAATCCTGAGCTCAAGATGAGAACATAGCCCAGCTAACCACTTGACTTCAGCCTTGTGACACGTAAGTGAAGACACCCACTAACCTGTGCCTGCATTTCTAATCTACAGAAATTGTGAAAGAACAAATAAATGGTTAAGAGCTAATTAAGTTTGTGGTAATTTGTTATTCAGCAATAGAAAACTAATACAAACACAAATTAAAACCTAAAGAAAAAATATGGACCACCCAGACAATATTCCATAACAGAAGTGGCATTTAGAGGTCAGGTGGCAACATTAAGATTCTAGATAAAAATTCCAGACATCTCAGAAAAAAACTTTGATTATTCTTGATGTAATTGCAAGGGAGCAAGCTATATATCAATTTCCTGGAAATACCAGATCCAATAAACTCAGAAGATTCATTTGCACTTCAAATTATTATTTATTAAATATGTATGGTTGTCCAGTAGGCAGTCATTTTTTTTTCCTTTTTCTCCTATCCTCTTTGCCTGATAGGACTACAAAGCCTTCTCCCTAGTCAGGGTTGCTGATTGTTTGAAATTTATTGTTCTTACTATTCAGAGACTCTGTGTTGGTTACCCAGAAATTGTTTCTATTGGACAGCCCTTGTAGCAGCCTTAACTCATGCACAAAACTATTTAAAAAACCCAACACATAGATAACCTTGTATCTCGTGGGCAGACATATTTTCTTCTCTTCTTTCCCATGCTCCCATCAAAACATACTGGTATAGAACCTTACTCTCATAGATTCCATGCAGATCAGAGGCATTAAAACAGTGTATTAATTTATTCATTTATGACCTATCAAATGCAAGATATAGTCCACATTCTCTGTAGGACTCAGCCAGCTTCACAGTTGTGTAATATGTACATTTGCACAATTCTCTGAATGTAGTGCTTGATTTAAAGTTCTTTTGCCACCTTGATGTTATGTGGTTTGAATCTGAGGTATCTCCCAAAAGCTCATATGTGAGATAATACATATATGTTCAAAGGTGAAATGATTATGAGAGCTGTGACAAAATTCATAGATTAATCCACTTGAATGTATTAACTGAGTGGTAACTATAGGTAGATATTGTGTGGCTAGACAAAGTAAGTCACTGGAAGCATGACTTTGGGGTTTATATTTTGTCCCTGGCACCTTGTTCACTCACTCTGATTCATGGCTGTTATGAACTAAGCAGCTTTCCTCCACCATGTAATTTGACCTAATGTTCTGCCTCACCTCAGACCCAGAGCAATAGAAGTGGCTGACCATGGATGAAGACCTCTGAAACTGTGAACCCAAACAATCTTTTCCTCCTCTAAGTTGTTCTTATCAGGTATTTTGTGGTCACAGTGACACAAAGTTGAGTGAAACACTTGAAATTCCTAGTAACATTTGAACAAGGATCCCCATATTTTAATTTTGCTTTGGGACTATAAAAATTATATAGCTGGTCCTGCTGTGGAAATAAAATGCAAAGGAAGACACATTTGCATTAAAAAGACAGTGGGATATCTGCATGCTAACCTTGGATCTGTCATTGAGGGACTGTGTGTTCTTGTTCAAGTCATATCCCCTTTTCTGGGCCTCAGCTATCATTTCTATAAATTGAGGAGGTAAGACTAGGTCACTGTTTCCCCATCTTACCTGATAATAAGAATCACCAAGGTACTTGTTATGTATAGAAAGTACAAATTTTAAGTGCAAAACTGTGACCCTTCCTGTAAGCTGGTTTCTATTCCCCCATGTTAGTTCTATCTGGCACTGAAGTCCCACCCCCAACTCATATCCATAACAGAGGTCATATCTGTTGGGATTGGGGGTACATGAAATCAGGTAAGGCTTCATGGAAGAGGCTATACTTGAGCTAGATCCTCAGGAAGGGGCAGGATTTCCTAAGCATGGAGAGAAGGAAATTTTTTTTCAGATAGAGACAATGTTTATATGCACAGCCAAGGATAGAGCACAGGTGTAGAGACTGGGCTTAAGAGTCAGGGGTATGGGATTCAAATCAAGGCCTGCAATAAATGCCTTGCCCTCTGGCCCTGAGACCTCTTCTGAGTTAATGTGAACTTCAAATATACAAAAAATACATACACACACAAATACTCATGTTCACACATATACACTCACACATATGCTCACACACTTGATCCCAGGCAGACAAGTATTTCTCAACCGCTATTTTCTGTCTCTGGACATGCAAGCTCTAACCTTTAGCAGAGGTGATCAAAACACTCTCCCTCCCCCTACCTTACTGCACATGTGCAGTTGCCTAGTGTGTAGCCATTTCAATTTCTTACTTCCACTGATCCCCTTGGCAAATTAACTATCAACCTTCCCTTACAAACATAGTTACTAAGTGGTTGGAATTCATTGTTCTGACCATTAAGAAATGTAGTCACTTTGTAATTAAGAATTTATAAAGCTTACATTACTTGAATCAACCTCATAAATTCATAAACTCAAGGGCAGAATCTCAGTTTAATTTAAGAGTTCTGCTTCTAGCTCTATCACAGGGAGTTCCTCTAACCTTCCTCCTCTAAAACTGATGCTCCCCTATGTCCCGGTTTAAGACTCTATTATCAAGCCTTAAGTATGTTACTAAACAATTCATCATTTTACTCACATATTCATCTAATCTTTTCAATCTACCACTTACATTATATAATTCTGTATTCTGTTTGTGTGTGTGTGTGTGTGTGTGTGTGTGTGTGTGTGTGTGTGTGTGTGTGTAGTCTCACATTTCAGTTCTGCCTTCTTCCATTTTTGAGAACACAAGTCATTCTGCTATTTTGTCAGTGGAAATGTGAGCTCTGCTTTTCTTCCTGGCATTCTTTTCTGTGACAGCCTATTAAAACTGCCAGCTAAGGGTTCTCTGCATCTATCAAGATCAGACTACTATAAAGCTTGTGAGTGTATGAGTGCACAGTGTTATTTCCATTACATGTGCATTTTATTTGCAATATCCTGACAATATTGACACATTTTGGAACATTTGCATATGTTGTACTAGTAGCAATAAAACAATCAAATAGTAAATGGCACCAACTATATTTTTATTTTATTAATACATAGACAACTGTATAGTAAAATGGGGAAACAAAAATCAGTAGCAAGAAAGCAAGCACAATAGCACCCTTCTTAAATCTCCCATGTCCATGGCATTTTTCAGAATCGTCTTGCTTCTTTCATGAACACATTCCCATCACAATGGGTGCAAATAACCATGTCAATGCCAATAATTCCAAAGTTATGATGTTCCTGCCCTTAAGTTTAATTTCCTAGAACCACTGCCTAATTCTTCATACCAGGCACAATTCAGATGCCTGACTTTGCAAATGCAGGCACAGATATTTAATACATTGGGAGTTTTGCACTTGCTTGGATCATTTCATGCAATTCGACAAGCTACTAGCTTTGTGTGTGACCTTGCTGTGGCATTAGAGGGAGCTAATCTTCCTGATTCTTTCCCTCACTCTGATAGCAAAATAAGTTGCAGGTCAATCTGGGATCTTTGTCAGGTTGAAACCTAAACATCAGCCAACACAGAAAGAACAGCTCATCTCAAAGCTTCTTTGCTAGGCTCTGAGAAAGCTGGTGAAGCAGCACAATATCTAAGCTCCACAAAGTCCTTATTAAGTGTGACAGCAACAGCTGGAGTTGCTAGAACTGGCAGAACACTGAAAGAAACATAGGCCTGTTAGAGAAAAGAGGAAATAGGATATAATTTAAAATATTAAATAACGTATCTCTGAGCTGCTGGTGGTCATAAAAATCCCACTAGCCTCAACGCAGTTTTGTACTGTATTAAAGGCAATGGCTATATTCCCTGGATTCGTCTCGTCATATCTCCCTTTCAAACATAAAATATAATAGCACTTTGGAAAGCAAATGCACCTCGTGTTCCACCTGACATATAATAATAATTGTACCAGACAAGAAGAAATGGCTTATTCAATAAACGTCTCTGAGGCTGACAGAAACTCCTAAGTTTGACATTCAAGGCCCTCTATCTGCTTAACCTACCCTGCCCCACAAGGACATCACTCCACAGCTCTCTACCCCAACTCTGGTATTGTATCAGTTAAGAATCCTTTCTGTATACACTATATATATTCCTTCCTCTGCACCTGTACTCTATTCCTGACTCTTCTTGGAATAATCCCCTCTCCAGGCTCCAACTTGAAATAGTCTATTTGCATTTTCCTTTAGTGTTAGCTCAGGTTCCAAGTCCTCCAAAAAATTTTCTTTTGCTGAAAAAACCCCCGTGATGTTTTCTTTCTATTTATTTCCATGGTCCTTGTTAGCTGTACTATATAATCTAGCCCCTGATTCTACATGATCATGTATAGTTCTCTAATTAAAAAAAAAAAAAAAACACCTCATGAAGGTCACAGTCATATAGTCATATTCCCCATAGTGCCTTACTAAGAGTGCTTTGGACATAGTAATTTGTTAAATACTTACTGTTTAGTGGTAAAATGTGTGAACTTTGAATTCTAAATCTAATGCTATCTGTACAACTACAGGCAAATTATTTAACTTTACTAAGTTCTAGCTTGCTCATCTGTGAAATGGAAGTAACAGTAGCTGTCTCATAGAATTAACTTTATATACTCACATTTTATTTGTGCCACATAAGTCATATTAATGTTTTTGGTCCTTAGAGGGGGAAATACCACTTCAGAAAACATCCTCAAGGTGCTTACAGGGATATAAGGAATAACTTATGTCCATTAATATTCTAAAATCAAACTTGTTTTAAATCATCTTTTTTCACTACTGTGACCAAAAGACCTGACAAGAAAAGCATAGAGGGAAAGTTTATTTGGGGCCCCTGGTTTCAGAGGTCTCAGTCCATAGATGGCCAACTCCATTACTCTTGGCCCAAGATGAGGCAGAACAACATGGTGGAAGAGTTTGGTAGAGGAAAAGTGTCTTAGGACATGACACCAGGAAAGGGGTGAATGCTCCCCTAGTTATGACAAAATATAAACCCCAAAGGCATGACCCCAGAGACATACATCCTCCAACTACACCCTACCTGCCTACAGTTACCTCCCAGATAAACCTATCAAGGGATTAATGCTCTGAGCAGATTAAGACTCTCATAACCCAATCATTTCACATCTTGCATTGTCTCACACATGAGCTTTTGGAGGACACTGCATATCTAAACCATAACAAAGCTCTTCACAGGGTTTTAAAATAATAAATATGCCCTCAAATAGCATTTGTGAAAATTGCTTAAACTATTAGTAGTAAGTGTAGTAATAGTTGCAGTAGTAGTGGTAGTAGTAGTAGTCATAGTAATAGCATCAACCAAAATAATATTTTTTATATTTTCAAAGTATTTATTATGTGCCAGGTAACTTTATATAAGTTGTATAAGTAATGTCATCAAGAAGGCAGCATAGACATTTCAAGCACTTGTCTCCTTCTAGAAACATCAATTTTAATAACTATTCATGCATGAGAATAAGAATACTTTCACAAAAGCTAAGGAACCCAGATGAGAGATTACAGTATCTGGCTATAGCACAGCAATAAGAAAAGACATATTGAAGATAGAAGGAAAAATATTTTTTATATTACCCACATAATTCTGCTCCCAAGCTTTGGCAGTGCACAGACAAGATGGAGAAGGAAGAGAACATCTAACTTTACCAGACACCAGCACCAAACCAGCCCCAGTGAACCTCAACTTTGGCCTGCTTCATTCCTCCACCTTAGGTTCCAGGCCTACTTCAGTGCCAGACTAGCTTCATAGAGTCCATACTCCAGTGGATTTAGGATTCAGATCTGCCCCTATAGACCCACATCCTAGGCCAATCTTCCTGAGAAGTCTAGCAGCAAGCAGTCCCCCAAAGAGACATACAAATGGCCAAAGATACATTAAAAAACACTCAACATCACTAATTATTAGGGGAATGCAAATAAAAATCATAATGAGATATCACCTTAGAGCTTTTAGAATGCCTAATACCAAATAAATGAAAAATAGTAAATGCTAATGAGAGAGTGTAAAGAAAAGGGAACCCTTGCATACTGTTTGTAAGAATGTAAATTAGTACAAACATTATGGAAAACAGTGTAGATTTTCCTCAAAAACTTGAAAAAAGAACTATCATAAGATCTATCATTTCCTCTTCTGGGTATATTTCCAAAGGAAATAAAAAAAATCAATATGCCAAAGAGATAACTGCTTGTTCATGTTAACTGTAGCACTATTCACAATAGTCAACCAAGATATCTATGAACAGAAGAGTTGATTTTTTAATGTGGTATATATATACAATGAAATACTGTTCAGCCACAAAAAGGAAGAAATTTTGTCATTTGTAACAACTTGGTTAAATCTAGAGGAATTTATATGCTAAGTGAATTAATCTAAACACAGAAAGATAAATATTGCATAATTTATATGCAGAATCTAAAAATGTTACACTCATGGAAGTAGAGTGATTGTCAGGCACTAGAAGGTGGGGAAATGGCAAAATGCTGATCAAAGGGCAAAAGGTTACAATTATGAAGGATGAATAAATTCTGGAGATCTAATGTAAAGCATGATGACTATAGTTATAAATACTATATTGTATACTTGAAATATATAGAGAGATTAGACCTTAACTATGTGAAGTGATAGGTATGCTACTTAGCTTTATGTGATAATCATTACACAATTTATGAATCTATCAAAACATTACACTTTATCTAAAATATATACAATTTTTATTTCTCAATGCACTAGTTCATGTTCTGTTGCTAATAATACAATACTATATACTGGGTATATAATCCTGAGATTATGCAGGAAGCTGAGACAAAACAATTAAGCAATGTTTCCAATATTATACAGTGAGTAGTGATGGAAACAGGGTTTGAAACCAGGTCTGTCTGGCTTTAGGACTTCTGTTTTTAATCATTTTATTAGAGTGACTCTTAATAAAAAATAGAAAAGAATGAATAAAAATGTGAACCTCTTAACAAAAGTTTCTCAAATCATTATGGTTATAAGGTGAATTGACAGTTGGTCAGTTGGTTTTTAATTTAAATAAATGATACCAGAAACCTGGATGTCATCCTTATCTGCTCTTTCTCCCAGACCTCTCACATCCTATCGTTCTCCAATTCTTTTTTTTTTTTTTTAATTTTTTTTATTATTTATTTACTTATTCATCATGCACAAGTATAGTATCTTTTTACATACAACTGCTTGTATACAAAGTATATAAGTACCATTCAGATCTTCAATCATGCATTTAGGTTAATGATATCCATCTCATTCAATCACCAATTTTTTTCCAACCCCCCCCCCTTACTCCCTCCCTCCCCTCCCTTTCCGTTGACCATTCTAGTGTTCCTCTGATCCTATGTACCCCCTTCCAACAACTCTGTGAACCAGCATCCTTATATCAGAGAAAACATTCGGTACTTGGATTTTTGAGATTGACTAATTTCACTTAGCATTATATTCTCCAACTTCATCCATTTACCTGCAAATGCCATTATTTTATTCTCTCTTATTGCTGAGTAAAATTCCATTTTGTATATATACCATATTTTCTTTATCCACTCATCTACTGAGGGGCATCTAGGTTGGTTCCATAACCTAGCTATTATGAATTGTGCTGCTATAAACATTGAAGTGGCTGTGTCACTGTAATATGCTGTTTTTAAGTCTTTTGGGAATAGACCCAGGAGTGGGATGGCTGGGTCATAGGGTGGTTCCATTCCCATTTTCCCAAGAAATCTCCATACTGCTTTCCATAGCGGTTGCACCATTTTGCAGTCCCACCAGCAATGTATGAGTGTGCCTTTTTCCCCACACATCCTCTCCAACATTTATTGTTGTTTGTGTTCTTGATAGCTGCCATTCTGACTGGGGTGAAATGAAATCTTAGAGTAGTTTTGATTTGCATTTCTCTAATTGCCAGTGATGTTGAGCATTTTTTTTTTCATGTATTTGTTGATTAATCGCGTATCTTCTTCTGAGAAGCGTCTTTTCAATTCCTTAGCCCATTTATTGATTGGGTTATTTGCTTTTTTGGTGTTAAGTTTTTTTAGTTCTATATACATTCTAGAAATTAGTGCTCTATCTGATGTGCATGTATTAAATATTTGTTCCCAATTAGTTGGCTCTCTATTCACCTCACTGATTGTTTCTTTTGCTGAGAAGAAGCTTTTCAGTTTAAATCTATCCCATTCATTAATTCTTGGTAATAGTTCTTGTGCTACAGGATTCTTATTAAGGAACTTGGGGCCTAATCCGACATGTTGGAAATTGGAGCTTACTTTTTCTTCTATTAGGTGTATTGTCTCTGGTCTAATTCCTAGGTCCTTGATCCACTTTGAATTGAATTTTGTGCATGGTGAGAGACAAGGGTTTAATTTCATTTTGTTGCATATGGATTTCCAGTTTTCCCAGCACCATTTATTGAAGAGGCTATCCTTTCTCCACTGTACATTTTTGGCACCTTTGTCTAATATAAGATAGCTGAAATTATATGTATTAGTCTCTGTGTCCTCAATTCTGTACCATTGGTCCACCAGTCTGTTTTGGTGCCAATACCATGCTGTTTTTGTTACTATTGCTCTATAGTATAATTTAAAGTCCGGTATGGTGATGCCCCCTGCTTCACTTTTCTTGCTCAGGATTGCTTTGGCTATTCATTCTGTATCCTGAATACCTCTCAAATCCATTTATTGCCTTCACTGTAATCTCTCACCTCATGAAATATTCTCTTTAGTCCTTCTACCTTCTAGTCCATAGGACAGCAAGAATATTTTTTCCAAAATGAAATCTGACAATATCATATCTTCCTTAAAACTCATAAGTGACTCCCCAGAACCTTAATTATTCTTCATAATCTGGATTATGTTTACCTCTCTTATAAGGAGCACTTCTCCCAAGTGTGAATTAACTTACCATTCCTTACACATACCTTAGTGAAAAACACTTTGCCTTAGTCCCTCTAAATCTTAAGACATACAGATAAAGAACTGTACATTGGCTTGAAGGATACATGAAGGAGCTGAAGACTTTAAGAGAAAAAAAAAAAGGAAACTCAGAGCATAAAAATTAGAAACTCTATGCAAATGGATCATAATCAGTGCCTTTTCCATGTTTGCAATTCTCATCAAAACACCAGCTTGAACAATTAGCATTGAATTATAGAAGAAATCAATGCTAGTAATTAAACTTTTAATAAATATTTACATCCCACAGGAAGGATTATTTTTTTCTATTTTTACTGGCCTAACAAATGGTTATTTGTAAATAGATAAACCAAAAGTTCCTGAATTCTTTTTCAAGGTGTTTTTCAACAGCTGGCAAAGATCTAATTTAAAATATTACTGTTGAGATAGGCAGGATGATTTGAGAAAATCAGATTAAAATGGGTAAATTATTATGTTTAAAATTTATTTATTTATTCTAATTAGGTATATATGACAGGAGAATGCATTTTGATTCATTGTGCACAACTGCAGCACAACTTTTCATTTCTCTGTTTGTACGCAATGTAGTGTTGCACCATATGTGCAGCCATACATGTACCTACGGTAATGATATCCATCTTATTCCATCCCCTTTCCTGCCCCCATGCCCCCTCCCCTTTGTCCAAAGTAAATTAGTATTAACATGAAGATGGTGAGCTAATTACTCACAAAGCCCAGATTATAGGCTCTAGGGATTCCTAATCTAACTATTTTAAATTTATTTTTATAGATATTGTGTGGGGGTTTTACCTCAAAAATTACTGAAGACCTTCACTCTTGAGTCATGGGTTAATATTAAATGCTTAAATCAATGTCCTCCCATATCAGTGATTTCTGCCATTAGGCAGTGGAAGCAAACTGAGTTTTAACTTGGCATTAAATGGCTCCTCCAGTAAATACCCATTGTCACACCCATTATCTTGGTCTCCCAACAACAAACTCAATTATTTGTATCTGGATTAATTTGAATCTCTTTCTTATGAGTAAGTTTCTTCAATCATTGTTTCTTTGATATTTGTCTTCAACAAGATTTCATTTAAAGGAGAATCTGTGTACCATATGGTAACCATTTTTTTCCCTTAAAGTAAAAAGCCTAAACATTTAAATACTCTTTGTTTTCTAGCCTAGTTTGATGAGAAACTCTTTGAGCAATGTCTTTATTATAATCAAATTATGTACATATCTTTGCTTTATTTTGGGGTTAAAGCTAGACAAATAATGAGTACAGTCTTAGGCATCACTCATTTCACGCCTTTTTCAATTTATTAGCAAGCTGATTTTTTTCTATAATAGCCCATCACTAGCTATATTCATTTTTAATACCCTTGTTATTCCACTGGGCTAATTTGCTCAGCATTAGTTCCATCTGTTTTTCATCAACCTCATCAAATAGCATATAGTCAAGAATGAATGTACAGCAGAAAACAAATTAGTGGTTGCCAGAGACTAGGGAAAGAGGGGGATAGAGAATGATTGCTTAACAGGTATGGGGTTTCCTTTGTGGTGATTTGACTGTTTTAGAACTAGATAGAGGTAATGTTTGCACAATATGGTAAATCTATGAAAGGCCACTGAATTGAATACTTTAAAGTGTTTAATTCCAGGTTATGTAAATTTCATCTAATTTTTAAAAAGGTAATAAAAATTATCTGCCCACATGGCACTTATAATCAAGTGGGGAAAAGTAGACAATAAACAAATTAAAAAGGACATTAGATTCTGAGTTAAAAGGTGCTTTGTACCACAGAGAAAATTAATCAAGGTTGTGCTTTGGAAAGGAGATGTTATTTTTATTTGTGTATTACTACTACTACTACTATTTGGTGCTGGGGCAGGAACCCATGTCCTCATGCATACTAAGCAAATGCTCTGCCACTGAGCTATACCCAACAGGCAATGTAATTTTAAATAAGGCAATTGATGAAGACCTCATTGCGAAAACAAGACTTAAGACCTGAGGATGATAAGGGATCTACCCACGTGGGAACAAGATAGATAACTATACCAGATTGAGAGAATAGCAAATACAAATGCCCTGAGGTCCCAAAGGTATCTAAAGGACTATCTCTTCAAAGTTTCTTTTGTCTGACATTAAGTTAAATTGCAAGGACTAAGAAAATATTATCACCTCTGTCAGGGTAGAAGTGTTCCTCTTGAGGTCAAATCATTCTTTTATTTAATGGACCAGGCTGATTTTCTTGGCCAAAGCTACACTTACTAAAGAAATCACCATGGAACCAGGAACTACCATTCATTTCATTCAGATGAATCTTTTATTTCCACAAATGGATGGAAATAGAACTTAAACTCCAATGGTCATTTTGGTCACTGGCCTTTTCCAGTAAGTCAACATCCTTTCTGTAGGTACATCGATATATGAAGGGGGAGAGAAGAAAATGTTAGTTTAGTTACCTGTCTTTTGGGTTGTTTTTTGTGCCAACAAATACTCTCATTTGATTTTTTTTTTAAATGAATGCGGAGTGTTTCGGGTTTTAAACCCTTTTCCTCACTTTCCCAGATACATATTCTTTCCTAGAGAACTAGAGTAAAATGATCACAGAAATACTGCAAACATTAAATGTATTTGTGTCCTTCCATCTCAAAGCATCCTGTTCCCAGTTGCTTCAAACAATGTTTAAAGAGGTTCTTCTGTTCCTTCGGTTGAATCAAGCAGCACAGTGACTTGCATTTGTTTACTGACCTTATCCTGGCTTAGTCTTACTTTACTCACCATAAGTTTCCTTTTTCCCCATTTCCAAATACTTCATATGTTTTCATAAGCTAGCCCCAGCCTTTTGGGGAATTAGGTGGGGTATGAAAATAAGAAGAAAAATCAAAGAATGACCTAATAAGTCAAAAGACAACATCAGATTAAAAAAGGACCTGCCTGTAATTTGTAGTGTAACTCCAAATGTCTGTCTTAGCCTGTTTGATCTTCTCTAGTCTCCTCAGGAACAGAAACAAATTATCACATGGATACATACAAAGAATTCTTTTCAAAGCCCAAAGAACATCAAACTAAGCACATCTTTGGATACATTAGATCCACTAGAGGATAAGTTCACTCTCTAATACCAGCAGTATTGGTGACTTTTTTTCAAGCAAACAGAAGCAAATTATGTAGACCCTGGTCCAAGAAGATACTAAAAAAAGCAATGGTGTCAGAGGTAACATTCCACTGTGCCACAGAACATTTCTTGCGGCACTTGCCTTTTTATCCATCTAAGAAGGATTCATTGAGATTCTAAACGCTATCATACAGATGTGATTCATGAAAGATTATGATTCATTTTATTCAAAGAACTCATTAAAAAGACAATGTAGATAAAGGAAGGCACAATGCTTCTTCACACAAGTTTTGATTGGAATTTACTTAGGCTCAATCAGTAAATGAATTGCTACATAATCCTTTCTGATGCCATAAGAATAAAAGTCTACTGCCAAAGGATTTTCTAAAGCAACCATTCTTTAGTGAAAAGTATGACATTAAAAATGTAAGTGTTTGGGGCCAAGGTTGTAACTCAGTGGTATAGTGCTTGCCTAGCATATGTGAGGCACAGGGTTTGATCCTCAGCACCACATAAAAATAAACCAATTAATTAACTAATTAATTAATGGTAAAAATTTAAGTGTTTGGTGAGCTCTGAGTTTACCCACCTCTCCACTTGCCAACTCCTTCACACTGTGAATGCATTCACTTAAACTCTAAGGAGTAATAAAGCATTTATGTTATTAAACTGCCTACTAAATCACCTTCATTCACAAGTTTTTAAAAGAATCTGTAAACATCACTGCAATAGAAGGGCCATTAATGCTTTTGAGAAGGATCATTCCCAGTAGTTTTTAAATGTTTTTTTCTTTGTCTGTAAAGCATAGTTGAGCATAATAGAGTATCATTAGTAGGTCATTCTAGTTGTATACTACTTGACATGGAACAATAAATAAGTTGTAAAACTGGAGTGTTACTCAGTCGGTAGAGTGCTTGCCTTGCATTTGTAGGACTCTGAGTTTGATTCCCAAAAACCACAAGAAAAAAATATGAACAAATTGTGAAAGAAACATGTAACAGTGAGACACACCTCTCCAGGAGCTTAGGAACCTGACTATAAATGTTCTTACCAAGATCAATCAATAAATCTTAAAATTCTCATTTATCTCTGTTTTCTTGTGGCTGAAAGCTAAAAAGGACAAAGTCCTGATGTTGGTCCCTATATATTTCAAATTAATTCTGAGCCCTAAAATCATTTCTGACACCTTAGTTTGTTTTTTGTTAGGAAATGTTTATTATATCCTGTTTAACTACCTTATCTGTTATAATCTTATATGTACACACATAGTGAAATGACTAGCAAGCTAATTAACATATACATTACCACACATAGTATTTTTTTATGTTGTCACCACAAAAATAATAAATATGTGAGATAATGCAAAGTTGCCTTTTATCTTAATTAAAACCATGTATACAAATGTCTGAGAACATCTGTACAGATCTTAAAGCCCTGCACATGCTTTTAAAATTCATAGATTTCATATTATTTCTAAACCTTCCTCATGCATATTGCTATATAACTTTAGGAAATGTCATAACTATTCATGTATCCAAACATATTTCCCGCCCCCCCCCCAAAAAAGAGTAATTTGTCTCAGAACAAAGACAGGACCAGGACTTAGATTATCCAACTATATCACTTGGGATTTGAAATTAAAGACCTTTTTCCATAATAGAACTACTTTGAGCCATAGATGTTATGGCTATAACAACATATAACTCACAGATATCTTTAATTGATTCTTCAGCCTCTAGACACTGTATTAGATGATGTACACTTCCAATAAAAGAGAATAGGATGCATCTTGCTGCTTCAGCTGAATTGTGGGTTTCATTTCATTTTTCCTTAGAAGGAGTATCATAACCTTGCCGATCCTTTGCAACTAGGCTCAAGATGTCTTGTCCTAACCTGAAACAATGCTTTCATTTCACATTTTGCCCAGATATTAGAGAAATAACTAAGGTTTGGATGGTCACTTTTACAAAGAGGGAGTTTAAATGCTCTGTGCAAAGAAGAGATCATTTACCCCTGACCATTACCACTAGTAGAAGAGACATTTGGATTGGTAATTCCTTTGCTCAATTTTATTATAAACAATGTCACACAGATGATTTTGAGCCAGCTGTCTCAAAGTAGCATGTACTAACATGCACACATTGACAACAACTTGTGAAATATCTAGATTAGCAAGGAATAGATGTTTTTCACCTAAGTTCCAGACAAAGATTTGGGGACAAAAGATTTGTAAAATATTATTGAATACTTACTTGCCTTTGTACATTTTATTTCTAATATTTAATAATATTTAACATTTTGATATGTACCATGTCATTAACAACAGCAATCACCATCCTATGACCTTAGAGTTTTGCTCAGCACTACATGGCCTCAGTAGGCTATCAATTTTTAGTTCTTATGTCTGTTTTTTACAGGTTTTCTATCTCCCTCTAGCTATAATTTTATTATTTCTCACTTTTTGATGCCACCTGTATACTTACTTGGAGTTGCCTCCTCTTAACCTTTAAAAGTTAATAACTTATAACATTGTATTGAACTTACAATGTATATAAATGAACTATAAATAAAATATATGTACACAGCATATACTTACCCACATAGGTTAAGGGGGGTAAATTAATATATAGTGTTGCAAAGCTCCCATATTTTGTATGATGCAAAAAAAAAAACACTTTAGTTGTATGGGATAAAATAAAGGCACATGTAACCCCTAAAGAGACACCTGAAAAGACTATAAGGAAGTACAGTTCAATAGCCATAAAAAATCTAAAAAAGCATATTAAAAATATTTGGTATTCCCATACAAAAAAAGAATGAACGAAAGAAGAGAAGAACAATTTTAAAATGGGGGCTAGGATGTAGCTCAGTAGCAGAGTGCTTTCTTATCTTTCATGAGAACCTTGGTTTGATCCCCAGTACTGGAAAGAAAAAGAGAGCATTGACAATTACACAAATTTTTATATGGAGTGCAGATTAGATGAAAGTAATGAATCAGTGTTAAATCTCTAGATTTCAAAAATAGTACTGTGATCTATGTTAAATAATATCCTTGAGCTGCCACCACCAGCAGACCCAGTAACAGCCCCAAGGCCCAGGAAGGCTGCCACCCACCAGTGCAACCCACACTCCATCTGCCCACTCCACAGCTGCTGGTAGGTCCAGGAGTAGCCTGTAAGTCTAGAAGCAGACCCTGGGAAGAGGAAGGCTGCTGTTTCTGGCTTGTACAACCCCTGTTCCACTCACCCACACCTCAGCCACCTGCAGGCCCAGGAACAGGCCCTGGGCCCAGGAACAGGGAGTATTACATGGGGATGCCTATGTCTTGTTTCTCCTACTAAAACCCAAATTCTTATGAATACCCCCTCACTAGTCAAATAATCTAATACCTCTATCTTCTCACATCCTACCTCACAAATGTCTTCACCAACCCCTAACACCCCCTTCTACCATTAGAAACTATAAAGCACCACGCAAACATAGTAGCTATATAGTAGAAGATAACTGATCTCATAATTTCTGTTTAAAGTGACAAAACTGTAAATATAAAAATAGAAGCTAACTGATATATAGCAACATGTTGGGTACATTGAAGGCTGTAATATTGATCTTTCCTGAAAAGTGAGGTATCCAGTAACCAGTAAGGATACTATAAGACAATAGGGCAGAAGCCATAATATCTCAGACTTACACTGCAAGAGAGGAAAACACATAGACATCATGAAAAAACAAGGGAGAAAAATTCCCAAAACAAACCAAGATACTACATCAATAGAATCCATAGAAAGCACAGTAGGTGAAATATCATAGAAGGAGTTCCAAATATACATAATTAAAATGATTTGGGATTTAAAAAATGACCTAAGTGAGCATATACAGGCAATATTTGTTCACTCCAACAAAGAGATAAGAGATCAAATACAGGTGACCATTGATCACACCAACAAAGAGGTAAGAGAATAAATACAGGTAGCAAAAGGTTACTTCAAGAAAGAGAGAGTCTGAGTAAAAAAACAAACAGAAATACTTGAAATGAAAGAAACAATAAGCCATTTAAAAAACTCGATAGCATCACCAAGAGATTGGATCACTTGGAAGACAGGACCTCAGACAATGAGGACAAAATATATAATATTGAAAATAAAATTGACCTCATAGTGAAAATAATAAGAAAACATGAACAGAATGACCAAGAATTATGGGATACCATCAAAAGACCAAACATAAGATTTATTGGAATAGACGAAGGTGCAGAATTTCAAACCAAAGGAATGCACAATCTCTTCAATGAAATAATATCAGAAAAAAACCTGAGCAAGAAGAATGAATTTGAAAACCAAATACAAGAGGCCTATACGATGCCAAATTTACAAAATTAACAGATCTATACCAAGGCGCAGTATGATGAAAATGTCTAGCATACAAAATAAGAATAGAATTTTAAAGGCCGCAAAAGAGAAAAATGAGATTTTTCAACCCAGACCTTCAAAGCCAGGAGATCCTGGAACAACATATACCAGACTCTAAAAGATAAGGGATGCCAAACAAGAATCATATAGCCAGCAAAATTAAGTTTTAGATTTGATGATGAAATAAAAACCTTCCATGATAAACAAAAGCTAAAAGAATTCACAACAAGAAAGCCTGTACTAAAGAACATTCTTGGCAAAATATTTCACGAGGAAATGAAAAACAACAATGAAATCAGCAAAGGGAAGAACTACAATAAAGGAAAAACCAACCAAAGGAGAAATCAAGTCAAGCTAAATACCAAAATAAATAAATAAATAAAAATAAAACATAAAAAATGACTAGTAATACAAATCATGTCTCAATAATAACTCTGAATGTTAATGGCCTAAACTCACCAATTAAAAGACATAGGCTGACAGATTGGATTAAAGAAAAAGACCTAACAATATGCTGCCTTCAAGAGACACATCTTATAGGAAAAGATGCCCAGAGACTGAAGGTGAAAGGATGGGATAAAATATACCATTCACACAGTCTACATAAGCAAGCAGGGGTTTCCATCCTCACATCAAATAAAGTAGACTTCAAGCCAAATGTAATCAAAAGAGATAAACATGGACATTTCATGCCGCTCAAGGGAATCATGCATCAACAAGAAATAACTGTTACAAAATATAGGCCCAAATGATGGAGCATCTACATTCATCAAACTCTTCCCATATTCAAAAGTCAAATATACCACAACACAATAATTCTAGGTGACTTTAACACTCCTCTTTCACCACTGGATAGATCTTCCAAACAAAAAGTAAACAAAGAAATTATAGAACTCAATTTTACAATCAATAACTTAGACTTAACTGACATAGAGTATATTATCTATCAATGAGCCAATGCAGCTTCTTTTCAGCAGCACATTGATCCTTCTCTAAAATAGATCATATATTATGCCACAAAGCAACTCTAAGCAGATATTAAAAAGTAGAGATACTACCCTGCATTCTATTAGATCATAATGGAATGAAATTAGAAATCAATGATAAAAAAAGAAAGAAAAGCTACTCCAACAACTAGAGACTAAATAATATGCTATTGAATGAATACTGGGTTGTAGAAGACATCAAGAAGGAGAATAAAAAATTCTTAGAGGTAAATGAGAACACCAATACAACATATCAAAATATCTGGGACACTCTGAAGGCAGTAATAAGAGGAAAGTTCATTGCATGCAGTTCATTCCTTCAAAGAAGAAAAAGTCAACAAATAAATGAACTAACCTTATACCTCAATGCCCTAGAAAAAGAAGAACAAATCAACCCCAAAAGCAGTAGAAGACAGGAAATAATTAAAATCAGAGCCGAAGTCAATGGAATTGAAACAAAACAACAACAAATTGAAAAAATTGACAGAACTAATAGTTGGTTCTTTGAATAAAGAAATAAAATTGCCGGGCGCAGTGGCGCACGCCTGTAATCCTAGCACTTGGGAGTCTGAGGCAGGAGGATCAAGAGTTCAAAGCCAGCCTCAGCAATGGCAAGGCACTTAGCAACTCAGTGAGACCCTTTCTCTAAATAAAAATACAAGAAAAAGGGCTGGGGATGTGGCCGAGTGGTCAAGTGTCTCTGAGTTCAATCCCTGGTACCAAAAAAAAAAAAAAAAAAAGAAAGAAAGAAAAGAAATAAAATTGATAAACCATTAGCTATGCTAAGAAGAGAAAAAAACTCAAATTACCAATATATGTGATGAAAAAATAAAAATCACAATGGACACTACAGAAATACAGAAGATAATTAGAAATTATTTTGAAAATGTATACTCCAATAAAATAGAAAATAACAAAGGCATTGACAAATTTCTAAAAACATACGATATGCCCAAACTAAATCAGGATGACATACACAATTTAAATAGATCAATTTCAAGCAAAGATATAGAGGATGCCATCAAAAACCTACTAACCAAGAAAAGCCCAGGACTGGATGGATACACAGCCTAGTTCCACAAGACCTTTAAAGAAGAACTAACACCAATATTTCTCAAACTATTTCATGAAATAGAAAAAGAGGGAACACTTCCAGACTCATTCTATGAGGCCAATATCACCCTGATTCCAAAAAATGGCAGAGACAAATCAAAGAAAGAAAACATCGGACCAATATCTCTAATGAATATAGATGCAAAAATTCTCAATAAAATTCTGGAAAATCAAATTCAAAAACATATCAAAAAGATAGTGCACCACGATCAAGTGGGGTTCATTCCAGGGATGCAAGGTTTGTTCAACATAAGGAAATCAATAAATGTAATTCATCACATCAATAGACACAAAGACAAAAATCATATGATTATCTCAATAGATGCAGACAAAGCATTTGACAAAATGCAGCTCCCCTTCATGTTCAAAATGTTAGAAAAAAGAGGGATAACAGGAACATTCTTCAACATCGTAAAGGCCATCTATGCTAAGCCCCAGGCCAACATCATCCTAAATGGAAAAAAAAATATATTGAAAGCATTCCTTCTAAAAACTGGAACAGGATAGGGATGCCCTCTTTCACCACTCCTATTTAACTTAGTTTTTGAAGCCCTAGCCAGAGCAATTAGACAGACAAAACAAATTAAAGGGATACAGATAGGAAAAGAAGAATTCAAATTATCACTATTTGCAGACAATATGATTCTATACATGGAAGATCCAAAAAACTCTACCAGAAATCTTCTAGAACTAATAAATGAATTCAGCAAAGTGGATGGATATAAAATCAAGACCCATAAATCAAAGGCATTTCTGTACCTCAGCGACAAATCCTCAGAAAGAGAAACTAGGAAAACCACCCCATTTAATATAGCCTCGAAAAAAAAAAAAAAAAAAAAAAGAAAAAAAAACAACTTGGGATTCAACTTAACAAAAGAAGTGAAAGACCTCTACAATGAAAACTACAGCTCGCTAAAGAAAGAAATTAAAGATATTAGAAGATGGAAAGATCTACCTTGTTCATGGCTAGGTAGAACTAATATTGTCAAAATGACTATTCTACAAAAAGCACTACACAATTTCAAGGCAATCCCAATCAAAACCCTCATAGAAATAGAAAAAGCAATCATGAAATTCATCTGGAAAAATAAGAGACCCAGAATAGCCAAAGCGATTCTTAGCAAGAAGATTGAAGCTGGTGGCATTACTATTCCAGACCTTAAACTGTATTACAAAGCAATATTAACAAAAACAGCATGGTATTGGCAACAATAGACCAGTAGACCAATGGTACAGAATAGAAGACAGAGAGACTAACCCACACATCTATAATTATCTTATAGTAGACAAAGGTGCCAAAAACATATATTGGAGAAAAGATAGCCTCTTCAAAAAATGGTGTTGGGAAAATTGGAAATCCTCATGTAATAAAATGAAAGTAAACCTCCATTTCTCTCCATGCACAAAACTCAACTCAAAGTGGATCAAGGACCTAGGAATTAAACCAAAGACCTTGCACCTAACAGAAGAAAAAGTAGGCCCAAATCTCCATCATGTTGGATTAGGCTTCAACTTCCTCAATAAGACCCCTATAGCACAAGAATTGAAACCAATAATTAATAAATGGGATGGATTCAAACTAAAAAGCTTCTTCTCAGCAAAAGAAACAATCAGTGAGGTGAGTAGAGAACCAACAGATGGGAGCAAATTTTTACCACAAGCACATCAGACAGAACACTAACCTCAAGGATATATAAAGCTCTCAAAAACCTAAATACCAAAAAACCAAATAACCCAATCAATAAATGGGCCAAGGAACTGAACAGACACTTCTCAGAAGATGATATACAATCAATCAACAAATATATGAAAAAAAATGTTCAACATCTCTAGCAATTCAAAACTACTCTAAGATTTCATCTCACTCCAGTCAGAATGGCAGCTATCAAAAACACAAACAACAATAAATGCTGGCAAGGATGTGAGAAAAATGGCACACTCATACCTTGCTGGTGGGGCTGCAAATTGGTGCAGCCAATATGGAAATCAGTACGGAGATTCCTAGGAAAACTTGGAATAGAACCACCATTTGACCCAGCTATCCCACTCATTGGTCTCTACCCAAAAGAATTAAAAAACACTTACTACAGGGACACAGTCACATCAATGTTTATATCAGCACAATTCACAATAGCTAGATTGTGGAGACAACCCCGATGCCCATCAGTAGATGAATGGATAGGGAAACTTTGGTATATATACACAATGGAACACTACTCAGCGCTAAAAGAGAATAAATCATGGCATTTGCAGGCAAATAGTTGGAGTTGGAGAAAATAATGCCAAGTGAAGTTAACCAATCCCAAAAAAACAAAGGTCGAATGATTCCTTTGCCATGATGATACTGACTTATAATGGCAACGTAGCGGGGATGGGAGGAATGAAGGAACATTAAATAAATCAAAGGGGAGGGCAGGGAGGGGAGGAGTCAAGGGGATAGGAATAACCGGCATTAGTAACCTAACTATATGTATGAAAACACAAATGGTGTGAAAATACTTTATGTAAAACAGGTGACTTGAAAAATGGTGCTCTTTATATGTAATACAAAATGAATGGCACTCTGCAAGCATATTTAACAAATTAGAATAATAATAAAAATATACTTTTGTTAGTTTCTGTTAAGGGGTACCAAGGATTGAACTCAGGGGCACTCCACCACTGACCCATATCCCCAGCCCTAGTTTGTATTTTATTTAGAGACAGGGTCTCACTGAATTGCTGAGCTCCTTACTTTTCTGAGGCTGGCTTTGGACTCACTATCCTCCTGCCTCAGCCTCCCAAGCCACTGGGATTGTAGGCATGCGCCACTGCACCTGGCCCCTTCTTCTTAAGAAATACAAACTGAAGTATTTGTGGTTAAAGGGGCATAAGTATCTTCAACTTATTCTCAAATTATTCAAAAATACATATGTTATAATTATGTAACATAATATATAGTGCATATGTCACAAATTTGATGTTCATTTCTCTCTTTCTCTTTTAGAGATGTATAATAAGAAAGCTCTCAAGGAAAAATTAATAAAACAAAATTGTGATTCTACAACAAAATTTGTGCCTCTCAATAAATGGCATGTGGGAGACTTGTGAGCAATGCTTGAAAACTTTCAACTCCACACCAAGTAGTTACAATTGAAGTGTTAAGAAACGAATTTTTGTAATCATAAGGAATATCATTCAGTTCCTTAAAAGAATGAAACATTTTCAAAATTTTAAAAAGATCACCAGATTTTTTAAAAATATTTTCCCGGGGCTGGGGTTGTGGCTCAGAGGCACAGCGCTCGCCTCTCACGTGTGCGGCCCGGGTTCGATCCTCAGCACCACATAAACATAAATGCATTGCATTGTGTACAACTAAAGTAAATAAATAAATATATTAAATAAAATATAAAGGCATTGTGTACAACTAAAACAAACAAATAAATATTTTTTTAAAAAAATTAAAAAAAAAATTTCCCATTCATCTTGCTAAGTAAAATGATAACTGGAAAATAAAAGAAGAAATAATATCTCTCTACCCCTAGCAGATTTTCCTTACAGGCCTCCCAATTTAATTTTGTATCCTATATCTTTATAATTATATTTATATTTTGTTAATTAAATTATTTATCCTCCTATACATAATATCAGTCAAAGTAAAGTTTCAACCTTATTATTCAGCAATAGTAGTTTACAGATTGTGTTTTCTCATAAATCAGGTGTCTTCAAAATAAATTGGGAAGAATTTCTATGCAAGAGGAAATGATAAGCATTTGAAAGAGCAGTAAAGAGTTTTCAAATGGGAATCTTGGATTTGGGATTTTCCAATCCAGAGAGATAGGGACAGAGACACAGAGATCAGGAAGTGGAGATAGGTCATGAGACAGGGAAGAAAAAAGGAAAATAAAAATAAAGGTATCTATTAAAGATGAAAGCTATTACTGACAATACTTAATGCATAAAATATATTAAAATAGATCTTTTTTGTATATGCATTTGTGGTAAAAACATCTAACATGAGATCTATCTTCTTAACACATGCTAAAGTACACAAAACCATATTGTTAATGATAGGTATTAAGCTATAGAGCAGATTTTTAGTACTTATTCATTTTACCTAACTGAAACTTTATACCCATTGAGAAACAGAAGGAGGTTTTGGAGGTAATTAATATGTTTGATACATTGATGTGGGAATGGAATCATGGGTGTATGCATATGTCCAAACTCATCAGAATATATACATTAATTATGTACAATGTTCATACATCAATTATAGTTCAATAAAAGCTTAAAAATTGATCTAGTATGTACATGAGAATGGTTGGGCTGCACTCAGTTCTCAAATATTTTAGGGAATTTATATGTATTAACACTTATTTCATATAAAATAATGTGAAAATCTCCTTTGAACTTACATCTCTTCCTTCAGATACTACCTGATTTCTCCTTCACAAAAAAAAAAATCTCAATAGAAACCCCTTCCTCATTTCCCAGTCTCTCTTCAACTCACTCCTGTTAGGCTTTTCTCCTCCACAATTGCATCAAAACTTACTTTTATCAAGGTTCCCACAGTACTGTCAAATATAATAATCTATTCCTAGTCATCACCTTATCAAAACTCAGCAGCATGTGCTAGAATTGATCACTCCCTCCAATTCAAAACAGTATATTCTCTTGACCTCTGTGACACCCATATTCTGGTGTTCCTTCCACTTCACTGGCCACTCTTCCTCTCTCTTACTTACACTTTTTATCTTCCCTAGTTAATATTTCTTGGATGACCTCATCTATTAGCATGGCCATGAATGTCATTTATATAGTGATGACCTTCAAAATTACATCTCCAGCCTTGGATTCTCTCCAAGCTCCACACTCATATATCCAAATATATCTTTTTTTTCTCCATTTGAATACCAAATAGACATTTTAACTTATAACACAAACTGAAGTGTTGATTCAAATTCCAGCCTCAACCCTTGAACTTATTTTTTTTCCAGTTTCCCCAATGTAATAAATTACATCACTATCCCACCCAGTTAAATAAGTGAGAAACCTGAGTCAATCCTTAATTCCCTCACCCCACCATATCTAATCCATTAACAAGTACTGTCCATTCTTTCTCCAAATTATTTTTTTCATTTTTTATTTGTTCTTTTTAGCTATCCATGACAGTAGAGTGTATTTTGACATATTATACATACATGGGGTATAACTTATTATAATTAGGATCCCATTTCTGTGGTTGTACATGATGTGGAGGTTCACTGGTCATATATTCATATATAAACAGAGGAAAGTTTCTTGAAAAGACTACTATAATGGATAGTAACCCACTGATTTCCCAGCCTTCATTAGTAATGTATTCTCTGCATAGCAGACAGAATGATCATTTTGAAATAGAAGGAAGATTGTGGCATTACCCTGTTAAAAATCTTCTAACATCTTCCTGCTGTGCTTTTTTTTTTTTTTTTTTTTTTTTTTTTTTTTTTTTTGTACCGGGGATTAAACCCAGGGGCACTCAACCACTGAGCCACATCCCCAACCCTTTTTGTATTTTATTTAGAGACAGAGTTGCTTAGGGACTCGCTAAATTGCTGAGGCTGACTTTGAACTCTCAAAGTAATATACTGTGCCATCGCACCTGTCTCCCATTGTGCTTTGAATAACATTCTAACACCTGGTTCCAGTGACAGGCTCCATATGATCTAGTTTCTGACTACCTCTCTAACCTCATCTTCTACTCAACCTCTTGCTTTCTATGACCCAGATGCACTGTCTTTCATTTTGTTTACCCAAAGCATATTCTAGTTTTTTCATAGTGGTTTCCCCTTCCTGGAATGCTCTTCATACTAGATCTTTCACCTTACACAGTCCTTTGCTAAAATGTCATATCCTTATTGAGACCTCCCCTGCCAAATTCTCTCTTTCACTGTTTTTATTTTAGTACATATCACTACCTGACATTATGTATTATACTATATTTGTTTATTGTTTGTTTCTACTATCATAATGTCAGTTCCATGAAAGCATATGGTTAACTTTGTTCATTGCTATAGCCCCAGTGAGGATCCAATAAATATTTGCTGAGTGAATGAACTGGCACCATAAATCACCTGGGAGTAAATGTTTTCTTAGAATTAGAAAAGATATCACATTAACTAGATAAGTCCCATATTTTTTATAGGGACAGTGCTGTAAGCCAAAAAAACCAGAGAGATCAAATGGCATATTAAAGGTGATAGAATTTTCTGGTGACAGAGCCAAGACTAGTGTTGAGGTCTTCTGATTCCTATCCCAGTGCTCTTTCCCCTGATCCATTCTGTCTCTTGCTGTCATACTGAGAAAAATAGTGGGAAAATACTTTGATGAAATATATAATGCCTTTCTGACTAAGTGCAAAAAAAATACTGAAGTGTGTCATCAATTCAGTGTTTTTTCACATATTCAGCAGTTGTTTACTGGCCATCTACCAGGTGAAAGACACTGTTTACATTGAAGAAGTATACACGAAGTGATCCTTTCAATAGTTTATAATCTAGAAAAGAGAATAAACCCAATTGATACAATGTAAGCCAGAACATAATAAGTTTCATAACTGTCAAAAGTATTATGTGGTTCCAGAGGAGGAACCAATTTTGCCTAGCCAAAATGATCATAAAAAGTGTGGTCTTAAAAGATAATAAGGGCAAGTAACTGGGGAATAGCATGAATAAAGGTGTAAGAGAATGATAATCCTGGCATTCTAAAAGAGTGAGTAGTGTAGTTAAGATGATCCATGGAGTCTCTCTGGTACCACTGTAATTGATAAAGCTGGTAACCATTTGGGGTAAGAACTCACTTTGCATATGTGACTAAACAAAGAGTTTGAGTTTCCTTTCCTAGATGCTTAACAATTATTTTTAAAATAAATTTTAAATAAATGAATAATGGGACCATTGCATCTTTTTTTTTTAACATTTGATACAAATTTTATACATTTTTTTCATGTGTCTTTCATTTTGCCTTCCCATCCATACTGCATCACCTGCATTTTCTTTTTTTTTTTTAATTTTTTTATTATTTATTTACTTATTCATCATGCACAAGTATAGTATCTTTTTACATACAACTGCTTGTATACAAAGTATATAAGTACCATTCAGATCTTCAATCATGCATTTAGGATAATGATATCCATCTCATTCAACCACCAATTTTTTTCCAACCCCCCCCTTACTCCCTCCCTCCCCTCCCTTTCCGTTGACCATTCTAGTGTTCCTCTGATCCTATGTACCCCCTTCCAACAACTCTGTGAAATTTGAAATAGGGAGATGGCATAATATGAAAAGCACTTAAGAAAGATCGCTCTGGCAACTGGGAATAAGATGAATTGATTCTGTGAATATGAAAGCATATAGATCAGTTTGGGTGGTTAGAAATGAATCAAGAAAGAAGTAAATAACTAGAAAATGGTGGTGAGGTGCTTCCATTAATGTTCAAATAAATCATACAGGCTTTGAAAATTTACATGATAGGGAAATGGACTTAATTCATTGCTATACACTATATCAGAAATTTTCATTTTTAAACTATTCTCTCATTCAAACATCCTAAACTATATTTACATTGTGACCCAAATACATGTGTATGTACATATGACACAAACAATTGAAATATAATTTCACAAACATACTCTCTTATCACAGTATAGTCACATTGATAGTTCCTATTCTAATCTCAACTTCACTTAAAAATTGTTAGTCACAACATTTGACACTGATTTATACTCTACTAATGAGTCATACCTCACAGTTTGAAAAACATACACTAGATTTATTCCCTGATTTGGATGTCTAGGTCATTGGATTTTGATAACATTTGTTTAATCATCTATCAAGAGTTCATCAATTTGCCTCAAAACAAACAATTCAAGGCCTAGAAAAAATTACAGGTTTTGAGGCCTCTTACAAATGCTTTTATATGAAAAATACCTACCTCACATTAGACTACTTAAATAACATATCAACTTGCCACCAAACTCACAAGCTCAAGAGTAATCTGCCTATTTTGTAGGTTACCAATTTCCTGCTCAGACCCCTTCCATGTTTCCCTATTTCCTAGTTCAAAAATCCTAAACTATACGCCCTGACTTTCAAAGTCCTGCATAATTTCTTTCCTCTCGATTCAACCTCACTTTCCCTAACTCCTCAAACGTGGGTTCCTGCTAGATTGATTAATCCTAAAATTACACACCGTTATTCCTTCCTCTATAATATGCTCCTTTCTTTCTCCATCAATCACTAAACCACATACTTTAGCCCAGCTACTTCATGTAGCATCTTTTTCTCTCACTGAATCCCTATAAACACACACATAATCACAGGGTGTTTGGCTTTACCATAGTGTACCCTCTATTTCCTCTGTATAACTTTTAGCTGAGGCAATGTGTTGAAAGGGAAGAACATAAACTTTGGAGTCAGACGGACCTAAAATTGAAACCTGAATCTGCTATTTACTAGTTGAATCCTTTGGAAAATTACTTCTTTAAACCTCAAGTTTCACATCTATTAGGTATTAATAATAGTACCTACTTCAGAAAAATGTGATAACTTTCTGTCACTGTAACAAAATACCTGAGATAAACAACTTATAAGGAGGAAAGGTTTATTTTAGCTCACAGTTTCAGAGTCCATGGTCCATGAACAATTGACTCCATTGTTTGTAGGCCTGTGGTGAGGCAGAACATCTTGACAGGGAGTGTGTGGTAGAATAAATCTGCTCACCTCATGGCATCCAGGAAGCAAAGTGATAAAGTAAAGGGCCAAGAATGCCAATATCCCTTCAAGGGCATGCCCCCAATAGCCTAACATCCTTCTACTAGGATTCATCTCCTAAAGGTTCCAACACTTTCCAAAGGTTGGTGGCCAAGCATTCAACATCTGTCCTTTGGGGGACATTTAAACCATAATGGTAATTATGAGCTTTAAGTGAGATAATGCCTAAAGGATGTAGACAATTTCCTGATATGTTTCAATGAGTATTTCCTTGTATTTTCCTCCCCTGAAAACAGGTGTCATTTCTTATTTAACATCTACCACAGGGTTAAGTACATAGTAGGCACATAGTAAACTTTAGTTGATTTACTGATTAATCAATTCACTCTTCTCCATTATAGTATCAAATAAAGTTCTCCCAATCAACATATACTACCTAATAAATGTAGCAGCCAGAAATTAAGGTAAAACATATTCTTTTTCATTTAGCTTACTTATGCTGAAATTTACGTGTGAGAGATTCCCATTGATGATCTGAGAAGTACAAGAGATATACCCTGAAAAGGAAGTGCTTTCCCCAGATCACCTTACTTATTTCTGTGACTCTATCCTCAAAGTTTCATGTATTGTATTCTGTGATACCTAATTATACAAAATTGTTCAAAATAGACATGTCACTTATGTGACTATGATCCTTGTATTTAAGTTGGGTAAAATGCCAGAACAGATGAAACAAGATAGTGTCTCTAATGTGTTCCCATTCTATCATAGACCAGGCTTGTTTTTTAAATAACTCTAATTATTATTAAGATCATGGTGTCTGATAAAATGTATACAGAAATTCCCCTTGCCTCAGCTCCAAAATAATATACAGGTCTGGTAAACATAAACAAATCTTTAGGAATTTGTCCACTGAACTGTGGGAAGTGGTAACAAATATAAGAATAGCATACCCTGTGGTTTACCACAGAGGACAGGTAAAGGAGAAAGCACATCACTTACAAGTAGGAAAAATGTTTTTCATTACATTATGATCTATTGTTACAAAATACTTTTGCTTAACTATTTAATTTTAGTTATATCATATTACAAACAGTTCAATCACTGTGTTGCAGACTTGCTAAGCTAGGTTCTTGGATAGCTCAAATATAATTGTTAATGTTTTCAGGCTGTCCGAGCAGAAAGGCTCCTTAGCATTTTAGGCATTGAGCTCATTTCTAAAGGGTACTCTGTCCAACGTTGAGGTCTATATTACTTTGTCAAGAATTATGTTTACAATTCTGAAGATTACTTGTACCAAGATGCCACTTTTCTATTTTTCTAAATTAATTTATTTTTTATTCTAAGTTGTTAGAAATGACAGAATGCATTAAATTTCATATTATACTTGTAGAGCACATTTTTACATATCTCTGGTTGTATACAAAGTATATTCACACCATTTGTGACTTCATACATGCACTTAGGGTAATGATATCCATCTCATTCTACCATCCTTTTTTTTATTTCCTTCTTTACCCTTTTGCCTCCTTCCTTCTCCTCCCTCCCCATTGGCCATTCTAGTGTTCCTCTAATCCTCCTATGCTCCCTGTCCCAAACCCACTGTGAATCGGCCTCCTTATATCAGAGAAAACATTCAGCATTTGGCTTTTGGGATTGGCTAACTTCTCTTACCATTATATTCTCCAACTTCATCCATTTTACTTGCGAATGCCATGATTTTATTCTCTTTTATTGCTGACTAATATTCCATTGTGTATGTATACAACATTTTCTTCAACCATTCATCTACTGAAGGGCATCTAGGTTGGTTCCACAGTTTAGCTACTGTGAATTGTGCTGCTATAAACATTGATGTGGCTGTGTCCCTGTAGTATACTGTTTTTAAGTCCTTTGGGTATAGACCTAGGAGTGGGATAGCTGGGTCATAAGGTGGATCCAATCCCAGTTTTCCAAGGAATCTCCATACTGCGTTTCATATTGGCTATACCATTTTGCAGTCCCACCAGCAATGTATGAGTGTGCCATTTTACCCACATCCTCTCCAATTTTTATTGTTGTGTTCTTAATAGCTGCCATTCTGACTGGTGTGAGATGAAATCTTAGAACAGTTTGATTTGCATTTCTTTTATGGTTCACAGAAAAATAAAATGTAATCACTTTGAAATATATGAAAACATGTTTAACATCAATCATATTAGGATAGATTAAAAACAAAATCTGCAATGAGATACAATTTCCCCATCTTCTAGGGAAAGAGCAAAATGTTTGAGAAAAAAGTATGCTGGCAAAGACTTGGGAAAGCAGTATTTTCAGAAACTGTAGGTAAAAGTATCAACTGATAGACAAATTGGCACTTTTGTTACATTTTAAATACATATGTTATTTAATCCAGTAATTTCACAATCAGGAATTTTACACACACATCCATTCATTAACTATCATTCTTGTTGTGTGTGTATATGTATATATGTGTGTGTAAATACATATATTTTACATTCATTCTGTGGTGTGTTTGTGTGTGTGTGTGTGTGTGTGTGTGTGTGTGTGTGTGAGAGAGAGAGAGAGAGAGAGAGAGAGAGAGAGAAGAGAGAGAGAGAGAGAGAAAAGAGAGAGAGAGAGATAATATGCAGCTATTTAATAGTGACATATCTATGACTCCTGGTATGGAATGATGTCCATACAATGTTAAGTACAAAAATTCAAGTCATCTGACCCTTGATTTTTGAGTCTGGCTTATTTCATTTAGAATGATTTTTCTCCATCTCCATTGATTTACTGGAAAACGACATTATTTCTTTCTTCTTTATGGCTGAGTAGTTTTATATACATTTTAAAATCTCCTAGATTCCAGGCTTATTAGAGACAGCAAAAATCTCATATATGATTCTGAATTCAACTTTTTGTGATATATTTTTGCTTGAAATATATGAAAATAAATCTATCCCTGCAAAGATATGTCATTGAAAAAGGGAAGTCTATTTCATTAATCTTTTCTAAAAAGTATAGATGAACTTTGATATTACACCAAACACTACAGGTAATAATTTCTTAAGGATTAACTGAAATATGGAATCTTTTATATCAAAACAGTTAACATTTTAGACTCTACCACATTAAAATCTATTGACCTATGTTGCTCTATGAGTGGATAATTTATGCGTGCATGATTTGTAGCAAAATGCATTGGTTTTTCTGGAAAATATTGCTTTACTAAGTTATGCAGTTCTCATAAATGCTGATATATTTCATGATATTTTACTATCAAAAATATTATTAATATCATCATTAATTTCAACAGTGCTATTAGAAAAATATTTTTGAATTTGCAGGTTCTATGATCTAATATTTTCTAGGTTCTGGGGTGCCTAGAAATTATTGAAATATGCTTGGGGAATCATTATCACATAAGATAGAATATTTAAGAAATGATATCCAAGAAACTGGAAAAAAATATTGCATCTTGGAGAGGTTGGAGGAAGAAAGGAGATTTTGCAGTGTACAGCTACTTTTATTGTTTTTATTTTTTCCACTGGGTACAAGTATTGCAAATTCAAAATAGAGGCAATTTTTTCTTTGCATCCTTAATAAAGTTAAGTGACTTCATCAATGATTATTAACAGGACAAAGGGCTTATATTTGAGTTTTCCTAGCACCATTTGTTGAAAAGGCTATCCTTTCTCCACTCTACATTTTTGGCGCCTTTGTCTAATATAAGATAGCTGAAATTATATGTATTAGTCTCTGTGTCCTCAATTCTGTACCATTGGTCCACCAGTCTGTTTTGGTGCCAATACCATGCTGTTTTTGTTACTATTGCTCTATAGTATAATTTAAAGTCCGGTATGGTGATGCCCCCTGCTTCACTTTTCTTGCTCAGGATTGCTTGGGCTATTCTGGGTCTCTTATTTCTCCAGATGAATTTCATGACTGCTTTTTCTATTTCTTTGAAGAATGACATTGGGATTTTGATTGGAATTGCATTAAATATGCATAATGCTTTTGGTAGTATGGACATTTTGACAATATTGATTCTACCTATCCAAGAGCAAGGTAGGTCTTTCCATCTTCTGAGTTCTTCTATGATTTCTTTCTTTAGTGTTCTATAATTTTCCTTATAGAGGTCTTTCACCTCTTTCGTTAAGTTGATTCCCAGGTATTTTATTTTTTTTTATGCTATTGTAAATGGGGTAGTTTTCATCATTTCCCTTTCAGAGGCTTTGTCACTGATGTACAAAAATGCCTTTGACTTATGGGTATTGATTTTGTATCCTGCTACTTTGCCAAATTCATTTACTAGTTGTAAAAGTTTTCTGGTAGAGTTTTTTGGGTCTTCTAGGTATATTATCATGTCATCAGCAAATAGTGCTAATTTGAGCTCTTCTTATATACAACAAAATGAAATTAAACCCTTGTCTCTCACCATGCACAAAACTCAAGTCAAAGTGGATCAAGGACCTAGGAATTAGACCAGAGACAAGACGCCTAATAGAAGAAAAAGTAAGCTCCAATTTCCAACATGTCGGATTAGGCCCCAAGTTCCTTAATAAGAATCCTGTAGCACAAGAACTATTACCAAGAATTAATGAATGGGATAGATTTAAACTAAAAAGCTTCTTCTCAGCAAAAGAAACAATTAGTGAGGTGAATAGAGAGCCAACTAATTGGGAACAAATATTTAATACATGCACATCAGATAGAGCACTAATTTCTAGAATGTATATAGAACTAAAAAAACTTAACACCAAAAAAGCAAATAACCCAATCAATAAATGGGCTAAGGACTTTAAAAGACAATTCTGAGAAGAAGATACACATTTAATCAACAAATACATGAAAAAATGCTCAACATCACTGGCAATTAGAGAAATGCAAATCAAAACTACTCTAAGATTTCATTTCACTCCAGTCAGAATGGCAGCTATCAAGAACACAAACAACAATAAATGTTGGAGAGGATGTGGGGAAAAAGGCACACTCATACATTGCTGGTGGGACTGCAAAATGGTGCAACCACTATGGAAAGCAGTATGGAGATTTCATGGGAAAATGGGAATGGAACCACCCTATGACCCAGCCATCCCACTCCTGGGTCTATTCCCAAAAGACTTAAAAACAGCATATTACAGTGACACAGCCACTTCAATGTTTATAGCAGCACAATTCACAATAGCTAGGTTGTGGAACCAACCTAGAAGTCCCTCAGTAGATGAGTAGATAAAGAAAATGTGGTATATATACAAAATGGAATTTTACTCAGCAATAAGAGAGAATAAAATGATGGCATTTGCAGGTAAATGGATGAAGTTGGAGAATATAATGCTAAGTGAAATTAGTCAATCTCAAAAATCCAAATACCGAATGTTTTCTCTGATATAAGGAGGCTAGTTCACAGTGTTGTTGGAAGGGGGTACATAGGATCAGAGGAACACTAGAATGGTCAACGGAAATGGAGGGGAAGGGAGGGAGTAAGGAGGGAGGGGGGAGGAAAAAAATTGGTGGTTGAATGAGATGGATATCATTATCCCAAATGCATGATTGAAGATCTGAATGGTACTTATATACTTTGTATACAAGCAGTTGTATGTAAAAAGATACTATACTTGTGCATGATGAATAAGTAAATAAATAATTTTTAAAAAAGGCTTATATTTGAGAATTAGTAACTACATTCCTGATGACTTTGTGATTGTATCACAAATGTCACAAATCCATTATGATTATTTGAAAAGCATTATGATGCAGGTGGACACAAGTCTTCACAATAAAGTTTCATTTTTGTGTCCCTAGCATTTCTGTCAAAGAATTAGCAGTAAGCAAAAGTTATGTATTAATATATGCTCTGTAAGATTTTCATTTCTCTTTTTTTTAAAGCACAAAATATATAATACAAAGGTCCCAGTGAACTCAGTTCTCAAATATACTATTCTATGAAAGTGGCTTTGACAAGTAATGATTCAGCACATCATGTAATAATACATTTCAAAATGGTGTTTTTGATTTTGATCAAGCCTAGGGGAGGCTTTAAATAGGCAGAAACGGCCTTTATGAAGGACTAAAGGCCCAGCTGTAGATCTCATTTGATGGTCCTTCAGAGCCATGTGTGCCAGCATTTGACCTACTTTTGCCATGCAGAAAAGAAATTTTCTCATTAGAAAACTAAAATTCTGTGAACTTGGATGGTTCATTTAGAGGAAAATCCAACTCCATTAAGTATTACTGAAGTACCAGGATATTCAGTATTCATCTCTCTAGTGCCAGGATTCTCAGCCTGAATCAAATTTAAGCAAGAGTCTTATACTACACCTGACAGACTAATACTGGATCTGCAATGATCTAGGAGACATTTTTTATAACCATCAACATAATCACCCTAGAAAGAAACAGGAAAGTTATTTCTTTGATTCCTTCTTCTCTTCTCCCTTCCAATTTGCCGCCAACTACTCCTCTAAAATAGAAATATTTCCCCCAAATAAATTCTTTAATGGCAACCAATTATCAAGGTGAATTCCAAGCTTCTTAGAATGGCACACAAGATTCAGAATTATTTGACCCTTGTTTCTTTTTTGAGCCCTTCTCCAATTTGTCTACTTGATAAATTACAATCCAGCTTTCAAAATAATGCTCAGATATTTCAATTCTATGAAGCATTTCTGGCTATGTTCTTCTGCCGTTTACTGCACTTTAACTCATCACTGAAATATCTTTGTCAAAAATTGTCTTTTTTTGAAAAAAAAAAAAACTCTCTTCTATCATACCTTCCTTTGTCTAAGATGAATTCTGTGCCACCATAATATTTTGTACATGTCCCCACTATAGCACTATATATGTAGTATTATTGTTAATACATCTTATTCCTCTAACCATAGATTCCCTAGAAGTAGAGACCATATCTTATTTATCTTTGAATTTGAACAGAGTATATTTGTCAAATTACTGTTGATGGACATTTATTTGGGATTGTAATGATCTGTATTTGTTAATGGCTATTTGGAACTAGACAAAATTGATATGCAATATACCTTTTATAATAAAACTATAAGGATGATGATGATGATGATCATCATCATCATCATCATCATCATTATCTGCACTGCCAATGGAGGACACTGAGGCTCAGAGAAATTAAGTGCCTTGTTCAAACTTAGACAGCTGTCAAAAGGGCATGTTTGGTATGAGAACTTATGTGCCCATTCTATTAAATTACTTTTGGCTTATCAGGGTTAAAAGCAATAGTTGTAACAAAAAGAAAAAGAGGGTAGCAATATACACTAGTAACTTATTTAATGGAGGAATGACCAACCACATATAAATAAAGATGTCTTGTATCCTGCAGGGATTGTTTTCAAGAACTCTGTGAATACATCATTACTACAACCACAAAAGTACACTAAAACTAGCATGATAAGGTCCAAATTACTTTGTAGTCTAGTCACTCATATATAGTATTAAGGTTAGAATATAAGAATTTAAAGTAAAAGAAAGGGAAGTGGTTTTTTCTCTAATTTAAAGTAAAAGATAGGGAAGTGGTTTTCCTCCAGTGTGTACTCACAATATTCACCGGAGGTTATTAAATGTGAGTCTCACTAAAATGAAACTAGTGACAAAAAGCAGACAGACAGTTAGTTGCCTGAGACTAAGTGTTAAGGGAATTAACTGCAAATTTTCAGAGTTATGTGCCTTTTTAGTATACATGCATTTGTCAAAACTCATCAATGTGTACATTTTATTGAATGTAAATTATACATCAATAAAGTTAATTTTAAAATATACGTTTATAATACATTTAAACAAAACTTAAATACATTATAAATATGTACTGTCTTAATGTAATGAAGAGTTAAATGGGAATATATGTAAAAAGATTAGGGAATGACTCTTACCTTACAAAAGTACATAGCAAACTACTCAGTTTATTCAAAGTATGATTTACTTTACCTCAATCTGATTTACACCCCACTTTCCAGGACCCTGTTCATATCCTATAAAGGAAAGGAACACATGAATAGTTCTGCTAGAGATTGAGAAAACAGCTAGTGACACCAGGAATTGCCTCTTGACTCTTAGGCATAAAATACACAGCCAAGTTAATTATCATTCTAAGCAAAATGGAAATGAGAAGGTAAAACAAACAGCTATTTTTGCTTTCAATGCTTAATGTCTAATGGACAGTTCTGACAAATTAATATATAACCAAATCCCACCTTCATAATGCCTCCTCTGGTCAATGTCCCAACAGTTCCCAAATTCAGCCCATTCTCTGAAAGATTCTCCTCCTCTGGACTTCCCCTGTACCCATAGCATAGGCACATGTCTATTGAGACAGCACTTTTGAGGTACTGCAAATGCCTCTTGATATTGTGTATCTCCTCCCCCATTAGACTATGAGTTTCTTGTGGATAAGAACCATAATTTGTTCATTTCTGAATCTCCAACACCTACCACAGTACTTGACATAGTAGTATATGGAAAGATCTTTGATTGGATGTACCTTGACATACCTAGATCTCTCACTAAGAGACACCACAATCCATTCAGTGTATAAGCAAGAAACCTAAGCATAACTTAAGAGCCATCCTTATATTTATATCTAGTCCATCACCAAGTTCTAATTATTATACCTTCTAACTGGCCCTCAGAGCTACTTACTTCTCTCCATATCCATAAATAAATCCTACCCGAGTTTAAGTTTCTATCACCACTAGCCTGGATTAGTGGAAGTGTCTATATGTTCACTTCCATCCAATCCATTCTCCATACTAAAAACATCTGATTATGTCATAACTACACTTTCTTTAAAACCACTTTCATGTCTTCCTGTTGCTCCTTGGATAGAGAGAAAAACTTCAAGTAAAAGACTGCATTGTTTGTTCCTAAATACCTTAGTTTGTTTTAGTCTCCTTGTCTCTTACTTTACTCCAACCAGTTGCATTCATCATGATCTCTTCACAAAGCGTGATTGCATATGGTTATCTTTTATCCAAAAAAGTCCCTCCTTCCTTTCCTTTCCCAGTTAATGCTCACGTATTCTTTGTATTTCTGCTCAAGTTTGACTTCCTCTAAGAAGTTTTTGATAACCTCCATGATTAGATCAAATCCCCCAGATACATGATATTTCAGTCCATGTACCTCTTTCTTATACATAATTTTCACAATTAAAGGTTCACATGTATTTGTGTGATTAAAGACCATTTCCTCCACTAGATTTCAAGCTCTTAAAAGCAAGAACTGTGAGAGTTTTTTTACCACTGAATCCCCAGTGCTTAGTACAATACCTGTCATATAGTAGAAGCCCAAATATTTTTGGGTTTGTTTTGTTTGTTTGTTTGTTTGTTGTTTTGGTACTGAGGATTAAACCCAGGGGCTCTTAAAGACTGAGCCCCATACCCAGCTGTTTTTATTTTTCACTCTGAGAAAGGGTCTTGCTAAGTTGCTCAAAGCCTTGCTAAGTTGCTCAGAATGGTTTTGAACTTGCAATCCTCCTGCCGCAGCCTCCTGAGCTGCTGGGATAACAGGCATGTGCCACTGAGACCAGCTCCAAATATTTTTTTTTAAATAAATGAGTGAATATACCTATACAGAAACAAAAGCAGGTAAATAATACACAATTTTACCACTAGGGATTTGAAATACCCATTCAACAGATAATCATAAATCTCCTATTCATTGTCTAGGAACGTGCTCAAGTGATAAGAACACAAAAAGACAAAATAGAATTCTTGTGCTGATAAAAATTACAGGCTAATTTAATGAAAGGGTTATCCACCCAACAATTTCATTTATAGAAATATACTTTCTTTGCTTATCTAACATACTTTTTTCAGTAGAATGTTTGAACTTTCTGATTTTTACTGTTATTAGAGGATATTTTATTCCATGATAGCTTGTCTAACTCTGTCTCAAATTTTTTTCTGATCTTGAGCCGATTCCATCTCTTAATACTTATACAGGGGTCTGTCCCTCCTTTCTAGTAGATTAATAATGATAGAGTAGTAGCAGGAATAATACTACTAGTAGTATACCATTAGTAAAAAGAGTAAATAATAATTATAGTGGCAGTGGCAATGACAGAAATAGCGATCATTTACTTCAGCATCTCAAGCTTTCCCAACTCTAGAAGGTAAAGACATACAAATAGATGTGAGAGGGGAGCCTCAGAAGAATTCAATGTTTTACCCAGGGTTATTCAGATAGTAAATGATAAAGAAAAAAATCTAAAACCAAATTTTTCTTATTTTAAATCTTGAGCTTTTTCCATTCCAGGATATACAACATTTCTCATTTCTGTTCCCTGCAATCTCCCTGATAATAGACTTGAACATTCATGAAGCAATTTGTGACATGATTTTACAGTACATATAATCATCAAGGAAGGATGTAGGTTTTGAGGAGCAAAACATCTTTGGATTAGAAAATTGACTTGTTATCTAATCACAAAGAGGATAAATATGGAGTCTACTAAGGTTAGTTTGAAAATTGTCCTCTTTGATGTTAATTCTGAAAGTATTGAAGAACATAAGCTAATGGCTTTTAGAAAATGTCAAAAATCCCATATATTTCCATAGTTGTGCTTGAATGACTTTTATAAACTAGATCAGCATAACTCTCTGAAGGCTTTAAATTAATTTGACTTAAACATTTCAATTATAATGAAGACATTGATTAAAATTGGTATATAATAATCCTTCAAGGCAAGACTCAGGACTAAGTTAGAAAGACACTGTGGAGTAGTAGGAAGTGTAGAAAGCAGCACTACAATGGGAAAAGTCCCAAATTACCTATTGTCAAGCTGTGTCTGAGCTTCTGCTATCTTACCTACAGAATGAGAGAATCAAATCACATGCTTATCAAAGTCCTTTTTAGTTCTTATCCATTCCTGAAGATATTTCAAGTTTTCAGATCTTACTGGGTAAATAAAAAGTCTGTGTAGGTATAATTCCAAGCAAGAAGAAATTAATTAATTAATTTCAAAAGAAGTCTTCAAGAATTGGAGAATATTTACATGACAGGACTGGATAGACTTATGATCTCTTTTGCAGAATCTCCAAAAAATAACAATGACTATCTCTCAATCATTTTTTTCCTAGCTCTCCCTACCATCCAGACCTCCAGAGGCCAGTTGGTATTATTAGGTATTCCTACAAGCTCCAAGCAAGTAATGCAACAGCAACTATCATACTGACTAGTAGAGAAGAGATATTGAAGAAATCTCTTTCAAATTGAATTAAGATTGCTGGGTTCAGTGATGCATGCCTGTAATCCCAGCAGCTCAGGAGGCTGAGGCAGGAGTATTGCAGGTTCAAAGCCAGCCTCGGCAACTTAGCAAGGCTGTAATCAAACTAGTGAGACCCTACCTCAAGATTTAAAAATTTAAAAAGGGCTGGGGATGTGGCTCAGTGGTTATGCACCCTTGGGTTCAATCCCTGGCACTAAAAAAAAAATTAAAATGATAAAATATAAGAACAAACTGTGCTCAAATCATACTTTCATACTGCACAAGGGAGGACAAGCCTTCTGGGATCTCAGGGCACAGATAAGCAGGACTTACATACAGATATGAGGGCTTTCAGTTTAGAAACAGTCACCCAATGCCCAAAAGCTGGAAATTATTTGTCAACAAAGATAAATAATAATATTTTGTAACACTTAGTTCCTAACAGACTAAGAATATGAATTATTCTTCCTGACATTCAAGGCCCTCCAGTACTCAGGTCTACTTTCTTTAGAAAACGCTCTCTCTCAATGTTTTCCAGTGTAGTCTCCTAGATTTGCTCAGTCAATAAACTTGAGAATGATGTGTGAATAATAAGCTTAGGAATCATAAATTGGTCTTCAAATTCCAATTTATTCCCTCATTGGCTGTGTAATCTTAGTCAAGTTACATAATATTGCTGATTCTTGATTTCTTCACCAGAAAAATAAGAACACCTACTTCATAGGGCTTTCGTGAACTTGTCATTGAATGAGATAAAGAAAATTATAATAGTTATTATTTATTGTGAACTAATTATTTACCAGGCAATATAGTCCTTTCATTGTATCATACTCAGGGAGTTGCTGTACTGTTGGTAATATATATCCAACTAAGAATTCAGAACAGAGAATCCAAAGGGCATTATAGAGGTTGTTGTTTCCTCCAGATGGTCAGTAAGCAATGACTATCCCAACTGTGTATGTACACCAGAAGTCTATGGACAGGCCCCATGTAACAATCTAGTCTAGCAGACCCAGCAGCAAATTTTCCATCTCAACACTTTATTCTTTCTAGATTTTCCTTCAGGAATAAAAGGTGGCAAATCATAAGAATTCAAAAGGAAATTTCAAGTTAATTCCTAAAATGTTGAACTGGAATGGTGGGTCCCACACTTACTTGCTGTGTGGCCTTAGGGAAGTTGTATAACTTATCAAATCTGAGTTCTTTACCTAAGAATTGTGGCCTGTACTTTTCAGGGCTGTGGTAAAAATTAGAAATAATGTATAAAAGTGATTAATTACAGCTTATATACAGCTTATGTGATTCCCAGCTTATATAATAAATAGTGACAAAGTTTAGCATGGCATTAGTTATATTCTTCTATCCCTAAAAAATTCAAATGTCAGCTAAATGCAGGATGTCATTTCATATATCAGCAAAATACAGATACAAGCATCATGCTTGATATTTAACAATTTGATGAGTCTTGGAAAAATCATGACGAGTAGCTTTTTTACACTGTCATGATTCTGGGGAAAATCTGTAACATAAAGCCAAGGAGCTACAGTCTGCATTGATCTTCTATAGCAATCATCAATTTCCCCACAAAATTTAGTACTTTTTTATCCCATTCTATATCCCATGCAGACAGCGCTAAATATATACATCCAGCCCACACTTCTCTGAATACAAGACTCATATATCTAATTGTCCACTTAACACTCTAGAGGATATCCAATAGATATCTCAAATAAAACATGGTCAAACAGAGCTCTTAATAACTCCACAAAATGTGGCCTCCTTCAGTCTTCCACTTTTCAGTAAAAAAATTATTATCCAACTATTACTAAAATCAATAACATAAGAATCATCATGGGAAAGTATAGTCATTTCTACCTTTGCAGTTGTCTCTTGAGTCTGCCTGCTTTTTAAATTTCTATTACCATGTCTCTAGTCCAAGCTACCAACAACATATGACGCTCACTCTGAAATATTTTTACAAATTGTTCACCTTTTTGACTATTCCTTAACTTTCAGAGTCTATTTTAAATGTTATTTTGCATCAAGTAGATGGTCCCCAATCTCAGGCTATTTTCCTTTTTATCAGGTATTGCAATATATAAATGTATAATTAACCACATATTTATTAATTTAATGCCTCCCTTTATACTTCAAGCTCAATCAGGGAAGACAACACGTCTCTCTTTATTTGCCACATTTTTTTTAAAAAATTATTTATTTATTTATTTATTTATTGGTACTGGGATTTAACCCAGGGGCACTTAACCAATGAGCCATGTCCCTATCCCTTTTTATGTTTTGAGACATGGTTTCACTAAGTTGCTTATGGCCTCACTAAGTTGCTGAGGCTGACCTCAAACTTGCAATCCTCCTGTCTTAGACTCCAAAGTCACTGGGATTACAGGCACTCACCACCATGCCCAGCTTTGTTCACCACTGTTCACCTAGCACAATAAGCATTTGGTGAATGTTCAAATAATATTAAACATATTACTTGTGGGTTGATAACACTGCCTCGGATAATCAATATTTATTTACATGTCCTCAAATTTATTTTCACCTCATATGATGGTGAAAATTATATAACATTATGAAAATGCTTTTTACTAACACAAAATGTATTGACAAATGTTGGATTTTAGGAGCAAGAGGAATTAGGCATTTAAAATATGATTTACAATGCTTTTTATCAGAAAAAGTAAAGCACACTTATTTCTCACACAACTATCATGCCAGAATTATGGTGAAGCTATGATGCCCTAATTATTAAAATTTAACAAAAATTTGGGTTCTTAGTCTAATAACTTCTGAATATTATTATTACTGCCTTCCCATCTTGTTTCCCCAAACTCAGAGTTATCAGACATTATAGGTGGGCCCCAATTCAAAGGATCCAAAATACACAAAATACTTAAATCCATTGAACAAACATACTAAGTGATTACTATATCAAACACACAAGCATGTGGTTTTCCAGGCAATTCAGACAAGGCAACATGCCCCATAAAAAATCAACCCTCTTTCCCTACAGAGTCATGTCCACACTGCTAATCACTTAGACTTTTGCATCTAGTGTCTGCCAGTTGCTCCTCAGGATCTCTGCTGAAGCATAGTGCCAAATCAAGGAGACATTTCCAGCTATATAAAGTACTCTTGGTACCAAGAAATGATTTATGGACTTGAACTGATGAATTATTTTCCCATTTGACAGCCAAAGGAGGCCATTTAACTGCCTTTATAAACTACTAGGGATGAATCATAATAACAGAGAATTGCTGGACAGGAAAAGGCCAGTCTCCCCAACATGCTTGTCCTGTGTACTCATTTCTACTTCAGCTTTGTCTTAGCTGCCTTTGCTCTTGGCTCACTCATCATTAAAATGTCTTGCTGGCTGCAAAACTCATTGTACAGACAACAATATTTTCTCTGACCACCTTAATTGACAAATTATTCTACATGATTGCATCTCCTTGAATGAAACAGTTTTTCCTGAAATCCCTATTTATGTGGCTCTGTGCTTGAGTTTTTCTTAGCCCCTGGTTAACTTCCTGACTTTTAAAATTCATCCTCTATAAAAGAAGAACCATATTAACAATAGCAATTTGTCTTTGGCTGTTTATCAGATTTCTGTCTTGTGGTGAAATGGCTACAAGGTCACCTTTATAAGTTTTTCAGTAATAATTATGATGATGATGATAATACCAATAATTACAATAACATCAATTACTGAGTACCATTCATATACTTTCTTCAGCTCAAGGTATCAACATTATTCTCACTGTATACATGAGAAAGACACTGAGGTTCAGAGAGGTAAATTAGTTTTTTTAAAATCACAAAGCTAATGTTAGAATCAGGATTTTGATCATGATATTCTGGTTCAGAAACAGGGATCATGGGAGCAAAACAAGTTTTAAAAACTTTTCACTGGTCTTCTTCTAGAGTCAAATTCTTATTTCACTGAACTAACTTTATGTGTGTGCATGCGTGCATGTGTGTGTGTGAGTGTGGGTGTTTGGGAGTATGTGTGTTTGTGAGTGTGTGTTAGAAGCATCTTCCCGTAGGTATGTTGCTCAACATAAGGTCTCATCCTTCTACATTTAAGAAAATCCATTCTAGTCAAATCAAATCATATTGCCATGAGCAATATCTAGTTATATAAGCTTTTACTACTAAAAAGAACTCAGGTTTTGGAAAAACAACAACCACCTGAATCTTTACAGGATCATCATTATTTGCCATAGAACATTCAGAAAACTACTTCCCAAATTTCAATTTCCATATCTGTGAATTAGGGACTAAATGACATATCTCATAAGATTTTAGGATGACTAAATGAGATCATCTATGTGAAAGCACAGAACCCTACTCCTAGTTCCATAATTCTATGTGGTATTTATGTATAAGGGTAAATCTATGTATCAGGAGCAACATATCTTGGAGGACATTAATATCATTGGCAAGACAAAACCTAAACGAAGAATATTTCTAAGATTATTATAAATTATCATCAAATAGTATGTTAAAACCTTTTGTATCTGGAGAAAGAAATAGTTGACTGTAACATAAGATTAGTCTGTGGAGGCTTCACAGAGAATGTACAGAACTATAAAATGTGTATATGTGAAGAACAGTGGCAGAGTATGAAGGTAGTAAGCAAAGAGGAAAGAAAAGAGCTAGTGATATTTATTGAGCACTGTTGTGTGTAGGAGCTATTCAGGAAATTTGTATCAGGGTTCCTTAAGAGCAATGTTTCAAAACAAAAGTGGATTCAACTCCTAGCTCCACAACCTACCAGGTTTGTGATCACTGACAAGTAACTTCACTTCTCTAAGTCTCCATTTCTTCCCTTACAAAATACAGAAAATATTACCAACATTATGAGCTTGTTTTGAAATTTGACTTGGTGTAAAATATAATGCTTGACAAAAAAAATGGTACTTCTCTGAGCATCCACTCCAGTCTATGGAATCTACTTCATGGCTGGTCTCCTGCCATACGAAGTTCTTTGTTTTCTTTCCCCTAGAAAGGTGGCTGTATAGAACATTCTCAGCTTGTTCAAATCACTGCTTTCAGATTAGGGGAAAACAAGGTAGCTAAGACTATCAGACATAAATATAATGGACCAAGAAAAATCTGTGCCATGGATGCCACCTAGGAGACACAATTCAAACCCTCCCCCAGACTTTCCTCTCTCAGCCTTAACTTGGTATTAGAGAAGACAGCCAAGGAGTCAAAGATCACCTCTGGTACTGGAAGAGAACCATCAGAGCAGAACTAGCCTGGATTTGGCACATTTGCCATATCCTGCTGTCATATGTTCCAACTTGTTCACCCCCAGCTCTCCAAGCTGATCCCCTGCACAGCTGCTTGCAAAATAAGTCCATAGGAACAAATGTGCTTATAGTCCCTGACTTTGCAGAAAAACAAGACCGTCTTTCTGTGGATGAGACAGTTAACAGTGTTAGTTCATCACCCTATAGGGCACAGAAACATGACACACACATTTTCCTAGGACAGAGACTGGCAATCTCTTTGACCCTGGCTGTCACCATAGGGTTACTAGACAGCCCTATGCCAAAGGTTGGGGCACAGTGCAGAAAATCTGGGGAAAAAAGGAGAAACACAGTAAGAATGGCTGAGGATAACTGATAAAAAAAATTCACTTTTTAAACTGACACCAAAAATCATCCTTTCCAGTAATTCTCAGCAGGTTATTTTTCTCACTAGTCCCTAAAGGTCAGGAATAGGGTTAATCTAGTTTCTAAAGAGAACAAGTGGTCACCTGCAGGGTAGGAATTATGACACTCTGGGAAAGGCTCCCACAGGCCCTGCCAAGTTGCCAGAAATTCACAGCATTAGTCATGCCTATGAGATACAGAATTGAAATATCTATTAAATTGCAAATATGATAGCTGAGAAGGGAAAATTGGGGGCTTTTTTCAGTCACAGATTCCTATGCTCATTGAGATATTAGATTAGCCCCAGGAGAAAACAAAGATCAGAGAAAATGTATTACAGAGAAGACAGGACATTAGAATATTTAAAATAGGTGAATAAGGGAAAGAGATACCATTGAGAGAGGGATGGGTATGCTGGCAAAGGCCAGAGTAACACAGGAAAGGAAAAGGAGGCCTAGGAGGAAAGGTAATGAAGCTTCTGTGAGCCAGTTTAGTCCTGAGATTTTTGCACCTGCAAGCATGCAAAAGAATAGTCAATTACAAAATGCACAGTAAGTCATTTGAAAAGTTCTCTTAATGCAGCCGAATACTATTGACTGCTGAGGTCTTTTTTTTTATTAAATCACAGAAAAGGTACAAGCGAGTTCCATTTCCATGTGATAATCAGGACACAGACATTCAGATCATGTTAACTGGCTGCTCAGAGAGAAAGTGAATGAGAAAGAACATATGCCAATGATTTGTTTCTTTTCATGCTTCACATCACACTGCTTCAGGGCAACTTTAAGGTGGGTGCTTTCTCCCCCCAAGCTCTTCATTTATCTGTAACATTTGAGACCAACTTGCTTCATCATCTAAATCGCCCGTCTCTGTAAGGTGATCAATTTGTCAATATCCCTCCTGTATTATTACATCCATAAATTGTGCCCTTCACTCTCTACTTGGATCGACCAGTCTATTTGATGGTGTGATTACGATAGCATCTGTGCTGTTCTCAGTTTGTCTATTAACTTCTCTCCTAGCCACTTCAGGGGTTTTACATTCTTTCCCTACTCACTACTAAAGATGGAAATAGTGCAGTTGATTCTGAGCAAGCCACACAGTCAGTTGCTTGTTTAAATGTCCTACTGAAACAAATACTTTAAGGCAAATGCCACAAACAGGCAATTCCCAAATTGATTTAGCTCACAAGAATGCTTTATTTGGTCCATAGAGTGCTTTACAATTCAGGAATTTTCACATAAAAATCAGACTTCCACATCTCCTCAAAATTAGAGGGCCTGGCAATATTGGATTCTCAATCTCATCTGGCAGCAGTTAGGGCTGAGTTGGTGCAGCCACTTCCTGTTGCCTAGAACACCTGGTCTACACCACTCATATACATGACCTACCTGGCTGCTAGAAGCATTTGAATATTGAGGAGGGAACTCCACCATCCAAATGCTTTTCCTGTTAAAATAACAATTACTCTTTCTTAAAGACAAAACAATGGATTGACATATTAACATTTTACATTAAAGGTTATTTTAGGGACCCTTAGACCTGAGCTCTGGACTCACCAACTTTCAAGTCCTTCCAGGGTTGTATCTCTTCTTTTGGCCCAGCACCCAGGATTAAGGGACTTCAGAGAGAGAGAGAGAGAGAGTAAAAGCTGGGTAAAGGTAGGAAAAGCACTGGACTAAGACTCAGGATAGGGTGGTTCTAGTTCTAACCATGCTATTTATCATCTGCCCACCCCATGACAGATGTTTTTAAATTTCTCCAAGCCATAGTTTTACTCTTTTTAAAAATACTATTGCTACTATTACTACTACTAATGATAACAATATCACCTTTGCTGCTGACTCTATAATGTTCTATGAGCAACAGAATATAAAGCGATTTTACATTCATTTGCAAATTTACATTCATTCAACGGGAGTGAAATGATTCAAAATTATAAATTGTTCTACAAACACAAAGCTGTCTTATTGGTACCCAACCAAAGCACTCACCAATCAAATAAACATCCATCCAAACAAAGCTACAAATAATAATTTTTGGAAACCTTCTATATGCTCAGCACTTGGGAACAAAGAAAAGAAATAATCAACAAATGCCATCCCTTAAGGCTTGTTGAGAAAATAAGACAAACAATAAAACATAATAAACAATTATAATTGTGATATAAAGTAAGTGTCCAATAAATATTTTATTGAAAACACAAAGTTACAAGCATTAGTAAGATCCCAATAAATTACATACTCACTTAGCTATTCACTTAGCTTTCCTGATGTTTGTTCTGTAGAAACAGCAACCTGAAATGCTCTTAAGGGGAAAATGTTATGTGGTCATACAAGTTTAGGAAATGTCCTAAAATGCATACCATTTCATTTTGGTAAATTAATAAATATTAGAATATTATAAGCAATAAGTTTCCTTGGGATGACTTGCAAAAATAAAATTGTTTGAGTTTCATGTAGCAAATAAATGGTCACAGGACCTCTTTTTTCTTCTCCCCTCTTCTTTTTCCTCTTCTACTCTACTTTCTTGGAAATCTCTTGAAATTTTTGGTAATCTCCCTTAGAATTTGAGCTCCACAGAACACTATTCTCTTGTATAAATTTAATATTTTTACAGGTTCCCAGGGGATCATTCTTCCATCTCCCTACTGTTTGCTTTCAGAACTACATTTAAAAAAATTGGATCCTGAATTACTTGTTACACATAGTAGGCACTAATTTATGTGCAAACAGATCATTACCAACTGAACCAACACTGTTTAACTAGATGCTTCTCCATTGCTTCACTTACCCTAGTTCAGGATCACTGTCATAATTGCAGTAAACCTATTTGAATCTATTTTTTTCCTCAATATGGAATGTCATTAGGGACTAAGGCACCAAAACATGAAATCTTGCAAATTCCACCTTTCATGCATTTTTGCTTTTCCTTCTTACTTCCCTGGCATTATCCTCAGTTCTGATTCAATTCTGTTTCTCATTCCTAAAGATTTTAACTGAAGCCAGGCATGGTAGTGCATGCCTGTAGTCCCAGCAAATCGTGAGCCTGAGGCAGGAAGATCACAAGTTCAAGACCAGCCTCAGCAATTTAGTGAGGCCCTAAGCAACTTATCCAGACCTTGTCTCAAAGTAAATTTTAAAAACAGCCAGGTATGTGACTCAGTGGTTAAATACCACTGAGTTAAATCCCTGTTACAAAAAAAAAAAAAAAAAAAATTAATAGCTAAGGACTAAGCTCAAAAATTCAAGTGTACCCTATTAGAGGTATCTAAAGTCCAATAGGGAATTACTGAAAACCAAATAGTACATGTCCAAAAAGGAATATTTCAGTGGACCTATGGATGCTGTGACAAATATTTTGGTATTTATTCTCAAGACAGGCAATGTATGTTTAGTAAATGAAATTTATGACTTGTTATTTGTGATGGTAAAAATTTATATTTAAGAGTCAGAAAGACCTAGATTCATATCTGTACTCTTCCAATTACAAAGCACATAGCCATGGGCACATCATCTCTCCAAGTTTTACTTTCTTCTTCTGTAAAATGGGGACAATAACAAAACCACTCTCTTATGATTGTTGTGAATATTAAATGAGAAAATGAATGAAAAACCCTAAGCACAATGTGTACCACATAGTGAACTCTCAAAATAGACATTAGCCTTTTGGGTCCCCAAGTCATGATTATTATATAATTGTTGGCTTAAAGATCACTTCCCCTGTTGTATTATCCTTAATCAAAATACCCAATATCATTTATTCCACCAACTCTCAATCATATCACTACATTCCATGCTTTTTCTCACTCCAGTGTCTCAGCAGTAACAGCAGAGGCATAAAGGAACTAAGAGTAAGGAACATGAACAGCATGTTCTCCAACATGAATGTGAAATTTATCCCTGTGTGTGTATAGCTGCCATTTTCCATACCAGAGGAAATTTATTCTAACAACAATGTAGTCTAAATGAAACCTGCAATAATGCACCACCGTTAAACTTTGTGGAGATTAAAAGCACTTGCTGAAGTCATGCATTTGAACATCTTCACAGACTGATTCCAAATTATACTTTACAGTTTTACCAAGTTCCATACATCTAGATTGCTATGCTACCACTGCTTTACAGTGACTGAGCATCAAATCTTTGAAGCATATCCATAAAATAATCCCTTTTAGTCATTGCATTCAGACACCAATAGTTAAGGGATTACTCCCAATATGTAAAAAGACCCCAATCAGGAACTCTAGCAATATCTACAATAATCCAGAGGAAGGGTGTTATTTGCATATTCACCTGATAATAGGTTATTGGGATTTTTTTCCTAAGTAGCCAATGCTCATTTCTAAATAGCTTCATAAAAGCATGACTCTGAGAAAGATTTATCATGTGAACTGTGAATAAACTTTCAGATAAAGTTAATCAGTGATGGATTCCTGCTTTTATTCATTTTGAATATCCCCATAATTTATGTGTACCACTGAACTTCTCAAGGCTGACCTTCTCCTGTCATCCCAGGAGACCCTATTCCATTATCCTGCTCATGCTCTCACACTCCTTTCCTCCTCCTTCCATTATCGCCTACTCTACATTTTCATGTTCTTTTAACCAACTACCCTGTCTTTCTTTATCACTTTAACTAGCCCTCTACACAAATTCAATGTGAGAATAGAGGGGAAATCTATAAAATAGCAAATAGTTACCTAAAATATGCCATGGAATGTAAAGCTGGTGGTAGTCATCATTGGCAAATGACATAAACATTTCTATTTATTCTTGTAGCCTCCCTGTTCATCTGAAGCTTCCAAAACTATCAAAAGAAATTTTCACAACACTATCACACAGGTATACTATGATTTATATAACCAAAGTATTCCAGACAAGTTGCATTTAAAGCAAATCCTATTTAAATGCAGTAAAAAGGTACCTATTTAAGGAAATACTACAGCATATTATTTTATATGAAGAAATAATTTCATAAAGCAAATTATTACCTTCTAACTTAACAGTTTTGGATATCTGGATCTTTTTATAATTGATCTACTTAAAATAAATATCAACTATAAACCTTAAGAGAACACTTGTTTTACTAAAGACATATTTCTCAGGAATATCAATTTTAAGAGAACAGCCAGAAAATAACCTTTTAAAATCTGAAAATCTTGTAAAGTTTGTATATTTGCAATATATCATCTTATAGAACATCATATTATTCAATTTTTTAATTAAATGGTCCCATTAATTTCACATTGAAATTCTTACCCCATGCCTGTATACTGCTAAACTCAAAATAAGTTAAGGTTTCTCTTTAAATAGTCCCAGCCTTATATTCTGAATTATGAGAGGACAATATGTTTAATTTTGTTCATAATTCTGAGCATACAAAGCCAGCATAGAATACATTGCAAAAAGAATCAGCCTTCACACAGCAACCTCTTGATCTTCCATTTCAAGAAACCATTTTGTTTCTATATCAACCATAACATATTATTTAAATAATAAATATTTAAACTTCATATCTTCTTATGTGAATGAACATTGACCCAAAGATAATTATAACTAAATTTTGAATTTTTCTTGCACCTAGTTCATTGATTGGCATGTAACATATACTTAGTAAATTTTTATTTGAATGGTAATTCAATAAATGACTATTTTCATTTATTGAGTTTGCTTTACCCACATAATCCCTTGACATGTTTTCTGTGGTTACCAATGACCATCATTTTCATGATAGCTTTTAGAGGTTTATGGAAAACAATTTGGGGTCTATGGAAATATGATTGTTTTATGTGTGTGAACCAACATGCGTACAAGAAAATCAAAAGTTGATTCCCAAATATTTTATTTTATTTTTGAGGCTATAGTAAATGGGGTAGGTTTCCTAGTTTCTCTTTCTGAGGATTTCTCACTGATATACAGAAATGCCTTTGATTTATGGGTATTGATTTTATATCCAGCTACATTGCTGAATTCATGTATTAGATTTAGAAGATCTCTGGTGGAATTTTTCAGATGTTCTATGTATAGAATCATATCGTCTGCAAATAGTGATAATTTGAGTTCTTCTTTTCCTATCTGTATCCCTTTAATTTCTTTCATCTGTCTAATTGCTTTGGCTAGGGCTTCAAGAACTATGTTAAATAGGAGTGGTGAAAGAGGACATCCCTGTCTTGTTCCAGTTTTTAGAGGGAATGCTTTCAATTTTTTTTCCCATTTAGGATGATGTTGGCCTGGGGCTTAGCATAGATGGCCTTTATGATGTTGAGGTATGTTCCTGTTATTCCTATTTTTTCTAGCATTTTGAACATGAAGGGATGTTGTATTTTGTCAAATGCTTTCTCTGCATCTATTGAGATGATCATATGATTTTTCTTTGAGCCTGTTGATGTGATGAATTACATTTATTGATTTCCTTATACTGAACCAACCTTGCATCCCTGAAATGAAGCCCACTTGATCATGATGCACTATTTTCTTCTACAGGGACACAGCCACCTCAATGTTTATAGCAGCACAATTCACAATAGCTAGATTGTGGAACCAACCCCGATGCCCATCAGCAGATGAATGGATAGGGAAACTTTGGTATGTATACACAATGGAACACTACTCAGCACTAAAAGAGAATAAAATCATGGCATTTGCAGGTAAATGGATGGAGTTGGAGAAAATAATGCTAAGTGAAGTTAGCCAATCCCCAAAAACCAAAGGTCAAATGGTCTCTTTGATATGAAGGTACTAACTTATAAAGGCAAGAGAGAGGGAATGAAAGGAATGAAAAGGCTTTAAATAGAACAAAGAGGGGGGAGGGAGGGAAGGGGGTAAGGGGATAGGAATAATAGCAGACTGAGTTATCCATGATTACCCTAAATACATGTATGAAGACACAATTGTTATAAAAATACTTTATATTAAACCAGCGACTAGAAAAATTGTGCTCTTTATATGCAATATGAAATGAAATGTACTCTGCAAATGTGTATAACAAATTAGAATAATAAAAAAAATTAAAAACAAAATAAAACCAAAAGGAACATTCTTTCTTCTAGTGTTTCTCAAAGAATGACCCTTGGAAAACATATACCCAAATGCCTAGACAAAAAGGTAAATCAATTTTTTATCTTATTTTTTTGGAAAAATAAGACAGATATGTTTGTCTTTATTCAATACATTTGCAAAATACAATTTTAATTTTTTAATTAAATTTAATTTTGTATCCCGTCTGGGATACAAAAAGGCATATCTGCCCCAGGGATGTTAGTTTTTTCATGGCTTGATCATATCCTTCATGTTGCTGAATGCAAACAGAAACGTTTTTAAACCACTTGCTGTCCCTATTCCTCTATTTTCCTTACATATCAAATGCCATAAATGCCTCCATATGCATTTGTTTCTTACACATACAGAATATCTTTAGCTATGGGACCAGCATAAATTTGCCCATACACAAATTCTCAAATTGTCCTAGTTTTCTAATAGGTTTTGACTTTCATGTTAGCATAATCAGGAAGATGGTAAACAGGGCTTTGATAGGTGGTAGAACACAGCCCATAGATGTTGATTTCTGATTAACACAAATGAATTCCTAGAATTACAATGGCCAGGCTCAAGGCTACCTACATGTCAACGTATTTTTAACCCTCTTGCCAATGACTCTCCAGAACCTGACCCATAGACATTTTCACAAGCCATCAATCAGAGGACTGTTTCCTTCATATCTCCTATACAATATGGTTTGTTCTAATGTGTGAAAATGTTTTCCCATTGATTACTGTTGCATTTTTAATACATATAGTTGAATTGATAGAACTTTTATGTATTATCATAAGAATATATTCTTTGCTACCTTGCATTTTACTTTTTATTAAATTATTTATTCTAACTTGTTATATAACAGCAGAATGCAATTCACTTCATACTACACCTATAGAGCACAATTTTTCAAGTCTCTGGTTGTGCACAAAGTATTTTCACACCATTCGTGTCTTCAAACATGTATTTAGGGTAATGATGTTTAACTCATTCCACCATCTTTTATATCCCCATTCCCCCTCCCTTCCCTTCCCTCCCCTTTGCCTTATCTAAAGTTCCTCCATTGATATACTAAACAAGAATCTGAGAGAAAGAAATGGGAATCTGTATTTGAAAATTTTTCTCCTCACCCTTCCTGGGTCTCTCCACATGATTCTGATGTACATTAAATTTTGTGAATCTGCCGGGCACAGTGACACATGACTGTCATCCCAGCAACTCAGGAGGATTACAAGTTTGAAGTCATCCTGGGCAAATTAGTAAGACCCAGTCTCAAAACTTTTTTAAAAAATTAAAAGGGCTGGGGATGTAGCTCAGTAGAAGAGAGCCCCTGGGCTCAAACCTCAGTACCCCTAAAAATCTAAAAAACTTTGGAGGTGAACCTCTGTAAGATATCCAGATGAAATTTGAATCCCACAGTTCACTTATACTAAAAGTTTAGAGCAAATAAATCAAAATTATAAAATACACAAAAAATGGCTTTAGCTTTGCCTTTCCAGATTCTAAAATGAAAATAAAGATGCCAATTGTTGCTACCATGTTTTATTTGATCAGAGTGTAAAGGCCATTTGGTGTTTAATTTATTATGGTTCAATTTAAACACAAACCTAATACTACAATATTCAAACTGTAGTAAATGATTGCCAAGTGAATGTGTCCCCAAGCATCTGATAAGTATTGGTGATTATAGTCAAAGTGACAATACCACAAGCCTTTGTGCACGGTCACTTATCAATGAAGTATAACTGCCTATGATTGAATATTCTACCAAGAATGAGTCCAGGAAGTCTAGTTCATGTTGAGGAAGACAGAAACTAATCAAAGGCAGATATTTGTTATTGGCCCGATATGGTAGTTATTTTTTTTTAAGCCCATAAGGATGGAATAAACCTTGGTGCCCTTCAACATATGAATGGATCAAAAAAAATGTGATGTATATACACAATGGAGTATTTCTCAGCCATAAAAAAAGTTGACTTTATGACATTTGTAAGTAAATGGATGGACCTGGAGACAAGCCAGATAAGTGAAATAAGTTAGTCCCAACAAACCAAAGGTTGAATGTTTTCTCCAATATGTGGAAGTTAACCCACAAAAAGGGGGGAAGGGAAGAATAGATAGATATTCAGTAGATTAGACAAAGGGGAATTAAGGAAAGAAAGAGGGAATAGGAAAAGGGAAGACAGAAGAATGAATCCGAAATTATTTTCCCATACACATATATGAGTACATCATAGTGAATCCCACCATCATGTATATCCATAAGAATGGGGTCCCAACTAGAATACAATATGTTCCATGCTTGTATGATTATATCAAAATGAATTCTACTGTTACTTATAACTAAAACGAACCAATAAAAGTAAAAAAAAAATAAAAGTCCCTGGGGGAAAGAACAAGCAATTCTAATCCAAAGAACTATTTAAACTTTCACAGAAGGTGCTATTCAAATTCAAACTAAAGTAAAACTGTCATTTCTTAAGATAGGGAGTGGACAAAATATGTGTACACTCTCTTAAAATTTTGGAAAAGACAAAAAAAAAACCCAAAATTTAAATAAACATATGGGGTTCTAGCACTGAACTCAGAAAGTATTAATACAAGTTGACTGATTTTAAAACTATTCCAAAAGATCTGCCAGACATAAAAAAAAATATAGAGAGAAAAATGTATTCTTAACCTTAGCAATGGTATGATAATTAACCAACTGATTGATGTGACCATTAGGAGATTAAACAGGTAATGCCCAAATACATTAATCATAAGTAAATTAATGCAATCAATATTACAATTGTCTGAATAATTTCAAAGTTTATCATGGCTCAGATTTTATCCAAAATACAAATGTGTATATGTATACATACAAACATGCACATTCATGTTTTAAAATCATATGTATTTGAAGTAAAAAGTATGACATTTTAATATACATATATATGGTGACTTGATTACTATAATCTAGAAAATTAACTTATCTATCTCATAAAGCTATTTTTTAATATTTGTGGTAAATGCACCTGAAATCTATTTTTCAGCAAATTTCAAGCAAACATTACAAGAATATTAACTAGTCATCATGCTATACATTAAATCACTAGACTTATTCATCCTACATAACTGTAAATTTGTATATACCTTTTGACCTACATCTCTTTATTTCTATCTCTCTGCCCTACTTACTCTCTGTTGCTGTATATTCAACTTTTTTTCAGATTCTACATATGAGTTAAGTTATGATATATTTACAGTATTTAAATAATACAGGTTGAAGATCCCTAATCTGAAATCCTAAATGCTCTAAACTCCAGAACTTTTTGATTGCTGATAGGAAGCCACAAAAGAATACTCCACACCTGACATCATGTGATGGGTCAGAGTGAAAAATACAATTGCACTAAAATATTGTAAAAAATTACTGTATGGTTACATGTATATATACATTAGGCTCTTGATCTCTCAACTAATTGTTCATATTCTGCATAGAGCATTTTCCATGAAACTTATTAATAACATGCTTTCCAACTCTTTGATTTGCAACCAATTTTAAGTTCACAGAAAGTTTCCTCCTTGAACAAAACTCTTTCTTCTCAATCCAAGTTACATTTAACATTTAATTTGCTATAATTTGATAGAACCAATTCCTACCTGTAACTTTCAATTCAGTTGTTCGTCTTACAAGTTTCCCTTCATACTTAAGTTCACATGTGTAATTTCCTCCATCTTCTTCTTGAACTTCCTGGATTAGAAGAGCATTTCCTTTCTGTATTATTATACTTCTCCACATTTTTGGCTTGCATTCCTGAAGAGAAAATATTTGTAAGTAAGTAAAAACTAAACATTCACATCATTATGTCTTCATGCTGGCACCTTTTTGGTATTCTTCTCTTTAGTTTCAAAATAGGTAGCAAAGGAATTAAATTAATGACCAAGCAACATCACAAATGTATATTATTTTATCTCACCATCACATTCAGAACCACTTGAAAGACCTGGCACCAAGAGCCAGAAGATTTATGAAGCATTGTGCAAAAACAGAAAAGCATACAAGTTCCCTAAATGTAATATATATGTAGACTAGAACCTTAGAAGTTGCTAAATATATAATGTCCTGCTTTTTTTTGTACTTGACATGGGTATTTCCTAAGAGTGCTAAGAGGATATGGTTCACTTAGACATTTAGCTTACTCCAGGGGAGTCTTAGGTATTATTAAGCATTCATAAAATGCTTTTGCTTTGGCAAGGAAGTTTATAATTCTTTCATTAATCCCTCCTTATTGTGAAATACTAATACAAATACTCCAGAGCTTCCCTTCTTGTGGTCAAGAGATCCATTTATGAGGCTGGAAGAAAGGGTCTAGAAAATTTGGTTGAAGGAATTCTCTAGAAACACAGCTAGGGAAAAATATGTGCTTTATTATGTAACAGCTTAAAGAAATCATCTACTTACTTTGTATGTTCACTGACCAGAGAATAAGATTTGACTTTTGAAGCCAATTTGTTTTACTCCTCTGATGGGAATGTGATCAAGTATTACTACTGGAATTGGACTTCCTTAGAAAGGAATGTATAACAATTTTGCAGACAGTAACACTTTTCAAGAGAGTGATAAGCAATAACAAATCATGTAAGAATATTCGAGAATACTTGACCATGTGGCATTAGGGACAATTTCTGTTAACTTTGACATACTGTCCTAATCTTTCTATTACTTACCACAAATTTTCAACCAAAGTGCTAACCAAACACTGTACAAACATCAGTAAAAGCATAAGGGATAGCCATTAGGGAGTGCTAAACAATCAAGGCAAAAATATTTTATCATCTAAATTATGATTCTCTTAATTGAAGCAAGAAATTGATTGTGAGGCAAAGTAATTGGAAAATAGTAAAAAGCACTTTCCACTTTCTCCATTACACCACATACAGTATCTGCATCTACTCCTGTTCAACCTTACCCTCCTCAATACATCCTGAATGTTCACAAAAAGTTAGAATCTATGCTGACTCTCTAGCCTCAGATGTAAGTGTCTGTGTGTAAATTATTTGAGAGAGTAAATACTCATTTATTAGTGCTTGACCATAACAATTTTTCTTCTGTTTGCAGAAGTTTTGACAAGAAAACACAAAAACTGGCACTTAAGTTCCATAGGTACAATATTAAAGAGATACACTAACTTTATTTCCAGTACAACTACCCACACACATTTTCAGAGAGTAAATAAAAGTAATATTATGCAGAACATCTAGATATAAGATTGCTTTACTCCCTAGGGACTTTCGGAAGAACAGTTAAGGGTCTGTCTGAAATTATATTACGTACCATGTCTGGCAAGGTTTATCACCTATATGAGATTTGCTTCTGAGTTAAATCTTGGGATATAAGGTTTCTGGGAAAATGAAGAAGAAAGTCTGAACAGAGAGGAAAAAAACAGCCCAGCTGCCACTGTTGTCATACAATAATAATCCACAATTATTTTCGCATTGCTTCCAACTCTGATAGCCTCAGATTTCTAAAGAATCATTCTGAAGGTCATTAAACAAAAACATGGTCCCTCTGGGCATTTTGAGAGAAAAGGAAAATGAAAACCAAGCTATGGGTAGGCAAATGAGCCCACACTTCATTTTATTCAAAGACAAATGTTATTGTTTTCTCATGTCATTTGGTGGCGAAGTCCATACTCAATTAGTTCTAACTATTTTCGTTTTCCCTGCTCACTGTTTTGATTTTCTCCCAGGAAGTAAAATCTAAAGAATTTATAAGCATTAGGAAATAACTCCTGATAAAGAACTGTTGGGAATATCTATATGTTCTTTGAAACAGATCTAGATGATCCAATGTGGCACATCCAGGCTTATAAATGATTATTTGTATCTAATAGAAGTAGGTTTGTTTTTTGTTTTGTTCTTTTTTTCTGAAAACTTTGGCATAAGAATATGCCACCTTCAGGTTACCTCTACCCCTCTGGATACAATGTTGTGAAGATGAAGAAGAAAACTGCCTTTAGGTTGAGATATCTCTAGGTTAAAATCCAGAGTTCATGCGAGTTCTGTGATCATGGGAAAATTTACTTAACTTCCTTAGGTCTCAATTTCCTACTCTGTAATATGGTAATAATACTAATTATCATCTGAGCAGCCAGAACCCAGAGGCTTGCAGAATTTATTCATTATATCTTGTTGGGCAGCACTATATATAGCAGTCATCCAGTACAGAGAACGTTTTCATTTCTAAAAATTCCCAGCCCTGGATCATGTCTCTCCAGAACCTCTGACTCTGGATGGTAAAGATTGGTGCTAATGGACTAATCATATAAAAAAAATCTTCACTAATTGGTTAACTATCCACCAGCAAGATAATTTGGCAATGTATTAGAAGGTTTTTTTATATCTATATGTTTTTTACTGAAAACATATAGATCCTAAGAGGCCACTCTAACACTAACCTTAGCAGGTAGTATCAGGAACTGTATTTTGGTCAGAAGAACCTTTAAATTACTTCCACCTTTATTCCATGTAGACAATCATCCTACTACTCACCCTCATCTACTATTCACAAAGTTACTTTATTGGCCATTCTACTAAAATCTAGATGTACATATAGAAGCTCAGAAGTTTTTCAAGACCTTAAACCCATTATTTGCAATGTCTCTTCCCTAAGATACTGGCTGCTAAGCTTAAAGTTGTCACTGCTTCTCTCCTGTCTCTTATCTTCTTAATGGAAAAACAATGTCACCATACCTTACTGCCCCAGACCTGTTGAGATTAATTCTGACAGCCTGTTAGGCAAAGAAGTTTGAAGCACATAGGCCAAGCCTCAACATGGTTATTTTTCTGAGAACAGGAAATCTGTCAAAGGCTCAACTGTGCAAGCAGATAACATTGGCCTCAAAGTGCAAACTCCCTACTATTCATTGCCCCCCCTGAGATTATTAAAATAAATTTTATCAACTTGAAGTTTGAGGACCAATCTTTCTGAAGTTGCCTACATTCAACAAGCAACTTCATTTTGTGCCCTGGCATTCACAGAGCAGATTGTTATAGATATCCTTTCTTGGTCAACTTAATGGCAGTATGTAAAGCCCAGGTTCTTTCCCTCCCTTCTTCTTTGGGTGGCAGATCTCCCATGACAGCAGTTGCTGGCTTGGGAGCCCTGAATCCACAACAAAGATATTTTTTGACCAAGACCATTGAAGTGAAATATTGCCAGACATATTTGGATATTGAATTTTCTACCTTGAAATATTAACCACTGAACTCAGTCTACTTATCAGATAACATCCTCATACTCACAGGTGTTTTTTAATCCATTTGACTTGTAGTTGTGGTTATATTTGTGCCATTCATAACATACAACTCATTCCTCAAGGCAAGTATATTAAAAAGATTGATTTAAATATTTCTTCTGGTTCTGAGTGCCACAAAGCAGCTGCACAACCACAAGCCAATCAACTTCTGATCCTCAAAGCACTTTTGTTTGAATACCAAGACCTAGGATTTCAGAACTTCTCTCTTTTCCTCTGGAGACTGTCCTATCCCTTGAGGTACTCATATATGTCTAACAAACTTTAGGAACCAAACTTTCTGCAAGTTGAATATGGAAGAGATAATTAGAAACATAATTGTAAATTAGGTATTAACCTTCCTGTTAAGGTTTGGATATACGCTGTTCCCCAAAAGTTCCTGTGTTAATTCAGGAATATTCAGAAGTGAAAGGATTAGGTGATGAGAACTGTAGTCTAACCAGTCCATTCCCATTTTGATAGATCAATTTGGTGGTAAACTGTAGACAGTTTATAAAGTGTGGTTGAAGGAGCTAGTTCATTTCAGGGGGTGTGCACTGAAAGGTTTCATCTTCCCCGTAGGCCCTTCCCCTTGTTCTTTCTGCTTTCCAGCAACCATGTGGTGAGCAACACTCCTTCACCATGCTTTTTCCATAATGTTCTGCCTCACCTGAGGTCCAGAATGATGGACTTGGCTAACCATAGGCTAAAACTCTGAAACTGTGAACCAAAATAAAATTTCTCTCCTCTTAAGTTGTTCTTATCAGGTATTTTGGTTACATCAATGCAAAGCTGACTAACATACTTGCCCTTTTCAGCCCTATGTCTAATCCATTTACCTGGGATAACCCACTCCAAGGAGTCCTTCCCCTCCCAATCTGTATTTCTCCAACTCTCTATCTTTGTAAGCTTAATGTTGATATTGGGAGCTGTATTAGTCAGTTTTTCAAGGCTGTGACCAAAATACCTGACACAACTTAAAAGAGAAAAATTTATTTTGGCTCAAAGTTTCAGAAGATTTGTCCATCATTGTCTGGCTATAAGGCAGAAACATCATAGTGGCAGGGCAAGGCAGAGAAAAATTGCCCATTTCATGGCAGCTGGGAAGCAGAGAGAAAGAGAGGAAGGGGCTGGGGAGAAGGTAGACCCCTCCAAGGCACATGCCCAGTGATCTACTTCCTCCAACATGGTCCAACCTCCAAATATTCCATCCAGCTATCCAGATAGCCAATCCATTGAGGAGGTCAGAGCCCTCATAATCCAACCACTACCTAAAAACCCCACCTCTGAACCTTGCTGCATTGTGAAGCATGTTTTCAATACATGAGTTTTTGGAGTACAATCCAGATCCAAACTATAATTGTAGCCCACAGTCAATCATTGAACTAAGAAAGTCTAGACTCAAACACTTGGATCAGAATCCCAAGTTCTATGTTCTTGAACATGCTATTAAGTCAATGGAAGCCTCAGTTGCTTCATCTATGGAAAACAGGTGGTGATACTCCTTACCAAATGAGATGATTATAAGAATTAAATGAGGTAATGTATGTAAATGCTCTGTAATATAAGGTATCACATGCTAAAATCACTCAAGAAATATTAAATATTTTTCTATTATTGTTCATTCCCTGGTAGTCTGTTTTCAGATTTTACAAGCATCTATTATGACATATGAATTATCATAAGGAGTTAATGTGACTCACATTTCTATAGGAGTCTAGAGGCAATACTTTAACCCAAAGTTATAATACTATGCTGGGATCAATTTCAGTTTCCAGTCTGACACATAAGTAGCCTGGAAGGCATCACCATTCTCACAGTAAGAAAAAATGCTGAAAAAAACCCTGAAAATCAACAACTCTTCTCAGAACCATCAAGTAACAGATGTTATAGGAAAAACTCCCACCCACCCCTAAAATTAGAGAAACAGGACAATACAGAAATTCACAGCTCACTGGGAACAGAACTGCAGAACTGCCTTGCTGCAGCCAGCATCTGGTATGAACACCAGCCCTGTCTAGCCTTTAAATTGGAGGAAGAAAAATAGCCAGCTCCAGCTCCCCTAAACTTGCTGTCCAATTAGTGAAGGATGAGAATAAAGATGAGAAGTAGTTGTGGAGGTAATAGCCCAGACACAAGTCAGGGTAAAGACTAAGACCTAATTACACAACTATAGTACACTTTCCCTTGCCCTATACCTTACCAACATATTCAGAAGGCTTTTGTCTAGTAATATGAGTTTAAAGTTGAAAGAATTGTACAACTGAGGCCTTATCAAAGAATAAGTCTCTAGAAAAAATAAAGACAACAGGACAGTAAAAAATAAGAGAACCAGATAAAAATGTTCACCCCTAACACCTACAATTACAGCAAATAATAGACACATTCTAACTCAGCCAGAAAAAAAGTGTAAAGGATTAGGTTGATTTGCCTCAAATTCTCTTACCAGTTAGTACATCATGTCTGGCTTTCAACCAAACATTACAAGGCATACCAACACACACACACACACACACACACACACACACACACACACACACACACACACACATGCACATTTGAAGAGAGAGTAAGTATCCACACTAGATTGATCTGGCAGAGATTTTATATTTACCAGAGAGGCAATTTAAAATAAGTATGATTAAAATGTTCATGACTGTGAGAGGCTGGGGTTGTGACTCAGTAGTAGAGTGCTTGCCTAGCAAATGCACAGCCTGGGTTCGATCCTCAGCACCACATAAAAATAAAGGCATTGTGTACAACTAAATCAAATAAATAAATATTTAGAAAACAATGTTCATGATTCTGAAGGAAAACATGGACAACATGCAAGAACAGATGGGTAATATCAACAGAGAAATGGAAACTTTTAGAAAAAATCAAAATTGAATGGTAGATATCAAAACATTGGAAAAGAAATAGAGAATGCCTCTGATGGGCTTATTAATAGGGCAACTGTGGAAAGAGTCACTGAGTTTGCAGATAATGTCAATAGAAACCTTCTAAACAGAAAAGAAGGAAATAAGAATGGAAAAATGGGATAAAATATCCAAAAGCTGTGGGACAAACACAAAAAGTGTAATGATGATAATGGTAATAAAAATAGTAGAATAAGAAGAGAAAGAACAAAAGAAATATTTGAATTCTAATGCTGCGTGATTCGTTTATTACAGCAGCCTAGTTATGGGCCAGGAATGTTGTTTATGTAGTCATGATGAACATTTGAGCTGAGTTTTAATAATATATAAAATATAGGCAAGTAGGACATATCAGACAGGAAAAAAATAACATGTATAAAAAGAAGCACCCAGAAGTGAAAAAAGCATGAAAACAAATAAAAATTACAAATAATTTTTTCTGTTGGGAGTGACTATGTCCAGATATAAAAAAGCCCTAAGTCCCATCCTAAGAGAAGTGAATACTTTCAGGATTCAAATCCTAGAATCCTAGTGCCTCTGCCACTGTGCAGCTTATCCTAAAGGGATATTGATTAAGTCCAGTAATACAAGAAGATATTTGGCACAATGTCAGGCCCTATAAACACTTGATAGAAAAGAGCTGTCATCTAAATGGTTTTACAGACTCTACTGGAGTTCATTAAATAGCAGTATCCGATGATTAGATGTGTACTTCTGAAAGATAATTCTTGTGGTTATATAGAAGATATACTGGAATAAGTACATTGCTTAAGAGGTTTTGATTTGCTTTGATGAGTTTTTATCTGTTATGTGCCATTAAGGTTATACTAAAAGTCTTGTAAGCCTGTGTTCTTATAATAATCTCGGAAATATTAATAGTAAACTCTTTTGAAATTTGAGAAAATAGCATACCTATTGAAAGACAATAAAGGTAGACAAAAAATAATCATGTTGATAATCCCCAAAATATAAAATCAAATAAAATTAAAACACCTTTGTCCCCAATCAACATAATTGGCAACAACCCAAATGGCCATCAACCAGTGGTAAATGGTTAAACAGTGGTACAAATATATAGTGGAATACTAGTAATAATACTTAGCAATAGAAAGGAAGGAACTATTGATACATGTCACAATATAGATAAATCTCAAATGCATTATGCTAAGGGAAACATGCCAGAAACAAAAGCTATATATCGTGTTTACATAATATTCTGTAAATGCCAAATTATAAGAATAGAAAGCAGATGAGATTTTAAATAAGGACTGTTGCTGAGAGGAGAGGATTAAGTATAAAGAGACATGGAGAAACTTGGAGTGATAGAAATATTCTAAATCTTGATTGTGGTGTATATTTGTCAAAACATAGCAAATCAAAATATACATGTAAAAGAGATGAATTTTTCATTTGTAAATTATACAGAATAATATGGCATAAAATAACTCAGCCTTAAATTCCCAATTAGAGTTTACGATATCTTATTAACTCTATTACTGACTTTTGTGCAATTTTTCTATTTCCATCATTGCAGCAAATATCAAATAAGGACTTTAGTCATGAATTTTTATCATGTGTCTAGGATATAAAGCAGATATTATTGCACCTAATTTATATGGTGAGAAATTTAAGCCCAGGGACATTATTTATCCATTTTGATGATAGAATGCTGACCACAATGGAAGTCCTCAGACTTAAAGCACAGTGATTTACGCATATATCAGATACCATTTCTTCCCATATTAACCAACATATTTTATAATTTACAAGAAGTAAAGAAGTTCTTTCCCACTTTAATGACATAACTAGGAATAAAAACAAGGACAAATGGATATTAAATGTTATATCACTGGTAGCGATTTCAGGACACACCAAACTAAAGCCTTCATGGGCATTTCAGTTAATTCCTTTTGGATAAAAGTGTCTGAAAATTCTCATTACAAGATTAAAATTTCAAGGCTAGAATATGATTTTATGGTTACAAAAGAGGGCATGGATTATTTTTATTATATTTCCAAAACTGATTCAAAAGCCTTAAGCGTTTTGGTGAAATCTTTTGTTCTTATTTTTTGATCAAAAAGTGTTAGTCATTTGAATTATGGTCTTATGAGGTCTCTGATGAACATTTCTTATACCTTTAAAAAAAAAACCAGTCATAATATGTGAAAAGATAAGTCAATATAAAACTCTTATCTTTAGCAATTTAACTTGTTAAAATGAGTGATGGTATTTATTACTGGTCATTCCTAAACTCACTCTTTTGTAGATTACTTTACAGCCCCTTTGGAATTTTCTTACAGTATATGAGTCAGATATCTAAGTATTTTTTCCAAGTAAACAGTCAATTATGTCCATTCCACTTTTTAATAATTCATCATCCCCCTCCACACCCATTTCTTGATTCTCTATTTTATTACATTAGTCTTTTATTCTAATTTTTAAAATATTTTAGTTGTAGGTGGACATAATACCTTTATTTATTTTTATGCAGTCCTGAGGATCGAACCCAGTGCTTCACATGTGTGAGGCGAATGCTCTACCATTGAGCCAAAACCCCAGCCCCTTGTTCTAAATTTACTATATTAATCAATGCTACTTTTCAGTGATTGTTAGTATTTGGTATAATAAGCTATTTGATATGAGTGATTTTTCCAAATATATTTGGCAATTCTCATACATTCATTCATTCATACATATGAACTGTGTAATAATGTTGTCAATTTTCAAAAAAAATTCTATCAGTTTGCATTATTTATATGTATATGGAAAAATTTGATCTTTCATCCTATCATAATTGCATTTGTAGAAACATGTTCTGACTCTCCATTAGTTTAGATCAGGTCTCATGTCCTTTAGTAAAATGTTTTTATATAGGTACCTTCCCATAATTGTTAAGTATATTCCAAAGTGTTTTATGGTTTATCACTGTTGTAAATGAGATAGTTTCACCTTTCCATTATACATGACTAACTGATCATTGGTAGTAAAAACAAAAAACTCTTTAATTTTTATGTTTTTAGTAATCTACCTTATTGAATTTTCTTATTCTATTTTTGTTGTCGTTATTGTGGTTGTTGTTGCTGTTGTTGTCTAGTCTCTCAGATTTTCTAGGTATAAACTCATATAATCTAAAATTAACATTGGAATTAACATGACCAAACTTTCTTATATACATAAACGAATATACTACTATGAATCTTACCATCATATATACCCACAAGGCACTACTTAAAAGGCATATAAATAAATAGAACAAAGATGAGTAAAGTATAGGAAAGGGAATGGGAGAGGGATGAGGGTAGGAAAAGGGGAAGTGCTAGGGACTGAATTATAGCAAATTAGATTTCATGCTTGTATAATTATGTCAAAATGAAACCTAATATTACCTGTAACTAAAATGAACTCTTAAAAATAAAAAAAATTAAGATTATTTTGTTTCCTTTTTTCAATATTTATACAGCATATTTCACTTAGTTTTCATATTAAATCAGCTAGAATCCCCAAAACAATGTTGAATAACAGTTTAAAGAGCATTTCTTTTTTTTAATTTTTAATTTTTTTAATTTTTATAATTTTTAATATGTACAACTCATAGTGCATATATTTAGTATCTTTTTACATACAACTGTTTGTATACAAAGTATAATCGTACAATTCAGGTCTTCAATCATGCAATAAGGAAAATGATATCCGTAAAGAGCATTTCTATCTTTTAAGTCATAGGTGTAAGAATATATTATGTTAATAAGGATGCTCACTGTAACACTGTGCTTATTAAAAACAAGAATGGAAAAATGAATATATGTAAATGGAAGAATAATTGAATAAAATAAGGTAGCTCCATCTTATGAACTATTATGCTGCTATTAAAAACGAATTAGATATGGGGCTGGGTGTAGCTAGTGGTAGAGCATATGCTTAACATTATGAGGACCTGGATTTGATTCACAGTACCAGAAAAAAAATTTATGGAATCAGCATGGAAGGATATTTTAATATGTTTGTATGTGATGAGGAGAGCTGAAGAGTGATATGTATATTATGTTCCTTTTTTCACCAAAATGAGACAAAAGGAGAGAAACAGAGTGAGAGCACATGTGCAAGCATAAAGCAGTGTGAGAGTATATAACAAATAAGTAATATTAATTATATGTTATGGTTAAAATGGAGTGGAATAAAAGAAGCATTTTTTTTTTTTTTTTTTTTGGTACCAGAGATTGAACTCAGAGGCACTTGACCACTGGGCCACATCCCCAGCCCTTTTTGTATTTTTATTAGAGACAGGGTCTCACTGAGTTGCTAAGTGCCTCGCCATTGCTGAGGCTGGCTTTGAACTCGCAATCCTCCTGCCTCAGCCTCCCAAGTGCTGGGATTACAGGCGTGCACCACCACGCCCAGCTAAATGAAGCAGTTTTATTCATGCACTTATACATTGTTTTTCAAAATGATCAGTTTTTAAGTACACACACACAGACATACAGATTGAATATCCCTTATCTGAAATACATGGGATCAGAAGTGTTTTGGATGTCAGATTTTGGAACATTGCATACACATATAGAGATATCTAAGGGATGGAACCCAAACTTGAACATGAAATTCACTTATGTTTCATAAACATCTTAAACACATAGTTAATTTTACATAATATTTTGGGTAACTATGTATGAATCAAAGTTTAATTATGTGGAGTTTTTCACTTGTGTCATGTCAGCACTCAACGAGTTTTGAATTTTGAAACATAATCAAATTTTGGATTTTGCATTAAGAATTCTCAACCTTATATGTACATACACATACACATACATATACAAATGCAGATACAAACATTCACTTCTTTTACCTGTTCTCTGAGCTTTCTGAAAAATTCAGTAAATGTCAATAGATAAGGGAGAAATATATTTCATTAGGTTTAAGCAAGTCACATAACATCTTTGGGCTTCAATTTCTTCATATAAGAGGAATGAGTTGTACTAAATGGGCTCTAAAGTCCATCCCTATAATATTAAATTTTCTGCTATTTAATTCTACTTTGATCATGAAAAAAAATCTCTTTCTTATTCATTCAAGTCTTTGTGGATGCTTAGAGTCACTACAGAGTCCTTAAGAAGTATTTCAGGATTTGTTTCTGGAGAACAATTTTGATAGAGAATCTTGTTTACATCAGTGATGCATATGTAAATAGCAGATATGTATTTCTTATGTGTAAATAGCAGATAATTGCCACCAATAAGTAGTTATTTACATATGAGAAACATGAAATAGCTTACAGAGGGTCACTTAACTAACAGGTGGTCAGTTAACAATGATGCTAACTGACAGAGTTCAGATAAAGGAGATATAGCCCCTGTCCACACACCCCTTGTATTTGAAGAACGACTAAGATTAAATTACTCAACTGTCTTTAGGTTTAAAAATTATATTTGTCTGAAAAATAAATAACCCAATTAATAAATGGATAAAAGAACTAAACAGACATTTCTCAAAACATGATACACAAATGGCCAACAAATATATGAAAAAAAATGTTCAACACCTCTAGCAATCAGAGAAATGCAAATCAAAATTACACTAATACTTCATCTCACTCTAGTCAGAATGGTACTTATCAAGAATACAAATAATAATAAATGCTGGCAAGGATATAATGGAAAAAGTACACTCATAAATTGTTGGTGGAACTTCAAACTACCAAGACCAATGTGGAAAGCAGTATGGAAATTCCTCAAAAGAATAAAATAAGCATATGACCCAGCTATCCTACTCCTCTGTATTTAACAAACAACAACAACAACAACAAAAACTAAAATCATACTACAGTGATGAAGTCCCATCAATGTTTATAGCAGAACAATTCACAATAGCCAAGTCATGGAACCAGCCCAGATGCCTGTCATAGATTAATGGATTAATAAAACGTGGAGTTTCACTCAGCCACAAAGAAGAATGAAACTATGGCAATTGCCAGTAAATGGATGGAACTGGAGAAAATCATACTAAGTGAAATAAGCCAGACTCAGAAAATCAAGGGTCAATTGTTTTCTCTCATATAAAGAAGCTAGAGAAAAATAAAGGGGGACTGGATATCATAAAGATATAGGAAAGATCAGGGGCGTAGAAGAAGGGAATTGAGCGGGAGGGAGGAGGAGTGGGAAAGAGGAGGAAATGTGCAATGAATGTAACAAAATTATACTATGTTCATGTATAAATATAGCACAGTGAATTTCACTTTTATGTATACCTATAAAACATCAATCAAAAATAAATAAATAAGCAAGTGAAAGGAAGACCAGTAGAGTAGAGGAAAGAGAATAGAGGGAGGGAGGAGGGGCCAGAGTGGGGAGCACCAGAGACTGGAATGGAGTAAATGAAATTCCATGTATCAACTAGTTGTTTATCACAACTGGTTGGGTTATTATGTTTAACCCAACTATTATGTATAACTATAATGCACTAACAAAGAAAAAAATTGTGTGTGTGTGTGTTTATCTGTGTCACATTTTATGGGAAATTAAATCAGAATTTCCAAATCAGTGGGCCATAACACTCTGGGGTGCTACACAGGGGTTAGTGTTGTATAAACCCATTGATTTCCTGTTTCGCAGCTCCAAATTAGTCAGAAAGGACCTGGAACAGCTATAGCAGTCACAACAGATTACCTACTCAATTTGCTGTGCCATATGATCACTTTCTAAGCATGATGTTATATAAAAAGATTTGTGAAAGACTTGTTGACTATTATGTACCATGAAAATATTAATTGATCTTTTTTATTGAAAAATATCTTTGCAAAGACTTATATTTATGGTAAAAAAAAAAAAAAAACACGTGTGTCTGTTGCACTTTTCTCAATACAAAGATGTTTTTGGTCACAAGTAGGGTCTGTTCTTTACTTGTTTTTATTGATGTAGTTCCTTCCTGGAGAGTTGAAAAGCTGTTTATGTATCATCCTCCACAAGCACAGGAAAATGTGTTTATTTTGGTCAGTTTCCTATTTCCACTTCCTAGCATGGTGCCTCACACGTGTAGATGTCCAACAAATACATATTGAGTATTCATTGTACAAATGAATGAATTAGTTTGTACTAAACCATATTTTCTCAAAAAATACCAATTTTAACTAATGGCAAATATTTGAAATTAGATCATTGTGGCAAGTAAAATGATTCAAACTGGCATCCTGGACCTCATTAACACCAGGCTACCATCTAAGGTAACTAATCAAATAGGTGACCCTCAAAGTGTACATTTGTATTTTCACTGCTAGTGTTCTATTAAGGTTAGGAGATTTTTCAGTTTAGAAATGGGATAAAGGGACTCACTCTTTACACTCTTGTGACAACAACGTGCTGAGTTAATAATGAGGTAGTTTCAAATGTTCTTAGTTCAATAAAGAAAATAATCTTTAACTCCCATTTCTAAAATGTTTTTAAAAACACATTATTGAATATTGTGCTCTAATATCTAACTTCCATTCATGTAGTGTCAGGAAGAACTTCTAAAAGTATAGCCCCTCTCCTCACCTCCTTTTGCTAATGGGTGAAGCTCAGATAGAGGATATATTATAGTCATCTTACACATGTCCCTTACATTCTATACACATGTCCCTTTCATTCCATAGACATGCAGAATTGGCTTAGCTATCTTTATGAACACATCCCCAGTGCTACCTGATTCACCTATACCTTTCTATAATTACATGCAGGCAGGGAATGGTGGTTTTCAGAGGTTGACCACTATATATCTCAGACAGGCTTGGAAATTCAAAAGAGAAGATGAATAATATAATCTAATGAAAGATTAAATAAACAGTAGAGAAAGTTGAAAAACAAACCAGTTTAAAGATTATACATGTTTGAAAAGATGGCTGGGGAAAAGATTATGCAAAACATACTTTTCAGTGTTAAAATACTTGTGATAAAACACTATACATATCTAACTTTGGATGTGTACCAGAATGAACTCTGGACAAATATATCCTCCCCTTTATATTGCTGTAGCCCAAGAAAATTGCTTCTTGGACAACCAGGTGGGGAATACAAAGACTGCAAAGCACATAGAACAGATTATCCAAATATTGACTGTAAATGAAAACATTTTTCCAATACATCAAAATATCTTCACAGATTAGTTTGAAACACTGTATAAGAACCAAGTGTTAAAATATATTCTTAAGTTTCATGGACTTTGTTTTAACTTTATATCCTGATCTCTTTGTATATTAGTGACTAAGAAGGTAGGGCCACAGGCTAAACTGTAAGTCACAAACTGCTGTGTGACTTTTGCTAAGTCACTTCTTCCATAAAATGGAGATCATAATATAGAGTTTATATGGTAGTTCTAAAGATTGAGTTAATCCATCTAAACACTTAAAATACAGCCTGACATGTGAGAAATATTCAATAAATATCATATATCATTTTGATTGTTACTTATCAATGATGAAATAATACAGAAATGTTAAAGATCATAAGGGGGTAGAGTAAAATAGTAGTTGAGTAAAATCCTCCAGTGATTATCTCCCAGAGACACACAAGTTTAACTGCTATATACCCATCAAACAACATCTACAAGAGGTAAGATAACATAGAGCCTGCTTTAAGTATAACAAAACAAAAAGACAAATTACACTGAAGATAGCAGAAAGGAAGGAATTGTCCACATCATCCTCCTCCAACTTTAAGCAGCATAGCATGGAGATACATCTCACATAGGGGAGGGTGAAATAATTATGTCCAGGTCTTAGAACTGAAACCCCAGTCCCAGACCCACCACAATGATCCCTGGTACAAGGCAGAGATCCATAATCCCTACTGCCAGTATATATATCTACAGACTGAGCCACTGGAAGTATGATAGTTAGGTAGCAAATAGACTGCTGCCAATACCCTTCATCCATGTTGGGTGGCTGATTGAGGAGCAAGACTTGAAATCTAACACAAGACTTATCTTGGAACTCAGTGTGAAACTTGTCTCAGTGAGACCTAGCAGCATGTAGAAACCAACAGCCCTACACCTAGGTATGAGCTCACAAACAGATCCTGCATACTTGACCTGGCATTAAGCAGAGACCTATGCACAAGCAGGACAGACTCCAGTTTGGGCCTGCTCTATGGTCACGGTGTAGTAGGCCTGTAACATACCCTCCTCTTCCATGATATTGTGCAGATTGCTGTGGTTGGGAAACCCAGCACAATTCAGCTTAGTGTCAGCTTAGATGGTCAAAGGACTACCTTCACCAATACTACCCCAATATTAGACAGCACAATGTAGAGCAATACCCCATTTGCTGGAAGTAGGACAGTGTAATAACCACTGAACTTTGCTCTGAAACTTATTGCTAGGCTAGTAAAACCTAACACTGGGCAGATCCTAACAATCCCCTGCCAATGGCCTGCCTGCAAGAGGAGCTTCTAGAACAGCTCCAGTGCTGTGGGAGAAACATGGCCCCACTTTGTAAGCTCAAAGACAGGCTGTTTGAAAGTATAGTCAGAGGAGAAAAAAGAATAAAGAAGAGTGTCAAAAGCTTACAAGAAATTTGGGACACTATTAAAAAAGCAAATATTTGTGCAACTGGAGTACAGTAGGGACTTGATTATGCCAAACTGATAGAAATCTTATTTAAATAAATAATAATAAAAAAATGTACCGAACCTAGAGGTCAAATGTCACCAGTCAAATTTCACATACGCAAAATGGATTGGAAGAATCACTGATGTTAAAATATTTACAAAGTCATCTACAGGTTCAATGGAATCCCTTTCAACACATACATACACACACACACACACACACACACCAATAGCCAAAGCCATCTTGAACAAACCAGAACAAAGCAGGAGTCATTACACTACCTGACTTCAAAATACATAAAACTATAGTACTCAAAGTGGCATGTTACTAACAGACACACAAACTAAAAGAACAGAATTGACAGACTAGTATTAAACCCACACGTTCACAGCCAACTATTTTTGACAAAGGTGCTAAGAACATGCATGGAAAAAAAAAAACATAGCCTTTTCAATAAATTTTATTAAGAACATTGTATTTCCAAATGCAAAAGAATGAAACTAGACTTATACCTCTCAAGTACATAAACCTACTTAAAATGGATTAAACACTCAAATGTAAGATTTGAAACTATAATAACAAGAGGAAGTGCTTTAGGACATTAGAATGGACAAAGATTTTTTTTGGAGAAGACCCCAAAACCATAGAATACAAAATCAAACATACAAAAATGGTATTGCATCAAACTAAAAAAAAAAGCTTTTTATAGTAAATAATTAACAGAGTGAAGATACATGCTACAGAATGAGAAAATATTTGCAAACTGAACATCTGACAAGGGGTTGATATCCAAAATATATAAGGAACTCCAAAAATTCAATAGCAAAAAAAATAGTTTGATTGAAAATGGGCAGTAGACCTACATTTCTTTAAAAATGGGGGAAACGACATAAAAATGGCAATCACGTATTTGGAAAACTGCGTCAGTATCACTAATAATCAGGAAAATGCATATCAAAACCACAATGGCATAACATCTCACTCATTAAAGAATGGTCAATATAAAAAAAATAAATAAAAATACCAAGTCCTGGTCATGATATGAAAAAAAAGAGTATCTTTATACACTACAGGTGTGAATGGCAATTAGTATAGCCATTATGAAAAACAGTTTGAAAGTTCCTCAAAAAATTAAAAAAAAATAGAACTATCATATGATCAGCAATCCCACTTCTGGGATAGTCAAAGGAAATGAAACAGTATATTGAAGGGACATCTCTATCCCTGTGTTCATTGTAGCACTAATCACAGTAGTCAAGAAATAGGGGGGGAAAGAAGTTATGTATCAACTGATGAACAGATAAAGAAAATGTGGCAAATATACACAATGGAAAACTATCCAGCCATAAAAGGAATGAAATCCTGTCACTTGTGACAAAAAGGATGGAACTAGAAATCACTATGTGAATTGATATAATCCAGGCACAGAGAGAAAAGTATCAAATGATGTCACTCATATGTGGAATCTAAAATGTTTATCTCCTTTTTTTGGAAGGAGGGGTAACTGGGATTGTACCCAGGGGTGTTTCACCACTAAGCTGCAACCCAACCATTTTTTATTTATTTATTTATTTATTTATTTATTTATTTATTTATTTATTTATTTATTTATTTTTAACTTTGAGACAAGGTATAGCTAAATCACTGAGGCTGGCCTTGAACATGATCTCCTAGAAGTTAAAGATACAAATATGGCTACCAGAGCCTGAGAAAGGTAAACAGGAATGATGAAAGAGGTAATATTAATCAGTATGTACCACGTTATATTAGATAGGAGCAAGAAGTTCTGATGTAGTATTATTGCATAGTAGTATGATTATAGTTAACAATAAGGTCTTGTACATTTCAAAATAACCAGGAGAAGGGACTGAGGGTGTAACTCAGTGGTAGAGTTCTTACCTAACAAGCAGAAGGCCCTGGGTTCAGTCCCTAGCACTGCCAAAACCAAAAACAAAACAGCAAAACAAAATAAGTAGAAGAGAAGATTTTTAAATTTTCTCATCACAATTAAATGATAAATGTTTGAGGAAATAGATATATTTAACCTGAATTAAACATTACATGATGTATATGAGTATCAAAACATCACATCTTGCCCCATTAATTTGTACAATTTTTATGTTTTTATGTATCAGTTAAAAAGAAATTTAATAATAAAAAGGAAATATTAAACATTATTATTCTGGAAAATATTTTTCCTTCTCCATTGTTGTTCTATTTTTAAAAATTGAGTGGTAGCATTTCCCAAGGAATAAATTGTTTTGGTATGTAATGATGATAGTGATGTCTACAGATATGAGGAAATGGGAAGAAAAAATTTAGCAGAAAGGTAAAAAGATGAGATAAAAGAATGAATTAGTATGCAAGGAGGCTGATGACCTGGAATTTAACTTAAGCTGTTATATCTTGGGCAGGTCAAATTCCCTTTCTCGGCCAGGCGCGGTGGTGCACGCCTATAATCCCAGCACTTTGGGAGGCTGAGGCAGGAGGATCGCGAGATGAAAGCCAGCCTCAGCAATGGCGAGGCACTTGGCAACTCAGTGAGACCCTGTCTCTAAATAAAATACAAAAAAGGGCTGGGGATGTGACCCAGTGGTCGAGTGCCCCTGAGTTCAATCCCCAGTACCAAAAAAAAAAAAAAAAAATTCCCTTTCTCACCTATAAAATTGAAATGAAACCATCTTACTGTCTTTTTTGCCTGATCCTTAGCACTAGCACTAAATCTTACAGAAGTGCCAATGATCAAGGCTGGTTCACTGCAGAAAAGAGTAGTAATTAAGAAAATGGACTCTGGAGCCACACTGCCTCGACCATAAATCAAGTTTTGTTTGCCATGTAACTTTACATCTAAGTCTCTATTATTTTCTTTATTAAATGGATATAATAGTATTCTCCATACAGAGTTGCACTGATATATAAATAATATGATGCATAAACCAATCTTAGCACAGTGAATGGCACATAATAAGTGCTTAATAAATAGGAAGAAGAGAAATGATGGCATGAAGGGTCACACTAGCCAGGCGTGGGGGTACACACCTATAATCCCAGTGGCTCAGGAGGCTGAGGCAGGAGGATTGAGAATTCAAGACCAGCCTCAGCAAATTAGCAAGGCCCTCAACAACTTAGCAAGACCCTGTCTCAAAATAAAAAATCAAAAGGGCTGGGGATGTGTCTCAGTGATTTAGCACCCCAGGGTTCAATCCCGGTGCCCACTCCTCCCCCCAAAAAAGGATCACACTAAACTATAAGTCTATTTTATGTATAATAATAAATATCATGATTCTTTTAATATGTCACAAGATTGCCTTCATTAAGAAAAAAAATAAAAGGAATATGACACAGTTAAGAACATGCTCTTGTGGTTTATTGGTAAATTCCCTAATGTATGAACATGCAGATGCTTCCAAGTGTAAAATCACCCAACAGCTGTGGGAGTTAGGGTTTAGGTTTCCCTGCAAACTGAGGGCCAGTAGAATCCTAGAGAAACAACCTACTACAGCTCTTTATGTGTTGTTAGGGTCCAACAATGCACATAGCATCTGACACAAATTCTTCTTGGTCACCTCCAGCTGTCATATATAAAAACTGTCAACCTCAGAACCAGCATGGACTGCTCAGTCCTGCTATAGGACCATAGGGCAGAATATCATAGCTGGACTCACATGGTTGCTCTCACCTTGTCTACTGGATCCATTCCCTGTCCTTGTCTGTCCTACTCTATGCCTGGAGAAGCTGAAGATTATTGACTCAATCTACCATCTTTGCTTCTGATTTCTCTTTGAGTTCAAACTGGGGAGGGAACTATCAGAAAACCAGAGAGTAGAAGTTAAGAAAGATTAAGGTATTTATCCTGCTCACTCCCTCCCTATCTTCACCATCACATGTTCCTCTAAGGCTACAAATCTTGATAGGCCCTGTCTATTCTTGATAGGTTCTAGTGACATTGATCGTTCCCTTTACCAGTGTAGGCTAGTGGGGTGAATTTAACAGCCTACCCTCTTGTTGGTTCCTTTAACTCTGCCCATATCTCTGTAAATAAATATTTCATTCAACTCTCTTCAATTCAACTTTCACTAAGTGTAGCTTATTTCCAGTTACTAAACCTTATAAATGTCCACAAATGCTGCATTGGACTCATTTCTCAACTCTGTAATCACTACAGTGGCTTTCACAGTGTAGATCATCATAACACCTAATATTTTCAAGTACTACTTGTAATGAAGGGCCTCTAACAGCAAATAATATTTTATGCCCCCCCCCAAATAACTCTTTCATGTATTATTTAAATCTTCAACCTTCTTCCCATTTGGTCTTATGAGTTGTGTTAAAGGAAGATTTTGTTTATTTTTAGCTGTTGAGGGAGGTGGGTATGCTTTTGATACCTCCTGATGAAAATCAGTGGTATATAAGAGTCATATGTCTCAATTTCTTGGTTGTAGATCCATTGATTATGCTCAGTAAAATATTTAATACCAAAAAGTTTTCATATGCCCAAAGCCGACCACAGACTGAGGTAAAAAATGAATTTGACCCCATGCTGAATTACCTTGTACCAGACAACATCGGGCTCCTGATCGGACTTTTTAAAGTCATCCATGTCTGGACAGGAGATCTCCTTTCTTTTAGTAACTTCAGATTTTTCTAAATAGCGGATTCTGCTATTGTAGCACAGGCCTGATTCATTCTCTGCTACAGTCAAGGACATTGACACCTTCATACAATATGTTGAGTTTCTGTAGGAACAGAAAAATAACAAAATTATTTTATTGAGTGTTTACATCTTTGTTTGTACTCTATATTTCAAGAGTATTGACTTTTCCATTTAGGGCTTGCCCCAAAATCAGAAACAACATTAAAACAACACACAGCAATTTTCTACTTCAACTAAAACAGTGATATGAAATAAGATGCTAATGTGCACATCCTCAGCTATGAAGTAGGTACAGAGCTACATAGGGGAGTTATAGCCATCTACAGAAAAGAAATATAGTCAGACTTTTTTTCCCAGTAATAAATGGTTCTACACTGAAAATATAAGTGAAAACCAGTGAGAAAGTTTCTACAACTACAGCTAGAGTCATCTCTGCTCTTCCTACATGGCTAGTCCTTTAGAAGTTATTCAAAGGATTGTTGAATTTTACCATTGGTTTCTCAGCCAACATTTCCTTTTATAAGATATATATATCTTCTGGAGATATATATATATATATGTGCATATATATATATATATATATCTTCTGTCTTCATATATATATACATATATATATATATATATACATATATCTGATCTTCATATATATATATATGATCTGGCTTCATATATATATGAAGCCAGATCAACATACAAAGGACACATGTTAACTTTTATACCTTTTTAAGGTGCTGAGATGAACCAAGGATCAAATTTTGGGCTCCCATAAAGAACAAGTCCTAGTAGAGTGAATTCAAATTAATCCATCAATACTTACCACTATAAAGGAATGTCAATGTGGAATTTTTAACATTAGGCCACTTTAGAAATTGGGCATCAATTGACTAACTCATTATGTGAGAGTATTTATGAAATTAAAAACCTGCTTTCTTGTAAGTTGATTAGTACTTTCTCAGTAATATGAGCTTAATAAACATGTTTTGCCAATTTATTTAACTATAAATAAATAAATGAAATAGTATTCCTTCATTTCTGTATGTATACTCCATGACTTTTTCCTACCCAGAAGATGTCAGACCACACAAAATAAAATTGAAATGTGTGGAGAAGGGATCAGGAGCGGCCTGATAAGACTGAGAAGGTCAACTGTAAATCTTGGTAGGAGTGTTGAATTTTACTTTATGGTGGACTTTTCAGGAGTTGACATTAAGGGATACTTGCTGCCAAAAATACAAAGTGCCAAGGGCAGCTGTACAAAAACCAAATGTTTCTACCAACAAGTAATAATAATCCTATAACAGATGGAATTAGCATGCCAACCACTAACTTGAATATGGCCCCAAATGATTGGTGCTATGCATACTATTTAGTACTCATTCATTGAAATTCATATATTTCAAAACACAGGAGGACAGACAGCTGTGTGCATTGAGCTTATAAACTAACATAATCTGTTGTCGCCTGAAGCGATGGCCACTTGGAGCAACGAAGCCGCGGGAAGAAGTTTAGAGGAGAACTGGAAAGAAACAGCTTTTTTATTCTGATAACTTTTCTCTCTGGCTCTGACAACGACTTTAACATGCACCACACAAACCACCAAAATGGTGCAGACCCAATCAGCAATCTCGCTCAAGTCCCGCGAGATCTCGGGCCAAGTCCTGTGAGACTACGGAAGGCGGCAACAGCCAAACATCTCCTTGGCCCATAGTCAACCACAATCTTAGCCATCTCCCCAAAGAGGGCTCCTGCAATAATGAAAATGACTCCTACTTGTTTCTAGTGAAGTTAATTAGCAAACACCCCTGACTATGTCATCTGAGAAGAATTCTGTGAAAGCACTCTAATTCTGGTGTTCACATCAACCCAATACACTATGTAGATTGTAGGATATTGCTTTTCTTTCTTCCTAATGTGGAACCCAAACAGCATGAATTATGTCCACTAGGATCAGATGTAAGAAACTCTCATACTCTCGTCAAATGTTGGATAACCTCTTTAAATGCTATGACATTAAAGGCACTATTATGATAAAATGTCAGGAGAGAATAAAGTTGGGATCAATCGATTTAATTCTTTTTGACCATGATTTCAATAGTTTTGTCCTAAATATTTCCAAACTCAAGTCTTATTTCCAACAAAGCCATACATGATCTGGTTCAACATTGCACTCTTTTATTAATTCATTGAGGTATAGTAACAATGGCATTTTCTCTGTTCCTTGAACACACTATACAAACCATAGGCCTTTATACTTGCTCTTCTCTCTGCTCCTCTAACATCTGTTTACTTGTTGAATTTAAGTTAATTAGGGCAAATAATTTGTTGCTCTTGTTCATGAATTTATCCCTGGAATATAAATGAATAGCTAAATGATGCTCAATAGATGTTTGTTATTTAAATGAATAAGCACTAAGAGGTATTTGTTTAACAGATATGTTATCTATGCTCTACTTTGGCATCAACTCCATATGGTTCAAACACCCTAATTCAAATTCAGTTATATGACTATTCAAATATCAAATTCCTAGGTCTATGACCTAGATAGTTTTCAGGTATTCTTGGATTACCATTAGTGGAAGAAGTAGCCAATTTTTGCATATCTGCATATTGGCAAAGAATGGAGTATATTGGCTATATCTGGGAGACAAGAAGGACTAGAGCAGTGGCAGGGGATAGATGGAAGATAAATGTTCACATGGTTTTAAAGGTATTTAACACAGGAGGAAAAGAAACACCTCTGCTAGATATCTAAAGTATTCTGAACAGTTCTTGACATTATAGACTTTAAACATATCTCCTCAATGGCATTCACCCACGCAGATGAAAGAGACTTACTTGTTAAATATCTTCTCATTGTTAACACTATACGCCCATGGAAAGAGAACTGTTCACCAGAGGTCTCAGTAATAGAAGGAACAGGTAGAATGTCCAAAGTTCAGAAAGAAGCTCACTATAAAATGCATTTATCCCTCAGCAGAAAGTAAGGTTTACTAAAGTAAAGGATAATTCCAGTACAGTGCTTTCTTTTTAAATTTTTTTTAGTTGTAGATGGACACAATACTTTTATTTTATTTATTTATTTACTTTTTATGTGGTGCTGAGGATTGAATCCAGTGCTTCACATTTGCTAGGTAAGAGCTCTATCACTGAGCTATAACCCCAGCCCATATACTGGTTTCCTAACCACTTTGATTTAAGCTTTGTACTAAGACCCACTGGGTTCAACTAGCTCTGCAACCTCAGACAAGTTATTTAACTCTGTTTCCTCACCTGGAAACTGATGGCTCCATTAGAGATGGCTCCATTAGAGATGGAAGAAAGGAGTTCCTTTCATTATCTGACTATGAGCAAAAATGGATCCATATTCTTAATTGGAATGATTATAATGTATAACCTCTCTAAATCATTGTAAATGTAACTAAAATAATATGTGGAAAATAAATAATATAGTATTGGCACATAGTAGGTATTCAATAAATTGAAGCCATAATTGGAATTGTCAGTATTTCTAGCATTGCTAAGTATATTTCTAACAAATAAAAATTTTGATTTATATGTGTTATAATAATCATGACCAGTAACCAATATATTTAATTAAAAAAAAAAAAAAAAACACTGGCAGCAATATGTTAAGAAAGGCCACTGGGTTAGGAATGCGACTTGACAGGAAGAGTACAGAAGAGGTCAGTTGGCAAGGTGTCTAATACCAGAGGGTTCTGCTGGTCTAAAAGGATACAAATATTGTACTGACTTAGGCACAAAATAAGTGAATCAAGAAAGAACAGCAAAAGCAGGGAGAAACTTCTAGCTAGATACAACAGGTACCACAAGGCCAGGACATTGGAAGTCAAAGGGTTAATAAAGTTCCATTAATCTTCTGGAAACATCTTAGACCAGTGTCTCCTACTATAAAACCCAGATCTCCAGACATGTATTCAGACACAAGACATGAGACTCTATTATGTGTCATTGTCCAACCTTTTCAAAGTACAAATGATGCAGGCCGTGCCTGCCTCACTTGCATTAACTTGAGATGGTGATAACAGTAAGAAACTCACTCTGTAGATGTCTGATGGGTTAAAGAGGGAAATGTTTCAGTCCTCTCTAACACTTAACCAACCGTGAACTACCTCAGGCTGAGGCTCTCCATATATTTACTCCCACTGTACTGGCATATGAAAAGTAGATAACAAATTGCTTGTTAACCCTTGAACAAGCCATAATATGAAGTTGTTGATGATGACCAAGATCCTGGAACTCAAAGACAAAGCCTAGTTTGAGTCCTGCTGTCACTATTGCTGACCTAGTAAAATGTGATCAAGACCGTCTGACAGCCTGAGACTCAGGTTGATTTTTATTAGTCATGTAATCCAGCTCTGGCACAGTTCCCATTAACAATCTCAAATTATTTAGATTTTATTTTGAAAAATGCCCTAGGCCAGTTCTATTTAAAATGTTTCCTGCAACTAAGACCCAAAAAATATTACTTTTCTTTCATTAGGTACAATTAGAGCTATGTAAGTTTGAGGAGGTAGACTGACAAGTATGCAAGAATGAGGATTGTATCCCCCCCCCCCCCCCCCACATATCTTGAGGAGGACAAGGAACACATTAAGGCTTAAAGTAAGCAAAGGGTCATCCCAATGATATTGTGGCAACAACTTTCATTTGTAATATTTTCAAGTAGAGTTGTCCCTCAGTATCCACGGAAGACTAGCTCTAGGATCCCCTCTTTCCTATGGATACAAAAATCTCCAAATGCTCAAGTCTTTTATAGAAAATGGCATTGCATTTGTGTATAAACTATGTATATCCTCCCATGTACTTTGAATCATCAGTAGATTCATCATAATACCTAATAAGACATAAATACTACATTAATTGTTGTTATATTGCATTGAGTAGTGAATAATGACAAAAAAATCTGTACATGTCGAGTACAAATGTAATTATTTTATTTCCTATTATTTTTGATCCATGGTTGGTTGAATTCATAGATGCTAAATCCACAAATATAAAAAGTCAACTGTATCTTCATATCTATTATCTTACTTAATTTTGCCAACATCCATGAAAACAAACAGAGTAAGCGTCACCTAACAATTGTTAAAACATAAACAGAACAAGTAACTTAACCAAGCTAATATCCTGGTCAGTGGTTTAGAGTCAAAGTTTCCTAGCTACTAGTCCCAGGGTTCCTCTGACCTTGATGCTAACATTAATTAAGAGTGGTGGCACCCACCTGTATCCCAGTGGCTTAGGAGGCTAAAGCAGGAGGACTGTGAGTTCAAAGCCAGCCTCAGCAATGGTGAGGCACTAAGCAACTCAGTGAGACCCTATCTCTAAATAAATACAAAATAGGGCTGGGGAGGTGGCCCAGTGGTCGATTGCCCCTGAGTTCAATATCCAGTACCCCCCCTCAAAACAAGAGGCAAACTAACTTGAGGTTATCCATGCCAACTGGGTAATATAAAGAAAGAAAAGCAGAGGGCTAAAGATAACATCTGAAGAATAGTATTATTAATGTGCCTAGTAAAATAATTTGCAAATTTTTGAAAAAAATTCAGTTTTGATTCCAAAGGTTTAATGTAAGCTATTTTAGATAGTAAGTTATACCTTTTCCTCCACAGAAATTTCTAAGGGAATATTTTGATCAATCTTATTTTCTTGGGGCAGGGGATTTAGAGGCAACACTCGGGATTTAAAACATACATGAAAAATCAAAATGTCCCTAACTCCCATCTATAAACATGTTTATACTATAAAATGTAAATTTTTATTTCAGAGTTTAGGTTTATGAGAATTTATTATATCATCACGGATAACCTAGTGGAAAGAATCTAAATAAATTAGAGAATTTTTTCATACCTAAAAGCAGAACCCCTAGATGAAATGCCTGAGTATACAGTTGAAATTTTTCTAAGTGGTTCCTGCCACAGTCTTATATTCACTTCAAAATGCTTCCCTTGCAAATTTCAGAAGCATTTAATGAACAGCAAACTAAAATAAACTTTACTTTTTGACATTTTAAAAATGTGAATTGACTGTTATAACTATCAATCAATCCACCCTTGTTAGATGAGACTATGCTCCTCAAACAAAAGCTATCAAATTATATTGTAGCAAATTCCAGGAAGAGAAACAAATGAATAAACAAACAAACAAACAAACAAATAACCTCAGGTACTTTGGTGATCGCTACTTCTCAAAAATCATTAGAAAAATAAAAAGTTTTAATTGAAAAATATCTCTAGATTTGTGGAAAAGGAAAATTTCAGGCTAATGCAGAAATAATAGTATATAATTACAAACATATAATTTTAATGCACTCAAAGGCTAGAAAGGCCAAAACTGGCTGATTTATTAACAACATTATCTACAAAGAATGATAAACCTGTAGAATCATTCAAATGACATTTTACCAGCTATTTGCTGTGTGCCATACTGCTTATATACACTGAAAAGTAGATGTAAACCTAATACAAGAATAAAAATATTTATGCTACATTTTTTCCCACCCATTCCCCTTAAGTCTTTGGATGTCTTTTCCTGTGAGATGAGTCTCTTGAAGGAAAAATATAGTTGGGTCTTTTTCTTAATCCAATCTGTCGGTCTATTTCTTTTAATTGATGAGTTTAGGCCATTCACATTCAGGGTTATTATTGAAACATGATTTGTATTCCCAGACATTTTGGTTTATTTTTGGTTTTTAACTTAACTTGGTTTCTCCTTTGATTGGCTTTTCCGAACAATAAATGTTGGCAAGGATGTGGGGGAAAAGGCACACTCATACATTGCTGGTGGGACTGTAAATTGGTACAACCAATCTGGAAAGAAGTATGGAGATTCCTTAGAAAACTTGGAATGGAACCACCATTTGACCCAGCTATCCCACTCCTCCGTCTATACCCAAAGGACTTAAAATCAGCATACTACAGTATCACAGACACATCAATGTTAATAGCAGCTCAATTCACAATAGCTAAAATGTGGAAGCAACCTAGATGCCCTTCAGTGGATGAATGGATAAAGAAACTGTGGTATATGCACACAATGGAATATTACTCAGCATTAAAAGAGAATAAGAGTTGAATGAGACGGATATCATTTTCCTTAATGCATGATTGAAGACCTAAATTGTACGAATATACTTTGTATACAAACAGTTGTATGTAAAAAGATACTAAATATATGCACTATGAGTTGTACATATTAAAAATTATAAAAAATATAAAAAAAATTAAAGGAAAAAAAATCTGAAAAAAAAGAGAATAAAATTATGGCTTTAGCAAGTAAATGGATGGAGTTGGAGAATATAATGCTAAGTAAAGTAAGCCAATCCCCCCAAAAAACAAAGGCTGAATGTTCTCTCTGATAAGTGGATGCTGATCCATATGGGAAGGGGGAGGCATGGGAAAAATGGAGGAACTCTGAATGGGCAAAGGGAAGGGGGAAGAGTGTATGGGGGCAGGAAAGATGGTGGAATGAGATGGACATCATTACCCTAGGTACATATATGACTGCACATATGGTGTGATGCTACATCCTTTACAACTATAGAAATGTAATGTTGTGCTGAAATTGAGTACAATGAATCAAAATGCACCCTGTTGTCATATATACCCAATTAAAATTAATTAATTAATTAATTAAAAATATTTATGCTATAATAAGCATTTGTGGGAAACACAGGATCTTTTGAAAAAAACTCAATTTTTTTCTTTTTAGGCTACAAGCTTTACTTTCAATTTTGTAGAGTTATGAAGAATTCAGAGTATTGTGGAGTTTTTTTCTTTTGGCTTTTATGAGTTATTTTTTATGGATCTCTGGCCTGCAAAATGTCAACAGATTTTAAGTTTGTGTACATTTTTTTCCATCAGGCAGAGATTCCTCATTAGTAAACAAACAGGATTTGATGGAAGTATGAAGAGAGAATACTTTATTAACTCTTTTATCTTCTGCCAGCATGAATATTCAGCTTTGGGCATGATATTGATAATCTCCAGATCAGAATCATTGAAACATAATTTGCTTATAGTTCATGTTACAGTTAGTCAATAGGTCAACCCAGGCACTTCGACTATACTTGAATAGATTACTGCTTGAGATTATGGCCTTTAGAGACAGATATTCAGGTTCATGTTCCAGATCCATCATGTTCTATCTATGGATCTTTGGATAGGTGACTAACTCTGTTTTGGGAATATATAAATGAGATTAATAGAAGCAGCTATTTTTACAGGGTTGTTATATTACACAAGTGTTAATAATTGTAAAGGACCTGAGATTTTACCCAATTTCAAATTTAACAAGTTATCCTGCCAGTTTCAAGGAAACTCCTGTGTCACAAATAATAAATAATTTCTCACAATAGAGCATCAGTATTTGTGTTGCTTACCCAAACCTAATCTCATAGGACAACACAAAGAGGATCAGGGGATACCTGCAAAAACAAGGGGTTATAGGCAATGCATCATATAATACAGTAGAAGAGATTCAAGCTTAGGAAACACATATCTTTTATTTTTGGTCATAAGCACATCAGCCCTTTGCTCCAGAAGGAAATATGCTCTTTTTTCCCAAGGCTGTAGGCAAACCTTCCCTTTGCTCTAGAGGGAGACATTATTTCTATCTTCCAAGAGTCTTCTCTATACATTCACCTTTGAAAAGCTAATCCAAGACAAAGTATAGTATGCTCAAAAGACATGCAGAAATGTGAAAGACCCAAAACAAAATCTCTCCTAACAATGAAATAGTTCACTTAAAGCGTTTGGTATAGGCCTGGTATATACTAAGTGCTCAATAAAAATAAACTCCTTTATCATCACCACTATTACCACATTGCCTACAAATACCATAAAATATATACAAAATGCAAATACCATATTATCTCCCAATACAAATCATAAAATGAATGAAAAGATTATTTTTTCTTGTCACTGTTTTTAGAGAAAACAGCCAATGAACCAGGATATAGGAAACATTACACTTATTCTAAAAACTATTTGCTCAGGATAAATTTTATCTTCAAAATGCCCTTTACTATGAATTCAAAACATACTATAATTTATTCTGAGACTGAACATTAAAGTAAGATAACTACCTAAGAAAATTATGATATATTACATATATATTTGACCCATTCATGTATAACTGAGAATTGTGGATCTTTCTAGTGATCGTTCATGTCGCCATTCCCAAGGAAAGCAATTACAGTTTTTCACCTAAGGATACAGGTAATTTGCTCAAAATCTGACCCAAAGATTGATTGAAGATGTGTGTAAAGGTAAGAGGACAATCAAGGTAAATTTAAAATATTTATTGTCACTGCCATTATGCACACTACAAGTGATTCTTGCTTTCTTGTTTGGATTAAAACAATTTTAAGAAGAATAACCTGAAATACATCATCCTATAACCAAATGCTTTCCATAAATCTGTGGAGAATCCTGATTTTTCTATTACAAACAACATATCCTCATCCAGAAAGCCTTCCCCAACCAATTTCACTGACTGTATTTCTACCTCCTCATTGGTTCATACTTACATTACAGACATTTGTGTATCTGTCAATAACATTGTTCTATAATTTTCCTCATAATATTGACAAACATTTTGTCAATTGCCTCCAAGTTACATTGCAAACTATTAAAAAACAGTTTTCTTTACACATAATTACCTACCTCCCCTGACTTTGTGTTGAAAATTTTAGAACTAAATTGTCTTAGTAACTAATCTATCATGCCCTATGCATCCATGATCTATTCTCTGACTTCTGTCTATGCCCCATAGCTGTCAGTTTCAGAGACCTTGAAAGACTTGTCAACATTCACTATTTATACTTGCTCCTCTAACTTTACTCTATGGCCCAATATCATTTGACTTTTGCCACATCATTCTATTGATTTGCTAATCAGTAGAATCATTAAGTATGCCTTATTACGTGAACTGTATGACCCTTTGTTCATTAGATTTAGCTAATAATCTAAGCCTAATCCAATCCAACCTCCATGTATTATTTGAAAATAGTAACACTCATTCCACCTTCAAAATCTCTTTTTTTTTTTTTTTTTTTTTTTTTTTTTTTTTTTTTTTTTGGTACCAGGAATTGAACTCAGGGGCACTCGACCACTGGGCCACATCCCCAGCCCTTTTTTGTATTTTTATTAGAGACAGGGTCTCACTGAGTTACTAAGTGCCTCGCCATTGCTGAGGCTGGCTTTGAACTCGCGATCCTCCTGCCTCGGCCTCCCAAAGTGCTGGGATTACAGGCGTGCGCCACCGCGCCCGGCCTCAAAATCTCTTAGTTTAAAAATATACCCCTCCTTTTTCTACTTCTCTGACCACTTCTATTGCTTATTATTCTTTCTTGTGTTATCACAAAAATGTTGGTCACTCTTCCCTAGGTCTCAGTGTTTTTTTTTTTTTTTTTTTCTTATTCTATTTCATTTTTTTTCTCCCCACCTAACCTTCATCTCAAGCACTGGATCCTGGCCACAACTGAGCACTGCAACCATCCAAAGCTATAATACATATCTCCTGTTATGGTTTCTCTCTTAATTTCCAGCCCAGTTGAGTCTTCTAAGAGTCAATATAACTGTCATGAAGGCACTTATCAATCCAAACTTAACTTATCTGTCTCCTATAGTCTGATTTTCCTCCTATACTATGGTTATAAGTATCACTAGTCATAACACTAAATTACACCAGATACCTCAAAATCATCTTCCATGCCACTTTCCCATATTTATTGTCATGATAAAACTGGTTAATAAGTCATTCAAATCCTGTTTCAAAATCTGTTCTAAGGGGGCAGATGGAATAGGATTGATCAATGAATACTGAGATATCATTAGATAATCGCTAGTAATTTTGGTGTGCTATTGCACAGTAGGGTGACAACAGATAACAGAAATGTACTATGCATTTCAAAAAACTACAAGAAAGGATTTTGTATGTTTTCACCATAAAAAATGGTAAATTTTTGAGTAGGTATATAAGTTTAACTTGATTTAAACACTATAAAATGGATACATGTATCAAAACATCATGCTACCCCCACTAACATGTACTTTTAAATGTTTTAGGAGTTAAGAATAAATTTAATTCAATTTTTTAAAACTGTGTACTCTTCTGACATCGAGATTCTTCCATAGTTCAAACCCTAATCATGTTCTGCTTATGCACTGAAATAATTTTCTAACAGTTCTCCCTCTCTTCTGTTTTTTCCCTTCTCCAATTCTTTAGCCATGTGAAAAAAATTAATTTTCTAAAATTATTTATTCAGCAGAAGTGAAATGATAGCAGCATATGGAGAAAAATGATTTCAAGCTGAAGTCCATGTTTAAATTCTTATCAAAAGAAAATAGGGTAAAATGTTCTTAGATTAGTAGAAGACAAAGAATAAAGTAGATAGCTATTAAACCACCAAAGAGAGTGGACCCTGATAGAAAAGAAGAGATTCATAAAGCAGGCCTCTTCCCATTCTATATTGTCTCCCTAGGTTATTTCAAACAATACCAAGAATTCAACTTCTACCTCCCAATACAATATCTCCAACCCTGATATCTCTCCTAAGCTTTCGACTCAAACTGCTGACTGGGTATCTCCACCAGGTCACCCAACAGGTTACCTCAATATCAATATGTGTAAAGGTAAACTAACTCTAACCAACTGCTTCATTTTCTGTCAAAGTCTATCTACTTAGTCCCTTACACCAGAACCTAGGAATTATCTTAGGCATTTCTTCACTCTCACCCCTAACATCTCTATAATGAATTCCAACAAACAAAAATGTCTCTCTGCATTCTTCTCTCCATCTCTACTCCCAGCACCTCAATTTATCTCATGAATTACTGTGGCAGCTCCCTAATGATTCTCCCTATCACCTGTCTTTCCCACCCTTCCTCAGAAGTTCATTTTCAACTTCTTTCCAGAGTGATCTTTCTGCAGAAGTCACTCTAAAACCAAACTATGAACTATGACCACTGATGGCTGATAAATACACAAGTTTAAATGTAAAGAAAATATAAGGCAGTATTTTAAAAGAAAGTTAAAACAGGGAAACTCTATACTTTGGGATTCAATGACCCTCTTAAGTAATATTTTAATGCCTGATTATTTTTTCTCTTCTACTACCACACAGAATAAATACTACCATTTTCAATGTAATTCATAGGACAAAACATAATGCTGAATAATAAAGGATAAATGCCCTGATTTTTCCAGGGATGGACAATGCAAAACCCAAAATAAGTGTATCTGTGCATAACTTATTCCTTTGGGATGCATTAATAATAGGAGATAAGAGAATGGAGAGTATTAAATCCAAAAGGCAGGCTGTAGAAAGACTCTAATATCAGGACAAAGAGTGTATCATAAGGAGCCATCATATATTTTTAACATTAGGAGTAGCCCGATCATAGAAAAGATCTAGAAGCAATTAGTAATTAGGAGGAAATTAAAGATAGGAACAATATTTAGAAAGCAATATGTGCATTCCCTAAGTGTAAACAGATATCCAAGAAGTTTCTAAAGTAGTAACAAAGGGTATGGGGACCAATATGTTGCATACCTTTTGGGGAGTTAGTTAGTTGTTGTTTTTACCAAGATTTCTATACTGCACAACATAGGAATAAGTATGAGGTCACTGGCCTGAGACTGTCCCCACATTTTGAGTTCTTACCTAAGCTATGAACAAATTTAGTATATTAAAAACTCAAATTTTAAAGTATCACAAACAGCTGGGGTTGTGCCAATCAAAATCAGCTGTATCTTAGCCAATCACATGAAGTCAAGCAATCATATCATGCCCAAATAAGGCCTAGCTGTAATCACGTGGTTTCTCTATTTTTATGTTTGGCCTATAAATCTCACTGCTCAGACTGAATCTCTTCTGGTCCTAAATGTTGATTCATGAATCATTCTCTGCTCAAATAAACTTCATTCAACTTTATCTAAACTTTTAACCAAAGAGTGGATGAGTTACATTATGAACATTCTAATTTGAGGGGTCTTTAGGACACACATGAAATGGGAATATAGAGCAGGAATTAGGCCAAACCATGCCAACTGCCTAATTTAAATAAAATTTTACCAGAACACAAAACATGCTCATTCCTTCAGGTATTATATATGGCTGCCTATTTACTACAAGTAGTTAGGATAGATATTCTTTGACCCTAGAGCCTCAAAAAACTACTCTCTTTTCCTTTACAGAAAATGTTAACTTCCTACTGGAGGGAATTCAAGTCTGGAACAGGATCACAGAAATTTTCTCCAGGGGGTGGCGCCAGAGGCCACTGAGAGGTTGAAGATGTTTCCTCACTGGAACATTCCACCTCTAGGGATCCTAACATACTCTGGGGTTAGACAAATATATCACAGAAAGGAGGGGCTTCAGCATTTTGTTACTTGTACAAAAGCTTCATTTTCTTCATTCTGTGTCTTTTAACCACTCTCAGCTAATTAATTTGCAGGCCAAAAGGTACACAGGATCAGGTAAATGAAAGGAATGTTTTCATTCTCTGCATTTTTAAGTTTAGTTCCTCTCTTCCACCCTTTTCCTTCAAGGGCTACTTGATGCCACAGAGGTGTTGGAGTTACTTCCTGTTCTAGAATATTCCATACGTAGGAAGGGGGGCTCACCGGACATGGAATAAACCATCATGGTGGGGTGGAACCTTTTGGACTTGCTTCTGAGAGCTTCATTTTCTGCATTCTGGGTCTTTTTTTACCCAGTCCCATTTCTTCCCGCCTTCAATGGCTTTCAGCCAAGTTGTGGGTTCCCTTAGGGGCTCAGGAGGGGGTGGGACCTTCCGCTCTCCCTCCTCCTCACCCCTGCAGTCTCTGAGATTTGAAACAATCCTAGAGTAAAAACCTAGAGATTTGGCCTCAAGGCTCCCTTTTCCCCGGAGCCCTCGGAGCGAGAGGGACCCCTTTCTCCCTGGGAGAGGGCTGTGGTGGCCCTGTATCTACCCTGGTGAGCCCTGGTGGGAGGTGTTCTATCAGTAGATGGAGGCAGACCAGCTGGTGTGTGGTCGTCATTGTCTTTGTTGTCCTCGTTGTTATGAGGGTGGGGCCAGAAGAGAGGGGTGGGTAGCCAAGGAAAAGGGAGTGGAGTAAAGGCGAAGGGAGGCGCTAAAGGTGGGGGAGGAGAGTGAAGGCGAGAGGTGGGGCTGAGGGTGAGGGGGGAGGGGCTAAGGGTGATTGGGGATGGGGTGTGGTGGGGTTTCAAAGGCAGGGGAGGGATACTAAGAGCTACGGGGGTGGGGGCTACAGGAGACTAGGGTGGGGGTGGGGAGGCTGAGGAGGAGGGGGTCTTAAAGGAGAAGGACAACTGGTTGATCCATCTTACAGGGCCCACAAAGCCACAAGCCCCTTAGACATCATGGCCTTGAAACCTGAAGACCCCTGTAGTGGATTTCGGCATAGCAAGGTGGTGGCCTTCATCAACGAGAAGATGGCCAGGCACGTGAAAGGCCCTGAGTTTTACCTTGACAATCTGACCTTGTCCTGGGAGGAAGTGGAAGATAAGATAAGAACCATCCTAGAAGACAGCAAGATGTCCAGTGAGGCCCAGGAAGCCTGCGCCTGGGGCAGCCTGGCTCTGGGCTTGCGCTTTGCTTGCAGGCAGGAGCATTTACAGGGGCACAGGGTGCAGTGGCTGCAGGACTTCTCCAAATTGCACAAGTCAGCTGCCCAAACCTTGGCTTCAGAATTGAAACAGCTCACCATGCAACAAGAGGTGGAGCGCAAGGAGGCTGCTTTCCAACTACGGCTGACCCAGGCCAAACTGGTGGAAGTGCAGAAAGAGTGTGATCTGCTAAAGTGGAAGCTGCTCCAGGTGGTAAGATCACCCTGCCATGCCCGCCCCACCTTCCACCCCTACTCTCGGCCTATCCCCCACCCTCTTGACCACATTTCACATCTCAGCCCTGCCCACTTCTCCCCAGGAACTGAGAGCTCCCCCCCTGAGCAAGTTTCAGAGGGACCAAGCCTGGCCGCTGCTAGAGGGGTGGGGACCGAAAGAACAGGAGAGACCGAAGAGGCAACAGCAGCTACAGATGATGCTACAAGAGGAGGAGGAGGAAGAAGAGGAGAGGAGAGAGATGCAGTGGGAGCTGCCCCCATGGAGGCTGAACAGGAGCTGGGTGGGAGCTTCCTGCAGCTTCTCAGAACTACTGAGCCAAAAAATTACACCTCTGGTGGGCAGAGGGAGGGAGATCCTGGATCCATGGAAAATTCCATGTTTTCTCTCTCCAGGACCCCGAATCCCCTGTTCATAGCCTCACCAGAACTCCTCCCAGTCCAGCTCCCTGCCTCATTCTCTTACTCGTATTCATCCCCCATTGTCCCCCTTCCCAGCCTCACCCTCACCATCTCCACCAGCAGCCATGGTCACAGCACCTACTCCACCTCAGATACTTCCCCACAGCTCAGCCTTTGATGTTAGCCTGTGGTCTGATGTGGGGGCCCAGGGATTAGACCCTCAAGAAACCCTTAGTAGGAAAGACTTTGAACTCCATCAGCCAAGAAAACCTCCGATTTTTCGCAGGCCTGGGGATTGGGACTGCCCTTGGTGTAAAGCTGTGAATTTTTCAAGAAGGGAAAGTTGCTTCCGCTGTGGGAGGGGAATCTGGCTGCAAAGCCCTTAGTGAATTCAGAAATATGAAATAGAACTGAAACATATCCCAGTGGGAAATCAATTTTCAGAGGGGGGTGGGAGGTCAGGGGAAAGGGTGGTGGGGAGGTGAGGGATGAGAGGTGGGGAGGGTGTAGGTGGTGGAGGGAAAGACATGGTTTGATTACCCCTGCTTTTGTTTTGCTTTTGTTTTTTGTTTTGTTTTGTTGTTGCAGTATTGGAGATTGAACCCAGGGGTGCACTACCCCTGAGCTCTACCCCCAGCCCTTTTAATTTTTTATTTTTTAATTTTGAGACAGAGTCTTGCTAAATGGCCCAGGCTGACCTCAAACTGGTGATCTTTCTGCCTTAGCCTCCTGAGTAGTTGGGATTATGGGTGTGTACCACCACACCCAGCTTGATTACCCCTTTTTATTCCAGAGGGTCATTCAACACCCTAGAGATACTGGGGCTTAGGGGGTTGTGTGTGTGTGCACGCGCACCCACACTAGTGTCTGGTGGACGTGCACAGCCATGTATATAAAAGTCCACCCTCTTTCCCTGCCTAGTCCTTATACAGTTAAGAGTGGTCATTTGATACATCCTGAGCCACACGGATTCAGGCTACATCATCTGCACTGTGAGGTAGATGCCATAGTCAGGATGGAGTTGGTCAGTGAAGCAGTGGGTAACTTAGTTGGGGCCAGGGTTATAGTCACAAACACTAAGACCACAGCTGAGTCCTGGCCCTGACTATGGGGGAGAAAAAAACTGGGTGTTTTACAGAGGTATCTTTTGGAGGACACCAGTGTGAGGTTCCAGGATGCAGACAGGCATAGAGGAATTGATCCAGTGACTCCAGAGAGCTGGAGAGAGTGGCTGTGATTCAATTCCTTTCACATCTTGCAATTAAACCACATGAGGATCCACTTTACCCAGATACCCTTATCTTTAAGCTAACTTGAGTAGGTTACTGTTCTGGAGAGCCAGATTATTTCCCAGTCAGAAACTGGTACCAGCAGAGAAATTTCAAGCAACAGACCATCAAAGAAACTGTTGAAACTGGCTGGGGAGTTCCATCAAGGTTTGGCGAGTAGTGGGAATTCCTACATCCAAAGTGTCCCCATAAGTGAACTGGATAGGGATGGCTCGTGTTCTGGGGGAGTTAAACCACAAGAAAAAATCAAAGAAAGCTTGGGGGGTTAACCCTTGGTTTATACTTGACTCAAGTTAACACAGCAGAAATTTGCCACCCCTAAGGGAATCCCACAGGGCTGCACAGAAAGGGTGCCAGCAGCACCAGCTGCCAGCAAGGACTGCTATAACTTTATAGTCTCATGACAGGAGAATTGTCCCCAGTCCTCAGTAAATGAAACCAGAGACAGATCTGAACTCATACCACTGCCAAGGTGAGTCAGCAACTCATAGTACTCAGAGGATATGGTATGCTCATCTAGACCATTCTCTCCTCCAACCCACTGCCATGAAAAATGTGGTAAGGGAATCTGGCTATAAATTTCTCAGTGGATTCAGAAATGTGAAATAGAACAGAAAAGCATCCAATGGGAAATCAACCTCCAGTGGGAGGGGGAGAGGTGGGAGGAAGATGGAAGTGAGCGGGGGAAGGGGGTGGGTGGGAGGTTGGTCTGCTTTGCCCCCTGGTGACCATAAGCTGTGTTGAAGGGGGCTAAAAGTGTGCTTTAGCCCTCAGGTGGAAGGATGGGAAGGAGGTATGCATCTGGAGCACAAGGAGACATGACTGGAGGATCCCTGGACACCACCTGGGGACTGTGGACCTGCATACCAGAAAGCTGCCATGGCCCTGAGACGTCCAACAGTGATGTGACTTTGGGCTGTCTCCTGTTGGGAAGGGTGTGGACAATCACCATCCAAATTGGGGGCCTGTACATTTCAGAAATACCTTCATGTTTGTTCATATCCTTCTATGCAGATTTTCTTAACCTCAGGACTCCTGACATTTAGAATTGGATAATTCTTTGTTGTGGGGGACTTGACAGTGCATTGTAGGATGTTCAGCAGAATCCCTAGCCTCTATCCACTAGATGCCAGTGGTACCCACCCCACTTATCCAGTCATGACAGACAAAAGTCAATCCAGGTGTTGCCACACATCCACTAAAGGTTAAAATCATCCCCAACTGGAGATAACTGGAGGCAATAAAGTAATTAGGAACAGTTTGATTAGGGGATGAATAAAAAAAATAAGGTCATGTAGGCTGAGGGGCTCTGAGAGATAAAAGCTGAAAATGTCCTTTGGGTATGGCATTTACTTTGCATCTTCAAGCAAATTCAGGGGAGTGGCAGGGTAGAAGGCAAACTATAAGGACTGAGTGAATGGTAAGTGAGGAAGTGGAGTCAGTTTGGGGAAGCTCTTTTTAAAGACAAAGTTTGAGTGTGAGGGGATATGTGGTTGAGAGGGAGTTCTTCTGAATATGGGAGAAACTTGAGTCATGGGGGAGGAGATCACAGAAGCATGAAATATGTGAAAGAATAAAATACTGCAAACTATATTAGAGATACAGCCACTGTTATTATTATTTTTTTTAAGTCTATGACAGGGTCACTTTATTTTTGTAAACAAAATTCTTTTAAAAATCCTGTTGGTGTTTATACATATTTGGTATGTATATTTGTAGATTTATGTTTGAATAAGTGTATAAAAGGTCTGGAAAGACATTCAGCAAATAATGCATTAACTAGGCAGAGTCTCTGAGGCAATGAGTGCTATGGGGTACAGTTGGGGCCATGAAATAAAGAGCTTTTATTTCATTATAAACTTCCATTTTGTGAAAGTCAAATAATTAAATGTTGAAAAAAATTTAAAAAGGGATTGAATTTATTGACTTGGATAGGTTTATAAACTCCACTTCCTCTGGGATAGAAGAAAGACACTGTGTGGCTAGAAGATTGGAAACCAATCTTCTAAACCAATCTTCTGCCTATGTGTCTGTTGACATCTGATGGGGCAAGGATGGAAGGTCAAGAGGGGTGGCTACTGAATAATGGTACATTAAAGAATAACCATGGAAATGGAGATGGGGAATGGGGAAGAAAGAAAGGATCACTAAATCATGAAGCTGCACAGAGGACACAATTGGTATAATACCAAAGTGGGATGGTGGTAGGATTCCAGGAGGGGACATTAGAAAGGAAGGTGTGGTGTTCCAGGGGGACACAAATCTCTGGTGCTACAACTTGTTTTCATATTTTTTAAATATTTTTTTAGTTGTAGATGGACACAATACCTTTATTTTGTTTATTTTTATGTGGTGCTGAGGATTGAACCCAGTACCTTACATGTATGAGGCAAGCGCTCTACCACTGAGCTACAGCCCCAGCCCTCATATTTTTTTCAGTAATGGATTCAGTCTGTTTGGATTTGGATTTTATATTTGGTAGAACCATGTAAAGACAAAAACTTTTACATAACTTCATGTGTTGTGCCCATTTAATTTTTTCTATGAGTCTGAAGGAAAAAAATTAACAAATTGTAATTATTTCTGCTTCCATCACCCATTATCCTCTACAAACTCAGCAGAGGGTATCTGACATGGCCTTTGAGAACTTGGGCAAGGTGCTTAGTGATAGAAATAGCTAAAAAGGAAGATATCTTTAAAAACAATATAGATAAGGGAAAGACTTAGCTGTAGTGGGCAAGAAAATTTGATAAAAATTTCATGGGGACAATGCTATGTTCCAAAACTGAACTCTACCCCTCTAGAAAATCTGTAATGGTCCTGTCTGGGCTTGCCTTTTGAGATAACAACAAAGTGTTGAAAGGGAATATTGAAGGATTCTCTGTTGGCCTATCACTTTCTGATGACACATCCGCACTGGAAAGTCAAACTTGACTTTCCCTGTCTCTAGGAAGTAAAAGTAAATCAAACCATATTTTATTTAGAAACAACAATTATTTTTGAACTTTGCTTCATATCATGTGAGATCAAAGTCAAGAGTTGTCCAGAATATTTATACAGAAACCTTACCTAGTATAGTAAGATTCCCTGAATACCTTAAAATTCAGGATTTTCTAAGTGGTCTAATGATGCATCTCAAGGTCTTCAAAAAATAAGAACAAATTGAACCCATAATCAGTAAAAGGAAAGAAAAAACAAAGACCAGGATAGAAATAAATGAAATAGAAACAAAAAGAATACAAAAGTTCAATGAAACAAAGAGTTGTTTCTTTGAAAACAAATTTGACAAATCTTTAGCTAAAACTAACTGAAAGAGAAAAGACCCAAATAAAATAAGAGGTGAAGAAGGGTATCTTACAATAGATAACCTCTGAAATCTATAGGATCATTAAGGGATATTTTGAAAAACTATATGCCATTAAGGTGGAAAATCTAGAATAAATTTCTGGGCACAAAAGACTTACCAAAACTGAACCATGATGATATATATGAAGATCAGTAACAATGAGATTGGAATAGTAATAAAAGTCTCCCAAAGAAGCCAAGGACTATATGGATTCATTGCTGAATTTTACTAGGCTTTTATTTTTTTAATACTTATTTTTTAGTTGTAGTTGGACACAACACCTTTATTTTATTTATTTATTTTTACATGGTGCTGATGATCGAACCCAGGGCCTCCAACATGCTAGGCAAGCTTGCTACTGCTAAGCCACAACCCCAGTCGACTTTTAAAAGAACTAAAACCAATGCTCCTCAAACTGTTACATAAAATAGAAAGGAAAGGGCGCTTTTCAAACTCATTCTATGAAGCCAGAGTCACCTTGCTAACACATCTGGATAAGGATATCAGAACAAAAAGAAAAAGAGAATAAGATCAATAGCCTTGATGAACATTGATGCAAAAATCCTTAATAAAATATTGAGGAATAGAATTCAACAGCACATTTAAAAGATCATACACTATCAACAGATAAATGGATAAAGATTATATATTCAATACAGTATTATTTGGCCAGAAAGAATGAAATTATGTTATATGCAGCAAAATGTATGGAACTGGAGGACATGATGTTAAGCAAAATAAGCCAGACATGGATAGATAAGTATTTAATGTTTTCTCTTATATAAGGAAATTAAGAGGAAGAAAAGACCTGAAAGCAGAAGACAGACTATTAGAGAATTGGGTGTAGAAAGGAAGAGAAGGGGAAGAAAGGGTAGAATGAATGAAGCACAATATGTGTGGCAATATTACAGTGAAATGCACTAATATCTAAAATTAATATGTTCTATTAATTGTAATTAAAAAGTACTTCAAAGAAAAATATTTAAAAGTTAAAAATTAAAAGAATCAGGGTTTTCTGTGACTTTTTTGTCCTGCTACAAAATACTAGTGTTCCCAGCATCATTCTTTGCATGTCAACTCACAAAATCACCTTGCTGCTATTTCTTTTTTTAAAACTTAACATATTAAAAAATAAAGATGCATGCAAGCAAATTAAAAACCTCTGTGCTATAGTGATCTAAAGGATTTTACCAGTAAGTCAACAAGCAACATATTTGAAAAGCCTGTTCTGTGTATATGAACACTGTGTGAGGAGGAGGCTTGGATAAGCTTTAGAATCAGTTAAAGAGGAGGAGAGAGAAATCTCTTCCTTAAGAGTGAGGGAAAGAAATGGAAACTGAAAAGGTGGCCAAAACCTTTCCTTGTGGGGAATTAAGGGAAAGGTATTGAACAAGGATCTGGATAACAGGTTAAAACACACAAAAAATTGTATATAATATTTCTATACTCAAATATGTATATATTGCCTTACTGTTGAAGAATGTGCTCTGGTCCAGAAATGATTGTGTGTAGATCAGTGCTAGTCTGCATTTAATTTTAATTAGATCAAGGTCCCAGGGTATAAATTCATATCACCATCCTACTTTGCTTTTCTCTGTTCCATAACCATAGATCCAGACTGTACACATAAAATACCAACCAGCTATCTTGTAAAGGTAGATCATTCTTCAGTATGGTAAGAGAGTGATCATGGCTCCATATGAATTCATCCTATCCTTGAGAAAACTAGTCAGATTGCATGATCTGATTAACAATAATATGGTCAGCAACATTGCTCTTCTTCAATAAGAGTGGAATCTTAGAATGGAATTTCCCCACTTTATACACACATTGCCTCCAAAGAAACAACTGCTATAAAAGTGCCTTAATACCTGACGCAACTTAAAGTGTACATTAGTTGTTTCTTTTAGCTCTTCTCAGAATTGGTCAATGTCTTAAAATATTATGCTCCAAAATATATGCAAGACCTCCATAAATTAAGAGTTAGTTATTGTTAGGTTCACATTTAGAAAAAGGGCCTTGATAACTCAGGTTCCAGCCAAACTTAACTGCCTTTTTTCCCCTGTTCACAGCCATATCGCCTTGCCCGTGAATATGTCTACTATCACAATCTGTTTAGATCCTCAAGAACAATTAATCTCAAACACTACTAATTCTGTAAGTCAAAAGCTGTAGTTACATACTCTCTACTACTACTTTATTTCTATGTTTCTTATAGCATTCATTACCTTCTCTCGTGTGGAGGGATAAAATACATTAAGTTTAAAGTTTGTAGCTCCCATCCCCCAGCCTCCTTGCCTTCTACACACAATCCTCTTTTTGGCTACATAGTTCCTTTCAAATCTAGCAACTTCTAAGGAGACTCCTGGTGTAACAGACCAGTGATGGGCACTTAGTGTGCAGAATAGGAGTAATGGCCAGAAAGAGCTGACAGATTGCAATGCCAGTTTAGCTAAGTTATACTTGAAAGGAGAACAAGAGCACACAAGTAAAAACAAGTGATAGAAGATGAAAAAGGGCAAAAAAGGAGAAATATGCAGGAGATTAATTACAAGAAGCGATTTTAGTTGGGAGTGAGACTGAGGAGTGATAAGAAAAATTTCTGGGCAGCTATAGCATATAAGAGCTATATGGAGTGAAAATAGCATGAGCAGATCATTTGGAGTTTTGCTGAGGGTTACAAATTGGCTCTTCTTTGGCATTTTTAAAGGGAATACAATAAATACTTAAATATTCAAACATTGAAAAGTATGTTTAGTTGTAGGATGATATTTCCTAGGGTATAATTCTATGCTAAATCCCATGATATCTTGTCTTTTGAGTTATGCTTGTTTGGTTATGATTTGTAGACATGTCCTAATTCTCCTTTTAATCTATTAGAAATTAGGAGCCCTGTCATTCATTTTTGCTTTATTAGTACCTTTCACAAGAATTTATTCAATAAGTATTTGTTTAATATATAATTGATGCCTGAAATGATATGGGCTGAAAAATATCCCTTTAATTTAAAAACAAATAAATAAATAACTGCAGTTAGTAATGAACAAGTTCTCATTTCTTTTCCACCATGAAACAATTCAACTTTAAGGTGAATGGAAAGAACAAGGTTTCACACAATGAGTTCTTGAAAAACATCACAATACATTTAAGACAGCTGATCAATATTCATTTTAGCACTCTGTCATGTGTTAATTATGCTTCATTAATTGATGTGGGTCTAGATATTTGGGAGTCAGAGTTAATAGACCAAAACTAAAAGATAAGGATATACTCCCACAGAGATCCTCCATCTCTCTTTGGTAGAAAACAAATTTTAAGCCCTTCTGTATAATGTTTAGAAAACTGAAAAATAATCACATGGGGCTTCAAACTTTGTAACATGAGTAGTTTGGCTCTATCTCTGAAAACATTTGTTTTAACTTTATCCTCACTTTTCATGAGCTTAGAATTTCTATTTTACCGCCCTCTGTTGTCCATCTTTAATCTGTGGAAATTTGTCTTTTTTCTTTTTTCTTTTTTTTTTTTTTTTTTAAGTCAGGGAATGAATTTAGGGAGTCTTAACCACTGATCAACATCCCCAGACCTTTTATTTTCATTTTTTAAAATGTTGTTGCTGAGAGTGGCTTTGAATTTGCCATCATCTTGCCTCAGCCTCCTGAGCTGCTGGAATTACAGGCATGTGCCACTGTGCCCTGCTAGAATTCTGTCTTCATCACCAGATACTACCATACACTAAGGAAACTGGAGATAGAACCACAGAACTTTATACAGGCAGAATTAACGTATATAATAATACTTTATTTTAAGTTGTGATACCCAAATATATAAAGAACAGCACAAGGGGCTGGGTTTGTGGCTCAGTGGTAGAGCTCTCACCTAGCACGTGCGAGGCACTGAGTTCGATCTTCAGCACCACATAAAATAAATAAATAAAATAAAGGTATTGTGTCCAACTACAACTAAAAAAATATTTTAAAAAAGAACAGTATGTGTAGGTAATGAATGGACAGAGAATAGAACACACTGATTATGTGCATGAACTCCAGGGTCAGATATACCTGTCAAAATCTCAGTTCCACCAATTATTAACCATATATTATTGAACAAGTTCTTTAAACTCTGTGAGTAATATGATCATCTCATAGTATTATTCTGAGGATTAGCACGATTTTTGCCATAATAAGACCTTAAAAATCACAGGAGTAATAGTGATCATGGTAGTGAAAGTAGATGTAAGAGCTAATGTGTATCTCCATACTGCTTTCCATATTGGCTGCACCATTTTGCAGTCCCACCAACAATGTATGAGTGTGCCTTTTTCTCCACATCCTCTCCAACATTTATTGTTGTTTGTGTTCTTAATAGCTGCCATTCTGACTGGTGTGAGATGAAATCTTAGAGTGGTTTTGATTTGCATTTCTCTAATTGCCAGCGATGTTGAGCATTTTTTCATGTATTTATTGATTGATTGTGTATCTTCTTCTGAGAAGTGTCTGTTCAGTTCCTTGGCCCATTTATTGGTTGGGTTATTTGTGTTTTTGGTGTTATGATTTTTGAGTTCTTTATATATTCTAGAGATTAGTGCTCTATCTGACATGCATGTGGTAAAAATTTGTTCCCAATTAGTAGGCTCTCTGTTCACCTCACTGATTGTTTCTTTTGCTGAGAAGAAGCTTTGTAATTTGAGTCTATACCATTTATTGATTCTTGGTATTAATTCTTGTGCTACAAGATTCTTATTAAGGAACTTGGGCCCTAATCCAACATGTTGGCGATTAGAGCTTACTTTTTCTTCTATTAGGTGTAGTGTCTCTGGTCTAATTCCTAGATCCTTGATCCACTTTGAGTTGAATTTTGTGCATGGTGAGAGATATAGGTTTAATTTCATTTTATTGCATATGGATTTCCAGTTTTCCCAGCACCATTTGTTGAAGAGGCTATCTTTTCTCCAATGTACTCCTTGGTCTTTACCCAAAAGACATGAAAACAGCATACTACAGGGACACAGCCACATCAATGTTTATAGCAGCACAATTCACAATAGCTAAACTGTGGAACCAACCTAGATGCCCTTCAGTAGATGAATGGATAAAGAAAATGTGGTATATACACACAATGGAATATTACTCATCAATAAGACAGAATAAAATCATGGCATTTGCAGGAAAACGATGGAGTTAGAGAATATAATGCTAAGTGAAGTTAGCCAATCCCAAAAAGCCAAATGCCAAATGTTTTCTCTGATATAAGGAGGCCAATTCACAGTTGGGTTGGGATGGGGAGCATAGGAGGATTAGAGGAATACTAGAATGGCCAATGGGGAGAGAGGGGAAGGGAGGGGGCAAAAGAGTGAAGAAGAAAAAAGATGGTAGAATGAGATGGATATCATTACCCTAAGTGCATGTTTGAAGTCACAAATGCTGTGAATATACTTTGCATACAACCAGAGATTTGTAAAAATGTGCTATATATGTGTAATATGAAATGTAATGCATTCTGCTGTCATTTATATCATCTTAGAATAAAAATAATTTAAAAAAGAGCTAATGTGTAGAGAGAGCTAGCTCACTCTGTATCAGCATTGCAGCTAAGTTCTTATCAACATTCTTTGAGATAGGTACTCTGGTTGTCACCCCTTCATGTGTTTTTTTTTTTTTTCTCTATTAATAGCACCATGATTCACTAAGTTTCTTAAGTCAAAATCACAGGAGTCATCCTCTTTTCAGCTCTACACATGTACTACATCAGTATTTCCTGTCATCTCATCTTTCAGTACATATCTAGGATCCATCAATTCACTTCTTATTTTCATAGCTACCACCTCAATTCCAAGCACTATCACATCTCTTCTCAAGTAATACAGATGCTTCCCAGCTTTGTCTCTTTGCTTGTCCTCCTACAATCCATTCTTACCAGGGCAACCAAAGTGATTTTCTTAAAATAAAAATTTGATCATGTTACTCTCCAGCTTAAAACAAAGAAACAGATTAACTATTTTCCTTTTGCCTCTGATTAGTAATAAAGATCAACCTCTTATTTTGGTCCATGATATACAATAGAATGTAGCTTCTGCCTATCTTTGTTCCCTTACCTAATACCATTTCCCCCTGGCTCACTGTGCTCCATCCAAACTATTCTCCTTAGCTTTCTTGAATATGACAAGACTGCTTACATTTTATCACCTTCTGACTTGCGATTTACTCTGACTGGAGTGAACAGACACTGACACCTTCAAAAAACCCTTCCTAACCACCTAACTGAAAGCCAACTCCTACTTAATCCTATAACATGACCCTTTTTATTCTCACTATATTTCCCAGTGTAGTTTTGTGAATATTTTTGTTATTGGCATGTTTCCCTCAATCTAGAATATAAGTTCCATGAGAGTAGGCACTTAAATCCATGTAATTAAAATGTATGTATTCAACATCTAAAGTAGGTTTTTAAAATAACATCACTCAAATTAGTAAATGAGTATTCCTTTTCAATGTGAGCAAAGCAAGTCATGATGTCATAATATACTCTTGCTCCCTGGGTTAATATTGGAATGAACCAACAGTGTATAGATTGAAAACTGTGAGTCCACTGGTTGAACCTGAGTAGTCATATAAATTGCACAAGGTCACGCAGCTCGTTAGTGAGAAAACCCAGATTCAATCCCAAGCAATCCAGTTCTAGAGACCAGACACTTAATATGATACAATCATAGTAATATAGAAGATCACACCTCAACGTTAGAATTTTTTTTAGATTATTTATTTACTAATTCATAATGCACAAGTATATAATCTTTTTACATACAACTGCTTGTATACAAAGTATATAAGTACCATTCAGATCTTTAATCATACATTTAGGATAGTGATATCCATCTCATTCAACCACCATTTTCCCCCTTTTCCCCCCCTGCTCCCTCCCTTGCCCTCCCTTTCCTTTGACCATTCTAGTGTTCCTCTAATCCTATGTACCCCCTTCCAATCACACTGTGAACTAACCTCCTTATATCAGAGAAAACATTTGGTGTTTGGATTTTTGAGATTGACTAATTTCATTTAGCATTATATTCTCCAACTTCATCCATTTACCTGCAAATGCCATTATTTTATTTTCTCTTATTGCTGAGTAAAATTCCATTTTGTATATATACCACATTTTCTTTATCCACTCATCTACTGAGGGACATCTAGGTTGGTTCCACAACCTAGCTATTATGAATTGTGCTGCTATAAACATTGAAGTGGCTGTGTCACTGTAATATGCTGTTTTTAAGTCTTTTGGGAACAGACCCAGGAGTGGGATGGCTGGGTCATAGGGTGGTTCCATTCCCATTTTCCCAAGAAATCTCCATACTGCTTTCCATAGCGGTTGCACCATTTTGCAGTCCCACCAGCAATGTATGAGTGTGCCTTTTTCCCCACATCCTCTCCAACATTTATTGTTGTTTGTGTTCTTGATAGCTGCCATTCTGACTGGGGTGAAATGAAATCTTAGAGTAGTTTTTATTTGCATTTCTCTAATTGCCAGAGAGGTTGAGCATTTTTTCATGTATTTGTTGATTGATTGTATATCTTCTTCTGAGAAGTGTCTTTTCAGTTCCTTAGCCCATTTATTGATTGAGTTATTTTCTTTTTTGGTGTTAAGTTTTTTGTGTTCTTTATATATTCTAGAAATTAGTGCTCTATCCGATGTGCATGTATTAAATATTTGTTCCCAATTAGTTGGCTCTCTATTCACCTCATTGATTGTTTCTTTTGCTGAGAAGAAGCTTTTTAGCTTAAATCTATCCCATTCATTAATTCTTGGTAATAGTTCTTGCGCTACAGGATTCTTATTAAGGAACTTGGGGCCTAATCCGACATGTTGGAAATTGGAGCTTACTTTTTCTATTAGGCGTATTGTCTCAGATCTAATTCCTAGGTCCTTGATCCACTTTGAATTGAGTTTTGTGCATGGTGAGAGATACAAGTTTAATTTCATTTTGTTGCATATGGATTTCCAGTTTTCCCAGCACCATTTGTTGAAGAGGCTATCCTTTCTCCACTGTACATTTTTTGCACCTTTGTCTAATATAAGATAACTGAAATTATATGTATTAGTCTCTGTGTCCTCAATTCTGTACCATTGATCCACCCGACTGTTTTGGTGCCAATACCATGCTGTTTTAGTTACTATTGCTCTATAGTATAATTTAAAGTCCAGTATGGTGATGCCCCCTGCTTCACTTTTCTTGCTCAGGATTTCTTTGGCTATTCTGGGTCTCTTATTTTTCCAGATGAATTTCAAGATTGCTTTTTCTATTTCTTTGAAAAATGACATTGGAATTTTGATTGGAATTGCATTAAATCTGTATAATGCCTTTGGTAGTATGGACATTTTGACAATATTGACTCTACCTATCCAAGAGCAAGGTAGGTCTTTCCATCTTCTGAGTTCTTCTATGATTTCTTTCTTTAGTGTTCTATAATTTTCTTTATAGGTGTCTTTCACCTCTTTTGTTAAGTTGATTCCCAGGTAATTTATTTTTTTTTTGATGCTATTGTAAATGGGGTCGTTTTCATCATTTCCCTTTCAGAGGCTTTGTCACTGATGTATAAAAATGCCTTTGACTTATGGGTATTGATTTTGTATCATGCTACTTTGCCGAATTCATTTACTAGTTGTAAAAGTTTTCTGGTAGAGTTTTTTGGGTCTTCTAGGTATATTATCATGTCATCAGCAAATAGTGCTAATTTGAGCTCTTCTTTTCCTATGTGGATCCCTTTAATTTCTTTCGTCTGTCTAATTGCTCTGGCCAGAGTTTCCAGTACTATGTTAAATAGCAGTGGTGAAAGGGGGCATCCCTGTCTTGTTCCAGTTTTTAGAGGGAATGCTTTCAATTTTTCTCCATTTAAGATAATGTTAGCTCGGGGCCTTGCATAAATAGCTTTTATAATGTTAAGATATGTTCCTGATATTCCTAGTTTTTCTAGTGTTTTGAACATAAAGGGGTGCTGAATTTTGTCAAATGCTTTTTCTGCATCTATTGAGACAATCATATGATTTTTATCTTTAAGTCTATTGATGTGATGTATTATGTTTATTGATTTCCAAATATTGAACCAGCCTTGCATCCCTGGAATAAACCCTACTTGATCGTGGTGCACTATCTTTTTGATATGTTTTTGTATCCGATTTGCCAGAATTTTGTTGAGGATTTTTGCATCTATGTTCATTAAAGATATTGGCCTGAAGTTTTCTTTTTTGGATGTGTCTTTGCTTGGCTTTGGAATTAATGTAATATTGGCCTCATAGAAAGAGTCTGGAAGAGCTCCCTCTTTTTCTATTTCTTGAAATAGTTTGAAGAACATTGGTATTAATTCTTCTTTGAAAGTCTTGTAGAACTCAGCTGTAAACCCATCAGGTCCTGGACTTTTCCTTGTTGGTAGCTTTTTGATGACATCTTCTATTTCTTCGCTTGTAATTGATCTGTTTAAATTGTGTATAGCCTCCAGATCCAGTTTAGGCAAATCATATGACTCTAGAAATCTGTCAATGCATTCAGTATTTTCTATTTTGTTAGAGTACAAGTTTTCAAAGTAATTTCTAATTATATTCTGTATATCTGAGGTGTTTGTTGTGATATTCCCTTTTTCATCACGAATGTTAGTAATTTGAGTTTTTTCTCTTCATCTTTTCGTTAGCATCGCTAAGGGTCTGTCAATTTTGTTTATTTTTTCAAAGAACCAACTTTTAGTTTTGTCAATTCTTTGAATTGTTTCCTTAGTCTCAATTTTATTAATTTCTGCTCTGATTTTAATTATTTCCTGTCTTCTGCTACTCTTGGTGTTGATCTGTTCTTCTTTTTCTAGTGCTTTGAGGTGTGTCGTTAAGTCATTTTTTTGTTGGTTTTTTTTCCTTTTAAGGAATGAACTCAGTGCAATGAATTTTCTTACTACTGCCTTCATAGTGTCCCAGAGATTTCTATATGATGTATCTGTGTTCTCATTTACCTCTAGGAATTTTTTGATCTCCTCTTTGATGTCTTCTTCAACCCCTTGTTCATTTAGTAGCATGTTATTTAGCTTCCAGTTGATGGAGTAGTTTTTCTTATTCCTTGTTTTGTCGTTGATTTCCAATTTCATTCCTTTATGGTCCGATAGCATGCAGGGTAGTATCTCTATTTTTTTATATTTGCTGAGATTTGCCTTGTGACATAATATATGATCTATTTTGGAGAAGGAGCCATGTGCTGCTGAGAAAAAAGTGTATTCTTTTACTACGGGATGAAATATTCTATATATGTCCCTTAAGTCTAAGTTATTAATTGTTTTAAGGAGGCCTACGGTTTCTTTGTTTAGCTTTTGTTTGGATGATCTATCTATTTGTGAGAGAGGTGTGTTGAAATCCCCTAGAATAACTGTGTTGTGGTCAATTTTACTCTTGAATTTGAGAAGAGTTTGTTTGATGAATGTAGGTGCTCCATTATTTGGGGCATATAGATTTGTGATTGTTATATCCTGTTGATGAATGGTTCCTTTAAGTAGTAAGAAATATCCATCTTTGTCCCTTTTGATTAGTTTTGGCTTGAAGTCTACCTTATTTGAAATGAGAATGGAAACCCCTGCTTGCTTCCACAGGCCATGTGAGTGATAAGACTTTTCCCAGCCTTTCACCTTCAGTCTATTGATGTCTTTTTCTATGAGGTGTGTTTCTTGGAGACAGCAAATTGTTGGGTCATTTCTTTTAATCCATTCAGATAATCTGTGTCTTTTGAATGGTGAGTTTAGGCCGTTAACATTCAGGGTTATTATTGAAATGTGATTTTTATTCCCATCCATTTTTATTTGTATTATGATCTTTAGCTTGATTTGGTTTCTCTTCTGGTTGGTATTTCCCTTAGTTTAATATCTCCCTTTGTTGATTTTCATTGTTATTTTTCTCTTCTTCTTCATGAAAAATTTTCCCAGGATGTTCAGAAGTGCTGGCTTTCGAGCTGCAAAATCTTTTAACTTTTGCTTGTCGTGGAAGGTTTTTATTTCATCTTCGAATCTAAAGCTCAGTTTTGCTGGATATAAGATTCTTGGTTGACCTCCCTTTTCTTTCAGATCTTGAAATATGCTATTCCTGGATCTTCTTGCTTTTACGGTCTGGGTAGAAAAGTCTGAACATAGTCTGATTGGTTTCCCCCTATATGTAATCTGCTTCCTTTCTCTTGTGGCTTTTAATATTCTCTCCTTGCTCAGTATATTAGGCATTTTCATTATAATGTGTCTTGGTGTGGATCTGTTGTGATTTTGTATGTTTGGTGTTCGGTAAGCCTCTTGAACTTGGTTTTCCCATTCATTCCTCTAGTTTGAAAAATTTTCTGTAATTATTTCATTAAATAAATTTTTCATTCCTTTGGCTTGAAACTCTGCCCCCTCCTCTACCCCAATCACTCTTATGTTTGGTCTTTTTATGTTGTCCCATAATTCTTGGATGTTCTGTTCTTAGTTTCTTATCATTTTTGCTGTGTAATCTAGATTTTTCTCTAGGGTATATATTTTGTCCTCATTGTCTGAGGTTCTTTCTTCCAAGTGATCTACTCTGTTGGTGATACTTTCGATTGAGCTTTTATTTTGGTTTATTGTTTCTTTCATTTCCGGAATTTCTGTTTGGATTCTCTTTAGAGTCTCTATCTCCCTATTGAAGTAATATTTTACTTCCTGTATTTGTTTATGGATTTCTTTGTCAAAATGATCTTTTGCCATCTGTACTTGCTCCCTCATCTCATTTTTTAGTTCATTCTTAAGTTCCGCAAGCATTTGGCAAATGTAATTTCTAAATTCCATCTCTGGCATTTCACTAACTGTGCATGCCATGGAATCTACTGAGGAGGTATATTGATTTGTTTGTGCCACTTTCCTTCCTTGTTTCTTCATCTTGCTTTTATGTCTATTCTTCTTGCACTATGGGACCTTGACTATTTTGATTTTACCTTAGAACCTTACGTTGCTCCGGTAGTACAATGCTATCAGATCCCCTTATATTTCCTTTACACTTTAAAATCAGACACTTTCTATTCAGAGAATCCCAGTTTGATCACAATGTACAGATTTAGTTAACCTAGATAGTGTTTCCAATTTAGTCTGTAAGCTTCTAATGGGGCTTTATAGATTCAAGTAATGAACACAGAGGTGATATGTTTAGTAAGAGGGAAGTGAGTGAGCTGAGTTGTTCTTTTCTTAGAAAGTATGAAAAGAGAGTTCTATGGAAGTGGTTTAGTATCAGCAGATGAGAGAGGAAATAGTGAATGATTAGGTGGAAAGACCAATTTATATATAAACCTAATTTATGCAGCGGTTGAGAGAAGAAATAAAAAAAGATGGAGAAAAAGGAAAAAGAAAAAAAAAGGAAAAAAAAAAAGGAAGAAAAAGAAAAAAGTGACCAAGGAGTAGAAATTAGTATGAGAGAGAGTGAGTCTAGAAAATAGAGAATACACTATATATAACACCACTTTGCTATATATTTCAATTGTACTCGTTCAAAAAAACCCAATTTCTGCGTATAACTTGTTTTTGCCTTTGTTGAGTATGCAATGGCAGGGTGTAAATAGGGAAGATGAAGGAAGAAGAAAAAATACTAAAGTAAGAAGGAAGAAAAGAAAGAAAGCGAAGAGGAACAGAAGCAAACAAACACACTGTCAATCAAAACAAAACAAAACAAAAAAAAAAACAGAAACTAACAAACAAACCCCCCCCAAGAAACAACAAAACAAACAAAAAAACAAACAAACAAAAACGTTGAAACCAGGAATAAGTCTCAAGACAAATGGACCCTTGGAAGCCCTTCTTATTTCCCTTCCAGATTAAGCCAATTGACCCGGAACATATCCAGTCAGCAATCCTGTTAGTGGAGTCGAGGCTGCACCTTTGGCCCTTTGCAGAATGGCACAGTGGAAGAGTGGAGGGGGCTTATCCTCAGGATGAGCCCTGCATTCAGCAGCAGGTAGCTGCCACTCTGGGCCCTGCAGGCCAGGAAAACTGGAGGCTGGATCTCTCCTTCCTGCTGGCGGGCGGATCTCAACGTTAGATTTATGAGTCCTCATACCCTTCTTTAACTCCGGAAGGCAGATGATGTGTCATAATTTTGTCTTGGGTTCATCATAGCAATTGGCCCAATACTGAACCATAGAAGTATCTAAACAATAATCTCATTGAAGTTACTTTTATATGACTGAGACTAGAATCATTGCATTTCTTGAGTATTCTTCCCTTTTAAGGAGTTTAGCATGATATATACATGCTGTTTTGTCAGTAGTAGGAAGGAAAGTGGAGGGGAAACGCCAATTCATAGCAATAGAATCCTCCTGATATAATACTATTTCAATACACTGTGGCTAATAGTAAGGACCCGTATGTTGACCAATGCATCTTTCTTGGAGATTTCAAAAGCCACACAAAGGATAAAACTTGAGGAGCTGGGTGCCACACACAGGTGCACCATTTGATCCTACTAATGAGTGTGCAAATACATAAATATATTCTGGGGGATAGTGGTAGATTTTCTTTAGCCTATTATTCTGTCATAGAATGTCCATTCCCCTACTGTACTTTTTTTTTTTTTTTTTTTTTTTGGTATTAGGGTCCTAGGGCCTCACTAAGTTGCTGAGGCTGGCTTTGAACTTGCTATCCTTCTGCCTCAGCCTCCCAAGTCACTAAGATTACAGGCATGAGCCACCATGCCCAGCTCCTACTGTACTTTGATACAGATAAACTATGCCCCAGCCCTGCTTTAAGATGATTCTACCACCACTCTCTAGGTCAATGTTGAAGTCAGAACCCTATTTTTCAGTTTACAAATGAGTTCACTGGTGAATCTTAGTATGAGCTTTTTGGAGGGGAGATGAGGGCCCCTTAAAATTTTTAAATAAGAAATTTTTCTGGGCGCGGTGGCGCACACCTGTAATCCCAGCACTTGGGAGGCTGAGGCAGGAGGATCACGAGTTCAAAGCCAGCCTCAGCAATGGTGAGGCACTTAGCAACTCAGTGAGACCCTGCCTCTAAATAAAATATTAAAAAGGACTAAGGATGTGGCTGAGTGGTTGAGTGCCCCTGAGTTCAATCCCCAGTACCAAAAAAATTTTTTTAAATAAGAAATTTTGACACAAATATTCAGATTTCACTGTTTTCTTCAAAAATTCAGAAGACCTGGAAATATTGGGCCTATATCTATAAGGCTTAACATTAAGAGGACAGGGTGTAAAGAAAGAAACTTAAGAAAGAGTAACTGATGGAACAAGAGAAAAAACAGGAGAGTATGAATATCTGAAAATCAGGTAAAGAACATATCATCTAAAATAATGGAGTGATCAACTGAGCCAAATGCACTAACAGATCAAGTAATAGGAGGAGTGAAAATTGAACTGGGCATTGGATTTAGCATTGCTGAGGTCATTGGAGACTTTGATAATAGCAGTTTGGGTAGAGTAGCAAAGTTACAGTTTTTATTTGAATAAGTTTACTAGAGGTTGAGTGGAGATGATCTCAGGACTGTGAGTGCAGACAACTCTATAAATGATATATGAAGAATTATACATATGTAGAGTTTGGTGAGTTTGGATATAGGCAAATACTTGTGATATCATCACCAGACAACTCTTTCTTTGAAGTACTTTTGTTTTAAATGGGAGCAAGGGATTGGGGCAGTGGCTGCCATGGGAAGTGGAATTGAGAGGATTGTTTAGAAGGCATAAATATTGACCTATGTGTTTGTTGTTGGTATAATATGGTATAAAGAAAAAATTTCATGATATTGGAAGAGAGGAAAAAATTGCTCAGGTGATGTCCTCACATAGCCTAATAGGGAGAAGATCTAGAGCACATATGAAGTGATTGTCCTATTTGTGTAGTGCCTGGAATCTATCCATATTAAGGGCTGTAAGGCTGATTATATAGATATAGATACCAGTAGGTGGGTGGATATAGTTGAAGTTCTCTCCTGATTGCTTCATTTTTTTCAGTGAAATGGGAAATAACGTGTTGGAGATGATGAAGATTTGAGGAGAAGAGGCAATGTAAACTACTTATCTGGGCAGATGGGAGGCTGAATGTACTAAGAATATACAATAAGACTGCCTGGTAGCATTAAGAATTCATTTGAAGTTCATGCATTTAAAGTGAAACCAGTCATTGTTATTATAGATTTCCTTCAGTAGGGTTCAGCTGCAAGAATAAAGGCACAGCATAGATATTTTGTTTAACAATGTTGTGATTTTCACAAGCAAGTTAGATGAAGGGAGAATGGTTCAAGAGCACCAAAAGGGTACATATGGGAGTGATTATAATGATGGATCATTATGAACTAGGTGGACCTTTTAATGTTAAGCCCTATAGATTATAGGCTCAATAATCAGCCAGAGGTCTGAGTGGGATCAATAGATGATCAGAGATGAAATACAGAAAGAATGGGCTAGAAAAGGTAGGCAATGGTGGCAAGAGAGTAGAAAGTGATATGAGATTGTGGATGGGACAGCTATAATGTCCAACATTGAAAATGGTTTCAAGTTGTCTACGATATTCATTGCATTACCTTCTTGGCCCTTGAAAAGATTTTGACTTTGCAACACATATAGGTTGCAACCTTAATATTTATTAAAATAACAGTAACTCTGAAATTCACTGCATTTTGTGTAATGATACAAGGAATAAAAAGCATATATGAATATCAGTGTTAGCCAGCTCATCAATTTGAAATCCATTTTTATTTTATAGTAATAAAATATAATACATTAATTATTCTAATCCTGCTAATTGACTAAACCATAAACATCTACTTCTTTCCAATAAACAAACTGAAAAGAGTTGAAATTATATTAGTAATGTACAACACAATGGTTATATCTCCCCCTCTACACACCCACACACCCACCCACACACACACACACACACACACACACACACATACACATATATACAAAATTCACTGTTAATGAAATGAAATTAAAGCAAAATCACAACTTCTTTGATATTTTGGTATATATAATTTTATAAACAAGTATATTATCTAAATTTGGAGATTGAAAAATAATTTTGTCAGTTTAGATCTGTGCTCTTTTATACATAATTGCTACCAAAAATAATGAAATCAGGGACGTCTTCTTATAACAGAAAATAGATAGAAAAAAACAGTGAATTGCATTTCATTTTATCCTATAAATAGACAAAATAAGGCATTTGTTACTATCTTAAGACCCTGCTATACAATGTTGATCTTTTCTGGGGTCAATTAATTCTATAAGATCCAGGCTTTCATTTTTCAAGAGACTATCATCTTTCCTGGAAATTGTTACCCAGGCAACTGACTTGTTGACAGTTAACTTTTCAAGGATCAGTAGTTAAGATGGATTTGAATTATAAGAAATGTTCAATGTCCTTTGAAATCTCTTGGTATACATGGTGGAAAATAAGGTCAGGAGAGTAGAAGGTGATAAGAACTATTTCTTAGTGTTTGAGATAGACTAGGACAATGGCTTTTCTTTTTAAAAGATATCAGTTTCCCTACGATGTGGCATAAAGGGAATCCTGCAGTATATATTCAATAAAATTTTTATTGACTGAAATATAAAAATTTCCTGATATATGTTACATAGGCATTTATAGAACAGGATGATTTAAGAGCAAAAATCAGGGAAAATAACACTTTTTATTTATTTCTTCTCTTTTATTGTGGGATATTTCAAGAATATACCAAAATTAAAAGGATAATATAGGGACTGGGTTTGTAGCTCAGTGGTAGAGCACATGCCTACCATGTGTGAGGCAATGGGTTTGATTCTCAGCACTGAATATAAATAAATAAAGGTCCATTGACAACTAAAGAATATTTAACAAAAAAGAGGACAGCAAGAACAGACCTGCCAACTCTGCCTGAGCCCAGGCCGGCCCAGGGTAGTCCCACGGACCTTCACCCGAGAGCAGCCAGCCCCAGGTCAGTCCCGGCGAAGCCCGCTGGTGTGCAACCAGCCTCCAGCCAGCCCCGCTGACCTCCACCCCAGAGCAGGAAACAGCAAGGACAGAGCCGCCAACTCTGCTTAGAGTACAGGCGGGCCCAGGGTAGTCCTGGGGTCCTACATCAGAGTGCCGCCAGGCCCAGGCTCCATCTAGTCCCGCAGGCCTCCACCCCAGAGCAGAAGACAGCAAGGACAGACCTGCCAACTCAGCCTGAGCCCAGGCAGGCCCAGGGCAGTCCCACTGACCTTCACCCCATTGCAGTTATCCCCAGACCACCACAGGAGCTCAGACTCAACCAGTTCAGCCCGTGTAAACCAGTGTGAACCCAGCTTCAGGTAGCATACTTTGAGGGTCAGTGGCAGATTCTGATAGTACAGCGCTAAGGGGAGGCACAGAAAACCTGCAAGGGTATTAAAAAATATAGGGAAGAATCTGTAATAACTCAGATCTACACTGCAAAAAGTAAAGCAAATAGACATCATGAAAAAACAGGGGAGGAAAATATCCCAAACAAACCAGGATTCTACAATAACAGAACCCATGCTCAGCGAAGTTGACGAAATGTCAGAAAAGGAGTTTGGAAGGTTCATAATTAAAATGATCTGTGAATCAAAGAATGACATAAATGAGCAAATACAGGCAAAAATTGACCACTACAACAAAGATATAAGAGAGCAAATACAGGTAGCAACAGATTACTGCAAAAAAGAGATCGAAACTCTAAAAAAAAAACAGTCAGAAATCCTTGAAATGAAGGAAACAATTAACCAAATAAAAAACACAATTGAAGGCATCACTAACAGACTAGATCAACTAGAAGAAAGAACCTCAGACAATGAAGACAAAGTGTATAATCTTGAAAATAAAGTTGACCACACAATGAAGATAGTAAGAAACCATAAACAGAACATCCAAGAAGTATGGGACAGCATCAAAAGACCAAATCTAAGAATAATTGGGATAGAGGAAGGCACAGAGTTTCAAACCAAAGGAATGCACAACCTCTTTAATGAGATAATATCAGAAAATTTCCCAAGCATGAAGAATGAATTGGAAAACCAAATACAAGAGGCTCATAGGACACCAAATGTACAAAATAACAACAGATCTACACCAAGACACATTATAATGAAAATGCCTAGCATACAGAACAAGGATAGAATTTTAAAGGCCACAAAAGAGAGGAATCAGATCACATATAGGGAGAGACCAATTCGTATCACAGCAGATTTTTCAATTCAGACACTCAAAGCTAGGAGATCATGGAACAACATATTCCAAGATCTGAAGAAAAAAGGATGCCAACCAAGAATCTTATACCCAGCAAAATTAAGCTTTAGATTTGAGGACGAAATAAAAACCTTTCATGATAAACAAAAGTTAAGAGAATTTACAAGTAGAAAGCCAGCACTACAGAACATCCTTGGCAAAATATTTCATGAAGAGGAAAAGAAAAACAATGATGAAAATCAACAGAGGGAGGTATTACACTAAAGGAAAAAAACAATCAGAAGAGAAACCATGTCAAGGTAAATACCAGAAATAAAAATGGCTGGGAATACAAAACACATCTCAATAATAACTCTGAATGTTAATGGCCTCAACTCACCAATCAAAAGACATAGATTAGCAGATTGGATCAAAAAAAACAGCCCCAACAATATGCTGCCTCCAAGAGACTCTTCTCATAGGAAAAGACATCCATAGGCTGAGGGTAAAAAGTTGGGAAAAATCCTACCACTCATATGGACAGAGAAAACAAGCAGGGGTTTCCATCCTCATATCAAATAAAGTAGACTTCAAGCTAAAGTCAATCAAAAGGGATAAAGAAGGACACTATATACTGCTCAAGGGAACCATACACCAACAAGACTTAACAATTATAAATATATATGCCCCAAACAACGGAGCATCCATGTTCATCAAACAAACTCTCCTGAAGTTTAAGAGTCAAATTGACCACAACACAATAATTCTGGGTGACTTCACCACTGGATAGATCTTCCAAACAAAAGCTGAACAAAGAAACTATAGAACTCAAAAATACGATAAACAACTTAGACTTAACTGACTTATATAGAATATTTCATCCTTCAACGAGTAAATACACTTTCTTCTCAGCAGCACATGGAACCTTCTCTAAAATAGACCATATACTAGGCCACAAAACAACTCTGAGCAAATACAAAAAAGTTGAGATTCTACCCTGCATTCTATCCTACCATAATGGAATGAAATTAGAAATCAATGATAAAATAAGAAATAAAAGCTACTTTAACACCTGGAGACTAAATAATATGCTACTGAATGAACAATGGGTTGCAGATGACATCAAAGAGGAGATTAAAAAATTCTTAGAGGTGAATGAGAACACAGACACAACATATAGAAATCTCTGGGACACTATGAAGGCTTTTTCTAAGAGGAAAGTTCATTGCATTGAGTTCATTCCTCAAAAGAAGAAAAGGTCAACAAATAAATGACTTAAAATTACATCTCAAAGCTCTAAAAAAAGAAGAACAATCCAACACCAAAAGTGGTAGAAGACAGGAAATAATTAAAATTAGAGCTGAAATTAATGAAATTGAAACCAAAGAAACAATTGAAAAAATTGACAAACAAAAAGTTGGTTCTTTGAAAAAATAAATAAAATTGACAGACCCTTGTCCAGGCTAACAAAGAGATGGAGAGAGATAACTCAAATTACTAATATATGCGATGAAAAAGGAAATATCACAACAAACACTACGGAAATACAGGAAATAATTTGAAATTATTTTGAAAACCTGTACTACAACAAAATACAAAACACTGAAGGCATCGACAAATTTTAGAGTTGTATCATGTGCCCAAACTTAAGCAGGGGGATATACATAATTTGAACAGACCAATTTCAAGCAACGACATAGAAGATGCCATCAGAAGCCTACCAACAAAGAAAAGCCCAGAACCAGATGGATACACAGCTGAGTTCTACAAGACCTTCAAAGAAGAACTGATACCAATACTCTTCAATTTATTTCAGGAAATAGAAAAAGAGGGAGCACTTCCAAACTCATTCTATGAGGCCAACATCACCCTGATCCCCAAACCAGGCAAAGACACATCCAAAAAAGAAAACTTCAGACCCATATCTTTAATGAAATTAGATGCAAAAATTCTCAATAAAATTCTAGCAAAACGGATACAGAAACATATCAAAAATATAATACACCACGATCAAGTGGGGTTCATTCCAGGGATGCAAGGATAGTTCAACATATGAAAAACAATAAATGTAATTCATCACATCAATAGACTCAAAGATAAGAACCATATGATTATCTCAATAGATGCATAAAAAGCATTTGATAATACAGCACCCCTTCATGCTCTAAACACTAGGGATAACTGGAACATATCTCAACATCATAAAAGCTATATATGCTAATCCCCAGGCCAACATTGTTCTAAATGGAGAAAAATTGAAAGCATTCCCTTTAAAAACTGGAACAAGACAGGGATGCCCTCTTTCACCACTTCTATTCAACATAGTAATTGACATGCTGGCCAGAGCAATAAGACATGTGAAAGAAATTAAAGGGATACAGATAGGTAAAGTAGAACTCAAATTATCATTATTTGCTGATGATATGATTTTATACCTAGAAGACCCAAAAAATTCCACCAGAAAACTTCTAGAACTCATAAATGAATTCAGCAAAGTAACAGGATGCAAAATCAACACCCATAAATCTAAGGCATTTCTATATATCAGTGACAAATCCTCTGAAAGGGAAATGAGGAAAACTACCCCGTTTACAATAGCATCAAAAAAAAAAAAAAAAAAAAAAAAAAAAAAAAAAACTTGGGAATCAACTTAATCAAAGATGTGAAAGACCTCTATAATGAAAACTACAGAACACTAAAGAAAGAAATTATGGAAGACCTTAGAAGATGGAAAGATCTACCCTGTTCTTGGGTAGGCAGAACTAATATTGTCAAAATGACCATACTACCAAAAGCACTATACAGATTTAATGTAATGCCAATCAAAATCCCAATGACATTCCTCATAGAAATAGAAAAAGCAGTCATGAAATTCATCTGGAAAAATAAGAGACCCAGAATAGCTAAAGCAATCCTTAGTAAGAGGAGTGAAGCAGGTGGCATCACTATACCAGACCTTAAATTATACTACAGAGCAATAGTAACAAAACCAGCATGGTATTGGCACCAAAATAGGCCAGTAGACGAATGGTACAGAATAGAGGACACAGAGACTAACACATATAATTTCAGTTATCTTATATTAGACAAAGGCGCCAAAAATGTACATTGGAGAAAAGATAGCCTCTTCAACAAATGGTGCTGGGAAAACTGGAAATCCATATGCAAGAAAATGAAATTAAACCTCTATCTCTCACCATGCACAAAATTCAACTCAAAGTGGATCAAGGATCTAGGAATTAGACCAGAGACACTACACCTAATAGAAGAAAAAGTAAGCTCTAATCGCCAACATGTTGGATTAGGGCCCAAGTTCCTTAATAAGAATCCTGTAGCACAAGAATTAATACCAAGAATCAATAAATGGGATAGACTCAAATTACAAAGCTTCTTCTCAGCAAAAGAAACAATTAGTGAGGTGAACAGAGAGCCTACTAATTGGGAACAAATTTTTACCACATGCACGTCAGATAGAGCACTAATCTCTAGAATATATAAAGAACTCAAAAATCATAACACCAAAAAGACAAATATCCCAATCAATAAATGGGCAAAGGAACTGAACAGACACTTCTCAAAAGAAGATATACAATCAATCAACAAATACATGAAAAAATGCTCAACCTCTCTGGCAATTAGAGAAATGCAAATCAAAACCACTCTAAGATTTCATCTCACACCAGTCAGAATGGCAGCTATTAAGAACACAAACAACAATAAATGTTGGAGAGGATGTGGAGAAAAAGGCACACTCATACATTGTTAGTGGGACTGCAAAATGGTGCAGCCAATATGGAAAGCAGTATGGAGATACCTTGGAAAACTTGGAATGGAACCACCTTATGACCCAGCTATCCCACTCCTTGGTCTTTACCCAAAAGACCTGAAAACAGCATACTACAGGGACACAGCCACATCAATGTTTATAGCAGCACAATTCACAATAGCTAAACTGTGGAACCAACCTAGATGTCCTTCAGTAGATGAATGGATAAAGAAAATGTGGTATATACACACAATGGAATATTACTCAGCAATAAGAGAGAATAAAATCATGGCATTTGCAGGAAAATGGATGGAGTTAGAGAATATAATGCTAAGTGAAGTTAGCCAATCCCAAAAAGCCAAATTCCAAATGTTTTCTCTGATATAAGGAGGCCAATTCACAGTTGGGTTGGGATGGGGAGCATAGGAGGATTATAGGAATACTAGAATGGCCAATGAGGAGGGAGGGGAAGGGAGGGGGAAAAGGCTGAAGTAAAAAAAAAAAGATGGTAGAATGAGATGGATATCATTACCCTAAGTGCATGTATGAAGTCACGAATGGTGTGAATATACTTTGCATACAACCAGAGATTTGTAAAAAAGTGCTCTGTATGTGTAATATGAAATGTAATGCATTCTGCTTTCATTTATAACATCTTAGAATAAAAAATAATTTAAAAAGAATATTTAACAAAAAAGAAAAAAAAGACATTATAATGAACCCTCAGGTATCCATTATACATATTCAAATCTTAGCAGTATACTACATTTCTTGTTTAAAGTATTCCTATCCCCTCAACTTTCTTGGTGATGGTTTTCTGGAGTAATAATCATTTAAGTATGACTTGATAATTCACATTTGAATAATCAAAGCAAATGCCATGACTCTGGGCAGGATAAATATGGTAAGGAACTCTTTGGAAAAAGTTTGTGAAACTTTCAGATTTGGGTAACCTAGTTTATTTCAATGATTTTTTTTATTTTTTTATTCAAATTTGTATTTATATACAAACAGTGTTTTGTAAAAAGATGCTCTATATGTTTATTATGAATTATATTTCAATGATTATTAATGAGCAAAAACAAATGAATTATGTTCTCATTTAATAAGGGGATTCCTTGCTTTGTTGACATCCTTGTAGAAATAAATGCTCAAAAAGGATTTGAACCTCTAACTACTTCTCTGTACTTGATCATGTTTATCCCCAAATATGCAGGTTTCTCTATTATTTTTTCATTATCCATGAATTTAACTCAGGATTATAATAGTACTATATTTGTCTTCATCCACAGCTTAAGTCACCCTTATTCCAAATTGTTGCATTAGTGATGTGTGGGATTTTGTCAGATAAGATTACTATATAATTTTATCTTATTAAATGCCTTCATTGAAAAGACTCATGTATGGAGGTGGGAAAATAGGAACTCTTGGATTGGCATTGCCTCTCAAAATATGACTTTATCTTCCCCTAATCCTTTTTTCCTAACCTATTAACATGATGATAAACTCAACTAATTGCTCTTGAGACAGGTCAAAGAAATTTTTTTTTTAAAGTAACAAATAGTAACCTTACTACGATTTAAATGGATGAAGAATATTAATAATATTTCATATCTGTATTTCAAGCACAATGAAATAAATAGAATAATTTCTAATGAGGTTAAGAAAACTCATTCATGATTAAATTGAAGTATCAAATTAAGAATTTTAAGTGAATATCAAAACTGTCAATTTAAGAACCTTTTCTACTATAAATGTCATTCAGCAATTGTATAAAATCACCTATATGGAGTGAATTTCTCACTTGGTACACATTTGAAGTCAGTGGCTACTACTAGAACAGAAATGTTTGTTATTCAAAGAAAAAAATGATAATTACTTCATTTATGCATACTAAAATTCTATTTCTATTTCTTTGAGTTGACAAGAATGATTGCTTCCTTTATATTTTCTTTTTGTTTTACTATTATTTTATTGAACATTACTGTTCTAGTTGTTAAAATTCTTGATTATCATTTTATGTTGAATGATTAAAATATGGAAAACACTACTATACTTTTGTTTTATAAATGGGGTCTTACTATATTGACCAGACTGGCCTCAAACTTCTGGGCTCAAGTGATCCTCCTGCCTCGGCCTCTCAAATATCTGGGACTACAGATGCATACTACTAAGCCTGGCACATTGTACATTTGTATACATTCTTTTATCATGTTAACAGGCAAGACTATTTGTCTACATTCTTTGGTTTAATTTTTATATATTCACAAGCTTATCCTTTTGCTTGATTTTTAAATCATTTATCCAAATTCCAAGTTCTTTAAGTATAATTAATTGACTACAATCAATTTAAGACTTTAAGATATCAAATGTATAAGATTCTTTGTAATTATAATTATTAACTTGCATTAATTGTACAAATTAATGGGTTTCACTGTAACTGTGGCATTTCCATAAATGCCTATATAGAGCTTTGATCATGTCCACCTTCCCATCTCCTACCCCTTCTCCCCAGACCCCCTTCGTGATTCCTAATCATCCTCCTTTCAGGTCATCTTTCTTGTTGTTTTGGTTGGTTGCTTCTTGTATAACACTGGTTTTCAAATTTTGCTTTTTTTTTTTTTTTTTTTTTTTTTTTTTTGTGGTACCGGGGATTGAACTCAGGGGCACTTGACCACTGGGTCACATCCCCAGCCCTTTTTTGTATTTTATTTAGAGACAGGGTCTTACTGAGTTGCTAAGTGCCTTGCCATTGCTGAGGCTGGCTTTGAACTCGCGATCCTCCTGCCTCAGCCTCCCAAAGTGCTGGGATTACAGGCGTGCGCCACCGCGCCCGGCTAAATTTTGCTTTTGTTTGACAAAAATACATATGACAGATAATATTCAAAAGTTCCACCCAACACAATCAGTTCCAATTATTCCCTAAGGCCTTCTGCATGAACAAAGAAGGTACCAGTTATGGTTGAATCTAAGCCTGTGTTCTTTTATTGACTTATATGTGAATTGAGAACCACTAACTCAGATTTTATCTACAATAGATATAAACAGGTTCAATCTGACGTGTACTTGAATGAGGGACATGTATAGGAAAGGACTTCAGGGATATTGGGAAGTTTCATTGCTCTCAGAGTATTCCATCATCATTTGTGAACTTGTACATGAAATCATGCAATATTTCATTTAAAAGCAAACAAATTGTCAGCTGATAGGACCTAGAAGCACCAATACCCTAGAAGAAATGAGTACACCCAGCACCCAAATCTTGATTTCTAGTGCTATTCTCTATTAAAATGAATAGGCAGGGCTCTTACAAAAATGGCTAATTCTTTAATTCTCAGAATGAGGCAGGAAATACACAAAATAAGCTTCGAACAACTTTTGGTAATGTAGGAAAATGCTAAAAAAAATAGCAAAATAACTGGTTGTAGTGGCACACACCTGTTTTCCCTGCTACTTGAGAGACTGAAGCAGGAAGATTGCAAGTTTGAGACCAACCTGGGAAACTTAGTGAGAAACTGTCTCAAAATCTAAAAAAATAATAATAATTAAAAGCCTGGGAATATAGCTCGGTAATTCAGCACCCCTAGGTACATTCACAAGTACTACAAAAAAATAAAAATAAGCAAAACAATCCCAAATTGATGGGGTTATATCAAACGAAAAAAAAAAAAATGCCAATGAAAGAATTCCCAATGGGCAAATGTCAGAGATTTGGAGCAAGAAAATAAAAACAGAATTGCATTACAACCTAATGCTTTATATAAATATCCATGAGTCCATAGTAATAAAAAATAAATGATTGAATAAATAAATAAATATGGAAGTAGAGACAAATATCCCCATGCAGAAGAGTTATAAATAATTCATGTAGAAACAGGTAGAACACAACTCCCCACCCCTCAAATATAAACTGTGAATAATGACTTTCTTCCAAAGACTACAGTATGGAAAGGAAGTCAAAATCAGCAACTTTACAGTGAAGAAAGGCAAATGATACCTCAAGTCAGGTGATCAAGGTTAACATCAACAGTAATAAGTCATATTGATCCTTTCTACCCTTGATACAATGTGTTGAGAATGGTATTTTACCTCTACAGACTTCCTTTACAAAACACATTATCCCAGTCTAACCATGAGGAAAATACCAGATAAATTTCAACTGAGGGGTGTCCTAAGACATATCTGACTGATACTCCTCAAACATTCAAAGTTATTAAAAACAAGGGAAGTCTGATGAATTACCACAGACAAGAAGAGCTTAAAGGAGACATGACAACTACATGGAATGAGGTATTACAGATGGGATCCTAAAACAGAAAGCGGCATTAAGGAAAAAATTAGGAAACACAAAGAAAGTATTTACTTTACTGTAGAACAGTATACCACTATTATATTTGTTCATTGGCTGATTAATTGTAATAAATGTATCATTGTCATGTGAGATATTAGTAAGAGTGCAAAATATACAGAAACTCTGTACTTACATTGCAATAATTCTGTAAATCAACTATTCTAAAACTTGAAAGTTTATTTAAAAATAAATAGGGAATTTTTGTTACAGCACTTTCATACACAATAAAATCTGTAAACAAAGTGTATATTCTTCAACAGGAAATTTAAGATTTCAATTGTGGTATCATAAAATATTGAGCAACACAGAATATTATACACTGAAAAAGAATGAATGAGCTCTCAAATGACTTGAAGATATTTCTATTAAGTTTGTTTTACTAAGAAAATAAAATGCAGAGAAACATATAACCCTGCTTTATTTTGTAAAACAATGAGGAGAATCTCCATGTAAATATGTTTGTGTAGTTTTTTAAAGAGTAAGGAAAAATGCATATAATGTACTCACTAAGTTGTTATTATTGCTAGGAATACAAGAGTGGGTTAGAGGGCAGAGGGGAAAAAGAGGAGAGGTAGCTAGACTGAGGACATAAGAAGGGCAGAGGAAGTAAGGAATAATTAGTTAATTGATTCATTATAAGCTAAGCACCTGTGCATAGTGAGTTGATGCTTTGCAAATAAACATTAAATTTGCAAAAACAACAAACAAACAAAAGCAATAGAGGTAGATAGAGAGAAAGGTATCTTTTTGATTGGCAGGTTGTGTAGTGAGGATGGAGGATATAGAGGGTGTGAGTGAGGAAAAGAGTAACAATACCCTGTAAAATACAGTTTCAGTCACTAGAGCTGAATTACACCTACTTCTCAATTTTTCCAAAACTGTACACTAAGGGTGTGATGAAAATAATTGATGCTTCTGCCAAAATCCTGGGGATTTTTTCTATCTCAAACAGAAACTGAACTCACCATTTGTTCTCCCAACATTCTCCTCCCTACACTAAAGTGATTCTTAAGGCATCAAGAAGGTTCTCAATTTTATACACCACCTCGTTCTCCTGCCCTTTAGAACAATGAGACCTCACCAGGCAGTTCCAAGTGCTTTTGATGAAGAAGTGATATAGCTTTGGCATCAAAGTTCACAGGAGACAAAAATAGGGTCTGTATTTTCAAAAGTTAAAATCAAACAGTAGAGTTCAGCTCCCTAGTGAGCAAGATCAGAGACTCTCGAAATGGCAAAATTGAAAGGTGATTTAAAGGTCATTTCAGCTATCTACTTCAATACCTAATCTAGTCTTCATATGAGATGCTAGATCCTAGATTCTAGTACTGGGATAGAGGGGGGGAAGGGAAGACATATTGTACAATCCCTAAAGATAAAACAGATTGCTTTTCACTGTAAACTTCTTGCAAGCAAGAATTATGTCTGTGAAATCTTCCCAGTATATCACCTAGAAACTCAGGATGCCTGTGTGTTTACAGAGATCTAGGCTGAATATTTAGACACAGTGGAAGCAAACTCACATTGAAAATTCTTCAAGGGATATTAACAGTAGCTCTTTTGCTAAGAGGCCTACTAGCAGCATTTGAAGTTATTTTCCATCAACAAGAAAACAGAAACCTTGGCCTAAACAATACTTAATGTCATTTTCATGGCCAGATATCAAGATCATTGAGCCAATTGGCTCTATGGAAAAATTATTACTAATATAAGACCCTGGGGCAGGGGTGGAGTTAGAAAAGAAAACAGTCACAAATTTTTCTATATTAAATAAGTACACACAGTACTTTATGATAATTTGATACAAATTTGCTGTGTATTTTCAATAGATAATTAGAATTCAATTTACTGAAGGACTCCATGTCCTGTAAGCTTTTAAGAACATATCCACCATATATTGTGAATCACATCTGCATATAATCCAGTACCAATCAAAAGATTATCAGCCACATGATTGAGCAATATTTTCACATGACACTCACCTTAAAACACAAGTGTAAAATCCACTGTCTTGTGCCTCAGCTGAGTGAAACCATATTGAATCTTCTTCTTTGCTCATCCTGACCTCTGAAAAGATGATGGGCTCTTCCAAATCACCTTTATTTTTGTACCACATAAGCCTGAGCCCAGTGCTTTGGGCCATGCTATAGTTGGTACGGATGTAACTGTAGAAAAGGGCACATTTTACTCGGACTGGTTCACCTGCCAAAGCCATGTATGTCTTGAGATCCACTGACCAGTCAATGCAGCCATCCACTGAAAGAAAACCAGAGGAGTCATGAGATTCAGTGAGCATGTTTGGTAGTAATGATAAGAGCAACCATCATTGCCAACATGTGCTGACAACTTTCTATGAGCCAGGGACTGAGTCAAGTGCTTTACATAGATTACTTTATTAAACCTTCTCAGTGACCCTATGAGATAGACCAGTATCTTTCTTAGACTATACAAACAGAGACCCTGCTCTAGCTCTGCTCCTCTAGGTTTTTTGTTTGTTTGTTTGTTTTTTTTTGTTTTTGTTTTTCCCAATCAACTGCAGCAACTTTCAGCTTGGTAATCAAGATCCTTTAGGAGTTCTAGTACTCATGCCAACAAGGTTGTCCTGAGATACCCCAGCCAGATCCCAATTCCAGCAGAGTGTCTGAGTAACTGAATTGCTCATACTAGCCATTGAGTATTTCCTTTGCAGAGTCATATGAAATTGCAAGAATAGCAGTGATGTATTGCTCTTAGGTGACACAAATCATTTATTATGCAGGAGTCCCACAAAACAAATATTTCCAAGAGGCCCCAGCACAGCCTAGGAGCAGGCCTGAGATAAGAGTGGTATTCTTATTTTATTGATGAGGCCACTGAGACTTAAATAAATTAAATGGCCTTGCCCAAGGTCACACAGCTACTAAATGGTGGAAAACCCATCTCTGATCGCAGGGACTATATTCTTAACTACTGTATACTGCCTATGCCTATAACTGAAATGAGAACCATTTTGTTATTTATTTGCCTCTGAGATAGTAATGCTGGGGTTAGAAGGAGTGGGTACCTAAAGTGATTATTTGCTATTATATGCATGCCATTTTTCCCTGGCATGAAGTATTAATAGTAGATATTTAATCACAGGTCAATTTCTCTTTATACCCTTAGATTTCCCATTCTGCTTAGCTGGTGTGTACTTATGGGAATTTATTAGATTAATGCCAGTTTTAATCAAATAATATTAGATGGTTAAATCTACCTTTAAAGAAAGTCATATATAGCAAATTTGCTCTTTACCAGAAGGGCTAGAAATGAGACACTGCAGCTAATTTAATATGGTAGTCAATATAATTAGCATAGATATTCTTCCTCTGATTGCTTATTTTCAAAGAATTTCATCAAATTATGCTACATCCTTTTATGTTACTTGATTACTGTTTATAAATTAATCATTTCGTAAAATGTATAAACACTGCCATTTTAAAACGACAAGTTTTGCTTATAATTTTGTGAACAGATTTGCTTCCTTTTATAGATGTTGAGAACTTGGTAACCCAATGTGTTTAACTTTTTCACCTCAGTTGACAGGAAGTTGAGAGCTAAATGCAATACCCAAGTTTAATAATCATCATACCTCAGGATTTCACTTTCTGTATGTGAAGGGTTATTGAACCGGGGTTCAAGGACAACCAGGAGAAAGACACATGAATATACTTCAGGTTGTTGGCAAAATAATTGTCTATTTGCACAGGTATACCATTTTGAGGAACTTTTCTATATTCTAAGATAATTTTTTTAACTCCATGGTTTCTGATGCTGCAAATGTGCTTTTTATTATAAGTTGCCTGAATTCATAATATGTGAGGTATTCATTATAAGTAAATACTAGATTTAAAAACTCACATTAAATTTATACTGAAGGGTATATAAAACTTATTTGAGTATTCAGAGGTACCAGATTCATTGCTATGGATTTTAATGACCACTGTTTACTGTTAAAGCCAAGAAGATATATGCTGATCACTGGCTACCTCTTGGGGGTCCTTTGTATTCACCTCTTGGTTTTGGCTTGTTTACCTATGATTTGTCAATCTTATAACTCAGGAACACAGAGGGAAATTTGAATTAATTGAACTTTGGGGGGTTAAAGTAAATTACTAAAACATATCTCTAGATGTAATTTTAATATTTATTTTATAATTTGAAATGAATTTTATCTTATTCCTTCTTATGGATTATCATGACACTATTCTCATGCATTGAAATAACTCAGAGGACATGGTAGAAATTTTTAGGAAATATAACATTTTGTAGATTGATTTTAAAAGTTGATTAATGGAAGTGAAGAAAACATGGAGATAATAAAACAGAGACCCATGTTCCATTTCTTATTCTCTATAAACCCTAAAATGCACAGTAATTTTTTTAATATTTATTTTTTAGTTTTAGGTGGAAACAATATCTTTATTTTATTTTTATGTGGTGCTGAGGATGGAACCTAGGGCCTCATGTATGCTAGGTGAGCACTTGAGCCACAACCCCAGCCCAAGTAATTGTTTTTAAATCAATAAATTAGACTTGGAAAAATAGCTTATACCTCTATAATGACTTATAATTACTTATTTGATAGAAAAAATCTTTTCAATTTTTTTTTCATTTTCTCCCTAAATTCCTTTAGTTACTTCTTCTGAATTGTTACACCTGAACTATCTATACTTACAATGTTAACAAACCAGCTTGGCCCATAATTGATGAGACATGACTGGTATTGAAGATAAAATATCTGCTCCCGAGTTACAACAATCATGCTCAACAAGAGTTTGAAACATTTAACTGCTCTTACAATTAGCTCTTTCATACAGACTTTGAGCGTACACTGAGAATTCATTTTCTTTTAAGTAGCAACTAAGCAACATGCATTTGATTTAATAGGTTTATATCCTGTTTATTCTTCTGTTACCTTGTGTTAGGTATCAGAGAGGGTGTACTTAGAGAACACAAACCAATAATGGGGAACATGATTTCTAAATGTTATCCCCTTTATTCTTTTTCTTTCTTAGTATTTACAGTACAATGTTATACCAGAGGTATTTAGAGAGACCTGAGAGATTTTTTTTCCTTTAAATAGTCAAAGGATATGATATCAGGGATCTATGAAAGCCCATATATGAGCAAATAATTTCCCATACTAAATTTTCACTAGTAGAATTCCATTTCTGTGAGCTAAGTTATTGTAACTTTCTGCCTAAAGAATATTAGACCAATAGTAGATTCTAAAGAAGTGATATGATCTATTTTTATTATATTGCTATTCTTAGCAATCTAACTATGGAGCAAGAAGGGATGGAATAAGACAGAGTACACTTATTTTCAGATTTGGCACTACTGAAGCAACTAAGAAATATAAACTGAATTGAGGGGCCTGAAAAGTCAGGTGTAAAGCCAGCATGAAGAGCTTGAACATTTGGGTCTAACAAGGAAGATCTGAAAGATATCAGAGAGTCACCAAAAAAGGCAAGAAGAGGTGAAAGGTCATATACAACTGAATTTGCCAAGTGCGCCATCACAAGTCACAAAATCATGTCACATTTTTTTCCTTTTCTATTGGTTATTTTTAATTTTTAATGACAGTAAAACCCATTTTGACATAATTATGAAAGCATGGAATATAACACATTCTAGTTTAGCCCTCAGTACCTTTCCTTCCCCTCCTCTCTCCCACCACTAGCTTCCTTCCCTCTACTGATCTTTCTACTATTTACCCATAGTATTTTTTAAAATTAATTTCTTGAGGATATATAAGATGGTCAGATCCTCTGTGGTATATCATATATATATACATACATACGAAAATTTTGTCATTCCACTGTCTTTCCTTTTCCTATCACCCATCCTTCCCTTCATTCCCCTTTGCCTAATCTCTGAATTTCTATTCTTCTCCCCGCCCCCTTATTGTGGGTTAGCTTCCACATATCAGAGAAAACAGCCAGCCTTTGGTTTATTGGTATTGGCTTATTTCACTTAGCATGATAGTTTCCAGATCCATCTATTTATGGGCAAATGTCATAAAGTTATTCTTCTTCATGGCTGAGTAATACTCCATTGTGTATATATACCACATTATCTTTATCCATTCATGTGTTGATGGGCACCTAGGTTGGCTCCATGGCTTAGCTATTGTGAATAATTGTGTTATAAACATTGAATAATTGTGCTATAAACATTGATGGGGCTGTGTCACTGTAGTATGCTGATTTTAAGTCCTTTGGCATATACCAAGGAGTGGGATAAAGGAGTCGAATGGTCATTCCCTTCCTAGTTTTTTGTTTTGTTTTGTTTTGTTTTTTTACGAATCTCCATACTGCTTTCCAGAGTGGTTGCACCAATTGGCAGTCCCACCGCAATGTATATAAGTGCATCTTTCCCCCACATCCTCACCAACATTTATTGTTTCTTGTATTCTTGATAATGAGGAGTTTGTAGTAGCATGTCATACTTTCAGAGCCTTTTGCATGTTGACTCTCCATACCTGTGTGGAAAATAGCTGAACAAAAAGATCTGTGATACTGCTGATGAAGGTGAAGGCTATGGCAAGGATGGTAACATAATGGAACTGAGTGAGCAGTGCACAGAAGAAGCCCAACTGTGAGCTTGACCTCATCAGCATAAGGCCTCCAACCAACAGTACCATCCTACCCTATTCTGTTCACAGCTTCAGTGGCAGCTGTGGCAGCAGGCCCCCAACAGGGCAGCTGAGTAAATTGTTTTCTAGATAGATTTGCTTCTCCCACAGGTGATTTAATAACTGATTCTCACTGATCTGATACATGTGTAAACAGAACCACCACAGGAAAGGAGAGTTTTCTACCCAAAAGGTGAAAGTCTGAGGCTTTACCCCACACACATACAAATGGTGAAATTCTGTAGAAGCATCTGCAGAGCAAACACATTAAAAATACAAGTGCATGAATACTTGCTCTCTGCTTAATAATCACTCAGTATAGTTACAAATATTCATGTCCTTCCATTAAAAAAAATACCTCCAGGGCTGAGGGTGTAGCTCAATGGTAGAACACTTACTTGGTTAACATATGCAAGACCATGGGCTGGTGCCCTGCAGTGCAAATAAAATTGCATACAATTTCAATGTGGCTACTGAGGACTAACTATCCCATATAAAAATAATATCTTCTATTTCTACATTATCCATTATCTGTTCACTCTTTAGTATATGTATAACAATTCAAGCATTTAAAAGAATAGTTGTGTTTCTTTATATTCTCTTGTCCATTCTCTTGATTTATATTTACATAAAGCTCACAAATTTATTACTCTTGATTTAGTCTTCTTGGCATAAAATGTTCCAATATCTAAATTCTCTAAAACAATTATAATGGAGCAAAGAAAGTCACTTTAAAAAAAAAAAAACTTTTTAAAAAACCCAGGACTCTATTTTAATCATTTTCATTCCACTGTGTGCTTAGGAAGCTTGACATGAAGATTCAAAAGAAGGAGCAAATAAAGTATATAAAGGTACATGGTAACATCTATGCAACTTATTTTGCCACAAGGAGATTCCTAGGAGTGAAAACTAGAAAAGTCCCCTACAAAATACCCTGGAGCTAGCAAACCCATTTAGTCCCTTTATATCAGATAAGCATGCTGCTATCTCCTCATTATAACCGGTGGAGCAAATGTTGCTACACCTACCTGCTGTAAAAACAAAGCCCTGTGAAAAGTCTATAAATTGCTTTAAGAGGAGATGATATTATTATCAACAATGATTATAATAGTATTTTAGGAGAAAAAAGAGTATTGAGTGCAGTAAAATTAGACTATAATGGCTATGTACATTACAATTATTTTGCTAGGGGATAGAATATATAGTTGTACATAGAATTGCTAATTCTGGATTTTGGCTCCAAATTGTAAATCCCCTGTGTTAGGTAAAATAGCTAATTAGCTCATGAGAAAATATGCAAACTACAAACACTGTGATGATGTTTGCTGCAATTTAAGTCTTTTGTCTGAGATGTATCCCATCCTAGTTTCGTAGGTGTTTGGGGTTGGCAAGCTCATTTTTTAAACAACACGAATTTTTTTGAACTCTATTCCATTCATTTTTACCAATAGCTCTCCTTTCTAAATCTATAGGGCAACTGTCGGGGGCAATTCATTAAATTGCCACGAGAGGGCGAGCTACCCAAGGTTTTGTGAAACACTTAAGGTTTCCCCGCCAAATCTCTAAACTAAGGATTTGTTATTGACCAACTAGGGGTTGCTGGGCGGGGTGGGCGCGGGGTGTTGGTGGGAGAAATCTCCATACACCTATGGGGATGCAACATTGTGGTTGGTAGAAGGAGCCAAAAACTGAGAACACAGCTGAAATCTTGATCAAATCCAGGAACCTGGCTACACAGGTCAGGTGAATGACTCAGCACATAAACTCCCATAAACAGCAGCAGAGGCTACCAGAATCCTTAGCTTTTGAACAACAAGGCATTGTGCCAAGTGTTTTGCATGCATTTTTTACATTTCATTTTCATGTCAACTCTGAAAGGGAGGGACTCTTGCCATTCCCACTTTACTGATGAGAAAATAAAAGCTCAAAGAGTTCAAGTGACTTGCTCAAGATCATTCAAATTGTACTTGCAGAATTTAGACCACAACTGAGATATGTTGGATTCCAGACTGTGTACTTACTTTTTTTATTCGAAGTTGTTGAATATACAACAGTAGCATGCATTACAATTCATTGTACATATATAGAGCACATTTTTACTTCCATATTCTGCCTCCTATTCTTTTCCTCATCTCAGTTCATGAGTCAGTGAAAGATTAAAATTTACTTGGTGCTATCCAAATTGTCATAAATATTCCATAGGGATTATGCCTGCCTAGTAGAGTAGACCTTTCCAGCTGAGTGATATTGTATCCCTAAATAATAATCACTGTGGGAATAACAGCCATATATAACAATTATTTTTCCATGAATTAATAACAACAATTGTAACCTCCAAAGATCATATCTAAACCTTGGATAAATTTTATTTGACCAATATAAATTTATTTAAAATTAAATATCCATAGATGATCACCCAGTTCTTATCATTATAATCAAGGAATAGAGTTGGGTGCTTATCTTGGTATTTCTACTAATTATGTATTATACTAATTGAATACCATATCATGATCCCTGTTCTTAATATTTTAATGTGGAAGTTCAATGGCTTCTCTTTCTCTCAGACCATTCCCTACAAATAAAATGAAACCTAAAGATAGTTTTCATTTTATCAGTAGCCATCAAAGTGACACTGCCTACCTCAAATGCATGTACTTCAAGAAAAAACAAGTCAAACTCCCAAGAATTCAGTGACCTGTACCCTTATTACTAGACCTGGGCCTCCATGCTCCCAGCCTAGAATTATGGACAGAGCTGTTCATTTAAAAAAAGTAAAGTTCTGACTATGGAAAAAATATTGTTTTTTTTTTTTAAATTTCATCTGTGCACTGGTACACATCAATAGAAAGAATTGTAGAGCTCCAGCTCTATAAATACAATGAATGTTATTGCTTCAGGTTTTAAAAAGCAATTTTACATTTTTAGTGAATTGGATTATATGCTTCTCTTTCACACTTTTACCCCTTACTATTCATCAATGGGAAAGTTCTGCCTAAATGAAGTCCTTCATCTCATTTCAACCTAGTCATTAAGCTTAATAATGGGCTGGCAACCATCTTCATTTCCCTCTCATTACAGGATCCCTGCAATGCTTTGTCAAGATCATTCTTTTGATCTTTATCTGATGAATGAGCCTCAATAATGTTCTGGAGGTGAAGCATGGGGAGGCATTACAACCAACTCCTCAACTCCTGATTTCCTGATGCCTGATGAGTTGCTTTGGGAATTGGCCACTAACCAGAATCTCTTCTCAGATGCATTGATGTTAAAGTAAAGGCAGGGGCAGCAAATGTGCCTATAGGAGACAAAATATCAGCACTAACAGCCAAACACTCTAGCAGGCTTTCTCCTGCATCCTCAAATCCAGGATGCTCTGCAGTGAGCTTCTTTCCTGTGCCAAATCTGATAAACCTCCCATGTTTGTAGCCATCTAGCCAACAACTTTGGGAGTCATATTTGAATCTTGTCTTTCCCTTCCCAATGACCTCCTCCTACTCCTCTCATAAAACATTAAGACTTACAATTTCTTAAATTACTCCAATCTATCACTTCCTTTCCATCTTCATAGATCCTGAAGTATAGGCCCTTCTCATATTTTGCTATATCCTTCTTTGGTCAGCTTTATTAAATTTAAATTGACAAATAACAATTTTATATACCTACAGCATACAAGATGTTTTGATATATTTGTACTGGTATTTGTATACATTGTGAAATAATTAAGCCAAGCTAATTAATATATCCATTATCTCACATATTTTTCATTTTTGTGGTGATCACATTGAAGATCTATTCTTTAAGAAATTTTCAAGTATATTACATTATTATTAATTATAGCTACTGTTATATAATAGATTTCTTGAACTTGTTCCCTCTGTCTAACTGAAACTTTATATTTTTTAACAAACATTTTCTTATTCTGCACTCTGTGCCACTGACAACCATCATTCTACACTGTTTTTATGAGTTCAACTTTTTTAGATTCTACATAAAAGTGAGATCATGCAGCATTTGTTTCTGTGTTTATTTTATTTCACTTGACATAATATCCTTCAAGTTTGTCCATTCTGTTGCAAATGACAGTATTTTCTTCTTTTACACTGTTGAGTAGTATTCTCTCTCTCTCTCTCTCTCTCTCTCTCTCACACACACACACACACACACACATACACACACACACATGCACATACATATACACACCACATTTTCCTTATGCATCTTTGGGACACAAGGGTTAATTCCATTTCTTGGTTATTATAAATAATGCTACAAAGAGTGAGGGAGTACAGATATAGGATATTTTTTTAAATATTTATTTATTTACTTTAGTTGTACACAATGCAATGCATTTATGTTTACATGGTGCTGAGGATCGAACCCAGGCCGCGCACATGCGCGGCGAGCACTCTGCCGCTGAGCCACAACCCCAGCCCAGATATAGGATATTTAACATATAAAATAAAATATTTTTTCACATATAGATATCTCTTTGACATCCTGATTTCTTTTCCTTTGTCTACATGCTCAGAAGTATTTCTATTTTTAATTTGTGAGAAACTTCTATACAGTTTTCCATAATGGCTATAATAATTTGCATTCTAATCAACAGTGTATAAGGCTTCCCATTTCTCTAGTCCTTTCCAATACTTGTTATACTTTTCCTTTTTGATAATAGCCATTTCAACATGTGCGAAGTAATAGTTCATTGTAGTTTTGCATTTGACTTATGATTAGTGATTAGTGATTTTTTTTCATATACTGGTTGGTCATTTGCAGGAGCCCTGTTTGGGGAGATAGCTAAGATTGCGGTTGACTATGGGCCATAGACATTTTTGGGCATTGTCGCCTTCCGTAGTCTCACGGGACTTGGCCCAGGATCTCGAGAGATTTGAGCAATGACTCAGCAGATTGAAATTTTTGGGCATTGTCGCCTTCCGTAGTCTCACGGGACTTGGCCCAGGATCTCGAGAGATTGGAGGAGTGACTCAGCAGATCGAGCAAGCACCATTCCTGCTCGGGCGCATAGGATGAGACCAGAGAGAGAAAGGACAGGGTTATCGCTATTGTATAGATACATTGTAGTTTCTTGTAAGAGTACGTGGCTTGGATTCTTGTGAGAGTGTGTATGTAGTGTTAGAAATTACAAGAGACAGAGACAGAAAGATTAAAGAATTTTTTCGTCTCCATCCTGTCTCCGGACTCCTTCCCGCGGCGCTGCCGTTCCAGGCTGCAATCCCTTTCCGGCGGCTAACAGTTGGTGGCCCGTACGGCTATCTCCCCAAACAGGGCTCCTGCAGTCATTTGTATGTATTCTTTTGAGAAATATCTCTTCAAATCCTTTGCACATTTTTCAATTTGTTTTTTTTTTTATCTTCTTAAGTTCTTTAGGTTTTATATACTTGAGATGTTAAGCCCTTATCTGATATAGTGTAAAAGTTTTTCTACCATTCCATAGGTTGTTTCTTCATTCTATTGTTTTCTAAATTTTGCTAAAACTTTTTAGTTTGATGTAATTCCATTTGTCTATTTTTGCTTTTGTTCCCTATGCTTTTGGTGTCATGGCCAAAAAAATCATCACCTGAATCAATGTCATAGAGCTTTTACATCTGTGTTTTCTTCTAGGAGTTTTACTATTCCAGATCTTACTTTTAACTCTTTTTTTAAAAAAATTTTTAGTTGTCAATGGACCTTTATTTAATTAATTTACTTATATGTGGTACTGAGGATCAAACAAAGGGCCGCACACATGCCAGGCAAGCGTTCTACCTCTGAGCCACAACTTCAGCCCCTTTAACTCTTTATTGCATTTTGAGTTGATTTTTACCTGTGGTGTAAAATGAGAGTCTAATTTCTTTACTCTTTTGCATGTGGTATCCAGTTTTCCCAGAAGCATTTATTGAAGAGCCTGTACTTTCCCATTGTGTGTTATTAATAACAACTTTGTCAAAGATAAGTTTACTATAAATGTGTGAATATATTTCAAGTCTCTATTATCTATACCATTGGTCTATATGTCTGGGTTTTTTATGCTAGTATCATGCTACTTTAATTACTATAGCTTTGTAGTATATTTTGAGATTAGGTATTGTGGAGCCTCAAGCTTTGTTCTTGTTACTCAAGATTGGTTTTGCTATTCAGGGACTTTTATGGTTCAGTACAAATTTGGGGATATTTTCTAATCCTGTGAAAAATGGCATTGAGATTTTTTTATAGTAATTGCATTATATCTATACATTGCTTTGGGTAGTATAGACATTGAGACAATATTATTCTTCTAATCCATTAACATAGTTTATTTTCCAATTTGTTTGTGCCTTCTTTAATTTCTTTCATCAAGGTTTTATAGTTTATAATATACAAATCTTTCACCTCCTTGATTAATTTTATTACTAAGAACGTTTATGTGTTATCATAAATGAGTTTTCTTGATTTCCTTTTCTTTTTCTTGGATAGTTCTTTTTTGTGTGTGTTTAGAAACACTACTGTTTACATATATTGATTTTGTATACTTCTGTTGTAATATCTTTCTAAATGATCTTCCAAATTTTCCATTGCAATTTATTTTATTTGCTTTGTTTTGTTTTTGAGGTGTTGGGGATGGAATCCAGGGCGTTGTGTATTCTAGAAAAGTGCTCTATATCCCAAGACCCCAATCTGCTTTATTAAATTGCTTTTCAAAGTAACCCTCCTAAAGTATATGACCATAGCTTTTCACTGCTAATAACCTTCAGTGAATTCCTGTTTACAAATCTCTAAGCCTAGCCCTCCTGGTTCCCTCACAACTACCAGTCTTTTTGGTCCCTAGTCACAACTCTTCACACATCTTAAGTTTCAGGCAAATACTTACCACTGCCTAAACAGATCATTCAGTATTTTGTTTCTGCCCCTTCATTTCCATCTACTAGAATATATTTTGCTCTGTGCCAAACTGTTGAGATTCTACAAATGCCACTTCCATGAAAGTGTACTTCACTTCCACATGTGAATTTTTCCCCCTGTGATACCCTCACCATGTGTCTGTCTACATGGCTCCTTCACAATTAAGTAAAGGGTGTCTCATTTTCTCTGTGTCTCTAGGATAAGGCCAAATGCATTGCACACAGTAGGTACTCATTCAATCATAGATTAAATCATATTTGCAATTGTTTCCCATATTCACTGAAAATGAAAAGTTGTTTGTACTTGTCAAAGACACTATAAGATTGTTTTTGCTGGCCGGGCGCGGTGGCGCACACCTGTAATCCCAGAACTTTGGGAGGCTGAGGCAGGAGGATCGCGAGTTCAAAGCCAGCCTCAGCAATGGCGAGGCACTTAGCAACTCAGTGAGACCCTGTCTCCAAATAAAATACCAAAAAGGGCTGGGGATATGACCCAGTGGACGAGTGCCCCTGAGTTCAATCCCCGGTACCACAAAAAAAAAAAAAAAAAAAAAAAAAAAAAGATTGTTTTTGCTGTTCCCAGCCAGAGCAGTGATATGTCTCAACTCTGATAGGAGTGTCAGTGAATAGGCTTCAATGTACAAAATATGTTCATAATAAAAAACAATTGCAATCTTTCCATTATCTGGTATAACGAAATATGGGAAAATGAAAGATTCAATCTCTCTGCAACACCCCTGCTCCAAAATTCATGATGTCCTGCTGAGTAAGTAAAAATAATCACTAAGTCTACCATCTAGGACCTTTCAAATCAGGCCAACCCTATAAAAGTAGCTGTTTCCAACTCTTCAAGAGAAACTCCATGCACTAGAGAGATCTCCACTATCTGTGTCTTATCTTGTTAGAGAGCAATTATACTTTGGGCTCTCATCGACTCAGCTCTTTCTTGTTTTCCAACCTCATACCAGTTATTTTGTGTTGCATGAACCCCCTATCTAAATTCATGCTCTGAGCTGAATTTGCCCAGGTATCAAGCTAGAAATGTTATCCTGGTTTTCTTACCACATTGATTTACACATGTCAGGGTTAAAGACTCCTGTGTTCTCATTCTCTCTCATGTTCCACCCCTCCACCCTGTCTCTTTCTCTATCCATCTCCCCTCAGTACTATTTGGACCAGACACTTAGAAGGCCTCGCTGAATGCAAATTTACATATTTTCATTCCTTGAGACCTCATACAATAATGTGCTACTAAACTTCTTTAGTTGACTAATTCTTCATATTAGATGAAATTTAGCCTGTTGATTGTTGAAAATCTTTTCTAAAACATCTGAATCCACATTCCTGTCATAGTAAATAGAGAACTAGGAAGAGAATGAAATTCTTCAGGATTATGGAGATGTGTTAGGACTTTGAGGTCATCACCCTGGACCCCGGTTTCAAGGTGATAAAAATAGCATAGAGCTAGCTGAGGATCAGAAACTTGGGTTCCCATTCCACTTCTACGCAATTCTGTGAGAGTCTGTTTCTACTCCTAAAAAAATGACAGTATTAAACTAGACAAGTTCTAACCCAGCACCAATAATATGAATTATCTGACAGATACTGAGGTCCATGTTCAAGAAGATGCTTCTGTGTGTACTTGGATTATCTCCCCCTGGTGATCTTCTTTTTTATTTTTTCCTTAATTACAAAATTACAGAGAAATAAAACAAATAATATTATGAACTTCCATAATTTCACCATCCTAAATTAATAATGTTAACCTTTTTTTCCAATTCGCATTTAGTAGCTCTGTTTTATTAAAGAAATAAAACATTACAGATATAGTGACTGTACCCTTTAACCAGCACATACAGTCCCATCTTCCTCTCAAACCCCTGCCTGGAGGTACCCACTACTCCTTCCAGTGTTGAGACTTTTACATACACAGGAAGGAACCTTGAAAAACATTTAGTGACTAATAGCTTGTCCTACAAGGGGAGGACCAGTTCACTGAGAGGTCTTATGTGTTCCAGTCAACTGAGTATAAGAGTGTACTTGTATATGTGTACAAATCTGTCACACAGATGATGCTCAGTCTTTCCTATTACTGATACTGCTACTACTACTTATATTAATTATATAACTCTTTTACTGATTTTTTTGTTGTACTTCTCAAGTCTTTGCAGATGGTAATACATGTTATTTCAATATGAATTACTTTTATTCCATCTTTATATTGAAGTTATATTATTAGATTTTTTTTCTCAAATTTGGGGCATAGGTAAGTCATACCTATACATTTCACTTGAAGACACTTCAATAGGCATTATGTAATATTCTAACATGACAATTTATATATATATATATATATATTATAACATAATAATATATATTATTCCATATAATATTCATATTTGGTATATACTGTAGTAATTTATGTCACAATATTATTATATATTTCATATATTTATCTATTATGAATGTACATATGTAAATTTATATTACAGATATTTATGGTTTATAAATTTGCATGTATTTACATAATGTGTTTTTATATTTATGTAGTTACAAGATGTACTAAAATATATTGTTATAACTAAATATATGTATAATTACATTTACATTTTAAATATAATAGATTGCATTATATGAAATTGCTATTTTTGTAAATCAAGAGTTAACTCTTGACAATTTCATATGATTCATTCTGATGTATATCCTATATAAAAATTATAAACATGAATAAAAATTTATTATATTGAAACTATCCTTAAAAAGGGTAGTAGAGTCACATAGAGTTAATAACCACTTTGTTGGTAAATATTTTTATTATTTGTCAACACAAATTTGTCTGTTCAAGGGCCATTCAAATAGTTCATAAACCTGCAAAGCAGTTTCAAGCCTGCTGGCCTTTATAATGGCCATGCAACATACCTAATACACTGTTCCCTCAGATATCCATATGAATCCCTGATGGCCAATCTCTTTCACCCATCTGTTCAAACAGTTTGGGGGTGAGAGGAATTTTCTCCTTCTTGGATTGATTCCAGGATTAATCAGGCAAAGGGATCTGTGGCTTAATACCCTAAACTTATCATCTTTAGAAAGCAACTTCTAGACCCTGAGCACTTCCTGCTTCTTTCCCCCACCTCCAAGAACATCCCTGCCTACCAGCATTGTGTACACCGCCCATACAGTAAACTCCGGGCTCATCAAGGTTGATCATTTGAAGAGGGGCACTAGTGAAAGGGGGCAGCCATTTTTCACTTTTGCCCACCAGAAGTGGCTGTCCTCTCCTCTACATTACCTTGATACATACATACCCTGTGGTTCTGTCCAGCAGCAGCCATGGAGAATGGGTGAGTGTGGGTCAGCCCATGTGCTCTCAAAGAGGAAATCCTCACACCAGTGGTAAAGTGCTAGTCCTCAGTGAACCTCAGAATGTAATGCATTTCCGGAAGAGCCTTTAGAGCAATACTACAGCCTGAGCTATTGGGGCTCTTTGAGCTGCTGAAACTGGGGTGCTGGGCTGGGGCTGGGGATGACTGGAAGATGTATCTCCATGGAGGTGGGTACTGGTAGTATTGATATGACTAACAAAGATGATGCTTAAGAGGGCATCACCTACAGACAAGCTGGCTCAGGTCAGGGAAATGGGCCACATTTAGAAAACTTCTGATTATAACCTGTATCTGTATAGTGTTAGCCCCTTAATCATAAAAATGTTCATTATCCAGAATGCTGATCTCACGTTTTTCTGTCTGGGAAATGAATATAGTTAGAGGACATTCCCTAATGTGACTATGTGTAAGTTAATATTAGAAGGTTAAATACTTGTCATTTTACCTGTGCACTAATCATCACTGTAGGGAAAAGGGCATATTCCTGTATGTCAATAATGCTATTTTTATAGTTATATCAATATAACATGATATTAGTTAGCCAGGAGTACCACCAGGAAGATATGTTTGTGTTTTACCTTCTATTATTTGAGGATAATTACTGTGTATCTATTATTTCTATTTCTATTATCATTAATTATATTCTTTAATTTTTTTTACCTTTAGAGTATCAATTTCTATAATTAAGGTCATTAAATGGCCATTTCCCTACAATGATGATTGGTACACAGGTAAAATGACAAGTATTTAAACTTCTAATATTAACTTACACATAGTCACATTAGGGAATGTCCTCTAACTATACTCATTTCCCAGAGAGAAAAATGTGAGATCAGCATTCTGGATAATGAAGATTTTTATGATTAAGGGGCTAACACTACACAGATACAGGTTATAGTATTATATCATTATTATATATTATTATATATTACATACTAATTATTATATATTATTATATCATTATTATAATCAATGCCATACTTAAGTTACCTTTGATTATGTATATCATAATCATTGCTAATTATGTTTTTTAGTAAGTACAACACAGTTTCAATAATTTACTAGTAAATATAATTAATTCTATACTGCTTAGAAACCCTGGCATTCTCTTTTCAACTTTCAGAATCAATATAACTACAGTAAAGCATTAATGCAGTTACTCATATTAAGCTATTATTTTTTAAATTGCGATAACTACCACTCCTGGCAAATTCTAATGTGGTCTTTTCCACTCTGGGAAATGGTAAAACCATATCACATGGCTAATGTTATTTTTATCATTGTTATTGTTGTTGTTATTATTATTATTTTAGTATACATCCTAATAATGGATACTAATATAAGAATAATGGCATTATCTGTTTCTGCCTGCAAAAAAAGATGATTGTGGAATATAAGTAATATTAATATTATAATAATCAATACCATTCCTAGGAGGCTTGGCATACATCTGTAAAATAAACATAATTATGAAGCCTCACAGATGTTGCTATTATTTTTTCATTTATGTTAATACTATAATTGCAATTAATGCTAGTATAAGAAATGTGGGTTTCTTATAAATTAGGAAGAAATTTATAACTTACACGTTTTCAAGTTTCAGTGACATAGGGCCTGGTATCCAGTAGTAATAATGTTAGTAGTGATGATGATATAATAATAGAAGAGTTTCTTAACTCCTTATTGAGAATCAAGCATTTCTTTAAGTGTTTTACATGTGTTGAATGACTTAATCTTCACAATAAATTTATGATAGGTATTATAGGTATTCCCAGTTTACATTTGAACAAACTGAGGTTAAATGTCTTATCTGAGGTCCAACAACTGTTTTGATTCCAGGTTCTGTTTGCTTAACCATTGCCGCTCTTATGAATATTGATGAGAATAATTATGATATATTGCTAATGTTTTTATCTAAGCAATAGCAATCTTTTTGTTAGGATATATTAGAGAATGAGTGTTTCCTACTTTCTCTTCTATAAAATGGTCATAGGCACAGGCAATAGCTGATGTTGGAGGTTCTGACCTTGGGGATTCAGTAGCAGTGCTCTGACCAGTGTTCAGGGTATTGGTAGGGACTGATCTCTTGCTGTTGATATTTTCCGAAGACTCAGATGAAGTAGCTCAGGCCAAAAGTACATGGTATGATGTTGGAACATATTACGTGCTTCTCAAAGATTCATTGAATGTTCAACATGGCTCTTAGCTTCCTGGTATCCCAGGTAAAAAGAGTGAACAATATTTGGGAAGGGAAAAAGACAAAGAAAGATACTTTCCCCAGTGCTCAGTAAGTGAATGACAAAAACTCTTTTCTCTGTCTAACTATGGCACCATCCTCTCCATCTTTATTAGCCTATCCTTCCCTCCCTGCTCAAAGGAAGACACATTATGTTGATAGCCTGTTGTTTATGCTAATTATGTGGCTAGTACTCAACATCACACAGTGGTACAAGGTTTCCAAACGACATGTGTCCAATGGAGTATATGCTTGGATAAGGTCCAAATCAATCAATATTGCCTGGAAGACTGCCGAGGGAATGAAGTGAGTCTCCATCCCTGGGGGATGACAGCATGAATAATGATGATGCCTTGGTGAATGAGGAATTGAGAGGAAAAACAGGGAAGATTTGTTAATGGGGTTGAGGTTTGCCAGCCCTTCATAGGAAGACATTGGAGGCAGGAGTTCCCTCTAGAAGAAGTGGGAGGGTGAAAGTGAAACTTAACAAAATGATCAAATGGAAGTTTGTCTAAGGAAACTTTTAGAACCTCAGATATACCACCCAGCATCAGTTCCACATGATAATAGATGGCTGGATAAGAAAGCTATAGATGGGAAAATAGAGATGGTATGGATTACCTGGGCACACCTACACAGGATAGGCCACACCTGGCTATTGATGTTCATTTATCTACCACTGAGCTTGGGAATCCTGCAGAAATGTTGGAGAGTAATCCAGCCTAGACTTCCACGGTTAGGACTGTTAGGATAAAGAGCCCCAGACTCAGTGCTCCATCCCCCAAACAGAAAGCATGACCACCTTTTTGCTCTGCTCCAAGAAAAACAATTCCTCCCTCTGAAAAAATAGATGCCAGGGATCTGGTATCTGTTGGCTTCTTCTTTACTTTTAGCACTGTCCAAAACCACTCCTGAGAAAACCTATACTGTTACCCACTGTGTTTAATGTGGCTTAGATATGGGTGAGTCTGGAAAGACACCAGAATTGTCCATACCAAATAGGTCTCACCATGAATTTCCAGAGGGATGAGTGATGTCCTCATTTAGGAGGCCAGAAAAGGAGGGTGGCTCTGCACACTCTGTTTTCTGGAGACATTAGGATGGAAGAATCTTAAATTTCAGAACCCTAAGTAACCTTCTGATCTATATCTCCCCCTTTCCACCCTCATCCCTAGTCATTCTCACTCAGTTTCTGGGCTTGTCAAATTAACCTAGACCACAAATAGTGAAGATACTACAATAGTTAATAGATGGCTGGATTCTCCCCACAATTATCTCTCCAACCAAAATATAGGCTCCTGGATCATGCTTTGGGTGAAAGTAGAGGTACAGTCTTTGGATCTTGGTGTTCCTAGTGAAATACTAAGTCCCTTGCCCTCCAATAAATAATGCTTTCATGATGAATACATGCCAGGCACTCAGAACAAACTGTATCTAATATGTAGTAATTACTCATGTATTTGTTGTTGCTAATGGTAGTAATATCAAATATAATTTGATTTCTAAATTTTCCAGTGACTATTCTTATCAGTAATATAATTTATGATATTGGGAATTTTGGATATTAGGTATAATACTCCATTATTAGAAATAACATCTAATATCAGTAGTCATAATTCAGTTCACATTGGCAAGTATAATTTAACCAATTATCCTAATAATCTATCCTTAAGATGTTAAAAATATTTTCACATATTTTTTTGTAATTTGTTTCCTATTATCACCATGTTTGCACATTCTTTTCCAGCTGACAAATATGAATGATTCAAAAGACTGTCTCTCTTTGTTTTATATTTATTTGAATGGAATCATTATTATCAAGCTGCAGGAAAGCTTTTCATAGCAAAGAAGCAGCTGTGACTACACACTTTTTGTCCTTTATGACATTGATTCCAATATCATCAGGTAGACCTGGGACGGATACCTAGCTGGTGCCTGATGGCTTTCAAAGCTACAGCACAAAAAGCCTGTTGCTCTTCCTGACTGTGCCTGGGAACAATTCACTTGACAAGATGAACCTGTAGAACCTACACCCTCCCTTCTGCACATTCACAGAGTTTCTTTTAGAGAAACCGAAAGGCTTCCCAACAAAGGGGTTGACCTGGCTTTTCCTCCTTTGTGTCATTTAGGATCTTTGGGAATTTTGGACTTTATTGAATTAGAGCATCTAATACTTTAGGAGGAGTAACAAGCATCCATATAACTGAGATATTATTGTTAGAAATTAGCATAGATTCTGCTATCTGATTAACCTAATACTCCCTATAATAGGACCAGAGAGATAGTTTTCATTAGATAGAAATGGGAGAAGGAAAAATGAAAAGGGTACTTGGCTATTAGGCACTTTCATAGCCCTTAGTAAGTTATATCATTCAATGAAGAGTGGCACGCAGGTTATATGGTACAGCCAAAAGGATAGATGATTTGAAAACTGGATTTTGATCAAATTTTCTTACTAGCTCAACTTACAACAAGAGAGCTTTTGTCAAGAGCAAGGAAGGGGATCTGAAGGGAAAGATCTTTTATCTAGTTCTTACTACAATTCAGACATCATGTTAGGTGACTCTGATGGTTAATTTTATCTGTCAACTTGATTGCAACACAGGATGTCCCATCATTTCATCAAATATTATTTTGAATGTTTCTGTGAGGGTGTTTCTGGATGAGATTCACATTTGAATCAGCAAACTAAGTAAAGTAGATTGCCATCCCTAATGTGGGTAGGTCTCATCCAATCAATTGAAGACCTGAATAAACACAAAAACTGAATAAAACAGAATTCCTTCTTCCTGACTACCTTAGAGTTTGGGAATTAGTTTCTTCTTGGTATCATATTAAAGAGGCAGTATACTTAATGGTTAAAAGTGTGGCCTTGGGAGCAGTCTCCTTGGACTTGAATATGGAGATTGAGAAAACAAGAAAATTTAATGGCTCCCAGGTTTGTGCTTTGGTGGCAATACTACCAAGTTCCCAAATTTTGTGGCACAGTTGGTGGTACCCAGTAAATGTTTCATAACAAATGAAGAATATGTACATCAAAGAATGAATGAATGGACAGTGTTAGATGTTTATGGAAAAAACATCATTGCTAGGATATAGAGGGTTAAGGAGAGAGAGAAGTAAAGAATGATCCATAGTTTCTGGCTCAGATAATTTCCTTCCTACACTGAGATAGGCAACACAGAAGATTGGCCCAGAGAATTTATATAATCTCTTCAGAGTCCCTCAGCCTATCAGTGGTAGAGCCAACATTTAAGCCCACCTCATCTGAGTCCCAAGACTGACATTTTAGCACTATGCTGTAGTGCCAATCCTTCACAGGGATAGAATATGAATTGAAAGTACTTAAGGGAGGATATGATTAAGCCAGGGAGCCCATTGTATGCTAGCCATTGCAATAACTTAACAGGGCTCTTATCCTTGCCCTATTCATTTTGCTTGTTAGTAGATCTCACATCTGCCACTAACTAGATTTGATCACCTATATTTTCCACATTTCTTTGTACAGTATCTAGGTTGAACTATTATTTTATCTAATAGTTCAGCTGGGGTGACAACTTGTCCCAGTTTGCTCAAGACTGAAGGTTTTTCCAAAATGTGGAAATTTCAGTTATAAAATCAAGGCGGTCCTGAGGAAACTGCAAACCAGTCATTCTCAGCATATTTAATCATAATACAAATGAGAATCTTTGGGATCAGCATAAGCCAATTTCCATTTTACTAAAACCTCTCATCCAGAGATGAATATGATAACTCCATCAATCACTGCTTCTGAGACACAACTTGATTACTGATAAATCTGTTTTAGCTCAAGATTTGTGGATTCCAGGATAATGCAAGATTTCTGTTTTCTTTTCAAAGGCAATTGAAATCCTTTCAGGTCATTCTTTCCTTCAGCTATTGACAGGAATACATGAATGTCCTCCACACATTACAACAAATGTCTAATTACTCATCTGCCCAGATACTGTGTATAAGTTTTATACCTATGGGAGACCTCTCTTAAATTTTTTTCTTTATAACTCAGGTAGCATGAGAGGTCTTAATCAAATAACCAAGCTTTAAATAGAGGTCAGTGGAAGGTGGACAAGTAGAAGTAGGAAAGGACCTGAGACCAGTCTCTTTTTCCTACTTTGGTCCAAGCCTCACTGTAAACATTTCCTGCCTTTCCTGCATTATAAATGACCATATTTTTTTAGGAATAGGGGATGGTTTGGCAAAAAAGACATAAGATCTACAGATACCCATAATGCTAATTCTCAGAAAACTAGGGTACAAAGCACAGAAAGTATTTTTTTGTTGTTATACTTTCAGATACTATTAATTCAATGTGAAATATACATGATATAGTACCAGATGTATCAAATATTCTAGAAAACATAGTTTAACATCCTACAACACTTGTGTGCAAAATAAAATCACTCCAAACTTGCAAGGAAGCTCCACTTTAGTGAAGATTAACTACATTCTTATTGTCTATATGGGGGAAATTGAGAAGACAATTGGAAGGGACAAAAAACAAAAGCAGGAGCCTTGTCAATTGCCTTTGTATGTTCTTTCCTGGGGCAAAATAAGTAGCCAAAAACTTGTGTATATCAGGGGCAAAGTGATTTTCATTAGCAATGGGAAAGGGGGTGATTTTAGGCAGCATTTTCTGCAAAGCATAGAGCAAGAATCAGCAAATTTCTTTTTAAAAATCTCAAAAATAAATATTTTCACCTTAGTGAGCAATACCCTATGTCATTGATACTTCACTCTCCATTATAATGCTAAACCAGAAATGGATAGTTTTTGAAGAAATAAGCATGACGGTGTCCTAGGACAACTTTATAACCACAGGCAGTGGGCCACATTTGGCACCTGAGCTATAGTTTGCCAATACCTCATCTAGGTTAGAGAAACTCCAAGATAATTGCTCATATCTACCTCTGCTATGTGTTGAATTATCTCACGTGTTAAGGTTTGGATATGAGATATCCCCCAAAAGTTCATGTGTGAGAAAATGCAAGAAGGTTCAGAGGAGAAATTATTGGGTTATGAAATCTTTAACCCAATCAGTGAATTGATCCCCTGATGGGATTAACTGAGTGGTAATTGAAAGCAGGTAGGGTATGGCTGGAAGAGATGGGGCATTGGGAGTGTGGCTTTAAGGTATATTTTTGTATTTGGCAAGTGGTGATCTCTCTCTTTCTCTCTCTCTCTCTCTCTCTCTCTCTCTCTCTCTCTCTCTCTCAGCTCTCTGATCACCAATGTGAGCCACTTCCTTCTGCCACACTCTTCTGCCATGTTGTTCTGCCTCACCTCAAGCCCTGAGGAATAAAGCCCTTTATCTATGAACAGAAACCTTTGAAACTGTAAGCACCCAAATAAACTTTTCTTCCTCTACAAATTTTCTGGTTGGCCTTTAATCAAAGCAGCAATAACATTAAAACATCATAATTCCTAGTTTGAAATCCTGACCCTCAAGGTGATGATATTGAAATGTGGGCCCTTTTGGAAGGTGATTAGGCCACACACTCTATAAAAAATATCATAAAGCAATTTATCTTCATTTCAACAAAAGAAATTTCATTTATTTTTTTTAATATTTTTAGTTGTAGATGGACACAATACCTTTATCTTTTTTTTTGTATTTATTAGAATTGGTGGTCAAACACAGGGCTTTGCCACTGAGCTACATCCCAGCCCTACCTTTTTCTTGTCTATTTTTTTATGTGGTGCTAAGGATTGAACCCAGTTCCTCACACGTGCTAGGCAAGTGCTCTACCACTGAACTACAAACCCAACACAATCTTTTCCATTTTTATGGGGCCTGATTTATGAAGCACTTTCCAAGAATTTTTACTTCTTCCTCACAGCCATCATGAGTGGCAGAAAGAGAATTCATGGTCATTCCAAGTTACATAGTAAAATGAGGCCTTGGGAAGTTATTCAGTTTACTCATCATATATTACGTTACAACTCCATCCTTAACTCCACAGCCATTGTTCTTGCCATTGTAACATAAGACAACTGTTTTATATTATTGTATAATTTGAATTACATCATATTCTAATAATGATGAGTAGACATAGACTGGGCTGAACAGTTGGGTATCTATTCTTGGGCTGAGGAAACTTATTCTAATCATTAAACCCAGTTCAAGAAGCTATGCAGAGATAAGCTTGCAAAGTCTCCCATAACACAGTTTTTTTAGGATCAGAGCCAGGAAAGCCACATTTTAAGGGAACATACTTAATGCTATCCAGTGACTAAATCTCCCTGGAGAGACTCCAAGTCATACCCACCTTATAATGAACTCTAATTTATGGAAAATAATATTTTAGTGAGATTCTAGTGGCTGATTTTTTTTCTGTTGTGGTTTTGTAAGCTATATGGTCTTTAAGGCTGTTATGAGATGAAGATTTTGACAGGTGATAGTAAATGAAAAAGTGGCACACAAATTGCCATGTCCCAGAGTTAGTAATAATTTTATAATGTAGATTACATTTTCCAATTCCTAACAATTTGCAGTTTTCTTATTTAAAATAAAACCATGTGGTCTATACAAACTGGGTGAATTTTAGCATGAACCATAATAATTTATGAGCAATTATAGAAGCACATGTACACAGCCTCTGAGTAATTTGTCTTTCTGCTTGCTGTCAAATAAATAATTTTTGCATCTTGAATCTGCCTGTAATAATTTTGCTATGGTACCATCACCTGGAGCAATTTATACTGTACTGTTGTTACAACCATTTGTCTCATATCTTGTTACCCAAAATTCAATTTTAAATTCAAGTAAATTAGAAAAGCCACAATAATTTGTTGATGTTCTGTCTAAAGGAGACTAGTGTGACTTAAGTACTGAGTGATTTTTAACCATGTACAATTCAAAGAGATTACTGTCTACCTATTAGTAACATCTTAAAGTTTCAATCCAGATGGATCTGTTGAGATATTTTTCATGTGTTGAACCCAGGGCCTATATTTTCAATACAATATTCTGTTTGGTTGCCTTTCTTATATTTAGATGAATTAAGTGAGTGGATCTCTTTAGTTTGAATGCAGAACAAGTGCCAAGATACTTTGTATAAGTTTGATACCTTTGGAAGGTATCAAATATAGATGCTTTTTTGGTGTCTCAGATAAATCAAAAGAAGGATCAATCAGTGTCTCAATCAACAAGCCGTCCTTTATCTGTCCTTCCCTCCCATCACTTAGATTTATGGCTTACTTATTTTAAATTCTAGTTGACTACTGTTTTTGGGGAAATTAAACAAAGAGAAGATGAATAAAGTAGATTGAATATATGCATATATAATTATTTGAATATTTATATTTGAATATATATTTTCCAGTAATACATTTCAGAGCACTTATACAATTGAAATAGGGAAAGCCCTTAAAAGAATGAATAGCAATATTTTCATATGTATTATTTTTTTCTTTTTTGCAATACAGGAGATTGAACTCAGACCCTCTTGCATGCTTGGTAAGAGCTGAACCACTGAGATATACCCCCAGTTTTATGTTATACATAATTCTAAGTTCATTATCACATTCTTCTCTTGAGTGCCCTTATATTATGTAAGTATCCCTTGATGTGGTATAAATTCTTTTATAAAAATTAATCAATCACATTATATTATATAACAAAAATAATGTGAGAGAATTTATCCAGAATGCCAGGACAATTTCCATATCTGTTTTAATTAGGCAGTGGAATGAATGCTGGAATCAGTGACTTATTAAAGCAACAAACTCAGAATCATTGATTGACAAACCTGAGACTGGATCACACACTTGTAAAAGAGATATAAGAAAAGTTCAACAGTTCTATGGATACTAAGAATCAACTTGTAAGGGAAAGGAACATGAATGACATTCATTGGTACATGCTTTCTTTGAGCTTTATCTACTTTTATAGCAAATGTTCAAATCAATATGGGCTTCAGATTGGATAACTAGGTTAGAAACCAACAGATTATGTTCTGTGAAAATAAATATTTTCATCACAGACCACAACAAATATATATATTTGCTTCTTCAAATGAGTTGCATGTCACCAATAACTGAGTAACCTTAGGCAAATCATGTATCCCATGTTATCTGATTCCTCTCATGGGCTACATGAACTTCAAGTATTTTTCTGCAGGAGCCCTGTTTGGGGAGATAGCTAAGATTGCGGTTGACTACGGGCCATAGACATTTTTGGGCATTGTCGCCTTCCGTAGTCTCACGGGACTTGGCCCAGGATCTCAGAGATTTGAGGAGTGACTCAGCAGATCGAGCGAGCGCCATTCCTGCTCGGGCGCATGGGATGAAACCAGAGAGAGAAAGGACAGGGTTATCGCTATTGTATAGATATATTGTAGTTTCTTGTAAGAGTAGGTGCCTTGGTTTCTTGTGAGAGTGTGTATGTAGTGTTAGAAATTACAAGAGACAGAGACAGAAAGATTAAAGAATTTTTTCGTCTCCATCCTGTCTCCGGACTCCTTCCCACGGCGCTGCCGTTCCAGGCTGCAATCCCTTTCTGGCGGCGAACATTTTTCCAATTCAAAGTCTGGGATATTATGAAAAGGACAAAATAATCTCGTATTCTGTGGTTCTGACTTAAACCACATAACAGAGAACATGGAAGGACCTGTAGAAAGCAGAGTGAATACTACCTATGTGGAGTGAAGTACTTTACATGATTTTCCCTAAATGGCTCTTCCACACTCAGCCTTAGAATTTCTATTCCCCTTCTATTAGTAATTTCTTTGTGTGGAAATCAATATGTTTCCAGAAAGATTATTTGGAAATGTATTAGATACAGAACCCATTGATACCAATATGGCACCAATTAGTTTATTCCTAAACAAAAAGAAGTTTCCACAGGGGACTATGAACAGGGTACTATGGTTTGGATATGTTTCTTTTTGTTGTTGTTGTTTTGTTTTGTTTTTTACTTAAGGGATCATGTGTTGGAGAATTGTTCTCCAGTGTTACAATGTGAAGATCATGGGACCTTTAAGAGGTGAGGCTTAATAGGAGTTGATTAGTTTATTGTGGATGCTGCCCTTAGAAGGGATTAATGTACTTCTTATGGGACCCTGGTTGGTTCTTGTGAGAGTGATTTTATAAAAGAGCAAGACTGGCCCCTTTCTAGTCTTTGGCTTACTGTATCACCACATGATTCTTCCTCTCATATGTGCTTTGCCATGTTACTATACACATGATGTGACAGAGCCAGGGAGGCCCTTGCAAGAGCTGGTACCATGCTATTTGGATTTTCAATCTCTAAAACTATAAGCTAAATAAATCTCTTATCTTTATTAAGTACTCAGCATTGGGTATTTTATTATAGCAATAGAAAATGGACACAGGAAAAGTTTAATATTACCCAAATCTAACCCCATCCTATTCTTTCCCTCCCTTCTTTCCAGTTTTGGTAGTAGAGAAGACAGAGAAAAACTTCTAGTAAGCATCATTAGAAGGAGATTAGAATTTCTAGGTTGCTTGGTTTCTCAATCTGAGTGAGATCAATATCAGCATTTGACATTTTTTTTCACTTATACTCTGGACCTTTATAGTCAGAACTTCTTACCAACCTCTAGGTTCTAGAGAAAAAACAAACTATTCCTTCTTACAGACAGTCTAGAAAAGCCTGGTCTATCTCTTATTAGCTTTACAATTTGGGTGAATTGTTAAATGCCCCTAAAGTTTATTTTCTTCATCTCCAAAGTAATAATGAAATAATACTTACTTCATAGGGTTGTAGAAATGGGATAATATACATAAATTACTCAGTATGATGCCCAACATAGCAAGAATCATGAATAGAACTCCTTCTTTTACAACCACCAGTCTGGAATATCGGTGTGGAGAACACCTCTGGGGCTTCAGAAGCAAGATGATGAAGACAAATATGGTAGTGAAACACAATGCTAAAAGAGATCCTTGAAAAACCCCTTCATGTTATAGTGAGGTGAAATGACTTGCCCCAGTTTGCACAGCTATGTAATAGAATACAAGGAATCAGGCCTCATGTCACCTAACTTTCATTCTAGAGTTCTTTGGTTAGGTTCAAGCCTCCTCCTGCAAACTGGCTTTACCTATTGTATTATGTATCCAAAATCAGGCAGTCAACCAGGCTATTGTAACTGCCCTAGTAAGAGATGATGATGACTGTAGTGAAGTGGCAATGAAGAGTATGATAGAATTTGGAATATATTTTCAAGAATTGGGTGATGGTTTGATGTGTGATATGCTAAAAATAGTTGAGTCAAGAATAACTCTTAGCTTTTGTGCTTGAGCCAAAATGATTGGATTTGCCATTTAGTGGGAGAAAATAAGTAACAAGGAACAGATGAGGGAAAGATAAGAATCAAGAATTTAGGTTTGGCCATGTTTAGACTAAGATCCATTGTGGATGACCTTGGCTAGACATTAAAAGTAAGGTATACAAAAGGGTCTAGCTATAGATAAAATTATTCCTTAGTGTTCTATATTTCTCTTTTTAAAACAACTTACTTCTCAATCAAAACATGTTTTTCAGGTAGAAAGACAAAATGTGTCCACTCTAAAGATAAATAATGATAACTTGAATTATATCTTACTTTTGCAGGGAAATTTATATTTTAATAATAAAGCCCCAAATATTCCCTACCCACTGTCTAATTCCTAAAATGTGATTTCTTTTGTCATTCAATATGAAATGATACTTACTTTTTCATTAATATAATTTTAGTGATAAAGATTTATTAAGTCCAATTTATGGTTTCTTTCTATATACTTTTCTGCAATATAGGTTCTTCAATCTTTAACCCCCATTTCCATTTCAAATGAACCACCTGTACTAGACACAACTCTTTGGACCATTGTGGATTCTCAATGCAAATGTATTCATTCCATAGGCTGGTTGGCAAACTATGGTCAAGATCTGGCTTGAAATGTTGAGCTGAGCAGTCATTTTCCATTTTGAATTTTGTAACTGGGAATTGACAAGATGAGTCTGATAATTGTGTTGTGGGTGATTTAGAAGGAAGTGGAACACTTGAAACTAGAAACTTTGTGGACAAAATGTAAGCCAGGGGTGGCACAAGGAAGCCAGGGGGAGAGAAGTATATCAAATGGTGGCATATGCAGTGTGTTTGCTTTGCAATTAGTCAGATGTTGAGAAAAAGTAACCTTCAATTCTGATGCTTTTCTGTCTTCTATTCCAATTTCTATGAGATCTGGGTATGCTGGGCCACAATATGCCCCTGGATTCCTACAAGTCTGAGAAATGTTCATATTGTATGATTTTAAAAAGATCTTTTTTTCTTGGGCTAACTTGAAGCCAAAAATAATGCTAAGATAGTTATCCTGTTAAACATACTTATTTTATGGACGGGAAAAAGCAACTCAAGAAAGTCAAGGGTTTTGCCTAAGTTTTTACAGCACTTATAGGACAGACCTGGCAATAGAATGCAGAACTCTAATTTTTTTTACTAGAAGAGAGAAATCCCTGCAATAATTTTCTATAATGGAAATTCCTGTCAAGTGCATTGTCTAATCAATTTAAGGTAACTTTTAAATGTATACCTAAAGAAATTGGCATCAGTATATGAGAGAAAAGTATTAGGGAAGAGTCTTAAGGTCAAATAAATATTTTTATAGACATTCTTTTCTCTGATTACTTTATAACATTAAGATCATAAAGCAAACTGTATTTTTTAGACAATAGCAACTTTCTTCAGAGATGAATAGCTATATAGTTCAATTGAATAAAGAATATTTTGAAATGAAAAGAAATGAACCAAACTTTAAACAGTTTACAAAATTAAACCAACAAAATCTGTCATTTGTGCAAATATATTCACTTTCTGAAGTGGTGCTAAAGTATGCAAGCTATGAAGCAGGGCCCACACTACAGCCAGGAATCTTAGAATAAAGTCAACCAACATTTACAAAGTCCCTAGTGAAACATAAAATATGTGATCTAATTCAGTAAACACCACTTGAAGAGGAAAAGAGAATATGAAAAAAGAGACATTAAAAGTCCCTGTAAGTTTTGAGGCTTAGGTGTGGTAATGTAGGTAAGCTACAATATTCATCATCATGATGAACTGGGAAATATACCTGTAAGATGACTGATCCAAGTCCTCTGAGAGAATGAAAGGAAACACTCAAGGAAATTATTTTTACCAACCACAATGAGCCTTAGAACTGAACTATTTAGAATGGAGATCTCAAGGAATAAGACATGGTTTCTGCCCTCAAGAGGCTCCTGATGTCTCTTACTGTAGAGGTAAAACATCCTTAAATTAAAAGCCAGGGTAATGGCTTTTAATTGCTTTTTCCCGTAAGGTAATTGCTTTTTCATAAAATAAGTATGTTTAACAGGATAACTATCTTAGCATTATTTTTGGCTTCAAGTTAGCCCAAGAAAAAAAGATCTTTTTAAAATCATACAATATGAACATTTCTCAGACTTGTAGGAATCCAGGGGCAATTGTGGCCCAGCATACCCAGATCTCAGGTAGAAAGCACATAGTTTATCCTAAGTGGTTACTAAAGGTAGAGCAATAGCTCTCTGCCTAGTCATAGAATGCAAAGTCTGGAGTGGACTTTCAGTTAATCCTTTCTGATGATTATGGACAAGGTGTGTTGCTCCCAGTGCTCCTTTGGGACAAGTTCTCCGAGAGGAAGGAGTACTGAAGCTTGAAGGATGAGAACATTTTGGTAGATATTCTCCTGGTCATCTGGGCTGTAACCCTCCCACTTCCTTCCCCTACCACCTGCAAATTCAGCCTCTCGGGAAACCTTGTCAAATCTCTTTCCATAATGCTTTTCACATCTGCATCCATCTCATCAGTTCTGTTCTCACTGTCATTCTATTCAAAGCCATCATTAACTCACATCTGAACCCTATTACAACCTCCTCACCAGCCCCTCTCTCCAGTCTCTCCTCCCACTAATCTATCCTACACACAGCTGCCAGATTCATCTTTCTGAAGTGCCACTTTTGTCCTGTCTCTACCCATTTCCTATATGATACATTTTAAATTCATTTCCCTGATATTCAAGCCTCCTTACAATCAGAGCCTAGACTTATATTTCCAATCTCATTTTTCTTACAAGAATGTTCTGGTTCATCCAGGCCTACTTAACTGTCCCCAATCTTTTCTTAATTTCTATCTCAAGCTTCTGTTCACAGTTTTACCCAATCATAATTGGCCCCCTTGGCCATTTTTATTGATATAAATTTCATCTCATTAATAAAGCTTTCCTGATTACCCCAACAAATGAGTGCTTGCTCCTCTGACTTCAAACTATTTTCTTCCTACTTATTTTAACTATAGTTTATCCTGGGCATATTCTTCTTCCTTATCCTTAGCAGAATAGGTGATAAGGATGAGAAATAGAAAAAGACACTAGGGGGTAAGCACCAAAGAAGCCAGGGGACCAGTTAGAAGGTTATTATACTCTTGCAAGCAAGAAATAATGAGATCTGGAAATGATTCAGACACCGGGAATACAAAGGAATTAATGGATGAGATACATTATGAAAAGAGAATCAACAGGACTTGATTGATGAGATAAGGGAATCAAAAGGATGAATAACAAATGAGTTGGAAGTTTTGAGTCTGAATCATGCCATTAAAATTAAAAAGGTGGTATCAAACTGGTTTGGTAAAGAGGGTGACAAATTTTTTATTAGCGTAAGTGAGCCCATGGCAGGTACAGTGGTTGATTAGAGAGAAAAGAACTTTTAAAAATGATTAGAGTTGGAAAAAAACTGCTTAGAGTATTCACTGAAATCATTATTATAAATGCATTTATAGGGGTTGGGGTTGTAGCTCAGTGGTAGAGAGCTCCCCTAGCACATGTGAGGTACTGGGTTTGATCCTCAGCACCATACAAAAATAAATTTTAAAATAAAGGTATTTTTTAAAAGAAATACAACAAGAATATCTTTTAAAAATAAATGCATTTATAAAGAGAAAGAATAAAGAACAAGAAAAGAAGGGGATCAAGAAAAAAAGGATCCAGTGCAGCAGACACCTGAGCTATAGAAAGGAATAGGAAAATATAATAAACAGAGAGCTCCAGTGCAATAAGAGAAAACAAATTCAACAGCTCTAATTCTGATTAGTAGGACATCAATAGTAACTTCTTAGATGTGTTTTAGGAACTATACCCTTCCTTACAACAGATAGGATGTTCTGAGTGGTAGGGAAATGAAGATAATAATGTCTGGCACTGATGACAGGACAGAGAAAAAATGGCACAGAAGGTAAAGGTCACAGAGTAGCAAAGAAATAAATTTGATATAATTGGCCTCTACTGTATCATATGGTGACACTGTTGAGTTGTATGGTTTAATGATTGAGAGTACAGATACTAATGTTGGAATGCCTGATTTCATATCCCACATCTGCTACTTTCAACTTGTATAAACTTCTGACATTTATTTAACCTCCCTGTGATTCACTTTCCTTATCTATAATTTTCAGATACTAAAAATAATATCTACCTGATGGGTTGTTTACAGATTTGAGAATGTTAATATAGGTCATGTGGTTATAGTACAAAATATGTTTAATAACTGTTAACTATATTATGATGGCATTTATTCTTAGCACACAATCTAGTTCACACAATGCTCTATACAGATACTTGCTCATTTTCCCAAAAGGACTCCAGGTTAGAAGAACCACTCAAAATCAGCCCTGGTATTAATTGATAAGGGAAAAGGACTAACAGAGATGTCAAGTCATCTCACAGTTCAACTGAACTAAATAAACAAACAAACAAAAAGCACTGATTGTCTTCATCTGCTTTTCTTCTGCTATAAGAGAATACAACAGACTGGGTAATTTATTCTGAACAGAATTTTATTGACTCACAGCTCTGGAGGCTAGGAAGACTGGGGTGAGTGACACATCAGGCAAAACCTTTCTTGCTGTGTCATCCCATGGCAGAAGGGCAAAAAGAAGAGACAAAAGAGGGCCAAATTTGTCCTTTTATTAGGAACCAACTCCTAAGATTAATCTATTCATGAGAACAAAGTCCTCATGTCCTAATCAACTCTTGAAGATCCCACCTCTCAATACTGCTACAACTTCAACATGAGTTTCAGAGGGGATAAACACTCAACCCATAGCAACAATTATATTTGTGACACTTGGGAATTTGGAATTTTTCTGTCTAGACTTTTAAGTGCTTTGAAGACAGACCTTGCATTACCTATGAGTAGCCAAGATTTTGCATATAATCCCCAACAAGTATGATAATTTAAATGAATTTCAAGGTACATAATTTTTTTTCATTTGATTACAGAATATGGTAAATAACAAAGGAAGTATTTGTTGCTATGCAATGGCTCCTTAGAATAATGCAGTATCTAATAATAAAAATGTCCCTTCTTATTTTTATGGGCCATAGAGCACAGTCAGTGAACTACGAATAGAATGAGATTGAACCAACTAAAAATTCTATGACAAGATAAATTGTAGGTACTCATTTATAGCACTACATACCTGAAATAATTTTTCTAGGGTTAAAATCTTTTCATGTACTCATTTTCTAATATTTTGAAATAACATAGACTCTGGGTTTAATCAAAATTTATTATTTACATTTATCATTTTGCTCCCACTTCCAATAAGCAGAAAAATAGAGGAAGTGGAGTTTTCCTTATAGTTGAATTCTCTCCTATTCACTATGATAAATGTGCAGATCTTGAAATATACCCTCAATGTTGTAAATGTGCCCAAGAGTGGATACAAATATGTTATAATGGATTATTTGTGATGTGGTATGATATTGTTATATGATCTCTTTATTTATTTTTCTCCCCCACCTCCCTCTGTCCTCTCTTCTTCTTCTTCTTCTTCTTCTTCTTCTTCTCTCTCTCTCTCTCTCTCTCTAGTAGAGTTAAATGTTAATAAGACCACAATTAAGAGACACCTTATCTCATGATTTGAGTGCTCCACTTAGAAAAGAAAGTGGCAAGTCATATGGAGACAAAAAAAATCATAGTAGTACTCTCACTAAAAATACTTTCAAGTAATGAAGGACTGAGTACAATTCAAATCAGTCACATAAACCTCTATTTCCAACTATGACTATAGACATTGTTCACTGATGGTCAAAGCAGTGATCCAGAGACATGGAGCTCCATAGCTAAACAATAAATCTGCTTAAGGACACTGTAAGAGTTTCCAGCAACATAGAAAAACTTATTTCAATTTGATCAACTTTTCATCAAGATAGGAAAGTAAACAATTCAGAAAGATTTCCCAATAATTTGAAAATATAAAGGAAACTTTCAAACTGTGATGCATAGTTAAAACAGTCCTTTTAGAAATACAGTTACTATGTATGTTTTCCCCTAAAATGCAGTAATTTTGTCTATTTCTCCACAAATGTAGAACATTCCTAGTACTTGACTCTTTTACTATTTCCTCACATTCTAAGACAGGTCAAGGAAATAGTGGACCGAAAGATTTTACCTGTGGTGATTTACTTCACATTTGTTTGCTATACAAGTGTTTCTAAGTATACAAACAGAAGAACAATTTGTTAAGATCCCTAACAGATTTCAGGCCAAAGCCTGAACAGTTATGGACAAACCAACCAACAAGAGAAGCACTTTACCTCCATGAAAGACAGACCATTTTGTTCTTTCCATTAAGGCTGAGGCAGCTGAAGAATTGTCAGCCTGGTAGAGCTTGAGTCATACAGCAGATCTCCTGTCTCCTGAGGCAGCTGTTCATTTACTCTAAGAAATGAAGATGTTTAACAATACCAGGAAGCAAAGAAATGCCAAAAAGAATGCACTGTGTAGCGAAAGAAAGGCACCTGGGAGCCCTTTAAACAAGCCATTTCTAGCTTCAGGGAAATATTTGAACAAACAGATTTTTAACCCTCCATGGGTGTACTGGAAAGCGATCCAGTTGGGAAGTGGTTTGTACCTCAGGAACCTGAAGGTAGAGGTTCCTCCACTTTCTGTCACTCCACCACATAGGAAGAAAAAGTTAAAGGTTGAACTCTGATCCATTTAACAAAGAGAATATCTAAGTGGCACAGCGTATGTTTTGATAATAGTATTTGGATGTTTTACTGCTCTGTTAATTAATTAGTGTTTGGTTTAATTGTATTTAATGTGATTTTCCTTATTCAATGGTGATTTTATATTGATGCTGAACTAATCTGATGCCCTAGTGTCTTCATATCAGATGTTTTGCTGTGAAGAAGTAAATGGAAACAGTTTGAAATCCTAGATTTTGGCTGGGCATTGTGGCACATGCCTGTAATCCCAGCAACTCAGGAAGCTGAGGCAGGAGCATCACAAGTTAAAAGCCAGTCTCAGCAACTTAATGAGGCCTTAAGCACCTTAGCAAGACCTTGTCTCAAATTAAGAAATAAAAGGACTGGGGGATGAGTCTCAGTGTTTAATTGCCCCTGAGTTCAATCCCTGGTACCAAAAAGAGAAAAAAAGAAAAGAAAAGAAAGAAAAACATAGATTTTTTTTAATAGAACTTGTGTTAACTGAAAAAAACTTAATTTCATTCTAATTCAAGCTGCCCCTACACATCAATCCAGATACCATTAGAACTCTCTTCTATAAAGAATAATATATTATCAATATTTATTAGAATTAAATTTGATTTTTAAATAATTTTATAAAACATATTTGTATTATGATTTACTATTCACAGTGTTTTAATATACATATTATTCTTTGATCCATACAATATGAACTAAGTTCTATTATTACTACTCTCATTTTATAGATGAGGAGACCTAGGAGCAGAATAGTTAAGCAACATACTCAGGCTAGTAAACTAGCAGACTAGGACTTGAAGCAGATGTTAAGTCCATTGCTCCTTTTATTCTCCCTACTTTTACTAGATTTTCCAAATATTTCATTCAAGGGCTTTCACGGTGTTCCTCTTTCTAAAGTCTTAGTTACTCAGATGAAACCTCAGTCTTAGGAGATCATGCATATAGATATGCCTTAACTGCATATATAGCATTTAAAAAGGGGATTCCATAGATTCTCCCCACCCCCCAAAAAATCAAAAGTACAGGTTTTATACTACATGGAATGGTTTGTTCTTTCTAAAGTTCTCAAATACTGATAAGATGGCCTCTCTTGCTGTCACCTTCACATCATTCATGAAAACACTTTGATTTCTTCTTCTACATCACAGACAGCCAAAGAGCATGTACATCTGATGACCTGTCTTATTCAGTTTGTGCTGCTGTAACAAAATATCATCAATTGTGTAATTTATAAATAATATAAATTTGTTGCTGGCAGTTCTGGAGGCTGAGAAATCAAAGATCAGTTTACCAGCAGATTCAGGGTGTGGTGAGGTCTTGCACTATTTAATGATGTCCTCACATAAATAGAAGGGATGAACAAACTTCCTCAAACACCTTTTATGAAGGCTCTAAGAGGAGTAAGCTTTAACACACGAATTTGGGGGGGGGATACAAACATTCAGACTATATCATGGCCTCTGAGAATTTCCTGTTAATCAAGAGAAATTTCTTGTAAGATTATTTTAAATTCAGATAAAAATGTGAATCCACTAAAGGAAGTGAAATGGCAAGTCAAAACATCACTATTTTTGCCATCTTTAGAACTGCCTCCAAGAGATTGAAACTCTACTTCTTTTGTAGCAAAATACATTTCCTAGATTCCAATAAAGTGCTAGAAAGTTTTAAAAAGAAAATATAGGTCTTTCAAAATCCATCAGATGATACGTTTATAACACACTATTTATGAAAAACAAATAGTAAAGTACATTTTCACATAAGTTTCTTTGTATGATGTCAACTATCTGCTGCTGTTCAGGTATAAAATGGAAGACAACACTATGTTTGCCATGACAAATGTAATATGTACAGGCTCCTGAGAATAAAGAAAATGTATTATAATCTGAAGGTGGCTATAGTTCCATCTGGTAATCACCTTTTTCCATATATGGAGAAAGAATAGTGTACTAGGAGAAGAGTGATTTTCCACTTGGAAATAGGGTAGTTAGTGATGCAAATGCCAATGTATCACTGACTTTGAAAAGCAGAAAAATGAAACAGTTCCCTCATTATGTGAGGTTTGTAGGTCAAAAATGCCCTGTCTGGGTTACTATTCTCATAAAAGATAAAGTGGACTTCAAGCCAACGTTAATCAGAAAAGACAGAGGTCATTTCATACTGCTTAAGGGTATCAGAAAATAACAATAAATGATAATTTTAAATAGTTATGCTCCAACGAATGGAGCATCTATGTACATCAAAAAACCCTTCTCAATATCAAGAATCAAATAGATCACAACACAGTAATACTGGGTGACTTTAACATGCCTCTGTCATCACTGGATAGATCTTACTAACATAAACTACATTAAAAGCTACAGAAATAAAAAACACAATAATTTAGACTTAACAGACATATATAGAATATTTTATCCATCAATGGCTGAATACACTTTCTTCTCAGCAGCACATGGATCATTTTCTAAAATAGACCATATCTTGGTCCAAAAAGCAACTCATAGCAAGTACAAAAAAGTACAGATAACACTTTGCATTCTATCAGATCATAATGGAATGAAATTAGAAATCAATGATAAGAAATAGAAACTACTCTAAACTCTGCAGACTCAATAATATGTTTTTGAATGATCGATGGATAATAGAAGAAATCAGGGTGAATTAAAAAATAGAGGTAAATAGTGATAAAACCTATCAAAATCTCTGGGACACTATGGAGGGGGCTCTAAGAAGAAAGTTCAATTCATTGAGCTCATATATTAAAAGGATAGAAGACACCAAATAAATAATCTAACATTATAGCTCAAGGCCCTAGAAAAAGAAGAATAATTCAACATCAAATTCAGTAGGAGGCAGGAAATAATTAAAATCAGAGCAGAATTCAATGAAATTGAGATTAAAAAACAATTTTAAAAAATCATGAAACCAAAAGTTGGTTCTTTGAAAAAATAAACAAATTGAAAAACCCTTAGCTAAGCTAACCAAAAGAAAGAGGGGAAAAACTGAAATTATTAAAATTCATGAAGAAAAAGGAAATATTACCACAGACACTACTGAAATACAAAAAATAATCAAAAACTATTTTGAAAATTTATACTTCAATAAACTAGAAAATCTTGAAGACACTGACAAATTCCTAGAGACATATGACTACCCAAATTGAACCAGGAGAATATACAGACCTGGGTTCGGTCCCCCCCTACCGCCAAATTGAACCAGGAGAATATAGAAAATTCAGACAGATTGATTTCAAGTAACACAAATTGAAGAGATCATCAAAAGACTATCAGCAAAGAAAAGCCCAGGGCCAGATGGATTCTCAGCTGAGTTGTACCAAACAATTAAAAAAAAAAACAAAGAACTAATACCGATTCTCCTCAAATTATACCATGAAATAGAAAAGGAGGGAACCCTTACAAACTCATTTCATGAAGCTAATACAACCCTGATGCCAAAACCAAAGATAAAAAAAAAAGACTCATCAAGAAAAGAAAATATGCCGGGCGCGGTCGCAGACCAATCCCAGCACTTTGGGAGGCTATCACTTCAAAGCCAGCCTCAGCAATGAAGAACTCAGATCTAAATAAAATACAAAAAGGGCTGGGGATGTGACCCAGTGGTCGACCCCTAAGTTCAATCCCCGGAACCACACAAAAAAAAAAAAAAAAAAAAAAAAAAAAAAAAAAAAAAAAAAGAAAAGAAAATATCAGACCAATATCCTTGTTGAAGACAGATACATTATTACTAAAATACATAATCTCATACAAAAACATATCAAAAAGATACTACACCATGATTAAGCGGGTTTCATCCCAGGAATACAAATTTGATTCAACATAGAGAAAACAATAAATGTAATTCAACACACATAAAGAGGGGCTGGGGTTGTAGTTCAGCGGTAGAACGCTTGCCTAGCATGTGTGCGGCCCAGGTTTGATCCTCAGCACCACATAAAAACAAAGGCATTGTGTACAACTAAAGCAAATAAATAAATATTTAAAAAATAAATATACATAAAGAGAAGAATCACATAATTATCCCAATAGAAAGAGAAAAAGTATTTGACAAAACACAGCATCTGTTCATGTTTAAAATACTAGAAAAAATAGGGATGGAAGGAACATACCTCAACATTGTAAAATCTATATAGGACAAACCCAAGACCAATACTATTCTAAATGAAGAAAAACTGAAAACATTCACTCTAAAATCTGGAATAAGACAGGGATGCCTGTTTCACCAATTCTTTTCAACATAGTTTTTGAAATTCTTGCCAGAGCAATTAGGCAAAAGAAATAAATTAAAGGGATATAATAGGGAAAGAAGGGTCCAAACTATCTCTTTTTGCCAATGAAATGATTCTAAAGTTAGAAGACCTGAAAAAATATGAGGAAATTTCTAGATCTCATAAATTAAGTCAGCAAAGAAGTTGGATACAAAATTAACACTCATAAATCAATTGCATTCCTATACACCGATGATGAATCAGCTGAAAGAGAAATTAGGAAAACTATCCCATTCACAAAAGCCTCAAAAAATAAAAACAAAGTATTTGGGAATCAATCTAACAAAAGAGGTAAAAGACCTCCACAATGAAAACTACAAAACACTGAAAAATTGAAGAAAACCATAGAAGAGGGAAAGATCTCATAAGTACTTCTATAGGCAGAATTAGTATTATAAAAATGGTCATGCTACCAAAAGCGCTATACAGGTTTAATGGAATTACTATTAAAATTCTAATGACATTATTCATAGAAATAAGAAAAGCAGACATGAAATTTATTTGGAAAAATAAGAGGCCTAGAATAGCCAAATCAATACTTAGCAAGAAAAGCAAAGAAGGAGTCATCATGATACCATTTCTTAAATTATACTACAGAGCTATAGTAAGAACAACAGTATGGTATTAGCACCAAAATAAGCATGAAGATGAATAGAGTAGAATAGAAGACACAGAGATAAACCCACATAAATACAGTTATATCTTACTAGACAAAGGCACCAAGAATGTGCATTAGAGGAATAGGCTTTTCAATAATGGTGCTAAGAAAACTGGAACTCCATATGAAGTAAAATAAAATTTAACCCCTATCTCTCACCCTGTACAAAACTCAACTCAAAGTGGATCAAAGACCTAGGTATCAGATCCAAACTCTGTATGCTAAAAGATATGTAGGACCAATACTCCAACATGTTGGCTCAAGAACTGACTTCCTTAACAAGACTTCTATAGCATAAGAAGTAAAATAAAAAATCAATAAATGGAATGGCATCAAACTAAACACTTCTTCACAGCAAAGGAAACAATCAAGAATGTGAAAAGAGAGCCTACAGAATGGGAGAAAATATTTGCCACTTGAACTTCAGGTGATTAATTTCCAGGATATATAAAGAACTCTTAATTCACAATAGCAAAGCTATAGAACCAATCTAGGTCCCCATTAACAGATGAACAGATAAAGAAATTAAGACATATAAAAGTAATGGAGTATTATTGAGCCATAAAGAAAAGTGACTTTATAACATTTGCAGTAAATGGATGGATCTGGAGACTATCATGCTAAGTGAAATAAGCTAATCTCCCCCCAAAAAGTCGAATGTTTTCTCTGATTTGTGGATACTAACACACAGCAAGGGCAGGGAAAGGGTACAATAGAAGTTCAGAGATTAGACAAAGTAGAATGAAGGGAAGTGTGGAGGGATAGAGATAGGAAAGACAATGGAAAGAATCTGACATAACTTTCCTATGTACATACATGAATACATCACAGTGAATCTCCACATCGTGTATATCCACAAGAGTGGGGTCCTAATCAGAATGTGATATATTCCATGCATGTAAAATTTTATCAAAATGGACTTTACTAGCCGGGCGCGGTGGCGCACGCCTGTAATCCCAGCACTTGGGAGGCTGAGGCAGGAGGATCGCAAGTTCAAAGCCAGCCTCAGCAATGGCGAGGCACTTAGCAACTCAGTGAGACCCTGTCTCTAATAAAATACAAAAAAAAGGACTGGAGATGTAGCCCAGTGGTCAAGTGCCCCTGAGTTCAATCCCCGTACCAAAAAAAAAAAAAAAAAAAAAAAAATGGACTTTACTGACATGTACAACTAAAAAGAATCAATAAAATATCATCCTCATCTACAGATATAATTCACCAAAAAAATGGTATAAAATGAAAAGCAAATGTCCTGCTTTGATTACTTTGAAGGCAGGAAATGGGCAAGTTCCTTTAACAGCTATTTTTTACCCTACTTATTTAGAATGTGGGAGTGGGAATATCTTCCTTCTCCTATCCCCATAAAGCAACATAGTAGATATTTATTGTTTCTGTAGAACTCTAGAGTCTTAATTTTAAAAATGCATTTGCAACTCTTCTCCAAGGTATATAATTAAAAGGAATTTAAAAAAAAAAACACGTTCACACTAAAGATTGTATATGAATGTTTCCAGGAGCTCTATTCATTATGATCAAAAAGTATAAACAGGGCTGGGGTGGTAGCTCAGTGGTGGGGCACTTGCCTCACACATGTCGGGCACTGAATTTGATCCTCAGCACCACATAAAAATAGATAAATAGAGGTATTTTGTCCATCTAAACTGAAAGTATTTTTTAAAAAGTATAAACAACACAAATGTCCATCCATTAATGAATGGATAAATAAAATGTGTATATCCATATAATGAAATATTGTCAGACATGAAAAGAAATGAGTTCTTATAAAGGCTGCAATATGGATAACACTGAAAATATTATGTTAAGTGAAAAGATATACAAAAGTCAAAATATACTTTTGCATTTGTATGAAATGTCTACAAAGAAAACAGATTAGTGATTGCCAGGAGATAGAGGGATTGGGGAGAAATAAAGAATGGCCACAAAGAGGTCTGGAGATTATTTTTGGGTAGGTCACAAAAAGATATAAAATTGATTATAAAAATGATTGCATAACTCCAAATATGCTAAAAACCATTAAATTGTGCACTTTACATGGCTAAATTACATGCTGTGTTAATTATAATTTCAATAAAATTGCTTTTTTAGAAAAAGAAATAAGCAAATTAGAAGCCATGAAGAGTAACTTTTTTGTTTCAACTAATTAATTTATTTTTAATTTTAATTTGCTATATGTTTCAGCAGAATGAATACAAAGCACAAATGTAAAATTCGTGTTAGCCAGATAAGAAAATTTGAAATTCTGTTGGCTGAGAATGTTTTTTTTTGTCCTCACATAGTTTAGGGTTGTTAAGATGATTTCTCAGACTTTGTTAGGAAAGCAAAAATAGGAAGGAGAAGCTCTGGGAAGTCTTAAAGTACTAATTTTGAACAAAAAGAGAATGACATAAGATCATCAGGAGAGGGAATAGAACTTGCTGGACCACCTCAGAAAGCAGAGTGGGGTATATCTTGTTTGTAGGAAGAGGCATGTCTTAGTCTATTCAGGCTGCTATAACAAAATACATCATTGTTTTATAAAAAACACATTTATTTCTCATAGATCTGGAGGTTAGGATGTCCATAAGCAAAGCACTGGCAGATTCGGTGTCTATTGAAGGCCACTTTCTGATTCTCATACAGTGCTTTCTTATTGTTTCCTTACATAGCAGAAGGAAAAAACATCAGGCCTCTGAGGACTTTTTTGTAAGGGTGCTAATCCTATTTGTGAGAGCTCCAAACTTATGATCTACTTATTATCTAAGCATCTCCCAGAGGTCCCAGCTTTTACAAGTATCAACATATGAGTTTCAGGGAACAGGAATGTTCAGACCATTGCAGGGAAGAATGGGGTTAATGTGCCTCATAGTCCAAAGATACTACATAGTCTTAGTAGCAAAGGGAGGACTATGATATTGGTGTAGGCTGGATAACTGTGGTACACCTGGGTAGACCCAGAAAGAAATGACCAGACACTCACAGGAACATAGAGGGGGCTCTCTCAAAGACTGGGAAACAAATTAAAAGGCAGTGATCATGCTGGGAACACCTGGTGAATATGTTTAGTATTACTTTGAGTATGTAGGGCCACATTAGCAGCTGGGCAAGTTTGAATTAAGAAAGGTAGACACTGCTGGGTGTGGTGGTGCACCTGTAACCCCAGCAGGAGGCTGAGGCAGGAGGATCATGAGTTCAAACCCAGCCTCAGCAATGGTGAGGTACTTAGCAACTCAGTGAGACCCTGTCTCTAAATAAAATTTAAAAAGGGCTGGGGATGTGGCCCAGTGGTTGAGTGACCTGAGTTCAATCCACGGTACCATAAATAAATAAATAAATAAACAAAAAATGAAGAAAAAGACAGAAAGAATGAAAAGAAAAGAAAGGTAGACACTAACTAATGTTATCCCTTATAAATTATTCCTACTCTGACAGTTCCTCCCCAGCATTCTTTTCTCTATGTACTGACACACTATAGGAAAATTGTAGGGGCTTTACGGACTAGAAAGAATAAGGGAAGCCTGATATAGGACAGTTCAGGGACCTGGCCCTGACTGAAAGTCAACTGAGGAGTTTCTCTTATTTTACATGCAGCAAATAGATAATATAGCTTATCAGTATCACACTGTAGGGTTCATAAAGCAACCTTATATGTACTATTTTACTTTAGTATCTACAATAATGTACATTATTCAAAGGAGTTAGATCTTTAGGCTTTAATAATTTGGCTTTTTAGAAGAGTAGAAATTAGGTTTCACTTGGCCATGAATTTGCTGACCTTTATTCTCCAACATTAAATTAGGTTTACAAAAGATTTACTCATCACCCATTCTCAGTCAAGTTCTTTCCCAGGTTTGGGAGATGCAGAGCAGAATAAAATATAATACTTGACTTTTGGGACATTCACATCCTTATTCTGTGGTAAATATTATGATGGACCTGAATTTGAAGGAGAGGTACTGGGGAGGCTATTTTAAAAAGAACATATATGAAAACAGTGGCATGAAGAGTTATATTACACCCTTCCTAGGAAGACCCCATACATCCAGCACTTTTGTTCCTCTTGGCACCCAAACTTATTTATTTTTACACCCCAGTTCTTTGAGCCTCACTGATGGTGAGGCCAACCTCTGAAAACCTAATTAGTATATGTGAGTAAATACCTAACACTAGCTTGATGTGCAGCCTTCCTAAGATCTACATCTTAACTAAAATGGAACTGTCTATGACAAAAGGGAGTGGAAAGAAAAAAAATGTCTTTTCCCCAAATCTTCCAACTTTCAATGTGAGTCCAAATTCAAGGGAGAAAGAGCATGGTAAATTTAAGAATAACCCAAAGAATAAAGTATTGGGAATGATGAAGTACTGGTGTCAGTAAGAGGCTGTTTACCCCAAGGTGAGAAGGAAAAGCATCTAAAGGCACAGGAAAAGGTGGGAAGGAGCAAATGAGGTGAGGCAAGGACAAAAGGAAGACAATAGACGTACACACACCCCACAAACGTCCATCCAAAGAGACTCTGATTATATTATTTTAGGTCTCAGAAGTATACAAACAGAACTAAGTAGTTAATATTCTGAATAAAAGGATCTCCATGAGAAAATAGATAAGTCTCATATACAGGAAATATGTTCTGAAATCACAGATATAAACAACCTTCACTGAAGTTGCAGAGGGTTTATATTTCCCCTTCTCCTCCCTTTCCTTGCCCCACCTCCTGTGTGTGCTTAATGGCAGGAAAAAAACACAGCATCTAGGCAGGGTCTGTTCCACAAGGAGTGGAAGATGAGGATGCTCCAGGGGACTTGGGCTTATAAGACCAAGTGAATGAGTGGAAGTTGTTGGGAAAATGAACTAGACAAAACATTACTCCTGTTTAAAGGATAAGGAAAAACTGGAACTCCTGGGAAATAAAAAAAAATGTGCAGAAAGATCGAACAAAGGATAAAAATAAAGGTAGTCATACAGAATGCTTTACTGCAAAGTCCCCTTTGAAGGTGTAATTTGCCTTAGCAAAACTGTTATGCACATATAGAACTATCAGGATAGAGATAAAGAATAAGGAGAAAATCTGAATGTCAAAATCCTTCAGAGATCAGCTAAACTCATTTTTTTCCAGGATTGGTGGGAAATAATGTATCTAAAAGAAAATGAAAGCAACTTCAGAGAAAAGAGAATTTGTTTTTCTTCCTAAGGACTTTATGATTAAAGCAGTCATTACTTTATTTTTGTGTGATGTGCCAGGTTGTAAAACATAATCGGTATTTGAGCTTACATGTGACAATGTAATAAATGCAATTATAATCATTTGCATATAAAAGGTATTATTATTACTTCATAGCAAATATTTCCAACAAGAGAGAATTGAAAAGAATCCCTCCTCCCAAACATACTACATAAGCTTTTGTCAGATTTGACATAATCTGAAGCCATGCTGTGTCAAAACTGTCAATTACAGGAGTTCTCCAAAGCTATCACAGATCTTATCTCAATCTTGTTTAAGACTCATTTGATGCCATGTAATTGAAATAACCATTGGTTGTGATGTGTTAATTTTATGCAAGGAAATCATAGGGTACCAATATTATACTTTCAACCAACCACTTTTATGGGAAAGCTGTACTAAATTTTTAGTTCCTGTGATGACTCACCTTAAGCTACATACCCTTTATAAATATCATTTGGGGGCCCTATTTGAAACTAGTCTTAGCCCTGCGTGGTAACACATACCTGTAACCCCAGCAGCTCAGGAGGCTGAGGCAAGAGGATCATGAGTTCAAAGCCAGTTTCAGCAATAGTGAGGCACTAAGCAACTCAGTGAGACCCTGTCTCTAAATAAAGTACAAAAAAGGGCTGAGTATATGGCTCAGTGATTGAGTGTCCCTAAGTAACCACACCCCAAAAACTAGTCTTAAATATGAGATTTGAGGTTTCATTTCTCTGGGATGTAGTAGCCTGTCTTCAGTGCTACACATATAAAAATATAACCTAATTTATCTTGAATTACTTAAGGTACTATTGGTTATTTCTGCAGGACATCCCTGAAGTGGCCTATAAAGTAAAATTTCATTCAAAGGTGACATAAACATATATTGGAGAAAAGAGCCTCATCAAAAAACTAAAACCAAGAATGAACAAATGGGATGGATTCAAACTAAAAAGCTTCTTCTCAGTAAAAAAAAAAAAAAAAAAAAAAAAAAAAAAACAATTAGTGAGGTGAATAGAGAACCTTCAAAATGGGAGCAAATCTTTACCACAAGCACATCAGATAGAGTACTAGCCTCAAGGATATATAAAGAAATCAGAAAACTTAACACCAAAAAAAAACCAAATAACCCAATAAATAAATGGGCCAAGGAACTGAACAGATACTTCTCAGAAAAAGGTATACAATCAATAAACAAATATATTAAAAAATGTTCAACATCTCTAGCAATTAGAGAAATGCAAATCAAAACAACTCTAAGATTTCATCTTACTCCAGTTGGTATGGCAGCTATCAAAAATACAAACATAAAGAAATAAATTAAGGAAGACCTTAGAAGATGGAAAGATCTACCTTGTTCTTGGATAGGCAGAATCAATATTGTCAAAATGACTATATTACCAAAAGCATTATGCAGTTTCAATGAAATTCCAATCAAAATCCCAATGACATGCCTTATAGAAATAGAAAAGGCAGTCATGAAATTCATCTGGAAAAATAAGAGACCCAGGATAGCTAAAGCAATCCTTAGCAAGAAGAGTAAAGCAGGTGGCATCACAATACCAGACCTTAAACTATACTATAGAGCAATAGTAACAAAAACAGTCTGGTACTGGCACCAAAATAGACATGTAGACCAATGGTACAGAATAGAGGACACAGAGACTAACGCACACAACTACAGCTATCTTATATTAGATAAAGGTGCCAAAAACATACATTGGAAAAAAGATAGCCTTTTCAACAAATGGTGGTGGGATAACTGGAAATCCACATGCAACAAAGTGAAATTAAAACTCTCTCACCACGCACAAAATTCAACTCAAAGTGGATCAAAACCTAGGAATTAAACCAGAGACCATGCGTCTATTAGAAGAAAAAGTAGACCCAAACCTCCATCATATCAGATTAGGCTCCTACTTCCTTAATAAGACTCCTATTGCACAATAATTAAAATCTAGAATTAATGAATGGGATGGATTCAAACTAAAAAGCTTCTTCTCAGCAAAAGAAACAATCAGTGAGGTGAATAGAGAACCTACTAATTGGGAACAAATCTTTACTACACACAGGTCAGATAGAGCACTGATTTCTAGAATATATAAAGAACTCAAAAATATTAACACCAAAGAAACAAATAACCCAATCAATAAATGGGCCAAGGAACTGCAAAGACACTTCTCAGAAGAAGATATACAATCAATCAACAAATACACAAGAAAATGTTCAACATCCCTGGCAATTAGAGTAATGCAAATCAAAAATACCCTAAATTTTCATTTCACTCCAGTCAGAATGGCAGCTCTTAAGAACACAGACAACAATAAATGTTGGATAGTATGTGAGGGAAAAGGCACACTCATACATTGATGGTGGGACTGCAAAATGGTGCAGCCAATCTGGAAAGCAGTAGGCAGATTCCTTGGAAAACTGGGACAGGAACCACCTCATGACCCAACCACCCCACTCCTGGGTCTGTTTCCAAAGGACTTAAAAACAGCATACTACACTGACACAGCCACATCAATGTTTATAGCAGCACAATTCACAATAGCTAGGCTGTGGAACCAGCCTAGATGCCCTTCAGTAGATGAATGGATAAAGAAAATCTGGTATATATACACAATGGAGTATTACTCAGCAATAAGAGAGAAGAAAATAATAGCATTCACAGGTAAATGGATGAAAATGGAGAATATAATGCTAAGTGAAGTTTAGCCAATCTCAAAAATCCAAATGCCAAATATTTTCTCTGATATAGGGCAGTTGATTCACAGTGGGGTTGGGACACGGAGCATAGGAGGATTAGAGGAACACTAGAAAGGTCAATGGGGAAGGAGGGGAAGAGAGGGAGCAAGGGGGTAAAAAGAAAAGAAAAGATGGTAGAATGAGATGGCTATCATTACCCTAAGTGCATGTATGAAGACACAAATGGTGTGAATATACTTTGTATACAACCAGAGATACGTAAAAATGTGCTCTATATGTGTATTATGAATTATAATGCATTCTACTGTCATATACAACAACTTTGAATAAAAAAAACAATAAATACTGGCTAGGATGTCAGGAAAAAGGCAAACTCACACATTGCTGGTGGGACTGCAAAATGGTGCAACCACTATGGAAAGCAGTATGGAGATTTCATGGGAAAATGGGAATGGAACCACCATTTGATCCAGCTATCCCACTCCTTGGTCTATACCCTAAAGACTTAAAAAAAAGAGCTTACTACAGGGACACGGCCACATCAATGTTTATAGCAGCACAATTCACAATAGCTAGATTGTGGAGACAACCCTGAAGCCCACCAGTAGATGAATGGATAGGGAAACTTTGGTATATATACACAATGGAACACTACTCAGCACTAAAAGAGAATAAAATCATGGCATTCACAGGTAAATGGATGGAGTTGGAGAAAATAATGCTAAGTGAAGTTAGCCAATCCCCAAAAAAACAAAGGTTGAATGATTCCTTTGCTATGATGATACTGAATGATAATGGCAAGGGAGGGGGGATGAGAAGAATGAAGGAATGTTAAATAGAACAAAGGGGAGGGAGGAGAGGAGGCAAGGGGCTAGGAATAATGGCAGAATGAGTTAGACATCATTATCATAAGTACATGTATGAAGACACAAATGGTGTGAAAATACTTTATGTAAAACCAGTGGCTTGAAAAATTGTGCTCTTTATATGTAATATGATATGAATTGCATTCTGCAAGCATGTATAACAAATTGGAATTTTTAAAAAAGGGGAATTCAATGAGAAAAAAAAAAAAAAAAAAAACAGTGTTGAGAGAACTGGAATCCATGTGCCAAGAATGAAATTTAACCCATATCTCTTTTTGTGTGTGTGTGTGGAACTGGGGATTGAACTCAGGGTCCTCGACCATTGGGCCACATCCCCAGCCCTTTTCTGTATTTTATTAGAGACAGGGTCTCACTGAGTTGCTAAGTGCCACGCCATTGCTGAGGCTGACTTTGAACTCGTGATCCTCTTGCTTCAGCCTCCCAAATGCTGGGATGACAGGCATGCACCACCGCACCTGGCTTAACCCATATCTCTCACCTTGCACAAAACTCCACTCAAAGTGGATCAAGGACCTAGGCATTGGACCAGAGACCTTGTGCCTTCTAGAAGAACATGTAGGCTCAACTCTCTATCATGCCGGCTTAGGAAATGACTTCCTTGACAAGAGTCCTAAAGCACAAGAAGTAAAATCAAGAATTAATAAATGGGATTGTATCAAACTAAAAATCTTCTTCACTTGCCGGGTGTGGTGGCGCATGTCTGTAATCCCAGCACTTGGGAGGCTGAGGCAGGAGGATCGCAAGTTCAAAGCCAGCCTCAGCAATGGTGAGGCACTTAGCAACTCAGTGAGACCCTGTCTCTAATAAAATACAAAAAGGGCTGGGGATGTGGCCCAGTGGTTGAGTGCCCCTGAGTTCAATACCTGGTACAAAAAAAAAAAAAAAAAAATCTTCTTCACTGCAAAAGAAACAGTCAAGAATGTGAACAGAGAGCCTACAGAATGGGAGAAAATCTGGACCTCAGATAGAACATTAATATTCAGGATATATAAAGAACTCAAAGAACTTAACACCAAATAAAACAAAAAATCCAAATTGATAAATCTGCAAAGGAAGTGAACAAGCACTGCAGAGAAGAAGAAATACAAATGGTCAACAAATATATGAAAAAATGCTCAACATCTGTAGCAATTAGAGAAATGCAAATTAAAATTACACTGAGATTTCATCTCACTCCAGTCAGAATGGCAACTATCAAGAATACAAGTAACAATAAATGTTGGTGAGGATGTGGGGAAAAGGGTATATTCATATATTGTTGGTGGGACTGCAAATTGGCACAACCACTCTGGAAAGCAGTATGGAAATTCCTCAAAAACTAGGAATGGAATCGCCATTTGACCTAGTTATACCACTCCTCAGTAAACATCCAAAGGACTTAAAATCAGCATACTGCAGTGCTGCCACATCAATGTTCATAATTGCAAAATTCATAATAGCTAAGCTAGGGTACCAACCTAGGTTCCCTTCAACAGATGAATGGATGAAGAAAATTTGGTGTATATGCATAATGGAATATCACTCAGCCATAAAAAGAATAACTTTATGACATTTCCCAGTAAATGGATGGATCTGGAGATTTCCATGCTAAGTGAAATAAACCAATCCCAAACAACTAAAGGTCAAATGCTCACTCTGATATGTCTATGCTGACACACAACATAGGTAGAGGGGAAGAACAGAAATTCAGTGGATTAGAAAAAAAAGGAATGGAGAGAAGGGAAGGGGAGAGGAATAGGAAAGATAGTGGAATGAATCTCACATAATTTTCCTATGTACATATCTGAATACACCACAGTGAATCTCCACATCATGTACAATCACAAGACTGAGAGCCTAATTCAAATAAGGTATACTCCATGTTTGTATAAATATGTCAGAATATACTCTACCATTAGGTATAAACTAAAAAGAACAAATAAAAGACTTAACCTCATTGAAAGCCTTATACCATTTGAAACCTTCTCAACTTATGTTCTCCTATAGGTTTCAGATATTTCCAATGAATTACGTATAGTCTGTAGTTTAAAATCTAAATAAGAACTGGAAAGCTGAGACAGGAGGACGGCAAGTTCCAGGCTGGCCTGAGCAACTTAGTGAGGCCCTAAGCAACTTAGCGAGACCATATCTCAAAATTAAAAAAATAATAATAATAAAGAGGATGGAGATGTGGTTCAGTGGTTAAGCACCTCTAGGTTCAATCCCCAATTCCAAAAAATAATAATAATAATTTAAAAATTAAATATAAATGAGAGATTTAACTTAGAGGAGATCTGGAAAATAAATTTAAAAGTTGATTAGATTTAAATTAGTAACTTATAATACCTCTCCTAAGGAAAACATTATTGATTTTAAGGAACTTACTAATATAATAGAATGGCATTCATTTAGACTTGGCCAGAGACACATTATAGAATCATTTAATAAGAAATAAGAACTAAATAAGAGTAAATAAGGAGGTGAATTCTAGAGGAAAGACTTCTATTCTGGTTTTGTCACTCCCTTGAAACCTCTTTGGGATAATGAGATTAAAAGATTTTCTGGTTACTCTTTGGGTTCCATAATTTCTGATGCTCTTTTCTACCACTCTTACCTATTTTCTTCTACATACCCATACCAACTTTTCATTCTCCTAATTCAAATTAATTCTATGATTGGTTTTCCTTAAATATTTTCCTCTCATGAACATAATTTCACATTACAACCCTGCATTAGCATTTGCTACTGAACATCTGAAATTACTCCTTTAATCCTTCAAACACATAGTTCACAAACCATTCCATAAAGCTTCCTTAGAGTCTTAGGATTTACATATTCATTTGCACTTGGAATAGGCTACTTCATAAGTATCAATTGAGTTTGCATTTGGCTTTTTTTTCTTTTATTCTAAGTTGTTATATATGATAGCACAATGCATTACAATTCATATTACACATATAGAGCACATTTTTACACATTTCTTGTTGTATACAAAGTATATTCACACCATTCTTTTCTTCATATATACCCTTAGGGTAATGATGTCCATCTCATTCTACCATCTCTCTTTTTAACCTTTTGCCCCATTCTTTCCCCTCAGTCCCCATTGGCCATTCTTGTGTTCCTCTAATCCTCTTATGCTCCCCATCTCAACCCCACTGTGAATCATCCTCCTTATATCAGAGAAAACATTTGGCATTTGGATTTTTGGGATTGGCTAACTTTACTTAGCATTATATTCTCCAATTTCATCCATTTACCTGTGAATGCCATAATTTTATTCTCTTTTATTGCTGAGTAATATTCCATTGTGTATATATACCACATTTTCTTTATCCATTCATCTACTGGAGGGCATCTAGGTTGGTTCCACAGCCTAGCTATTGTGAATTGTGATGCTATAAACAATCAGTGAGGTGAATAGAGAGCCTACTAATTGGGAACAAATTTTTACCACTCGCAAGTCAGATAGAGCATTAAACTCTAGTTTGGAGATTCCTTGGAAAACTGGGAATGGAACCACCTTATGACCCAGCTATCCTACTTTTTGGTCTATACTCAAAGGACTTAACAAAAGCATACTACAGGGACACAGCCACATCAATGCTTATTGCATTTGGTCTTGAGTAGTACCAGAAAACCCAACCTCAATGGCTAAAGCAATGAGTGTTTATTTCTTCTCTCATAGGAGAAGGCCTTAGAGGTAAGAAATCCAGGGCTACAAATGCTTCACAAAACCATTGACATACCAGGTTTGTTATAACCTTTTACTCTACCCTTGTTACTTGATTATCATCCTTGTGCATGTCACTTCATGGTCCTAGGCTGGTTAACTGCACATCCAGCCTAATGTTTGAATTCTAGTCAAAAAGGGAAGGAAAGCAGGAAGAGGTAGTACCTAATCTCAACATATTTTCTTCTGCTCAGATGCCTGTCACATAGCCACATTAGCTGCAAGCAAATATCAGTAGGCAGTTGTTGCTGTCAACAAAATTGGGGTTTTTATAGAATAGTAAGAGAATGACTATTGAGATATTAATAGCATTTTCTGCTATAGTGTTATTCACTTAGATCAAATTTGACCACAATCTATTCTCTAATTAAAGTATAACATTCCTGAGGTCAGGGGCCATTAATTTTATTTTTTTTATATCTCCCTCCTCTCCTTAGCATACTTAAACCTTTCCATGCCTGATGCTAATTAAATGATCCAAGTAGGAAGCTATACCACACATTATCTTTTATCACTGCCTTTAATGGCATTTGTTTGTATAAATGTGAGTTTATTCCAGAAAAAGAGAGCAAGCAATACCTATCATTTTAAAACAACTTGAGTTACATTAGAATACAATATGTGTCTCGTTTTCTACCAAATAATTTCCAATCTACAATGGACTGAATGTTTGTGTGCCCCCACAAACTCAGCAATTGAAACTATGATCCCAATTTGATTTTATTTGGAGGTGGAGACTTTGGAAAATGATTAGATCATAAGTGTAGCCCTCAAGAGTTGGATGACCCCCCCTTATATGAAGATATATAAGAGCTAACAAACTTTCTTTCTACCACTAGAAGACACAAGTAGAAGGCAGCAGCCAGCAACCTGGAAGAGAGTCCTCACTGCACCTGACTTGATTTCTATGGTTTAAAAGCCACTCAATCTATGGTACTTTGTTACAGCATCCCAAAATAAGAAAACCATTTACTTGCTAATTAAAACCCTCCCCAACCTAGTCTGTCCTCCTGCCATACTCTCCAGCTTTATACATTCTCCTCTTTCACAAACTGAACTACTCACTTTTTAAATTCACTATCTTATATTATATTATACAAAATAATATACTTGGTTGAGCAACACAGAAACAAGCAGTGACAACAAGTTCTGACTCTTGAATTTTTCCCTTTGCACAGTATTCTCTTACCACATTCAGTATCCACATTTTTCACTGTTTTCCATATAATCTTTTCTGATTCAATGAGATAATATGAGTATATGAGTTGGGAGAGAGAGCAGAATAAAGTGTTAGTGTGCTATGTTTGCTTTCCAAACTTACCCCACATATATGGTCAGGGTGTTATTTACCACCCAAAGACAAAGCTGAGAAGTCATCAGCATTTGCAGAGAGAGATTTATTTTCCTTTGTATTTTGTTCTATCAAGAATCTAAAAGTATTTAACCTTATCTCTGTGAAAGTCTAAAAAGAACTGGCGTGGATCCAGGAAGGGTTGTCTCACAGGCTTCCACCATATAGGAAATAGCATGATGGGGCCAGGACCATGGGGGAAGGGCAGAGAGGTGAAAAGGGGATGTGAAAGTTCTACTAAGTGCTAGTTTTAGCCTGAATTTCTACAAGGCTTCAAAGTCAAGAAAGTCTACATAACATTCTTTGGATTCTAAGAGTATATTTAGCTACTACTGAAAAGTCATTTTTTTTTTTTTGCCTTTTTTTCCCCAGAGTGAATATTTCAGATATGGTAGAGTATAACAGTGAGGCTATATAGGTTAAAAACATGCCATATAGTAGGTAATTGATAAGTAGCCATTCCTCCAGTTCCTTAGCCTCAAAGGAGTTCTTTCTTCCTCTGATTTCTCATACCATCCTGCCTTTATCATTATTTTGGTGATTTTCATTTTGTATTTATTTATTTATTTATTTATTTATTTATTTATTTATTTGTGGTACCGGGATTGAACTCAGGGGCACTCATCCACTGGGTCACATCCCCAGCCCTTTTTGTATTTTATTTAGAGACAGGGTCTCACTGAGTTGCTAAGTGCCTCGCCACTGCTGAGGCTGGCTTTGAACTCGCGATCCTCCTGCCTCAGCCTCCCAAAGTGCTGGGATTACAGGCATGAGCCACCGCGCCCAGCTTTGTATTTATTTTTTACAATCATCTCTTACTAGATTATAAATACTTTGAGGGCAGAGAAAGCCCAATTTAACTTCATAAACTCCATAAAACCTGCAAATAATGCCTCAAAAATGGTAGGTGCTCCATTGTTGGATGAAAAACACTGTTAAATGAACAAATAAAAATGAATGCCTGAATTAATGCAAAGCAAATATTTCAGACATTTAAATGGATTTTCTTGTTAGCCAGTTGAGACATTCCATAAAGGTACAAAAGAAGACTTAATACTAGTGTCTATCACCTAATTGGGCATAGGCAAGCAGCCATATTTTGATTCAACAAGTACTTATTGGGGAAAACTGTATCACATTGACCATGAGGGGAATGCAAAATCTTGATTCACGTTAGAAATGAGATTAAAATGACAAAAATGTAAGTGAGCCATGATCTTTAGTTAAAAACACCAGACCCAAATCAACCCAAACCATAACAAAAAGACCAAACCCTCAAACTCCCTGATTGAAATACATAGAAACATTTATTCTCCAGTGGAAACCATCACAGAGCTGCATCTGAACTTTTCAGAAGAGCAAAATATACACTACTGATTTGTGTTTCTGTTTCTCACTTTGTCATTTAATACGACTGGTATCTCACTTGCACACAAAAAGAGAATTTTGTGGTCACTTTGGCACCCATAGCTCCCTGTAAGACTCCTACTACCTAATGTGTCAAATAGTTATTTCTGCCTACTGCTATAGAAGAGTGTTACCCAGTAGAACTTTCTGCATTAGTGGGTATCTGTGTATTCTAATATGCCAATGGTTACCACATGTGGCTATTAAACACTTAGAAGGTAGCACGTAATTCTAAGTAACTACATTTTTAATTGAATTGAACATTAATTAATTCCAACTTCAATAGTCACATGTAATTAATGTTCATTGCATTGGACAACACAACCATAGAATGTATGAAAGATAGCACCTTTCTTACAGTGCTGCCTACTCTTTCTTCCTGCCTTTGGCCATCTGCTATTTCTCCTTGTCCATTCACCAAAATCCTCTGGGTTATTGTTGCTCTTGGTGGTGGTTTTGGAGACAGGGTCTTGTTATTCCATCTGTGTTGGTCTCTCCAACTTTTGCTCCTCCTGTCTTAGCCTCCTAAGTACCTAGGATTATTGATGTGTACCACTGTATTCAGCTAAGATTCTCTTCCTGTAAATCTCATTCTCCCACCATAAAATATATACTGACTGGAATATCACATTCTTAATTTGTCTTAGTTGGTAGGGCAAGGGATGGCTGCAGATAGGGGAACAACTCCATCCACATGAGTTTATATAACTCTATCTCCACTCAGGTTCTCTCCATGCCAAAGCATAAAAGAATATAGTAGGACATTCTAATTTGGCTGTACTTTCTTCTCACCAAAATCTCTCATTTTATTAGCTAGCATGCAAGACTTTTTTCTGCAGAACATTTTCCCACATTAGCCCTGCCCATTCGCTATTCCTATTCCACTAAACTTTTGTTCCTGTTTTACTATACAATCACAAAATTAGTGATCAAGTACGGAGAAGGTAGAAGAAAACAAGAAAGTTTGTTGTTGTTACAACCTATTGTCAACTAAAATATTGAGATAACACTATAATTTTCTGATGACAGCTTTAGTTCTTTCAAAGTACCTGAATATATATGCCACAAGCAAATTATGATAAAACTCTTTAGAGTCAATTAGTACATGCAATCAAACATTCTCTTGAACAGTGTGACTCACTATATTCATTCAAGTGCTCATTTATTACATAGCATTTGTGCACTGTACACAGCACAGAGTGATAGGGAATATAGATTATATTTGTAAATGCCTAGATGGAGTGTATTTACAGTATCCATTTGTAACCATCCAGAAAGGAGGGTTTACAAAGAACAGGCAATAAAGGTCAAGGCAAGCATATTAATACCAGGGGGAAAAAACCTAAAATAAGCCTGGTCCTTATGACAGTGGTTGAGTACAGAAAAACATATTCTATCTTCTGAATTCAGCTAGATAAATGTAATTGAATATTACCCTATTGAAAGCTCCTTTCAATAAGAAATCATTAACCTGGATGCATATTCAGGTGCAATGAACAATCATCTTGTTAACATTTGAGTATAATCAATAATGTGCAAAGTCACAAAACCCTATCCCCCTTGATGTTCACTGTTAGTCTTAATTCCATGCTTTATTTGACATGCATGGGGCTGATTCCATTAAAGCTGATGACACCACTTTCCAGGCCCTCGGAGGAACTTTTTCCAGTCCCAGTCTCACTGTGGTGGCAAACCCAAGAAAGTACTAAAATGTGAAGTTAGTTCCAAACCCATAGCTTGTCTTTTCAGAACCTCTGATTAAAGTTTCAGTAGAGAAGAATGACAATTAGTAATTAAAAATCCTAAACCCCTCCTGACACACTGTACAAAAGCAGTTGTCATTAGGGGCATGTGGTCATATGCACAAAACATCTCCTTGTGGAAAAACTATAAAAAGTGGCTATTTCCCCAACTTTATATGAAATCCCTAAATTAAAACAGGAACCAACTGCCAAGTTGATTGTTTTCAAATTTGAAAAATATCAAATAATTTCTGAGAATTTATGTGCCCATCACTGTGCAGTTTCTAGGGACTAAAACCACAATTCAAAATACAGCCCATACCTCAAAACCTTATAGTTTAATTCTCCACTCTAGATCTACCATCTTATATTATTAGTGTCAAAAATATTTAGTTAGAAATTATCTGTACTACTGCAAAATTAGGCTTTCCCTATTTTGCAGCCTGCAAATGTATAATGGAAAGTCTATATGGAATAAAGATTTGCTTTTGAAGTACTTTTTGTGTTAAATTCTCCTTTTCTAATACAAATAATCAAAAACTAATTTTCATGTTTCTGCAGCCTTTAGTAAAAAAAAGAAACTAAATAATAGTACCACGTGTGTTTTTAGGAGAATCTTAAAAACACACCAAATCATTAAATGGCTGCTCTAACTACTGATTAACTAGTCACTAAGTACAGCAAACTCCTAAGAACAACTGAAATAAAAGGATGATGAAGATACTCCTCATGTTAATGTATCCCTTAGGGTGTGGCAAGGCATTTTTATTAAACACAATTAATGGAAACAACTATACCCTGGGTATGTTTACTTGTGTTACCCAGAAGATGACATGGACAAATAACAATGTAGCAAAGAGAAGGGGTCTTTTTTGTAGCTCTGAATCCAAGTAAGATACAAGTTTTCCAAAGTAGTACTCTTCTTTTTTTCTGACCCATTGTTATAGTTGGGATGTGGAATATCCTCCAAATATTCATGTGTTGAAGACTTGGTACCCAATGCAGCAATGTTCAGATGTGGGGCTTTTGAAAAGCAATTGAATCATGAGGGGTCTTACCTCATCAATGGATTAATCCTTGATGGAGTTATGATTTTATGACATTAGTGGGAGGTGGTGGAAATTGTAGGCAGTAGGTCTTGGTTGAAGGAACTAGGTCACTAGGGGCGTGACCTGGAAGGGAATAACTTGTCTCCAGTTGTTGCTGCTGCTCTTGTTCCTCCTCCTCCTCCTTCATCTTTCCCTTCCCTCCCCTCCAACCCTACCCTCTCCTTCTTGGGTGCCATGAGGTAAGTAGCTTCATTCTGCCACACCCTCTCCAACATTATGTTCTGTCCAACCACAGGCCCACACTAATGGGGCCAAGTGACTATGGACAGGAATCCCCAAAGCTGTGAGCCAAAATAAATCTTTCCTCCTTTATATTGTTTTTCTCAGGGTATTTTCTAAAGTGATGGGAAGCGAACTAACACACACATCTTGGTCACCACCAGTTGAACAGCTTTGGTCCATGTAGACAGATAAAAAAATATAAGAAACTCTATTTGGAGATGCAGGAATACCGCCGATTTCACATTAATTTCTGAAGTTGTGCACCAAATATTAAGTCTTAAAATCAAGGATTTTAGGATACAAGGACAAATAAATAAAACAGAGATCAGACCCAGAGGGATTACGTACAATTAAGGGCATACATGTAAGAGCTTTAATGAGGAGGTAGCTAAGATGGCGGCTCGCTGAGAGCAAAAGAGGAGACGTTTAATTGTTTTCTCCTGACCTTATTGTAATCTACTAAGAATCTTTCGGTGCCTGTGAACACTGTGTGACACACCTGTAGTTGAACTTGTGACACGTGTATACTTGTTAAGGTGAAGAGTATTTAAGCAGGTAAGGTTGGAGTTGTTTTGGGGGTTGTTGTTGGAGTTGGAGAGAGAAGTCAGAAGAGATAGCAGAATAAAGAACCTACTTGTTTCCAGTCTGCCTCAGAATTCTTTCCCGCGATATCGTTGCTGCAGGGTATCTTTGCTGCAGGCGGCAACACATACACAAGAAGACCTATACTTGGTCATGACCAACACTAATTTCTTTCTGAAGAATAAATGGAGGATAGCTGGATGCAGTGGCACAGGCCTGTAATCCCAGCACTTGGGAGGCTGAGGCAAGAGGATTGCAAGTTCAAAGCCAGCCTCAGCAATGGTGAGGTACTTAGCAACTCAGTGAGACCCTGTCTCTAATAAAATACAAAAAAGGGCTGGGGATGTGGCCCAGTGGTGGAGTGCCCCTGAGTTCAATCCCTGGTACCAAAAAAAAAAAAAAAAAAGAATAAAAATGGAGGGTGACATTAGAATTCATTACTAGCATTGCAAAATGTATATAGTCCTCATTATTGAGTGTGAAGCTCGATAATTATCAACCCTTTCATTTACTGTTCATAAAGTCTCCCCTATCCTTTAGATATCTGCTCCTGAAGATAGCATTAATTACCTGAAATAGGTGAGCTCTGCTTGTATATTAAAACTATAATTTTGATCCTAAAGTGGGAAAGAAAACTAAGCAACTACTCTTGAATAATTCTGTGTAAGTACACTTAAGAAAGGGACATTGTCTTATTCCTCACTTTATCTCTAGAACTTAGCACAATGCCTAAAAGAGATTAGATAATTAATACATGTATGTTTAATGAATGAATATGTGAAACACATTGTGCTAGTTCAATAATACTGGGTAGCAGTAGAGCCCCATGGTATGGCTGTATCTATATGAAACTCTGGTTTCAAAATTTTGTTTGAATTGAATAGTAACTACATTGCATAATTCCATCAATAAGAGGTAGAACTGAATTTGCTTATTGAATTGGTCAGATAATTTATTAATATGACTAAATCAGGTTCCAATTGTTCTAGCATCATAGGTAAATATTTATAATTAATAAATAGTAGACTGTGGCCTCAGAAATAATCAGAAAATAGAAATAAAATACAGCCTGATATTAGCAAGATAAATTTATAAATATACAGGCATATCACACAGAAATAGAAAAGTTGTAGGATGTTTCATTTCGTATAAGAACATATATATATGTTGTTCTGAAATAGTGCTGCTATTATAATAATGTTAGGGTTTGAATGTTGATGTCCTCCCAAAATAATCATGTGCTGAAACCTAATCCCCAATATGACTGTATTATGAAGTAGAGGTTTTTGGAAGGTGACTAATTTATAAGGGCAGAACCCTCATGAAGGGAACTAATGCTGGTATAAAAGAGGCCTGAGTGAATTTTCTTACCCCTTCTGCAGTATAAGGACACACAGAAGTACCATCTATGAAGAACAGGCCATCAATATACACTGAATTAGCTGGTACTTTCATCCTGGAATTCCCAGTCACAACTGCAAGCAATAAATTTCTAATGCTTATAAATTATTCAGTCTAAGGTATTTTGTTATAGCAGCCTGAACAACATGGAAAAAAAATGTGATTATCTTACTGTTGGTCCTGAAAGCAAATTTATACAAAAGACACTTGGAGTGTGCACATTTCTACATATCCACACACATGTGCATGCATACACATGGAAAATCTGTTACTTAAAATCTTAAAATCATGAGCAACAAATGGAAGCAGCTATTTGTATAAAAACTGCTTTCATCGCACAGAAAATATGAATGTTGAATTTCCCAAAGTTAAATGTTAAGTTCATATCTTTGTTCACAACTAGGTATTTGACAAAAGTTAGCAATAGGAGGGAACTGAAGCAATGCTAAAGTGTTACCAATTATAGTCTATTAAAGAGCAATAACACTGATGTTACATACTTCTCCAAGATTCTAAAAATCAGTGGAGAAAATAGAATTTGATTTGGAAGTTTTATTTTATATACAATATTTTCTGGGCAAAATGAAATATACCTCCACATCAATATTTTGGTGGATTTTTTATATAATTACTCATATCTTTAAATTTATAAAGGCATAGATGCTATAAAATAAAAGAAACAATGATAGGTGTTCCTGAAGCTCCAATGTTGCCAGTGAAATATGGAGAGCAATGTTACTTCATAGAAACATTTTTATTGAACAAATTTCAGCTCTGCAAGGAACTCTACATAGATCATGCTTTTAGCTGATTCGAGTTTTCCATTTTCAGAATTGAACTTTTTACTCTGCTTTTTCCCATATTGATTTCAATTAAGTTTCATCTCTAAGAGTCTAAGAAACTTTATATTGTATTCTTCTTTCTTTAGTGAATTTGCCCCCAAATGTCTTCTCTCTGCTTTAATCACAACACAGAGAATACAAGAAACAGCATGATCTCTTCTTAATAAATACTCTGAGATTTTAATTCTTTCTTTCATATATGTTCCTAGTAAGAATCCTACTCTAGGTTTTCTTATAGGATAACTTTTTATAAAGGAGGTCATCAATTTGGAAAAGGAAATAGGGTGGGAAGCCAGCCAGGCACATTGACCCCTTTTCTTGGCCACCTTCCTATTGCAGCTGGTTATCTGAAGGCTGGGCAGTATGTAAAAATATCATGCAGGAATGGCTAAATTTGTGCTTTTGTTTTCTCCCTGGAAACCTATTTTTTTAAGAAACCCTGAATTTTAAGTTGATCATTGTTATTATTATAAGGACTCTTAGCTACTTTTAAATACTGAAATTATCTTAATTGAACCTTTTTAGAGGAGGCAACCTACCCACCATTTTGAATAAAGCTTTTAATGGCTAATGGCATTTGACAACATTCTGGTTGAATTTCCAACTGTGATTTTCCTTTGATTAAAATAAATAAATAAATGGTGGAGCATCAACTCTGTCACCTGAGCATTGTTAAAGCTGACATTTGCAAAACAAGTATGCTAATATGACATTTTCCTTTCTTCTTGGTACTTTGGTATGATCTGACAATGAACCAAGAGGACTTTCCTTGAAACCTTTGGTATTTGGCCAAGTGCCACCTATACATCAGTTGCTTTCAGATCATTGTCATTTTCCTGCCTCCCTGCCATGAATTAAAGGAATAGTCCACAATAAAACTTGGGCAAATTTCTCATCCTCACCAAAAGTAACACAGAGCACTACAGCCAGTTCACAGACTATTTTAAAAGATTTGCAATGCCCTTTTAGTCAAAAGAACTGCTATAGCTATTGTGAAACAACTTTTTATTGCACATACTCGGACACTCTGTTTTCCCGCCTAGAGATTAGAAATAATTTAGCAAAGCAGAGTTATCCACTCAATAGCTAGTGTCTCTCTTTCTGTTAACTTTTGCTGTAAACCTTATTCATTTATCACCACTAATCTGCCAGTGAACTTCAATCGGCTAACATGTTTTCTCTGTAATGTTCACAAAATATCTGTTCAACTTGAGGAAAGATTATATTGACCTCTGGTAGAACAAAACTAATTCACAGCCTGGATCAGAAAACTACATATGGTCCTTGGACCAAATCCACACTGCTGTCTAGTCTGGTATTGGACTATGAGCAAAAACATGTCTTTTTACAATTTGAAATACATTTTACAAATCAATACTATTTAATGATATGTGAAAATTATATGAAATTCAAAATTCAGTCTTCAGAACATTTATTTAGACACACACACACACACACACACACACACAATTATTTATGTCTGTGTTCATTGTACAACAGTAGTTGAAGAGGTGTGATAGAGACCATCTAGATCACAAAGTCTAAAATTTATTACCAGGAAAAATGTTCACTAACCCTAGTCTAGAGTCATATTTAATTAATTTTAGCCTTATTCAGTCCTATCCCCTTAAATATAGCTGCAAAATTCCAGCTTTCCAATGCTTAACACTTAAGCAGAGATAAAATTGATGATATTCTTTAAAAAGCAATTAATCAACACACACAAATAAATAAAAACTCTACCAACAATAAAGTCTATGTTTCTTCTGTGTGAATTTGTTACACTACCTTCCCTTTCTTTCTTTATAAAATTGGAGTTGAATGACATCCTTTTTCTGGTCTTTTTCAGATCTAGGAATCTAAGATGTTCGCCTTTTTAAAAATTTCTTATTTACAAAGCAAAAAATATCACTTACTTTACTAAAAGACCATAGCTCTTTAGTATCTAGTAAGCTCTTCCTTCTAGAGTACTTGAATATTTGTGTAAGAGATCATTCCTTACTAAGTACTTGACTGAAATAGTTGAAGTGTTAGACTCCTAGAGATCTCTTAGAAACAAATGGTAGTAATTCAGAAATGATGATGAAAGTCAATGGGACATGGAATCCAAGTGCAGAAAATTTGTATGTGAGCTTTCTGATATATTTCTATTTATGAAAACATGTTACTCTATTCAAATTAACCCCAATGTTTATGCTAAACTGATCTTTTGTCTTGATCCACTAAACAAGACATGTAAGTTAGAACATTGCTACCTCAAAAGTTGTCGATGGATCAACAATATTTGCATCCTCTGAGAGCTTGTTAGAAATGCAGAAAATCAGCCCCAGCCCGATATACTGACTTATGTGTATATTAAAATTTGAGAATCCCTGGTGTACAATAGTACTTTCCAAATATTGGAAAGTATGACATCAGAATTACCTGAGGATGTTAAGTAAACATGCATATTGGTTGGCCTGAATCAGAATCTCTTGAAGGAGGTTGAAAAATCAAGTTTTAGAAAGTATTCGTGGTGATTCTTATAATATTACGTGCATAATATTATTTGGGAACACTGGAATAATGGTTAAGAACAAGATTTTTTGGTAGAACATTCCATGTTCTCCCACTTACTACTCTGTCCTATCATGTTACTTGAATTTTAGCTCAATTTCATCATTTGTAAAATAAACATTACAAAAATACCCACTTTACAGACTTTAATGGAAGATTCAAATGTAGAATGTCTGTGCCTTGCATAAATTAAGGAAACAATAAATGTTACATCATAACACCAGGAATTTCTACCACCATCAGCTACAGTAGCATGAGTGATGAAACATAAAACTGAACATATAGTGGGATGAGAAGATATCATATGGGACTCTGTTTTCCATACTAATCTACTTATGCTTTAATCTGAATATATTGGAGGACGTTTCTAAGCAGAGAAGTTACCCAAGTTTGACAAAATTGGTCTTTGGGGTTAGAGAGGTCCTCCAGACCAAAAAGGTCAAAAGGTGTCACCTAGTTCTATCAATAGGCTTGTGATATTTAATTTCATAATAAGAAATATTTAACCCCAGCCATCTTCAATATATAACTTAGATAATAGTTGATCTGGGACTCAAGTGCCTCTTGGCCCTAGATTTTAGCAACAATTTCAGAGATTAGGAATGACCCTCCTAAATATGACCCTTGGGTCTTTCTATTCTGCCAGTAAATCAACCACATTGGTTAAGAGTAAACAGAAGGATGAGACAAATTCAAAGGTCTGGGAGGAAGCCAATTGCTATGGTTTCAAAGTATGCATTCCTCCAAATTCATGGGTTGAATCTTAACCCCCAAGTAGATGGTATTAAGAAGTGGGGTTTTAAGATTAAATTAGGCCAGAAAGTCTCTGTTTTTGTGTATGGGATTAATAACAATATAAAAGTACTTGGGGCATGACATTATTCCTTTTTTGCTCACGTGCCATGTAAGGATGCTGTATTCACCCCTCCTGCTGTGTGAGAATGCAGCAAGAATTTGATTGCTGTAACACTGAGAGAAAACCCTCATTAGTCATGGAATCTGCTACTAGATTTCTGAATTGTCAGGAACAAAATGATATTGTTTATAAATTACTCAGTCAAAGGTATTTTGTTATAGCAACAGGAACAGACTAAGGCATCATAATTGACTACAGACCAAAAAACAATTGCATAGAACTAAGCATCTTCATAGAAGAGAAGTATTCTGAGTTGGGTTCAGAAAAAAGTTAAATGTCTGTCATAAACAATAATGCATTAGAAAACTAAGGATGTATATACACTCAGAAAGCCGGCTATTGATTACTTATTTTAAATTTCTCAATAAAAATTTATTTTCATTTTTGTGTGTCTTCCAGAGTGAAGCATTTGGGTTTGTTTACTCCAGTTCTCCTTTTGTATACTTATGACCTAAAAGTTAAAAAAAAAAACTATTAAAGGCACCAAAATGGCTTACATACAAGAAGTCTTTAGTTTAATACAACTTATTTGAACCTTTGGCAAGGTTCAAATTTGGTATAAAACCCTGAAGAAATTATTGTGGTGACCTTTCTCAATTTTTTTTATTTAGATAGGACTTCTAAATATGCTTACATAAAGAGTTTTGCCACTGTTTCCTATAAACCAGCTGTGTGACTTTGGACAAGCCAATTTAATCCTCTAAGTATATAATTTTCCTACTCAAATGTGTCTGGCAGCTCAAAAGATCTCAGTTTCTTCCAATCCTAAATATACATTATCCTTCAAAATCACCACATACAATTTACACTCAGTCTCAAACTAGCCACTGATGGTCCTAAGTCACATGGCTCATACAGAATATAATGTAGATATCTACACACAGAGTAAAATAATGAACCATGATAAATTTGAGCAAATATTTGGTTGATAGTCTTTGGGGGAAGTAGTTAGCAATACAGAGCTTCTTTTGCTAGAATGAAATGTCTGTCTGCAGGGCTGTCAATCTTTCAAATATTGAAGCTACTAGTTATAAAAAAAGTGATTTGTTTCTTACTGCTTTATAACTTTACTGATTACCTTGTCCTTATCTGAGATCTACTCATATGCATCTAGCAATTAAGTTGCTTTCCTTGCCTTTTCTTTTGGGAGTCTCGATAGCACATGCATAAACACTGGAAGAAAAAAATCAGAATCAATTTTTTATAGAGGAGAAAAAAGAGGCAAAAATAAGAATTAGCTGATGCTCACAGATTTTTGCTATATTGAAATGATTTTCAACATTCTAGAGCATTTCTGGACAAGATCCCAAGGGTTATAAATGGAGGACTATGCTCATTATTGTATTCGGTGATGCTCTTCTGGAAGAACCTTGAAGCAATCTTGATCAACTTGGGAAGAATATTCTGGTATGTTGCCTGGTTGCATCTGTTAGTAGGAAATGTTATTCTGTCATTCATAGAAAATTAATGCAGTTGACAAATACACTATGAAACAAACATTGCCTACCATCTGTAATTAGAACTAAGATAAAGAGAATTGGCTTCTACCATTAAAATTTCTTTCCCTTTTCTAGTGGCATATTAATTTATCTTGATTTACTTACTACACACAACTCCAACCACCAAGGAAATGATTTTCACCGATTTAGCATGTGACTAAATATGGATCTTATTTAAATCTTTAGCAGAAAAAAAAACTAGCTTGGAACTTACAATACTTCAGAAAGGAACCTTGTTAAAGTTTATATTTGCGGCACTGGGGATTGAATATGGGGGGCACTTTACCAGTGAGCTATATCCTCAGTCTTATTTATTTGCTTATATATTTATTTAGAGACAGGTTCTCACTAAGTTGCTTAGGACCTATGGTATGTTGCTGAGTCTAGCCTCAAACTTGCAATCCTCCTGCCATACCTTCCCAAGTAGCTGGGATCACAGGCATGCACCACCACATCTGGCTAAATTTTACTTTTTAATATATGTGTATGGGGGTGGAATATACTAAACAAATAACTGGTGGTCCTAAGCGTACATAGGTAACATCCAGTGTCAACTATGCAGGAATGTTTACTGGCATGTTCATGTCCACATCTATATGACCAATGAGTCCTGGGAATCATTCTCTAGAGAGGGTTCAGATCAGTGACAAGACTGTGGATATAATCTTTATTCTCCAGATGGCTCCTTCCAACTGATATTTTGCTTAAAATCTACCAGACAACACACAATGTAGACTAGTATAGCATTATGTACTGGATCAATAGGTGGATCTATGATACCCATTTGATGTCATCTACTACATGAAGCACATTCACATGAAAGGAAAAGGAAATATTAATTTTGTATGGGTACAAAGTCTTAACTAGGACTAAGTACAAGAAAATTACAGGGAGATAGAATTTGAGTCATCATTTATGAAGAAATTTTCAACAATGGAATAGACTTCTACCAAAAAAGCATGTTCTATCATTGCAGAAGGGTTTCCAATACTTGGTAAGAATTTGAACTAAAGTGTTTCTAAGTTCCCTTCTAATTCTGAAATTCTATTTTCTAAACTATGCTTAACCTACTTGAGAAAATTAATTTTAAGTACTTTGTAAATACCAACTGCAAAAAAAGAGTAATTACAAATTATTATTATTTCTTAAACACAGGAATGTCTATCCAGAAACCATGTTTGTTAGTTTAGTTGAAATCTCTGAGCTTGAATAAGATAAAATTACATTCTTCTAAACTATTTTGTTATTTTTGACTGGCCTTTCTCTTTTAGGATACCTGTCACAAAAATCACTATTCACTCAGAATTAGCAAAGAGTTAGCACATGACTTTGAAAAAAATAGATGAGCATTTCAGAAGATTTCAGGACTAGAATGATTAACTGGCTTTTTGAAACATTAAGCTTTTCCCAAAACACAAGTGTTAATGCCTCATTACACAGTTAACACACATTTCTTAAGCATCTTCAGTCTACCTGGCACCTGTACTAAGCTCTGGGAATAAATACAATGGAAAATAAAACAGGCAAAACCCCTTTTATCATGTAATTTGTAATATTAACCACTATAATTTTAGTGGAAAAATACATTTGAACTTAATATACAGTATCTCCCCTTCTAAATGGCAGAAAGTCAACAACAAGCAACTGGAAGAAAAACTACCATACACAAACAAAATGATATTGGAACAAAGACTGATCAGACTATTCTTAGATAAATGTATGATTGTGTAAGATATGGAAAACATTAAAATAATTCCTTTTCATAAAAATAAGGAAAGGAAGGAAGGCATTCAGGCAGAAAATGTAATTAGTATTCTTTATGATTTAGGAATCATACTCAATAAACAACCAAGTCCTTGGAAGCAGGGGAAAACAGAGAAATACAAAACAAGGGAAACAGACATCTCTTAATTTTTTAAAAATATCATAATACTCATGAGGCTATATGTAGGCACAAGTAAAGTGTTTTTAAGTATGTTCATGAATCATATAATCTTTCACCAAGACCTTGTAATCTGAAGTCTCTGAATGGGTTTCATGAATCTACAAATGTGTGTTAAACTGCATATGCATGCATAATCTGTAGAGAGATTTCACCGTTTTTTTCCAAATTCCCAAAAATGACCCACAGCCCATTCTACCCAATATCATCACAAAGTTTTTTTAAAAATCACTGATTTTAAAGGCAACATGGTGAAAGACACCAGAAAGGCAAAAAAGACTATTGGCAGAATAAAGGCTTTGTAGTACAGGGAGGAATAATGACTAGTTAAGCACTTTAGCAGAGTGCCAGCACTGTTATGAGCCAATTTACAAATGATGGGAAGTCAAGGTTGTGCCTTTAAAAAAATGAAATTGTCCTGATGATGCCACATTTAAATACATGATTAATATGAAGTTGATGAGAATTTGCTACCTCCAAAAGGAACTATAAATGATTATCACACTTAAACAAGCCATGTTGAGGCTACATATATCTAAATCATTGTAGGAAAAGACCAGGAATGGATATGTTGATTAAAGTAATGGAGGGTCTTTTTAAAAATCCTGTAGTTCTGAACGAAAACTGTATAGGAGAATAAAATGCAAACTTTCGTAAACATAACCCTAGCTCAAGGTCACTCAAGGGAAGAGAAATACTAGTTTACTTACAAACCAGTATGTATATATAGCTTTGGATATTTAAACATGTATTTAAATAATCCTCTTTCACTTTACCACTGACATCAGCATCCACAAAGAAATCCCATTTAATATGCTTTTTGTTCCTAAAGCCTGGCAGAATTTATGGTTTTAATTCACCAACTAAATCTCAGATCATCAGCCTACCAATTATTCTCATGCATCACCAATCATGTAAAAAGAGGGTATGTTTGATCCATTCTTTTTTTCTAGAGTGAGGAAAATGAGCACCTGCTTGTGATTTGTAAATTCTATTTGTACAATGACTGGTTGGGATAAGAGGATAGGTCAGACTTGAGCTAACCGGTTCAAACAAGAACTAGATCTTTAATTATGATGACTTTCTAACATAGGAATATTACCATCTAAACTGTTACTTTATGACTTCATTATGAAAATGAATCCTGAAATATGATCATAGGAATAAAATTTCCCTGACATGCCTCCTCCCACCTCTAATCTTTCTTTCTCTGCTTCAGCCTCTGGTTTCTATCTTTTTTTTTATTTATTTATTTATTTTTTTTTTTTTAAGGAATCACTGTTTCTCTTCAGTAGGACAAAAGTACCCCCAAAGGTATTCTGGCAGAAACTAATCCTTTATCTTTCCTACCATATTACAATGAAGTACTATATGGACTTAAGAAAAGGGAAATAAGTAAACAGGCACCATGAACATTATTTCATTGGAATGAGTATACATGTTCCATTTCATTTTGGCTCATTAGGATGCTCTTAGGTTTAAAGCTTTCAATTTAAGGAACTCCTCATAAATATTTATCATTGGGGTAACATCCAAAGGCTATTTATTGGGTCCTGGGCCTTGTACAGAACAGAAAACAAATTTGTTTACTGTCTGCCTTTCCCACACTTCAAATGTTAGCTTTATGAGAACTCAAATTTTGGTTTGTTCACTAACATATTTGTGAACCTAAACAATTATGGGAATCTCTTAGATGCTCAGCAAATGTTTCTGGAGTGCATAAATGAATGATATGATTTATGCCTATTGTAGACTTATCCAAATATGTTTTGCTAAGAAATTTCTTTTGGATTTTTATTTATAAATAATATCTCACATTTTATGTAACTTTTTTCACATTGGCCATTTAGGTTCTTTGATTTAATTCAGGAACCACTATACCAAGTTCCCAGAGAGCAATTGGCATTTGCCTTATTATCATATTTTGTAATTCTCCAGGCATTTAAGTGAGTTACCCTGGGTTACTCTATCGATACTCCCTGTGTCTGGTTCTGCCACAGGCTTTATTTTACGAGTTTTAAAATTTAAACTCTTTTTCCAAGCACTCTCTCTGTTTACAAGTATAGTTTCTTTCTCTCTTCCATTTTTTTCTCTAAAGCCCAAAAGGAAGTATTTAGAAAACACCTCCAAGAACCTGGGGGTTTGACTAGAGCAAATCTTCTTGTTAGAACTTGTATTGTTTGTTCAAAACAAAACAAAAACGTAATATTCTAAAGGTCATTCTTGTTCTAAGGGTTTCCAATTTTCCCCTTGTATAGTTCTAATAAAAGAAATACGTATGTACTGTTGAACTAGATAAACTCCAGGGATCAGATATTAAATAGACTGTCACAAGGTAACCTGGATACAAACAGATGGACAAGTGCTGGATCTTCAGCTGCACCATTCAGTGGGGTTTCCTTTAGCCAATTTGAATGTCTCAGAGGATGAGAGCCTTTACACCTGACACATCTGTGCTCTAGATCCCCTGACTTCAAAATGACTTTTTTGAGTGTTATTGGAAACAACGACATTAAGATAATGGCAGGAATGACAGTAAGGCATGCACAAGGGAAGGAAAATAAATGAAATCAATTACCATTATAAATATTGGTTCCTGTTTCACATGTCTTTCACGTCAATTACATATACACAACACCCTGATGCTCAAAGTATTAACCACATTGCTTTGATCAGATATAAAAAAAATAGATAGAAAAAGAGAGGGGTCCCTCTAATTTGCTATTCTTAATCTTTTTAATGCCACTTAAGTTTATAGAGAAACAACAATGCTTCAATATAATCTATTGTTTGTAAAAAATGAAAAATATCAGAAAATAAAAGAGGTTTAAATAAGCTCACTTGATAGAAAAACCACATGCTCCAATTTAATTGATTTAATGAAAATCCACTCATAGCCCTGTATAAATGAAGACAGAATGTGCATAACCAACAGCCCTGTTAAAATGGGCAGTAGCAGAATGTATCATTTTGAGGTCAGCTGTCATTCTGTTTGAATGGGTCCCTTAACAGATCACAGAACAGATGGAAAAGGCCAGTATGACATGACTCTCTGACTTAATTATAGCATTACCAAGACAGCATATGGACTTTGTATGTACTGGAGAATTTTATTCAGTGAATTTATTTGCACATAAATTCTGTGATGTGCTTCATTTGGTTTTACATTACCTTCAATATTTATATTTCACTTTAATTGAATCATTTTTATCTATGGAGTAATAGGTCAGGCTGTTCTACCAATTACAGCTGACTCTTGTTGAAGCCTATCTTTTTTTTTTTTTTAATAAAAAAGGTGTGGAATTTGAATTTATGTCTTATTCAACACTCCTCAATTTAGAACACTACAGTTTTGCCTACAGTTGTCATTTCTGAAATTGGGAATAAGGGTCTTAATGTGCCAGGGATTTGATACCTTCTAAGAGTACTCAACTTTTGCTTTGAAAAAGCTGATTGGTCTACCCATGGTAAAATGCACAGCAGGTCCAAAATCCCCAAAGAGAAATAAATCAATTTTGTGGGTAACACATCACCTTACAACCCTTCCCAAAGTCAAATCCATGGGAGCTACTGATCTAATTCATTTAAAAAGGAGTTGGAGAGCTTTGGGATTTTACTGCAAATCTGTCACACGCAACTCTGCATGGACACGGTATGCATCACTGAAAAATAATTTAAAACTTCTGCAGACATTGGGGAGTATAGTCTAAGTGCTAAATTTAGGTGACAGCACAGATAAAACAGGAGGTGAAATACTGCCCAACGAAACCAGCCCTTGACTTGGTCATAGCTAGAATTTAGATCCACAGTCCACAATATATCAGCAGCTGTGATTTAACTGGATTCCCAGAAGAGCAATAAAATGGTGGCTCGGGAAGAGGGCAGTAACATCACACACACCAGCTTTGGCTTCCACTCCAAATTTCCAGATCTTACTCTTAATCTTTGCTAAAAGGGAGATTTAATTTGAATTCAAATAAATATTAAGGCACAGAGACAAACGGGTGCTGTTCTGATCACAAAGATTTAAAGGTTATTTCATTTATCTGAAATTACCAGATAATTCAAATGTAATTTGAGTTCTCTTTCAACCTACCTAGGGGCACACATATTTCCTGAGGTTATAATTCCTTTATTCCTATATAAGGACATTGGAGGATTTGAATATATGTACCCAATACATATTAAGGGCTTTTCTGGTTTAAGCAAACTTTACTTTTTCCTCCTATAGAATCTATATTGCAGTCTACAGTTCACAAATCCACTGTGAAAGTGTCAGAATCAACAGAATAGTAGTCAGTAGCACAGGCTTTGGTGTTATACTGTCTGGGTTTGAGTCTTAATCAACCATTTAATAGCCATATGACCTTGGATAAGTCTCTTATTTGTGTCAAAATTTTCCTCTCAGTAAAACCTGGGATAACAATAACATCTATTTCATAGTGTTGTGGTGAAGAGTATATAACAGTTTATGTAATACCCTTGAGAAAAGCTCCATAAACACAGCCATTTAAATTATCAGAGTAATTAAATTACTGTATTCAACTTTCATAATCATTATTATTTCAATAATAGCTGTATTTCATACATTGGTCAATTTGTCAGCAGAACACAACTAACTCATCTAGCTTAAACTACATTGCTCACAGCTGTATGTTCTTTCTCAACATCCAACACCTATTGGATGGACACACATGCTGGGAGTGAGTCAAACCATTAACTGACAAAAGCCAATTCAATTTCCTTCAGAATTTGAACAATGACAAACAAAAACATTCAAGACCACAATAAGTACAACAACCATCTGAAGCTCCTGATGATCTGATGAGCTGGAGGTATGAGGAAGTATATTAAGAGCCAGACAGAAGAAACCATTCTACAGAATGCAGGATGGAGCAGTTATGCAGAAAGAAGCAGAAATGACAAATTGTGTGGTTATGGAGAGCAAGAGATGGGTAGATGAGCTATCTGACCATTTCCAATTCCCCATAAGATAGAGTTCCATATGACTCCCTGTATCCTTAAAATGCATTTGTTTTTACTCAGCTGAACTTGTGACAATTACTATTCCTTGTAATCAACCCCTAAGTCACATAATGTTATGCTTTAATTGCATTCAAATCCTTCCCATTTGCTTCCTCATTTCTTTTAAACCTGGCCTAAGTTATTTCCAACAGGAGACATATATGTTCAAATTGATTTATTGAACTGTATAAAATACAACAGAATCCTGTTACAACACAGCTTGTAGCTAAAACTTGGCCATAGCACAGGTCAAAAAAGTGTATGCCCTATGAAATGTAACAACTGTACTGAGCATGGTTTCTATAAAGCTGGCATCTATATGACCTTTCCCCAAGATACTAGCTTGACCATGCAGGTGTCAGTAACTCATGTACAGAAGCACATATCTTAAATTTGCATAATTTTAGATAACAAATAAAAAGAAGAAACACCCAATCATTTTAGTTTCCACATCTCATTTGTATTAGGGTTGTGCAGCGTGTTTTCTAAGCTATTACATATGATGGACATTTCATAATATACTCACACATCTCTGCTGATAGGGGAATAGCTATCTGTGCATGAGATTCCCCAAACAAGAATAGTCAGTTATCATTTAAACAACAAATCTGAAGAAATGAAAAGCAATATATATTTCAGAAGAACAGCAAACATTGTGCATAAGTCCAGGGAGATTTTAAGCTTTCATAAGATTGTTTTTCTTTCTCTTTTTCTTCTTTTCTTTATTTGGCTAACTTGGCATTCCAAAACATACTCGCAGAGCTGAGATGTCCAAAAAAGGGCTGAACTGCTCAGACAATTCAAGTGGTCTGATTGTAATCACCTCTTAGGAGTACATTTAATCCTAACATAAACTCAATTTACTTGCACACTTGTGAATAGAATAAATGGGTTACTCATTCCACATTACCAGCTACCTCCAAGAAAAGAAAAAGGGAATACAGCTGCCTGGGGATGTCCTTTCTTCTCATCTCACCAGCCCTATAACAGAGAATCTTAGTAGTATTACCTTCTTTTAGCTATTGGGCTGATAGCCCTGATCTTTGGGATAACAAATTAATTTATCATTCAGTGGCTTTTTGTTTCTGGATTACCAAAAGCCCCACTTAAATTGTCTGTTAATATCACCTCAAATATTTTTTGACTCAGTCATGATACACATAGATCATTTGGACCCTCCCATGGGGTGAGAACTCAATTACCTTAAATAACTATTTTGGAATTTCCATTTGAATATTTGCTGAGGTTTATGAGTCCAACATTGACTAGAAGACTGCCAAGCAACTAATATAGACAATTTAAAAGAGGAGTTTATTTCTATATTTACTCTGTATAGTTCTACATGGCAGAAAGCAGATCACTGTACTTCATGTATCTAAATGGTGTTAATGACCTGAACAAAAAGCCTAAGCCTTGGCTTGTTTATTCAGTAGTGTGGTTGGATTATTGTCATTCAGAGCTTATGAACAGTAGAAACAGGTTGGGATAAACAGTATAGTCTCAAAGTCAGAGTCCATTCAATCACATGAGTGCTTAACTGTATCTATTTGTGGAAGGCAACTTGTATGTTTTAAGGAATAAACCCAAAGGATTATTACTATTTTATTAGAATCAAGATGTTAAGAAAATAGCATTTCTTAGAGACCCTTCCACAACCCCACCAAGACCCCCAAATGAAATGTTGCATTCTCTCTACCATACCAGTCCCCCACCCCTGATCACATCCACTGATTTCCCACCAAAAATCCTGCACAATCCAGTCTTAACTATTAAGTAATGAATCTACTTCTGTGCTAAATTTATGATAAGAAAAGTACTTTTCTTATATTCCTTTCAAAACCTCTTACTTTCAAATCACAAAACATCTTGAATGATAGTTTTGATGTGAAAGAATACCAAAAACACACAGTGATGAAGTATGACAGTAATAAGTTCCCTAAACTTGAAGGTCTAAAATGGTTGCAAATGATGTTTCAAGAAGATGTCATTGTATTAGATCACTCTCTAGGGAAAAACTTAATATTTTAAAGGCGTCTTTCAGAAATATCTTGACAATTACTCTCTGGACCTAGGTGAAACTGAAATTGTCCTGCGGGACAATTTATCAGCAATGTTAAGTCAGCCAAGAAGAACTGGGTCTCTAGATAATGGTTATTTTGTGAGCTTGAGAGTGAAAGGCATGAAAGCCTTTGCTCTACACTCTAATTTCCTACCAAAAATTAGTTCTGTATTAGAGAAATGTTCTTGGCAAAGAAAATTAATCTTCAGAAGTATACTTAAATCAAAAAGGTCACTTCAGACTTCAGTAACCTTTTAAGTATTTGCATGTAGTTTTGCTGTTCTGTGGATGAGCCACAGAAATTCTTGCATTCCTAGCATGCTTTCCTTGGGTCCTAGACTTGATTCTCTGCTACTTTCATACCAATTCACCTCCTGTCTAGTCCCATCAGCAAGTATAAGCAATCTGCCTGCCAAACCACATAAACTATAGCCAAAACTATCTAAAAATATCAATGTGCTGTGAAAAATATGCAGGACACATTCCACAAACTATGTATATAATTGTAAAATGTTAATAACAGCAACCATTGATGAAGAACCTACTTTGTGTGAGGCTCTTCATATATTTTTCCTCCAATTTATCAAATGTTCAAGCTAATTCTTACTATTTATTATGGTTTGCATATTTAAACTCCTCTGAAAAACTCATGTGTTAAAATCATGGTCCCCAATGTAGAAAGGTTCAGAGGTAGGGTTTTTAGGCAATGCTGAGAGCTGTAACCTCATCAGTGGATTAATCAATTTGATGCATTAAAAATTGAATGGAAGGCCGGGCGCGGTGGCTCATGCCTGTAATCCCAGCACTTTGGGAGGCTGAGGCAGGAGGATTGTGAGTTCAAAGCCAGCCTCAGCAGTGGCGAGGCACTTAGCAACTCAGTGAGACCCTGTCTCTAATAAAATACAAAAAAGGGCTGGGGATGTGACCCAGTGGACGAGTACCCCTGAGTTCAATCCCCGGTACCACAAAAAAAAAAAAAAAAAAAAAAAAAATGAATGGATTATTGGGTGGTAATTTTAGGTAGGTTGGAAATGGCTGGAGGAAGTGGTCAATGGGGACTTGCCCTTGGGGATCATATCTTGCCCCTGACTCCTGTATGTATGTCTCTCGCTTTCTCTCTGTGCTTCCTAGCTGCCAGCAGCTGAGCAGCTTTCTTTTGCCATGCCATTCTGCCATGATGTTCTGTCTCATCTTTGGCCCTAGGTAATAAAGCTGGCGGATAATGGACTGAACCTCTGAAAGCATGAGCTAAAATACACTTTTCGTCCTCTTAGTTGTTCTTGTCTGGTATTTTGCTCACAGCAACACAAATCTATTATCTTCATTTTAGAAATCAAGCAATGGAATATCAGAAAGGTTTGGTAAATTTCCACAGACCATATGACTAGTGAATACAGCTAGATTTTGCTCCTTGCATTGTCTAATAGAACTCCTACCATGTAGCAGGCACTGTGTGAGATACTTAGCATATATTATCTCACTTAATCCTCACATTAATTCTAGATGTTATGGGAACTCTTCTGCCTCAATGCTTAAGCTTCTATAGAAAGAAAGAGAAATAGGGGAGGAAAAATTCCACCTTTTCTCCACCCATCCTCACTCCTGCCTAATGAAGGAGAGCAATACATGGCTGGCAAGATTAAGAAAATGAACTAGACAGGTATGATTCATTTACTTCTGAATTTTCAGTATTTCTTCCAGAAAACCCACAGATTCCTAGCTCAGCCATTAGGAAAGATTTTCCTTTGAAGAGAAGGACTGTGGTTGTCCAGTTTTTCATGTGACCAACTCGTTGGGTATCTTTAATTCTAGGTTAAAGCAAATTGCAGTAATTTAAATAAATATTGTTAATATTAAGTTTAAATAAACATTGTTAATAATGAGATTAATATTTTGATCTTTGTTTTCCTGACTCTAAGAGTGGCTCCTAACTTGAAATATGAAAACAGGAATGGTTTTCTATCCTAAAACCCCAACAGTGTTGCTTTTATTAGACTCATTGACTTAATCTGTTCAGGATTCTACAAAAACATCCCATAAAGTAGGTAGCTTATAGACAATAGTCATTTATTTCTCACAGAGACAATTGTCTTCTACTGATGTCTTACATGAGAGAATGCTCTGGGGTCTTTTTGTAAGAAAACTGATCCCATTCATGAAGGCTCTACCTTCATGATCTAATCACTTCCCAAAGTCCCATCTCCTAATGCCATCACCTAAAATACTAGGATTTCAATATACACATTTTGGGTAGATGGGAGAATTTAGTCCATTGCATTCCACTTTCTCCCCCAAAGAAGCATGCCCTTCTTATATGCAAAATATTTTCATTTCATCTCAATAGTCTCAAAAGTCTTAACTGGTTTCAGCTTCAACTAAAGTCCAAAGTCTCATCTAAATATCATTTAAATCAAATATGAATGACACTTAAATATGAGTCATTCTGAAGCAAATTTCTCTCTAGCTATTAACCTGTGCTATCAAACAATTTGTGTATTTCCAAAATCCACTGGTGGGACAAACATAGGGTAGGTATATCTATTCTATTTCTATTCTAGAAAGTAGAAAGAATAAAGGAGTCATAAGCAAGTCTGAAATCGAACAGGGAAAACTTTAAACTTAAATCTTTGAGAATACACTTTGACCCAGTTCTTTGCCCTACAGGACAAAGGGGTCATAGTTATTTGTTGTGAACTAGGGCTCAAACACTGACCTAAGAAACTCCATTTTGTCCCTATGACTCCATCTTGCCATTTTGGCGATTTCATTTTCCCTTTGTGTTCCCCCAAGTCATTCTCTCCTGAAGCCAACATGGATTCTAGGAACATGGTTTGATAAATAAATATTTTGACAGAAGACCAAAACTATCTTAAAGCAACAGCAATCCTCTTGGTGCCTACAAATCTCTGTATGGCCAATCTCTAACAAAATTGCCTGGGATAATAATCAACCATCCTCAGGCAGACCAAAATGACCTGTTTTGCCAGCTCTGCAAATCTTCAATGTGTACCCTTGTTCCTCTTTTCCATAAAGCAGAAAGCTCTTTTCAACCCCTTGCAAATAGATCCTAGGTCACTAGACCTTTCTGTTCTTCCCAATGTGGCCATACTGAGAACAAAGCTCCTTTCCTGACTTGACCATAACTAATCTTGTTGATTAGCTTTCTGGAACAGGTGGCTGACCCTGGTCAGTGGGGAAATCCACCCTTCCCATCAGAATAGGGACTTTCCCCTAACACTTGTAACAAACTTTGATGATCAAGCCAGTTTGCCATAGACCTTGGGCAACCCTTGCAGCTAGCTAACCCTGGAGAAGAATGAAGGATTAAATTATCCTGTGCAGATGCCAAAATTAATTCTATTTTGAGAATTAATTTTCTTTTCAATTTGGGCCGACATTAGCCATTTTTGCAATGCCCTGGTGTGGGTACCCCACCTTCCAGACCACTGGGATGGAGGTGTCATCACTGTAGCGTTGCTAAGTACAGTTTGGGTCCCACAGGTAGTAATATCCCCAAGGCTTTGGATCGCATTGTCCCCACAGTAGATCTGTGTCTGGATTGCATTTTCTTGGCTTCCATGGGCTAGAATCATGTACCAATGACTCTACAAATCTTCCATCACAGGAATTGCATTGTCCCCACAATTCCCTTAGATGTTGCCCTAACAGGACTTCTTTGTGGTATCCCCATATTGGTTGGCTCTCTTGCGTCCTGGGCCTGTGATGGAAAGGGTAACCCTGAAAATCACTGAAATACCTTTCTGGTCATTCTTACATTGGTTTGTTTAACAGATGGAAGATTATATTTAGATTGGTAATTTCCTTATCAAAATGGGCATTTGACCATACTTTTCATGTTCTTTCCTTAACAAGCTTTTTCATTGCCTTTAGTTTAGATAAGCTTATAATTTTCCAAATCTTTAAGTTCTGTTTCCCTTTTAATAATTCCACCTTTAATTCATTTCTCTCTGTTTTCATTTTACCTTAATTGCTCATGAAGAAATTGCTTTTTCAACACTTTGTTTATACATTTCCTCAGCTAAATATCCAATTTAATTGTTACCAAGTTATGCCTTCCATGAAATACTAAGACATGAACATATTTCAGCAAAGTTCTTTGTCATAGTATAATAGGAATGGCCTTTCCTGCATCGTCCAATAATATGCCCCTTATTTCTATTTGACACCTTATAAGAATGACCTTTCAACATCTTCTTGGGATTACCTAGGCATTCTCTAAGAATACTGAGGCTTTTTATGAAATGATCTTTTTTTTTTTTTTTAATTTGGCCTTCACCAGTAGAAATTTTTCAAGCATGTACCTCAAAAATTTTCTAACCTCTGCCCATCTCCTAATTTTAAAACCACTGCCACATTTGTATTTGTAACAACAGCCATGCCACTTCTTGATACAAATTTCTATCTTATTCTGTTTGAGCTTCTGTAACAAAATAACAAAACTGTTTGGCTTATAAAAAACAATAGTTTATTTCTCACAGCACTGGAAACTGGGAATTGCAAGACCAAAGTGCTAGCCAATCCAGCATTTGCTGAGGACCTAACTCCCCACAGATGACCATTTTCTCACAGTAAATTCACATAGTAGAAGAGGTGAGGGAATTCTCTGGTGTGTCTTTATTAAGGTCACTAATCCTAGTGGTGAGGGTTCCACCTTATGACCCAATCACCTTCCAAAAGGCCTACCTCCTAATTCAGTTGCCTTAAGGGCTAGTATTTTGACATATCAGTTGGGGGGCATGAATATTTAATCTATTGTATACATTTTCCAGAGGACAAAACAGGCCCAGAAAAGTTAGTTACTGTGCCCAAGATCAGGTAACTAATATAAATAGGCATTGAGGCTAGGTCTGTCCTGTTCTAAAGCACTCAATCATTCCACACTGTACTGTGAACAAACTATAATAATATAGCCCCACAATTACTCAGATAATCAAACAAGGTAGCCATTCCTCAAATCTATGATAAGGATATGGAGAAGGAAAAGGAACAACAAACAATCACAATAACAATGACAAATTCTTATTAGTTTTCATTTCTAAAATAAGATGAATATCAGAGAGAATTCAGAGAAGATAGATGGAGATTGAAGGACAGGTGGTAGGGATACAAAATTATAGCCAGAAGTCAAAGTAATATGCCACACAGTGGAGGTACAATTGTTATGGTTGAGATATGTGGTATCCCTAAAAATCTAATGTGTGATAAAAAGCAAGAATGTTCAGAGGTAAAATGATTAGATTATGATAGGTATAACCTAATATTGGATTAATCCACTGATGGATTAACTGGGCAATAACTGTAGGTAGGTAGGATACAGCTGGAAAAATTTAGGTCACTGGGGGTACATTTGGGGTTTATATTTTGTTCTTGGTGAGAGGAGCTATTTCCTGGCCATCTTGTCCTGAGCTGCTTTCCTCTGCCACAACTTCCATCATGATGTTCAGCCTTACCTTAGGTCCCAGACATATGGAGTTGGCCGACCATGGACTGAATCTCTGATATCATAAGCCAAAGTAAACTTTTCCTTATTTAAGTTGTTACTGTAAGTTCTTTCCACAGCATGGAAAAGCTGACTAAAACAACAATATTCTACTCTGAGAAGGCCTGCTCTGGGGCAGAGTGAATAGGAATTTATTTCTGAAAAACTGACACACAGTGAATATCATTTTGTTGCACCCAAGTTTCTGGTTAACAAACTTATGAATAATTAGATTGAAATTATTTTGCTAGACTCTCTTACTTCTGATTCTCTCTTATCCCTCCCTCCATACACAGGGACCCTTAGGACCACTTCTATTGAAGGACACCCAAGGCTTAATAATGAAGTTATGTATGGTATAGAAATTAAAGAGAGAAGCTAGGAAAAGAATGCCATTTACATATAGTGAGAATTATACAGAATATTATCCAATAGTCATATGTATCAGCATTACTGCTATCCATAATGAAACTTCCCAGGGGGATAGCTATGCTCATTCAAAGTAGATAGGCTTATTTCCTGTTTGCTGGTAGTGAGACTCTAGAGAATATAGTGCTAATAGAGTTCTGGGCTCTAAGTAGAGATATGGTGTCATCTCCATGTAATTACAGACATTTGCCATGGTATCAATTGCAACAGATGCAAGGTTAGCTGCAGAGTTGCTTGCCTTTGGTAACAAGAGGTGATATCTGTACAGAATGCTTTTTTCTTTTATTTATCTGTTAGGAAGGCATAGCAATCTTTTAAAAGTTATTTCTAAATGTAGGTCTGGGACTAAAAGGGCACTTTTCTGATATATGATCCCTTTATAAGAAAACAATGAAGAATGAATATGCATAATCCCCTCAAGGAAAAGGTGCTTCCATTAAGGGAACCTAGAAAGCTACAGGCAGAATTAATCTATTTTAGAAATTTCATTTATGGCAACATTGGCTGCAGAAGATGCCTGCATCTGCAAAGTTGTGTAGTGAGGATAGGTGACTTGACCCACACAAAGTTATGCTATATTTGATAATTTCATGGTAACAAAAATATAAGTAGACATAAATTCAAACATGTAAGCTAATATATATTCAATGAGCTTGTGCTTTTGACTAATACACTATGTACTTTAAATGACCCAAATTGACTTTTTCAAATACTTTTCCATTCATTTTAATTTAATACCTTTATGAGATACATTTTCATTCAAGCAGAGCATGATATAAGTACATTCCAGATTCTTATTTATCTTTAACCAATAAAAACTCAACTTTGATTTTCCAGAAAACCCATTAACACTTTAATAAAATTTTAGCTAAGTATCTGTGCATATTTTCAAACTTTTGCAGAGCATAGTTTTATGGGGAGAGGATCAATGAAAAAGCAGATAATCAATCAACATTCTTCTCTTTAAGCAAGGCTGTGTAGCAACAACAACAACAAAAAAAAAAATGGAAAGATCCCCAAAATTGCAATATACTCACTTTAAACAAAATTAATGGCTTTTCTAGAGGCAAGCCCTCCTGTAGTTAAATTATCTACAGAATAATTTAAATTATCCCAGGCTGCTGGGTAATAGAATTCCGTATGCTTTAGAAAAGGGTATTCTCCCAATACAGTAGATACAGACAGTAAGGTTTAGGGCCAAAGTCACTAAAATTTAAACAGTTCCATTTGGCAGAGCTTGAGTTGGTTCATTGGCACAGGAAGTGTCTCACTACAGTACACAGATATCAGAGGTGAAAAGCTCTAGATAATTCTGATCAAAGATGAATTCCTCTTATAATAGTTAAATAGTATCACTGCCTTAATTTCTTTCTTTACATGCATGGGAGCATGAAAAATGAGACCAGCCATTAATTTATGTCAGCTAGAGAGAGATTCAGAAAGAAAGCATTAAGCATCTACCATATAATTTCCTTCCTTCATTCTCAGTTTCAAAACAACAACAACTTTAAAAATGCCCAAGGAAACTTTATAAGTTAATTAGGAGTCAAAAATATTTTCCTGAAGACTGTCATTGCAGAAATACTCATTAAAATGGTTTAGAATAGCAATGTTATCTAATATCATTAGTAAATCAAGAAACTTGAAGCATTTTTCAAGGCAGATAATTAACTTATCTGGAGGAAATGTTGCCATTGTTTGCTGCGTCCTGCAAATGGAAATTATTACATGATTTTGGGGCTTGATATGAAACAAAAGTTAAGAAAGTTAAAGGAATTCTTCAGACATGACTTTTTTATTAGAATACAGTGTATCAGGAATATCTAGCCACCCTTTCCTTTTTGTCCTCTAGACTTCAAGCTTCCAGGCTTTATTAGCAAAATTATTAATGACTTAAGTAGGTAGGGGGAGTTGGTGCAGACTACAAAAAAAGAACACACAGTACCTTCTATAACACAGACCCCCTAAATACAATTTAATTTAAAGGGGTTGTTTCCATCAAGTAAATGAAATAGAAAATCGTGGAAAAATTGTCACATCTTATTAAAACTACTATGTTTAGGAGTATAGTGAGGAGGATTTGAGATGGTAGATTAGAAGAGGCACCTAGGATTTGCCTGATTTTCAAGACAGAATCAAAACAACTGGATAACAGCTGAATATCAAGGTGGGTGATTGGAAGAATGCTGAGCTTCAACAGTGGTCACAAGATACTTGGAGAAAACCAAAGACTTCAGATGGCAGAATAGAGTGTAAACTGGCACACCCAGAACTGATCATATAGCAGCACAGCACAGGGGTGGGGCAAGAGGTGAAAGAGAAAGAGTTCCAGTGAGTGCCAGTGGCATAGAATTTGGTGGCTTGCAGAAAAACACTCTATACAGACAATAGACTTAGGGTCTACAGAGCAAACTGGCTATGGAGAAGTTCTCTACACTTCCTAGCATATTCTCATAGTGCTGTCACAGGGAACCATCTTCAGGAGGTCTTGTCTAAGTGTACTGTTCTAGGACTTAAAAGTCCCTGTAATTACAAGTCTCTATGTCCCCTAAGCACTACTGCTGTACTTGTTAAGGGGGTGGCTGCCTTGAGAATCAGTTTGACTCCATAGGAAAGCCTCTGCCAAAAACTTGCTAAGAATTCTATGCAAGAAGAAACTGGACTACTATGCATAAGGGAATGGAGGAAGCTTTCCCATTAAAACCAGTGGTATGGGAAGTCAACTACAGGAGTCCAAGGGAACAAGTAGTCATACATGATTTCATGTAGGAGCTTAGTCTTGAAACACCAGAATTATAGCAAGTGCATTGCATTGCATAGGGCCCACACCCCACCTTCTTCAGCACAGATAGTTGTAACTCAATAACCATCCCTTGTTCTCAGAGTACTCAGCATTTGCTCAGCATCTGACTCCCTGATATACTGTAATATTAAAGTTTCATTCAGCGTTTTGTCACTGTGACAAAATACCGAGAAAAACAAAGGATAAACGATTTATTTTTGGCTCACAGTTTCAAAGCTTTCAGTCCATAGTTGGCTGACTCCATTACTATGGGCTTGTAATGAGGCAGAGCATCATGGCAGAGAGAGCATGGTAGAGCAGAGTTGCTTAGCTCATGTTGGCTGGGAAGCAAAGAGAGAAAGAGAGAGAAAGAAGGGACAGGGACAAGAAATACCCTCCCAGAGCATGTCACAAGTGACCATCTCCTCCATCTAGGCCCCATCTCCTAATGTTTTTACCACCTCCTTATAGCACCAACAGATGGAGACCAAGCCTTCAACACATGAGTCTTTGTGCCCAAAGGCAATGTCCAAACTATAAAATTCTGTTCTACCCCTGGCCTCCAAAGGATGATGTCCATCTTACAATGCAAAATGCATTTAGACCACCTCCAAGAGTCCTCAGAGTCTCTGCTATCCCCGAATTGCTCTAAAGTATAAGTCCATAGTCTTTTTGGAACTCAAGGCAAACTCTCAGCTGTGAGAATGTTATGGTTTGGATGTGAGGTGTATCCTAAAAGCTCATTTGTGAGGCAGTGCAAGGTTTGGAGGAGAAATTATTGGGTTATTAGTGCCTTAACCCAATCAGTGAATTAATCACCTGATGGGATTAATTGGTAACTGAAGGTAGGTAGGGTGTGTCTGAAGAAGGTGGGGCCTCAGGTGTGTGGCTTTGGGGTATAGATTTACATCTGGCAATGGAGATCTCCCTTTCTCTCTGCTTTCTGATCATAATGTGAGATGCTTCCTTCCACCACACTCCTCTACCATAATGTCCCGCCTCAAGGAATGCAGCCTGTTGCCTATGAACTAAGACCTGTGAAACTGTGAGCCTCCAAATAAACTTTTCCTCTGTTACAGTAGTTCTGGTCAGGTCTTTTAGTCACAGCAGCAAAAAGGCTGACTAAAACAGAAATTGGTACCAGAAGTGGGTTTGTTGCTGTGACTGACATGACCATGTGGTTCAGAAGCTTTTGAAGCCTTTTGTAATTTGCAGGAGAATTTTTTTTGGGTGGGATACTGGGGATTGAACTCAAGGGCACTCAACCACTGACCCACATTCCCAGCCATATTTTTTGTATTCAGAGACAGGGTCTCACTGAGTTGCTTTTGGCTTTGAACTCACCATCCTCCTGCCTCAGCTTCCTGAGCTGCTGGGATTATAAGCATGCACCATTATGCCTGGCTGAAGGAGAAATTTTGAGATATTTAGCAGTGCACGCTGCTAAATAGTTAGATAGTTGTAATCAGAGGTTAATAGCATATTCTGGTGGGAGCTTGAATACCAATAGGACCATGGACACTGAAGAAAGGGCTCAAGAGGGTTCAAAGGAGGACTCTATTGGAATTTGGACTAGAGGCCATTCCTGTTCTGTTCTGTCCTGAAACTTTCTGTGAGGCTGTTTTAAAAGCAATGGACACATTAATCCAGCAGAAAAAATGTCTAAGCAGCATAATATTCAGGAAGTGGCATGGATATTTTCGGAGGCTTTTAGCCAAATTTATTGTGATATTCAGTAGCAGAAAGCAGAGCAGAAAAACTTGAAAAACTTGGGCTTGAAAGGTGGGAGTAAAACTGGGGCTAAGGAAGTTGCAGTTATTAAAGACATTACTAGCACTGAAGAAATGCTAATGACTTTCCCCAGAGACAATGAGAAACATGGCTAGAGGGCATCTCAGGAACTGGCAAGAACACATTCATCTCAGGCTCATGGATGAAAAAGTAAAAATTCTCTTGAGAAGCAACCAGTGGGCCACCCTTCTTGCACAAGGGGCCCTAGGAAGTTTTTTTAAACATGCACAGCTACCCAGGCATTCAGAGGCCACTGCAACCAGGGTCCCTGGAGGCTTGACTAAGCTCAAGATAGCAGCAGACCTTGGTGTCAACCATGTGGTGCTGGTTCTGCAACAATGCAGGATGCTGGAATTAGGGGGTCACAGAAGCTTTCACCAAGATTTCCAAGGAAGGCCTGAGAGGCTAAGCAAACTGCAACAAGGTCAGAGTCCCTGTGGGAAGCCCCTGAAAGGGCAAAGTTTAGAGATTTGAGAAGGAAGCTGAAGCTGCAGTGGAGACCCCTGAGATTGTGAAATTCCAGTAACGTGGGACATCATCCTAGGAAAGCTGCAGGAATTAAGCAGAGACAAGTCAACAGAAAGGCCAGTTGGGCTAGAACCAACAAGGCCACAGGGGGAGAGCTATACAAGATCTTTGAACAAAATGTCACCATGCCATGTGCCCCCAGATCCCAGAGGTGAAGCTACAGCACTTATTTGCCTCACTAGATTTTGGTCACTTCTTTCTGTGCCCTTATTTTCGTTGATGGAAATGTTTATTCCGTACCTTTATATATTGGATGCTTGTAAATAGCTTCTGATTTTTATAGAAACTCATGAAATAAATTTTCCCTGAGTCTCAGAGGAGACTTTGGACTTGAACTTTTGGGCAATCCTTGAACTGTTGAGACTATGGAGACTTTTGGAAATGGACTAAATATAATTTGCATTGTGAGATGGTCATGAGCTTTTGGGGATCAGGGACAAAATGGTATGGTTTGGATTTGAGGTGTCCCCCAAAAGCTCATTTATGAGGCAATGCAAGAAGGTTTGGAGGAGAAATTATTGGGTATGAGAGACTTAACCCAATCATTGAATTAATCACCTGATGGGATTAATTGGTAACTGAAAGCATTTTGTTCTGGTTGAGTCTTTTATTCACAACAGTGAAAAAGCTGACTAAAACAGAGCTCATGTTTTAAAAAAATACATACTTCCATATACAGCAGTGAGACAAGCATAGGGTAAACATTCCTATTCCAAAATGTAGGAACAAAGACATAAAAAGGAGGGAGAGGACCAAACCATGACTGGAACTTAGCAAGGCAAATGTTAAATCCAAAGCTCCAAGCCCAGCATAGGAGGCACATGGTAGCATGATATGGACTCCACATAACTTTACCACCCTGTTGCTGTAGCCTTTCTAGTTGAAGCCCACATGGCTTCTTTCTTGGACTGGCTTTTTCCTTTGCCTCTGCAAGATGAAAACCAGACTCCTCTCTCTCAGTATGGAGGTTCCTCAACAAACTAAAAATAGAACTACCATATGATCCACCTATACAACTCCTTAGGATTTATCTGAAGGACATAAAGTCAGTATACAAAAGAGGTAACCACATATTCATATTTATCACAGTACTGTTCTCAATATCAAAGATATCAAATTTGCCTGAGTACCCATCAAGAGATGAATGGATAAAGAAAATGTGATATATATACACAATAGAGTTTTACTCAGCCATGAAAATGAATTAAATAATTCCATCTGCAGGAAAATGGATGGAACTGAAGAACATCATGTTAAGTAAAATAATTATCACATGTTTTCTCTCATGTGGAAAGTATAAATAAATAAATGATAATGATAAAATATGATCTTGAAGTAAAAGAGGGACTATTAGGGAAGGGAAACTGAGAGAAGTGGAAGAGAAAAGAAGGCAAGAAAGGGTAGAAGGGAAGGTAGATATGATTAAAGCATGATATGTGAATATATGGAAATATTCCAGTGAAATCCATCAATTTGTACAATTACTATAGTTCCATAATTATAGTAAAAAAGTGAAGTGTCTGGTTCAACCACATTTAAATCCCTGCAATTTTTGTTACATTTTAAAATAATTTTAAATAAAATATTATCCATTTTATTAAACATTTTCCATAAACCAGTATAATTACATACAGAGGAGAAGAATACGTAGGAAAATATTTTGAGCTTTCATTTTTTAAAAAAGGCAACAAGAGAAGTCACTCAATATTTTTATAGCACAGGTTGCAGTTTGCATTCTAAAAGGTTCTTTCACCTTATGTTTCTTTATTCCAGCATAGTGAATGTAGCCTTGATTTTTTTCCTAAAGTAATGTTGCATTCATTTGAGCCAGTGATGCCTTGTAGCCAGTCTCTGCCCAATACAATTTACTCAAGGACTGCTGAGCCTGTCAACTGGAGCTGGAGATATTTATCATGAAAGGGGTTCCATGTGTGGCTATTATATACACACTATAGAGGAAATGTTGATTCTGACTTCAGACAAACCTCACAGAAACTGGATTCTTCTGGATCTAAATACTGTCCCCTCCAATATTTTCAGCAAAAATAATCCATGGCAGAACATACAAGTTGCCTGCCACAAATCCATTCACTCTTTCTTCCTTACTAACAGGAACTACATTTCTCAGCCTCCCTTGCAGATAGGTTGAGTAACAATTTATAAGCAGAAGTTGTGGACGGCTTCTGGGAAATCTCTTAAGAAGTCTGACTTAACAGGATAAAATGGAAAGAACCCCAAAATGAGACTCAGGAGACAAAGGCTTTTGTATAGATGCGGTCACCAATTTATTTTGTGTACTTAGAGAGTCACTTTAATATTTTACCTCTACTTTTTCATATGTAGAATGAGATTGATAAATTATATAATCTCCAAGTTTCTTTCCAAATTTAGGACCCTACATTTTCTCTCCCAGTTGCTAATTCCCAAGGAGTTAAAAACGTAGAGGCACAAAATGATTTGTGTGTGCAAGCTATAATATGAAGCATAACTAGATCCTATTTCTCTACCCTCTAGTATTTTAAAAATCAATCAGTTCTATTCCGCATTTGTAGACATATAGTTTATACTCATTCAATAATTTTTAACATCTTTATAAGTTATGATTCTTATACCAAAAAATGCACAATTTTGTTTTATGGCTAAAATATTGTATTCATTTCTAGCAGGTATCTGCTATGTGCCAGGTATTGTATTTGGCATATAAGACAGATGTAGTCCCTGCCCATAGGAAACATACAGTATAATTGGGAGGAAACACAATGAATAAATAATGAAGTGGATTCTGAGTAGGAAAAAGGATAAACTGAAGTCTGGATAGAAGAGACTGCTACAAGAAAAAAAAAGGAGGAATATAATAACTGAGCCTTGAGGACCATTCCCAGGTAATTTTTAAGAAAATAGTAGAAAGACTCAAAAGGATAATGAAAAGAGCAATTAACTTTAAAGGGAATTAGGAGAGTGCATCACAGAAGTTTAAAAAAGTCCCCATATCAAGAAGGAGAGAAAGGTCAAATTTGGAGAATATGAATGAAAACTTAAATAAAATGAAAATTCAGAAGTCATGTACAACTACAAAGAACCAATAAAATAAAAAAAGAAGTAATCATTGGACTTACTGAAAACACAGTCATTGGTGAACTTAGAAAAAGCCAATTTAAATAATATGGTAGGGAATGGGAAGTAAGATATGTCCTTTTATGCCTTTCTAAATATTCTTAAAGAGAATCAACTCATTAAAAGCATTGGCTCTTATTATGTTCTAAAATGAATGAATAAAATGCAGATTAATTGGAAAATTCCTGAGAGTTAGCTGTTTTCCCATTTTCTAATTTATTTAATATTCCCAGCAACATAGTTAAATGACTCATCCAAGGTCACTCAACTGGTCTTCCATTGGCAAAGCCCTGACTCAAACTCAACTCATATTTTTTGACTTCAGGTTTGGTGCTTTTCCCAAAGCACCACAGCTGCATTCCTCTTTAAAAATCCTTCTCTAGGTACCCACTAAGAGTAAGTACTCCATAAATGCTTTGTGAATGGTTTTCTCATTAAGGTACTGTGTTAAATGTGAGATAAGGAATGAATTTTTACAACTATTCCTAAAATAGATAGCTTAACACCATCTGGTCTATAACATTCTATATTCTGAACAGCTAAGTGATAAAGATGAGATAAATGATGGCAAATAATGCCTGTATTTAGAAATGCTTACTGAGAATAGACATAACATTATAGTCAATTGTGTATGAATCTGTGTCCTGTTAGACTGGACACTCCTCAATGGTAGGTAATTCATCTCATCCATCTCTCGAATGCCTAGCACAGTGGTTGGCCCAGAGAAAGAGATCAATAAATGCTTACTAAATCACATGGTATAGCAGAAGGAAATACATTTTAATTTCCTGATCTTTCCTGCCATATAATAACAATTTCTGCCATTTACTATTATGTCAGACATTGTCCTAAGCCATGTATTGGCTTAATCCCATTTAGTATTTGCAAAAACTCTAGGTCACAGGTATTATTATCCTCCCTATTTGATACATGGAATAATTGAGGCTCAGAAGGACTGAGTGACTCCTGCATTGCTACAAAGGTACTAGATGGAAGAGCCAGCCTTCTAACACAGGTAGGACTCCAGAAGCCAAGCTCTTAACCTTGAGTGTGTCTCATCTAAACTTAGCTTTTTCTGTGTAATATTCTTCATTCTTTTTCCAGATGATAGTTGCACTAATTAATGAACAACACTTGGTGCCATTACCTTTTCTATATTTCCCTATTCCATATATTCCACAATTTCTAAATTTAACAAATTAATACAAAAATATTCTTAAAGAGTAAATGCTGGTTATTGATTTTACTTCTTGCACTTTAGGAACCATGTTAAGGAAGTCAGTTCCAAAGCTGACATGATACAGATTTGGGGCTACTTTTTCTTCTATTAGGCACAGAGTCTCTGTTCTAATGCCTAAGTCCTTGATCCACTTTGAGTTGAATTTTGTGCAGGGTGAGAGAGATGGGGTTTAATTTCATTTTGCTACATATGGATTTCCAGTTTTCCCAGCACCATTTGTTGAACAGGTTATCTTTTCTCTGATGTATGTTTTAGGCCAAATATTTTCTCTGATATGTGGATGCTAACTCACAATAAGTGGGGTGGGAGGGAAGAATAGAAGTACTTTGGATTAGACAAAAGTGAATGAAGGGAAGGGAAGGGAATGAGAATAGAAAAGATAGTAGAATTAATTGGACATTACTATCCTATGTGCATATATGATTACATGACCAATGTAATTCTACATCATGTACAACCAGAATAATGAGAAGTTATACTCCATATATGTATAATGTCAAAATACATTCTATTGTCATTTATAACTAATAATAATGAATTAAAAAATTTTAAAGAGGAAATTCTAGGACTTTAATACTTTGAGGATCCTGAAATTCATACCAAATAGGAGGTTGCTTACTCACTCTATCTGCACTGGTAAAACCTTAGGAATTTCATTCTTCCTCAGTGTCTTTATACCGTGTGCTTTTATCTGATCTTTTGGGCCACTTCTCTCCCATAAATGGGCTATGAATATATTTGGGGGACTATAAAGCTAAGGATAGCTTTCCTGGATGAAGAAATATTAGATTCTACTTTCGCAGGCCATTTACCTCCTACTCAATAGGAAATATGGAACTGGAGGCTGCCCACATATATTCAAGTATCATCTATTAGTTTCAAGGAGGTGAAAGTAGAAGGAGTTTTTAATATTTGTAGCCCAATTCAGAAGCCAAATATTTGTAGGTGGAACTAAATTTAAAAGTCACTGAGCAAAGAAAATAAATAATATGGTTGTGTCAAAGAAAACTGGCCTGGAAGTATGAAGCCCTAGATCTGGTCTTATCTCTGTCACAGAAAATTGTGTAAACCTGGAAGAACTAAATTTCTTTTCTGGTTCTAGTTTCCTCCTCTGTACTTGAACTAAACTAATGAGCCCAAGTAGTAGTGAAGTGAGTTGGAAATATGCTCTTCCTGGCATTCTTTTACAACACAGATAAAGTCAAAGCAAGCTTGATGTAGCATAAAAAGCCTTGGCCTTGAAAACAGACATTAGAATTAATTCTGTTGTCTGTTACCTCCTTAAATTTGAATGAGTCACTTCACTACTCTGATCCTCAGACTCTATATATATGAAAAGGGATAATAATAGTAACGACCTCATAGAACTGTTGAAGATCAAATAATCTAACCTATACAAGGAACCTATCATACTACAGGACACAAAGTAAGTATGCTATAAAATATTAATATTAATAGTAGTATTTGCGGGTTTTTTTGTTTTTTGGTTGTTGATTTATTTTTTTTTTGGGGGGGTGCCAGGAATTGAACCCAGGGGTGCTTAACCACTGAGCCACATCACCAGCCCTTTAAAATTTTTTTTTATTTTAAAATTTGTTTATTTATTTTTTTTATTTTAAGATGTTATAAATGACAACAGAATGCATTATATTTCATATTACACATATAGAGCACTTTTTTACAAATCTCGGGTTGTATGCAAAGTATATTCACACCATTGGTGACTTCATACATGCACTTAGGGTAATGATATCCATCTCATTCTACCATCTTTTTTTTTTCCTTCACCCTTTTCCCCCTCCCTTCCCCTCCCTCCCCATTGGCCATTCTAGTGTTCCTCTAATCCTCCTATGCTCCCCATCCCAACCCGACTGTGATTTGGCCTCCTTATATCAGAGAAAACATTTGGAATTTGGCTTTCTGGGATTGGCTTACTTCACTTAGCATTATATTCTCTAACTCCATCCATTTTCCTGCAAATGCCATGATTTTATTCTCTCTTATTGCTGAGTAATATTCCATTGTGTGTATATACCACATTTTCTTTATCCATTCATCTACTGAAGGGCATCTAGGTTGGTTCCACAGTTTAGCTATTGTGAATTGTGCTGCTATAAACATTGATATGGCTGTGTCCCTGTAGTATGCTGCTTTCATGTCTTTTGGGTAAAGACCAAGGAGTGGGATAGCTGGGTCACAAGGTGGTTCCATTGCAAGTTTTCCAAGGTATCTCCATACTGCTTTCCATATTGGCTGCACCATTTTGCAGTCCCACCAACAATGTATGAGTGTGCCTTTTTCTCCACATCCTCTCCAACATTTATTGTTGTTTGTGTTCTTAATAGCTGCCATTCTGACTGGTGTGAGATGAAATCTTACAGTGGTTTTGATTTGCATTTCTCTAATTGCCAGAGAGGTTGAGCATTTTTTCATGTATTTGTTGATTGATTGTATATCTTCTTCTGAGAAGTGTCTGTTCAGTTCCTTGGCCCATTTATTGATTGGGTTATATGATTTTTTGGTGTTAAGATTTTTGAGTTCTTTACATATTTTAGAGATCAGTGCTCTTTCTGACATGTGTGTGGTAAAAATTTGTTCCCAATTAGTAGGTTCTCTGTTCACCTCACTGATTGTTTCTTTTGCTGAGAAGAAGCTTTGTAATTTGAGTCTATCCCATTTATTGATTCTTAGTATTAATTCTTGTGCTACAGGATTCTTATTAAGGAACTTGGGGCCTAATTCAACATGTTGGAGATTAGAGCTTACTTTTTCTTTTATTAGGTGTAGTGTCTCTGGTCTAATTCCTAGATCCTTGATCCACTTTGAGTTGAATTTTGTGCATGTTGAGAGATAGAGGTTTAATTTCATTTTATTGCATATGGATTTCCAGTTTTCCCAGCACCATTTCTTGAAGAGGCTATCTTTTCTCCAATGTACATTTTTGGCGCCTTTGTCTAATATAAGATAACTGAAATTATATGTGTTAGGGTCTTGCTAAGTTTCTTAGGGAATTGCTAAGATCCTGAGGCCAGCTTTGAACGCACAATCCTCCTGTCTCAGCCTCTCAAGCTGCTGGAATTACAGGCATGTACTACCACATCTGGCTAGTATGTGCATTTGATGCTGATTCCCAAGTCTATATCAAGTTCAGAGCTTCATATCCTTATCTTTGCAATTAGTATAGTAATTCCTATAGTTTCTCATGGGGTTAGCATGAAGATAACATAAGATTCACCTACTCAATATACCAAATAATTATTGAGCACTGAGCAAGACAATGCAGTGAACAATACATATAGCTGTAAACAAAACAGGCTAAGTTTATGCTTTCTTGGAGCTGAAATATACTCAGAGGAACCCTAAAATAAATATAAAATTGGAGAATTAACATCATTTCAAATAGTAAAACTGTGCCAAAGAGTGACAGGTTCCATTCTTGCCTTGAAGAAATAAGATTAAATCACCTATTACACCATCTGTTGCTCAGTCAATATTCAAGCACATTTATCACAGATTTTTATGATTATATTTGTACCCCTGCTTATTTTTCTCTCAACAACAGGATTTTAATTCCAAGAGAACATTTTATGTCCTTGATTCATCAATAGAGACGAAGGCTGTAATACAGCCCACAGTTACTAGTTGGTATAATTTGGATTTCAAATGTCCTCCAATGTTCTTATTTTAAAGGCTTGAACCTCAAGGCAGGATTGTTCAAAAGTAGTGACTCTGGGAGGTGTTTGGATCTTGAAGGCTCTAACCTTAGCAATAGATCAATCCACTGTTATGAATTCACAATATGGGAAGGAGTCCATCATAAAATTCCCTCTCCTCTCCCCCACCTCCCCACTACTCAGGCTCTATGAGGTGAGCAGCTTTGCTCAATGACATGTTCCCTTCCATGATGTTCTGCCTTACTACAGAAACAGAAACAAAGTAGTCACAAGAACAAACTGGCAAGCCCACCTGGCATGACCAGTGGGGGCTCTGGGGCCAGGACAGGGGCACAGAAATCAGGAGCTGTGCAGGCAAGTCCTCCTGCACCTCCTCCACCTCCCCAAGGGCAGCGGGGGAAGCCAAGGCCCTGGCCTCCCCACACAAGTGGACAGAGAAACTGACCACCAAGAATAGCATACAGTACATCCTGAAGGCTATATTGATTCAGTGAGCCAAAGTAAGTCTTTTCTCCTTTAAGTTGATTTTATCAGGTATTTTGTCACAGTGACAGAAAGCTGACTAACACAATAGTCTATAAATGTTTATTGTATGAATAAATATATTAAGGATGATTGAATAAGTGAATTTTCCCTTTCTGGTTCCCTAGCAGAATTATCCAGAGTCTTGCTATAAGTAAGTAAGGTCTTGTTGTTCCCTGGCTGTTCCAGAGACCAACTAAAGGCTCTGGTGTGGGAACAGGAAGGTCTTCTCTCAGTATGGTAGCCAGGGAGATTTAGTTTTGGCATTGTGAAATATCCCTTGCTTTCCTGTGGCAATAGATTGCCCAATGCCCGTGACCTTCATTTCCACTGTACTAGAAAGATCCCTCATAGTAGCTCCTAAGATGGGCATAACCCGTTGGGAACTAGATAGTCCACCTTTGACCTTTTTTGATGAAGGACATTCTATGGAAGGCCCTTGATATTTCCCAATATAAATAAAGCAAGCATGGACTCCATTTGTCCATTAGTCTAGAAGCTTGATCCATCTGATAGGCTTACCCATTCTAGCCCGCTTTTGAAATTATTTTCTGTGTTCTGTGGTTTCTTTGTTGTTCCATTTTTCCTAGCTTTTATTTCTCAGTCAGCACATTCCACTGAGGGGAACCCCATTTCTACCATTTGCCCTGGATATGGGCAGGACTATGGTCATAGTTTGGACAAGACAGGGTACTCACCTTTACATCCATTGTCCTTATGGTTATGCTTACCAAGTTTAAAATAATGTTTATTATTTACCAACTATTATCTTCTTTTAATTTTTAGATATCATATCTGCCAACACACACACACACACACACACACACACACACACACACACTTCTATAAAGTTTCTTCACTGGGGCTTTTCTGAACTTTTATTCAAAACAGCATGGTATTAAGTGAGAGATGACTAATTACCTCTCTGTGTGAAGATAAAATAATTATAGCCAATGGTCCACCTTTAATGGCCAAAGATCCTATTCTGGACCTACATTTGGCACCATCAGAATAGGGATCAGAAAGAAGAGCTTACAATTCTGCTCAGCCTTCAATTTTCAGCTAAACTAGGACCACCCAATTGAGAAGGGTGCTCCTGAAGCTGACTCTTCCCTGACATGAATAGTATTTGCCAACTTCTACCTGCAGTCACTACAGTTACTGGGGCTGCTAGGTAACTTCAAGTTATTAAGGCTATCCCTTCTGGAAAGGAAGTCTCCAGATTAGACATTTATCCAGTCATCTGAAAACTGCCTTATAAAAATAATATTTCATTTGTTTTTTTTATTAAGTAATCAGCAATACTCTTCATCTTCCAGCTCACCATAAGTATAGCCAAAATAATCTTTGTGGGTCACTCTGCTCTGCATCCCTCAGGTTGTAACAACTTGTCTGTGTTAATATTGATTTGGAAATTTCCACCATATATTCAATTATATATATTCAACATATATTCAACAATTACATTAAGTTCCTTTCCTGTTCCAAGCACTCCAGGTCTGCTTTATTTACTCTCAAGTTGTAAAGATGAAAGGAATGCTCAATTTTACATATTTACATATCCATATGTCCACTAACTCACATATATACATTTACTTTTTTTAAATTATTTTTTCTAAGATGTTATAAATGACAGCAGAATACATTACATTTCATATTACACATATATATAGCACTTTTCCGAACCATTAGGATTTTGGGATTTGCTATATGTCTGGATTGGGGAAGTATTTGAACAACTGTAGAGGAAAGTTGGGCAGATCATCTCATTACATGAACACTTGCAAACTGTTTGTTAGTCTAGTCTGTGTAATTAGTCTTCTTTGTGACTGATAAAATAAGATGGCATAGGTTTACAATGTAAGTACAGATGCAAGAAGATTAATAACGGCTTTCTAGCTGTTTTTATTAACCACAGATGGGAAACCAGAGCAAACAGGGCCTTCTCAATAGTCCCAGCAAACAGAAGTATGTGAGAGTAAGTAGAGACATCTTAGAAAGAGGTCAAATGAAATTATCAGTTGTTTTTTAAGGCTTACTTAATGCCAAATGTGAGGATCTATCATAAAGGAGGTGCAGACTAACTTAGTAAAATGATGTGTTGATTCTTGAATGTCCCAGACTGAGAGTAGGTATAGGGAACTTAAAAAGCATTAATTCATTCACTTAAAAATATTCATTAATATTACAATGTTAGTCAAAAATTTTAAAGAATGTTTAAGGAAATGGAAATGTTACCTACCTTGTTTTGATCATTACACATTGTGTACACATATTGAATTGTCTATAGTACCATAAAATATTATACAATTAAAATATAAATAAAATAAAATAAATATTTAAAACAAAGACTTGAAAAAATATTGAGTACAGCTATGGTTTAAATGAGTAACCCACAAAGGTCTATGTGTTAAAGAGTTGTTCCTCAGGGTGGCATTATTAGGGAGGAGGTGGAACCTTTAGGAGGTGGAACATAGTGGAAGGCCCTTGAGTCATCTGGGCATTCCCTAAAGGGGTCTTCCTCTTCCTATCTGGCTTTGCTTTCAGGTTCATGAGGTGAATGGTTTGCTCTACCATGCACTCCTACAATTATGTGCTTCCTCAGTCAGAGTCCCAAAGTTACATGAACACTTACATACTGAGTTTGTTGGTCTAGTCAGTGTAATTAGTCTTCTTTGTGACTAATAAAATAAGATGGCATAGGTTTATAATGTAAGTACAGATTCAAGAAGATTAATAACAGGCTTTCTAGCTGTTTTCTTAACCACAGATGGAAAACCAGAGCAAACAGGGCCTCAAGAAGATTAATAACAGCTTTCTAGCTGGTTTTCTTAACCACAGATGGAAAACCAGAGCAAACAGGGCCTTCTTGAATGTCCCAGCAAACAGAAGTATGTGAGAGTAAGTAGAGACATCTTGGACTGGAACTACCAAAACTATAGCCAAAATAACTCTTTTCTCTTTATAAGCTTCAGGTATTTTGTTGTAGTAATGGAAAGCTAATACAAATACCTAGTGCTAGACAATGTTCTAGGCACTGAAGATATCTAATGTGTATCTCAAAATTATATAAAATGTATAAAACTGAACATGTATATAAGACTTCACCCCCAGAATCCTCTCATAATATTCCTCATAGTAAGGAGCAATATCAACCATGCAAGCAAAATGATAACAACAAAACAAGCTATTTTTTGTACTGCTTTATTTCTCTCATACTGCTTATTCCACTCTATCAGTAAATTTTACTACCTGTGCTTTTAAAAATACATGGAGAATCTGACAACTTTTCACTACTTCCACTGCTACCACCAGATTGACATCACCATCTCCCACTCTGGATTACTGCATACCTTATTAATTAGTCCCTCTGTGTCCACCTTTAGCCTCTTACTATCTATTCTACATTTGACAATTCTAAAACATATAGTCATGTAATTTCTCTATCCAAATTGAGCCATGAAACTCAGAAAAAAACCAACAACATTTACCAGGTCCTAACATGTACTTCATGATCTCACCATCCCTTCACATTTTATTCACTTTGATATTACCTTTTACCATTCCCAATTTACTCATCAATCCATTCCTGGGCTCCTTATTGTTCTTTGAATACAACATGCTTGCTGCCACATCTGGACACTTATACATACTGTCCTCTCCCTCAATTGGACAAATCTTCCTCCCAAAATAAAGATGGCTCCAAAGCTCATTCTCATGTCTTACTCAGATATTCCCTTATCACAGAGACCTTCCCTGACAGTCTTATTAAAAGTGCCATATATAGATTATACTATCACCACCACCGTCACTGCTACCACCATTGGACACTCTCTTTTTGCTTTTCACCATCTGGTATATGATGTAGTTGACTGTTTATTTTGTTACTATTCCTCATACTAGAAAATAAGTCACAATAGGGCATGGAAGTTGATCTGTTTTATACATTGCAATATCTTTGGAGCTCCTAGAATAGTGCTTGGTACAGAAAAGGCCTTCAATAATATGTGTTCAATGAATGAAGGGGTGAACAAGGAGGACTCTGACCTCATGAACCTTAGATTTTGGTAAGGGAATACAGACTATGTTAGTCAGATTTTCATCACTGTAAGCAAAATAGTTAACAAGAACAACTTAGAGGAGGAAAAGTTTATTTTGGCTTTTGGTTCAGTACATGGTCATTCAGTTCCCTCAGTTTGACCCAAAATGAGGTGGCATGTGGAAGGGTGCAGCAGAAGAAAGTTGCTCAGCTCATAGTGGGCCCCAGAAAGTAAAGAGATAGAAAAGGAAAAGGGCTGCAGGGAAGATGAATCCTTCCAGGGCATCTCCTCATTAACCTACCTCCTTCAGCCAGGCCCCACCCGCCTACGGTCAGTCAGTCCACTCAAAATAGGATGGAATGATTAGGTTACAGCTTTCATAATCCAATCATTTCACCTCTGAACATTCCTGCATTAACACAATAGCTTTTGAGGGACATCTCATACTTAAACCATCACACAGATAATAAACAAGGTAAAAAAATCAAATGAACTATAACCTATTAGTTAAGGATAAGTAACATACAAATAATTTATACAGGTTTTTGGGTAGGTGGTATTTAGGTTGCTCTTGCAGAGTTGCTGACCTAGGTTGTGTCTCTGAGGAGGCAAAATGACAAGGAATCACACCACAGACAGATCAGAAAGAAGGAAACCTGTTTCAGACAAAGTAATAACTTGTGCAAAAACTGTAAGGCAGGACACATTTGTATAATTTCCAGAACTGCAAGTAGACAAGCATAACTGGTAGTCACTGTGAAAGGGTTAGAGAGTGATTGGATAGGAAATCTAAGATGAATAATAGGTCAGATCATGTAAAGCTTTTCATACCTAGGAAAGAAGTTTGGGTTTTATTTTAAGTATGAAGGGGAACTACTGGAAACTTTTAAATGACAGAATACCTTGACAGGATTTATGTTTTCAGATTATATTTGCTGCTGTGCTGAGAATGGATTTGGGTAAAACATGAAAGTGACATGGATTATAGGAGTGGTGAAGAGGGAAAAATTGTATGAGGTGAAACTATGAATTAGAGGTGGCCAGGGAGAAGAAAAGAAATTAAGGATATTCCCTAGATAAGGCATGACAATAAGTTCCAATTCAAATGAATTTATATTAAAAGAATAACATGATTAAATTCTTTGAATCTTCCTCTTACCCTTCCTACCCATACCTTTTCATCTTTTAAAAAAATCTTAAAATTCTTTTCGGGTTGGTTAGATAGAAGGCCATGATCAATAAGGCAACTAGAACGGCACAGTCATTTGTAGAATTGGAGGGAAAGTAAACTGATGTTACTCTAGTTGGACTGTGAAAATGCTAGGGAAGTCATTTAAGGAAGAGGAGTCAGAGGTTTTGGCAGTAAATATTTTGACACAGGCAGAAAACCTGGAAAACAGTGATGACATAATTAATTTTTTGTGTCACCGTGACTGGTCGAGGACATGCACAGATTGATTAAACATTATTCTAAGTGTGTCTCTAAAGGTAGTTTAGAATGAGATTCATATTTATACCAGTAGAACTGAATGAAGCAGATCACTCTCCTCATATGCGTAGGCCTCATCCAATCTATTGGGGGCCTGAATAGAACAAATACAGAGGAAGAAAGAATTTCTTCTTTCTCTGACAACCAAGTTGGGACATTGGTCTTCTTTTTCACTTGGACTGGAACTTAAGCCATCAGGTGTCCTCAGTTTTCAGCTTCCTGACAGCACATTATAGAATTTCTTGCCCTCCATAATCAAGTAAGCCAATTCCTTATGAAACACACACACACACACACACACACACACACACACACACATACACACACACACACACACACACACACACACCACTATTGGTTCTGTTTCTTGGAGAACTCTAATATAAGAGATTAAAGAACCAAAGCCACTTGAGAAAATGTGGGTTTTCAGGAACAGAGTATTTGTACAGGATGGAGAAGAATGGACAGCTAAACGGAGAAGATAGCAAATTTGAGGGGTTGTTAGAATCAATTATCTCCAAGACCTGAGGCAATAGTACACCATAAATGTATCTGCTTTTATTCTCTTCCTGCACTAGCAGACAACTAAACTATACTTTTTCAGAGAACACAATTGATGTGGATGATGGTTTAGACTAGTCAATTAAATTGGGGGATGATACAGAATTACACAAGTAAAAGCTGAAGTTTCAGGAATGTGGAATCAGCTATATGTGCTATTAGTCACTTTTTGAATGGAAAGTCTTGAAAAGTAGAATGGAAGTAAGAATTCCCTGTAAGAGTTCATCAAATTGTGCCTTTTCCACACTCTACCTACCATATACATTTTTTTTCTTTTCTTTCTTATCTTTTTTCTTCCTCTACTCTTTGATCTTCCTTTAATTTATTTACATGTATATTTTTTCATTTGTGTATTATAATTATACATAGAAGTGGGAATCATTGTGGTATACTTATACATGAATGTAGCATAATTTGGCCAATTTTATTCCCTAGTTCTTTCCCTTTCACCACCGTTCTCTTTTCCCCTTGACATCTCCTCTACTGATCTCCCTTCTATATTTTCAAGATATCCCCTTTTTATTCTTTTTTTTTCTCTAGCTTCTGCATATGAGGGAAACAATCAATTCAAAGTGAATGAAAAACTAAAGAATTAGACCAGAAACTGCGCAACTGCTATAAGAAAACATAGGGTTAACAATCAAACAGATGGGCATAGGCACCAACTTCTTAATAAGATCCCTAACGCACATGAATCAAGCCAAGAATCAATACATGTGATGGCATCCAATTAAAAAGCTGTGTATAGCAGGGCTGGGGATATGGCTCAGTTGGTAGAGTGCTTGCCTAGCATGCACAAGTCCCTGGGTTCAATCCCCAGCACCCCCCCCCCAAAAAAAAAGCTGTGTATAACAAAGGAAACAATTAAGAGTGTTAAGAGAGAGCCTACAGAATGGGAGAAAATCTTTGACAGCTCCTTTTCTGATAAGGCATTAATATTCAGAATATATAAAAATGCAGAAAAATTAGCACCAATTCCCCCCACCCAAAAATAACCCAATCAATAAATGGGCCAATGAACTAAATAGAGGTTTCTCAAAAGAACAAATGCAATTTGCCTGTAAATATGTGAAAAATACTCACCATCTTTAGAAATCAGGGAAATGCAAATCAAAACTATGCTGAAATTTCATCTTACCCCAGATAGAATGGCAAACATCTTTAGAAATAGGGAATGGCAAACATCAAGAAGAATAAACATCAAATAATAACAAATCCTGGTGAGGATGTTGGTAGAAAGGAACACTTATACTTTTCTGATGGCACTGCAAATTAATACAACGACTGTGGAAATCAATATGGAGATTCTTTGTATAAATATGTCAAAATATACTCTACTGGCATGTATATTTAAAAATAACAAAAAATTTAAACAAACAAATGCAAAAGTTACATAAAAAATACTAGGAATGGAAACATTATATAACCCAGCTATACCACTCCTCCATGTTTATCCAAAGAACTGAAATTACCATAGTATAGTGACATATACATTCCAGTGTTTGTCTGTATTTGTGTGGGTATGTGTGTGTGGTCCTCGGAAGCAATTCCTGGACATACAAACACTAAGTAAATGCTCTACCACTTAGCAACATCCCCGTGCCCACCATGGCAATTAAATATATTTAACTTCTATACTCAATATTATTTCCCAAGCACCTATTATGTATTGGGGCCACAATGCTAATAAAGATTCAAACATGAAAATGCCCTGGTTCCTGTTCTCAAGTAGCTTATGACTCTTCAGGCTGAGAAGCAAGAGCCGATTTTGAAACTATGTTTACTAGAACATACTTTCTTTGCCTTAATTTATAAATAGCCATGTTTAGAGTAAATATTTAACAGAAACAATATCTTAAATCCCTGACTGTAGGTTTCTTGGAATGTGTGAGTAGGTTGGCCACATATTCCTCCAATAGGAGCTGCACCATTCCTGCAATCTCCTTTACTTTCCTTGCTTTTTACATTTTCAAATTCCTCACAAAGAGACTGAAATACAAGCATTCATGATTAGAAAAAATGCAAATATACTTACACATGCAACATATTAGTTATACAAATTGCTGCACATGACTAAGATTATTAAGGTCTATGATAATCCAGACCAAGTAGAGACTGATGAAAGCTTAACATGCAAAATGAGCCAGCCATCCCACTCCTGGGTCTATTCCCAAAGGACTTAAAAACAGCATATTACAGGGACACAGCCACATCAATGTTTATATCAGCACAGTTCACAATAGCTAGGTTGTGGAACCAACCTAGATGCCCTTCAGTAGATTAGTGGATAAAGAAAATGTGGTATATATATATATATATATATATATATATATATATATATATATATATACAATGGAATATTACTCAGCTATAAAAGAGAATAAAATAATGGCATTCGCAGGTAAATGGATGAAGTTGGAGAATATAATGCTAAGTGAAGTTAGCCAATCTCAAAAATCCAAATACCAAATGTTTTCTCTGATATAAGGAGGCTTATTCACATTGTGGTTGGGTTCGGGATCATAGGAGGATTAGAGGAACACTAGAAAGGTCTATGGGGAGGGAGGGGAAGGAAGGGGCAAGAGGGTATGAAGGAAAAAAAAAAGATGGTAGAATAAGATGGATATCATTACCCTAAATGCATGTTTGAAGATATGAGGTATGAATATACTTTGTATACAAACAATGATATGTAAAAAGGTGCTCTATATGTGTATTATGAATTGCAATGCATGCTACTGTTATATACACAACAACTTCGAATAAATTAAAAAAAGAGTTGAAATGCCCCCCAAAAAATGATCTAAGAAAGATACTATATATCTAAGAAAGATACTATATACTATATGGGGCTAATCATTAAAACGTAGCATCCTCCCCCATAAAAATGTGCTAGTCAACTAACATTTGACATCTGTCTGGAATTGATGCCAAGTAAGTTTTTGTGCTTATTTTAGGTTTTTTCTTTCCCTTGTTGGTCTGAAAAGTCCTTGGTTTTAAAATTTGACTTATCCTAGTTTAATGAAGAAAGGTCAAGTAAACCCTTTCTAGATTTAAAACCTAACCTTCTGGGAGTCCACTGGAATTTAGGTCTGTATGGAAGGCATTTTTACTACTAAGCCAATTAATCACGTGCCCATTGGGGAGAGAAAGAGGCAGTTATTCATTCCCTAAGTTGAGTATAATTACACTAAATTGAGTTATGTAAACTGTGAGCCTCTTTTGGCTGGGACCTTTGCATCAAATATAAGTAATGTCCCTGTCTATGTGACATATATATGAGAAAGCTCACAGAGCTAAGAATAAATTGGCATCAGCAAGTGTTCTTTAAATGCACATTTAAGTAAAGTGAAATTGGCATTCAGCCATTCTTCCAGAAGTGCTAGTGCCTCAGTAACTCACATTCCATAGGATTGTACACCTGAAAAGATCTTCTCCAGACCCCCTTCCTTCAGACTGATGATGACTGTACCACTCAGAATAATACAAACCTGTTCACTTATTGCAGTTCTCCAGCTACCTTCATTAAATCATTCTGATATTCTTAACATCAGGCAATCCAGAAGTCTTTTCTATGGAGGACATCCCTCTGCCTGAGAATTGGGTCTGTCACCACCACCAATGCCCCAGGAATTCACTAGCTACCAATAGAGACTGTTCTTGATCATTATAACCACCCTGTCTTTGGGCAATTTTCAATGAGCACTAGTTCACACCAAATGAAACAACATAAAGGAAGCTGAGACTTGGACTCAGTAATGAGCTGTATTATAGTATTGAGGGTATTCTTTGGCTGTAGAAATTTCCAGACACTCTAGGCCCCAAACTAGGGTCATCCAGACCTCTCACTGAATTCCTGAGAAGGAATTTCTTCATCTGTTATTTATTTATGTCCTTAGTGTTCACAGTGTACAGAAGACCATAGAAATCTTTCAGTATGATTCCTGGCTTTAGTTTGAATATTAATATTATGGTTATGGAAAACTCCAGGTAGACAAGGTATACTACTTCTTTGTAGTACTTAAAATTATAATTAATTATAAGACTCTTTTTTTAATATTGGTCTTCCTTGTTAGACTATAAGTTCTCTGAAGTCATAGACCACCATACTCTTATATGTAGCTCTAGTGCATTGTACAAAACTTGACCTGGAGTATTTCCTCATCAAATGTTTGCTGAATGAATATGCACACTGAGAATAGCGCACAGAGAAGTTAATTGGCCACATCATCATCTTACCTACAAATATGGAGAGAGAACTTTTTCTAATACTACCTCATCCTGATATCACCTCTGTCTTGGAAATAACTTTTTGTAAGCCACACTTTCACCATGTGAAACTTATCCCATAGTTTTCTGCCATAAATGATTTTCTGTCAGTCATTCATTCTGGTCACATCAAAAGAACACAGAACAAACTATAATTGAAAATGGACAACTTCCCAAATCAAGCATGACTCAGACCCAAATCAGGAAAGGAAGAAACAGTAATTCATTCTGGCACCTTAATTAATTATCACACAAATTGCTTATTGATTTTCTTGTATTCAGTGTGATGCTTTATGGAGTACACTCCCTTCATACAAAGTGTTAAAAACGGCATGAAGAAGGCCTATAGATTAAAATATATCAAAATATTTGGGAATAAAAGATCAGAGATTTTCCTAGGAGTTATATCAAATTGTGCCCAAACAGATATGGTTATTACTTGAAAATATACTTTCCTTGCTTTTGTAATCAAATTTCTGTGACTGAGGTTAGGCAAAAACATTTCAAAATAAATGATGTTCCATGGGGATTTTTTATGGTGGTTTATGAGAACTAGTAGGGTCAAACTAGTGGGGAAACCAGCCAAGAATAATGGGTGGAACCAGAAATAAAATGGACGAGGTCAGAAAGCAGGAGATGGACTGAAAAAGCAGGAAGATCCAGTGTTACTGTTTACATATGAAATGACTCCAAAAGACCCATGTGTTAAAGGCTTGATCACTCATGCAGTGATGCTCTGAGGTGGGGAGTTTGGGAAGTGATTGGACCATAAAGGCTCTGACCTCATCAGTGGATTAATAATTTGATAGTCTCATAATTTGATGTCAATATTGGAAGGTGGTAGAAGCTACAGGAGTTGGGCATAGTTGGTGGAAGTAGATCATTGGGAGCATGTCCTGGAAAGGCATTTCTTGTTGCTGGCCCTTTTCTTTTCTCTGCTTCCCAGCTGCCATGAGGTAAGCAAATCTGCTCCACCATGTTTTCCCTCCCATGATACTCTGCACAGGACTAAAAGCAATGGAACCAGCTGCCTATGAAACTGAGACTTGAAATAAACCTGTTTGCCTATACCCTGCTTTTTACAGGTATTTTGTTACCATGATGGAAAGCTAATACACCTAGTTATGAAATTCCTGCCTAGAAAGAAGAAATGGAAGAATTATAAGTTGTATGTTAGCATGGAAACACAGTCTATCATAGCAAGGACAGAGACAACAGTAAAAGAGACAGAGAAAGAAACTGAAAATGAGGATTGAGGACAATAGTAAATTGAAGAGCTAATAAAGACAAAAGCCTTGTAAGATATATATGGGAGCATGATATAATGAGAAAGGAGATAACATTAAAATTCAGAATTGTCCAGCTCTTAGAAGGAGACTTTCAGCTCTCATGGGTCCTGATGAAGACATGCACACTTCTTCCTTCCCCAGTATGCTACTTTGGAGGTATTATTCACACTTTTTTGTAATGAGCTTTGTGTTTCATTATCAGAGAAGGTGAGATGGACAAAATGAAGTTACTCGAAGCCTTTTTTCCTGTGTGATTGCTGTTATTTCCCAGACCTTCTCCCCACAGTTCCAGGCATAAAGTCAAATGTTTCAAATATAGATCAGGCTAGTAGATTCTGTAGGAGCATTATCAATTTTGAATCTTGTGATGGGTATCCTACTTAAATTGCTTATATTTTTATCAAGGCAATTTGTGGGGCAAGGGAAGGATTAAGTTATGGCGAAGTAGTCAAGTTAAAGGAGAGAATAAGGGAGGAGAAAATATCGCTGAGAATTCGGAGAACCATAAAATGGGATATTTTTCAATTATAGTTAATTACTGCTACACAAAAAACAACATATGCATGTCAAATATAGAAACTTTAGTGGTGTGTACAATGAATGAATAAGCTTTTTTATCATCCTAAGTGGGAAATTTTATCAAATGGAGGTAAACAGAAGTGCAATTCTAGCTGAAATTGAATGTTGCTTAACCTTGAGGCTGAGGTTTTGTCTCAGTTGACCTTGGAGGTATACTGCCACTGTAGTCTTTTCCCTACCCCCCATAAAAGAGATATTCTTGATCATTTCTGTTATAAAAGAAATAGAAAACCACCTTTTTATGGATATCATTATCCTAAATGCATGATTGAAGACCTGAATGGTACAAATATATACTTTGTATACAAACAGTTGTATGTAAAAAGATGCTATATATGGGCACTATGAATTGTAATACATACTAATATTATAAATAAAAAATAAATTTAAAAAAAGAAATAGAAAAGGTCCACACTATTCAGATTAGTCTGGACATGAGTCAGTATCCTAGGTGGACCCTTATACTTTCAAGCTGCCATAGCTTGTGAAAGATTATCTGGGCAGCTTAAAGTATCACAGAGACACTCAGCAACAAGGTAAGAAATAAAATTTTGTATCATTTGCATGCACTTGTTTTTCTGACTCACTCAGAGTAGGTTTTAATTTTTTCCTCAAAGACATGTTTAGGCAAAATGCTAAATATTTAATTGATATATAATACATAAGCCATAACATTTAACAATTCAAAGTATATAGTGGTTTTAGTATATTCACAAGGATGTATGATCATCACTTTTATTTAATCCTAGAACATCTTCATCACTACAAAAAGAAGTCTCATAGACATTAAGTAGTCACTGCTCATTCCTTATTCCACCCAGCCCCTAGAAACTATTAACCTGGTTTCTATCTCAATCCCTATTCTGGACAATTTATATAAAAGAAATCGTGTAATATGCAGCCTTTTATGCCTGACTTCTTTCACTTAGGATAATGTTTCCAAGATTCATTCATGTGTAGCATGTATGAAATACTTCATTCCTTTTTGTTTCAGAATAATACACCCTTGTGTAGATATAACACATTTTATCCATTCATTAGTTGGTGGACATTTTATTTGTTTCCACATTCATGATGTTATGAATGCTATGAACTTTCATGTATGAGTACATGAATATATATTTTCTTTCCTCTTGGGTATATATGTTTAGCTTTTTGAGGAACTGCCATACTATTTTCCCAAATGACCATATTATTTTATATTCTCATGAGCAATGCATGAGGGTTGCAGTTTCTGAATACCCTCACAATACATTTTCCCTTTCTAAATTATAGTCACTCTAAGCAATGTGAAGTGATAGCTCATTGTGGTTTTGGTTTGATAATACTGATAATATTGAGCATATTTTCATGTGCTTGTTGATCACTTATATATCTTCTTTGGAGAAATGTCTATTCAAATTGTCTTTTTAAAAATTGGGTTGTTGTTTTATTGTTAAGTTGCAAGGATTCTTAGGGGTTATTATATAGTTTAGATACTAGACCCTTTTCAGATATATTATTTGCAAATATTTTCTCCAATTCTATAGGTGATCCATTTTCTTGACAGTGTAGTTCAATGTAAAAGACTTGTTAATTTTGATGAAATTTAATTTATCTAGTTTTTTGGTTGATTGTCATTTAGGTATCATATCTAAGATAATATTGCCTAATCCAAGGTTATAAATATTTACATATCTTTTCTAAGGGCTTTATAGTTTAAGCTATTACATTTGTCGTTGATCCATTTTGAGTTAAGTTTGTGTATGTGGTATGAAGTAGAGGTACAAATTTATTCTTTAGCATGTGAATATCCAGTTGTTCCAGCTACAGTTATTGAAAATATGATTGAAAAGTTGATTCCCTATTGAATTATTTCATTACCCTTCTCAAAAATAAATTGACCATATATATATATGAATTTATTTCTGCATTCTCAATTCTATCCCATCAAACTTTATGTCAACTCTTCTTCCAGTACCACAGTCATGATTACTAAAGAGGAAAAACTACATATGGTAGATATAAAAATAATTTGACAAAATCCAACACTCTTTCATGATAAAAAAAAGCACTCGACAAACTAATAAAAAGGCACTTTCTCAACTTGATTATGGCATTATATTAAAAACCCAGAAGCTAGAGAATTATTGGTGAAAAGTTGAACAATTTCCTTTGAAATTCAACAGCAAGGTGAGAGTGTCCAGTCTCACCATTTCTAACTAATACTATACTGAAGCTGCAGTGTAACAGGCAGGGAATCTAGGGAAGAAAATGAAGTTAAAGATTCCTGATTGTAGAGGCTGGGGCTGTAGTTCAGTGGCAGAGCACTTCCCTAGCATGCATGAGGCACTGGATTTGATCCTCAGCACCACATAAAAATAAATAAATAAAATAAAGGCATTCTGTCTATCTACAACTACAAAAAAATTTTTTTATAAAGATTCCTGATTGGAAAGAGGAAGTAAAACTATCTATTAACAGATGATATGACCTTGTATATTGAACATATTCAGAAATCCACTAAAATTAACAAATGAGTTCAACAAAATTGCAAGATACAAGATCAATATACAAAAACATACAGTAGAAATAAATAATCTGAAAATGTTTGAAGAAAACAATCCCATGATTAATAGCATGAAACATAATAAGACTTATACACTGAGTGCTATAAAACATTAATGAAATACATTAAATACCTAAGTAAGTAGATAGATACTATGCACCCACGGCCTGGAAGACAGTGTTGTTAAGATGGCAATACTACCCAAAGAGTAATACATATTTAAACAACCCCTTTCAAAATACCATCTACCTTTATTATTTAAGAAATGGACAAGCTATTTTTTAATTTATTTTTTAAATTTATAATAATTACAATTCATAGTGCCCATATATAGCATCTTTTTACATACAACTGTTTGTATACAAAGTATATTCGTACAATTCAGGTCTTCAATCATACATTTAGGATAATGATATCCATCTCATTCAACCACCTTTTCTTTTTTTTTTTTCTTCTTTTCTTTTCTCCCCCTCCCTCCCCCCTCGGTCTCTCCCTTCCCCTCCCTTCCCTTTGACCATTCTAGTGTTCCTCTAATCCTCCTATGTACCCCCATCCAACAATACTGTGAACCAGCCTCCTTATATCAGAGAAAACATTTGGTACTTGGATTTTTGAGACTGACTAACTTCACTTAGCATTATGTCTTCCAACTTCATCTATTTACCTGCGAATGCCATTATTTTCTTTTCTTTTATTGCTGAGTAAAAATTCCATTGTGCATATATACCACATTTTCTTTATCCACTCATTTGCTGAGGGACATCTAGGTTTGGTTCCACAACCTAGCTATTGTGAATTGCGCAGCTACAAACATTGAGATAGCTGTGTCACTGTAATATGCTGTTTTTAAGCCCTTTGGGAATAGACACAGGAGTGGGATGGCTGGGTCATAGGGTGGTTCCATTCCCAGATAGAGTACTAATTTCTACAATATATAAAGAATTCAAAAAACTTAACACCAAAAAAAAAAAAAAAAAAAACAAATAACCCAATCAATAAATGGGCTAAGGAATTGAGAAGACACCTCTCAGAAGAAGATAGAAAATTAATCAACAAATACATGAAAAAATGTTCAATATCACTGGCAATTAGAGAAATGCAAATCAAAACTACTCTAAGATTTCACTTCACTCCAGTCAGAATGGCAGCTATCAAGAACACAAACAACAAACAACAATAAATGTTGGAGAGGATGTGGGGAAAAAAAGCACACTAATACATTGCTGGTGGGACTGCAAAATGGTGTAACCATTATGGAAAGCAGTATGGACAAGCTAATTTTAAAATTAATATATAATTATACAGGACTCTGAATTTCCAAAGAACCTGGAAAAAATCACAAATTCAGAAAAATTGTGCTTTCTGATTTTAATACTTACTACAAAGCTACCATAATCAAAATAGTGTAATACTTACATAGATCCATGGAGTAGAACTGAGATTCCAATATAAATAAGAACATACATTCTTGATCACTTGATTTCAACTATAGTGGTATCAAGACCTTTTGATGGAGGAAATAGTCATTTCACCCCCATATGTATATATTTTATATGTATGCATATTGTATATATATGTGGAAAGTGATCTGTGTAAATGTATTTTATTTGATATGTTTATGAAGATGCTCACTCTTCAGTTTATAGAAACACTGTGGAGAATAAAAATTAATGCATTTCAATAGGCCCTTCCCTTAACTTTTAATGTATATGCTATTACTTACGTTATTCAGTTAAGAAAATTGGGTCTAAGAAAGGCTAAGCATTTTCTGGTAGGTCACACAGCTTGAAAGTGGCATAGATTGGAATTGAACTTGTACATATGATCATATAATGCAAGGTAATATCATTGCTCCAGTAAGCATAACAAAGTTTTATTAATGTTTTCACCACACGTAAGTGGATAGCTCAGCATGTACTATAGTTGTCAGCCTTTAATGAAGCACTAGTCATTGCCAAATTAGAATTAGAGGCTACACTGACCTCAAAGACTTAGCAATATACTTTTTAGAAAGCACTGTTGCATTCAATACAGGACAAGATTTATATATATATATATATATATATATATATATATATATATATATATATATATATATCCCTGTGATCTATCCAGAACTATTGTCTCCATTTAATGGATGAAAAGATATTGTCTCCATTTAATGGATGAAACGAATACATCTATACAATCAAAATTCACATTTACTGAGTGTTTACTTTGTTCCAGACACTGTACTAAACACTTTACATGTGTTTCCTTATTTAATCACTATAAGAGTCCTGTGAAATTTGTTTCATTGTTAGTGCCATTTGTACATGTGTGGGAGCTGAGGGTCAGAGAAGACAAATCATTTTCTTATGGCCATATACTTAATGATGGATTTGGGATTTACACTGGGTTGCCTTACTACAAGGCAGGTGCAGTTTGTTTTTACTGCTAGCCTATATAGTAGACCAGCTACAATTTTGCATTCTTTTTTCTGCTGTATCAGAAAGATAACCAAAAAATTGTATCAAATTCGTTGCCTTCTTTTTTTTTTTTTTTTTTGTTAAATTGTCCTAGGTATGCCCTGGTTTATGTAAGATGTTAATGATATTCTATGTGATATGACCATTTGAATTATGTTTTCTTATTTCTGAACAGGTACACATTACTTCAGAACTCCAGAGTGTCCCTCCTGTCCTCCTTCCCTGTTTCCCTCTCCTCTCATTGTCTGTCACATTCCCACCCCATTCTCCATTCCTTAGAACCACACAGATGTACAGACTATCTGGCTATCCTGTGATTTGAGGAGACCCAGGGAGATTATAAAGCCCTAAAACTCCCTGTTAGCAATCTCATCAAAACATACTCTGTCATCATGGTTGTTCTATGTTCAAGAAGCCCATATTTAAAAGCAAATTGTCCCAGGAAGAATTGTCAAGTTTTGATTAACACTTAAAACAGATGTTTTTGAACAGACCATACATAATAGAACACTTTGTGAATCAAGGTTTCAGTGTGTGTATGTGTGTGTGCACATGTGCACATATAAGGGTATTTATAAGTCTTGGTGCTTAAGAGAGGAGGATGGTGGAATGGAAGCATACCATATGTCAATTTTCTACTCACCCTTATCCCTTGCATTTTTCAAATGCCTACCTATGTAACAGTTCAAGATAAAAGGAAAGGTTCAAGTTTAAGAGCTGTAGGAGGGAAAATGTAGATGGGGGAGGAGTATATTTTCTGCCTATATTTTTTAACTCAAGTCAAGCCCTCCCTTGCTTTGCATATGAGAACACATGACATTTTGCTTTCAGAGACATAGACAAAGGTTTATTGAGGAAACCAGAGATACATTTAAGAGAAAATTAGGCCATCTCTAGGGGGAGAGACAGCATATACAACATTTAATAGCTCATTGAAATTGCATCATTTATCAGGCATATAGGGCAAACATAATGGAAAAGAGAAGCATGGGCCCTAGAAGAAGAGTGATTGGTTTAGATATTCTAACTGTGCAAACTTTGGCAAGTTGATTGACCTCTCTCTACCTATTTGTAGTAAAGAATTTAAACTTGTCCAAAAAGAGGTCTGGACTTTGCTTTCAGCTCTTATGAGGTAAACTTTATTTACAGGGGGTCTTGGGCTAGCCAGATAATAATGATATGGTTAGGGTAGAAGCTTTGGGTCACTTGGTATCAGTAGATCTTGAAACTGAGATCATCCATATAGGCCACTGATCAGTCATGCCTATGTAATACATCAATAAGAACTCTGAACCCTGAGGCTTGGATGAGTTTCCCTAGTTGGCAATATTCCATGAGTACTATCACACATAGATGCCAGGAGAGTAATGTGCCCTGACTCCACAGTGAGAGGATAATGGAAGATCCACATGTGGTACTTCTATATTCTGCAATATGTGTTTCTTCCCTTGGCTGATTTTAATTTGTATCCTTTCCCTGTAAGAAGCCATAACCATGAATATAATAGCTTTTGAGAACTTCTGTGAGTCATTATAATGAATTATCTTACATGAGGGTGATTTGTGGAATCTTCCAAACTTACAGTTGGTGTCAGAAATGAGTAGTCTTTTTTAAAAATATTTATTTATTTACTTTAGTTGTACACAATGCAATGCATTTATGTTTACGTGGTGCTGAGGATTGAACCCGGGCTGCGCACGTGCAAGGCGAGTGCTCTACCGCTGAGCCACAACCCCAGCCCAGAAATGAGTATTCTTGAAAGCTGTGACTTCTAACTTAGTACTTGGTTCTAATTCTTTGCAATCTGAGTTTTCTCATTTATATAATAGGGGCAATATCCATTTACCTATTTGAAAGACATTATTATAATGAAATTAAATAAAACATTGATAAGGTCTAGCACTCAGTAAGTTTCTTGAAAAAAGACAGGTATTATCATTAAGCAAACATGATAACCATCATCAATAACCCTTTTGTATAGATTACAAAACATAAGTATCTCCTTAACCAAATATCTCTCAATAATTCACAGCAACTTTTGAAGTAATGAATACCTTCATTCTAGATGAGGAAATGGAAGGCTAGAACAGTTAAGTGACTTATTTACTCAATAGACAAGTGTTAAATACCTATTTCCTGTGAGGCATTTTGCTGTGTTGAAGGGGTAATACATCTGCATGAACACATGCGTCTAGCACTCGTGAGGCTTACCCTCTAATGAGAAAGGCATTTAACAAATAAGTATCAAAATTAAAAATTTAAGCTGGGCACGGTGGCATATGCCTCTAATCCCAGTGGTTCAGGAGGCTGAGACAGGAGGATCATGAGTTCAAATCCAGATTCAGCAAAAGCAAAATACTAAGCAAATCAGTGAGACCCTGCCTCTAAGTAAGCTACAAAATAGGGCTGAGAATGTGGCTCAGTGGTTGAGTGCCCCTGAGTTCAATCCCTGGTACCAAAAAAGAATTAATACATATTTTGAAAGATAGAAGAAGATATAGTTAAATTAAAAAAATGACATGGGTAGGACATGAGGCTAAACTTTCAAAGACTAGTGTTCTTTCTAACATACCATGGCCTTAGTATACATCTAGTAGGGTAGCTAACCATCTGGTTTGCCTTGAACTAGGAGGTTTCACCAGCCACAGTAATTTTGATGTTAAACCTGGTACAACCATGGGCAAACCAGAATTGTTGGTCACCTTAACATGTAGTATCCAATGATGTGGCTCTTCTTATAATAAAGCCAGTTTCCACAGGTGTGAGTTAGTAACAGAAGAGAATGAGAAGGCTGATGAATCAGAAACTGTTAGCGTCAAAGGCCACTCATGTGACAATTACTACCAGGTATACTTTGAGACTATCTTTGCAGTAAGCTTAAGCTTCAGGCCATCTCTGGTGAAGGCTATTCCCATTGGAGAAGAAAAATACAGTGAGGTCTGTTTTTTGTTTGTTTGTTTGATTTGTTTTGTTTTGTTTTTGCCCATGCAAGAACACTCAGCTCAAGTTAGTGTAAGAAAGTATGGCCCTGACTCATGCTTTCATTAGAGTAAAATCACCTACAGTTACAGAAGCAGATAATTTTATATGGTATGCAAGCAAAGACCTGGGGAGCAAAAGAGAGCTTTCAACCAGCAAAGGCAATTGTCACCAAATCAGAGGTGAACAGTTTTCCTAGGGCCTGATGGCTCTTAAGCTCTCACAGTTCATATTAAAGAACAGCAACAACAACAACAAAAAACTTTTGCATTCAAGGAGCCAGAATTATGCATGACCAACTAGGTATGGTAGTTGAAACTCATAAGACCCTATAGCGTATCTGGAAGAGAATACCAGGGAAGAAGCCAAGGTATAGCAGTGTATACTTTGGCATAGACTTGGGGTTAAAAAACTCTCAAACCTGAGATAAGGTTACTTTTCCTGTCTTTTGAAGAGTGTCCCAAATTTTATACTGTCCAACATTTTATTAAGCCCTGAGAGATTCATACAGGTTTATATGTGACAAGCACTAGGAGAAGTTGAGGTAAACTCAGAGACATGGTATGACTATATCTAGAGGCCTTTTAAGGTAAGTGTCCTGAAGCAGTTACTTTTTTATGTAAGCTTCTACAACTTGTGTTGAGTGAAACCAATTCTGCTGTGGCTATATGCTATTGGACCAGGATTTTGTTCATGTGTGGTAAATGGAGATTGATAATATTTATGCTAGTTTCATGGCATCATCTCAACTTTGCATGGCTTGTTCATGACCAAGGAGAATGAGAAACCTATAGGTTATATACTTGGGGCTTGACTAAGGCAAACTGTCCACTTCAAGCTCAGAATCAATTGTTTCTCCTTCTCTTCCTCCTCCTTTTGCCCTTATTTCCCTTCCCATACTTTCTTTCTCCTTTCCTCCTACTTTTTGATAAAACATAATATTTCAAAGTCTAATCATGAATTACACATGATGAGACGGTAACAACCATTTTGACTTTTTACAAAATAGTTTCTGGGATATTAACCAATTACTTTATGTAAAACTAAGAAGCCAGTATATAGTTGTAATGGTTTATAACTTGGGCCTTTGAAATTAAACAAAGTAAGTTCTCTTATTCACTATGGGATCTTAAACAAGAAACTTAATCTTCCTAAGCTTCAACTTCATCATCTAGAAAAGTGAGGATTAAATGAAGTACAGAATATAAAATGCTTTCAGAGTGCCTGGAGCATAATAAAACAGTCATTATACTCCACACTGACTATTGTTTTCATTGTTGTATTATGATTCCTCCTACTGCCATTACTACTACTGATAACACTCATGAAAGACAGAGAGGGTCTGATAAAATGGGCTCAGAACAAAGTAGGAGATGGAAAATCAGATGGGGAAGGGAAATATAGAGCTGTTTGGGACATTGTACTAGATGGTTTTTGGCTGAAGAGGTAACTACTAGGCAAATTATGGTTGCGCAAAACTGGAGAGGTAGGAGCTTGCAGAGTAAGTACAAGGACACCCATTTCACCTACCTGACAACTTGATTTATCTATCTATATATTTAATTGGAAATTTTTGAACATTCATTTCTGTATTTTTCCTCTTCTCTTTCTAGATGAGAAAGGTTTTTGGAGTTGAGGATGAAGATAATATTGTACATTCAAAAATCCCCCAAAAGGGGAAGTGGCTAATCAGGCATGTAGAAATATAGTATCATGGCTGAAAATAGGTTGGAGAAGTACAGAACACTCCTTACAGTTAAGCAAGAAAACACTGGTAATCTACTTAAATGAAAATCAATTTTAGTGGCTTCTTTATTACACTTTTTATGGTTTGCAAAGTTCTATCCTTTTCATGCTGCAGAATGAATGCTGTGTAATTCTATACCAATGATAAATTTTCCTTTAGAAGAGATGTGAAGGTTTTAACTTTTTAAATAAGAATTATTCCTCTGGACTCTTTATCTGGTATCCAAGCTGTTTAATTTGTAAGGCTATATCTCTGATTCACAAAACTTTAAGTGACACTAATCGGGCTCAGCTATTTTCATTATTAATGTACACCAATGCTAATCTAGTGTGACTTGACTCTTTAGCCATAGTATTAAGGTTTTTCTTCTCCCTAAAGCAGCATTTAATATTAGCAATAAAATTTAACATTTTTTATTATTTTCTTTTTTAACTGATTTACATTCATTGAAGATTAACTGGCACCCATAAGTAGGTCTCAATTTAAAAATACACATTTAGTTCTGATTGTTTTCAGTGGACTTTTCTAATCCCGACAGCGCATGTAGAGTAGCACTTAAGGTGAAATTTATAGTAAAAAAAACAAGCAATAAAATAAAAGACAGTATAACCTAAAGCCTGTTTTAGGTTTTGATCTTTCTAGATTTACTATTATAAGAAATCTTCATTAATATAATCCTCAGAAACTCAAGTTCTATGATCATTTGGACACAGACTCGGCCCAAGTTGACCTTGCAATACCTATGATGAAAGGCTTTACTAAGCAAATCAATGGTATAAACAGAAATGCTACAGGAATATTCAAACTACTTAACAGAGCAAACTGTGCTTTTAAACTTTAATTCCATCCCATTATTACAGTTATTACAATTACAAATTAATGTGAGCTTTCATTAAAGCGGTCCCAGCTTGAGTCTTACTCATCCCCAACTACCCAAAACTCTTTTACACATACTCCACTATTTAAATTCATCAGTAGTTTGGCTTGGTCTCTCCCACAATTAACATGCATTAGTAGTGATTGACCATTTCAAGTGATGATATGATTTACACAGTACCATTTCCTGGAAAAAATTCATGAACATTCTTATGTAAATGAGACTGACTTTAAACAGATTTTGACATTTCCAGTAGATCTTACAGAGCCATGTAATAGAGTATGTCACAATTTTGTAGTACAAATGTGTTAAAAAAATAATATATTACTCAATTGAACCGTAGCAGGGTTCATAAACCACATAGTTAGAAATGCCAATATTTCTTTTGGAACTAAAATAATCAAGGGAGAATCAAGAATACAAAAGCAGTTCTAGCACTGAGTCTCAGAGAAATTTGGCTTTAAATATTATCTTTCTCTAAATGGTATAAGACACAATGTAATTGGAGGTGAGTTTAAGAGAGAAAGAGGGCCCAGTAAGGAAATTAGATAACCCATGAGATGCAAACTAAAGTCTAGACACTCCCACTACATTAAAGAAACCATCTCACTTCCAGGTACTGACTCTAGAAACACTTTCAAGTGTACATATCTAAGCCGGGCGCGGGGGCGCACGCCTGTAATCCCAGTACTTGGGAGGCTGAGGCAGGAGGCTCGCGAGTTCAAAGCCAGCCTCAGCAATGGTGAGGCACTTAGCAACTCAGTGAGACCTTGTCTCTAATAAAATACAAAAAGGGCTGGGAATGTGGCCCAGTGGTTGAGTGCCCCTGAGCTCAATCCTCAGTACCAAAAAAAAAAAAAAAAAAAAATCTTCAAGTGGACATATCTATATACCCTAGGTAAGCCAGAGATTTAGTAGGTATATCTAATTATCACAGCATCCCTGTAGGAAGAATTTTTATCCCTTTTGGACAGAGTAAACCCCTGAATCATGCATGGTTTGGGGGACTGCCATTTGTCTCCTAGGGTGCTGCAGAGTTGAAGTCAGAACATAAGTCACTACCATCTAGATTACCTTATTGGTGGTGATGAGTGAGTTAGTGTAGTTGCTGCTGTTAACAGAAGTGATAATGGCAATACCAGTGGATGCTGCCTACCATATGTTTGACGCTGATTATTTTCCATGCACTTTTTCAATGCTTTTATTAGGGCATTATAGTTATGCATAAGCTTTGGGTTCATTAAGATGTAATCAAATGTTCCTGGAATTTAATTTTCTCCACTTCAGTCCCTAGTAGTTCCCACTTTCCTCTCCTCCTCCTTCCCCCTGTTCTCCTTCCTCTACTCTACTGGTCTTTCTTCCATTTATTTATAGATTTATTTTTTAAATTAGTGCTTTAGAGATATACATAAAGGTGGAATTCATTGTGTTATATTCATATACATACATAGCATAATTTGGTCAATTTCATTCCAACATTCCTCCCTTTTTCTATCCTTCCCCTCTCCCCTATAATCACCTTCTTCTACTCCACTGCTCTTTCTCTTTTCATGGGATCCCCCTTTTATTCCTGATTTTGCTCTAGTTTTTGCATATGAGAGAAAACATTCAAACCTTGACTTTCTGAGTCTGACTTATTTCATGTACAATAATTCTCCAGTTTTATCCATTTACCAGCAAATATTATAATTTCATTCTTCTTATAATTTCATTCTTCTTCTTTATGGCTGAGTAAAACTCCATTGTGTATGTCTGGAACATTTTTTTCTATTTATACGTTGACAGGCACCTGGGATGGTTCCATAACTTGGCTATTATGAACTGCATTATTATAAGCATTGATGTGCCTGTATCCCAATAGTATACTGATTTTAGTTTTTTTGAATAAATACCGAGTGGGATAGCTGGGTCATATGTTGGTTCTATTCCTAGTCCTTTTTTTTTTTTTTTTTTTGTACAAAGATCAAACCCAGGGTTGCTTAACCACTGAGCCACATCCCCAGCCCTTTTAATATTATATTTAGAGACAGGGTCTAGCCAAGTTGCATAGAGCCTCATAAATTGCTAAGGCTGGCTTCAAACTTGCAAACCTCCTGCCTCAGCCTCCTGAGTCACTGGGATTACAGGCATGTGCCGCCATCCCTGGCTATTGCTAGTCTCTTAAAAGAATCTCCATGTTGCTTTTAAAAGTGGCTTTATTAATTTGCAGTCCTCCCAACAATGTAAGAATATACCTTTCCCCCCTATCCTCACTAGCATTTTTTATCATTTATATCATTAATGATTGCCATTTTAACTGGATCGAGATAAAATCTCAATGTAGTTTTGATTTGCATTTCTCTGAATGTCAGGGATGGTGAACAATTTTTCACATATTTGTTGGCCATTTGTATTTTTTCTTTTGAGAAATCTCTATTTAGTTCATTTGCACATTTATTGATTGGGTTATCTGCTATTTTTCTGATGTTAAGTTCTTTGAATTCTTTACATATTCTAGATATTAATCCACTGTCAGGGGAGTAGCTGGCAAAGATATTCTCCCATTCTGTAGGCTATTCACACTCATAATCATTTCCTTTGCTAGGCAGAAGCTTTTAAATTTCATGTTGTCCCAGTTATGGATTCTTAGTTTTGTTTTTTGAGCTTTAGAGGTCTTGTTAAGAAAGACAGGGTCTGCATTAATATGTTAAAAATTTGACCCTAGGTTTTCTTGTCACCCTTGCAACATTCCTGGTCTAATTCCTAAGGCTTTGTGCCACTTTGATTTGACTTTTGTGCAGGGTGAGAGAGAGAGATCTAGTTTCATTCTCCTCCAAAGTTGCCAGTTTTCCCAGCACCATTTGTTAAAAAGGCTATTTTTTCTTGATCATAGATTTTTTTGGTATCTTTATGGAGTTTCAGATGACTGCATCTATGTGTGTTTGACTCTTTGTCTTCTATTTTATTGTTTATTTTTTCTGTTTTGATGCCAATACCATGCTGTTTCTGTTATTATAGCTCTGTAGTATAATATCAGATCAGGTGTTGTGATAACTCCAGAATCACTCTTCTTGTTCAAGATTGCTTTGATTATTCTGGATATTTGGTTCTTCCAAATGAAATTTAGGACTTTTTTTTCTAGTTCTGTGAAGAATGTCCTTGGTATTTTTATGGGGATTATATTGAATCTGTGTAGCACTTTTGGTCATTTTGACAACATTAATTCTGCATATACAAGAATATAGGGGGGTCTTTCTATCATCTAAGGTCTTTAATTTCTTTCTTCAGTGTTCTATAATTTTAACTGTAGAGTTCCTTCATCTCCTTGATTAGCTTTGTTCCCAAGTATTTTACTTTTTTGAGGTTACAGAGACTGGGTTAGTTTTCCTGATTTTTTTTTCTCAGCAGTTACATTATTGAAGTATAGGAAAATTATTGACTTTTTCATGTTGACCTTATATCCTACTATGTTGCTGAATTTGATTATCGACAGTAGAAGTCTACAAGGATATCAACTCTCACAAAACTACTATTAGATATTGCTCTTGAAATTCTAGCCAGAGCAATAAGGCAAGAGAAAAGATTAAATGGATACATGTAGGAAGAGAAGATGCTAAATTATCTCTGTTTGCTAAACATATGTGCTACATCTAGAAGATCCAGAACTTCACCAGAAGTCTTCTAGAGCTAATAAACAAATCCATGTACTTTTCTTAGAATCCTCACAATGAGGTAAGCACTATTATCATTCCCAATTTATACATGAGGAAACTGAGAGAGGGTGTAGGTGTCTTTTCCAAGGCCACACAAGTAGAAAGCATTAGAATTGGGACTTAAATCACAGTGTGACTACAAACCCCTGTGTTATCAAATTCATCTCCAGCAAACCAAAATGCTCCTTGTGTTTAGCCATATAATTTAAGAGGACCCTTTGCCTCCCTTAACTATCTCAGGTGGCCAGAATTCTGTGAAAATAAGGTCCAGTCTACATGTATCTATGTGTATGCTTAATTTAATCTGTTTTATGGCCAGCAACAATATCCATAACTATAGGTAGTCAGTCCCCAAGGCAAACATTTTGATAAGGAGGATGGAAGACATGAGCACCTATATGATGGTATAAAGTGTATGTTCCATTGATGGTGAGACTAATGTATTATAAGCCTCACTTTATAGATTTTATAACCAAGAATCAGAGAGGCTAAGTGACTTGCCCAATGTCACTCTGTCAAGGAGTTCAGTATGTGACATCATCCAGATCCAAATATAGTTTTGTCTATGCCAAAGCTCATGTCATTTCCTGTTCACCACATGATTTCCCACATACTTAAGTTTAGGGAGGCAATTTCTGGGGCTAGTCTGAGTTTAAATCCACATTCTACTTCTTTTTGTACTGTGCAAATTACCTAACCTCCCTATTCCTCAGTTTTTGTATCTGTTTATAATGAATCTAAATTTAAAATGCAAAACAATTAATTGCATCAATGAATAAATTTTTAAAATGATAGAATCTATGTCATGGGGTTGTAAAGATTCAGAGAGATAATGTATCTCCTATAAATCCACTGGTTTCTAAGTATCCATCAGTATATTCCTCACACTGTTACCAGTTTCTTTCTTTCTTTCTTTTTTTTTTTTTTTTTTTTTTTTTTTTTGTACTGGGGATTGAACTCAGGGACACTTGAGCACTGGGCCACATCCCCAGTCCTTTTTTGTATTTTATTAGAGACAGGGTCTCACTGAGTTACTAAGTGCCTCACCATTGCTGAGGCTGGCTTTGAACTTGCGATCCTCCTGCCTCAGCCTCCCAAGTGCTGGGATTACAGGCATGCACCACCGCACCTGGCTCTGGGCTGTCCTTACTGAATGGACCAACTGTACAGTATCTGGTCCTCAACCTAAAGGGCTTCACCTGCCTTTTGTATGAAAAAGCCAATCACATCCTCCCAGTGGAACTGGAAGACTTCTCATGCTATTGCTATTATAAATGCTGCCTCCCTCAGACCTTGCTTCTGCCCCTGGTCCAACCCACACATAACTTTGGGCTGTGCACCATTAATAAACTTCTGTTGATTATGTGGCCAGTGCGGAGTAGCAGCTCCCTGCAGCTGCACACAGGGCCCTACCAGAGTTTCTTTTTTTAATGGGTCAAACTAACTTTAAAAAATTTTATTTGTTCTTTTTACATATACATGGCAGTAAATAAGTAATATCTTATTCTAATTAGGTTCCCAGTCTTGTGGTTGCATATTATGTGGAGATTCTTATTAAGTTTCTAAATTTGGATTTGCACTGCCCAATGCAAAATTTAAATATTCTTTATTTTTTCAGTTTTTAAATTTCATTGTCAATTGGCAAATTATAAATGTTACATTTCTGGGATATGATATGAAATTATTAAAGCAAGCTATCATATACTTTAATAATTTTTTTTGTGGTAAGAACATCTGTGAGCCGGGCGCAGTGGCACACGCCTGTAATCCCAGCACTTGGGAGACTGAGGCAGGAGGATCGCAAGTTCAAAGCCAGCCTCAGCAAAAGTGAGGCTCTGAGCAACTCAGTGAGACCCTGTCTCTAAATAAAATACAAAAAAGGGCTGGGGATGTGGCCCAGTGGTTGAGTGCCCCTGAGTTCAATCCCTGGCACCAAAAAAATAAAAAACAAACAAAACAAAAAACAAAAAAAGAACATCTGTGTTTCTGTGTGTTGCTTATTTCACTTAGCTTAATGTCTTCTGGATCCATCCACGATGTTGCAAGTGACAGGATTCGTCTTCCTCTTTAAAGTTCAATAGTTTTCATTTTTGTGAGTTAGATCTGGATTTTCTAGGTTTCTGTGTTGAAGGTTTGTTGCCCAATGTTGCAATATTCAGAAGTAAGGATCTGGGGAAGTGATTGGCCTCTGACCTCATCAGTGGATTAATCCATTGAGGGATTTATTGCTGAATGAATTATTGAGAGGTGTTGAAGTCTGAGAAAGGTATAAACTTCTTGGAGGGAGTAGATCCTAGGGGTCATTTATTTGGGGACTGTCTCTATGTCTTTCTCCTCAACTTCCTGGCTACCATAAGGTAAGCAGTTTTTCTCTGTCACACCCTTCCACCATGGTATTTCTGCCTCACTGTAGGCATAAGGGGCAATGGAGAAAGATTGCCATGAACTGAAACTATGAGCCAAAATAAATATTTCTTTCTCTAAGTTGACTTTCCCCGGTATTTTTCCACATCTACAAAAAGTTAACGCATCCATTGTGCATATCTACTGAACTTCTTTATCCATTCATCTGTTGATGGACATTTAGACATCTAATGATGTCTCATCTATTGTGAACAATGCTATAGTAAACATGGGGGTGAGGATGGCTCTTTCACACACAGATTTATTTCTTTTGGATATATATCTAGGAGTGAAATTGGTGGATAATTTTTGGAGGGACCTCCACTTTTTTCTATAATGGCTGTACTAATTATGTCCTCACCAAGAGCGGATGACGATTGGCTTTCCTCCATATTTTTCTCAGTACTTTCTTTGTGTTTTTGATAACAGCCATTCTAACGTGTGAGGCAATATTTCATTGTGGTTTTATTTTGCATTTTCCTAATTGTTAGTGAAACAGAGAATTTTACCACATATCTGTTGGTCATTTGTATGTCTTCTTTTAAGAAATGTTGATTCAGATCCTATGCCCATTTTTAATCTGATTATTTGGGTTCTTGATATTGAGTTATTTGAGTTACTTATGTTTTGACATGAACCTATTATCAGATGTACAGCTTACAAACTTATCTTCTAATTATAGGTCATCACTTTACTTTTATCTTTGCTGTGAAAAAACTTTTTAGTTTGATACAGTCAGGTTTGCCTATTTTTGTTTTTGTTACCTGTGCTTTTGAGGTCATATCTTAAAAAACAAAAACAAAACCAAAATATTTTTGGCCTAGACTAGTGTTCAAAAGCCTTTTTCCTGTTTTCTCCAACTTTTACAATTTCAGGTTTTATGTTTCAGTTTTTAATCCATTTGAATTGATTTGTATATATGGTATGAGTTGAATTTCACTATTCTGCACATGGCTATCCAGTTTTTCCAACAACTTTTATTGAAAAAAATGTCCTTTCCCTATTCTGTCCTTGGTTCCTTATCAGTAGACTGTAAAAAAGTATATTTGGGGGCTTTCTAATCTGTTCCATTAGTCTATATCTTTTTTAAAAGTAGTACCATGTTGTTTTAATTCTGTATCTTTTTGCATATTTTGAAGTCTGGTACTGTGATACTTTCAGCTTTATTCTTTTTGCTCTAGATTGTTTTGGATACTTATAGTTTTTGTGGTTACTACAAGATTAAGGATATTTTTTCTTCAAAAAAAGTCAAGGGAATTCTGATAGAAATTGCACTGAATCTGTAGATTCCTTTGGGTAGTATGGACATTTCAGTAATATTTATTTTTCCAATTCATGAATATATCTTTTCATTTATTAATATCTTCACTTTTTCTCACCAATGTTTACTAGTCTATAGAGTGCAGATCTTTTACCTCAATTGTTAAAGTGAATCCTAATTTTTTCTTAATGCTATTGCAAATAAGATTGTTTTCTTTATATCTCTTTTGGATAGCTTATTATTAGCGCATAGAAATGCTACTAATTTGGGGTTATTGATTTTGTATCCTGGAACTTCATTATATTCATTTACTAGTTCTAAAAGTTTTGTGTAGAATCTTTAGGATTTTTCTATATATAGTTTTATGTTGTCTGCAGAGACAATTTCACTTTTTCCTTTCCTATTTTAATGCCACTTAAAAACTTAAACAAACTCAAATTACTAAAAATTAAAAATTGAGTTCCTCAATCACACTAATCACATTTCAATTACTCAATAGCCCCATGTAGTTAATGAGTCCCACATTGGATAGCAGAGATTTAGAACATTTTCAACATCTAAGAAAATTTTAGTGGACACAATGAGACATCACATAAATTTGTATATACACATCACACATATCATAGAAAGGAACTGGAAAAATTCACATTGGACCACTGAAGATGGGGTGGGGAGTAAATAAAAGCTTTCCTATTTTGTTATGTGTACTTTCATATTGTTTAAAAGGTAAAAATATTTATTGTTGCTGTAGAAACTTAAGGAAATACAATAACTTTTCCTAAAAGTGAGCTAATTTAAAAAAGAAAAAATAGACTGCTTAAAGATCTAAAGATAAGTTAGCTTTTCCTAAGCATATCTCCTCAATATATGGCATACAGCAAATATCTATTGCCAAATAAGTATGACTTAGAAGAAGGGTCTCTTAGGGTCAGGGGCAGAGGAATGGATTTTTTTTTTGTTTGTTTGTTTTTTGCCTAGATAATAAAGGCGCCTCAGTGAGATAATATTCTCCAATGAGAATAGCCCCCTCAGCTTGGCCTTGCCAAGAACAATAGACTCCCAAGCCAATTTTAGAGAATACTTGAAATAGCAGGAAAAATCACATGAAGAAAATCATAAGCATTTTATCTCCTCAAAAGAAGCTATGTTGAGTCCTTTCTCACCTAGAGAAGGAAACAAATAACTGGGGCTAGCCTTCTTGACTTGCTTTGTACCTCAGAGAGATTGTCCTGAATTATTCAATGGCTCCTCACCAAAATGTTGAAGTAAAGTGAGAAACAGAAAATCAATCCTAACAAGAATAATAGCTTTTAACTTCAAGATTAAGGAGAAGAGCTGATAATGAAAAGGCTCTTGACAATTCAACTACAGTTGGAAGAAAAAATAACCTCAAAGCCCTCAACTCTTCCCCACTTCCTTTTTACAAATAAATGTCTTTGTTTTGTTTTGATCTGATACAGAGCTAATATGTCTTTGTTGTATAAAAATCAAACAATAAACATACAACAGTGATAGTCATCAAGAACTCTCAGACCCACCCTGGAGAGTTCTCCCATTTCTTTTTCTAAAATATACTAAATATATCCTTTTCATAAAATCAGACTAAGACTATGTTCTTCAACTTGTTCATTTCATTTACTAATATAACTTGAATGTTTTTCTCTGTCAGTAAACAGGAATACATGTTTTCAGACCAGATCTGTACAGAAACATGGAAATGAAGGTTTGCAGAGTTATAAAGCAGTTTAAATATATCAAATATAATTCATTTAAACATTTTAAAAGATTATAATTATAAAGTGGATTGTATTGGGCGGGAATTGAAATATCCATCTATTTTTGTTTGTTTTTTGTGGAGGTGTGATGTTTCTTATTCTCTAGCCATACCATGCTAGCTCTCTGCATTCAAATGGTAACACAGTTGTTTAAAAGGTCATGGTAATTGAGTGAAGGGCTTTTCCCACCTACCCCTTTCCTTACCACCATTCCCATCTTGTCTTTTTCTTGGGCCATTTTCCTTAAGAGGAAACTGCTTAACAGGAAAACTTATGCCATCTTGGGGAACAGGCAGGGAGCCACTTGGATAAAAGCACAAAGATTCACATTTGACTGCTACATTGAGGTCTTCCAGAAACCTTTTCTCCTGACCTTGACAAACTTTAAGACACTTCATTAATGGTAAAACCAGACGCAGCTACAACAGCCTCAAAATGAAAGCATTAGGTTGCATGGGGAACAATTAATTTCTTGCTTCCTGTCAACCATTTTACATGTGTTGCAGCATACTAAATTCTCAAGAATTTAAAGAAGAGTAGAATGCATGGTCTCTTTAGAACTCTGGTATAATTGAATGCCAACCTAACATGATGCTGCCTGACAATACCTAAGGAGAGTTAATAGATTCACTTCTTTTGAGTAAGACAAGTCAGCTGTCTATCATAGAACATAGCATTTTTTCTAATCAATTCTCACTTATAGATCCTAGGAAATAGTACTAGGAAGAAACAGGTGACATGGGTTTCCCATTTTATAAATGGAGAAAATGAGGTTTTGAGAAGGGGAAGGACATGGATCCCATTGGCCTCATGGCTAACACTAGCACCGAGGACCCTTTGAATCTAGGTTACTCTCTAATTTAACTTGATTAAGAAAATTTTTTGAAAGATCAGCACAGTGCTATGTATTAGCAAACACAGAAAACATTCAAGAGATGGGACATTAACTTAGGTAATATTTCAATGAAGGTTCTAGAATGGAAGAGTTTTAACATTTTGTCTAGAAATCTATAGCCTCCCAAAGCTATTTTATACCTTCCCTAATCTGTCTTTTTTGCATGGAAGCATATTTAATAAAGTCAGTTAAAATATATGTTAAGAGAGAAAGAGTAGTTCATACTAATAAATGAAAGGCAACCTACCATTAGATCATTGATTATTTGAGAACAAAGATCTACTGAGTGTTCCAAAAACTTCTTCCACATGTCGTATTTGTACTTATTAAATTTATGTTGGTTCTTGTTCTGTTTATCAAAATAAATTTTAGTGGAACTGGTTAGTCCAGACATTTATGTAACTTTCAAAATCCACTTCTTCGTCTCTCACAACCATCATATTTGTCAGCTAAAATATCAGCAGCTGCTCCTGGGACATATTTGAGTTTAGTTGGAATCACAGTCAGTACTAGTAAGTTTTGCTTTGGGGAACTGTTATTCAGAAAACCAAGTAAAATTCTGAACATAAGTATAATTTTGAACACAAAGTAGTTAAAAATTAATGGACAACAGAGGTTGAATGTGGTAAGCAGGCAGGATGGCTGGAAAGTTGATGAAGGCATGTTTGGAGACCAGAACAAAAATAACTTTATTAATGAAATATTAGGGAGAAGCTAAGAAGAGACTGAATTCACATAGTTGAGAAAATTAGAATACACTAGTTAAAATCATCATCATCATCATCATCATCATCATCATCACTGAAGAGAGATCAGTAGAGTAGAGCAAGTGAATCAGGGGAGAAAGGAGATGAAGGAAAGAGGGTGCTGAGGAATGAGATTGATCTAATAAGTTATGTGCATGTACAAATATGTCATAATGAATCCCACTATTGTATATAATTGTAATGCACCAAAAATGAATACAAAAGGGAAAAGAAAATAAAAGGAAATATCTACAGCTATGTTTTACAAGAGTAGAAAACCTTTCAGGTTTCCATGCCAGTGAACTTCAGTCTTATACCCATGCAGAAACTTTATATCTCCCTTCAACTGTATTTCCTGTCTCTCCCATTACCAGCAAATGTAGTATTCAGTTAATCCCAGCCTCCTTTTTACCTCTGTTTAAATCCGAGACTGATGTGAAAACCACATCAGAGAACCTTCATCTAGCGTTGGGAAATTGGTAATGGAGTCTAGGAACGGGGAGGTACAAACACACAGATAAACCTAAAATAAATAAATAAAAAACCTCCTGACAGCTAGGTAGCTGATCTTGGCTACCAAATTTAGTACAGTTTCTACCTAAGTTAACACCTACTATACCATAGGTATTCATCACAGCATCTCAAAAAATAAAAAATTTAAACAACATGCACTTAGCAATAGTTTCTTTGAAGCTGTTTGCTATGGTGCACACCTGTAATCCAAGTGACTCTGGAGGCTGAGGCAGGAGAATCTCGAGTTCAAAAGCAGCCTCAGCAAAAGCGAAGCACTATGTAACTCATTGAGACCCTGTGTCTAAATAAAATACAAAAATAGGGCTGGGGATGTGGCTCAGTGGTTGAGTGCCTCTGAGCTCAATCCCCAGTACCCACCTCTCCCCCCAAAAAGAAATAGTTTCTTTGAATAGCAATAGTAATGGAACTCCACTACCAACATTTATGTAAAAGTGAGAGCTTTTAGGTATTTTATTACATTATATTTTATAATTTTTGCAATGCTCTTTATATTAGCACTTCTCCATGGACTGTCAGTATATGTTACTCACTTAAGACCATATTCCCAGACTTCAATTTTTCTCAAAATTAAGTTTTATCCTGAATTCCTGCTTCTCCATACCTTGCCCACTTCTTATCCTGGCAGGAAGCAGAAGGGAATGCCTAACCAAAGTGAGGATCTAGTATGTTTTAGGAAAATAATAAGAGATATTTATATAAATTTGATAGAAATTAATAAAAGTAATCATGTAAACATGGGATCAGGCCTGGATTCATCCAGAAGAAACTTTTATAAACACCCATTTTGAGCAATCCCCATCAGAGAAACTCTGTTATATGTAAAAAGAGAAGCCAAATGTATACTCTGATATGTAGATGCTAATTCACAATAAGGGGGCAGCTAGGGAAGAATAGAGGTACTTTGGATTAGACAGAGGGGAGTGAAAGCAGGGGAGGGAGTATAGGGGCAGTAGAATGAATCAGACATTAATACCCTATGTGCATATGATTATAAGCCCCATGTGATCCTACATCATGTACAACCAGAAGAATGAGAAATTATACTCCATTTATGTATGATGTGTCAGAATGCATTCTGCTGTCATGTATAACTAATTAGAACAAATTTTTAAAAGCCAAAGAGTAATTTTCTATGTGTGTCATAATGAATCCTCAAAGAGTTGACATACGATTGACCTTTCTAGTTATTTAAATTAGACTTAATACTGTTCAGGGGCCAGAAACTCTATTACATAATTGTTTTGGTTTAGGTATATTTTTTAATCAATTGTAATTATTATATTTGAGTACCTATTTAATCTTCATAACTTTGCTTCCAGAAAACTATGTAACATAAAACAAGCAGTCAGCTAAATATTTTAAAAATATTTTCTTTTTTTTTTACCTTACAATGTCAGTACATACAACCTGTAGTTTTTAGGAGCTCAACATGTTTGCTTTCCCTTTGAGTCAAAGGCAACTGGCTGACTGACAAGTGAGTGATGGAGAAATTTCACACCTATTTAGCAGCTATTGAAACCAGGTGGCTCTGAGACTTTGTCAGAAAGGAAAAAGCAGAATATTGTCCAAAAATGTCCATGAAATAAAGGAAAAGTCTCTTAGCATTTAATTTGCAATGGATTGGTAAGTATATAATGAAGATAAACAAAGATAAATCCTTAAACAAATGCTTTGATATACAAATAAATATAGAATCATGAAGTCTGTAAAGACTTACATGGAATTCTGCTGGTAAAAGAGCCTAACTTATATACTGCAGAAGGAGTCAAGGATATACTTTTGCTTATTCGTGTGTGTGTGGGGGGTTGAATAGTCAACATTGTAGCTGATATTAAAACCAGATTCTTCTCCTTTCCTCAGGTTTGAAGCAGAAGTGAAGCTCTTTCAACATGGAGAGCATCTTCAGTACCTTGGTTTTTGGTAAACTAACATACTGCCATGAAGTGTGTCTCTAGCACACATGTTTGCATTTACCTCTAAGGTGCATGACTGTTGATAATTATATGCCAATAATTTACAAACATATTTGCTCTTGGTTGTCAGGATTCCACTTGGAGATAAAATGGCCTTGATCCTACTCTTGTATTTTAAGCTTTGAAGTAAGTAGGCTGAATACTGCCTGTATGATTACCCTTATTAAAATATTTGAATTTTATTATGGAAACTGACAGCAGCTCCCTCACTTGGTGCTGAGTTATGTTAATATTTAAGAGAAAATCATTTGTTTAGTGTGTCACCTCTTCTATGTGCACACCCTCTTCAACTTTGTCAATGTCATCATCTAAATTGAGTTAATTCTACATTATTAGAAAACTGAATTTTTTTTTTCTGAAGGAAAGGGGAAAAAAATCTCCAAAATGGCACTACTTTTACTTTTAAATCTTCCCTATTCCTAATATATTTATTCAACAAATTTGAGTCTCTACTATGTATGTCTAATTCTGAAAGGTCTTTGTCACTTAATAGTTGGCCAATTTTCTCTTATAGACAGCAGCATACAGAGAGAGGTAAGTTTCAATATATTCAGATGATATGCTGTTTCATCTTGACAAAAATTTGAGAGACCTAATTTAAGATTACCAAAACTGGCCCTGAAAGAGCAACTATTGTTTTACCATATGAGATAATTAGTCTAAATTAATTCATTGTTTAGCTCATCAGTCATTTATGAAGCATCTACTATGCACTAGATGCTATGGTCTGTACTAGAGATAGAATGATGAACACCTCCAATTCTTTCCTTGCAATAGAGAGATACTGATTTTCCCTTTGCAAGAAGGGAAATCTGCTAGATAGACGTAGCTATATTGTAGCTTGGCAAAGGAAATAAGACCAGAAAAGAGAACAAAGAATTGTATCTAGAAAAAGTAAGTGGGCCACAAGATCATTTACTGGATTAATGACTATTAAAATCTGACCACCCTCACCATAAATAAAGTGTCTTTGTCTTAGCCAAACCTACATATGTTACTATTCATGCAATTTTGCTCCTTACTAAACAGAGCAATAAAATCCAAGTAATGGCAACAATGCAGACATCTAGTCCAGCCAAAAACTTCACTTGCTCCAATTAATTAACTTACTAGCTGGTTTAAAGAACACACTGTAAAACCTTGATTAACTTGTATGCTTAGAGAATGGGATGTTGTAGGTAATTGAATTGTCTAACCAAAAGTTGAACAGAAAGCATTTTGTTGTCTTCAACCCTTGATGAAAATTATTTCTAAATGACCAAGCCAAATTTCCAGCTCAAGTGAGTATATTTTGGTACAGAGAATTGCAATAATGATCATTTAGGAATTCAGGGTCACAATTGTGCACATCAGCACTCACTTTTCAGAGCAGAAGATGGGAAATTAGAATGTGTAAGACTGTGGTTTGACCTAAAAAACATTTCCTGCATGTCATTTTCAAATGAATTCTTGATAATATCTTGTTTGAATTTTAGCCTCTTTCTTCCCCAAATTAAATAAATAATAATAATAATTATCAAATTCAGTACTTTAGTGAAGTAGAATCTGCTAAAATACTAACTAGCTGTTTAACCCTCAACCAATAACAAGAAATCAAATTTAGATCTTAGCTATGAAATGGGTTTAACTTTTCTTTATAGAGGAGGAAATATCCAGGGGAAGAAAAAGTCACTTAGATAAAATCCTACAATTTCAGAACTGAGCCCTTTATCAAGATTTTCTTTCAGAATTCAGGGTTTGATCTACTATACCCACTGGCAATAATAAGCCCTCAGGTTATATAAGCTCTAGTTTTTCAAGTCAATCTAGATGATCTTAACCATCTCCTCAATGCTTAATTCATGATTTCTTCAAATCAATACTATAATTATTATACATATAACTATTTTAATATTCCTTTATTGTTATTGTGTTTAACCAGTCCAGAAGTGTGAGTATTATGACAAAGCACATTTGCGGATTTTCCATACTACTTCAAAACAGACAATGCAACATAGGGTGCTGAAAATTGTCAGAAGAACCTTTTTATCTCAAAAGTGCATTGAAATGGAACTTTGAAAGTTCATCAGTCTGCTTTGTCCCATGGTTGATGTTCTTCATTGAAATGCAAATTAAAATTTTGCCAGAATACTTATTAGTGCTAAAAAAAAGTAGACCAGTATATAGAAGTAAGAATATATGCCTCCTTAATATATCTTTTTGTTATTTCCACTTGGAATTCTTTATTTCAGAAGGAATAAAGGTAGGAAAACTACTGATTTCCCTGATTTGCTCACTAGAAGAAACTTGCCATTTTTTAATTCAAAATTAAAATAACAGTGGTGTTTGCTAATTTATATTCTGAATATGTTTTCTTAAGCACACAAAAACAGGATATTAAAATTACAGGAAAACATTGCTTTTTATGTGTAAGTTTTCTCCTTTCACCTCTGAGAAAAGAAAAGTAGGCTTAATTGAAGTGTATTAAGTCATTTTGGTTACTTTCTTCCTGGCCAGTTACCAGAGTATACTCTTAAAATAGCATTTCTCAAATAGGCAAATCTACTGACATTTTTTGGTAAAGGCTTGAGTAATTGAGACTGAGTGCTTTTCCCTCAATAGTTTTGAAGATGTAACTATTGCCAATTTTAAAGAATAGGATTTTATAGTGGAGTATGTATCAAATACACAGATAACTCTAGTTTCTGTTCTAAGTACTCATCTTTATTTATTTTTATTTTTTTTATTTTTGGTTTCGGGGATTGAACTCAGGGACACTTGAACACTGGGTCACACCCCCAGCCTTTTTTTGTATTTTATTAGAGTCAGGGTCTCACTAAGTTGCTTAGTGCCTTGCCATTGTTGAGGCTGGCTTTGAACTCGCGAGCCTCCTGCCTCAGCCTCCCACGTGCTGGGATTACAGGCATGCGCCACCATGCTCAGCTAGTACTCACCCTCTTGTCTTTAACTTAATATTAATTCAGAAAATAGCCAACAGCATAAGTTTAGAAGCAATTCTGTTTTGATATATTTCTTTGTGGTCTTTATTATTTTACTGTTACCACTACAAAAACACTGTGTGATAATAAAAAATAAATAAAACAAGTTATTTCCTTATAATGTTGAAATAATGAACAAACAGATCCTATAAATGTTATACAGGTGATCTATGCTGTATCAGACATTAACCATTGTTGCAACGGTATGAAGCAAACATTACCTTACTCACAACTTTCCCTAGCCTGCACTGGTGGAAAGATTTCTGAGAGGACAAAACTCAAAAATATTAGGAGAATTAAGAGGATTCTTTTCTTATTAAAAAGGAGAAGATAGACAGCCCCCCCCCCAATACTCGCAGATTGCAGGCAGGCCCAGGACAGCCCCTGGGTGGAGACCCGGATTGGAGGCCTCCCTGAGGTTCCCTATTTACCAAGGCTGTGGTCCACCCTGCCTGCCTGCCTCCATCTTGGAACACTGCAGCCATCTCCATAGTCTTGCTCACGTGGGAGCCTCCACCTTCTGACAACTGACAGGGACTAGAGGTGGCTACCTCCTGCAGCATCATGCACAATAGTGTTGCATCTCCAAACAGGTTGCCCAATGCTATTTGATGGCCTGCCCTTTCAGCCTCATCTCTGAAAGTGGCCACCTCCATAATGGGACACTTCTATCTTGTGACGCCTCTACCACCATCTCAGGTTACCTCCATAGCCACTATCACCATCTTCAGTTTGTGGCAGCTTCCATCTTGGGACACCAGTTTGGGATTGGAAGCCCAACACCAAGATGAGACATCAGTAACCTGCAGGGGCACTATAAGATTATAGGGCAGAAACTGTAACACCCTGAGTTCTGCCCACACCAACCTGTGTTGGACCCAGGATCAGAGTGGGCCCGGGTCCATCCTGCCACCAGCAGACACCCACCACACCATAGGACTGCCTCTTCCAACCTGCAGACCACTGTGGGAGTTCAGATTTGCCCAGTTCTGCCCACAACAACTTGCATGGGACCCAGGCCCAGTGGAGGTCCAGAGTTCACCACCGCACCCCCACCTGGGAGCACAAGCCTAACCCTTCCATCTTGAGACATTGCAGACATAGGCATAGCCTTCACATGCACTAGCCCCTATCTTTTGACAACAGACAGGGCCTAAAAGCAACTGCATCTCAGAGTATGTATCCCAAAGACATTGTAAGGCCCTCCCTTTCAGTTCCATTTCTGGAAGACATTGCATCCATCTTGGGACACCTTCACTGTTATCTCGAGTTACCTCCACTATTGCCAACACAACATTTAGTTGCAGTAACATATATCGAGGGACACCTGCAGGGTCGGAAAGCTCAACATTAAGGTGAGGTACAGACAATCTGCATGGACACTACAAGAATATAGGGTAGAAACTGTAATATTTCAGATCCACATGCAAGAAAGGAAGACAAATAGACAACATGAAAAAACAAGGGAGGAAAGTACCCCAAACAAACCAGGATACTATAATAATAGAACCCATGCTCAACGAAGTTGATGAAATGTCAGAGAAGGAGTTCAGAAGGTACATAATTAAAATGATCTGTGAATTAAAGAATGACCTACATGAGCAAATACAGGCAAAAATTGATCACTACAACAAAGATATGAGGGAAAATACAGGTAGCAAAAGATTACTTCAAAGAAAAGATAGAAACTTTGAAAAAAAAACACACACAGTTAGAAATCCTTGAAATGAAGGAAACAATTAACCAAATAAAAAACACAATAGAAAGCATCAACAACAGACTAGATCAATTGGAAGAAAGAACTTCAGATAATGAAGACAAAGTATATCTTGAAAATAAAATTGACCACACAGTGAAGATAGTAAGAAACCATGAACAGCACATACAAGAATTATGGGACAGCATCAAAAGACCAAATCTAAGAGTAATTGGGATAGAGGAAGGCAAAGAGTTTCAAACCAAAGGAATGCACAATCTCTTCAATGAGATAATATCAAAAATTTTTCCAAGCATGAAGAATAAAATGGAAAATCAAATACAAGAGGCCAATACATGTACAAAATTACAACAGATCTACACCAAGACACATTATAATGAAAATGCCTAGCATACAGAATAAGGATAGAATCTTAAGGGCCACAACAGAGAGGAATCAGATCACATATAAGGGGAGACCAATTTGATCCATGCCAGATTTTTCAACCCAGACACTCAAAGTCAGGAATTCATGGAACAACATACACCAAGCTCTGAAAAAAATGGATGCCAACCAAAAATCTTATATCCAGCAAAATTAAACTTTAGATTTGAGGATGAAATAAAAACCTTCCATGATAAACAAAAGTTAAAAGAATTTACAAGTAGAAAGCCAGAACTACAGGACAACCTCGGCAAACTATTCCACGAAGAGGAAAGGAAAACCAATGATGAAAATCAGCAGAGGGAAGTATTACGCTAAAGGAAAAACTAATCAGAGGATAAACCATATCAAGTTAAATACCAAAAATAAATAAAAATGGCTGGGAATAGAAATCATGTCTCAATAATAATTCCAAATGTTAATGGCCTAAAATCACCAATCAAAAGACACAGACTAGCAGGTTGGATCAACAACAACAAAAAAAAGGATCTAACAATATGCTGCCTCCAAGAGTTTTATCTCATAGGAAAAGACATCCACAGGCTGAAGGTGAAAGTTTGGGAGAAATCATACCACTCATATGGACTGCAGAAGCAAGCAGGGGTTTCCATCCTCATATCAAATAAAGTAGACTTCAAGCTAAAGTTAATCATAAGGGATAAAGAAGGACACCACATACTGCTCAAGTGAACCATACACCAACAAGACATAAAATTACAAATATATATGCCCCAAACAATGGAGCATCTACATTCATCAAATTATTCTCAAGTTCAAGAGTCAAATACACCATAACACAATAATTCTGGGTGACTTTAACATAACTCTTTCACCACTGGATAGATCTTCCAAACAAAAGCTGAACAAAGAAACTATACAAGTCAAAAATAAAATAAATAACCTAGACTTAAGGAACTTATATAGAATATTTCATCCTTTAATGAGTGAATACACTTTCTTCTCAGCAGCACATGGATGCTTCTCTAAAATAGACTGTATATTATGTCACAAAACAACTCTAAGCAAATATAAAAAAGTAGAGATACTAGTATGCACTCTATCAGACCATAATGGAATGAAATTAGAAATCAATGATAAAATAAGGAATAAAAGCTACTCCAACACCTGGAGACTAAATAATATGCTACTGAATGAACAATGGGTTGCAGAAGACATCAAAGAGGAGATTTAAAAATTTTTAAAGGTGAACGAGAACACTGATACAACATATTGAAATCTCTGGGAAACTATCAAGGCAGTTCTAAGACAAAGTTCATTGCATGGAGTTTATTCCTCAAAAGAAGAAAAAGTCAACAAATAAATGACTTAACATGACATCTCAAAGCTCTACAAAAAAAAAAAAAAAAAAAAAAAAAACAATCCAACACCAAAAGCAGTAGAAGACAGGAAATAATTAAAATCAGAGATTAAATCAATGAAATTAAAACAAAAGAAACAATTGAAAATATTGACAAAACAAAAAGTTGGTTCTGAAAAAATAAATAAAATTGACAGACCCTTAGCCAGGCTAAAGAAGAGAAGGAGAGAGAAAACTCAAATTACTAACATAGGTGATGAAAAAGGAAATATCACAACAGACACTACAAATATACAGGAGATAATTAGAAATTATTTTGAAAACTTGTACTCCAATAAAATACAAAATGTAGAAGACATCAACAAATTTCTAGAGTTGTATGATTTGCCCAAATTGAATCAGGATGTTATACACAATTTAAACAGATCAATTTCAAGTGATGAAATAGAAGATGCGATCAGAAGCCTACCAACCAAGAAAAGTTCAGGACCAGATGGATACACAGCTGAGTTCTACAAGCCCTTTAAAGAAGAAATAATACCAATATTCCTCAATTTGTTTCAGGAAATAGAAAAAGAGGGAGCACTTCCCAACTCATTTTATGAGGCCAATATCACCCTGATACCAAAGCCAGGCAAAGACACATCAAAGAAAGAAAACTTTAGACCAATATCCCAAATGAACATAAATGGAAAAATTCTCAATAAAATTCTGGCAAATTGAATACAAAAACACATCAAAAAAGATAGTACACCACAATCAAGTGGGGTTCATTCAAGGGATGCAAGGTTGGTGCAACATACAGAAATCAATAAATGTAACTCATCACATCAATTGACTTAAAGATAAGAACCATATTATTATCTCAATAGATGGAGAAAAACCATTTGACAAAATACAGCACCCCTTCATGTTCAAAACACTAGAAAAACTAGAGATAACAAGAACATATCTCAACATCGTAAAAGCTATCTATGCTAAGCCCCAGGCCAACATCATTCTAAATGGAGAAAAATTGAAAGCATTCACTCTAAACACTGGAACAAGACAGGGATGCCTTCTTTCACGACTTCTATTTAACATAGTTCTTGAAACACTGGCCTGAACAATGAGACAGACAAAATAAATTAAAGGGATACAGATAGGTAAACTAGAACTCAAATTATCACTATTCACTGATGATTTGATTCTATACCTAGAGGACCCAAAAACATCCACCAGAAAACTTCTAGAACTCATAAATGAATTCAGCAAAGTAGCAGGATACAAAATCAACACCAATAAATCAAAGGCATTTCTAAACATCAGTGACAAATCCTCTGAAAGGGAAAAGGAGAAAACTACCCCATTTACAATAGCATTTAAAAAAATAAAATATTTGGGAATCAACAAAAGACATGAAAGACCTCTATAATGAAAACTACAGAACACTAAAGAAAGAAATTAAAGAAGACCTTAGAAGATGGAAAGATCTACCTTGTTCTTGGATAGGCAGAATTAATATTGACAAAATGACCATACTACCAAAAGCACTACAAAGATTTAATGCAATTCCAATCAAAATCCCAATGACATTCCTCATAGAAATAGAAAAAGCAGTGATGAAATTCTTTCGGAAAAATAAGAGACTCAGAATAGGTAAAGCAATCCTTAGCAAGAAGAGTGAAGAAGGTAGCATCACTATATCAGATCTTAAATTATACTACACAGCAATAGTAACAAAAACAGCATGGTACTGGCACCAAAATAGACTTGTAGACCAATGCTACAGAATAGAGGACACAAAGACAAATCCACATAATTACAGTTATCTTATATTAGACCAAAGCACCAAAAATGTGCATTGGAGAAAAGATAGCCTCTTCAACAAATGTGTTGGGAAAACTGGAAATCCATATGCAACAAAATGAAATTAAACCCCTATCTCTCACCATGCACAAAGCTCACCATGCACAAAACTCACCATGCACAAAACACAACTTCCTTAATAAGACTCCTGTAGCACAAGAATTAGTATCAAGAATCAGTAAATGGAATAGATTCAAACTAAAAAGCTTCTTCTCCGTGATAGAAACAATCAGAGAGGTGAATAGAGAGCCTACTAATTGGGAACACATTTTTACAACATGCACATCAAATAGAGCACTAATATCTAGAATATTTAAAGAACTCCAAAATCTTAACACCAAAAAATCAAATAACCCAATCAATAAATGGGCCAAGGAACTTAATAGACACTTCCCAGAAGATATATAGTCAATCAACAAATACACAAGAAAATGTTCAACATCCCTGGCAATTAGAGAAATGCAAATCAAAACTACTCAAAAATTTCATTTCATTCCAGTCAGAATGGCAGCTATTAAGAACACAAACAACAATAAATGTTGGAGAGGATGTGGGGGAAAAGGCACACTCATACATTGCTGGTGGGACTGCAAAATGTTGCAGCCAGTATGGAAAGCAGTATGGGGATTCCTTGGAAAACTGGGAATGGAAACACCTTATGACTCAGCAATCCCACTCCTTGGTCTTTACCCAAAGGACTTAAAAACAGCATACTGCAGGGACACAGCCACATCAATGTTTATAGCAGCACAATTCACAATAGATAAACTGTGGAACCAACTTAGATGCCCTTTAGTAGATGAATGGATAAAGAAAATGTGGTATATATACATAATGGAATATTAATCAGCAATAAAAGAGAATAAAATCATGGCATTTGCAGGTAAATGGATGAAGTTGGAGAATATGATGCTAAGTGAAGTTAGCCAGTCTTAAAAACCCAAATGCCAAATGTTTTCTCTGATATAAGGAGGCTGATTCACAGTTGGGTTGGGACCAGGATCATAGGAGGATTAGAAGAACACTAGAAAGGCCAATGGGGAGGGAAAGGAAGGGATTAGGAAAAAGGGTAAAAAAAAAAGATGGTAGAATGAGATGGCTATCATTACCCTAAGTGCATGTATGAAGACACAAATGGTGTGAATATACTTTGTATACAACCAGAGATATGTAAAAATGTGCTCTATACGTGTAATATGAATTGTAATGCATTCTGCTGTCATATATAACAACTTAGAATAAATTAAATGGGAAAATAAATGACTAAAAAATTTAGAAATGGAAAAAAAAAATAAAACAGAGAAGATATGTTTCTATTCCCCCGAAATTCAGGTTGACACCTACTCCCCAATGTAATGATGTTTCGAGGTAGATACTGGAAATAGCTAGGTTATGAGGATACAGCCCTCATAAATGGGATTAGTACTCTTACAAAAGAGGTCCCAGAAAGTAACCTGGCCTCTTCCATATGTGAAGACACAGCAGTAAGTTGGCTATCTATGAACTAGGAAGTAGGCCATCACCAGATACCAAATGTTATCAATGACTTGACTTGGACTTCCCAGCTTCCAGAATTGTGAGAAATAAAATTTTTAATAAGCTACCTAGTCTATGGAATTTCTATTAAAGCAGCCTAGGCATACTAAGTCACCTACCTAGAATTGATATTACATATCTAACCTGATTTCACCAATAGAATATTCACATTCGTGTAACAAGTAGAGTTATAATGAGAACACCATAATGTGTTGACAATGGTTTCAGAGTCAATATTAAAGGAATATTCATGCTATCCATTCAAATTTTTGTTTATAAATGTAGAATTTATGCAGAAAAAGGATTCATTCAGATTGTATCTTCTTTAAGTGGTTGCACCTATTTCTTTTTGGCCATATGTTCAGACAGCCAGACAATTCAAGCTGAAAGGTAATCCAGGATTACCAGAGTTATCTAGATCAGACCGCTCCAAGAGAATTTTGTAGTGATGGAAATATCCGTTTTTATTTCCTCTTTTTAGTTACACATGACAGTAGAGTCTATTTTGACATACTTATACAAACATGGAGTATACCTTATTCTAATTAGGATCCCAGTCTTATGGATGTACATGATGTGGAGATTCACTGTGATGTATTCATATATGTACATAGGAGAGTTATGTCAGACTCATTCCACTGTCTTTCCTATTCCACCTCCCTTCCCTTCATTCCCCTTCATCTAATCCACTGAACTTCTATTCTGCCCCCATTTTTTTGTGTTAGTATCCACATATCAGAGAGAATATTCAATCTTTGGTTGTTTGGGATTAGCTTATTTCACTTAGCATGATAGTCTCCTGATCTATCCATTTACCAGCAAATGTCATAAAGTCATTCTTTATGGGTGAGTAAAATTGATGGAAATGTTCTTTACTTTCACTCTTCAATATGGTAGTTACTAGCCAAGCATGTCTGATGAACATATGATATGTTTGTATGACTGAAGAAGTAAAATTTTAACTTTTTACTAATTCATATTTAAAGTTAAATGTACATAGCCTTATGAGCCTATTAGGTATCATATTGGACAGCACATACCTAGTTTTTATATAAAAATATCAATTAATCATAATGGGGAGAGGACATATAGGGAGAGGGCAGGGGAATCTGGATTACGTTTTTTTTGTTTGTTTGTTTGTTTTTTGTTTTTGTTTTTTTTTTTAGTTTTGAATACTATACCCCATTACTCTGTAGCTATGGAGAATTAGGAAAATTGTGTGATCTCTTTGAGCTTTTTTCCTGAAGATTTCTTTTTATTTAATTTAATTTGTTATGCATGCTTTTAGAGTACAATTCCTTTCATATTACACATAAAGAGCACAGTTTTCCGAGTCATTGGTTTTACACAAAGTATTTTCATACCATTTGAGTTTTTATACATGCACTTAGTGTATTGATGTCAAACTCTGATACAATGTAAGTGAAATCCATGGTCTTCTGCTGACCAAGAATCCCATTCCATTGAACAGTATTGCACAGATATCTAGTTTTCTTTCAATATCCCTTTATGTTCTGTAATAATAGAATTCCAAATTTTTAGCTGAGCACCTGGCCACCCAGCATAAAAACTAAAATTTCCTGTCTACTGATACCCAGCTGTAGCCAGTTGACTAAGTCTTGGCCAAGAGAATATAGGTAAAATCCTATAAGTTTGTCCTCTTTCCTTTACTCTTTCTTGCTGGCTAGAATGCACATATGATTGGAGGAAGTCCTACTTGACTACAGGTATCCCCTAGAATAACCTTGACTACAAGGTTAACTCTCAGACATGGAAGGACTATGAGATCAAAGCAATAGAACAATCTGAGAAATGCAAATAAAAACTATGCCAAGATTCTGTTTCACTCCTGTTAGAATGGCAAGCATCAAGAATACACATAATAAATTTTTGTGAGGATGTGAGGAAAAGGAGCACTTAGCCGGGCGCAGTGGTGTAATCCCAGCACTTTGGGAGGCTGAGGCAGGAGGATCACAAGTTCAAAGCAAGCCTCAGCAATGGTGAGGCACTTAGCAACTCAGTAAGACCCTGTCTCTAAATAAAATACAGAAAAAGGGGCTGGGGATGTGACCCAGTGGTCGAGTGCCCCTGAGTTCAATCCCTGGTACCACAGAAAAAAAAAAAAAAAAAAGAGCACTTATACACTGTTGGTGGGACTGTAAATTATGTACCTCTACATACCTGCTATGTACCTCTGCAACTCAATACATGAAACAACCTATCTTGTTTAAGCCAGTTTTTAAGGAATTGGTGCACTTTATTTATACATAAAACAGGATTCATTGTGATGTATTTGTACATGCTCAAAACATAATTTGGTCAATTTAATTCCCCAGTACCCCTTTTCCTCCCCTCCCCAAACCCCACTTCCCTTCCTCTACTTTACTGTTCTCCCTTCTATTTCCATGAGCTTCTTTTTAAAAAGATTCCTTTTTTCTATCTAGCTTCCATAGATGAGAGAAAACATATGATCCTTGACTTTCCGAGTCTGGCTTATTTCACTTAGCATGATGTTCTCCAATTCCATCCATTTACCAGCAAATGACATATTTTTGTTCTACTTTATGGCTGAGTAAAACCCAATCGTGTATACATACCACATTTTCTTTATACATTCATCTGTTGACAAACACCTAGGTTATGTTCCATAGTTTGGCTATTGTGAATTGTCCTCTATAAACATGATGGGTATGCATGCATCACTATAGTATTCTCAATTTAATTCTTCAGGAAAATTCTGAAGAGTGGTATGCCTGGGTCATATGATGGTTCCATTCCTACTCTTTTCAGGAATTTCCATACTTATTTCTATAGTGGTTTTAATAATTTACAGTCCCACCAACAGTGTATAAGTACTCCTTTTCCTTGCTTCCTCATAAACATTTATTATTTGTATTCTTGATGCTTGCCATTCTAACAGGAGTGAAACAGAATCTCAGCATAGTTTTTATTTGCATTTCTCAGATTGCTTTGTGTTTCTTCTTTTGAGAAATGTCTATTTAATTCACTTGCTGGTTTATTGGTTGAGTTATTCAGGGTTCTTTGGTGTTTAAGTTTGAGCTCTTCATAGATTTTGCATATTAATCTTGTGTCAGAAAAGTATCTGGCAAAGATTTTCTCCCATTCTGTGGGTTCCTTCTTCACATTCTTGTTTACTTTGCTGTACAGAAGACTTTTAACTTCATGTCATGCCACTTAATACTGAACTAGAAAAAACAGTACTAAAATTCACATGGAAGAATTAGAATAGTCAAAGCAATTCTCATCAATAAGAGCAATGCTGGCAGCATCACAATACCTGATTTCAAATTATACCAAATTATACTACAAAACAATAGTAACAAAACAGCATGGTATTAGCATAAAAACAGACATTTAAGACCAATGAAACAGAAGACAAAGAGACAACTCCACACAGATACAATTAACTGATCCTTGAGAAAGTTGTCAAAAACACATTGGGGAAAAAAAAACCTTTTACTAAATGGTGTTGGGAAAAATTGAATATTCATATGTAGAAAATTAAAACTTGATCTCTATTTCTTACCCTGTATAAAAGTCACCTCAAAGTAGATTAAAGACCTATAAATTAGACCAGAAATCTAGAAACTGCTGGAACAAAACCTATGGTCAACACTCCAAAATACAGGTGAAGGCAATTATTTCCTTAATAAGACTCCTAAAGCTCAGGAAATTTAAGTCACTTTTGTTTAAAGTTTACTGACACCCACAGCCAAGCTTCATTCTAACAAATCATAGCTATTCTAGTTGAGACTGTAAACAGCTCTTTCCATTGAAGAAGAGGTCCAAGGCACATTTGTTTTCAGCTTACCTTTTCTAAAATGAGGAACATACTTTCAAATAAGGGCACTCCAATAAGAATTTAGCATACATTGATGCTCATCCTATGCAGGATTTGAGGGTCTAGTCAAAACATAATGGAAAGCTGCATTTTGCAATGTACTAAGTACTGCTTCTAAAACACATCCTTTATATTTAAATACTGAAATTCACCAGGCTGCCTTATAGACAGAAACACATAAAATTTTTTTCTATCAATTGGTGCCAGTTAACTTTTGATAAAAACTATCTGCTATAGAAAATCTGTTATTGGGCAAATAAAAAGTTAAGATGAATAGCCTTAATCCAGAAATCTGAAGTCTGAAATGTTTGGATTTCACAACTTTTTTTTTTAAATTTTGGATTGTCAAATTAGGTATACTCAATTTGTAAAGTACATGCAAATATTCAAAAATTTTAAATAATATGAAATATTACTGCTCTTTAGCATTTCTGATAAGGAATACTCATCTTGTACCTTTTGGTAAGTTGTGGAAGAAAAGCAATCAAAGGTGTATTAAAAATTTTATACTATTAGAGTGAAAAAATTTTCTTATAGCTGTTATTTGAAGGATTAGTTGGTATTGCATTAGGAAGAAAAGACCATTAATCATAGCCACTATTAGAACAATTCTGATAATGGTTTTAGAATTCAACAAATGTGTGGTTCACTATGTTTTTTTTAAATTAAGAACTTGTAGAATTTGGGGGCAATGAACTCCCATATGCCAACAAAGAAAAATCAATAATTTTCCCCATATTAATACTAGATTTGTTATTCAAAGTGCAGAGAGTACTTAATTTTCAAGAGCCATGTGTATTGACATTTCAACTATGTAGACATAACTTTATTTACTATAGTAAAAGCATATTAATGTTGATTTATTTAAACACTTCAATGAAGTAGCAGTTCAGTTTAATCAAATACCAACCTAATTGGGTTATGTTTGATTTTAAAGTTTCAAAACACTACTACAAGATTTGTTAAAGGCTGAATTTAGAAAAGTTATAATCATTAAAAATTTACATTATGTGCTGAGGCTATACTGAGTTTAGTGGCAAATTTCCAAGCAGCAGACCTTTTAAAAGACTAATTGTCTGTGAGTATGTAATTCCCTCAGCGCTGAGCAGGCCTTGCATTGACTTGCAAATATCAAGTTAGAACACTGCCCAGAGCATCCACAAGAAAAAAGAAATGCCTAAAATGTAGAAGAGGGAAGAAAAACAGGACTGCTGCTATATGTTTTTATTTTTCTTTCCTCCTTTTTCATTTCCAAACCACACATTCTACTGCTGTCATAATGCTAAGATTGTCATGTTTTGGAACATATGTCAGCATTTTTAGAAATCCACTCTTCACCATTCTCTTCCAGGTGTGCTATATATTCCAAACACAGGATGCCACAGACCTCTATGAAACTTGAAAAAAATGAAATTAATGAAAGAGAAGCCCTGTCTACATAATTGAATTTTTCAAGATTCTGTTGAGCTGGGCACTGTGGCACATGCTTGTAATCCCAGCACTTGGGAGGTTGAGGCAGGAGGATTTCGAGTTCAAAGCCAGCCTCAGCAATGGCGAGGCACTTAAAAACTCAGTGAGACCCTGTCTCTAATAAAATACAAAAAAGAGCTGGGGATGTGGCCCAGTGATTGAGTGTCCCTGAGTTCAAGCCCTGGTACCAAAAAAAAAAAAAAAAAAAAAAAGATTCTGTTGGACAACTTTTCACCCTGCAGGCAAGCCAATGATAAAGTTTTATTGAAAGGATTAGTGGGAACAAGTTCACTGGGTGACAGAGGATTTTGTAATAAAATGAAAACCAATTTTTTTTTTTATCAAAGGTGAGGCAAATTCCCTATGACTTAAATATTATTGCCTAAGTTTCAATTTAGAAGTTATAACCATTGTGTAAACCTGGGGTGCTTAGTAGAATATCCACTAGCTGCATGGGGTTATTGAGAACTTGAAATGTGACTGATACAACTGAGGCACAGCATTTTTAGTCTTAATTAATATAAATTTATTTAAATTGTAACCTGTTACCAGTGGTTCCTGTACTGGACAGTGCAGATCTAATGACTTGATCATATTCTGTTTGGTTCATTCAAGGTTGCTTCATAAGTAGTGATGAAAAGATAGATTCCTCTAAACTTATGCTGTTCATTATGGAAGCCATTATCCACATGTGACTATTAAGCACATGAAATGAGATAGGCTATAAGCATAAAATATTGGTTTTCTAGGTATCACCATAAAATATACTAAATATGGTCAATATCTTTATATTGATTACTAGATTAAAAGATTTTTTATTACTTGTTATTAGCACATTATAATTATATATAATATTGGAGTTTATTGTGATATATTCCTACAAGCACATAACATAATTTGGTCAATTTTATTCTCCAGTACCTCCTTTTCCTCCCTTCCTCCCCCCCATCCTCTTCCTCTATTCATCTACTGTACTTGTATCCCTGAAATGATAATTTTTTGATATATCATGTTAAAATTTCATTTCACCTGTTTAAGTTTTATACGTTTTAATTTAGCTACTAGATGTTTTGAAATTACATATGCAAATTATATTATTTTTCCTTTTTTTTTTTTTTTTTTTTTTGCAGTGCCAGGAATGAAACCCAAGGCCTTGCATATCTCACATTATATTTCTATTGGACAGTGCTACTGCAAACAAATTAGGTCAAAGATTTAATTCATTATGCATGAAAATATGTCAAAGAGTGAAAAAGTTTTGAAGTAGTGTTGCAAAAATTCAGTTATGTGACTGACTGCTCCATTATTAAATTGACCTTATACTTATCATGTGCTTCACACTGTGTTTCATGAAAATCTCTTTAATATAAAGAACTAACTTATGGTTCTTCTCCCTATTCTACCAAGACTCTCACAATGGACATTCCTTCTGTTATATAATCTCCATTCCTTTTGCCAACTCCTACTCCAGCTGTTCCCTTACCTCCTATTTCTGCATTGGCACTGGTTTTCAGAGATGGTCTGGAAAGTTGTTTCCAAAACAGTCTACAGGGCTAGGGATATAACTCAGTGATAAAGCCTGTGCTTAGCATATGCAAGGCTCTGGGTTGAATCCATACCACCACAGAAATAAATTAATAAATAAACACAAACAAATAGTTCAGTCAATTTAGTTGCCATTCTTTTATTGGGTTTATTGTATACCTGCCAACTCTTCCTTTTTCTGTTCCTTTATCTCAATCTATTAACTCCCAGAAAAAGAGTTTCTTTTTTTAAGGTTAACCGTATTTTTTACATGATTCAACACCACAGATTTCCTATGATGCCATATAGTCTTTCCAGGTGATAGCAACTGACAATAGTTTTACATTTAGTGTTCCTATTTTCCATCCATTATCGTCTCTCTTTCTGAAGTATGAGGATTGCATCAGACTAGGAGTACCTAGCTTGCTGCATAATCCTAAAGTGTTCACTCTGAGAAAAATTAAGCTAGAGCCTCAGTAAAACCAGGTGCTAAGCAACTCAGTGAGACCCTGTCTCTAAATAAAATACAAAATAGGGCTGGGGATGTGGCTCAGTGGTTGAGTGCCCCTGAGTTCAATCCCTGGTACAAAAAAAAAAAAAAAAAAAAAAAAAAAAAAGAAGACAAGCTGATGAAGAGGTATTCACACTTAATTACTTCTACAATATTCTTTGTAGAGCATAGGAATCCTGCATCATTAGCAACTGGATTAAAAACAAACGTTAACACTCAAGCTAACTTCAAGAATGATCAATCTGAAGAAAGTAGCTTGGGAATGTGAATTTCCCTTCTTGCCAAAATAGATGAATAAGTATGCTAATTAATTAATCAATTTTTTCTGTTTTTACTAGCTAAAACAGCATGTCAATCTTAAAGAGTACAATGGCATAATAAACATACATGTAGAAATTATGAGAGATCTAAAAGAAAAGGGAAGCCTGAAGGAAATACAAGTTTAAAAAGCTGATACTTTTTTAGAATAATAATGACTGGTGTCTACTAGATATGCATCATCTTCCAAGCCAAAATTCCAATATTCAAATTAAGTATATCTTTTAAAAAAGTAGTTTCTATGAGAGGGGTGCATCCAACTCCCTGCACAAGGCAAGAAGTTAAAGGTACTAGAGACACCTTCCATCTCCTTTCCTTTTATACCATCTTTGATTTGCTATCCCCTCCTACACACACACACACACACACACACACACACACACACACACACACACACACACCATGCCTTCTTTGGGTAGTGAAGGAGCCTGTTAAGCAGCACCTATTATCTGGGAGTGCAATTAAATTAAACAAGTCTCAACCCTTAGTTCTGAATTAAGTTTTCAGTTCCAATTCCACAGCATAGAACATAGTCAAAGCTGGATGGAAATCTAGACATTTAAGTTCTGTTAGATGTGGTGTTAGGTGAGGAGAGGTCTGGATATGAGATGTTTCCTTCTAGGTGGAAGGAAGCTTACAGAGAATCTCTAGATATTCAGAAATGAAGGAAGAGGACAGAACAAGGGATAAGGTAATATGAAAGGCTTGATCTGCCAAATAGGATGAAGGAAGCAGAATGAGGGAGATGAAAAAGGCCCAAGACAAATTGCTTATGTTTGCCCTTTCACTAGGTCTAATACGAAAATAAAAAGCCTTAAATTTTGTAATGGCAAAAGAAGCAAAATGTAGAATGGACAATAAAAGATGGGATGATTTCTAGTAGAGTAGCCATTAGCAAGAATACAAGAATTAATACTGTATTCAAACCTACCAGTATCCATGATTTTGGTGAAGGGGGATACCGAGGATTGAATTCAGCGGCACTTGACCACTGAGCCACATCCCCGGTCCTATTTTTGTATTTTATTTAGAGACAGGATCTCACTGAGTTGCTTTGCATCTTGCCATTGCTGAGGCTGGCTTTGAACTTGCAATCCTCCTGCCTCATCCTCCCAAGTTGCTGGGATTTCAGGCGTGCACCACTGCACCCAGCTAGTATCCATGATTTTTGCACCATTTTGATAGTCACTGAGCTCTTATCTTTACATTTATACCTGAAGTTCTTAGTGAGTCAAGTATAATTTATTGTTGGAATGCATTGCACTGGATACAATGCAGAGACCGAGAGACTGGTCAAATACCAGAATGGGAGACAGAGATAAATCAGTACTTGGATTCACCAAAAAGCAAGAGGTAGGTTCAGTCTGGAATTTCAGGGTTACTACAAGATGTCTGTAAGAATTGGCAACTGAAGTTTTCAGTAAAGACCAAGAACAAAAAACAAAGACGGAAATACAAGTTGAGATCTAGGGATAAATTCAGATTGGGAAGCAAAGAGTACAGTCATTACTGGAAGGTCGCATGAGGATCAGTTGTGCTAAATAAACAGTTCTCTCCTGGGTTAGGCTAATACTGTTCATGGTAGCTTTCATTTTTTTTATTGTATTAAGCCATATTTCTTCTCTATTTTTCAGTATTAGCACACATGTGAAGGTCATGCAATTCACACACTAAAAAGAGCCATATGTCAATGGCAGGAAGTAAACTCACCAAATTTAATTTTAATTACCCACATGGGTAACTGAGCACTTCATATGCTAGGACATCTACAAGGGCCTCTTCCTAAGAAGTATTCAATTTAATGAAAGATATGAATTTAAAGCTCTGAGGAAAAGAAAACAATGTTTTTTATAGTTAGATAAATTTCCAAAGTAGAAGAGACCAAAGTTATTTAGTTGAAATCAACATTTTTTTTAAAAAAATCATTATTTTAATTGACGTAATATGGCTACATTTTTAAAGTTGAATAGTATTACTAGGCTTAAAATGATAAGAGCAGTCCCCCTAACCTTTCCATCTGATGATACCTATTCACTGAAAGCAAACAACTTCTAACTCTTTGCTCTATTCTTTTTAGTGTTTACCTCCCCCCATCTACATTATGCACTTACACTGTTATTTTTTAAAAAAATCAGATTTAGCTAGTATCTCTGACTTCCTATTATGAGAACTCAGCTTTACAAAATAAACCCCTCCACCTAACACATATACCTTATTTGGTTGAAACAGTCAGTGTTTACATTATTATAACCATGTGACATTATTTATAGCTGAGCTACCCAGTTATTATGATTGACTTGTATGAATGCTTTATTTTCTAGAGTTCATTAGTTGGCTCTTTTTTTCCATTTATTTAGTTTTCTATGCACTAGTAATAATTCAGCCCTAAATTCTCTGAAGAGTTAAAGGCCTCCTCTGAACACACATTCAGAGATATAATCATGCTACCACTCTTATGTTCATCTTGGAGCTATTAGAGTTCTCTAACTGCTCCAGCCTACACCAGGGTAGAAGCTTGGCTGCCAGTTTTGGGGAGCTAAGTACAGAAAAGACACTGGGACTTTTGCTGTTTAATATGCACTCCCCTTGTTTTCAGTATAAGTCATCTATCTCTTCTAACCTTATCTGGGCCTGGTGTCCCTGAACATAGAGTCTGAGTGATTAAGCTTTCCTAAAGAGTAACCCTGTCTCCAACCAGAATGCAAGTGGGAAAAGAATTGTCTGGAAGTATATGATGGGAAGGGGATCTGGTCTGGGCTCTCTTGCTTTGATGATATTCTAGGAGGTCACCTATTTTCACTCTCACCTTCTTCCCTGCCTGAAATTTGATATTTCTAATTATTGAAACTTTCTGGGATTTTATAGTGGCAATAGGCTATTTCTTGCCTTCCCTTTCCCCTCCTCTGCAGGCTTAGTTTCACTTTTCCAATGTCCACTGTGTCGGTATAACACTTGGCCATCAGCTTTCCAGCCTTCAAAGTTTTGTTGCTACCTCTTGTCTGCTGTCATCTTCTAGTCACTGGCATTTTTTGATAAGTTGGAACTTTATATTACTTTAATATCATCTTAGTGGGGTTTGAAGATGGAATAGAGATGCATGCCTCTGTTCAATACAACATGTGTAACCTCATTCATTTTTAAATGTTTTATAATTACATTGCAGTTATACATAACATTGGAGTTCATTTTGACATAAACATACATGCATGGAATTTGGTCCCCAGTACTTCCCCTTTCTCTTTCTTTCTCCTTCTCTCTCTTTCCCTTCCTCTACTCTACTTGCAGTTTGGAGGTTGTGGGAATGGTAAAAGAAGGTAATTATACTTGGGGGCTCTACCCTAATTAATATATCAATGCTGTCTTTTCTGAGTGGGTCAGGTTGCATTAAAATGGATTTGTTTCTGAAAGAACGTGTTATAAAGCAAGACTACCTGATGCTTGTCCCATATGTACACAGCCATCTCTCTTTCTACTTTTCTGCCATGTTGTAATATAACTAAGAAACCATCTCCAGGACATCAGTGATATAATGGCTGGACTTTCCAGCTACCAGAATCATGAGCCTCATGAACCTCTTGATCTAGTAAAGGATGCAGTCTCAGGTGTTCTGTTACAGTACCATAAAACTAAGACATATTCCATAATTCCCTTAAGACCTGGGATAAAACAGTAGGGCTGTAAGGATGCAATAGGTGGAAGTCCACAGTGTTCACAAATGAAGGAAACAGGAGTAGAGAGAATCCAGATTGCCTAAGTCTTGGTCCTGTACTTTTCCCATTTATCCCACTGAGTCACTTAGATGCAAAGACCATTATCTTTTAAATTGTTTTGACATTGCAATAAGTGATCAAAGATTTCTACAAGTGTTCTGAATATAAGGTTTTATGCTTTTAGTGGCCTGTACATTACAAGTTGGCTTACAGCTTCACAGGTGATTTATTTTGCCAATTTTTAAATAGTCCTCATCCTTAGATACATTCAGGAATACATAATTAAACTGGTATAGTTGATACTCATAAAATGAAACTCAATAATGCAAGAATTTTGGTTTATTGTGACTATTTAGATTCTGCAACTTCAAAAAGATTATAACTCTTGGCTGGTGGTTAGAAACAGGAAAGAAAAGAACATAAATATGGACAAGGCAAACTCCCATTGTGAAATTCATGAGGTTTATGATAAATACTTCCCTTCTACTTGAACTTGTAAAAAGTTGTGGTAAACTAAGATGCCCCCTACAGAACTAGAAAAATGTCTGACTGCCTTTTGAGGATACATTGACTATGGCTCTCTTTCCACATTGTGAGGATCTTGGCGGAAATGGTAACTGGGTAGAGAAGGGGATGAGGGAAGGAAAAGATGGGAGAAACTTATGTCAGTGCATCCATAAGAAGGTAGTGAAAGAGGAGGAATAGATGAAGGGATTGGGAGTTGGGAATTGGAAAATGGCTGCCTCCCACACCTAATTAGAAAGGTTTTATCAAAGAGCTTCCTAACTAGTGTGTTGAAAAACACTAGTTTGCCAAGATTTAGTTTCAGGTGAACCAATGTATCTATCCCTTCAGTCATAGGGGTGGCTGAGTAGAGTGTGAGGTATCCAGATCCCCTGGCTAGTCTCCCCTGATGTTCAGTGTGCCACACAAGCTTTCTCCCTTTTATACATGTGCACTGATTTGGAGAAAATTTTTGATTGTTTGTTTTAAAAAAGATCAAGGAACATCTACAAGGAGAAGTAGACTCAGAACCTATATATATTTAGGTTGGGAAGCACAGAATATGTCTTCATTAAGACAACACAAGATGGAGAACTATGATATTTGCTTTCTGTGCTGACTTGGAGTTGAAGACGTCATTGACCTTGCATAATAGTTATTTGTTTCATCTCACATAACTATTTTCCTCTTTTTTCAAAAAATGTTTCTTGAAAAGAATATTCCACTGCTTATTCTATATGTTTATTCTAATATTTCCATTGCATCCTTTCTTGTTTCTTTAACTTCATTATTCTTTTTAAAGCCCCTTGAACTTTATATTAAGCTAAATCGATATTTTCTCTTGGTAATGTTTGCTCAGTTAGAGATATTTGTAGATCAATAGACCTCCCTCTATGCCAAGAAATATTTTGTTCCTTTACTCTTCCTTTATAAATTATCCCTTCATAGCCCTTAAACAAGGAAAAGCCCATTTCTTTATATATAATATTGATATATGCCATTCTTCTTTGATATAACATCATTTATAGGCATCGATCCTATCATACATTCTCTTTGTGTTCCCTCTGGCCTGTTATGTTCATTAAATAAAAAGTGTATTCAGAAGGATAAATTACAAAAGGCATAATCCTGTAAGGACACAAAATGCAGACAGAAGTAGAGGTGTGAAAATGGAACTAGAAATAATGAAGATACAGATAACTAATCCTTCAGCACTAGAATACAGGGCACTGGAAGTTCAATCACTAATTTCAGACCTAGAAAGAAGTTTTCTAGCCAAGTGCACTTCCAGGAAACACCATGTGATAGTGTAAATGAATCCTCAGCCTCCCACTCTGCAATTCAACACTTAAAAGTCAGGCCTAGAAAAGGAGCATGAGAGTGGATAGGAAACTGGGAGAAAAATCTGGAGAGTATAATGTCAGGCAATCTAGGAGATGTAGTGGTTCAGGAATACATGATTAATAGGATCAGCTGTTAATGAAATGTTGAGTATAATGAGGACAGAGATGTTATTATTGGCTTTTGAAACATAGTTGTTTTTAGTGACTTTAACAAAAAGCTGTTTCAGTAGACAGAGAACTGAGTGGAGTGGATAGAAGAGCAGAAGTGTGGGCATGAGGCTATGGATGGATCCAAGTCCAATGGATGGGATTTATGCAATTGGTGGTGGATCAAGTACATTTTTTAGTTTTTTCAAGTGCATTTTTAAAGGTGAGAAATTTTTGTCTATTTTCTTTGTCTCCTGATCATGCCTGCTCACCCTTTTCCTTGACAATAGTCCTTGTTAGCCCCACACACATTAAAATATGTGCGACCCATTTTCCCTATCAGTCCCACACACATGCTTAGTTTCCCCCCTACACACACAAATCACCATCATATTACTCTTCCATTTTTTCTGAAGGCCTTTCTCAAATAACATCACTGTCTTCACAGCTGTTTCTCCATTATTTCTCAAAGCAGTAATAGTTTCAACATCCACATAATGAGAATCATTTCACTAAGTTAATTTCACTAAACTCCCATTCAGCCCTCGTAGGTTACACTCTCTTTATATTTCTTGTTCTTCTTGCTAATTTTCCCTATTCCTCTTTTGTCTTCCAGGAGATGCTCAAACAATATACATTAGCAAATTTGTGCATGCTAATATCCATAAAAGAATGGTTTTCTGAAGCATATGCAAAGTTAACATGTGAGTTAAAAAGGAGTTTTTTCTATTATATCTGACTCTATGGTGAAAATAAAATTAAGTAATGCTGAATAAAATTTCTCCTCATATATTGATATTCCTGGGCTTTGGTCTTTATCCTTTAGTATGGTGTAGTATTATCATGCTCAGCTGCAATAATCCAAAAGAACTGTCATGGACAATTTTTGTGAATAAGGGTTGAGAGTTTAAATTCATGACATAAAAGTGTTACAGTAGACTGGAGGTGTAGCTCAGTGGTAGAGTACTTGGTTCAATCCCTAGCATTGCTAAAAGAAATATCATTTTGACATTAATGAGATTCTGGAAAATCCTAAATGTAAGTTCCTTTTTAAAAATTTTTTATTATTCTAATTTGTTATACATGTTTGCAGAGTACATTTCATTTCATATTACATATAAAGAGCACAATTTTTCAAGTTGCTGGTTTTATATAAAATATTTTTACAACAATTGTGTCTTCATACATGTATTTTGGGTAATCATGGATAACTCAGTCTGCTATTATTCCTATACCCTTGCCCCCTCCCCTCCCTCCCTCCTCTTTGTTCTATTTAAAGCTCTTTCATTCCTCTCATCCCCTCTCTCTTGCCTTTATAAGTTAGTATCCTCATATCAAAGAAATCATTTGACCTTTGGTTTTTTGGGATTGGCTAACTTCACTTAGCATTATTTTCTCCAACTCCATCCATTTACCTGCAAATGCCATGATTTTACACTCTTTTAGTGATGATTAGTGTTCCATGTGTATATATACCAAAGTCTCCCTATCCGTTCATCTGCTGATGGGCATCAGGGTTGGTTCCACAATCTAGCTATTGTGAATTGTGCTGCTATAAACATTGATGTGGCTGTGTCCCTGTAGTAAGCTGTTTTTAAGTCCTTTGGGAATAGGCCAAGGAGTGGGATAGCTGGGTCAAATGGTGATTCCATTCCCAGTTTTCCTAGGAATCTCCATACTACTTTCCAGGTTGGCTTCACCAATTTGAAGTTCTACCAGCAATGAAAGAGTGTGCCTTTTTCCCCACATCCTCGCCAGCATTTATTGTTGTTTGTTTGTTTTTTGATAGCTGCCATTCTGACTGCAGTAAGATGAAATCTTAGAGTTGTTTTGATTTGCATTTCTCTAATCGATAGAGATGTTGAACATTTTTTCATATATTTTAAACGTAAGTTCTTGATGCCAACAATTTGAGGGCAGATTCTGGACACAAAGACATGTCTTTTAGAAAACTTATATAAAAATAAACACTCTTATTGAGTTTTCCAAAAGAAAATATTTCTGGCTTCTTTCTTTTCATTTTAGTAAATGATCCAGTAAGATAAATTAATGTTTGTTTTTTCAATTTGGGAATTTGGAATTTTATGTATATGCAATTTTATATATACATTTGTGGGTGTTAGTGGTTAGTTTTTGTTTGTTTGTTTGTTTGTTTTGGGGTTCGTGACCAGTTGGTATTATTTATTATAAACATTACTTATCAGTACATATACATTAAAACAGAAAAATTTTAAAATCTGAAAGGTTATATACCAAACCACACTGTGGTAGGGGGATAAGAAATAAGGTGAAAGATCTATTTTTTGTAGGTTCCTATGATGTTTGTTTTGCATGAAGCATTTTTCAATTTTTTAATTTAAGATATCTATTTGAATTTGATAAATATAAAATAAAACAACCAAAAGAGTTTGTACCTTTTATTACATGAAAAATTAAATCCAATTTGATTTCTTTTATCTTATCTTCCACTTGTTTGCTGAGCATTTCATTTTTGCTTTATTCTCCTTAACACAATGCTAAATATTGTGTTAACTCTTTGTCAATATGATCAAATATCTCACAAGAACAATTTAATGGACAAAAAGTTTATTTTCCATAAAAAATTAATTTCTATAAATTTATGGAAAAGTTAATTTCCATAAATTTATGGAAAATTTAGAGAAACTAGGCTTCATTGTACATTAACAAAATTTTGCCCATTTAAATGAAAATCTATTTACATATTAAAATACTTAACTGATGAAGATAGTGGTTAGTTTTAGAGACACTACAGTATCTGAGACTGATTTACAAGAAAGAAAAGCCAGGATTAGTTTGAAAAATTTAGATAATTCATTCTACCTTGCTATTAACTAGCTGTGTGGTATTGGCTAAATTATTTAAACTTTTTGTACTCCCATTTATTAAAATCTTAGTGAGGGGTTTAGCTTGGATCCATGGATGTCTATACTCCATGGTATTTCAGAGGCCCATATTGTAGTATTGGTAGTAGGAGAGGGGCAAAGAGGTGACCAGAAGTTTAGAATAAAAAGCTCCAGGTTGAGGTAAAATGGCTTTTTATAAACATTAGTCAAACAATTACTGGCTACTTTTGTCTTATTACTACTGAAAGTATGGTAATGATGCCTCATGATCTTCCATGGAGGTCATAGTTTGTGTGGAGAGCCACATAGATTATGAGAGATACTGTATTCAGAAATAAAAGATTCATATACAAAAATGGAACCTGTATTACTACCTTAAAGTATCACTGTTTTCACTGGCACATAGTAGATACTTGTTATGATTTGGATATAACATGTTCCCCCAAAAGCTCATGGATTAGAAATATGACATCCAGTGCAGGAATGTTTGGAGGTGAAATGATTAGATTATGAGAGTTGTAACTTGATCATCAGATTAATTGACTTGATGGATTAATAATTTAAATGGACTACTGACTCTAGGCAGGTGAGGTATGGCTGAAGGGAGTACATCCGTGGGAACATGCTCTTGGACTATGTGTTTTCCCTAGCTCTTCTCACCCTCTGTCATCTTTCTGGATGCCATGAGCTGACAGTTTTCCTCTGACACACCCTTTTGCCATGATGTTCTGATTTACATCAGGCCCAGAGCAATGGAGTCAGCTGAACATGGACTGAACCTTTGAAACTGTGAGCCCAAAATTAACTTTTCATCCATTAAATTGTTCTTGTGAGATATTGGATTTAATTTTTTATGTAATAAAAAGCACAATTTTAGTATAATCTCTTTATATATAAAGATTCATTAAACAAAAATGCAGTTATATATATATATATATATATATATATAATTGCATTTTTTTCTTCCTTTGACCAGTAAATCCTTTTTATATTATATTTTTGAGAATAAATGAGACTATAAAAACATTTTGGATTCCTTTGTTTAATTATCAAATAAAGGTGGATTAAACCATGTTAAATGTTTATTATGAGGACCCTCTCAAAGCTATTACTTTGTTGATGTGAAATGAAAAATCTGTTAGTGGTGGATTCTGGATTATTTTGTTTCTCAAATTTTTTGAACATGATTCCCTTTCTACAGAGGATTAGATATGTCACAGAACACACTAGTGAGTGTAATTTTTAACTAAGCATTTAAAATAAAATCATGGTAATATTACCATCATTAACTTGAAAGCTAAGATAAAAGTAACAGGACGAGTACATCTAGGGCTGGAGTGGAAACAGAATAATAACTAGACTTAATAAATCTAAAATATAAACTGAACCACTTAAAGAAAATATTAAAGGTACTTCAAACAGATCTTGAAGTGCTTTATTTAAAGGTGGCAAACTGACCATGTACAAGAATGAAAGATGTAAAATTTAAATGCACACTCACAGAATTACCATGCTGCAGGGATATATGTTTATGCTTTGTGCCCCATCCCACATATAAAAAGAATTACCCCTTAGTTCTCAAGCTTTCTGACCTCACTCTTTTAATATCTAAATTAAAGAACTGAAGACCTTTTCTTATATAATTGCAGGAAATCCAACAATTTCTTCAATATTCCCTTATATTTCCTGGTCATTTTTATTACCTTTAGTTCTAAATTCCAGCTTCCAGCTCAGTTTTTAATGAACTTTGTCAATCATTACATCATTATTCTTGATAATTATTATTTTTCTAAACTGACTCAGTCCAAGTATAGATATAACATGAAAGCACATGAAAGAAAATACAAAAAAAAAAAAAATGGAGAGAGAACTCATGGAACAAACCCACTCTGCATGAGTCTTCAAGTTACCACTAATGCAAAATGTTTTTGCACATCATCGGCTTTTTTGTTGGTGATTTATAATTACAAGTAATAGAGGGATTAGTTATACCATAGACATACATTCACAAACACAATTTGATCCATCTCATTCCCCAGTACCTTCTCTTTCTCTTTACTTCTCCCTCCCAGATTCACTGGCTCTATTCTACTTATTCCCTTCTATTATTAGATTGAAAGAGGGAGGTAAAAAGGAATTTAAATAAAGAGGGGATCTTACAAAAACAGAAGAGGGAGAAATAGAAGAAGGGAATCTAGAGGAAGGGAAGAGAGTAGGACATGGGGAAATATCAGGTAAAAAATCTACCAAATTATGCAGTGTCCATGTACAAATATACCACAATGAATCATATATATGTATACATGAGCATATATACATATATATGATTAAATATACACATATATATGATTATATATTTAATTATAATGCACATAATAGACATTTACTAATGGTTGGCTTAACAGAGTAGGATTGCTGCACAGAGGAAGTAACAACTTGCAAAATTAGAGTATCAGACAGTAGTTCCTGCTGTGGTCATATTCTAGTACTGGCTACCTGCCATAATTCTGGAGCCCATTCTCCCATCAGCACTTTTCCACAGGTACCTGGTTCCAATTCCTATCTCTTTGGCTACCTGGCGGAAAGTACAAAATGCTTTTCTCTTATTGAGATGATAAATTTCATTCCAAATTGTTTAAACCTCTACCCTCAGCAGAAGACCTATCCTTTATAACTGAAAGGCATTTGTGTTTCCTCTTTGTTATTTCCACCTTGACTGTAGAAATAGCTGCAGTTATCCTCTTTTCTTTCATAAAATTTATTTTCCCAAATATGAAAAATGGTATGGCTAATGTTTTCCTGAAAAAGTGGAGACTATAAGAAACATTGACAACTGATTATGAATGACTTTTCCTTTTAAATAATTTATGAACACATTTTTGCAATGTTGCTTTTATTATTTTACTTTGACATGACATGATCTAATAAGTTTCATGAAGTGACCAAGGTGGCTCTTTAGTGCTTTAAGAAATCAAATCAAGTTTATTGTCCCTATACCTAAAAAGAAGAAAAGGAAGGTATATTGCAGTATTAATGAACTGATGAAAAAAGTGGAAACAATTTCAATATTTATCTGAGTTTAATTTGACACTTGGGGCAAGTCTGAAATATCCTGAGATCAAAGATAATGTCTGGGGGCTGGGCTTGTGGCTCAGTGGTACAGTGCTCACCTAGCACATGTGAGGCACTTGGTTCAATCCTCAGCCCCACATAAAAATTAAATAAATAAAATAGATGTACTTAAAAAAATATAAAGTCTGGTAAGCTTACTGCTTCAGGTAGTATAGCAGTCTGGTTATATATGGGCAGAAGAAATGTTTTCAACTTCAATTCTGTTTTACAAAAAATCAAAGTAAAATTAAATTATTCTTGATCACACAGTTGCCCACTAATTAGAGTTGTAAGTTTTCAAATAAAATCATATTAAAGGATTTACTTGGCATAAGCAAGGAAGTTTGACATTATCCTATGATAATAAACAGTCAGGGAGAACTAGAAAAATACTTTAAAACTCTTTTTCTTTCTTCTTTGATCCTACCTAAAGACAAGAAGACTAAAGAGTGTGTGAAACTGATAATAGTTCTAAGCAGGATCAAAAGAAGATATCTTAAAAGACTATTTGTCTGTAATCCCCCTACAATACATAGTGGAAAATACTGCAAGTTAATTTTCAAATGTCACCACAGAAAAAATGGTTGGGAAAGAAATGCCTGACTTACTATCAGTAGGCATAGGAAATACATTTTCATCTTAAAAAAAAAAAAAAACAAGTTGAGATCATCACTACTACTAAATAAAACAAAGGAAAAGTGTGAAAACCAAGCTAACAACTGCACTCACAAATGAGAGTAAGAAGCTAACAAGTAATAACAAATGAGAATCCCTTGCTAAATTTGTAAGTGCCCCATCTCCGTCAACATAAATATGACATCTTCCTTTACTGAACATCACACTACACAACACTCTTCCCAGAAGCCGTATGTTATACAGAAATTGTACAAAATGTCATAACAGCTTACAATCAATGGTAAGGATTCTTATTTCTTTCTTTGTAGAACTGCACCCCTCTGTTTAATTGGTGACCATTTCAGAGATTTCCACTTGTCCCAAACAACACAACTAGCAGTGTTTAATTTGCACAGATTTGTTATCACCAGTTCTGATCTGTTTCACAAAGTACCTGTAAACCATAATTTCATTCTCCCCAATTAGCATTTTTATTTGATCATCTCCTATACTACATACAGACTTATTTTGGGCTATGATTTCCATTTACATCACACTACTACTGTCTTCTCTTGTGCTACTTTCATAAGAGACCAAGTTCATATCTGTCTGAACTTGATAGTAATTAGTTGAACCCAAAGAGTGGACTCTGAAAAAGAAAGTGTCACCGGCTACAGTGGCACAGGCCTATAATTCCAGCAACTCAGGAGGATAAGGCAGGAGCATTCAAAGTTCAAGGCCAGCCTCAGCAACTTAGGGAGGCCCTAAGCAATTTAGAGAGACCCTGTCTCTAAATAAATAAAAAGGGATGGGGTATGTGGTTCAGTGGTAAAGCATCCCTGGGTTCAATCCCCAGTACCAGAAAAGGAAGAAAGAAAAGTGTTACATACATAATGTAAAAATCACCTGTAAGATGAAAGGACTATATCTGGCTCCAGATTAAAAGCAAAATTTGGCTCTAAGTCTCTCTATATTTCCTATTGCTAGAATGCTTTAAGGCAAAATTGTATGGTGGGCAGAATGGTATTTGCCTGGGAAAAGTTTTAGAAAAGAATTTGAATTTGATACATGGGATTATTGTCATTAAGTGACCTGTTAGATGCAGGACATAAGATAAAAGAAGGCACACACTCTCCTTTTAGTTTTAAAATATACTTTTTTGTCCTTTGAACCTTATTTTTAAAGAGTAGACTATCAAATACATGAAGAGACTTGTTTCATAGAGTTTCTGTTAATTATGAGCTATATACAGCACTTCAAGTACATTCTTAACCTCAGCATGAAGTCTCTGTCCTTGAAAATATTTTAGAAAATGATGATAATTGAAATGTGAGAAATCTCTTTTAGGGGCTGAGGGGTTTAACTCATGAATTAATTCAGAAAATGCCATTCTTTTGAAATATACAAGCACTTACAAAAACCACCTGCCCCTGATAAAATGAAAACATATTGATGTTGCCAAAAGGCTTTCTTATTCAATGCCTACTCTATTCTTTTATTCTTATTACTTTATTGACTATTTGGAGTAAAGAAACCTAGAATTAGGAGGTTAATTTTCTTTCCCTAAGGGTCTATGTGTAATATAATCTTCCAAACATATCTTATTTGCTTTGGAATCCACATATAACAAAACTAATAGAATAAAACAATTTGGGAGAGTCTCCCTTGAACTTTTGCTATATTCTTCAACAGAATTTTATTTATATATTATTATGTGTTGGTCCATGTTCTAAGTTTTGGAGATTCAATGTCCTTGCTATTATGAAGATTAGATTCTATCAAGGAAGTAGACAATAAACAGAATCAGAATCAATCCCATATTATAATTTCAGGTAGTAAAACCAAAAGAGAACAAGTTAAGGGGCTGGATCATGATGGTTATTTTAGATATGCTGTCAGTGAAGACATGACATAAGAAGACATTTGATCAGAAAAAAAAATGTGAGAGAAGATTCAAAAGTTTCAGACACCTAAAGCAATGTTCCTATTTCTGAAATCCAGCATTCATTCTACATTTATCATGTATCAGATAAGACCTAGGGGCAAGTGATATAGAACAACTAAAATGTAGGTTTTTGCCTTAAAAGGGCTCAGATTCTAGTGGAACAGATAACACAAAGTTCTAATCCTTATATTGTGATCATCTGTCTAAAGGAGGACAGTGCCAACATAACAAATTTTTTTAAAAAACAAGGAAATAGTCATAGGTCTAACATTCAATCTTCTTTCTATGCCTGTTCCCTTCTCATCCACTGCCTTATCTCATATATATATACATATATATATATATGTATATATATATATGCATATGCATGTATATATGTACACATGTATATGTATGTATATATACATATGTATGTGTATATATATATATATATATATATATAAAAGCTTGCGACTAGCATCAAGTATCAAGGTTTCAGCCATCTTAGCATCCGTTAATCATAAACTATAGAAATGGATCTGAAGGTTTTTCACAGGTTTTTAAATCTTCACTTGAGTCCTTCTCCAAAGAAGAAAATCCACTTTCCTACTAACCATGGAACAGAACTATGATTCAACTCTCTTGGAGTAGACAGTTGAAATTCAAATAGCCTTCCAGAGGCCCCAGAGGAGTCACTGAAATGGGAGAAGGGATTTCTACCTCAGAGGAGAAGGATGGGGAAAACTTTCAATATTTTTCAAATTCTATTTAGTAAAATTTGTGTATATTAAGATATAAATTTATACATATATTATGTATAATGCATGGGTATGTACATCTAATTATACATTTTATGAAGAATTTTTTAAAGTTTCTCTTGGAGAATAAAACTGACATAAATCACATGAAGAATAAGAATGACATAGAGGTTCAGAAATGTGTTTTGGAATACTGAATGTTTTCTGTCCATCTCAGAGATTGCTTTTGATTCTTCTTTAAATCTGATTTCATAGAAATAAAAATGTGAAGGGGAATTCTTCACTGGTTTTTCCCCAGGCCACACAGCCCTTTGGATGGCACTGGAGCCACAGTACCCAAGGATTAACATCCATGGACCTGCTAAAAGAATAAACACTAAAGGATTGAAATGATAATTATATTGGAAGTCCTGATGTTGCATTAGAATGGAAAGCAAACCAGCACTTTGACTTTAGTACATTTCAGTAGAATTCTGGAATATTCACATAGATAATCTGAAAGCAATTCAAGTCTGCCTCCTAAATTAAAGCTGGCCCATCACATTAGAATTGAGGAGAAATGGGATACTGCCTCATTTTACAAGTGTGGCTTTGTCTTAGAAGCTTGATTATACTGTCCAAAACCATGATAAATGCTATGTGAAAATAAATGGATACATAAAGGCTGAGATATAACATCTTTAAATGAATTCTTAGTCACTTTATTTTAGCATAAAGTCCTCATTCCCCATATCTAATCTACATTATATTAAGAGGTACCATTTCTTTTGTTTCTCCTCTGTCTGCCTTGGTGAATCACTGCTCAAGCCCATCAGTCATGTAGGGTCCCCCTACATACAAACACTAGGCAACCCCCTAATCATTATTGGTAATCAGAGGATTCCTGGGAGCAGCAAAACAGCTATTAACTACTGAGAGCTTAGATGACAGATACTGTGCTTTAAAAATCACAATTGTTACTAACAATTACTATATGATTTACAACATGCCTGGCACTGTGCAGTTTTACCTGTATCATCTTCTTGCATTGTCACACCCCCTTCTACTAAGTACTAGGTACTGATGTTATCAATCCTAATTTTGTAGATGCTAGGCCAATTTGACTCCACTGGTAAAGACATCTGACTATCACTCAGGCTAACTCTGTAGGCCATTTGTCCAGAATTCTGTCATAACAATAGCAGTGACAACAGCATTGTGCCAAATTTTTAATGCATTACTTCCTTTAATTTACAATAACATTATGAACTATGAACTATGAATGCTTTTTTATAAAGAAGGAAATAAGTTTTAATGTGGTTAGAAAACTGTCAAGAGACCTACTTTGTGTAGAAAAGGCAGAACTTCTAACACTTGGGTTTTTTGGCTCTGACATCTTGGCTCTTTCCCCACTCTCCAGCATCTCCTATGTTTCCCCATGATCTGCTACATTCAGGAGGCAAACCAAATATCATTTATATGAATTCCATTAACGAGTCAGACAAATCTTAGATTTAAAATTTATTTTAATCATAAGCAAAAATCATATTACTTAAAAATGAACAAACGAGATCCACAATTATTTTTGAGGGAATCCCTGAACATGAGGATAAGGTTAAAGGAAATTTTTGCCAGTTTTTATTTGTAGCCCAATTTTTAAAAATCAGAACTTTTACTATTATTGTGCAGCTCTTTTGGGGGAATTCCCAAGAGTATTTTTAGCAAGCAATAAGACACTTCTTTGTTATTCTTTAACTATTTATTATGTTTCAAGAAGAGAGCATCTATTACCTACTGATTTTGAGGGTTGGATATTTCTCTCATAACAGATGGTCTTTTGTTCGTGTCTCAATTTCCCTGACTTTCTAATTGCTAATATATGTGTCACTGCTAATTATACCTTAGAAGTAACCTCCCTCCAGTAAGAAGGAGCTTATTGCTGTTTTTATAGAGCAAGTGTTTCAATTTTTATAGCTTCTCCCATAAACTAGCTTCCAGACATGACATAAGACTTTACACAATGGTTGAAGGTATAGTTATCTTCATATTGCTTTGAACAAAGGAAAATACATCTAGAGGGACAGTAAATGAAGAAAACAGAAAATTTTATTCTACAAGACAGAAAAACGTGCTACTAAAGAATATAGCCATACATGCCCAGGCTATTCAATTCCATACTTGAATTTTCTCATTGCATGCATGCCCAGTGACCAACCAGACTTAACTTATACATGACTAAAAATAGAGAACTATAAATAAAATAGATGGTGTAGTGCATTGACATATATTACATAGGATAAGTCAGCCCTCAAGAAATGTAACAATTGTGATTAAGGTGATTGGCTATTTCTCAGATGGCCAAAGTTACACATGGCATTTATTAACTGTCTCACTGAGTGTCTCCAATCTTCATTTAGGTTACTCCCTGTATTTAAACTCAGTGGTTACGCAAAGAATATAAGAGACCAGTACCTTAATGACATTTGTTGGAAATAAGAAAAAACAGGGGCCTTGAATAACTTGGTAGGAATAAAAGTGAGTCAGTGCAGGAACCCAAAATAGCACTCAATTTTCTTGACTGCTTCTTTCTATTTTTCCATAGATCAAAGTTTAAAATATCTGAGCATCCTAAGGTACTTTTATATGTATGCATTATTTTATCTAAATCTCTCCATAATACTATTAGATGTTATTATTGTTTTTAATCTTTGAGTTTTAAATGGCAAAATTGAGGCTCAGAAAGACAATGTAACTTATCCAAGGCCACACAGCTAGGCCATATCCAGGCAGTGTTCCCAGCCCAAGTAATTCTGACTCCAGTGCCCAAATTTGAAACACAGTACTATTTTACCATGTTATTATAGAATAAGAATAGTTTGATTTAGGAGCATGAAACTATGGTCTATAGACTTAGATACTGAAACCATCAATCTCAAAATACTTCAACAATATTGCTCAAAGTGAGTCGAAACTAATTGCAATGGAGGTACAAAAGAAAGCAACTCAAGGAAGGCTTGACAGAGGGGATATATCTTAAGCTGAAGTGAGGGTAAGATAGGAGGAATACATACTAATCAAAGGCCCAGAACAGCAAGTGAACACTGCATGTTCATAAATTGCTGGAGTATAATGAAGAAAAGGGTGGAGTTTAGGAAGAGATGAGGCTGGACAGCACAGATCATGAAGCACTTCATTCCTCTTGGGCAGTGGGCAAAATTAAAAGTATTCCAAAGGAGTAATCTTCTACAAATGGTCCAGGCAGATAGTAAAACTGTATGTATTTTAAGTCTTCCAGTCAAGTTAAATTGTCTTTTAAAGAATGACTAATAGAAATGCAAAGTTATTACCCAATAACTGAGTTGAATGTTGGAGATTTCAGTTACATGATGTTAGGGGGCATTACTTTAGGCCCTGAGTCTCTTGCCAACCCTTTGTGTTACACCCTATCTGCCTACGATTAGATGATGATCACCTTTCTTAGTTACATTCTTGATTAGTCATTATTTGCTGAAACATATGAAATGTTCTGGTCTCAGCTGTGTTTTCTTTCTTAGTCAATTTCTTACAATATTTCTACTATTAAATGTCTTCCTCTTACCTCTGTTTTTTAGTTCCATCTGTTTTTCTTTTTCTTTAACCTGCATTAAGAGACAATTCTACTCACTCCCTCATGTACTCTTTCCTATCTGTTCTACCTTTCTCACACTCAGTTCTGACTAATTCTCTCCTTGATATCATTGTACTCTTTGTTTCACTCATTGTGATCTATCATGCCACCTCTTTGATTTCATCTCCCTGTTTAGTAATATCTTAATAGCACACAGAAGTCTTTTGTATCCTTTGGTGTTTAGAACTTTTTGATGTCTGTGAAAGCTATTCTCTCTCTAAAAAAATTAGTGTGATCTAAATGGCCAATTATTTCCTTTGATTTTGAGGAAACAATATCCCCTCCTCCTTATGAATAAAATATGACTTATTTCATTCTGAATTCAAATTAAAACTACAGTTAATCGTCAATTAGTAAAATGACTATTTTCTGAATTGTGCTTCCCATTTTTTTCACAGGTATTTTTCCTAAATTTTTTATAGAACCTTAGCTTGGAGGATACATATTTCTAAGAATAGAATTCCAAGTAATCACATTACAGACATTTCCATTTAGATGACTAAAATCCCACTATATGCATAGTGCTTATTTTGCTAGGTTTATTGAGTAATAGCAACGTAATCAAGGCATCTATATTCTGACTACCAGAAGCTTACAGTCTAACTGAGGAGACAAAAGAAATATATGAAACACTTTTAAAATAAGGCAATATTTATTTAGATGTTTGTTACCTGTATAATATAATGGAAAAAAAAAGAAATCAATATGGAAGGAAAGTCACCTTTAATCCCATTAATTTAGATTTGGGCAACAGATGGACATAAAGCAAAGACAATATCAAAATCTATCCTCTAGTGTTCTCAAACCAGTATGCATCACTGTCACCTGTACAGTCTGATCAAAATGAATACTTAGAGCAAGAAGTTTACCAAACTGCACTTGGAAAAATAGTGCTCCACAGTTGTCTGACCCGCCTGAATCTTTTTGGTTGGGCATATCCATCAATGAGTTTTACCAATAGAGTTGAAATCAGAACAACCCATTTCCTTCTTATAAATGATGTGGATGGGGAAATGAGTAAAGAAGCCAAGAATGTACAATAAAAGATATAAAAATATTTGATTTTATTGCATGCTTAACCTGTTACAACCTATCTTACATTTTGTTGAAATCCTGTGATACCACATAAATCAAAATTTAATAGTGGAACATTTTATCATTCTCTGTTGGGTGTGTGGGGAGAGGCAATGGGGAGAGGGGAGAGAGATAAAGCTAGACTTGCCTCTTTGCCTATAGGATTAGTTTTAAAAGCTACTACAAAGTTGGTACAAAAGTACATTTCAATAGTAGATGCACATTTTGTATAACAATTTATTCTCAGGAATTCACATGTTGTTTTAAGTGAGGGCCAACTGAATATGGCCTTTCAGTTTGAAACCTAGACAATCCTGATTACTTTACTATGCAAAAACCACTCTGTAACCCTCCTGACCAATGAATTATATTTTATTCTATTGACTGGTATGAAAGCATTCATCCTCTCCTCCCTTCTGTTAAGGGCTGATTTGTGCATCCCAGGAAAAAAACAGAAGGGATGCTATAAGATATATCTTCCTTGCTTTGATGCCCACATTCAGACACAATTATTTATACTCTGTATTTATCACTGGTAAATCTTTGCCTTTCTGAGGCATCATATGTCCTGCTGACATTCAGATGGTTATCTTACAATAGTGTAGACAAGACAAAACTAGAGGTGTTAGAACAAAAACAAAACAAAAACACTGTATTTTCAAATCTCCCAAAAGTGATGTGAATAAAATATCTTCAAATAATCTGTCTTGTAATCCAGTTTGGTTGCCTGCAGATATCTTACATATATGTGAATGAGTGTGTGTGGATATATACTTTCTTTGAGTCTCACAGGAACATTATGGAGATGACATTTAGTTATGAGGAGGCAGGCTCACAGAGGATACTGAAATTACCTAAGGTAAAGTGGAGAGCTAAAATTTAAAATTTGGGGTCCAAGTTCAAGTCCTTAACTATATGGTAAAGATTCAAGTAATCTTCTTACTCTTAATCCCCACTCAACATTTTGCCCTCAGAGTTCCTATATCACCACTTCTGCATCTCCACCCCCTGCCAATAACCCATGGCAGCAAGAAAGTAACTTATCCTCAGAATCTCCCTACTTCCTAGTCTCTACTGTGTAATTGTAAACACATAGAGAGATTTTAAAAAATAATAATTTAAATGCTATGATCCATGTATATCTAAAGACAACAAATAAAAAAATTAAAAGAAAATTAAAAAATATTTTAAAAATTGCTTTTGGAAACAATGTGAGAACTCTTTGCTAATTCTGAATTTTGTAGTGTTATAGAATTCTATAAGTATTTTGGCATATTTCTTCTTACCTCACCTATCTCCCGGCCCAAGCCATGCAGCAAATATCTAGAGAGCAGGTCTAGAGTCTTTGGTAAGCCCACTTGGCAAAACCACTTAAAACATATCATGAAGATGTAAGAATGGATGAACTGAAAATGAAGCTGTACAAATAAATGCCTTTATGCTAAGCCTTGCTATCCAAAGAAACTTTGCTCTGGAATGCTATTAAAGTAAAGGAAATGTCCAATTACCACAGTGACATTCTCTCTCATCCATTAAACCCTCTAATATAAACATTAAAAGACAGCAGATAGTTCCCTTGTGGCTCTAACTAGCAAACTTAAAAGTCTGGTAAAAGAGAAACAAATGATGATAAAAAGCAAAACTGTATCTTTAAAAATTATAGTCTGTTATCATCATAACAGTCATGCAAATGAAATACTCAAAGTCCATCCCAGAATGAGAATAAAACCCTTACACCACAGTAGGTAATAAAACAGGAGGAAATGTGTATACTGCCAATGTGCCAAGTGCTATTTTGGGAAAAACTTCTATTTGTTCTATATCAGATTGACATTTCTGGGTTAACAGTATGTACCCTAACTTTCAAGGAAGCCATTCAAATACACGATTCATTACTTACTTTCAAGACCCACCTGCTCTTAAAACAATTTGATTAAAAACAAAGACAAAAAAGTAAAAGATATCATAACCATTTTTAAGATAATATAAATTCCTTAAATATATAAGATAAATGATAAAAATATTGAGCAGATATGATTTAAAAAATAATAAAACAAATTAAAAAACATTATGCCCAGATGATTTTCAGAGAGTGAGTAGCTCTCAAAGCTAACATTCTTTAAGGAAGGAGGTAGAGGTTTCTGTAAGAACATGGTAAGGAACCATGTAGACTCAGAGGGAAGTACTCCATTTAAGAACAGTATCAGAATTTTACACAGAACAAAACAACATTACATGTTCTGTCTTGCTTATTGTTGTCTTAGTATGATCCCTTCCCTCTGTATGCTTTGTCCAGTCACCTGCTATCTGCCACTGTGGCCCAGCATTTTTCCCATAGAAATTGAATGTAAAAATTGTCTGTGGGGAAATATAACAGTGGTCCACTTTATGCTTTGAATATACCCTTGCTGCTCTGCCACTGCAACTTTTTTTTTTTTTTTTTTTTTTTTTTTTTTGGCAGTGCAGTGCTGGGGATTAAACCCAGGGCCTTGTACATGCCAGACAAGCACTCTACCATTTGAGCTATATTCCCCAGCCCCCTGCAACTTATTTTTAAATGGACTTGTTTCTTTCTCTTCCTCTCTCTCAGCTCATCCTTAATCTCTCCCCCTCCCTGATCTCAGGGGAATCAGGTTTACTTTTCTTCCCCATCCTAGACAGAGTTATCAGTCCCCTAGTACACACTCACTGTAGGAATGAAGTAATCTAGACTTTGGGATGGTTCCAGAAGATCTCAGAAATTATTATCTCCCAAATTAACATGTGAATTTCAACTCCAACAGAAAATATATGGAATACAGCCTTTGAATCACCTCTTCAAAAGCCCCCTATTCCCACAGATAGGCAGAATCAGCCTCTGGGACAGGAGTCCCCAGTGTTTCTCCTTTGCTAACAAAGCAATAAACCTTCATTTTTTTCCTTTTTCTTTAAAGAAAAAACAGCATTACAAAGAGATAAACCACTATTTCCATCACATTACTCCTCTAATTTTGAATGTGTTCGAACTAAACAGTACTAAATACCTCTCAAAGCTCTCTCCTTTTGAAATAACTTTGCATCATGGTTCCAGCTAATGATATGCCTTTCAAATTTGAAAGCCTAGGACAATACCTTCTGCTTCTTTGGTGGCCCCTGCAACATGTAGTAGTATGGTACCAGCCTTCATTTCCCAAACTCAATGATGGGAATCATCTATCCATTTACATATCTGATAAACATTGTTCTTTGCTTTGGGGCTAGGCCCACCTGAGGCAAAATTGTAAAATAGGCTATTTACACTGGCCTCTGTGTAGAATCCTTTTTGTATTCTCCTTTCCTGCACTAGGGACCTTGGAATATCTTTGTGGCTCCTCCTCTTTTGTTTACTATATGGGCTAAGATGTTTCATTCATACTGAGATACCATTGATTAGTGACAGCCTGATGAGTGGCCAGTGTGTGTGATAGGGGCAGTGTATAGAGACTAAGGCCTTAAACGAATACAATAACATTCAAACAATGGAATATTAGTTGTTAATTGAGAGGTCTATGAATAAGGGAAGAAGAGGAAATGTTATGAGCCTTCCTAATTTCATCATATGAAGGTTATGTTTCCCATATATGAATAGCATAGTTCTGAATGAGGGTGGTGCTAAGTCAAAACCAAATTTCCAAAACTATTTAGTCAACCTATTATTCCTTTATGCCATGAGCACATACATGAGCTTCGCAAGTTCAAAGCCAGCCTCCATAAAAGTGAGGCCCTAAGCAACTCAGTGAGACCCTGTCTCTAAATAAAATACAAAATAGGGATGGGGATGTGGCTCAGTGATCAAGTGACCCTGAGTTCAATCTAGGGTACACCCCCCCAAAAAAAAGTACACTTCAAGGAAACATAATTATATGGTAATTAAATATTCCATCTTCTTTAAAAGGTAGAAGCAGATTCCTAGGGTTCATGGTTCTATGCTTAGCACAAATCATTTTTACCTTTGGCATTGGTGGATTTTATGTCTAGAATCTTAGCATAGAAGAAAATTTATATTGTCAGGCCCTGTTACTACCCAATTCAAATCCTAAATCCTATTTTATGTCAACAGAACTTTAATTAGGATAGAATTTGCTTCTTTAGAATAAAAAGAGGAGGTACACTCCCACATTGGGACAAACAGTGGTATACAGAGTGAACTAATTAAATATTAATAAGACATTATGCTGGAGAAAGAGCACTGGACCATGCCAAATCACCTAGGTTTCATATAGTCATGGACAACTCATTCTATTTTGGCCACAGTTTCCACATCTGTAAAACAAGGCTGTGGGACTATGTATTAGCATCCTAAAGCTTCTCCTGAAAAAGAGCTATTCTTTCTAATTTCCCCCAAAGTCTGAATAACTTTTCAACAAACGACTAATTAGTCATGGTTCTAATGTTATATTTTGCAAGAGAAGACAAGTAACTTCTTTCAGTTCTAGTACCCACTCCCACTCTGATTCCTCTTTGTACCTGCTTCAGCATCTAAGCAAAACTTTCACTAATTGGAGAACTGGGGATAACAAATGAATAAAAAAAAAATTGCCACCTAGCTTATTATTTTTATTGGAACAGAATCCCCTTGACAAGGGGCTATGATTGTAATAACTGGTTTTATGATTGAGCAGGTAAGGGATTAAAATCATAGGCAGACTGAAATTTAATCATTCAGGATCTTGGTTCTAAACCACTCACTCCAAGCCATACAAATCCATCCTGTTCCTCTGGGAGAGGAATAATGACTTCAAATATCCTATTTATGTCAAAGTAGACATAATAGTGGTAGTAAGCTGACACAATTGGCATCTAAGAATGACAGGATCTCAAAATGTGTTCTTGGTTCATTCTGGCAAAGAGTGGTTCTCAGAGTTCCAAATGAGCTTACACATCCAATAATTGAAGAATATGTAATTTTGTAATTCTGCTTAAATGCATAAAGTAATCACCTGAGATTTACCATTTGATTTCTTTAATAGAGCCTGGAAGTCTAGGTTAAATATTTATGTCTTTCTTGAAATGTAAGGCCTACAGAGTATCCTGAGGACAGTCACACTCAAGAAACTGATATGGTTTTAAATTAAGAAAGCATAGGGCTGGGGCTATAGCTCAGCGGTAGAGCGCCTGCCTTGCTTGTGTGAGGCACTGGGTTTGATCCTCAGCACCACATAAAAATAAATAAATAAAGATATTTTAAAAATAAATTAAGCAAGCATAAGTCTTAATTCATCAGGAAATATCCAGTATTATGTTTTTTCTTCTACAAGTTGTTAGTTTTATACACACAGAGATTTAAATAGATTTTTCCAGGTGATATGAATTTCTGTGAGATGTTTCCTCCCAGGCACTCATAAAGACTCACATAAAGTCAGTCATAAAAAGCCTCATTCCAAACTTCCGATTTGCTTTCCTTATCCTTTCTGCAGAAGTCTGGTCAAAGTTCATAAAGTAGGAGTGACACAAATACCCACTAAGAAGGGAAAAATAATATCCAATACAGCTTCTTGGAATGAGCAGGATTAATCACAGCTGATAATTACATTTGCAAATGATGATAATATATAATTTAATCTCATTAAATTCTGAAACATCATGGCTTTTAGAGTGACAAAGCACATCAAAAATCCACTTTAGGTAAGGATAAAAATCCTTTTTTTAAAAAAATATTTTTTGTTGTTGTCAATGGACCTTTGCTATTTATTTACATGTGGTGCTGAGAATCAAACCCAGTGCCTCACACATGCTAGGCAAGTGGTCTACCACTGAGCTACAACCCCAGCCCCCAGGATAAAAATCTTAAATGTGTCTGAAACCTCAAAATGATTTTAGTTGTCTTGCTCCTTACCTCTTCAAAATATAAGGAAGATTCCATAGCTACGAGAAACAGAAATCATTCCCTCTGGTGAAACTATTTTCCTACCACAACTCTGCTTGTTACTTGAAGGAAATAATGCTGTAATTCTTGATATTTGAGAAAAATATATAGGTAATTTTGGCCTAGGTAATATAAAGGTAAGAAGGCTAAAAATTCTCCCCCCTAAGTTCATATACTTTCAATAAAGTTAGCTGCAGAAGCAGAGATTATTAGATTTTGATTATTTTTAAGAGAGTTCTAAGTACTTTAGTGAGGACTAATTCTCACAAAACTTGGAATTGTATGGTGAACTAGAAAGGTGTAACTAGCAGCCCTACAATCTAAGCAGCAGAAGAAAGAAACATGCAAGATATAAGAGAAAGAAATAAGTGTTTTATTTTATTTATTTGCTTTTAGTTGTACACAATGTCTTTTACATGGTGCTGAGGATCGAACCTGGGCCGCGCACATGCTAGGCGAGTGCTCCACCACTGAGCCACAACCCCAGCCCAAGAAATAAGTGTTTTAAGTTTAAATTCCTGAAATGCAACTTTTAATGTAATAAAGCAGTGTTTTAAAGATGTTAATGTGCATAAAATCTGAGAGAGATCTTATTCAAATGCACATTGTAATTGAATCAGTCTGGGGGGTGAGCTGACATTGTATTTATGAGCTACCAATTGAAGTTCATATTATTGGTCAGTGGACCATAGACATGTTTAAAGACAACCATGATGTTGAGTAGTCTGGTGTGTTACTGATCAACTACACTGACTATTTCTAGTCAACATCATTAAACCTTTATTAAGCACTATCCTATGTGAAGCATACTATAAAAGGCTATATAATGTAAAATAACTGTCCCTCACCTTATTAAACTTCAATCTAGTCAGAGAAGCAATGTTTAGAAACATCCCTAGGGTCATTCAAAAGATACTTTATGCCCAAATCTCTTAGTATACCAATGGTTTAGCATGATATCTAAATACTTTCTTAGAAGAATCCAAAGGGAGGGTATATTGAGGATGGGGGATGAGGGCTGAGGGAGTGAACATAGAACATAGATAGGCAACTTAATTTCATATTCTGAAGCTATTTCACAGGTGAGAATTTTCCATTAACATTAAACAAAGCAGCTTTCCTCCCCTCTCTCATTGAGGGGCAGGGACATTTTAACCTTGAACAAATGTGTGAATTGAATTTAGATAATATCATCTCACAATTTATAGATAAAATTTCACAACATGTAGAAGAGGGGTATGATAAATACCATTTTAAGACAAATTGTAGTAATATCTTGGGAATAGAGGTACCACAGATCCTTATTAAAATGGAGAAAAGTAAGATTTATAGTCTCTTCAACATCTTCATGCTTCAATGAATTTTTAACATTTCATGTGAACATAATATGATGAAAATAAAATCATATCCTTGAACCATGCTCCTCAAAATTCTCAACCTTAGAATAATGTTTGATGTTAAATATAGGTAGGATTCTTGTAAAATGAAATTACATTACTGAACTAAGAGCAAAACACCAGTTTTTATCACAAATTCTGTTTACATCTCACCAACTGCATGATTCTCATAGACTATAAGAACTTAATATTGGAACTGTTAAAATGTGTCTTCTTTCTATATTGTAAAAATCCTAATAAATAAGAAAGAAGTTACTTTCATGTTAGTGATATTGTCCTCTTTTAATATGACTTCAAAACATATCTGCCAGCTTCAACCTTTCCCTGTCCAGCCATTTCACTTCATTTTTACCTAGTCTAAAGGATGTTTATCCTAGTCATTCATCATTTAAAATCCAAGTCTTCTTCCTTTTCTGATGATTTGGAATATTAAAAAAAATACACTAAGAGAGACATTTATCTTAAAAACAAGATGTCAAAATATCCAACCAGAATAGTGAATGGGCTGCCCTTTCTGGTGATAGATAGATGATCTGGAACTTTAAAATGATCTTATGTGTAAGGATTCACCAAGCCTTGGAGAAGAAAATCTCAGGAGTGAGATATCTGATTTTATTCCCTTTCTGTTCTCCTGAATTTCTACAACCTTCTTGAAATTTTGAAATGAAACTGGAGAAAAACCAATTAAATTGATTAGATGAATTAATGTCTGTAAATTTCATAGGATGGCACCTGACATAGTAAGCACTCAATAAACATTAGCTGTTAGAACAACAATTATTATTTCTCATCATGGAAGAGAGGAAGACAGACCTCTGGAACTATGTGAGTATATAAGGATGGAGAGAGATGAATAATGCAAGAGAAAAATAATACAAATAACAAGTGTGGATGGACAGATGACTAAAGTAGAGAGTTGGAGCATTTTATATGAAAGATGTAATGAAGGAAGAAGAGAGGTTCCTTCTTTCATTCTCACCAAGTAATCCAATTACCAACTGACAATGATAGAAACTTACTGCAGCAAAGTTGAAACATGGGAAAGAAGATTATGAAGTCATACAGATAATAAAGAGGCAATTTCTTTAAATCTCTGTTGCCTTTGTGTTTTTGTTTGTTTGTGTGTGTGTGTGTGTGTGTGTGTGTGTGTGTGTGTGAAAGAGAGGGAATATAATGTAAACATCAAAAAGTGCTAAGCACTTAAAGTTAGAACTTTGATATGTTGCTCACCTCTGTCTTAGTCTATTTTCTGTTGATATAACAGAATACCACACACTAGGATGTTTAAAACAAGTTTATTTAGCTCACAGTTCTGGAGGATGGGAAATTGAAGGACATAGAGATGGCATTTGGAGTGGGTGTCCTAACACAGCAGGAGCTGAAAGGGCAAGAGAACAACATACAAGAGAAAAAAACACAAGGGGTGCCCTTTCTTTATAGCAACAATCTCATGGTAACTAACCCAGTCCCAAAAGAGCGAGAAGTCACTCACAACCAGTCCTTCATGAGTGGCATTAATCTCTCTTAATAATCTAATGACCTATTAAAGGCTCCACTTCCTAGTACTACCATAATAGCAATGAGATTTCAACAACAGTTTCAGAGTACAAACCAGAGCGACCTGTAAAACCAAATCTACAAATAGGATTCTAAACATGTAACATTTTAAGAAGCATCTAGAGCAAGGAGGTAATTCAGTTTGTATATATTTTGGGTGATAATTAAGTCCTCCAAACTTCTATCAAAATTATTGTCAACTCTTTGTTGCCTCATTGATTTTAGTGGCCATATCAGATTTCACTCTCATTTTTACTGGATACTTATAGTAATGTAGAGTAATAAAAATTAAATAACATGCTGAATGGTAATTTTAAAACAGCTGTGCATTGTTTATTTGGGAAACAGTGAAGGGGTACAAATATCATTTAAGCATGTTCTAGGTGATTTTACTACTCAACACTGATATGAAAACAAATATATCATATATAAATACAACCACAATAGTGAAAAAAAGAGGAACATTTAGAAATCCCATTGTTTACATCTTCCCATCCTAATACCATTATCTTAAACAGTCAATCTATTTCTTTGCCAACCTCAACAACTCTTTGGGACATGCAAAACCTTGGAATTCTCACACAGGATCTCAATTATGAATAATATTATGATGGTATTTACAGAACCTAGATTATCTGAAATTGTGAGGCTTCTATAGTATCATAGAATATATTTTCTTGAACCCATTCTTCTTTCTTAAGAATACTCCACTTTTAAAATGCTATAATTCATAGAATCTCATCATAAAAATTGTCCTTTCCCTATAGGATTAATATATAATTACTTTGGTGTATTGGGATATATTTTGGGGTTTGAGATAATGGCTACTGACATTCTTCATTGTAAGAAGGAACGTATTATATGTAAACAATACAAATGTCATCATTGTAAAAATAAAGTTTAAGATTTTTTTCAAAGAGAGTTCATGGACCATTATTTGCAAGATTTAAAACATTCAATTCCTTGTGACTAAAGAAAGAATTCTAAGACTTCATTCCTCAAATCAAGAAGAAATTTCAAAATGTGTTATGCACAACTTCCAGATCACAAAGGTACTATTTAAGTGGAGTTTGTGCCTACCTATCATTCAGAAAACAGAAATTGTGAAGTGTATGGGCTTTTGAGACATCTTACATTTGTTAGCTCTTCTTTTCATTCTCCTTCATTGTCAGGCTGATGTTTATTTTACACTCAAACTTGTTCCGTTATATTTTCCTGTCTCCATGTAAACTTGATGTTTTATTCCTTGACTAGATCTCCCTTTGTCCTACCATGCTTTTTCCATATAGCAGTTCAGACATAGAAGACTACCTCTTATTATTGCTGAATCCTTAGGACCCTATTGTAGGAGCTTTAATGCTTTGCATTTCTATTCTGTGCCATTTCCTGCTTGCACTCATTCAATTTCACACAGCTCTTGCTGCAATCTTCCCAAATTCGTTCTGCAGAAACTTATCACTTTTATTTTTACCCCCTTTGCTTTTACTTTGGTCCCAATTACTAACCTAACTGAATTCTGATTTCAGGAATACCCTCACTTCTCACATTATTTTTCATTCTTTTCATATGCAGACTTGATCCTATGAATCACTTTTGCTTTCTCTCCCCTGAGTTTACCTACTATGTAATAAGAAAGCCCTTTACCATGTCCTTGTGACATTGTTGAATGTATTCATCTATTAAGATCCTATGATTAGAGCTATAGTTATCAAACTTCATTTTAAAAGATACCCAATTTACCCAGGAAGTTTATTCTACCAAAAATCAATACTGGCCAAATGTCTTTGTTTTTGGTTTTTTTCCCACAGGATGTGGTTATTTATTCTTGATTCTGTTTGATTTGACTGTTAAATGGTTTTTACCATTTAGTCGTCTATCCTGTGGTTAGAATGGTTTGTTTAGAAAGCATCAAAGAGACATAAAATGGTCATACTTTAGTGGTGAAATGGTTTGAGCCTCCTGAAAGCCAACATTCTTCATCTTGATCTGTATATTGTTTAGAAAATTTTTAAAAAACTCAAGTTACTTTGCATGTAATTTTATCAATTAACTGCAACAAAAGGCCTAAAGGGAATAACTACACATATAGTAGACCAATGAATGGAACCCAGAATCTTGGAAAGTAGACATACTCACCTGAAGCATATAGCATTCTGTGCATTTCACAACAGAAGGCAATATTAGGAAGTATAATCAACTAGATGGCTGACATCAAGAAGAATCAATGTTAAGTAATACAGGACATCCCAATTGTTAGGTATGGTCAATTGTTAGTATAACCTGGCACCAGCAGATTAGTTGGTGGTACCAGAGAGGGTCAGGTACAAGGTAAAAATAAGAGGAAACAAAAATGAGAACCTAGTTACTTATGCTTAGTACAAGGCAAAGATTTGGTCATAAGGAACAAGCAAGAGGCAGAACAGAAGAAGGTTGACTTTCTATTTGCTCTGTTGGAGCTAGATAGATCTTTAGCTGCTACAGCAATAATGTGGGTTAAAATACTTCATTGGTGGGGACTGAGGGCAATCAGGCTTCTTATTATACCTTGAATTCTATACTGAGAGATTTTTGTGGCTAATAACTATTATTTAATCAAACTATAGTTTTATGGACTTTGTATAACACATTGGGATTGTTATTGTAATTGTTGCAAAAGGCACCATTTTAATGTAACCCTCAAAATCTATAATGTTTAAATATCAGAGATTAGACTTCTATGCAAGAATTTTAAAAGTTTCTTAATTCAAAAAATTTTGTACTTCAGTCAATGTAACCATTGATTAAATGAGAATCTTTCTTTACAGAAAAGCCAGGGTCAATGAGGTCATATAATATTTTAACATCAATCAATGCAGTGCTCAGAAGGCTGAGACAGGAATATCATGAGTTCAAAGCCAACCTAAGCAACAGTGAGGCACTAAGCAACTCAGTGAGACCCTGTCTCTAAACAACATACAAAATAGGGCTGGAAATATGGCACAGTGGTCGAGTGCCCCTGAGTTCAATTCCTGGTACCAAATTGGTACACACACACACACACATACACATATATATATATATATATATATATACATATACATATATAAATATACATACACACACACACCAAACACATATTTCCCTGGTAAACTATTTAACATCAATAAAATAAGAACATTAATAACAAAACTGAAGCTGGAAACTGATGATGGTATGATTCATACTTATAGGCTCCCATATAAATCTCAGGTAAGTTCCATATCATTTTAGAAGAAGACAAGCAAGCCCTAAACTCCTAAATTCTTAGTAATATCTTTAGCTTGTACCAATCTTTATGTTGTCCCAAGTGTCCAATAATAACTCTCTATTTTCACTTGAATCACTAATACCAATTGATTAAAAAATGCCTAGAGGTAAAAATGGAAAGTAGTTTTATAAACACAACTCCATACTAGTTTGTAATGGAGCTTAGTCTATTTTTAACAAAACAATCTGCAGAAAAGCACTCTTAAGAAATGTTAACAAGTACCTTGTTGAGATAATGTATTCCATGTAAAAGGTATAACAATAAAAATATAATCATATATGATTTGGTAGGGAATTAATCCACAAGAGTCTTGAAGAGGAAATGAAAGAGGAAACAGCTGAGGAAGAATGGAAGAACCAAAGAGGAACAGAGATACTTGAAAGTATGAGAAAGAGCAGAGAAACAAGGCTGAAGTAGTGTGTGTAAAGGAAAAAGAAAAGGTCTGAGTGGGAGGGGTAATAATGTTGGAACAGAAGAAAAAAATGGCAGAAGACTAAGTAGGAAATAGGAAACACTGTTATGAGATTAAATGTTTGCCATATACATAAGGGAAATGGCATATTGTTTTATATTTAGTCTAGAATGTATGTTAAAGCTAAAGCAAGCTTGGCAAAATTTTTCAGCTTCCACTTGTAGGTCTGACATGCATGGAGTGACAATATGTGCATCATTGTGTAGAAAAAGGGGGCACCTGCAAGAAAACATACAGGATTCCACTGTAGTGGTCAAGTATACTAGAAAAGCCAGTGTTTGGCAGGCCACACTAAGTGAATATGCTGCAACATAAGGTAAGCAAGTATTTTCTATAGCCACAAATCTCAAATGGCACACATTGCCCAGGTATATTCCTATACACTGGTATGTTTACTTTTTCACTTTGAAAAAAATACTTCACAGTTTCTTCACTCTTTTCAAATCAGCTGCATTATCATTTGCCTGCTCTTGCCTCCCATCTTCACCCATGTTCTTCCATTCCATATACTCATAATCTCTTGCTACACTTCTCTGCTTTCTACCACTATGATGGATAATGTGTCACTGATCCAAACTCCATCTAGATTTCTTAAAACATCAGTCCTACAATTGTCTTTTTCCTCACATGTAATCAATCCCTCCACTCTATAGGATCATTGCCTTCAGCATTTAAAATATTCCAGCATCTCCAATTTTGATAAAACACATGCAAGAAAATTTCCCCTTATTGTCATATCTTTCTCCAGTGAATCCCCCATCTTTCCTCTTCTCTTTAGGGAAAATATTGATAGATTTGTCATATTCACTGTCTCCATTTCTTCACCCACATTCTTGGCTCATCCCACTCCAATAGGGGCTTATGCTACCACCAATTCATCAAGGTCATTAATGAACTCTATGTTTGCAAATAGAATAATCATGAGTTTGTCTCCACATTACTTGATTTTGCAACAGCATAAGTCACTTAATCACTCCTTCCTTAGAGTAATTCTCTCTCTACTTGTCTTCTGTGTTATCGCTCCTTTTTTTTTTAATGCTAACTTTAATATTTATTTTTCCATTTCAATGCTGGAAGGCTGCATTTCAGGTAGCTAGATTATCAAACAGTGGGTATTATATGAGAAGCTTATTCTCTCTCAGTAATAAATTTCAGGAATGACAGTCAGTTTGAGTATAATTCTTCCTCTGGTGTCAGAAACAGGCAGTCAGAGACAACATTTATTTACCAAGGACTAGGCATTTTAAAGATAATTTCAGTCTCTAGTGTTTTTTTTTATATTTATTTATTTGCTTTAGTTGTACACAATGCAATGCATTTATGTTTAAGTGGTGCTGAGGATCGAACCCGGGGCTGCGCATGTGCTAGGTTAGCGCTCTATCGCTGAGCCACAATCCCAGCCCAGTCTCTAGTGTTTTTAACTTACCAGGGTGCCATCATTGTAATGATTTCTTTTTCTTAAATTTTTATTTATAGTAGTATGTATTTCAGCTCATACTGCACATATAGAGCATCTTTTTACACAAAACAGTTTGTATACAAAGTATATTCGCAGCATTCAAGTCTTCAATCATGCATTTAGAATAATGATATCCATCTTATTCAACCACTTTTCCCCCCTTTCCCCCTTGCTCCTTCCCTTCCCCTCCCTTCCCTTTGACCATTATAGTGTTCCTCTAATCCTCCTATGTACCCCGACCCAACAATACTGTGAACTGGCTTCCTTATATCAGAGGAAACGTTCGGTATTTGGATTTTTGAGATTGACTGATTTCACTTAGCATCATATTCTCCAACTTCAGCTATCCCTTGTTCATCTTATTTGTTGGATTCTCCTTTTGTGTTCAAATTCCTTATGATTTCATGCCCCTTGGGGCTCTGTCTTTGGCCCTCTTCTTTTAACTGTAGACTGGGTGATGGTCTATCCCCACACGTAGTATTTTCACCTACATGCTTATGAATCCTGAATTTATTGTTGTAGCTCTGACCATTACCCCAAATTCAGAATCTTACATTTAATGAGCTAGTTGATTCATTTACTTTGATGTTTAACATCACAAACCTAATACCTTTATAACAGAACTCTTAACTTCTATCCCCAAACAGAAATGTCCTTCCTCCCTTTTTCATCCTACTGGATTGTACCACTACATACATAATTGCTCAAGCTAAAAATAAAAGTCTTCATTTTGGGGGGGAGGGCTTTTCTTTTTTCTCATTCTTCCATATCCAAATAATAAGAAAAGAAAACCTGCCTATTAAAAATGTAGTAAATCATACTCTTCCTATTACCTTCACTGCTTATACATGATTATCTTTTTGTAACCATTGTAATAATCCTTAATTAATTCCCCTGCCTTCAGTATTGTCCTCTTCCAATTCTTTCTCCATGAAAGCTAACAGTGATCTTTGAGAACCTGAAATAACCCCATACTACTACTTTGTTTAAGGTCTTCTAAAAAGAGAAAATGACAAAAGCAGGGAGTTTCATGATTAGTAGAGTTGAGGAACGGGACCAAGATGAGGGAGGAAAAGGAGGGACAAAGTAGGTCCTAGAGAACAAAACTGATCAAATTATATTGTTATATTGCATTCATGCACTAATATGTAACAATGAATCTCACTGTCATATATAATTATAATGCAACAAAAAGAAACAAATTAAAAAAGTAATATGAGACACAAATTTAAGCCACATTTATGAGCTTACAAATTGCCACATATAAAAAGTTGATAAATATGTAAAAATAATGTATTTTGTTTAAACCAATATATTAAAAATATTATTTCAATATGTAGTCCATATAAAATTATTAGATATTTTATATTCTGTTCTTCATACTAAGTCTTGGTACATCTAATTTTGCCCTAGCAATATTGTAAGTGCTCAATAACCATATGTGAGGAGTTGTTGCCATTTTGGACAGTAAATTTCTTATGAATTCCCTTTACACTTTGCGTAAAATCTATAAGTTCACAAAATCAAACTTGAACTGAGTCCTATCTCATATCCTCCCATTCTCTCCTCTTGAACACTATTATTCAATTATAGCAGCTTATCTGTCTCTCCAGCATGCCAAGTTTTTGCTGCCTTAGGTCTTGTACCCTTGATGTTACATCTTATCATGATGTTCCTTCCCCAATACTCATTTGTATGACTCTTATAATTCATGTCTCAGCTTAAGTGTCACCTATCTCATTAAAAGAAAATCCTCTAGTATTTCTCTCTTTCATTTTCAATATTAATCTGTACCTGATATTTTAGTATTTCTTTTGTCCCTCTTCTTCCACTGGATACATAAAAGTTCTTGAATCTCAAAGACCTTGTTTGTCTTATTAGCTACTGTATTCCTAGGGCCAAAAACAGTTTGGCATGGTAGGAACTCAGAAAATATTTGTTTAATTATTGAATAAATTCATTCAGAATTAAAATTCTCTCTATATCCAGCTCCTTGTTATGCACATAATGAACAAGCCAGTGGAGTTTGGCATGACTGCAGAATAGCTAGCATGTGTACTAGAATAAAAGAAGATTTAATCAATGTGAAAAACAATAATCATTTTCAATTTTCTATTATAAGTTTCAGCTTACATATTGCCTCCTCACAGAAGCATTTTCTGAACCACAAACTATTTTTCCCATTTTTTTTTATCTAGGGTACCACACATGTCTGTATATATATATACCTTTAATTACTGGTGACATACTGATGACCTATATTTTCCATGAGGTGAGAGGTCTTATTAGTCTTTTTTTTGTTATTTATTTATTTATTCATAATGCACAAGTATATCATCTTTTTACATACAACTGCTTGTATACAAATATTTATCTAGCACAGTGTTTGCTAGAGTTCATTAAGTGATTGTTAGATTGAATTCATGATAGTTTTGAGGTTAGTAACCTTGAACTTCAATGCATACTTGCTTATTGCGTGAATCTAAGTACTGATTGGGAAGAAAAATTGAACTTGAAATATTTAGGGAAAGACTCTATGATAGGAGAAAACAGTAAAGCCTAAGACTAGGTATTGGGCTGATATCATAATTATCTCTCCTTTTATTATCCTAAATTAAGAATATGCTATTCAGACATTTCATTTCAGAAAATTTGAGAAGGCTCAAACCACTAAAACAGTCATATGTAAGAGTGATTGGACAAATATGACCATACTTAAATTAAAATAGTGCCTTGTTTGGAACTATGCAAGTTGATAGAGAAATAGTGAAATGGTGACACCCTTTCAGAAAGAGAGATAAGAAGGATCAAAACCAGCTTATGGGTGGCAAAGATGATAATCCTCTATCACATGAAGGATTGAGCTCTTTCAGAATGAAAGGAGAGTAGTTCTGACAGATGTCAACACATAGAAAAGTAGCACTTTCTGCTTCTATCATAAAGATAAATTGGAGCATGTGCCTTTGCTCTTGAGACTATTTCAACTTCACAGCTGAGGTGGCAGAAATAAACTACAATAAGAAGGCACCAAAATTCAGCCTGATAACTAGGCATTTATTTACCCTTTACTGATCATTGGTTGTTTTATTAATTACAGTGAGCACATTTTAGGAAACAATCCAATGGTTCTGAGTATAATATATTAACTCTAGGTACAGGTAGTTACGCTTTTAAGCCTTGTAAGATATAGGCTCTGCTATCACTAATAAAAGCCTATACTATTTCTTTTCTTTCCTATTTTCTTTCTTTCTTTTGCTGATCATTATAATTTTCATATAAATTTATTATGCTATTTTATTTTGATCATCACATCTTAATATACTACTTTTAACAAAAATTTTTACTGATCACCTTCTATGTGCCACACTTTTCTAGACACTCAGAATACAGTAGTGAGAAAACAGATAAAGTCTAAATGCTTAGGGAGTTTATAATCTAGTGAACAAATATTAATTACATAAACCAACGACTAAGTGGCATAACATGAGGGTAATGAAGAAGAATAAATCAAGAAAAGAGGACAGAGAATGATGGCATTTGTGTGGGGGGGCGGGGGAGGGCTAATCAATTTTTGGTTGCCAGAACAAATATCTGAGATAATCAACTTAAAAACAGAAAATGTTTTTGGTTCATGATTTCAGAGGTTCCAGTCTATGATCAATTGCCCTTTATGCATTGGGCCTTTGAGGTGAACATCATGATGTGAAAACATGGAACAAAGCTACTTACCACATGGCTGGAAAGCAGAGGAAACATGAAAAGGAAATGGCTGGATCCCACTACCCCTTCAAGAGCATGTTCCCTCCTACCAATGGCCAGAGGACCTACCACTAGGCCCTACTTCTTAAAAGTTTCTACCACCTCCCAATAGTACCAAGCTAGAAACCAATCTTTTAATACATGGGCCTTTGAATTCCAGACCCCAGCTACGGGGATGGGGTGGTAAGGAGTGATTATTTCACATAAGGTGGTCAAGGGAGGCCTCCCTAATATCATTTGAGAGGAAACCTGGAAAGAATGAAAAAGCAAAGCATGTTAATAGCTGGTGTTTTAGAGGAAACAGAAGCATTTGTGTTGACATTTTGTTTAAGGTTGAAACTTTGAATGGTTTATGATAGTTATTAGTAGCATTTTTAGGGCCTCCTAGCCTGCTTCTACAGGACTCTTCTGCTTGGTAATGTAAACTATCTAGGATTTTTGCTATGGCCCTCTAGAACATGGTGCCAAGGAAAGTTTCTGTGCATCTGGCATCAGAGCCAACAGACTGGGTTCTTCTGCTCACTTTAGTTTTGCATGTTCCCTGGTATATTGTTATGGTTTAGATATGAGGTGTCTCCCAAAATTTCATGTGTTAATCAATACAAGAAATTTCAGAGGTGAAATGGTTGGGTTCTGAGAGTCTTAATATAATCATTGTATTAATCCACTGATATGGATTAACTGGGTGGTAACTATAGGTAGAACGTGACTGGAGGAGATAAGTTGCTGGGGATGTGTCCTTTGTGTTTATATTTTGTCCCTGCTAAACAGTGCTCTCTCTATTCTTCCTGCTTGTCATGTCCTCAGCTACTTTCTTCTGACAAGCTCTTCTGCCATGATGTTCCCTCTCACCTTGGACCCAAAGCTATGGAGTCAGCCATCTATGGACTGAGACTGCTGAAACCATGAGTCAAAATAAACTTCTCCTCCTCTATATTGTTCTTGTCAGATATTTTGATCATAGTGACAAAAAAGTTGACTAAAATATGTATTAAGCAATGGGACTTTAGAGATAAAAACCTGAGTCTTCCCTCAAGGATTTCACAGTCATTTTCCTGATACCATTTTCTGATGTCTTTTGGCTAAAACTCTTAGAATCACCTAGCTAGGCACATTCAATCAATTCCACTGTGCATCTTCAAAGCCCCACCTCAGTCTCCCTCAGATTAGATACTCATGGTTCTGGTTTCCTGGCTTGGTGATGGACTAGGTATGCTTTACTCATTTGTATTATGTGAAAGTGTTTTTGACGGTTTTACTTTGTTTTCATTCTTGGTATGTTTATGTTACATTCTTACTGAGGTGTGATTTATAAAGAGTGAAATGGACAGACCTTAAGTGTACAGTTCAATAAGTTTTCAAACACATTAACCTGTGTGTCTTACATCACAATCAAGGTAAATGATTTTTCATCACCACACAAAGTTCCTTTGTATCCCTTCCAGTCAATGTCTCTGCAGAAGTCACCATTGTTCTGACCTTTAACCACAACTAAGTGCCTATTCTTGAACTTTATAAAAATGTATGTCTATAGTATGGCTTCTTTTACACATTATTATGCCTGTTAAATTAATGCATATAATGTGTATCTAAAATTTACTTATTTTAATTATTGAGTGGCATTCTATTGCACAAATGTACCACAATCCACTCACCCATTGATAGAAAATTGGATTGCTTCTAATCTCTGGCTTCTACAAATGAATCAGTTATGAATATTCATGCATAAATATTTATATAGACATATGTTTTCTTTTCTCTTCAACAATCATCTAAAAGTAGACATTAGATCACAAGATAGGAAGGGATTTAGAGTTCTTATATATACAAAAAGTTGGCTCTGAAACCAGAATAACTGTTGACAATGGTAATAACCCACTTCTGGGTGCTGACAGCCTTGACTTTGGCTACATAAAACACTGTGCCAGACAGTATAGTATAGTGTCTCAGGGCAGAATGTGGTGGTACATTCATATAATCCCAGCTACTTGTGAAGCTGAGGCTGGAGGAGAACAAGTTGGAGGCCAGCCTTGGCAACATTGAAGACCCTTTCTCAAAGTTTAAAAGGGCTGGGAATGTAGAATCAATGTTGACTTGGGGATAGGGAGACTTAAGACCTATCCATACTTCCTTATAAGCTTTGATGAATATAACATCAAAATAAAAAGCAATTGTACACCAAAATATATGCAATTAAAATTGTGAAAAAACAAAATCTGAGCTTGAGAACAAACAAAATTTAAGTTACCCATTCTCCCTTAAATAACTATCCAAAGGGCTGGGGTTGAGGCTCAGTAGTAGCGCACTTGCCTGGCATGTGTGAGGCACTGGGTTCAATTTCCAGCACCACATATAAGTAAATAAAATAAAGGGCTATCAACAACTAAGGGAAAAAATGTGTGTCAATTGTTATTTTTAAAAAAACCCAGCCAAAGATTGAATCTATTCACCTTTATACTTCAGATGAACTGTCTTCAGCAACATAAAACTCCCTTATTAAATACTACTGGTTTGGGTATATAAGCTTCATATGTTCTTATTTCTTTGCAAGTGATTTGTTGACATTCATAGGGGTGCCAATATTAACAGCTGAACTTGCAAAATATTAATAGGATGGTCAATTCAGCAACATCACAAGAGACAATTAATGTCAGACACATGCATAAAGATGTCTAAACTTAAGAAACATTTTATAACTTTGCAATATGTTTTACTTATCAATTTCAATAAAATCAGTTTCCTGATTCTCATGAATACAGTTTTGGTCAGCAAGCTTTAGGAAATGAAAAAATAAATGTTCAAATATCAGGTGAGCTTTTCTTTCCTTTCAAGTGACTCTGCTCCATTCTCAATGTCAAGGTACCTATCTGTTTAATTTCCTGACTGCACCAAGTGCCAGGCTACAATTCAAAACAGGTAAGGGTGACTTTTGATTTTACTTCCAAATAAAATTATGAGAACTGATGTAGCTGATGACTTGAACCAAAGAGAAATTGAATATTTAAAATCAGGTTATTCTTGTTCTTTCCCAAGCTAAATCACTGAACAATATTACTTGAACTAGGAGTGGACCTGATGTTGGTATAAACTTAAGCTAATTTTAAAGGGAAGTTAAAAGGTTGTTTGGATTTTGTGGTGGTTTCTATTCTTAGAATGGAAAGAGTCAAATCTCAAACACTCATATTGAATAGAGAAGTCTCAAAGAAAGTGTGAAATTCCTGATTCTCCCTAATGACATTGCTAGTGATGTGAGAAATCAAGATCCTGTCCCTGTCAAAGCTACAAGGGTCATGTTGAAAGCCAATGTCTTACTCAATGTCATCCTCAAAGTAGCAGGAAAATTGCCCTCAAATTTTGGTAGCCTCCTTATTGCAGTATGCTGCCATAATGTATGGATGTATATGAAATAACTGTCTTTCAACAATCACCTTCTGGTAAATGTCCTGAACTTCTATAAACTAAAAAGCACTCCAAATTCTGGAGGAAAAAAATAGCTCAATTTAAATAATTCTGCATTTTCTGAATGCTTATGATGGTTATATGGGCTTATTTAACCTGTCAGTTATGAAGTGAAGTAGGTGCGCCCCTCTGTGTACTTCCTTTTACTTCTTTAGTTCCACTGCTTACCTCTATTATAGTACTTACCGCACAGTTGCCAGTTTGAGGTTTTTTTCTAAAATTCAAATCTGAATATGTCACCCCCTGCGCAGTATCCTTTAGTGGTTTCCTGCTGTTTCCAAGGTAACAGCCAGACTCTTTACTATGGCCTATAAAGGCCCTTCATGATCTGGCCCTTGTTTACTTTTATAGCATCATTTATCATTTTTTCTCTTCCAACCCCAGTTTTAGCTAAATTGCCTTCCTATGGTTCCTTCAAGAAGATGCACTTGCCTCCCTCAATGCCTGCTAATTCAAATGCCTCCATACACTTGGCCAACTCTCCTCACTTTTTAAAAAAATTTTTATTTTTCTAATTTGTTATACACGTTTGCAGAGTACATTTCATTTCATATTACATAAAAAGAGCACAATTTTTCGATTTGCTGGTTTAATATAAAGTATTTTTGCAACAATTGTGTCTTCATACATGTATTTAGGGTAATCATGGATAACTCAGTCTGCCATTATTCCTATCCCCTTGCCCCCTCTCCTCCCTCCCCCCTCTTTGTTCTATTTAAAGCTCTTTCATTCCTCTCATTCCCTCTCTCTTGCCTTTATAAGTTAGTATCTTCATATCAAAGAGATCATTCGACATTTGATTTTTTGGGATTGGCTAACTTCATGTAGCATTATTTTCTCCAACTCCATCCATTTACCTGCAAATGCCATGATTTTATTCTCTTTTAGTGCTGAGTAGTGTTCCATCAAATGCCTCCATTCACTTGGCCAACTCTCCTCACTTTTAAAGATTCAACCACAGTGACACCTCCTTCTAAGATCATTTTTTGGCTTTGTTCATATATAAACAACAATTCACAGCTATAAAATGTGCAGGTGGCCCTCCTTTGCTCTTCTTTAGCTCCTACTAAACACCTAATAGCACCTGGTACTAATATATTTGTGAATTTTCTTAGTTGTCTTTCCCATTATACTCTGAGCTTATAGAAGGCAAGGAACTTATCTTATAAAATTCTATCTTCCCTAGGGCTTGTTACATTGCTTTGCTCAAAATATGTACTAAAAAAATGTTGGCTTAAATGAAGGGAGGGCACAAACCCTCAAAATTCTAATGGACGCACTTCTTTTTGTTTCTTTTGGTTCCTAACTGGTATAGCCTTCCTCTTTAAGCTTTTTTTTTTTTTTTTGGTACCAGGGATTGAACCCAGGGGCACTCGACCACTGGGCCACATCCCCAGCCCATTTTTTGTATTTTATTAGAGACAGGGTCTCAGTGAGTTGCTAACTGCCTCGCCATTGCTGAGGCTGGCTTTGAACTCGTGATTCTCCTGCCTCAGCCTCCCAAGTGCTGGGATTACAGGCATGCGCCACCATGCCCGGCTCTCTTTAAGCTTTTAATGTGAACACAATGTGACTACTCTGGCTCCAACTCATTCTCATTGGTGACCCCCTGGATAGCACTTCTGATCTCCTTTCTGTTGGAAGGCAGACCTCTTATAGTCTGTCCATTCTTTGAAAGACATTCTGGCCTCCTGTCTCTGTTCTATTTACTGTCACAATTTCCTGTTGTGGTCTGCTTCTAAGACTCTTGCCCTTTCTCTGGCTCATGTGGGCATTTCCTTGCATCTCTCTTTGGTGAACTCAAGTAACTTGTCTGATCCCTTGACTGCTGATCCTCAAGTATATGCAGCATGAAATCTTCCTTTGCTCAGATTGCTTAATAACTTAAATTAACTCATATATTAAAATTCTGTAAACAAAAGTAAAGCATTAAATAGGGCCAAAGGTAGTATGTCTAAAGACTCAAATTGTTCCAGGTCTGAGAGAGAAAGGGGCCAAAAAGGCTTATGAGTAATGTATATTCAGTACTCATTGTTCCTCAGTAACATCATGTCCTTGAATATGCACAGAAATTTCTGTCCTAATATCCATAATAGTAAACTGAATTTCAGGCCAATTTTTGTTCATTCAGCCACCTGATGGCATTTTCCACTGGGCTTTACTAATCCTACTAAAGTATATCTTCTCTAATAGTCCCAAGACATTCTATAGGGTAAGCCAGAATTCCTACAGTAATCACAATTTTATGTTTTTAAAGTGTTTAAATATCTTCAGGGGCAGGTTGCATCTGGAATAAAACAGCTGTTGACCTTTCAATACAAGTTTGCAACACAGGTCTTTTAACTGCTGACCCCAAAGAAGGTATTAAATAATACATTTGTCTTATTGAATAATAATTTTCAATATGCTTTAAAGGTCTTCCTTCTCTCTTGGGCCATTGTTTATTTTAGTGCTTTTGAAATCTTCAATATCTGTTATATTTTATAATCCTCAAGTCACTTTATGTTCTTTTGCAAGATCCACTGCATTTCATGATTTTCTATGGAAATTAGCATATTATTGATACTTTTCCTCTCAGCTGCCTTATAAGTAAAAAGCATGAATGCAGGAATATTTTCCTATCATTTGAATTCTTGTGTTTTATATCACAGAGAATGGTACCATTACCAAAAACATAAACCTCCAGCCCTATCCCAACAGGGGAGAAGATGGGTAAGTGATTTGAAAAATGTTACATTTTATTTGTGTGATACAAATAAGAAGATCCAATTAGCCAACCAAAATGTTAATACTTTCCTGTGATTTTCAAACCATACAAAGAAATACCCAACTCCATATTTTTACAGTGTATGCTTGATGAGTCCCTTATATATGGAGATGTCATCAAAAAGTCATATTATGAGTGATGAGATATACAGCCAATAATACAGACTTGGATGCAACAAATAGAATTCAATAGGGATTATCCTTCATTTGGCAATATCTGACTGCTCAGTAGAGAACAAATATGGTTGAGATACAGCACTTATGATACTTAAGAGCTGAATTGTTTCTAATTTCACCAAATACAATGAATCATAAATTAACTACCTGAAACATGAACCAGAACAGAATTTAAGCACTGCTTATAGGTTATAATTTAGGGGAGGTACTAGGGATTGAACCCAATGGCACTTTATCTTTGAACTACAGTCGTAGAATTTTTTTTTTTTAAGTTTGAGACAAGGTCTTGCTAAGTTGTTGAGGTGGGCCTTGAACTTGCATTCCTCCTGATTCAGCCTCCCTCCTGAGTTGCTGCAGTTACAGGCATGCACCACTGCACCCAGATTGCTTATAGGTTCCTCAAAAACAAAAGGCAGATACAAGAAAATACAAAAATATAGCAGTGAAATCTAATGCCATATACAATAAAGTGACACAGATTTAGAAAGAATGAGAGATGTTATCATGACCTAATGAATTTATATAACTAGTCTGAAATGATCTGGGAGATATAGACATAATTAAAACTATTTTAAGGGTTCACATTTGAAACTCAGAGAAGAGAT